>OZ007554.1:100734544-103251287 GCA_963931855.1 Philhelius festivus
AATGAACTGCAGTACATGGACGCTGATGTTAGCACCAATCTGTCGGACATTCACTACATTCATGTATCAAGTACAAATGGTGGATTCTATAAGTCGGGAGTATATATGGATCATTTTACCCAGGATGACATAAACAACAGACGAATTTTTTTCCAACACTCCGGGCCTGATATTGGAACAGCTTCCTTTATCGTTAGCGATGGACAATATGAATCCACAGGTGTTCTAGAGATTCATGCATCTGAACCATTTGTTTCAATACTGCCAACAAATGCCACTACCGTGCAAGAGGGAAAATTTGTGATTCTTCGAAACAGAGATTTTGTTTTGGAAACGAATTTGGACATTAAACTTGATGGAATTCATTATGAAGTCATTACTCCACCTTCTTATGGCATTCTTATGTATTTAGGAAGAAGAACAAATGACTCTTTTCACATAAAATCTTCAAATCTGACGTCATTGACTAACTTTACTCATTTAGACGTTGAAAGAGATCGGTTGGTCTATTGGAATACTGAAGTTGCTTCAATGGATAAGGTTCGGTAAGTAATGCATAGATATGTCCAGTTAAACCTTTTAACCGGTTGTATTTTCAAAGGAAAAAACAAATATGTATATTAAAAAAACCAATGTAACAGAGCAATTTTTAATAGTACTTTTTCTTAAAGTAGAAGAAAAATTTAGTTTTTAATGAAAGATGTACCTAGGGATTAGCTTCAAGACTTCAGAAGAAGAGTAATTTCTAGGAAAAATTGTATTATGTGTGGCTATCTAATGCAAAGGAGTAGTTAGCAACATAATTCTTTTGAAATTTAACTGACTTTCTAAGTTAATAAAAAATTGGTTATAAATATTTTGTGGAGAATTTTCATTATCATATTTTCAACATCATATTACATCTATGCGACCATTCTTTTATTTAAAATAAAATAAATGTAATTAGTATGTATATACTCTATACTCGTATGTACAAACATTTAATACATCGTTCATATTGTAAACACAATCATTAGTTTGAAATGTTTTAGTAATATAGTTTGTCGTTTATGTGGTTTCAGTAATATAGTTTGTCGTTTATGTGGTACCTCTTGTTTAAAAACAAATAATGCAAAACCTACATATATGCTAGGCATTTAAGAGACAAAGCTATAATGGAAGTCTCAATCAACAACATATCGAAAACGCAGAAATAAGAATTACCTACAAGACTCAAGTTTCTTGTTGGAAACATTTTTCATTTAATCAGTTGTAGCTTTTTTAAGAATTATAGGTAACCCAAATGTTGCGTTTTGTTCCTTTATAACGCGTTCTGTTCTTGCATATATTTCTCTTCTGATATGCAAGGGCTTGTGCTTTTGATTCAAATATTTGGGTAAATGATTCTAGATGATCATGTTGTAGGTAGAAATCGAATGGGTTTGAAAAATCTCTTTGCCAAATAACACAAAAAACCTAAAAAAAACACAAACCAGACTTAAAACCTTGAACAGAGCAAAATATATATATATATTATTTAAAAATAAAAATACAAATAAAAGAAAATCTATGAAAGCTAAAGTGCTGCGGCATGTCTGCACTCATCTATGAATACAGCGCTGAAACATGTGTATACTATTTAATACATATGTATGATGGATATGACTTTATCATTCTTATTGCATGACATTTTTTCGGGACTCCCAATTTATTTTTACAAAAATAACATTTAAGCTTTATTTTAATACCTCAATACAAAAAATCCAAGTATTTAAACCCAAGTTAGATATTAATTTGTTGGAGCTAAGAAAATTTTCCCAAGTTCATTTTCCGACCCATTCAAGTAAATATTTTCTTTTTAAGTTTAAAAACTACTGCTAATATTTTATTTCATTTTATTTGTCAAAAATTAATATCAAAAAGTCGAAAACACTCTGTTAAAAGTTAAAATATATACAGAAGTAATTGAAGAACATTTTCTATACAAATCATTTTTTTTTAGATATCGAGTTTTTATAAAAAATACGTCAGCTGAAGGTGAAGTCATATTTCGAATTTATCCATCGGCTTATTGGGAGAACCTACATATTAAAAAAAATCAAACGTTATACGTTGAAGAATCTACCAGTGTATTGCTATCGAGAGATATTCTAGAGGTATGTTAAAATAAAAATGAATTATATTTTAATTAGCATTTGCTCAGCAGTAATTTTAAAAGATGTATTATTCTCATATTTTTTCATATTACATACATATCTATGTATAGCATTTTAATATAACTAACATAAAAATACTCAAAAAACAAAAAATAATAATTATTTTTGATTCAGATTTAATTGAAATTACTTAAAAAGACTAACAAAATAAACAATGTATGTGTGTATGATAGGGTGGGTCACTTTCAACTTTTTCAAGTACATATACATACAATTAAGATATTTCATGTTTCTCCACCAAGAATGATATCTGATTATTTTGTAATACAAATAATAAAGTCAGCCCAAACGGTGGTGTTTATTTATTACCTATACATAATGTTTTCCAGACAGGCGGCAAGAAATAAAGAAAAAAATTTTAGATTGGGAATGATGCTAATGCGCAAGAGGCCCATCAAGTGGAAATTTAGAAAACCACTGTTTATTCTGGATTTCGATCTGACCTTATCATCAGTTCCTAATTCTTCGAAAAGCTTTCCAAATTACTCGACAGCATTACTGGAAATTGCAACCGGTCAAAGATAACTACTTTCCTTTATCACAAATTGGATAAAATTTGACATTTAGTTCCAACAGAAGGGTGCTACGTGTCCCATAAGCTGAACGCACAATGGGAGCTCTGATTCGATTTTAATTCAATTATCTTACTTAGTTTTGCCGAAAATTATAATTTTTATAAATCCGAAGCATGAACCTCCTCAACAACTATCATTCCTTTTATGCCTTTGGATTTTTTTCGTTAATTTAGTACGGAAACAAAAACATAATCTAAAATACTAGATCCCGCATGATAGAATTTTACCTAAAAACTAATGGTTATTTGGGCTTTTTTCAAGAGAAAAGCTTATAATTCCTTTCATAATCCCGAAATACAGCAATATTATTTATTTATAATTATTTATTTTCAATTTAAATAAAAAATCCAATTACAAATTTAAAATACCGAAAACATATTTCATCATTTGCGTTCGTAAAAAATTAGAACTGGTAGTTCTTAAATCTCTTTTTGAGCTTTTATTGTGATTTTAAATAAAACTTAAAACAAAAATTAATTTGTTTTTATGTATATATTTGCTGCGAACAGAGCTTTATATTCCTAAAGCGCCATCTCTTCAGAATTGCATATCTACTTTATGAAGGAACAAAAAAAGCTCTTTTCCAATGTCATATGTATTTCCCTTTATTCCAAACAACTAGAACATTCTAAACAAGAACCTCCATATGTATTTCCCCTTATTCCAAGCAACTAGAATATTCCCAGACAAGAACCTTCGAGAACAACTAATTCGAGTATATAAGGGAGTGTTCACCGTGAGCGGACACAGTTGATTTTTGATTACGGAATTGTGCAAAACTCTGCTTATTGGATTGTGGAAAGTGTAAAACAAGTGTGATTTTAATTTGAATAAAGTATTTGAGTTGATTATAAATTGAGATTTATTGTTGTGATTTGGAAAGTAAAAATAAAGAAGAAATACTAGAAAGAGTAATAAGTTCTATTTTACGAACCTAGGAAAAATATTACATTGGTGTCAGAAAAGTGGAATAAAACTTATTGTGCAGTGAAGTGTGCTGCAAAAAAAAAATAATGAGCAAGTTACTGAAAGAGCTCAACTGCAATGAGCTGAAAAGTGAATTAGGCAAGCGAGAACTTTCTAGAGCAGAATCAAAAAATGAGCTTGTTCTGCGTTTGACCGAATATTTGAAACAACAAAATGAAGACCCGGACATTTTCGTCTTTGAACCTGACGCTGAGGAAGCAGACAAAAGTAAAAATGTAGATGTTTCAAATATGATTAGTCTTCTGCTTGAACGTTTCGAAGAGCAACGAAATAAACAAGAGAATGTTCTCGAGCGTCTCGAAGAGCAACGAAATGAACAGAAAAATGAACAAAAAAATGTTCTCGAACGTCTCGAAGAGCAACGAAATGAACAAAACGAACGTTTCAATGAACAGAAAAAAGAATATTCTCGAACGCCTTGAGAAACAGCATAGCGAACAAAAAGACCTTCTCGAAGAGCAGAGAAACATGCTAGATGGCAAGCTTGTTAACATCGAGAATAATGTATCTGCACTTGATAAACGTGTTTCGTTGCTAGAGAATCAAGTCGACAACAAAATGGAGACGTTTTCAAAAGAGCTAGATCGCATTCGAAATATAAAGATTCGGGAAAGTTCTGGAGAAACCTTGAGGAAAAAGGAGATGCAACCTCCAACCTTTGATGGACAAACTTCTTGGTCTATATAAAAGAAGCAATTCGAGGCAGCTTCCACAACAAATGGCTGGGATGACGCTGACAAGTATATAGCCTTAACTCTTGCTTTTAGAGGAGCAGCTGCTGAGTTGTTGCAAACCATACCAGCAGATAAGAGCGGCGACTTCAATTCCTTGGTTTTGGCTATAGACAAACGCTTTGGTAACAGCCGCATGAAAGAAGTCTTCAAAGTGCAACTCAATTCCAGAGTTCAGAAGAGGGGCGAAACTCTACAACTACTGCAAGCGGAAATTGAAAAGCTTGTTCATCTTGCATATCCAGATGTTGGAGAGGAAATCTGTAACCAGTTTGCAGTTGAGGCATTTGTTCGCGCCATTTCCGACATACATCTTCAAAGGGCCGTGCGAACTGCTGGAAAATGAACGCTTTCTGAAACATTAGCGTTTGCCTTGACAATGGAAGCAGCAGAGCAAGCTTCTCACGGAGTACATCGACTTAGAGAAGCCATCATCGAAGAATGCGCATGCCAAAGAACTGATGTCTAAAGAAACCAACGAAACGGACTTGCAAAGTGCTGGAATTGCCACAAGACCGGACATTTACAGCGTCAATGTCGCTTACCACCAAAAACAGCTTGTCAACATTGTGGACATGGAGTTTCAAAATCAGAACAAGGTAACAATAACACCAGTGGTACTTCCCGAACAGTTTCCCAACAGGGAAACTTCGAGGGGCAGAAGCTGGTTTCTGGTATCGATGGCCCCAGAAACACCATCCAAGTCTCTCAAACTAAGCAAGACAATAGAAGTCTGACAGTCGAGGTAACTTTAAGTGGCAACAAACGTGCGGTCACCAACGACACCGGTGCCGCAACCTCCATTGTGCGAAAAGACCTAGTGCACCTGAATTGGCTACACAACACCAATAGCTACCGTCTGAGAACTGCCACAGGAGAAGCGGCTAGGGTTTATGGTGAAGTACGACTTGGAATTCGAATTGCAGATCTAGAATTCTCACACAAATTTTTGGTGGCAGATATATGTGACGAATGCATCATAGGCATGGACTTCATGAAAGAACATCGACTAATTTTGGATATTGGCAACCAGGTACTCAAATACCAGAATACAGAGATTCCAATGATCTATGAGCACGAAGGAAAAACAACTCTAAGGACTGTCATCAAAGAAGATGTGATTATTCTTACTTCTTCTGAGGTATTCGCTTGGACAAAAGTAGAAGATGAGTGTGGACGCCATCGATACCTAATGGTGGAACCAGGCCCAGATTGTTCTTCCCAAAACGTCATCATTGGGAAGACACTTGTGGCTCCGAAGAACAATATGGTTCCCGTTAGCGAAAGGAGAAGTTATCGGTAAGTGCGAATCTGTCGCAGCCAAAACAAGAATTGACGCTGAAAAACCGAGAAAGATATTAAACCCTGAGGAGCTCAATACCATCAAGGCAAAGATACTCAATTCATCTTACCTAGACCAAAATCAGGTTAAAACGGCAGAAAGCCTTCTGAACGAGTATGCCGACATTTTCGCTTCACCAAACGGAAAATATGGAAGGACACAAATGGTACAGCATCGAACAAATACAGGAGATGCAGGACCCATTCGTCAGCACGCAAGACGTCTGACACTGGCCAAACAAGGTGAAGTTGAGGAAATGATTACCACCATGAAGAAGGATGGTTTGATTGAGAACTCCAAGAGTCCTTGGAAGTCACCAGTGGTCCTAGTCAAAAAGAAGGACGGAAGTACACGGTTTTGTGTTGACTACCGAAGGTTGAATGACGTAACCAAGAAAGATAGCTACCCCCTGCCAAGAATTAGTGACACCTTAGATGCGATGGAAGGAGCACACTGGTGGATATTTGCAAGTAGAAATTCACCCTGAAGATCGAGAAAAGACAACGTTCTCCACAGGTAATGGGCTGTGGCAGTTCAAGGTGATGCCATTTGGTCTTTGCAATGCTCCTGCAACATTTGAGCGTTTGATGGAGTGCGTCCTTCAAGGTATGACGTGGAAAACTTGTCTTGTCTACTTGGATGAAGTTATCGTTTACGAAAAGACATACAACCAACACTGTAATAACCTAAAGGGTGTGTTCCAGAGACTTCGAGAGGCTAACCTTAAATTGAACCCAGAAAAATATGCACTGTTCCAGACTGAAGTAAAGTATTTGGGACATATCATCTTGTCCCGAGTAGTCAAGGCTGATCCTGAAAAAGTTGACACAGTCAAAATTGGCCAACACCTCAGGGCAAACATCAACTACGAAGTTTTCTTGGTCTTGTTACTTATTATAGACGTTTTGTTAAGAACTTTGCCGGAATTGCGAAGAGTTTGCATCAGCTTACGGAAAAGAACAAGCAGTTAAGGTGGTCAGCTGAGTGTGAAGAAGCCTTCCAAGAACTGAAATACCGTCTATGCAATGCTCCGGTGCTGATATATCCGATTCCAGGCAAGCCTTTTATCATCGATGCTGATGCAAGCCACGTGGGAGTCGGCGCTGTTCTGTCACAAGTGCACAATGGCGAATAAAAGGTTGTCGCCTATTTCAGCAAAGTACTGTCGAAGACCGAAAGGAACTACTGTGTGACCAGAAGAGAACTCTTGGCACTCATCTTGGCAACGAAACACTTCCACAAATACATCTATGGACAGAAGTTTCTTCTACGAACCGATCATGGTGCTTTTAACTGGTTGTTGAACTTCAAGAACCCAGAAGGACAAGTCGCAAGGTGGATAGAAAGACTGCAGACTTACAATTACGAAATTCAACACCGAAGGGGAAAGCTGCACTCAAATACCGACGCACTATCCCGAAGACCTTGTAAAATAGATTGCAAGCATTGCAGGCGACAAGAAGAAAAGGAATCCATCAACATTCTGCGAATAAGGGCTGACCCCATTTGTGGATGGAGCAATGAAGAAATAAGATCTGGTCAACAAAAAGACCCCGACATTCAACCTCTTCTTGCATGGAAGGAATATGAAGAAAAACCCGCATGGAATGACATTTCCGATAGGAGTCCAATTTTAAAGGCCTATTGGGCACAATGGGACTCACTTCATGTGCAAGAAGGTGTTCTTCGGCGAAAATGGGAGTCCACTGATGGTAAATCCTATGTGATGCAGCTTGTGTTACCTCAATCGAAAATCAAAGAGGTTCTTCGAGAGATGCATGATGGGCCTTCAGGAGGTCATTTGGGAGTCAACAAGACGTTAGAAAAAGTCAGACAACGATTCTACTGGTTGCATGCAAGAGACGACGTTGAAAAGTGGTGCCGAAATTGTGACGCTTGTGCTGCAACCAAAGGACCTGGTAGAAAACTGCAAGGAAAAATGATGCAATATAATGTTGGCTCACCGTTTGAAAGGATTGCTGTTGATGTGGCTGGCCCATTTCCGGAAACGAATACTGAAAACAACTACATTCTGGTGGTTATGTATTACTACAGCAAATGGCCTGAAACATACGCTATCCCGAACCAAGAAGCCAAGACCGTGGCCGACCAGATTGTGTCTAACTGGGTAAGCAGGTTCGGTGTGCCTATGGAGCTCCATTCTGACCAAGGAAGAAACTTTGAGTCGAACATATTCCAAGAGGTCTGCGCGTTCCTTGGCATTAAGAAAACGAGAACCACACCACTTCACCCGCAATCTGATGGAATGGTCGAAAGATTCAACAGGACCTTAAAAGAGCACCTCACTAAAGTCGTAGGCGACTACCAAAGAAACTGGGATAGGCACATACCATTATTTTTGATGGCTTACCGAAATGCAATACATAGCTCAACAGGACAAACGCCATCTAAAATCCTGTTTGGAAGAAGCATACGGCTGCCTAGTGAGATACTATTTGGACATCCATCACAAGTGAGTGACCTAAAAGAGAGGCTAATCGACATCCACGAAAGGAGCAGGACTAGAATGAGCGATTACAGCGATCGAATGAAGACAAGGTACGACACAAGAACAAACACGACAGGATTCCAAGTAGGAGATCGTGTATGGCTGTATAATCCATATTGTCAAAAGGGATTATCGCCGAAACTTCAACAAAACTGGGAAGGCCCTTGTACTGTCGTCAAGAAAATCAATGATGTCGTATACCGAATTCAAAGAGGGTCAAGAGGAGAGTTAAAATTTGTGCATAGCGATCGACTGCACCGACACAGTGGGGAAGCTGGAGTTAGAGTTGTTCGGGACAAATAATCTTAAGAAGGAGGCAATGTTGCGAACAGAGCTTTATACTCCTACAGCGCCATCTGTCGGAAAATTGCATATCTACTTTATGGAAGAAACAAAAAGCTCTTTTCCAATGTCAAATGTATTTCCCCTTATTGCAACCATCTAGAACATTCCAAGACGACAACCTGCGGGAACAACTAATTTAAGTATATAAGGGAGTGTTCACAGTGAGCGGGACACAGTTGATTTTTGATTAAGGAAGTGTGCAAAACTGCTTATTGGATTGTGAAAAGTGTAAAACATGTGTGATTTTAATTTGAATAAAGTATTTGAGTTGATTATAAATTGAGATTTATTGTTGTGATTTGGAAAGTAAAAATAAAGAAGAAATACTAGAAAGAGTAATAAGTTTTATTTAACGAACCTAGTAAAAATATTACAATATATTTTTGTAAAATATGGTCAAAACTTAATACAAAATTTTAATCTTCATTAAATGCAATAGTTATATACTTAATCAATTTGAGGCTTTCTGATGTACTTTATTTTTTGTCTTTTTTACGGTGTGTAAATATGTATATAACTATGATTGTTTTCCGAATTGCGAACACGCGACGTATAATTACCCATGCGCGAAACCGGGAAACTCCAAGTTGACTCCACAAACTTTTAACGACTGGCCTTGCGGTTTATGTATTTATGATCATCGCAAAGGCCAGACGGACGCGGAATTGTAGACGCTTAAAATTTAATGGAAAATCCGTTGCAATCATCGGTATTCGTGGGATCAAGACATCCTCTCCTTTGTATTTTCCCTTGATGATCTTGGCTTCGATGACGTTACTGATCCTACTTTTAATTGTAAATTTTAAGGTGGTAGTCCTGGAAAATCCAGAGAATTTAAAAACTCTATGGGATAGTTGACTACGTCATCCTGGTTTGCAATTGTTTCAACTGATTTGTAAGAAAACAACAATCCGAGAAGAAAATTCTGCATGGTTGCATTGAGATCACCGACATCTTTGTTTTTGGCTGCCTATATTGCTCGTTTACTCAGCTAATTATGGTTTTTGAACTGTTGTTCTATGTCCGTTAAAACACGCTGAATAAACTCCTCTTTTGATTCGACGAAGTGACAAAAATCCGTGAGTCGTGTAATTTATCCTGTCGATATGTTAACTGCGACCTTACCTTATATAATAACTGCTTCGAAAGCATAATCGCAGTTCGATCTTGTTGATACAATCTTCGCATGTTAGTTGTTATTTGGAGTGTCTGTACATGCCGCAACAAATTAGATGATTTTAAGAATGTGTTTAGTTCGTTAGCAACAGTTGATCGAGGAATAATTGGAAGAGTCTGACAAAAATCATCTGACAATAGAATCATGGCTCCACCAAAAATGTTGTTGTTGTCATGAAGATCTTTTAAAGTCTATCCAGTTCCTCCAGTGACCTCTTGTGGGCCATCGTAAAGCATCCCAAACGATAATTTTGCATATCTGTAGAATCTTCGCCATTGCTCCGTTTTTGGCGATGTTGCAAACTGGTGCTTCGTTGATTTGCATGTTAGGTGCAAAGCAGAATATGCAGTTCGTCCGCCTGTAGCGGTCGCCTAAATGTTTCGCAATGGCATAGACGAGCCTTAAACGATTATACGATTATACAATTTACCGAACGCACACCAAAAAAATTTTATTGGGCAGCATTTTTTTTGGCTTTCGTTCACTGAACGAAACATTTTTTTTTCTTCGTTAAACTGACCAGATCTTCTGGAAACTTCTCAGACCGCCATATTGCTTCCTTTTTTTTACTTTTTGTCCTCGTGCAGAACGCATCAATCTCCCATCGTTTAGTTTATAAGACAAAAAAAAAATTAAATAAAACCAAAAGAAAAACTAATATTGAAAAAAAAGCGAAATTAATATAAAGTGATAACGAAACTAAAACCAAAAAAAAAAAACTGAAAGCAGACCGAACAACGAGCCACGTTACTTCACCTGTGAGAAGCGGCACATGTTGCAACTATTCCTTGCAATCCACCCCAAATTTCCATTTTTTTGTAACCCCTCAATTGAGGCAGTGCAACGAGCTTCCTCAACGCAAAAAAAAGGAGCAAAGACCGGCGCTAACTTGATGCAGTACTACCCCAACAGTTGGTGCATCAAGTTGCACATTGTGGTACTCGTGTTCTGGAAGTGCACAGAATTTTTTTTGGTTTTGGTGATCATTATATGCACCCGCCCTTTGTGTGCGTTTCTGGTGAAGAAGTGTTTGTCGGTGGTAGCCCTTGGCCCGCTGCGACTACAATACTCACCTGCGTCTTCGACCATCCTTCAACTTCGTCACCGCAGTAAGCGCGTACCATAGTTTCATCGGCACGTCAATTCCGTCATCGTCTTTATCCTCACCTTCATCATCGTCGCATTTTTTTTGTAGAAGTCCCCTCAGACGGTAGTTTCGGAGCTCATATTTTTTTTTTATGAAATAAAACGAATAATATCGAAATAAAAATAAAAAAGAAAATGAAAATGTATATAATTATGTAGTTCCTATATAAAAATTTGATAATTGTAAAAGTGCAAATCCGATTTATTGTTAAATTTTTTTTTTCGATTCAATTCGTGTAGTGCTGATAAAATAAATTTCCCTAAGAAAAACAAAAAAAAGTCCTTAACTAAGAAAGTTTCCATCCAATTAAAAAAAAAGGTTTTTTTTTTACCTGAAAAGAAAAAGTAGTTTATAATAAAATTAAATTATGTGACAAAAAAGTTTGTACCTGAAAAAAAAAAAAATTATTTAATTACACTGAAAGAAAAAAAAAAGAAAATGTACCTGAAAAGAAAAAGAATTTAATTACACTGAAAGAAAAGCAAAAATCAAGAAAGTATTAGATCTGAGAAAAAAAATAATAAATAGTATTAATTGAGAAACAACAATCAGCAAAACTTTATCCCAAATTTTAGTATAAACAGCAGGATTCTTCGTGCGCACGGACATACCTGGAAACTGTAAGTAAATTATTAAAAATATTTTATTGTACATTATGCTGATATTCTCATAAAAGTACATACTGAAGTGATTTTTTTTCTATCCTTTTCCTTTAAACAAATCCATACAAAAAAAAATATAAATGGAAGAAAAAAAAAAGAAAATAACCAAAAACAAAAGAAAGTTATTTTTTTAAAGAAAAATAAAGTAAAATAAAAATACATTTGAACAAGGGATACCTACCTTAAACTTCCCGGTCGAGGAATTATTCCTATGAAATTTATCCACTACTTTATTTTACCTACCGAAATAAACGTCAATTTTCGTGATTTTTTTTTGTCATTGATATACACTTTCGTATTTTATTCCGATTGGATTTTCACTTATCTAAATTTGAATTTCATAAAGATTGTTATACTGGATTTAGTATTCAAAAATCCGGATTAAACTCATTAAATGAATTCGAAATTGAATATGATCATAAATTTCTTTCTAAAATCAATATGATCCTACATATCTTTGAAAAATCTTTATGTTTTCCTGAAACTCCTTTTTAAATCTAATTTAAATAAAATCTGTACTTATTTTGAAAAAAAAAAAAAAAAAAAATGAAACGTTTGCGAATTTCTTTTTGAATATTAAGAGAAGGACAATGATGTTCTAATTCATCCCTTAATGGCCGACGCGTCGCGACGTAGGTAAGCGAAGGTAAAAGTGTAGAATCAAATGTTTATTTGAAATCGTGATAGGGTTCGTCAATAAATTCCAGCTTTTAGACGACCAAGGAGCCCTGACACGTTTAGTTAGTGGTGTAGGGTGGGTACAGCCTGGGTCAACAACACCGACCCACCTTTGTATCTCGTGTTCGTGTTTTACTTTCCTTTTCCCTTCTTGATAAATAAGCCACTATGCTGATTTAGTCCTCATAGGTACGCTTACCACCGAACTTTATAATATGGTGGGCTTTCTTTTTTTTTTTGATGAATCGGTAGTGCTTACTATCCAATCAACTATGCCTTTCCTCTTCCTCTCATACCCTTTAAGTTTTAGATCGGCATGAATTTATTTTTTCTTGTGAACAATTTGGACAGCGGAAAGAATCCCACACCTCGACTGAGCTCTAGCCGCACAACTGCCAGCATGCCGAAAACCTCCGCTGGGTGATAAAAAAACGGTTTGTACCCTTGTCCATCACAGACACCCGAACGTGGTGTTATACACCTTCTAGCAATGTGGCAGCTATTTCAGATGAAACCAATGCTAGGGCTATTTCTGTGCCAACAGCAATGAAATTAGGAACGTTTTTTCAGTCCCCCGGGGAGCATCAAGGAAGTAAATTCCGACAGATCCACTGTTCACAGCTTCCATCAAAGTATCGTACGCAATTCTTTGTTGTTCATTCAATTGCGGAACATTTGAATGAAATGTTTCGGCGAATATTTTCAGTACCGTATTGTTGTTTTCTTTGCAACTCGTGGGTAAATACATCGCGCATAGGACGATTGGGTGCTGTCACGCCCAAATATAACAATTGTTAAATGTTAAATAATTGGGTCTCACGACTTGTTCTTAGTTAAATTGGTTTAGAATTAAAAGAACGTAAAATAATTGGATGTAATTACAGCCAACGTTCCCACTTTTGGATAAAAGTCGAAGTAGATTTCAAGAAAAAAAAGAGGCTGGGTGCGACCCACACTGATAACTTCCCATTTGTGGTCTTGAAAACTTGTAATAACTAAGAAGGTTGGTAGGTACATATTATATACTGAATTATAGATTTCCGTGTTTTTTAATATTATATTATAGAAATTACTTTATTATTTCGGTTCCAAACATTTTAATTGAAAAAAATTTAAAAACGAAATATTCAAATATAAAAGATATGGTTTGGTTATTGATGGAAGGGTACTTACAAAATATATCCGCTCTAAAACTAGATATATGTCAAATATAAACCATTCGTTAGAAATTATATTATGTATAAGATTAAATAATGGCAAAGTCAATATCATTGCTCGTTCTCAAGATATTCTAGTCGAAAAACAAATATTACCACTTTTTAGTAGATTTTTTTTATATTTTTGTTAAAACTGTCAATTCGATACTTGTCAAAATTTAACCATATGTTAATAATTGTATTATGTCGATACCTTCCCGTAAGAATGTACTAAGCGAAACTTTTTCCGAAAATGACTTTTTGATGAGGAAATATAATATATGTTAAGGGCCACGTTTTGGCCTGGGTTTCGCCAACGAACTTTCTTCGTTTTTTTCGTTTCCTGAAAAATTTTAGAAATGTCGCTTAGTATACATTCTTACAGGAAGGTATCGATGTATAAAACAACATACTTTAGAAGGCACTGTCGGAGTTTATTCCCAAGAAATTCGACTTGAAATACAATTTTAACTAGTTTTCACTAGAATTTTTAATAGTTTTTTTATTTAAAAAAAAAAAACTATTAGTTCAATATTTGTCAAAATTTTACCAATTGTACAAAATTATACTATGTATAAAATAAACTAAATTAGAAGTCAATATCACTACTAGTTCTCGAGAAACTTGAGTCGAAAAACAATTTTTACCAATTTTCAATAGAATTTTATATAGTTTTTTATTTTTTGTAAAAAAACTGTAAACTGATTTTTTTTGAAATTTTCACCAGTTGTCAAATACATTATTTTTCGTAAAATAAAATTATTTTGAGTTTCAAATTGTTTTCCGTTCTTAGAATATCTGGGTTATGAAATTTTTTTTTTTCAGTTTTTTTTATTTAAAAAAATAACGGTATGTTCATTTTTTTCCAAATTCATACAAAATCTGTATGACCTTATAATGAGTACATTGAATTTTATTTGAAATCAATAGCGTTATGTTTACGTGAGATATTTGAAACTAACCAAAATTTTTACTTTTTTTTTAAACCGTTATAGTGAAAAAACTACTAACTGAATTTGAATAAACGCCCTTTCAGCCTCTTTCGAAGTTATTATCTATTAAAAAAACTTATTTGAAGTCAATATCTTTACTCGTTCTTGAGATATCGACGACGAAAAATGGTACGAGAACGTACGGACGTACGAACGTACGCACGTACGAACGTACGTACACACACACACACAGACATCTCTCTAAAAATGATTGATATAGCCTCTAGGGACCTTGAAACGTCGAGAAATGTCAAAAATTCTAATTTGACAAATCGGACCGATTACAATAACTCCCTATGGGAAGTTAAAAATGAAATAAATTGAGAAAAATCGAAGTAAATTTTTAAATGACTTGTTACTTGCTTTTAGAAAAAATTGAACTCTAATTGCCAAAAAATTGCCGCTTTTCACTCAATGGTGTACAGATTATGTCGTCTACCTTTATCTATTGAAAACTATATGAAAGAATACAAAATAATAATACAAATAGCTAATATCAATGGATATGATAAATCCATCATCGACCATCTGATTAAAAAACACTCAAAGAAGCTAAAACGAAACAACATGAGTACATTATTCGATCAAAATATAAACACAGACAAACTCCATCGTATCACATTGCCCTTTGCCCCGAATGTCACCAACAAGTTACTACACGTATTTGCCAAAGCTGAAATGAACATCGTCCACACCAACAACAACAAACTAAAATCTATACTGGGATCCACAAAAGACCACTTACCGACAAATCGACGCAGTGGCATATATCAAATCTCTTGTTCAAATTGCGACAAAAAATACATTGGACAAGAAGAGCTGCTGAGACCAGATTTAATGAACACCTTCGATCGGTAAAAAAGAAAGAGATAGATAAAGCAATAGCTGCTCACATTTATGATCCAAATAATAAAGAACCACACTCCATTTCATCATTTGACAACAATTTTAAACTTATAAAAAATGTAAACAAACCACATAAACTAGACGCATACGAATCAATTCACATATACTTAAACAACAACCTGATGAATTTGGAACCTGGACCAATTGATTCTCATTTATTCAACGTTATGAAGAAGAAGAAGAAATAATAACAATTGTTTTTCATTACTCTTTTTATAACACTCTTTATTTTGTTTTACTTACTTTCTCTAAGTCTAATTTCTTTTTCCTTGTAATCTCTTTGTACTTTTGTTTAATTGTCGCCCGCTGATGATGGTTCTGCAGCCGAGAACCGAAATGCATTTGTATTAATAATAAAAGTTTAAATTTCAAAAATAAAAATCGTTGTTTTCAATTTTGTTTTATTTTGATTTTGCTTTTATTTGACGATATTTGCGGTCTATAAGGTGTTTAAATAGTTTTTCAAATAATCTAATTTTTTCAGTTGACATTATAACAGGAAAAATTATTGATTGCGTCTATCTGTTGAAATGGTTAGTTTTTTAGCTCGTTTCCTTCCATACATCCATTATGAAATATCATATTTATTCCGAAAACAGCTCTAATGATTTTAATAAAAATAAAATGCACGGCTGGATCGCACGAACTTGCTCTTATGTTCAATCACATCGCAAGCACAAGTTTCTTAGTAAATACGACATAATATATTTTTAAAGTCGTTTCCACGTGACCCATGAGGTAGACTCTTACGCGTTTTTTTTTAAAGAGGTTTCCCCAGTAGGCCTAATCCTCATTGTCAAGTGAAATAGAACACAATCTTATTTACTTACTTAGAGAATTATAAATTTTTCTTGCCAATACAAAATATTTCATGGATCTTAAGTTAACTTTATAAGTTAGCTCATAAGCCACACATACATATATTGAAAGCTATTATGTGTATAAAGTTCAATTTTATGAACAACTTTCCTGAATTACTATGATTGCAATTTAGTATTATTAAATAAAAAATTAATGACACTAGTATAAATATAAAAGTGACAAATTTGAAAAGATTGATTAATTTATTAAATTATGTATTACTTATAAAACATTAAAAAAGATGATAATTCAAAAATAATATAATTTATAATGTATGTACGCATACAAAAAATATAAACTAAATCTAAATAGTTAAATATTAATATCTTTATTAATTTTGTGTTCCTTTTAAATATCTGTGGTCAGTCAGTAGAAGAAGTAGAAGTATTTGTTAAATGAATTAAATAAATATTTATGTATAATGTGTCTACTAAGAACGTTTTGTGTGTTATATCCGCGATAATCTATATTTATTTATTATTTTGATTGTTAAAAGATTTAAATTAATAATTTAATGATGAAAATATATGGGCTTGTGATACGAGAAATGACTTTCGTAGATTTGCGTTTCATTATCAGTGGTGGATTCTTTAATTTTCAAAGCTGACGATAAATTCCATGTTTTCATTAATTCATGTAGCGGACAGTTGACTTTATTCATAATATTGATGTTGAAATCTTCCATAACTACAAACTTGCTTGTTGGTAAATTTTGAACTGTGCTCATAAATTTTATCAATTATTGTTTAAACTCGTTAAAAGAAATTTTGGGAGATTTGTATCCGGACAACACAATAATTCCTTCAAATTCAAATGAAACTAAATCAATGTTGGCTACTTGTCTGTTTATCACTCCAAACTTCGGTGCATTCAAATTCTTTAGAAGTATTTGACTCTTTTTAAAGCACATTATTCCTCTTGGCTTTCGTTCTGTAAAGTCTCCGTGGGAACGGTAAAAACAAGTATAACCTGGAATGTTCATAGCATCGGCTCGAATAGTGTTAGTTTCTGAAAAAATTAATACATCGCATTTTGAATACCATTTGTCTGCTACAATACACTCTACATGTTTTTTGAGCGACTGGGCATTATGGTATCCAACAAGAAAGCCCTTTTTATTTATAAAATTATTAAAAGATAGCTTCATGCATTTTGTTTTCCTAAGACGACTCAGCTCAAAAGAAATTGATTGTTCTTCTTTTGATGGGTTTGGAGCTTCAAATTTACCTAAAATGTATAAGCCTGATAAAGATGTTACTCGACTTAAAGCGACATACATCATAGATCTCTCAATCCTATGAGATTTTCTCAAGTCCAAGCAAACGGAATTATATGTTTGTCCTTGGCTTTTATGAATAGTGAGTACTTCTGCTAAAACAAGAGGAAACTGTTTTCGAAGTATCTGATAGTTATTCACAGTATTGACGTTTATGCGGTGAATTTTTCTTGAAATAGGTACTAAGTTTCGATCAATATTGTGGCTTGCTATATATGTTGCCATTGCTAATTTGGCTTTTGATCCAACTGAATGGTCTGATGGAAATTCAATCCATACTTTGTCAACTTCATTCTTGTTCTTTTTCATTGTAACCAACTTCAAAACTTCATTAGATCCATTCACCAATCCATCTTCAACGTCTATGTTGCTCGTGATCATACACTTTAAGTTTATTTTAAATTTAACATCGTTGGGGAGACCTCCAAGATCTGACAGCTTTTTTCGTTGTAGGGCATTCAAAGCTCGTTCTTTTATACCCTCGCTAACTTTTCCAAGAATGGAATCTGCAGAAATTGAAAGACATTCCTCTCCAGGTGTTTTCATAAATTTTTCATTATTGTATTCATCTACATCAGCATTAGTGGAATATAATCGAATTGCATCACTGGGCACTCCAGAAGCATTGAATTCTCGCGAACTTATTAACGTAACGAACGCATAATTTGATTTAGTTCAAATATTTCAAATGGTTCTCAAAGGGTACTTAAATCTGCAAAAAGACCAAGCTCATTATTCTTTGGAGCTTTAAAAATGAATGAGTCAAACACGGGTGGTAATTGATTCATATCCCCAACGGCTATAACAGTCACTCCTCCGAAGGGTTCATTTCGACCCATGACTTGACGTAGTCTTGTGTCAACTCTGCTAAATAATTTGCTTCCAACCATTGAAATTTCGTCAATTATTAATAATTTAATGTTTATGATGATGTTTATTATGATAATGTCATTTGTTACTTCTTCTTCGTCAGATTCTTCATCATTATTAATTTCCTCAAGCTCTTTATCTCTTACTATAGAGTATTTCGCCCGTGTTTGTTCAATTATTTGAATTTTTTTTGGTAGGTTTCCTTGCAGTCAACGCCTTCAACTTCTTTTGACTCATCTCTCCAAGGGAGAAATAAGAGAATTTGTTCTCGGTAATAGTTTGGTTCATCTTGTAAAAGTTTGCATTTTCTGTATCGAATTATCTTCGATTTTCTTCGTTCGTTGTACAGGTCTATTTCTTCATCTTCATTAGGGTCTTCGAAATGTTTTTTTGATTTTTCAAAGTTCGAAGCGAAATCAGCCAAGCAAATGTTTTCCATTTTTGGCAATCTTTTGCTATATTTCAAAAATATGTCCTCCATAAAAATTTCATGGGAATCCGTGGATAGTTCATTTAACTGAGTATTTCCCTTTAACATCATTACTCGTTGATCGCTTGGATTTGTGTTGATATAGATTACTCCTCTACTGCTTTTTGACAAATGAAGGGATAAAATATGGTAAGCAGCTTCTTGTGCTGACATTAGATTGCTGCTCAAAAAAACATTAGCAACTTTCCTCAATTTATCGCGAACACTTTTATATCCATTATTGATATCAGAAGCAGCTTCTCTTAAAAGTTTTGATAATCCTGAATCCGCCTTTCCAATATAATTTACAATGTAGTTAGCAATTCCATACTCCTCCAGGATATAATGAACATCAATATTGGATTCAAATAAAATTAATATATCCTTATTGTACGAGTTCACTGCAACTTCTTGACTGTTTCGTTTAAGAAACACTTGATTTTTTTCAGAGATGATCGTATCGCAATAATATATTCTTCTTCTGTTATATTTAAAGTTGAGAGAATGACATCGAAAGCAATAGAGTCCTTTTCCGGTTTATTGAAAAAAGTTAGCATAAAATCCTTTATATTTTTTAAATTTTTGGTTTGTTTTCTTATTTCATCGGGATTATCTAAAGGTTTTAATATCATAGTCCTTGGCATAGTTGGTATGGGAAAATTGAATCTGCATCTCGTTTCCTCCTTTTGCCTTTTGTGGATGTATGCTTATGGCGAAGATATTTAATAAACGGATTTTTTTCATTGTATTCGCAATTGATAAATGCATCTATAAATTCAATGCACTTGTTAATTTCTGCAGCATCACTTTCTACAGAATAAATTGGTGCATTTTCCAGCCATAAAAATATTATGTTCATAGGGAGAACCTCTCAATTGAAACTCTACCCTTTGGTAACTGTCTATAAGTCGGTAATTTTTAAAAGGACCATGTTCTTCTTTCAAGTAATTCATAAACTTGGTAACTTTATGATCGAAATATCTTGCACACGTAACAAGATCGTTCCGTATAAATTCAATTTTGTCATTTTGATATCGCTTCTTCTAAGGTCAAATTTTTATTATAAATAAGTTTCGACAGTAATTGTATTAGTTCCGGCCAGTTATTTTCAGCAGCGGATAGCGTTAAGAATATTGTCGGTTTTCCTAATTGGCGTATCATAGCCATCAATTGTTTCTTTTTTAGCTCCCAGTAAGATGGAGTTGAGGGAATTCGGTTCAATATTCGATAGCTGTCGTCATGGTGAACGAAATGGTCAATGTAAGCTTTGCTAAGAACTTTACCTGCTGTTATCATATTTGAAACTTTGCTTTTTCTCAAGCAGATATTAATATTGGACAGACAAGCTTTTTCCAATTTCTTTTTGGCCATGTACAGTATATTTGTTGGAGTACAACCTCTTCGATCGTATCGTCTTGCAATAGATTTAGCCCTATCCGTATATGAAATTGTATTAAAGTTCCCAAAGCATGGTCATAGTAAATCTTCGGAAAGCATAATTCCTCCATGTCTGGATGTAAGTGCCATGGTACTGGCGCTTTGCCCTGACCTGGTGCAATAACTTGAATGTCTTCAGAAGCTTCGGTGTTCCGATTGACTACTAGAACTTCGTCATTAATATCTCCCTGAAATTCTTGATCATCATTGTACAAGTATTCGAATAATTTAAGATCTTTATTCAAGAGTGTTTCTATTTCGACATTTTCCAAGGTCCTGTTTTCAGTATTTGAATCAGATTCTTCAACTATAAAGTTTATATGGTGATCATATTGACTTTCGTACTGCTCCAAGTATTTTTCATCGACTTGAATATTATATTTCTGGTAGAGAGGAGTCTTTACCAGGACTTTGAGTGCAGCACATACTGTTCCGGGTCTTATCGTCTCAAACATGTAATCAGTTGCATGATCTATATGTTGTTTCAGTTTAATCATGAAGACTATTCATGTTATCAAAGCGTTTGGGTAGTACTTCTAACATATCATTGACCTCAACTTGAATATTTACCACGCTCCCTTTCATCGATAATTGTGGATTAAGGGCAAACGGTTTAAGTGCTCGTATTTGCATAAAATTAATGAACGGAGACACCATTCTTTCTTCCAAAGGTGATAAATTCTTTATTTCTTCGGGAATTGGAACAAATTGAAGTCCGTTGGATGCTGCTATTTTGGGAACCAAACCTTTTTGAATGTATTTGTTACAGGTTTTGCAAATCCAAGAAGAGTTTAAAGTCTTATTTTTTTCAAGATGTCTTAAAATTGTAGTTTCAAATTGGTGTCGAAGTTTTCCTAAAGTGTAGTTAATGACTGAATATCGAAAAAATATTCCTTTACAAAAGCAACAGTGAAAATCTGGAAAGTTTCCTTTTTCCTTTATAAATTTTAATTTAGCTTTACTTTCTTCATTATTAAGTTTTGTCAAATAGTCTCTATAGTATTCTCTAAATTTATAGATCTCATTTTGACGAGATAGTTTGCGTTTTTGGGCATCGGATATTCTTTCTTTTTCCCTTATTTTCCCATTTTGTATTTTCTCGTTCTTCTTCATAGCATCTCTGACCTGTTCAATACTTCTTATGCTTTGTATATTTCTACGTATACTTCTGTTTGAAGCATCTTTTTGCTTTTCTTTTTCCCGAAAGCCATTATTACTACGAAGATTTCTTATTTACCTAGCATTCTGTTCTTTTTCCTTTTCCCGAAATCCGTTAGAACTTCGAAGCTTTCTTTTGTTTGTTGCATCTTTTTGCTTTTCTTTTTCCCGAAATCCAGTATTACTACGAAAATTTCTTACTGATCTAACATTTTGTACTTTTTCCCTTTCCCGAAATTCCTTACAACTTCGAAGCTTTCTTTTTTTTGTTGCATCTTTTTGCTTTTCTTTTTCCCGAAATTCATTATTTCTACGAAGATTTCTTATTAATCTAATTTTTTGTATTTTTTCCCTTCCCCGAAATTCTTTACAACTTCGAAGCTTTCTTTTGTTTGTTGCATCTTTTTGCTTTTCTTGTTCCCGAAATTCATTATTGCTACAAAGATTTCTTATTAATCTAATATTTTGTACTTTTTCCTCTTTCCCGAAATTCTTTACAACTTCGAAGCTTTCTTTTGTTTGTTGCATCTTTTTGCTTTTCTTTTTCCCAAAATCCTTTGTTGCTTCGAAGATTTCTTAGAGATTCAACATTTTTCTTTTTTTCCTTTTCACAAAATTGCTTATTGTAGCGTATTATTTGTTTTCTGAATTTTTCTCTCAAAGTTTCTGTCTTTTTGTATTTTTGACTGAATCTAGTTCGCTCATTTTTTTTTAAGTTTTAATAATAAAAAAAAAACTAATAAAAAGACTTCATTGAATTCATTATGTATGCCATAAAAAAATTATATTTTTTAACGATAATATATTTTACGCATTAATTTGAATATGAACTAAAATAAATATTGATATACAGTGCCTTGCATAAGTATAACCGCACCTGCAAAAATGCGTTTTGTAGAAAATTAAAATGGGAATGACACTTAACTATTTTTTTTATTGAATGGCATCACTAATCAAGTAAAGCCTAGTACGCAGATCGCGCTAAATTTTATCTCCCACATTTTTCTCCAAACATCAGCTAAAATCCATGCTAAATTTTGACATAAGTACTTTATGGAGAATATGTCACAGAAAACAGCTGTTCGCTAAATGAAATTTTTTCAAAGATTTAAAAGAATTTGGTTTAAAGTATGATTTTTTAAGAATTATGAATGAGAACGAATAAGAATTATGAATTATGAGTGATTTTTGCTGTGGAAAATCTTGTAAGTCTTCCGTGACCAAATATTTTTCTAAATATTATTCATATACATACATATGTATATTATTTCATTTCAAATTGAAATTGAAATTTTGCTCGAGAATAAATGTGCCAGACAATTATTACGTGCGCTAAATTTTGACAGATAAGTTATGTAGAGTTCGAAGAAAAATTTTGTTTTTTTAGCTGGAGCAGCGTACCTTTCGGCTAAAATGCTTGACATAATTTTAGCTTGGCTAAATTATGGAGAGAATTTTGTATGGGAGATAAAATTTAGCGCGATCTGCTACCGTGGTAAGTTTGCACTTGCCTTCACTTTTGCAAAGATGAACAGTTCAGCTTGCACCCAGGTGCTTCAGGATAATTTAGTACCCTACTTAAGACGATTTCGTCGATTAGTGATGCCATTCAATAAAAAATAGTACGGTGTCATTCCCATTTTAATTTTCTAAAAAACGCATTTTTACAGGTGCGGTTATACTTATGTAAGGCACTGTAGTAAGTAAAGTAATATTAATTTAAAAAATAAATCACAAAATAAAATCCAGTTTTCTATTCTTTTTAGATAAAACACCTCGTCTGCTAGTATATGTATTTCGCGATGAATACCTAGAGCAGCCAAACCATTCAAACGATCCTGCAAATAAGTAAACATCCAAAGCTTATCACACTGTTATTAAAATAGACATATTTTTAATAATCTCACTTCGTTGGCCATGCTTCTTTGTATTGTTTTTATTCTCTTTACTGACTGAAGAAAGTTCTTTCGGGAGTTGATGTTGAAACCGACAGTATAGCTAGTATCTTTAATAAAATATATATAGCTGGATGGAAGCTCTTTTTCTTGCACGTTTACCTATTATCAATTGGTGAGAGACGTAAAAAAAAAATTCAGAGTGCATTTCTTTAACTTATTTGGTTCATGACTGGTTATGTTGAACAATTATCGATCCCAATGGGGGGGATATATCCCCCTGATCCCCCCTATCTACGCCACTGTAGTGAACGTTTTCATCTCTGCTATGTGGATCGATAATCCAAAACGATTGGTTTGTCTTAAAAATGGCAATGGAAATATTTGCAAAAGTTAAGACCCCATATAGTTCAGTGCTGAAAAAATTTAAAATTTGTTCAAGCAAACTGGACGTATCATCTATTATTCCTTGATAAGGATGAAGTAGGTACTGAATTTCAAAACTTGTGTTATCTAGAATAAATAACTCAAGAACTTCATCAGCGGAAAGAAATAGGGTTTTTGGAACATCGCGATTCAACCTCTGTTGATAACTTGATAAGGACTGTTGATGTAAAACACTTCCTAAATGTAAAATTTTATCAATAAAACTTCCGTCCCAGATATCTACAGGTACAATTTGAAGCAAGCACAAAGCAGTGACGCAGTTACTTGTGCACTGTTTGTTGCTAAGATCACCAAATATGTCGTTGTCTTGGCATATTGATCCAAGAATAATTTTTGGGACATTAACATTATCCTGATAATTTTGAGAAGAGTCTAACTTTGTTTCTTTAATTAGCGAAAAATTCTAGAATGACGAGTTAGTTGCTGTATTTTTTCGTTTGGACATTTTCTCCCCAAAAACCTCAAAACCCTCATGTAAGCGCGGAAAACCCTCGTAAACCTCGTAAACCAGATAATTTTATCTCCGCAGAAACGAGCTGTCAAAATTTGTATGGGAAAAAGTTTCTGCAAATCGCATAAGATTATCTCACAAATTTGCTGCGGAAAGTGCAGAAATAAACCTCGTAAACTAAAGAAGTATAGATTCTGACTTTTAATTTGACATTTCACAAAATATTTCCCACATTTACGCAAGTACGAGTATTTCTTAGGGGGTGTTCATGAAAACATGCTGCGGAAAGTTATATCTTTCTACAAAGCGGAAAATTATCTCGTTACATGAATACCCTTATTATATATGGACTGCTAGTCGTATAATAAGGGTATTCATGTAACGAGATAATTTTCCGCTTTGTAGGAAGATATAACTTTCCGCAGCATGTTTTCATGAACACCCCTAAGAAATACTTGCGTAAATGTTGGAAATATTTTGTGAAATGTCAAATTAAAAGTCAGAATCCATACTTCTTTAGTTTACGAGGTTTATTTCTGCACTTTCCGCAGCAAATTTGTGAGATAATTTTATGCGATTTGCAGAAACTTTTTCCCATATAAATTTTGACAGCTCGTTTCTGCGGAGATAAAATTATCTGGTTTACGAGGTTTACGAGGGTTTTCCGCGCTTACATGAATACCCCTAATATTTCCATACAAAAGTTACAATGAAAGTGGTTCAACCACTCCTTATCGATAGTATATAGCTGTTGGCGCAAAAGTGGCAAAAATAAATATTAATTCCAGAGGCCACCTCTTGGCTCCTGCCCTGAACTACGATTTTTGCAATAGAAACTATAGCCATCTATCTCAATTTGAACTTTACATTTTAACGTTATCCAAGACAAAATAATAAGAATAATATAAAGGGTGTTCAGCGAAATTTGTGAACAACGCGAGAGCAAAGCATTTAGTTTAATGAAAACTGCTTTACGGCGGATATTGTCTTCTAGGGCCTGAATTGCCTGGTGATTGTTGCTGTAAGGTTTTGACAGGTAACCTAATAAAAAGGTAGAACCGGTTCTTTGTAAATTTATATCTGTATTTTAAAATGGAAATGGCATTTTTGTCATTATATTTATCTAACTATAAGTGAATTTGCTATTATTTCAAAAAAATCTCATATCTACATAAATGTAAGTAAAACAATATGAACTTTTTAATTTATCTTTTCATGTTGAATCGCATCCAGTTTTTACTAGATAGTTTTCATCATGATTTGAACATAATTTGTTCACAATAAATTGAAATGAAAAGTTGAAATTTTGATTTGTGTTAAACAATAAGGTGTTTACAAATTGATATAAATAATGCTCTTCTCCTGTCTATGATAAATGCTATTATGACTCGTAAATCGGCAAATAAAACATCAAAATAGCCCTCAAGTTTTTATTTAATAATAAACTTAAACAATTCCCGCTCAACACCCTTTACAAACTCAATTATGTCAAAAATTGATTTATCAAATACCAAAACCACAAGTTACACTATGTTTTCCGAGTTTGCTCCAAGAGCGCTAGTTCCGTATAGTTCAATTCAATTCAATTTTGTTTTATTGAACATACTATTTACAATTTGGCTTACAACTAATAAGATACTACATATGCATGAAAATTTACATTTGTTGGCTCATAGGGGGCCTAACTATATACATTGACTTAAGTTTAATTATTTTTATATAAAATTTACATGACAAAAAAAAAATTTAATTTAAAATGTTGGTTGTCCTTTATAGTTCCGTATAGTTTTAAGTTGAACCATCGTGAAGTTGGGCTCTGGCAGTCCATGTATAATATGTCAATGCTTTTCAAAATGATTTTATTGACCAAAAAATCTATAAAATTTCATAATCAGAGAAGGTGAAAACTAAAACCATTATTCTAGTTGTTGCTATTTGGTTTTCTACCTATGTACATATGTACATATATTTATATTTATTCGGGAGCTTGGCAAAAAGAATTAGGACAAGAAGGAATTGGGGAAAGTAGCTTCGAATCGACATTTTGAAGTATGAATACCTACTTCATAGTATGAAGTAGGTTAGGTATAAGCCGAAGGATTATTTTGTACGTGACTAAATCTAAAAGTTTCTTGAAATAGCCAAATATTTTTAAAAATTCCATAGAGTTAGTTGGAAGACGTTCTTAATGTTTTTTCGCGATACTTCACTAACACAAATTAAATACTTCTTATTGTAAAGCTACGAGTATATACAAGGTACAAACGTACATTTACATAAATTTTCTATGATCTGAGAGAACATAACTTTTGTCATCAATGAAATCTTGGAATTCTCTATTCATTTGAACCACTGGCGGATTAAGCTGATCGAGGAATTGAGACGAAGTTTTGGACAAATTACCTGTGCTAACAACGGCGAGGTATTATTACTAAAAAGAGGACGTCATGGGTTGACAGTTTTATAATGAATCGGTAATGATATGGTATAAAGAATTATAGGTTTTGATTTGCGAAGAACTGCAGAACGAATAAGTAGGTGAGTTGGGGTGTGTTTTGGAACCTGGGTGGGCTCTGGAGCTTGATTAATTGAATGGAAATTGTAAAAATATTGTTGATAAACCTTAGATCTGGACTTAATCATAACATTGTGCTTAAATCGATTAATCCCATTCTTCATTATCATTCCCTCAAATTAGAAGTTTGATTTAGGATTTTCCCAAACGAGTTAGCAACAGCAACTGAATCCAAAGTTTCATAATATGTTATACTTAGTTGTTTGAGTTGTCATGTTCATAGTTCATAGTTCAATTGGTAGTGCAGTAACTTGCAAGTTGCAACTCATGATGTAGCGAATAGTTAATGCATGGTTTATACAATATGAAATGATTTTAAGTTTAACAATTAGGTTTGCTTATAACTTTTCTTGTAGATGTAGAATCATCCAGAAGATAGTTAATGGTAAGATGAATACCTTCTTCTTATGAAGTAAGTATAATATTCGATGAGATCTCTTTTGAAGAGGAAATGAGTATAAGCATGGACGAATATGTATTACAACCGGTATCGCGAGGGTTGCTGATGGTTTGAAACTATTGTTTTTGTAATGTATTTAGATTATATATGTAGGTATATGAAATTATTAGAAATAGGTGTATGCTCAAATGCACAAAATTGCGGTCTGATTTTTTTTAGAAAAGTATGAATTAGTGTATGTAATTAACTAATTAATATTAAATAAGAATTATAATTATAATTAAATCTCGTTTACTCGTTTCTAAGATATTTATTTAAACTTAATATATTTTTTTCCAAAATTTGTGTATGCAATATTTTTTCGAATGCCAAGGAGGTCCTGCACAAAAATTTTGGTTAAAATCGTTAGAGTCGTTGATAAGATATTCGAAAATCAAAAAAACGGTTATATGGCAGGTACTGTTAAAAACATTTTGACCCAAAATATTTTTTGACCAAAATATAGTCCATGTCGATAATATCACACTAAATTTTTGTTATCAAAATCGTTAGAGCTGTTTTCGAGATAAATAAGATTTTGCATTGTGGGTGTATGAGGGGTACCTTTAGTTTTGGAGCTAAAAAAAAAACATTTCAATTTTTCCTCTAAGGAATCACCGAAGACCCTTAACTACCGAGTTTTAAATAAAAAGGTCCAGTGGTTTAGGCTGTAGTGAGAGCTACAGACATACAGACACACTGAAACAGGTTTTTTGTGTACTAAATTTTCCTTAAAATTTTTATAAAAAAAAATTGATATGCAAATTGTTAGTATTTAATAAAATACATCTTAAAATGTAATCTAAAAATTGAATTGTGTATCGGTTTTCAAGATATTAAATTTTCAAAAATGTATTATTTTTTTTAAAAATCCAAAAACTACTTTTTCGAAAAAAATTTTAGCTTATATTTTTGAAAATGCAAAGGAGCTCCTGCATACAAGTTTTGGTTAAAATCGTTAGAGCCGTTGGTGAGAAATTCGAAAATCAAAAAAAAGGTTCTATGACAGGTACCCCTAGAAACATTTCCCCCCAACTTTTTTTTTGACCAAAATATAGCCCATGTCCATAATATCACACTTAATTTTTTTTATCAAAATCGTTAGAGCCGTTTTCGAGATAAATAAGATTTTGCATTACGGGTGTATGGGGGGTACCGTTAGTTTTGGAGCTAAAAAAAAAATTTCAATTTTTCCTCTAGGGAATCACCGAAGACCCTTAACTACCGAGTTTGAAGAAAATACCTCCGGTAGTTTAGGCTGTAGTTCGAGGTACAGACATACAGTCATACAGACAGACAGACGGAATTGTCGGAATCGTCTTCGCTATCATCGTAATGTCAACTTTGATCAAAATCTCGAGTTCGATTTTTTTTCCAAATGCAGAACTTGCCATATAGTACCTATATCGCAAGTAAAAATATGTGTAGACTATACAATGCGGTCTACATTTTGGTCAAAAAAAAAGTTATTAACGGTCATAGTACCTTTTTTTTGATTTTCAACTTTTTCATTTCCGACTCTACCGATTTCGATCAAAATTTTAATATCGGAGATTCTTTGATTTTGAAATAATATTGTATACAAACATTTTTAAAATTGTCAATACATTGCTTTTAATTTTAGGAAAATTTCGAATATATAGAATTATTTTATGAATAAATCTTTCTTTTATAAATAATAACATTAAAATTACTATAATTAAATATAAATAAAGATTCGTGTACACATGAGTGTGGGGAGTTTCTATGCTTTTAAAATTACTCTTTTGTGTATTTGTATTGTGTTGAAGTTAATTTTTTTTTTCTTTTTTGTATAGTAATTCTGTAACATAAAGTGAAACAGAGAAATAAAGGATGGTTAAATTTTAAGGGCCGGTGTTGATTTTGAATAAAACACAAATTATTTAGGAAATTATTGTCATTTCTTTTTATTATGATAATATGGTATGGTTCAATTATGTATGGAACAAAATATCGACCAAATGGCCGCTGCAACCTCAGCGGCACACCTCCATCCGATGGTCCAAATTTTCGATGACGCTGAGGCATAATTGAGGTTCTATGCCGTTAATGTGCCGAATCATCTCATCCCTTAGCTCCTGAATTGTTGCTGACTTATCGACGTACACCTTTTCTTTCAAATAACCCCAAAGAAAGAAGTCCAACGGTGTAAAATCACATGATCTTGGCGGCCAATTGACATCGCCACTACGTGAGATAACACGGCCATTGAATGTGTCGCGCAAAACAGGCATTGTTTCGTTAGCTGTGTTGCAAGTGGCACCGTCCTGTTGAAACCACATATTCGTCCACATCCATATCTTCCAATTCGGGCCATAAAAAGTTCGTTATCATCTCACGATAGCGAACACCATTCACAGTAACTGCCTGACGGGCCTCATTTTGGAAAAAATACGGCCCGATGATACAGCCAGCCCATAAACCGCACCAAACAGTCACTCTTTGTGGGTGCATTTGTTTTTCGACAATCACTCTTGAATTATCATTCGCCCAAATGCGGCAATTCTGCTTATTGACGAATCCACTGAGGTGAATGAAAATGTGCCTCATTACTGAAGATGATTTTCTTCGAAAATTGATCATCCACTGTTGCCATTTCTTGCCACCATTCTGACCATTGACGACGCTTGAAATGGTCAAGAGGCTTTAGTTCTTGAGTCAATTGTACCTTGTAAGCGTGTAAATGCAAGTCTTTATGCATAATGTTCATCAACGACGAGCGTGAGAGGTGCAATTGTTGAGGTGGACGGCTCTTCAGCCACACTATCGCGAACAGCAGCAATATTTTCTTCCGTACGAGCTGTACGAGCATGCACTGGTGTTTTCACATCTCCTACAGACCCGGTTTGCTCAAATTTGTACACGATTTTTCCGATTGTACGCACATTTGGACGATTAAATTGACCGAAAAATCACGAAGTGCACAATATGCATTTTGATTTGAACGCCCATTTTCAAATAAGCCTGAATAACTTTAACGCGTTGCTCGATTGTGTATCTTTCCATGGTTCAAATTGAGTTAATCTGAAATTGAGAAATGTCAAATGAAATGCAAAAAAAACTTGACGATTAGGTGTGGTTCACATTCAACACCGGCCCTTAAAATTTAAACACCCTTTAAAAGTAGATTTGGACTTTTTTTGTAAAATTGAATTAGGTTGAAAAAGAGATTTTTAAAATGAAGTAGATTTCAGTATTTTGCTGTTTTTTTTTTTTATATATTATACGTGAACTCAAGGGGTTATGAATACCTTTATCTACCATATATACTCGTATATACATACATAAATATAATATCTATATTTCATAATACAATTCCTTATTTTTAGAAGTAAAAAATGTTTTTGTGTTCTTCGTTTCCGTGTTTCTTGAATTCAATAAAATTAACAAAATTTAAAAAAATAATATTTTATTTTCTACATGTAACTGCGAAAAATGACATATGCGCAACGAAGTGCTCCGCGTGGAATTTCTCGCATGAAAAGTGCTCCGCGACTTAAAAAGATTGGGAACCGCTGCTCTAATCTACATATACACATCAATACGCATTTGAAAATAAGAAATCGATAAAAAGGATAAAACGTATTCCAAAATTAGAACCCAAATATTTTTTTTTGAATATCGGGTTTACTTGAAATGACGAATTGGCTCTGAGACGAGCAAGTATAATTCTCGATCTTAAAGCCGCCAACTACCGAACTTCACGTATAGGGGAACTTTTTTATCTTATTAAATCCAAAATCAAACGATTTTGGAAATTTGGTCATTGAGCAAGACTGCTCTTGGCCATCAATTCTACCTACCTACCCCATTAAGGAACTTTTTTGTTGGACTGTAAGAAATATTACACTTTTTAGATCAGTTGAACTGGATCCTGAATAACCCTAATACCCCGAACTCTAATGACATATGTATATGCTTATTGCATATAAAATACAAAAAACCTTATATAATTTTGGAAGTTTCACCTAAAGCATCCCTCAATTTGGAGACATCTCGAATAACAATCGCCTGCCTTACCTTTTGCCTTTTTTCTAAAAAAAAATACGATACCCCAGTAGGAATTTGCTTTTTTTTGGTAGATACTCGTACCTACATCTATTTCACATGAATAAAGGTAGCCGCATTGTCTGCCAGTATTATCTTTCTCGCGCATAATAAAAAAAAATCCTTTAACAAAAGAGAGAATATTATATTGTTCTCTTTTTAATTCAGAAAAGTTTTCTTACGATGACTATAAAATTCTCTTCTTCTTATGGAACCTTCTTAAGAAAGCTTTTGTCTGCTGGAGAATATTTTCGATGACAGAATTTTGTATGGAGGTGAGACATCTGTATATAATTATCTGTGTTAAAGGGTTAAGGCCCGATGTTGAATGTGAACCACACCTAAACGTCAAGTTTTTTTTCTGCATTTCATTTGACATTTCTCAAGTGCAATTGCATTTTATTTGTATTTTTTTTATTGAATTATAAATTAAAAGTTAAGTGAAACAGAAAAATGTATCAAATTCTAATTGCTGTTTTCGAGATATATAAGATTTTCGAAAACCATTTTCAACATTTGTTTGTTGGATACCGATATTTTTAAATAAATTGAAAAAAACAAATGGCTCAACTTTCCTTTAAGGTAGCACGAATTTCCACACGCGGATAGTTTTATTCGGTAAATTAGCACTTTTAAATAACAAATATCACAATTTTAAAGTGAGGAAACATTTATAACTATTTTCAATAAATTTTTAAAGTTCCTCAATTTCCATACAAAATGCACTTTTTTTTTTGTTTATTTTGACAATTATTCTCTTTGTGTAAGTATTACCAGAGTTGGGATATTATTGGGATTTTTTTCTTTTTTGTTAATTTTGTAAGGGAATTATTTGTTGATTAAAGGAAGTTTCTGAACCCACAGTACTTTTAAGTTAAAACACTGTTGACATTGGCGCCTGCCTGGCGACTTTACATACCCTAAGCGGAGCGACGGAGTCGCGTGAGCGGGTGTGTCCCCGAAAAAGGGAGTTAAAATCCTGAGAACCCACCCACAGTACTGTTTAGCTAAAAAACTGTTGATTAATATCGAAATCTGGCCACTTTCAGTACGCTTAGTCAAGAAAACACAAAAAAAAGAAACAAAAAGTGAGGTTAAAACTGAAAAATAAAACATTTTTTTTTATGATTTAACAGTGTTTCCTCACTTTAATATTTCAAATATGTTCTATTGAGACCACTAGCTATCTGTAAAAAAAAATCAACACTATACTCGTGCTACCTTGGGAAAGTCGCCCCAAACAAATTCCTACAATTTGTAAAAATGGTTTTAGAAATATTGAGTTTTCAAAAACAAATGTGATTTTTTTAAAAATCCAGAAAAACATATTTTCGAAAATTTGAATACAAACTATGAGTCGCAAGTGAAAATTATATGAGTGCTAAACTGAAAGAGGATAGTTCTAACAACTTATAGTGGGAGAGTGATATGTGGTGATATATTTTTGGTAGCTTTTTATTTTTGCATTATGTGTTCTGTTTTTCAAAGAAACAAACAATGAATTAAAAAAAACAAAAAATATTTTTATTTAATTAAGGTTTCTCATCCTAATATTTCACCTGGAGATATCACATTTCTTGTAACATCTTCACCCATGCACGGATACTTGGAAATGCAATCAATGAGCTTCGATGACGAGTACAATTGCAAAGTTTTTGATCAATCTGCAATCAATACTAACAAAATGTTCTACATCCAAGCCGGAGTCAATCAGTCAACTGATTTTTTTGTTTTTGATGTAACTAATGGCATAACTTGGTTACGAAATCTCATGCTTAAGATAATTATCATCCCAGAGCGACTTTATATCATAACAAGAGTTGTAAATGTTGTTGAAGGTAAATGTTGCTTCTGCACTATATGCACGCGAGTATATTGAATTATTATTAATTTCTTTTATTTTTTATTCAGGAAAAACTGTACAACTTGCTGCATCAGACATTCAACCATTTTCGGAATATTATAAGAACAAAATATTAGAATATAAGATAACAGAAAGTCCCTCATCTGGATTTGTCATGGCGGGAAATTCAAAGGTTAAACGCTTCACACAAAAACAACTGGAAATAGGCACTATTCAATATGTCCACAACGGAAGTGAAAATTCTTCGGATGCTATCACATTGATTGCTTTATCTAGAAGTAAAGAAAGCGTTCCATTCGTGATAAATATTTCCGTTGAACCAGTAAACGATGAAGTTCCTTATATAGCTATCAACACAGGGTTGCAGGTATGGCAGGGTGGAAAGTACATAATTAAAAATAGTGACTTAAGTAAGTTGGCAAAAATTGACATGATCTATCTATATATAAACATGTCGCAAATCTCATAACTTAATATTAAACAAATTATTTTATAGTGGCACAAGATTATGATACACCTCCGGAAAACCTTACATTTATTGTAAATCATATTTACGGTGGCTTTTTGGCCCTAAAAACTGATTTAAATTTAAAAATACATCAATTTACTCAAAAGCAAATTAATAGCGAAGTAATTCAATTCGTCCATGATATTAATGCTAGGAGAAATGAAATATCTTTTATAGTAAGCGATGGATTATTTAAAACAACGCAACAAATATTAAATATTGCCATTAAGCCAGTTGTTATAATCGAGGAGCATAATGAAAATCTTCACGTTTTTCCTCTTACCAAGAAACAAATCTTACGACATCATTTGGCATTCAAATGTTTGGATAATGAAAGAAAGATTCAAATCAATATAACTATGCCCCCAAATCTGGGAATAATTCTTTATGATTCCTTGGAAAATGGTCAGACAATGCAAGTGAACGAATTTACTCAAGATGACATTGATAACGGACGTATTTTCTACGAGCATACAGCAGTTATTTATGAATTTAGAGTAAACGATTCATTTTACTTTGACGTTGCTGCAGAAAAATCTGATCGGTTGCTTAATCAAAAATTCAGCATCGAAATATCAGTATCATCCGGTGGACTTTTGCGATTCTTACCGTTACCACAAATAGCTGTTGATGAAGGTGGTACTGCGCCAATAAGATTGGATTTTTCCAAAATGTATGACTACTTGAAGACAAGAGCAGGCATAAATAATCCGGAACTATATATTGAGGTACCCCATAAGCCCACTCATGGTCGAATTGGAGTTGGGAATGAAATGAAGTCGGAAAATCCTATAAGCACAACAGAATTTTTAAAGAAAAATGTTTTTTATGAACATGATCATACAGATACTTTGGAAGATACAATATTAATGTCCATTTATCTCCGTCAAGGGTGAGTTTTAAAATCAGAGTTTATTGCAACTTTTTTTGTGTAATTTTGTTCGTTTATTTTGAAATTAAAAACAAAGCATTATTTAATTCAGATAAATTAAACTATAAAAACATACATAATTTTGTGGTTGACTGGGAACAAATTGGACAAGAACTATTTCAGGTTGAGTAGACTCAGAAAATGAAATGTGCATGTAAAACCATACATATGTAATGTATATGTACATACGTATTTAACTTTTCATCCATGATCGAGCCTGTCCGATTTTAATGTATTGTACGTGCCTATATTTCACTATGTTTACGCAGTGTTTCCGGTGAAGCCGGAACTTTTTATGTTAATTTGAATGTTGCCAATATGAGTGTATTTTGTTTTTTTTTTTTTTTTAAGAAAATCCGCTTTTTCTGTGAGTTGTTCTACTCCTTTTAATAATCTGTTGAATCAAAATTCTTTAAAATTTGTTGTACATATTTGTTTTTTGAGATAATCCCATTTTGAAGTAATAAATGATTTATAATGCTATGGCTGCTGTAATCACAATCAGACCAAAAATATTAATGTTAAAAAAAGAGCCAAGTTCTTCTATACAAAAACCTTTGTCAAACAAGTCAGCCGTGAAAAGTACTGAGATCTAAAAGGACGCCAAGATCTTACTTCATGAAGGTTTAATACCGAATATTTAAAGTAGAATAATATTGAAACAGCTACAATGTAATAGAGAAATTTTATTATTTTTAATGATTACTGACTTACACTGGTCAAGTTTTTAAAACCTTTCGAATTAGGCATAAAAAAAAACTGGCCAAGTAAGCCCATCAAATTTTAGTCAGTAATCATTAAATAATAAAATCTTGTGGTATATTTTCTTTTTGTTATTGGTGGTTTTAATTTGCGCTTCAATTGTTTCTGCTTGTCCTGGCAAGATACCTACCTAACACTACCATATCTACCTTAATTATAAATACTAGTACCTACATCAGCTCAAAGTCATAAAAAAGCAATAATTGTTGAGGATGCGGTGTTGTTTTTGTTGCAATTTTAACTCCTTTTTTTAAATGAAGGTAGCCCACCAATTAATAGCCTAATTAGTGGTTTGATTATAGTTCACATCACAGTTAAGATTTTTTTTATGTAAGCTCATAATTTTTTCAGGGCTGCAAATGTTTACTTTTTTCATTCATGTTAAAATAACATAGAGTACCAAATCGAGCAAAGTAATGAGTTTTCAAAATGCATGTATAGTTTCAAAATGACAATAAAAAGATACTTCGAATGAAAAATCTTAGATTTTCTATTTTTCGATTTGAATGTACATTAAGTTTTACCACTCTACCAAATTTCATCATTCTACGGCAATCAGAAGTACTCCATATAAATTAAACATTTTCTCAGAAAGTGGGTGGATACCATGCCCTGAATAGAAAACCTAAATTTTTATGTTTGGTCCTTTATATGCAATTTGAGCCCTACCGTTCTACCAAATTTCATTGTTCTACTGCAATCGGAAGTGTGCCATATAATTTACACCAGTTCTAAGGAAGTAGGCGGATACCACGCCCCTGAATGGAAAACCTCAAATTTTATATTTTTTTCTTTGTATGCAATTTAAGCCCTGCCACTTTACCAAATTTCATCGTTTTACAGCAGTCGGAAGTGCTCCATTCAACCAACACCAATTCGGAGAAAGTAGGCGGATACCACGCCCTCTGAAAGGAAAACCTTGGTGTTTATTTTTGGTCCTTTATATGCAATTTAAGCCCTACCGGTTCACCAAATTTCATCGTTTTACAGCAGTTGGAAGTGCTCCAATCAACCAACACCAATATTCGGAGAAAGTGGGCGGATACCACGCCCGCTGAATGTAAAACTTCAAATTTTCGATTTTTCCTCTGACAAGACCTACCGTTGTGCAAGATTACAAGAGTCTACGATATCGGGAAGTGCTCCATAATTTTAATGATCTGTCAGTCAGTCAGTGAGTCAGTCAGTTACGGTTTTTGTGAATTTTGAGGCCTTATATCTCAGAAACCGCTTATGCTAGAAAATTGAAATTTGGTGAGGCGCCTGTGCCTAACGAGCTTAGCAAATATTCGGAATTTTAAGTTTCTGACTTCATTGGTACTGAAGATAAGGAGGGATCAAAAATCGCCTGAGTTTGTTCCTGTAAAAAGGGTGTAGTGCCAGAACTTGGCTGGGCACTACCGTGCCCTTTGATCCGTTAGGCTAGTCGCGCACGAAATCAAATAGTTTAATCACCAATTGAAAGACTCTTTACTCACTCTCACACTCTTTTCTCTCTTACGCTTATAGAAAACAGCTCAACTGTTGCGAAGGCAATCGTTTAGTTTGTGTCAAAAAACAAACTTTTTAGTTGCTCTAAGTGCGCGGTGTCCCATATAAGCCCAAATGTTTCATTTTAGCAACTAAACAACTAAAAATTGAATGTGCGCGCCTGGCCTTAATGATTATAATGATGGGATGCTTCGTCTTGTAAAAATTCAATTAGATGTATGTTTTCAAACTTCGGATCTTCAATATGTGCCCCGAAATAATTATCTGCTATATTTGTTTATGTTATATATTTTAAGTATTTTTGAATAACAGATATTTGGTTTTCCTATAATACCCTATTTATGGATTATGAAAGCTGATTAATTAAATTCCATTAATGGTTGTTTTTCCAACTATGTACTTTCCAGATATTAATATACCTATACATAATATGAAGATCCATCTTTGATAATTTTTATTTATCCTCTTATATTTCGTTACAGTTAGCTCTCCAATTATTAAGTAAATCTTACAAACATATTTCATTTAAAACTAATTTGCAAAAATTGTATTTTATCACTATTTTCCAGTTTTTAATATTAATGTATTCATTATTAGACATTTCCTAATTTTTTTTGTCAATCAACAATTTTCCGTCTGGTTGTATTATGGCTCTTGCCACATTGAGCTTACAGTCCTTACTAATAATGGGATATTTGATAAAATAACAATAAAATCTTTATTTTAAATGATTTTGAATTCAGAAACGTCCAATAAGTCTGTTACGTTAATAGTACCATGTTGCTGGTTTTAAAGTGCATGATTTTGCCAAAGCTATTGTTTCAACTTGTAATTCTATTAACGTTAATTTATTTCATACTCGATCTAACTTACTTAAATCCATTTGCATACTGTTCCTATTTTGTGAATTCGTCTCTGTGTCTTTTTGTTAATCTAAGCTGTCTTAAAAGTGTTTTAATTATAGCTAAATATATCCGAATCTCTGCCAGGATCCATTCAGTTATTGCCATTGTCATTTAATGTATTTTTTTTAAGTAATTTGCGTTTATTTCAGATTCTGTTTCTTTAAACAAAGAGAGGTTAAACCTAGTGACTTACAACTGTTAACCATTCCTGTGTGCGTATTACCAGGAATGGAGGGGACCTACGCCCCCGAAAAGCGTTTTTGAATTAAAGTCTTTTAATACTTTTTCATAATTTATAAGAATTGTGATATTGAAGATTGTTCCACATTCGCTTTAAAGTGCGGAATTACCGTTTTCTAAAAATAAATATTTTTCTCTTGTATTATCCACTATGTCAGCAGTTTTCACTATTGCAGACAAAAGAAAACATTAGCGAAACAAAAAGAAAGACTTAAATTCCTTTTATCATGTCATAGTCCTTTGACATAATACCAACACACTTGCAGAAAATTTCCAAAAATATAACAAAACTCTTCAATTATGAAACAATCAAAGAAAAACTAACAAAAATTCAACACACCTACATGCTTAAAATACTAAAATTGGAAATCAAACAAACACTCATCACAATTAAAACAACAGAAAAATCTATTTTCCACTTAGAGATCACTATGAAATCAACACTCAACACAATAGAATACAACTCTTTCACATCCAAACAGAACCACATCTACAATCATCACAGAACAACAACGAAGACAAGATTATGCTCTAAACTAAACAAATTGAAAGTCGAATTCATCCATAGTATTGGTATCAAATTTAATGAAGATTGGTTTGGGAACAAAACAAATATTGAGTTTCCAGAAGAAAGTCAGTGGATTCTCTCTCTCGGCAAAAAGTTTGCACTCCCAGTCAACAGGAAAAGTTTTATCACCAATACACATAATTGCAGAACTAGAACAATACATCCAAACAATAGAAGATGACAAACTAAAAGACGTTGCCAGATCAAAATTATCTAACAGAATATCAACATTCAACAGAAAAATAAAAAACACAACAAAAGAAAAATTTAATCTAACGATTTTTGAAACAACAAAAAATTTCATCAGAAAATATAATAAGGAAATAATAATAACCCATTCAGACAAAGGCAATAAAACAGTAATAATGTATAAAGACGAATATAACGAAAAAATGAATAAACTACTAGACGATAAGAACATATACAAAACAATAAGGATGGACCCAACTTTAAAACTACAAACTAAGAACAACAATTTAGTAAATGAACTTTACAAATCAAATTATATTGACGCCAAACAAAAAGCGAAACTTTTTTGCTCAGCTCCATCAGCGCCAGTTTTCTATGGCCTACCAAAAACACACAAACCAGACTTGCCACTACGGCCGATAGCATCATCGACTAAAGTCCCTTGCTATGAATTATCAAAATTCATTGGTAAAATCATTCAAAACCTAGTATCATGTCAATTCAATGTTAAAAACTCTTTCCAACTACGAAACAAAATTCAACAACTATCAATAGAAGACGATGAAATATTAGTATCCTTTGACGTAGTATCACCATTTACTAATATACCAACCTACACTGCCATTAAAATCATCATGCAGAAATGGGAAAACCTTAAAACATATACTCCAATAACACAAAGGTATTTCCTCAAAATACTACAATTTTGCCTAGCAGACAACAACTATTTTCGACACAAGGACCATTTCTACAACCAAATATTTGGAATGCCGATGGGAAATCCACTTTCATCAACAATCGCAGATTTATTACTTGACCATCTACTAGAGGAAACCATTGACAAACTAAAAAAACACAACACCAAAATCAAATTCGTAAATTAATATGTTGATGACATGATCGCCATAATTAAAAAGAAAGACACAGACATCATACTCAAAACACTTAATGAATACCACACAAAAATAAAATTCACAATTGAAATAGAAAATAACAATTCCATCCCATTCTTAGACGTAAGAATCATAAAGGACAACAATAAAATAATTTTTGACTGGTACTCAAAACCAATGTCATCAGGACGAATGATTAACTTTATATCATCATTACCATCATCATCATTCAGGAGCTAAGCCTCGCCGTCATTAGCCTCGGTTTCCGTGATATAAGACTCTTGTTTGCCTCCTTACTAAGCATGATACTGATACCATTCAATCTTGGACCTCTGCCTGTCTCTTCACCAAAGTACAACATTCTCATCAGTCCCGATTCTGCGATTTATTCAGCCATTCCTCTCCATTTGGTATCACATTGTCCTAGAGTTTTGATGTTAAGTGGAAGGATTTCACGTTCTACTAGTTCATAATCTCCGTGGTGCATAAACGGAAAAAACGTATCAACCTCGAATCTTCGTTCGAGTCTTGTAGCCAGAAGTACTTTTTGTCGAAACTGAAGAATTTCTTGATATTTTTACGGATTCATTACTTAAGACTTCTCGATTTCTATTACAACACGATATTTGCCGCACCCCCAAATTCTTGTAGAATACATTCAGTCCAAGAGAAAATAAAAGTATAACAACTGAATTATTATAGAGTTAATCTTTATTGTTTGAGAATTCAATCCAGACAAAGTATCTGTTAAAATGAGAAGCTTTAAGTATATTTGAATTTATAGAAAAAGACAAAAACATGAATAAGATATAGAAAGATAGATACTGTCAGATAGACAAGAAGTGATGTGTTCGATGAGTGCGTTTGAAACTCCAACACTCCTCCTCAAACGTGCTTAACTAATCCGCATCTTTCTCTGAGATCCTTGACTTTTCCCGCTGGTAGTGGCGTTGTAAGAAGATCCGCCACCATGTTGGTACTTTCACAGTAGTCACATCTTATAATTCCATTTGCGATGTAGTCCTTGATAAAATAATATTTTGTGTCTGTGTTTAGAACGACCGCTAAACTTTTCGCTTGATATTAATTTCAAACAGCTTTGGTTATCCTCTAATATAAGAACTTGTTCTTTGAATTTTTCGTTTATATCTTCGAGTTACCTTTTAAGCCAAACTGCTTCTCTGCTAGCCTCTGTCAAAGCGATGAACTCAGCTTCTGTGGATGAAAGAGCTACGCAGCTCTGTTTTCTGCAATACCAGCTGACTGTTCCACCGAATACCTTGAAAATATATCCGCTGTTACATTTCCTTTCATTGCGATCTTCTGCCCAGTTTGCATCAGCATAACCAAAAAGTATAGTTGCGTTGTCCGTCTCAGCAAGAGATAGTTTTAGATCTGCTGCTCCCTTCAGATATTTGACCAACCTCTTCAGTTCATTCCAGTCTTCTGATGACGGTTGCGATACCTTTCTAGCAAGAATAGACACACTAGCTGCAATATCCGGTCGAGAATTAACTGAAATATACAATAGACACCCGATGAACTTTTGATATTTCTTGTTGTCGAATAGTAAAGACTGATCAGAATTTGATTTTCCATAGCTGGGATCCAATGGAACATTTGAAACCTTAGCATTTTTCAGACCCATATATCTGGCTTATCAAGAAATGTCCGTTGCTATTCCGATTCACATCAAGTCCTAGATAATGTTTAATGGTCCCAAGATTTTTAATTTCAAACTTCGACCCCAATGACTTGCTGACATCATTAATAAGTTTTATATCTTTACGCGCAACCAGCATATCATCAACATAAATCAATATAAAAATCCAAGTATTACCAACATTTCTCGTATATAAGCATTGGTCAATATTACTTTGCTGGAATCCAGTGTCAATAAGCGCTGAATGTATTACCTAATTCCAAGACCTCGCAGACTGCTTTAGTCTGTAAATACTTTTTCTTAATCGCCACACGTGATGCTCTTTACCCTCAATTACGAAACCTGGAGGTTGTTGCATGTAAACTATTTCCCTTAAATCACTGTTAAGGAATGCAGTTTTAGCGTCAAAATGCTGTACGTGCATTTTCCTATGTCCTGCAACTGCCAACAGAACCCTTAATGTAGTATGACGAACGACTGGAGCAAACGTCTCGTCATAATCTACTCCATACCGCTGAGAAAAACCTTGCGCAACCAGACGAGCCTTGTAGATACATTTTTCTCCTCCTTCATCTATTTTCCTCTTATAGACCCAGTAGGAAGTAACTACTGCTTTTCTATCAGGAGGCAATAGCACTATATCCCATGTGCTTTTCCGTTGCAATGATTGCATCTCCTCCTTCATAGCGGCTTTCCAGTATTCCGATTCATCGCAATCCAAAACCTCTTTCAAACTTGTTGGGTTATTTTTCGTATTGTGCTTTACCGTAAGTATCTCGTTAATTAATCTCGAAGGTGGTTTACCCTTTGTCTGTCTGTTGGATGTTCTTTTCTGAACAACTTGCTCCTCACCGACACCTTGAGTCTCATTAACGTTCCTTTCATCGAATCCAAAGAATTTAGATTCGGAAGAAGAATCCACATCCTCACCAGAAAAATATTCCATTTGATATATAAGTCGTTTTTTATTGGGAATTGTATAGGCAGCGCAGTAAAATTTTACACAGTAAACAACAACAAAGGAATAGTGCGTATAAACTAGGCAGTAATAAGAGTGCACATAATAGTGCTGATAAAGTTTTGGAGCATCTGGATTACAGTGACACTCAAATTGGTTGCAAAAGTTTTATTTTTCGTGAGGTTGGCAGGTTTTGATTATTCGAGAATGTGTTCGGTGATATTTGTATATTTTATGGTAAATTTTCACAAGAGCAAAATTATGTGGTTTGCAATATTAATTAACGATTAGACGATAAACGTTAATAGTCAATGGTCAACATTTTTCCTCTTAATGCGTGTGCATGTTCCCTATCTGTCACGTGAGAGTATGAAAATCATCGAACGATGGCTGCGATGCCAAACGATTAAAAAGGACATGAAAATGATTTTTTTCTGACACCGAGCCCTTAATTTGACTTTATGTACATACATGCCATTGAGATTTTATTTTATTAATAATTTTTCCACTTGTTTGACAACAAATTTTTCAGTGATGTTAATTCAGCATAAGCCACATCAAAACGTATACTTTTCCAACGCATCCCTTAGCTTATTCAAAAGTGGATTGTTTATTCGTAGGTATATATTTCATTTTTGGTTTTCGTTTCCTTTTACTTTGTTCACTTAATGAGTCTGAAGTATCTACTAAATTAAGATGATTTGTTAAAAAAACATAAGAAATTATGTACATATAGCCCTTTTCTGTTTTGGATCTTTATTCATTTCAATTTGTAATTTTTGTAAGAAATTACATATTTATTTTGCTTCTTTTCCAAATCAGCTGATTTTGACACGGGTATAAATGCAAAGCATACCAACTTTAAAATTTAAAGTAAAAGTGTATATGCAGTCAAAAAAGCATTTTATTCGGACTTCCATTGCTGCACTATGTATACATTACCAATAAAATACGCCTATATATATTTTATATATATTTTATTGTAGCCAAATTACAGAGATTGATATACGCTACCTTACTACTGCCAAACAATGAGTTTTTTTAATAGTACATATGGAATTTTTGAAACAAATTTGAATTGAAGGAAAAGCTACGATTAAAAAACCTTCATTTAAAAAAAAAGATAATATGTAATAATAATTGTAATAGATAGATAATAATAATAAATAATAAAAAAGTGTTATGAGAGAAGGGGTGGTTAACACAAACAAAACATCTAACAATGCCATTTACAAAATAGCTTTTACAAATAATAAATAAATTAACAAATGTAACGAAATAATCAGTAAATAAATTAATGAACATACATATATCAGTCTTAAATTCAAGCAAATGGAAAAAAATGATTAATTAATAAATAAATAACAAATAATTACATTATATCTGGAAAAATAAATAATTAACAAAATATATAACAGCAAAATGAACGAATGAATAAATAAATAAAAGAATAAATAAATAAATTAATAATACATAAATAAATAAATAAGTAAATAAATAAATAAATAAAAGAAATAAACGAATAGATAACAAATTAAATAAATAAATAAATAAATCCAAAAATAAACAATTAAACAATTAAATAAATAAATAAATATATAGATAAATAGTATAAATAATAAATAAATAAATAATTGGGTGTACTTATATCTATGAAGCTAGATTTGATACCAAGGCATTGTCAGAAGATACGCAAGAATTGTTATATCTTTCCTTGAGTTTAGAAATTCTAACGTATACGATTTCAATATTTGTTAATGCGTGCAATTCGCTAGTTGAAAAACACCAAGGAAGATTAAGCATCATTTTCAAAATTTAATTTTGCGATATTTGTAGCCTACGAATATGAGTAATTGCACAATTACCCCAAGCAGGTGAACCATTAAACATTATTGCCTGGAAAATAGCTTTGTAAATTAAAAGTTTATTGTCTTTACTCGACTTCAATTTTTGGTTGATAAAAGGATATACCGTTTTAATTGTTAAATTTATTTTTTTGATTGTTTCCTGTATATGTAGACCGAATGTTAGTTTTGTATCTAGGGTTACTCCTAGGTACTTGGCAGAAGATTTCCATTCGATTGCAATACCATTAATAAAAATCATTGAGCTTAGTAAGAAACAGGCTTTTCTTTTTCGAGTAAAGAAGATAGCCTGGGTCTTAGAAGCGTTAATCTTTATTTTCCAATCAACAAAATAGTTTTGAGTTATATTTAGAGCAGATTACAAATTTTTTCCTATTATAGAAGCAATTGAATCTGTGGAAAATATGCACGTGTCGTCAGCGAAAATAGCTGTCTCGCAGTTTTGGAGTCTGGGAAAGTCATGAGTGAAAACCGTATAAAGAATCGGGCCCAAAACTGAACCCTGAGGAACACCTGCCACACAAGTAAACATATCAGATATAAAGTTGTTGACGACACTACACATTTTCTCGAATACAAAAAGGACTTTACAATTTTTATTAGAAACATGGGAAAGTGTAAAATAAACATCTTATGAAGAAGTCCGTCATGCCAAAAGGAATCAAATGCCTTTTTATACATCAAGCAATATCATACCTGTACTTTTTCCAGTACAAAAATGTCTCTTAATATGGTTAATAATACGATGGACTTGATGAACCGTACTATGAAAAGGCCGAAAACCAAACTGTTCAGGGGTAAAATATTATTCCTTTCAATGAAGATCATCAGCTTATTCTTTATTATTTTTTCAAAGCACTTGCTTAAGGAGCCTAATAAACTTATTGGCCTGTACTGAACCGGTATATTTGCCATATTTCCAGGTTTTAAAATAGGAATAACCTTAGCAATTTTCCATTCACTTAGAAAATATCCGAGCTGCAGACACGAGTTGAACAACGATTGTAAAAATCTAAGGTCTGACCTAGGAAGATGTTTTAAATACAAGTTTTTCACTTTGTCAAAACCGACTGGCTTTCGAGTTTTCAAGGAAATCAGAACGTCGTTTATATCTTCAGTTGAAACTAAATCTATATCATTATTAGCAGCACTAGTATTAATCAAATTGATTGAGTTTGAAACTGAAGATTTTACAGAAATATTACCTACAGCACTACTAGCCGACAATTGATTTCCAAAAAATGTTTCTGCCAGTGCATTTGCCTTTTCAGTGTCCGACATCATAAATTGGTTTCCAACCTTCAGTGCAGGAATATGGGAATTACGTTTTTTAATTATTGTCTTGTCCATTCCTAACAATTTTTGGTTCCAGGAATTATTTCTAAAACTCGATATGCCTTCTTTAATCAATTTAACGCATTTCATTTCAGTAAAATAAAAAAAAAATTCTCGTTCTTATCCACCTGGTTCTGTAGCTATTCCTTATTTTAATTAATCCTATTAAATTACTAGGTAAGACATTACTGCTTCCAAGTTCAATCTTTTTTTTAGGTACGGAAAGTTCAGCGCTTTCAACAACAGCAGATGTGAAAGATGCAATATTTTCATCAATTTGAGTTTGATTGACATTTTCATTTGAAATATCAGGAATATTACCCAGTTTTGTTCTCATTTGGCTCTTCAATGTTCCCAAATTAGCGTTTTTAAAATCAAAAGTTTCGCTTTTTCCACTTAAAGGTGAAGTGAAGCTACAAATAGCTACGGGTAAGTGATCAGAGCTCATTTCATTTATAACCATAGGTTCAGTAAACAACCCCGGCATATTTGTCAGATATAAATCTATAGTTGAAGGATTGGCGCTGTTATTTGCAGGATAAAAAGTGGGATGAGGTGGAAACAAAATGTCAAAAGAGTGCCTTGTACTAAGATTTGCAATTATATTTCCCCATTCGTTTGCCCTCAGGGTCAGGCAACCCCAATTCCTATGCTTGCAATTGAAATCCCCACCAATTAAAAAAATGTCATTTATACTAACTAATTTCCTTAAGGCTAGCCGCGCACTAGCACTTTTTAGTTGCGAAACTGCTTGGTTCGAGCAACTAAAAAGTTTGTGTTTTGACACAAACTAAACGATTGCCTAAAATAAGTTCGCCATTTTATTGAACATATAATTATCTGCAAATTCACCGCGATTCAACCAAACAGTTCATCTGTTTTCTATAAGTAACCAAACAGTTTCGCAACTAAAAATTGCTAGTGCGCGGCTAGCCTAAGTCATTATTCAAATCGAATCTATTTTGAGGCGTTGTCGCAGTACTACCCGGAAAGTATGCAGCAAATATTTTTAATGCGGCTCCATTGGAAAATGGAATTTCAATACCTATGTTTTGAATTAATTTAATATTGATAATAGGAATTATTCTGTGCCGAATACTTTTTTTTACAACTACGGCAACACCACCACCCCTTCTTTCATCTCTATCTAATCTGTAACAAAAATAATCAGTATTTGATAATCTATCATCAGAACTAAGCCAGTTTTCGGATACTAATCCTATATCTACTTTGTGCTTGCTTAGAAAAGCAAAAAATTCAATTATTTTACATCGAATGCTTTTATCATTCCAACAAAATATCTTCATAGATGTGCTACTCATTATTTTGACATATATAAATACTTAATAGCTAATTGCGCAATAGTATTGAATTGATCAGCTTTATTAGTACATTTACCAAGAAGAGTAATCATCTCCGCAGTCAGTGCATTTATCTCTTCCATGGAGAAGAGTTCGTTGGTATTCGTTGATGTTGCTGTTGCTGTTGATGTTGTTGATGTTATTGGTTGTCCACGCATTGCAATCAGCTACATTTGCATTCACTGCATTTGTGATCGGTATAATATTGTTAGGGCCCTTACGACGAGGAGGTCACTCATTACCGGTGCAAAAGTATGATGTGATCTTTTCAGTGGAATAATCGTCGATTGTCTATTGTTTTTAGAGGAGAGTTTTTCTCTCATTTGGAAAAAGTTCTTTCGACTAGATCGGCAAGTCTCACTGTACCACTTTCAAGAAACACAATATAAAATATGTCAGTAAATTGGTTATACTGCTTTTTGATCATTTTTATGTTAACGCAATGAGTTCAGTTTTAAGTTTTTCAATTGGAAGTTCTTCGAGTCCAAAGAGCACAACTTTAAAAGACCTGGTTGACAGGAGGTCATGGGTAAAGAATTGCCACATTTTTGATTTTAATATAGAACACAGTTTTGTGTGATCTTCACCATGATCACAATTAATTTTAATGCCAATTGACATTTTTTTAATGCAATAGTCTTTGATAGATATTTCTTTAAGCAAGGAGTGTACATTTTCGCAAGATTTTTGCAAGACACAGATAGATGGTATTTTGATTTTTTTTGTAGGTGGAGGGATTATAACCTCTTCTACTTCAATATCATTGTTATTACCAGATTCAGAAAGACACTGTAAGGGGGTAAACCGCCCATATCTTTGGTCATCCGAATCAGCGGCGTAGATAGCTTTTTGCTATGGGGGGGATGGATCTAGTTCGCTCATTTTTTTTCCGACTTCACTGGGAGGACATTGCTCAAAATGTTTATCACTTGTGGAACTTTCATTGCTTTTATTCTCAATGCTCACTACATCGGAACGAGGTGTTTTTGAAATCGTTTCAACAGATGATGTTGGCTTAATTGGCACTAAAAATCTCTTCATTTTAAACTAAAATGCAACTTTAATCACAAAAACTTATCACAGTAGTTATAATATTTCGATCGCTCGCAGTTGAATACAGTACATTTACATTAGTGATTCTGATTAGTATCATCAATATTAATATCGATACCTTCCCGTAAGAATGTATTAAGCGACACTTTTGTCGAAAATGACTTTTTGATGTGGAACTATACTAGAAATTAAGCGCCACATTTTGGCCTGTGTTTCACTGTATGGAAAAGAAACTAGAGAGAAAATAAAATTGTAGCAACCGCCAAGTTTTCTCACTGGAATAATGTTGCTCCCTGAAATTTGTATTATCCGCCAGTAAAATTACACTAAGCGACATTTTTGAATATATAATTGTCTTAAGCAACCAAACGTCCACAAGAAAAGTTTGTTAGATGTCGCATAGTTTAACCGAAATATTCGCTTAGCACACTTATCCAAATAGAACTTGATCCATTTTTGTCGCTTATAATACTCCAGATATGGTTGTCTTAGCTTTTAAATATTTTTCTATCAAGTATGCTACTACTTTTTTCCCATTTATTATGTGTGTTTTTTTGTTGTTGTTTTCATCGTAATCCTGAAGTGTCCTTTTTGAATTCTTGTTTTGAAATCAATGTTATGTTACTCTTTATATAGATTTTTATTTATTTTATTGTTAAAAAATAAAAAATAAAAAAAGAATTAAACGACACAATTTATTTCATACCTTTATTTTTTGTGACCATTACATTACCATTTAACATTGTATCAAGCGCCAGTGTTTTGACCACGAAAATGTACTAAGCGACAAAAACTTCTTATCAGATTAAAATTTCGGTTTTGCAATGATGTCAAGTTTTGTACTGTAAAAATCCATGTCCAAATCTGTTTCTTCCAATAAAATACACAAAAAAAATAACTAAATGTGACGTGTTTTTCGTTTCCTGAACAATTTTAAAAATGTCGCTTAATACATTCTTACGAGAAGGTATCGATATGTACATTCACACTTCATTCACAAAAAAATCATCCCTCTCGTAGTCGTAGATATACGTTTGTTATGTTTTTCTCATTTCTACTCCTACTGTGCCTGGTGTGCGTAAGAAGAAAAGCTTAAGGAGACATACATTTGACAATTTTTTTCAGCAAAATTGGTTTGACTTCGCACAAAACCCGCAAAATTACGACGAATGACAGTCAATCTGCCGCTTGTGTAAGGCCTGCTTTATGTAATGGGTAATAGCGCATTTTGCTTTCTGATCAAAATGAATGAGTGTGAGCTGGATGGAAGCTCTTTTTCTTGCACGTTTACCTATTATCAATTGGTGAGAGACGTAAACAAAAAATTTCAGAGTGCGTTTCTTTAACTTATTTGGTTCATGACTGGTTATGTTGAACAATTATCGATCCCAATGGGGGGGATATATCCCCCTGATCCCTCCCCCTATCTACGCCACTGATCCGAATTCATTTTTCGATTTTTAAAACTGAGAGACAATTGAATGCCTCAGACAGGGGAGGGAGATCGATTTCTTTTGTTAATTTTTGCTTTTTATAGGTACCGCACAGAGAAAAAGTGTCTGATCAGATCAGACGGCCGATTAGTACTGAGAAAAATATTCCATTTCATCTTGAATAGTATCCATCGCACTTGGTTCATTCTTTTGGGTTGGTAGTACACCAACAATTACTTCAACCATTTCATTACAACTGTGCAGCTTTGGTTATTCTGTGCAGCATCGAAAACAGATACATCTTTTTCAGGAACAATTCCTTTCGGAGTATTACATGACGAACAACTTGGCTTAATAGGAAACCAACATCTCTACTGACCACATTTCTTTTATTTTCAGGATTTACTAATCTATAGGCTTTCGAATTCTGATCATAACCCATAAACACCATGCATTCAGACTTTCTATCCCATTTCCTCCGTTTTTCTTTTGGAACCTGGAACCTTTCTCCAAATGTTCGAATATGTTTAAAACGTGGTTTAGTACCATTCCACGTCTCAAAAGGAGTAGTCATAATTGCTCTTGAAGGTAGTCTATTTTGCAAGTATGCAGAAGTCAAATTTGCCTCAGCCCAAAACTCCTTTCCTAAACCTGCTTCTATCAGCATACACCTTGACATTTCTACCAAAGATCGGTTCCGCCTTTCAGCAACGCCGTTTTGCTGCGGAGAGTACGCTGCTGTAAATTGGCTTTGAATGCCTTCCTGCCTCAAGTAATGCTGAATTTGATGACCTGTGTATTTAGTTTTTGCTATCTTAACATACTCCTTCATTCGGTCAATGACTTCTAACTTGTGCTTGAGCAAATAAACGACAGTATACCTGCTTTAGTCATCAACAAAGGTAAGGAAATAACGATTTCCACTTACACTGCTTACCTGCGTATCCGTATTATCCGTATTTATCAATTCTAGAACATGAATTGACCTATTCTCTGACTTTTTCGGGAATGGAAGACGAGTTGATTTTCCTTGCATGCATACCTCGCAAGAATCACTTATGTCACACTTATCAATTTTGATACCAGTGCCTAAATCCCTTGAAATTATTAATTCAATTTCCTCTGGATCTCTATGTCCAAGAATACGGTGCCACTCATGTATGCAATTGTCCTTATGACCGGTGACAAAAACTCTCTTTGATTGCCTTAATGTGTACATATTTTCAGTTCGATCTGCAACAGAAATCTCAGCACCATCCTTAACAAGTCTACATATTCCTTTCTCAAAAATAACCTTAATGCCTTTTTCTGCTAAACATGCAACCGATAGAAGACTTCCCTTCATCTTTGGAACATACAAAACACTTCGGATATGTAGTGCCTTTAGTTTCTTCATTCTTCGTGTTCAGAATCTTTCCCTTCTGAAGACAAATCGCTGCCACCCCAACAAAAACCTTTTCTTTGATAGCAGGATTGAAATCCACGAACAAATCTTTTACATTTGTTATGTTACACGTTGAGCCTGAATCCACTATCCACCCGTTTGTATTATAGAATGAAGTGCAAAAACTTACCTCATTCTTGTATGCAGATGTTGAAACCAAATGTGCCTTTTGCTTGTTTTTGTTCTTCCATTCTTGATACTGCCTGCAATTCTTCTTGAAATGACCCTTTTGATGAAAAAAGTAACATTCTGGACCATTGCCTTTTTATGTACGCACAACCTTTGTTACTTTTATTGCAGATTCATGTTTTTCAATCAGTGGGTCTGTCTTTCGCCTGAGTTCTTCACGTAGCTTTGATTGTACGCAGTCAAAGCTCAGTTCTTCTCGAATTTTCAATGCCATGATTAACGTGTCGTAGCTTATGGGCAAACTGCTTAACAGCATTGCTACGCTCCACTGCTCCGATGGACGCTCTTCACCGATTGCTGCTAACCGTTCGAACAAGGTGTTCATATTTGCTGTGTGGGTTTCCATATTTCCACCCTCCTCCAGTCGCAGTCCACAAATTTTCCTCATGAGTTGAACTTTATTTCCCAAAGTATTTCGTTCATGATACTTCTTTAATGAGTTCCATGCATCCATCGATGTAGTCGATTTCTTGACGTGTTGAATCTGATTGTCTTCGATCGACAATGCAATCATTGCACGAGCCTCATCATCTTTGGAAATCCATACAGCAGTAATCGGTTCGGGGTTTACTATACCACCTGATACACACCCCAGAGTCCTTCCTTGATCAGAAGCATCTCCATTTTATATTTCCATGTTAAATAATTTTCATTATTCAACCTTTGGAATGAAAACTTGGCATCCATAATTTCGACGAAAATTACTTTAAGAACTTTAATAAACAATTATAAACTTTTATCTCTACATGGGACTGGGCCCATAACCTGTAGAATATATTCAGTCCAAGAGAAAATAAAAATATAACAACTGAATTATTATAGAGTTAATCTTTATTGTTTGAGAATTCAATCCAGACAAAGTAAAATGAGAAGCCTTAAGTATATTTGAATTCATAGAAAGAGACAAAAACATGAATAAGATATAGAAACAGAAATATAGATACTGTCAGATAGACAAGAAGTGATGTGTTCGATGAGTGCGTTTGAAACTCCAACAATTCTATGTGTGGTTTGGTATGGTCGATGGGACCATGGGAGGATACACCATATTTTTTGGATCAGATATATCTGAATAGTCAACAGCCACTATGGGAAAACAGACGCCATTTGAAGCCGGACAATGTGGAACATACGATGGCACGGTTCTGTAAAACATCTGATTTTTTGATAGCATTCCATCTTGGTATACATTTTTTAACCAAACATGTAAAGGTATTTTCTAAAAGGAAGAGAGGTAAATGTCAGATTTTAAAATTAAAATTGAGTTAAGCCTTCATTCTTCTCCTTAAAAAAATACCCTTCTAACTAAGATATTTATATGATTTCTATTGATTTATTCATTCTCATGGTAAATTTGGGGGTGGCCGTGGCGCGATGGATGTGTGCTCGCCTGTCAACCTCATGATCACAGGTTCGATCCCTGCCGTCGTCTATGTCGCTTTAATTCCATTAAAAACCTTCTAAAAATTGTCATCAATGGGTTGCTGGTTTACTCATTACATGTTGTTCAGGCATAACACTAACAACATGTAATTGAGTTAAACTAGTATGCCCAGCAAGGATGAACACGAATAAAATAATGTGAATTATAAGCGACATAGAAATAAGACACGGCATTTCTCCGCTTTAGCTCAGCCGCCATCCCTGGAGATAAAAATATCTGAGACAACCACCAACAGTCTCAGAACATCGTGCCACACATCTTTCCTATCCTTCTTTCTCTTCATTAACTTCACGCCCGCGCTGTGTTGAAACATTTAAAAAAGGGTAATCATAATCCCTTGAGCGCGGGTAGATTATAAAAAAAAAAAAAAAAAAAATGACAAGTTTTTTTTACAAAATATCATGAATAGAATAATTTTTTATTTTTTTTTTTTTTGTACTAAAGGGTGGTAAAATTTTAAAAGCCGACTTTGAATGTGAACCACACCTAAACGTCAAGTTTTTTTCTGCATTTCATTTGACATTTCTCAATTTCAGACTAACTCAATTTGAACCATGGAAAGATACACAATCGAGCAACGCGTAAAAGTTATTATTTATTTATTTATTCCATCTACGATTTGAAAAATCTACAGATTATGCTTAATATTAATATATGCAAAATAAATATAAATTTCAATTTTAAACTAACAATCATTTAATAATAATGAACAAAGAGAATTTTTGAACTGAGATCTAGTATTTACGAGTACTATATCTAAGTTATCATAATATAAATTAAAAAATTTACAGCAATGAGATATTGTTTCCCTCTGACCATAATTTGTAGAATGAGGATTTTCATAAATAAAATGTCTCATTCTCAATGATCGAGTAGGTGCATAAAAATTAATTGAAGAAAGAAGAAATTCACAATCGATATCATTTGAAATAATATCTCGAACAACACTATACATTCTTCGTCTTGATTCCAGAGTTTGTATTCCTAATAATAAACATCTACTATGGTAGTTAACAGCTACATTGTTATTGGCAGAAAACTGCCTTAAAGCAAATCTTAACAAATTTTTTTGAATGTTTTCAATTCTATCAATTAATTTTTTAATTTCAGGATTCCAAATAACTGCACCATATTCCAATAATGGTCGAACAATAGAGCAATAAATAGCCTTAAGAGTATAAGGGTCTTTGAAATCACTGGAATTTCTTTTTAAAAAACCTAACATCCTATTTGACTTAGAAACAATGTAGGAAACATGAGAATCAAAACTTAGTTTAGCATCAAAAATTATTCCAAGATCTTTGATTTCATAAAGCCGGAATAATTTAAAACCACTTAAAGTGTAATCAAAAACAATTTGATTAGACAGACGGCTGTAAGTTAAAACAGAACATTTAGATAGATTTAGACTTAAATCATTTTGCTGGCACCAAACCTCGAACTTATAAATATCTTGTTGAAATGCAATGCAATCATTATAATTCTTTATGACTTTGAACATTTTTATGTCATCAGCAAAAATTAAGCATTCTGATGAAGATAATATTGTTGGAAAATCATTGATAAACAAATCAAACAACGGTGGGCCTAAATGACTTCCCTCAGGGACGCCACAAGAAACAATTATTGGTCTAGATTCGACATCGCCAATTTTAACAATTTGCATTCTATCAATCAGATACAACCAGAACCATTTAAGAAGAGTTCCATCAAAACCATATAATTTTAATTTTTTAATTAAAACAAGGTGATTTACTCTACTAAAAGCTTTTTTAAAGTCTGTGTAAACAACATCCAATTGGCATCGATTTTTAAGTGTATTAAAACACGTTTTTGAAAAACAAGCCAAATTTGTTGTAGTTGACCGACCACTATAAAAACCATGTTGGCTATTTGAAATATGGCATTTAATCATAGCATATATTTTGTTCTTCATAATTTTATCAAACAGTTTTGGAATGGTTGGCTGCTTACAGATTGGGCGATAGTTTTCAATTTTCTTTTTATCACCACTTTTGAAAATTGGATTTATATAATTCCTTTAAAAAAAATTCCAGATAAAAGTGACTGATTGAATATGACCTGAAGGGGAAAGCTTGATGATTTGAAACAATGTTTCAGCACAACTGGAAAAATTCCATGAAAATCAGGACTATGTGAAGCATTCAATTCAAATAAAGCCGTAGAAACTTCATCCAAATCACAATTCAACACACAGCACTCTGTCATTGGAATTAAATTATTTGAAACATAGTTATTTCCAACTGCTATGTCTGAAGTATTATAAACACTTTGAAAGCTTTGGGCAAACCAATCAACAATTGTACGAGAGTCACTCGAAAATTAATTTTTATAAGTCATTATTGAAGGGAAACCGACAGATTTACGTTTAGAGTTTAAAAATCTCCAAAAGTTTCTAGGATTTTTCTTCAACTCAATTTCAGTGAAATGAACATAACTACTATAACAAAATTTTGAAAGAAATACATACTCTTTCCTTAAACGCGAATATAGAGTGAAATCATCATTGCTTTTTGTAAGTTTGTAATTTTTGAAAGCTTTATTCTTTGCATTTTTCAGTTTGCGTAATCTGAAGTTCGACCATGGAGGATGAGAGTTTACTTTAAGTAAAGAACGCGGAACAGAGGAATTCAATTTTCGTACAAAAATATCTAAAAAATGATTAAAATTGTCTTTCAAATGATTACATAAATTAAGTTGCCAATCAATTTTCAGAAATGATTCATTCAAAATATTTAAATTAAAAGAGTTAAAATGATATTTAAATTTGTTAACAGTTTGATAAGCATTAATATTATTAAAGCAAATATTCTTCAAAGTAATAGACATGGCAACGTGGTGAATTGAATTGGAAAATAAAGGGATGCACTCAGAAACATTTACTTCAGTACAATCATTAACAAACACCAAATCAAGAATTCTTTGTAAGTAATTATGCACAAAACTAACTTGAATTAAATGCAAATAGGGCATCAACAAAATCAAATTCTTTTTCAGTTGTAAGAACAACTGGCAATACATTATTTTCACGTTGCATCCATTTAATTCCACCCAAGTTAAAATCACCGATTACACAAACAGAAGTTTTGAAATCAGAGAAATTAGAAATAATTTTTTCAATCATATAATAAAACGGCAAACATGTTTTTTGTGGTACACTTTTCTCCAAAAGTATTTAACCGATTTCGATAAATTTTATATGGTTGGAAAGCCACAGTTACGGAGATGTGCAGAATATACTTGAGACACGCATTTACACACTGTGGGTCATTTTTGTTTTTGCACTGTCGAACACTTTGCATATTACATAAAATAAAATTTAATTTAATAAATTTGCTTGAAAACACTGCCAATAATATAAATAATAAATAAATTGGCACTCGAATTTCGAGAGCTGGGTCGGCTAGTATTATTCATATGACTTATATAAACAGATAATTGAGAATCAGGAGGTATATAACTAAGAAAAATTTATGATCATAACTAACTTGAATACAAATACATAATTGTTCAATATTTACTTCTGAAGAATTTAAATCAAGGTCAATAGAATAAGAAGAAAGACCATTGCGAACAGCCAAAAGAACACCACCTTTTCTGGATCCAACATCATAACGATCACGCCAAAACACAGTAAAATCCGATGTATCAAATAATTCTTCATTTCGTATATCATGATAAAGCCAGGTTTCGACAAATGCATAAACATCATACTCAAAACTCAAGTGAATCCACACTAGCATAGAGAGCATGAATTTTACTTCGCAGTCCACCCATATTTTGAAAATAATAGAAACATCAGGTTTGTTTACATTTTCTGTTGTTGATTTGAATTCATTTCGCCTGGATCGGGAATTCGCGCTATAAGGTTTTTTGAATTTTTTTGCTGAACAAATTTGCGAACAATAGATAGTATTCATTGGCCAATTAGAGCCCAATAAAGCCATACTTAAATTCAAATTATTTCTTGGAATCCCAACTTTGAAATTGAGAAATCTTAAATTTGTTGCATCCTTTTTTACCAATTTATAGCATTTAATTGTTGATTCATTAATTCCAAATTTAGCAGCATAACATATTTGGTTAAAGACTCAACAGATGTTGATGCGTCGAATTTGGATACATGAAGCCATTCCCAGTAGGAAATTTCCAACAATTCACTAATGAAGAAGTAGGTGTTTCATCATGGAAAAGGAGCTGCACCCATGAATTTCCTATGGAATCCTATGAGGAATTTAACACAGGCTTGTCATTGGAAGGAGGTACACACTTTCTCGATGCATATTTTATTGTGAAATCACTATGGTCACGACATCTTCGATTTCATGGGTAATTTTTGTGTATGAAAAAACTGGTTCTATTGATGTGATGCTTTCCTCAATGGAAATAAATTAATGAAAAGTGAGTCGACATTTAATCAATTGCCTTAGGGAAAGAATCATTGAAAATACTAATTATTCACTACAGAATTGTGTACATATTTGAAGCTCGTTTTTCCAGTTTTGAAAGAAGGAATGCATTTAGGCGATGTTTTATTAAGAGAAGGAATATGAATGAAATCATTATCCATTTCTTTTCTTATTTCATCAATAGAAGAAGCGCTTGAAATGTATAGGCAAATTTATCGCTTGAATGAAAAAAACAAATTAAATTTGTGTTATGTACGTATTTATTTTATTAACTATTATAGTACATTTTAAAGAAGTTAGTAGATATATATGTTTTACATTGTCTTGTCTTGTTGTAAGACGTAACACAAATAGTTAGTCGAAAAACTCTTCTTTGACACTTGGTAGAATTTGGGGAGCAGCTTAGGGATTATTCATCTTCATTCTCCTGTTCATTTGAGATCTAAGAAAAAGAGGAATATTTACTTTTGGAAAATCATTCAAAAGAATATAGGGAATTTACCGTTGGTGAATTGTTTTCCTTCTCCATGGTTGTTATTTAATCTTGAGTAAATTGATTGAAAACACAGAAAACCCCGCACAACCGTTTTCTTTGATCACAAAATTGACACTAAATCATTCCAAAACAAAAGAAATAACTCATGACAAAAAAGACCTATTGAGCGTCGCCGACCCATCGCGGGAAAAACCCAAAAAAAAGGATTGTTTATTGCAGGTCAAAATCTCTCTTTCTCTTTTTCCTCTCAGCAGGCAGACTATTTTGCCCAGTAAACGAAGTTCATGAAAAAATACATTCCTTTTCACTAGCAATATCACCTGATCACCATAGTTTTGCTCTATTGAAAGGTTGTTTACTGATTTTCAATTCCAAAGAAAAGAAAGGGTTGTTTTCTCTTTCACATCGCAGGCATTAAACACTCAATTGTGGATTACAATAACCACTGAAAAGATGCAGGAATAATTACAACGTGTTCAGCATTGTATTCATTAACATTAAGGATGTGTAAGAAGGATATTGCTTTGTTTCATGTTTTCTGTACCTTCTTTCGAGAACAAAGCACAAGATGCAACTCGGATTGCAAACTACTGACTCATTGCATGACTTTCGATGAATGAAACCAATGCAGACCTTCTACTCAATGAAAGTGCCACGTGATTTCTACGAGGAATTCAACTTTATTTTTCCTTGAGGAGCAAATTTCCTACTGGGTTGGTGAGTTACAACCACATTCAAACCATCAGCAACATCTTCACCACATACATGCATTGCAGGTATAGTATTTTGCGGACGAACACAAGCAGTGTCTAAAACATTATTTACAAGTGCATCACTTATCGGTGGTATATTTGTCTCCGTCACTCTCGTTTCAGTTAGCACTCTATCTGCTTCACACCTCACCTTCTCAGATAATGCTTGTCCATCGAGTAAATCCACTCCATCTCTCATAGAGATTAAATTAGAAACAGATGTGGTGCATTTGTTGTTGGTACTGATGGAAGCTCCACTTCCCTCACAGGTACCGTCGCACAGTGTGTTATTTTGCACATCTAGCGTCCGTTGAGTGTGGGTATGTTTTTTTACTGTCGCTAAACATACCAACAACATCAAACAATTTCCGTAAGTCAGTATGAAGAGAACTTATACTATGCATTTTTTTTGCAATTAAGTCAACTGTTGAAGCGAGATCATTGACTTTTGCAAACAAATGAGTCAAGTTAAAGTTGGCACAATCGGAGCAACGAAAGAAACCGGGTCTGTAGGAGATGTGAAAACACCAGTGCATGCTCGTACAGCTCGTACGGCAGAAAATATTGCTGCTGTTCGCGATAGTGTGGCTGAAGAGCCGTCCACCTCAACTCGTCGTCGTGCCCAACAATTGCACCTCTCACGCTCGTCGTTGATGAACATTATGCATAAAGACTTGCATTTACACGCTTACAAGGTGCAATTGACTCAAGAACAAAAGCCTCTTGACTATTTCAAGCATCGTCAATGGTCAGAATGGTGGCAAGAAATGGCAACAGTGGATGATCAATTTTCGAAGAAAATCATCTTCAGTAATGAGGCACATTTTCATTCACCTCAGTGGATTCGTCAATAAGCAGAATTGCCGCATTTGGGCGAATGATAATCCAAGAGTGATTGTCGAAAAACAAATGCACCCACAAAGAGTGACTGTTTGGTGTGGTTTATGGGCTGGCTGCAGCCGTATGGCTCTTTTACGCTAAAGGATGAGATAACTCGGCACATTAACGGGATGGAACCTCAATTATGCCTCAGCGTCATCGAAAATTTGGACCATCGGATAGACGTGTGCCGCCGAGGTTGCGGCTGCCATTTGGACGATATTTTGTTCCATACATAATTGAACCATACCATATCATCATAATAAAAAGAAATGACAATAATTTCCTAAATAACACTAGTTTACACAAAAAAAGTACCTAAAAAAAAAAAGTATTTTGTAGATTAATTTTGGCTCTCTGAACACGAAAATGGCAATCATTTATTTTTCCAAAGAAGCGTTTTCGAGATATGACCAAAAAACGTGTTTTTCTGCTTCTTTTCCATGTATAAGCCTAATTCTCGAAAACGGTTGAACTAATTAACATATACTTTATATTTTTGAATAGATATTTTGTTTGTCTTTCCAACACTATACGACTTGTGTAAATCGGCCCAACAATCATCAAGAAAAAGCCGTTCAAAGTTTCAAAAAACACAATTTTTCGCCGTTTTTTGAAAATCGCTTGTTTTAAAATCATTCCGTAAGGAAAGAAAAAAAAATATTTAAAATACTTTTAAGATCCCAAGTGGAAGATATTCTTTTTTTCATAATTTTTATTGAAAATATGACGTATTGCTTACACTTCTTCTTGTACGTGGCGTTAAATCTTCGCGGAGCTGCATCCAGCAGTAGTCACTCATCATCCCTTGGTTGCAAAAGCCCTCATACCTCTTTTCCATGATTGCAAGGTCCTGGTGCAATCTTTGTTTTTGAAAAACTTATCTGCTAAATACCCACCAATAGCATGGGATGAATAGCATCATTTTTTCGATCAAATGACGATAGTTTGGACTTCTGTGGTTCCCAAAAAACCATGAACTACGTCTTGAAAAGCATTCCATGCTCTTTTCTCAAATTTTTTTTAGACAATTCAAAAATCCGGTGTCACTAAACAATTTGTTTATCTGTGGACCAACGAATATACCCGCCTTAATTTCTTCGGTTGACAGCTTGGGAAACTTTGTTGTCATATATGATCATAGCTGGGCATTGACTCGTTAATCCGTTAATCGTTAATTAACGAAGTTAAAATTTTGATTAACGGATTAACTTTTAAGTTAACTTTCAAAAATATTAACGGACACGTTAAATCCGTTAATCCACGTTAAGTCCGTTAATCGTTAATCCAATGCCTACTATTTACCGCGCGGTGCGAAAAACAGGTTCAGACAAGTATGAGACAATTGCCGTGCGGCGCGTGCTGCGGGTGAAACAAAAACAGCTAGGTACGTATTATATTCTGATGGCGCGTGCGAGTGAGAAAACTGCGAAGAAATTCGTTTCGTTTGATCATTTCATTATGCCAGTTGTCCACTATGTGCGCGATAAGTTTAACCAATCAATCAACTTTTTATTCAACTCATTCGATGAATAAACGAATTTACAACCTCTTACGCTAGTGCAGCAACTTACGTAATTCACGTTGAGCAACTAAAGTTAAACAAAATGCGTTTGGAACGCCGTACACATAATTGACCAACTTTCCCATATGTTGATTAACCCCGCACACCTAGTTGATCAACTCTTAAAACTTATTCCAGTGTTGAATAGCTCCGTACACCTAGTTGACCAACTTACTCAAATGTTGAATAACCTCGTACACTAGGTGATAAACTTGTTCGAGTTTGACAAAAAAAAAAATGTTTCGAGTTGATCAACTGCGTTTTCGATATTGTTGCTCAACCAGTTGATGAACGAGTTGATACCTTCGTACACTTAACCAAGGATCACTCGTTGGGGAACGCGTTGAACGCACCACGATAAACAAAAAACTCAAACGTCAAACCTGAAATAATTTTGACTTCAGTTCGGTACATACATTTATTGTCGACGCACGCCTTCGCTTTAAAATATTCTCAAATTTGTTCCGTATGAGTATGATTTCCTCTAAGAAAAAAAAGTGGCTGCCGCATTAATAATATTAGAAAATGAACGACAAAGGAAGAAAAAACAGCCAAGACGATTCTGGGTAGATGATTTTTTCTTGAGTCGCGAAGAAAATTGTTTTCGATTGATCCCACCGCGCCCGTGAATTCGAATTCGAAGTTTAGGCAATTGCATTTTCGAGGAAATTTGATACCAAGCCAATTCCCTGGCATCTCGATTTTTATAAGAGGGGCTCTTAATGTCCAATATATTGGGCTTTTCCTCAATTGCTGAAATCATTTGCAAAATAATTCCCTGGTCCACTCTGATTTTTTATCACCTTCCATGACGAAAAACCAAAATAAACTACAGTTTGCAAGTTGCAACAAATGCAAGTTCATGGCAACGCAATAGTTCAACCACGTAGACACATTTCACTGCAGCCAACGCAACGCAACACAATATTACGTCAAGAAAACCCAAAAGAAAATTAAAAACGCGTTGAACAAATAATGTGCAACACATTATCTTGAAAATGTTGCTCAACGTGTTGATCGAACATTTTCAAGGAGCAACACGAGCTCGTACACTACCCGTACACTTGTTGCGCAATTCGTTGAGAAACGGCCAACAACTAGATCCAACCCGTTGGTTGAACAGAATTGAAGGCAGCGTACATTAGAGTTGAATGCGTTGAATTCGAAATTTGTGCGTTGATCGCCTAGTAGACGACCGGCATTACTTAGCGCCGGTGCTCAGAGTAAAAAAATATAAAAATGCAATTTTTATCACATGTTAACGGATTAACGAATAACGTTAACTTGCGTTAATTCTTCCGAAATTTAACGCTTTAACATTTAACGAACTTTATTTTTTTAGTAGCGGATTAACGATTAACGAAGTTAACTGTTTGATTAACGGTGCCCAGCTATGTATATGTCCAGCGTTGCCCCCCTACTACAATCGTAGTGTTTTTACTAAATTTTTTTTCAAAAGCACACACTACGCACGCTCCTCCAAACACTACACTTTTTTCAAAGCGTAAACACCAAAGTGAATTTGATATACAAGTCCACAAAACAGTTTTTGTTAGAGGTTATGAAAAATGTTTGCAAACCTGATCTTATATCTATCAATTTAGATTTCAAAAACAAAGTTCATCAGGTTGCATATATGTACATCCATGTATTTTGGATTTAAATTTTGCTGCAGAAACGACATTGAAAATAATGTTTTAAAAAAAGTACAAACGAAGTCATGCCAATTTTATGTAGCTTTATGCGAACAACTCTTAGACAGATTTAATTTAATTGATAATGAAAAAAACAAGTCATTTAGCTCTTCTTGACCCTATCGAAATTTAAAAATTAGACATTGCGGCCACTTTAGTAAAGTGGATTTCGTTCCCATTAAGTGAGAACTGAGTCCATCAGTGGACTTAGTTCCCGTGGACTTATTTTCCACCTCAAGTGAGAACTTAGTCCCTCAGTGGACTTAGTTCCCGTGGACTTATTTCCCTGCACCGTTTTTACTACACTTATTTTTCCGAAACACTACACTTTCAATCAGTTGGGGGGGCAACACTGTATATGTCAATCCTTTGTTTTCGGGATCTTTTGCAAACCCTCAGTTTCACAGTGAGAGCTTAAACTCAAGTTCTGCTGAACCTGAACTGGAGTTTAAATTTGAAGTTCAACTCATCCGGTTTCACAGTCTTATCTGAACTTCAGTTCATTAAACGTTGTGTAAGTAAATTGTTTTCTCTGAATCAAATAAAAAACAATCAAGTACAGTTGTGACCTGTGATAGGAAAACAAATTTCAAAATGAAAATAAATGCTATTTTCAAATGTTTGAAGGGGTTGTCAACCTGAGGTTTAAACGGCAGAATAGTGTCGTTTAACTCAAACTACAGAATGAACTCTGTTCAAGGACTATGAAACCAAATTTATTGTTGAACTGCAGTTTAAACCAAAAGTGGGGCTTAAACTTCATAATGCCGAGTTTTATGTGCAATGGTGGAAGTATTACGTTTTGTTTTTCAACTAGCGCTTTTTCAGCAACGTTACTCTTTCCTACTACATGATGTTCACGAAGTGGCCAATTTCGTTGGATGAAATGTTTTTCATCGGCTGTGCTATACCAAAAATAAAACAGAAAACAGCAGTATTTTGTGTTGCCACCCTGCAGGCCAGTACGTGACTACTGCTGGATGCAGCTCCGCGAAGATTCAACGCCACGTACAAGAAGAAGTGTAAGCAATACGTCATATTTTCAATACAAATTATGAAAAAAAGAATATCTTCCACGTGAGATTTTAAAAGTACTTTAAATATTTTTTTTTTCTTTCCTTACGGAATGATTTTAAAACAAGAGATTTTCAAAAAACGGCGAAAAATTGTGTTTTTTGAAACTTTGAACGGCTTTTTCTTGATGATTGTTGGGTCGATTTACACAAGTCGTATAGTGTTGGAAAGACAAACAAAATATCTGTTCAAAAATATAAAGTATACGTTAATTAGTTCGACCGTTTTCGAGAATTAGGCTTATACATGGAAAAGGAGCAGAAAAACACGTTTTTTGGTCATATCTCGAAAACGCTTCTTTGGAAAAATAAATGATTGACACTTTCGTGTTCAGAGAGCCAAAATTAATCTAGAAAATACTTTTTTTGAGGTACTCGCCAAAAACCAAAAATTTGTAAACTAGTGTAATTTGTGTTTTATTCAAAATCAACGTCGGCCCTAAAAATTTAACCACCCTTTATTTTGACAGGTCACTTATGAAATATGTATACTTTCTATTTGGTCGATTCATTAAATAAAAAGAATGGTGCTTTCATTCAATTATTATCCAATTTTTTAAAATCCCAACTTAAGAACTATTTACAAATAATTTATGTTCGTATGATCGTCACACGAGGGGTTGATGTATTTTACTTAGGTTAAGTCACCACTATTTATACAATTTATTTTTTCAATAAAAATGAAAAATCTAATAATTTTCTTAAAATATGTGTATTTTACATTACATTGAAAGCACACGAAATATCAATTTTGCAATGCAGTTTAAGATGTACAAAAAATGCAATTTTAATCAATTTCCCTTAAGCGGCAAATACACACGACACTTGTGTGCACACCGGTGTCGGTGTACGGAAATGTGTCCCGTCTGTGGGCTGGTGCGCACACCGATTTTCGGTGTCCGACACCGTGTGGGTAAAATCAAAAGTTTTTGATTTTTGGTGTCGGTGTCTCGATCGGTGTGATGTGTATTGCGATGTGCGCGCACATTTGCTATTCAGTATTCACTATTCACTATTCAGTAATTCAGTTGCAGCCGAATCGTTGTGCGGTAAAGCACGTCGAAAAATTTACTTGCGACTTATAGGCAGGGTTGCGAAAGCTTATGTCAGTGGTGGGTGACTTATGAATTAAAAACAATGTAATTCAGCATCTAGTTACTGACTTAGAAATTAAAAAAAAATAAGTCATGAGCAAGTGACTTAAGAATTTAAAAAAAAAATAAATTTATTTAAAAGTTTCCTAGTGACTTATGAATTAAAAAAAAATAATTCATAAGCTAATGGATGATATCTGATTAAAAAATTATTAATTGGAAAATTTATGAGCTAGCATGATAATTTTATGACACACAAAAGCTTGAAATCTACTTTCGTTAATAATTAAATAATTATGTAGCCAAAACAAGCTTAAACATTTCCAATCTACCAACTACATAGCTTAGGAATTAATTTTTTTTTCATTCATAAGTCACTTAGTAGGTTGTGAATTAATGGTTTTTTAATTCATAAGTCACTTAGTAGTTTATGAATTAAATTTTTTTTAAATCATAAGTCACTAACTAACTTATGAATTATTTTTTTTAATTCACAAATCATCTGCGGACTTATTACTTATGTTTTTTTTTATTCAAAAATTCGCAACCTTGCTTATAGGTACTATAATCTATAATAATAATAATAATAATTTTGACATTACGATGATAGCGAAGACTAAGAAAGTGGGTCTCGCAATTCTGTTTATATGTCTGTTTGACTATAGCTTAAACGTCTGGGCCGATTTACTTTAAACTTGGTAGATATTATTTTTAATTTTTCCTCCCACAGGTTTTTTATTTTTTTTAAGACCAAAAATAACGGTACCTTTCATACGAATTTTATAAATATTTGTTCTTCTCAAAAAATGTTCAACAGATTTAAAAACATTTTCCGAAAAACGGTTAGGTATTGAGAGTACCCGCCAGGGAACCATTTTTTTTTGTTTTTGATTTTCTCAAAAACGGTACCACCGACCACACAGAACCATTTTTTCAAATTTTGAATTACTCATTATCGACATAATTGATTTCAATGAAATCAAAAGAACAAACAATAATTTTCTTCCATGCAAGAAGCGATTTCAATTAACGCGCCAACATCATCGTCCAATGGACGACGTCCATATCACTCATGGTTAGATCTCTCCAGTATGAGATCTCTTGCACAACTAAAGTGTGCACGATTCGGTGTGCCGTGTGTAGTGGAATGCTACACCGGTGTAGGCACACCGGTGTGCACACAAGTGTCGTGTGTATTTGCCGCTTTATATGGTTTTTTGGGGTTTTAGATACATGTTGTGGTTGGCACATGTTAATAAGCCTAACTGCGAAGGATTTACTTTTATTACAATTTTTTCGACGTTAATCATATTTCGTCCGTATATTTACTGGCTTCATATTTTGATATTTTGTATTTGATTTTTTAATGTATAATAATGGACATATTTTCTTTTTCCAGAGTAATTTTTCTATGCAACCTGTCAATTCCAGTTTCAATCACTCCCATCAATGATCAACCATTTTCACTCGTGACACATGCACCACAAATGGTAGTCGTGGAGAGTGAAAATCGAACTATAACCAAAAACATGTTGCTGACTGAAGATAAGGACACTTCTCCTGAAGGTATTACCTATGAAGTAATGAGCGGGCCTACACTTGGAGTTCTTAAAAAGACCTCTCCCGATGGAGAAGCTCATGAACTAATAGTTCATTCTAACCAATTCACCCAAGCGGATATAAATAATAATCGAATAACGTATGTTCATTTTGGAACTCCACAATCTACTAAATTTTATTTTACAGTTTCCGACGGACATTTTGATCCAGCATACGAAATATTTACGATTAAAGTTGATCCTATAAAAATTTTGCCAACGGATAAACGAATCCCAGTGTTGGTTCAGCAAGGTGGGACAACAGCTAATCTTCAAGTAATCAATATTGGTCTAAAAACAAACGTGAAACGAAATCGCCTTTCGTATAATATTACAAATTCCCCTTTGTACGGTATAATAGTGCTAAAGCACCAACCAACTCTAAGATTTAGTCAAGATCTTCTAGAAGATTCACAAATAAGTTACATGCAGACTGATTTGAGCAAATCTAACGACACATTTCAAGTCTACGCTTATATCCCAAATACAAATTATGGCACTGTTGTAGATATAGTTGTGTTTGTAGAGCCAGTTATTAAGATTAATAATATCTGTCTGCAAAATGATGAAAGGGTTCGTCTTGAGACTTCTTTAGTTACTGACAGCCCACTTTTGGTGAAAGTGAATAAATTAAATGCAAAGTTTATGATCACACGAATTCCGAGTTCAGGGCAAATAACGAAGATAATTCGAAGTTCCGGAGATTTTGAGAGCCAAAATGAACGAAGTACAAATACATTTTCTTATAAGGAATTAAAAAGTGGAGTTATTTATTTCGTTCCATATGAAACTAATATTAAAAAGTTACCAGATATATTTGAGTACAGCTTAATTATCAAAACCGTTCAACCAGCTCAGGGAGTTGTAAACATTGATTATCATACCGAAAAAGAAGATACACGATTGAATATTATTGAAGATAATCAGTTTCCCTTAAACTACATGGCTGTTCTTTATGTTTGTATTCTCATTCTTATAATAGTTATTATAGCCTTTCTTGCATTTAAACTTCGTTGTCTTAAGCAAACCAAGATCAATCTATGTAAAGAACATCCTCCGGCTTTGCCATGCCCCCCGGATCTAACATCAGTCAGTCCAACTCATAACTATAATAATTCGGAAATTGACTCGATTCCTGCTACAGCTGCTTCGACACCTTTGCCTTGTTTCAGCAATATACCACACTGCAAAGTAATGCGAGTTGAAAGTTACAAAGTTAGTAATACTGATTATGATGAATACGACCACGACAATGATTATGACTTAAAAGACGATCAGAGAGAGATTCAACACATGGTATCAAATCAGTATCAGCATTCATATGCAGACAATGATACATGGAGTTCTTCTTGTGATATGGCCAATGATTTAGGATACTCAACAGTAAAGTCAAATCAACCATCCAGTAATCCACTCCTTAGACGAAATCAATATTGGGTGTAGCTTGAGTATTTAAAGACAGTGTTATTGAAAAATTTAAATGACAACATTCTGTGTTTTACCGTATCTAGAGAATATTTGAAGACAACTTATTTAAAAAAAAATCAGGTTTGACTGATTAGAATGACTCTTTTTTTATAAACGTGTGCACCCATTTTAAAGCTACAATAAAAAAGCTAATAAAAACATATTCAAGAGGGTTAAAATAGGCTCAAAACTGAATAGCTTTTAAAATCCTTTTCTTACTAAGCTGAAGTTCAGAGCTGATATAAGTGTGAAAAATATCAAAAGTGAGCTAGCTATAACGTGAAATAATTTAACTTTGACAGCATTATTAACTAACATATAATGTACAAATTATGTAATTATGGTGTTGTTGTAATTATATAACTAATAGCCATTTACTTGCAGATTTTGTTTCCAAATATTTAATATGAATATATAATGATAATAGGTAAATATATTCTATGAACAGTATTATGTAAGTGAAACGAAAATTAAAAAAGTCTTTTATTTAGTACTTTAAATGTATGCTGATTAAAAATGAAGCATTAAATTTTTTAATATTACATAATATATAGAAAATGCAAGATTAGAGAATAATTGTGGATTTATTGATGTTTGAAAAAGCCAGTTATTGTCCTGATATAAAGTGTTCGGCAAGAAAACCAACACCAAATTATTTGTCAAGGTTTTAATTTATTACAAGGGATATCACCAGTTGTTTTTGTTTTACAATCAAGTACTACTTAATTAATGAAAAAATTACTACGGGCCACAGTGCGGCCGAAAGCTGCTTTGTGCGGCCAAAAGTCGAAAAACGTAGAGAATGATCCACAAATTGATATATAGGGGTTTTTGGGGTCGCTGATTACGAATCTGTTATCAGAATCAGCAAATTCAAAATGGCCGACCTAATATAGCGTCATGTCATACGAAAAAACTTATCAAAAATGAAATAACTTCGATAGTTGGTTAAAAAAATTTGTTTTGATATTATTAGGGCATGTACTAGAAAATTTATTAAAAATGAACAAATTCAAAATGGTGGAATGCTATATGGCAATATTATATAACAAAAAAAATGGAAAAAATTATTTATATATTTTTATTGAAATCGACAGTAATTTATCAATGATAAATTTAGAAATACAAAATGCAATATGAGCAAATGCAATATTGCCCATCTTGTAACAGTCACAATCATCTACATCTGTATCTGTTTCAGAAGCGGAAGAGCTGTCAAAAGATTGTTGTTCATCTTCTGTTTGATTATTTATCTCGTAACAGTCACAATCATCTACATCTGTATCTGTTTCAGAAGCGGAAGAGCTGTCAAAAGATTGTTGTTCATCTTCTGTTTGATTATTTACAGGTGGAGGTGCTAAAAAATTGATACAGTCTTTAGACAAAGATTTAAGTGGTTTTAGAGGTAGTTCCCGACAACTAGATATTAGTGGATCGGATGCGATTAGGAAACTTTTAAAAACATCCTCCATTGTCTTTTAACGATAATGGTTTCTTGCGAAATAAGTTTGATAGATTTGAAAAAAATGATTACATGCTTCTTGTGCATCTTCCGACATTTGACAGATAGGTAACACTGAATATTTTATTATTTTGGGGCCATGAATTAAAAGTTTGTGAACTAACGTGGGCATGCAATACCAGGGATATTGTTGTAAATAAAGGTACTACTACGGTCTAGAACGCCAAAAAACGCACGATTTTTGGGAATTTTTTTCTCGGAAACTTTATTAGATAATCGGCTCTATTGAGGTAACCGTCGGAGCGGAACTTTCTCCGCAACGCATCCTTCGTCGGAGATTCAATTTCAGTTCGAAGTAGCTTTCATCGGAAGAAATTTTACAGAAATCCAGCGACGCATTGCGATGGATATAAATTTCAGTCAGAGCTGTGCTAATTAACCGATATTTCGAAAATGCGATATATTTTCGATAGTTTTTTATAAAATAAACATTATAAGCGTTTTAAACCCTAGAAAACCGGTCAGAGAGTATAGTTTATTGTTAATAAAAAGTATTTTTTTTTTCAATTATAATGCGCTAGCGTTTTTAAGAAATGTAATTAGATGCACCGATTTTTAAATCAAAACTATCGAATAAAGTCCCCTCCCTATTTCCAAACGTATGTTTTTTGTTTCCATTTGAAGTGTCAAAAAAAGAATAAATTGAAAAAAAACTTGAAAAACAATATTTTATATTTATTTGTGTAATAGGTACTTTAATCACAATGGAAATGGATCAATACACAAAACAAAAGATCACGAACGAACTTTTTTCCATTAAAACATCCATTTGTCTTGGTCCCAATTAATTTAATTGATTGGGCCAGATCTTCACAAACACAGCTACAATTTCTGGTGTCTTTTTGGTGTAATCCGGCTCATATTGTTGCGAACTTGTTTTTTTCGTTCTGCCTAAGAACAAAAAGTCTATTATAAATACAGTTACTCACAAAATTATTGGGCCAAATTTCTTTTCTGACTTAAATGTTAAATCAAAAAGAAACAACGTACAAAATGTGTTTTTAAAAAATAAGGGTTTATTTTAAAACTTGTTAGTAACAATTAAAATGAAAAAAATCCATTCTTTGGATGTAAGGAAAAGAAAAAATAAGAAAAATTGCATTTTAAGTGTAGTTTTTAACATCACAAAATTATTGGGTCAAAATACTTAAATATTTTTTGGACACTATAATTTAGATATAATTTTAATGTTAAGTACTCTGTTGGATTTCCCTTCCTATGAATAACACTTTTAAGCCTTCTTTGCATAGATTCAACCAAGTTTTGTGTTGTTGAAGAACTAATTTTACTCCATTCTCCATTCGAAAAGGTAAAAACACATCTTTTGACAAGATGCAACTTGTAATTTTCCATTATACCAAAGGGAAAACTTAAAGTGAAATTGCAGACTTGTTAAATAATCCAAGGAGTTCAGTTGAAATTACAATTCGGAGGTCAAAAAATTAAAATTAAAATATAATTCAAGACTAACTCTCGACGCTGAAGTATCTTAAACAACCATGATCAAAGGTGCATTTCACAAAACCTTAGAAAAAATGGCCACTGAGTTAAAAATTTATTGTGGAAAAACTGTTGACCCAGAAACCATACGCTGCGTTTTCAGAAAAAATGGCTATAAAGGCAGAGTGGCCAGAAAAAAACCATTCATAAATAAACAAAATCCAAAAAAGAGACTATAGTTTGCTAAAAATGTAAAAGATAAGGAACTAGACTACTGGAAAACATTATTTTTTTGCGGACGAAAGTAAATTTAATGTATTTGGATCAGATGGTCAAGGTAAGGTATGGCGCAAGGTCATTACAGAGCTAAACAATAAAAACCTGTTACCAACCGTAAAACATAGTGGGAGTAGGGTTATAGTTTGGGGCTGTATGTCACAGTTGGGGGTTGGTTATTTGGTTTTCATAGGCGGAATCATGGACCGAATAGTCTATTTAAACATTTAAAACAAAATTTACGGCAAAGTGCTGAATCAATGGGTATTCTAAGCACATTTCAATTCCAAGAAGATATTGACCCCAAGCATAAATATCGAATTGCAAAAGAATGGTTGCTTTATTTTTGCCCAAAAGTAATCCAAACACCACCTCAAAGTTCAGACTTCAACTCTGTAGAGAAATTATGAGAAATTCTATATCGCGGAATCAAAAAATATACTATTTCGAACAAAACGGGTCTTAAAAAAGTTTTATTTGAAGAATGCAGTAAAATTAGGTCTTCAACAACACAAAACTTGGTTGAATCTATGCAAAGAAGGCTTAAAAGTGTTATTTATAAGAAGGGAAATCCAACAGAGTACTGAACATTAAAATTATATCTAAATTATAGTGTCCAAAAAATATTTAAGTATTTTGACCCAATAATTTTGTAATGTTAAAAACTACACTTAAAATGCAATTTTTCTTATTTTTTCTTTTCCTTACATCCAAAGAATGGATTTTTTTCATTTTAATTGTTACTAACAAGTTTTAAAATAAACCCTTATTTTTTAAAAACACATTTTGTACGTTGTTTCTTTTTGATTTAACATTTAAGTCAGAAAAGAAATTTGGCCCAATAATTTTGTGAGTAACTGTAGGTAACACACGTTAACTCAAATAAAGTTAATGTCCTTACATTTTAATTAACTATTTCTTTAAAAAGAAAACACTTTCCGCAACAAGAACTTGTCGGAGGATTTCGGAGAAAATTTTGTTTGTATGTGTCAAAAATAAGACCATTAGAAGTGCTTCATCGCACACAAATGGCATGCGTTGAATTTCGTCGGACAGAATTTCCGATCAGTTGATCGGAGAAACACCTTGAAGCAAAATGTCTCCGATTTGTAGGAAATCGACGGTTACCTCGGTAGGGCCGAATAACATAATTGCTTTTTTAAATAATGAATACATGCGTCAAGAGTACAAGAACATTTTTTTTTGTCTTAATTTTCTAATTTTGGCCAAATTATAGAGGGCGCCAACGTTGACTCTTCAAAAAAACACATTGTCCCATTGCGGACAGTTAATCTCCAGATCTACTGAACCGATTTTCAAAAAAATTGTTCCAACTTGATTGTTTTTATGTTTTCTAAGATAATTTACCACAATTTGACCAAAAAGTTATGAACAAAAAAATGGCGACCCAAAAATGGCCAACAAAATTTCAAAAAAAAAAATTTATTTTTTCAAAGCTTGACATTTTTTTTTTTTTTTTTTTTACTTTTAAAACAAATTGTGGTACATTTTCTCGTAAGAAACCTTCCTTTAAATAACCCACTTTGTTTTTTTTTTTATTTCAGTCCAGCTAACCCTGAGATTAACTGTCCGCAATGGGACAATGTATTTTTTTATGAGTCGACGTTTGCGCCCTCTATAATTCGGCCAAAATTCAAAAATTTCAAAAAAATTGTATTCTTGATGCATGATTCATTATTCAAAAAAAAAATTACGAGTATGTTATTATCTTATAAAGTTTCCGAGAAAAAAATTCCCAAAAATCGTGCGTTTTTTGGCGTTCTAGACCGTACTAGTACCTTAATGCACAAAAAAACTCAACGGGCAGCTACGGGCAGCTGAATTTTATTTTATTTGGTATAAAATACTTTTATTAACTATCTTAGATGGAAGTGTCCATTAGCCTTTCTTAACGACGCGTGACTACGTTAACTTAGCAGCCACATTCAGACTAAGATTATGGGGGGTATTTACGGCAAGAGAATCTACTACGAACATTTTTCGTCTCCTAGGGGTCTCCTTTAGACAGCCTGATGACAAAAAACCCCTAACTCAAAATTTTTATTTTGGACTTTTGGCCTCAAAAATATGCCTTCGGCCGCACTGTGCGGGCTCTAAATAATAAATTTATAAATAATAAGAAATTAAAAAAAAAACATTAAGTTCCATTTTTATAGATATGTTATTTATAATTCTTTATAGTGATTAATAAGACAATACATAGTATAACTTTTTTAACGTTTAGATAAGAATACCCTGCAAATAAAAATTTATTGTTTTTGCAGATTGTTTTTTTTTTTTTTTGTGATTTCATGTACCTACACAATTAAGTCTTAGAGTAAAGAAATTTTACTAGAAATAGATATACATACAAATATATATATTGCAACGACATATACGTATATAAGCAGCACACTGAGCTCGGAAGTCATATCTCCAGCCGAGCATGCGTATACCAAAGGTCAAAGTGTTGAGGATAATGTGCATATTAAAAATTAGGCAGACTAACTTGGAGCTAGGAGGAGTGCTTAGTGCTACAGATCAAAGAATCTACTTCCAGAGAGACTCCGCAAGGTGAGGTCTTTTCTCCGCTTCTCTGGAAACTCGTGTTGAACGCAGTTCTAATCCGACTTAAATACAGTGCAGTTTAGTAATTGCATATGCTCATGACCTAGCATTATGCATTACTATCGACAGGTAAATATCCCTCCACAGTGGTGTTCCATGTAATGAAAGTGATGAGGAGCTGGCAAGAATAGGATTAACACTTGTCAGCCAGACAACAGTTAAGGTCCCGACCTGTAGTCTTAGACAGGTAATAGAGAACAAAGTTCTAGCTATACAACTATCAAAAGATGAAACCTGTTATATAACCAAAATACTATGGCTTAGATTCAGCAAAAAAAGACAGGCATTATCATATAACTCTTATGCTCTTCTCGTGAGCATAATCACCGGTCACAATCAAATGGGTTACCACAAGAAGAAGAAGAAACTTAGTATGGAAGACTAAAGCAGAGATTGCGGTAACGAAGAGATACACACAGTCACAAAAGTAAGTATACAACCAAGCTAATACGTAAATAGACGCAAAAATACCGTTAATATCAAATCCATATCTATTCTCTGCATATGGCACAAGTGTCTTGTCATACACATTACTGCTGTTAAGCAAAATAACGGTACAATTTGTATCCACTTCTTTGCTATCTCATTATTTGTAATCACGGGTAAAAAAAATAGGTTACAAAAGTTAGTATACAGACATTTTTTCTTATGTGATGTTGCATCAATAATTTCCTCTTTTTTTTTTTTAAAGTAAGGCAAAACTACTAGACTAGCCTATTTCAGTTCAAATTATTCCTTTTAAAATTAGAAATGGCACCACGTGGAAAAGAGCTCTCATTTGGACTTACAAAAATTAATAGTTAAGTACTCTAGTGAAGGAAAGTCGATTCGGAAAGTAGCTGTACTTGTTGATAGGAGCCCAGCAACCATCCAAAAAATATTGAAATAGCAGAAACAATGTGGAACAGTTACGAACATGGCTCGCAGTAGCCGCCCGCGAACGTTCTCTGAACATGAGAAGCGACTAATAATTCACAAAGTAAAGAAAAATGCGAAAATAAGCGCACCAAAACTGCAGGCCGAGATAGAAGAAGAGACAGGTAAGTCATGCTGTACCCAAATTATACGCCGCATCCTTCACGAAGTCAGGTATAACTTGTTTCGTCGATGCCATCGAGAATAAACGCCGTTATTAAATCAAAAGGTTACCCAACAAGTTACTAAATTCTAATATTAAGTTAAAAATGTTGTAATTTCTATTAGTGTATACTTACTTTTGTGATCAAAATTCTGAGAGAGTTTTAGTTTTAAGTTGATATCTAAGCCATTTTAAAAAAAAATGTTTTGATAATTGATTTTATGAAGAGAATAAAATTTTCATAAAAAGTATACGCCAAATGTTTCATAACATATGCTTATTCAATTTTTTCCTCTCTGCTTAACATTTTCTTTCCTGCTGTATACTTACTTTTGTGACTGTGTGTACATGAGGATATTCCTCACTGCCTGTGCCACTGCCGACTGCCCTGCGCTATATCATCTGAGAAACAGGTTTCTAGGGAGATACTTCTTCAACGACTTATGTCGATTTCCTTTTACACTAGGGATTGCGATCCCTTGTCAAATTTTGACTTTTACCACAGATTTTACGTTCCTTCAGACCAAAAAAATCGATTTTTTTTTTGACAGAGATCAAATCCTTCGAATCCGTATTTGGAGAGGGATTTACATGTATACGAAATACGCACACTAAAAAGACAAAATTTGACAAGGGATCGAAATCCCTAGTATAAAAGGAAATCGACATTAGAGAAACTCTCTATAACATTCCAAGCAAAACCATTAAAATGTATTGTTTTTTATTTAAAAATTCCTAAACTTTATCAGCCAGCCGACCAGGATACTGGAAGTCGCCTCCAACCACAGTCAAAGGACATAAAAAAGAGCCGGGTAAAGCATTCCACATTACTGTAGTGCGATTAAAGAAATAATCTCTAAATTTAATAGTACGTCTGAAGTTGGGATAAAAGGTAAATTGATGAATCGTATCGAGTTCTCGATTTTGTGTGTTTTCTTTTCTGTCCTTTTGTTCAATATTCTTTTCTCGCTGTCGAGTTCTCATTTTGCTTAGAGTATAATGCCGGATATACACTGTTCAAATGCATGACAAGCATATGCACGTGTATTGGTAATTTGGGGTTGAAGTTGCATATACACATATCAAGCATGAGTCTTCAATCTTTTATTCTTACATCGACACGGTTTGGTGAGAGGACGTTGCGCTTTGTGAGTTTTTTTCGGCAAAATTGTGATTTTACGAATTTGTTTGGAATTTTTTCAATTTTGTGCGAATAATTTGTTTCATTATGTCTGTCCATTTTATCATACAATTTTTGTTTACTGTTTTAATATTTAAATCTGTGCTTATGTTGTGCTGTGTTCTCATCTCTTCAACGTACTATACGCAAACATGAACCAATAAATGCATGATCAATCATCAATCTTGCGTATACACTACTTCAATGCAGGACGCTAGGTTGAAAGAAAATAAAAAGATTTTAATTTTGCTTCAATCCAACATCCAATCTATATCTACGGGTGACTTCTTCACTAATACACTTGCACATGCTTGTCATGCATTTGAACAATGTCTATCCGGCATAAGTACGTATGTATGATAAATCATTCGAATAATTTGAGTATTGGAACGATTTGAGTGAAGAATTGAGATTATCTCGAGATCAAGCACGAGGCGTGAGGCGTGACTTTTTCGATAGCGGAAGCACTCAACATAAAACCAAAAATGAAGCACTTATGCCGTTTTCCATTGGTTTCACTCAAGGATCCACTCATTCTGAAATCCAATGGAACGGTGCTCACTACTTCTTCTCAACTTTGAAATTTTGCCTTTGTATTAGTTAATCGTCGTGTTGGTGAAAATCTGCGATAGTTATTTATTATTTGTTACTTGTATAATTATTTGTATATTTTGGATTAAGTAAATTATTTCCAAACGAACTTAACTGTAGCAAACACAAACGAAACAAAATCAAACAAGAATGCTGCTGCCGGTTTTTGACATAGTATGTGTATTAGTATTAGTGCTTCTTGAGTCGATTCTGTCTTGAAATCGAGAAGCGAAATTCTCTTCTCAGAAAAGTATTTTATTCGCAATGGAATGTTTTGAGAAGACTTCTGGATGCTTTCAAACGCTTCTGGAAAAGGAAAAAACGGTTTAAAGCCTTGTACAAAAAATTTATCCTTTTCCTTTTAAGGCAAAATGATAGGATGATTTGATGAGAACAAAACTAGATAACCTTTCTTGTCCACATTTATTTCAAAGGAAAGTTTTAATTCTCTTGAGGCATGAAAATGATCTTTTTACAGATACGATTATTACGCGGAAACTTAAAATTATTTTACGAAGCTTAAAGTTCTCGGGGAAACTTTCATCCAAACCAATTGTAATTAAAAATCTTAATATTACTTTAAAGTTATTTTTGACTTAAGATTCTCAGTATTGATATTGATTGATAACCTTTAGTTATATTTCTGTTTTTAACGCTGGAATGTCAAGAAATCCCACTATGAACTCTGTTGTGTGAATACTATTTATAGCAGGTATAAGAAGTTTTGCAGGTACGATTTTTTTAATTTGGCTTTGGCCCGTACCAACAATCAAATTAAGAGACGAATTTAATATTTGAGCAAAATGGACCATTATTTAAAGAGCTCTATAAAGTTAACTATACATGTTATGAACTTAATATATATGTGAACTCTAAATAATGAACCATTTATTGTACGGAACCTAAAAAATAAAATGCAGCATATATGGTCAGTTATATAGAGTCCATTAAATAATGCTTCATTTCGCTCAAATATTAAAGTCGTCTCTTAATTTGATTGTTGGTAAGGCCCTTTGTCTCATTGCAATACTCAATGGTGTTTGAGGAAGGTATACCATTTAGGTACATATATAGCATCTAATTTCTTCAGCCAAATATTTACTTGCGACTTAAAAGTACATATTATAAGTCAAGTTATGTATTCGTAACTTAAGATTTTTATCAAAGTTAACATTACGATGATAGCGACAACCTTAACTTAGTTTTGATTTTCGGATTTTCTTTAAACTTGGCAATATCATTTCAAAATTAGTCTCTTTACAAAAAATCTTAATGACCTTAAATAATTTGAATGATCTTAATAATGTAATCTAAATGGATTATAATTTAATAATAATAAGTGTAGAAGTTTTGTGGATTAAGAATACTCAATCCTAATTGTTTTGATTACGAAATTGATGGCTAATTTCTACAAAGAATAATGAGTCAAAAGGACCTTAGAGTTATCTTTGATTCTAATATGAATTTTTCGCTTCAAATTGACCAAGTTATCTCCAGAGAAATTCGATGTTGGGTTTCATAATTAGAATTTCAAAGGCGCAAAATTTTAAACAGGTATTAATATGATACTACTTAGCAATTTGCTAACTTTAAAGTAGTTTACTAACACATTCTAAATTTTAACCATTTTCTAACTAGTTTCGTACTAAGCCAATTTTTTTTAATAAATTGCTTCTGAACAATTCAATTCAATTTGAACACCTAAATCAGTGACAGTTCGTGCAAAAATACTAAGTAAATAGACCTTTTGTGGCGTTTGTAAATAGCACAATACTAAACAAATAAAATAGGTATTCGATGATTTTAACTTAAATAAACGGGTTGAGAAAGAATGAGCTATATTCGATTAAAATTTGCAAAATCATACTTAAACAGCTTTAACACCGTACTAATTGAACTTAGATCTTACGCCAAAGACTTTTTTTAATTCATTACAATCTTTTAATTCATAAGTCACTCGCTAGCTTGTTAAAAGCTAAAAATTGACTTAAGATTTTGAAACCTTAATTAATGCATGTTTGAGAAAATGGCGAATATTTAAGAATTTGAATTTGAAATCGCAATTAGAAATCACCACACTTTATAATATAGCCTTTATTTATTACATTTACTTATTGTTTTATGTAAATAAAAAGAAGTTCTGAGACAAATTTTGATTCTAAGATAATACCATAATCATACCATAGTATGATTCGTGTTTACTATAACTAACGAAATATATAATTTATATATCGAAGTAAAAGCACGCGGTTCTATGGCAGCTTAAGAGCATATATTAAAACTATTTAATATATAATTATTAGCTGGCAAAAATACTTACAAGCACTCTCAAATTTAATGTATTTGCTGCAAGTGAGTTCCATGTTTGCTCTAAGGGCACATCTAGAGCGTCTTTTTGAATAAACTAACTTTAAGATTAGCTCTGAAAGCTATGGCAGACCAAATACCTATTTTTTTTTAAATAATTAACTATATGGTTAAAAACAATTCTTTGTTTATGTCTTATATTTGGCATAGGTACCTACCAAAATGTAGGCAAATAGGTTAATTGTAATTATTAGTTTTGTTCTTCAAAATGAAAACAATTGAAATTTCGAACAGCAGAAATAATAATAATCATAATCAATATAAATTACTTAATATATTTACACATATATGCACAAGCACATCCATACAAATTAAAAAAATCCTAATAAGAATCCAATTGAAAAATATTCCTACTGAAATCTATAAATATTGAAAAAACTGACAAAAAACAAAAAAAAAAAAAACAACAAAGTCCTTTCACCAACTTTCAAAGAAAGTTTCTTAAAACTTACATAATTATGTTTCGTTGACTAATGTCATGGTTAGTCAAAATCTGGGCTTAATAAACTTAATACAACTACACTATGTTTATGTACATATTTTGATAGGTACCTACCTTCCATACAAAGTTCGATAATTCTAACTGCCAATAATTGCATTCCTTAAATCCTAAATACCTACCTCTTTCAAGTTTCATACGTCGCGTCGGTAAATAATCCTTCCATACAAAAAATTCAAAATCGTTGAATCAAATACCTAAATATCAAAACAAAAAAATGCAAAATCCAGGCTGAAAAATGAAAAATATGAATATACCTACATACTACGTCCATATGGATATCCATACAAACACACAACCAAGTTCAACAAAAAGAAAATAACCAAGCTACAGCGAAATTTTGTAAACAAAATGTCTGCATTTTCTGCAATTTCTGCATTTTCTTGGCATAATATGTATTACAGTTGTATTTATATCATCTCCCTTTGCCGCCTTACTGATATATCAATAATCAACCCTTTCATTTTTTTACTTCTTAAAATTCAAAGTTTATATACAAGTTTATATACAATGTTCACACTCTTCGCAACGTTTTGGCCATTGTATATGTATAAACTTTTGGTGCTTTTACAGCGATCCTAGTAAGCGGACAAGTAAAGAAAAAAAACTGCCTCATGAGAATACTATTAAGTTTATATACAATGCCTTAACTACCTAGATTGAAGAACATAGGCCTATTACTCGTAGTTTAGGCTGTAGGGAGAGGTACAGACATACAGACACACTGAAACATGTTTTTTGTGTACTAAATGTTCCTTAAAATTTTTATAAAAAAATTGATATGCAAATTATTAGTATTTAATAAAATACATTTTATAACGTAATTTAAAAAAACGGATAAACGTTTTCTAGATATTGAATTTTCAAAAAAAAAATTGTATTATTTTTTTAAAAATCCAAAAAATATTTTTTCGAATAAATTTTTTAGATTATATTTTTTTAAGTGCATAGTAGCTCCTGCATACAAATTTTGGTTAAAATCGTTAGAGCTGTTGATGAGAAATTCGAAAATCAAAAAAACCGTTCCATGACAGGTACCGTTAATATCATTTCCCCCAAAAAATTTTTTTTTACCAAAATGTAGTTCATGTCTATAATATCACACCTAATTTTTTTTTATCAAAACCGTTAGAGCCGTTTTCGAGATAAATAAGATTTTGTATTACGGACTGTTAGTTTTAGAGCTAAAAACAATTTCAGTTTTTCCTCTAGGGAATCACCGAAGACCCTTAAGTACCGAGTTTGAAGAAAATAACTCCAGTGGCTAAGGCTCTACATCGAGGTACAGACAAACAGACATACGGACATACGTACATACAGGCATACAGACAGACAGACGGAATTGTCGGACCCACTTTATTCGTCTTCGCTATCATCCTAATGTCAACTTTGATCAAAATCTCGAGTTTGATTTTTTTCCAAATGCAGAATGGACCTTACTCTACCTATATCGCAAGTAAAAATTGATTTTTCTTTTCAAAAATTCAAAAAATATTTTCTTTAAGTTTTAATATATTGTTGTGAACAGACCTTTATACTACTACAGCGCCATCTGTTGGAAAATTGCATATCTACTTTATGGAAGAAACAAAAAGCTCTTTTCCAATGTCAAATGTATTTCCCCTTATTCCAACCATCTAGAACATTCCAAGACGAGAAGCTTCGAGAACAACAAACATGAGTATATGTATAAGGGAGTGCTCGCGGTGAGCACGAGACAGTTTATTTTGATTACGGAAGTGTGCAAAACTCTGCTTATTGGATTGTGGAAAGTGTAAAACAAGTGTGATTTTAATTTGAATAAATTATTTGAGTTGATTATAAATTGAGATTTATTGTTGTGATTTGGAAAGTAAAAATAAAGAAGAAATACTAGAAAGAGTAATAAGTTATATTTAACGAACCTTGGAAAAATAGTACAATATAATGTTTTTCAAACTTTTTAGAAGCTTCTCTACAAAAAATTACCCTTATATGTGTGAAGAGGTACCCGGGCACCTTTTCAATTTTCAATGAACAATTAAACTAATTAAATTGTTAGCTGTATGCACGTGAGCTTATGAGACCTAAATTGGAAGTTAATAAGCCAACTGGGAGGATCCCTGTTGACCAAAAAACTTAAGACACCTTAAACCATGTGACAAGGTACCTGGGTACCTGCATATATGAGAAAAGTATTTACTTACCTATAGCAAAAATTAAAATTTTTCTATTTTTTATGTGTTTATTTTTTTTGTAAAAACGAAAATCTAATTCACAATTTTCGAAACAAGTATTGCATTTTGACTCGGTGACTGAATGTTAATCACAAACAGGTAGGGAATAATTAGTACACGCTTTTCTTGTTTTCCGCTGCTTTTGTTTTATACGTCTGCAGAGGAAGCAACTTTTAACGATAGCAATGCGACCACTTGAATCTCTTTTTGTTGAGTTTGAAGTTCCAGAAGATGCAATGGGAATATTGTTATGTCCAAGTATGTCCTGCATTGCTGAATGAATATGTGGTTTCGATGTAACAAATAGATTTTTAACTCTCTCTTCAATATTTTCATGGCAGAGTTGACGAATTAGCTCTTTCAAAACGTCCATGTATATAATATAAGAAGCTAAGGCTGCGATATCAATCATATTGTAAAACAGAGCTAAAGGCCACCTGTTCGTCTTGCGTTTTGTGGAGTGGTCTCCTAACAACTTATCCATGTTATCAACACCACTTTTGGTTTTGTTATAGTAAATAATGTTGAAAGCATTACAACAGCTTTCTTCTTTTTTGGAACATAAAAGCAGATTGTTGCTTCTTTGTGGAACGCAAAATTTGTGGAAAATAGTGCCTTATCTTTATTTGCCTGCATATTTACCGGAAGAAATCGCTTATTTTTTCGAACTGTTCGTCATATTCTATTCAATCAATTTTTGAGCAAGGGGCATTGAAGTAAAGAAGTTATCGGTTGTTACATTTTACCCTGAGTTTTTATATCTTGCAACAAGATCCAAAACTATTTTTCCCCCTACATTTGTCTGGCGTTCTTCGCCAGCTAATTTTTCCGTGTAAATTTTCCAATTGAGTGGATACAAGTTTGATGCATCACAAGCCCAAAATATTTGTATGCCATACTTTTCAGGCTTCGACGGCATATATTGCGTAAAACGCGTACGCCCATACAGTTGCTCATCAACCGTAATACAATCATGTGGTTTATAATTTTTGTCCAAGTTTGAAAGCCACATAGTCCAAATATCGCGAATTGCTGCCGCTTTGTCAGTTGATAAGCGATTTGGGCGAGTAACAACGATATCGAATTTTATAAATCACAAGAACATCCTGAATCTATCATGCGACATCGATGCGCGAATCAGCGGAAAATGGTTTGGTTTCCTTAATTCTGACAAATGCTCCCTATTTTCCTAATTTTTTTTCTAACGAATGCCGTTTTAAAATTTCAAAATAAATCTGTTGAAATTATTTACTAACAAACAACACGGAACGTCCGTCGTAATAAAGGCAAAATTTAACTCCAATATCCAATTATTTTTTTTCAAAGCCTACTATGTTATTTTTATGTTCGAATGATTTTCGTTATTTTTTTCTTTAAATCAAAGACTAGGTTTATGTGGTCAGTATTTTTATCCCACCCACAGCATAGATATGCAAACCTTTAAAAAAAAACTTATGAAGTAAAAAATATAAATAAAGTAAATATTTTGAATGGTTTTTAAAGCTATTATCATCAAACCATAAAATAAATCATTAGTATTCCTATGAATTCATATGAAGGTACGCGGGTACCTTATCACCCCGATTAAGGTGTTTTTTTCTTCACACATATAAGGGTTAAAATCCGTTATAACGATAATGAGAAATTCAAAATTTGAAAAAATGGTCTTATGGTAGGTACAGTCACTAATCGTACAAATTAATCGAGTGGAAAACAAAAGAAAACTACGATTTTGGAAAACCATTTTTTAATGCTGAGTACCGTTTTTTTTAGGTAAAATAATTTTTTTCTCACATCTTGTAAAATGTATTAAGAAACTTTTATTTGTCAAGTTTAATGATCAAAGCGGTTGTACCATTTTTAAGAAAGTTAAAAACAAATAAAAAATGTTTTAGGTCGCTTTTTGCTCAAAACTTTCCATCCAGAGGTCTGCAATCAAAGGCGCCAGAGGTAAGCCCATAGCCACAGCTTTATCTACAAAAAGATGGAGTGGATTCTTCGATTTTACTTTTTTAATTTGGAATTTTGTAACTAACGAAAAATAACAATTTATTAAGCTTAATTACTCAAAAACGGCTTGTCCGACGAAAATTTTCAATTAGACCTTTTTTTGTAGGGAATTTAATTTTATATAAAAGTAAGTCAAAATGAATTTTTTTTACTTCAATGTTTTGTCAGTTCTGACGCAAAACATGAAATTATGACTAAAAATCAAAATTAGCGATGATAGCCCTCTTAAAATTGATATTAAGGGCTCAAACTTTTACGAAAATTTTTTTTTGTCATTCTGAATGATATTCTCGATATATCTTTCAAAAAAAAAAATAGTCAATTTTTTTGGCCCAGTCTAGAATACATGTATACATACATACATGGACGCATCTAAACAAATACATACCTGTTTACATACAAAAATAAAAAAACAAATCGATTCATAAATTCAAAATATCGCACTCTTGGAGAAGTTCGTATAAGTTCATAGGAAATAGAAAACTATTTTCCTTATATTTCTTATATAACTATTTTTTGCGTTGGAATTTGCTTTGTCAATTTTGTCGTGTGACGTCTTTGAATAATGATATCCGTCCTAAAATAAGGGCGCGACAAATTATATTATGACGAAACTTATACAACAATTGTTTAAATAAATTACATAGCAAAAAGCGATATTTAGTGCTAGATCTAAAAAAAAGTCAAATTTGGATCTTTTTTTATATATATTTAATGGATAATTTTTGTGGAAAAAGGTCGCAACAATTTTCCTTACGACATTTTTACTACAAAATGTACAACAATTAATAAACACTGTCCTTTTTCGTGTTGATTTCCCTCTTTTTTTCAGGAATGTAGTGCGAATTTAATTGTCACCAACGGATTTAATTGTCACCAACGGCGAGTGGATCGCCCGAACTTGCTCTTATATGAATGACTAAAAATTTTGAAAAATAAATGTTACTAGAGAAAAATGTTCATAACCATAAAATTTATTTTTTAAATGCCTAAAACAACTATACTGAGAAAATTTATTCAGTTATTCAAATAGAAGCATGTTTAATTATATGTTTAAATAAGTTCAAATAGAATTCGGTTACAACTTAACACTTATCTATTTACATTCGAAATTACTAGTATTTTAAAGTAAAGTATGGTTAAATCAAATTCATTCATGTTTGATTATTGCATCAGCATCTGCACGTAGTTTTGTATGTTGTGTTCAAACTAGTTAGAGTTTGATTTTTGAAATGCTAGTTTAATTATTTTACTCAGTTAAAATAAAAAATAACCATGCACGAGTTTGTTTGCTTATATCTAAGCGGAGTTGAAATCCTTATAAGATAAATAGATTAAACATGCATGTTAAATTTAAACTCGAAGAAGTTTGAATTGAACTCAAACGAAATAAATAGGCGACTGAATTTTTTTTCTTAAAGTCGGAAGTCATTGCAAATGAGTTCGTGCGTACATCGGTTTGTGTTCCGCGAGTATATTTGATTTGTGATAAAATAAAGTGAGTTATATAAACTAAAAAAATTGAAAACCAAGAAATTATACCATCGTACACCGTAGATAGCTGGGATATCGTAGATACAAACTGCCCCACAGTACGGTTTATATTCATGAACCTGAAGATCTGCTTCAAGAATTTAAAGGACAAGTTTATAAGCAACATCTTTACTACTTATCCTCTTTTTTCTATTGAAATGCTGCCATTATATTTTATAAAATTATATTATTTTTAATTAATTTATGTATATAAAATATTTCTTTTTTTTTACGAGACCTCCTTTACAGGTTCATACTATAAATAATGGAAATAAATGTTTGTAAAAAGTAACCTGAATGTGTTTTTTCTCCATATACATATGTATGTATGTATGTGATTAAAGTTTTAGATAGATAATGGTTCCATGCGATTTAGTTTCGAGTTAGTATATTTATATATACAATAATATTTGTTTTGAACAAAATACATTTTTGATTCAAACACGGAAATATTCCAAAAAAATAAATATGATTCTATTTGAAACAACATCAAATAAAGTTATTTAACACAAAGATAAACATGTTTAAATCAAATAGAATGTCAAAATTAAATAGATATCGATTCCATGCCAAATCGTATGTGTTTGAGTTTGATTTAAATATGAATATGTTTGATATTTTTCTCAGTGACATACTTTACTTTAGTACATGTAGCTAAAAACAGGATGTCATGTGATTTCGCAAGCAAATATTATTTTAGGCAAGAAACATAGTTGGAACAGTTTTTTTTTTTTTAAATAAGCTGCTTGTTAGATGTACGGAATCGGCAGAAAATTATAGGTCCCCTCCATTTCTGATAATACGCACAAAGGAATGGTTGATAGTTGCAAGTCACTACGTCCTGGTTCTCTTGCACCACCAAATTTAGTTTAGTTAGTTTTAAATTTTTTAAAACATTTTAAGAAAAAAATTCCGAAATTTGTATTATTGAACAAATAAAAATTAAATTATTCCTATTTTCGTAACTTTTCTTATTAATTGATCATATGTGCTTAAGTGGTCTTCAGTACAGGAAGTACGTACGGTGGGTACCGTTAGTTTAAAAATATTTTAATTGTCGAGTTTTCAAAAAATCGCTCAAAAATTTTAATACACAATGCTATCCAAACTTTTGGGAAGCTTAAGCATAAACACATGATCAAAATAAATTGTGCCGTTTTTGAGGAAATAAAAAAAAATAATTCTAAGGGGAGGACCATTCATAACAAAAATAGCCATAACTTATCGAAATTTTCTGATTTTTTTTTAAATCTGGTTCTTTGATGGGTACTGTCAGTAATGTCTCAATTTAAATTTTTTTGTATGAAATTAAGCAAAAAAAATATCAAAACTATAGGTATGTATTTTGAGAAATATACGATTTTCAGAAAGACTTTTTTTTTTAATTTGTATGGTGGGTACCGTTAATTTTTGATAAAATACCAAGTTATGTTCTCCGTCTTGTAGATAGTATTAAACAACAGTTTATTGTAAAGTTTAAAAAAAGCATACTTGTGGTTTTGGAAATATGCATTAAATTTTCAAAATATTTTTTTTTTAATTTGAATACAAACTTTTTTCTTTTGGCATGAAAAATGTATAAAAATCAGTTGAACCCTTAAAAAAATGAAAAACAAAAGAATGGTTCTATGAGGAATACCATTAATAACTATTTTTTGGGAAAATTTTTCCAACCATAACCTGGCTTTTACTTAATGAAAGTTTAATTATTTTTTTTTTTGACAAAGAGATATTTAAAGAATTTTTTTGGTCTAAAAAAAGAAAAACTAACGTCATGTTTTTCAAAGATATTTTAATTTTAATAAAATATATCCACATAATAAACATTATATATCACTGTCAATGGACGAATTGTTGGTTTTAAGTTTAAATTATTTTAAAGCTAATATGAATTTTGTGGGAAAGGATGAGTTTTTTTCGATGAAGGAGTAACTTGGAGTCCAGGATTATCATATGAATATTCTTCAGTTGTTGTACTATCTTCTGCAGGATAACGTGTGCTGACTGGAGTTGTAACTGTAAGTACTGTTGATCCTTCCATTCCTATAGGAAATTAATATATCTTCCGTTCAAATAAATAAATTTAATTATGTTTGTTTTACCTGTTACACTTTGTGAAGGTGGTCTTTCTGTTTCATGCATATTCATGACGTTTACTATTGTTCCGGCACTCTGTTCCTTTAGATTTTTATCTTTCCTTGATGTTAGTTTCTTAAAAAACTTTGCTACAACTTGTCTTTTCCAAAGCCATCGAATGGCTTTGACTCCATTTGAAAATATCACAAAAATTAGAAGAACGATGAGGACAATGAGGATCACATCTTGTTGTTCTTTTATTGCACGAACTTGAGCAGGTAGGTTATCATCTGTGCTGTACCCTGTATAAAAATAACAAAATTATATAAACTTTTGGATACGTATGTATATATGTATATATATTCTTATTCACAAGAAAATCGCATATAATTTAAAACAAAACATTTGAACTATTGCTTGAAGTTTAATGAATGTGTATAGTAAAATAATTTAATAAACATATTTTGAAAAGTAGTGAGAAATGTGGTTATGAATATGATATGTATTCGTTGAACCCTTTGATCTTACTAACCAACCCGAGCCCTTAAAATTCGAGTGCTAATTGCACATGCACATTATTGTGGAGGTGAAATTCAAGAAAATTGTAATTAAAATTATCAATTTATTTTAAAGTATTTGTATTTCATTTAATAATGACATATACACCCCTGTTCTGATTTTCGTTCCGTATTGAATTCGTTACCGAAATTGATTTTCGTACGGATTTGAAAACGACGTTCTTAATTTCCTACAAATTTGCCTTGTAGTGGTACCAACATTCAGACAGGTTTTCTGTTACACATGTGTCTTCCTCTTCATAAAAGACAAAAAAATTGTTTTTAAAGGTATATTTTTAAAAATACTTACATACATTTTTAGATTTACGAATTCAAATTCTCCAAACAAAATCGAAACGAAATGAAAACGAAAGTATTACTTTCGTTAACGAAAATCAGAACAGGGGTGATAGATTATAGAAATTCAAATTATGAAGAGTTTATTCACAAAATGTCCACCAATTTTCTAGTGACTTGTAGTGGCTTGTGTAACAAAGACACACGGAATATTTGAAAGGACTTCTGGATATCGTATCGACTTCCCTTCGAATTCCAACATAATTACAAAAGCAACAAATAAATCGCACGACTAGATCGCTCGTACTTACTTTTCGTGCGTGTACCATAGAATTTTAAAAGTAAGATGGATATCATTGAATAAAAATGTTCAAAAACATGAAAATCATTATTAAGAATTGATAAACCAACTCCTAAGATAGATTAAGCTCAAAAAATAGAAGGCAAAAAAAAAATATCTGAAACAGATATGAATCTGCGCAAACAAAATTTTTAATTTTAATTTAATTTTTTATACATAAAATTAACATTTTTATAAAAAAAAAGTTTTTGAGATATTGAATTTACAAAAAAAAATGCATGGACGAATCAGACAAAACACACTTTTTACCATCCACCGACACTTTGAACTTTTGGCTGCCAACCAGAGTACCATAAACGGGAGCTCAAACACCACTAATAGTGACGGTATTTTTGGGCAACCCAAACCCTCGGGAAGCATAGGTAGTACCAATCAAAGTACTCCTATGCTTCCTAAGCCAACCAATATCCAATATTCAATGCCAGCCATAGCAGCAATGGACAAGGTAAGAAAAAGAAGTCGAGAAGATTGCCAGGAATGAGAAAGTCGGAACAGTCCATGAGAGGGACAGCTGGTAAAATAAAATAACAGAAGATTATTAAAGAGTACAGCAATCTTCTGGAAACACAGAAGAAGGGCTCAAGGTCCGACTAACAGAACTCAGAAAAAGAGTAAACTCAATGTTTCAAAAAAGTAAGTAAGTAATCATCTCCTAGAGCAGCGCAACCGCGTACTCTTGAGATTTTCCCACATGACCCCTAGCTATCGGTTGTGGTTGAGCACTCCACAAACAGCAAAGGTTTGTTGGCTGTTTGGAACTCCATCGAAGCCAAGCTTTCAGAAACGATGTTCTTACATTTGTACTAAACAAATATTAAGATTAGCAACGACTGGGAGGGCTTGAAACTCAAGCTTGCCCTCATGAGCATTAAAGCGAGCGGACTTGAGCTCATCTACGGACTTTAATGCTAAGGCCGCTAGCTCTTAAGGTGTGTCCACACCAAAGAAACTTTTCAGCAAACATTGCTTAAAAAACGTTTCTGAAGTGTTTCCCATTTGTTTAAAAAACATTTCAGAAACATTGCAGAAACATTTCAGAAATGTTTCTGATTTGTTTTTTTTGGTGTGGACGCTTTGAGAAACCTTTGTATATGAATAAAAATTAAAAAATTTGTTTTGAAAACTCAATATTTCGAAAACCCCATTCTTGATTTTATTAAAACTTGACAAATAAAAGATTCTTAATATAATCTACAAGATATGAGAAAAAAAATGTATTTTACCTAAAAATAACGGGACCCTACATACAAATGTTAAGAAATGGTTTTTGAAAATCGTATTTTTCTCGAAAACGGTTCCGAGAATTTTGCTAAAATTTTTTTTCTTTCGATTAATTCTTAAGATTTATAACTTAATAAGAACAATTTTCAAAACAAGATAGTACTGACCGTACCTACCATAGGACGATTTTTTCGAATTTTGAATTTCTCACTATAAGCGTAACGGATTTTAATGAAAGCTTCTAAAATGTTTAAAAAACATTGAATTTCAAAACTTAAAAAAAAAAATATTTTTTTTTGTTTTGAAAAAAAAATCCATTTTTTTTTTTTTGGAAAATTCAATATCTCAAAAACGGCTCAGTATTTTTTTTGTAAATTTAATTTTCATTCGAACAATAATAAAGGCTTAAAATTGGCGTACCAATATTTTTCTTAAAAATGTTTTAAAAAGTTTCTATATAAATGCTTATTTTTTTAAGAAACCACTACAACGATGTATAATTTTTGTTCTTGCATAAGTTCATAATTGCATAGCATTCTGTTTCTATCACTTACTATTAAAAGAGTTTAAAAAATAAAATTTATCTTTATGAACAGTTTTCTATAATATCTAACATTCATTTAAAAATTCCTAGTCTATAACATAGGAGCAAGTTCGAGCGACCCAGTCGTGCATTTTATTTTTTTAAATGGATGAAGAAATTTTCATGAAGCAACGGGAAGGTTTAATTGATCAAAAATATATATTAAAAGCCTGCCACTTTAGCAAAGCTTCATATTGTCTATAGCAGGCAATGGAATAAGAATTACAACATTCACTATTGAATATTCATAGTTCAAAATTGATGATAACGAAATAATAATCATTGCAACGTGCGTTAAGCTTAGCTCAAAACAACAAAGAACCGTCTTAATGTGTAGGGTTGGAAATTAGTAAAAATAATGGTTATGTATCCATCAATAAAACACCTTAAATTAATAACTAAGTTTTAGAGTGTAAGATGAATAATTCAAAACCTATGAATAAACATATACATATGCAAAATTTAAGATACAAAAGAAACTATTGATATCAAAAAATCAAAATCTTATTGAGATGTGGGGAGATTACTTCAGAACGAAACATTTACTTACAGTACAAAAATCATTTCGAGAGAAAAGCTTAAGAATAGGGAGATGTAATTTAAAGTGTCTAAAAATTTGAGGCCATTACGTCTCGTGGAGAACCTAAATCAAGTAAATTTAAACTGTTAACCAATCCTGTGTTAGCAGAAATGGATGGGACCTACAATTTTCTGCCGATACTCTTCGCGGATTTGACACTGCTGAAAAACATTTTCGCAGCCGCTGAGAATTAAGCCCAAGACCCTCTGCATGACACATGATAGTTCAACACACTAAACTGCGAAGGTGTACTAAAGTATCTGCAAAAAAAAAAGACGTCGCGGGTGCTCGTACGAAAATTGTTCCTTATTGGCTTTGTTTTCAACAATTTGGCATGTTATAATATTTCACTGAATAAATCATAATAATTAACACATCGAACATCTTTAGAATCAATTGTAGTAGTTTGACAAATATACTCGATGATTAATTTAAGAATTTGAATATTTGGCATATACACAAAAATGTAAATGTAAAAATATCATACATATATTTTTTTTTTTAAATGAACGCAAATGAAAGCAAAGATTGAAGATGAGTGTAAGAATGAATTCAAAGAATGCATTAATTCTCAGAAGATTGCAATGAATTGCTTAATGTGTAATGAATGGGCGAAGAAGTGATTACAATCTTTTTAATATCAACTGAATAGTGATTGCAAATTTGAAGTCGAAGTCTCAAAGTAAATTTACAAAAGATTGCACTCTATTACAACCCTGAATTTAGGTACATATACTTAGTTATATCACTAAGTTATGTGACTCATATGTTTATTTACGGTTCCGTTTTAATCCAATCACAAAATTTCGCGGTATTATTTTGTTGTTTTTTGATTAGAAAAAACAATTTTTAAATATATTTCTTAACGGTAGTAGTAGTAAAAGCTATAAATAATAAAGTCTACTTTTATCGTTATAAATAAAATAAAATACAATTTATTGACCTCACCTGCACAGTATTTATTGCATTCACTCTCATGAAAGTTATGAGAATTTGTATCGCAAATTTCTTCACATTTTTCACATCGTTCACTGAACGCAGAACAATACTCTCCTAAAGAGCATACTTTCCCATTATTACAAAGCTGGGCCAGAACTAAGGACTCTTGTATGGCCGGCATCAGGATTAGTGCGACAGTTAAAGCACCATTCATAGCTTAGCATAAATGTTGGTTTTTCACTTAAATTATTTCGCTTTTGTTTGTTTTCGTTTGTCATAAGATATTAACTCGATTGATGATGCCAACAATGACTCATACCTGAACGCTCGCTTTCAAACAGGTATACATGTTATTATGTAAAATATATTCTGAGTAATGAATTTTAAATAATAAATTTTGTAAATCGCAATAAATATTATCAACACAACAACTGCATTCGTTATTTTTATCAATGAATTAAATATTAGACTGCTTTTCAAGTTAAGATCTTCACTGAGCAAGTTTGATGCGATAAAAAATGGAAGTTTTCTCTCTGGACACGCATCGCCTACTGATATTCAGTTGCAGACAGGTATAACTAACAAAAATCTTCTAGATACGTTTCTCACTCGACGTTTCAGGTGAGAGCTGTATACTTCTTCCCGAACACGTATTAACTATGAAACAGAAAACTGGTTCTACTCAAAGTATTTGTTGCGTATTATGGATAAATATGTACACCTTTTCTACCTGTTTTTAATCGTTACGCTTGTACGATCGATCGAGCAGTAGTGCAACGAGACACACTCAACAGCTAAAATACTCGTATCTAGGTATCTTATTTCTATGTTTGCGTGCCTACCTATTTTTGCTTGTAATTCTGATTAGATTGTACAATAATAGAAGATGTTTATTTATTTATTTATTTAATTCGTTAAAATCTAACGTTAACAATATTAAAATAGTTCTTATAATCTAATATAATCTAATATCTTAATTTATATTTATTATTCAATATTGTTGAAAAAGATAAGTTTAAATTTTTTACATTTTATGTTATCATTTACAGATTCTAAACAAAATTGAAATTCGTTATAAATTGTAATTAATTGATTGAAGGGGCTACATACACCATAGTTTGATCTGCTAAATATTTGAATAATAGGTTGCTGTCGCCTTAAACATGAACGGCTGAAACTGAAATTTAATTTACTTAGAACTGATGGTAATGATATCGAACCATTAATAATCCCAACAATAAAACAAAATTGTAAAAACTTTCTGTGGTTAGTCAAAGAAGGAAGGCTGATCAAAGCTAGTCTTTGAGAATAAGGGGGAAGTAGATTTTCCCTTGACCAGGGAAGAGACCGAAGACAGAAACGCAGAAACCTTTTTTGGATCGCTTCAATTCTTGTAACATGTATTGAGTAATAAGGTGACCATACCACACAGCCGTATTCTAGAATTGGTCTAACAAACGAAATAAATAGAAGTTTTAGAACATAAGGGTCCTGAAAATCACGACCGAATCTTTTAATGAATCCAAGAACCCTATTGGCTTTTTTAATTATATAATTTAAATGATCATTAAATGCTAATTTGGGATCTAGAATAATACCTAAATCAGAAAACACAGAAACCTTACATAACGGACAAGAATCAAACGTATAGTTGTACAAAAACGGAAATTTTTTACGTGTAAAACTCATGGTTTTACATTTGTCAACATTTAAAACAAGTCGGTTTTTATTGCACCATTCCCTAAATATTGTTAAGTCTTCTTGTAGTAATAAACAGTCAGAGGAGGATTTTATACTTTTAAAAAGCTTAATGTCATCAGCATAAACAAGGACAGACGAGTTTTTTAAGTTTGAAACCAAGTCATTAATAAATAAAACAAATAAAATAGGACCTAAGTGGCTGCCCTGAGGGACGCCAGAATTGACAACAAATTGACTTGAACTTTCATTACGAAACAAGACAGAATAACGACGGTTTTTTAAGTATGAAGAAATCCAATTAATAAAATTGTTGTTAAATCCTAGATGGTTTAATTTTAAAATTAGTGTATTGTGACATAACTTGTCAAAGGCTTTACTAAAGTCAGTAAATACACAATCAACTTGCCCGCGTTTTTCAAAAACATCTAGACAAAAGGAAACGAAGTTAAATAAATTAGTAACAGTGGATCTCTTTTTGACAAAGCCATGCTGGCTATCACAAATAATAGAACTACAATGAAAAGAAAGAACATTACTCACAATTGACTCAAACAGTTTAGGTATCACAGATAGTTTAGCAATGGGTCTATAGTTCATTGTTTCATTCTTAGGACCTTTTTTATGTATAGGAATAATAAATGAACTTTTCCAGATAATAGGAAAAATTGAACTTTTTAAGGATGAATTGAAGAGAATATGTAACGGATACGACAAATAAGAAGCACATTTTTTTAATATATAAGATGGAACACCATCGGGGCCTGGAATAAAGCACTCATCGAGATTTAATATTTGTTGAGTGACTGTATCTTCACTTATTTCAAAATTAATTGCGTTTAAATGAGTAAAACTGTCGAAAGAAGAAGAAAAAGAAGAGGAATGATTAAATTCTGATTCTTCAAATGCTTCTTTGAATTGGTCAGCAAACATGTTTGCAATAACCTTTGGATCATGACTAGTTGATGAATTATTTGACATCGAATTCGGATAGCCACACGTTTTCCTTTTATTATTAACGAAATTCCAGAAACTATCTGGATTAGATTTAATACCATGTTCTATTTTACAAATGTAATCGTCATATAGAGTGTTAGAATAATCAGTGAAAAGTTGTTTTAGAATTAAGAAAGTTCTATAATCATCGTCAGTTCTAGTAATATTATAATTTACCCAAGCTTTGTTCCTTTTATTTTTTAAGTTTTTAATACGCATATCAAACCATGGTGGTGCATTTGAAGCAAAACGTGTTCTTTTTAAAGGAATAGTTTCGTAAAAGCAGTTAAAAAGAGTTCTATAAAAATTATTACACATATCATCAATATTGCAATTACAAAATAATTGATTCCAATTTACAGTTATTATGTGAAGGAGTTTGGTGAACTGTGCGAAGATAAAATTGTTATTTTATTATTTGGCACTTTAAAAAGTGCATTTCCAGGCACAGAAATAAAATAAGCCACAGAAAGATAGATGAAAGCAAGTAAATTTTCAAATTTGGACTAAAGCAATAACGTGATTTTGATTTTGTATAAATATTTTATTGTTTGTGTTTGTCTTGCTATTAAAAAATATTAAATGTCAAAACTCGGCACTTGTGTGATTTTTTATAACTGATGCTTTTTTGATTTTTAATTTATGTAAATTGTGTTAAATTGACTCGTATAGCATAATCGTGGTAATCCCCGTCGTAAGTCCGTTTATTTTTTTTTTCCTGTTTAAAAAGTGCTTGGGTCTTACCGCTCGATTTTGCAAGGTTTCACAAACAAATAAAATTATTTTCCAATACATGTTCGGAACAAAAAAATGTATTCTTTTATTCAAAACCATTTTCACCTACCATTATTGTAATTTCCTTACAAAAAAAATTACTGGGGCAATCTTAATTTCAAGATACTATGCCTTCGCCCGCCCCTCTGACAATAAATAAAATCAAAACGTTTGTATCAATTGATCGACAAAATAATTAATACTTACTCGTACAAAAATAATTGGTGAACCCACATTTCTAATTTTAACCAGTTGTGGTGGCTATCTTCAGTTGCACTTCGTATTCGAACCTGCTCCCGATCATATAATTCGGTTTTTGTCATTTGACATAAACTTATGTACTGAACGAGTTTATGTTCTTTCGAAAAAATAATTAATATTATTAGTTAGATTATTCGGTTTTGCGGCGGAAAAAGTGCAAGGAACAACAACAACAAAGAATACATTAAATTTCGAAAAAATTTTCATTATAAAAATACAAAGATTTTGGCATTCGAGCAGAAAACTTTTTTTTTGGAATGGAAACTGTGGTTACAAGTATATACATATAAAGGGTGGTTAAATTTTAAGGGCCGATGTTGATTTTAAATAAAACACAATTTATTTAGGAAATTATTGTCATTTCTTTTTATTATGATAATATGGTATGGTTCAATTATGTATGGAACAAAATATCGACCAAATGGCCGCTGCAACCTCGGCGGCACACCTCCATCCGATGGTCCAAATTTTCGATGACGCTGAGGCATAATTGAGGTTCTATGCCGTTAATGTGCCAAATCATCTCATCCCTTAGCTCCTGAATTGTTGCTGACTTATCGACGTACACCTTTTCTTTAAAATAACCCCAAAGAAAGAAGTCCAACGGTGTCAAATCACATGATCTTGGCGGCCAATAGACAACGCCACTACGTGAGATAACACGGCCATTGAATTTGTCGCGCAAAAGAGCCATTGTTTCGTTAGCTGTGTGGCAAGTGGCACCGTCCTATTGAGACCACATATCGTACACATCCATATCTTCCAACTCGGGCCATAAAAAGTTCGTTATCATCTCACGATAGCGAACACCATTCCCAGTAACTGTCTGACCGGGCTCATTTTGGAAAAAATAGGGCCCGATGATGCCGCCAGCCCATAAGCCGCAACATAGTTTTTTTGGCAATCGCTCTTGGATTATCATTCGCCCAAATGCGGCAATTCTGATTATTGACGAATCCACTGAGGTGAAAATGTGCCTCATCACTGAAGATGATTTTTTTTTTTCGAAAATTGATCATCCACTGTTGCCATTTCTTGCCACCATTCTGATCATTGACGACGCTTGAAATGGTCAAGAGGCTTTAGTTCTTGAGTCAATTGCATCTTGTAAGCGTGTAAACGCAAGTCTTTATGCATAATGTTCATCAACGACGAGCGTGAGAGGTGCAATTGTTGGGCAGGACGACTAGTGAAGGTGGACGGCTCTTCAGCCACACTATCGCGAACAGCAGCAATATTTTCTGCAGTACGAGCTGTACGAGCATGCACTGGTGTTTTCACATCTCCTACAGACCCGGTTTGCTCAAATTTTTGTACCATTTTTCCGATTGTACGCAAATTTGTACTAATAAATTGACCGAAAAAATTACGAAGTGCACGATATGCATTTTGATTGGAACACCCATTTTTTAATAATTCTGAATAACTTTAACGCGTTGCTCGATTGTGTATCTTTCCATAGTTCAAACTGGTAGAGACATAAACTGTACTTACAAACAAACTTACCCTATCTTTCTTCGGGGAAGCCAGGAAACAAATTCTTTGACTTGAAATTTTTCTTCTTTTTGTATTTTTTAAGAACTTATTTTAGTTTTTGTTTGTTCACAGATTTTAGATTGAATAATATTTTTTTGTAAATTGAACATAAAAAAATCTGACAACTTAAAAGAAAAAATAACAACAAGTAAAGTACCAATTAACGAAAAACACTGTCTCATGGAACATAGCATTTTGCAGCTGCCGTTTGGGAACAAATCTATGCCAACATAATCATTTTAAATCGTTAAAGCAGCTTTGAAAAAAATAACTTTGTATGTATATACATATGTAGTTGTAAAATTTTTAAAATTAGATTTTGGTAGACCAATATTAAGTTTTAATATTTTCCAAACCAAAATCAAAATATCGAATTCTCAAAGAAAATTAAATTCAAGAAAAGAAAACATTTTTAAGTTTTGATGCGCGATGTATAAAACATTCTTAGAAGCTTTTGCTTAAAAAATAATATAATCGTTTGTGTCGATAATGAGGAAGTCAAAAATCAAAAATATGATCCGAGGCTAGGTGCTCTTAGTAATATCTTAATTTAAAATTGTTTTATATCAAATGATAGGTAGTTCAAACTTAAATAAAAAAATAAAAAATTTAAGAAACTATAAGACTTCTTGAAGTCCTTTCATAGAAAAATAATATTTAAAAAACGTTTGGTTCGTATTTGCATCAATATATTTGAATGAAAAGAGTTGCTCTTAGTAATGTCTTAATTTAAAATTGTTTTGTATTACATGATAGGTAGTTCAAACTTAAATAAAAAAATAAAAATTTTAAGAAAGTATAAGACTTCTTGAAGTCCTTTCATAGAAAAATAATATTTAAAAAACGTTTGGTTCGTATTTGCATCAATATATTTGAATGAAAAGAGAATAGCTAATTAAAAAATGCTATCTGAATTTTAGGTTTTTAAAAAAAGATATGTATTGATATTTTATTGAACTTCTCGTACTTGATGCTGGGTGATGACTGACTCTATTCCAATGCTGCTTGATGATTTCTTGTGAAATCAATCTAGAGGTGATAAGAAGAATGTATCCCATTCTTTTGTGGTGGTCCCTTCTTTATTAGTCCCTGTGTATTGTGTATTAAATAATGTTTATCCTTAAGTGGGCTTAAGGTCAATTTTTGTTAATATTTTTTTTTGTTTTTTTTTTTTTTTTATGTTGTGATGTTTCGGATGTGGTTACACCCTTCTTCAGACCTATTTACTAATTGAAATATAATTTAAAACATATATACATATATATTCAATACATCAAAATTCTAAAAGAGTATACTTCTTACAACTTTAAAAAATACAAATATTTTTTATTTGTTTGTTCGTTTTTGGTTTCCGTGTTTTTTTAAAAATGTTTAAAAGACGTTTTAAATCTTTTTCTTTTTTGTTTATCTTATCTCTTTTGTTTTTTTTATTTTTTAATTTGTTTGAAAATTGATTTCAAACAAAATGATGTTTAATTATCTGAATTTTTAAAATTCAAATAATTTATTTTGAAAATAAATTCAAATATTTTTATGTATATATGTATAATATATTTAATCGTTGAGTTTTGTTTACGTAGATATGGTTTGAAAATTAATAAACTGACCGTAAATATTACTAAGTCTATCACAATCTGAACGTCTATTAATACTATTTTCGGTGTTTCTTATATTTGTAACATTTCTAGTAACATTCTTTTATTGTAATTCTGTTCTGATAGTAAAATTGTTATATTTTTGAAGTCAGGACGATGATTTTCTTCTATGCAATGGAGAGCTAGTGCAGTATTTGTGTACTACCACTATTTATATCAGATTTATGACCTGATATACGATTTCGAAGTTTATGCATTGAGGTTCCTACATAGATTGATGGGCATGATGTCCTATACATGATGATCACCTATACATTTAATCTTGTTTACTATATTTGATTTTTCTTCCTTTTCTAATTTATCTTTTAATTTTGATAAAACTGAATTTCTAAGAGTATTTGTTGATTTAAAGGCTATTCTAGTTTTTTCTTTATCTCTAAATTGGTGCTTTCAAAAAACGGTTTGAAAAATTTGGTATATATAAAGCACTTTTATATATTCTTTGTGGTTCATTTATATTTTGAGTTGATCGTCTGACACCATTGAAATAGTTGTTAATAAGTGATTTAGTTATTTCTTTTGGAAATGAATTAGAGTACATTCTATCTATGTATTATTATTCCAATGTTTTTTTGTCGAAATATAATATCACTATTGTCTAGAACTCTATTTATGAAATTTTGTGCTGTATTAATAACTAATAGTTTGGGTTGTTTAGAATTGAAATTATTTATCTAACGGCCTGAATATGTTGGTTTTTTGTTCCAATCAAAAATTAGATGTGTATTTTTTCTTATAACTTTAACATCAAGATATGGGAGCATTCCTTGTTTTTCAACTTCAAATGTAAATTTAATTTTGATATGAAAGGAATTTCATGCTGTTAAAGTTGAATTAACTTCACTTGATTTGATAATTAAAAATAAGTCATCTACATATTTTTTAATAACTTTTGATGTATACGATAGTTTTTTTAAAACGTTATTAAGTAAAGTTTCCATAACTATATCTGCTAAAATTGGGGATAAAGGACTGCCCATAGGTACACCTTGTTTTTGCTGATAAGTTGTTTTATTAAATTGTAAATAATTATTATCAACTATGCAAAAATGTAAAAGTTCTAAAAATTGTTTCTTTTTAATTTGTGTATTTTCTTTGATAGTATTCCAACTTTTATCAACAGTTTCTATAGCCATATGTACTGCTATATTTGTAAACAGAGAAATTACGTCAAAAGAAACTAGTATATCGGTTTCTTCTAAAATAATTGGTGATATTGTTTCAATAAAGTGTTTTGTATTTTTAACATTATATTTTGAATTTTCAGTTATTTTGTTAAGAATTTTAACAATATATTTTGAAAGTTGATAACAAGGGACATTTGTAGAAGAGCATATTGGTCGTAAAGGACAATTTTCTTTATGAATCTTAGGTAAGCCATACATTTTTGAACTATTGGCTGGCTGTGTTGTGTATGTTGTCATACATTTCTTTTCATAAATAAATCTTTTATATACTTATTATTACGAACTTAAAGTTTGTTGGTGGGATCATTTCTTAAAATATTATAGGTTTCTCGATTTTCCATCATATCGTTCATCTTTTGAAGATATGATTCTTTTAAAATCGGTACCGTAACATTTCCTTTATCTGCTGGAACTATGTAAATTTCAGGATGTCTTTTAAGAAATTTTCGTGTATCACAAAATATTTTATTCAAATATTTGTCAAATGTTTTATTAATCTCTTCTCCATCTGCTATCATTTTAAAAAGTGGAAATTTACTTTTATCAATAGGTAAAGAGAATTTAGGACCTAATGATAAAAGCCACTTGATATCATCGGGAAATATTGTATATGTTTTGTTAACAAACCAATTTTTTTGAAATTTTATCCTCATTTCTTGTTTAATTTTAAGTTTCATTTGTTCTAACTTACGTTTTTGGGTCGTTTTTGTAGTTAAATTAATTTTTTTGTGTGTTAGTTCTTGGCTTTAAAGAAGAATTATATTCATTATAATCTAGTTTATTTTTAATTTCTAAATTATTTATTATTGTGTTTGTTTTTTTTTTTTTTAAAAAGATTGTTTTTGGGAGCTTGTTAAATTTAAAATTTTCGTATGAAAATTTCTTAGTGTCGACGATATTTTTCTTTGTAAATATTTATCAGATTCTTCGGATTCGAAATCAAAAATTGTTTGAACGTTTTTGGTTGAATTGAGTACAAAATCAGGAACAAGTCCATATTCTCTGCATTTTAGAAGGAATATAAGGGAGTTTCTATTTTTAATATTACTTACACAAATCCTGCTATATGATTTAAGATTTGAACAACTTTCTATACCATATCTTCTTCTGATAGATGCATAAAAATCCATTTTATATATAGTTACGGTGTGCCCTCCGTTAAATAAATATTTTCTTTCTTCGGGACCTTTTGTTTAATTAAATAATGTTTATCCTTAAGTGGGCTTAAGGTCAATTTTTGTTTTTTTTTATGTTGTGACGTTTCGGATGTGGTTACACCCTTCTTCAGGCCTATTTATTAATTGAAATATAATTTAAAACATATATACATATATGTATATTAAATACATCAAAATTCTAAAAGAGTATACTTACAACTTTAAAAAATACAAATATTTTTTATTTGTTTGTTCGTTTTTGGTTTCCGTGTTTTTTTTTTTAAATGTTTAAAAGACGTTTTAAATCTTTTTCTTTTTTGTTGTATATATCTTATCTCTTTTGTTTTTTATTTTTTAATTTGTTTGAAAATTGATTTCAAACAAAATGATGTTTAATTATCTGAATTTTTTAAATTCAAATAATTTATTTTGAAAATAAATTCAAATATTTTTATGTATATATGTATAATATATTTAATCGTTGAGTTTTGTTTACGTAGATATGGTTTGATAATTAATAAACTGACCGTAAATATTACTAAGTCTATCACAATCTGAACGTCTATTAATACTATTTTCGGTGTTTCTAATAATGTAACATTTCTAGTAACATTCTTTTATTGTAATTCTGTTATGATAGTAAAATTGTTATATTTTTGAAGTCAGGACGATGACTTTCTTCTATGTAATGGAGAGAAGAGAGATAGTGCAGTCTTTTGTGTACTACCACTATTTATATCAGATTTATGACCTGATATACGATTTCGAAGTTTTTGCCTTGAGGTTCCTACATAGATTGATGGGCATGATGTTGACCCATCACCTATACATTTAATCTTGTATACTATATTTGATTTATCTTCCTTTTCTAATTTTTCTTTGATTTTTAGAAAACTGAATTTCTAAGAGTATTTGTTGATTTAAAGGCTATTCTTGTTTTTTCTTTATCTCTAATTGGTGCTTTCAACAAACGGTTTGAAAAATTTGGAACGTATAAAGCACTTTTATATATTCTTTGTGGTTCATTTATACTCGTATTTTGAGTTGATCGTCTGACACTACACAAGTAGCACAAAATGGTATAATTTCGGTATCACATTTCTTAATTCATACTTTATTCCTTCTTTATTAGGTATGTAAATTTATGCCTACTTAATTCCATCTTAATATGATCTTTATTAGGTATTGTTTTAAAGAACTTAACATGGTGTGTTTACTTCTACTTAAAGCATTCTTAAATACTTCTTAAATGGGCATTTCTTAAATCGGTTTTTTTTGTTACTTAATTCCTTCTTTAATCCTTCTAAAAACATTCCTTTTTTATTTTGGTATTAAATCGGTATTTTTCAGATTCTTTAATACGTATTTAAGTCTTCTGAAACAGTATGATTTATAACACCGTTTTCGTACTTTTAGTTTTAGATGGAAGGCAAAATGTGTAAACCGAATTTAAAATTTTTAAAAAAAAAAAAGAGATTGTTTCATTATTGCAGACAAACAACAATTAAAATAGCATTTATTTAAAATGTGACTTTTTTGATGACATCCGTTTATGTAACTGACAAAATGTCCATACTTAATTCATACTTTATTGCTTCTTTATTGGGTAGGTGTGCTAATTTATGGCTACTTAATTCCGTCTTAATTTCGTCTTTTTTAGGTATTGCTTTACAGAACTTAACATGGTGTGTTTACTTCTACTTAAAGCATTCTTAAATACTTCTTATATTGGTATTTCTTAAATCGGTTGTTTTTGTTACTTAATTCCTTCTTTAATCCTTCTAAAACCATTCCTTTTTTATTTTAGTAACTCCCCCTTTCTTCAAATTGTTGCTACTCCTGGAGCAAATGTTGTGAAGCTTATTTATTATAATTGACAATATTATAATAGTTTGCATAAAATATGATATTTGTATGTCTTTGGATATTATAAAATTTTTCATGAATGTAATTTATATTTTCAATTTCTTCTAATTTAATTTCTTTATATTCACTTATGTTAGCAAGGTTTGTATACAATTCTATGTTATCAAGATACCTAGATCTTTCTTCAACATTTATTAAGTTAATATTATGTATGTCTTATTGTCAATATTAATTTCACAATTTTCGTAATTAATCAATACGTCATTACGTATTTTCATTTTGGTTTTTTCATTACAGTTTGTTTTTATTTCAATATTTCCATTTGTTATTAATATTTTTCCCTGCTCTAATTCTATTACATTATTAGATTCTTTATTTATTATTTTGGTACAATTTTTATAATATTTTAAATTTCTTAATTCTTTTTCTTCATATTTAAATTCTTTATTTTCGTACATTATTACATAATTATCTTTTATGTTTATCATTTGTTGTTTTGAATTTGGTAAATTTGTCACAAAATATTTATTTAATTTCAATATCTTATCTGGAATACTTATTACAAAAATTATTTCATCTTTAAAAAATACTGTTGATATTTTTATGTTTTTCAATTTATTGAAATCAATTTTAAATCGGTTTATTTCCTCGTTATTTAACATTGAGCCGACCATAACGTTTAACTTACTTGAAAGAATATTATTTTGTATTTTTTCAATTACTTGTTTTATTTTATCCAATTTTGCTTGTATTACTAATATAATTAATCTGTGTACGTAAGTAACACTTTCTTTTTTTACATTAACAAAATTATTTTTTAACATCTCATTAAATTCTTTCTCGATAGCATTTAAAGTTTTTCTAAATTTATTATTAATTTCAATTTGTTTGTTCACATTGATAATTAGTTCATGATTGTTTTCTTTATTTATCATTAACATTTCTTCTATATTTTTTCGATCACTTTCGTCCATTGTACCGAATAAAAACTTTAATACATTTCCGCGTATATCAAAAAGACCTCTTTTTTGTCTATAATTTGTTACACTTTTTATTTCTGATCTTATCGTTTCCATTTCAGAAAAAATGTTAGCCGGAAATTTAACGTCTTTTAATTTTAATTCATTTATTTCTACTAAATTTAAAACTTCTTCTATCTTTGTTATATTTACTCTATGTGCAAAATCTTTTACTATGTCTACTTTGTTCAATTTAATCTTAACATAACTTTCTTGGTTATTTATATTTTCTATGATTATTTCGGTTTTAATTTTTGTAATTAATAAGGTTATTAAGGTGAGAAAGAATAAAATATTCATGATTTAGTCTTTTCTTAATTTCCACTTTAACTGTGCGAGAGGTATATTTTCTGATTCTACACTTGATGAAGTGTTTTGAGTCAGATGTTGTAGATGCAAATCCATTTTCTAATTTACTTCTTCGTTCCTGTGCCGACATGTCGTTGTTTGAAATTTGCTTAGTTTGTTTCCTTTTTCTGTGAATGTTTACAGGATGAACTCTTTTTGTAGTTTTATACTTAAATTTTGGTAAGATTTTATCTCTTCTTCCAGGATTAACTACATAATCATTATCTTCAGGTTTTCCGGGATCTTCTCTACTTTTATTTAATTGAGATATTTTCTTTTCTTTATGTTCAGCAAAGGTTTTATATAATTGTTTCTTGGATTTCAAATGGTTTTTTCTTACTTATGTATGTTTTGAATAGAGTTATTGTAATAAAATACAGCTTTATAACTACTCGTAATATTAATTTTTTATAAATCTGATAATTGTTTTCCATTTTTAAGACATCGTATTTTATCTAATATTGAGCTATGTGCTCTTTCAATAGGGCTATTCCCTGTGTGTGAATGAGATGTTGTAAAATGTCTTTCTATGTTTAAATCATTAAATAAAGTATTAATAGAAATTTGGTCAAATTCAGTGTCCATTACAAATTTTATTGGTTTTCCATGTTGTGAAATATACCTACTGCTTTAATGCTGTATGTATACTTTCTATATTTTTATTAGGGATTGAAGTTAATTGTACACGTTTACTGAATTTATCAATTATAGAAAGGAATGGTAGCTTATTTATGAAAAATAAGTCTGCATGTACAATTTGATTAACATAACTAGGGGTTTCAGTTTATTTAAACTTTGGTTTAACTGGATGCCGGTCATATTCATTTAAACGACAAATGTCACAACTATTTACTACTGTAGTTACTATATTTTTCAATTTTTGAAAAAGATGTATCTTTTTTTACAGGATTAAAATTTTCCTCTATGCCATAATAACTGGTCTCTAACTCATGATATAATTTAATTTGTTCTACTGTTTCTTCTTCGATGAAATGTCATAAGACTTTTATCAAAAATTTTTATTAGTTTTTGTTGTAGTTTGTTGTATATTGCATCGTTTTCACAATATATACGTTTGTGTTGGTTCTAACACTGCCTTAAATTTTCTCCAAGAAATTAAAGTCGCCGCTCTTATCTGCTGGTATGGTTTGCAATAACTCAGCAGCTGCTCCTCTAAGAGCAAGGGTTAAGGCTATATACTTGTCAGCATCATCCCAGCCATTTGTTGTGGAAGCTGCCTCAAATTGCTTCTTGTATATTGACCAGGAAGTTTGTCCATCAAAGGTAGGAGGTTGCATCTCTTTTTTTTTTCAAAGTTTGCCCAGAACTTTCCCGAATCTCTATGTTTTGAACACGGTCTAACTCTTTCGAAAACGTCTCCATTTTGTTGTTGACTTGATTCCCTAGCAATGAAACACGTTCATCTAACTCTTTTGAAAACGTCTCCATTTTGTTGTCGACTTTATTCTCCGGCAATGAAACACGTTCATCAAGTGCAGATACATTATTCTCGATGTTAACAAGCTTGCCTTCGAGCATGTTAATCTGCTTTTCGAGAAGGTCTTCTTGTTCGCTTTGCTGTTTCTCAAGGCGTTTGAGAATATTCTTTTGTTCATTCCGTTGCTCTTCGAGACGTTCGAGAACATTCTTTTGTTCATTCTTTTGTTCATTCTTTTGTTCATTTCGTTGCTCTTCGAGACGTTCGGGAACATTCTTTTGTTGTTGAAGCAGAAGACTAATCATATTTGAAACATCTACATTTTTACTTACATCTGTTTCCTCAGCGTCAGCTTCAAAGACGAAAATGCCCGGATCTTCATTTTGTTGTTTCAAATATTCGGCCAAACGCAGAACAAGCTCGTTTTTCGATCCTGCTCTAGAAAGTTCTCGCTTGCCCAATTCACTTTTCAGCTCATTACAGTTGAGCTCTTTCAGTAACTTGCTCATTATTATTTTTTTTCCGCACACTGCACAATAAGTTTTATTCCACTTTTCTGACACCAATGTAATATTTTTACTAGGTCCGTTAAATAAAACTTATCACTCTTTTAGTATTTCTTCTTTATTTACACTTTCCAATTCAAAACAGTTAATCTCAATTTATAATCAATCAAATACTTTTATTCAAATTTAAATCACACTTGTTTAATAACACAATCCAATAAGCAATACTTTTGCACACTTTCATAATCTAAAACAAACTGTCTTGTGCTCACCGCGAGCACTCCCTTATATACTCAAGTTAGTTGTTATCGAAGGTTCTGGTCTTGGAATGTTCTAGATGGTTGGAATAAGGGGAAATACATTTGACATTTGAAAAGAGCTTTTTGTTTCTTCCATAAAGTAGATATGCAACTTTCCAACAGATTGCGCTGTAGGAGTATAAAGCTCTGTTCGCAACAATATGTCTTGTGCTTAGACAGCACCAATCGCGGAATTTGATGCATCGGTAGTGAGCTCAAATTCTTTATTGAAATCCGGGTATGCTAATACTGGGGGACTCATTATATTTTGGTTTAAAGTTTCAAAAGAAAAGATTTTATTTCTGTTGTGGTTTTAGGTATACAAATTTTCTGAATAGCTTTTATTTTCTCTTCATTCGGTTTCAGTCCATCTTTAGTAATCACATGCCCTAAAAATTTAGTTTCACTTTTTAAGTATTCACACTTGTCTATCTGCACTTTCTGAGGCGCTCAAATATTTGTTTATTAATCCCTCGAGAATTTCGTTCATCATGCATCGAAATGAAGCTGGAGCATTTCGCAATCCAAATGGCATCCTAAGAAATTCGTAGTGACCATTAAGTACACTAAAAACCGTTTTCTCGATATCTTTAACTGTGTTCTGACTTTGTCAAGAGCGGATGTATTTTTTTCATGGTGTCGTGGGGTGCGCGCTTTGTCTTAATTAACGTTTGTCTAGAAAGTCAATACTTCTAATAATTTATAATGTATTGTTCAACTTGTATGGCTAATTTGAATGAAAATCCCAAATCCATTATTACTTGTGCGGATTGTTGATCTTCTTTTCACTGTGCATGTGTTAATATCACACAATATGATATTGATTTAAAATATCGATGCCAAAATTGCAATATACCTCGAAGCCATTCGCTGCAACAACAAGAATGCGTTCCACCTATTCCCACTATGACATCAGAACTTGTAGCAAATGTAGCGCAGAATAAAAACACGTCCTTACAATAAAAGCAGTTTATTCAGACTGAAGATAGATAAGTAACGATAAGATATTACAAGAATAAAGAATTACCGAAGAGGGGAAATAAAACACATACATACATATGAAAGAAAATCAAAGCAGAATAGCAACTTAAAGATGCAGGACAGTAACAAAAGAAGGTTAAAGAAGCGATGCAAAATATTCATGAACTATGAACTACTATTATAGTTATCTTTAACAGAACTCTGCAGTGTGCATGAGAAAAACATCGATGTTCTTCGTTCCAGCAATAGCAACACCACGAACCAACAACAACAACCCCTGTCTATAGTTGAGAGGTATCAAAAAAACCGCTACACAAGACACCAAACTTGCATCAAAAAGAAAAAAACTACAACAGAAACCAACAAACAAAAAACGGCCGGCTTCATCACCTTCGCAGTCGTCTTCAAAGCACAACAAAAGCACACTTAACCAACATCACCGCGCATTGTATATGAAAATCCACCTCTACAGCCACCCAGACCTTCGCCAAACACGTCACCATCGCCTTTACCAAAGTTACAATCAAAACACAACGACGCGATTACTCTCCCAGTAGGAAATTTGCTCCTCAAGGAAAAATAAAGTTGAATTCCTCGTAGAAATCACGTGGCACTTTCATTGAGTAGAAGGTCTGCATTGGTTTCATTCATCGAAAGTCATGCAATGAGTCAGTAGTTTGCAATCCGAGTTGCATCTTGTGCTTTGTTCTCGAAAGAAGGTACAGAAAACATGAAACAAAGCAATATCCTTCTTACACATCCTTAATGTTAATGAATACAATGCTGAACACGTTGTAATTATTCCTGCATCTTTTCAGTGGTTATTGTAATCCACAATTGAGTGTTTAATGCCTGCGATGTGAAAGAGAAAACAACCCTTTCTTTTCTTTGGAATTGAAAATCAGTAAACAACCTTTCAATAGAGCAAAACTATGGTGATCAGGTGATATTGCTAGTGAAAAGGAATGTATTTTTTCATGAACTTCGTTTACTGGGCAAAATAGTCTGCCTGCTGAGAGGAAAAAGAGAAAGAGAGATTTTGACCTGCAATAAACAATCCTTTTTTTTGGGTTTTTCCCGCGATGGGTCGGCGACGCTCAATAGGTCTTTTTTGTCATGAGTTATTTCTTTTGTTTTGGAATGATTTAGTGTCAATTTTGTGATCAAAGAAAACGGTTGTGCGGGGTTTTCTGTGTTTTCAATCAATTTACTCAAGATTAAATAACAACCATGGAGAAGGAAAACAATTCACCAACGGTAAATTCCCTATATTCTTTTGAATGATTTTCCAAAAGTAAATATTCCTCTTTTTCTTAGATCTCAAATGAACAGGAGAATGAAGATGAATAATCCCTAAGCTGCTCCCCAAATTCTACCAAGTGTCAAAGAAGAGTTTTTCGACTAACTATTTGTGTTACGTCTTACAACAAGACAAGACAATGTAAAACATATATATCTACTAACTTCTTTAAAATGTACTATAATAGTTAATAAAATAAATACGTACATAACACAAATTTAATTTGTTTTTTTCATTCAAGCGATAAATTTGCCTATACATTTCAAGCGCTTCTTCTATTGATGAAATAAGAAAAGAAATGGATAATGATTTCATTCATATTCCTTCTCTTAATAAAACATCGCCTAAATGCATTCCTTCTTTCAAAACTGGAAAAACGAGCTTCAAATATGTACACAATTCTGTAGTGAATAATTAGTATTTTCAATGATTCTTTCCCTAAGGCAATTGATTAAATGTCGACTCACTTTTCATTAATTTATTTCCATTGAGGAAAGCATCACATCAATAGAACCAGTTTTTTCATACACAAAAATTACCCATGAAATCGAAGATGTCGTGACCATAGTGATTTCACAATAAAATATGCATCGAGAAAGTGTGTACCTCCTTCCAATGACAAGCCTGTGTTAAATTCCTCATAGGATTCCATAGGAAATTCATGGGTGCAGCTCCTTTTCCATGATGAAACACCTACTTCTTCATTAGTGAATTGTTGGAAATTTCCTACTGGGCTCCAGTTATTATACACAGAAATAATTACCCTAAAAAAAAACTCAACACCGTGTTCCTCTCTTCACTCAAGGCTCTGAAAGAAGAGAATGTGGAATTAAAGCGCAGAGTAATTGGACTATACTCTGTCCAACAAAAATTGTCAGTACAGGCCTTATGGGAGAGCTTTTTCTAAAGCAGTGGCGCCTGATGCACCCTCACTACAATGCGTTAGGAAAAATGCCACTAAAAAAGAGCAAGCCACTGACTTTTCTTAAGGAATTGTTGTTGTAATTCCTTGCAAAAAGTTGTACACCCCAACACGACCGACGTATCCCACTGCTGATGAGATACTGTCAAGATCAAGACAAGAGTGTCAAGTGTCACTCTATACGATCGTGCGCTCTTTATCTACATCAAAACAGAGTTACCATCAGGGATGGAAAATGAAATTTTTCAATTGTACTGAAATCTGGAATAAAATTGTACTGATGTGATGTCAATTGTACCGAAAACGAATTTTGTATAAAATAAAATGCACGACTGGGTTGCACGAACTTGCTCCTATGTAATAGACTAGGAATTTCAAAAACGGATGTTATTAAAGAAAACTGTTAATAAGGATAAAATGATTTTTTTAAATTCTTTTAGTAGTAAGAGATTAAAACAGAATGATATGCAAATATGAATTTATGCAAGAACAAAAATTATAAGTCGTTGTAGTGGTTCCTTAAAAAAATACGCTTTTATGTACAAAATTTTTAAAACATTCTTAAGAAAAAATTTTGGTACGCCAACCTTAAGTTTTTACGAATAAGAGTCTAATTTCCAAAACAAATACTAAGCCGTTCTTGAGATATCGAATTTTTCAAAAAAAAAAATAACTTTTTTTCTAAAAATTGAAAAAATATTTTTTTTTAAGTTTTGAAACGCAATGTTTTTGAAACTTTTAGGAGCTTCTTTATAAAAAATTTCATTAAAATCCGTTATGCCGATAATGAGAAATTCAAAATTCGAAAAATTCGTTCTATGGTAGGTACAGTCAGTAATATCTTTATTTCATTTTTTTGTTATTAAATTACAGATTGTAAAAATTTATCAAAAGAAAAAAATTTTAACAAAATTCTCGGAACCGTTTTCGAGAAAAATACGATTTTCGAAAACCATTTTTTAAAATTTGTATGGAAGGTACCGTTAGTTTTAGATAAAACAAAATTTTTTTCTCAAATCTCGTAGATTATGTTCAGAAACTTTTATTTGTCAAGTTTGAAAAAAAGCGATCTTGGGGTTTTCGAAATATTGAGTTTCCAAAAAAAAAATAGATAGATATAGATATAGTTTTTCTTATAAAAAATATAAACAAAATATAAATAGCTCCACAAAAAAAAAAACTATCCTTATTTTAAAAGTTATACGTAATTATTGTATTGTACTGTATTGTAATGATAAAACTAAATCTTTTGCTTGTCCATTTCTGCGGCACTAGCTTATACAAAAAAAAAATTGAAATAGCTATAAAATAAAACTCACAAATTAAATATCTTAAAAATGCACAGACGAAAAACCGCAATCACAAATCACATCCACAAGTTTACAGTTTAGTGTTTAGTAAATAAAACGGTGCGATGTCTGAAAAAAGCTGATCGATAAAGAGACAGAAAAGCAAGACGCCATCAAGCTGAGAGTTATTGTTCTGCTATTAAAATGAATGCATTCAAGCCAGGATGATGTATTCAACTTTCAATTTCCTTTTATGTACTTTTGTTTTGTTTTTTGTGAAATACATAAAATTGGAAATTTTGATATTGTACTGAATTGAGACAAATTGTACTTTTGTACTTGTACAAACTCAATTGTATCGAATTCGGTACAATTGTACCGAATTTTCCATCCCTGGTTACCATTATCATTCTCAATTGCAAGCAAAGAGCTTTTTCAGTGGTTTTTATTAAGGATCTTTTGGGATTTGAAGCTTTTGAGAACACATTTTAAGAAGATGAGTATGTTGGGTGTTGTCGTATTGTTTTTAAACTTAAAAAAAAAACGCGCCTATTATCTTACCGCTTGGCGTTGTGGGAAAAGGTAAATTGAATATTGTTTTCGGTCGTTTTGAATCGGCAGGCGGTAGCCCTACGCGTTTTTTACTTTCATTTGACGCGATTTATAATTTAAACTACGGAATCCCTGTGTAAAAGGCGACACACTTATGCATGGCAATGCAACCAGAATGAGAGACAAACGTCATATCTTCCCTGTACTGACAATTTTTATTGGACAGAGTATAGAAAGCAAACTTAACTGGAGAGAACAAAAACTATTAGAAGATTCAATGGAAGTTGTGGGTATTCCTGCGGTCAACAAAAACAATGGCGTTGCATGCATGCAAACAATTTTCAATGATGCATTAAATGATAGTATCTCTACCGACGACATTCGTAAAACTTACGTCAGACCAGGCAAGAAGACGAATTCAAATGTAGAACAAAATATTGTTTGTGTCCAACTGTCATCGCGTGCAGTGAAGGAGAACCTTATGGAGAAGAAGAAAACTGAGAAGCAGAAACTGAATGGAACTTTATTTGGCGTTAGTAAAAAAAATTGCATTTATATTAATGATTCTTTTACCAAATACAATAGAGCTTTATATGTATCAGTTAAGAAATTTAAAATAGAGCATGAATTTAAGTATTTATGGTTTAAAAATTCTACAATATTATTGAGAAAGGTTGATAATGGTGAGGTTGTAGTTGTAAGATCTTTCGAAGACTTAAATAATTAACAAGCTAGTAACTTATGCTAAATTCAATAAATAACTTTGATCTTAATAACAACGATTTCACCACATCAACCATTCATAGCAACTCTGATATTATTTTTAAATCTGATTCGTTTAATCTCAAATCTTTTTACGCTGTACATCAAAACATTCGTAGTTTCACGGAGTAATTTCGATTTATTAGCTGGTAATATAGAAACCTTTGAAAACAAGCCCGACTTGATATTTGTTTCGGAAGTTTGGATATTTTCATATGAAATTGAAGATTTTAGCTTAGCAAATTACAAGTTTTTGGCTAGTGCCAATGATTCGTATGCTGCTGGTGGGGTCGGAGATCGGAGTTTTTGTGCTTGACTCGTATGAGTGAGTTCAAAACTTATAGTCTGACAAGTGCGGATATTATGAAAATTACTGTTTGTCTATGTGATGAAATTTTTAATTTTATTAATATATATAGATTGCACTGTAAATCAGTTGAATTTTAAGTTTTTATAAATAATGAGAGAGCTCCTAACCTAATAATTTTGGGTGATATGAACTTGGACCTTCTTACTTTTAGCCCTACCGTAGATGCATACAATGTTTTGATTTCTGAACACGGTCTAACCTCTTTTGTGAATGAATCCACAAGACCAGTTGCAGGTACCTGCCTGGACTATATTTTTGGCCGCTTTTCAAAGATTAATCAATATGATTGTGCTGGAATAGTCTTTGACCTTCAAATTTCTGATCATTGCATGACAGGTATTGTGTTTAAGATGTTGAAAAACGTTGAGCAAAATAAATTGAATACTGAATATACCCAAACTAAAATTGACTTTAACAAATTAAATCATGATCTACTTCTTGCAAATCGGGAGGAGGTTAATTCGGAAGATGATCTTTCAAAAGCTAATGACTTATTTCTGAAAGGTTTTAAAGATCTAATAGGGAGTTCTACATTCTGTGTCGTTAAAAATAGGTCACAACTAAGAAACTAAGATCGAAACCTTGGATGAACAATTTTTTTTTTTTTTTTTTTTTTTTTTTTTTTTTTTTTTTTATATAGATACATATATTTATTTATTTCACATACAATTCATTTTATATACTTAAAATTTAATAGCAACAATATATAAATAACTCATGGAAATAATAATGACATTTTGTATTTTTTGGATACCAAGGTACAAAAATAGTGTTAAATGCCACTTCAATGGGCTATAATCTTTAAATTAAAAAAATGCGTGAGGGTGGGGTGACCCTATGTATAAAAAACATATCATGATTCAATTCAGCAAATTAAATTAAATTATAAAAATAAAATATTTTCAAAATATGGTATTCAGAAACAAAAGAAAAAGAAAAAGAATGTAAACTTACAATTCGCAGCTCAAAAACATTTTTTCAAAAGTAAAATACGTTAAATAGTATATTTTTGAGGAGATAATAACTGTTTATCAAACCAAAACATCAGAGAATAGTAATTCTAAGCTCATATATTCAAAATTAAAAAGCCAATTTTTAACGTGTTTTACAAACATTCCAATATTGGATAGTGTTCTTATTGACTGAGGAAGTTTATTAAAAAGACGATACGAAAACACAGAATAAAAATTACGAAAAGCATTAAAATTATAAATTTCAAACATAGATTACATAAAAAGTGTCGAGCACATCCACTTAACACAAATTTAAAATTGCGTTTTAAAAAAATTTGCAAGAAAGTTAAAAAAGAAAAAAGAAAAGAAAAAAGAAGTCGTGAATATTTTTACAACAACAAAATTAGAAACGCACAAGGTAGCCTAAGAGAAGAATGGAAAGTCATAAACGGTATTATAAATAGAAAACAAAAAAACCAGTCCACTTCAATGACATTTGAAAATTGTACCTCAAGTATTTCCGATTCCAGAGAAATTGCTAATTTATTCATTAGATACTTTACCAATGTTGGCCAAAATTCTCTTCCTTGTGACATACCTTTCTCTTGCGAATGCTGCAATAGCTATAGTTCCTCAAATGAGTTTCGTAGTAGAAGTAGTTTCTATTTTGAAATGATAACTGGTTTTGAAGTTTTAAAAAACATAAATTCCCTCAAAAATTCAAACTCTATGGGTGTTGATGGAATTTCGAATGCTGTATTGAAAAAAAAACTGCCTTAAATACCTATAGTAGATATAATGTCGCATATTTTTAATAAAAGTGTCTTATCAGGAATCTTCCCTGATGAGCTGAAATCAGCTTTTGTAATATCCATTTTTAAAAAAGGCAACAAAAAAGACATTAAAAACTATAGACCTATTTCGTTATTGTCATCAATCTCTAAAGTTTTTGAAAAAATTATAAAAATGAGAATTCTGCGTTTTCTATTATATTTGAATTTCTTTAGTCCCCTTCAGTTTGGATTTAGGTCAGGTTTGTCAACAGAAGATGCTCTGTTAAACTTTTGTTGCTTAATTTAACAAGGTGTGGATAAAAAATGAAATGTGCTGCTCTTTTTGTCCACATCACGAAAGCATTCGATATGGTTAATCATATAATTCTTCTGAATAAGCTTTATGATGTTGGCTTTCGTGGATTCATTTACAATTGGTTCAAATCTTACCTTAGAATCGAAATCAAAGAGTCAAAGTTTATTATGCATTAAGTGATTCTATGTATGTTAATTTAGGTGTCCCAAAAGGATCAGTCATATAAATAAATTCTCTTTTTTATTGCGATTCGATATAATGCAATAAATCCGTTGAATTTAGTTGCTGATATCAATCATGATGTCTACTTATTAAGGTTATGGTTCGCGGACCATAAACTAATTGTTAGTAATAAGACCAAATTGATGCTGTTCAGCCCTGATTCAAATACCCAAACTGATATAAAAGTAGTGTTTCATGCTCCGCATTGTTCCAGTTTTAGCCTGTTCAATAGCAATTGCTTGAGATCTTCTTCACTACGTAGTTTTTATCCCGAAGCAACATGCAGTAATACGTGCTTTAATGTTGAAATTGTAAAAGATTGCAAATATCTAGGTGTTACAATTGATCAACACTTGAAGTGGGCTGAGCACGTATTGAACCCTAAGCAGTACTTCATTTCCACAATAAGATGTTTTTACCGCCTAAGATAGTTCTATTCAAATTCTTCGTTAAAGAACACCTATTACGGAATATTTCACTCAAAACTACAATATGGCATTTTTTGTTGGGGAGGTTTTTATCTAAACAAAATTCAACAATTAACGATCCTTCAAAAGTGTGTTGTAAGAAAGATATGCAACGCTTCTCGATTAGCTCACTCTTTAGAATTATTTAGTGAAACGAAAATTCTACCAGTAAGACAGTTGTTTTATTTCAAAGTTTTAAAAATATTTTTTATGAGAGGTGGTTATTTGGAAAGCCCTTTAACAGACTTTTATAACTTGAGAAGGAATGCTACCACTCTTCCAACATTACATTTCCGGACTACTCTTTTAAGAAACTCATACACAATAGTTTCTCGCAAATTGTACAACCGACTCCCAATCGAGATACGAAACATTAGAAACTTGCCACTTTTTTAAAATCCTTAAAATCATGGCTTTTCAACTTTAATACTTATGACATCGAATCGCTGCTAAGCTACATTGTTTGATTAGTTTGTAATTACTAATAAGATCTCTACTGAGTTTATTTTGTATTTGTAAACTGAATATTTTTATTGTTTAACTTTCTTTTATCTAACATTTATTTTTGTATTCACCCCACAATGAAATAAATTTTTGTTAATGTGGCATTATCTCAATTTTATATAAATTTAAACGCTACAAACTATTCTCTTAAATCATTGTAAAAACTAAAAACTAATAATGTATGTATTTATTTATCATAGTAAGTTGTTAGGTGAATAAGAACTCAATAAATTCAATTCAATTCAAATTCAATAAGTATTTGATGAAATCCCTTAGCGAGGTCTAATACTGAAAAATACTGGGCGCGTCCCAATTTGTCAAGTATGTCATCTATATTGTGAAGTGCGTATTTATATTCAACCGTATTTTCATTTAGTTTGCGGTAGACATAGGTAACGCAGTAAAAATTGGTGCGTTGATACAGAACCGAATTTCGTTTAACGTGGACACCTGCCAGTTAAGGCTTAATTCCACGGTGGGCCTACCCACATTAACGGAGTCAGATTGAGCGCTGACCATCGCCCTGAGCTAGTACAAGACCAACCCAGTAGCAATTCTGCGAACATGTTGAGGCATATCCACACACCTTGCTGAGGTGCGAGGCCTACCTAGCACCTCTTGAATCCAAGTAAACTTGGAAACCATTTGCTTGCGCGATTTGGGGCAACCACAGCAACCACGATACTCCCACAAGGGGGCCTACCTCATAGATAGTCTGAAGCAGAGGAGCCAAGTGTCTTGCGATACGAGAAACCCCCCCACCTCCTGGGCAATATCTCCCGTGGTACCAGAATATAGCTTCCGGTGGAGCTTCGCGACCTAGATGAGTTCTACAAAACTCGAGGCCTAGCAACCTCGGATGTGCACACCCAGTCATCAACCAAGGCAGAAGCCAATAACTAAGCGTGCACACACACACAAACAAACACCAACCTACCTAAGGTCCCCCACAAGAAAAACTACCTGAACCCCTCGATGAAATCAGATGGAGGCAAGCACCATCCGAGTCGATCAACACATTACCAGGTGGATCCCCAGTACCTTATTCAGGCACTTTGATCAGGATGACCAAGCACACATATTAGGCACCCCCAGCTCCAGACAGGCCCTACCGCGGATTATGCCCCAATGCCACCAAGTCAACGACTCGGGACAAGGGGCGCAATCACCACAGCAGGTTGTGCAGGGAGTGAGCCCATGACCAGCGATGAGTGAGTCAAGATGAGACCCGTTAAGGTGCGTTGATACAGTAACTCAAGCGAACTTCACTATATCAGCGCAATGATTTAGCGCAGTTTGCGCCATAACGCAATTTTTGTTTTAACTCATTTGAAGCAAAAAAGCGCAGCCCAGCGCAGCGCAGCGCAACGCAGCTGTATTTTGTTAACTCACCATCATACAAACTTCGTAGCGCACACAAGTTGTTCATGGTCGACCAGTCTGAGTGAGAATGGGGGTGTATTTTCAAAAAAAAATTTTTTCGTTCGAGGTGTGGAGACGTTTGTTCTTTATATGTATCTTTGGTTTTAATAGACCAATCTTCAAGGTTAAGGTCTTAAATGGAAGAATGGAATGTTTTTATAAATATTGGTCCAAGAATTATTGAGGAGGGGCAAAGTTTTTCTTACTAAAAGCGTGCAAGGAACTCCTTTCGATTCGATTTTAAGAACTGTAAATTCAAATGTTGATGAAAAATTTAACAATTTAAAAAAAATAAAGATGCAAATTAATTGCAATAATGCTATTCTACAAATTTGTCACAAATCATTTTGGAATATATGAAACAGGAGAGGAGGTAGGGTGACTTTTCTCGAGTTTTCAATAAAAATTAAATTTTGATTAAAAATTTAATTAAAATCTTTGAAATATTCCGATTTAAATGGTTTCTAGGGCTTCTAACTTAAGTATTAGTATTCAGATCTTAATTATTGAGGTATATATTTAATTGAGAAATGTCAATTCAAAATGACAAAAAATTTCATACTAAAAAGTTGAATGACGCAAAAATCAATTCAATTCAAATCAAAAATTTAAATCAAAATTCAAAAGTTGATGAAAAATTTCAGAATTTTGAAAAAAAATTAGCATCTACATTGCCCCAACTCTATTCTAAAATAATGCTAAACATGGTTTTACAATAAATTCGACAGGAAACACGCAAAAATTGGTTGAAAGGATTTGAAATGAAAAAAATCGATTTTCATACAAAAAAGAAGTAAAGATGGTTTCATAAACTATTTTTTTACTTCGAAAATATCATACAGATCTTTAACATTAAAGTCTTAATAGACATGGATATAATTTATGAAAAAAAATATCAAGTTTTACCCGACAACACTGAAAAAATGTAAAAATAACTTGTAGTGATTTTTTTTACCCACTTAATTGTGGAAAAAATTTAAATAAATATAAAAACATCTAAATAGAAAATAAAAACTATTTTTTATTATTATTCAATATATTTTCTAAATATATGAAGAAAATTGAAAAGCTCTCAGTCCAACATGAGGGCAGATATAAATTATTTTCTGATACATTTTTTTTAAGACTTGGTTTTTTTAACACAGTGCTTGCTTCAGATATCACTCATTACTTTTGGCATTCATAACGTATTTTTATAACATACATTTTATATGTCTTTCAGAATTTAAGACGCGGGACTTGGTACCCGTTGTAGCATCAGCCTACTTCGCCGGTGACGACGCCAACATACCACCAGTCGAAGTCAAGAAGCTAGTGGACTACTGCAACAGCAAAGGACTACCACTGATGGTTGGATGTGATGCAAACGCCCACCATACAACGTGGGGTAGTACCGATATTAATCAAAGGGGTGAGTACCTTTTAGACTTTATTATCGAGAAAAATCTAGATATATTTAACGTAACGAACACACCTACATTTGTAACTAGAGTAAGGAAGGAAGTTCTGGACTTAACGTTTGGAACCCCGAACTTAAGTCGATTAGTTAGAGACTGGAGAATCTCCAACGAATCTTCTATGTCTGATCATAGAATTATAGTGTTTACTTTAGAAAACCTGTTGACAGAGAACACCTCTGGCAGGAATCCAAAGAAAACAAACTGGAACCTGTACAAAACCGTCCTAAAGACTTGTCTTAAACGAATAGGTCCACAAGAAACGACAAACAGTAACCTTGAGTTAGAACACTTAGTTAATGAATTTAGCGGGGCTATAAATGAGGCTTATGAACTCAGTTGTCCCCTTAAACCCATTAAAAGGCAGAAGGATGCTCCATGATGCTCTTCAATAAAGCAAAGAGTACTGGAGAGTGGCATAACTACTCTGCAGAGTTGACCAAATATAACGGGAAAATAAGGAGAGCTAAGAGGAATAGTTTTGCGAATTTCTGTGAGGGCATTTCGTCGACACCTGCAGCAGCAAGATTACACAAGGCTCTAGCCAAAGATAACACATTAACCTCTTTGGCACTTCGTTACGCCGATGGTAGCTTCAATGAAAACGAGGAGCAAAGCTCAACCCTACTGCTAAATACTCATTTTACAAGCAGCTTACCAATGGTAGGAAAGACTGGAAGATAGCTTCGACTATCTGTTCAGGCAATAGGATTGAATGGGCGTTAAGTACCTTTCAACCTTTCAAATCACCGGGCGTAGATGGCATCTTTCCTGCACTTTTGCAGAAAGGTAAAGAGGAACTGATGCCCTATCTTATTTGATTGCTTCGAAGTAGTATTGCACTTGGGTACATACCAAGTCTATGGAGAAGAGCAAAGGTAATTTTCATCCCATAAGTGGGGAAAAAAGATACCACACATCCTTAATCATTCAGGCAAATAAAATATTTCTGTCAAATTTAACGAGCAAGTTGAAGATATGCGCTCGTTAATCACCAAAATCGGTGAGATAAATTATCCTCTCATTGTCAAACGTCATTTAAGACTAATGCCGGTCGTCTACTATGTGCGCGATAAGTTCAACCAACTTCGTTCAACTTTTTCTTCAACTCTTTCGTTGGATAAACGAAACTAAAGTTGGACAAAATGCGTTTTAGTTGATCAACTCTTAAAACTTATTCCAGTGTTGAATAGCTCCGTATACCTAGTTGACCAACTTACTCAAATGTTGAATAACCTCGTACACTATTTGATATACTTGTTCGATTTTTACAGAAAAAAAAGTTTTTCGAGTTGATCAACTGCGTTTTCGATATGGTTGCTCAACCAGTTGATACCTTCGTACGCTTAACCAAGGATTACTCGTTGGGGAACGCGTTGAGCGATAAAGAAAAAATTCAAACGTCAAACCTGAAATAATTTTGACTTCAGTTCGGTACATACATTTATTGTCGACGCACGCCTTCGCTTTAAAATATTCTTAAATTTGTTGCGTATGAGTATGATTTCCTCTAAGAAAAAAAGTGGCTGCGCATTAATAATATTAGAAAATGAATTGTTGCCTCAAAAGTCTCCGTTTGTCATTTACTTCCAATTTAGGCAATTGCATTTTCGAGGAAATTTGAGACCAAGCCAATTCCCTGGCATCTCGATTTTTATAAGAGGGGCTCTTAATGTCCCATTGGGCTTTTCCTCAATTGCTGAAATCATTTGCAAAATTAATTCCGTGGTCCACTCTGTTTTTTTATCACCTTCCATGACGAAATACCAAAATAAACTACAGTTTGCAAGTTGCAACAACCGCAAGTTCATGGCAACGCAATAGTTCAACCACGTAGACACATTTCAATGCAACCAACGCAACGCAAAACAATATTACGTCAAGAAATCCCAAAGAAAATTAAAAAGTTTATCAACGCGTTGAACAAATAATGTGCAACACATTATCTTGAAAATGATTCTCAACGTGTTGATCGAACATTTTCAAGGAGCAACACGAGCTCGTACACTACCCGTACACTTGTTGCGCAATTCGTTGAGCAACGGCCAACAACTAGATCCAACCCGTTGCACACAGGGGCCAAATGCATGGATTCTTGGCAGAAATTGAAAAAAAAAAAATTGGGGAAAATTAAACAAAAATTTGCTGGATCGTACAGTTAAATACCCAAACTGTACAAATAAGTGATAATTTTGATAATATTGTTTGCATGTTGACCAAGTCATTCGTTTGAACTTGTGCATTGTGAGAAGTGATTGGAGCAGCTGTAATTAAATCGAAAAATCGAACAAGTGTTCTAGTGAAATATTTAGCAGTACTCTAGTTTATATATATTTTTTTTTGCAATAGATTTAGCCCCCACAGGTTTGTAAACGATATTAATGTAAAATTATAGTTCGATGTGATCAATTAAAATTTTTGTGAATATTTGAAAGTTGGGTGTGGTTTCAGAACGAAAAAAAAATATATTCCTTTTTTTCATCTTAAGTTCTACTTATGAACATGTCATAACATGTCTTCGAATTATGTCTTATTTGCTAGTGTATCATGTGTTCTTGTAGAAACATTAAAGAAAATCTGGGGAATAGCGCACTTTTTGAAAATTTCGCTTCTCGAATGGGTTGGGGCCTTGACTTATAAAAAAAAAAAAATTTTTATTTTTTTATTTTGCTGTAGGTTCAGGGTCAAGTTATATTTTTATTACGAGGCGATCATTATTTGAATATATGAAGTAATTAGGCGATGTCATGTCAAAAACTCAATCTACAAATTTGAGGGAATTTATTGCTAATCGTACTAAATGTACAAACTTATGTAAGCCTATGTTGCAAAAGCGGATTTCATTGTTCATGTCTGATGATGAGATTGCAAAAATATTATAGAAAAGAAGATAGGTTTCTTATTTCTAATAAATCTTGGCTCGATTCTCTTATCAGTTTCAAGAATTATTCCGATATTGAAGCTTCGGAACGACGAAACACAAAAAGACTGAAGATTTGAGACCTGCTGCTCAAATGAATTTACGATCTTCGGGTCAAGTTGAAGCATCTAAAGTTGTCAAGGAAGTGACCACAAATTCACCCAAAAGCGCTGCCAAATACAGGTTGCCATAATACAAGAAATTTGAAGGCGCTAAAAAAAGACAACTTTCTAGGAGAGAAGCTCTGTCGATGTTCGTTGAACCCAAACTTACCAGACATCAATACAATGAAATAAGAGTAAACAATAAGTCCTAGTTTCCACATTTAAAAAAAAATTCAACTTGCCAAAAAGGAGTGTTACCCACCCAAAGAACATATTACTGGTACCCTCAATCCACAAAGTTTTATTTCATGGCCCAGCCATAAGAGAAAATGCTTTATTGCCAATAGGTCAATTAAGTGAAGAAGCACAGGACGCACGAAATAAAGAATTTAAAAAATACAGAGAAAATTTCTCTCGTAATATATCGCGTGTCAAAACTAACAAAGATATTTTGAACATTCTTTTGATTTCTTCGGACCCATTAATAAGAAGTTTGCGGAAACTGCCTCAAAAACGTGCAAATAATATTGATAAGGATGTTCTTGAATTATTGAAGGCACCTGACTACCCATTTTTGTCAGATACTTCCGCCACATCAGTTGATATAAGTTCAGATGATTCTTCCGATTCAGAATAATCATATTGTTATGTACTTTGTTCTTAAAATCGCTATATTTTGCATTAAAACATAAAATATTATTATTTAAATACTAGACATGTGCTTTTAATTCAATTTCCAACAGTTTAATGCCTTAAAATAATTTCTGCCAAGAATTCATGCATTTGGCCCCAGTGTGCGTTGGTTGAACAGAATTGAAGGCACCGTACATTAGAGTTGAATGCGTTGAATTCGAAATTTGTGCGTTGATCGCCTAGTGAACGACCGGCATAACACACTGTTAGGTTTTCTTTTATTAAATTAAGGAAAACTCCGACTTTGATATTATTTTATTTTATTTATAAAATATATAATATAATAACAAATTATAAATTATGTAATTAAGAATTCAGTTAAGGTAATTAAGCGGAGGCGTGTGATCGGCTTGACTGACTGGATAAGAAGGAAGTTCTTGGTCTTGTTTGGTAAGCAGATCACAGCCTGTCCGAAAAAAGGAAAAGGATATTCGAAAGAAAAGCAGTCATTTTATAATAGTTGATATTGATGTTATACTACACAGGGTTGGCTTAAGGCCATTTATAACAACTCTCCCCTTCTTTAAAAAAAAAATGACTTCTTTAATTTCGCTTTCTTAACAAAACAAAAATTCAATTTAATATTTTTTCTTTCTACTTGTTTTATATTCAGATACATATTTCTTCGTACTTTTTCTTACTCTATTAGATCTTCGTAATTGTACATCTTTATTTTTAGTATTTTCAATACTATTACTTGCAATATTTTTATTTTCTTCTATCACTAGGTTTTTTTTTACAATTTTCAGAAGAACTTTTTTGATTTTTATTACATAATATTATTTCATCATACTTTTTATCTATTTCTTTAATATTAACGTCTGATAAGAAAATTTTATTGCCAGAAGGTAAACATTTAATTTGGTTTTGATGTACATACTTTATCAAACCGTTAACTTTTATTAAATATCGTAAGTTACTCAAAACTTCCATAATCTGAGCTGGTATCCAGCGAACAAAATATTTGAATGGATTTTGATACAAAATTAAATCACCTTTTTTGAAATTACTTTTTACAATTTCCATTTGGTTTGGTGTTTTTGTTTTACAAGAGTTTTTAAATTCACAAAATTTTTTACTGAAATCAAAATTTTCTTTACATTTATTATTCACAAAATCTAAATTTGACCTAGGTTTATAAGAAAAAAGCATTTCCGATGGACTTTTAGATGTGGATGTGGACGGCATATTTCTATCATTATATAAAAAATTTTCAATTTTATTTATGAGTGAAGTTGTGTTATTTTTATCCAAACAAAATTTCACCAAGACATTTTTTACAGACTGTACTCCACGCTCCGCCAACCCATTTGACTGTGGGTGGTATATTGGAGATTTTAAGACTTCTATGTTTTTATTTTTAAAAAATGACTTAAAACGAAATGAATTAAACGGTGGACCATTATCGGATACAAGTTGTTTTGGATACCCAAAAGTCCGAAACGTTTTCTCAAGTGCATTTATTGTTTTTAAAGCGTCTGTTGAACTCATGAAATGTATATCCTTGAATTTACTGTGAGCATCCACAATAATTAAGAAGCTTTTGCTTTGAAAACTAAAAAATCTATATGAACTCGCTCAAATGGAAAATGCGTTTCAGGCCATTTTGTAGTGACAACTTCTTTCTTGACGTTTGAAGTTAAAGTGCAACTCTGACAGCTTTTCACGAACGCATCAATGTCTTGATCAATAAGAGGCCACCACACATATGAACGAGCTAGCATTTTCATACGATTAATACCACAATGATTTTCGTGAAGCAATTTTAAACAAGAGTTCCTTAAACATTTCGGAATTATAATACGATTTCTATAAAACACACACTTGTTCTCTGTAGATAAATTATTTTCTACTCTTTTGAACAGATTCGACAAAAACTCATTTCTATGATCTTTTTCATGCAAGGCTTTATACAATTCTATTAGTTCATCATCATGAGCCATGTGATGCTGGATAACGGTTACATTCAACATTGGATTTTCTAATTCAGAAAAATAGTTAATCGGTATTTGTTCAACCTCGGTGTTTTTATTTAGCGGTAATCTAGATAAGGCATCGGCAGGTGCTAAAGACTTTCCTTTACGGTATTTAATGATATACGAGTATGATGACAATATTATGCTCCATCTTTGGAGCCTTGAGACTGATACAGCAGAATTATTTTTATTTGGACTGAAAATTTCTTGCAAAGCTTGGTGGTCTGTACATAAGGTGAATTTTTGACCATAAATGTAAATATGGAACTTTTTTATCGCAAAAATTATAGCTAAGGCTTCGCGATGGAGTTGCGAATAGTTTTGTTCAGCTTCATTAAGTGTGCTAGACACAAACATTACTGGCTTTTCAGCTCTGTTTACCAAATGTAAGAGCACTGCCCCCACTCCATAAGGCGATGCGTCTGTGGCGACAATAATTGGTTTATTAGGGTCATACAGCTCTAATAAACTTTCATTTGTTAGAAATTGTTTGCTTTTTTCAAAAGTTTCTTGACAAATCGAATCCCAATTAAATCTTTGGTTGCCTAAAAGATCGTAAAGCGGACGTAATTTAGAAGATAAATTTGGAATGTATTTTGAATAAAAATTCAATAAGCCCAGATACGACTGTAGCTGTTTAAGGTTACTAGGTGATGGTGCTCGAAGAATAGCTTCAAGTTTTTCTGGATTTGGGCAAATACCTTTACCTGAAATCACATGACCAAGATATTTAACAGACGTAACTAAAAATTTTGACTTTTCGATGTTGATTTTGATATTATGTTCATTGAGTCGTGACAACACCATAAGTAATTTTTTGTGACAATCATCTTTTGTCTTACCCCCGATAATTATATCATCCAAATAACAAAAGACACTCTTGAATTCCAACAATACCCTATCCATGACAGATTGAAAAATAGAAGGAGCACAAGACACACCGTATGGAAGACGAGTATACGCTAGAAGTCCTATAAGAGTATTTATTACTAATAGTTCTTTACAATTTTGATCCACCGATAATTGTTGGTAAGCTCCTCTTAAATCAATGACACAAAAAAAACTCACATTCGGCTAACTCCGCAAAAATGTCATCCATTTTCGGTAATGGGTAATGTTGCATCATAATGCATTTGTTAATGGTAACTTTGCAATCCATGCAAATTCTCAATTCACCATTTGCTTTAGGCACTATTACTATAGGGGTAGCCCATCGGCTAAATTTAATAGGTTCCAAGATCTTTTCGTTTACAAGGCGACTAAGTTCAGCCTTAACCTTATCCCTTAACTTGAATGGTACACTATATGCACAATGGAAAATTGGTTTCTGGCAACCATCTAAAACAATATTCGCGGTATAACCTTTAATTGGATCATTATTGTTGTTATCAACAATGTTTGGATATTTTTCCCGAATAAACTTTAAAATCGGACACACAACTTCAGTTTTTATATTGTTCATACCTTTTAAACTTTCCGTATACATTTCGCGCCAGTTTGGGAATAAAACATCCTGCCAATCTCGTCCCAACAAGGGTTTCCTTGGCCAATTTCCTTTGACGACAATTAATACGCAGTTCCAGCATCCACCTCCAAACTCCACAACAACGCTCATAACACCTAATTCTTCAATTTTATTACCTAGAACCGTACACAAATTATTACAAGACTTTTTTAATTTAATATTATAAAAATAATCGTAATAATGTTTTTCTGACATAATAGTTACCGCTGCACCAGAATCGATCTCGAAACTGGTTCTTACATTATTGATAATCAATGTACACTCTGCTGGCTCTGGGTGATGACTTCTCTCGTTCTCTGCACAGACCTCTGACTCTAGACTCTCGCCACTGACTATATTGATTCCAACCTTTTGATTTTGTGTTTTTCTATATCTACATACTCTCGAAGTGTGACCAATTTTGTGGCATGTAAAACACTCCCAATTATCTCTCTTTGCTGGACATTTATCTTGGTTATGACTATTTCCACAACGATGACAAGACTTTTTTGATGATGAAAGCTGTGGTCTCTGACGATTTGTTTCGTAGCTTCCACCTGACGTTTGAGGTTGAAAACTTGACGGATTACTTTTTTTGTTTGTTACAGAATTTGTATGTATTTTTGATGGCACGTGTTTGTTGTTTTTTTGATGGAAAACAGCATGTATATTTTGATGAGAGTGTAAAGATTTTGTTGTTTTTTGGGAAAGCTCCATATTTAATGCCTTCGTCGTATATTGTTCGAAAGTTTGGTTATCTTCACTTAATAAGGCCTGTTGGATTCTTTCACATGTCAATCCCACTATGAAACGATCACTCAATACGTCATCTAACATTTTAATTTTATACTTGTGCACATCTTCTGCAGCCTTTTCTGGAATGATGTCCCCGAAATTACAGTACTGCGCCTGGGCTTTGAGACGCACAATGAACTTGTTAATGGGCTCACCTTCCTCTTGTTTAAGCTTGTTGAATTTATATCGCTCTGCTCTTTTATTATGCTTGGGAGCAAAATGGGCACGTAGGAGCGATATAAGTTCTTCAAAGGGTTTTGCGCTGGGCAAATCTGGCACTGTCAACGACAATAAGAGCTCGTGAATTTCTGCTCCAGCAATTGTGATAAAAAGTGGAGTAAGAGCTGCTTCTTCTTGAATGTCGTTGATTTTAATAAATTGACGAACCCGATCTTCATACGCCAAAAAATTACCACCGCTGACAAAGGGCTCAACACAACCGATTAACTTTGACATTTTATAGTTTTTAGTTCGTGGTTAGACTTACACACGTGGACGTTTTTTACCTCGTCGCCAATTGTTAGGTTTTCTTTTATTAAATTAAGGAAAACTCCGACTTTGATATTATTTTATTTTATTTATAAAATATATAATATAATAACAAATTATAAATTATGTAATTAAGAATTCAGTTAAGGTAATTAAGCGGAGGCGTGTGATCGGCTTGACTGACTGGATAAGAAGGAAGTTCTTGGTCTTGTTTGGTAAGCAGATCACAGCCTGTCCGAAAAAAGGAAAAGGATATTCGAAAGAAAAGCAGTCATTTTATAATAGTTGATATTGATGTTATACTACACAGGGTTGGCTTAAGGCCATTTATAACACACACATTTATTATTAAGAATCAGGGGCGAACGCAGAAAATAATTTCGGGGGGGGTTTTCAAAAAAATATGAGATTTTCATAAATATATTATTTTATTACTATATTGTAGGTACCTACTTGTTAATTACATATTCTTTATTGTAATTAACATAAATATGTTATAACTAAATAATATTTGCTCTTAGGGATAGGACCTATCGGAGCAATTTCATAAAGCTAATCGCAAAAACAAAACATCATAAAGATGTTGCAACGAATACCTATTTTGCAAATTTAAATAATGTTACCAAAAGTTGGAAAATATTCACTACGAGGGCGTTTCTGGTGCTTCCCATTTGGGCATTTTTATTCCGGAATTAATTCTTAGACATAGGATTGTACTACGGGCCCTGTGATGGAGGCCATCATTTGGTTCGTAAAATATCATTAATGCAACAACAAGAAAAAGAGTGTAAGTGATTCCATGAGTGTACCTAACAATAGAGTTATAATAAGTTCTAGGTTCGCCTAGTGGTCCAAATCTGCAAAACTAAATCCGGCATATATTAATACGTGAAGTTATAACTTGTTGTACTTTTGCGATCATAGGAAAAAGAGTTATACGAAAACATAAGGACACCAGCAACACTCAATTGGTACCTATACGTTAACTATACTACATAATTATAACCAAAACGCTCATTCGTAACTTGTTTTCAACACACTTCGACCATGGAGCCATCAATAACTCAAACTTGCTCCGTTAGTCCGTTTTCTGCCCTATACATGATGTTACTGTTAAGGATGCTGTTGCGAGGACTGAGGTTTTTTTACGTGTCTATTATCAGAATGCAGGTGGTTTAAGGACAAAAACTAATATGTTTATATCTGCTGCTAGTGAATGTATTTTTGATGTTATTGCCATTACTGAGACATGGCTTCATGGAGGAATTTTTTCAACAGAGCTTTTTAACAATGACTTTAATGTCTTTAGAAGGGATCGTTATTCAGATAATTCAAGTTTAGCTAAGGGCGGCGGAGTATTGCTTGCGATTCGCTCCTCATTTCTAAGTCAAATTGTGCCTCTTAAAGATGAAAGTGTAGAGCAAATGTGTGTTAAAGTAAACTGTTTTTCGTCACTCAATGTATTTATTATTATTTCCTATATTCCACCTAAAAGTAGTTTATCTATTTATAATAGTCATATGCTTAATATTACTAATTTAGTTGAAGAAAATATTTTAGAGGAAAACTCTTATGTGATTGTTTTAGGAGATTTTAATTTAGGCGATATAAATTGGTTATATTCTAATGAAGATAAATGTTTAACTCCATTTAATGTTAGTGGAGATTGTGAAATTGTTACAATTGATTCTGTATTATCTTTAAATTTGAAACAGATAAATTTTTTAAAGAATTCAAATAATCGAATTTTAGACCTTATATTTGTCGATAATGATATTGATGTTAAGCTTGATATTTCGTATTTACCTTTTGTTGAAAATTCTGTGCATCATTTAGCTCTTGAAACTGAATTTAAATTTTTAGATTTTAAAAAATTGAAGTTTAATGATTCGCCTACAATTGAATACAATTTTGATAAAGCTAATTACGGTGCTTTAAATTCTTTTTTCGAAAGACTGAATTGGGATGAGATATTTGTGTCTAACTGTTTAAAAACTTGTCATGATTTTGTTTAAGTGCATATTGGAAGAATCATATAGAATGTTTGTTCCATTTAAAAAGAAAGTAATGGGTCACAAACCGGTTTGGTTCAACACACGTCTCAGGAAGCTTAAAAATAAACTTAATAAGCTTTTAAAAGAAAAAAATTTAAATAATCTTAAATTGCAGGAATATTTGAGTTGTAGGAGGGAATATGAAACTTTAAAAAAGTTCTCATATCAACAATACTTATGGAGTATTGAAAGCAACATAAAGAATAATTCGAAAGCCTTTTGGTCTTTCTTAAACAGCAAAATAACGTCTTTTGGCCTACCGGCTAATATGATATTTAATGATAGGGTAGCAATTGATGAACAGGATGTTTGTAATATGTTTGCTGAGTTTTTTCAATCAAATTTTGTTCAGGATTGCTCATCACATTTCATTGGAGATGAAAGAATAAATTCGTTTGCAGAAATTGGCGACTTGGTGATTTTTGAGGAAGAAGTTGTTGAACAACTCTCTACCCTAAACTCATCAGGTAAAAAAGGTTGCGACAATATTGCGCCCATATTTTTGAAAATGTGTAAGGAAAACTTGGCTAAACCTCTAACAAAACTTTTTAATATATCGCTTCGTAATGGAGAGTTTTTGGATGATTGGAAAAAATCATATATTACACCCATACATAAGTCTGGTTCAAAACAATTGGTTACTAATTATAGACCCATTTCAAAACTACAATTGGTACCCAAAGTTTTTGAAGCCATTGTTAAAAAAAAACTTTATGAATTGGTAAAAAATGGTTTATCTCTTGAACAGCATGGTTTCGTTAGCGGTCGTTCCACGGTGACAAACCTTACTTTATTTGTCAACTACTGTATTAATAATTTTGAAAAAGGATATCAAGTAGACACTATTTACACCGATTTTTCAAAAGCATTTGATAGGGTACAACATAAAGTTCTTATACAAAAACTTGAGCGGATTGGTTTCCATTCTAATTTGCTTCGGTGGCTTGAAAGTTATCTAACTGATAGAACACAGTTTGTTGCAATAGGTTCTAAATGTTCTAAGCTTATATTCAATTATTCTGGAGTACCCCAAGGAAGCCATCTGGGCCCCCTTCTCTTTCTCCTTTTTATTAACGATCTTCCTAATGTAGTCTCATTTTCATCCTGTTTACTCTACGCCGATGATTTGAAATTATTTCGAGTAATTAAATCCTGTTCTGATTGTGAATTTTTACAAACCGACCTAAATTTAATATCCCTGTGGTGCAAGAAGAATTGTCTTAATCTTAACATAAACAAATGCCTTTTCATTTCATTTACCAGATCTCACAATCCAATTGCATTTACTTATAGAATAGGAGATATTGAGCTGAAACGAGTAAATGTTCAAAAAGATTTGGGTGTATTCTTAGATAGCAAATTAAACTTTAATAGCCACTATGACTATATTATTTCTAAGGCTAACCGTTTATTAGGTTTCCTGAAAAGGAATTCGAAAGAGTTTACAGATCCCTACACCTTAAAGTCGATCTATGTTTCGTTGGTAAGATCTGTACTTGAATATGCTTGTTGTGTTTGGTGCCCTTCTTATGAAGTGAATATTAAGCGTATAGAATCTGTGCAGAGAAAATTCACAAGGTTTGCTCTCTGGAAACTCAATTGGGTTGACGGCATAATGTAGTGTTGGTTAAACATCGATAGTTTCACTTTCCGATAGTATCGATTGTTTTGGGAAAACACTATCGATACTATCGATAGTTTTACCAAATTTCTTAAAAAGCATTAAAAAGGCTTTTCTATTAGGTACAGATTTTTTGAATACTAAAAAAACGTTTAAAAATCTGAATATGTGAATTTAAAACTTATTTTAAGCAACTAGAAATGCATCGTTTCAATTGTTAACGTGCTTTTAAAAATTAAAAAAAAAAAAAAAACAAGATGTAAGATGTAAGATGTAAATCTTAATTTAGTGCTGGTTTACCTGGATGTTTCCTCTTAAGGTGATCACTCAAGTTTGTTGTGTTTCCGGAATGTTTGTATTCCCTTTTACACAACGCACATTTCACAATCTTGGTCTTGTAGTCACCTTCACCACCGACCGGCTTGAAAAATCGCCAAACAAAAGATTTTTTTTTTAATGTTGACATACCGAACCGAAGTATATATATCTTGAAAGTATTTATTAAATGATACAGCTAAAACACAAATAACTTTTTATTAAACAAATCGCGCAATGGCCAAAACAAAAAAGTAAACAAAATGCAACAGTTGAGCAGTGATATATGTATGATGACAATTGACAATGACAACTAACAATATTATATTCTGTGGTTCCCCAAAACAAAAATCATAAATTGAAATGATGAGACATGAAGACTTCCAGTAGATTTCAAGTGTTATAGGAGTTGAAAATTCAGAAAGATAGCCTTTTGGTAAAATAATTTGGTAGTGTTGAAACTATCGATAGTTTTTTCGATAGTTTTTTAAAACTATCGATGTACGCGATAGTTTTTTACTATCGATACTATCGATAGACTATCGATGTTTAACCAACACTAGCATAATGCCACCATATGAAGTTAGGTCTCGTTTGATTGATTTGAGCTCGCTTCATGTGAGGCGTAAGTGTTACTTAGTTATGTTTGCTAGAGATGTGATTTGTAATCATATTGATTGTGCTCCTTTGCTTGCTTTATTTCCTATACATGCACCTTTAAGAGTTGTTCGTGAAAGGGTTTTTTTTTATGTTCCTTTCCACGGGACTAACTATGGTAAATTTGAACCAGTATCTAATTCCTGTTCTGTTTTTAATTCAATATACGATCGAATCGATTTGCAATTAAATAGATATATGTTCAAAAAATCAGTTTCAGAGCTTTTTAATAATATTTTTTTAATGAAACACACTATTTGTAATTATTTATCCATATTGTCAGACCCCTATATGTTAAATTATTTATTATATTATATTTAAGTTATATATGTACATGTTAATTAAATTTATAATGATGGTCTTATAAAGTTATCATACTTAAAGATTGAATAAATAAATAAATAAATAAATTATCAAAAACACAATTGCTGTTCGCTTCGTGTCTATTTGTTGCGTTAAAATACGAAGACACATAAAATAAAATACACGACTGGATCGCACGAACTTGCTCTTATGTAAAATACTAAGAATTTCAAAAATTAATGTTATTAGAGAAAAAGCATAAAATTCATTTTTTAAATGACTAAAACTCCTTTAGTAGTTGGAACTAAACACAGGATGCCATGTGTTTTGAGCAAATATTAGTTTATGCAAGAACAAAATTGTTATTCGTTTTTGTGGTTTCTTAAAAAAATAAGCTTTTGTATACAAAATTTTTAAAACATATTTAAGAAAAAATTTTGGTGCGCATATTTAAACTTTTTATTATTGTTCGAATAAAAATTTAATTTACAAAAAAAAAATATTGAGCAGTTTTTGAGGAATCGAATTTTCAAAAAAAAAAAAAAATAATTTTTTTCTTTCAAAAATTCAAAAAATATTTTTTTTTAAGTCTCAAAATGCAATGTTTTTTTTAAACTTTTTAGAAGATTCTCTAAAAGTAAAGATTAATTGAAACAAAAAAAAACTATCAAAATTCTCGGAGCCATTTTTGAGAAAAATACGATTTTTGAAAACCATTTTTTAACATTTTTATTGTTTGTACCTTTATTTTTAGGTAAAATAAATTTTTTTCCTCAGATCTTGTAGATTATTTTAAGAAACTTTTATTTATCAAGTTTAAAAAAAAATCGAGCATGGGGTTTTCGATATATTGAGTTTCCAGAAAAAAATTTTCAAATTTTATTTTCAAAAAAATAAAACTTAAAATTTGTATACCTACGCAATAATATTTAAACCTTGGAGGGGATTCATAATGATTAAAATCGTTTGTACTGTTTTCGAGAAAATCAAAAACCAAAAAATTTGTTCCAAGGGGGTTTCCAAGAATAACCATTTTGTGGAAAATTTTTTTCAACCATTATCTAAAATGACGAAATGAAATCTTATGATTTTTTTTTTTTCAAAATTCTGTGGGACAGTTTTTGAGAAAAAAATATTTATAAGATTTCGAAATAAAATCGTATGGCAGGTACCGTTATTTTTTTGTCTTAAAAAGAAAAGGAAAAAAAAACGTGTGGGGGAAAAAAATTCAAAACGATATCTACCAAGTTTAACGAAAATCAGCCCAGCATTTTAGACCGTAGTCGAACAGACAGACAGACAGAATTTTGGGACCCACATTTTTCTTCTTCGCTATCATAGTAATATTAACTTTGATAAAAATCTTGAGTTCGATTTTTTTTACTAATGCATTACTTGCATTATAGTTCTATAAGTCGTAAGAAAAAACAACACTAGCAGAAGAGTTTATGGCACGAAAATAACACTTTTTTTTTCTTTAACGAAATGAACCCTTATTTTTTTGGTCGTTTCGGGGGGGGGGGGGGGGGGTTGAACCCCTAAAACCCCTACCTGCGTTCGCCCCTGTTAAGAATTATGAGTTAAAATACGTGTTAAAGTTGTTTCGCCTGTATTTTGTGCTTATTAATAGGGCTGAATGTGTCAACATTTATTGTAGATCTTGTTGCTACCTGCACTAATGAGAATGTTGCGGGAGACTACTCTAAAATTGTTGATGCTGTTGCTGTTGGTGTTGGTGTTGCTTACGCAGCTGGTGTTGCTGCTGTCCCTACCGCTCATAGGAAGAATGTTTCCGTTGGTGTTGAAGATACCTTGACTGATTCTGCGAAAACAAATAATGATAATGTTATTCGAGTTATAACATCATTTAACACTCTTGATGAACTGCCTACAGCTGTCTACAATCATGCAGCAGGAACATCTACCAACAATGCTTCTGTTTCTGGCTTACGATCCATTAATCTACCAGGTTTGGCAATAGATTGCAATTTGGAAACATCAAAGTAATGCGTAAAATTAAATGGTTTCATGTTTCGAATTTTCATCCTAAGACTACTGTAGATGAAATTATATCTTACATTTTATCTAATTTAAACGCTTTTTACTTACTAAGCCCAAAGAAAGTGATCGTAGCTCAAGATTTCTAAAACTTCAAATTAAGTGTGCCAATTGATTTCGTCGATTCAGTCTACAATGCGGACTTTTGGCTTAAATATCTGAACAATAATTTAAAAATCTATTATCATAATATAAGTGGTCTAAGAACTAAAGTGAATAATATATATCATGCTTCGAGTCATACTGAATATGATGTCATAATTATAACTGAAACCTGGCTTTATGAAGGAATCATATCAACTGAGATATTTGATAGTAAACTTTACAACGTTTTCCGTGTTGATCGTTGTAAAACGGCTGCTGATCTTGGAGGTGGAGTTTTAATAGCAACTCGTTTATCTCTTGCGAGTAATCAAATAGATCTGCTCTGTTCCAGATGTCGAGCAATTATGTGTATCAATTAATTTTGTTTTTCATATTTTATACTTTATAATTAGTTATGTTCCACCAAAAAGTGTTTTGGATACCTACTGAAATCATATTATGAGTATAGATTTTATTTCTAAAAAGTGTAATGATTCTAACAATATTTCTATTCAATATAATCTAAGTGATATTCTTTGGACTTGGTCTGATAATGACCAAATGTTAATCCCTTGTAACATGAAAAAAATTTCGAATTTGAATTCATGGATCATTTGTTTTCTTTAAATTTTGTACAGAAGAATTTAGTCTTAAACTCTCTTAATAAAATTCTAGATTTAGTTTTTGTGAGTAATGATGATTATAAAACCGACGGTTTTGAAGCTCCCTATCAATTATCAAATAACTATATTCACCATAATCATATTTTAATTGAAATCAAGATTTATTCATTTTTGGAACCTGTTTTTAACTCTGAGAAAGCTTACAATTTCTCAAAATCTTAATAGTCTTAATAGTTACCTAAGTATTTTTAATTGGGAGTATGAATTAAAGAATTAAGATTCAGGAAATGTTTCCTTTTTTCACAAGGATTTTAAAAAATTCTTTTCCCAGGTTTGTTCCATGCATATCTAAAAGAAAATTGTCAAGGCCCCCATTGTACAATAATCAGCTCCTTCACTTAAAGAATGTGAAAAATAAAGCCCATGCTAAATATAAAAAACCCTAAGTGAAAGCGACTACAATCTCTTCTGTGTTCATAGGAAAAACTTTGAGGTTCTAAGCAAGTTTCTATATAGAAATTACATTTTAGATACAGAGAGCAAGCTCAAATTTGATTCGAAGGCATTTTGGTCATTCATAAGCAATAAAAAAAGTCAATAGGGATACTGAAAACTATGTTTTTTAATGATATTATTTCTAATAATGTTGATCAAACCCTGGATCTGTTTGCTTCATTTTTCCAATCTGTGTATTCTAATTCAACATCCAATACTAAAACAAATTTTGATAAAGTATCAAAGATTGATATTGGAATAATGCATCTTGATATCCTTGATGTTGAAAATGCGTTTTTTAATTTGAAACCAAATTCAAAGCCTGGTGTTGATGGCATACCTGCCATAATTCTAAAAGGATGTTTCAAGATAATCTCTGGGCCATTATGTATTATTTTTAACAAATCACTTAGTTCGGGAATATTTATAGATGAATAGAAATCTTCCTTCTTAATTCCTATTTTTAAGTCAGGTTCTAAAAATAATATTGAAAATTATAGAGGTATTTGCAAACTATCTTCAATACCCAAGGTTCTCGAGTCAATCGTCAAATCCAAATTACAATTTCAAATTAAGGAACACTTATCCGAAAATCAACACGGTTTTGTCTCTGGTCGATCAACTGTTTTTAATCTTGCACTCTTTACTTCTTATGTGGCAAATGTTTTAGAAAATGGATTGCAAGTAAATGCAATATATACTGATTTCAGCAAGGCGTTTGATTCAGTTAGTCACAGCATTCTCGTTAAAAAACTTGAAAATTTTGGTTTCCATTCAGCAATACTTAATTGGATCGCTTCTTTCTTAATTGGTAGAACTCAACGAGTACCTATCCATAGAAAACAAATATTCGAGATCTATAGATTGCACATCTGGTGTGCCTCAGGGTAGTCATCTAGGACCGTTATTTTTATTGACGACATAGTGTCGAGAAGTGAGTTGTCAGTGCTTAATATATGCGGATGATTTTAAACTCTTTCTTAAAATAAATAAACTTAAGGATTGCTTAAAGGTACTGCATGATTTAAACCTTCTTCCAGTTGGTGTGATGAAAATTGCCTAAAACTAAATATAAAAAAATGCAACGTCTTAACTTTTTCCAGAAGTTCTTTAATCTATATCTATGATTACAACCTTAATCGATGTCAGTTAAAAAGGGTAGACCGAATTAAAGATCTTGGTGTTATTATTGATACAAAAATGACATTTAACTCACATATCGATTATATCGTAGCTAAATCCAATTCAGTTGTTGGTTTTATTAAAAGAAACAGTCTATAGAATTCACCGATCCTCCTCTGTTTGTATCATTGGTTAGATCTATTCTTGAATAAGCCGATATAATTTGGAACCCTGTATATAATGTGCATTCTGATCGTATCGAAAATGTACAAAGGCGTTTTACCAAATATATATTTAGTAAAATGAGTTGGGATTTTTTCCCCCGCTTATCCTGCTAGATGCCAGTTACTGGGTATTTTGCCTCTTAATAGCAGAAGAAACGCACATGAAATAATGTTTATTAGAGATGTGTTATGTAGCCATGTTACATGCACTTCACTTCTATGTCTTATTCCAATTTATGCCACTGTTAGAACACTGAGAGAAATACATTTTCTTTTTCAGCAATAGCATCGAACAAACTATGGGATGAATGAAACTATCTACAGGTCTATAAGATCTTTCAATAAATTTGGCATTGTTCTGGACTTGCACTATTCCAAGGACCGCTTTAAAAACATTGGCGCAAAATTTTAATTGAATTAGTACGATGCTAAAGCTGTTTTAGTATGATACTAGGTTGAAACAACGAATTTTCAAATTTTAATCGTATATAGCATCATACTTTCTCTACCTTTTTATTAAAGTTAAAATCATCGAATACCTACTTTATTTTTTAGTATCGTGCTAGCTTCATATGACTCTTTGACATTTGCAAACATCAAAAAAGGTTCGTGTACTTACTTTTTTACACGAAATGTCATTGTTTTAGGTGTGTTCAGAAGCAATTTATTAAGAAAATTCCTTTAGTACGATACTAGTTAGAAAATGTTTAAAATTATGAATGAGTTAGTAAACTATTATAAAGTTAGCAAATTGTTAAGTAGTATCATACTAATTCCTTAATAATAGGCTGTTTAAAATTTTTCGCCATTGTCCCTTAGTAATAGACATTCATAGAATCGGTTTTAAAGTCACTTTTTGTCAGATGTAGAAAAGTTGCTTTTAAAATTTCGTAGTAACAGATCAAATTTAACAACAGTCTTATTTATACCAATAATTGTGACTCATTTTCATAATTTCGTTATTGTGAACTGATACACAAACAGATTTCTATTAACCAGATTCGTAAAGTTCTATTGTGATTCTATCATTTTAAATTTAACTTAGTTACAGGAAAGCCGCTTTTAAGTATTTATACGAATGTTTGGTTAAAATCGAACTTAGGCTAGATTCGGATCTATTACTCAGGGCCATTGTATTTAATTTAATTTCTGGCGAATAAAATAATATTTAATTTCATTAATATAAATAGGTACAACTTATTCTTTCTTTTTTATAGTAATAGTATTTATTTTATCTATTATAATTGTAAATAGTCTGTTAAGCTAAGCTTTTAGATGATAAATAATAAATGATCAATCATCAATCTTGCACATACACTATTTCAATGCAGTACGCTTGATTGAAGAAAAATCAACAGATTTTGATTTTTCTTCTTCAACAACAACAAAATTGTACAGGCAGAATAGAGTAGAAACAAAACAGTTGTTTTATGATTTTTTTTCTTAGGCTGAAGACACACCGGATAAAGCAAAACAGAATAAAACAAAACAAAACGTTTTGTTTTTTGTTTCGTTTGGTGTGCATTGAAATGAAACAAAATACGAACTATCGTAAAAGCTTAACTCCGGCTGACAGATAATAACTCTACGGCAAGTAAATACAAATAACAATTTTTTGTTTACAAAATAGACATTATGGTGTTATTTATAAGAAAAGAGAAAGGCTTTTAATCTTGCCAATCTTCAAATGTCATAGTAGGAAATAGCAATCCACAGCTTATCAATACTAATAGTAAGTTTATTGGCATGTTCCTTATCTTTATAATTATATATAGGGCTTCTTGCTTCAATTAAAAAAATAAACTTTTCTCCATCTACGTTCATATTTATTTAAAATTTGCGCACAAAGTAAACGTAGAAGTAAATAAATCTGTAAAGTGCAACGAAAGAAGAAAATAAAAAGAACGGAATCAAAATTTCGTTTTGCAAAAAACAATAGGTCAGCTATCGGCAACGAAACATGTTTTTCTGTTTTGCTTTTGTTTTTATGTTTTGTTTTATTTATCGTCAATTATCGTCAACGACCCTTGATCGAAACGACCCTTGTTCGTTAAAGGAAGCAAATAAATAAAATACTCGAAAATAAATTTAACAAATAAAACTGACGATGTCGGTGACACATTCTGGCCGCCCTTTTCGCGGTAAGGTTAGCGTGTCTGTCACCGTGAATACTTGATACAATGTGATGTTTTTTTTTTATCTAAGGCTGAGGTAGCGTCAGCCTCAGCGGGTCTAAGGTCAATCCGAAGAAAGCACAAAGCTCGGTTTTAGAAAATTCAGAACTCCAGTAATATCCAACTTTTATTCAGTTTAACTTAATCTAAGATACCAAATTATTTCATATACTTATAAGTTTAACATATTCCTAACTAACTAATACGGTATTTCATAAGGATCCTTCAGAAATTCCTCATATTCCTAAATAACTAACACGGTATTTCATATAGGGGCAGACGGTGGGATTAAATCCCTAGCCTTAAACGACGACAGGGCACGGACATACAGTAGGAATTAGCCTTGATTGAATGCCAGACAAAACGGTTGGTGAGAATAAATCTCTAGTCTCTGTTCAAATCGCAGCATGGTTCAAATGTGGAATTATTATTTCCTACTCGTTGAACCACTTAAACATCTTTACGAAGCGTGCGAGACTACTAATGCATTTATTTGCCAGATCGGTAGGATAATTATATCAGAATTCTCCTAAATGAAGCCTACATCAAATGAAGCCTATATCAAAGAATATAGTATATGTATCTCCAGACTCTGGAGAAGCAACTGAGTCTTTCAGAATCCTAACAACATATCGCCTTTCGTTGTAGCGATTTTTTCTCGGTCGTAACATCTGAAAACTCGCTTCAGCGCTAGAAAGGCCATGTTTCACAACCCCAACATCACCGTGTCAGGTCCCCTGACGAGACTTTTTTTGACAGACTTTGTCTCATTTGTAGTGGGAACAACCCCACCACTGAGTTGTTTGAGTATTACTACCTTTTTACTTCCCTCGCTGAATCCTGCATCAGCTGGTGAAAAAAAAATGTGCATATAATTTTTACACGCGTACATCGTACATTAAAAAGAAACTACACACCTTTTACAATTAAATGAAATATATTTTACAAACAAATATCTGATATTGTTGCCTATTCATTTTTTGTTTTGGAAGAAAGAGTATTCTTTATAACTGAAACTAAAAACTTTATAACTTTTAAAGTCAAAAGAAGAGTAATCAACACGAAACTTGCGAATACAAAAAATACATCTAATAAAACATATTTATAAAACGGCACATGAACTCCGTATGACTTAAGCTTCGGTGCTCCATTGTGCCTTATCACATATTCAATCCAAAACAGTGCTTCATCCTTTGGATGAATAGGGTTATCTCTAAAAAGCGCAGACATCTCTTTTGCTTTCTTTGTGTACTGCGGGTTCTCAATAAGCTCTTGGATCTGAGTGACCATTTCAGTTTCTGTCAGTTTCGAAAATACTAATGGTAAAGCGTATCCCTCGCGAACTGATCTTAGTGTATTTTTATGTTGATCTCCATATAAAGGTATGCAGAGCATTGGAACTCCCCAGTGTATACCTTCTTGTGTTCCAAACAAACCACCATGAGTAATAAACAGAATTACATTTTTATGAGCCAATATATCATTTTGTGGCATCCATTTTTGTATCTTAACATTTTTAGGAAGATTCTGTATACTTTCATCTTCATATTTCCAAAGGATATTTTGTTTAACTTTGCTAAATGCCTTGAGAATAATTTGAATTTTATCTGGTGGCATATCAGTACTCTTCATATATGATCCAAGACTAAAATATATTACACCATACTTCGAATTTTCGATGAACTCCTGAAATAAAAAAAAGAAAATTTTAATATACATAGGAACTTGTTTGTTTTTTGGGAAAAAGAGTGCGGGAGTTAATATTAAAGTTTTCCTCTAAAATATTAATTTTTCCTTGCGATGAACATTAATGTTGCCGTGACGGATTCAAAGGAGGAAAGGGAACAACTGTAACTATTCTGCATCGGGATGACCTTTAAACTGCCCGACGTCGCGTCGATGCTTCAAGAGGACAGATAATTACAAAAAAGGTATGGCTTTTTGTCTCATCTTATACAAATCAATAGCTTTAAAAAAAATAGTGATTGTTCAAAAAGATACTTTCTGTAATTTTAAAACTACAATTTTTTGTTAGCCTCTTTTAGAAAGTTATTTAATTTAAATATTAAAAAAAAAAAAACATTTGTAAAAAACATTTGATATTAGGCGTGTTTTTTTGCAAGTTTATACGGAATTGTAGAAAAAAAACAACATCGGGACTAAGTGATTTACATGTAAAAACAACAAGTACTTAAGTCTATACAGACTTAGCTAAGTCCAGATAATTTTCGAGACTTAGGCCGGTATTCACCGAGCTCTCATAACTTAAGAAGCTCATAAACCTATTCACCAAGCAATATTAGTGAAGATCTACGAGCGCTCTTAGAAGTTAGGAGTGGTCCCGACCACTCCTAACTTACGAGCGCTCTCTTCGAAAGTTTGTTCGCTTGTGCATGTGCCACGCACGCATTTGACTCGAATCCATGTGAGCAATGCCAAGTAGAAGAGTATCCATTTGCTGTCAAGACCAACATTCCACAACATTTCACAGTTTGGGTATGCCTGAACAAGAGAGAGTGGCTCTCATTTTCGAACTTCGAAAAACACTTGCGAGTGGTTGGTGAATACCACACAGAAATTTCAAGTTAAGAGCCTCGTAAAGTTAAGAGCCGTTTAGGAGCGCTCGATGAATACGAGCCTTAATCTAAGACCCGATAAAAACCGTGATGCCAAAATAATATTATCTATATGTTATCGATAATTTGTTCAGAGAAGTCAAAAGTGACGTTTCTGGATGCTGGTTGATGCTAGTCGCCAATACAGCTGACAAATGCCGTAGCGTACACAGTGCTTCCAACTATTTGGAAAGAAGTTCCTAAGTCCCGATGTCGTTTTTTTCTACAATTCTATATTGACTTGCGAAAAAAACACGGCTATTGACAAGATCGAAATAGTTGAGATTTCATTGTAAAACTTAAATATGTATTGCAATATTTTCTGTCGGCTGATGGACAATCCATAATTTAATTGATTTAGTAATAAATTGTCTAGATAAATCTAAAATACAATGTAATCACTATATTGATTAAATCTAAACAACAACTCCTAGGCAATGGTAAAACATTTCTCAAAGTACAGCCTTCTGCAATATATATAAAGATTGTGAACAAGATGATCGAAGTTGTCAATGTGGTGATGACAATTTTTAATACGATGATCACAGTTGTAGTTGTCAATATTAGGATCGGGGTTGTAAATACGATGATCACAGTTATCAATAATACGATGATTGCGGTTGTCAATCCGACGATTACAGTTACCAAATTTATGATTTCGGTTGTCAATACGATAATAATGATTGTCAATACGATGATCGCCACAATACCAATTATAATTAAAAACCACTGGTCCCTTGATGTTATTTTCTTCATAATCTCAGTGAATTGCCACACTAGTGGCAGTGGGTAGTGAAAATTAAATAAAAAAAATCATTTAAGACAGATGTGCACTGTGCGTAAGGCATTATTAATTTTTAGCATATCTATAATCGTCTAAGTTTATTATTCATTCCTTTGACCCACGTATCATCAAAATGAAGGGTTGACTAGTTTCCTAACGATGTAATTGAAGTTTAATATGGTCCACTTTATGTGACACATTCTCACTTGTTGAAAAAATCCATCTGCGAGTCCCTAATAATTGTACCTTTACCTCTTAAAGTGATACTTTTTGTAGTTATCTATCTGTTTTTTTTTGGGACATTTTTCGTGGGTACAAGGAAATTGTGCAAACTATTTACTACACACCACACAGCATTTTCTAAAATTCCTAAAGGACATAAATATATATACATATAAACATAAATATGGCCCGAGGTTCTTTTTCTTTCTTTATGTGTAAGTTAAACATTTACTTTTATCAAAATTAGTGTCGCTAAAGTTCTTCAGGGTGTCATCTGTTCTCTTATCCTTAATGTTTGAAATTAAAGAAACTTTAAATTAACATTAAAGAATCATGATTAATCGACTTTGTTAGAAAAAATGGAAAATCTTTATCGATCATAACAAAACAAAAAACTTTAATTAGCTGGAATGAAAATATGAAAAAAGTTAAAAAAATCGATTGGGGTAATTTGTGTCTATTTATCTGTTTAAAGTTTTTGTTTGTCAATTTACCTATCTACAATTGGTTTTTTCTTATAAAAATAACTTTAGTTAACTGTAACTCACAAATTAGATAATTTTAAAAAGAAACTCATATTAAAATGCAGTTAGGTATTATATGTGACTGATAATGCTTATGTCATTAATTTAACTATTTTGATTATAATTGGCGCTGAAGTTCGGTTTTTTATCTCTTTAATTTTTCGTTATCCTACTCAATACCCTGGGCAATGCAGAAAACAACATGACAAACAGTGGGTCATTCGTATTTTGAATGGCATCAAGTAATCATCTCATTGTATAGTACTGTTATGAGACGCTTTTTTATATATCAGCCGTGTTTTATTGGTTAGTGAATATACTACATCGCAAAATTTAACATGGAAAACAACAACAAACGATTAGTGAATAAAAATAAGCTAGTAATTGAAATGGATAATTTAGTGAAGATGGAGTTTCGGATGTTGAAATGTAGGAGGTGTTTATTTGGTGTCCGAAAAAATATATGTGGCATACTTGAGGGTGTGTTCGTTGGTATTTATTTTGTTATACTTTGCCTTTGATAATCCAAAGTGTGATCGCTCCGAAATTTATAGAACAAATATTTTATCAAATGCAAAACTTTAATTCATACCATAATTCCGGCTTTACACTACTGCCACTAATTTTGTCATAAAATATTGAATATTGAAATATTGAATTCGATTGATATGTTTTATCAGTTCACTGGAATTTGTTCAAAAATGTCGTACAACTGCGGCATTATGCTGAATTTATATAACAACTGAAAAAATTAAAGCTAAACTCTCAGAACACCTATTTTATTTATTTTTTATTTTATTTTTTTAGTATCGTTATAACTTCATATGACTCTTTAACATTAAAAAACGTCAAAATAGGTCTGTTTACTTAGTTCTTTGCACGAACTACTATTGTTTTAAGGTTGCTCAGAATCAATTTATTAAAAGAAATTGCCTTAGGCTAGGCTGTTTTGCAACTGTTTGGTTTAAGAAACTAAAAAGTTTGTGTTTTGACACAAACTAAACGATTGCCTAAAATGATTTCGCTATTTAGTGTAACATATAATTATATGCACCTGCGCGGACATTCAACCAAATAGTTCATCTGTTTTCTATAAGTATAAAAACAGTGTTGTGCAACTAAAAATTGAATGTGCGCTCCCAGCCTTAAGACGATATTAGTTAAAAAATGTTCAAAATTAGAAAACTACTTTAAAGTTAGGAAATATATAAGAAGTATAATACTACTACCTTAATAAGAGGCTGTTTAAAATTTTGCGCCAATGTCATTTTATTGAGTACTATGTTTTTTTTCTCCAATACTCAGTATATATATGCGATATATTTTCGCACTTTTGTAAGTTTTAAATCAAATTTAAGGCTAGGCGCGCACATTCAATTTTTAGTTTCGCAACTGTTTGGTTCCTAAAATGAAACATATGGGCTTATATGGGACACCGCACACTTAGAGCAACTCGATTCTCGAAACTAAAAAGTTTGTGTTTTGACACAAACTAAACGATTGCCTTCGCAACAGTTGAGCTGATTTTCATTAATATTTCAACTCAATCTGCATTTTCATGAATATTTCAACTTCAGCTTAAAAACGAGATACAGATCTTTCGAACACATCCGAGTCCGAGTAAGTTAATTCTTAATTCCACAAGTAGGAGGAACAAGGAAGAGTGAGTTAAAGAGTGAATAAAGCGTTTTTTTGGTACTTGTATTACTGCGCTAGATATAGATTACCAATAAAACGCGCCTATCGTTGTGGAGACGTTGCGCGGCGCTGATGTCGTCAAATACATGAAAAGTAAGTTAAGGGTAGGAGTCCCTTGAAAAAATTGGTTAGAATCTTGCGCAAAACTGTGTAGCTTTCACAATTTTCCAAATATTTGTATGAAATAAATGGTTATCGATTGTAAATAAGTATGTTGCCTGTAATATTTTTGTAGCTTAAAAAAATTAAAAATGTCTTATTCCTCAAAACCGCCAGACAAATGAAAAAGTCATAAAATTTAGTACGATGTTTACGCCAACCAATGGGAAATTCATTAAATATAATTTTTTTGTTTTTTTTTTATATTTTCTTTCCAGAGACAATGGCGCAAAATTTTAATTGAATTAGTACGATGCTAAAGCTGTTTTAGTATGATACTAGGTTAAAACAACGAATTTGCACATTTTAATAGAATATAGCATCACACTTTCTCCACCCTTTTATTAAAGTTAAAATCATCGAACACTTACTTTATTTTTTTAGTATCGTGCTAGCTTCGTTAACTCTTCGACATTTGCAAACATCAAAAAACGTTCGTGTACTTAATTTTTTACACGAAATTTCATTGCTTTAGGTGTGTTCAGAAGCAATTTATTAAGAAAATTCTTTTAGTACAATACTAGTTAGAAAATGTTTAAAATTTAGAATGAGTTAGTAAACTACTATAAAGTTAGCAAATTGTTAAGTAGTATACCTTAATAACAGGCTGCTTGAAATTTTCCGCCAATATGTTTTAAGACGTCGCCGCCGTTTTTATTTTTTCTTGTTCTGTTTATTTCCAAAAAAATTTATAAAACTGAAAAATAAATGAAATTTGCAAAGTGAAGTGAATGCATGTAATGTAACTTCTAAAGTTATAAAGGTAACGAAGTAAAATTAACATTTTTGCAAAGCTTAAATACGAATATATGTGAAGCTATTTTATTTTTATATTTATTTTAACAGTAACTATTTAGTTATGAAAATCTAAAAATATTCCTTTTTTTCCCAAATGTTTTGCAATCTTGGTTGGGAAATTGAAAGATATATTATGTATTTAATTTTTTCGAAATATTTTTATATTCAGAGGATAATATATCAAGGAGTTAGCCGCGGTCTTAAAAAAAAATTATAATTTTTCTTCTTACATATTTAAAAATGCAATTAATATAACATTAATCTTGATCACGCACACAAGAAAGTTAGCTTTCCTCTGGGTGGTGTGGTGATGCGTTCCCTTTTTCCAAATTCTCTTCTTATAATAAGAGAAATGGCAAGTGTTATATCGAAGGTGGAAACAAACTCAAAAGAAATAGATCTCGTAAAGCAGCAAAATGTAGCACTTAAAGAGGAAATTCAAGCACTGAAAGTTTTTAAGGATGAAGCTGAGAAAAAATCAGAAATTTTCGATAAACACATGAGAAGAAACAACCTTATTTTCCATGGTATCCAAAGGCAAAAAGTCGAGAAACAAGATATTTGGGACCTATGCCAAAATGTACTAGGAATCACCGATAAAATGGGTATAGTAAAAATTATTCAAATGGGAAAACGACAGCAACCAAGCTACCTTGTTGAATTTCAAAACCAAACTGCAGTTTTCGATATTCTAAGAAAAACTAACAAGCTAGCAAACACAAATTATGGGATCAAAAGAGACCTGACGAAAACGGAACGTACTCGTCAAAACTTTCTTCTTCGAATACGGAGGGATCTTAAAAAGCTCGATCGAACAAAGGATGTAAAGTTCAAAGGAAACCGGCTTGAAATCGAAGGGAAATCATTTTCGTTGTTCGAAGGTGAACTGAAATCTGGAGAGCGGCCTGCTAGAGAGGTTTTAGAAGAAATCTACACAAAAGATCTTTCAAGTTTAGATTTAAGTTTTACTAACTATTATTAGCAGTTAGAAGTCTGTCGCGACGTTAGATTAAGTAAAATAAAATCAAATGAAGAACTTAATATTAATTCAAAGCTTATAAATATAATTTCTTACAATGTACATGGCTTAGGTAACAAAATTTTATATCCAAACTTTTTTAAATATATATGTGAATACGATATCTTTTTTTTATACGAAACCTTTTTAACTGAGGATTTTGAAAGATTTGCCAGATTTCTTAAGGGGTTCAAACTTTTATGGGTACCAGCTGTTAAGAGAGCTAGATTTGGAAGGGCAAGTGGAGGAGCAGTTTACGGCATTAAATCTGATATAAAGCAAGCAAATTTCGTGAAAAAAATGGAACTGGACTTAGTTCGCATAAGCTCGGAAGGACAAGACTTCTACATCATGCCCGTTTACTTAAACTGTAACAGGTGGGAGGAGGACTTCCAAAATTTCAATAACTACTTGCACGAGGAAAACATTGAAAACTTTGCGGCTATCGGAGACTTTAACGCGAGAATAGGAGACAGGCAATATATACCGAATGAAATCACATCTTTAAACTGCCTGATATCAAACAATAGAGTTTGCAAGGACAAGGTATTAAATACGAAAGGGCGAAAGGTGTTAGAAGCGTGTGAAGATATTGGTATGGTGATTCTTAACGGTCGTACTCCAGAAGATGAGGACGGAAGCTTTACTTTCATTGAATCAACTGGATCATCGACAATAGATTTTTGCAGCGTGACATATAACATGCTTAAGAATATAAAAGGCTTTAGAATAGGAGACCAGATTTTTTCTGACCACATGCCCCTGCTGCTATCTCTGGAGTTTGAAAATAACCATGGAGACATTGTTGAAATGAAACTGCTGCCTAAGCTAAAATGGAATGTCAGTCTAGAAAACTCCTACAAGCGAAACCTACATGAACACCTTACAACTTCAGAGGGAGATGAATGGACATCCGAAAATTTGATTGATGCAATTAAGGCGACTGTTGGGACTCAGGAATATACTAAAAGAACTGATGGTAACCAGAAATGGTACGATGAAGCATGTGAACGAGCTAGAAAAAAATCATTTTTCTGGCTTAAAAAAATGCGTAAGAACGATTCACCAACCATAAAAGAAATGTATCTTGGTTGCAATAAATCTTTTAAGGAACTTTGTAAGAACAAGAAAAAAGAGTACTACGAGGCTATTGGCATAAGGCTTAAAGGGGTTAAAAATACTCAAGAATGGTGGAGCTTGGCCAGAGAACTTAAGTCAGTAAACTTTGTTAAGGGAAATCTCATAACTAGTGATATCTTTAAGAATTATTTTGATGGTCTTCTCAATCCGACAATGTGTGCTGTATCGATTCCAGACTTAGCCCCAGCTACAAGTAACGCTATGCTCGATGGAGACATCACTACCACAGAAATTTTGTCGTTCGTTAACTGTACAAAACAAAATAAGGCACCAGGCTACGACAGAGTTCCCTATGAATTTTTTAAAAATGCTCCAGAATCGGCAATTGAAATCATAGGTCGTTTGTTCAACCGGATGCTGACATCAGGGAAAGTTGAGCCCTCTTTTAAGAAATCCCTTATATTTCCCATTTATAAAAAAGGTGATCAAAACATAGTTCAGAACTATAGAGGGATATCTTTCATGGATTCAATTGCCAAGATATTTGCGGGAGTGCTCTTGGCTCGGCTACAGATGTGGGAAAAGGAATACTCCATTCTCAACGAATTACAAGCTCGTTATAGAGAAGGCTACAGCACGGCAGATAACCTCTTCAATCTTTTTAGCATTATTAAGCTCATTCGATTACATAGACCGTAAAGCTCTTTTATTCAAGCTGCAGAAAGTAGGAATATCGGAAAAACTCTTAAAAATAATAAAAGACCTTTATGAAAATACAGAGGCAGCTGTTTGGGATGGAGAAAAACTCTCGGATTGGTTCAAAACGTCAATGGGTGTTAAACAAGGATGTTTATTAAGCCCACTTTTCTTTGCTTTGTATATAAATGACATCCATGACTGCATTGGTGGCGGTATACAGTTAAACGGCTTGCAGATAAGAGTTCTTATGTATGCAGACGATATTGTGCTGCTTGCTGACAACCCACAAGTCCTTCAGTCAATGATCGATAAAATATCTGAATATACCCGACGATGGAATCTTTTGATTAATCTTGAAAAGTCCCAGGTTCTAGTTTTTAGAAAAAGAGGTGGAAGATTAAGTTCACAAGAACGTTGGAAGTTAAATGATCAACCAATTGAAGTCGTCAACAGGTATAAGTACCTAGGAGTATGGCTTACACCTGGATTATGCTTATCAGAACACTTCAAAGAAAGATCTAAAATGGCTCGACAGAGTCTTAATCTTACGTGGAATAAGTTTATTGCGAATAAAGATGTCAAACTCTCCTCCAAGATAGAAATTTTCAACGCTGTATCGAGGGCTATCTTAGGATACGGTGCTCAAGTATGGGGATACTCAAGGCATGATGAAGTGGAGAAAGTTCAAAGATATTTTTTCAAAAAAGTACTCGGCCTACCAAGCCTAGCACCAAATTATGTGCTTACACTTGAATGCCAAATGAAACCAATTTTCGAACACACCATGAGATGCCACATGAACTATATTGGAAAAGTTCTCAACTTTTATGGAAACAATAGGCTACCTAAGTTCCTAGCAAATATAATAATGGAACAGCGGATATTTTGGTTTCAGAGTTGGGAAAGTCACATCAGACAGCCTGGTATTGTTAAAAACCTACCAAATTTTGTTTCAAACAGGAATATCTTCAATGCTGTTGTTGGTGAAGTATCGGAAAGAATTATCGGAGAAGATAAACATGAAGCATTACAAAGAGCACATCTGACAAGATCTCATAGCATCTATCATCTACTCAACTTTGATGCAGGCAAGGATTATGTTTGTGATGATAAGAAATTCTCTTCGATCAGGTGGATATTGAAAGCACGAGCAGGCCTCATAAAACTCAATGGTACAATGAGGACAGTACAGGAAAACCCTAATTGCTCTTTCTGTAATATGCTTGAAGAAGAATCTCTCGTTCACTTTATTGCAATTTGTCCGATTTTGAGTAGCATACGACGCATTTGCTTTGGAAGAGTTACAATGGATGAAAGCATGGTTATCAACTTACTTAATGGAGAAATGAACTGGACTCCCCTTGTGAACTACCTACAATCAGCACTTAAATATAGACAGGAGTTAATAAGCGAATTTAATTATTAATAATATAAAAAATATAAAAAATGTATTTAATGAAAAACAGCCACTTAACTTAATTAAAGAGGAATTTGATCGCGACAGACGACATTATGTCATTGTTGTATAAATTTTTTGTTTTAAATATTAATTCAAATTTATTACATTTTTAAACGTGTGTTACTATTATGGTATATAATATTCAAGTATAAATCTGAAAAATGTATAAATATTGTACCTATTATATAAAATTGGATTCAGAATAAACAATACTACTACTACTACTACTACTACTACTACTACTAATAAGAGAAATTATGTGCAGTCAGTCACGAAATTCTACATATAGTTCTTGAAAAGTGTTAATCAAAGATTATGGCAAAAAATAATACATTTGGGCTATTAGGTATCATACTAGTATTTATTTATCAATAACTAAAAAAAGAATGATTTTCGCAGAATTACATATGCATTAAATGACAAAAACTAAAGTATTCAATTCAAAAAATTAATAAAAAAAAAAACAAAATAACTTTGATATTTTGTTGCACTTTCTATTGTTTCCTGTGCAGGCCTAATTCATCCTGGCATAGAAATGACTATTTTAAATCTTATATGATAAGCATTTTTATATGGTAAATTTATTTGAAATGATTTCAGTGGCTTCGATGTTTGCTTCGTTTTAAAATATTTCATTTCCTTATTTCAGATTTGTTTTTCAAGTCTGTAGTATTCAACTATCTCGTTTGAAAAGATTTGTGCTATTTCTTCCTCTATTCTCCGACATGTGCAATGCAATGATAATTTTTGCTTAGTTTTATTTATTGCACGCCAACGGGAGCCGGCACTAGAAGGACCAAATATACAAAAAAACATTCCGAAGCAGAGGCTTGAGTTCGTTTACAAATTTACGTTTGAAAATTTTGATGCTTTTTTGTTTCCAGCTGAGGTAGGTCAGCGGGATCCAGGGTCAACCGAAGAAAGCAGTAAAACTTGGCCAATAGAGAGTTCATATAACTTTACAATATTTACGATCTTACAATAAGCTAGCAAAGTATTTCATATACTTTAACAATATTCATATGGCCTTACAATAAGGTAACAGAGTATTTCATATACATTAACGGCGGTTTTGGTGAGGAGATTCAGGCAGCGAAGATTGGGATAAAGTCCCTAGTCCGAGTGGTAGGGGTTAAGACAGCGAAGATTGGGATAGAGTCCCTAGACTTAACTACGGCGGTGGAGGAGAGGATATTCAGGCAGCGAAGGTTGTCATAGAGTCCCTAGTCTGAGAGGAAGAGGAGAGCGGAGGGGGTATTCACGGCGGAAGCCAAAAGTTTCGAAGCTACTACCTGGTATGAGTGACCAGAAGTGTGCTTCTTATTGAGATGATCTTTACCTTGTACACTTGATTGGTACAAAAGACACGGTGGCAAGAAGAATCTGATTTTCGATGAATTTCTCACTGTTACTTGTCGACCTGGCGGCCAAAACCAAATGTGAATTGTAACACTAACGAACGAAATTTATTTGCTGACGTCGCAAACCATCTGTGTGTGTCCTCTTTTGCATATTTGCGTGGGCGCTTTGAGGTATGCAATACTTTCTGGTCATTTCATGTGGAATAGTAATTAAAGTAGAATTTCGGCGTTCTTTCTTATTTGGGTTGTAATCGGTGTAAATAGGTTAAAAGGTGTAACTTCGTTACAAAATGTACCACCATAAAATGTTGTTAATTTATAATAAAAAAAAAAGACTGGCCCGGACCGAAATCGCTCTTTAATAAAATACACACGAGGACGTGAGTAGACAAAAAGTTTCAAATGTATAAAATGTAGGTTTATTTTACTTAATATGCATAAAATTTATTGGTTTCTATACCAAAAATCTTCTAAAATAGTATAATGTGAAAAAATATGAACAGTATTTTTAAATACCTACCGTTAGTCTTGGAGCTAAAAAATTAAACTTTTAATTCTAGAGAATCTCCGAAGACTCTTGAATACCAAATAAGAAGAAAATCGCTTCAGCGGGTAAGTGTACAAACAAAGTGGAGCTGAAAGTGAGCAAGAGCAAAGAGCAAAGAGCAAAGAGCAAAGCGGAGAAATCAAACACAGAGGTGGAGCAAAGCTGCGATTTCAAATATGTTTGATTTCTCCACTATCATCACTGCGATGATATTTTATTCGCAAAAAAAAATAGAATAGAAAAGAATGATCTATTGCTTGTTTACTTTTACTTTGTTCTTGCTCCACAATAGCTAGGCTTCATCCTTGCTCTCTTCTCGTACTCTTTGGTCTTTTGTCTGATGAATTTCGCAGCTTTGCTCTCAGCTCCACTTTATTTGCATCCTAAGGCTTCAGACAGACGTATAGACCAATAGAGGAACATAATTTCGGAACCCACTTTTTACGTCTTCTCCATCATCGCAATGTCGAACTTAATCAAAATCTCGTGTTCGACTTTTTTCGAAATGCAAAACTTGACCTTTAGTACCTATCTTTAACCCAAGTAAAAAATCTGTAGTACAGTTTTTGAGAAAAAAATGTATACTTAAATTTGGAAAAAAATATTTTTTGTCGTAATAAAAAAGGGAAAAAAATTTCAACGAATAATTAAAAAACACACAGATCGACAAGCTATTATGGCTGCAGTCGATAGTATTCAGAAACAATCTGTTTAAGTCTTCCCTTTTATTGTAATGTCAAGTGATTGATTTTTTTACGATTGCATACCTTGTCATATAGAACTCATTAATTTATTACATGTATTGGAAAAATAGTTTGTGGTCGAGAAATAAAATGCCGTCCGATTTGTGGAACAAATATGAAACTATGCAAACAAAATTTAAAAAACCATTACAGCAGTTTAATTTATAATTTGCTTTTAATATAAAACACATATTTCTGAATATTATTTCAAATACATACTAAGAAGCTCCTTTTAAAAAAATAAGGTCAAAATCGGTAAAGCCGGCAGTAAAAAACTCTATATTTCGCATATTTGTTTTTTTTACCTTTTTATCAAAATTTTAAAAACAGTTTTAATAACGGTTGTACGGTAGTATAAAATAAGAAATTATTCATATTAAACACATAAATTCTAAGGTAAAAGTATGAGAATTTAATTATTTTGTTCATATAGATATCGTTTGAATCTAATGGCAGCAGTGGTTGTGTTCTTTCGATACTATGATTCGAGAAATTTGAAGTTTGGATCGCCACTCTATCAGAGCTTTCAGTAAAATCATAGTTAAGACGATTAGAACTGTGAGAGAACTGTCGCTAATAAAAAAAAAAAAAAAAAAAAAAACAGATAAAAAACAATTCGATTGCGTGTATAAAAGCTGATAGATGTTTCTTTAGAAAACTACCTATATAAAAGTTAAATTCGATCAGCTGCCATGCAGATAGGTTTACTCAAACGAGGAGATGCAAATCTTGAAGAAATTCTGTTAGTTGCGAAAGTTTTTGAAACTTTTGCCTAGCAACAAAAATTATTTGATGCAGATTAGCCACACCCACATATTAATTATGAAGTAAATAAATTTGTACGAAGTCGATGTATTAGAAAACAAAACATGATTTCCAACATCTGGTGGGGCACACAATGCATTTTGCTATATATTTATATTCTGGTTACGTTGGCTTATTTTCGATGGACTATATTAATAATAACGGGTGATTTTTTAAGAGCTTGAGAACTTTTTTTTAAAAAAAAAACGCATAAAATTTGCAAAATCTCATCGATTCTTTATTTGAAACGTTAGATTGGTCCATGACATTTACTTTTTGAAGATAATTTTATTTAAATGTTGACCGCGGCTGCGTCTTAGGTGGTCCATTCGGAAAGTCCAATTTTGGGTAACTTTTTCGAGAATTTCGGCCGGAATAGCCCGAATTTCTTCGGAAATGTTGTCTTCCAAAGCTGGAATAGTTGCTGGCTTATTTGTGTAGACTTTAGACTTGACGTAGCCCCACAAAAAATAGTCTAAAGGCGTCAAATCGCATGATCTTGGTGGCCAACTTACCGGTCCATTCCTTGAGATGAATTGTTCTCCGAAGTTTTCCCTCAAAATGGCCATAGAATCGCGAGCTGTGTGGCATGTAGCGCCATCTTGTTGAAACCACATGTCAACCAAGTTCAGTTCTTCCATTTTTGGCAACAAAAAGTTTGTTAGCATTGAACGATAGCGATCGCCATTCACCGTAACGTTGCGTCCAACAGCATCTTTGAAAAAATACGGTCCAATGATTCCACCAGCGTACAAACCACACCAAACAGTGCATTTTTCGGGATGCATGGGCAGTACTTGAACGGCTTCTGGTTGCTCTTCACTCCAAATGCGGCAATTTTGCTTATTTACGTAGCCATTCAACCAGAAATGAGCCTCATCGCTGAACAAAATTTGTCGATAAAAAAGCGGATTTTCTGCCAACTTTTCTAGGGCCCATTCACTGAAAATTCGACGTTGTGGCAGATCGTTCGGCTTCAGTTCTTGCACGAGCTGTATTTTATACGGTTTTACACCAAGATCTTTGCGTAAAATCTTCCATGTGGTCGAATAACACAAACCCAATTGCTGCGAACGGCGACGAATCGACATTTCACGGTCTTCAGCAACACTCTCAGAAACAGACGCAATATTCTCTTCTGTACGCACTGTACGCATTCGTGTGGTTGGTTTAATGTCCAATAAAGTAAACTGAGTGCGAAACTTGGTCACAATCGCATTAATTGTTTGCTCACTTGGTCGATTATGTAGACCATAAATCGGACGTAAAGCGCGAAACACATTTCGAACCGAACACTGATTTTGGTAATAAAATTCAATGATTTGCAAGCGTTGCTCGTTAGTAAGTCTATTCATGATGAAATGTCAAAGCATACTGAGCATCTTTCTCTTTGACACCATGTCTGAAATCCCGCGTGATCTGTCAAATACTAATGCATGAAAATCCTAACCTCAAAAAAATCACCCGTTATAAAAATTGGTTTCTGTATCCCTGAAACCAGATTAAACAAAACCTTAAACCTTACCTGCAAGTCATTGGGAAGCGGTTTAGCTGGCTTGATGTGAATACCTCCGATACTAACTAGACCAGGCATACTTGGTCTTGGCAAATCAATACTTCGGTGACTGTTAACCAATATTAAAGATATATTTTTCTCCAAATCTCTTACAGATGGTAAATGTCCTAAAATATAAATCAATTTTTTTTCCATCTTCCTATATATATATACATATTTTTTTAATTTTACCTTTAACATGATCCTTAAAATGTCGTTCAGCCATGTCCTGCATCTGTGGCATATAATACCATCTACGAAACACGTAATCGTAAAGTGATAAATATGTGTTGTATAATCTTTCCTTAAATGACATAGTATCAGTGTAAGACAGTAACAAATGCGGGACAATTGAAAGTGGTGTCAGGAGACCCATAGCATGGTCCATATTATCCGCGTAACCCATAGTTCCTTAAATGCAAATCTGGCATTATCATAAACTTATGTAGTTGCATAAAATTTCTATTTCCAAACCTATTGTAATAATTGGAGCGTTGAATTTGTGGGCGAACATAAGAAAACTTTCATGGAAGAACTGTTCCAAAATTATCAAATCAAATTTGACATCACTTTGAATAAGCTTTTTCACATTGGTGTTGTTCAGAGCGAATTCAGATGTCTGAACACCTAAGTCCCACCACATTTGAAGATTTTGAAAATCACTGCTAAAGCGCATATTAAATATAACACTTTTTGGATCTACAAAGAGAAAAAAGGCATTCCATCATTGTATTGTTGTATAATTGCTTACAAATAAACAGAATAATAAACACTTGTAAGAAAAATTTTAATTTCTTTATAATAGATTCGAAAAAATATTTATTTTATTTATTTATTTAAGGTTTCTTAATTTTTACTAACATATTCTATTAATATTTTTCGGTAAAAATATTATTTGCTTAGACTCAGTTTAACTGAGTTAACCAGGGTTATTACGGCCTTGCATATAAATAAATCCTTAGAGGAACATTATTTTACCTTTTTTCCAGATTCCTAGTTTTCGAAGGTTTTGAATTCGAATTTAACTTCAGCACTGATGGGGCTTAAGTTTTAGAGATATCTAAGGCTCAGAGTAAGAAACAAATAATCGAGGTTACGTTGAAGCACTAATAAATTTGTCTCCCCCAAACTCGTCCCAACATCTGCAAGTACTCTTAAGTACTGATCTTTCCCTCAAATATTCAATTTAAATCTTGCTAAAACTTCTGTACACATTTTAATTAATTGATTAATTAAAAAATTTGGGATTCAGCTTTCTCACTTCCGATTTCATAAATATCGCTTTTCGTGTTTGGGTAAATTTCATAAAACTGATACTTTTATGTTCCTAGGCAATTTAAATTGTTCTAATGATTACATTTTCTAAGACGACAACTTGTGAAAAAACTTGGCTCCTTTCCTTATCCTTTGCTTAGAATTTCAATTTTTTATTTAGACTAAGAGCCCACAGCAATTTTTGGGTGTGATTGATAACAAAAAATAATTAGCATAATCATATAGTCCTTTAGTATTACTAGGAAAACCCTCGCCCGTTTCGCATGGCGTAAAAAAAAATATAATTTTTTTCATTTGTTTTATACGTGCTTTATTTTATATTTTTTATTCCAATGCTTTTTGATAAAAAATATTCTTGGTTTTTCTATTGTTGGTCGTATAAATGAATAAGGCGGATGGTTTACCAACACGTGAACAACCAACATAAAGTTGGCCATGAGAAAAAACTGGATGTTCCATATGTATACCACAGATTTCAAGCGTTTGGCCTTGAGATTTATTAATTGTCATGTCAAAAACAATACGAATAGCAAACGCTTAGCCTGAAAACACACCGGATAAAGCAAAACGTTTTCTATTCGATAGTCAAAAAAACACACCAAGCGAAACAGAATAAAACAAAACAAAACGTTTTGTTTTTTTGTTTCGTTTGGTGTGCGTTGAAATGAAACAAAATACGAACTATCGTAAAAGCTTAATTCCGGCTGAAAGATTATAACTCTACGGCAAGTAAACACAAATAACAATTGTGTGTTTACAAAACAGACATTATGTGTTTATTTATAAGAAAAGAGAAAAGCTTTTAATATTGCTAATCTTCAAATGTCATAGTAGGAAGTAGCAATCCACAGCTTATCAATAGAAAGTTTATTGGCATGTTCCTTATCTTTATAATTATAGATAGGGCTTCTTGCCTTAATTAAAAAAAATGAACTTCTCTCCATCTACATTTTTCATATTTATTTAAAATTTGTGCACAGAGTAAACGTAGAAGCAAATAAATCTGTAAAGTGCAACGAAAGAAGAAAATAAAAAGAACGGAATCCAAATTTCGTTTTGCAAAAAACAATAGGTCAGCTATCGGCAACGAAACATGTTTTTCTGTTTTGCTTTTGTTTTTATGTTTTGTTTCATTTGGTGTGCGTTGCACCATAAGCAAGTAGGCAATTATCGTCAACGACCCTTGTTCGAAACAGTTTTGTTGCATTCGGTGTGTGTTGCTCGTATACAATAGCATGTATTTTCGACAACCACCATCGAAACACTTCAAACAAAAAACATGTATTTTGTTTCGTTTTCTTTGGTGTGTTCAGTCTTAAAAGAAACAATGTTCTCTTATTTCACGAAACAAAAAAACACGTTTTGCTTTATCTGGTGTGTTTTCAGCCTTAGATAAATTCAAATGGTAAATCAGGTGCAATCATTGGTATATGTGGTATTAAAACATCTTCGCCTTTAAATTTAAAAGTTAAAATTGTTCATAACATAACATAAATTGCTTCAATAACATTATTCATTAATCGTTTGACTACTAATCTGGTGCCATTACATAATCTTGGATGATTTAGATTTCTTAACATTATAATTGGAATACCAACTTTCAATTGTAAATAATGTGGCGGAATACCTAGTAAATCCAATGAATTTAAAAACTCGATCAGATAGTTGACAACTTCATCCGGATCATTCTTCATTCTTCATCAGGGCGGTATCAATAGATTTATTAGTTACATTTGCACCTGGTATTTTGTTCATAATTTCAGATTGATACTACAGTAAAACCCGCTTAAGAGAAACCCGCTTAAGAGAAGGCATAAAACCATTCAGTTTTTTGTGTTCGAATTAATAGTAGCATTGACAAAAAAAGTCAATTAAGCAATTCATTTCACAATTTTGAAAAAAAATTGGTCTAAACTTGTTTTTTCATTTTTTTTAACAAAATTTTGAGTTTGCATGCGAATTTTTTAAAAACTATTGACATAAATAATTTAATTTAAATTTAGGATTATAGAACAGACTTCTGGCTCTCAAAACCGGTATAGTTCTTTATTGTAAGTGTTGCCGTTGTTTTTTAATATTTTTTTTTCAATTTAAGTCATTTTTTTTTCTAAATTCGCCCCTACCTCCTAAACGGGACGAGATAGACCCCCCCTCCTATAGTAAAAAACGATTGTATTTGACCCTTCTACAAAAATCCGTTATCAATTTTTGGCGCCTAAGTTATCGTATTCTCCCCATCTTATTTTAGCTTTCAGTATTTTATAGGTATACTATTGTTTTTTTTGTTTGTTTTTTTTGTTTGCTTTGTACGCGTGCGTATGTAGGTATTTACAGGACCGGCCCGAGCTAAATTAGAGCCCTGCGCAAGCTTTATCACTGGCGCCTCTCATTTGGATTGGATTGGCGGAAAAAGTCATTTCCTCATTACCCAAGGGGTACCCTTTGCAATGCTTTTTTTTAACGAGGTATCCCCAAGAGGCCTATTCCTAGATAATACTTATATTTAATTAAAATAAATATGATTTTTATTAAAAACTAAGAAATCAAAAATATATCACAAAAATAATAGTCAAAAAATATATCACAAAAATTTAGGAATTGAAAAAATATTTTTTGAAGTAAGAAATATTTTAAAACTAATTCAAAAACATAACAACATACAAATAAATAATGAACTCATTAATTGTTGTTGAATTAAAAAGTTTTATATTCATATTTAATTTATTTAGTGTAGGATAATAATGACATTTCGTGTAAAAAAGTAAGTACACGAACCTTTTTTGATGTCTGCAAATGTCAAAGAGTCATAATGAAGCTAGAAGCTGGAGATACTAAAAAAATAGAGTAGGTATTCGATGATTTTAACTTTAATCAAAGGGTAGAGAAGTATGATGCTATATTCGATTAAAATTATTGTTTTAACCTAGTATCATACTAAAACAGCTTTAGCATCGTAATAATTCAATTAAAATTTTGCGCCATCATTTTTTTCTAAAATATCAAACTAGATTAATATGCAACATAAAACTTGAAACTTAAATTTTACTTCCTAATGACTGCATGTTTCTATTCTCAACGTTTCCAGCCTCAGATATTTCAATAAGAGCTTCATATTATAGCTTCTTAAATTTTTTTGAATGGTTTTAAAGCATTTAGTCTACTCCCATCTTGTTTCAGAAAGGAGTTTTAACCCTAGAAAGGTAATCTTCGTCGATCAGACGAACATCATTTTTTCTTTTTTTAATTTCTCTTTTTTGCTCTTTTTCGCGATCGCTTTTGTTCTTCGTGTAGCTCTAGTCATTCATGAGTTCTCGTTGTGTGCAGACGTTCATTGGCATATGTTCAAAGGTAAGTGTACTTTTCAGGGAAAAATGGCGCAAATGTTCGTCGAAACGACGTAGATTACCTTTTGTGTAACTTTTAGTGTTGCATTAGAATTTTAAATGTGTAAGTTTTTTTTACAACCTACGTTACTAACTTCAGTTGCAGAATGGCTTCGCGATTGGTTTTTTCGACTGAGGAAATAGAAAATATTATGGGAACATGCGACTTTAGCGAAGACGAGAATTTCGATGATAGCGAAGAAAAAAATGATGCGGATGACAATGTGGAGGCTGAAGAAGGCTCGGATTGGGAAGATGACAATGAATCAGAAACGCAAGAAGATGCTGAAGAGAATGTACCTCTTAGTTTATTGAGAGAATACGAAAAGACAAAAATAATTTCATTCCCCAAAAACATTTTGCGAGGTAAGAACAGGCATGTATGGACGAATAAAAAGAAAAAAGCTGCAGTTATGGTACAAACATTGTACATCAAGCGCGAGGTCCTACAAGAACAACAAAAGGAATTACTGACCCATTATTGTGCTTTCAAAGTTTTATAACGGAAGAATTTATAGAAGAAGTTGTGAAGTGGACAAATGTTGAAATTGATAACAAAAAGTCCAATTTTGAAATTCAAAATGCCACTGTGAAATTGACCAACAGTACTGAAATATATGCTTTGAATGGGATTTTAGTTCTGACAGCCGCACTAAAGGACAATCATCTGACATGTGAAGAACTTTTCGACTGCTCATACTCGGGGAATAGGTATACTTTCACAATGAGCCAAGCTCGATTTAAATTTCTTATAAGGTGTTTGCGGTTCGATGATAAATCGATAAGACAAAATATTATTTCTGACAAATTCTCACCAATAAGAAATTTGTGGGAAATATTTATTCAAAAATGTCGGCAAAATTATAATCCTAGTCTCTACATGACAATAGATGAACAACTTTTAGCTTTTCGTGGCAGATCATCCTTCCGTATGTACATCCCCAACAAGCCAGCTAAATATGGCTTGAAAATTATTATGATGTGTGATAGCGCAAGCAAGTATATGGTTGATGCAATGCCATATTTGGGAAAAGGTACTAATACTGGGAACCTACCACTTGGCGAATATTGCGTAAAAGAAATTACCAAAAGTATTCATGGCACAAACCGCAATATTACGATGGACAATTGGTTTACGTCAGACCAACTCGCAAATTCACTTCTTCGTGTGCCGTACAAACTTACACTCGTGGGAACTATGCGGTCTAACAAGAGGGAAATTCCGAAGGAAATGACCAAATCAAAATCTCGGCAATGTGGAACGTCAATGTTTTGCTATGACAATGAGTTGACACTGCTATCTTATAAGCCAAAACCAAATAAAATGGTTTATTTACTCTCTTCCTGCAATGAGGAAGGAACTACTAATTTGAAAACGGAAAAACCACATATGATAGAGTTCTATAACCAAACAAAAGGAGGGGTGGATACGTTTGATCAAATGTGCAGCAACGAGCAACATGTCATGTTCTCGTAAAACTAATAGATGGCCGATGTGTATCGTGTATGTTTTATGGCATCTTGAATATGGCATTCATAAATAGCTTTGTCATATACGCACACAATGTTATCTCTAGTAATCAGAAACCATTGAAAAGGAGAGATTTCATGAAGAACCTACATTCCAGTCTTGTTGCACCTTGGATGAAAAAGCGACTAGAAGCACCAACTTTGCGCGCAAAAATCAAGAATAATATTCATCAAAATATTGCTCAAAATGAAGCAGAGGAGAACGAAACTGCAATTAAAACCAAAAAGAGGAAAAACTGCAAATTTTGTCCATATCAAAAAGGGCGTATGACAAAATCAGTATGCGTAAAATGTAAGGAGAGTATATATGCGGCGAGCACAAAATTGAAATTTGCACAAAAAGTGCAAAATAATTTATTGTTTTTTTATTGTTATTTTTTTATTGTTTTAAATGAATTTATCATTATGTTTTTCCTTTTTAATGAATTTTGTTAATTTTTTTTATTTATTTATTTAAAAAAAACTTAAATGTTGTCAAAAAACGGTCTTCATAAATCTTTAAGGAGAATAGAAATTCACAAATATAAAAAATAAAATAAAAAGTGTGTTTTTATTAAAAGAAAGGTTTGATAAAAATAAATTATTAACATCTACAAGAATTTGTTAATAACTTTTCGAAAAAATTGCATTTAAATTTTACTTCCTCGATTCGACGAATGATTACCTTTAACGTACTAAAAAATATGAATACCTTTCTAGGGTTAAGGTCAAACCAGCGAAATTTTTTGTATATATGTATGTATGTCCCAACGCATTGTTGAACCTGATACAAAGTTTTATATGCATTAAGCAATGTCAAAAAAATTAACAGCCTCCAATGAGCAGCAAGCTGAATCATTAAAAGCCAACAACAACCAAAGGGAATGCAAGCAGCCTGAACAAAATAAGCTCTTGGTTCAAGACACTTAATTTTGTTTTGAACACCAGCCTCTTTTCCTTTCATGTTTTAACCATTATGATAACCTTATACATACTCGTATACACTACTGGAATAGTAGCGTAGCAAGTTTTATTGTCAATATAGATTCCCTATCCTTTCTTTTGTTTTGAGTTTTTTTACCATAATACATAGACAAATAAAGTAATTAGATAAGTCAAAAAATCCCTTTTTAAATTTAAACAATAACTGGCAAGAACAAAAAAATAGAGAAAAGGAGAAATTGAATAAAACAGATTCACTCATTAACGACAAACCTTCCTCAATATTACGAGTAGTCATCGCATCATCATCACTCAAGTATTTCCATATTTCAACCCTTTGTCTCATTCTCGACACACGACAGTGATAAAATTTCACTCATAAACAGAGGCCAGTGCCAAACTAAAACATAGTACAAGAAACAATCAACCGCAAGAGTTTAAATTCCTAGACGCAACTTTTAATTCTGCGCACTGACATGCCAATGAGTATGAATTTTGTACCTCAGAATGTCTGTTTGAGTACCTAACATTGCTGACTTCGATTTAATATAGAAGAATTGGCATCGTGCGCATGTTACGAGAAGTTATCAACATGCATACTGTTAATTGTCTGTATTTGCTGTTGAAATTCTGTTTTATGTTACACTGCATAGGGGAGGGATATCAAAATAAAATAAATGCATTCACTCATACACGCGATGTAGTCCAATCAAATTAGTATTTTATATCTACAAAAAATACTGCGTCGAATTTTTTTTTTGTTTCTTAAAGAGTACCTATTCGAGAGTGTAAAACCAAAAAGTTCGAACAAAAAACGCCCATGCGTTGTTCGCCATTTTGAAAAAGGTTTTGGAAAGCGTGAACTCGATTTTCTCGGCTCCTATCATACATACAGCTGTATTTTTTTTTTTAGGTTTGTACGTTAAAACATCTTCTTTAACTTTTGTTGAGAAAAAAATTTTAAACCTCTTTCCAAAAAAAAAGTTATCGACGAAAAACTGTCGAGATTTTGAAGTGAAAAATGGTTTTTAACGTTTATCTCGCCTCATGTTCATCTGATCGAAAAAATACTTAAGTTGTTTTTTATAGATCATTTTATTTCCTATATTTTGGTATATTAAAATTTTATGTGCGACAAAAACTGTAGGAAATATAACCTGTCAAAATGGCCAATATCCTGCGAAAATTAAAAAAAAAAGAAAAAGAAACTCACGTTTGAAAATTTTCAAATTTGATTATGTTCATTATGATTTATGAAATTTAAAGAAACAAATCAAACTCTTTTCCACAACACCACCGAGGTAGAGTTATGGTGCATTTTTTTTAATATGGGGTCTCCAGGAGGTATAATCCAGATCCAACGATGTTGATAGCAACGTTTTGGGAGCCGCCGGAGAAAAAGTTTTTATTGCGTTGTTCAATGGGAAGGAAAATGGGTCACTGGATTCTTTGCGATATAGCGACTTTGTTAAAACGTCAAAAAAACTAAGTTTAATCTATCTTCATTACCTCCTAGTGCAACAGCTGCTCGGCAACACACATTCCGTACCTACCATCAAGTACAGACTTGGATCGATGTTCACCATGACCCACTAAAATGGGGTTGGAAAAGAACTCCGAGGGGATTAGAGCCAGTTACAACCACTCAGGATCCAGCTCCACAAAGCATATTGCAAACTATACCCTGCAAATGCAAGGGCCAGTGTGGCCAAGCTTGTGGCTATCGGAAAACTGGTCTGAATTGTTCCTTATTATGTTTTTACTGCAGTGGAAAAACATGCGAGAATATTCCTACCTTGCAAAATTTACTGGAAGATGAAGACGCATGTGAAGACTTTTGCTCACCTGAAAACATTGAAGAAACTACCATTGACGATCCCAGCACAAACAAAGTTAATATGATCATTGATGTCTGCACGCCTAGCCCCAAAAAAAAGGAGATAAGAACGACATGAGAAAACTATGCCACATTGAGCTATCGATAGGCTGATATAGAAACGAAAACGATTTAATCGTGGATTATACCTCCTGGGGACACCATATTAAAAAAAACGCGCCGTAACTCTACCTCGGTGGTGGTGTGGAAAAGATTTTGAACTGTTTTTTTAAATTTCATAATGAACATAATCAAATTTGAAAATTTTCAAACGTGAGTAAATTTTTTTTTTTAATTTTCGCAGGATATTGGCCATTTTGACAGGTTATATTTCCTACAGTTTTTGTCGCACATAAAATTTAAATATACCAAAATGTAGGAAATAAAGTGATCTATAAAAAACAACTTAAGTATTTTTTGATCAGATGAACATGAGGCGAGATAAACGTTAAAAACCATTTTTTACTTCAAAATCTCGACAGTTTTTCGTCGATAACTTTTTTTTGGGAAAGAGGTTTCAAATTTTTTTCTCAACAAAAGTTAAAGAAGATATTTTAACGTACAAACCTAAAAAAAAATACAGCTCTATATATGATAGGAGCCGAGAAAATCGAGTTCAAGCTTTCCAAAACCTTTTTCAAAATGGCGGACAACGCATTGGCGTTTTTTGTTCGAACTTTTTGGATTTACACTCTCCAATAGGTACTCTTTAAGAAACAAAAAAAAAATTCGACGCAGTATTTTTTGTAGATATTTCGAATTAATTAATTTAATTTGACTGGACTAATGGTGAGTGTGAAGAATAACGTAACAGTAGATTGATAAAGAGAAAAATAGCAAATATGTAGGTATCTGTTGTTAAGCGAACAAAATTGTGCACTTTGTAAAGATTTTGTGATGTAGTTTTTTTTACTTTGGGAATGGGGGTGTGTATAGGAAATTAAACATCGACTTATTTTTGGAAAAGTAGATAGGTATCTATATATATATATATACCGTTGGACTCTCGTTAACTTGAACATACGATAACTTGAACATTCCAATAACTAACAAATATTTTTTCCCTTTACGCATTCTATACCTTGAACGGACTATTTTTAAGACTCAATACCTTGAATTTTTCCCCTAAGTACTCTATAAGTTGAACAAGTAAAATTTATGCGAACTCTGTAACTTGAACAAAGTTTAATATTGAATTTCTTAAATTTTTGAATTTATGCAAGGTACCTGGGATGTTAGTACAGAAAGCAAACGGTTTTTGTTAAGGGGAATCCCAGGAAATTTCTTTAGTATTTCCGTATAAGGTTTTATTCTTCATAATCGGTGAATTTCTGAATTTCATTTGAACACGTGCGTAGTTAGGGATCGAAAAACGTTTCAATTAGAATTAATTATTAATAATATCATTATTTATGTTTTAAAATTCTTTAAAATGAACCATTATTAAATAAAAACAACAAAGTTTTTAACTTGATCCAGTAACTTGCACAATCCTATAGCTTGAACATTCCTGGTTTCGTCCGTGTTCAAGTTAACGAGCATCCACTGTATATGTATATCTGTCTTTAAATTCAGAATTAGCTGTTAGTTATATAATAAATACTAATATTGGAGTGAGCTATAAAAAGAAATGAGACTTAAAAAAGATGGTAGGTAGGTAGTGGTTATGAAGTAGTAGCTTTTTTAACGCTTGCCCAAGGCGCCTCTTGAGTTCAGCGCCCTGCGCATTTGCACAGCTTGCACGTATAGCTTGTCCGGCCCTGGGTATTTACTTGGTGGATGGGGTTATCTATTTTTTTTTCATTCATCGCGTTCTCGATCATTGGCAAGGATTTTTTTTAGTTATCTGAGAATTTTTGTAGGTCAGAAAAATATATCAAGCAAGTTTTCAAGGAGAGAGTACGATAACTTAGGCGCCAAAAATTGATAACGGATTTTTGTAGAAGGGTAAAATACAAGCGTTTTTTACTATGGGAGGGGGGGGGTCTATCTCGCCCCGTTTAGGAGGTAGGGGCGATTTTAGAAAAAATGACTTAAATTGAACAAAAAAATATTAAAAAACAACGGCAACACTAACAATAAAATACTATACCGGTTTTGAAAGCCAGAAGTCTGTTCTATAATCGTAAATTTAAAATAAATTATTTATGTCAATAGTTTTTGCAAAATTTGCATGCAAACTCAAAATTTTGTTAACAAAATAAAAAAAAAAAGTTTAGAACAATTTTTTTCAAAATTCTAAAATGAAGTGCTTAATTGGCTTTTTGTGGTCAATGTTACTATTAATTCTGAATCGAACACAAAAAACCGAATGGTTTTATCCCTTCTAGTTTTTGAGAAAATCGAAAATTACTAAAACTACTTTTTATGAAATTTTTGATTTTTGGTATTTACCTACGGTGATTTCATTTTGAGGATTAATGTTAATGTGGTTCATTTGTAGGTAAAATACAGCAAATCATTTAGGGTTACCAAGAATGCACCAGAGGAGACAGAATTGCATGGCATTTCGCGTCTCAGTCAGTCAGTTTGTGAGTAAGTCAGGTGTTACTTAAAAATAGTCAAGTCAATTTTTCAATGTTCAATGTATTAAAACCGTGTTTACAGGCATTTTGATCAAAAAAAAAAAAAAAAAAATATAGCAAGCACCTCCCGAATCTCTAGCCAATATTGAGGCCCATGGAAAAATTTGCCGATAGATGGGTTTATTGCTCTGAGATTAACTTTTATATGGATTGCACCAGAGAAACTTTTAAATCATTACTTTTCAGCAAAATTTAAGTAACGTTATTTATTAAAATAAAAGATTAACTATGTAAATCATTTAAATGTAATTTGAATTTTATATACCCACCTACAAATTTGTAACTATATATTTACTTATGTATCTTAGTCTGTAAAAGTATAATATGCTCTGGTTGATGAATAAATAATAATAATAATATTGTATTCTTACAATTTTTGTCACCTTTTTGAGTTGGAGTTGAGGGGAGTTGACGCTTTAGTTGAATTAGACCAATTTCTTCTAAGAACGCGATGCTTGTGAAATATTTTTTTTGAAATATTGAAAAGTTATTTAATTTAGGATGAAGTAGTGGATGCTTAGTCGCCATTCTTTATTCAAAGAAAAAAATACTTCACTCTTACAAAGGTTGAATAACGAATGACCTTGGTAAACAATAACCTGTACCATATTAGCATTAAAAATGTTAGACACAAACAATAAACATACATATTAATTAAGGATTTATATAAATTTGCTGCATTCGTACAGTAGTACCTAGGTAATGTGAATTTTTTATAATGTATTAAATTTTCATGTCTGAACATTTTAAATGTGCAACTTTGGGCTACGTACATATATATATTTAGTAGACATTGGATATAGACCATAGGGTAAATTCAAAGTTTCTTTAAATCCAGATTCTGTAAATGCAAAAGAAACCTTGCATACACCCAACCTCGCACCTACCCCAAATCCTATAGTGTGCCCAGGCAGGGGGGTTGCAGGGGGGCAGCATGCCCCCCATACATATCTCACTGTTTATACGCCGTAGTGCGTAAGCAAGCAAAAAAAAAAAAATATCCCATAAAAAAGTAGTTTTAGTTATTTTCAATTTTCTCAAAAACTAGACGACATAAAATCATCTAGTTTTCAGGTTTTGAATAAGAATATATTAGAGCAACGAATTTCAGGAAAAATAATAATATATAACCTTGCAGTTTTGAAAAATTAAACTTTAAACTTTTTTTTTCACCAAAACTTGAGTTTAAAACTGTTTTTTCAAAAACTGTGCATAGATTCTACTTGATTTAAAAATTATCTAATAGATCAGAGTATTGGCTTTAAAAAAAGGTATAATACTTAATTGTAAATATTACCGTTATTTTTTAATATTTTTGTTTCCATTTTAGTACCTTTTTTATGAAATTGCCCTTCCCGCCCAAACGGGGGGAGATAGACCCCCCCTCCCTTAGTAAAAAATGCTTGTATTGAACTGTTCTACAAAAAACCGTTATAATTTCTTGGCGCCTAAGTTATCGTACTCTTGCCAATAAGATTTTTTTAACAACTGAAAAAAATCATCAAACACCAGCTACCATGCTACCAGGCCAAAACAACAAAAACATACACAGAATAAAAGGTAGGTCAAGAACTTCAACAAAAAATCTTCATAACCAAATTTACAAAAACAAAACTAAAGCAATCTTTTATCCCTCACGTCTCACTTCTTACCAGACACCACGTATTGAATATCTATACACAAAGGTAGAGAAAGATAAACAAAAATCATCCACACAAGAAAAAGTCCTTTTTTGATTCCCTTTATTTTATAGCCGCCATTTATTTAAAATTTTGAATAGTTTTGCACTCTGAAATAGTCTGAAATACTAGTCAGGCCGACGATAGATGTCCTCTTAAATTAAGGTTTCATGAGAATACTATAGAGCAGGAGTCGGCAACGAAGTGCCCGCGGGCACCAAGATGCCCGTGAGATAATCTTGAGATGCCCGCATTAAAACAAATTTCATATGTATTATCATTCCAAAAGACTAATTTTTTAATATTTATTTATTTATTTATTTATTTACATCTACAAGCAATTTACAGCTAACAGATTATGAATAAAATTAAAACTAAAGTTATATACATATACATATAATGCTAAAAAATAAATAAAAATAAAAGATTAGCTTTAAAGATATTTCTAGAAAAACTTATATCAATACTCATAAGTCGGCAAACTTCATTGAAATGAGTTATAGCTCTAGAAATAGGCTCATTACTACCATAACTGGTCCTGTGGTACCGTTCGAAAAGCAAATTCCTTGAGCGTAGTGATCTAAACGGAGCATAAATTGGCATAATTGAAAGTAAAGGAGGGCATCTTATATGATAACATAATACATCCCTTACAAGCATTGCATCATGAATCGTTCGTCTTGAATCTAAAGATTTAATTCCAAGCAGGAAACATCTAGCTTTATAATCGGGGGCAAAATTCCATTTCATTTTAAAAAATATAAATTTTGTAAATCGCCGTTGAACATTTTCAATACGATTTGAAAGATTCTTAAAGGCTGGATTCCATATAACGTCGGCGTATTCAAGTATAGATCTAACAAGTGATATATATAGTGATATCAACGCATAAGGGTCGGAGAAATCAACACAGTTTCGCTTAATAAATCCAACAAGTGAATTCACTCTACCAACAATATATTCGATATGACTTTTAAAAGAAAAAGTTGAATCGAGCATTATACCAAGATCTTTGATTTGTTCTACACGAGATAACAAATTAGATTCAATCAAATAGTTGAAGACAATGCGGTTACTAGAATTATAAAATGAGATAACGTTACATTTCTTTATGTTCAATTTTAATCTATTGTCGTTACACCATTCAACAACTCGGTTTAAATCAGATTGTAAACGATAACAGTCGTCAACGTCTTTAATGTCCAAAAATAATTTAAGATCATCTGCATATAAAAGACATTAGGAATGTTGAATAGCTAACACAATATCATTGATAAATATGTTAAAAAGGAGAGGACCCAAATGACTCCCCTGTGGAATGGAACACCAGAACTACCTTTTATGGACCTCGAAAATGAATTATCAATTAAAACTTTTTGAGACCTACCAACAAGGTAAGACGAAATCCAACTAAGAAATTTAGAGTGAAAACCAAATATCTCAAGTTTCCTTATCAGAGTTAGATGGTCAACAGAATCAAAGGCTTTGCTAAAATCTGTATAAATAGCATCAACCTGACACTTTCCCTCAACGGAGTTAATCACATATGATGAGAAAAGAGCCATGTTAGTAGTGGTAGATCGCCCAGATACAAAACCATGTTGTGATTCCGATATGGATTCTTTGGTTAAAAACTCTACTTTATTTTTGACGATACTCTCAAACAACTTGGGAATTGCTGAGAGTTTTGAAATACCTCTGTAATTTTCAATTAAGTTCTTAGACCCAGATTTGTAAATAGGAACTAGGTAAGAGATTTTCCAGGTGTTCAGAAAAACTCCTTCAGCTAGAGACTTATTAAATATTTGAAGCAGAGGATAACAAATTGAAGAAGCACAAGATTTGAGAAATATAGCGGGTATACCGTCGGCCCCTGAGCTTAACTTAGGTTTGAGAGATTGAAGTCCCGAGAGAATTTCAAAACGACTTAACTGTAGTTCTCCAATATCAACCTTACTTGGAATATTAGGCATGTTTGAACAGTGATTCAAATCAGGGGTTGAGTAAACTGATTGGAAAAAGTTTGCGAACAATTCAAGTATAGAAGTATTATTTGAAGCTTCAATATTCTTAAACGACATATTTTTAGGAAAACCAGTAGATTTTCTTTTCTACAAATGACCAGAACGAATTACAATTTCCTTTAATATTACTTTCAACATTCATGATGTAACACTTATGAAGGAACTTATTAAGAGTGAAAAATTCTTTACGCAATATACTAAAGGAAGCATAATCTAACTCATTTTTGGATTTTTTATATTTATTATAAGCTTTACGTTTCACGTTTTTAAGATTAGATAACTGCTTATTATACCACGGAAGCTTTGGTAGTTTAGTGTTCAGTTTTTGAGCCAGAGGTATAAATTTTGAAAAACTCTCAAAAATTATCGAAGAAAATCGCGTATACATTTGTTCAAGAGTCAAATTTAAAAATTCATTAGACCAATTAAAAGTAAAAAGAAAGTTATTGAGATCAACAAAGTTTGCCTTTTTAAAGTTAAAACATTTTGAAGGTTAGTTAATACTATATAATTTATGCAAAATGACATTTTAAATGATTTAATAACCGATGTGAAGATTTCAATAATTTAGAAAAAATTGTAATATTCTTCATTAACTCTTTTACCCAACTGGATGACGATAATGCTATTAAAATTGCAAGCTATTTCGATATTTCAAATAAAGAGAACCTAGAATTGGAAGTTATAAATATTATAAATAAATAAATTATAAATAAATTGTATAAATTATAAATGACAAACGAAATCGAATTAAAGTCATATCATCACGATGAAAAATTCTGAAGTTTGGTTAGCAAATGTAACTATCCAATATTAAGAAATTGTACTATAAAATTGAGCTCTCTTTGCGCATCCACATATTTTTAGGAATGTGAGTTATCAAATATGAAGTTCATAAAATCGAAGTACCGAACGACCCTTATAGATGTTCATTTGGACCAATGCCTAAGAACTGCCAATTCGAATTATGTGCCAAATTATAATGAGTTAGCTGACAACAACTTGCAATGTCAAATTTTACATTGAATTCAAAAAATAAATGAAATAAATTTTATTTGAATTGATATTATTGCCGTATTAAAAAATTGATTTTTCATTGGGTGGTGCCCGCTGAACTTTGGGATTTCAAAATTGTGCCCGACTAATTGAAAAGGTTGCCGACGGCTGCTATAGAGTGTATATACAAAGCTTAAACCACAGATAATTATATATATACAGCCATATTTATAAACTCATTATAGTGAGTACATAAGGCTATGCAACCCTTATAATGCCTCTAAACCCAAAATCGTTATTTATAAGACTTATGTGACGGTGAATAGAGGCATTATAAGCTAAACGCGTTTGGAGGTTGAATAGTGCCTACATAAGGACATTTTAGTATTGAACTGTCACATTCACTTTGACATCACATTGAATTATAAAGATTATCAACAAAAAAAAATGCCTTTGACTTGATATTGATATTGATATTGGCTGGAACATCGATACTCCATCGTATAATATTAGATGTCAACTTTTAGGAATTCAATCACTTGAAAACAGACGCAAAATTTATTCTGTGATGTTTATTAGTGATATTTAATCTTATCATATCAAATGCCCTTATCTGTTGTCTTTAATCAACTTATATGCTCCATCACGTCAGCTTCGAGTACGTTGTTTGTTTCGAGAAGATGAACACAGAGTTAACTATGCGAAAAATGAACCAATAACTCGTTGTGTCAAAGAAACAAACCTCATATTAAATCTTGTTGATTTTGATTTTCAATTAAGTAGATCTTCTTTGAGAAATAATTTAATAATGCATTTTCATTTTAATTGATTATTAAATTTAGATTATGATTTTAAAACAATTTTTGTTTTTCATACTTTTAATTATAGGTATTTTAAGTATTTATATTTAAGTTAAGAATTATTTAATAAAATGTACACATATTTATATTTATCTAGTAATCTAATTGTAGATTTTAAATCTCATATTGATGAAATAAATAAATAAATAAAACTTTGTGTTATTTTTATTTATTGAAACAAGAATGTTATACTAATATATTAAAACCAAATTGAATTGAAAATTGTTTAGAATTAAATAGATAAATATACGTGTTGGTTTTTTTTTTTTTTTTTTTTTTTTTTTTATAATCTACCCGCGCTCAAGGGATTATGATTACCCTTCAAATGTTTCAACACAGCGCGGGCGTGAAGTTAATGAAGAGAAAGAAGGATAGGAAAGATGTGTGGTGATGTCTCTCCACGCATCCTTCTTCATCCGGTGTGTTAGTGTTGTAATTATTATTTTGCATTATGGAATTTTATCCTCAAGAACTTGTCTGAGGAGTATTCCAGCTATAATGAAACGAATAACAATTTGATTTCCAGTATTTTGCTAGAGATAATAACATACTTTATCTGATGAATCAAAGTTAATTGTTGGAATTCTTGTAGCTTTTGGTAGTTTCGTTTTTGTTTATTAAATTCGATAGACAGACAAGATATTTGTTTTTTTGTTTTTTGATAAACAGCTGAGTGTTATGAAGGCTAAATGTAATAGATTCTTACTTTTTGGTACCTTGTTTGACACAAGCTCATTATAACTATGCATGGTAGGCAAATCTATACTATTATATAAAAGCGAAACCATTTTAAAGTTTGTTACGCACGATCTCAGAAAGTAGTCAACCGATTTATTTGAAATAAATTTTATTATTTTTTATATTGGTATAAGAGTGTTTATGGCTATTATTTTTTTTTATTAATAATTTGTCAAACTTAAATATTATTAATTTTACATTTTTTGTCCATTTTTTTTCATTAGTTGACTTATACAACCACTCATATCTTAAAACCTATACAATAATCGACAAAGATTAGCATTGCTTAATTAAGTCAATATTGTTGCGCAAATTTTAAGCCCAAAATCACTTCTTAGTTACACATATAACCTGAGAAATAAATAAAAACAAATTATAAAATTATAAACTTTTTGAATTTATTTTATCCAGGAATTAGATTTCATCACAATCGAAAGGTCGCTGCTTTGTTTCATTTCATTATCATTCCAACATTTTTAATTTCTTCCCATGCTCTCTCTCTCTCTCTCTTAATATCTGTTCCATTCAATAGTTACGTTTTTTCTCTTACCTACCTGCTACCTACCTACCTACATATTCAATTTTTCTGTATTGTATTTGTATTGTTTATCTAACTAACCGACACACACACATTTTTTTGTTTCTCTAATTCTATCGTCACATTGCTGAGCAATGTGGGGGTTGGCTCTTTTTACTTGCGATATAGGTTATAGAGTACCTATTAGTAATAGGTACTAAGACTAACTATAGGGCAAGTTCTGCATCTGGAACTCGAGATTTTGATCAAAGTTGACATTACGATGATAGCGAAGACGAATAAAGTGGGTCCGACGATTCCGTCTGTTTGTCTGTATTCGTGTATGTCCGTATGTCTGTACCTCGATCTAGAGCTTAAGCCACTGGAGCTATTTTCTTCAAACTCGGTACTTAAGGGTCTTCGGTGAATCCCTTGAAATTTTTTTTTAGCTCCAAAACTAACGGTTCCCCCCATACACCCGTAATGCATAATCTTATTTATCTCGAAACGGTTCTAACGATTTTGATAAAAAAAATTAGGTGTGATATTATGGACATTGGACATAGACTACATTTTGGTCAAAAAATTTTTCGGGCAAAATGTTATTAACGGTACCTGTCATAGAACCGTTTTTTGATTTTTTGACTTTCTCATCAACAGCTCTAACGATTTTAACCAAAAATTTTCAACAGGAGCCCCCTTAAGTTTAAAATAATATTGTATATAAAGATATTGGAAAAAAAAAACTATTTCTAAAATCTATACTACCTAATACTTAAAATTTGGCATCCCAAATTTTGTTCTCGAAAAATTTTAAGGGAATTTGTCATATAAAAAATTACTTAAATATTAAAAAGATTAATCAGACGGCAAATCCATACATTTGGACATTTTTATCTCATTAAATCCATGTTTTATATTTATAAAATGGGGGTATTTTAAATTCCAAAGTACTTTTACATAAGAGCCAGTCGTGCATTTTATTTTTTAAGTTACTTGAATACACTCAATAGCATTTTGGGTGACGAAAAAGGACATCCAATTGACTACAGTGCCGTGCACATGAACTATTCTATAAAAGCGAAAGATTTTAAAGTTTGGGTTGAATGATCTCAGAAAGTAGTCAACCCGTTTATTTGAAATAAATTTTATTATTTTCTATAAATAATAGTGTGAAAGAGAATCTAATTCGATACGGTATGTTATACATATAAGCTAAAATTAATATTATTGTAGCAAATATGCTCAGTCTCATTGAGAAATGTTTTCATATGCTAATATTAATACTAAGAAAATATTCGTAGTTACAATTTGCGAAGCAACGCGAGTACGGGTCGGCTAGTGTTTTATAAATATGAATTTGCATAGTGGATGAATAAGTCCTTATGCATTGCATAACTATTCACGCGTTTAGGGAATTCTAATAAATACGGCTGATAATGTATGACAGTAACTGTATGACAGTATAGTGTAAATGTATGCTCTATTCAGCAACAGATGTCGCTAGTCGATAATTATCTGTGCTAAAACTGTATGCTCTATTCAGCAACAGATGTCCGGGCATTTTTTTGCAATTTTTATTTGTTTTTTTAAACAATTTCTGTGTAGTATATTTAAATAATTTTGGCATTGTGCACATCTATGCAAAAAATGCTTTCGTTTAATATGTAATTTATGTCCCTTCGGTTTTTGTGGGCCGCGTAAAGTGTACCACAAAAAACATGTTTGCCGTTTTATTATATGATGTCTATGAGAAAGCTTTTACTACAAATAGTAAACTTTCCATTCTCTGTTTGTTATATATTTTGAGTGTATCTACTAAAAGGATTGCAACTACAGTTCTTACAATTTTAATTTGGATTACAAAAAAGGAATCTTCCTCCTAGTAAGCAATCCTATTTATGTCTTTTCGAACGAAAAAAAAAAATTATAGCAAGCACCTCCCGAATCTCTAGCCAATATTGAGGCCCATGGAAAAATTTGCCGATAGATGGGTTTATTGCTCTGAGATTAACTTTTATATGGATTGCACCAGAGAAACTTTTAAATCATTAGTTTTCAGCAAAATTTAAGTAACGTTATTTATTAAAATAAAAGATTAACTATGTAAATCATTTAAATGTAATTTGAATTTTATATACCCACCTACAAATTTGTAACTATATATTTACTTATGTATCTTAGTCTGTAAAAGTATAATATGCTCTGGTTGATGAATAAATAATAATAATAATATTGTATTCTTACAATTTGTGTCACCTTTTTGAGTTGGAGTTGAGGGGAGTTGACGCTTTAGTTGGAATTAGACCAATTTCTTCTAAGAACGCGATGCTTTTGAAATATTTTTTTTGAAATATTGAAAAGTTATTTAATTTAGGATGAAGTAGTGGATGCTTAGTCGCCATTCTTTATTCAAAGAAAAAAATACTTCACTCTTACAAAGGTTGAATAACGAATGACCTTGATAAACAATAACCTGTACCATATTAGCATTAAAAATGTTAGACACAAACAATATGCAAAAAATGCTTTCGTATAATATGTAATTTATGTCCCTTCGGTTTTTGTGGGCCGCGTAAAGTGTACCACAAAAAACATGTTTGCCGTTTTATTATAATATGATGTCTATGAGAAAGCTTTTACTACAAATAGTAAACTTTCCATTCTCTGTTTGTTATATATTTTGAGTGTACTTATCTACTAAAAGGATTACAACTACAGTTCTTACAATTTTAATTTGGATTAAAAAAAAGGAATCTTCCTCCTAGTAAGCAATCCTATTTATGTCTTTTCGAACGAAAATCTAACACTCCTCCAATATTTCCACAATTTCCTCAGATGTTTTTTTTTTATTTATTCAATTTATTGTAACTCTATTTTTGAACACATTCAAATCTCTTTTTATTTCAAAATTTTTCCTGTTTCTTAGCAGTGTGTTCAGAAGCTTATTAGACCTCTAGACTGCATAGAAGTGTTCTCCCAGGCCTTCACCATGCCAGGATAAGTAATAAATTTCAGTCAATCAGTTACGTGGGTTTCGGTCGCGTCGTTTATTCAGCAGCACTCGGCTAATTTGCGTGAGTGGGGCAATTCAGTTGTAATTTAGTATACATATACATATATATCTACATTTATGTACATATATAATAATTGCACACGACCCACGGACGTGAAGTTTAACTTAAGCTTTTAAAATTTAAATCAAGTTTCAAAAATATAATGATTTTACTTACAATATTTTGGTATATCGAATTTAGGATTTAAAATTATTTCAGTCAAATTTTCATTTCGTTGTTTTGAGGGAAAATTTGTTATTGTTGTCACATGATGTCCTCTATGGATGAGCTCATTTACAAAATGCTCAAGCCACAACCAATGACTTGGTGCTGGAAAGGGTCCCATAAAGAGTATGTTGTAGGCAGAAGAGAATTGGGAGAGACCCAGTAAAAATATGGCAGGAAATATGTTTATCTTCATCTAAATATAAAACAAAATACAAAATAAATTAGTATAGTCTTAAACTTAAGCCTAGAAAAAAAAGGTTTTTAGTCGACAAAATATTTGACAAAAGAATAAGTCCTCCGCAGTACGACTCATTGATATGTGCTACAAAATCTATAAGTACATTTTTATTCATTTATTTATTCATTAACTTAATTATGAGAATTAAAAATTAAAAGAAATTATAAAAAATATTTAAGAATGTCTGGAAGGGTGTCATTTAAGTAGGTAATAACTAGGCTTCGGATTTTCATGCACTTAAAATCTGAAAATATGCGCTTAAAAATGCAAAATATGCATTTAAAATATGCACTTAAAACCAATTCAACTTAATTTTTATTCAATATAAAACACACATTTTCTTCATCTTTAAAAATAAGTTAATTTTTTTATTTTTATTGAAATAAAATAATATCTTAAAACGAAATTAACATTTAATAAAAAAAATGTTAAATAAAAAAGAAACATCTTCATTTGTTTAATTAAAATAAATTATTCTAAATAACAGAAAATTGCTCAAAGAATTTGAAAAGTTTTATTTGCATAAATCATAAAATTTTTCTTGAAGTTTTCGAAGTCGAAACTCATCGACGGTAAAGTTCTTTGGGTAATTGTCGTCACTGCATTCCAATGTAAACTTCTTGCTTACATTTTTCATTATTGAAAATCCTTCATTTTTTGCTAGAACGCACTGAAGTACCTATCTATATTCGTATATGATGTGGTAGACTCAAAAACTAAGCATGAGTGCATCAGTCAACATTATTCAGTTTATATGTAGTGGTTTATGTGTAGTCGCAACCGAAAACAGTTGGCTGTTGTACATGAAACGTGTTAAGTGATTCGTATATCTACATAATTAGTTGCCTTGCTTCCAAGGTGTTCCTAATAAAATATGCAGTTGCATGGAAATCCGAACCCTAGTAATAACTAAAAAAAATTATGTTGGCATTGTTTAAATCTAACTTGGCTTAAAACAAGACGATACGACCATCCCAAAAAAAATGTATAGTTCTTCTTTTTTTTTTAAGGGAAAAGTATTAACTGGGCAAACTTAGTGTTGTTATAAAATTGAAAAAAATACCTATTTTAATATTTTTCTTTTCTATTTTAATTCTACTCATTTTATAGAAAATGGCCCCGTCCTTCAGTTATTGCAACTTATACTAAAATTTGTTCTGAACTGTAGGTTGAAAGAAACACTTCTAAGAAATATTAGAAAGAAAGGGATGGGGAACTCAATGAATGTTTTTTTGCGGTAAATTTTACCGTAGTACCCTTTGGATGTTTGAGCACAATTCAATCTTTCAGAAAAGTTGGAGAGAATTCGAAAACAAATACCGATACCGGGTTAAGCATTCCACGTTCATGTAGAGCGGCTAAAAAAAAATCTCTTAATTTTCAAGTACGCCCAAGGGTGAGCTAAGATTTCAAATGATGGGCATTCCCTGAAGTGCGAGTATTACGGTTGAATTGATTTAGTAGAGGAATGTAACTGCTCATTTTATTGGAACACTGTTAATAAAAAAAATACGATTGAAACAACAAAGGTGAGATCAGCGCTTATAAAGATGATATCTCTAGGTTCCATTCTAAGCTCTTTTTCATCAAATATTTAAATTTAAAATTTATTTACTATTAGCATTTATCTTTCAGAACTCATAAAGAAAAATACTACTTTTACCCGCACCCTTACAAGAACCTTCAGACAGCAGGAAATCATATAAATACTTTGGGGTACTTATTGCAAGCAACCTGAACATGGAAAGCCATTTTAAAGAAAAATTGATAAGATCGAAAAGTGCCATTAGTTCCTCATGAAAAAACTGTTTTGCTAACGATTCTGTCTCGTATAGCAATAAATACAAAGTGCTAACTTCAATACGCTAACAACGGGCTTACAGAAAATATGAATTTTTAAGAAAAAAGATTTTCTCAACTTCAAAAAAATACATAAAACTGCATGATATTTATTGAAAAAGGGCTATCACCACTTTTCATCAAAACACTTATACTCCATATCGAAATCGCTGAAACTGATGAAAAATGTAGACTCGAATGTATCATACAGGCGACTTCTTCAGTACATAGAGCCACATATAGCATTCTTCAACATAATCTTTGTGAAAGAAATAATTATTTTAAGATCAATTTTAATCAAAAGTTAATATCTACGGTTTTCAAGCTGTGAGGTGAACTAGTAAGCTTGAACTCGTGAGGATCTGCCGATTATTTACTCAGTGTGTAATATGTCAGTAGGAGATTTTTTTTTTTTTTTTTATAATCTACACGCGCTCAAGGGATTATGATTACCCTTTAAATGTTTGAACACAGCGCGGGCGTGAAGTTAAGGAAGAGAAAGAAAGATAGGAAAGATGTGTGGCACGATGTTCTGAGACTGAAGGTTGTTGTCTCCGATATTTTATCTCCAGGGATGGCGGCTGAACTAAAGCGGAGAATGCCGTGTCTTATTTCTATGTCGCTTATAATTCACATTATTTTATTCGTGTTCATCCTTATTGGGCATACTAGTTTAACTCAATTACATGTTGTTAGTGTTATGCCTGAACAACATGTAATGAGTAAACCAGCAACCCATTGATGACAATTTAAAAAGGTTTTTAATGGAATTAAAATGACATAGACGACGCCGACGGCAGGGATCGAACCTGTGATCATGAGGTTCACAGGCGAGCACACATCCATCGCGCCACGGCCACCTCTAATAGGAGATGATATAAAGAATTTCATAGGAAAATGCCCAATACTGAAAGAGTTGGGAAGGATATTGGCAAGAATGAGATCCATGATGATGATGTACGAGTAACAGCGTTTCTTAACTTCGAACAAATAACAAGTCTACACCATTTTTATAGAAAAGCTATGGTCTATAGCAGAGATCTGCAACAAGTAGCTCGTTTTGTGAGCCACTCACAACATTCATTGCCTTACACGGTATTCACACACATTCACTTTGGTTTTGAAGAAATACTCACACTGCATGACTTTTCATAAAAAAATCTGAAATGAGCTCACATTCGTTTGAGTAAATGATTCATTTTTAACAATTCATATTTCATACACTGTCTGCAATTGACTTATTATACATGGACTGCCAGAGCCCAACTTCACGATGGTTCAACTTAACTTAAAACTATACGGAACTAGCGCTCTTGGTGCAAACTCGGAAAACATAGTGTAACTTTTGGTTTTGGTATTTGATAAATCAATTTTTAACAAAATTGAGTTTGTAAAGGGTGTTGAGCGGGAATTGTTTAGGTTTATTATTAAATAAAAACTTGAGGGCTATTTTCATGCTTTATTTGCCGATTTAAGAGTCATAATAGCATTTATCATAGACAGGAGAAGAGCATTACTTATATATCAATCTGTAAACACCTTATTGTTTAACACAAATCAAAATTTCAACTTTTCATTTCAATTTATTGTGAACATTGTGTTCAAATTATAATGAAAACTATCTAGTAAAGACTGGATGCGATTTAACATGAAAAGATAAATTAAAAAGTTCATATTGTTCTACTTACATTTATGTAGATAGGAGATTTTTTTGAAATAATAGCTAATTCACTTATATGTAGTTAGATAAATATAATGACGAAAATGCCATTTTCATTTTAAAATATAAATATAAATTTACGAAGAACCGATTTAACCTTTTTATTAGGTTACCTGTCAAAACCTTACAGCAACAATCGCCAAGCAATTCCGGCCCTAGAAGACAATATCCGCCGTAAAGCAGTTTTCATTAAACTAAATGCTTTGCTCTCGCGAGTTCACAAATTTCGCTGCACACCCTTTATATTATTGTTATTATTTTATCTTGGATAACGTTAAAATGTAAAGTTCAAATTGAGATAGATGGCAGTGTCTATGGCAAAAATCGTAGTTCAGGCCAGGAGCCAAGAGATGGCCTCTGGAATTAATATTTATTTTTACCACTTTTGCACCAACAGCTCTAATGAGTGTTTGTATGGAAATTTCATACGACTAGCAGTCCATATACAGGGTGATTTGCATAAGGTGTGACAAAAAGCTAGGGCGTGTAGGTTGGACTTAGACAAGAAAAAAATCGTAAAGGAGGGGGGGGTCTACTTCCCCCCGTTTAGGCGGGTGGGCAATTTAAGAAAAACATCACTTAAAACAGAAAAAAAATTATTAAAAAATAACAGTGATACCTACAGAGTAATGCTATAGCTTTTTGAAAAGCCGGAAATGCATTCTTTAATTTTGTTTTCAAATAAAGTTGTTCGAGTGAATAGTTTTTGAAAAATTAATTTTCAAAATCAAAATTTAAAAAAAAAAAATGAAAATTTTGTTTTTAAACAATTTTTTTCCAAAATTTTACGTAATTAAGTATTTTTTTTTGTTCAATATTCAATGCTGTTATTAATTCTTGATCAAAAACAAAAAATTGAATGCCAATATGTTTTGTAGTTTTTGAGAAAATCAAAAATAACAAAAACTACTTTTGTTCTAAGAAAAGCCTTTTATTTTAGTTTTTACGTTTTTGGATTCTTAGGTGAACTTACGATTGAAAGGATCAACTTTATTTTTACTATTTTTTTAATTATCGTCTTATAAGCAAACAATAATGTGACAAAGTACTGGATTAACCATATTTCACACATTTTGTCATTGAGAACACCTGCGTGAGAGCATTGGATTAATATTGACCTGCGAATGTTTTTTAAATAATGCAACGTCACACGCCCTAACTAGTGACAGAAAAATGCAATTGCAAAATAAGAACAAAAATGTTCTTGAATCTTGAAATCAATTAAAATAAGAAATACATGTATATTTAAATAAAATACATAATTACTGATTATTTAAATTTTTAACTATTTTTTAACTAAAGCTTATTAACAAAATTTTCGATATGATCCGTTGTTTCAGTTGTTCCAAGGATTCTATTTCCACTTCGTACACATAGTTCTTCATGAATCCCCAAGCATAAAAATCTAACGGAGTTAAATCTGGCGATCTAGGCAGCCATTCTATTGGACCTCCTCTTCCAATCCAACGGTCACTAAAATGTTCGTCAAGCCAGTTCCTTACAGTGTGCTGGAGCTCCATCTTGCTGGTAGATTAAATTGTCTGCTATGGCCAAGGGAAGGTTGTCATTCAAATCGGGCAGAAGGTCTCGTAGTAACTGCAGATAGGATTCTCCATTTATGACTGAATTCAGGAACCGTGGTCCAACTGTTCGTCCAACAATACCAAGCCAAACATTACAGCTAAAGCGGTGTTGAGATTTGGTTTGTTTCTTGTTATGCGGATTGCTGTTACTCCAGTGATGTAAATTTTGGGAATTTGTTACTTCATCTCTGGTAAACTGAGCTTCATCCGTCCAGAATATACTTCCAAAGTAATTATGTTCAGTTTCATCTCTTAGAAATAATGTTCGACAAAATGCAGCTCTCAGTATCGTGTCGTTTGCGGTTAGCTCCTGAACTGGTGTAGTGTGGTACGGGTGTAAATGTTCGGTATAAAGCACTGCCCATACTCTAGTTTGGGCCAACTGAAGCAAAGTAGCTATTCTCCTTATACTAAGGGAGGGATTACGTCGGACCATATCCAAAATTCTTTCCCCTATGTGTACTGATGCAGAAGATGAACTTTCTCTCCCTCGGTGCTCCAGTACTCCGTGTTCTCGAAGACGTTGATGGATTCTTGAAAATATCGTATTACTGGGATACCTCCTATTGGGATACATTTCAGCGTAGAGTCTTTGCGCTTCACGACTTCGACCATGAGCCATACCGTAGCAGTAATGCATACCCGTTAATTCGGTAAGAGAGTAATTTGACATCGTGATATGTTGACGACTTGACATTCAAATTAGATATAATTTGTACAACAAAACAGATCGCGTCGCCCGCCAAGCCGACCCCACCATAATAAAAAAGTGGCAGGTCAATTTTAAACCAATGTTTTCACGCAGGTGTTCTCAATGGCAAAATGTGTGAAATATGGTTAATCCAGTACTTTGTCACATTATTGTATGCTTATAAGACCGATAATTAAAAAAATAGTAAAAAGAAAGTTAATCCTTTCAATCGTAAATTCACTTAAGAATCCAAAAACGTAAAAACTAAAATAAAAGGCTTTTCTTAGAACAAAAGTAGTTTTTGTTATTTTTGATTTTCTCAAAAACTACAAAACATATTGGCATCCGGTTTTTTGTGTTTGATCAAAAATTAATAAGAATATTGAATAAAAAATAATACTTAATCACGTAAAATTTAAAAAAAAAAATTGTTTAAAAACAAAATTTTAATTTTTTTTTTCAAATTTTTGATTTTGAAAATTAATTTTTCAAAAACTATTCACTCGAACAACTTTATTTAAAAACAAAATTAAAGAATGTATTTCCGGCTTTTCAAAAAGCTATAGTATTACTCTATAGGTATCACCGTTATTTTTTAATAATTTGTTTTCTGTTTTAAGTGATTTTTTTCTTAAATTGCCCCTCCCGCCTAAAGGGGGGGAAATAGACCCCCCCTCCCATACGATTTTTTTCTTGTCTAAGTCCAACCTACACGCCCTAGCTTTTTGTCACACCTTATGCAAATCACCCTGTATAATACGTCAATGCTGTAAGTGAATACCTAAGGCCCGGTGCACACATGCGTTCTTTTAACGCGCTGCGGTGCCGCAATCGTTCAATGCACACATGCGGGTTTTTCTCGCAGGATTCAATCTGCAGTTCGCATTTCGCCTGCAGCAATGGAGGTTTATAGAAAGAAACGAGTACTATTTTCGAATGAGTGTAAAATCATTTGGTGAATTCACAAAATATTCGGCTAACACATATCAACGTAGCTCTTTTCTTTTGCGGGCATGGTGTGTGCCTCGGAAGAAACTCTAGAAACTTTTTTTCTCATTGATAAATAATTCTATATCAGATTCTTTCATGTTGTACATCTTTCTTTCGAATTTAACTAGCGTCAAAATCACGCATGTGTGCACTATTCAATAACAAACAGTGTACTCAAAGTTCAAAGACGCAACCGCGAGTGCGGTGACGCAGCGGTCTCGCGGAAACCTGGTCTTTTTACCCACAAGAGTGACGCGCGATGTCGCAGCGTCATCGCACTCATGTGTGCACCACTCAATTCACTTGCGAATACTGTAAGACGCAAAGGCGGTGACGCTGCGGTACCGCGCGTCAAAAGAACGCTTGTGTGCACCGGGCCTAAGACAACCAATATTTTAGTGGCACGCGATCATCTTACACTACACAGGTTGCGTTGTCTATGGATAATTAAAGAAGGTATACCTATCTATTCCATGTTATTATCAAATTAATTTGTTGTATTATGCCAATTTTTGGTATTTAATAAAATAGATTTTTGGAAATAATTTCAAAACCAATCGTTCTCACATTTTCAAGATCTTCATTTAAAAAAAATTGGGATTAATTTGGATTAATTGGAATCAAAAACTGAAAAAAGAATTCGAATATTCTTATTTACAATATTATTTAAAATTAACAGAAGCTCCTGTACAAAAATATTGGTTGAAATCGTTAGAGCGCTCAATGAGAAAGTCGAAAATAAAATTTAAAAAACGGTTCTATTATAAGACTTTGCGTAATGGCTGTATGTCTGTAAGTCTGTAATTGATATGTATTTCGAACTAAAAAATAACATTTCAAATAAAAAGTTAAAGGAAACTTAAGAAATATTCGACTTAAACTATAAAAGTTAACAAATTTATATCACAAAAGTAAGTAAGCAGTTCAAATAAACCTTGAATTCATTACAGTTATTCTGTAAATCTTATCCATTTAGTACTTCTTTGGATACCCTTTGGCTTTTTTAACTGCGTCCATACGTCGAGGAATTGAGTTAACCAAATTTTGCGTAACTTTTTGTCCAATTTTAGACCATTCATCCTGAAGAACACGCTTTAAATCATCTTTCCTCCTGATTTCATGTTTTCTTACTTGTCGGTCAAGATGTTCCCATAAATGTTCAATGACATTTAAGTCGGGCGACTGTGCTGGTGATTTCAGTTTGATTCGGATGCTAAAAAGGAGCCATTCTTTGAAAACATGCTAAGTATGTTTAGGATCATTGTCTTGCTGGAAGACAAATGACCTACCCATACCCAGCTTATTGGCATTTTTCTGAAGATTGTTCTTTAAAATATTCAAATAGTCGAACCTATTCAATCTATAAACACTAAATTTCCGACACCAGATGCTACCATACACCCCCACACAACAACGTTTAGGCCCGGTGCACACAAGCGTTCTTTTGACGCGCGGTACCGCAGCCTGCGAGTCTTTTTACAGGCAAAATAACGCGCGATGCCGCAGCGTCATCGCACTCGTGTGTGCACCACTCAATTCATTTGTGAGTACTGTAAGACGCAAAGGCGGTGACGCTGCAGTACCGCGCGTCAAAAGAACGCTTGTGTGCACCAGGCCTTATACCACCGAGCTTCACGGTTCCTGACATGTTCGATGATTCAAGCTCTGTGTTTTTTTTCTCCAAACTTTTCCGCGTCCAGCTGAGCCATGGATATTAAATTAGCTTTAATTGGAGAAAACAACTGTGTTCCGAAATTCTGCTTGCTTAGATTCACGGGTTTTTGCAAAGAAGAGCCGCTTTTTTCCGATTTATTTTACGTATGTAAGGTTTCTTTCTAATGTTTCGACCATGATAACCAGATTGTTAGAGCACTCGTCGAATAGTTTGAGGGTTACATGACTTACCTGTTTCTTTCGTTATTTCTGCTGATATGTTTGATCCGCTTACTTTGGGATTCCTCTTCAATTCTTAACAATAATAAGGCACTCCTGTAGAGTAAGCTGGCGAGAACGTTCAGATCGAGGGTAATTTTTCTAACTTCCAATGTTATTATATTTGGTTATTATTTTGTGTATAGTAGATGGACTTTTGTTAACAATTTTACTAATCTCGCGGTCCGATTTATTTTCCAAACAGTGTTTGATTATAGTTTTTTTTTTAAATTTAAGCTAAGTTGATTACCCTTGGAGCCATTTCCTTTTATTAATTTTTAATTAATCTTAAATTGAAAAAAAAATTATAGAAAAGAAAGAAAAGAGAGATAAGGAGCCAAAAACTAAAAAAAAGTCGAAGTTAACTACACCATTAAATATTTAACCTTAAAATGCTGCAGGTGCTTACTTACTTTTGTGGCATAGAAATGCGATTGACTAGTGTTAATTAAACATCGATAGTTAAATCGATTAATCGATTGTTTTAAACTATCGGGAAAATTGATAGTTTGAAGAAAACATCGATAGTCGATGCATTTTTGTTGTTTGGGAATAAAAATTATTTAGAAATGAGTTTTCAACTGAAAGTTATCCTTAAATGATAAAAATCTTTATTGACTTAGTTTTTGAACGTACCCTACCCAATGAACATGAACACAGTTTTATGTTTGACAGCTAAGTTCACCTTCACTGCGTTAATAGGGGAAGTCCCTAATCAGCATTTCATTGCAGAATGCAGAGTATGTTTAATACATATTGTCATAGTGTTAATAAAACATCGATTGTTTGAGCTTTCGATAGTATCGATAGTTCAAAAAAAAAACTATCGATTAATCGATAAACAATCGATAAAGTTTTTTCATAATAATATATAATAAAATGAGTTGAAAAAAATTCAAATCTTTTAATAAAAAATTCAAAAACAAAATCAAATTTTGTAATCATTTTAAAAAAATGTTCACACTTGCTGATTAAAAATTATATTCATGTATTTATTATTGGCGTGATTTTTACGCAAAAATCCTTTTGATGTTTTTTTTGATCGAATTTCTCGAAGCTTTGGAGGGTATTAGCATTTGCACTGGTGCAATTTGATTTCCATCTGCATCAGAGGATGAACCATCACCTTCTATATTTATAGATAACTAGCCGACCCAGCTCTCGAAATTCGAGTGCCAATTTATTTATTTCATTCATTATCATTCAATAAAAGACAGAGAATTCATGATTTTCCTCAATTGTTGAATGCAATGAGAAGTACCTACTAAGCACTCAATCCTGGAGTCCAAAGGAAAATAGTTAATGGTAAACAAAATTTCAAACCTATAAACATTTCTGACACATTGCAGATTTTTGACACATTGCAGATTGGTTGTTGATGTTGTAGGCCGCAAAAACAACTGTTGGGTTGAACTGATGTTATTTGATGTATCAGAATCCGGTATGTTTAATGTGGATTTTTGGACGTTTCTTAATCCATCGACATCGTAGCCATCCTTTGATGGAATTTGACAGTTTATGGCTTGACGAATAGAGGACGAATTCAGTTATGACGCTCAAAGTGTATTTCGTACAAACTGTCAGCCGAAAGCCCTAAAATTGCTCCTTTACGGAGTAACAAATAAAATACCTTTTTTTTTGGATATTTATAGACGTTTTTTAATCCATCAAAATCTTAGCCATCCTTTGATGGAATTTGACAGTTTATGACTTGACAAATAGATAATTCAGCTTTGATGTACAAATTTTATTTGGTACAAAATGTCAGCCGAAAACTTTTTTGACACTTTTTAATCCATGTACAAAGTAGGCATCATTCGATGTTATTTGGCAATTTATGGTTTACAATACGCCGCCTGAGTACTTAAATGCCCCATATCCAAAAAAATTGTTCCCCAGAAAACGAATTTTAAGGTTTAAAAAATAATTTCCTTACTTTCTTCTTGAGAAATATAATGTTTGAATTTTAATATACATTTTTTGAAAATATCTTTGTTGGAATTTGAAGAAAAGAAGTCAAAAACTGTAACGGTTATTTTTTTAAAAATAAAAGTATGAAAAAAGTCAGAAATGGATATAGGACCCTCTTCCATACGAATGCGAAATCGATGAAAACCAAATTGAAAATTTCCTATGGATATAGGACTTTTGTGCACTGAAAGGAGGTAATTTAATGTAAGCAAGAACAACCAAAAAATTCACAATCACTGGCATTATTTATTTTTTATAATTTTATTTTTATTGATAAGAACATAAAACAAAAAATATTATAAATTTAGTGGGTATGCCTTACTAAATCTCATATTGGACTATTTCTAAGTCAACAAAATAAGTAAGAATATGCTTAAGTATTTTAATACTAAAGTATGAAAAATACTTAAAACTAACTTTGGTCCTTAAAATTTTCCAGAAAAAGACGTCTTTTTTAATTCGGAATTGTTTATAAAAATTCGTCAACATTTCATTGTATTAAGTATTATTTATTTTCAAAAGTTTTTTTTTAATTTAAATTTTTTTTAGCTTTTTTGATTTTATCCACTTTAGTAAAAAATAAAAAAAAAATGCTTAAATTAAATCGTTAAAAAAATCTACAAAACTGCATTGAACGCACCCATCTCTATTTACCCCATGGTTAATTTTTTTTTAACTTTAATGATTTCTTTTTTCTTTACCATCGTCAAAGCGAAAACTTACTTTTGCGTTATTGAAATAACCTCCGATCGAAACCTGGACCACATGTTGTTCTTGCATGTTAAAAGATATAAAGCATATAGAGACATAGAGGATATAGAGCACATAAGCACTTAAAATGTAACTTAGTTACGATAAATATGAAAGCTTTAATGCTCTATATCCCATTTTCTGTGGATATGGGGCACTTATGCATTAAATGAACGTTTTAAGAACTCTTCTACAAAGATTGCCCCACTTAGTACAAATTTTGAATATGCGGCAAATAAGCACTAAAAGGACCCACAAATTAGTGGTCTATGGAGCAAACTGGCTTTATGTAACTTCGTTAATAATGAAGATAGAGCAACGGGGATAGCGCCAAACGATAGAGAATATTCGAATTAGTATAACTGCATCTTTAACTCAGTTTCCCGAAAAAGTGGTCTGTGGGGCATTTAGGTACTCAGGCGGCGTATAGAATATTTTGTGAGAACTATCAAAGCCATAAGTCAATCTTATCATCGAAATCGAAATTTATTTATTTATTTATTTATTATCTACGAGTTTTAGGCTCAACAGATTACTACAAATATATACAAAAATTATTAAATTATCTTAAAAAATAAGGAATAATAAGATTAACTTCTTAAAAATAAGTAATATAATGTCTTTTTTGAACTTATTTCTCGACAATGTTAGATCAATATTAGCATCAATTTCACTAAACTCCCTTACTGACCTTGAAATTGGCTCGTTTATACCGTAGTTAGTTCTGTGCCTAGGCTGAAAAGGAAAGTGTTTTTCCCTCAACGGTCTCGATGGAGCATAGATAAAAATTATGGAGAGTAAGTTAGGACACTTAATGTGGTAGCACAAAATATCACGCACAAAGACTATATCATGAATAGTTCTTCTAGATTTGAGCATCTGCAAGCCCCGATTCTGGACCTTTTGAATTCTATCGGAGAAAAGAAGCTGGTGAGGGTTCCAGATAACATCCGCGTATTCAAGTATAGATCTAACTAAAGTAATATAAAGCGCAACATGGGTGTATGGATCAGAAAAGTCTATAGAATTTCTTTTTATAAATCCTAGCATTGAATTAGCTTTAGCAACAATAGCATCAACGTGAGGAGCAAATGAAAACTTGGAATCGAAAGTTACTCCTAAATCTTTCACTTTTGCAGTTCTCTGAAGAAGATTGCACTCTAGAGAATATGGATATTCGTACACAAAGTTTTTCCTGGAGATAGAAATAACGAAACATTTTTTAATCTTGAGGCTCAGGTAGTTTTAGTTTACGAAGCAATATAGTGTGACAAACTGAATCGAAAGCCTTACTGAAGTCCGTATAGATAGTATCAACTTGGCTTTGGTTTTCAATAGATTCAACCACAAAAGAAGAAAAGCATGCTAAATTTGTAACAGTTGACCTACCTGAAATAAATCCATGTTGGTGAATACTAACGTGTTCCTTGACTAGAAAATCAAGCTTATTTTTAATTAAGCTTTCAAAAAGTTTAGGAATCGCAGATAATTTACAAATTCCCCTGTAGTTCGCAATATTGTTTTTTGAGCCCGATTTAAAAATTGGTATCAGGTAAGATGATTTCCATTCATCCAAGAACATTCCAGTAGACAAGGAAAGATTGAAAATAATTAGCAAAGGAAGGCAAAGGGAATTTGAACATCTTTTTAATATAAGTGCAGGATTGCCGTCAGCGCCAGGTTTTGCATTCTGTTTAAGACTTTGCAGTCCATCTAAGACATCGATGAAGTCAAGTTCCATGGACCCAATATCTACCTTAGGTAGGTCATTGGAAGGAATTACAGCATTTCTTTGAGAGTTACAATATACAGATTCGAAAAATTTAGCAAAAAGTTCAAGAGTCTGATTAATATCGGTAGATTCCACCCCATTGAAATTCATAGACTTAGGAATCCCAAGTGATTTGCGTTTTGAATTAATAAAGGCCCAGAATTGCTTTGGATCAATTAAAATCGAATAGGAACAGTATTGAACCATTTCAGTGAAATGAAAATGATCGAATGATCGGTTGGTTGAAATGATCGGATCATTTTCGTAATCGATTGTTGAACGATTCAATCATTTAAAATGAACGATTTACTCAGCTCTAATTCAAATTTGATATTTTGTTTGTTTGTTAACACACTCTGAGCTAAAAAAGAAACACGATTTTTTGTTTGACAGTTCAGGTTCTACTCTGAACTAAAAAAGAAAAACACCCAAAGAGTGAGAATTGAACAAAATGTGCTGTATTTTGCCGAACAACAACAAAAGCAAAAGTTAAAATGGTTCTAACTTTTACTTAACTTAAACCACAGATAATTATATATAAATAATGCCATGCCAGCCAGGTTTGGTCACCCTGTTATAATACCCATTCCCTTCGTATCGAAGCCGTTCAACGAAGATTCTTTCGATTTGCACTTCGCGGGCTTCCCTGGCTTGATTCGTTTCACCTCCCACCCTATGCTGATCGTCTTCAACTTATTAATCTGCAACCTCTTGATAAACGTCGCAAAGTAGCCGACATTGCATTCATTCATCAAATTTTAGCCGGTAATATTGATTGTCCTACACTTCTACAAAAAATCTCATTGCATACCCTAGAAATCTTAGATTGGTGTCTCTCTTTGATGTCAATTTTCACCGAACTAATTATGGTAGTAATGAACCATTGACACGCATGCTTCGTTCCTCCAACATTATGCAAAATTCTTTCGACTTTCACACCTCCAAACACTCTCTCAAAATCTCGCTATATTCCCAACCTTAACCACACAATCCCACCACTGTCTTCTGTCACTCTCTTCTAATTCTTAATTCAAAGCCCACTTCATCCTCCATTTTGTTTCTTTTTTTTAAGTTTTTTAAAGCTTTTTTTTTAAAAAAAGCTGGTGGGTGGGCCTACGGGCCCACACTAATATTAAAATTAAAATAAAAAAAAAATAAAAAAAAAAAAAAACACCATAGATTTTAAGATTAGATTTAAGTTTAGATTTTAGTGCACGCTTGTATTAAGCTAAATAAATAAATATAAATGTATGACAGTAACCATATGACAGTATAGTGTAAATGTATGCTCTTTGTTAATTCATTTTTATTTTCATCAATCTTAAAACTATCTTAAAGCTAGACAAAATTCATAAAAAAACTAGCCTAATTATCCAATAACTTAAAACAAACTTACTGGCCCTATGCGGGCGCTCTAAACTAAACTATATCTTAAATCTAATGCTTTTCGGCCTAAAAAAACTATTTTTAATTCAAAAACTATATTTATTTTTTTTTGTTTTCTCGAGAAAATTTAAAAAACTCGGATTCTTTATCTTTTTATATTTTTTATATAAAACTTACAAACTAAAGTAAAACTAATTAAAAACTACCTAAACCAACTTAAACTACTTAAAATAAACTAAAACTAAACTAAAACTACTTAAAAACTAGAACAGCCACAGCAGCAGAGTTTTTTTGTTTTTTTTTTTTTCTTTTTTTTTAATAGGTATACATTAGAAGAATGTACTCTAATTTTTTTTTTTTTGTGCCACCCTGACTGTCCCTACCTAAGAATACCCTTAAACTATGTAAGTCGGCCAAGACAACTTGTCAACTATCGCTATCAACATTAGACAACCACCAAAACTGGTTCTCCTGTCTTACCCTGTCTTTCAGGTCCCGTTCGGACACAGTCCTACTGAACCGAAGTCGCTCAGCTCCGTCTTGTGCGAGGACGTCTCGACTATAAAGGAGCCGCCTATCCACAGCCCTACGGCCGACGTGGTAGATTAGCGGAACCGCCTCTCTATCCTGGATCAACCCTATACTATCTAAATAGAGGAATGCATTAGGTGCAATATGGCCACTTAAACGCACACTCTCGAAGTATTCTGTGTTGGGGTAGGATTAAGCTATTTGCTGAGGTCATCGCTCTCGCATTCCGAATCAGCTTTATCAAAAAATTATCTATTCTGTTAATGTTGGTTCCGTTGTATAGAGTCCTGTTGGAATAGTAATGTTTGTACTCCGATTCTAGTGTTCTGTGTAATCCAAGACAACGTCTAAGACACTGCCTCTCAAACACCCGAATCTTTTCCATTTGAGATGGGGCAACGTTGAACCACACCGGGCAACCATAGGCAACCATCGGCCGGATGAGAGCCATGTAGCAAATCACCTTGACCCTGGTGTCAAGCCGGCTGCTGTAAAACAACCGTTTCGTCAGGGCAAAGGCACCCCTAGCCCTGTTCAGAGCAGCATTTATATGTCTGTCGAAATACAAATACTGATCCAACCAGATGCCAAGGTACTTTACCAACCTTCTGCTCGCCAGTGTTTGCCGGTGCAGGCCTACGATCATCAGCTTACGCCAGTTCTTTCTAGTATCCCTAGGGGCTCTAGTTAACGGAGTCTTAAACAGAATCGTTTCACATTTCTGAAAGTTTATTTTCAACTTCCAGTCATCACAATATCGCTGAATCTTGTCGACGTCACGCTGTAAGAGAATTCTGATAACCTCAACTTTTGTAGCTGTTCTGTACGCTATTAGGTCATCGGCATACGCAATTGCCTGAGTAAGACTACTTATTAGATCGCTGGTGTAAATGCTGAATAGAATCGGCGAGTTCACCGCTCCCTGCTGAATACCATTCTTGATATCTAAGATTGCGGTAGAAGTTACATTGCCACTTTTGACAACAAACTTTCTACCATTGAGCATGTCATAAAGCATATATAATAGTGGTTTACTTATGCCGAGCCTGGTCAATTTTAGATAGAGACCCTCTAACCATACGGTGTCGAAAGCCTTCTCCAAATCAACCAGACAAGCACCTGTACATTGATTTTTAGTTTTGTTCCATTGGATATCAGAAACGAGTTTAGACGCGGCATGAATGGTGTCATGTCCCGCCATAAACCCGAACTGATTATCCGGTATGATATTATTGTCCTCCGCCCACTTGGACAGAGCTCTATTTATGACTTTCTCGAATACCTTGCTGAGACTCGGTAGAAGACTTATCGACCAGAGATTCGCCGGATTGGAGTTGTCCTTTCCCTTTTTCGGGAGAGGATGAACCACAGCTGTCTTCCGCCCTGGATAATATGCATTATTCAGTGCGTTGTTAGACAGTGTGGCATAAATGTCAATTGTTTCCTTAGGTAGATGTCGAAGTGAAAGTGGGATAGGGGATTCCACTTTTTCTTTTCCGTTTTCTTTGGTCTTTTTTTTTTGTTTTTCTGAGCGACTGACGATTTGTTGAAAGTGGACAACCGGAGGGGTCTCTCTAGCACCCTCATGGACGATTTTGCTTTTCTTTTTATTTTTCCGGGTTAACTTCTTTTTTTTTTCAGATTTTCTTTTTTTTTTCTATACTTTATTTTTCTTTTCAGGTTACAATTTTTTTGAAGAATTCTTATCCGGTAAGTTTTAGACGGGGAGTTTAGAAGCGATTCTTTTTGCACGCGTGCTTTTCGTGATTTAGCAATGAGGAGTGGGTTTTTCGTTTTTCACTCGCGCGCTCGATCGATTCCCGACTTTTTTATTTTTGTAAAGATAAGTTTATGTCTTATTATTAATTTTTTTTTTTTCGTTTTTCATACATTATATGATGACTTGGGGATCTTTTCAAATTTAGGAAAGACAAATTTAAAAACGTGAAGAACTTTAATGAAAACCGTCTTAACCTCCTGAATACTGATCACCCACTGCCTAATCTCTTATCCGAACCTGTTTTTCCAAAGCTTTCGAAGATTCTCGTATACACCTACACTCACAGATTTTAATAAACATGGTCGACGTGGAAACTTCCGGACCTCCCGTTCCCGGGGTGAAATTTGACCAGAAAATTTGGATTTGACTCTTAAAAATCTAATTGGATTTTTTCTAATATAGGTGTGAATAATTTAAGGTCATCAGGTCAAAAAAAACCTCCAACACGTGACCCGGAAGTCAACCTCGAGTCGCTAAGGGCATGGGTGTTGGTGAAAAGCATTTTTTTTTTCGAATATGGGGAGATAAGAATTTCGGAGAGAGTAGGCTATTCTCCTGTGGAGAAATCTACCCCCTCTACACTAAATTATTGCTGTTCCCCTAGCAATGTCCCCTACTTCGACAACCAGGGTTTCCTACAAAACCTATTTTGTTTTACTGAAGTATTCAGGAACAACAAAAAAGGAGAGGGAAACTATCTCTATCTTTACAACTGTCTCATTCCCAGGCTGAACTAAAACCGGGCTATAATCTATTCCATCCAGACTACTTGCGTATGTCTTTCGCATGGTACACACCTACCTTTCGACCTTGTAAATCCTCCAGCTCATATAGATTACTGCCTATGGCCTTTCGCACCCTCATTTTTACAAATTTTTTGCAGAGCTTTGCATTTAAGTTTTTGGCCTTGTCGCTTAGCGTAAAGTTCCTTCTAAAAACTATATCACCTTTTTCGAACTTCACCTGCTTGCTTCTAGTATTGTACGTGTGCTGATAGATGTCGTGAGCTGTCTGTAGTGATTCTTTTAAATAAGAATGCAGGACATTCATCTTGGAGGCTTGAGAAAGGTATTGCATTTCTGAATCGTTAACTGTTTTTAAATTCTTCAATAAAGCATAGTCTGCGCCATGTTCCACCATACGCTGGCCAAAAAGCGCCTCATATGGCGACATCCCGATGGCTGCGTGAACCGTGGATCGCAGAGCACAGGATATAGAAGGAAGATGATGATCCCAAGATCTTTGATCAACATCGATGTATGCCCGTATTGCCGCCAAAACTGAACGATTAACACGCTCGCTAGCGTTAGCTTGCGGCGAGTATGAGGCGGTTTTTATATGTATGATTCCATACGCTTTCATAAGCTTTTGAAATTCTTGTGAAGTAAATTGTTTGCCATTATCTGACAAGATTTTTTCTGGCACCCCGAAAACACAGAAGACACGCTCCTGCAGAAATTTTAAAAGAGTTTCTGCAGTTGCCCTCTTCAAAGGTTCGATTATCACGAATTTTGTCAGTTGATCTAGCGCCACGATAATATGGGTGTTGCCTTGCTTAGAACGGGGATATGGGCCTAAGAAGTCTACGTAAACCATCTGAAAGGGTCTTTCTGCCTCGAACGCTTTTCCCATAGGTGGACGTAGCACGTAATTAGGGGCCTTCGTCATCTTGCATATGTCACAAGCGTCAATGAGAACTTTAACCTGCATGGCCATACTGGGCCAGAAAAATTGCTGTCTCAGTCGATATAAAGTTTTGGCGATACCGCCATGCGCCGCCCTTGGTGGCTGATGAGCCAACAGAATCAAATTTTCAGTCAGCTCAGACGGAACCCAAAGTTTCCATACTAGGTCATCCTCTAATGGATTCCCTGTACAATGTTTGACCTTCTTGTACACGAAACCGTTCGAGACTTGAAGGTCAGGTAGCTGATCTGTTTGTTTTTCGATGGTTTCAATGATCTTCAAGTATTTTCCAGATTGAAAACTGGGATCTTGCAGATCTATGTGCAACACATCGGTAGGATCATTCATCACCGAATCGCTGAGGTGCAGAGTTTCTATTTCATGCATTCGCGATAGCGCATCAGGCACTATATTTTGCGATCCTCTACGATGTTCGATGACGAAATCATATCCCTGGAGTTTTAAGCTCCATCTGGCTAACCTTCCATTCAGATTCCTTTGACCCATGAGCCACTTCAGACTCGCATGGTCTGTTATGACTTTAAACGGGTGCCCTTCCACGTATGGTCGAAATTTCTCTATACCCATTACAGCCGCCAAGCATTCCCTCTCGGTGACGCTGTAGTTTCTTTGAGCGGAATTGAGTTTGTGGGAGTAATAAAATATTGGCCGCTCGTTACCCTCCTCATCTTGTTGGCAAAGTACGCACCCTATTCCTGAATTCGAAGCGTCACAGAGAATAACAAATGGTTTTTCGAAGTTGGGATTTATTAAAATTGGAGCGGACGTTAAAGTCGTCTTGATTTTGTCGAAAGCAAGTAAAGCCGGTTCATCGAACTCAAATTTCTTACCCTTTTTTAGCGTGTCGGTAAGCGGAGCTGCTAGCGTGGAAAAGTTTTGAATAAATCTTCTGTACCACCCAGCGAGACCTAAAAATCGCCTCACTCGTCGCGTTGTAGTAGGAATCGGAAAATCTACAATTGCCGACACTTTTTCAGGATCTGCTCTAATTCCGCCCTCGCCTACGATGTAACCCAAAAACTTAAGTTCTCGAAAACAAAATTTCGATTTTTCTACGTTTATCGTAAGTCCGGCTTCTTTTAACTTGTCAGCCAAAATCTTCAAATATTTCAGGTGTTCTTCGAAAGTTTGAGAAACAACTAAAATGTCATCGACATACGGAAAGATGTGTTCGTGATATTGATGAGGTACCACCTTGTCTATAACCCTGCACATTCTCTGCCCTGCGTATTTTAAACCAAAAGGCATAACTTTGAATTGATACAGAGGCCTACCCGGAACCGCAAAAGCCGTTTTCTCCCTTGACTTTTCTTCCAGCGGTACTTGCCAGTACGCATCCTTCAAATCAATCGTCGAAATAAACCTTGCATCCGGCAACCGACTCAACAAAGCCTCAACGTGGTGCATGGAGTAGCCATCTCCCTTGGTTTTCGTATTTACTTTTCTGTAGTCTAAACAAAGTCTGTCTTTCCCAGGTTTTCTGACTAAAACCACCGGCGAGCTCCAAGCGCTCTTGCTCTCTTCTATAACATCCAGGTCTAACATACGGTCTATTTCGGCATAAATTATCTTCTGTACCGCTGGAGAAATTGGATACTGACGTTGCTTTATGGGTTCCGAGTCCCCCGTATCAATTACATGTTCGTCGATAGAAGTTTTTCCCAACCCCTGGACAGCGAATGATGGAAAACTGGCAATGACTGCCCTCAACTCGCACTCTTGTTTCGCAGATAGATCATGTGCGTTTTTCCCTGGCTCTTTGTTACACCAACCGGGTGTAATGCTTGAAATAATTTGTGGAGCTAGGTCAAATTCTTTCCAGAAATTAATTCCCAAATAAAGTTTTTGTTTCAGTGACGGTACCAAAAATAACATTATGCTTTTAGACTTGCCCTTATAGCTTATGTCAACACAAATCTTGCCCACGATTTCCTGTCCTTTTCCATCGGCCGTTTTAACAGAAGAAGAAAAACTTACAATCGGTATGTTCTTTTCACGCAAGAGTTCTAGACCCCCTTCACCCAAACAACTAATGCTTGCCCCACTATCCAATAATCCCAGCATCGATTCCCCGAATATGGACACATTGGCATACGGCCGAGGATCATCAGAATTTACTAGGGTGGTGCAAGCTATTTCGGTGTGCATTCTTTTCTTTTTCTTAAACTTTTCTCGCAATTTCAAAGTGTTCTCAGATACTGTCGGTTTATTAAAAAGTCTATGTCGGACCGCGTAATAATTCACCAAGCGTTCGTGAAGGTTCTTAAAAGGTGCTTTATTTTTTTTATCTGGCTCAAAAGATGGTAACTTTTCAGGTGGGTTTGCAACGCGTGTGATAATTCTTATCGAGTTGTCATTTACTACATCATTCTGTGAATTTGATGCGCTATTCATGATGTCGTTTTGGGATGAGGATGAGGAAGTTATTTTTATGGGTTTTCCAGATTCTGAGTTCGGGAGCAATTTTCCCTGGTCGTCCAATCGCTCCTTTTCCCGTTTCCCGCGCAACGAGGGCAATATGGAGAAGCAACATCTTCTTTTCCACACCGGAAACAAAATAGATGCCTTTGAGACTCAGGACAGTCATGATAGGTATGCCCTTCGTTTTTGCAGTTCCAACAACGCAACTGAGTTGGTTCCCTTTTTACTTGAAACGCATCGATTCGGGTAAAACTTTGCTCTCCCTCGTTAGTTCCTACATCGTCTCGTAATACTACCTCTGCCATATAATTCTTTCGCGTTGGCTGTGGCATGAAAACATTTTTGGTCTTGGCGGTTGGCTCAGGACCCCCTAAGAATTTTTCGATTTTTCGACATACGTACACAAGGTCTTGCAAGGTGTTGGTCTTGAAAGTAACTAAAAGCTCTCCCATACGACGGCATACGTTACTTTTAAGAAGCTCTATTATTTCTTGATCCGGTTTAGGGATTTTTAATCGATTATTTAGCTGCTGGATAGCGCTATAAAAATCATCAAAAGACTCATTTGGACCTTGATGACGATCTGACATTTTACGTGTAAGTTCGGAATCTGTTTCAATGCTTCGAAACTGTTCTATAAGAGCTGTCTTAAGGGTAAACCACGGTTGTTTGTAAAACCTAGGTTAAGATGCTTTTTGAGAGTACTTGGAGTAATAAAATTCTTGAGATCAAGAAAAACAAAATTTAAAATGAAATTAACTTGTTATTATTACTTTTGAATTTGAAAATGCAGATGGTAATTCATTTGGGCAGTTTATATTTCACTGGCTAACGAATAGGATGAATTCAGTTTAAACAATTTATTTGGTGAAAGTGGATGAGTGAAAGCTACAGGAGAACGATGAGACGAGAGGAATAAAAAGCTCTATTCTATAGGGAGTTTTTTTTTTTTTTTAACAAGTATGGGACTTTTGCAAGACTATGGTAAGCAATAGTTATGGTGGTAGGACAAATTATTTATATTTTTGTTCTACTTGGGGGAGTGGGGTATACCACGAAGAGCTATAACATCTAAATGCTCTTCACTCGTTATTTTTTTTGTTGACATCGGAAAGAAGACACTACGTTTAGGAACAATTAGGGCATTCGGGTCTCGCACATATTCAACGTAAACCTAGGATTAACATCGCACTAGAGGCATGTATAAAATGTAACACATCGTAATAAACCAAGCAAGATCCCCCCCCGATTCCGACGAGCTAGGACGCGCGGGAGCTAGCATGCCTTGGGCTTGAGTGAGTTACGATACTCTTTTGCTACAGCTGTCCGGATGGCCTACAGGATTCCTGTATCTAGTAGGTCTATGGGTGGCCAAATCCGTGAAAGGGGAAAGAAGAAGTCCGCGGCATAAGTCTTTAATCATTTCGTGTTACTCGCGGCCAAAGAGGTAGACGGAGGCGGATGCTCCTGGGGTTTAGGTATCCTTGCCCTATAGAGGCATTAAGTCGACGACTAACCTTTTCGTTACAAGTAATAAAATTCTTGAGATCAAGAAAAACAAAATTTAAAATGAAATTAACTTGTTATTATTACTTTTGAATTTGAAAATGCAGATGGTAATTCATTTGGGCAGTTTATATTTCACTGGCTAACGAATAGGATGAATTCAGTTTAAACAATTTATTTGGTGAAAGTGGATGAGTGAAAGCTACAGGAGAACGATGAGACGAGAGGAATAAAAAGCTCTATTCTATAGAGCTCTTTAATGAATCGAAGACGAGCTGGAGCTCCATCCTCGTAACTAACAGGGAACTACTCCCATCTTGCACGGCGATGATGGCATTCGCCAAGTTTTCTTCATTGAACCGGATGAAACCTAGATTCTCTGATCGCGTAAATGTATGCTCTATTCAGCAACAGATGTCGCTAGTCGATAATTATCTGTGCTAAAACTGTATGCTCTATTCAGCAACAGATGTCCGGGTATTTTTTTGCAATTTTTATTTGTTGTTTTAAACAATTTCTGTGTAGTATATTTAAATAATTTTGGCATTGTGCACATCTATGCAAAAAATGCTTTCGTTTAATATGTAACTTATGCCCCTTCGGTTTTTGTGGGCCGCGTAAAGTGTACCACAAAAAACATGTTTGCCGTTTTATTATATGATATCAGCATCAGCATGTTTTATTTTTAAATGGTCTTTTAAATTTAACCGAATTAGGCTTAAGCGTAAACTGATCAGCATTCTTTGCAAGACGAGTATTATGACGAAAATTTTTCAAGGGAGGAATGCAGCTGGCTATATCATTAGAGCGCTCAGCACTGTTTATAGAAGAAGCGATAAACAAAGTAAGATGGTGTTCGAGAGAAACAAACGTTTCGGTAATACAACTGGCTCTTTCTTGGATTCTATCAAACATGTGCAGATGGGTTTTAGGAGCCCAGATATAGGAGTTATACTCAAGTTTAGGCTGAATGTATGCCTTAAAAATTGTAGCCAAATCAGAAGGAGAAAAAAATACTTGCATCTTCTAAAGAAACCGAAACATTTAGCAGCAAGTATCATTTTTATCATTCAAGGACAATTTTCAGTCAACGAATCATTTATTACCCCGGTTACAAGAGTAGATTGAGGAATCGAATCGAATTCGAATTGAGATTTCGATCCAGGTATATGGCGGCACTGTATAAATAGATCGAATTGAAATGGAATCGAAATGACAATCTCTTTTAAAGTGTTGTTGTACACACACTCGATTCTTCGATCCCTCGATTCAGTATACAAGCATATTTTCGATTCGATTCAGCTCGTTTAGTGGGATCGGATCGAGAAATCCTATTTCAATCCCATCCAGGTATACACGGAGCTTAATCCTGATTCAGTTCACAGTTGACATTCTAAAAAACTAAATCTACCTAACGGTAATAAAATAATATATTTCAGTGAAAAAAGTGATTAGCAAAGGTTTACCTGCGCTACCTGATAAAACTAATCTAGATAATTACAAGAAGGGTTTTTCAGAATGTGGATTATCCTTCTTGTTAATTACAATTTTTAATCTTAATCCTTTAAATAATTAAAAAACAATAAGTCTTTTTTCTGGAAACCCAGTTAAAAATGGGAAAAGCCGAAAGAAGGAAGAGTGACGTAAATTTAGCATACCAGGCACTCAAGACTCACATAAAAGAAGGAATGAGAACGCATGGAAAAGAGTTCCTGGTCAACATTCACGCCAAGCTCGGTGATATAGACCAGCTTTACGAAGATGACAAGGACGAAGTAATGGATGCGCAACAAATTATGGATCCAATTACAGAACAACAACTCGAAGAAGTTGTAGGACAGGAAAACTTGAACGTGCAACCTACAGAAGAAGAACCTTCAGAGATGTTGCAAATCGAGGAAATGGTGAATTTAGACTCTGATTTTGAGGTTGTACAAATAAATAGTTCAAAAAGAAAGCCTTCAGAGCAGGGATGTTGCGGATGCCAATTTTTTCACATCCGCGGATGCGAATGCGGATGCGGATTTTTGAAGGCTCACATCCGCGGATGCGGATGCGGATGTTTAAGATCTTATATAAAAAGCACATATAAATAATGAATTAAAATAATGTTGTAGTAAGTGTTAATATTTTTACTAGTTATAATTAGTAAATAAACTTAAAAATAGGTGCATTATACTTCAAGCTTCTCTGCTTCAAGCCGGTTACGCAGAGGCTCGTAAATTAAACCCGCGCTACTAAATAATTGTTCGCTAGGGACACTGCCTGGTGGAGTGGATAAAAATCTTCGTGCTATCGGTGATAATGATAATACCTTAAACAACATTTAAGAGCATTACCATCCACATTGAGTCATTTTTTAGAGCGGTAAGAAAGTAATTCGTTTTTGAGTACAGCTTCAGTGCTACAATTTTGTGGCATTTCTTGTGTCTCGTCTTCACTTGATGAATCTAACATCATAGCAAGGGCGTTCTTTAAACATGCGCTTTCTCTCGAAACCTGAAGTCCCTGGTCCTGGTTGTTCCATTTTGTGCTTATAGCGAGGTTCTAAGTAGGTGGCGATGGTATATAAATTGTTCTCCCCCAAGCTGGAGAACTTAGTTGAAAGTTCACTTTTCAGAGTCGTGACGGCCTGTCGAATCAAATCAAACTTGTGCGATATTATTAAATACAGTTACTCACAAAATTATTGGGCCAAATTTCTTTTCTGACTTAAATGTTAAATCAAAAAGAAACAACGTACAAAATGTGTTTTTAAAAAATAAGGGTTTATTTTAAAACTTGTTAGTAACAATTAAAATGAAAAAAATCCATTCTTTGGATGTAAGGAAAAGAAAAAATAAGAAAAATTGCATTTTAAGTGTAGTTTTTAACATCACAAAATTATTGGGTCAAAATACTTAAATATTTTTTGGACACTATAATTTAGATATAATTTTAATGTTAAGTACTCTGTTGGATTTCCCTTCCTATGAATAACACTTTTAAGCCTTCTTTGCATAGATTCAACCAAGTTTTGTGTTGTTGAAGAACTAATTTTACTCCATTCTCCATTCGAAAAGGTAAAAACACATCTTTTGACAAGATGCAACTTGTTATTTTCCATTATACCAAAGGGAAAACTTAAAGGGAAATTGCAGACTTGTTAAATAATCCAAGGAGTTCAGTTCAAATTACAATTCGGAGGTCAAAAAATTAAAATTAAAATATAATTCAAGACTAACTCTCGACGCTGAAGTATCTTATATAACCATGATCAAAGGTGCATTTCACAAAACCTTAGAAAAAATAGGCACATAAACTTCCCAAAAATGGCCACTGAGTTAAAAATTTATTGTGCAAAAACTGTTGACCCAGAAACCATACGTTGCGTTTTCAGAAAAAATGGCTACAAAGGCAGAGTGGCCAGCAAAAAACCATTCATAAATAAACTAAATCCAAAAAAGAGACTATAGTTTGCTAAAAATGTAAAAGATAAGGAACTAGACTACTGGAAAACATTATTTTTTTGCGGACGAAAGTAAATTTAATGTATTTGGATCAGATGGTCAAGGTAAGGTATGGCGCAAGATCATTACAGAGCTAAACAATAAAAACCTGTTACCAACCGTAAAACATGGTGGGAGTAGGGTTATAGTTTGGGGCTGTATGTCATAGTTGGGGGTTGGTTATTTGGTTTTCATAGGCGGAATCATGGACCGAATGGTCTATTTAAACATTTAAAACAAAATTTACGGCAAAGTGCTGAATCAATGGGTATTCTAAGCACATTTCAATTCCAAGAAGATATCGACCCCAAGCATAAATATCGAATTGCAAAAGAATGGCTGCTTTATTTTTGCCCAAAAGTAATCCAAACACCACCTCAAAGTTCAGACTTCAACTCTGTAGAGAAATTATGAGAAATTCTATATCGCGGAGTCAAAAAATATACTATTTCGAACAAAACGGGTCTTAAAAAAGTTTTATTTGAAGAATGCAGTAAAATTAGGTCTTCAACAACACAAAACTTGGTTGAATCTATGCAAAGAAGGCTTAAAAGTGTTATTTATAAGAAGGGAAATCCAACAGAGTACTGAACATTAAAATTATATCTAAATTATAGTGTCCAAAAAATATTTAAGTATTTTGACCCAATAATTTTGTGATGTTAAAAACTACACTTAAAATGCAATTTTTCTTATTTTTTCTTTTCCTTACATCCAAAGAATGGATTTTTTTCATTTTAATTGTTACTAACAAGTTTTAAAATAAACCCTTATTTTTTAAAAACACATTTTGTACGTTGTTTCTTTTTGATTTAACATTTAAGTCAGAAAAGAAATTTGGCCCAATAATTTTGTGAGTAACTGTAGTCGTCAACTTTTTTGTCCAGCATTTGAATAATTGGAATTGCAGAAGAAATAAGGACGTTAGAGCTGCTGAGTTCCCGTGTAGCTTCCTCAAAAGGTCTCAGTATTTCAATAAGACTTTCAATGAATTTCCATTCTGGCAGAATAAGGTTAATCTCATTATTATTGATGTAAAGATTTAGGGCATCCTTAACCTTTGCCGCATCTTGTCTTGCATCCGCATCCGCATGAAAATCCGCATTGACTAGTGCGGATGCGGATGCGGATGCAGATGTCTAAATCAATGCGGAAGCTCCGCATTTGAGGATGCGGATGCGAATATCCGCAACATCCCTGCTTCAGAGTCACCAACAACTTCACCAAAGAAGACCAAAAAGCCTGCAATGGATAATGAAGCTTCTCTCACCAACGCAGAGAAAATAAACCCTAACAAAACAACAAAACCTCGAGAAACCCAACAAGGAACCCCGATTTACACTAATGCCACCAATTGTGTGCTTCAAGCTAAACGTGGCAGAAATCAGTAAACATTTGAAAGCTCAAGGTGTAGTATTCAAAGTTCACAACATCATTAGTGAAAAATCTGTTATCACAACTAAGACCAAAGAGGAACACCAGAAGATCTGAGATTTCCTGAAGGTGAAGAAGACAGAATTCAACATCTATACCGCCAAAGAAGACAAGAAGACATTGCTGGTCCTTAAGGGCATTCATCAACCTTACGAAGCCACTGAAGTTAAGGAGGAGCTCATTGCTCCCTACAAGACAAGATATCCCAGCAATTTACGGAAAACACTTCTTATGCACCAAAAAGTCCATTGGGAGAAGTTTAAGTCCACCACCATTACACAGTGTAAGAATTGCCAAAAGTTTTGACATATTGCTAGCATTAAATACCGTTGTGTAAAGTGCAAGGAGGATCATAATCCAGGAAACTGCTCTAGGACCCTCCACAAAGTCAGTGACGATATGGTATTCTGCGTTAACTGCCAACAAACTGGGCACCCTGCCAGCTATAGTGGATGTCCTGCAAGGAAGAAGAAACTGGCCGAAAAAACGAAGACAGCAACACAGAAGCGTGAAAATCACCAATTTGCTGTAACATCAGCAAAAAAAGCGGTTGTGAATGGCTTATCATACGCCAGCGTTGCAGCCACATCTGGAGCAGCTTCAAAACCTTTGGGAGGCCCATTTAATAAAGCAGGAAATAAGCCAGCTACACCAGCACCAGCTACAACGCCATTTGCCAAACCAGTAGTCCAGAAGAGGACTGCACCATCCAACACATCAAGCCAAAAAGGACAATCACAGTCTTTCAACATATTTGATGATACCGAAAGACTGTTTGGAACAGATCTTCTTTCTCTTCTCTAAAAGGCAAAGGAGGTAGTTCCAAGCAACTACGGTAGTCTCAATGATAAAGAAAATACAGTTATATTGGGTAAACTTATTTGTTCATTATGTATATAAGAAACTGACTATCCTTCATTACATATAACGTTAATTCTATTTATTCTACAGCCAGACGTATTTCACTAAACTTTTTTTAAAAATCAAAGAAACCCGATGTTATCCTTTTACAGGAAACAAACATCACAGCAAGAAACACCCTTAAACCAGAAGGCTACACATGCTATAGACAGGACAAGACATCTGAAGGCAGAGGAACTGCCATCCTCTTAAAATCAGACCTCAGAAGCGAGTACGTTAGGGTACCTGTACTGCGCTGCATGGAGACTACAGCCGTTGTGATCAATATGACGGATAATGAGACACTGCTTCTCGTCTCAGTATACAACAAGTTTAACGCAACAAGATGTGACATCATACATGACCTCAACGCCATCAACAATCTGGCTAGCCAACATACGTACTGTGTACTTGGAGGTGACTTCAATGCACGACACCCACTCTGGCTGGACACCAGGGAATCTACACAAGGAAAATTAATTGTGGACTGGCTGCAAGACAACCCTGCGCTTCACACACTGGTGGTTTTATCACAACATAGGCCCAAATTTCCAAGAACTCCATCGCTCCTAGACTTCTTTTTCCTTTTCCGTTCAGAAGTTGAAGAACGCCTACCAGAAGTCTCCAGCGTCAACAATCTCAACAACATTGAGATCGATAACACCATTGCTCAATGTGAAACAGTGGTCAATAATGCTTTGGATAGGCAGAAAACACCCCGCACCAGCAGAGATAAATATGCAAACTTACCCCAACATATACAATTAATATATGCTCACCGGCAAAGACTCCGCAAAAGCCTCCAAAGAATATTCCACAGGACCTTTAACAGGGAAAGTGTCGAATACCGTCGGCTACACTCAGAACTTTAGTGCACTAACACAATGTTCAACCAGGCAATAAAACATCATCAGGAAAAGGATTTCAGGAAGAGACTCGAAGATATCAAACCTGGACCTGACACGTTTAAAAAGATCAATCTGATTGTTGGAAGACCAAACTCAATTCCAGACACCATCCTTCACGGACAAGAAGTTTCAATAACTTCTGCTGAGAAAGCTGAAGCATTTGCAAATCACTTTCATGATAGTTTCAAAGATCGCCCTCCCGCACACCTTCCTGACTTTGTCGAAGATGTAGAAACTCGCTTTCAAGAGATATCAGCAACCACCGAAACCGTGACCCTGTTCAACGAGAAAAACCCATCATCGGAGCCGACGCTGACAGACGTTTTCACTTTTCCTGAAGAAGTAGCTGACATTATCTTCACTGGAAACTCCAAAAAATCAGCAGGAAGCGACAAGATTTCTAATTACGTACTTAAAAAGTTACCAAATCTTGCTGTTCTCCTGTTGACTATAATCTTCAATAACTGCCCGAACAACAGCTATTTCCCTGCAGCCTGGAAAACCGCAAAAGTGGTCCCTGTCCCGAAGAAGAACAACCGCGCAAATGTGGAAGGATATCGGCCAATTTCTTTGCTCAGCTGCATGAGTAAGATACTGGCGGCGTTGATATTGAAGAAACTCAACGTTTTCTGCAGAGAAAGAGATGTCATACCGGAGTTTCAGTATGGCTTTCGAAATAAACACTCTACCCTACATCCATTACTGGGACTCCATAGTCCATACTGATGTTACAATTGGTCTCAACAAAAAGGAAACCACTGTAGCGTGTTTGCTGGACATCGAAAAGGCTTTCGACAGCGTTTGGATAAAAGGATTACTATTCCAACTCTCGGAACTTGGACTTCCTAATTATTTGGTAAGAATAATCAAAAATTTCCTAACCCATAGACTTTTTTATGTACAGGTAGAAAAACATTTGTCATCAACCAAAGGAATTAACGCTGGAGTTCCTCAAGGATAAAAACTTGGACCGCTCCTCTTCAACATTTACACTGCTGATCAACCAGCCAACATATCAGGTACAAAGACGAAGCTTTATGCAGACGACTCAATCACATATGCCACCGCCTTTTCACCAGAAATTGCTGCCAGGACAGTGCAAGAGCACATTAAAAACCTATGGGAATACTATGTCAAATGGGGACTGAGGATAAACAGAGAAAAGACTGAACTCATCTCCTTCCAAACACCAGTGACTGTCATTCGAAGACGAGCGTTTGCAACACGCTGTGATGCAATCAAAATAAAGTTTCCAGACAACATTGAAGTGACAGTCAAATCTTCAACGAAGTACTTGGGAATCAACTTTTCCAACAAATTCAAATTCAAAAGGCATGCAGACTTAATGTTGAAGAGAGCCAACTATTCTCTGCACTTGGTCCATCCGCTTCTCAGGAGGCGAAATGGACTAAGTTAGAAAACCAAGCTGCTTGTGTACAAACAACTTATCCGACCCGTTCTGACCTACGCCTTTCCCATCTGGTTTACTATTTCACCTACAGCAATGAAAAAGATGAAGCTTTTTGAAAGAAAGATGCTCCGCATTTGCACGGGACTGTACCGTAACCCACTGACGAAGAAATATATATCATATATATATAAGCAAAGTTAATATAAGCAAAGTTAATACCATTGGACATGTATTTACTGCAGTTCTCCGGAAAAATCAGCAGGAACCTGGAAGATCATCCTAACACAGAAGTGCAACAACTTCTCCAGCATGAACTAGAGTGACAAGTATCTTAATCCTGATTCAATTCTCCATATAAACGTAGTATATAACACGCATCAACTGCACAGACCAAACTATCGATAGTCCCGATAGTTCAAAACAATTGATTAATCGATTGAACTACGATGTCTTATTAACACTATATTGTCATATTAGTTTCGTGTTCGGTCGTTTTTCCAGTTTGTCCGTTTTGTTTATTTGTAAAAAGTAAGATTAAACATGAATAGAAAAAACGAATCTTTTGTTTGGAGTTTTTTCAACAAGCAATTTTTGTGGTCAGGGGCCTATTTCACAAATCATACATTACATACAATGTATGATTTTGAAAGGTTTGATGTATCATTTCTGTTTCACAGAATTGTTGTATTGTAATCGACTGGAATATTTCCAATGAGATTCTGTAATTTGATGTAATGTATGATTATCAATTTATTGTAATGATGTATGTAATGTATGTGATGTATGATCTGTGAAACAGGCCCCAGGAGTATAACCACTCTGGAAATATGTCCAATTTACGAGACCACTTAAAAAGAAAACATGCTGACAATATTAAAAAAGAAGTTGAGGATTCATCCTCTGATGTGGATGGAAGGCAACCTGTTTCAGTGCCAATGCCACCCAAAACTCCCAGAAATTCTATACAAATTTACTTCAAAAATAAAAAAAGAACTCGATTCTCTGTATGCACAGATGATCGCTATTGATATGCAGTCCATACAGGACTTCTGAACACAAGGGCTTAAAATTGTTTGTCCAAGCTTTAAACAACAGGTATGAGTTACCAGATAAAAAAACTCTTAAATGTAAGCTTATTCCTAAGCAATATGATGAGTTAAAAACAAAATTGGACGAAGCTCTATCAAGATGTTAATATTTAAGTGTTACCACAGACATGTGGACAAGTAATGCGAAATTAGTTTCAGCGTTTTTGAAAGTGACGAAAATTGAAAGGAATCACACTGCGGAAGCGATGGTAAATGTGAATTTTTTTACAACGCTTTGGCTGTCTATTATCTCAGAAGAGTATTTCACAGCTGTTAACAACAAATACATTTTTCCAGGCTATTAATCAACTTTAAAATTCGAGAAAAGGTAATAGCGATGGTCACGGACAACGCTGCAGCTATGAAAAAAACTGCCGAAGTACTAAAAATTCGATATTCCTCATGTTTTGCTCACTGCATCAATTTGACCAGTACAAGATTGTTTTAAAGTACAAGTTTTCTCAGAGGTTTTATCAAAAACAAAGGATATTGTTGCTTTTTTCCACAGTTCTACACTTGTTAGTGACAAACTTCGCATTGCGCAAAAAACATTTAATAAGCAAGAGTTAAAACTAATACAAGAGGTATCGACACGATGGAACAGTTCCTACTTTATGATGAAACGAATTCTGGAAATACGATGTAAAGTCACAATTGCAATTAGCGAATGTCCAAAAGCACCTTCTTATCTCACGGCAGAAAACTTTAAAGCTATAGAGGAGATTGTACGACTTCTAGAACCTTTTGAAGTCGCAACAACAACAATCTCAGGAGAGTCTTATGTCACTGCATCCTTAGTTATACCTCTTATTCGAGGTATTTCTGTCAAATTATCAAGTTTAACAACTGTTGAAGGGTGAGAGTTTATGCATTCCTTGAATAATTCAGTTAATCAGAGATTGAAACCTTTCAATACCAGGACTATAAATATGCTTTCCACATTAATGGATTCAACACATTTCAAGAAGTGGACAACACTACCCAACTTCTACAAAGAGAGTATGCTGGTATTATTGTGTCCTCAGCCACTCAAAGAACACAAGTGCCAACATCTACAATTACATCTTGTACTCGTAGTTCAACTGAGAGGTTGAACTCAAACGATCTTCTCTTTTTGCATAATCAGCAACATCATCGAATAACAGCACCAGTTAGTGACTCAATAACAATTGACCTTCGTCAATATTTTGAAAAGCCTGTAATAGATAATCACCAATCTATATTAGAATACTGGGACAAAAGCAATAATATGTTACGCGTAATGGCAACTAAATATTTATGTTGTCCAGCGACATCTGTTCCTTCTGAAAGAATTTTTTCAAAAGCCGGGAAAATTATGAATGTTAAAAGAAACAGATTAAAAGATAAAAATTTAAATACATTGATATTTATTCATCATAATTATGATACATTCAAGTAAACATAAATCTTATACATAAATTTAAATATACTGTAAATTTAAATTTAATTCCTTGCTGTGAAATGAAATGAATTGAAAATAAATATAATAAATTGTAAATTCCATTTTAATTTATATTTATTGGCAAGTATTGGATATGGAAAAAAATGGAACTCAAGATAACACTCAAAAAATTAAAAAAATTTAAAACATTTAAAAATGTTTAAAATTTTTTTTTTTATTTAAAATTTAGTTTGGTTTTCAGTACTCATTTTATTTAGGTATCATTTCTATTAATATCTCTATCAATTGCCTATCGATTAATCGATAGTTTTTTTATAAACAATCGATACTATCGAAAACTCCAACAATCGATGTTTTATTAACACTACGATTAACTGAACAAACAGTGATGTTCTGCAGATAAACCAATTGTTAAACGGTAAAATTTGCCTACCACATGATGTTCACATGCTAACCATAATTATGAATGCATTTTTCCTAATATTCGTAACGGAATTTAATTTTATTTTAACATGTCTATGCTACAGCAATGAGTGCTTACTTACTTTTGTGATACACTGTATCTACATACATTTCAATTTTTTGCTGTTATAAATATTCATGTCAGAAATTTTTGTACTTAACTTAGGTACCTACCTCTCTAGTTATAAATGTGAATCCATTCAAATGCTTGTGAACCACTCATAAGTTTCACAACTTTTGTGAATGAATGGTTTGAGTGTGAGCTGACCACGCATTCGATATTCATAAGTGCAAGCAAGGTAACCATTGACATACTAGATATGGACTGCTAGTAGCTGATTACAGAATGGTCCAACGGATTACCAAACGACACTAGCCCTCGTGCCGACACTGACGGAAAATTTGAATACTATGTGTGACATTAAGAACGGGGGAATTTTTCGAGGTATTTTTGTGACAGCTGATTTTGACGCATAATTAATGTTGAAAAAAAAGTTTCAATTATTTGAGGAGAGTAAATAACTATTAAATTCATTGACTTAATATATATGGACTGCTAATCCTAATCGCATATAAATAAATAAATAATGTTCTGCCACCACCAAGATCGAAACTAGATAGTCGGTCCAACACCGTCGATTACAATCACACAACAACAGCAGAACAAAAAGTAGGTGCCGCTAATTTTCTGTGCAAGTTTTCTCAGCGTCAATATCAAAGGGCAAAGACGCCGGAAGTTCTCCTAGCACCTCATTATCTCGACAATTCAAGGGTCTACTATGATTGGGTCGGAAGAGAACATCCGTATAGGTACAAAACAAAACAGTTTTTGAATTCAAGAGAAATGTTTTCTTAAAAAAAAAATCTAATTGAAGGTCGCACCATAATCCAGATCGGGTGAGCAGTAAAGACGAAAATTTAGATGTATCAGCTGCAGATGATAGTGTCCTTGGTCTGAATGAACCTATCGAGCATCGAGCTTCTTCCGATATAGACAGTTAGGTAGGATTCATTAATTTTGAATTTAGATGAATTTATTTGAAGGAATTATTTATATTATAGGTATCCCTTCCACGGTCGTATACCCTACCCAGAGAATTCAAATACTATCGCAGAATTAAGCCGAGAAAAATTATAAAAACAGAAACTTTCATAACAAACACAAATAGCAGTGACGGTAAGAAGATTCAAAACAATAAAAAAAGTGAAGCCTTGATGTTCAAAAGGGAAACTCTTTAATATTTATGAATTTTTTTCTTTATATTCTTGGAACAGGTGACGTTGATGTGGGGATGAGAATGAATCCGAAGGCAATTCTCGTTCTGATGACTCACAATGGAAAGCAATTCCTCCTCCTAATTCAAGAATAGCCTCGAATAACTTTCACAATCTCCACTACGGCAGCAGCTCCCATTCAAAATCACCAACTGCCGCCACAACCTATGGTCAAGAAACCACTTCAAATTGGAATTAGTAATAGTAATACTGCCTCACCACTCAATGACGGGCCATCAAAAGCTGTAAATAATTTAGATTTAATTAGTGTTGTCAGTAATGTTGGCCATTTTAGTCAGTTTTCGAATCGACCTCGAGTTAGGACTTAGGCTACGGCCACGCACTGAGCGACGAGCGTCTGAGCGATTGAGCGACGAGTCGCTGAGCGACGCAAAAAAATTTAAACACATGAAGTTGTATGGAGGTGGCCACGTAAGCCCTGAGCGACTTCTGATTTTTTCAAGCGACAGAGCGACGTCGCTCTGCAATCAAATCTGTTTTAATTTTGCAGTCGATCGCTGAGCGACGAAGTTAGTCCATGGAGAAAATAAGCATAGAAAGTTTAAAATATGAAATGTTTCAAAAGTCTTTTGCCATTTAGGTCAAAATTTAACGAGTTTAAAAAACTTGGGATGAAAAGCGACATTTAGAATGTTATTTTGGCAAAACTAAACAATAAAAATAAAGAATAAATAAAATGCACGACTCGATCGCACAAACTTGCTCTTATGTAAAAGTACTTTGGATTTTAAAATGTTTGTATAAATAAATATAAAGCATGGATTTTATGAGATAAAAATGTTCAAATGCATGAAATTGCCGTCTGATTTTCAGAAAAGTATGAATTAATGCAAACAAAGCTCAAAAATCGTTTTATTATTAAAGTAATTTTGTGTATAAGAAATTTCTTTAAAATTTTTCAAGAACGAAATTTTGGATGTCAATTTTAAGTATTTAGGAGTATAGATACAAGGACATGATTTGAAAATAAACGTTTTGAAGATATTCAAATCCAAAAACTATTTTTTCGAAAAATTTTGTAGACCATTATAGACTATATTTTTTCAAAGGAGCTCCTGCATTAAAATTTTAGTTAAAACCGTTAGAGCCGTTGATGAGAAATTCCAAAATCAAATAAACGGTTCATTCATTCATTTATTCATTCATTCATTCAATGTAGTCCATGCCTAAATACGATTTTGCATTACGGGTGTATACCCCCATACCGTTACTTGTGGAGCTAAAAAAAATTCAATTTCCTCTCTAGGGTATCATCGAAGACCCTTATGTACTGAGTTTGAAGAAAATAACTCCAGTAGCTTAAGCTGCAGATCGAGGAAAAGACAGACAGACGGAATTTTCGGACCCACTTTTTTTGTCTTCGCTATCATCGTAATGTCAATTTTGATCAAAATCTCGAGTTGAATTTTTTTTGTCCAAAATAGCCCTATATATAGTACCTACATACATATATCGGAAGTAAAAACTAACATTAGTAATAAAATTAGTCGCTTTTCTGCACTAATTGGCTTCCTTTGTTTTGTTAATCTTGGCCGAACTTTTTTCAACAGCAAATTGAAAGATTCTATTGACATACGACAGTATTGATAAAATAGGTTTGGATATTTGCGAAGATTCAACATAATTTGCCGTTTCGATTTATTGGGTATACATCAAACCTTAGTTTTCTTGATCTTATAATATCTTATAATAGCTCTTAAAGACTACGACGAACTACACTTGACAATTCCATTTTCGCAACTAATCGCTCAGCGATGACGCTCAGTAAATGGCCACCCATCGCTCAGACTCGTCGCTCTATCGCTCGTCGCTCAGCCGCTCAGTCGCTCGTCGCTCATTGCGTGGCCGAAGCCTTATGCTCTATCGAAGGGCGCAGCAACTCATTTACCATATTGCCGGCATGAGACGAAACTCTAAATAAATTATGTCAAACAAATACCCGGAATTTTTTAACAGTTTTCCTTTATTCGCCAATACCTACTTTGTCGTTTTAAAAGTGGGATCGATTTTATGCAGTACAGTAAGATCTTCAGCACTTTCCACTCTCTATTTAATGACTTCAATTAAGACAACCACCGTATACCTAGAGAAGAAGAAAGGCGTTATCTGGTGAATACGGTGGTTGATCGCCAATACTATTTGTTGCATTTTTATGCTTTAATCCCTTCACAATTGCAGCTCTATGTCTTGACTTACATATGCACGTGAAATTCAAGAATTGGACCTTTCACAGTATCACTTCAAGTATTCTTTAGAATTAATAGACTAAGAGCCCACAGCAATTTTTGGGTGTGATTGATAACAAAAAATAATTAGCATAATTAGATAGGCCTTTTATAGTTATTTACAAATGTGAAAGCCTTGCATACTCTAGTGGGCGCAATAGTGCATTATAGTGCATTAAGTATGCAGTTCCTTCCAAATCCAAATAATTGTGATAACAACTGTGCCAAAATGTAGAGTTAAGCCCCCTGATTGAAAATATCGAGGTCCAAGACGTTTTACAGACAGCCTTTTGCCTGCCAGACGCGATAAGAATAGGCAACTTCTTGCACCAAGAAGGCCACCTTCAAAACGTCATGGACCTCGATATTTGCAATCAGGGCACTTAGCTGTTCATTTTGAAGTTATGGCAAATTTTGTTTCCCAATTTTTTAGAATAAGGAAAGAACTGCATACTTGATGCACTATAATGCACTATGGCGCCCACTAGAGTATGCAAGACGTTCACATTTGTGAATAACTACTAAAGGCCTAACTAATTATGCTAATTTTTTTTTGTTATCAATCACACCCAAAAATTGCTGTGGGCTCTCGGTCTATAACCGTGCGTTGAATGGAACCTTCTAAATTAAAAATTCCGGATATTTTTTTGATATAATGCATATTTTTAACTTCCTCTTTTTTTCTGTTCCTCTCGTAATTTCTTAGATGTACAGTGCTGTTGTTTATATAAAATACTTGTTATTTTTTTGTTTAATATTATTATTTCTGTAAATCATCTAGATTAGAAAAAAGTATTTATACTATTTTATAATGTGAAGAAATAATGTAAATTGTAAATAAACAACTGTCATAATGGAACCAGTGCTAGAGGGGCTAATGTGCAAATAGTCCAATTGCCAAATCTGAAAATTTCCCTTTTTGATTTTCCCTTTTTCATTTTTGTTTTCAACGTATAAATATATACTGCAAAACAGTTTTCGTTGCATTTACTTGTATTATCTATTAACATATATTATTATTGTTTGTAAAAATACTTTTATTAAAGCAATTAGTTTCTTGTGCTTAAACTTTTACAAATAATTTTAATTTTTATACTAGAAATCAAAACTTTCTTTCTTAAACTAGAACTGTAACAGTCTGAGAGGAATGCGTAAGACTCAAGGAAGATATATGTTGTTTGGTCGCGTTGAGGAATAAGGAAAAGATAACGTTGCAAAGTGACATAAGTCCATTTTTACTTGCGACTTATAGGTACTATAAGGCAAGTTATGCATTCGAAAAAAAAAATCGAACTCGAGATTTTGATCAAAGTTGACATTACGTTGATAACGAAGACCAAAAAAGTGGGTCTCGCAATTCTGTCTGTCTGTCTGTCCGTTCGATTGCAGCTTAACGGCTCGGCCGATTTTCTTCAAACTTAGCAGATATGGGTTTTAATTTTTTCCCCCCTAATGTTTTTTGGTTTGATTTTTTAAGACCAAAAATAACGTTACCTGCCATACGAATTTTTTTCGAAATTTTATAAATATCTTTTTTTTCAAAAACTGTCCCACAGATTTAAAAAAAAAAATTATAAAATTTCTTTTAGTTTAAAATGGTTATTTTTGGTACCCCTCTTGGAACCATTTTTTTGTTTTTGATTTTCTCTAAAACGGTACCACCGATTTTTATCATTTTTTTTATATTAAGGCTTCAAGCAGTTTCAATATTATTGTGTATTCAAATTTTCAAAAAAAAAAATTTGGATTTTTAAAAAAAATTTCAAAATGTTTTTTTTGAAAACTCAATATTTCGAAAACCCCATGCTCGAATTTTTAAAAACTTGATAAATAAAAGGTTTTAATATAAATTATAAGATTTAAGAAAAAAAATTTGTTTTACCTAAATCTAACGGTACCCTCCATAAAAATGTTAAAAAATGGTTTTAGAAAATCGTATTTTTCTCGAAAACGGTTCTGAGAATTTTACTTAATTTTTTTTTTCTTTCAATTAATTTTTAAGATCTATAATTTAAAAAAAAGAATTTTGAAAGCAAGATATTACTGACTGTACCTATTATAGAGCGGTTTTATAAAATTTTGAATTTCTTATTATCCGCATAACGGATTTTAATGAAATTTTTTAGAGAAGCTTCTAAAAAGTTTAAGAAACATTGCATTTCAAAACTTTAAGAAAAATATTTTTTTGAATTTTCAAAAAGAAAATTCAATATCTCAAAAACGGCTCAAGATTGTTTTTGTAAATTTAATTTTTATTCAAACAATAATAAAAACTTTAAATTGGCGTACCAAAATTATTTCTTAAAAATGTTTTAAAAATTTTGTATATAAAAGCTTATGTTTTAAGAAACCACTACAAAGACTTATAATTTTTGTTCTTGCATACCTCCAACTACTAAAGAAGTTGTTTTAGTCGTTTGAAAAATAAATTTTTATGCTTATGAACAGTTTTTCTCTAATAACATTCATTTTTGAAATTCTTAGTCTTTTACATAAGAGGAAGTTCGTGCGACCCAGTCGTGCATTTTTTTTATTTGAAATCGATTTTTCATTTTATAAAATTAAATCTAGAATTAATGATATATTTTTATTGATGTAGATATATTTTTCAAAGTGTTGATTCTAAAAACAATTATGTTTATGATTTAATTTAAAAAAATTTAACTTTTAAATAATGTCACTTCGTTTTTCAACTGACGATATGATTTGCCTGATCTTTTCAGTTAGTGTAATATAGCTTAGTCAATTTTTCATGTTTGGCATGTTGCATTTTTTCGTTGATGGACGACATTTTCTCAAAAAAGAATGCAAACAATAAAATCATTAAGTAAACCAAAATGATTCATAAAATATTTTAAAGGGGATTTTTTTTCGAGATCCCTTAGCACTATTCTCAGCCGATTAGCAGTAAAGCAGTTTTCATTAAACTAAATGCTTTGCTCTCGCGTGTTCACAAATTTCGCTGAACACCCTTTAATTTATTATTATTATTTTGTCTTGATTTTGTCAAGATTGATGATTGATCATGCATTTATTGGTTCATTTGCGTATAGTACGTTGAAGAGGTGAGAACACAGCACAATGAAATTGTATGATGAAATGGACAGACAAAATAAAACAAATTACTCGCATAGAATTGAAAAAATCCTAAAGAAATTCGTAAAATCACAATTTTTCCGAAAAAAAACTCACAAAGGGCAACGTCCTCTCACCACAGCATCGATGTAAAAACAAAAGATTGAAGACTCATGCTTGATTTGTGTATATGCAACTTCAACCCGAATTTACCAATACACTTGCACGTGCTTGTCATGCATTTGAACAATGTATATCCGGCATAATGCATTGTGAAAATGAAACTTTGTCAGAAATGAATACTGATTCACACTTGTTTTCATTCAGTGTGTATGGGACTGTGTGAGGCTCACTTTTTTGCGAATGATTCACAATGGCAAATGAATCCATTCATGCCGCTCTCTGGTCTATAGTATTATTAAAATACTTAATAAAGCACTTTTTAAACAGACGTAAAGATTGTCAATCGGGCAGAGGGCAATGCCATACCTATACGATTTTTTTAGATAAACTTTTTAAAATTGTAATTTAAATTATGAAATAAAAATCAATTAAACTTGAACTTAGGCTTAGAATATTTAAAAATCCATTTCCTATTGGAACTTTTTATAAATAAGAATGCATGTGAAAGAAAACTTTCGAAATACGAACATACATTAATATAAAGCTAGTCCATATTTCAAAAATTTCCATATTTCTTTCAGAAATAATAAGTTGAAATTTATTATTTTTTGCACAAAAACAGGAAATTGGAAAATTATAGGTACTCGTATGTATATTATGATGAATAATAACTAAACAATTTCTTAAAATGGATAAAAACATCAAAGCTCCTTTTAGCGTATTTTATTACTGCAGCAATTATTATTGTATACAAGCATAGTCGTATACTTACATACATATATTTATTTCCATGAACATTTTTGTATTAGTTTTGCATCAGCTTGGCTAGGAGGGCTAAAACAGTAAAATATTCTAAGCCCGAAAATAAAATGAAGACAAAAAGAAAGGCCAAAAGAAAGAGAGGATTATATTACTTTGCTTTTCAATAAAATAGGGTCAGTAAGAGAAATAACTAAAAGATTTCCTTTCATCACGTCAACAACCAGAGAAAAGGGAAATAAAATACACGAATGAGTCACATTTTTAAAAAAATACCTACATTATATGTAAATAAAACCATGGATTTCATTAGAGTAAAATATTTAGAAGCATGCAATTAATTTGTAAATGATTCAAATAACTCATTTAGTAATTTGAGCTTAAGTTAAAATATTCATTTTCATTGTATTACTATAAATTTGGCTGTTTTTGAAAAAAAAAAATCATTTGCGTTAAAAATGCAAAAAACATAAGATGTTCTTAAAAAAACTGTCAAAAACTGTTTTTAAGATTTTAATAAATCATATAATAAAATGGCGAACATGTTTTTTGTGGTGCACTTTTCGCGGCCCACAAAAACCGAAGGGGCATAAATTACATATTAAACGAAAGCATTTTTTGCATAGATGTGCAAAATGCAAAAATTTTTTAAATATACTACACAGAAATTGTTTAAGACAATAAATAAAATTTGCAAAAAAATGCCCGGAAAATAAAAATAAAAACAATTAGAAGTGTCAAATCGACTGACACATAAAATGTCAAATCCAGAATATGAAAAATGAAAGCATTCAGCGAAAACCCAAATCCAGAACCCGAAACATTAATGTGCACATTACACAAATCCGCCAACACGATAAAAGTTGATGAACATGTTGTTGAATGTGACCCTCCTAAGTGAAGAAATATTATCAATATAAATATTACGCATGTGTTTTTTTAGTAGTTGAGCTCTTACAATAATATTTATTGGACTCAAACCTACCTCATTTTCGGAACACTTCCATTTATGCCATTCTTTGTTGACAATAAACAGCTGGCCGATCGATGTGCAAACAAAAAAAGTTTAACAATAGTAAATTGAATTTATGTTTTTGAAGTTAGCTATATTTCTTTAGGCGCGTTATGAAAAAATGATGAGAGTGAAATTTAAAAAAAAAATCACATGTACGAGTATGTAACACAAAATTCACAGGTTGACGTCATTGCAAAGACGTGGGTTCGAGTCCCAATAGAATGATAAATATTTTTTTTATTGCCGTGATATGAAAAAATTATGAGAGTGAAATTTTTAGATATAACACAAAATTCACATGTTGACGTCACTGCAATGCGTGGGTTCGAGTCCCAATAGAATGATAAATATTTTTTTTATTGCCGCGGTATGAAAAATTGATGAGAGTGAAAGATGTAACACAAAATTCACAGGTTGACGTCACTCCGGCGACGTGGGTTCGATTCCAATATTATGGCCATTACAACAGCTGAAGGACAATGACATGAAAGAATCGAAACAAAAATTGTTAATGTGTCAAAAATGTGTACAGGTTTGAAAGTTTGTTTACCATTAACTGTTTCCTTTGGACTCCAGGATTGAGTGCTTAGTAGGTACTTCTCATTGCATTCAACAATTTAAGAAAATCATGAATTCTCTGTCTTTTATTGAGTGATAATGAATTAAATAAATGAATTGGCACTCGAATTTCGAGAGCTGGGTCGCCTTGTATAATTTAATACATTACTTTAAGTAAATATGCATTATGTTCTTATTATACGTAAAATTAATTTTAATACAAAAATTTTTTGATTACCGATTTTATTGTAATCGGTATAATTGAATTTGATTACTTGGCTTGTACAGTAAATTTTAGAAAAATTAAACGATATTACTTTCTAAAATTAAAAAAAAAAATTTTGATTTAAAACAAATTTCAAATTATTTCAAAATAAAAAAATTACAAAAGCTTCTTCTTTTGTCTTATTTGTGCTTTCGATTTTTATTGTTTTTAATATGTGGAATGTATTTCATTTCATGTCGTTTAGTGTAATTTTCCTTTTAAATGAAAAATTTAAAAATTGAAATTTTTGAAATTCTTAGTCTTTTACATAAGAGGAAGTTCGTGCGACCCAGTCGTGCATTTTTTTTATTTGAAATCGATTTTTCATTTTATAAAATTAAATCTAGAATTAATGATATATTTTTATTGATGTAGATATATTTTTCAAAGTGTTGATTCTAAAAACAATTATGTTTGCCTTGATAAATATAAGCATTATTTTTATCCTTATAGGATTTAATTTAAAAAAATTTAACTTTTAAATAATGTCACTTCGTTTTTCAACTGACGATATGATTTGCCTGATCTTTTCAGTTAGTGTAATATAGCTTAGTCAATTTTTCATGTTTGGCATGTTGCATTTTTTCGTTGATGGACGACATTTTCTCAAAAAAGAATGCAAACAATAAAATCATTAAGTAAACCAAAATGATTCATAAAATATTTTAAAGGGGATTTTTTTTCGAGATCCCTTAGCACTATTCTCAGCCGATTATCTCTCTAACCATAGACTAGCACCGTTTCTTCAAAGCAATGTCAATAGATGTCCTTAGTTTCTATGAATAAACATTTCTGTTGGCACTAGTAGAACAAGAAATGGCGTTAAATATGTTGTTTATTTTTGCCACTAGTGTCGGCACGAGGGCTAGTTCCGATTGTATCCGTTGGACCATTTTGGTTGCAAATTTTGTATGGGAATTATACACAACTAGTAGTCCATCATTGACGTATTATATATGGACTGCTAGTCGTATGAAATTTCTATACAAACATTTCAATGAAATGGTTCAACCTCTCCCTACCGACATTAGAGCTCTTGGTGCAAAAGTGGTAAAAATAAATATTAATTCCAGAGGCCATCTCTTGGTTCCTGGCCTGAACTACTATTTTTGCCATAGAAACTATAGCCATCTATCTCAATTTGAACTTTACATTTTAACGTTATACAAGACAAAATAATAATAATAAATTAAAGGGTGTTCAGCGAAATTTGTGAACACGCGAGAGCAAAGCATTTAGTTTAATGAAAACTGCTTTACGGCGGATATTGTCTTCTAGGGCCTGAATTGCTTGGCGATTGTTGCTGTAAGGTTTTGACAGGTAACCTTATAAAAATGTAGAACCAGTTCTTCGTAAATTTATATTTATATTTTAAAATGGAAATGGCATTTTGTCATTATATTTATCTAACTATAAGTGAATTTGCTATTATTTCAAAAAAATCTCCTATCTACATAAATGTAAGTAGAACCATATGAACTTTTTAATTTATCTTTTCATGTTGAATCGCATCCATTTTTTACTAGATAGTTTTCATCATGATTTGAACACAATGTTCACAATAAATTGAAATGAAAAGTTGAAAGTTTTATTTGTGTTAAACAATAAGGTGTTTACAAATTGATATAAGTCTATGATAAATGCTATTATGACTCTTAAATCGGCAAATAAAGCATGAAAATAGCCCTCAAGTTTTTATTTAATAATAAACTTAAACAATTCCCACTCAACACCCTTTACAAACTCAATTATGTCAAAAATTGATATATCAAATACCAAAACCAAAAGTTACACTATGTTTTCCGAGTTTGCACCAAGAGAGCTAGTTCCGTATAGTTTTAGGTTGAACCATCGTGAAGTTGGGCTCTGGCAGTCCATGTATAATAAGTCAATGTAGTCCATATATAATAAGTCAATGAAGGTAACCATTCACACTCTAATGCCGGATATACACTGTTCAAATGCATGACAAGCATGTGCAAGTGTATTAGTGAAATAGTCACACGTATAAATTGGATGTTGGATTGAAGCAAAATCAAAATCTTTTAATTTTCTTTCAATCTAGCGTCCTGCATTAAAGTAGTGTATATGCAAGATTGATGATTGATCATGCATTTATTGGTTCATTTGCGTATAGTACGTTGAAGAGGTGAGAACACAGCACAATGAAATTGTATGATGAAATGGACAGACAAAATAAAACAAATTACTCGCATAGAATTGAAAAAATCCTAAAGAAATTCGTAAAATCACAATTTTTCCGAAAAAAAACTCACAAAGGGCAACGTCCTCTCACCACAGCATCGATGTAAAAACAAAAGATTGAAGACTCATGCTTGATTTGTGTATATGCAACTTCAACCCGAATTTACCAATACACTTGCACGTGCTTGTCATGCATTTGAACAATGTATATCCGGCATAATGCATTGTGAAAATGAAACTTTGTCAGAAATGAATACTGATTCACACTTGTTTTCATTCAGTGTGTATGGGACTGTGTGAGGCTCACTTTTTTGCGAATGATTCACAATGGCAAATGAATCCATTCATGCCGCTCTCTGGTCTATAGTATTATTAAAATACTTAATAAAGCACTTTTTAAACAGACGTAAAGATTGTCAATCGGGCAGAGGGCAATGCCATACCTATACGATTTTTTTAGATAAACTTTTTAAAATTGTAATTTAAATTATGAAATAAAAATCAATTAAACTTGAACTTAGGCTTAGAATATTTAAAAATCCATTTCCTATTGGAACTTTTTATAAATAAGAATGCATGTGAAAGAAAACTTTCGAAATACGAACATACATTAATATAAAGCTAGTCCATATTTCAAAAATTTCCATATTTCTTTCAGAAATAATAAGTTGAAATTTATTATTTTTTGCACAAAAACAGGAAATTGGAAAATTATAGGTACTCGTATGTATATTATGATGAATAATAACTAAACAATTTCTTAAAATGGATAAAAACATCAAAGCTCCTTTTAGCGTATTTTATTACTGCAGCAATTATTATTGTATACAAGCATAGTCGTATACTTACATACATATATTTATTTCCATGAACATTTTTGTATTAGTTTTGCATCAGCTTGGCTAGGAGGGCTAAAACAGTAAAATATTCTAAGCCCGAAAATAAAATGAAGACAAAAAGAAAGGCCAAAAGAAAGAGAGGATTATATTACTTTGCTTTTCAATAAAATAGGGTCAGTAAGAGAAATAACTAAAAGATTTCCTTTCATCACGTCAACAACCAGAGAAAAGGGAAATAAAATACACGAATGAGTCACATTTTTAAAAAAATACCTACATACATATATGTAAATAAAACCATGGATTTCATTAGAGTAAAATATTTAGAAGCATGCAATTAATTTGTAAATGATTCAAATAACTCATTTAGTAATTTGAGCTTAAGTTAAAATATTCATTTTCATTGTATTACTATAAATTTGGCTGTTTTTGAAAAAAAAAATCATTTGCGTTAAAAATGCAAAAAACATAAGATGTTCTTAAAAAAACTGTCAAAAACTGTTTTTAAGATTTTAATAAATCATATAATAAAATGGCGAACATGTTTTTTGTGGTGCACTTTTCGCGGCCCACAAAAACCGAAGGGGCATAAATTACATATTAAACGAAAGCATTTTTTGCATAGATGTGCAAAATGCAAAAATTTTTTAAATATACTACACAGAAATTGTTTAAGACAATAAATAAAATTTGCAAAAAAATGCCCGGAAAATAAAAATAAAAACAATTAGAAGTGTCAAATCGACTGACACATAAAATGTCAAATCCAGAATATGAAAAATGAAAGCATTCAGCGAAAACCCAAATCCAGAACCCGAAACATTAATGTGCACATTACACAAATCCGCCAACACGATAAAAGTTGATGAACATGTTGTTGAATGTGACCCTCCTAAGTGAAGAAATATTATCAATATAAATATTACGCATGTGTTTTTTTAGTAGTTGAGCTCTTACAATAATATTTATTGGACTCAAACCTACCTCATTTTCGGAACACTTCCATTTATGCCATTCTTTGTTGACAATAAACAGCTGGCCGATCGATGTGCAAACAAAAAAAGTTTAACAATAGTAAATTGAATTTATGTTTTTGAAGTTAGCTATATTTCTTTAGGCGCGTTATGAAAAAATGATGAGAGTGAAATTTAAAAAAAAAATCACATGTACGAGTATGTAACACAAAATTCACAGGTTGACGTCATTGCAAAGACGTGGGTTCGAGTCCCAATAGAATGATAAATATTTTTTTTATTGCCGTGATATGAAAAAATTATGAGAGTGAAATTTTTAGATATAACACAAAATTCACATGTTGACGTCACTGCAATGCGTGGGTTCGAGTCCCAATAGAATGATAAATATTTTTTTTATTGCCGCGGTATGAAAAATTGATGAGAGTGAAAGATGTAACACAAAATTCACAGGTTGACGTCACTCCGGCGACGTGGGTTCGATTCCAATATTATGGCCATTACAACAGCTGAAGGACAATGACATGAAAGAATCGAAACAAAAATTGTTAATGTGTCAAAAATGTGTACAGGTTTGAAAGTTTGTTTACCATTAACTGTTTCCTTTGGACTCCAGGATTGAGTGCTTAGTAGGTACTTCTCATTGCATTCAACAATTTAAGAAAATCATGAATTCTCTGTCTTTTATTGAGTGATAATGAATTAAATAAATGAATTGGCACTCGAATTTCGAGAGCTGGGTCGCCTTGTATAATTTAATACATTACTTTAAGTAAATATGCATTATGTTCTTATTATACGTAAAATTAATTTTAATACAAACATTTTTTGATTACCGATTTTATTGTAATCGGTATAATTGAATTTGATTACTTGGCTTGTACAGTAAATTTTAGAAAAATTAAACGATATTACTTTCTAAAATTAAAAAAAAAAATTTTGATTTAAAACAAATTTCAAATTATTTCAAAATAAAAAAATTACAAAAGCTTCTTCTTTTGTCTTATTTGTGCTTTCGATTTTTATTGTTTTTAATATGTGGAATGTATTTCATTTCATGTCGTTTAGTGTAATTTTCCTTTTAAATGAAAAATTTAAAAATTGAATAAAAGTAATTTAATTCGAAAAAAAATTATTTATACAATATTGTGTGTGATTTATGTTAGCAAGTCCAAGTTATGTAGGAGCTGATGTGTGCGAGTGTTTTACGAAAGTTATAGAGGATTTATAATTGTTTTTTTTTTGATATCCAAAATGCAAGAGAAAGAAATTTAATTTAGACAAAATGATTACATAAAGAATGGAAAAATAATACACGTTATACGGTGTTATCGAGGGAAAATTTATTATTTTAATAGCATAATAACATAATAAATTTAATAACATAATAAAATTAATGTTTTGCATTTGAAAACACTTCTAAGAAGTTTAAATAAATAAAAAAAAATGTGTCAAAATTAATCATAGCGTTTAACTATTTAAGAGATACTAATAATATTATTTTATTAAGAGACACTATTAGTTTCATTTATTTTTTCTTATTGGGATGTTTTACATATATGTATGTATATGCAACAATGGCACTGTGTAAAATGTGTAATAGATCAAAAATCATCGAAGGCGATTTTTAAAAATATCTGAAAAATATGTTTTTTTTTTTAAATATATAAGAAAATGTCAAACTGGTAGATGGCTTTTGGCCAAAACCAAACTAAAGTGTTGTATACAAACGAAAAAATTGCTTATATGCATTTAAATAAAGTCAATGTTGGCCTTAGAAGTTTGAATAGCCTTAGTCTATATCCCGAAGTTAGTAGCGATTCAAACTATTAAAACTGATAAACATTTTTTGTCTAAAAATGACTTAAAACTATCTCAACAATCTTCAGCTTACACGAGACGTCGACGTGAATGTGAAAAATCAGGTACCCAGTTGTATTCTATGAAGTAGAAGTCACAAACAGAAGATTCATCCACACACTTTGGCAGCATGTTTTCTCACGTACACTCTTCATAGCGAGAATGATAATTTTGTATGATTCGAAGAAAGCGACAGAAGAATATGTATAGATTTGCGTTTAAAGCACTATTTCAGGGTGCGCGACAGTATATCTTTAAACTTTTCAACGTATGTTTCGGGTATGAAATAGGTGTTCCAATGAATGGTGGTGAACGGAGGGTTCGGACTTTACTTCGATCGAAGTAGATCTACTTCGATTTTGAGAAAAAAAAATTTAATCTACTTCTCTACTTCTCTTTTTTAGAATCTACTTCTTTTTGAAAAAATTCTTAACCAACATATTTAAGACAGCGCTGATCACTCTGTGCTACATAAAAAATAAGTTTAGGAATCTCTTAAACATAAGCACCGTTGAAAATTTAATGTTTTCGAGATCACTTACAGCAAAACGTAAAAACATTTATGAGATACCTTCTGAATTGATAAAATTCATACAAAAATACAAGTTCGTTGATGGAAAATTTACCTTAAAATAGTTTATATAATTACTATTTTGTTACAAGTCTGAAGTCTGAATTTACTTTTATATGTTATGATTACATATTTTTTTTTTTGTTTTTTTTTTTTAAGAAGTCTTTATTTACTCTTATATGTACTATATTTAATTTGTTTCTATTGAAGTTTGTGTTATAGTTATATTTATTTTATTTTAAGTCAGAATTTCTTTTACCTTATAGTTACTTGTGCGCAATTAATTATTTATTTTTTAATACTGAATAATTTTGTTAAGAATTTTGTTTCGAAAAATTTGTTTTTTTTTTTTTTTATTTCCTAAAACTATGTACATACTTCGAAAATTTTGGATCTACTTCAGTTTTTTTCCGTATTTACTTCAAAAATTTAAAACCTAAGTCCGAACCCTGTGGTGAATGTAGAACTACGCATTAAGGAGAGAGACCACTGCCTCACCGCTAGGGCCCCTAATTCCTGAATAACTCCCCTTTAAGAAAGCAAGTAGTGCTGTACATACATACCCATAAGTGCATGAATTATTGCGATTAATCTGTTTTACGAGTACTTATTCAAGTGCAAGATTGTGAGCATTCAGTCCATTTCTTTTCTATTGAATTAAAGACACTTTTTAAAATGAACCTGACATATAAGAAAGTTCATATTGTTGTTCATTATGCTTGAAATTTTGAAGTTGGTCGAAGCTTGCAATTTGGTCACTGACGTCAAATTAGTACTATAAATCAAGTATAAAAAAGAATAAATAAAATGCACGACTTGGTCGCAGGACATTGTTCTTATATTTACTATATTTAAATGTTCAAAAGCATAACATTCAATAGCTGTAAAGAATCTTTAATAACAGTCTATGATTAACTAGGTCAAAAGCAATACATGTAGATTCTTCAGTGGATATAACCTTTATGAAGACTAAGCGATTCACTAAGAACATTATATTTGCCAAGAAAATTTAGCATCCTTGTAGTAGTTATTTTTTCGAAAATTTTGGAAAACACATATAATAAAGATATTTCGTCTGTAATTGTTTTGGTTACATTTCCTATGTATTGTGATTATTGAAGGCTTATGTTCACCAGATATGTTGAAAGTTTAGCAATGAAGCTGATAATTATTTTAGTGAAAAAGATAACAAAATCGTCTATGCCACAAAAATTGTTCGATTTCATATTGAAAATCACTTGACATATTTCGACATCGAAAAAAGAACGAAGGCAAGACTTCATTTGCAATAAACTATTCTTTGCGTACGCATAACTTGAAATCTATACTATTATATAAAGTAAGACTTTTGTTTGTTTGTCAGTTTGTTTGTAAATACTCCAATAGCAGACAAACAAACAAAAGTATTACTTTATAAACATTTTATATACTTACCTTTGTATGTCGATAGTAACATAGGGCCATCTGAAAATGAAAAAACTAATAAATAATATATTAAAATTTAAATTACTTTCACTTACCTCCAAAAAATATTTCCAAAATAGAAAATTGAAAGCAGCAGATTGAGAACTGTCTGCCGTTTCCAACTATTCCGCATTTCATTTCATTTTATTCCTCTATATATTTTGAGGCTGAACACCTACTTGGGCTATTGGAGTAAGAAACTGTTTACACGGCCATGGATACACGCAAGTTCTAGCGCATGATTTTTTCGTGCATATAAATTTTGTAGTATCTATCAATATTTAAAAAAGGCACGGATTTTAGTTTTAACTCTCTGTACATCAACAGTTCGCAAAATCGTTGTTAGATAAAGTCACGGATTTCTGTTAACACATTCCACACGACTTTGTGTGCAAAAAAATTCGTTAAAGAAACGTGTGGATTTAAGTTTACAAAGGAAATGCCTTGCAATATTGCTTTCGTCAATTTTTGCAGAAATTATGTTTCAACATTCATACTCAAGTCATAAAATCATCGATTCTCAGAAAAACAGCTTTTACATATGCAAGTTTTTGCGCACGATTTTCTACGTTGAAAATTTTGCCAAATCGAAAGAGCACAGATCTTAGTTGACACATTGAACATGACTTTTTGTGCATCAAAATTTTTCAACATCGATGTTCGATAAAGCCACTGACTTCTGTTAACACATTTCACACGACTTTGTGTGCATACAAACTTTGTTCAAAAAACCTGCGGATTTTAGTTTACACATAAAATGCTTTGCAATAATACTTTCGTCAATTTTGTATGATGTTAATTTTTGCAGAAATTATGTTTTAAGGCCAGGCGCGCACATTCGCAACTGTTTAGTTGCTAAAATGAAACATATGGGCTTATATGGGAACGATTGCTTTCGCAACAGTTGAGCTGTTTTCTATAAGAGCAAGAGAGACAAGAGTGTGAGCGTGAGTAAAGAGTTGCCAGTGCGCGGTTCTCTTTCAACTGGTGATTAAACTATTTGATTTCGATCACAGTTGCCAGTGCGCGACTATCCTAACATTTATATTCAAGTGATAAATTCATCGATGCTAAGAAAGACAGCATTTATATATGCAAGTTTTTGCGCACGATTTTCTACGTTCAAAATTTTGCCAAATCGAAAAAGCACAGATCTTAGTTGACACATTGTACACGATTTTTTGTGCATCAAAATTTTGCAACATCGATGTTCGATAAAGCCACGGATTTCTGTTAACACATTTCACACGATTTTGTGTGCATACAAACTTTGTTCAAAAAACCTGCGGATTTTAGTTTACACATAAAATGCTTTGCAATATTACTTTCGTCAATTTTGTATGATGTTAATTTTTGCAGAAATTATGTTTTAACATTCATATTCAAGTGATAAATTCATCGATGCTCAGAAAGACAGCATTTATATATGCAAGTTCTTGCGCACGATTTTCTCCGTTCAAAATTTTGCCAAATCGAAAGAGCACAGATCTTAGTTGACACATTGAACACGACTTTTTGTGCATCAAAATTTTACAACATCGATGTTCGATAAAGCCACGGATTTCTGTTAATACATTTCACACGACTTTGTGTGCATACAAACTTCGTTCAAAAAACGCGTGGATTTTAGTTTACACATAAAATGCCTTGAAATATTACTTTCGTCAATATTGTATGATGTTAATTTTTACAGAAATTATGTTTTAACATTCACACTCAAGTGATAAAATCATCGATGCTTACAGAATCAGCATTTATATATGCAAGCTTTTGCGCACGATTTTCTGCGATCAAAATTTTTAAATATCAAAAAAGCACAAGTTTACACATTGAGCACATCTTTTTGTGTATCAAAATTTCGCAATATCGATGTTCGATAACGTCAGTTACTTGAAAAACCATATGGCCGCAAAAAATGAGTCGTGTAATCAGATCCTTAAATTTGGTGAAAGAAAACAGGAAAGTGAATAGTTGTTTCATTTCAGTTTAGGCTTGAACCGTTTATTTTTGTTCCATTTCAGTTCAGCATGTGTTTGTTTCAATTCGGACAGATGTAGCTACTTACACATGTGCAACTATTTGCAATGGTGGCAAGGGGAAGTTTTGACTGCGTTCAGACAAATTTAATGCTCTTTGGCTAAAGGGTGCGTCCAGAAATATATAATGTTTATTTTTATCGTTGGTAAAACCCGATAACATACCCAAGCAACACATAAACTCTTGGAGAGTACTTCAATAAATGCATAAGGTTTTAACAAGCTATTAGTTAAATCTTTTTAATACGATTTCACTTTATAATCTCCTAATTCACTCTTCAAAAGTGTTATTTCTGTTATACTATTAATAAAACATCTTTTAAACATCTTAAAGATATTCATGACAAATGTCATTATATTGACTCTCTATATACCCCCTTTAAAACCTTTTTAAAAGGAGTAATTTTAAAATGCTGAGAGTTTTTCATTTTAATCTTTCGAATAAATCTTGAAGATATTCTGTGAACGTTTTCACTAAAACGTCTTTATGATATCTTAACTGGGTATCTTCAAGTAGTACCTACTATTTTCCTCTTTGGTTGAAAAAAATGTTTTGTTTCACCCGAAATATGTGAATTGTGTAACACTTCCCATGCAATCAAGAGCATATGAAGGAAAAAACTAGCTAAAAAACAACTCAAATATTTAGTTGAATGTGCGCGCAGTTGCATATGATTATATTAAACAGAAAAAAGACAGAAACTGATTGTTGTGAATTTTTTATCATTTTCTTTTACTCTTTGCTTACACTTTGTTTGCTCTATTTTCTTTGAATTTGACTGGCATTCGTCCTTTACACTTTGTTTACACTTTGTTTACACTTTGTTCACTCTTTGTAGTTATTCGCGGGCTGAGTTGATGGAACTCTCGAGCTGCTCTTTTGTTAATTTTGAAGATGACATTTTCGCTTTATCCCAGGAAAAAGAACATACAAATAAAAACGATGAAAATGAAAAAATAATAAAAATTAAGTAATAACCGACGAAACAGATAGTGATGACTAGGGCAAAAATATGCTTTGAAATATTAGTTTTAATAAAATATGTTATTAATTAAATACATACATATGAACATATGCTTCAATAAAAATTAATTTAAAAATTATTTAAAAATTCAATAAAATTAATTACTTAACGAAGTTAATAAAATACATTTTTAAAGTATTTAATGGCCAATAATTTAAAATCGCATGCTTAGGTATGTATATTTAAAAAAATGAAATTGACAGCAAAAATAAAGTTATTCCAAATGCATATTTCTTGAAAGTATTAGTGGTTTCAAGCAATTTCATTTTAAATGTAGAGACAACATTTTTTTTTGAACGAAACAAAAATGGAATTCTTCGATAATTACGGAGTCTTTTCAGAAATATTATTAAAATCGATTTAGAATCATTAGGCAAATACTTTTTTCAATCAATTTTATGAAAATGAAAAACATAATAAATTTATTCTTTTTCAATGTTTACAAATAGTAATCAATACTAAATATGTTTAGTTCCCCTATTCTACGTGTGCATGGTATGCAAAAATATTCATTTTGGATGAAATGCAAAAATCAACCCCAACAATTTGTGGTTTGATAAATCATGTAACTGTAAAGGGCTTTCGCGAATAAATTTTTCTCGGAATATTTGCCGTTTACTAAACTTAGGGTAGGTGAATGATGCTCTAGAGATTCTCTCAGAATTTGTTAGTATCGGAAATAAACTTTCTAGGATAATTAGTTGTTATTACATAGGACTTTCTGTGCGAAAGAAATTTTCTTCGCAAGAACCCGGCAACGCCGGGTATTTTACGCTAGTATGGTATATACACACATATGAATGTTTCCTTACTTTGGGACCTTTTTCGTTTTTCAAAATTCAAAACTTAATGCAAGATTTTGCAAAAACTTGATGGAAAATTTTGCAATTTTGAGAAGAAAAAACATTCTAATTGAAGAGCTGAGAATGTTTCCTGTTTTTGTCACTTGTCACTTGTCACTTTTATCGCTGTTAGCTTCTAGTTTAGTACCAAAAACTGGAAAAGAAAACTTTTCGGCACTTTGGAAAATAAAAAAAGTAAGTATGAGAAGCAGCGTTGCCGATGTGGCACGATCGTGCCATTTTGACACGGAAATTTTCTCGTGGCACGGTGGTACGAAAAGTTTCAATATGGCACGTTTTTTTTTTATTATTATTTTACCTAAATGCGTTTAAGATAATAATTGACCCAACCTTTTTAAAAAATAATCCAAACATACAAAGTATCTTGCCACACTTCAATATATTGGTATTAGAATTTTCTCATCTATTAGAGTGCGAGAAAGACGTTCTTTTTGGCGAAATAAGAAAAATTTTTGAGATTGGACTAGCCGAAAGAATTTTTCTTGAAGATTCAAAAAGTTGTACAAATTAAAAATCAATATTGACGAAGGAATGTTCATTAATATTTCAAAATTTATGTTGATTCTTCTTAGTTTGCCTCACGGAAGTGTATCATCAGATCGAGTGTTTTTAAGGCTAAATAATATTAAAACAAACAACAAAAACAGACTGTCATACAAAACACAAATGCTATAATGTCATATAATGAAATTATTAAGCCTAATAATTGTCAAAGTTTCAAACCTCCTGCTAATTTATTTAGTTAACTTATTATAACAAAGATTTATTACTTATTATTATTATGAACTTGCCAAAAACTCCTGTTTCTGTAAAATACCTATACACGAATAAAGGAAGTGATTTTTTTTGTTATTTGTTTGTAATAGTATTTAATTAAAATTTATGTTTAAAGAATAACTTGAGTTTTTTTTTCATATGGCACGAAAATGTCACAAATGGCACGTTTTTTCAAATAGTGTGGCACGAAAATTTTTTTTTTGGCGGCAACGCTGATGAGAAGTGCTCCTTCAAAAAAAAATTTTGTTTTTTTTTTGGGAAAATATATTTTTATCAAAAGGCAAGCCATAGTAATTAACAACGTTATTTGTCAATAATAGAATAGACAAAATATACCAAAACAAAACCTTAGTAAGGATTTAACTTATTTCCCTTAACGATATGAAAAGTTCTGACATACTCGTTACTGTAGTTTTCATTTCCAGCGACATATCTCTGATATTTTTCAACTGGGTATATGTAAATACATCCGTATGTTCCGTATGGGTCCGGGACGCTCTTTTCAAATTTGTAATCCGTTTGTTTATAGGTATCTCTTCCTTCTTTCTTTTACTTATAAGAACCATCAACATTATTAAGTTCAAGAATTGCCTCGACGACGACGCAAAATTTGGGAACTACGAGTACGTCAAATTTTCCATTCAAATTTATTTTTAGAATTGCTTTGACGTATTATTTATGTAGTTCAAAAAATAATGTCTTGGTACACTACAGACATCAACAAAATATTTTTCTCAAGTTTTCCTGTGTTTTACCAGACTTTAAAACACAGAGACACATATTGAGTGGGAACTTCTGTCGAAAAATATATCATCTTATTTTCTATACATGTACTCGTACATATTATTTGAACGTTATTATTTGAAAAGTAAATCGTACACATGCTTATCTCTATTATAAGATAAGGACCTCATAGAATTGGTCTGAATATAGATTTAAACAAACGTAAATTCGTGAAATAAAATGATTTCCAACAGATGCCTATTAATAGAAATCAATTGAATGAAGAAAATTAATTTAAAAAAAAATAGTTACTTAGAGTATTCACGTTCACAACAAATAAAACAAAACGTTCTATATCAATTTATTACCTTTGGCTGATAATTTTTGTTAATTTATTTAGTAGAAAAATTATTGATTGTCGACTTAATGAAAAGTACTTCACACACTATAGAAAGATAAATTAAAAAATGTACTACTTCTAAACTTTTGTATTTATAGACAAAAATAAATACATGTATGTATGTAGGCTGTTGATTTCAATTATTCATTATCCAGAAAAAGACATTGAATTTTGAGCAAGTAAAACACTAATCAACCGTCGCGCTGCGTATCTAAAACTTATGAATGTGATTATTGTATTATTGTACCTTCAAGTGACAATGGTGAATAAATTCTCAATTGCTAAAGCTTTTAGTTGCTGTATATTTTTCTTTGCTTTATTAAGGGTATAAGTATTGCCTTTACAAAACTATTATTGTTTGTTATGTAAGTGTGAGTAAGTTATCTCAAGGCAAAGATATTATAGATTTTTTTAAATATGAAAAGAATTGTAAAAAGAAGATCTGAAACTTCAATATATTTATATTAAATTCTTCATAAAATATCACTGAAGCCATCGTAGTTACCCCGCGTAATAGTTAATAATATACTTGAAAATGTTAAAACTTTTCAAAAGAAACTTATATGAAAGATGTTAAGGTCTTACTACTGTGACAAGTTATTATTATAACGAAATTTTTTTTTTAAAATGTGTATATTTCTCAAGATATTATTACCAAACAGATATTTAATCGAAATAAACATAATGTGTAGATACATGCGACACTGTACAGCCTTTTACAATGGTACATCTAAATAAATATATAAGAACAATAAAAATAAAATGCACGATTATGTCGCACGTTCTTGCTCTTATCCTCAGTTGGCCTATTGTTTTAAAAATTGTGTGGATACATAAGAACATTGGGGCATATTCATAGTTCTTTGATAAGTTCTGATTTTGTCTTTGCTAAACTAAACTCCAGTTTATGTTATTCATAGACAATTAAAACCCATTTTTAAACGATAACCTGGAGTCTAACAATAGACACGACAGAAGGTATATTTAAGCTGTTTTTAACAAATCTATAAAACGTCAAGCATAAACAGAAAAAAAAATCAAATTCCGAATTTTTCGGCGCGAGTGATTTGGTTTCAAGTATTTTTAATAAATAAATTTAAAAAAAAAAACAGAAATGTCACTTGATTTCGATTCTATTTCTTTGATTTGTCGTTCCTCGTTTGATATCTGTTTTCGGCGTTGGCTAAGAACATTTACAGCTGGCTTTCTTGTCGTTTTTGGAAGTTGCTTAAGCTTCTTGATTGGGCTTTCATCCTCCTCCTCCACTTCCTGGTCGGATAGGTGTTTCTCTTGGTTGTGATTGTTAAACGATATTTGTTGCAATATTGAATCGTCTTTCACTTCTCCTGTTCCAGGTTCATACCTATTGCTGTCAATTAAAATTTCATCCTCAAGGAAATCTTCTGCAATACAATCTCTACAATCATTTCTTCTTCAGTTGGCTCTTTAATAACATTACAGCTGTTTTGTAATTTCGCTGTCAGTGTTTTTTTTTTGGCAGATTCAAGGAAAATTGTAGTAGAATATTCGTATACCTGTTTTTAACTAAACAGAGCTGCCAAATTCTTTATGAATACCACCTATTTCTAACCTGGGTCTTAAATTTAGACTCCGGTTCAGTTAGACTGGGGTTTAAGATATGACTATGAATATGCCCCATTATGTTATTTATTAGAGACAAATTTTCAAATTCATAAATTAAATTTTTACTGGTGACATATATGTACGTAGATAAATGTATTATACATAGGCACTACATATATGGCAAGTTATTAATTCTTAAAAAAAATCGAACTCGATATTTTGATCAGACTTAATGTAACAATGATAGAGAAGATGAAAAAAGTGGCCTAAACAGATTAAACGATTTTCCCCACACGTTTTCTTCTGTTTTTTTTAAAAGTCTGTCGTATAAGAAACCTATTATTTATTTGTTTGTCGATTTAATATTTAATAAATTCATTCAATTATAACTTATCTAAAGAGACATGACACTACATAGTGTTAGATTGAAAATAAAATAAAAAATAAAAAATCAAATTCTATTAAATCAGTTGCATTTATTGAACCAAATATATAAATAAATATAATGTCAATCAAACCTCCGAAGCCCTTGATCATAAATAATGAATTGGATATGTCTCAGGAATGGAATGATTGGATAGAGATGTACAAAAATTATTCAACAGTCATTGAACTATCCAAAAAAGATGAACAAATTCAAGCCGCAAATTTAATAACAGCTCTTGGTCGAGATGCACTGAAATTATTAAATAATTTAAATGTAACCGCAGAAGATAAAAAAATGCAACAGAAATAATAGATTTGATAACCACACGGTTCACACCACCAAAAAATAAGACGTATGAACGATATAAAATAGTTGAAGAAAATTTGCAGCCACTTTTTGGAAGGAAAATGTGCGAAAAATTAGGTTTCATACTTAGAGTTCACACTTTTGAAAATGTAAGCAATTCTTCCAAATTAGGTGCTATAGATTGTATTGATAATTCTTAATTCAAAATTATTCCACAGCACCGAATACCCCACACTTTAAGAGAGAAAGTTGAAATCGTAGAAACTATCCATTAAAGACAGTTGAAGATATTACAGGCAAGGTGGGAAAAGCGAAAAGATTTACTAAAATGGACTGTCAAAAAGGTTTTTGGCAACTTAACGTCAGTTAAAAAAACTTCAAAGGATTTAACTTTTTCGACTCCTTGGGGAAGATATAGATATATGCGTCTACCTTTTGGAATTTGTTCAGCCCCAGAAATATTTTCAGAAGTTATGAACCGTACCTTAAGTGGCATAGAAAACTGTGAAATTGCAATGGATGATATACACATTTACGCTGGTAGTAAAGAGCAATTGTGAATTACGAGTATCACAAAAAGAGTGAAAGATATTTTGAAGAAAGCAGGCTTCAATTTAAATGAAAGTAAATATGAATATGAAAATAACCGAATAAAATTTCCTGAGCCATTGCGCAAATTATTTCATAAAGACGTTGAATGTTTTTGGGGTTTCGAACAAGAAGATTCTTTAAGCAAACTCAAAGAGATGATTTCGACAACTCCAGTGCTTAAATATTATGACTATATTTATGAATATATTTATGGCAAACAATTAATTGTTGAAACCCTTAGAAACAATATTTAAAAAATCATTGGAGAAAGCACCAATTCGATTACAAAAAATTTTGTGGGATGTCTTACAATATGCGCCACATATAAAATACGTAAAGGGAGCAGATATTCCGATTGCAGATACCTTGAGCAGAGATTATGAAGCTGCTGAAGTTGAAAAAGAAGAACAATATCAAGTCAATATTGTGCTAGCTCCTACAGATGATGCAAAAAAACTTTTTGTGTTAGCCACAAGCAAAGATAAATATCTGTGTTTATTAAAAGAAATAATTAAAAAAGGATGGCCTAGTGATAAAAAACATTTACCAAATTCTATGAAGAAATATGCTACTTTAAAGGAAGAATTATCATTTGATGAAGGTCTTTTATTCAAAATATGAAAAATTGTAGTCCCTGAATCAGAAATTCTTCCAACAATCAAGCAATTACATGTTGGTCATGCTGGAATTGTGAGGACTTTAACAAGAGCACGTCAATCCCTCTATGGGTATGGTCAAACAGCAGATATAAAAAATTATGTTGAAAGATGCTCAGTTTGCCAGCAAAAACTAAGAAATAATATTCGGGAACCTATCATGTTGAAGACAATACCAGAATATCTATTCTAAATAGTATCATCAGACATATTCAAAGTATCTGGAAAGGTATATTTGCTAATTGCGGATCACTATTCGGGGTTTTCTGATTTTCGCAAACTCAAAACATCAACATCATCCGAAGTTATTTTAAAATTAAAGAAATAGTTTTGGGTCCATGGAATATCAGAAATTTTTGAAACTGATGATGGACCACAATATAGCTCAAACAAATTGTCAGAATTTGGATGCGATTGGAATTTTAAACAAGTAATTTCGTCTCCACATTTCCCCCAACTAGACAACAGCGATGTATTCAAGGCAATGTTAATGCTGCGCAATACTTCACGTAATGAATCGCTTGAGTCACCATGTCAGAGTTTATTTAGCCGTTCAACCCAACCCGCACACTACTTCTTCCGACAGAAATAAGGAATCTTAAACGTAGGATTGTTCAAAATGTTCCATACTTTATCGGCTCCCAATCCATGGATCTTCCATCGGTTGCGATCCCTCGCGAGCTCCCTCCAGTCGTCTGGACCAAGCGCTCTTGTGTCTGTAACCGCCTGGTCCCTGTAGCGGACTACTTCGTAGTCGGTCTTCCTAGTCGTTTCGAACCTGGGGCCTGGGACTCGAAGAATATCTTGGCTGGAGCGCTCGATGTGACCGAGCCAATGTAGTAGACGTTTTTTGACCCTTTGGACTACATCCACATCTTGGTACAGCTCGTATAATTCACGATTGAATCTTCTGCTCCATTCGCCCTCTTCGCATATATGACCAAATATCCGCCGAAGAATTTTTCTCTTGAAAGTGCCCAACATCAATTCCCATTTTTACTTATCGTCCAACACTCGACGAAGTAGCAGCGGTTTGCTAGGGTAATTCTTCGTCGGATTTCCACTAAGGTGTCCTTCGTGGGATTGATGTTTGTTCCGAGGTAGGTAAACTCCTTGACTTCCTCGAAATTACTGCTACAAACAGTGACGTTTTCTCCTAGGCGATGGACAGATGAGGCTTTGTTTGTTGATATCATATACTTTGTTTTGTCCTCATTAACTTCAAGACCAACGCGTTTCGGCTGTTCATCAATAGCTGTGAACGCTTCTAAGTTCGTTTGGAGCGGCCGATGATATCGATGTCGTCCACATAGCCAAGCAGTTGGGAAGACCTGTTGAAGATAGTGCCTTCCAGGTTAACACCACTCTTGCGCACTATGTCCTCCAGGACTTGGTTGAAGAAATCACATGATAGCGCATTTCCTTGTCTGAAGCCTGTACATGTCTGGAATAGCTCAGATGAGCAGTTATCTATTTGCACTTTGCACCGCGTATTTTGTAACTTCATGCGGCATAGCTGGATCAGTTTTTTCGGGATCCCGAGTTCCGATATCGCCAATAGAAGCTCTTGGCGACTTATGCTATCATATGCGGCTTTAAACTCGATGAAAAGATGGTGGGTCTCGACTTGAAATTTGTTGGTCTTTTCCAGGATTTGCCTCAATGTGAAGATTTGGTCTATCGTTGATCTGCCTGGCCTGAAGCCACACTGGTACTGGCCGATTATAGTACCGATTATCAGTACTGGGTAGTGGGACTGGATCTTCATTAACTGGTCTTATGCTTCTTTGCTCCCCTGTGGTTTCCTCTGAATAATGCGCATTAAGCAGCTGCTGGAAATGCTGCTTAGACATGTCTACAATTTCCTGTGCTTCAGTGACTAGGTTCCCTTTGCTGTTTCGAAGAGCTTGCGTGAGGGTCGTTTAACCTGATGCCAGTTGTTTGGCTGTTTTGTAGAACCGGCCGGCGGGTGTTTGTGGCGGTGCTAGACTCCTCGAAATACCTGAGCTGAGGAGCTGCGGCTGCTCTTTTTCATCTGCGCAGGGTTTTTTCTCTTTCCTTCTCTCTTCACGGTACTCCTCTTTTGCTGCATTTGCATTTGTGCATTTTCCGTCTCCGCGCATTCATTATCATACCACGGGTTCTTTTTCCTAGGTGGTTGATAGTCTCGGCTACCTCCTTAATGATGTCGCAGTACTGGTTCCACTGGTTATTGACGTTTGTGGCTGTGGGTACGGCAGAGAGTTTCCCGGTCAATTGCTTACTGTAGTCACTGGCTTTCTCAGGTGTGCTAATGCATGCAATATTGAATTTCTTTCTTTGGGCGGTCCTCATTTTCTTTTCGTTGGAGAGTCGGGCTCTGAACTTTGCCACAACAAGAAAGTGGTCAGAGTCCACATTCGCACCTCGGGAAGTTCGCACGTCCAAGATGTTCGACCATCTGGAGATCGCCAGGTTGCTGTGTGTATCCTTCACCTGGGGAATTAAAAAAAGCACGGTCAAAACAAAACAAAAAACAAAAACAAAACAAAACAGCTGATTTAGACACCAAACCACGAGAACCATTTAAGGTTGGTGATAGAGTGAGATTTCAAACCGGACATCGACAATGGAACCAAGCGAAAGTTGTGGAAAATACAGAATATCCTCGATCAGTTATCATCAAAACAGCTACTGGAAGAAAATTAAGAAGAAATAATCATCACATAAGAAAAACAAAAGGTTATAGCATTAATGCTGAAACAGATGAAGATGATTCCGACTTTCCAGAAAATATAGAAAAGGAAACTAAAATATTTCAAAATAACAACTTCGTACCAAATAATTCTCAAAATACAACATACAAATACTTGTATATCATCGATATCCGAAATGATAAGTAATTCCAATTTTCCAATGACCAAAATGACTCTTATCAAAAAACAAAAAGTGGTCGCATATCAAAACCACCAGAAAGATTTGATCCAGCTAAATATTAATTTATTATGTATGCAAACAAATGTAAATAGCTAATGCTATGTTAATATTTCAAACGATTATTTATATGTACTGATTATTTTAATTAATAATTTTTTAATTTTGTTTTATTCTTTGATATTTATATTTTTTCTTAATTTTCTTTTCATATTGTATATAATGTTATATTAAAAAAAAGGAAGATGTCGTATAAGCAACCTAATACTTATTTATTTGTCGATTTAATATTCAATAAATTTATTCAATTATGTATAACCTATCAAAAGAGAAACATCTTTTATTTAGTACATGATAATAAAAAGTCCAAAAATATCGATACCTGCCATACGATTTTTTTTTCGAAATTTTATAAAATATTTTTTTTTTTCAAAAACTATTCACAGATTTAAAAAAATTAAAAAAAATTTCATTTAGTTAAGGCTAGGTTAGTTAATGTTAATGGCGCAAAATTGTAAACAGCCTATTATTAAGGGGTTGGCTACGAAATCCCGCATCACAAAATCCCGCGTAACGAAATCCCGCGTAACGAAATCCCGCAGAACAAAATCCCGCATAACAAAATCCCGTATAACAGAATCCCGTAGCACAAAATCCCGTGTAACGAAATCCCGCCATCTAGCACTTTTGTATAATTTAGTATGATTTAGTATGACAGCTCTGTATTCATTTTAAAATTCCCATAGTGATTTTGGGGTAATCAACAATGAGAATCAACGGGAACGAAGTTTTGCGACTATTTGGAAACGGCACTGCTTCCTCATTTCGCAAGCCAACCAATGAGCATGATGTGTGGCCATGTTCGGTGCTGTTAAGTATACGGAAGAGCTCATTGTAGTTTTAAAATCAATACTTTTCATGAATTGAGAAACACGGAGGACCGCACTGTACTCATCATCGCAAACGTCAAAGTGATTAGCCAATCAGAATCAAGAACAAATAAGTTGGACAATAAAAAGTATAAAAGCGGGAGTGATTTCGGAATATTTTTCAGTTCCTACTAACATCTAATTTTATTTATTTAATTCCAGGAATCAGCAACTACACCTGTTCAACCTTACCCAGTGATTCAGACCATGAAGCAGTAAAGCTCTCCATCAACCTCAGCCAACCTGTTCTATTAACAACAGTCCCACCTGAGAACTACGTCAACTACAGGAGGCTTGATATCGAGAAACTCCAGAGGGACATAGAAGACAACGTCTTAATGCCACCATTCAACAGGAACTTAAGAAATGAGGAAATTGACAGTGCCATCGACAACTTGGAGTCAGCCGTGATCAACGCTCTTGAAGCCCAAAAAGTGCCCAAGACGTCCAAAGATAGGTACGAACACCTCCCGGAGTATGTGCGGAATCTCTATTCCCACAGACAAAGGTTAAGGAAACGGCTTCAAAGAATACACCAAAGATAGCTCAACACAACCAACAACGACTACCAGGCAGTGAAAAGCGAACTCCAATGTGTAAACATTATGTTCCATAAAACCAGGACCAAGCACATTCAGCGAAATAAACAACTGTTTAGGGAAAACCCAACCAATGCCTGAAGTCATCATCAACAACAGCATTGAGGTGACAACAACAGCAGACAAAGTGGAAGTTTTCGCGAATCACTTCGAGGAAAACTTCACACCCAGCCCATCAATGGACCCTGTGTTCCTGGATGAAATCAGGACATCCGTCCAGCTGACTTTGCAACCAAATTCAGAAGGAGTGGAGTTTGACGACCATTATCCAGCTAGTTGCCCAACGGACAACCCCCAACTATGCCAACCAGAGGAAATTGCGGAAATCATCGTCAACTCCAAACCAAAAAAGTCGATAGGTCCGGATGGAGTCTCCAACTACATCATCAAAAGGCTTCCACATGCAGTGCTGATATTACTCACAATCATCATAAATAACAGCGTCAACAACTGCTACTTCCCTAATAAGTGGAAAACGGCAAAAATCGTGGCAATCCCGAAGAAAGGCGCTAGAAACTTGGTTTCCAACTACAGGCCTATATCCCTCCTCAACAATGTCAGCAAAATACTGGAAGAAGTTATCCTAAGGAGGCTCAAGAAGTACTGCAACGAACACAACATCACCCCAGACATGCAGTTTGGCTTTCGGGAAGGGCATTCAACACTGCATCCATTAATAAAGTTCCAGTCTGACGTCTCCTCAGCACTCAACAGCCATCGTGCCACCGTAGGATGCTTTCTGGATGTCGAGAAAGCAGTCGACAGCGTATGGATAGAAGCCCTTATCCATAAGCTTCGAGTACTTGGATTACCTTCGCCACTAATACGAGTAAAGATTTTATTTTCTTTTCTCGCTTTTAGGAAATTCTTCGTTCAGCTAGACAGCTGCAAGTCTTCTATCAAATCCATCAAAGCCGGAGTCGCCCAAGGATCAAAGCTGGGTCCGTTCCTATATAACCTGATGACGTCTGCCCAACCCGTGCCAACTGACTGGGAGAACCTGCTATTCGCTGACGACTCGCTAACCTACTCCTCGTCGATAGCGCCAAACTTTGCAGCTCGGAGAGTGGAAGCCCACGTCTCCAAACTCTACGAGTACTACAAAAAGTGGGGTATCCGAATAAACACTGCCAAATCGGAGCTTGTGTGTTTCAGGAGACCCACCACCAATGGTAACCGATGTCGTTCAGCAGCTACTTGCAGAAACCTGACCGTGAAGCTCCCCGATGGTTCAACGATAGCAGCCAAAAGAAATGCTAAATACCTCGGAGTAAACTTCAACGAGCTGTTCAATTTCAACCCGCTTTCTAGGCAGGTTCTAAGGAAGGCCAACTTCGCGTTTCACCGTTTGCACCCGTTGCTAGCCAGAAGAACCGGACTAAGCCAGCCAGTGAAGCTATTGATATACAGACAGCTCATCAGATTCGTCATCAGCTACAATTTTCCTGCATGGTACACCATTTCGAAGACAGCAATGCTGAAGCTCCAAATCTTCGAAAGGAAAATACTAAGGATAAGCACCGGACTTATCTTCGATGTACAGCGAAGGAAGCACTTCAGCAATGAAAGACTCTATGAAGAAGCAAAAATCAAGCCACTGGACCAGTTTCTTGTGCAATTAGCGAAGAAGCTTATAGCTAGCACCACCAACCACCCAAACCCGCTGATGAGAAGGATGACCACCCAGGAACGACATCCAGAGCCTAGATACCTCACTGCTCTGGATATGATAGAAAGGATCCCAGCCGACAACGAACCAGCAGTTCGTTTCTACGCTGACGCCGAGTCAGCATATCACCGTGGCTGAAAAAATCAAAAAACAACCCCCAACAACCCACCAACTGGACAACCGGGACTGAACAACCCGATTCAAAAACCAAGACAATTTTTCATATTGCTAATTATTGAACCATGTACATTATAAATATTATAAATTTTAGAGATTAAGTCATTTTATAAGTTAGGCCATTGTATATATAAACTATAGTAATATCGAGAAGTCAAAAGATTGTGGCGGCATCTTCAGGCTACGGACCGCATTTGCTAAAATGTGTCTCTGCTAAATTTTGGAGACTTCAAAATATGGGTGTAGAGATAATGGAAGAATGAGAAAAAATAAATTGTGTTGAGAATGTGCGCTGAAAGAAAAAATAGGAATAATAACAGAACGAGAAAACTATATTCATGGATGTATATGTGACGTTTTGTGAGGATAGGGAAAATATATTTGTATGGAAAAATATAAATCTGTGACCATGGTTGCCACAAACAAATAAATATAAATATAGAATGTAATCATGGCATATAGAATAAAAGAAAATTTTTTATGTTTTGGTTAGCCTTATTTTACTTATTTTACCTTAAATACTTGAAAATAAAATAAAATATATATGAATATGTGTACAGTTCATTATTAGGATAAACAGTACAAACTCGATTTACGAAACTAATAGAAATATAGGCAGTTAGAATAACTGAGTTTGTTGCACTTACTGGCTTATATTTTTTTAAATAATAAAATGCACAACTGGGTCGCACGAACTTGCTCCTATGTAATAGAATAGGAATTTTAAAAACCAATTTTGTTAGAGAAAACTATTCATAAGCATAAAATTATTTTTTTTTTAAACTCCTTAAGTAGTAAGAGATAAAAAAGAAAGCTATGCAAATATGAATTAAGAAAAAATTTAGTACGCCAACTTAAAGCTTCTATTATTGTAAGAATTAACATAAATAAAATATTGAACAGTTTTTGCGATGTCGAATTTTCCAAAAAAATTGTATTTTTCAAACATTCAAAAAATATTTTTTTTGTTAAGTTTTGAAATGCAATATTTTTCAAACTTTTTAAAATCTTCTCTATACAAAATTTCATTAAAATCTAAAAATGGTTCTATGGTAGGTACAGACAGTAATATCTTAATTTCAATTTTTTTTTATTAAATTACAGATCGCAAGAATTAATCGAAAGAAAAAAATGTTATTAAAATTCTAGATGCCGTTTTCGAGAATAATACAATTTTCGAAAATCAGTTTTTAACATTTGTATGGTGGGTAGCGGCGTTAGTTTTTGGTTAAATAAATTGAAATTATTAGTTTTGGGCAAGTAAAGGGACACATTTTGAGAAAATATAAAAAAATAATCAAAATCTCAAAATTATATGGAACAAATGATTCGAATCATAATGCATTGAAAATAATCAATTTGGCAACCATGACTGTCTGTCTTATTTTTCCTCTGCAAATTTTAACGGTTTTTGTGGATTTGTGAATACATGTATGTATATTTTTGTTTACTATTTAGACATATGCCATATAAAAATATTTTCTTGCAAATAATTTTCCCGCTTTTTTGAATCAGTTGCAGTGCCAGTGATTTATAAGTCAATTCTTTTGCTGTTTTGCTGTGGTTTTAAATAAATTTTAATAATTTTAATAAAACAAAGATATATGTACTAACATAGAGACTAACTTTTTGAAAAAATTGTAGTGAAAATTCAAGTGAAAATTGTGAATTAAGGCTGCAAAAAGTCCTCAAAAGGAAATTTGAAAAATAAGTATTTTTTGTAGGATATTCTGTAGGTGCTAGTTTTTTGGAATTCGAAGTTTCATCACGTTGATTCATTTATAGATCAGTGACCAGTGACCACCAGACATTTTTTTAATCAATTATTTTATTTATTAAATATAAACCATATTGGACATCTTTTTCTCTAAATTTTACAGGGTGCTTTGGACTAATAAAATATTTTATTATATTATTATTCAATTGTTTTTATAGCCATTGACATAGTATTTTTTATAAAATATATTTAATTATCTATTATTTATTATATAAATATATTTATTTATTGAAATATATAAAAAAAAAAATAAATATGGTTAAGTGTTGCTACGCAAAGTGCGGTGATGTAAGAAAGCCTCTAAGCTCGATTTCCTTTTTTAAACTACCTACAGATCACAGAAGAACAATTTGGCTTAAGCATGGGAGTGCTTCACACATTGAGGATAAAAAACTATACTACATGTGTGAAAAGCACTTCTATGACAAAGACATTATATTGAAATGCGATCGGAAAAGTCTTACCCAAATTGCACTACCCGTGTCTTCTTCGTGCGTTTGTAATTGCTCTGAACAAAGTGTTGACATTTCATGTCTTCGAGCAATGGAGGCATGGAGGTCTCAGAACCAGCAGACTTGTACGGTCACGTCTGCAGTCTCTGTTTTGGCTCGTCCACATCTAACTTCACTTCCTCCTCTGCCACCAATTTCGCCTCTACTTTCGCGTTCACTTTCACCTACTCCCATGGTTTATAATCCAAATTTACCTCTGGTAAATTTGGCTTCAAGCTGTAATAAAACATATGTCAAAGATTATTCCTTGGCAGATGTTCCTTCCTCATCACACATTTCACCCTCCCAATTCCCTTCTCCAAAATACCGTTCATACAAAGCAGCGCGAAAATTAAAACGGGCGAACATTGTTCCGCGTTATATTTTTCGTACACCTCAAAAACTTAAAAAAAGCCGGGAATATAGACTTCGAAACGATTTAGAATCACAAATGGAAAATTTTACCGAAGAGCTACGCACATTTATTCTAGTGCAACTCTTCCACAAGCCAAACTCAAACTGGAGACCAAAGGAAAAGGAATTGTTTCTGAAGTTTTTCTTCAAGTCCCCAGCTTGTTATTCATTCATGATAAGTTCAGGATTTAAATTGCCATCCGTAAGCACCATTTACAGATGGCATTCGGAAATACGGTTAACGGCGGGACTGAGCAAACAAATGACAAATATGCTTATTGAGAAGGCAAAAGACATGACGGTATGGACAGGAAGAGTGTACTCTTATTCGATGAGATGAGTATAAAAAAGGAGTTGGAGTACAGTATCAAAGATGATATCATTTATGGATATACCGATTACGGAGAATACGGAAGAAGTAATACAATAGCGTCTAAGGTAATGGTTTTTACACTTAGAGGTTTGAATACGAATTGGAAGCAGACAATCGCTTACTACGTGGGAAGTCCTAATGGAGAAATTCTTTCCAAGATAATGGTCTCTATTATTACAGGAGTGATAAAATGTGGATTAACCGTGGTTGCAACAAGCTGTGACCAAGGTGCCAGCAACATCTCAGCCTACAAAAAACTTGGACCACCGTTATTCATGGAAATCAACCCCTATGTGGAGATAGAGAACCAAAAGATTTTCTTACTGCATGATTATCCACATCTTTTCAAGAGCGTAAGAAATATACTTCTGAAACATCAAATTCGTATGGGTGAAGATGTTGTTGACTGGCGAGTTCTGGAGAAGGTTTTTGAGGAAGACTCAAAGGGGAAAACTTTTAAAGTTTTCTACAAACTTACCAGAGCACACATCGCACCAAATGGTTTTGAAAAGTTATCAGTTAAGTTGGCCACTCAAGTTTTTAGCGATACCGTATATACTGGAATCTTGTATGCATTGAATACAAACTGCTTCCAAACGGATAGTGAAAGAAAAAAAGAGGAACAGCAAACTTCATAAAAAAAATGAACGATTTATTCGATATTTTGAATACAGACCAGCGCTATTCTAGAAATCCGAAAAAGCAAGTGATATCCGAAACAACAGACACTTTGAACGAATTGATAAATGCAAGGAATTGGATATCGACGTGGAAATCAACTAGTTTGACGTCAATCCCACCTTGTTTTAAGGGATTAAGACAAACGCTATTGGGAATCGTGCAGATGTGGGAATACCTCAAAAGCGAAGAGCAGAGTTATTTCCTCCTCTCACATTTAAATACTGATGTAGCAGAGAATTTATTTTCTATGGTACGTACCAACAGAGGCTCATACGAAAGAAATCCTTCAGCTTGGAGATTTATTCGAAATCTCAAACAAATCATCTTCCTGCATTTAAGTTCTTCAGAACATTCAGGATACCAAGATGCTGGAGCAGAATCACTACTGAAGATAGTTGACATCGAAGGAGGTGTGGAAAATCAGTCAGATGATGAGAAAGACTTCCAATTTGAAAAGCCAATTGAAGACCATATCTTGGAGAAGAAGTTGGTATATACAATAGAAGAAAACTTGAATGACAATGATGAACAAATGCACCTGGACACTGATTTAAAAGAAAGCGATACATTTTCTGATAAACTGCAGAAAGCAGCAGCTACATATTATGCTGGGTTTGCAGCAAGCAAACTTAAAAAGAAGCTGAATTGTGAGGCTTGCTCTCAGTTTTTGATCAACGAGGATGACATAAGCAAAGAAAGGCAACAAACTATGTTGATTGAACTGAGAGCCTACGAGTCATTCACCGCAAATTCACCAGTATTTGGAAATTTAACAGTTCCTTCGATACTTCTCGAAAGAACTGTTAGAACATTACAAACAATTTTTGAAGCTGATTTCCCGGAAAGACAACATGAAGAAAAATTAGTGCAGTCATGGCTGGCTGAAATAATGAAGGACATTATCATAAGAACGAACTGCACTATGGAGCATAAGGAGATAATAACAAAATTTTTGCTGAGAGGATTAATTATCCTAACAAATAGGAAAATCAACAAAGAAATTAAAAAATAAAAAGAAACTCTTAAATTAATGAATTACGTATACTAAATATACCTAAAATTTTATATAAAATACTATGTCAATATAAATGTCTTGATATTATTGTTTTCATTATTTTTAATTTTTTTATAGTTATAATACAGTATTATTATTATGTAGCATGGTTTCTTAGATTTTTATTATTTTGCGTTTTAATGCATGTGCAATAAATTTAGTTGTTTAACGTAATACTAGATAAAGGACTAGGCCATCTGGAGAAACCTCATAAAAAAAAATGCATGATAAAAACAGTAGTTTGAAGTAGAAATACAACGAGGAATAGGCCTCCTGGGGAAACCTCGAAAAAAAAACGCATCTAGTATTCTACCCCACTGGGTGATGTGGAAAAGAATACACGCATTCCATATATATTAAAAAAAAATCATAAAATTTCATTTAGTTAGACATTGATTTTTCAAAAACAATTTTTTTAGATAAAAAAAAATTTTTTGGTGTTCTCTATCATCGTAAAGTCAAATTTGATCAAAATCTCGAGTTAAATTTTTTCCACATGCAAAACTTGCAATTACATAATTTTGTAAGTGAAAATAAAATAAAAAAAATTTGGTACGCAAACCTTAAGTTTTTATTATTGTGCGAATGAAATTAAGTTTCGAAATAAAATCCCTATTCGATAATGAGAAAATTGTCAAATGTCGAAATTTGAAAAAATGGTATCGAAAAACAAATGTTTATCTTTAAACGCGATTTGCGGCTAAACGGAGCCTCGTAGACCCCTCAAAGTTGACATTTTCAAACGTGATTTTTGGCGAAACTATTCATCCTACAGAATTAAAAATTACATATTCGTGATCTAGGGAGTGCCACCTTTCAATCCACGTATGAAACGAAAAACGCGAAAACGCTTAAAACGTATTTTAAGCGTGGAACAAAAAAATATTGTTTTTAAGTAAAATCTCCTCAAATCGTGCGCTAGCTTTAAGTTTTATTACTGTACGAATGAAAATTAAATTTCGAAAAAAACATTTCGCCAGTTTTTGAGATATCGAATTTTCCAAAAAGAATGACTTTTTTTTCCAACAATTAAAAAAAAATATTATAAATATATAAGACTTTTGATAATATTAAAATTTTCAAAAAAGTATGAACATTTTTTGGAAAAAGGAAAATTTGTATACGCGTGAAAATATTTTTTTTTTCATAACTTACTTGATATTTTTTCAAAAAAGGGTTTTCGAAAACCGTATTTTTCTCGAAACGGTTCCGAGAATTTCGCTTAATTTTTTTTTCTTTCGATTAATTTCTACAATCTATAATTTAATAAAAAAAATTTGAAAACAAGACATTACTGACTGTAACTACCATAGAACGATTTTTTAATTTCTCATTATAGGCAAAACGGATTTTAATGAAATATTTTTATAGAGAAGCTTCTAAAAACTTTAAAAAACTAAAAATTGAATGTGCGCGACTAGTATAAATTTTCATTTTTTTTTCATCCTCGAAAAAAAATATTTTCTAAAATTTGAAAAAAATATTTTATGCCAGATACCTACTGATTTAAAATTAAAACAGTTTAATTACTAATTTCCATAACATTTATCGCCAATATAGTTTTTATAAAGTTTGTCTCCGCAATCATTATACTTTCTAGAACACACTGTATCTTTGTAGCATTGGTTGAGAGTTTTCGCTTCAAATAGTAAATATTTGATTTTTCACCAGAATTGAAAATTTCAAATCAAATGGTAAGCATATCTCTTTATTTTAATACCTACAAAAACCATACAAAGAAGAAAATGTATTCAGACAAAAAAGTTCAAGCAAAAAATATATCTACCTCTATACATACTCATAAAAACATGCAAACAAGAACAACAGAAAAAGGTAAGAAAAGAACATCTTTCTTTCATTTCCACCACTCGGAAATCTCCCTTACTCTGCCTTGAGTTGAAAAATGAAAATAAAAAAATTTCTCTTCTTTACTACTTGTTTCTATCTTTCTTATCCTACTCTCCACTGTCAAATATGACTCGTTTCAGCGACATCACAGGCTAGGGACTCTAACATAAAAACAAGTCAATTGATAATACTATAAGATATATATACAATGGTTAGGCCCCCTATGTGCCAACAAATTTCTACCCTATACATATTATCCTCAAGTTTCACAATTGTACTCGTATATATTAAGTTCAATAAAAAACCTTGAAACCTTGAAACCTTGAATATTTTTCAGTTTCGATTCGAATTCCGTGGCGGTGACACCGCGTCGGTCGTCGTAATAAAGTGTGAATTAAAAAAGATTATTCAAAGGGATATTATTCTTGATTATATTTTGTTGCTGTTTAAGCAAAATTTATTTTTTTTTTTGGAAATTCTAGGGGATAATTGAAGTGATAGTTAGCTGAGTTCTTTTTAGAACCACAAAAAATTGAAAAAATAAAAATTTATTTTTAAAATAAAAAAAAAATCAAATTTTTCAAAAAAGTTGTAGAAAAAAGTTTTTTTTAAAAAAATTGAAAGGTGACACTCCCTAGATCACGAATATTCAATTTTTAACTCGCTAAGATGCCTATTTTAGCTAGAAATCACGTTTGAACATGTCAACTTTGGGGGGTCTACGAGGCTCCGTTTAGCAGCAAATCGCGTTTAAAGATAAAAATTCGTTTTTCGTTTCATGCGATACGTGGATTGAAAGGTGGCACTCCCTAGATCACGAATATGCAATTTTTAACTCGCTAAGATGCCTAGTTTAGCTAGAAATAACGTTTGAAATGTCAACTTTGGGGGTCTACGAGGCTCCGTTTAGCCACAAATCGCGTTTAAAGATAAAAAATATTTTTTCATGCATTTTAATAGGCAGGGTGATGCAGTAACAGTTTTCTTGGGCAACAATACCTTGGGTGGTGAAGGAATTTTCCTTCAACGCTTAAAAATCATTTTAAGCGATTGCAGTTTCGAAGGTGAGGACTGCTTAAATTGCTGTTTTAGCTAAATTTATAATTATTTCGTTTGAAAATTCGAGAGTAAGGATTTTTAGAAACGCTTAAATCTCATTTTTGGATTTTTGAAGGGATAGTTACCTTGCTTGGTGTCCCAGTCCTTGGCCAGGGTGTTAAATCTGAGAATCAAGAAGAACGAACAAATAAGTTGGATAATAACGTTGGTAGGGCGACTCTGGTTTTAAGCGTTTAAGAATTTCTTTTTTATAACGAATTTTCCTTAAACGCTTAAAAATAATTTTGAGCGTTTTGGGAGTTCTTACGGACTTCTGAAACCGCTTACAATGCTTTTAAGCTTAAATTTTTTTATTTTTTTAAAATTTCAGCCTTGTTTTCGTACCTCAGAGGCGAAAACAAGACTATTTCGAAGTTTTTACAATTTCTGAATTTTGTTGCTCATGAGAATGTTAAGACCCCATCAAATAAAAAATTTAATTATTTTGTGGTAAATTGTAATAATTAAATTTCCTGTTTTTAAAAGTTGTTTTTTGGCTGAAAAATGACCCAATTACCAACAAATTTTATGGTTCGTTATTGTTGATTCTCATGAGTCCACCTAATCAAAAAAAAAAATTTCAAAAAGTGAATTGTGAAAAATTTTAAAAGTGAAAAAGTGAAAAATTTTAAATTTAAAAAACGAAAAACTGAAAACGATAAAATTCAAGAAAATGGATATTGCCCAGGTAAGATAGTTTACAAAAAACCTATCAGTGTGTGAAATAATACAGTTCGTTCTTTTTTGACTTCCCCCCACCAGAGGTAAGGGGTCTCTAATTAGCGAATTGTCGATTTAACAGTGTCTTATTTTTTTTTATTTTTCTCAACTCTCGACTTGTTTTTTTTTTTTATATTTTTGAACGTGTTTTTTTATTTTTCTTATCGGATTTCGAAAGTGTTAAATTAAATGGCCCTGGCCCTAGGGGACTATATACCCAGGCCTTACAAGTTTCGAGAGTTTCTTAACTTGTTTTATTTTTCAGTTTTTTTGAACGTGTTTTTTTTTATTTTTCTTATATCCGATTTGTATTTCTTTATTCGAAAGTGTTAAATTAGATGGCCCTGGCCCTAGAGGACTATGTACCCAAATTTCACAAGTTTTGAGACTTTCTCAACTTTTTTTTTCAATCTTTTTGAACGTGTTTTTTTTTATCGGATTTGTATTTTTTTTTTTTTTGTATTTTTCTCGACTTCTTTTTTTTTTTTTTAATTTTTTTGAACGTGTTTTTTTAATTTTCTTATTTTTTTTTGTATTTTTTTATTTCAGATTGTAAAATCAAACAAAGGTGGGGAAAAGCTGGTCCACAAAGTCTTTGTCTTCCATTTGGAAAAAAGGCAAGTGGACAAGACATTTTGGGCCTGCGCTGAGCGCAAGAACTTGCGCTGCAAAGCCAGAGTGCAATCTGTGTTCTTTGATGGCAAGGTCATAATAAAATCCACCATCAATGACCACAGCCATGCCCCAATGGCTTTCCAGAAGGAGGTCGCCGAGGCAAACGCTCACCTTAAGGAAAAAGCCAAAGAGGCAATGCCTCCATCGACGATCATAAGGGACACTATTGTCAGGGTGGAGCCTGTGTGCCGTCCCAGCCTGCCATCAAAAGCCGCCCAAAAGATGAAGATTCATCGGGTGCGAGCCAGCCAGGTTAAGGAGTCCGAAAGCATGGAGGAGATATGTGTCCCCGAATATATCCGCAACGTCGACGGCGAATTATTCGTCCTTTCGCAAGCGGAATATTCGGGTGGAGTCAACATATTGCTGGGCACCAGGACATCTGTCCAACTCCTTTCGGAGGCCAAGTGCTGGCTCGTGTTACGGCGATAGCTTACCTGTGAACGGGAGGCGTTGCTAGTGGAGTGGGTGGCAGTATCTCGTCGATGGCCCGACAAATTGTCAACGTTAAATACTACCACCACACACAAAATTTTCCTTAATTATTGCTGATGGAGGAAACAGCAAATCCTCCATAAAAGAGTACCTCCAATCCTAGGAGGAAAGCCAAAAGAAGGTGTATTATTACCTTAGGGTTTCCTTTTCTTTTTTTTTGCTTCGTGTTGGGAGGAAGATCCATTCCTGCCGACAACACACTAACATAGGATTTTTTTTATGGGTCTTTCCTTCTGGACCCATGTCTTCCAAATTGTATTTTCTGGAAAGAAATACACAAAAATTAGTAATTTTAAACAAAAAAATAAAGTAAAACAAATGCATACATACATTTGTCGGCAACAAATGAGTAAATTGGGTGAAAATCCGAATGTTTTTGCATACGAAATTTCATCACACAATTTACACAATTATGACTTAGGCTACTTACCTTTTTTATACTCCAAAATGTTCATTTCAATCTGTAAATGAAATAAGAAACAAAAAAACATAATTATTTTTAGTAAAATATATTAAATTCGTAATATAAAAAAACTTACCATTGAAAAAAGTATTGTTCGGCCATGATGTTTGTTTATGTTTGACATTTCTCTTAATTTTATTAGAAATTCGCTAATAACACTTATCCCCTCTGCGCATGTGAAAGTGGTTGTCTCTTTTTGCCCAAAGGTAAAGGGGGGCAAAATAATACACGCAACATGCGCAGAATGATTTCGCGGAGTTTTGTAATGAATTAAAATGAACAAAAATGAACTTTCTTAAGGTGTAGGTTAATGTATTTAGTGTTAAGGTAGGTAGGGAAATTATGTGAAAAGGTATATTACTGTGATAATGGATAAGTAGATCAGTATTAAATTGTTTAGCATTATTATAATTAGATATACGAGTATATACAATTAAAAATAAGTGATAGGGTAGTCATGAATGTGTGTGTGTGAATTTTTGGATATGGATGAGGGGGGAAATAATGATAAAGATAAGGATGGATATTATTATTTTTGAATGTTTTTGTTATATTGAAGGGTTGAAAATAGTGATCTCACTCAGATGTAGTGGTAACTATTTACTTATGTAATTAGGCAAATACCAAGACCTAGCTCAGGGTATTTGATGGTCATTGTTGTATTCGATAATTAATAGGAAAGTTCGCGAGTTATTAGCTGTCGACAATTTCAATACAAAATTTAAATTTAAATTTTTTTTGAAGAATTAATTAAAAGTTAAATTTTTGTATATAAGTGTAGAAAGAGGAATTCATAAATAAATAAAGTTTAGGAAAATAAAAGGTAAATTTAAAGTGAAAAGTGATTTTCTTTTGTGATATATATATATATAATAAATATATGTATAATAGGATCGGTGAAGAAGAATCACAGAGGAATAAGTTCTTGGAGCCAGACTCAGAAATTTTCATTGTTGAATTCCAATAGGATTTTTAAAGCAGAGGTATGTGAACAAAATTAAAATTCGAAATTCAAAAGCCTGACGTGGAATTCTTTTTATCAGGTTTAGGCTTGGATTCTTTGATCTGTAAAGATCCATACATATATATATAGCAGCCTAGGCCTCTGCCGAAATTTTTTTTACTTTGCATAACCTTGTTGAAGACATCCATAGAAGCAAAAGACTTCCTTTGTTTGAAGAACAAAGAAAAATCTTTTGGGGACACAAAAGACCAACGTGAAAGCAGGGCTTGATACGTATATTTAAGTATATACATATATAGAGGACAAACACAACGCAGGGGATTTTGTGAAGAAAAAAGGGTGCTTCAATAATCAAAAGCTAAGGAAGAAAATTGTGAAAACAAGAAGAAAAGAAAAACTAAAGACAGAACAAAGTTAAAGAATAAGAAATAAACTAATGTAGTGATTAAATTTTTTTTTTGAAGAACTTAAAGTAGAGTAAAGAAAAAGTGTGAAGATTTGGGTCTCCAGATCGTTTTTTTTATTAAATTTGTTTTTTTTTATATAAGAATTTAAATCTAAATTACAAAAGTGACTTTAAAGATAGTAAGAAAAAATTTAAAGCAAAGTGTAACTGCGAACCTGCGTCTGTTTCTTGAACGTGCTGCCGGCAGAACGACGAGGGACAAGAAAACGGTGAGTCAAAAATTTTATTAGTGGATACAAAGGTCCTTGATTTTAATCTTTTAAAGTCACTTTTCTTTGAATAATTTTTTTTGTTTTTATATATATTGATTTATTTTTAATATTTTTTAGTTTAAAATTTTGAATTTTTAAAAATAAGAAAAGAAACGAGCAGGAGAGCTAGAGTTTATTTTATCATTTTTTTATAGTTTAAATGAAGAATTTTAATAAAATTATAATTTGAAGAGATAAAAGTTAGAAAAATGGAGTTCTAATTTCATAGCTAAAGGTGTGTGGAGGCTTGGTAAAGCCGTCCAGAAGTAATCATGGTTTGAGGACATGACACGAACAGACTTTTCTTTACTGACTAACTCGTGACTAGTTGGGTTACATTAGGGGCTATTTCCCTTGAAAACATGGCCAAGGAAATAGCGAAGGAAGTATCTTTCTGATACTTGGGTGGGTTGGCCAGACCTTCGTCACTAACATCAGACGAACGTTTGAAATTCAGTATGGCGGTATCTGAGGGCGATGAAAAGGAGGTGCTTTAGATATAGGATATAGGTATAGGGTATTAGTTTTTAGGATTAGTTTAGGACTTAGTTATTTTTTTTAATTCTCTTAATTCATTTTTTTATAATTTTTTTTAAAGTAATTTTGGTATTGGGTTTTTAGTTTAATAAGTTAGTTAGTTTAAATAGGTTAGTTTTTTATTTTTTTTTTTATTTTATTTCAATCTTTTTTTTATTAAAATCGAAGCACCAAACTATCTTTTCTCTCAGATATCGTCAGGGTCTCTAGATTTGTGTCATAATTTTCCATCCTTACTTTAGGCACGATAACAAATTAATGTTTAGTCGAGCAGGAGGTGCACTAAGAGGTGGCAAGAACCACCCCAAGCGACGAGCGAAGCCGAGCAACCGCAAGCGTGCCGTAGCCACCTCTAGTGTACCGAAGATGTCCCCCGTGGAAACCTGGCTCCTAACACTCGTGGACGGCACATTCGCAGTTGTCCCGACCATCATGGGACAACTCTTCTCCGTCCATGGCTACCTTGACGGCATAGTCGTCCCTTTAGTGTATTGCCTGATGGCAAGGAAATCGATGGAGGCCTACAACGAGTTCTGGTTGCAGCTATTGCAGTTTGCCTGCACAAACAACATCAACCTGTGCCCAGAAGTGCTTGTGTCAGACTTCGAACCGGCCATAGCATCCTCAGCAAAGGAATTCTTCAAGGATGTAGAGCCAAAGGGATGCCTCTTCCATTTCGGCCAAACTATTTGGCGGAAAGTCCAAGGCCTTGGTTTTGCGACCAAATATGGCCAGGAGGAAGGCTTCGCCAAGGAAGTCAGAATGCTGAAAGCACTGGCTTTTGTGCCGCCTGGAGAAGTGGTCAGCTATTTCGAGGCTCTGTACTCTTCGCTGCAACACGCGGAGACCAAACTGCTGGCCACATGGTTCAAAAAGAACTATGTTGGTACTGGATCGTCACCACCGCGGTACAGGCCATAGTTTTGGACCATTGGGGCCTCATCTAGTGAAACCCACTTTCCAGGACACAAAACAGTGTGGAGGCATGGCACAGGCGCCTGTAGGTTGTTGTAGGACAACATCATGCTAGACTATACAGGTTGATTGGAGAAATCGCAAAAGAGTGGAGCGTGGCGAAGATGGCTGTTGACAAAGTTCGCGGAGGGGATGTGCCGCCAATCACTCGGGCGATGAAACAAAACGAAAAGCTGAAGGTAGTGTTGAGGAGGAGGCAATAGACCGACAAAGTGGAATTCCTATCTTGCATTGCCCAGAATTCCACCATTGTCTAAGGTCGAAAGCTCAATAGATTGAAACGACAAAAACATCAATCCGTCCTTTCCAGGACGACAAAAAATCAAAAAGAGATAGTTTCATAAGATGACTAGTTTGGCCAGAAATCACGTCGTCGTTTTTCGGACCACAAAAAATTGAAAGAGTAAAAATTTATTAAAAAAAAAAAAAGTTCAAATTTTTCAAAAAAATTGTGGAAAAAAGTTGTTTAAATAAATTGAAAGGTGGCACTCCCTAGATCACGAATATGCAATTTTTAACTAGCTAAGATGCCTAGTTTAGCTAGAAATCACGTTTGAACATGTCAACTTTGGGGGGTCTACGAGGCTCCGTTTAGCCACAAATCGCGTTTAAAGATAAAAAATATTTTTTCATACAGTTTAATAGGCAAGGTGATGTAGTAACAGTTTTCTTGGGCAATAGTACCTTGGGTGGCCCGCTGTGCGGGTTTTCAGGATTTTAACTCCCTTTTTCGGAGACACACCCGCTCACGCAACTCCGTTGCTCCGCTTAGGGTATGTAAAGTCGCCAGGCAGGCGCCCGCAGCAACAGTTTTCTTGGGTAACAGTACCTTGGGTGGCCCGCTGCGCGGGTTTTCAGGATTTTAACTCCCTTTTTCGGAGACACACCCGCTCACGCAACTTCGTTGCTCCGCTTAGGGTATGTAAAGTCGCCAGGCAGGCGCCTGTAGTAACAGTTTTCTTAATCAAAATACCTGTTGTTCAAGAAAATTATTTCTATTTACAATGTTCAATGTTTTTTATCTCTTAAAACAACTTTTTCTAGCTTAAAATCATTTGAGCAGCGTTTAAAGCTAATCGGGTAAGAATATCCCAACACATATTCTTCGTATTCGTATTCATCGGCATCAAAATCAGGCCGCCCCGTGCGTCGTCACTACTGCACTGTTTTCATAATTAATTAAAACAATTTCTCATACATAAATCTGAGAATCAAGGAGAACGATACGGACTTCTAAAACGCTTAAAATGCAATTTAAGCATAAAATTAAAATTTTTTCGTCCAATTTGAGGAGCTTTTTCTTTCAAAAAATATTAATTTTTTCACGCTTAAAATACATTTTGAGCGTTCTGGCAAAAATCTTTTTTTTTTCTAAGCGAAAAATAATTTTTTCACGCAAAAAATTAATTTCCAGTGTCATTTGGACCAAAAATCCATTTACCAATGAAATTGTCTATGAAGAAGCTAAAAATTCATTTGATTTGAGGAGCGTTTTCATGGTTTTTCTTTAAAAAAAATAATTTTTTTCACGCTTAAAATACATTTTGAGCGTTTTGGCAAAATTCTTTTTTCAAGCAAAAAATTAATTTTCAGTGTCATTTGGACCAAAAATCCATTCACCAATGTTCACCAATGAAATTTTCATAGTATAATATTCTATGACGACATAAGCTTATATATTATTCCAATTTCGAAGCCAATCCAAAATACCAATATCTTTTATTAAGGAGCGTAAATCCTGCTAAACCGGAGCAGAAAAATCTCGCGGGATTTCGTTACCAGAGAAGTTTCTGTTATTAAAAGATCCAACAAAACAAAATGTTAAACGGCGGGATTTCGTTACGCGGGATTTTGTGTTGCGGGATTTCGTTATGATCCCCCTTTAAACTAGTTTTGACCGAAGCTAATGTGGATGATGAAAGGTGACGTCGCGCGATGGTAATGCAAGTGTTATCTAGCTACACACGAGGCAACGGTTGCAGCAACGTGTTTCGTTTGTTCACTACACACGTGGCAAGGGCAACTGGCAAACTGTTGCCGCAACCACAATACTGTTGGAGCAACCGACCGAAAATATCAAAACATTTTGATATTTCTGGCAACGGTTGCAGCAACACAAAATCAATTTGCAACACAGCACTAAGCAACGGTTGCTTCGACATGGCTGTGTTGCTGCAACGGTTGCCTCGTGTGTAGCTAGCATATAAACTTCTTTTCTATTCTGGGTCGCAACTCCCACTATTTTGCACCGAGAGAAGATTGTGTTTGATACAATTATTGTAAAAGCTTCTCTTCTATTGTCGGTCGTCACTCCCGCTATTTCGTACAGAGGGAATATTGTGTTTGATACAAGTGCATTAGCTGATCTCAAAGTCTTACAAAACAGACATTTTATTTAACAAAAGGGACATTAAAAGCTCTATACTTCTTAAAAACAACACAATGATATGCGTCGAGCTTCCAAGTGATAACTCTTGTGGCTTAGAATGACATTGCATTTAAACGCTATTTTACACTATCTTATCAAAATAAAGTCTCGATGCGCGGGCTCTTACGCTAAAAATAATTGAATAATATTTTACGTGTGTGCAATTGAGATAAACCACAACATAATTTCACACTTACAAACTTGTTTGATGAAAAAAAAAATCGACCCACCTTAATGTACCTACATGTATTTTTCTATAAGTTTGACACACACCGCGCACGGGCGAATGTATTTCAGTTTTTGTACAGAACATTTTTATGAAATTTCCTAAAGCGTAATTCCACAGTCAATAGTGGGGGCTGCAAAAAATTATTTGGTTTAAAGTTGTTTTTTTTTTTTTTTGAGTTATGTATCTGTCAAACTAAGGGTTGTTAACCAAATTAGTTTAGGTTCTGTTGTAAAACTCACATTATTTAGAAGAGTTGTCTAACGTGTCTAAAATTATGAATAAGTTAGACAAAGTCTCCAAGCTAAGCGACTGCGTTAAGTAGAGCCGGTTTTAGTGCTTATACGAGAACTGCTTAAAATTTTGCGCCTTATTTCTCAACAGGGTATATTTTTACTGCGAATTCATTTCACAAAACGTTCATAGCTTCTATTAGAATAACGAATAAAAAATAAATAAAAATAATTATTATCTTCATACAAATTTCTAAGCAAGGAAAAAGGTTTCTAAAGTTAAAATAAATTAACACAGAAAGGTTTTAATGTTATTATAAAGTGTTAATTATACCTTCAAAATAGCCTTTAGTCAGGGTTGCAAAAGCTTAAGTCACTTTTTAGCTTAAGCTTGGCTTTAATTCACAAGCTAGTGGGTGACTTATGAATTAAGAAAAATGTAATTCAGCAGCTAGTTACTGACTTATGAATTAAAAATATTTAATTCATAAGTCAGTTGGTGACTTGTGAATTAAAAAAATTTGAATCATAAGCTTCTCTTAGTGACATGAATTAAAAAAAAATTTATTCAGAACCTAATAAGTGGCTTATGAATTAAAAATGTATTCAGAACCTAATAAGTGGCTTATGAATTAAAAAAATTTAAGTCATGAGAAAGTAAGTGACTTAAGAATTAAAAAAAAATTAATTCCAAAGGTACCTAGTGACTTATGAATTAAAAAAAATTTAATTCATAAGCTAATGGATAAATTCTGATTAAAAAATTATTAATTGGAAAATTTATAAGCTAGCATGATAATTTTATGACACACAAAAGCTTGAAATCTACCTTCGTTAATAATTAAATAATTATGTAGTCAAAACAAGCTTAAACATTTCCAATTTACCAACTAGCTAATGAATTAAATTTTTCTTAATTCATAAGTCACTTAGTAGCTTGTGAATTAATTTTTTTTTAATCATAAGTCACTAACTTGCTCATGACTTAAATTTTTTTAAATTCATAAGTCACTTATATGTAGTGAATTAATTTTATTTAATTCATAAGTCAGTTATAGGTAGTGAATTAATTCATAAGTCACTTAGTAGCTTGTGAATTAATTTTTTTTAAATAATTACTTACTATCTTATGAATCAAATTTTTTTTAATTCACAAATCATCTACACTTCTACAGACTTATGAATTATGATTTTTTTAATTCAAAAATTCGCAACCCTGCCTTTAGTCCACAAAAATTGGTGTTTCAGTTCATCTTACATTGATTTTTTGACAAAAATCCCATGTGAACTATACTCAACCAAGATTAAAATTGTAATCATTAACGTTGGAAGATTTTGCTCGTGGCCTGGTCTTATAATACAAATTCTATATACTATACTGAATTGATTTATTTCACATATACTACTGAATTGATTTATTTCAGTAGTTTATAGAATTTGTATTATAAAACCTTCATATAGAATCAATGCCAGGCCATGGGCAAAATCTTCCAACGGTAATGATTACAATTTTAATCTTGGTTGGGTATAGTTCACATTTTTGTCAAAAAATCGATGTAAGATGAACTGAATTTAACAAAAGTTGCGTATTGACAAGGTCCTCACAGTCAACTGATAAGTCCATGTGAGATCGCTGGCACAAATTGCCAATTTTTGTAGACTAAAGGCCAAAAAAGCTATTTTGAATCAATAATTCAACAAGTCCATTAATAGTGCTAAGTCTTCTACTTGGCTGATTTATTTCAGTAGTATATAGTAGTATATTATAAAACCTTCATATAGTGTTAACTATACCCACACTTTTATTTAAAGATATCAAAATCTAATGTATCGTATTTAAACAGAAAAATCGCGGCATTTGTCTAACACATAACGCTATTCTTACCAATTATGTCAATTCGGTGTTTTGATTTTTCATTGGTCAACAAGTTAATGAAATATTTTTATTTTCATAATTAGCTATCATGTTAATTTTGTCATGGAATATCCCTAAAGAAAAATAACGATTCCTTTGAACTTTGTCTACCTCAGTTATAATGTGCTTGTGTCTTATAAAATACATAGAAAATTAAACGGTATTTTAAACTCTTGATATTAAAAGAATATATAATTCGACTTAAGACTATACATATGTACATTATATGTACATACACACATACAAATGAATTTAAGTAAGTTGTTATTAAACCTCATCATTGAAAATTTAAACTTATATTTTTGTGTTCACTTTTTTAAACACCATCATCAATTATTATGTGTCAAAATTAAAATTAATCTTTTTTTTATGAACTATTTATAGCGAAATAGGAACTTTTAAATTTTCGGATTAGCTGCGTTATAATACCGGGACCACGCTCAGTGAAATTTAGTAGAGAAACGTTCGGATTGGTTACAGTATTGCATATTGCACTCGCTTAATATCTTTTATATACGCGGCTAATCTGAAAATTTAAAATAAGAATTAGATACCAATAACTATCGACATATAATAATTGATTTTATATGGAAGGTTGGTTAAAATAATTTTTCTCTGGGCCAGAAGAAATGATCGTACAAATAAAATTAAAAAAATGAATGATAGCACCAAAATAATGACTGATTGTGCTTTTCAGAAATTACAATTTTCAAAGACGAGTTTTATATGTAGATATCTTTAACTAAACCCTAGAAAAAAAATATATTTTTTTTTTTGATTTTTTTCATTCGGTTGAATTTCATTATTAGTCGAGTAATCAAATTACTTTTTTCTTAATTAAGTAGGTGGTATAAGAGATCTATATTTCTGCGAATATTGGCCACTCCTGATTCTATGAAAATATTCTATGCCTATTAAACAAACATTTGGTATAGACAGGTTTTTCAAAAATATATTTATTTTTCAATTTTTCTTATTTCATATACCTTCGTTGATTGAAGTTTGTTTTTATTTTAAAAACCACCTGATGGAATTTTTAGCTGAAAGGTAATCAAAGGGCACGGTAGTGCCCAGCCAAGTTCTGGCACTACACCCTTTTTACAGGAACAAACTCAGGCGACTTTTGACCCCTCCCTATCTTCAGTACCAATGAAGTCAGAAACTTGAAATTCCGAATATTTGATAAGCTAGTGAAGCACAGACGCCTTACCAAATTTCAATTTTCTATCATAAGCGGTCATAAGGCCTCAAAAATCACAAAAACCGTAGCTGACTGACTGACTGACTGACAGATCATCAAAATTATGGGGAGCACCTCCCGACATCGTAGAATCTTGTAACTTTGCACAACGGTAGGTCTTGTCATGCAAGTAGAGGAAAAAATCGAAAATTTGAGGTTTTCCATTCTGGGGGCGTGGCATCCGCCCACTTTCTCCGAATTGGTGTTGGTTGAATGGAGCACTTCCGACTGCTGTAAAACGATGAAATTTGGTAAAGTGGTAGGACTTAAATTGCACACAAAGAACAAAATATAAAATTTGAAGTTTTCAATTCAGGGGCGTGGTATCCGCCCACTTCCTCAGAACTGCTGTAAATTATACATGGCGCACTTCTGATTGCAGTAGAACAATGAAATTTGGTAGAACGGTAGGCCTCAAATTGCATATAAAGGACCAAAAATAAAAATTGGGGTTTTCAATTCAGGGGGCGTGGTAATTACCCACTTTCTGAGAAAATGTTTAATTTATATTTAGCACTTCTGATTGCCGTAATTAAGGTAGGTATGTTAGTGTTAGGTATCTTGCCAGGACAAGAAGAAATAATTGAAGCGCAAATCAAAACAACCAATAACAAAAAGAAAATATACTAAAAGAAATAGGAAGCTTTAAACTAAGTTGATTCTAATAGGTAGAGTACACCCTTTTATCTTTCCGTATCTTTCGAGATTTTGACATGGCAAAATATTAAAATATTTGCAAAAAGGAATGAGATCAGACCAAAAACATAAATGTTAAAAAAAAGCCAAGTTCTTCTATACAAAAACCTTTGTGTAACAAGTCAGCCGTGAAAAGTACTGAGATCTAAAAGTACGCCAAGTTCTTACTTCATGAAGGTTTAATACCGAATATTTAAAGTAGAATAACATTGAAACAGCTACAATGTAATAGAGAAATTTTATTATTTAATGATAAATGACTAAATTTTTCATGGGCTTGCTTGGCAAGTTTTTTTCTGCCCAATTCGAAAGATTTTAAAAACTTGACAAGTAAGCCCATCAAACTTTCATGAAGTAAGAACTTGGCGTACTTTTAGATCTCAGTACTTTTCACGGCTGACTTGTTACACAAAGGTTTTTGTATAGAAGAACTTGGCTTTTTTTTAACATTTATGTTTTTGGTCTGATCGAATTTATCTTCAACAATGAAAAAATAAAAAAATTATGCTTAATGCTTACAAACTGGCACATACATATGTATATACAGATTTAAAAAAAAAAAATGAATGTCAGAATGGCGATACAGGTATTAAATGGATCGGTTGCTATTAGAAGAGAATTATTACAGCTTTTACACAAATTTTCACAAAATTTAGTTGAATACCTAAGCAAGCCCAACAGAAAATTGTATTAGGAACGTACTTACACAAAAATAGAACACATCGTCGCTTTTCCGGCAGAGTGGCATAAGTCGAAATTTGCAAATTTTCAGGAGAGCATTTTAAAGTTTTTTTCATACTGAACAAAAAAAATTTTGTTGTTCATAAAAAACAAAACTCGAATGTTGAATACGTGAAAAAATTGCATTTTTTGTTTGTTAAGTTTTATAAAAAACGAAATATTAAAAAAACAAAAACAAAAATTGATTTATGCCGTATTTATACGTAGAAAATGAGAGGGATGTTTTTGAACATTGAGAGCTGCGCTTCTTCATAACTCGGAAACTAGAAGAAGTAGGTTAACGCCGATTACACAGAAAAATTGTGTTTGTTTTTCAGCTCAGTTCTGTGTTCAAAACTAAAAAACGACAAATTTCGACTTATGCCACTCTGCCGGAAAAGCGACGACATGAGTTTAAATGAGAATGAACTCACTTGATACCAACAAATCGTGACGCAATTTGTTTGATTTTTCACGCGATGCGATTGTCGTAAGCTAAAATAAAACAAATGCACTCAAATGGATATTATTGTGAATATAACTTAAAATTACTTTTTTTATTAATCTGGCAGCACTGCACAATCTTGTACTGTGAATCAACTTTTATTAAATCTTTTTTTTTTCCTTTGTCACTCAACAAGTTCGGATCTTTTTTATTTTTTGCGCTCCGCTCAACTCCGATTTTTGCTACAGGTTATGGGCCCAGGTTTCGCATAAGTTTAGGCACAAGAAAGTAGGGAAAGTCGCGAACCGAAAAATATTTTAATAAATTGGTAATCATCACTGATTGCCTGGATAATTATAGATAATTCAAGTCATCAATTTTGTTTGATTCCATAAGCTCACAAAATGTCTGCCGCTATCCATTCACTATCTGTTGAAAAACTGAAAGGACGGGATAATTATGACTCGTGGAAATTCGCAGTCAAAAATCTTTTTGAATATGAAGAACTTTGGGACTGTGTCGAAGGTACGTCCGACAATGAAAAACAGATTACGAAGGCGAAATCCAAATTGATTTTGCTAATAGATCCCATCAACTACGTCCATGTCCAAAACGCTACGACTGCCAAAGAAGTCTGGGACAATTTGAAAAAGGCTTTTGACGAATCAGGTTTGACGAGGAAAGTTGGATTGTTGAGGAGGTTAATCACAACCAAGTAAGAGGACAGTGAATCAATGGAAGATTTCGTGAATAAAATAGTCACGACTGCTCATAAATTACGGGGCACAGGGCTAACGATTAATGATGAACGGGTTGGTACGTTGCTTCTCGCAGGTTTGCCAGAACATTATCAGCCAATGATAATGGGCCTGGAGAATTCCGGAGTGGATATAACATCCAACTCGATCAAGACAAAATTACTTCAAGATGTTACTCATGACAGTAGCCTTGTACAGCAAAAAATCTTTGGTGAAAAATAAAAAGTGTGTACGATGTTTCCAATGCAATCGATTTGGGCATTATGCCAGGGATTGTCCCAATCTGAAATCGCAGCAGCAAAAGTCTAAAGGAAACCAAAATGTGTTGTTTACGTCATTGGTAGTAAGCGAAGTCAACACTCAGGCGTAGTTTCTGGACTCAGGGGCGTCAGCCCATATGACCTTGCGGCGAGATTGGCTCAAAAATGTTACGAAACCCAGTAACAATGAAGTCGTCATTGCAGATAAAAATCGATTGAAGGTAGAGTGTATGGGGGATGTTGAAATTCGATTGGCGAATGGTGAGACTGCTACTGTGAAAAACGTTTTGCATGTCCCGAACCTTTGTGCAAACCTCCTTTCCGTAACAGACTAACAAAAGGGGGGGACAATGTTAGGTTCCATGGAAGTCGAGCCGAAATTTTCAGTAAAGTGAATCGTCTGCTTGTCACTGCGTTCCTTGAGTCAGATGTCTACAGGTTGGATCTGCCAACACCGATGTGCGCAAACTTCTCAGTACGTGTCAGTCAGGATATGAATTTGTGGCATCGCTGGATGGGGCATCTCAGTTTTTATAGTTTGAAAAAACTTAAGGATATGACAAATGGCGTAAACGTCACCGTGGTAGATAAAAACATCTCGTGTGTCGTTTGTTGTAAAGGCAAACAAACTAGAATTCCGTTCAAGAACATTGGAACTTGTGCAACTGAGATTCTACAAATAGTTCACTCCAATGTTTGTGGTCTGATGAGCGTAAATTCGATTGGAGGTGCGCGTTATTTTCTAGTTTTGGTAGACGACTACAGCAGAAAAATTTTCTTATACCTGATGAAAGAAAAATGCCAAGTAAAAGAAAAATTCGAGGAATTCATGCGCCTGGTTGAGAACCAAACTCAAAGAAAAATAAAGACCCTGCGCACCCATAACGGCACTGAATACTGCAATGCGGCATAGCTCTCGTTTTTACGTAAATATTAAATTCAGCACCAGACAACCGCATCGTACACACCGGAGCAGAATGGTCTTGCAGAAACAACAGGACGATCCGCTGTTTGCTCTTCGATGCAAAATTAGAGACCGAGTTTTGGGGCGAAGCTGTATCGACGGCAGTGCACATAATCTACTGTTCTCCAAGAAGGGGATTGAACGACAAGACTCCTGAAGAAACATGGAGTGGGCAGAAACCAAACTTGGAATTCTTTAAAATCTTTGGTTGCCGTGCAATGGTGCACATACCAAAACAGTTAAGAAAGAAATTTGACCCGAAGTCCAGAGAATGCCTCATGATGGGATCTTGTGAAAAATCGAAAGCTTATCGTCTTGTGCACCCCAAGACAAAAAAGTTATATGTAAGCAGGGATGTAGTTTTCTTTGAAAACGAAAGTGATAAGCCAAAAAATAAAAGTTTCGATGGAAATGAAACTGATAATGTTAGTATATGCTATGACGATTCATTGGGGGATGAGTCTGACCCTGTTAACGTAAGCACATCTGAAAAGGAAACAACTAATGAATCACAAGAAACCGATACTCATCATGAAGCAAGTTCCAGATCCATGCTATCCGATTCATCTGAAGAAACTTTTTTCTCTGAAACTGAAACAACAATTCAACCTAAAGATGAAGACTATTTACCACCAGAAAGTCTCGAAGTTCAAGTCTCAGAAACACGAAGATCATCTCGCGCACCGAAGCCTATACAGAGGCCTGATTTTGTGAGTATGGCAGCCGTAAGCTTGGAATTAAATGATCCAGTCACAGTAAGCGAAGCTATGGCCAGAGCGGATGCCAACTTATGGCGTGTAGTGATGAATGAGGAGTTCCAGGCTTTGAACCAAAATAAGACTTGGACATTGGAGACGCTGCCACCGAGCCGAAAACCAATTGACAGCAAGTGGGTGTTTCGGACAAAAAGAGATGCTACAGGTAAAGTTGTGAAATACAAAGCTCGTTTAGTAGTCAAGGGCTGTGCGCAAAAGAAAAGGCGTCGATTATGGCGAAACATATTCGCCAGTGGTGCGCTACAGTTCTATAAGAGCACTTTGTGCTTTGGCAGTTCGTTTTGATATGGACATCGACCAGATGGACGCAGTGTCTGCGTTTCTATAAGGGGAACTAAACGAGGAAATCTTCATGGACGATCTGTTGGTGATGGCAAACGATGTTACGATGAAAACGGATTTGAAATCAAAGCTGATGGAAAGTTTTCAAATTAAGGACCTGGGAGAAGCGCGCTTCATACTAGGTATGCAACTAAAGCGCGATCGAAACAGCGGTGCTATCTCTGTTGACCAGGAGCAATACATTAAGGATATTCTTGAGCGATTTGAAATGATGGATTCCAATCCAGTTTCAACTCCAGTTGATGTCAACCAGATTATTTCAAAAGAAATGTGTCCAAAAAATGAAGAAGAAACTGCAGAAATGAAGAATTTGCCTTATCGCGAAGCCATCGGGTGCATAATGTTCGCTGCTCAGGTTACTCGTCCAGACTTATCGTTTCCCGTGAGCTGTTTGAGCTGATATAATCAAAATCCCAGTAAGTCACATTGGAATGCTATTAAAAGAATTTTTCGTTACTTAAAGCGTACCATCAATACGAAGCTGGTTTTTACAAAAAATGGTAACAAAGATTTGCTGGGCTACTGTCATGCTGACTGGGCTTCCGATACAGACGAGTGGCGATCAACAACCGGAAACGTATTCAAGCTGCAGGGTGCTGCAATTTCATGGAGTACCAAAAGGCAACCTACTGTTGCATTGTCGACCACAGAAGCTGAGTACATGTCGATGTCATCAGCGACTCAAGAAGCTTTGTGGCTACAACGTTTCTTAGGTGAGCTACTCGAAGATGCAGCTTCAACAAAAATCTACTGCGACAACAAAAGTGCATTGGACTTGGCTGTTCTCAATGCGTATAGAGCACGTACAAAACATATAGACGTGCGTCATCATTTCGTCAGAGAGCAGATCAACGCAAATAAAATCATCCCGGAATACATTGATACAGACAGGATGTTAGCAGATGTATTAACGAAAGCAGTTAAAAAATTAAAAATTGAATTTTGTTGTAAGGGTATGGGATTAGAAATACAGGTTCCCAAGTAATTATAATGGGGTATTGTGAATATAACTTAAAATTACTTTTTTATCAATCTGGCAGCACTGCACAATCTTGTACTGTGAATCAACTTTTGTTAAATCTTTTTTTTTTTTCCTTTGTCACTCAACAAGTTCGGATCTTTTTTATTTCTTGTGCTCCGCTCAACTCCGATTTTTGCTACAGATATGCTCACATTTGCAATTTAAATTACTACGACTTAAAAATCTTAGTCGCAACAAAAAATTGTTATGCACGCACTTGTAATTTTTAATCCACGATTTCTTAGCCGCAAGGTATAAGACAAATGGCGTTAAATGTAACTGCACGAAACAAGTTACATTTTTCCAAGCGATTTTTCTGGCGCTACTTATTTGTAGCAAATGCGTGCACTCACATAAAAAGTAGTGTGCTTTATTTTTTGCTATTAAATAATCGTGCGCAAAAAAAATAACAAGTGCGTGCATGACAATAATTTGTAGCAACTACGAATTTTTAATCGCCTCGACGAAAAATCGCAAGTGCGGTCCTAGCCTTAGATTAATAAATAGATTATATGATTTATTAATAGGAAACAAGCGCTCACACGTGATGATAGAAACATAGAGCAACATTTTAAACAACATATTCTTAAGGGTTTAGCATTTTATTAATTAGCAATTTGTTAAACTGTTAGTAGTTTACAAGCTTTTCGAAATTTTTAAATGTTTTTTTTATTATTTCGCCACTTTGGATAGAACCATTCCAGTCTTCTTCCAAAAAACTGTAATGTAAATAGTAGGTACTTGAAATTCTGGTACAATCGGAAGCCTACGGCTTGTAATTCGATCTTGGATCTTTAAGTTTTTCAACTAAAAACCGATCTGCTATCTTGTCAAACCTATTTCTCGAGTAAAATTCCCCATAAAGCTTGGTCTTCAATCATATATGTACATATGTTTATGTACTATATAACAATCTTCGTCTTCCGAAAACAATTTATATTATTTTATTTACTTTTAAAAACATATAACTCACGAGTCGAAATAAAAAAAAACACAATTTAACTCTTCCAAATAAAATTGCCAAGAGATTTTTTTTTGATGAAAATGACAGATTTCATATTAATTTAGTAAATTATTTAAAGTTAAAGTAAACAGTTTGTAATTTCAACTTAAGTAAAATGTTTAGAGATACTCGTAGTAAGATGATAAAATAGTTTAAAATTAGCGAAATCCTCTTTTTAACTTAGTAACTTACTAAAATGTCTAAAATGCTTAAGATTTTGCATTAATATATTTTTCAAATTGGTTTGACAATAAGAATGAATGCCGCACAGACTTGATACAGCCAACTTCTTGATAATTGTTTTTCTCTCAAAAATTTGTAAATGGACTCATGACAAGAACGTTAGAAAAACTTAAAACCTTAATATAAAAATAGGAAGCTACAGAACTAGTGAATGCTTGAAAAAATTAAGAATTAAACAGTATGAAAAACTAAAAATGGATGGTAAAAATAATAAGTAATGTAAAATGGGATGAAGGGTGGGTGAACTATGCAAATAGGTACGCAATTAACAGTATAAATGCTTCAGACATTTTATATGGAGCTAAAAAATGCTCCTTTTTTCTTTATTAAAACTATCACTATTTTTTCACTTACAAAAAAAATAGAAAACAGAAAAGCCGTTCTTATGTCCCTTCGTATGTACATACTACGTTTTCTTATTTATGCTGAAATGAAATAATTTTGAAATTTGTAGTAGGTATAAATTGCTTCATTTGACAATTCGTAACATTTATAAATTAACTTCTGCTACAATAAACGTATGTTTGTATCTAATTGATAACTGGAAAATTGTACGCAATGAATTGCTAGACAAACGTTTTTGAAAAATTGTATGTAATATACGTTTGTACAATGTATATTCTCGTACCTACAGTTATTCTTCTGGTTGCGTTTTTTCATTCAAACATACAACCTATCATATAAACTCTTACGGAAAATGATAATTTTATTTGTATAAAATAAATACGTTTTTGATTCTGATAGACAAAATTGAGCAACGAAATTAGAATAATTTGTATGGGAATTGCAAAGAACAAATACCTAAGAAGATTGAGAATAATATTATTTCACAAATCCATCCAAAGGTTTTGACATAATTACATAAGTTACTAATTTGCTTCTAAATGCAACAAAATATCTAAGTACCTAAGTGTCCTTTTTATGAAAAAAAATTGACCTAGATTCCCAGATAAACACACAAAATTCAATGAAAATGAAATGATTTTTTTTCTTGCCAAGATTCCTCTATGAAAAATGTAGGTTTCTTGTGTCCATAACAAATCTATTAAAAAATGGCCTGGCGGTATTAAAAAAAAAAACAGAATATAGATACAGACACAGAGTTGAATACGCAAGAGCAACAGACGAAATAGATTTTATTCGTGAACTCAGAGAGCACAAATTTAAAAGAGAAAAAGCACTTCTCACATATCTTAAAATAATAAATTGAAAACAGCTTTTTAAAAGCTCTATCAAATGAAGATTTTCATTTTCATGTGTCAGTTTTTTCTATGGGCATGAGTTACATTGACCTCTCCATACAACAACAACATTAGCTGACTATCTGATATTTTATTTCTTCTAAATTATTATTATTTATTCAATTACATTGACTTCTCCATAAAACATTAGCTGACTATGTCGTATTTTATTTTTCTAAATTATTTTATTCTTTATTATATCAAATTACTTATTTCTCATGCATACTGCATTTCCGCTTACTATTTCTCACTCAGTAAAATTCCATTAATTATTTTCCCAGCGAATAAAATGTAAACATAAGCAAATAAAATAGATAAATGAGAATGTAAATCAGTTTTAAGTGTCTTTTGATAAATAAACATCAATGGGCGAAGTTCTGCCTAAGTAAAAAAGTGTTTTTTTTTATATAAACCGGGAAAGCCATATCTTAACTGGCGCAGTCGGTAGTTCGGGACGTACACAAATAATAAACGACGGTTCATCGTTTTAAAAAACAGTCAAAGGATAATTGACAAGAAAAAGGAAACCTATCTGAAAGTGTTTTGTGTGTTAATAAACGACGGTTCATCGTTTTAAAAACAGTCAAAGGATAATTGACAAGAAAAAACCTATCTGAAAGTGTTTTGTGTTAATAAACGACGGTTCATCGTTTTAAAAACAATCAAAGGATAATTGACAAGAAAAAAAAAAACTATCAGAAAGTGTTTTGTGTGCTGTGTTTTTACACTTAAGTTCTGCCCGAACCTAATAACAACAACGAGAAAGCTGATTCCCGGTAGAAGACCAAAATCATGAAGATAAGATTAATTCTAAGGCATATTAGCGTGTAAGTCAAAAGTAAAAATATTTATCCTTAAGAACTCTCAATCCTTTCCTCTATCCAATCCATGTCCAGTAAAAAAAATAGACCAAGGAGAACCCCATATTCACGAGTAAATTTAGATTTAGAAAGCATAAGTGAAAGTTCAGAGGAAGAAAAAGAATCGAAGAGTGACGTTGATAAAAGTGATATTTTGGCAAAGCAACTAAATAAATTAACGCATTATAATACATTAAGTAACCTTGATAATCTCTTTAATAATCTCACGTTAACTGACTTTGACAATAATTTTTTAAGTAAAAAAGTACAACAAGAAAATAAACAAAAAATGGCAAACAGTGGTGACGACCGAATAAATGACAGTAATGACATTTTTAAAGCACTCAGGGTCCCTGATGCTATTAAGGATTTACCGAAATTTGATGGTAACCCCAGACTCCTTTTTGAGTTCATTCAGAACGTAGAAGAAATTTTATCTTTAATTCCGGAAGTGGACGGCACAGCCCAGGGAAGAATACTTCTTCGTGCCATCCGAAATAAAATAATCGGACCTGCCAACGAAATTCTAAACATGTATGGCACTCCACTTGCATGGACATCAATTAGAAGCAACTTAGTTTTACACTATAGCGATAAAAGAAATGAGACCTCTCTCATTCGTGACCTCCATAGCCTTAAACAACAAAACAATACTGTTGAACAATTTTATAGTAAAATAATCGAAATTTTTGCTACTATAAGCAACCACATTAAAGTTCACGATACAGACTTAAATGTAATTAAAGCCAAAAATGAACTCTATGAAGAAATGTGCCTTAACACCTTTCTAGTAGGTTTAAGAGAACCCCTTGGTTCAACTGTCCGTGCAATGAAACCCACCTCATTGCCAAGTGCATTTGCATTCTGTATCCAGGAGCAGAATATATTTTACTCGAAAACAAACTTGTCACTTTTTGATAACAAGATGTACAAGAAAAGTTTTGAAATTCAAAATCGACAACCCCAAAATTTTAATTACCCATATAATTCATTTTCATTTAATCAACAGAAACCACAACTACAACATTTTAATTCCCCATATAATACGTTTTCATCCAATCAACAAAAACCACAACCCCAATATTTTAATCCCTCACACAGTACATTTCCGCTAAGTCCACCAAGAACACAACCCCAACAATACTATCAACAACGGGTCCCACAACAACATATGAATCCTCAACTTCAACCCCCAAAACCTCAACAGAATTATCAACAACAGTTTCAACAACAATCACCTTCCCAACGTTATTCTCAAAAACCTCAGCAGTTTTCACAAAACCAACAAAGAAAATTCGATCCAATGGAACTTGGTTCCACTAGAGTTACTCGTTTGACTCAACCATCTCCATACAATTTTACTAAACCAAATGAACTTCAAAATTTTAGAAAACAAGAACTACATAATGTAATTGTACCACAAGAAGCAGATAACTTCTCAAATAACGTAGAATACCCTACTGATGTTATTGATAATTACCAACAGTTAGATTCCTACTATGATTATAATGATCACCCTGATCAACAAGATCTAGAACTTTTAAACGCAATGCATGAATTAGATGACGAAAATTTTTCCATACCTGCCCCGACAGACCAATTGGGTACGTAGACATTAACAAACATGGTACTGTTCTTCCTTATATCAACATTTCCTCACCTTTTGGCCGTCCATTAAAATTTTTAATTGACACAGGAGCCACCACTTCTTTCATCAACCCCGAATTTGTACATCCTGATTATTTAGTTTCAATAGAACCGACATCTATTAAAACAATTCTAAGTACACATAAAATAAACAAAGAAGTTTATCTTCCCAACTTCTTAGAGTTTAATCAACCTGGAGAAACCAGATTCTTAGTTTTTCGCTTTCATGGATACTTTGATGGTTTACTAGGACTCGATGCCCTTACGGCACTAGGAGCAAACATTGATTTAGTTAACAAACTCATTATTACAAAAAATTCAAAATTACCCTTAGAACTAAAACCCAATTTTATATCCCAAAAATATATTCTTTCGGCAAACTCTAAAACAATCGTAAATTTACCAGTTGACATAGAAGAAGGAGACATTCTTATTAAAACAACATACATTTCACCTCAGTTATATATTCCAGAAGGTATATATAAAACAATTAAATGGTACACCAATTGCATGGTAATTAATGCATCCAACGCTGAAAAAACACTCTTTCTAGAACAACCTCTCAAAGTCACAAAATTCAATAAACAAGAATTTTACGAGCTTAACAATTTTGAAATCAATAGTGAAATTCCTCAAACAGACCCTATAACTTCTGATGACGTAACAAATCTTATTCGAACTTCACACCTTAACCTTGAAGAAAAGAAAGTTATTTACAAATTATGCCGAGAATACGATGATATTTTTTTTAAAGACGGACAAAAATTAACATTCACTAACAAAATTAAACATGGCATCAATACCAGCGATGACATCCCCATCTATTCTAAATCTTATAGGTATCCCCATATTCATAAACAAGAAGTCCAAGCACAAATTGAGCAAATGTTAGAACAAGGTGTAATAAGACCCAGTTATTCACCTTGGAGCTCACCAATCTGGATTGTCCCAAAGAAAATGGATGCCAGTGGAAAAGTCAAATGGCGACTTGTGATTGACTACAGGAAACTGAATGAGAAAACAGTTAGTGACAAATATCCCTTACCTAACATTAATGATGTGCTAGACAAATTAGGCCGAAGTATATATTTCACGACACTCGATCTGGCTAGCGGTTTTCACCAGATTGAGATGAAACAAAAAGACATCGAAAAAACAGCGTTCACCGTAGAAAGTGGGCACTATGAGTATTTAAGAATGCCCTTCGGGTTGAAGAATGCTCCATCGACCTTTCAAAGAGTCATGGACAATCTGCTCAGGGATCTACAAGGAAAAATCTGTCTCGTTTATTTGGATGATATCATCATCTTTTCTACCTCACTCCAAGAGCATACAGAAAATTTAAAGAAAGTTTTTGATAGGTTACGAGAAGCAAACTTCAAAATTCAGATCGATAAATCTGAATTCCTCCGTAAAGAAGTAGCTTTCTTAGGTCATATAGTTACAAGTGAAGGTGTAAAACCAAACCCCGATAAAATTTTCGCAATTCAAAATTTTCCAATACCTAAAACCCAAAAAGAAATTAAATCTTTCTTAGGCCTTCTTGGATATTACCGTAAATTCATCAAAGATTTCGCGAAACTTACAAAGCCACTTACAGAATGCCTGAAGAAAGGTAGGAATATTGACTTAAATGAAAAATATGTTAAAGCATTCGAAATGAGTAAAGAATTACTAGTTAATGATCCAATACTACAATATCCTGATTTTACTAAGCCATTCATATTAACCACCGACGCGAGTAATTTTGCACTAGGCGCGATTTTATCCCAAGGCGCTTTAGGTAACGATAAGCCTATTTGTTATGCCAGTCGGACCTTAACAGATTCAGAAACCAATTATTCTACCATCGAAAAAGAATTATTGGCGATCGTTTGGGCAACAAAATATTTCCGCCCATACCTATTCGGTCAGAAATTCAAAATTGTAACCGACCATAAGCCCTTGCAATGGCTCATGAGTTTAAAAGACCCAAATTCCAAACTAATCAGATGGCGTTTAAAGCTCGAGGAATTCGATTATCAAATAATCTACAAAAAAGGAAAACTAAATTTAAATGCAGATGCGTTAAGTCGAATTCAAATACAGCCCCCAAATAGTAAAGTCGAATTAAATATTAATGAAACAACTGCTGCTACCATTCATTCTGCAGCTGAAAATTTAGATGATCGCATTTTTATTTCAGAACGACCCCTAAATGAATTCAATATACAGCTTATTTTAAAGAAAAATGACAGAGACAAACCACCAAAACTTGAAATGCTATTCAAAAACAAACAAAGAAGAACTGTGTACAAACAAGACTTTACTGAAAATAACATTACAGACGTTTTTAAACAACATTTACCCCCAAACAAATGCTGTGCAATATACACAGACAATGAAACATTCAGAATTGTACAAGAAGTATATTCAAAATACTTCTCTAACAGCAAGACCTTCAAACTTATCCGTTGCACCGACATACTAACAGATATAACAGACAATGACGAACAAGACAAAACTATTACTGACTACCATAATAATAATAACCACAGAGGAATCAATGAAACACTCCTACATCTAAAAAGACAATATTTTTTTCCGTATATGAAGACAAAAATTACAACAATAATAAATAATTGCGAAACCTGTCAACTTATGAAATATGACCGAAACCCCCCAAAAATAAAACATGAAATCCCGCCAACTCCAAAGAAACCACTCGATATAATCCACATAGATGTCTATAGTATAAATAATAGGAAAATTCTAACAATAATCGACAAATTTTCAAAATTTGCAGCGGCATACACACTCGCCGTGCAGAATAGCTTAAATATAATAAAATCTATTAAGCATTTTATTAGCCTTCACGGCATACCCAATCACTTAGTATCCGATCAAGGATCAGAATTCACAGCCATAATTTTTAAAGATTTCTGTGCACAATATAGCATTAATTTGCATATTACGTCTTTTCAACAGTCCAGTAGCAATAGCCCTGTCGAACGATTACATTCAACACTTACTGAAATTTATAGAATAATCTACAACAAAAGAAAGGAAAGAGACCATAGCTCTATTTTAAGCGAAACTATAATTACTTATAACAATTCCATTCACACATCTACAAATTATACCCCATATGAATTATTTTACGGTAGGACTTATAAGTTTAACAAAGAAGTAAATTTTAATAATGAACATGAGTATCTTCAAAAACTCAATGAATTTCAAGAAAAATTATTTCCTACTATAAAAGAAAAATTAGAAAAAGTAGTATCTAAGAACATTGAAAAAATTAACACGAATCGAAAAGAAGCCGTAGATTTTAAGGAAAATTCAATCATTTATAGAAAAGAATTTAGACGAAACAAATTGACACCTAGATTTAGCAAACATAGAATTAAAACAAATAACAAAGTTACAGTTATCACTAATGACTACAAAAAACTACATAAATCAAAAATAAAACACAAACGAAAATTTCAGGCTCATGACGATGACAACACTGACGACAATAGCCAAAGGACAACAAATGGAACTGCAAGAACTTAATGGAAACATGGGAATTCTTCCTATGAAATTAGGAACAAGTAGAATCATAAGCAAATACGATAACCTAGTACACATCGTCAGGTTAAACTCATATAAACAGAACATAAACAAAATAACTACATCATTACTAGCCTTCAAAAACATAAATGACTTCAAAGACTCATTGACCGTTATAAACGTCAAAGTTGACGAACTGAGAGCCAAATTAGAAACATTGATGCCAAAGTTTAGGCATAAAAGAGGACTCATTAACGGACTTGGTTCGGTAGTCAAAAGCATTACTGGAAATATGGACGCAGACGATGCCATGCATCTGAACAACCAAATAGACCAATTAACACAAGACCAACTGCTAGTAAAAGATAAAATAAATAGGATCACTCAATTAAACAACCAAATGACACAGAGATTTACAAACATTACCGACCACATAAACAGACAGCAAGAAATTATAGAAGGTTATTTAAGGTATTCCCAAAATCAAATCAGAACAGATGAAACCGCAATCAAGTATTCCCAATACCTGAACCAAATAAACTATAACATTGATTTATTAAATAGTCACCTTTCTAATATAGCAGAAGCCATAATTCTCGCCAAACTTAACGTCATTTCAAAACAGATACTAAATTCTGATGAACTTGATTACATATATAAAGTCTTTGAAAATAAGTCCATACAAATAAATTCTGATGAACAAATTTATGAGCTCCTAGGTCTACAAGCCTATTACAATGATACAAACATTATATTCAACATAAGAATCCCACAAATTTCCAAAGAAACTTTCTCCTTTTTTCATATCATCCCCCTCCCTATTAATAACACCAAATTTATCATTACCAAACCCTATATCATATCCAATCCTAACAAAATATTTTACTTTGACAAAAAATGCCAACAAATCGAGGGAATATTCTACTGCAAAGAAGCGGACAAACATCAACCGAAACTCAACGATAGCTGCATCACCAACCTCCTAAAAAATCTCCCTGCTAATTGTGATCTCGAGGAAAAATCAGGAAAAGCCGAAATACTTCAACCAGAACATAATTACATACTTTTGATTAACATCCCGGAAACAAACATACAAACCACCTGTGAACCACACCGTCGAAAAATCAAGGGCACACAACTAATACACTTCCAAAATTGCGAAGTCGAGATAAACGAAATCATATATGAAAGTAACGAAAGAATATACTGGGAGGATATCCACATCTTTCCATCACAATTTAACCAGTTAAACTCATCATCAATAGTTCATACACCAAATCTACAAAAACTTCAGTCTTACCAATTTAAAAACATTGAACTCATACAAGAATTACACAGAAGAACGTCATGGACCAGCACATGGATGCTCAGCTCGACAATCATATTCAGCCTATTCATCCTCATCATATTGGTCTACTTAATCGGATTTCTTAGATCACCAACAGCATCAGCAAATATTCCATACACACAGCAGCTTCCGGAACCCACACCTATAAAAATCATCGCTCCTGCCAACGGAACAACAGGAATGCAGTTCCTTTGGCCATCGCTCCATTCTCAGGGGGGAGGAGTTACATTGACCTCTCCATACAACAACAACATTAGCTGACTATCTGATATTTTATTTCTTCTAAATTATTATTATTTATTCAATTACATTGACTTCTCCATAAAACATTAGCTGACTATGTCATATTTTATTTTTCTAAATTATTTTATTCTTTATTATATCAAATTACTTATTTCTCATGCATACTGCATTTCCGCTTACTATTTCTCACTCAGTAAAATTCCATTAATTATTTTCCCAGCGAATAAAATGTAAACATAAGCAAATAAAATAGATAAATGAGAATGTAAATCAGTTTTAAGTGTCTTTTGATAAATAAACATCAATGGGCGAAGTTCTGCCTAAGTAAAAAAGTGTTTTTTTTATATAAACCGGGAAAGCCATATCTTAACTCATGCGACATCTGTAGGGGAGAGTGGGGCACATTTGAACACTTTTTGCTTCCCAGACTGATAAAACCTAAAATATTCGAGCAATTGGCCTGATATTTTACTCACATAGAACAGTGGTGTTGACGTTCAATTTAAAAAAATATTTGGTCCATTTAACGAAATATTTATATTGAATTTTTGTCTCCAATCAATACAGGTTCATATGTTCAAAAGTGCCCCATGTATGGGGCAGTTTTGAACTTGGAAGGGGCACTTTTGAACAGTGATATAATTTTTTTTTACTGAATAAAAGAACTTTTAAATTTTATTTTTAAATTAATTTTTTAATAAGAACTTATCAATAAAACTCAAAATTAATACTTTTGTTATATCTATTCATGTATTTGTAGAAAAAAAAACAAAAATCCACAAAGATTAATAAGAAAAAAAAAAATAAATCTAAAACTTGGATTCAAGTAAAAGCTCGATTTTTAGTGAATAAGAATAAGCTTAAGCTAGCTATATAAAGATGTTTTCTAGTAATAGCTATTTTAAAATAGCCAACGCTAAGTTCATTTAGTTTTAACTTATTTTCCAAGCCTAAGCTTCAATTTGTGTGGATAAAAATATATTAAACTAGAATATTATTGTTAAGGCTATAAAAATTTCAAGATTTTTTCGACCTAGAAAGCTTTAACTGGGCCTTATTTTCAGTACTTAATAGCTCAAAAATGAGACAGAGAACGTATAGACGCAAAGACTGATGGTCGATATGACAAAAACATTTTTTACCTGAAACCAATACTTGCCCTATAGAACAGATAACAAATTGCTTGATTAATTGCTTAAAGCTGATTAAGTTTTCTCTTAAATGTCTTAAATATGTTAAAAAAAAACTAATCATGGCAGTTTTGAACATGTTCAAAAGTGCCCCAACACGCTTGTTCAAATCTCTCCCAACTGTTCCAGTGACATAAAATTTGTTATAAATATTTAACTGAAATATATCCAGTAAAAAACTTACCGCAATTAGGTTTAAAATTTATTTTTCCTCCAAAAAAATGTATTCCTGTTTTAAAATCGCGCAGTAATTTTTGTTTAAACTCTTACAACTAAAAAACGAAAACAAAACATTTCCACTAGCAAAAGTACCCTTCACCTCTAAGTCCCAGAGGCAACTGAGATATTCAAGGAAAGTCAATGACGTTTATGGATATGGTATTGACAGGTTAAAATTTTAAATTACTTTTGAAAAAGAGTAATAAAGTAAAATTTTATAAGTATTGTTCAAATGTGCCCCGTGTTCAAATGTGCCCCACTCTCCCCTATATAGTTTTCTGTGCTCTTAGTGTACAAACAGAGTGGAGCTGAGAGTGAGCAAAAGCAACGAGCAAAGAGCAAAGCGGAGAAATCAAACACGTGTAGTGAAACCAGGGATGGAAAATGAAATTTTTCAATTGTACTGAAATCTGGCATAAAATTGTACTGAAATTATGTCAATTGTACCAAAAACGAATTTTGTATAAAAAAAATTAATAATTCAACTATTTAAAAGTTTTCCAAAGTATTTTATTTAAAAGAAAAATCAAAGCAGAAATGATCAGGTTGCCTTCTTATAAAAAATATAAAATAATATAAATAGCTCCACAGAAAAAAATACTGGCGCAAAATTTTAGTTGAATTATTACGATGTTAAAGCTGTTTTAGTATAAAATTAAGTTAAAATGAGGATTTTGCAAATTTTATTAATATAGCGTCATACTTTTTCTACCCTTTTATTAAAGTTAAAACCACCGAACACCTATTTTATTTTTTTAGTATCATGCTATTTTCAAGAGCCACAAGACTTCTGTTTACTTAATTTTTTTTTTCAAGAGCTGTCATTGTTTTAGGTGTGTTTAGAAGCAATTTATTAAGAAAATTGCAATAGTACGATACTAGTTAGAAAATATTTAAAATTAAGAATGAGTTAGTAAGCTACTTTAAAGTTAGCAAATTGTTAAGTAGTATCATACTAATACCTTAATAATTAGGCTGTTTAAAATTTTGCGCCACTATCTTCATTTTAAAAGTGCATAACTATTTTATTTTATTGTAATGATGAAACTAAATCTTTTACTTGCCCATTTTTGCGGCACCAGCTTAAACAAAAAAAATGAAATATAAAACTAAAATTCACAAATTCAATATCTTAAAAATGCACAGCCGAAAAACCGCAATCTTATCCACAAGTTTACAAAAAGGCAAGACGCTATCAAGAATTGAAAAGAAAACTGTAATTAAGAGTTATAATTATAAGGGCTTATAGCTATTGTTCTGGTATGAAAATGAATGCATTCAGGCCAGGATGATATATTCAATTCAACTTTCAATTTTCTTTTATGTGCTTTTTATTTTTTTCTGTGATATACATAAAATTGGAAATTTTGAAATTGTACTGAATTGAGACGAATTGTACTTTTGTACTTGTACAAACTCAATTGTATCCAATTTGGTACAATTGTACCGAATTTTCCATCCCTGAGTGAAACTAGTGATTAGTGAAAGGCTGGCACACAGAGTGCAGCGTCGTTCGAAGATAGAGCAAAGAGTCATCAAGAGAGCAAAGTGGCGATTTCAAACATGTTTGATTTCTCCGCTCTCATCGCTGCGATTTTTAACTATACTCTGTTCAATTTATATTTGCAGTACAGGCCTTATAGGAGAACTTTTTCAGAAACACTGGTGCCTGCTGCTGTTTTCACGGCACCTTAACTTAAAAATTGCCACTGAAATAAGAAAGACAATCACTGAGTTAAATTAAAATTGTTTGTGTAATCTTCTTTGAGCTCACGTACAACCATCATGACCTATCTGCTCCGTAGGTGAAAGGAGACTGATCAGATCTTCAGAACAGATCACCAATTTATAGCTTGAACCAATTCAGTTGGCCAACGGCCGGTTGCGCAGAGAGAGGATTTAAGAGAACAAAAATGGTGCACAAGCTATTTAATGAGTAAACATTTTTCCTTAAATCTTACAGTGCCTAACTCAACTTTGCTTTGACAAATAGTTTAGGGATTATTGTTTATTTCTATGTTTTATGGTTTGTGGCTTAGCAACAGAAAGGTTCCGGGGGCGTTATGTTTATATTTATTCTATGGTGTTAGTGTTTATTTGATATACATATGTATTTATAATTTTTTGATCTGTGGGGTTTTGGGATTAATTGTAGATTAGTGTTAATTATTTAGATTAGTGTTTACAAGTTTGCATAATTTTTACCTACGAGTTTTTAAGAATTTATTTTACCTTAAAATAATTATTATAAATTTGTACTTCAGAGATAAGTATGAAACATAATAATAAAATAAAAATAATATAAATAAGAATAATATAATTTAAATAATAAATGTTTATTTACATATATGTACTTAGTTTTAAGAACTAATGTCGCTTTCATAGTCGGTTGAAGAATCGTCACCTGGATTAATTATAATTGAATCCGAAATTGTGTCCCACGTCAGGTCGTGAGAAAAGTATTCTTCCTCAGTTCTTATGGCTTTTTCACACACTTTTCGCCAGTCTTCAGCCGTTATTTTTGAAAATTCCTCCTCTGCTAATTTTTGAACATCCAATAAATTGAATGTTGTGTTTCGTGAACCTACTCTTGCCTTGACAGTTGCCCAAATATTTTCAATGGGATTGAGATCGGGATGATAGGGTGGTAAACGTAGAACCTCATGTCCCATGCCGTGAATGATATCGTCAATCTTATGCTTTGGGTTGTGTGTAGCTCGGTGTCCTTTTATTAGCTCATACAGTTCAAGTTTCAACATATGTATAGTATGCGGAATATTCTTTTCGTTTAGCCATTGTATCATCTCGGATTTCTTGCTAGCAGAAGTAATTTGATTTTCTTCTAATTTATTGTGGTGCGAGGCGTTGTCCATTACAATAACTGAAGGTTCCTCCAAGTTATTCAAAACTTGTTCTTGGATCCATTTGCAGAAATTTTCGAAGTTCATGTCGTCGTGATAGTCTCCCGTTTTCGTTCCAGATTTGAATAAAAGTAAGGAGTTTTTCACGAAACCTTTGTCACCACCTGCATGCGCCATTATCAGCCTCTTTCCCTTTGAAATTGGCGTCTTCAACCCACTGCTACTGTCATTAGTCCAAGCCCGTGGCCTTGTATGTGAGCTATGAATATAGCTTTCGTCCAAATAAATGATATCATATCCTCTTGTTCTGTATTCCCGGATTTTTCTCAGATACTTCACTCGCATGAGTTTAATATCATTTCTTTCACAGAGAAGTTTCCGGTTGTTTTGAGTTTTTTTGTAGCTAAATCCGTTTCTTCTTAGAATCCTGTTGAGAGACGTAATACTTTAGTTAAACTCCAGATCTTCCTGTACTCGTTGTCGCAACATTTTTAAGGATATCATCATTTTTTCCTCCTGGTGGAAGTTGTGCATTATACGCCGAATGCGATGTCAAATTCGTCTAGTCCAGTTTTCCACTTCGTATGCTGCACTTTTTTATTTGGTGACTGTACAACTTCTGTCTCTTCGTATTCCTTAATAATCCTTCTGATTGAACGTTTAGAAATTCCAGTAGTTTCCACTGCTTGCGTTGTTGCGTAACTCACAGGATTTTCAAGAAACGAATTCTTTGCTTCTTCCAGTTTGTCATTATATATCTTAACAACTATCTTACGCGCCTGGCTTCCAATAGGTTTTCCTTTTCTGAATGGATCCATTACAATTTCTTTTAAATGTATTTCAATGTATTATTCTTGGTTGTTTTTTTTAAACTGAATTGCAAAACAAAGCAAATATCATTTAAATACGTTAATTCCCTCTGATGCAAAAATTGTTCAAACTCGTAAACACTAATCTAACTAATTAACACTAATCTATAATTAATCCCAACCCCACAGGTCAAAAAAAAAATATATCAAATATACACTAACGCCATAAAATAAATATAAACACAACGCCCCCGGAACCTTTCTGTTACTAAGCCACAAATCATAAAACATAGAAATAAACAATAATCCCTAAGCTTTTTGTCATTAATCCTATGTCGCAGCTCGCAGGTAGTTTTTTTTGTCTGACCCAATTGCATTTTGCAATAGACTTATTTTTTTATTATAGGTGCACTGAAATTTGTCCCAGTAATAAAAACAAAAATTATTAATTTTATTTTTTCGAAGTAAAGTTTACACCTAAAAATCTTTTCCTTTTATCTCACCAGAGATGAAATAGTTTTTTAGACATCAAGCTATGAAAGAAAAGTAAACCATGATCATATCTTATTCAAAGAAAGTCCATCACTGGAAATTCATTTCTATTTTACTCTGAGCGAAGCTATAAACAAAACTCACCCTCCTAAGTAGAGATGTGCTAAAGAGCGATTTTTAATGAGCAGCGATAGCATAGAGCAGTATACAAAATGAGCAGCTATTAATAGCAGCTATTTAATCACTCTTAAAAAAGCAGATATAGGTAGGTACCATTGAAAATCGTAATGATCAATTTTGAGTCATAAATGATTCTTTTAGCGTCTCAATAAATGTTACCATGTCCTTATAACTAATTATCGTCGAAAAAAAATCCTTTCATTCATAACAGTTATTTTATATGAACGTTCATGCCAAAATTGTATTTTTTTTTTGGCAAGGGTTAATAATATAATCATAACCTTTATTGTAACCAAAATAGGACATTTGACTTCGCTTTCTAAATGCCTATAGTCGAAAAATGTGTTCAACATTATATGTAAAAACTAATAAATAAGGTAGGTTAGAAAAATTAAAACTTACATAGAAAAAGTAAAATATAAACAAAAAAAAAAAGATTGAATTTTAGTTATTTTATTCTATGAATTTTGGTTTAGAAACAATAATTTATTCACTTTTGATGGTGATAAATTTGCGCGACGTTCTGTTACAATCAGCCCTGCTTTAGAGAAAAGCCGTTCACAGGGAACGCTTGTTGCAACCATACAACCTCAATTTTACCAAGTTTTATTTGTGCAATTATCCACTTTTATGGTTTTTCTTCATGTTTCCTTTATTATATGGACTTTCCAATAAATCATCATTATCAAATACACGCATAATTATTTGCAACATTTTTGTATGTTGCTTAGTCTTATAATAATGTAATGTTTTTACTTTTTAATCTTTCAATTTTATTAAATTTGGTCACACTCATACCAATATGTACCGAAGTGGGAGGAGAATTATTTCTATTTTCTGTTATACATGCAACATACCAATTATTGTTTTCAAAAAATAGCAATTTGTGAATTATCTTAATATATTACTGAGATTAATTTTTCATATAAAATCCTTCAAGTTTTAACCAATCCAAACTAAAAATACCCATTTTCAAAAATATTTAAAACTTTAATATAAAAAAAACGATAATTCCCAAAAGTTTTTTAAAATTTTATTTATTTTCAAATAAATTCATTTGAATGAACATATGTATGTGGGTATGTACATAACACATAAGTAACTTTAAACCATAAATTTAATTTTTCGATGATCACCTCCTCTGAAATTATAATAGTGCGATTTCAATCAGCTCGCATTATTATTTTTCCTTCGCAATCACATAAAGATTGTTTGTAATAGCAGATGAGCAGATGAGCAGATGAGCAGATGAACAGATGAGCAGATGAGCAGATGAGCAGATGAGCAGATGAGCAGATGAACAGAAGAGCAACCAATGAGCAGATGAGCAGATGAGCAACCGATGAGCAGATGAACAGAAGAGCAACCGATGAGCAGATGAGCAAAATGCTAAAAAAAGCAGTTAGCAGATTAAAGAGCAGTTTGTTTTGAACTCTCTGTTCATTTGATCGCAGAATAGATACAGAAAAAGAGAAAGATATATAAAATCACTTCATTAGCGTTTACGTTTAGTGCATCGTATATTTATACATATTGTTTCTTGCTTATTCTTTCTTTGTTCCCCTCTTTGGAAAAAGTAATGTGTATGTGATGCGTTGAAAGGAGAGTTGTTGAGGATGCTTGTTGCAGGTTTTCGAGATACCTACAGGTTTTTTTGGTGGGTGTAAAATTATATTTCGTTTGTTGTGTTCAGTCATCATTACATCTCTTTTTTATTTTTAAATGTTTGTGAGGTTCAGCACCAAATGAGCAGTTAGCAACTGAACAGTCAAATTAAAGAGCAATCGCTTCTGCTCACTGCTCAGTGAAATAGCAGAGTGATTAATAGCAGCTATCGCAATAGCAGCCTCACCACTACTCCTAAGTGCTTCAGTATGATCGCAGCAGCGTCATTGACAACAACGCCGACATGTTCATCTTTTTTTTCTTTTTTTCAGTGATTTTTCTGTCTCTTTAAGAATTAAAGAGTAGAGCAAAGAAATTTAAAGAGACCTGCGCAGTAGAATTGCCAACTGAATTGGTTCAAGCTATATAACCAACCCTTCTTGTGTTTATAAAAAAAAACACTAAATCAGAGTTACCATTGCCGAGTTGATAGAAATTCATATGGCTTTTTCTTTGGTTTGTGCTATGTAACTTTCAGGATTTAAGCTTTTTCGAGCTTTTAGTAGCAAATATTTTTCTGAGATTTTGTGACGTCACCGATCTTTAATATGACAAAAAAAAAACAAACAAACAAACCCCAATCGATTCCTATCCAAAAATTCCTTTTTATCTCATAGATACAAACCACGAAAAAAAGAAACCGTCACCTGAAAAGAAAAAAAAAGTGATTAAAAATTGATTTTGGGCGGGAGATTGTCACCAGAGTCTGTTCCAAAAGTTGACTTCAAAGAAGTAGTCTTGGAGGCAATCTCTGGCGACCAAAAATCACTTATCTTTAGAATATTCCATGTCAAAAGAGAGTTTAATCCTAGAGGAAGTATCCGATAAGGTGTTCCTGGAAAGAAAAAAAGGAGAAATAATGATAAAATAAGTCTTTTCAATCCAACATACTCGTATGTACATAGGTTAACATGTTACTTACCAGGTAGTAAATCTTCTTGCAGCCTGGAGTTAAGGAACTCCCTTTTTATCCCGCGATATGATTGATTTAGCTGATGAAGCACAATCAGCTAAATATTCGAAAAATTCCTTTTTGGCGAAAAAAACTTTTTTTTAAGTGTAATAATAATAAATATAAATAATAAACATTTAATTACAAAAACTCCACGCGAAATAAAACTTGTGTCAAAAATTTGACAGTTTGCAGACGTACAAGAAAGTAAAAAGGGAGAAAGAAAAGAATTAGAAAAACTAGGAAAGGAAAAAAAGAAATTTCGGAATAAAAGATGGAGTCACTCCGAAATTGATCAAAATAAGTGTCCGTTACGTTTAAATTATTAAATTATTTTTATCTTTATGTCTTATTAGTGCAATATAATATTAAGTAGGGATTATTAATTAAGTTTAAAGTTACTGTGATAATATTTATTAAGATTTATAGTCAATAAGATAGGTTTAAGGATTGAACTTTAAGTGTTTCTGCAACATTAGGAGTAGTCTTAGATTCCACACCCATACATACTAGATAGAGAAAGACTTTTTTTTTTTTTTTTTTTTTTTTTTTTTCCCGTGGGTAGGTGTTGAAATCTTCAAAAGATTCTATGAGGACCGAAAAACGCGCGCTCATAGATATGTGGGACTCTTCCGACCAACAACTCTGCCCCCATAAAGCCTTACGGAAGGTAAGACTCTATGCAAGCAGACCGTTAATCAGGCCGACCGCACTAAAACCACCTCCTCCTCCCGATTGCAACTAAGTTCATATGGAACTTATCTAGCAATTTATCTTTCTCGAAGTTAAGTAACGTGTTGTAGGCAACTTTCCGGTGAAAGTTCCTACTGGTTTAATTATAAGCTAGTTGAATAGCTTCTTTCTATTTTAAGCGATGATTTAAATATACATAATACAGTACAATAATTTCACCGTACTAGATCGGAAGGTTTGGTCCTTCTCAAACGTCGTACTAAATTTGTTTCGTCAAGAATTTCTAAGATTGTTCTATTGGTATGTTCAACTAAACGCTTTCTATGCCTTTGCGAAAAAGTTTTTATTTCTTCGCGAACCGTGGGGATTCCAAGATCCCTGTGAAGATCTTCGTTTCTAATATACCACGGCGCATTTACAAAGGACCTTAATAATTTGTTTTCAAAAGTTTGTAGACTATTTAGATTTGTATCGTGGGTACAACCCCAGAGTTGAATACCATATGTCCAGACAGGCTTAAGTACCTGTTTGTAAACTAATAATTTGTTTTCGATACTAAGTTTAGAATGTCGTCCGAGTAACCAGTACATTTCCCTTAGTTTAATATTTAATTGATCACATTTATTTTTAACATGTGACTTCCATTTTAATTTCGCGTCAAGAGTCATCCCGAGATATTTTGCCTCATTTGCAAATGGAACTTGAGTTGTATTAATAAAGACTGGTAATCTATTAATTTTCTTATAAGTAAAGTCCACGTGGACTGACTTAAATTCGTTAAGCGCTATTCGCCATTTGTTTGTCCATTCATTGACATTGTTAAGAGCATTTTGCAATTTACATGTCGATTCGTTAGCCGTTTTGCCTACTGCAAGTATTGCGGTATCGTCTGCAAAAGTAGCTACAATTGTATTGTCTGTTTGGGGTATGTCGCGTGTAAATAAAAGGTATAAAATGGGACCTAGAACACTACCTTGTGGTACCCCAGCCACTATTTCTTTAAAATCTGAATAATCATTTCCGTGCCTAACGCGGAAAATTCTTTTCTCTAGATATTCTCTAAGAATGTTGTATAGTCCTTCAGATAGGACTTGTCTCAATTTGTATTTGAGGCCTTCGTGCCACACTTTGTCAAAAGCTTGAGACACATCTAAAAAGACCGCTGAACAAATTTTATTTTCTTCAAAGGCTTTCTCGATGACATCGGTGATTCTATGCACTTGATCAATCGTCGAGTGCTTACTTCTAAAACCGAACTGGTGTTCAGGTATAAGACCCTTTTCTTCTATTATGGGCTGAAGACGCTGAAGAAATATTCTCTCAAAGACCTTCGACACTACAGGAAGAAGTGAAATGGGCCTGTACGATTTCTTTTCATGTGATGGTTTGCCAGGTTTTAAGACCATTATTACTTCTGCGACTTTCCATTGATTTGGAACATATTCTAACCTTAGAGTGGCGTTCATTATGTAAAGGAGGTTTACTAAACCTTTCCGTGGGAGCATTTTAAGAATTTCCGCAGTAATTAAGTCGTATCCTGGTGCTTTTTTTGACTTCAGTTTCTTAATTTCTTTGCTTAATTCGGCAAGCGTAACATTTCTTGTGATGGAGCTTTCATTTGAATTTATATTCACACTTATATCATCATTCAATGCTTGCCCATTGAACGGCTTAAATGTTTCCTCTAGGTAATCAGCGAAAACGTTTGCTTTCTCTTTATCGCTTCTTGCCCATTCATTTTGGTCTTTCATAATCGGGGGTGCTGGAAGCTTTGGTTTTTTCGTAGCTTTTATCGCTTTCCATAGAGAATAATTAGATTCTTTACCTGCCGTCAAGTTTTCAAGGTAATTTCCAGCTTCGCGGTTTTTAAAATCTGATATCATCTTTTTAAGCAAATTACTGAGGTGATTTAAATTAGCTTTGTGTTGGGGAGCACGAGTTTGTTGCCATTTTTTGCGCGCTTTTCGCTTGTCTTTAAGTACCTCTTTTATCTCTTGGGGATATTTAGCTTCTCTATAGCCTGACATTTGTCTTTGGTAAGGAGTATTGTTCCATGCGGCTTTTTGAACAATATGCACAAAATTATCTACCGCTTCTTCAAGCTCAAGAGGTGTTTGTAGTGATACCCTTAATTCAACATTATCTTCAATATCTTTCTTAAAACCTTCCCAGTTAGTTTTACCGTTTGTTAACCTAGGTGGTGTTTCAATTTTAACAATACTTTCGCTCATAGTGAGAATAACGGGAGAGTGGTCAGAGAAAAGATCAAAGCATTCCGTTATTTTTATTCGATTTGACGGTATTCCCCTGACTATAAAGAAATCAATCAGGTCAGGTATTTTCGAGGTATCTGTCGGCCATAGATAGATAGAGAAAGACTGACGTAGGAAACAGACGAAGGAAAATTTCATAATTGTATATGTGGGTTCTCAAAACTTCCAGTCTGCACACTGCAACGAAAGAGGTAAAGAAATTATATGATAGGTCAATGAACTGCGAACTTTCGAATGCAATTGAAATGCAATTACGACTGCAGAGAAGAAGAAAAAAAAACAGGACACTTACAAGCGGGATACAGATTGTGACAGTCGTCTAGAAAAAAGAAAGAATCTTTCCGCGAAGAAAAAAAAAAAAATCGTATCAAGTCAAGAAATAAATCCAGAAAGATAGTTTTTTGTTATTTCCAAAAAATGGTGAATTTGCTTGAGGAAATCCTAAGATGTTAAAATAATAGAACAAAAATAGGAATACCTAAAGACATTCGTTCATATATATAAAGATTTTTTTTTAGTGAAACGATCCTCTGAAGACATATATACAGAGGTTGTGAAAGCGAAATATAGTGTACAATATATAGACAAAAGTCTGGACAGTTTCGGTTACCGAATATAAAAAAAAAAAAAGACAGAAAAACCAAAAAAAAAAAGGTCAAAGAAATCCTGAAGGAAACGACGGCAGTGCAAGGTACAGGAGAAGGAAAAGTCCTCGAGTTCCACAGAGGACATCTAAAGGGCATGATATACCTTGGCTGGGTGTTACACGGTCAACCATACAGTCCGCATACGGAGTGGAATTCCTCTTTGTCTTGAAAGACTATATATGAAAAGCAGTTTTTTTTATTTCTTGATATTTTTTTTTTTAATTGTGGATTTTCAAATAATTTTTAATTTATAAATGAAACGTGTAAAAGAGGTGAAGGTTAATTAAATCAACGCGTTCATCAATTTTAAACCTTAATCCTATATTAAAATAAGTATGCATATATATATATACACATATACATATCTATACGAATAAATACAATACGCAACAGTGGATTCCTACAAAGCTTGCCGGCAGGACTGCGAGGGATGAAGCCAAGTAAGTCGTTCCTTTTTTCCGTTGTTTTTATATATAAAAAGGTTAAAAATCCAAGAAAAGTTTCAACTTCTTCCCAGAGTGTATATATATATATTTATATACATTTGTGTAATAGGAAAAACAAAGTAGAAGGTTATACTCAGTGAATCACACACTCCGGGCAATAGTGTTAAAGCCATACGATTATTAAGTTTAATTTTCTTTCCCCCTTCCCTTTGTTTTTACATTTTATTTTACTATTTTCTTTGGTTCATAACATTTGTAAAATTGAATTACACATTAAATTTTTTATTTAATTTTCATTTCCTTTTTTTTATTTTTAATTTACATTTTTTTTTCATTTTTTTATTATTGATTTTTTTATTTTTAATTTTCATTTCATTTAATTTTCAATTTTTCTTTATTTCAATTTTAACTTGAATTTTATTTTTTTTTATTTTTCAATTTCATTCTTCATTTAATTTATCCACAAATTCTTTGAAACACTGTATTGATGAATTAACTACAATAGGAATAACAAAATAAAGAAAAGGTTATAATATAAATGAACAATATAGTCGTTATTAATGCTTCGTATATCTATTAATTCTAAAGATAAAATGTATTGCTGAAATCCGTATTTATTGGTGTGTGAAGGCTCGGCTGAGCCGGCGGCGGTAAGGGATGTTGCACCCATTGGGCTGTAGATAGACAGGATCACCGACATGTTACACTACTGACTGACAAAACGAACTTTACACAACTACAAATTTACGTAAAGACGGATATACTGACATGGATGCAACTAATCGACAAAACATGACATTGATAAACTATAACCATAGACAGCTACATGACTTAACTATACAGACTACTTACTTTGCAGACATACACCACAGACATACTTACCCATTACTCTCGACAAAACTGGCTTACTTACTGACAAAATTGACTTTTCTGCTAGGACACATTCCACATACACAGAGACTCACTAACTTACGATCCACCCACTAACTAACATGAGGACTTGACAGATACAGACTACACTCACACACACATACTGACTACACTAGGGAAGTACTAAAAGAGCGACTGAAAGCGATCTTTTGGGGGTGTCTTCACTAAGAATCAGGCCAAGAAGATACCGATGGTTGTATCTTAGCGATACAAGGGTGGGTAGGCCAAATTTGCCGATAACATCTGGCAAGACCTTTGTGGATTCGGCGACCCACTGTGCTGATGCAATGGTGAATTCGACTACAATCTTCGACTGGAATTGGAATAAAGTTTCACATATTAGATTTAGTTTAGAATAGGTTTAGCTTTAGTTTTATATCAAGTATTTGATATAATGAATTTATAGTATAGATTAGCATAGTTTAGGATTAGTTTTAAACGTATTCCAATTTCCATCTAGATTGATAGTGGAGATTCACCCTTTCATCAATGCAGTGGTACAGGTAACTAAATTTGTGCGATTTTTCCTTCATTGTCCTTTCCTTATTCCAATTACGATTCCAGTAATTCCCCTCCTTTTCCTATCCTTAATCCTAGGCACGAGATATTTTGTTTGCTGTGTAGGAGTGGTGTTGGAGAAGGGCAAGAACCACCCCAATCCTTCAAGCTGAGCCGAGCTAGAGCAAGCGTGCCGCAGCGCTTTTCCAACACCCGAAGTTGCCCCTGTGGCTTAAATCCTGACACGCAACAATGGCGCCCAACGTATGAACGGCTTCCAGATCCATTGGGACTCCAAGGAGATGATTTTGTTTTTACAAGGTCATTCCCTTGGACTCACAATAATCTGCTCTAAATTTTATCATTTTTTATTTAAATATTCCTTAACCTATAGCACAAGTTTAGGGACCGTTTATGCTCTTTTGGATATGAAGAGGTTAAGCTCGGCTGTCCGATCTATCAGGTCCAGAACCAGTAGATTTAGTGAGGTAAAGTAAGATCCTTCATACCCAAGGAGCGGAGTAGAGTTTACATACAGCCTACTTGCTGTCAACCATGCAGTCAAGCACAGCTGGACTCAGAGAGTGACGTAAGTGGGATGTGTTGAAACCTACTCGTGTGGAGGATTGTTTCTACATTCTAGCCAACCACCTTTTAGGTTCAATACCAGAAAGTTTGAAGTGGTGGAATGCTAGGAATGATCCAAAGCACTCGTCAATCCACAAAGGCAACAGTCGCAATCCTGACTACAAAAAGACCTAACGAAAATCTGAACGAACGCAAACATAGACTCAACGTGACAACAGTAACGACATTAAAACTACAGAACCAGGATAAAACACCCTTTCCAACAACCAGCTTGGATACTTAGTTGGGTCCTCACACACCTAATTATATATGAAATCACACAAAACAAGTACATACCTTTTTTTTTGAATTTTAGTTGATTTGGAAATTTTTATCAACTCTATTGTTTCATTTTTTTTTAATTTTTTAAATTTTTTTACACTAATTGAAATCGTTTTTTTAACAGACATATCATTGAATTGATTTTGTTTTGATTAAATTCGAATTACATTGAAACATCAAAACAATATCTACTTTTTAATTTTTTTAATTTTTCTTTGAATTTTTGAATTTTTGAAATTTATTTATTTTTTTTTTCATTAAATTAAGTTTTTTTTTTGAAATTTGAATTTTGAAATCAAAAAAAAAAAAAAAATGGAAGGAAGCACGGGTGCTGTGAAAAAGAACACCCAGCCAAACCGTAGTGGTAACAAGCGTCGGGTAACCCGTCTTGCACTTGCCGCCGGTTCTACTTTTAGTCCACCACCTATAGAGCCGGACCAAAACGAAATCCTTCCAAACCCTTTCGACGACCTCCTTGAAAGAAGTCTAGAAAATATGAGAGTAGATGTAGATGATCATCAAGTAGGGGCAACAGCGTTGCCAGAACCAAGTGTTAGCCAGACGAAGACAGGTGTGGGCACTAGTGATCCAAACGTAAGTGTAATGATAGGTGAAGATGAGATAGAAACGAGGGAATCGGTAATTAGGGCTACTGAGCAATTAGGTAGAAAGAGTTACCAAAGAGTCCAGGAAGGAAATATCTCCAATTTAAGGCAGAGTAATGAGATTCCCAATAGAAATGAATGCTTGAAAAAGGTCATCGATTTTGAAATTTCTAAGTCCGTTAATGAGACACAAGAAAAAACGATGAGGCTACTTGCAGAACAAGCTAAAAATTTGACGACAATGCATACGATGATACAATTACTGACGACTAATATGAGTAACATGAGTGAGAGAATAGGAGTGGTTGAGAAATCAACCCTAGCATCATACGATAGGCAAGAACGTAGGGAAGACGTATTATTAGAAGACCTAGATATTAGTAGACCCAAAGCTATAGAAGAAAATGGAGCCAAAGGAGGATGTCATGTCCACAGGTGTAACAGCCAAGGTCACCGAGTTGACATCCACAAGTGGAACATTAAGTTCGATGGAACTTTGAAAAGTATGTCAGTGGAAAGTTTCATTTTTAGAATCGAAACTCTTCAGAAAAAGAATAAAGTTTCTAATGAGCAGATTTTTGCCAATTTTCACCACTTTGTTACAGGGCCGGCTGAAAAATGGTATTGGCAATATCTAGAAGAAAATGAGGGTGATGAATACCTTAATTTTTACGATTTGAAATCGGAACTTTTAAGACGCTTTCGTAATAACAAAACTGATCACGAAATATTAAGAACAATTTTAGATAGGCGGCAACAGCCAACAGAGTCATTCGATGACTTCTATGAAGAAATAAGAGGTCTGACTCTTCAAATGAAAACTCGACCTAAAGAGGAAGAATTGGTAGATATGGTAAGGCAAAATTTGAAGCTTAGAGTTGCAAATATGATTTTTGGTTGTCGTATAAAGGATATATGCGATTTACGAGAAGAGTGCAGAAGGGCAGAGAAACACATTGCAACGCGAGAAGTACGAGTACCTAGACAAATTAATGAAATACAAAACAGTGACATTACACAAAACATGATAGACTTTACAGACTCAGACGACGAACCCTGTATTGCAGCAATGCAGCACAATCGTGCAGTCAAACAACAAATAAACTTTAAAACAGATAATCGATCACAAAACTACAAATACAACGACAGAGACAAAAGGACGGATAACACAAATAAAAACTCGACCTCGACAAAATGTCCTCTGACATCATGTCCTTCGACATTCCACGCACTCACTTGTTTTAGCTGCGGCCAAGGGAACATATCCTTCAAATGCGGGTCATGCCAGGGAAACCCGAAGGTCGGAAGTGTTCCGGAGGTCACTCAGCCGACGAAAACTTCAACTCCGGAGAAATAGAGCCTGGAAAGATACAAATTTTAAAGAGAGACAAGACTGATAATCCAAATACTTACCATAACGAAAAACCAAAACATGACGTGCAATATAAAACCCTTCATCAACGGAAGCTAGAGTATGACGAAGCAAGAAAAAGAATATTCAATGAAGGAGTGACATTAGAGACAAATCCGACTACAAGAAAGTTTAGAAAAATTAGTAAATTAAGAGAAAAATGTGCAATAAAAAGACGGACTAAGAACAAAATAGAGTCAACAGTTTTAGCTATAACTGACGACAATAGGCCATATGCAAAAGTTGTGGTAGATGGTGAAGAGATGTTAGGCCTATTAGACAGTGGCGCATCTGTTAGTTGCCTGGGTAAAAGGGCAATTGAATTTTTGACGAAACACGGTTTACAGATGACAAAAATGACACTAAACATAAAGACAGCCGATGGAAAAAACCAAAACATTAATGGACGAGTTAGAACAGAAATTACATGGAACGGAATTAGACAAAAACTTGAACTGTACGTGGTACCGAGCCTACAACAACAGCTTTACTTAGGCGTAGACTTTTGGAGAACATTCAAGGTAGCTCCTAATGTAATAGCAGCGTTAGATATTCCATTGCCGACGGGAGGACAAGAGTCTGACCCGATGATGAAACTTTCTCCTGCACAAACTGAGGAACTGGATCGGGTCAAACATATGTTTCCTTCCTATGCAGTGTTGGGATTGGGAAGAACGTCACTAGAAGAACATGTCATTGAGATGGAGGACGAAAACATACCCATCAAACAGAGGCACTACCCAATCTCACCTGTCATACAGAAGTTGATGTACGCTGAGCTTGACAGAATGCTCGATCTTGGTGTAATAGAAGAAAGTAATAGCGCATACAGTTCCCCAGTTGTGTTGGTTAGGAAGCCAGGCAAAAACAGACTTTGCTTGGATTCACGGAAGGTGAACGCAGCAACGAAAAAATTTGCGTACCCTCTTCCAAATATAGCAGGAATTTTGAGTCGACTTCGAGATACACGTTTCATTTCTAGAATCGACTTGAAGGATGGCTTCTGGCAGATTCCTTTGGAGCTCAAATCAAGAGAGAAGACGGCTTTCACAGTCCCTGGACGGCCATTGTATCAGTTCACGGTTATGCCGTTTGGGCTGTGCAATGCCGCCCAGAGAATGTGCAAGCTGATGGACAAGGTCATTCCCACTCGCCTGAGGGAGAGTGTCTTTGTGTATCTAGATGATCTCTTGGTTTGTTCTCCAGACTTTGAAACCCACATGAGTGTCCTGAGAGAGGTGGCGAGATGTTTGCGTGAGGCGAAGTTGACGATAAACGTGGAGAAAAGTAAATTCTGCCATAAGGAGCTCAAATACTTAGGTTATTTCGTCGGTGATGGGGGTCTAAGAACAGATCCAGGAAAAGTTTCAGCAATTGAAGAATTTCCAATACCAAAGACTCCTAAACAACTCCGTCGTTTTCTGGGGATGGTAGGTTGGTACAGACGTTTTATCCCAAATTTTGCGTCTGTATCAGCACCAATGACAGACTGCCTCAAGAAGGGTAAGGACTTCAAAATGACTGACGAAGCTCTGAAAGCTTTCGAAGAACTCAAGACTCGACTGGTGAGATCACCCATATTGGTCCACCCAGACTTTAAACGACACTTTTACATACAGTGTGACGCATCAGCTACGGGTGTAGGGAGTGTTCTTTTCCAGATGGACGATGAGAACAACGAACGGCCTATAGCATTCATATCACAAAAACTTAATTCGGCTCAAAGAAACTATAGCGTAACAGAGCTAGAATGCTATGCGGCTGTTTTGTCTGTAAAGAAGTTCCGTGAGTATATTGAGGGTTTACCTTTTACGATCATTACTGACCACGCGAGCCTTAAGTGGCTGATGACTCAGAAGGACTTGAGTGGGAGGTTAGCTCGCTGGAGCTTGAAACTGCAAGGTTTCGACTTCACTATAGAGCATCGAAAGGGAACTCTCAATGTGGTCCCGGACACGCTGTCACGAATCCATATGGACGAGATCACGACTGAAGCACCCGAAGTTGACTTTAATTCTCCACATTTTGCGTCAGAAGAATATGTAGAGTTAAAGAAGACAATTAACGAAAACAAAGACAAATTACCTGACGTATGTGTTTCTGATGGCTTCGTATACAAACGCCTGACAAACGAACTGGAGACCCAATTCAAGAGGACAGGGCTTGGAAATTCTGGGTACCGAGGGAGTTGTGTAGGAACCTTTTGATAACGGCTCATGATTCTTTTGCGGCAGGCCATGGAGGAATACATAAAACTCTAGCCAAACTTCGGCAGAGGTATTTCTGGCCAAACATGATGAGTGATGTTCAGGATTATGTAAAAAACTGTGATATATGCAAGTGCAATAAACCAACGAATTCAATTACGAGACCACCCATGGGACAACAAACTATAACTGAACGACCTTTCCAACGACTATACATCGACTTTTTGGGACCATACCCAATGACGAAGAACAGAAATACTCACATCTTTATAGCTTTAGACCACTTTAGTAAGTACGTTTTCCTAAAACCTTTAAAAAAAGCAACAGCAGCTGAGGTAGTGAAATATCTTGAAGAGAGCGTTTTCCACATGTTTGGAGTTCCAGAATTCATCCACTCTGACAACGGAAAACAATTCGTATCAGAACTGTTTTCCAGCTTTTTAGCTAAATATGGCGTTAAACACATACGCACAGCCTTTTATTCGCCACAAGCGAATGCTTCAGAACGAGTGAATCGTTCGGTTTTAGCCAAAATTCGGTCCTACATAGATAGTGACCAACGAAACTGGGACCTACATGTGAGCAGTACCGCGTTTTCAATCCGCAGCGTCTTACATGATGCCATAAAATATGAACCATATTTTGCCGTTTTTGGTTCTCAAATGGTCCAAAACGGAGAAACCTACGAACTGTTAAGAAAACTTGATATGTTAAAGGATACGAATATCCAAATTATTGAAAAGGCAGATAGGCAAGCCTTATTGAGAAAACAGATTTTCGAAAACTTGAAACTTGCACATCAAAGATCGACAAAAACTTACAATACAAGAAGCAAAAACATATCCTATAAAGTAGGACAAATTGTTTATAGGAGAAATTTTAAACAAAGTAACCTCACAGACAAGTATAATGCTAAATTAGGACCTAAATTCTTAAAATCAATCGTCCTTAAAACAGTAGGAAATTCTCTCTACGAGCTAGGGAATTTGAGAGGTGAAAAGGTAGGAGTGTACCATGCCAAGGACATTCATACCTAAAAACGCACTCGGCTGCTGTTGCAACTAATTAACTGTGATATATGTGTTGTATAGTTATTTATTTATTTATTTATATATTCATTTATTTTAGTTACTTATTTATATTTATTTATCTATTTATTCATATACTTATTTATTTATTTGACTATTTATTCACCTAACACTTGGTGTGAAATCTGTGATATCAATGTTTGTGATGTCCATATACATTTATTTATTTATTTATTTATTTAAATTATTTATTTATTTATTTATTTGTTTATTTATTTATTCCATATTATTTATTTATTTATTTATTTTTATATTTCGTTATTTATTTATTTATTTATTTATTTGACTAGTTTTTTTTTACAGTGTACGTATTTGTTTATTTATCATCTACTTACTTTATTTATTTAACCATTATGTATTCACAGGACTGTAAATATTATATTCATACATATATCACATCTATCTACCTACCTATTTTCCCCATCTACTCTTTAACTTTCTTACCCTATCTAACTGATTCTTTTATCTTCATTCCTCAGACCCATAACTATCTTTCATCCACTCCTAATGTTGCAGAATCTTAATTTTAGGATTCTTAAGATAAGAAAGAATAATGAGAAAAGACTGAACCTAGCATAGATAATTGAAAACATGAGACTGATAGATAGTTTAAGCACAAGGATAAGTTAAGCCCGACCTATTCATAATAAAAGTATTTCAGGGAGTGAGACGTGCCACACGATGAGAACGGCTTATACGAAAATTCAAGGTGAGACATGTAAAAATAGATAAAATAAGTAAACAAAGATCGTTCTCCTTTCTTTTACGAGGCCGGTTTCCTCACGACCACTCGTAAACCGTCGTCGAGCCTGTGACATCACCGATCTTTAATATGACAAAAAAAAAAACAAACAAACAAACCCCAATCGATTCCTATCCAAAAATTCCTTTTTATCTCATAGATACAAACCACGAAAAAAAGAAACCGTCACCTGAAAAGAAAAAAAAAGTGATTAAAAATTGATTTTGGGCGGGAGATTGTCACCAGAGTCTGTTCCAAAAGTTGACTTCAAAGAAGTAGTCTTGGAGGCAATCTCTGGCGACCAAAAATCACTTATCTTTAGAATATTCCATGTCAAAAGAGAGTTTAATCCTAGAGGAAGTATCCGATAAGGTGTTCCTGGAAAGAAAAAAAGGAGAAATAATGATAAAATAAGACTTTTCAATCCAACATACTCGTATGTACATAGGTTAACATGTTACTTACCAGGTAGTAAATCTTCTTGCAGCCTGGAGTTAAGGAACTCCCTTTTTATCCCGCGATATGATTGATTTAGCTGATGAAGCACAATCAGCTAAATATTCGAAAAATTCCTTTTTGGCGAAAAAAACTTTTTTTTAAGTGTAATAATAATAAATATAAATAATAAACATTTAATTACAAAAACTCCACGCGAAATAAAACTTGTGTCAAAAATTTGACAGTTTGCAGACGTACAAGAAAGTAAAAAGGGAGAAAGAAAAGAATTAGAAAAACTAGGAAAGGAAAAAAAGAAATTTCGGAATAAAAGATGGAGTCACTCCGAAATTGATCAAAATAAGTGTCCGTTACGTTTAAATTATTAAATTATTTTTATCTTTATGTCTTATTAGTGCAATATAATATTAAGTAGGGATTATTAATTAAGTTTAAAGTTACTGTGATAATATTTATTAAGATTTATAGTCAATAAGATAGGTTTAAGGATTGAACTTTAAGTGTTTCTGCAACATTAGGAGTAGTCTTAGATTCCACACCCATACATACTAGATAGAGAAAGACTGACGTAGGAAACAGACGAAGGAAAATTTCATAATTGTATATGTGGGTTCTCAAAACTTCCAGTCTGCACACTGCAACGAAAGAGGTAAAGAAATTATATGATAGGTCAATGAACTGCGAACTTTCGAATGCAATTGAAATGCAATTACGACTGCAGAGAAGAAGAAAAAAAAACAGGACACTTACAAGCGGGATACAGATTGTGACAGTCGTCTAGAAAAAAGAAAGAATCTTTCCGCGAAGAAAAAAAAAAAATCGTATCAAGTCAAGAAATAAATCCAGAAAGATAGTTTTTTGTTATTTCCAAAAAATGGTGAATTTGCTTGAGGAAATCCTAAGATGTTAAAATAATAGAACAAAAATAGGAATACCTAAAGACATTCGTTCATATATATAAAGATTTTTTTTTAGTGAAACGATCCTCTGAAGACATATATACAGAGGTTGTGAAAGCGAAATATAGTGTACAATATATAGACAAAAGTCTGGACAGTTTCGGTTACCGAATATAAAAAAAAAAAAAGACAGAAAAACCAAAAAAAAAAAGGTCAAAGAAATCCTGAAGGAAACGACGGCAGTGCAAGGTACAGGAGAAGGAAAAGTCCTCGAGTTCCACAGAGGACATCTAAAGGGCATGATATACCTTGGCTGGGTGTTACACGGTCAACCATACAGTCCGCATACGGAGTGGAATTCCTCTTTGTCTTGAAAGACTATATATGAAAAGCAGTTTTTTTTATTTCTTGATATTTTTTTTTAATTGTGGATTTTCAAATAATTTTTAATTTATAAATGAAACGTGTAAAAGAGGTGAAGGTTAATTAAATCAACGCGTTCATCAATTTTAAACCTTAATCCTATATTAAAATAAGTATGCATATAGATATATATATACACATATACATATCTATACGAATAAATACAATACGCAACAGTGGATTCCTACAAAGCTTGCCGGCAGGACTGCGAGGGATGAAGCCAAGTAAGTCGTTCCTTTTTTCCGTTGTTTTTATATATAAAAAGGTTAAAAATCCAAGAAAAGTTTCAACTTCTTCCCAGAGTGTATATATATATATTTATATACATTTGTGTAATAGGAAAAACAAAGTAGAAGGTTATACTCAGTGAATCACACACTCCGGGCAATAGTGTTAAAGCCATACGATTATTAAGTTTAATTTTCTTTCCCCCTTCCCTTTGTTTTTACATTTTATTTTACTATTTTCTTTGGTTCATAACATTTGTAAAATTGAATTACACATTAAATTTTTTATTTAATTTTCATTTCCTTTTTTTTATTTTTAATTTACATTTTTTTTTCATTTTTTTATTATTGATTTTTTTATTTTTAATTTTCATTTCATTTAATTTTCAATTTTTCTTTATTTCAATTTTAACTTGAATTTTATTTTTTTTTATTTTTCAATTTCATTCTTCATTTAATTTATCCACAAATTCTTTGAAACACTGTATTGATGAATTAACTACAATAGGAATAACAAAATAAAGAAAAGGTTATAATATAAATGAACAATATAGTCGTTATTAATGCTTCGTATATCTATTAATTCTAAAGATAAAATGTATTGCTGAAATCCGTATTTATTGGTGTGTGAAGGCTCGGCTGAGCCGGCGGCGGTAAGGGATGTTGCACCCATTGGGCTGTAGATAGACAGGATCACCGACATGTTACACTACTGACTGACAAAACGAACTTTACACAACTACAAATTTACGTAAAGACGGATATACTGACATGGATGCAACTAATCGACAAAACATGACATTGATAAACTATAACCATAGACAGCTACATGACTTAACTATACAGACTACTTACTTTGCAGACATACACCACAGACATACTTACCCATTACTCTCGACAAAACTGGCTTACTTACTGACAAAATTGACTTTTCTGCTAGGACACATTCCACATACACAGAGACTCACTAACTTACGATCCACCCACTAGCTAACATGAGGACTTGACAGATACAGACTACACTCACACACACATACTGACTACACTAGGGACCCAAGCAACAATTTTTAGCCGTGGCTCCAGAATAACCCAGGTAACAAAAAAACCTTAGATAACTCTGGTCATAGTGGGGCTAGAAATGAGATACTTTATTACTCTAGTATGCTTTACGGTAGAAACAAACCAAAAATTATCCTATGGTTGATTTTGGTAAAATTTTCTCTCTTGCACAACTTCTTGGTAATATATTGGTTTAAAAAATTCCATTTTAAAACTGGTGATAATATTTGGATATTTTTTAACCCTTTCAAAACCAGTTTGTCATTTTTCTGGTTCGAAAATAACTATTTTTAAATCTAGGTTAAATTTGAGTACATTTATCACTTATTCCTAGCCTTTAAGAAAAATTACGTTTTAATATAACTTTTTTTTCTTACGCTAAAAGTTATATATTGGCTAAAAATAACCCAATTTTATGCTAAGTTGTCAGTAAGTCCTTAAATGACTCCGTTAGAGTTATACATATATTGGTTTAAATTTAACCCATTTAATACCAGGTTTTCCGTGAGACATGAAATAACTTTTTTTTGTCGCATAAAAAGTTTCATATAGGTTGAAAATTAACCAATTTTATCTAAAGTTTACAGTAAGCAATTATATAGCTTCATTTTTTGCAGAAAAAGTTATATACTGGTTGAAAAGTAACCAATTTTATATAAAGTTCACAGTAAGTCGATTAATAATCATTTTTAAACGGAAAAGTTATGTATTGGATGCAAATAAACCAATTGAATACTTAGTTTATAGTAAGTTCTTTAATAACTTTTTCTTTATCGAAAAAGCTTAAGTTGGGTCCAAATTAACTACAATTTATCCCAAATTTACAGTAAGCTGTAAATAACTTCTTTTTTTTTTAACCGTAAAAGAAATATACTGGATTGAAATTAACCTTAAATTACTTTTTTTGTACCGAATTAATCGGAATTTATTTTAATTAACCCCGGGTTTATATTCAGTTATTAAAGAGCTCTTTTTTAACTTATAGGTTGCAAATTAACCAAATCCAGATTTATTCTTTAACCCCAGCTATATTTTAACCCAACTCGAGCCATAGCTCAACTACTTAGGCACGAACACACCCATTCCATCGGTAGTAAAACAACCACCACGGTCATCTCTCTATGTCTCGTCATTGTTTTCTTGTTCTCGAGCGGTTGGTTGAGTTTTTTTTCGTACGCGGTACGCGTGCGCGATTAAATTAAAAAAAGTTAACTGTGATTTGGTAAGACATTTTTTTTAGTTTTTTTTTTCATGTTTTCCCTTGGATATTTTATTACTCTTGAGAATAGAATAAAATGTAAGTTAAACAAAATTTCAATTTATTTTTATTTTTAAACTAGAAACGAGTCATCATCAGCACAGCAAATCCTCATCAACTGACACAAGCATCAATATCTATTATCAGATACTTACAATTTTGCTTAATTGTTTGTTTTTTTTTCTAATTGAATCGTTTATTTTCAAAACATGACATGTCCATCTTCAAAATTTTGCATTAAGGTTACAAAAACTTTTGGTTTTTCTTAAAACGTCATTAACTATCTATTTTTTGAAGATGTGACATATCATGTTTTCAAAATAAACAATTCAATTATCCACCCAGAGTTATATATATATAATATATGTAAGTATATACATAGTATTACGTTTATCAATATTCGTTTCTAGGCACTATTAAGTTATAGTTTTAAGTTATATGCATACATAATGTACTATTAAAATTACTAAACTTTTTAAATAAAATTTAATAATGTTCATTAAAAATATTGCTTTTTCTGTTTTTATTTTCAAAAGGATTTATTTTTTCAGCTGGGAAGAAAATACTTGAAAAGAGTTTCAAAATAACCCTATATCATCGTATATAAACGGTTATAAAAAGGCGTCAACAAAACTTTTAGTTCTTATTACAGGTTTCCTACAAACTGTAAATAAACGGTTATAAAATAACCACCAAAATAACTTTTTGGGCATAATACAGGTTATTTAAAAACGTTGCAAATTAACGTCCTAGTAGCGTTTTTAAATAACCAATTATTGTACATATTACAGGTTTTCTAAAAGCGTTATACAAACGGTTTTAAATGACCTAATAAAAGCGTTCAAAAGATACGTTCAAAAATCGTTCAGTAATAACTGAAGTTATTTTGTTACTGACCATTTTCGGTTATGGAGATGCTTCTGGAACGGTTTTGGAACGGCTTTTTAGCCAATTTGTAACCCCTTGGTTTGGAGAGCTTGAGCTCAAAGCCGGTTAATAAACCGCTTTCAAACCACAAATTGTTGATTGGGGAAGTACTAAAAGAGCGACTGAAAGCGATCTTTTGGGGGTGTCTTCACTAAGAATCAGGCCAAGAAGATACCGATGGTTGTATCTTAGCGATATAAGGGTGGGTAGGCCAAATTTGCCGATAACATCTGGCAAGACCTTTGTGGATTCGGCGACCCACTGTGCTGATGCAATGGTGAATTCGACTACAATCTTCGACTGGAATTGGAATAAAGTTTCACATATTAGATTTAGTTTAGAATAGGTTTAGCTTTAGTTTTATATCAAGTATTTGATATAATGAATTTATAGTATAGATTAGCATAGTTTAGGATTAGTTTCAAACTTATTCCAATTTCCATCTAGATTGATAATGGAGATTCACCCTTTCATCAATGCAGTGGTACAGGTAACTAAATTTGTGCGATTTTTCCTTCATTGTCCTTTCCTTATTCCAATTACGATTCCAGTAATTCCCCTCCTTTTCCTATCCTTAATCCTAGGCACGAGATATTTTGTTTGCTGTGTAGGAGTGGTGTTGGAGAAGGGCAAGAACCACCCCAATCCTTCAAGCTGAGCCGAGCTAGAGCAAGCGTGCCGCAGCGCTTTTCCAACACCCGAAGTTGCCCCTGTGGCTTAAATCCTGACACGCAACAATTTGCGGGCAATTTTGAATGCTCCTACAGTCCTACGGCAATCCTGTAAGAGCTTTGAGTTAAAGACAGCTTATTGATATCCATAATAGTCAGACTAAAAGGCAAATATCCTATCTTCCCTGTACTGCAAATATAAATTGAACAGAGTATAGAAGTGGTTGAAATTTCGAACTGTTTTTTGTATTTAAAATTATTGCAAGATGTTTTGTTGACTAGAATTTGCTACTAAATCTGTCCACTTCTTCGTAAGCTTGTTTTGAATTTAGCATGGTCATTCGGAAATATTCTTGAAACTTTACATGATTTTCTGTTTCCGCGTTTCAGAAAGTATCATATGCTTAAAAATGGGTTTCAACAAAGTGCAGATTCAAGTTATTAATCCATTTTATTTGAAAAATACAAGTATTTAAATGAAAATGAATAATCCCTTGCTTATTTACTTCTACTTTGCTCTTGCTCCTTACTCTGGCTTGGCTTCATCCTTGCTCTCTTCTCGTGCTCTTTGCTCTTTTGTCTGATGAATTTCGTAGCTTTGCTCTCTGCTCCACTCTGTTTGTACCGTTAGGCCTTATGCGCGAAACAGATTAAACCAGCAACAGCAAACAGCACGCTGACTAGCAAACATTTCTCAAACACATTGCCACCAGCAACGTCATTTCATCTGTTTAACATTTCATATCGAAAAAAAGTTTTTCATTGTGGTGCCAATGAATATTGCAGTGGAAAAGTTGACAACACTGCACCAGCAACATCAAATTTAGGACTTTGGCCTAACGACGCTGTTGGCGTTGCTGTTGCTGTTCTTATGTGTGTTGAACAATTGAAATACATTGGTTCTAAATTAATGGCGGCCGCTGTTGCTGTTGACGGTGCTGTTGCTGGTTCAATCTGTTCCGCGCTTTAGTCTCTTCACAGTACCTTTTCTTTGGGATTAGCGAATCTTTTTTTTCTCACAGCACTTTATTTATTTTTTTTTTGTCGGGATTATCAAATATTTTGTCTGACTTTTCTTTACTATATTTTTTTATTTTACTATTTAGGATAGATTCGTATATAGTAATTACTTTTTGACGCTCGGTATTTCAATATTCAGATAGACTTTTCTATCTTTCTTAAGCTCGGGCGCCAGTTAGGTTACAACATGTGAAGAGATTTAAAAAAAAAAACAATTTTTAAGTTTGAACGAACCTTCTTTATTCAACTGTAAATTAAAACTCAAACTTAAGACTATACTGTTACAATGCTATTTATAATTTACTACTACCTATGGTGTGATAATAGGTATCCCATCAAAGTTGCTGACATTGTTGTCTGGAACGATGTTGCTTCCAGGAATAGCTTCAGATTTGTTTTATATGTTATTGACCCTGGGTGTGCAACTCAGCATATTGTTATAAGGCGTTATGAACAATGAACTGGAGAAGCGGTGCGGCGCGTGTCAACGTAAAAGTTGCTAACTTCTATAACCCAAATCGTTACTCTAAAGATTCAGTCTGTGATAGGAAAAGGTCAATAATCTTGTAGCTTTAGACGCATTCAACTGTCATGTTCTAAATAAAAATTGACCAGAAGACTCTGAGGGATAGTTAACTTTCAGTAGAGGTACCGCTAGCACTTTCATTGATTACTTCATCATTATTAATTTTGAAGTAGAAGTCAAAAATTTTCGGACCATATGCTTCTTGAAATTTCACATTCAATAAGAAACTCAGATTCACTGTCCAATACGAGGCAGATTATCCTTATCTCAAAACTTATCAGGAACGACATGAACAAAACACGATATCAAAACGTACGATATCAACAAAGCATACATACATACGTTTTAGTTGAAGAGAATATTATCTGACAAGTTTGCAGCAAATACGGGTTCAAGTAAGGCTGTATGAACGTTCTGCTTTTTATTATAGTGATATGTGGGTTAGTTGTGTGTGGATCGACTATCCCTGCACTATTGTATTCGATATTTATCTTTTTGCCGAAGCAGTAGACGGAATGCAGCTAACGATAAACAGAATCAATGCATATTGCACTCGTTGGAACTGTCTTCTGAACTTGCAAAAACGCAAAATAATGGTATTCAGAGATAGTGGCGGCGCAAGACCTAAACTTAATGTGGGCAATATACATTTCGCGAGGCCCTCTGATGGTGCAAGTGGAAGGCAATATAAAAAAAAATCACTTAATTAAACAGTTTTTTTTTTATTTATTAAGAAACAAACCTAAATTTATACTCATACTTCTTTGGAACATTAAACAAAAACTCCTCATACAACTCATAAAGTTGGATGTTACTGCTCTCACCTTCTTGCAGAATTTTTTTTAACTTGTTTAAGTCATAGAGAAAACCAAAATTTTCAAAATGTTGATTTAAAGACATAAATCTCGATTCTATGTTACTTATCGCAGAATAAATCATGGTATTAAAAAAATTTGTTTCATACCGGCTTTTAGCAGACTTTGTAGGTTGATCGCTACCTTCATAATCAAACATCCTTTTCTTTTTGGCTACTCTTTTATTTTTAAAATCTTTTGGCAAATTATAACTGTTTTTCTCACTAAATTGATGAGCGTCAGACAAGCACTTTTGGAATCCTGTTTGTCGATATTCTTTGATCCCGTCACAAAATGTACGCAAATGTTCAAGAGTAATGCTTAAATATAAACGAATGATCAGAATCGACAGAGATGAGATTTTTAATTAAGGGGAGGTTCTCCTTTTTCGGCGACTAAAAATGATTTTTTTTTTTATTTTATAGAACAGAAACGAGACCTACCTTTTTGTCTCGAAAATTGACATTTAGCGGTATTTTGAGCGTAGCATGTCTTACATAAATATTTTTGAGTTTTCCGCCTATATATCCATACCATAGTAAGCAGATGTACCATATGGGCCACCAGGTGTCGAAACATGAGACATGAACCACCAGGTGTCGAGACATGAGCCATGTCTCGAAAACAACTTTAAACGCGTTTTTCTCGAAACCACGTTTTTCAAAATGTTGGCCACGATTACTTTAAAACTACTTGACGGATTGTCATAATTTATTTTCGTTTTAAAGCTTATTAAATTTATTGGAGTCTGGACGAAAATCAGCTTGATATATCAATATCAAAAACTTTTTTTTGTACAGCGCTCTGAAGAGCGAAAAAAGGCGAAAAAAGTGAAAAAAACGAACACGAAAATTTAAGCGTCCCCCATTTTTTTAATTTTTGACTTTGGGGCAATTATTTCGGTCCAGACTTCAACTACACTCTTTTATTTTATAAAAAAATTTGATATTTTAATTTTCAATCATTTTTGCAGGAGCTAGAGTGGCCAACAGCGAACAACTTTTTTTAGAGGTGGTCTCGTTCCGAGGCGCATTCTTTTTTAACGGCCCGGTATTTCTTGATGAAAAAATTATTTTTTGAACTCAATATGATAGTAAACAAGAAAAAAAATTTGAATTCATTGTATCATTCCTTCCATGAAAAAAAAAAATTCATGGAAGAATGTAATTTTTGACACTGAAAAAGGAGAACATCCCCTTAATTAATATATCATAATATAATGTCGATTTCCTTTACACATGAGAAATCAATTTCTGTGTGAAGATTTCGATCTCTCGACAGATTTTACGTTCCTTCACAGCAAAACAATCGAAAAAAAAAATCGTTGAGAACAGTGCCAAACAAAAGTTTCTTCGCTGCACTTTTATTTCTTCTTTATGGAGCAGGAGTATGGGGCCATTGCTGCTTTGAAAGGGTGGACAAATTTTGATCGGTATTTTATTAAGCGGATGATTCGTCTACCAAACAATACTCCAAGTTATGTGGTTTACTTATAAGCAGAAACTCCACCAATGACTATGGAGGTGCAGGGAAAGAAGTCCACGGGAACTAAGTCCACTGAGGGACTTAGTTCTCATTTAATGGGAAGGAAATCCACTTTACTAAAGTGGTCTTTGTTCCCATTCAAGGTGGGAAATTCGTTACAAAAAACTGTGGGTTTTAGTTCTCTTTGAATGTGAAATAAATTCCCATGTTAAGTCATGGGAACGACACGTATAAACAGTGAGGTATGCTTGGACACACTATAGGATTTGGGGTAGGTGCGAGGTTGGGTATTTGCAAAGTTTCTATAGCATTTAAAGAATCTGGAAAATAACCAACATAAAATCAATAAGTTTTTGTTGTTGGAAATTCATTCCCACTTTATACTTTCGAGTGTGTACTAATTTCCCATTAGAAAGTGGACTTAATTCTCACTTAATGGGAACAAGGACCACTTTAGTAAAGTGGATTTCGTTCCCATTAAGTGAGAACTAAGTCCCTCAGTGGATTTAGTTCCCGTGGACTTAAAGCTAAGTCCACTGAGGGACTAAGTTCTCACTTGAGGTGGAAAATAAGTCCACGGGAACTAAGTCCACTGAGGGACTCAGTTCTCACTTAATGGGAACGAAATCCACTTTACTAAAGTGGTCTTTGTTCCCATGCAAGGTGGGAAATTCGTTACAAGAAACTGTGGGTTTTAGTTCCCTTTGATTGTGAAATAAATTCCCATGTTAAGCCATGGGAACGACACGTATAAACAGTTAGGTATGTAAGGGGGGGCCAGCATGCAACCCCCCTGCTTGGGCACACTATAGGATTTGGGGTAGGTGCGAGGTTGGGTGTGTGCAAAGTTTCTTTAGCATTAAAAGAATCAGGAAAATAACGAACATAAAATCAATAAGTTTTTGTTGTTGGAAATTCATTCCCACTTTATACTTTCGAGTGTACTAATTTCCCATAAGAAAGTGGACTTAGTTCTCACTCAATGGGAACAAAGACCACTTTAGTAAAGTGGATTTCGTTCCCATTAAGTGAGAACTGAGTCCCTCAGTGGACTTAGTTCCCTTGGACTTATTTCCCACCTCAAGTGATAACTTAGTCCCTCAGTAGACGTAGTTCCCGTGGACTTATTTCCCTGCACCGTATACAAAATTGTGTGGACTATCATTGAATTTATACTACTTCTTGAACGAAATCGGAATGTTCCACGTCTTTCCTGATTTTATCGTTTCTTTCACAAGGAATATCCACTCGAAGCAGACTGTTGGATTATTTGCCTCAGTAATACAATACTAGAAAACCATGCTCATCAGTTAACCTTCGCACATAATTTTAGTCGTACCTTTAAATACAGAGATTAGTTTTTTAATCCCACAACATTATTATAAGATAATCCATTGCCATTGCGTGTTGCAACATTGAAGACCAATGTTCATCGACACCTCCTTTCTCTCCTCCCTAATTTCCTAATGGCTATATTTTTATGTTAAACATTATAAGGTTCTTAAAAAACTTCTACTGCACAAACCGATATTGGCCAAGCAAGAGCTTTTATTTTAGTAATAAACAAAAGAATACAATTAAAATAAAAGTATTAATATATTTACATAGATAAACTATTCTGAACAAAAAAAAAAAAGAAACGTGGTTTTTTAGTATTGTATTGTATATTTTATTGTAACAAAAATGTATATATTTTTTCTTTCTTAAAACTATATTGCACAATTTCCAGAGATTTAGTATAACTCTACTTTATCTACTTCTAAAAATAAACATTTTTATAACGATTATAACAGTTTGATATAATGATAAATCTAGGAAAAACTACAAGAAAAACCTTCTTCGAATTGTCAGAAAAATGTTTGCAAGATTGGAGAGAATGGAGATGGAGGCTAGTAAGAACCAAAAAGTGTTAATCTCAAACATGATTTACAAATGATTAAATAAAAAACAATAAGTTAATAAATGAATACATAAGTAAATTATTTGATATCGATAGACAGAATTAACAGTTAATAATAAAGATAGAAACAAAAAGTGTGTTTTGTTGAGCTGTGCAATGAATGTTAAATTCGTATTAAACTCTGAACTTACTACTTTTTCGTACAAGGTCATAACCTTATTTTTGCAGTAAAAGAAAATAAAAATACAAAAATGTTCGCTAGTTAAAATTTTGTTCTTCCGTTTATTCATCAACAACATTCTTAAAACTAGAATTCTTCAATGGACATTATTTAGGTGTTATTTTGTAAATAAAAATAAATTATCTTCCCTTTAAACATTATTTCCACAGGTTAAAATATTTTTAAATGATGTAATAATTACACTCAAAACTTGTTTACTCTGTTTAATAAGCCTATTTATTTTCATATAATGGAAAAAAATATCTCTTTTTTAATTCACACATTAATTAGCAGTTTTGAATACCTTAGCATAACAAATACGATTTCACTTTCTATAAATCCAGTTTTATTTAAATAATGTTAAGGGACACCAATAAGTATAAATAAATAGTCAATACTGCTGTACAACATATTTTCAAATGTTTGAGCGATTTTAAAAACAAAAACATATCAAGATAACATATGTTTATTAAAAGAGCCCGGATAGACTTTTTTATTTATGTAAAACTATTAAACAAAAAAACTATGTAAGATGAACCTGATTTGTTCTTATTGCCTATGTCAATAGTTTATGGAACAAATAAAAATAGAACAAAGTTTGTTCTAATATACTTGCCAAAATACCTCCAAATTATTTTATATTATATTGAAATAAGTATTAAAGACTTTGTTTATTTTTATATATTTCTCAATAATTTGCTTGTATTTGCATACAGCGAATGAGTAATACCCGATACTTATAATTATGTTTATTTCTAATAAGCTTTTAATTTTTAACATAAGAAAATAAGTCGCTTACTTCAAAGTCTACCCACTCTCTGTTAAGAACAAAAGAGTTGAGGTACGAACATGCATGATATTAAAATCAAAAAATGTTCAAATATGGCTCCAAATACATCCGAGTAAAACATAACATCCGGGTAAGTGTTCATGTAAGCCTTAAAAAAAGCAAATGATAAATTTGTTTTAATAAAAATTATGATAAAAATCATTTTATCCGAAACGCGAGAAATGAAAAAAATATTTGTACTCGTAAATAGTGAATATTTAGTTTATAAAAAGACGGTTGCATTCATTAATAAAACCTCTGGTCACATGGTTGTACTGAATAGTAAAGAAACCTCATTTTGTTTATAGTTAGACATTCACAATAAAGCTTCTTATATGACGATGAAGATGAGCAATGCTTTCAAGTTCCAGTGCTTCCCACGTCACCAAATTAAATTTTTCCGTGTGACTCCTTTCACATGTTTCGATAAAAACTTATTGACCACCGCTACTACCAGTCATACCGGTCACTCTTCTTTTATTCACACCTATTACGATTCATCCAATAAAGCCCAAGCAAATTTCAGCACATATGCACCATTTCTGGTCGGTCTTGAAGTTCACACAAACAACTCTACTACCGGATGCTTCCTCATCAAAACTTATATCATTTTGTCTGATTGTCTCTACAAAATGTGCTTGTCGATGTTGCTTCTACTCTAGTGATGCTTTACAATTACTGCTATATAATGCATCGGTTCAATCTCCTACACAACTAAGCCCAAAATAATTATGAAAAACAAAAATAAACGATAACTTTCTCCACATAAAGCACTTTAGCAAAGCAACAAAATTATTCAAGAAAAAGTGAAACAAAAAAGGAAAAACCACAAATTCCCGCCAAGAAGTATTGGATTTGAAGAAGTATTGGAGAAGTTGAAAACTATACAATGCTGATTTTTTAAGTGAGAGTGTTAGTAGGCCGCATGCAGGGCCGGATCACAGTTTTGAATCGCCTAGCTTAAATATTTAATTTGGGTTAAGAACTTAAATAAAAAATTTGAATGAAATACTAGATACTTAGAAAACCGTATATTAATTAATTTTAATTTTATTGCGATACAACTTATTTTCGAAGTAAGAGAGCAAAATTAATTTATTCAGTTTTGCGTCCTTGATCTGCAGGTGAAACAGTGCACTGGTTAAAGTATTGTGCTGCACACAGTCACTATACATAATAACCTAATTTTTTTAGTTTAAGTCCAAAAGAAAAGCTTGCCTTAAATCAAGTTCCAGTAAAATGTTAATGGTAGATTAAGGGATGTTATAGAATTTCCTTGTAATTTTAAAGGTGAAGTTTATTATACCCACAAGAACAACTTTTGCATGAAACATTTTTCGAATTCAAAATTTGCACTGGTCTACTTGTGTATCAAAAGAAAATGTGTTGCGCATATACATCTACATTCTTCATCCGGCTAGTGTTACCGAAAAAAGTATATATCAATGTTTTGAAATTTGCGTAGTGATAAAAAATTCCCTCTGGCTAAAATTAAATTAGGAGAATTTTTAATTTTAACACATCCAATTGATCCAATTTGGGGTATGAAAATTAAACGTCATGCTTTACGATCAAAAAGTTCAGATTTCAATTGATTTTGAAGAGCTGCATACATATAGAAACTGAATTTTGAAACAACATAAATAGTTAAACATATATTTCGGAGCGTTTATTAGCATCCTTTAATTGTTAAAATATTTTTGATTTTTCAGTCCTCAGATCAGTTAAAAAAAATTAGAAAGAGAAAATAAATAATTGAAAAGAATTTTTATAGAAAAAATAAATTGTGAAATAGGTACAGATATATACCATATATAGCAAATTTGCTTTACGATCTATTCAAGTTTCACTTATTTTTATAACTTAATTAATTTTGATTTTTTTTTTTCTAAATGTTACAAATTATTCAATAGCGTCTGTAAACCTTTTTTATACATGTTGTGGTTCTTAAATATTATACTCGTATCTTTATATATTTTGATAGACAGATAGAATTTTCATTTTCCAAAAAAAATAAATTAATTAATTTACATTTTCTTCTAATAACCAAAGACGATTCTTTTATGTAATCTGAGAAGACTCATTACTAATTAAATTATAGTATTTAATCGCAAGTTTCAGGATATTGTAGAGTTCAGTATAGCTATCTTCATTGAAATGAAGCATCTCGCTCCCAAGAATTTATTTTATGTATGACCTGTACATCGGGCAGATTCTCAGAAAATAAGTAAGGTTTTCGGTAGCATCAAGGTTTGCCGATTTTGCAGATGCCTGCTGAATATCTGCTAATAGGTCTAACGTTGAGATTGAGCAATCCACATTGAAATTTTAGCAGCATTTTATTTTTTTGTTTATTTTTTTGTTTATATTTATATTTATATTTATATTTATATTTATATTTATATTTATATTTATATTTATATTTATATTTATATTTATATTTATATTTATATTTATATTTATATTTATATTTATATTTATATTTATATTTATATTTATATTTATATTTATATTTATATTTATATTTATATTTATATTTATATTTATATTTATATTTATATTTATATTTATATTTATATTTATATTTATATTTATATTTATATTTATATTTATATTTATATTTATATTTATATTTATATTTATATTTATATTTATATTTATATTTATATTTATATTTATATTTATATTTATATTTATATTTATATTTATATTTATATTTATATTTATATTTATATTTATATTTATATTTATATTTATATTTATATTTATATTTATATTTATATTTATATTTATATTTATATTTATATTTATATTTATATTTATATTTATATTTATATTTATATTTATATTTATATTTATATTTATATTTATATTTATATTTATATTTATATTTATATTTATATTTATATTTATATTTATATTTATATTTATATTTATATTTATATTTATATTTATATTTATATTTATATTTATATTTATATTTATATTTATATTTATATTTATATTTATATTTATATTTATATTTATATTTATATTTATATTTATATTTATATTTATATTTATATTTATATTTATATTTATATTTATATTTATATTTATATTTATATTTATATTTATATTTATATTTATATTTATATTTATATTTATATTTATATTTATATTTATATTTATATTTATATTTATATTTATATTTATATTTATATTTATATTTATATTTATATTTATATTTATATTTATATTTATATTTATATTTATATTTATATTTATATTTATATTTATATTTATATTTATATTTATATTTATATTTATATTTATATTTATATTTATATTTATATTTATATTTATATTTATATTTATATTTATATTTATATTTATATTTATATTTATATTTATATTTATATTTATATTTATATTTATATTTATATTTATATTTATATTTATATTTATATTTATATTTATATTTATATTTATATTTATATTTATATTTATATTTATATTTATATTTATATTTATATTTATATTTATATTTATATTTATATTTATATTTATATTTATATTTATATTTATATTTATATTTATATTTATATTTATATTTATATTTATATTTATATTTATATTTATATTTATATTTATATTTATATTTATATTTATATTTATATTTATATTTATATTTATATTTATATTTATATTTATATTTATATTTATATTTATATTTATATTTATATTTATATTTATATTTATATTTATATTTATATTTATATTTATATTTATATTTATATTTATATTTATATTTATATTTATATTTATATTTATATTTATATTTATATTTATATTTATATTTATATTTATATTTATATTTATATTTATATTTATATTTATATTTATATTTATATTTATATTTATATTTATATTTATATTTATATTTATATTTATATTTATATTTATATTTATATTTATATTTATATTTATATTTATATTTATATTTATATTTATATTTATATTTATATTTATATTTATATTTATATTTATATTTATATTTATATTTATATTTATATTTATATTTATATTTATATTTATATTTATATTTATATTTATATTTATATTTATATTTATATTTATATTTATATTTATATTTATATTTATATTTATATTTATATTTATATTTATATTTATATTTATATTTATATTTATATTTATATTTATATTTATATTTATATTTATATTTATATTTATATTTATATTTATATTTATATTTATATTTATATTTATATTTATATTTATATTTATATTTATATTTATATTTATATTTATATTTATATTTATATTTATATTTATATTTATATTTATATTTATATTTATATTTATATTTATATTTATATTTATATTTATATTTATATTTATATTTATATTTATATTTATATTTATATTTATATTTATATTTATATTTATATTTATATTTATATTTATATTTATATTTATATTTATATTTATATTTATATTTATATTTATATTTATATTTATATTTATTTATTTACCGTTGGTCGCATTAATTTTTTTACCAACCTTACTCATAATTTTGAGCAATCTATGATTTTTCGATAAATCGGTCCAAATTTCGTCACCCCTATGCATTTTCACCATTATTGAGTTAGGAATGATTTCTAATTGAGAGAAAGCAGATATTTCTATTGGTGTAATTAAAGCTATCCTATCTCTTTTCCAAGTGATCTAAACGCACTTTTGTGAAAGAATGGTCAGTATTGGTCTGCCACATAATCTCTAATGAGTTCGATTGACGTTTAATATAACACCGCGCTTTTTGCAAAGAATCAACCTTCAAGAGATGCAAATGTTATCAAACATGATGGAAAAATAAAAGAAATTACCCCAAGGAGGAAAATGCGCCAAATCAAAAGAAAAATATAATTTTTATAATACAAATTCTATGTATACTACTGAAATAAATCAGCCAAGTAGAACACTTAGCACTATTAATGGATTTTTTGTAGACTAAAGGCCAAAAATCGAAAAATATAATCTATAAATCTGATTATCATTACTACTCGTATCTATTAATTTATTTGTATCTATTTATTTAAACAACAATGTCATTGAAGTGTTTTAAACGTAGTTTGAAGTTTTTTAGTTTTTGTGTTCTAAAATTTTAATTTATGTTTTTGTTTTCATATATTACCTATATTTATTTATATATTTACAGCCATATTAATAAAAAAACGCTTATTCCAAATATATTCCACAGCTTAACTAAACCATGGAATAGGAGTTAAGTCCTGGCTTAAATATTTACATTAATAAAAACGAAATGTTCTCGGAATAGTTAAGTGAATTTTATCAAAAATCCTTTGAAAAAATCTACTACAACAAGTAAGCTATCTCATATTTACATATATTCTGTAGCTGCCTAAATTGATTGTCAATTGCTTGTGTCTACATAATTGTGTATGTTTATTGCTGTTTCTTTTGTAAATTATAATGAAAAATCAATTATGAACATGGAACATGGAAATCCTATATTTCTTTCGGAATTCCTCTTCACTTAGCTCTTTTATTGGATCATATCGGGGCTTATAGATTTTTGGTCTTCTTATAGAAAAATTAGGATTATCCAGCAAATCCAAACGGTTCAAGAAATCGTTAAAACTTTGTGCCATTTTTATAATTACTATTTCTTTTCAAAATTAATTTAGAAACTTCTTACTTTTGTTTAATTTTCTGATAAAGAAAAAACTAATTTGAAATTTCTATTTCTTATTCCTTCGCTAAACCACCTACTTCGGTGGTTTAACTTCATCATAGTTAGTAAACGTCACTTAACAGAAAATTTGTTTTATTAATGAAATTTCGCACTTAGTCCAGGACTTAAGGATAAACTTCCACTAAACCATCTTTATTAATATAATTGTTAGATTTTAACTGTTATATGAAATAAATAGTGTGATAAAATACAACAAATCTTTTCCTTTTTATCTTGCGATGTAAAGAAAAAGTTTTGGATTCATAAAAACAACTCGAGATTTTAATCGAACATGATATTACTCCTTGTCTACTTGTGTATCTTTATGTATATCTTCCTGTCGTCTACCTCGACTTAGAGGCTATTGTCTAATCCACTGTTGTAGGTATGGTCTGCAATTCCTTAAAATTGTATGAAAAAATACTTGTAACGGTATCAGTCATAGAACCTTTTTTCGACTTTCTCGTTAACAAACCGCTTTCTTATTTTTTTTTTGGAAATAAGGCCATTCTTGTATGTTCAGAATAAAATTATTAAATACATACAATTTTTATTTTGTATTTGCACTTTGTTTGTAGGTAGGTAAAATATTGTTTTATAAAATTTCAAAACGCAAAAATTTTGGATTTTAAGATGTCAGTCATGAACTAACAAGGAAATTTTCAAAAATTTTGTTTTAAAAGTTACCTTTGCTTATTTTATATATAAAAAGTAAAGTTTAACTCAAAAAACAATAAGAAAAATAAAATGAGAGTAGTTTAAAAAAATGCGTTTTTTTAACTTTTGTATGAAAATATGCTCTATACCCATCTAAAAACACAATCTTGTTCTATATTTTAATGCCTCATAATCTGTTCAAAAAAAGCCTCATACCATACAAATAAGCATTATTTGAGAAATAGGGTTATGCCACATATGCAATTTTTTTTCAATTTGTGATTAAAAAAAAAAAAAACAATAAATCGATCGAAGCAAAAATTAAAGTGTAAGCTGAACCCAATAGCCATTATTTTATAAAATTTGTTTAATGGCTTATTGAATGAAGATTTTTCTGGTATTCGAATTCGAACTTCAAACGTCATTTTCTCGAAACTAGGTTTTTGTCGTTTAGAGCACTCCAATACTGGGGTGACGATTTGCTTGCCATTTTAGCTTTTTCTCAAAGATCAAAATAAAAAAGCTCAAACATTTTTGAGATGTCTCCTGATAATGATTTTCTATTTTTTATTTTTTTTTTTTAGGGTAAGGTGACCAATTTTCAGAGGCATAGCCCGAGACAATCAAATTGAAAATTGTAACACGAAAGAGCAAGAAATACCAAAAATTGTATACATGCCTTCACTTTATACAAATTTGAATTCACAGGAACTTAAATTGGAAAAGGCACTTTGACATCAATCTTTTAACGTTTTCACATTAAGAAAATTCTTTCCCTAGTTGCATTAAAACCTGTTAAAAACAAGCTACATTCGATGATGTATAACAGGTATACTTGAGAGAAATGCCTCTCTCTAAAAAATGGGTGATATTATCTTCATATTTTATCCAAGGTTTTTTTATTGGACCGTTATGTGATCTTTTTGAGCCCACCTGAGATCGCAGGACATGTAAAAAAAAGTAGTTTTTTCATTGATATTATTGTTGATACGGTCAAACATCATTGCAAAACTTCTTGTTTCTTTTTATAGGGTTGTTTTTCGAATATACGAGTATTGTCGTTGAAAGTCTTACATCGATGAAGATATTGCATTCCATGCTCAATCCTAACTATACGATCCGGCCCTGAGTGCATGGTTGGTACAGTAGAAATTAAAATAGACCTTACAAATTCGCGTATAGGTATACCATGCACAAACAAAATATCTGAAACTTTAAAAATCCCTCACTGTTTGGTCATAAATTTACTAGTTGGTCTCTGCTGAGACATTCAGTTAGTCGTTGGCTTCAATCCCGACCGTGTTGTGTCTTCTCTTTCTCGGCGGTGTGACTTCGGTATTGTACTTATGATACTTATTTCTGTGCCGCGAAACTATAACGAGACTTTAAAAAGACAAATCTGTAACTTACTGCTATACTTTTGTTTTCAAATTTAAAATAAAACAAAGCACATGCATGCACCTTTAGTTTTCAACAAACAACAACGACCAACAACTACTTAAAAGAGCCTCGCTGGTTTCATGACCCGAAAGTTCCGACTCGGCCGTTATATTTTTGGTGCTTGGTTTGTGTGTGCTGCAGTAAGCCTTTTATCTTAAATCGGTTCAGATGTGGGTCTAATCAAAGTGAATAAGCCAAAAGATATTTGTTGTGATTAAATAAATATGATTATTTATACGAATTTAAAAATAAGTCAAATTATCCAATGCTTTCCATGAATACGTCATTCATTTATAATAAATTGTTTTGATCAAATATTTCGACGGCTAAGAGAAAAGTATCTTTTTAACCATATTTATAAGAATTTTGCACCAAACCAACAATAGATTTTATTAGGATATCTAATGATAAGACATCGTTCTGAAATGCTGCTGTTATTTTTATGGTAAGGAAAATTATTTCCATAAATTTCTTTTACATGAATTTATATAAAATTTCTTTATATTAAAAACAAGATATGAAAAAAGTGAGTTTATGAATTCTGAAGAATGTAATTTGAATGTAATTTCTTTGCGATTTGTCGATTTTTTTCTTAATATTTACATACAATGTGAATTTATACGTACATTATTTAACAATGCTTGTGGCAAATGGTGCAAGCAATTATAAATGTCGAGATGCGTGTCACAATCTGGTGTGATTATTACCTGATAATATATATAGATAAGAAAATTTGTGTAGCATGCAAATTTTGTTTATAAAAAAAATAAATTGCAGACAAAATATGAAAATTTGGTAATACATAAATATGTAAGTAGGTATAAGAACATTGCCAAATAAAATGTTTATAATTATTTTATGTTTAAAAAATTTTAACAAAAACTTTTTATTAAGATTTTGCCCGTTCATTTTATGTAGTTTCTTTTTTTTTTTTGTGAATGCAAATAGTACTAAATTTTTCAAATCGATCATTCAATCATTTTTAACTAAGGTGAAGAGAAATATTTGTATTGATTGACCATTACCAGGTACCAGGAAGAGATTTGCAATGCAACTGAAGACAGAGATTTTATTTAATTTGAAAATTAATTGTAATGATCAGATATTCGACAGAATATTAGTAAGCGTTTATTTGTTTGAACTAACTGGGGTGGCCGTGGCGCGATGGATGTGTGCTCGCCTGTGAACCTCATGATCACAGGTTCGATCCCTGCCGTCGTCTATGTCGTTTTAATTCCATTAAAAAACATTCTAAAATTGTCATCAATGGGTTGCTGGTTTACTCATTACATGTTGTTCAGGCATAACACTAACAACATGTAATTGAGTTAAACTAGTATGCCCAACAAGGATGAACACGAATAAAATAATGTGAACTATAAGCGACATAGAAATAAGACACGGCATTCTCCGCTTTAGTTCAGCCGCCAACCCTGGAGATAAAATATCTGAGACAACAACCTTCAGTCTCAGAACATCGTGCCACACAACTTTCCTATCCTTCTTTCTCTTCTTAACTTCACCACGCTCGCGCTGTGTTGAAACATCTAAAGGGTAATCTAATCCCTTGAGCGCTGGTAGATTATAAAAAAAAAAAAAAAAAAACTAAGCTAACTTATGTATGTACATATATGTATGTACATATATGTATGTACATATGTACTCGTATCATAACGCCAATTTAACTTTATGCTTAAGAGAATTATTTAGTTTTGAAAATGAACTACCTATTTATGTTTATTTTTATAAGGGTCATGATATAATTTAAATTAGGATTTTAATTTGTATATTGGACGGAAAAGCGAAAAACTCAACTACATACATACATATACATAATGTATATACAGCAGTGGCGTGGCGTCCATATAACACGATTCCTATAGTCTTCCCTTTTAGAAAATGCACAAATAACACAATCTACCAAATAAACATCGAATAAGTTTAAGTTTTCCATTATGCCTCTCGTTTGTATTTTATACTTTATCCAAACACATTCCACAACCAACATTGATCAAGAGAGTCACAAAAATACTCTTACTTAAACTTTTCAACTACCGTCTTATTTATTTGTTTTATATCCCTTTCTTCCCCAAGCATTGTGTTTCGGATCCTCTTTGTTCAACACCCGCTTTTATATTCAAAAAATAAAACGCTACATTCCGTCTTATAAAACCAATCTCAATGTATACTAGTAGAAGTTGGAATATTGTTTGTATTTTATTCTCCCTTTAGCAATTAGCATTGCCTTTCAGTAGGAAGATAAAACATTGCAGGAGTACAGGTGCTTCGTTGGACTCGCCTTTTTCAACCTTGTGTAAGAAATAAGATGGTATTCTTCGACTTATTTGTTTTTTTTTCTTTAATATGTCATATAAATATAAATATGGCATGTGGGTATTGTTGATTGTTGATTTGAATTTGATGTTGATTTGCATGCTGATGTAATATGCTTTCATTTTTCTCTCTCTTGATAATTTCCAATTATGAAATAAATCATGGTAGAATATATGGCAATTTGTCAGCAGTGTAAATTTAGCATATCTCTGAAGAGCACTTCTGGTCAAATAAAATGCATTTGCTTTATTTTTAATAGGAATTTAAATATAGATTCAATTGGCATTCAATAAAAGACTGTGTTGCACAGGTTCAATAACTTCAAATAAATCTAGTGTTTTGAAAAGCCAATTTGATAAAAACTTAATTAAAAATAGTGAAAAGTAAAATAAAAATACAGGAAAGCACAATTTACAGAGATGTTACCAATCTGATATAATCACATAAATCATCTATTTGTAAACTTTTGTACATACATAACTATTTATTTTTTAATTCATATTTTTTATATCATGATATTGAATTACTTGAAAAATTTAATTGATTTATTTGCTTATTAATTTCATACTTAAATATACTTTTGTTTTGTAATTCCTTATTTTTTATTTTTTTCATAACATTACATTAAATTTTCCTTAATGTACTGCATTTGCATTTGCCAAAAACGGTTTCTTTCAAAGCCACTTTTATTATGCTTTAAGATTATTTATAATTTATAAATTAATGATTTGAAGTATACAAAATTGGCATGAATTGCTTCGCTTGTTTACTTTGGAAATCAGAACTGAAATATATTTTTTAATTTAAAATACATATCGATATTAGAATTAATTATCGTTTGCAGGTAATTAGTCTAAGCTTCGACTTACCATTTGAAATTATTCACGCCACGCCACTGATATACAGAGATATTCAGCATTTAGCATCAACAATGGGTATCCGAAAACAACCCACACCTAAACTGAATTGCTTTTTCGTAAGATAGCTATAGGTACGAATGTATAGATTTTAAATTTACATACCTCTGAACGCATTCAAAAGTTGAGAGGATAACTATTTAAATGTTTTCCCTCAAACATGATTTAATTCAAAGCTGTCAGATCGCGCTCAATTAATTAGAAATCAGAGCTAAATTCTAGCAAAAAACTTTTGTGCAAGAAGCCCTTGCTCGAAAGACATGTTACATGTTCACTTATGTTTTTCAATCTCTTCTTAAGAATTCAGATGGGTATTATTATATCTTTTACATCATTATTATATATCCTTAAGATGTATGTAATTATATTGTTTTAAGTATGAGTCTTTGTCTTGTTGATCTTTATTTTAAATTTTTTCTTATTGTATTAATAGTTTTAATAGATTTATCGGAAAAATAAAAAACATTTGAAATGAAAGTATCTCTGCCATTTTTTACTTCACGAAGAGAAATAACTTTTGATATTTTTGTCTATTTAAAGCAACTGATGCATAAGCAACATTTTTAAATGAAAAAATAAATTGTTAATAATCAATTTATTTTATTACTTATAGTTATATTTATTTATTATTATTTATTTATCTTGAAAGATTCGTCACTTCCTCCACAGAGGCAGTACACACCTGATATAAATCTTACAGCTACTGGGAGGATATCCTATAATACTCGTACACAAATGAAGTAAAATTTATAAAAAAAAATCATGTACACTCATATTTAAAAAAATACATAGGTACATAAGTTTTTGATATTTTGCCGCGCATTATAATAGTGAGTTGCTCATCTTCACCAAAAATTAGTTTAAATAAAATACATTTCTGAAGTCCTGTATTGAAAATAGGGTGAATTTCGAACAAAATTTCATCAAGAAATAATGTTTCGTATGCTCTGTATTTCGTTTAACTAAACAAAAACATCAAGTGTTTTGAGATATTTTTAAGGTCAAACACACACTTTCTAACCGAAATGGACTACGATACTTTCATTGCAATTGGCTTAAATGTTTCCCAGACGTTTGGTTTACCAAATCAACTTTATTTATACGAAGTCAATTAAATTTTATTATTAAATCACATTTTAAAAAATTATTTTGAAAACGATAGAATAATGTGGAACTATCTGAGTCACTTTGGCTATTCTAACCAAGATAACAAAAAACGTAAAATTCAGTCTTGAATGAAAATGATCGAACTAGGTGAATAACATCCCAAACTTATACCATCAAAAATCCTACACAAATAAATGTAGAATCCCTTGGCATAATGGTTTGTGCGTTGGACTGTCATGCAGAAGGTCTTAGGTTCGATTCTCAGCCCTTGCAAAATAGTTTTTGAGGAGTGTACTGCCTCATTCGAGGAATTGACAAATCCTATAAGAGTATCTTTTTCCTTTTGAAAAGAGCTGCTTATTAGCCGTTCGGGATCGGCAGAAAATTGTACCTCCCCTCTATTCCTGGCAACACGCACACAGGAATGGTTAAGAGTTGTAAGTCACTAGGTCCTGGTTCTCTTCGAGCTGTTGCACCATCAAATTTATTTTACTGTCTACATAAATACCTTTAACTTTTTTAAATAGTTCTTATCATAGCTTCACACACCCAAAATCATTATTAAAATATTCAATACATAATTTTCGCTTTCATCAGAAACCTACACACACTTAATTAATCAATTCCCATTGGTAGCTCATCTCCATTTTAACTTGATCACGCAAACGCTGTATGTTTTGCTAATACATCACATCATTCATCTATGTATCATATTACCTCGAAGAGTGAAAAACATTATTAATACTTTCAAGTTAAGTACAAAAATTTAATAGACAGGTACATGTTTTCCCTTAATCCAAATGTCTTTACCAAACCACATAATCTTAAACCCGAATGATTCTTCGTCAACTTTAACTACAACAATAACAACTTTTTTAAAATAAGATGTGTTTTGTAATATTTAAGTGGGACACACATGACCTTTCGGTCTTTGTTGTTCTTCTTTCCCTTACTTCTTTGTTGCGATGAAGATCTTGTAAGAAACTAAAGAAAAAAATTTTAATTGATTGACTGGGACTCGTGCCAAGGAAAAATGTGCGATGATTGGGAAATAAGACAAATACAAAAAAAAGTAAATGCTTCAAAGCTCATCGTCATAGAAATTTGTTGTGATCATTTTTGTTAACCAAAGATGTTAAAATGTATGTACCTACCACATAGTATTATGACGTTTATTCATGATGTCTCAAAACGAAAGTGAAAGCTAATATGCCGATAATCATTATGGAAGATGGCTCATAAGTTAGGTACGTACCAGTTAATGTTCGGATTTTTTTTTAAGATGTTCATAACGTAGATTATATTCGTAACTAGAATTCTTAATAAATATCTATATGGAAAGTATATTTATAATGCATGTATTGATTTGTTTCATCTGTTACGAAAGCCTTTATTAGCTTTATTATTTTATAGAGAATCACATTTGATCTAAACTACTTGAATTGTTTTAAACGATTTACAGCCGTATTAATAAAAAACGCTTATTCCACATATATTCCATGGTTTAGCAAAACCATGGCTTAAATATTTACATTAATAAAAACAAAATGTTCCCGGAATAGTAAAATGACGTTTATCAAAAATCCTTTTAAGAAAATCTTCTACAAAAGTAAGCAATCTCTTTTTTATATTCTGTGGCTACCTAAATTGATTGTCAATTGCTTGTGTCTGACTGTGGACATTTCTATTTCTTATTCCTTCGCTAAACGACCTACTTCGGGGGTTTAACTTTATCATAATTAGTAAACGTCACTTAACAGAAAATTTGTTTTATTAATGAAATTTCGCACTTAGTCCAGGACTTAACGATAAACCTCCACTAAACCATCTTTGTTAATATGGGTGTTAAAGTTTAAACTTTCAAATGTCTGTTTCATATAAAGCAAATTACAACTACTATTTAAGAAATATTTTCAACTTAATAACTAGCTATACTAAATTATATTTTTGGTTGTGGACTTGTTAACAGCATTACTGCCCTTTAGAATATCTGTTTTTCTCTCCAAGTAGGCTTTGTGCACTCAAAAAAGCCCTTTCTTAATTTCCTATTACAATCAAATGGAACACATTAGAGCTGTGTAAATCGTTCATTTCAAATGATAGAATCGTTCAACAATCGATTACGAAAATGATCCGATCTTTTCAATCAATCGATCATTCGATCATTTTCATTTCACTGAAATGATTCAATACTGTTCCTATTCGATATTAATTTCGATTTCGATGATAAGATTGACTTGTGGCTTTGATAGTTCTCACAAAAAACTCTATTATTGTAGGCCATAAATTGCCAAATAACATCAAATAATGGCTACTTTGTACATGGATTAAAAAGTGTCGAAAAATTCAAGAAAAAGAGATTTTATTTATTCCTTCGGAAAAGAGCAATTTTAGGGCTTTTGGCTAACATTTGTTACGAAATATACTTTGTACGTCATAACTGAATTCGTCCTCTATTCGTCAAGTCATAAACTGTCAAATTCCATCAAAGGATGGCTACGATGTCAATGGATTAAAAAACGTCTAAAAATACCAAAAAAAAGAGATTTTATTTATTGCTCCGGAAAAGTGCAATTTTAGGGCTTTCGGCTGACATTTGGTATGAAATATACTTTGTACGTCATAACTGAATTCGTCCTCTATTCGTCAAGTCATAAACTGTCAAATTCCATCAAAGGATGGCTACGATGTCGATGGATTAAGAAACGTCTAAAAATACCAAAAAAAAAGTCATTTTATTTGTTGCTCCGGAACAGTGCAATTTTAGGGCTTTCGGCTGACATTTTGTACGAAATATACTTTGTACGTCATAACTGAATTCGTCCTCTATTCGTCAAGTCATAAACTGTCAAAGTCCATCAAAGGATGGCTACGATGCCGATGGATTAAGAAATGTCCAAAAATCCACATTAAACATACCGGATCCTGATACATTAAATAACATCAGTTCAACCCAACAATTGTTTTTGCGGCCTACAACATCAACGACCAACCCGATTAATCATGTTGTTCAATGCCGAGTTCAACCCAGAAGTTCCAGTCCACCGTCCGTTTGGCGTTCATAATCCACGTTGATTGAATCGGAAGAAATGGAATCAAGTAAATCATGATTAATCGAGTCAACTGATATCGAAAATCGAGACTCATTGAAATGATTGAGATTGAAATAGAAAATCGAGAATCCAGAATCGAGAATCATGTAAATGATTGAGATTGAGATCGATTAAAATGATTGATTTCGATCATCAATACTTTTCGATGATCGGATCAAAAAAATCGAATCGATCCCGATTGACACAGCTCTAGAACACATCCACCCGAGGACTGAGTTGCATATGGTGCATATTAGATGATGATAAAGATGATGATTTATCGAAAGTATTTTTTCCGTCCCAAAAATAATTAGATTCAACTAAGTACTAGATAATTGTAGCGACAAGTGTTGTTTAAAGCCTTCTCACAGTTTCTGGGTCAGTCTTTAAATGAAAGTGTATTTTCTTTCTAACGTTTAATGTTCTTGCCAAAAGAAGCCACTTTTTGTAGAATAAAGATTTCGAACAAATAGAAAATAGCCTTACAAAACGTTTTGTCAAACGGTTTGCTTGTAAGGCATTGCCATTGGTTAAATGTTACCCGAGGACTATGGGGTTCTAAAGATCTTTACAGAGCATCAACTACCCATATGCTTTAATTGATTAAAGCTTGTTTAACTTGTTTTTATACATTATGTCCCCATTATGTTTGTGTGGGTATATACATTACGTATGTATGTAAATTTTAGGTACAAATCAATCAATCAATATTCTTTATTGTTACAATTAAATCTATCCTGTAGTTTTTTGGTCATTGGCAATGAACAATTACCAATGAATAAAATAACAACTTCAAAGTTGTTAATTGAAAAACAGAAGCCGAAAGCAGTTTAATCCAATCCATGGTCAAACGATTATAAAACAACTTAATATAATTGTGAAAGAATATATTTTTTTTAAACACACATTCGAACAAAAAATATGTAAGAACTGCATACAAGAAAAAAATTTGTTTTGCAAATATCGTCTTAGTGATTAGGGTTTTTTAGTATGAAATTTGTATAACCAATTTAAAACATCATGTGAAACCATAGGGAGAGTGCGAATTTCGATATACATACATTACTAAGGATGTCTATTTGTATAAACTTGGGTGAAAAGAAAAACAACTTGGTTTGAATTTCTTGATATCATAAAAAGTTGGTTGCTTGTGGCTAAAAGAAAATGCTTAACTATACTCAAAATATTAAGTTAAATGAAAAAAGTGAAAAAGCTTTTGAGTATTATTTGACGCTAACCACTGAACATGAAGGCAGTTTTTTAATGTTCAAAGGGAAAACATGAGTATTCGATAGAAAACCAGCTTCCACGAGTTTTTTTTAAACGAACCACTGTCTATTTACTATTATTCTTATACCTTAAACGAGGGCGTAGTACCTCAACTGGAGATGAGGTTTCAATCCCTGTAAAAGATTGTTAACGCAGTAAACGTGAGAGGCAATGAAAGAATTTTATCAGATGTTATCAACTGTGACGGAGTAAACTAAACTTTGTATTGGATACTGCGACATATTCGGAGCTAAGGTCTAAGGTGTTTATTCGACTCCTCGTACTTCGATTACCCAGCCACGTGAACCTATTTAGTTGCGAAGTATGAACAAGTCTCAGATACGAACGGGCTTACTGTTGATGAACCAAGCCTATGTACATATGTATATGTACTTATGTGGAATGTTAAGTACATTAATCATACGCCTAATCTAGTCTATTTAGGTTTTGGAGGCAGACTAAAACAATAGGTTTTGAGTTTCAATTATGTAAGCGAGCGCCTTACGAAAAATCGAATCAAGACCAGATCAGCCTCGTATGCGCGTATATGCCTCCTCGGGGGAGTAAGTTAGTGACACCAAAAAACTGTTATACGAGCTCAACGATTAGACATATGAGTAATGTCCTAGATATTACATTTAAATTATGTTAGAGGGTTTTAACGACAAGGTAGGAAGAGAACACATATTTAGTAGCATAGTCGGAAAGTACAGCCTGTACAAACTCAGGTCGATCGACCGGGCGAAGCATTGTAATAGTTCTAATATCTCCACATAAGCAAGAGGACATGGAAATCACTGATCAATCAAACATTTACCAGATTGCCTAGCATGTGATCAACGTGAGGAACTCCCCGAGTATTAAGGATGTCAAAAAGTCCTCAGGATCCAATATCGACTTGGACCATTACCTGGTTGTACCGAAAGTACTGTAACGGATTTACCAGAGAAAGCCAAGACAAGGAAATACTGTGAGGAAATTCGACGTCGTTCAACGTCAATCGCCAAAGATCGCCAAGTCCAAGTCCATGTTCTACAAGTAAAAGTGGAAAAAAATACCGGCTTTTCAGAAGAAATAAGAAGAAGTACGAGTAGGAAATCGAGGGATATCAGAGGAGGAATGCCAGTTCAGAAGTTTCGCGAACATATTACAACTCCTGAACTGGAACCTGCAAGATCGATCAAGGAAACATAGAAGAATAATGGGAGTTGGTACTGAAAACCTGGACAAATAATTTTACCAAAGTGTACGATTGCGATGATGAACGAAGATGATAAACAGTTCCATCCACTCAATCTCGACGAAATGAACTTAGATTTATCTAAACTTGAGTCCGCTAAAGGTGCTGGAGTGGACGGTTTTGCTGACGCTCTGCTCAAAGCAGTGGGGGATGCCTTCACTAGGAGCTTACACCAGCTTATCTATAAAATATTGTCGGAGGAAAGCATGTCCGATCAATGGAATATTTTGTATATCTTGTTAAACTAAATAAGATTAGCTATAATGGTTGATTACTCTTAGAGTTCCCAGCGAGCATTAAATTACATTATATTACTTTTTACTAAGCTCTTCAGCCAAAATCTCTAATAAAGTTAATGCACAAAACAAGACGTTGACTCTAGTTATGGCTCAAGACCTTTTCCAAATTTCTTGTCACATATTACATTGAATATAGTCATATGCAAAATAAAAAAATGAATTTATGTTGTTATTTATGAATCACTTTTACCGATCGACAATATCAATGTGTAATATGATCAATTAAAATAACGATTACATCGACCGAACAAATATTAGCATTACGGCAAATATTTATAGATAAAAAAAAAGAATAACAGAATAATATGGGTTTGTAAAAGCGTGTGCTTTTTCGCGAGAATTTATACAATATGTGAATACTGGTTTTTCCCTTGCAGCCTTCAATTACCTTTCTTTTATTAATTTGTTTAAGTTAACTGGGGTTTCCCACTGAAAGGAAGAGACCTCCCCTCCTAGGTTTTTCCGCGTTTTGTCTAAATTACCCTGCATATTTAGGAAAATATTGATATTTTTCTTTTACTTAGACAACGAAATCTATTTAAGTTGTATTTTAGAACTTAGTATCGTCAGAAGTGTAGAAGTGTATATTATATTCATTTAATTGATAAGACCTTTTTAATTCAATTTTCAACTCAAATATGTCAACAAATTTCTTTTAAGTTTATCCAAAGATTGGAACCTTTAATCCTCAAAATTTTCAGCTGTTGTTATTAAAAACCCAATCAACCAATTCGGTTTTAAATTATTTTGCAAAAGCTTCTTAAAATCGATTCACAACCTCGGAATTTGGAAAAAATATTACCAATTATAATTGAATACCACAGATTAAACACACTTAAATCAAAATAACAATAAACTTTCTTGTTGGAATTGGTGATCTGGTGTTTAATGATAATAAATTAATTATTAAATATGACAGGCTTACAGATCTGTGGTTTCTGAATGCAAATAAAACTATTTTATTCCTCCTGGACGTTTTGTTGGTTTTTTTTCCCAACTTTTTAAAAATTAATTTAATAAACTCTCTTTTCCAACTGTTTTAGTTTTTATAATAAATCATTAAAAGTTATATTGAAGAAACAAATGAGTGATAAATTAGGTTTCCGGGAGAGTTTTTCCCTAATCTACTTAATAACGAAATCTAAAAATGCGTGAAAAGCCTCTTTGATTTTAATGAAATCTTGGACTTCTTGTCGAAATTTTGATTTTGATTTGGAATAAAAGCAGTTAGTTAGTCAATAAGACCTTCCCTAGCTTGGTTTTAAAAATCGAAACAATTTTTTTTCATTCAAGATATAGAAAAAGCTCTTAACAGCATTTAAATGCTTGAAAATTTCAATTTATTTTAGTTTATATTCGCCGTGGCCGTAAACTGTCAGCTCGTGCCAACAAAAAAAAAAATGTTTCTTAATACCCCTTTACCAAATTTATTTATTATTATAAAGACTGTCTTTTTAATTTAAATGTTAATTAAATGAACTTTGTAAAGTGTGTGCAATCGGGCTATGATTTTAAAGCACACAACTTCGTTTAAGCAACTATGCTCAATTATGATATTTTTCGGAAATAGAAAATTGAAATTCTAAGCATTTCGTGTCTTATGTCAAGCTCTAGGAAACCAATATAACGGGTGATTTTTTTGAGGTTAGGATTTCAATATATTTTTACATAAAAACGTAGAACCGGAAAGGTGCTTTCCTCTATTTTCTTGGAAAATTACAGATTATTTAGACTAGGACAACAAATGTTAAGAATTTCAAGATGAACATTTTTTGTCTTCTTCGATTCTTTCCTCCAACTAGTGTCTTATTCTTGCATTTTTTCCTTTTCAATATAAGGATTATGCCAAACGTTAATCAAGAAATTTGGTGATTTATAGCATAATATTTATATTTATGAATTTGTTTTTTTTTATCATTTTTCAAAATCTTTGCTGAGAAAAAAGCTAGTTCATGTTGAATATGCAGAATTTGAGTTGAAAAATAGGTCAAAGATGTTGAAAATTCATTATGGGTGATTAAATATAAGTAAACACTTGGAAACAAATTTATAGTTTGCTTATCTTTAATCACTTATATTAAATTCTAAGCTCTTGAAGTTTAATTTCTCATATAATGATGGATGATTGTTACTAATCTTTTATGTTTAAAAATCAAAGAACATCGTTATTTCATCAATAGAAGTTGAGTTTTTAATAATTAAAAATAGGTTCTCAACAAACTTATGTAAATAAAAACTTTGCAGTTTTTGCTTATCTTTCAACATGCATGCTATGAAAGCAGCACGAGAATGTTGATTGCTTAAGTTTTCAGTTAACTATGTTGAAAGTTAAATCAAGTAGTTGAAAAATTGAGCCCATTAATTCAATTCTGATCAGTTGAAAGTTAAGTTAAGCTGTTGAAAAATCAAAACTAGCACTTGAGCTCTAAACAAGATTTGATTTAATTTGTGCAATTTTTTGGAAAAATTAATGATTTTTGCTAGACCTTCAATGCATGTATGATTTTGAATTCTGAGCTTGCACGGGTTGCGTTATTATTATAATGATGTTAATTTTTTGTTATTCATGATGAAATATTCATTGAAATATCACCGAAAAAGTTAAATATTAAAACATAAAAATCACTTTGCAGCTAGTTCTCTAAAGGTATTGTTTACTATTGATCATTTATGTTGAAATGCGATATTTGCTAATTAACTACGACTATATACATATGTGACCCGCTCTATGAAAAAGTGGCTTATGGCTCAAAAACAAAATTTCGATAAATCAGCTGTTAAAAATAAACAATGCATTTCGTCCTTTTCTCGGTAGTTGTTCTCCTTCCTTTCCATTGCCCCGTGTCTCTCGTTGTTCAAGGGCACCAAGTGACCAATTGAGATGCAGTATTGTTTTTGCTCCAAATATTATGTTAGTTAATTCAATTCTATGTATTATCTTGATTCTGGATCTTCAATAAAATTCTGTTTTTCTTTCATTTGTGCTCTTCTTTGTCTACATTTTTAGTACACTTCTAAGCTGGTTCTGGTTTTCACCATGTGAAAGAGCGTCTCAAAAACTATCCTAACCAACAAAAAAGTGAAAAATAATTTTTTGAGTCATAAGCCACCTTTTCATAGACCGGGTCACATACATATGTTGGTTTTTCAAACGACTGCGAAGTGAGTTTCATATTATGTATGTTCGTTATCCACCGAATATTGCTTACAAGGATTTTCATACGATTTCTACGATACACGATATACAATAAAATGCTTAGATTCTTTTTATTTTGATGAAAATTTAACTTTTCACTTTTCTACCAGATGTTGAAAATAGAACACCGAAAATTGCTTTTGAAAAGTGCTACAACTATTAGATTTTAGATTAGATTAGGTTGATTTTTATTTCCACATAAATTTTAACAATGATTTGGTTAATACAATCAATATGATGCATGGCATTGCCGTCTGCCTGATTGACAACTAAAAGTATAGCTTTATATAGATTTAAAAAAAAAATATAAAGTGCAGTTTAAAATTAAAACGCTTCATTTAAAATTTGATGTCTGTATTTAAGTGCTGTTTTGCAATATGCATATAACTTTGTGACATCCATTTCCTGTAGAAGGCTTATGATTTCATTATTTGAAAGAAAGTCACTGCCTAGAGTATGTCCTCTTGTTTCTCTCAATATCGCACATCTTCCAACAAAATGAAAAACATCCTCACGCTCTTTCAAGTTGCACAGGTTGCATAAAATCGGTAAGTCCTCGCGGTATGGGATGTAGTTCAGATTATGGAGTTCTCCTCTTAACCGGAACATGCTCGAAATTTGTTCGATAGTATAGTTGTCGTGGAAGTAGTTTCTTTCCCGGAGATCGTAATCTAGTCTACTGTAAATCGTACGGTGCAGTGAACTTTTGGCTTGCTCCGTGTATTGTTCTCTTGAGGCTTCATCCAGACGAGCTATTAAGCGATATAAGGTTGGTTTCCATGAGGCAAAGTTACTGTAGTTCAGGTCAACATCCACCTGCTCGGCTAGTTCTATCCAGTCTTTAAACCATCCACTTCGGGATTGGATTGTTTGAAGAACTACTTTCTTTGGAAGACAATAACTTGGCATATCGAGAACTTTTAGGATGTAATCGATCTGCAGCTATTATAACGGACCGGTTGCATACAATTATTGTAGCAATTTTCAACAGAAACTTCTTAGAGTGTAGTATCATACTAGAATAGTTTTAATATTGTTCTAGTTCCAACTAAATTGTACGCCCATTTTTGTAAGTACGCTTAAGAAGTGAATATCCATCTTGTTACAAGTTAATGAACAAAATGTCATGTCAGAATGTTGACTTAACATTACCTACAGGCTAAATATGTATTATTTTTGTTTTGTTTTATTATGAAAGGCAAGATTTTTAGTTCATTTTCTTTCCGAAATTGTTCAATGTTTAATAATACAAAACTAGTAAGGTGAGCTTCAACTTTGTTTATTTTTATGCATATAGGTATGATTGTTTTCTTGTCTTAAATCAGCCTTCACCTAGCCTTTTATCGCATCGTATAGTATCTGATGTGAATAAACCTGTATATTAATAAGAAGAAAAAAATCGAGCTGTTTCCAAAATAAATATCGAAATAATTTATTTTTATTATTTGAAAAGACTATTTTGAATTTCATCAATATTTATTTTTGTCAAAATCAATAAAATTTCATTTGCACGCAAAAAGGCTTACTTATAAATAAAATAATATGTTCATGTCTATAATTAGAATTCCATGTTAGAATTTTTATCTCGAATTTTGTGTTTCAAGAAAGCATAATAATTGACCGTAATGTCTACACACCCTATCAAGTAAATAAATAAAATAAAATAAATTTGGAGTCTGGATCTTGATAGTTTTTAGAGAACCAGGGCCTATAGTAACTTACAACTCTCTGCCTCAACCATTCTTGTGCGGTTTATCAGCAGGAATGGAGCGGAACTACAATTTTCTCTGAGCATACTAAAATATCAAAAAAGGTAGATCTTGCTACATTAAATTCAATAATAATAATTTAAAAGGTGCAGAATCAGTTTTATTGTCTAACTCTCCTTGAGCACCTATACATACTCGTACAATAAGCAATAATGTATAAAATACTAAGGTTTTAGGTACTAGACTACAGTAGTGTAGTAGCGCTACAAAAGTCCATACATACATACATACATAATATGTACTTGTATGTTTCCTATTTCTTATGCTAATATTCTAAAAAACATTAACTTCTCAACTTATGTACACATGATCATTTAAGTTGTAAAAGAATCGAATTTTAATGTGCTTTTTTGAAGGAAAAAACAACAAAAATTAACAAACAAAATATTTAAATGATGTCAACCCGCAGAGGCACAGAGGTATACGTGCGAAATCACAGAACTTCTTCATATATTTTTTTAAGCGCCAAACTTATTTAGGAATGCACATTCATCAGCTTGCATGGTTACAAAAAACCCGTGCCGGCCTGAGGCAATGATGGTTTGATGATTAAGTCACATGATCAATTCCTACCATTAAAAAAGAAGACTGGACGCTGGAGCATGTGATCAAAAATTCGCAGAATTACTCAATAGCACACAAGCAACGATTGGATCAGTTTGTTAATAGAAATTACTTATCTTTGGCGCGTGAGTCTAACAGGTTTAAATTTCACTTGTTAATAGGTAGGTATACACTCGTACATATATATTGCATTAAATAATAGTGCTGGCAGTTTTTTAAGGCCGTGTGACAATAGATGAACCAAAGGAAAGGTATATACATACATATTTACTTAACTGTATGTACATTGTACATATCTATGTTAGTACATATACATATGTATATAGTCTTTTGATCTTGCTTAAAGTTTTATTATGGGTTCTTTTGGAACGTTTAAAGGATGAAGAATTACCACTTAAGTTTAAAATGATTTTTATGCGTGTTATGAGTGGCAGCGTTTGAAGAACGTTCCTTTACGTACCCTTTTATTATATACAGTGGGAGATTTAGGGGAAGGTACAATTTCAGGTTCAAATCCTTCCCTCTCTCCCCAAAAAACTGTAATTTTTTATTAAACTATTTAATTGACGGAATGGAATACCTATATTTGGTTTATATGTAAGTAAACCAATGTGTCAGTTTTTTTATTGAAGGATTTAAAGTATTAATTTTATTGACATACAGAAAAACAAACAGAGATAGATTTTTAAAAGCAAGAGGGGTGATTCTTCCTCTGAACTATGTTTCTCAGAGGAGGGATTTGGAAGATATAAATGGATTATGCAACCCCAGAGAGCGTATGTTGCATTTCTTGGAAAAGTGTCCTGTTTTGGTGGAAGCTAGAAGCAATACACTTGGAAAAAACTATCTCAATCACAATGCACTCAACTTAAACGAATCTCAGATAAACTATTTTAAATTTATGTTTCAATTTTGTATATTATAATCAGATGGCCGGTGGCGTAGGCTATGTTCAAGAAATTTGTGTCGTACACATTGTAATTTGTATGAAATAAAATCATTTGAAACTTGAACTTGAACTCATAATGGCAAGTTTGATAAAAATCAAAAACCAAATTGCCCTATAGTAACAATAATATGGCCATCGACGCAATGTACAGGAATCATGCGTCGCTAACGTTCACAAACACAAAAAATGGGCATCAATTTAAGGACATGGTTTTCGGGGAATCGATTTTTATTTGCAAAAAAGCTTTAATTTTAATTTACGTTGCTACCTAAATATTCTATTTTGACATATATGTAGATATCTATATTATTCTATCAATAATGAACCCACAATGTACACATTTTAATATATGTACCTACATAGATGAAAAAAAAAAACTACCCAGATAAGTAACTACATAAATTAAATTAAAACACCAGGAATCGCCAAAACATTAGACCTCTGGGCAGACAATAGTTGGCTCGGTGTGAACACTGACAGATGTGATCTTGTCCTCTTCTCCAGAAAATATAAAATTCCACACGTAGACCACCTTATAGGTACTGGATGCCAAACCATAAGAACATTCCAGGAAACTGTTAAGCTGATGAACTAGAAAAAAAAGTGGAACAACATTATCTATTTTAACAGATAGCATATATGTATATTAGTATGTACATATATCCATCGCTTTATATTGTTGTATTCATCATAAGCTTTTGCTAAAGCATAAGGAGAACAAACCTTAGCTGCAACAACATCAATACTTGCTTAACGACAAAAGAGATCTGGTCAAACCTGGATCTGAAGTGCTTTTAAGGAAAATTCACATGGGAGCGAGCGACCAACGACCGACGAATAAAAGAACAAATGAGATCTAAAATATTTTACAAGCCTAAATTCTTTACAAAAAATAGAGAAAATGGTAGAAAACTTATTAAAATAAAATTAAGATACATATTTAAATTTGGGATTTAGTTGCTAAAGTAATAGACATTTCACAAATTAAAACGCAAATTTGAATATCTTAAAATAAATTTCAAAAAGTTTTCTGCCATTTTGTCTGGTTTTTTATAAAGTAAAGAATTTAGGCTTATAAAATGTTTTAAATCCCATTTGTTCTTTTATTCGTCGGTCGTTGATGTTGGCCGTTCTAATGTGTATTGTCCTTAATCATTTCATATATTTAAGCAGATTGCTTATTAGCTTTCTAATAAGTAAGGTTGACGTGCCTTAGCATTCAATCCAAGGATTTTTATAGGAGATGTATAAGGAAGCAATTTGGAATACTTTTACTACAATGATCCAATTGATCTGAGAAATATTGAAATTAAGTGGTCTTGCATTCATAAGGAGCTCAAAATGATTTAACAAGCAGGGAAAAGCGTTCCTAAATCTATATATTATTACAGTGTTCCAAAATTTAGTCTAAAAGTGTTGGTTTTCCGCCGATAGCCACTTATTTAACCTAACATAACCTTGAACAGCATACATAAAAGCAAATAAATGGTAAATTGATCACTTTATACATAGAGGAAATTTCTCTTGAGCGATAAATCGCTTGAAATCTCTTAGACGGTGTTCACATTGGACTCACTCCGCCGACTTATTTTGATGTCTCTGTGTTTTTTCTCGTTCGCACTTCATGGTAAGAAAGAGACGGCAAAGTGAGGCAGGATTTTTAAAACAAATTGAAAATTAATGGATTTTTAAAGACATTTGTCTTGGTGACATAATATGACACACGAAGATACAGTGTATCACAAAAGTAAGTAAGACCTCATAAAAAAAAATATACTCAAACACTATTTGGAAAATAATTCGAAGTGCGAGAATGGTAAAATTGTTAACAAAAGTCCATCTACTATACACAAAATAATAACCAAATGAAATAACATTGGAAGTTTGCAAAATGACCCTCGATCAATGACCATGACAAGCAGGAATGCCGTATTATTGTTAGGAAAGTGAAGAGGAATCCCAAAGTAAGCCCATCAAAAATATCAGCAGAAATAACCAAATAAAACAAGTAAGTCATATAACCCTCAAACTATTAGACGAGTGCTCTACCAATCCGGTTATCATGGTCGAAGTATTAGAAAGAAACCTTACATAAGTAAAATAAATTGCCAAAAGCGGCTCTTCTTTGAAAAAACCAATGAATCTAAACAAGCAGAATTTTAGAACACAGTTGTTTTATTTGAAATGTTACTTTTTAGTTCGAAATAATATCAATTATCAATTATAGACAAAAATGTTAAGTTTTTTTTTAACATTACTTTCGATTGTTTGAAGGAAATGATCTTTAAACTAAGAGGTGCTTCCTTACTTTTGTAATTCACTGTATGTTTGTAGTGGCATAGCAAATGGCCAACAATTATGACAACTACAAGACGTCAAAGTGAGTCTGGAGTGTTCACACTACTTTTGAGTCTGAGCACGACAGGGTGACCTTACGTCAAAATAAATCGGTTGAGTAAGTCCAATGTGAACAGCGTCTTACTCGCGCTGGTAAAAATCGCTGCCACCGAAACCATAGCCTAAAAGACAACTGTTCATTATTGAAAAGTTTCATAAGCTGATTCGCAAAACAGTAAACAAAGAAGCACCGAGAAGAATCATGTTTGTTGACGGCGATTAAACAAGTAATGAAGTAGATACCTAACACAAAATTAACATTATGTACAACACTATAAATATATTTGAAGTTATTTTATCTTTGTTTTATTTAAAAAAATATTTACACAACTTTAATTAATTTTACAACGCATTTCGGAATAAATTCCATCCTCAGGTTTGATATGACATTTTAAATATATTTGATGTTATTTTACCTCTGTTTTATTCAAATAGGTATACATATGTATATTTACACAACTTTAATTAATTTTACAACGCGTTTCGGAATAAATTCCATCCTCAGGTTTAAAATGACAAATGACATCCTCAGGTTTAAAATGACATTTTAAACCTGAGGATGGAATTTATCGCGCCTATTGATTATTATATTTTTTGTGGTAAGGTATGTAAGTACTCAAACAAATGAAAGTTCTTAAACGCAAATTATTCTTAATATAACAGTGTCGCAATTCATTGAATCCTATTCCTTCACATTCAAATTGCAATTTAAAGGCGCACTTTGTTTTAACCCATTACTCTGCCAAGCACCACTGTTAAATTTCTGTTTTCTAGGAGCTTAGTTTTGATATAATTTGTCATTTTATTACTGTTTAAAAAAAACAAAATCAAAGAAAAATTAGTTATTTCAATTTTCTGAATTGAGTATTATAAAGAGCTTGAGGCCCTGGTAGCTAGTGCTCTGAAAATATTTATTGAATTTTGAAATTATATTATTGTTCAATAAAGTATAATAATAATAATAATGAATTGAGTATAAGTTTTATACTAAATTTGTAATGGTTTTCTTACACGTTTTTCAATCATCAATCATAAATGTACACAAAATTCATCATGATCTAAAATTAACCTTGTACGAGAACATTAAGTGAAAAGACCAGGAAGCTTACGGTCTCACCTTTCTTACTTAGCATTTTATTACATTCAGACATAAGAATTAACATAATTGCGTGTTCTTGTAATTTTATTCTTAAATGATGAGGTTATATGTACATACGTAATTGCATTTACATAGATTATATAAAATGAGATTATAGTTGTTTTTATTTTTAACTTTGAAACGTAGCATCATGGGTTGATTTTGTCATTACTTTTACATTTGTTGACCTACATATGTATGTATGTAGATCAAAGTTGATAGTAAAAACGCCTAATATACTGGTACATAATCTTCGAATGAATTACACTTGTCAGTTATTCAAAATATTTATTTATGCATATGATGCAACAAAATAAGGTTTAAAATCTAAAACCAGATCTTTTTTAAAAGCCTACAAAGCTGAGGGCCAAGAGAAAGCCGTCATCTAGTTTGTCTTAACCAACGTTTTTTTCTCACCTTCGCAAACGATCAGATACACAATATACATATGTATGTATATAACTACATACATATTTGACTTTTATATGCTTCTGTAATCAAAGTATAAAAGCAAACTTAGTAAACATAAGATGTGAGGGAATTGTTTATGTTTATAATATTATGTACATACAAACATGTATAATATTTAATTTATATGCGTTTCGTCTTCTGATCAATGTCTGTCCATCTGTCTAGTTCAGTGAAAGTGTATACAAGTGCAAAAAGTAGTATGTGTAAGCATTTTGTTGATTTTTTTTTTAAATATTGATGCTTCAATTTTTTTATTTACTTTCTCATTTTAAAAATTACGCAATATGTATTATCAATAGAAATGAATAAATCGATGGTGTAAGGCTGGCTGGTCACGTAAAAAATTGATAATGATGGGAGTGATAACGCCCGGTGAATATTAATAACGTTGTTTACATTTACGTTTTGTTACAATGTAGGTTAGCAATATTTTGTATCACCTGCATAAGTATTAAATATATTAAAAATATTTGGTTAAATTTGAAGAAAGATACTTTGCCAGCTGCTAATGTCAACTTAAAGTTGATTTGATTTTTGATTGAAGAAATATCTCAATTTTTTTATGACTGGCATGTATATTGTATAGGTAGTCAGTTCACTATTCAATGTACATAATGTACCTAAACAATTTTTCTTCACTTAACTGAATTGGAATCGGTTTCGATTCAGTGGTGGAAAATTTCTGTCTGCCTATCTTGACGTAATTTTAGAATCAATTTATTTTCTTTCTCAAGACCCATAGAGCCTAAAACTAGTGACTTACAATCCTCAAGATAAATGAATTGCTTGGCTTCATACTCAAAATAGGCGCTGAAAAATTTCATTTCGTATTCTTTTTTCAATCTGAAAAATATATAAAATTAAGTCAAGAAAATCAAGGTTGAAGTTTAAATTTGTGTAAATTTGTAGGGCCAGTTTTGAAAAAAAATTTCATAAGCACATAATATATAGTTTTTAAAATTCTGATAAGTAATAAAATGACTTTTGTATACATATATTGAAAGGACAAAATATTTTTGTTTCAACGTATTTTGATCAAATTTGCAAGTTATATGCAAACTCGAAATCTTATACAAATACAAGTAAATAAAAGAACCTAAGAATTTTAAAAATGTTTTATATAAAAACATGAATGTTATAACAGAAAAATACATGAAGCATTAAATACAAACTTGAAATTCACATCAAAGATCACCTTTAGTAGTTTAAGTATATATGAATTTATGCAAGAAAAACATTAAAATTCCAATAAATATTTTGTGAGAGTTTTGATATGCAATTTTCTTTAAACTTTTTACAGGCTCCTTCCTTTATAAATAGTTTTTCACCCATTTAGGCAATTTTTTAAAAACGAAAGTTTTTTGATGAATTATTTGAATAAATAATAATTTTCAAAGTTATCATTTTGAAAAATTAATAGTTGTTCCCCAGAAAAATTTGCGTAATTAAGTACTAAATTGGCTTAAATTAATTACGTTACGAGTAGAAGTCTATAACACTAAAGTACGAAGTATGTTAGAAAATCAAAAACAAAATTTGAATTTTTCCGAATTTGCTAAAATTCTATAGGTAGCAATATATTGATACGAATATAGCTTGAATTGCTTAAAAAATTAAAATAAATTTGGTCAAGTCAATTTTGAGAAAAGTTATATATATATGTATATAGTGCTTGAAAAATTCATAATTATAATTTGTTTGTATTTTAACTGTTTGAACTCGATTTCCTAAAATATCCATGGGTTGGTTAGAACAAAATTCTGCTTTTCAAAATTCTATATCTCAAAATTTCATTTTTCAAATTTCTGTTTCTTCAAATTTTGCATTTAAAAAAGCGAGAGAAGAAAATTAAAAGCACTGCCCCAGTTACAAATATCATATTTCAAAAGATGATGGGTTCACTGGTCAAGTTTTTAAAACCTTTCGAATTGAGCATAAAAAAAACTTGCCAAGTAAGCCCATCAAATTTTAGTCAGTAATCATTAAATAATAAAATTTCTCTATTACATTGTAGCTGTTTCAATATTATTCTACTTTAAATATTCGGTATTAAACCTTTATGAAGCATCAACTTGGCGTACTTTTAGATCTCAGTACTTTTCACGGCTGACTTGTTACACAAAGGTTTTTGTATAGAAGAACTTGGCTCTTTCTTTTAACATTTATGTTTTTGGTCTGATCTCACTCCTTTTTGCAAAGATTTAAATATTTCGTCATGTCAAAATCTCGAAAGATACGGAAAGATAGAAGGGTGGACTCTACCTACTAAAATCAACTTAGTTTATAGCTTTCTATTTCTGTTGGTATATTTTCTTTTTGTTATTGGTTGTTTTGATTTGCGCTTCAATTATGTATTTCTTCTCGTCCTGGCAAGATACCTAACACTAACATGCCTACCTTAATTACAGCAATCGGAAGTGATCCGTATAAATTAAACATTTTCTCAGAAAGTGTGCGGATACCACGCCTCCTGAATGGAAAACCTCAATTTTTTTTTCCTCTATTTGCATGACAAGACATACCGTTGTGCAAAAGTACAAGATTCTACGATGTCGGGAAGTGCTCCATAATTTTGATGATCTGTCAGTCAGTCAGTCAGTCAGTTACGGTTTTTGTGATTTTTGAGGCCTTATATCTCAGGAACCGCTTAAGCTAGAAAATTGAAATTTGGTGAGGCGCCTGACTAGCTTAGCATATATTCGGAATTTTAAGTTTCTTACTTCATTGGTGCTGAAGATAGGGAGGAGTCAAAAACCGCCTGAGTTTGTTCCTGTAAAAAGGGTTTAGTGCCATAAGTTGGCTGGGTACTACCGTGCCCTTTGATAAATAACACAGCGCTAGCAGTTAGGAAATAAGGAGCGGATTGAAAAGTATATGCCGATGCACATTGGTTTTAAATGCTAGTACATCACAATGACGGAGGGGGGTGTTCAAAACGAGTGGGGTATAGTATTCCACATACTTAGTACGGCTAAAGAATGAATCTCTGTATTTTACAGTACGCCCGAAATGAGGCTTAAGGGTAAACTAATGGGCATTCTTAAAAATAGAGTGTTACGGCGAAATTGTTTCAAGGGAGGAATGCAAGTGGCTATTTCATTAGAGCACTTTTTATAGAAGAAGCGATAAAACAAAGTAAGACAAGAGACATTACGACATGTTCGACAAGACGACAAGAGTGTAAGGATCGGAGCAATCTGTTCAATTTCTTTTTAATAATCCTAACACTGAGTTCCCTTTGGCGACTACAGCAGCAACATGAGGAGCAAAAGAAAATTGTGAGTGAAAAGTAACAAGTAGCAATGTATGATGATTAAACCAACCTGCTAAGAAAGATTATGTCAATATTCATTTAAAGTTTTCTGTTCTCAAAATTTTATCTTTGGAGTAGTTAGCAATTCATTTATTAACAATTTCATATACACTTACAAAACCGTCAGCTCGAGTAGCAACTTTAATTTTGTTGTTATATTTTGATATAACAAAATTTCATATAGTTTAGTTCTTAAACACTCAATTTTCGGAATAGTTTTCCTTCTTCCACCGATGTTTGTGTTTATCTCTCTGTTGCAATCTGATCTATTTGACTCTGTATTTGAGAGTCCTGAAAATGTTTAACACCCAGTTCAAACATTACTTGGATGCACTATTCAGATTACGTTCTTCTACCATCTTCGTTCCCGGTCTTAACCTTTTCTTGTACTGATTGATGTAAGCGGTAAGATATCAAACATAGACTTGTTCTTCCTTTTAGTCTTTTGCTTGTCTAGTGCGTTGTTGACTGCCCTCTTAAACTGATGGATTGCTTTTGCTCCACAGAACTCATTGTTTGTTGAAGTTAACGTAGCTCGCTATTTCTGTAAGCTCACTTTCGGCGTTGTAACGAAATTGCTTTTAGTTGGCTTTCTCTATGCGTTGGACAGAGAATCATCCCAAATGATCCGAATTGATGTGAATTACTAGGCCCTAGTTCTCCACGAGTTATTGTGCCATCAAATTAATTGTTGTTACTGATATTTTCTCCAAAAATGATATTGCTATACTACAAAGGGTCAACAATATCGAAAATGGAGAATATATAGATTTGCCCACTATCATTTTTCAAATACCATTATTTCAAGAAAAATGATGAAGACTCAAAAGTCAAAAATACATTTTTTCTGCTCTTTACTTTTTAATGGCGAAGTTTTTAAAAATAGTTTCAACTCACTTTCATTATAATAGTTTTTAGAAAAAAGAATAACAATTTTTTCCTTCTTTCAACCTTTAATAACTTTTGAACCTCACACAATTTGGAAGTGTATTTTTAAGACACTCTTCTGTTTTTACACTGTTTTTAAAAACTCAGTTTTTTTTGGCAAGCTTTCAAAAATCTCGACAGTTGTCGAAAATTAATACAAAGTTTTCAGTCTAATTTCTTGTCGTTTCATTTGCACACATTCATAACATACTTTAAATTATCATTATGTATTTAAAATTATTTTTCTTCTCTCTTATTCTATTATAATATTGAACTTTTAAAATAACAGTTGCGCATTTTTATTCGCCGTGTCTACATGCCGATTTTTAAGAACATTTTGCACTTGAAAGTAAATATATGTACATATGTACTTATATATGTATGTATATTATTTGTAAAAGGAGCCTTTTCTTCCATCATTGCTGTATTCTTTAACAATAGTTCTTTGCATTTATCTAAAAAATTTAAAATTCTGGTAGGCTTACATTTATAGCAGAACCTTTTTTACAAATACAATTACAAATTTGAAAAGCTTCTACAGCCAGATCGGTACCTAGTTTGATGTCTCTAGTTTTGCACGCCAAGTACCCTCCCACCAAAGTCGCGTTCTTCCTCTACTGCTCCTCGGTATTGGAAACATTTCCGGTCTTTGAAAATACGCTCTACATGTCTTTGTAGATTGACTCGTTTGAACCAACTGGTGTCGCTGTACAGTTCGTGATGGTTATATCTACTTCTATACTCTCCATCTATTAACGACCAAAAATCACTCAAAGAATTTTCCACTATAGATATTCTTAAGCGTTCTAATTCACATTTGACACTGTCCATTTCTCTGAACACGGAAGATTTTCTTAATTGCATCTTAAAGAGAGAAAGTTTGCTGCTTAATGCGATTTAAATTAGCAAAATCGCCAATTTAACCTAACATTGTGCTTAAATATTCCGCCAATATTATTTTAAGAAATTATCTTTCTTTTATACGGATAAAATCTTAGTTTAATACAATCTGAATCACTTAACCGATTCTAATAATATTTCCATACATAATGTAAATGAAGTAAAAGGAATGGTCACAGAAAATGTTCTCAGACTAAGATGTCCGATTTTTTTTGGACATGATTTTATTCAAAACTCAAGGCAGAGGTCGATAAAATATTTATTTTAGCGCATCCTCTTCTAACACAAAACATACTTCAATACTAACTTTTTTTTTTATTTTTCATTATTATCCCACACACGGTATCGGCATGCAAAATACATATATGTACATTGTTCGTCTTCCCTATCATTCTAATTTTAAGATTCATGAAAAAATATAATTAAATAATGTAAGATTCAGTGGAACTAGATATGATTGGAATCCTGCATTTTACGTTGTTGATGAGCATTTAATGAGCTGTTGATAAGCTTTTAATTCACAAAGAAATGTCATAATGATCTACAAAAGTCCTTAAATATATAAACTTCAAGTAGATACTTAAAGGTTTTTCAATAAGGGCAGGCAGATGACGCTGCCGGCCGAAAACCTTACTCTTTGAGAATGCATTATCACCTTGTGAGCTTCGTTTTTTCGGCCAAAATTGGATCCTCTTCCAAACGCTCCGAAGCCCAGTGAACGAACAAATCGCGTTGTCTATTGTCTTGATCTTTAAGCTCTTGGATGAGTTGGATATTTTACGGGTGTAGGCTCAATTCCCGACGCAAAATTCGCCAAGTTAAGTTGAAGTCTGCGAAAGTCCGAGTTCTTGTGCCCGGAGAGGAATCGGCTGCCTCGGTTCCTACAGTACACTTGCATGGAGCGCGGCGATATTTTCGGCCGATCTTACATTTCTTTGACGTAAAAATGTGGGCTGATTGATTACCGACCGGTCGTCTCAAATTTGGCCACCAAACGTCAAAAAGTACTGTATGAAGGGTCACCACGTTTGCCGTAAAATGGGCGCAGCGCTCGGGACGTTTTCACTAAGGAAAATCATGTTGATAATAAAGATCAATCATTTGGTCGTGCTGTTCAATCCTGTTACTTGCCATTGTAATTTAACGTTAGTAACGGAATAATAAACAACAGATTGACAGATGTCACCCAGGCCACCACTAAAATCTATAAAACGCTTGAGAATACCCGGTATGAAGTAGCATTCCTTAAATCTAATTGCAAAAAGATAACTTTATTTGGAAAGCAAAAATACGCACAATCACTTTCCAATATATACCACTTGGTGGGTATTAATGAATGCAACACGCAAAGTACGAGTAGAGATGTATAAAAGTGTTTCTTAACAGGCATAAGCGAAACTTGTTTTGTTGCCTGCATCTGCAATCTGCATTTTACAGGGCTACTTTAAATGGATATGTAAAATCGATTTCGAACTGGTAAAACAGGTGAAATAAGAAAACAAACTGAAAACTCAATACAAATATGACCTAGATGTCATTGAAAGACAAAAATATATCTTTTTGTAAGAAATGTTGTTTATTAATGTGGATAATTGAGAACAAGACAATATTTTCACTTAGGATATACATATATAGGCTTTATGTGGAATTTATGAATTCGAGGTTTCAGGCAGAGTATTTATTTATTGTATTGTAGACAAAACGAAAACTGAATACTACGCCTTTTCGTACAGCTGTTGTGAAATCTTTTTTATGGATGTTTAGAATTATTCAAGCCACCCGTTAGTAAAATTAGAATGGATTTAAACCATCATCGCAAAGTTTTGGACTTACTACGGTGTTAAAGCTGTTTAAGTATGATAATGATACTACATAGATTAACCGAATTTAAACATGCATATCTTATTTTGACCAAAATATCACATTTGTTTTTTTTAGACCTATTTTATATTGCACAATTTACAGAGATTGGTGTATATGCTAAGTTACTTCTACCATGTAATGAGATTTTCTTTTTAATCAATACGTAGAGTTAGTTTAAATGTTTGAATTGAAGGAAAAGCTACGATTAAAAACCTTAATTAAATCAAAACAAAAACAAACAAAGATATGTGCATAAAGTGATAGATCCCTATTACGTGTTTTGAGAGAAGTGGTGGGTAGAACAAATACAAAGCGAACAATGCCATCCTCAAAATAAATAATTTTTTAACTAAACATAAATTTGTCTTAAAAAAAAATAATGAAAATAAAATAAAATAATGAAATACAGCTGTATATAAATATTTAAATAAAGAAATCAAGCATGCCCGATGAATGGATCCTCAAGAGATCAAGGAAACCCTCTGAGCTGCACCAACTGCAGAGGCATAAGTCTCCTGAACATCGCGTACAAGATCTTTTCTGCCGTTTTATGTGAACGTCTGAAGCCTTTCGTCAACAACCTGATGGTTCCATATCCGTGCAGCTTTATACCAGGAAAATCCACCATCTATCAAATATTCACATTACGGCAGATCTTGGAAAAAACCCAGGAGCTGAAAATCAATACCTACCACCTTTTTATCGATTTCAAAGCCGCGTATGATAGCATCTAAAGGAACGAAATACTCGTATATAGAGCAATGTCTAGTTTTTGCATCCCTGACAAACTTGTCCGTTTGTGCGGAATGACGATGGAGAACACAAGCCATCAAAGTCGGAAAAGATCTCACCGATGCATTTGATGTTAAAAAAGGGTTAAGACAAGGCGATGCTTTACCGTGCGACTTCTTCAACATCGTTCTTGAGAGAATAGTGCAAAACTCACGCGTCAAAACAAGTGGCACAATCTTTCAAAAGTCCGTTCAATTACTCGGATACGGGGGCTAAATTTACATTACTGGAAGAACAAAGCGTGATGTTAGTATCGCATTTGTGAGTATTGAGACGGAAGCGAAGAAGATGGGCTTAACGAGCTTACCACAATTAATTCAGACAATAACACCAGAGTTGAAATCAAACAATTGAGTAGCAAAGTCCTCTCTCGACCAACTAAAGTGTCCCTCTCTAAAACTTACATCATTCGAGTGATTGTCTATGGTGCAGAGACATGAGCAAAAATTTTGAACATTTAAAACCTGCTCTTAATCAATTTTAAAATGGGAGTCGACTATAAACATTCAGCCGTATTTATTAGAATTCGCTAAACGCGTGAATAGTTATGCAATGCATAAGGACTTATTCATCCACTATGCAAATTCATATTTATAAAGCATTTGCCTACCATGCATAGTTATAATGAGCTTGTGTCAAATAAAGTACCAAAAAGATAGAATCTATTACATTTAGCCTTCATAACACTCAGCTGTTCGTAAAAAAATAAAAAAAAACATCTTGTCTGTCTATCGAATTTAATAAACAAAAACGAAACTACCAAAAGCTACAAGAATTCCAACAATTAACTTTGATTCATCAGATAAAGTATGTTATTATCTCTAGCAAAATACTGGAAATCAAATTGTTATTCGTTTCATTCTAGCTGGAATACTCCTCAGACAAGTTCTTGAGGATAAAATTACATAATGCAAAATAAAAATTACAACACTAACACACCGGATGAAGAAGGATGCGTTCAGAGAGATCACCAACAAGCATATTTATCTATTTAATTCTAAACAATTTTCAATTCAATTTGTTTTTAATATATTAGTATAACATTTTTGTTTCAATAAATAAAAATAACACAAAGTTTTAGTTTCAATATCAAGTCAAAGGCATTTTATTTTGTTGATAATCTTTATAATTCAATGTGATGTCAAAGTGAATGTGACAGTCCAATACTAAAATGTCCTTATGTAGGCACTATTCAACCTCCAAACGCGTTTAGCTTATAATGCCTCTATTCAACGTCACATAAGTGTTATAAATAACGATTTTGCGTTTAGAGGCATTATAAGAGTTGTATAGCCTTATGTACTCACTATAATGAGTTTATAAATATGGCTGATTATGTTTAAAACGAGAACCTACATTTTGTTAATTTTAAAGTATAATTTATATTTTATAATTTATATTTAACAATAGCAAATAGCTACTTTGTTTTTTAAAAGTATACTTTATCCATATTGGCAATGGTCATTTCATACCAAGGCAAATTACCTATAGTAAAAATGTTTACTGATGTTTTATGATTCTTTAGGATGTGCTTTGTAAATAGACTTAATATTAGAAATGCAGAACAAAAGTGCTTTACGCTCTTTAATTTTGCAATTTTGTGGCGGGCGAAGGACAAGCAAAAGTCTGTACCTACAAATGTAAATACATATGTATGCATGTACTGCCAAATGAACTTGCGACCTGCAACAACAAAATTAAGTTTTGTTTTATGAATTAGCGATATATGTATATTTTATTTTCACCTAAAATAATTTAAATGAGGATAAGCAATCAAAATCTGCATCTTTTCTGTGCGAAAAATTATTTGGTTGGAAGCTGTTTCTGTTTCTGTTCTTTTTAATTTTTTGTTTGTTTGTGTGTTTGTGTTTGAGTTATTGTCAAATTAAGGGTTGTATAATGTAAATTCGCCCGGGTTCTGTTTTTTTTTGCCAAGACTTTTTCTCACATTTCTAAGAAGTTCTTTCTGCTTAGACAAGTCAGATCAGTAGATGTATGTTTCATTGCAGTTTGCGCGCTGAATTTTTTTAGAGTTGCACTTGCAGGTGTCGTGGATGTCCGAACAGATCGCGCAGTGTGTTTTAATTTGACAAATTTTTTGTCCATGCCCGAACATTTGAAAATTGAAACACTGTAACTTTTTGTTTGCCGTCGGGCAAAGTCAAGTTCAGTTTGAGTCTTAAATAAAGATCTCACATTCTTTTTAAGTTCGGCGAGTCTAATTGTACCCCTTTCTAGGAACACTACATTAAAAATGTCAGTGAATTGTTTATAATGCTTTTTATTGGCGAAATAAGTTAGTTTTTTAGCTTCAGTTGGAAATTCGACGAGCCCAAAGAGTACAACTTCAAAAAATCTAGTTGAAAAAGACCATGCGTAAAGAATTGGCAGTTATTAAATTTGAATTCAGAACACACTTGTAATCATCACTATTCAATGCTTATTGGCACTTTTTTCATCCAATAGTCATTGATGTGTATTTCACTTAGCAAGGAATAAACATTTTAACAAGATTTTTGCAAAACACAGATAAAAATGTCTCAATAGAGGTTTTGCCATGTTGAGTGCAAATAAAACAAACATTCTCAAAAGAATTTAATCAGTATCAGGAAATATGAAGATTATGTCTAGAGGCGGACATTCATCCGCTTGTTTAGATTTTGTATAACTCCTTTGAACATCAAATGGACCAAAACGCGAAAAACGAAACCACAAAGAAAAAAAAAATATTTCAAATTTCGCGGGCTTTTCGCCATTTTTATTTTTTATACATCCCAAAGTAACGAGTAACATAAATTTCAAAGAGATATTCGTTACTTATTTCGCGATAAACACGTTTTTCTTTGATTCCTTGAAATAAAAAAAAAAAATTAAAATACAAAACGAAACAAAATGGTAAGTTTTATTAATTCAAAATAAGTTTTTTAAGTGCTATCCGTTTTGGTCACATTAAGCAAGTTTTGTTGAAAGTATAGGGCTTAAATATTTGGAAAAACAAATTGAAATCAGCATTTAAAATAACAAAGAAAACCACCGCAATATTTAATGTAACGTAACAGTCCAAGAACCTTAAAAGTTTATTTTTCCAGCTTCTATTATATCAACATATTAATTAAACCATATTTTCTCTGAGTAGTTGTAGTCTATTTTAAAAATAAAATAATAATTCTGTTGTTTAGAACAGAAAACCGTTTGTAACGTAACAGTCTTTTTTCGTTTCAAATTAAAAAATTGTAACTTTGTTGATTTCATAACCTCAATCATACTTCTAATGTTTAGGGAAAGCTTAGTAAGACCCAAAAGAATAAAAACTATGAGTCTTATCATCGTACCCGATCGGAACGTAATTTTCTCCGATTTCTACGAAATGTACGAATTTTGTATGATTGTAGCCATTCCGATAGGGCAATCGGAAAAATCTACGAAAATAAAGTTTGTGTGCGTTGAAAATGTCAAATCCTTGCGTTGCATGCCGATGAAATGTCAAAAGGGCAGCAACGCATGGTGAATTCATGCGATTTATGAAGATATTTGATTTCCGATTTCTCCGGCAGCAAATTATAAGTGGAAAATTTTCCAAAGAAAAATTAAAAACGAATAAACTTTTATAATTTATAATTACACTGTATTTGAGTTAGAAAATATTTGATATATTTCTTAAAAATATTCTTTTTTCTTTATTTAATTTTCTTTATTCATATCTTTCCGCTTCCAATAACACTGCTGCACTATCCATGATTCTTCTTTGCTTATTTGACACGAATCAACACTTTATTAATTTATTGGCGCTTACGTTAAATACACGCGTTAGTAAACGTCGGTTTTTTCCGTTACGAAATAGATACCATGAAGGAAATAAACGTTACGATCGTAAAGATACGATGATAAGGCTGTATGCATATATGTATGTAAATAGTTTAAAAAGGACGGAAAAGTTTGAGAAGTTGTTGAATTCCAAATTAGAATTGATTTACATATATTTAATTATAAAACACTATTTATACTAAAAGTTTGTTTAAATTCGATAAACAAACTTAATAAATTATTACAATGAATGATTGATAAATTTATCATAAATAAAGTAAAATATTATTATTTTTAAAACTAAGTGGAAATACTTAAAGTAAGTTAGTGGATTAATGGATCGCCACAATTTCGATATGTACTTACCTATAATGAAAAATAAAGTTTTTTTTTTATTTAATTTGTATGTTACATAAGTTACCCTTTTTTAATGTCTAACGATAAGAAAACCAAATAACTCTAAGAAAAATACAATTTTAGTCATTTTCGATGCTGACTTTAACTCTTTAAAGAGCCAAGATCGCACGTGTAACGTAACAGTCTTTTCATGTAACGTAACAGTCCCAACATTTTTCTTTCCACAGAATCTAAAAAATACAGTATTTAGTGTAATTAATATTTTATTTGCTACTTCCTTTCTTAATCTCAGAAACCTCGTACCTCACACTAAAAGAGCAGACTTATTGCATAATGTAATGCAACCTCAAAATCTACTTCCAAATTCATGTAACGTAACAGTCCTGCTAAAACATTTTTAGCGTTTAAATGACAGGCCTCACTGATTTTTAAATTAATAGAAAATATTAGTTAGGTAGTCTATTTTGAGAAAAAAATAATAGATATTGAAAAAGTATTCAGTTTCATATATTTTCAGGTAAATTTGTATCGAAATATGCCTATGGATGTAACGTAACAGTCCGCGTTTTGGTCCAAATGTAGATTTTTTTAGATTAAGAATTTTATTTTTCAATTTGTTTTATATACAATTTGACCTAAAACTTACTTATTACTAAATTAAATCTTGTTGGCTCAACAATAGGGGCCCAACGTTCTTCATTTGACTTTACATAATGCTATTTGCTTACAATATCATATCAATGTTTTCTTAATCTAATTCATGATTTTTTTTAATATTAACTAAATAATAATTTTTGCTGAGTGGGCGTTTTACCCCCTGTAGTAATGATGGTTGTTCTTCTCGTAAAAGGGTGCGTTGTCGTTGTGGATGATGTTTTCAAATTGATCGTCAGTGATGGCTCGGGTGTATAGATACTTGTCACTAGGCTCTAGTTCATGCTGGAGAAGTTGTTGCACTTCTGTGTTGGGATGATCTTCCAGGTTCCTGATGATTTTTCCGGAGAGCTGCAGTAAATACTTGTCCAATGGTATTAAATTTTCTTCTTTATACAGATTCCTTGTTGGTATATATTTCTTCGTCAGTGTGTTACGGTACAGTCCAGTGCAAATGCGGAGCATCTTTCTTTCAAAAAGCTTCATCTTTTTCATTGTTGTAGGTGAAATAGTAAATAAGATGGGAAAGGCGTAGGTCAGAACAGGTCGGATAAGTTGTTTGTAAACAAGCAGCTTAGTTTTCTTACTTAGTCCATTTCGCCTCCTGAGAAGCGGATGGACCAAGTGCAGAGAATAGTTGTCTCTCTTCAACATCAAGTCTGCATGCCTTTTGAATTTGAATTTGTTGGAAAAGTTGATTTCCAAGTACTTCGTTGAAGATTTGACTGCCACTTCAGTGTTGTCTGGAAACTTTATTTTGATTGCATCACAGCGTGTTGCAAACGCTTGTCTTCGAATGACAGTCACTGGTGTTCGGAAGCAGATGAGTTCAGTCTTTTCGCTGTTTATCCTCAGTCCCCATTTGACATAGTATTCCCATAGGTTTTTAATGTGCTCTTGCACTCTCCTGGCAGCAATTTCTGGTGAAAAGGCGGTGGCATATGTGATTGAGTCGTCTGCATAAAGCTTCGTCTTTGTACCTGGTATGTTGGCTGGTTGATCAGCAATGTAAATGTTGAACAGCAGCGGTCCAAGTTTTGATCCTTGAGGAACTCCAGCGTTAATTCCTTTGGTTGATGACCAAGTTCCGAGGGTTTGAATAGTAATCCTTTTATCCAAACGCGCTACAGTTGTTTCCTTTTTGTTGAGTCCAATTGTAACATCAGTATGGAGTCCCAGTAATAGATGTAGGGTAGAGTGTTTATTTCGAAAGCCATACTGAAACTCCGGTATGACATCTCTTTCTCTGCAGAAAACGTTGAGTTTCTTCAATATCAACGCCTCCAGTATCTTACTCATGCAGCTGAGCAAAGAAATTGGCCGATATCCTTCAACAATTGCGCGGTTGTTCTTCTTCGGGACAAGGACCACTTTTGCGGTTTTCCAGGCTGCAGAGAAATATAGTAGCTGTTGTTCAGGCAGTTATTGAAGATTATAGTCAACAGGAGAACAGCAAGATTTGGTAACTTTTTAAGCACGTAATTAGAAATCTTGTCGCTTCCTGCTGATTTTTTGGAGTTTCCAGTGAAGATAGTGTCAGCTACTTCTTCAGGTGAAGTGAAAACATCTGTCAGCGTCGGCTCCGATGATGGGTTTTCCTCGTTGAACAGGGTCACGGTTTCGGTGGTTGCTGATATCTCTTGAAAGCGAGTTTCTACATCTTCGATAAAGTCAGGAAGGTGTACGGGAGGGCGGTCTTTGAAAGTATCATGAAAGTGATTTGCAAATGCTTCAGCTTTCTCAGCAGAAGTTGTTGAAACTTCTTGTCCGACATCAAATGTAGATTCAACCTGTACCTGTACAAATTTGACGCTGAAGCATGATTGCTGTTCAATTTTATAACTGTCTCGTTCTTCAACTTTTGAGTGGTCGTTGGTGTACAGCTACAAATTAAAATTTCGAATTTGCTCAAGGAAAGAAATCCATCACTGCCAAATCACAGTATGTGGGCGACCAATTTACAAACCATTTCAGAAGATAATACGACGATCAAAATTTTATGGTGTGGCAACACCTCCAAAAGAAAGAATAAAGAAAAACTAATGAATGCTCAGACAGAAGATATAATGAAAGAAAGATATAATGATTGTATTTATTAGAAAGAGACTATCGGTTAGGTAGAAAAATATACTGAGAAAATAAAGATATGATCTGATCAGTTGTTGTGGATCTGTTAACGAGTAAACAGTAAAGACCTTGTATTTGTTCAACCGAATATTGTTTTAGTTTTGTATTAAGAAAGTTTAACTGCTTACAACTTAAGAAATGAGATTGAATGCCTCCCCTCGAGTTAATAATGATAAGAACTAATATTTGCCGCAACTCTCTAGAGTACTCATAAAAAGGAGTGAACAAAGTAAAATGGAAGTATATATACATACATATATATGCATTCTATTGTGAATGCGTAAGGCCGCACCTCCATTAGCATTATTTATTTCTGCTATTATGTCAGACATTATATCTGAAGATTATACTTCTTTAACTCTGTGGGCAAATTATGTCGTGATTATTCATTCCTCGCCATAATCTCACAAGGTAAATCACATCGTTTGATTTTACCGATTAACGCAGTGGAAAAACTGGAAGAGGCAAAACGGGAAGAATACAAAAGGAAGCACAGGTTTTGGGCCAATTCATTTTTGAGCAAAAGAGATTTGCACGACCTTAAGAACATTTGCTCCAAGACATAATTGAGTAGTACCACAAGCATGAAAAGTCTCTGAATGCCCTAATTAATTTAAAAAAAAAATAATCAAAATACTTACTATTTTCAATGTTTAATTCTTTTAATGTTAATTTTGGCCTGCAAACAACCAAGCAACATTATGTATGTACTTCAACAGACAGTAAATGGTAGAAAAATTACATCTTGGCTTCACAGGACATAATTTCTATACGATGTGAAAACATAACATGAGTTTGTCAATGAAATGAAGGAATATTACATGAAAATGTGGGAATTGGTGTCTCACGTCTTGTGAGAAATTTGTGTCTAGTGAAGTTGGGGTGTCACGAAACAACAAAATTTATATCTGCATTTATTTCTTCTACGAAGACAAGAAATAAATAGAAGAAATTATGTCTAAAAATAACAAAAATCGAGACATAAGGGGACTCCACAAGAAATATTGGCTACATGACACATTTCTTGCAATCGTTTATTTCAAGTGGAGGCTCAGTGTAAGAGATTGTTTTTTTGTTGTTGCGATTTTGTTTTCATAGTGACAAATTCAGGGTTTCTTGAAGCTGCATTCGAATTTATTTGTATTATGCGGCAAAAAATATGAAAATGTGGAGAAGTTCTTGCGTTACTATGTAAAGTAAATTTCCCGACTGCAATCTAACATGCCATGGATATGTTAGAAACTGGATTATCACCTCTTTTTATTCGAACACTCAAAATGCAAATTAATTATGTTCTAAAGATTATGAAGATGGAAAATCACCGAGTAGCGAAGATAGCAGTTCTCCAAGTCATTCAAGAGAAATCTAGTTAGTATGCTTAATGGATGGATCTAACGATGGACTATGAGATTGACCTGATGCTAAATAGTTCTGACTACGTTTGTTGGCAAAGTTGCTTTGTCAGCTCAGTTGACCTTAAGTCCAAAGGTAGATTTATGAGTGAAGCAACAGAATCGGTGCACAGATCATAACAGTGTCAATTTAATCACAATTTAGGATAGAAGAATTATTTTAGGGATAAAAACATCGCTGAAAAATATCTGTGATGGTCCAGCTACGTGGAATTTTACTCGAATTTTACAACACATAGAAAGGACTTACATATCATGTGCTTCTTTTGTAATTTGAACGAAAAGAAAATAACGTTAATTTTATGGAAAAAATATCTTATACTATAGATCAGAATCCAACAAAAATATGCAGTACACGTCTTATGGGAGAGCTTTTTCAAATTCAGTAGCGTGCTATATTTTTGCACCATACTAAATTGAAAGAACTCCTTCATAAAAAAGTGTTTGTGCGCCCGTAAATTTTCGATTGCATGACGCTGTTCACATTGGACTTACTCAACCGATTTATTTGGACGTAAGGCCACACTGTCGTGTTCAGACACAAAAGTAGTGTGAAAAGTCAGACTCACTATGACGTCTTGCAGTTGTCATAATTGTTGGCATTTGCTATGCCACTGCAAATATACAGTGAATTACAAAAGTAAGTAAGCACCTCTTAGTTTAAAGATCATTTCCCTCAAATAATCGATAGTAATGTTAAAAAAAAACTTAATATTTTTGTCTATAATTGATATGTATTTCGAACTAAAAAGTAACATTTCAAATAAAACAACTGTGTTCTAAAATTCTGCTTGTTTAGATTCATTGGTTTTTGCAAAGAAGAGCCGCTTTTGGCGATTTATTTTACTTATGTAAGGTTTTTTTCTAATATTTCGACCATGATAACCGGATTGGTAGAGCACTCGTCGAATAATTTGAGGGTTACATGACTTACCTGTTTTTTTTTTTGTTATTTCTGCTGATATCTTTGATGGGCTTACTTTGGTATTCCTCTTCACTTTCCTAACCATAATACGACATTCCTGCTTGTCATTGTCATTGATAGAGGGTCATTTTGCAAACACTCAATGTTTTTTTATTTGGTTATTATTTTGTGTATAGTAGATAGACTTTTGTTAACAATTTTACCATTTTCGCACTCCGATTTATTTTCCAAATAGTGTTTGATTATATTTTTTTTAATGAGTGCTTACTTACTTTTGTGATCCACTGTACCTTCGTGTGTCACCAAGACAAATGTCTTTAAAAATCCATTAATTTTCAATTTGTTTTAAAAATCCTGCCTCACTTTCTCGTCTCTTTCTTACCATGACGTGCGAATGAGAAAAAACACAGAGACGTCAAAATAAGTCGGCGGAGTGAGTCCAATGTGAACACCGTCCATCTGACACAGACCCGACGTCCTATTGACCGCACATCTGAGTGTGCAGTGCACTGAATTGCTGTGGCCTACGACTGTTGGTGCTATTCAATTTGAACCCCCATTAAAAAATATTGATGTGCATTCAGAGTTACCCTTGTTCATTTGGTAACTTGTTCAGTTTTTTTTCTTTGTGTTTTTGTTGAGGTGCTTTTGATTTTAGAGCTTTAAAAGGGTCCATTTAAAATCAACACTACGACAACCCTGTGAGAGCTTTAATGAAGGACAGATTTATGCAATCCACTGTAGCCAGAATGCGAGGCAAACGTCCTATCTTGACCACACTGCATATTTTTGTTGGACAGTGTATAACCAAAATAATTATTTTTGTTATTCAATTTTCCAACTAGATTTTATTACAGTATCCGATTCTTCAATGGCAGTTGAAATTTGCAAGAAATAGCGCATTCGCACATCACAACACAATCGGCAACTATTACACACTCATAGTTATTGAGCTTTTAAATTTCTTTGTTACACAAATCATTCGAATTTATCTTTGTTTTCAGATCATGTTTTAAAAACAAAGATAAACTTGAATGATTTATGTATTTCTTCATTTTCTTCGATGCAGCGATAAACCCATCAACTACTAAAAAGAAACGCAATGTATTGAATACGGATATCATTATATATTACAACAGACACCTTATTACACAACCACTTACAGTGTTGTGCAATAAAAACCCAAACTTTAACTACTTTGAAAAGCGCAGTTTTTTTTTAAATGGTATCATTTCCAACAATAAACTCCATATCAAAAAAAATCAACGCAACAAATATTTGGGTCAATGTTCACTTAACATTCAGCAGACATTAAGAATAATTTTTTTTCAATACACAAAATTTAGAGATTCGATTATTTGTAATTATATGTAAATAAAGAAATACATTAATATATCTTGCGGGTGTATTCATTCAATATAAATAAATAAAATTGAAAAGTTTATAAATATTCTCCTTCGGCTGTTTTGGTCCAAATAGTGCGTTCATGAAACAAAAATTTAATTTTCTTTTTCGGCGTTTAAACGGTCGGTGGTCAAATGATTAGCAAAGTCAAAAAACTTACACACAAAACACAAAACTAAAAATAAATAAAATTAAGGACAACAATTAAAGTGAATATATTATAAGGTAAATTCAAATTGTTGAAATATAAATTTAAGGCCCTGATTTTCACATTGAATTTTTCATAATATAGCAGCTTTGAAACGAAAAGAAGGAATGCAAATAAAACTGATAAGTATTTTATTTTCTTTAAATTGATTCGCTGTTTATAAGTTTCACCAAAACACGCCTATTATAATGACATGTAAGGCGGAGCATAATAACAAACGTATATCTATTGGTTGCTATAACTATGTGCATGAATAAAAGTATAATTGAAAAATACCTACACGAAAATGTAGGAATTGTGCAAGAATAAACTAAAAATTAACATTCACAACCAATTTTAGATTATTAAAAAACAATTAAATTAGTTTGAGTAGAGCTGAATGAGATTCATATTGTTATAAATTAAGTCCAGTAACCAAAGAGCAGTTCACAGATCAAATGTTCTGGGTGTCCTGTTTAAGTTTTTTTGTTACTCATATTAATAATGTGAAGTGTTTCCGAGTAAAACGCTTATAAACATGCTTCTATGTTTCTGGAAGATTAATTTTGTGTACTTATAAACTATTTTATTACATACTTATTTTGAACGTGATATTACAATGATATGGAAGATGGCAAAAGTTCTGCCTGTCGGCAGCTGGGTGAATTCAATTTAAAGTTTATAGATATCGTTTGATTATTGTTATTTTCAAATTTTTACTATTCGCCTGACAGGTTTTCTAATTTTTAAAGACCCAAAATAACGGCATGCACAAATTTTCTGAAATAAAATAAAAATGAACATATATTCTCAAAAACTGTTCCATTGATTTTTATAAAAATAAATCAAAAATTTTTTATCAATCTCTTAATGCAGAAGCTTCTTAAAAGTGTAAGTACCATTTTTTTTAATTCAATTTTTTTTTTTAAACGCAATTTTCTAAAACCAATTCCTAAGCCCACCTAGCAGTCTTTAACAAAACCTTAAGGACTTTATAAACAAATTATTCTTTTATCTTAAGATTACCACACAAATGTTAAAAAGCCGTTATGAAAAATATATTTTTTTCAAAAATGGGTCCAATACTTTTGGTATTTTTCAGTATCGATAAAATTGTACGGCCTACCATGAAGTATGATAATTTATACAAAGTATTATTTACAGAACCTTCATTTTCATTTTAAGTTTTTGTCTTTCTCATAATGGGGTAACCGATTTAAATAAATTTGTTATTGAGAATGTATCGTATTATGAAAATGTAGAAAAAAGTGCCAAAAATGTTTGCGCTATTTACACTTTCAGACTATAAGACATACAAAAGAATATATTTTATTGAAACGCTTGGCTGAATCAGTAACCACAACAATGGTTAGTGCGTTGGACTGCCATGCGGATTCTCAGCCGATTCAAAAAAGTTTTTTCAGTGGCGTACTGCCTCTTGCGAAAAAGTAATAGATCCACCAAGGGTTTCTCTTGTCACGAAAAATGCTGCTCATTAGCCGTTCGGGCTCAGCAGAAAATTTAGATCCCCTCCATTTCTACAAGAATGTACACAGTAATAGTTGAAAATTGTAAGTCACTAGGCTTAAGCCGTTTACGAGCCGTAATGGCCTCTAATTTATTTATTTTATTGATACTAGAAAATTTACTTAATTGAACATTTATGTAGAACTCCGAAAAAGGTTAGTAGTATTTTGGAATAATAAAACACATTACATCGATTGATGTAAGTCTAGGCGCGCACATTCAATTTTTAATTGCGCAACTGCTTGGTTCGAGCAACTAAAAAGTTTATCTTTTGACACAAACTAAACGATTGCCTAAAAACAGTTTACCATGCTTTTTAGTTTCAGTAACTCATTTTAGGCAATCGTTTAGTTTGTGTCAAAAGACAAACTTTTTAGTTGCTCGAATCAAGCAGTTGCGAAACTAAAAATTGAATGTGCGCGCCTAGCCTAAGGCTGTTTTCGATTCGATAGACTGACAGGCCTAACTTTACAGCTATCATAAAGGAATGTCGACAAAATTGCTTAATGTCTTAAGAAATGTGTAAGAACACACGCACCTTCGTTTGGGATGCGAAAAATATGTGCGAATGGTTTGAGATAACTTCTGGGGTCAATAAGGACTGTCTTTTGAGTACAGTTCTCTTTGCTATTTTTCTAGATGATATTCTAATATATTTTCCAGCTGGAATTCCATTTGCATGCTTAAATGAAATGATTCTTATATATGCCAATAATACCGTGCTATTGGGTGGAATCACCTCAAAGTTTGCAACTTACTTCTGAGAAATAAATTGATAGACTTTTGTAAAGTATGGAATCTAACGATTAAACTTGAAAAACACTGAATCAAAACTTAAACCAAATGAAAAGTGTTACTTTAATGGTTTAAAACCCAATATGAAATTGACCCAAAATCTAAAAAAAAGCTAAAAACTTCGAAAATCATGGTTAACGCTTCATGAAAAACAGTTATCAAACGTGTTTGATGCCGTGGTGTCAATCATGGGGATATCAGCCATACCAAGGAGTAGAAATCGCTTATAGGGATATGATTTATCTGAATAAATAAAAAGTAATAGACAAAAACAGTAAAATTATATCATATACCTCAGTATTAATATTTTATGATAACCTTATATTATGTTTTTACTAGCGTACCCGTGCGGGAACTCCCGCAAGCAATTTTTTTCTTCAACTGAAGTTTTTCAAAATAAATCATGTGTCTAAAAGTTTCTGTAGATTCGCTCAGTTTTTCTTGCATTGGAAATCTTGTGTAAATGGAAATCTTGTGTGAAGTACGGAATGTTGTTTTTGGGTGTTTATTTTACTTCTGTGTGTCATCGTTGAACAGCTCTATTTGAAAAAGACGACTTACCACTGAAATAATAAACACGTTTAGCTTAGCCAAGAACTGTCACAACTGATCTCCTGTTCAACATGAGAAGTTAAAAGCGTACGAATTATTTTTATTTAACGTATGCATGTACCTACCTGGATTAAAACAAAACAGCAAACCAATAAATCCAATCAAGTCCTTTTCTTAAAGGTAATGGAGCCAAGCGAATCACATACGTATGTAACTATCCTATAACAATGTATGTAGTTAAACCTGTAGGTACATAAAGTTTAACTTACCTTAAAATAGTTTAAATTCAAAGACACAAAAATATTTGTCAAATTTTTTTTGTTTTTAACCTTCCTATACTCGCGCGTTTTGACAACACACATATACTCGCGCACGTTCTCTCAGACCGAGACTTTATTTCGTCTGTATTTTCTTGAATATCTATTCTCTATAAGTAGTTCTACCATTTATTTTTAAGAAAATAATATAATTGAAAAAAAAACAAATAAAAAAATATGGGAATTATTACTTTATTTGGAAGCAATAACCTTTCAAACTAACCTCTCAAAAAGTTCCATTTTTTTTTTGGACCTTAACTTAAATAATAAAAAAAAATATTTTCTTTAACAAAAAAAAAAAAAACTTAACAATTATATAAAAAGAAATATAATAGTTATTATAAAAAAGTATAAAAAAAGATTCAATCTTCATATTTTTGGAAATCGAAGCAATCTGGGCTTATACTCGCGTCGGTCTGAGGGACCGAAAACTCACAAAAAAAGAACACGTCTACTCGGCATATGCGCTTGCGCCCAGCTAATCGATGGAGATTTAGGAAGCTACTGAAAACTTCAGGGGGGCAAGGATTATATTTTTCAAGAAAACAAAGAATTAATGATTTGTCGGTCTGAGAGACCAATACGCGAGTATAGGAAGGTTAATTCGGAGAATTTTATTTTTGTTTTACTTTTTTTAAAAACTTTTTTGAGTGTTTTTATCGTTACTGCTTAATCAAACAATGCCCCTCCTCTGGGCCCGCACCACCAAAGCATTTCAATGCAACTACTTATGTATAAGTACTACATTTCAGTGCAATACGATGATAGAAGTAGAGATAAATAATGTTGGGGTGTTTCGACCACCCAATGCCCCTCCCCTGATAATAAAAAATAGTAGCCTATACGTTAATCCAGACTATAACTTTTTTGTGCGTTAAATTTTATCAAGATCCATTCAGTTGTTCAAGCGTTATTGAGTATCAAACATCCATACATCGTAGCATTCACATTTATAATATTAGTAGGATTAGTAGGATTTACATGACGAAAAAAATTAAGTTCAAAAGGTCGGTTGACTGTATTGTCCTCTGGGTGTTCATTCCTGGTTGTCAGTCGTGATAGGCTGACCCAATGTCAGCGTAGAACGAGACTACTTCCTCGTTGTCCATGATTACGTTGTCATCCAGAGTTTCCATCACACTGAGGTACCTCGGCTTGGGATGTCGATGTCGTTGTTCTGTGGTCATCCTTCTTATAAGCTGATTCGGGTGGTCGATGAAGTTCCCCATTAGTTTCTTCGTTGAATGAACTAGATATTTGTCCAGTGGGATTAAATTCACTTCTGTGTAGAGATGCTCGTTCCTGTAGTGTTTCTGTCGTTGATGGTCTAAGTAGAGTCCAGTGCAGATCCTCAGTATCTTCCTTTCGAATTGTTGAAGTTCCTTCATAGCTGTCTTCGAGATGGAAAACCAGACTGGGAAGGAATAGCTGACCACTGGTCGCAGGAGTTGCTTGTATATTAATATCTTTGTCGGTTGGCTAACACCTGATCTTCTTTTCAGCAATGGGTGCAAACGGCTGAAGGCCCAGCTGGCCTTTTTCAGAACATTTCTTGAGTGCAGGTTAAACCTTAGCAACTCGTTGAAGTGCACTCTCAGGTATTCGACATTTGGCTTTGACACTATGGAGGATCCGTCAGGGAGTTTTAGGACCAGATTTCTGCAAATTGTTGCGGTGCAAAGGCCTCTACCAGTTGAAGGTCTCCTGAAGCAGACAAGTTCCGATTTGGAAGTGTTGATTCGGATGCCCCATTTCTAGTAGAATTGGAAGAGTCTGTTAATGTGGGTTTCTACTTTTTGGACAGCAATTAGTGGTGAAATTGATGTGGCGTAGGTGAGCGAGTCATCAGCATACAGAAGGTTCTCGCATCCAATAGGTGAAGGTTGGTCTGAAGTCATCAAGTTGTAGAGGAAGGGGCCTAGTTTTGAGCCTTGGGCGACTCCAGCTCTGATAGTCTTCATGTTTGACTTGCAGTTATCTACTTGAACGAAAAATTTCCTGAAAGATAGGAAAGAAAAGAGAATTTTTATTAATGGCGGAGGTACTTGCATAAGATGAAGTTTGTGGATTAGACCGTCTATCCATACGCTATCGAATGCTTTTTCGACATCCAGAAAGCATCCGACGGTGACACGATTACTGTTGAGGGCTGCAGTGATATCGTGTTGGAATTTTACCAGTGGATGCAAGGTTGAGTGTTTTTCTCGAAAGCCGAATTGCATGTCAGGGATAATTGAGTTTTCACAGCAGAATTTCTTCAGTCTTCGTAAGATTAATTCTTCCAGTAATTTGCTGATGTTGTTGAGAAGTGATATTAGCCTGTAGTTGGAAACTAATTTGGAAGCACCTTTCTTCGGAAATGGCACAATCTTCACTGTTTTCCACTTCTGGGGGAAGTAACAGTTGTTGATGCAGTTGTTTAAAATGATTGTGAGGAAAATCATTACCGCCTGTGGCAGCCTTTTCAGGATGAAGTAGGAGACACCATCTGAGGCCTGTTTCACAGATCATACATCACATACATTACATACAACATTACAATAAATTGATTATCATACATTACATCAAATTACAGAATCTCATTGGAAATATTCCAGTCGATTACAAAGTTGTATGACAGTGGTCATACAACAATTCTGTGAAACAGAAATGATACATCAAACCTTTCAAAATCATACATTGTATGTAATGTATGATTTGTGAAATAGGCCCCTGGTCCAGCAGACTTTTTTTGGCTTAGAATTGCCGATAATTTGGTACACGGACTGATACCTACACAATTAACAACACGACATAAATTTTATCTGGCCACCAGCAGTTCCAAAAACTTAGACAAAAAACGATCTAATTTTACATTTCTTACAATTGTTGGTTTATTGCAAAAAAATCACAAAAATATAGAAACACATTATTTATATAGTTTAAATATTTTATAATTGTTCTTACTCTCAGAATTAATTAAAAAAAATTTTTATTAGAAAACAACACTTAACTTTGCTCAGCACGATCTTAAAGCTGACAATCAAAACAAGTAAACAGCTGATTAGAATCGATTGAATTCAATGTTTACACTTTGGGCTGACCTACCGCCTTTAATTAAACAGGGATGGCTTTATTATTTTCGGTTTGTACTTCAACGCTATTTCTATGGAAAAACAGAAACAAAAAAATAAGATTACAAGTATTTAAAAAAAATAATATTGTCCACCTAGATCAATTTTTTTAACCACTGTGCGGCGCGGCGGCGCGCGTCAATGAAAAGTACCTAGACATTCAGCAACACTCTGCCTTAATGAATCAATATTTTTTGCGTACGATGACTTACTTATCACCCAGTGCTTACTTCTGCACATGATAAACACCAAAATTGTAATTTTTCGCGCGCATTACAAATTGAACAATTATTTTAATAAAATGGCGCAAAATTTTAATTGAATTAGTTCGATGCTAAAGTTGTATTAGTATGATACTAGGTTAAAACAACGAATTTGCAAATTTATTTTAAACGAATATAGCATCATACTTCTCTATCCTTTTATTAAAGTTAAAATCATCGAATACCTACTTTATTTTTTTTATATCGTGCTAGCTTCATATGACTCTTTGACATTTGCAAACATCAAAAAGGGTTCGTGTACTTACTTTTTTACACGAAATGTCATTGTTTTAGGTGTGTTCAAAAGCAATTTATTAAGAAATTTTTAAAATAGGACGATACTAGTTAGAAAATGTTTAAAATTAAGAATGAGTTAGTAAACTACTATAAAGTTAGCAAGTTGTTAAGTAGTATCATACTAATACCTTAATAATAGGCTGTTTAAAAATTTGCGCCAATGTGTTTATAGTTTTAACACGTTGTTGCTGCATATATGCTCCATAGCAAATTCTTATCGACGCTCAAATGTCAACTGGAAAATTTCTTTCACACAAAAATGGCCAAACTGGAACAAAAAACGCGCCCCGTATTTAATAAATTGAACTTGAAAAATTGAAATTATTTAAGATTTGCTGGGGCAGAAGTTGTAGAAAAACCCTCTGCAACGTAGCCATGCCACTTTTCAGTTTTATTTACCATTGTTCAATGTTCACTGACTTCACCAACAGGCTTTTAACTTACTGAGTTTTTTTTCGATCGTAGCCCTTTCTTATACAACATATATTACAAATAAATATATGTATATTCATACAAAATTGTTTACGCTAACAAGATTCAAATTATTTACGAATGATTAACTTATGTGGATCCAATAAAGATGGTGAAATGAAATAAAACAACCTGTGTCCCATTTAACAACGAAATTCTTTTTTATTTGAAAGAATCTTGTATGCCGTTACGTGTAGAATATCTCATCGTTAAATGAGTACCGCGGTTTCGCATGGTAGCACGAATTCGATAGGTCCAATTTCAGCGACTCTACCACATACATAGATCCGCCTGAATCACACTTTGAGGATTAAGAACGACCATTGTAAAATTCGCCAAGTTATAGTTTATGAAAGGCAGAGTTCTTAGGTAAGGCGGGGAATCGACCGCCTTTGGTCGACTCGGATATCGGCTATATTCTAAGCCGCTATGACGTTCTTTTGACTTACGGGAATACATGTTTTAGATGAATAATTACCGAATATTTGTTTCGAACTTAGGCATCAAATTTTGGAGAGTCGACTTTGAAGGGTCACAGCTTCTGCAACGTTTGCACTTACGAACTCTGTTTATTGATATAGTTAGTACTTGGTGATTTCGAGTCAGTGATTGAATAATAAACAAAAGTTTTGACAAACCGCACCAAAACAACACCACAGATCCATCGATCCATACTTATTTAAAAACCAGTTTTATTAATTTTCGATGAATCCTATCTTAATCGTTCAAATGAGATGATTGTGAATCATTAAAATGATAGAGAAATTAACAGAGAAATAATTCAAAAATATGAGTCCAGCGTGGTTATACAGACTGCTTCTAATAAAAGAAAAAATAATCGCAGTCGTAATATTTTGCAAACAAGAAAATGATTTTAGTATTAGTAGTGTATTGATTTTTTATAAGACAATAATAAAAGATATAGATATAGATACATACATAGTTAATAATCGTCAACTTGTCATATTTGGATCTTGGTGCAGTAAATTACAAAATCTTCTTCGCTTGCATATTTTTGGATATTTTGGCGTATTGAATCTACTGAAAAATGTATGAAGTGCATACAAATTTATTGTTTATTATTTATTTATTGTAGCATTTTGCAGATTTTTTGAGTAAATTCAAATTTCTTTTACTGAAATGAATGTTTATACAATTTGTTAACTTAATTTTTTTCTGAATTTTAAGTAACCATTCAGCATGCGACAGTGGCAGATGGGACTTAGGAATTTTTATGATAGAGGCATCCGAAATTGGTCAAGGGGATCGGGTATATAACCTAATAATAAATACATTACATTACATTACATTTTGCACTACTTCGTAGATAAATCTACGAAGTAGAGACACTTATAGCACTAGCAACTGAGGCCATCGTCTTAGACAATACAACAGAAAGAGACAGACAGAGAGAAAGAACAACAGAAAGGAACACATGTCAACAGCACACGGTTGGTATTTGAACGGTCCCCCATCCAAGTACTAACCATGCGCAATGATGCTTGATTTCGCTGATCGATGGGAAGCGATGCTTTTTTTTTTTTTTTTTTAATTCATTTTTATTTTTCTTCAATCTTAAAACTATCTTAAAGCTAGACAAAATTTCATAAAAACTAGCCTAATTATCCAATAACTTAAAACTAACTTACCTATGCGGGCGCTCTAAGCTAAACGATATCTTAAATGTAATGCCTTTCGGCCTAAAAAAATATTTTTGATTCAAAAAACTATATCTATTTTTTTTTTCTCGAGAAAATTTAAAAAACTCGGGTTCTTTATCTCTTTATATTTTTTATATAAAACTTACAAACTAAAGTAAAACTAATTAAAAACTACCTAAACCAACTTAAACTACTTAAAATAAACTAAAACTAAATTAAAACTACTTAAAAATTAGAACAGCCACAGCAGCAGAGATTCTTTTTTTTTTTTTTTTTTTTTGTTTTGTTTTTGTTTTTTTTTTTTTTGTGCCACCCTGACTGTCCCTACCTAAGAATACCCTTAAACTATGTAAGTCGGCCAAGACAACTTGTCAACTATCGCTATCAACATTAGACAACCACCAAAACTGGTTCTCCTGTCTTACCCTGTCGTTCAGGTCCCGATCGGACACAGTCCTACTGAACCGAAGTCGCTCAGCTCCGTCTTGTGCGAGGACGTCTCGACTATAAAGGGAGCCGCCTATCCACAGCCCTACGGCCGACGTGGTAGATTAGCGGAACCGCCTCTCTATCCTGGATCAACCCTATACTATCTACATTCTACATAGAGGAATGCATTAGGTGCAATATGGCCACTTAAACGCACACTCTCGAAGTATTCTGTGTTGGGGTAGTAAGCCCCAAAGATTAAGCTATTTGCTGAGGTCATCGCTCTCGCAATGTGACTCCGAATCAGCTTTATCAAAAAATTATCTATTCTGTTAATGTTGGCTCCGTTGTATAGAGTCCTGTTGGAATAGTAATGTTTGTACTCCGATTCTGGTGTTCTGTGTAATCCAAGACAACGTCTAAGACACTGCCTCTCAAACACCCGAATCTTTTCCATTTGAGGGGAAGCGATGCTTTCATCAAAGCCATAATAATAAATAAATTGCTATATGAATGTATTTACTTCCCAAAAAGCAAAAATCAAGATCATATGGAAGCATAGATGTCGAGTTACATGGTTTGGTTCATTTCGATAATGGAGGATCATTAAAAACTTTGACGAGTGGAGACGCCAAATATTTTGTCACTTTTACAGATCACCCACACCAGATGTCTATCTAAATGTTTGTTATTTGAATCAAAAGTCTGAAACTTTATTGAGGAATCAATAATTATATGAAGAAAAATAAACTTGATCAAAAGAAGCGCATACGTGCACTTTTTGTAATAATTTCGAATGGAAGATTGAAACCAGTTACCCTTTATATTGAAAATATTATTATTATTTATTAATCAGAACATAAATGTTACATAATTAATCTTAAAGCTACATCTCTAGCATCAAAAGCTTATGGCTGGATATATTGAAAAGAAGTCAAATGCAAGCTTGAATATTGTCTGCTAGATGCAACTGGGTTTTTAATTGGATCTTTCCAAGAACTTTACGAGCTACCTTACTAACCAGTTATTTGTGTTCCCTTAACAAATTCAATTTGAAATAAATTAATTTTCAATTAAAGAACAAAAAACTTTTGGTCTAAAATGTATTGAGATTGAGATACATATTTGATTTATTGTCCAGTTTCTCAACCACTCTAATAAAAAAAAACCTTTATACTCAGTCCGACATGTGTTGTTTTAAATTTGGCGCCATTTTTTGAACTGTAAACATTCAACTGTCATTGCGATGACAATAGATAGGTAAAAAATATTAATTTATTGATTACGTTTGTGAACAAAAATTTTAGTAACAGAAATGAAAATTTACTTTTCTGAAGGTTTTTGGTGTATTTATATGAAGGTTTTTATAATACAAACTCTATATACTACTGAAATAAATCAGCCAAGTAGAAGACCTACACTCAAAAAATTTCGTGTGTAAATACTACTAATTCATGCGTGCATTCTACGAATTTTATTCGTGGTTTTCAGCCACGAATAGTATTCGTAGAATGGACGTTTATTAGTACATTTTACGAATATTTTATTAGTATTCGTAGAAAAACAAACGTATATTGTACGAATACCATTGGTACAATGTACGAATATTATTGTAATATTTACCAATGCCATTCGTATATTGTACGAATATTATTGTAATATTTACTAATGCCCTTGTATTTCATTCGTAAATTATACAGCTCCATTCGTATATTGTACGAATATTATTGTAGAACTTACTACCATTTATGTTCTCTGAAATTTCCTTAAATACCTATTGTAAGAAATAATAACAAAAGGTATTTATGTTGTAAGTTAAAAATAATTTTTTAATTCATTTTATTGTCCTATATATATGAATAAAGTTAGAAAATAATTAACTCATTATAAATATAATTAACAATCAAATTAATATTTAAATACTCCTCATTTTATGTACTTAGGGATTTAACATTTAAAATTGAAAACTTCCGAAAAAAATTGTACTTACATTGAGATTCTTTCAGGAAAAAAATTCCCACATATGTATGCTCGGCTACTTCTGGATGCTGTATTTTAAATATATAATATGTAAGCTTTAAAGCAAATGTATGTATTTTTAGGTACTTACCTCGTCTTTTCCAAAAAAGCAGATGTTAGTCTGATCCACCACTGCAGCACTTTATAAATAATATCACGTTTGAACGTGTTGACTAATGGAATACATTTAATTTTTAGAATTGAAGACATATTATTTTTCTTACTCATGATTAGTAAATAATACTAATGCACTTCATGAAAATACGAAGTTATTAGTACATTCTACGCATAATGCGTACGGTCAACCTACGAATGAATTCTGTCTACTAATATTAGTTTTACTTAGTAAATAGTACGAATTTATTAGTAAATACTACGAATGCAAAAGATTAAAGTACGAAGTCATTCGTACGAGAAATTAACGAATGTTATTAGTTATATGTACACAATAATTCGTACAATGTACTCAAACAAATTGTTTACTTCTTGTTTACGAATGAAATTAGTGCATTAAACGAATAAATTCGTAGATAGTACGACAGTTATTAGTAAAATTTTACGAATGCATTCGTAGATATACCACTGTACAAATACTTCGTACATCTTACGAATATTCGTACAATGCACGAATATTTTCTTTACGAATATCATTCGTACCCATTTTACTAATAAATTTTTTGAGTGTAGCACTATTATTGAACTTGTTTTTGGTGTATTAAATTCGAATCAGGTTTTTGAGAAAATCCTATTTTAAAATCGAAAATATCGCTTTTTTGTATTCTTCTTTTTCTAAGTCTACACATCTTTTCCTTCAAAATTCGTTTTAAGCCTTTCTATTCTTCTTTGGGAAAAATCTTTAAATAACTAGATGTCTTCAACTGGACCCAACATGATTATGTATGTAGGTGTGTAATATACTATGCCGGAAAAATTCATTTCCAGAGAGAAGACACTTCTACGTACATATGTACATACATACATATGTAAATACAAAATATTCACAAACTTAAATTTAAAAATGTATTTATTTTTATTTATTTATTTATTCTTTGAAGAGTAAATCAAAAATATATAATAAAATAATATTGCTACGTCGATTTTCAACATGTATTTTTTATGGATCAAATAAAACATTATTTTGGTATGCGAATATGGTGAATAAAATTTGTTTATAAATGTTTAAAAAAGAAGCAAGGAAATCATTGCCAATAACATTTAAGGGATTCACTTTAAGAAATCACCATATTATTATTAAAATGCAAGGGTTTTCGAGATTTTGGCTTCTTCCTGCCTATTTTTGAATCCGCTATCAGGGTCGAATTTTTGAATTAAATAAACCATAAGTCATAAGTCTGTAGATGATTTGTGAATTAGAAAAATTTAACCCATAAGTTAGTTAGTTAAATTAAACAAATTTAATTCATAAGCTACTAAGTGACTTATGAATTAAACAAAAATTAATTCACAAGCTACTAAGTGAGTTATGAATTAAGAAAAAAAATAATTCACTACCTATAAGTGACTTTTGAATTAAAAAAAAACTTAATTCACTACCTATAAGTGACTTAAAAAAATTAAATCATAAGCTTCTTAGTGACTTATAAATTTAAAAAAAAAAATTCCGAACCTACTAAGTGACTTATGAATTAAAAGAATTTAAGTCATGAAAAAGTAAGTGACTTATGAACTAAAAAAAATAATTCACAACCTACCAAGAAACTTATGAATTAAAAACATTTATGTCATGAGCAAGTAAGTGACATGAATTAAAAATAATTTAATTCATAAGCTAGTTGGTAAATTGGAAATGTTTAAGCTTGTTTTGACTAAGTACTTAATTATTTAATTATTAACGAAAGTAGATTTCAAGCTTTTGTGTGTCATAAAAATTATCATGCTAGCTTATAAATTTTACAATTAATAATTTTTTAATCAGAATTTTTCCATTAGCTTATGAATTAAATTTTTTTTAGTTCATTAGTTACTAGGTAAATTTTGAATTAAATTTTTTTTAATTCTTAAGTCACTTACTTGCTCATGACGTAAATGTTTTTAATTCATAAGTCACTTACTTTTTCATGACCTAAATTTTTTTAATTCATAAGTCACTTAGTAGGTTCTGTAACTAGCTGCTGAATTATATTTTTCTTAATTCATAAGTCACCCACTGGCTTGTGAATTAAAGCCAAGCTTAAGCTAAAAAGTGACTTAAGCTTTTGCAACCCTGCCCGCTATTTATGTATTCAATCTTTATTTTTAATGGAAAAAATTCCATTAATCTCATTCATCAGAATTATTTTCTTCTCAATGATCGAAATGTTTTTTGTATTGATCATTAATTTAGTTAACATCAAAAAGAACTCTTTTGAAATAAAAATAAATTATTTAGGATCGTATTTCCTTAAAATAATTTTAGACGTTCATGTGTTACAGGTAACGGTTTTGACGTAAAGGCACTATCACCTTAAGTGCAAACGTAATACTCCGTCTCCACTGAACGATGATCTGAGATTTACTCAAATCTACTTGAAATCTTCTTGAAATCACTAGATTTACCATACAAAAATTAATCATCTCGATTCGAGGTTTAAAATAAATCTACTTCAAATCTACTGTACTGAACGGATTCACTTTTCCATTTCCAATGAATCTGACAGTTTGATGGAAGAAAAAAGAAAAACAAAAAACAGTCTGTTGACAAACTGAGCAAAAAAAAAACCATTTTAATAACTGTAAACAGCTTCAAACTACTTGATGCCGCAAAAACGATTCAATACGATTGTATTTTAGTTGAAAAAAGATTTTAAATATTTGTATTTCTAAGGAAAAGAAAAGAAAATAAAAAAAAGGACGTTGTGGTGGAAGAAAGAGGAAGCTTGGGCAGATGTCTTCTTCCCAAAAAGTACTTCTTCGAGGCTTTGAAAGATAAAAGAATGGATTTAACAAATATACAATCTATTTATGTACATATGTTAATAAAAAAAAAATACAATTACTGATAACTTACTTTTACACATATGTTTCTCGTTTTCAATCTTTTATGCAGTAACATTTTTGTTTTCTTCAGAGCAATTATTTTTAAAATATACATTTGCAGCCTTATTTATTATTTTTTGCTAATACTGGGTTCAACCTCGGAATAGTTAAACCGAGCCGAAGCACTTACTTCGGGTTTACGCCACGTCAAAGAAATCCTTATTTAAAATTATTTTCTTAGCCGTTTTAGCTACGCCTTCCTTATGTCAAAAATACTGGGAATATACTGGGAAAAAAAGTGACCAATCTAAAACTCTGGTTATTAGGTATACACCTAAATCAAACCCCAGCTGATTTCCATTATTATTCATTTTATAATCATTGTATGCATATTGGAAATTGGATACATTTAAAATTGGATTATATAAAGTTCAAATCCAATAAATGAATGTACCAACCATATTGCGTTCCCAATACAATACAACCGTTAAAGCGTTTGGAAAATATAAATAATTTATTATTGCAAAATATCTATCCTTTTTGTCTTAGTAAGAAACGAAAAAAAATTGCTTACACTCCTTTTCGTAAATTTCACAAGATGTCATCTCAAAATGACATTTAGATACTAAAACGGCCTTAAGCCTCCTATGAACCAGTTTTAGCTTATTCCACCGCTATTCCTCGTGCATTTTCATTATAAATAAGGTTTTCAGGACTTGAGCCGTTGTAAAGTCGAAGTAACTTTACTCCGTCGCTAAAACGAGTTAGTAAATAAGGCTGTTGGCGTTTTTTCCTCTGACATGACGTTCAGATTGTCTGTTTAAGGCCGCCATCAAAAACTTGATCTTTTTTTCTTCATTTAAATAATTTAAAACTTAAATTTTAATTTCAGTTGAGCACATTCTTATTCTATTTTTAATAGCTAACAAAACTTTCAATTGTGACACTGCTTGTAATTAAGATTTTAGATGTCAAAATAAATCTAACAAGTCCAGTGTAAACATTACTAGATTATTTCAAATCAAACTGGAAAATAATCTAGATTATCGTTCAGTGGAAACGTAGTATAAAACTGTAATGTTTACCGATTAAATAAAACTTAAAAATGGAAAGTCTGTGAGAATCCAATAGATTTTTTTCAATATGGATCTATCAACTTGATCAATAAATAACGATGATTCTTAACCAAGTATTGGGTAGGGTCAGATATAGACACAATTTCAAGAAGAGTTTATATTCCCCAATCATAAAAAACCACTACAGCTGGTCGAAGAATGTGTATTTGAATCTCATTTTCACAAATTTTTTAAATTATCTTACGTCAGATTGTATCGAAAACAAGGAATCAAAAAAAGAGTGTCAAGAAGAAATCTCGGAAGAGTTATTAAACGGTAGACAATATTTCGTACTGCAAAACATCGCTTGGATATTCATTGCATGAGAAACACTATTTTCTCTTTTTCAGCAGGGGCGGTGGGTGCTTCATATCTTCCAAAACTTTTTGTTCTCAAAAAACGCACTGTTTGGGCTACAAATCACTCACTTTGGAAATAAGATTTCAATATTTCCCAACGTTGTTTAAGAGTAAAGCTACTCATTTCGTTTCGCGGAGGTATGATACTGATATCTGTTAAGATATCGAGCGGGAAACAGCTGTTAGCGTCAAAATAACCAAATCGAAGAAACCACTAAATTGCCTACCCTATATATATATATGTATCTTATATACTACTTATATCCGATTTCTATTCAATATTTTTCAAAAAATTACCACAGCACTGTTTGTACTCGTATTTAAGTGGTAAGAATGTAGGTAGGTAGGTAGTAAAGCACACAAAGCACAATATGTAATTAATCAACTTGACCGACTTCTTAATTGAGTACGGCATATTATGAGTTTCTAGATTTAAAAACCATTTGACTTAATAAAGAGGACCTAAAACTTTATAAAAATAATCAAAACGTTTGTGATGAACTAAAGTAATGGGTACTATGTGTGGGCTTACAATAAATTGTCGTGACGTGTTTTTTCTATCACCTTACATAACTTTAAACTTACACAATGAAGATGCACTAGCTGTAAGCAATACAAATGGTGTACCTAACCAAAAGAAATATTACGTCTGACAAAGCAGCACATAGAATTTTTTAATTTTCATCTATTGATATTTTATGGCATAAACTGTTGGGGAATGCATTTTATGACTGCACACCTCTAGAATATCTATAGCTACTTTATTCTTTTTATCTCCAGTCGAGTCAACCCAAAAATAAATACTTCAAAAAGTTGATTAGCGTTATTTTGAGTTAAACTGCATAAAAGAGTTGTTAATGATTAAAGAGTTGAAAGCTTTTGTTATTTATTTTTATCAGGGAAGAATTATTATTAATTATATTTAAATAACATTGGGTATTTCTGGTACTATGCATGTTTACAAATGGTTTTTTTTTTTGTAATGTATTGTACAGGCTAATTGATTCACATGGCAACTTAAAAATGCGAGAAAATCGATAATTTAAATAATTCTTACATACCTCTGGCTCTGTTGACAAGGTTGTGCATAGATATGTTTGTGTATTAATAAACTTCAACAATTATTGTTTCAATACGGATAATTTTCAAGCCATTCTGTTATAGGTATTTAGAAGTTCTTGAAAACTTACAAATATGTATATCAGGTTTGTTCTGATATTTGACAAAGAACTATAAATAAACTGCCCACAGACGAGACGGTTTGTGGAACGGTTTATAAAACTTAAAGCTTATGACAAAACAGTTTTTAAAAACATTCACTATACCAAATACCCCAAATTCATCTTTAGAAAGTCACTGTTGGTGCTAGTTTTTGTCTGTCGGAGTCATCGGTCCATACTTCTTACAAAATTTAATCGGCATTGGTATAATGGTCAACGGCGAGTTCTATACGATATGCACCTTCTTGTGGCCCAAGGTGAAATATATATTAATACGAACGATTGTGATTCCAAGAGTGACGCGCCACACTGCGTGTCCCATGATGACTATGTCCCCTATTACACGTTGCCTCAGACATGTCTCATTTTTGACTTTCCTTTTAAATTTGTATCCCGTGAGACAAAAGCTATTACACGTTGACTCATGTCTCATGAGACTCATGTCTCAAATTTGACTGTGTTGTGTTCGTATTTTTTAATGCACAACACAACATAAAACGAATTTGAGAAAAAGAAACGTCAAAATGAGACTACTAAAAATCAGCCCGGTACTCACCGGGAATATTTTTTTGCATCTCATTTCCTCATATCTGCTTTCTTTTTCGCACTTACGTGAGCCTCGTCTCGTGAGACATCGTGTAATAGGGGATTATTCTTCATGTACGATTTAAGGATAAGGTTATCTCGCATGGTGTGCACGAGTTACACAAATGCGAGATAGCAAATATGACAACAGAACATTTGTGTTGCTTTGCAACCCATAATTTGTCGACGCTTATTTTCCTAAAGGAACTTTTTCATATCCGAAGGCCAAGGAAATTGAATGCATTGATCTTTTATTTAATCAGGTATATCTGGAACTAACCTTACGAATCAAAGACAAATAAAGTCTCATTCATTCGCTAATTTGAAGTGTGATATTAAAGTCTATTTTGATTCAAAGTCAAGTAAATTGTTTTTACCTTGTTTAATGATTAGGTATATTATTATACAGGGTGTCCATTAATTCGCGCATAATATTTCAGGGCGTGGTTCTTGGGTATATTCTAAGACAAAAATCGTTCTACAGTAAGGGCCTATCTCCAATTTTTATATCATATATCGGGGATTTAAGAAACGTCCTATTTTGGTGTACCCTGACTCATGTTAAGGTTAATTGCGCTGTTAGTTCTAGCGATAGAAACTTCGCTTGCACCTTTATTTTTAGAAGAATTACCAGCCTTTTTAATTGTTTTGAAACAAATATGATACGAGTATGCTATCTCGGTATTGAGATATTCAGTTTCTAGCATGTTACGTTTTTCCTTCCCATGCTATTTTTTTTACTTTGGGTTCAACTTTCCCCAGAAAATGCCTAATAAATACACCATTTTACTATTTTTTTTTTTTTTTTTTGAATTAACATAACAATAATAGAATTAAAATTTAAAAGTACTGGTATCCGTAAAAATCCATAGATTTTATGATAGTTTGGAAAACCTGAAACATGTAAAATTAAAAAAAGTGTTTTTTGCTTTTTTTGGGGTAAAAAAGAAGTTTTCTGATTTTGGAAAGGTTTCTTACAACAATTGATAATAAGAGTGGTTTTCCCAGGATTTTGATTTAATTTTCAAAATGGCATAGCGGTTTTAAAACAGGCTCGTTTATTTGATTACCTGTGAAAACCCTTAAGTCCTTTTCCGATTCCTTAAAAGTTCTCAAAAAGAGGGCTAGTAAAACCTCTGTAAAAAATCTACCTTACAAAAATGGTATAAAAGATTAGAGATGAAATTGATTTATCAGTTTAATTTGTAACGCCAAGGCAACAGTTGTTCAGAAATGTTGTTTGAAATATCTACATTTACAAACCAATACGCTGACATTAATTTTTTTAGTTTATGGTCTGTACAATGGAATTTTAACTAGACCGCGAAGATGATACCAGGAACTTTATCCAAACCGACAACTTCCTAGTTTACGATTAGGCATACATGGAAACAAATTAATTGGGCTTTCAAACTTCCCCCAAGCTGAATTCTACAAACTATCTGGAGTTCTTGTACAATTATTTACCAGAACTATGAGAGGACATTCCACATATTTTCAGCAAGATAGCGTTCCAGCCCACTATGATCGAGATGTTAAGAATTGGTTAGATGAAGAGTACGGTAATCGTTGGATAGGAAGAACTGGCCTGCAAAATCTCCTGACCTTACAGTATTGGATTTCTTTGTATGGAAAAGAATGAAAGAACTCGTCCATTCAACCGAAATAGCAAATTTATTTGAATTAGAAGACCGTATTCTTGAAGCGTCATCAAAAGTGAAGCAGCAGCTATTATCCATAAGCATTCGCAGTGAAATCCAAAATTGGCTGTTGCATGCGTACAAAACCAAGGAGGACGCTTTGAACACCTGTTATAACTGTTTTAGTACATTTTTGTTAATAGAGCCTTTGGAGCTTAAAGCAAAACAAAAAACCTTTTTTTAATTTTAAATGTCTCAGGTTTTTCCGGGTATCATAAAATTTCATTTCATTTCATTTTATAACGCATTTTCAGGAAAAAATTGAGCCCAAAGTCAAAAAATTAGCATGGGCAGGAAAAACGGCAAACATGCTCGAAACTAGATACCTCAAGACCGAGATAGGATATCATATTTAATTAGAAACAATTACAAAGGCTGGTATTTCTTCTAAAATTAGAGTTCTAAATGAAGTTTCTATCATTAGTACTACTCGTAACAGCGAAACTACCGTTAACATGGGTCAGAGTCCCGATATATGATAAAAAATTGGAGATAGGCCCTTTTTGTAGAATGATTTTTGTGTTAGAATATACCAAGGAACCACGCCCTAAATTATTATGTATGAATTAAGGGACACCCTTTATATATGTAGCTGCATTGCAATGTTTTGATATATTGGTTTCTTCATCCCACTTTGCAGACTGTAACTCGCGCGATGATCTGAACTCACTACCGAAAGCTTGTGATTTATAGCCTTTAGATTGATGTCTTTAAATAAACTACAAACATCAAACCCAACATAACGAATACCATCGTTCAAATTGAACCAGATCCTTAATAGTTAAGTTTATTTCAAATTAAACTTATTAAATTATGCAATCCAAACACCGTGCTTTTCCTTAAATTTCTCTTTGAACTTAAACTAAGGTAAATAAAAATATCGTATTAAAAAAATACACACTTTTAAAAACTCTTTTTATGTGAAAATATTATTTTGAAGGACAAAAACGTTCATATACATACATATCAGAAATAATCTTCACCATTGGCTTTTTTTGCTTCATTGTAGTTACTTACTCGTATCATATGGATCGATAGACGGGGTTGGAAAAATACAGGGTGCATTTTATGTTCCAGGTCGATGTTTTTTTCAATATTTTTTATAACGAAATCCAATTTTATAATTTATTTTTCATTGATCGATTATATAGTCTTTAATATTATGTATAAAATATGAGGAATGTCGATCAAGTGAGCGCCTCTGGCCGTGGCGCAAAAGATATCTCTCTTAAGCACATTTTACATAACAATTTCGTAGACTTCAATTGTTTTTTCAGCAATTTCGTTTCTAAAGTTGTTTTTAAGCTTCAAGGTTTTAGTTGGTTTTTTGATGTATAGCTTTTCCTTTAAGTACCCCCATAAGATACTCCATATAAATTATTACTGACCACTCTCCACTCATTTATTGCAACCATATAAAATCGACCCTGATCATTAGACGTACCCTGTACATTTATGTCATCTTCTATATTATCGTATTCTATATTAACGTTTGTATACATTGGGGCAACATTTTAAACAACAAATTGTTGAAGCATGTTACTATTTAGCAATTTGCTAAACGTTTAGAACTTTACTAGCTCTTCGATAATTTGAATCCTTTATTTTTCCTTTTACTATTTAGTAAAATACTAAGTCCCTTTTATTAAAATCGGTGCATCTGAGCACGTACTGTGAGTGTCAAAAGTGAGTAAACACCTAAATGATTTCTTGAGTTACATGGATTTGAAACCAAAAACTAAACAAAAATCGAATTCCAATAATACAAAATAAAAGTTTTATTTAATAGCAATAAATCAAAACCAAAATAAAATTTCAAAAAATGAAGTAATGCATTTTTTCCAAATAAAAACTAAAAATACTCCATATTTTAAGCGTCAAAAGTAAGTAAACATCTGTTACATCTTCAAATTATTAATAAATATAGTATCTCAAGTAAAAAACTGGGTATTTCATGTGATCAACTTTAGACTTCATAACATCTCTTAGTCAGCGTGACATGGAAACAACAATGTTATTTCTAACATCGCAGGATATTTGGGACAATTCTTCAATTAAAGCCTTTTAAGGACATCTTTGTTCTTGATGGCCCGGTTGTGAAATTTTCCGGTCCAAATGATCCCATAAATTTTGTATGGGGCTTAGGTGCGGCGATTGGGGAGGGTGGTGGAGGTGCTTTGAAGGCCTATAAAGTATTCATTTTTTAAGGAACTGCGAGGTATACTTAAGATCATTGTCTTGCTAAGAGATCCAATTGCTAAGTATCCCTAAATTGCGTAAGGTCGGTTGAAGGTTATTGCTTAGGACGTTTAGATAGTCTTCATTATTCATTGTACTTTCAATGAAAACAAGATTTTCGATCGAATATGCGGCCATACATCCCCACACCATCATGTTTTACTGTGCTCCTTATATTCTGTTTATGATGTTTTCTTACTTCTGATGGGTTAATATGAATATTTTTTTTTTTTATAATAACAAATAAACAATGGATTCTTATAATAAAAATCAATAAAAATAAATCAAAACACAAATAAAAATTCAAAATTCTTACAATTTTTCCTAATAAAAACTAAACATACGAGTACTATCCATATTAACGCATCAGAAGAAAACATCATAAACCGAATATAAGGAGCACAGTAAAACATGATTGTGTGGGGATGTATGGCCGCATATTCGATCGAAAATCTTGTTTTCATTGAAAGTACAATGAATAATGAAGACTATCTAAACGTCCTAAGCAATAACCTTCAACCGACCTTACGCAATTTAGGGATACTTAGCAATTGGATCTCTTAGCAAGACAATGATCTTAAGTATACCTCGCAGTTCCTTAAAAAATGAATACTTTATAGGCCTTCAAAGCACCTCCACCACCCTCCCCAATCGCCGCACCTAAGCCCCATACAAAATTTATGGGATCATTTGGACCGGAAAATTTCACAACCGGGCCATCAAGAACAAAGATGTCCTTAAAAGGCTTTAATTGAAGAATTGTCCCAAATATCCTGCGATGTTAGAAATAACATTGTTGTTTCCATGTCACGCTGACTAAGAGATGTTATGAAGTCTAAAGTTGATCACATGAAATACCCAGTTTTTTACTTGAGATACTATATTTATAAATAATTTGAAGATGTAACAGATGTTTACTTACTTTTGACGCTTAAAATATGGAGTATTTTTAGTTTTTATTTGGAAAAAATGCATTACTTCATTTTTTGAAATTTTATTTTGGTTTTGATTTATTGCTATTAAATAAAACTTTTATTTTGTATTATTGGAATTCGATTTTTGTTTATTTTTTGGTTTCAATTCCATGTAACTCAAGAAATCATTAAGGTGTTTACTCACTTTTGACACTCACAGTATAATCATGACAGGTCGAGATAAAAACAAACCTAAATCTGCGGAACGGACATTATACTCGTAATTTGAAATATCAGAAACTAAAGTCAAAGTGACATCCTACAATATATTGATTTTTGTTTATTTGTGACAATGAGAAATAATGATAATGATGATAATGTACGGTAATCTCAATTGCAAATCGCTTTTCAACATCTCAACTCGCTTATCGTATCAATACGCTTTCGCATCACAGGTGTTCGCAGTATTATTAAAATATTTATCATCATTAAATTCAAATTGAATAATCCGATTCAATTGTTATTATTAAACACATCTGAATCGAATAATAAATGTATTTTGTTTTTCTGTTTCAGGTGCAGTATAGCTTACGCTTCTGCCCTTACAACACCAGAAGATCTTTTAAGAAACGCACATAACGCTCTACGTTCAGAAAAACTAGGCGCAACAATAAAATGCTCAAGCAAGGAAGAATTTGACGTATGTCCTCCGAGTAAATTCCGCCTAGCAGATGGAGAGTGCAACAATATTGTGCACCGCAGTTGGGGTGCTCGTGGTGATATATTTTTAAGATTATTGGAACCGGACTATGCCGATGGTAATTTAGATGAAAATATTGATTGTATATAAATCCCAAAGTTAAACAAGCGTTTAATTTTTTTTTCAGGCATTAGCCAACCTCGTTCATCACATGGAAGCAGTGTTCTTCCAGATGCCGAAGCCATTGTACAAACTTTACAAAATCACATTGAACCTGAACTAAGACATCCACACATAACTGCCATGTTACCGGCTTGGGGTCAACTACTTTCAGATGACCTAGTCGAATTTACCGAACTGCCATCGACATACAATTGTTGTGACAAAACAACCGAAGAGTTAAAATCAGACACATTTAAAAACTGCTTTGTCAGTATAGGTGCTGATTGTAAGGAGTATAAAAGATCAACACCAGGATATGATGACCAAAGTTGTATCAAACGTATGTTTTCGCATCACCCTTTTTTACGTAAATTAATAATGTTTTTAAATAATGTTGTTTAGATAAACGCCAACAGATGAATACAGCATCATCTTACATTGACGGTTCTGCTTTGTATGGAAGAACCACGGAAGAAATTCAACAATTGCGAACCTTTAGTCAAGGAGGAGTAAATATTGATTTGTGCAAGAGATGCCAGGCTTCCGGTGCTACTGGTGCTCTTCATCGTGCTCTGTTGCAAGAACACAATTATATTGCTGAAGAATTGTCGCATATGAATCCAACGTGGTCAGAAGATATTATCTTCTTAGAGTCTCGAAGAGTTATTATTGGACAAATTCAGCACATAACTTATAATGAATTCTTGCCTTTAGTACTCGGTCAAGAGAATACAGCAAAAGTTGACCTCAAGTAAGATTATTTTTTTATTTAAAAAATCCAGTAACATACTTATGTATGTATTGTACAAATTTCTTAAAACCCGATACATTTATCATTTTATCTTAAAAAAAATGTTAATTTAAAAAAAAAAACAAATGGATATGATGATATTAAATTTATTTCTGGCCCCACCTTCCACAAATAAAATTTTTTTAGTAAAAACATATCAATTATCTGTTAAATCGACCAATAAATCATTGAAAAAGTAAAATTACTACAAAAAAAATATCTTGAATTATATTGAACACGGCCTTAACAACTTTGAGTTAAAAAAATACTATATATCTCATATTAATCATATCCGCTATTGAATCTTTTTTTTTCTTGATAACAGCTTAATCACAGCCTGTTTTAGTCTCTGTTAAAGTCGGAACTGTTTTGAACCGACTGGCTGGACAGGGTGCATAAACCTTGACCAGACCGTATATTAAAAAAAAGGTTCTTGTGCCTTTGTATGCTTGAGAAGTTTGTTATAAATTATTATAATTGCCCCTTACCACTGGTGGGGGGAAGCAATAATTATGAAGAAGAAGAACACTCCACAACCTTTTGATCTTAACTGATGAAATTTTATTAACTTACAATACTATTTATACAATTATTTTGCTTACTTAGCTAAATTTAAAAACTACTAAAATATACAAAAAATATCTACAATGCAAAATATAAAAAAGAAACATGATACATTTTGGCCAGGTATGCCATAAGCTTGAATGCAGAAAACTGGTGACTATTATGGGAAATCAAATTGAATGCATTTTAAAAATAGAGCATACAGAAAAGCTGTGTACATGAAAATAAAGCATATAGTGAAGTTGCTGCTATTTAGTCCAGTCAAAGCGTCATTTGACCTTGCGCGCAGAGGCATGGTCTATTTTTTTTTCATGGATCGATAGGTGCTTATGAGAAAAGCTTAAAACCAAATTTGCACCACATGACAACTTTTTTTACCAAAGTTATTGGTAAAAATGTGTTTTGTCTCATTTTTTGGTCATTTGCTAATACCTCGGCTCCACTATCTCGCACAAACAAAAATTAAACATGATTTTATTCCTTATAACATTATCTATTATGTTATAAAAAAAAACATTTGTTTAAACAAGTGAAAAAAAAGTTATAGTAAGTTAAACAAATTTTTTGTTGTTTAAAAATCACTTTTTCGTGATTATTAAGAAAAAAGCTCATTTAACGATGAAATTTTTATTTTTTATTATTAAAGTTCTTGTAATTCCCTACAATTTAAAAAAAAATCAAAACTCTACGATGAACGAAAGCCGAGTAATAAATTATTGAACATGGGTAAGTCAGCGCACCCACGCATTTTATGATTTTATGTTTTAATTTATATCTCAGCCCCAGTATGTCGCAAAGTGAAAATAAGAAACTCTATTGCTAATAACAATATTTTCTATCAACTTGCATTTAATTTAATACATTTGAGCAAAAACATAAAAAGTTACCGTTGGTTTCAACGTTTTTTTCTTGTTTTTAATACCTTTTTTTCATAGTTATTGAGAAAAAAACTGTATTTCACGGTAAATACTTTTCAGTTTTGGATTTTTGTTTTATAGTCCTGCTAATTTTCTTCAAATTAAAAAAAAAATTAGTCCATTACGACAAACGGAAGCCAAGATATTCATGATTTAAAAACTTAGAAAAGCTTACAATTTAGTATTTTAACCTTGTAGCTTGTAATTTTGGTGTCGCCAGCAACAAGAAGCAACAAATATGTGTAAGTATGTGTGGGGTGTGAAGGATACCAATATATCTTGTTGCTGGCGACACCAAAATTACAAGCTACAAGGTTAAAATACTAAATTGTAAGCTTTTCTAAGTTTTTAGTAGTACTGTGATAAGGAACATTTAAAAAAATTTCATAAATATTAAACATAACAAAACCGGACATTCAATGACGCAATTCAAGACATCAAAAGCAAAAAGTACTGAATTTAATTTTTTTCTCAAAACAAGAGGTTTTAAGTCAATAAGTATACATCTATCTTCATAGGATGGAACACTTGCATTTCGAAAGATTTTCCGTAGAGCAAGACCAGTGAATCTCTTTTGAACCTTTTCTAAACGACAAATGCTAGATTGTGTGTAGGGATTCCATATAACGCTGCAATACTCCAGCTGTGGTCTAAATTAACTAGAATAAAGAGTTTTTACGGTGTATGGATCTTCGAAATTCTTTGAATTTCGAATTAAGAAACCCAACATGGAATTTGTTTTTGAAACAGCATGATCTATGTATATTGTATATGACAAGCAAAATTCATTTTGGAGTCAAATATAACCCCTGGATCTTTTTGGCTATCTAATCTTTGTAATATATCGTTTTCGAGTTTGTAATCAAAACGATAGGGATTTTGATTTCGGGAAAACGTAACTACGCTAAATTTTGTTTTGTTAAAGTACAGACCATTAAGCTTGCACCAATCGATAATGTTTAAATCAGATTGAACCTTATTTGCATCATGAATTGAGTTTATGCTGCTGAAAATTTTTAAATCATCAGCAAATAACAGACATTTAGAATAGTATAAATGAAGTGGTAAGTCATTTATAAAAATAATAAAAAGTAGCGGCCCAAGATGACTTCCTTGAGGAACACCTGAAAAGTTGTATATTTCTTTAGAAAACACATTACCAATTTTGACAATTTGCTTTCTACCTACTAAACAACTTTTTATACATTTAAGGAGAGAAGAATAGAAGTCAAACAACTCAAGTTTCTTCAAAAGAACACAATGTTGAACACGGCCAAATGCCTTCGAAAAATCAGTGTATATAGTGTCTACTTGTGAATGTGTATCCATATGGGTCAAACAGTAGTTAGAAAATAATGCTAAATAAGTAGTTGTAGATCTTCCTTTCAAAAAACCATTTTGGTGTTCAGAAATATGATAATGAATAATGTTGTATAATTTATTTTTCACAACTTTAGGGATTAATTGCAATTTTGCAATGGATCTATAGTTTTCAAGAGATCCTTTTGATCCAGATTTATGGAGGGGAGTAATTATGGAGTATTTCCAAGTATCTAAAAAAACACCTTGACTTAAAGACAGGTTGAATAGAAAACAAAGTGGAGCTGCAAGGTTGTTACAAAAAGTTTTTAAAAGAATCGGTGGAATATTATCTTGTGAAACCGAATAGTTATTTTCAAGAGATGACAATATTTGAAAAACGCCGTTTACAGATATATTTAGGTTCCCAACGTCAACAATGGCAGGTACCGTTATTTTTGGTCTCAAAAAAACGTGTAGGAGTGGGAATTTAAAAATGATATCCACCAATTTTAAAGAAGACAGAATTGCGAGACTCACTTTTTTCGGCTTCTCTATCATCGTAATGTTAAGTCGGATCAAAATTTCAAGTTAAGTACTCGTAAGTATTACCTATATATCGCAAGTAAAATGTCTGTTGTCACTTTAAACCCTGTGCAACCAATGCCTTCCCAGCGAAACGTGTATCACGGGTGAACTGATTGAAGGGAGGAATACAACTACAACTGACTACTTCAAGGAAGAGATGCTTGTGATAGTGATAAAACAAGGAGACATGAAAAACTCCGAGGATGTTAAAAGAGATGAAATTGCCTCCGCTATAGTTCTGTTTGCTATCAGGTTTATTGTTCTGTTCTGAGATCTATCCAGTAAAAGCTATAGATTTGAACCTAACACAATTTTAAACATTTTCAGTTACATGTTTGAAGAAATATACATTAATCATGAATGAAGCCAGAAATTTTCTATTTTAAAATTGAAATATTTTTATTTTGTTTTCCATACAATCGTTTTGAATTTGATTGATTCATGTCGGATATAAAATTGTTTTTTTTTTTTTTTAAATGCTTCCGACAAAAATAAACTTTATTAGAAAAGGACTAAAATCCATCTCATTCAGCATAATAAGAACTTTTTCTTTCGATAAAAGGTCACTTCCAAAAATAATTTTTCTAATTCCCCTGATCAATGGTCACCTTCCGATAAAGTGGATAACGTCCTCTTTCTCCACTAAGTTGGACATACTATACTCCAGAGGAAGATCGGGTCTGTGTGGTATGAAGTTCAAGTTGAGTAATTCACTCCGAAGTCTTACCATTGAAGCAATCACGATTGTTAGAATCACGAAAGTAGTTTTTTCAACAAGATTGTGGTTGAGCCTACTGTAAACCGGAAGCTTCAGCTACAAATTCAAGTTCTGCACTTCTCACCTACCGTTGATATAACTTCGTACAGAAGGGCCTTATTGGTTGATACATTTTCTACGTTTAAATTAAAATTTAAATTGCATTTAAGGCATTTTTAATATGATTAATAAATAGTCCGTTTGCAGCTTTAGGCTTTTTATGTATGAAGGCGAAATTCCAGTTTCTAACATAATGACATAGTTTGGCGTATTGGTAACTGAAATATTCTCTTCACATAGTACGAAAAGAGTTTCGCAAACGTGTTGAATTCTTTACAACGCCATACTTGTGAAGCATACAGAAGTATACATTCAGCATCTGCTTCGAATACCTTAAATTTACTATTTACTGCTATAAAGAAATTTTTCGTTTCATATTTTCATTACCTTTCTGAACAACAAATCAAAACACAACGAGATTAAAAAATGTTTTTTTTTTCTTAACAAAAAAAATTGATAAGCAAAACAGTTAAGTGTACAAATTCAGGTTTTTAAAATAAAAATTAATAAAAAACATACTCGATGGTTTCTAGAAAAATATTATCGCTTAAGGTAAACGTTTAACATGTTTCTAAAATTTGAAAAATATTAATTTCCTAAAGTTAATTAAATTATTAAACATGAGGAATGTGTGTGTAATTACGACAATCCTATTGTATGCTTATTTTGTTGATGCTAAAGATGAGGAATAATGCAAAACCAGTCCAAAAAGCTAAAAAAATTCTGGCTTATAATATTGTTTTCATATATAAAGAGAATGGTTAAAAAAATATATACTCGTAGATACTTTCTTATAAAAAAAAGGATAGGTATAAGAAAAAAAACTTTCATAAATTAAAATAGTGGATATAAAAAACCTTAACCTTAAGAAGATTGGTGTGCTTACAAGCGAGCTTTTCTTATTAAGATTTTCTTATATACATCAAGTTAGTTTTCGCCATGATTAGATTCAAATAATGAAAAATGAAAAGAACTTCATTTTGCCATTTGCATTTATAAGATACTTCAGTATAAGAAAAAAGGTAGTAACTTATTCGTTTGGCATTATTTCAAGATGGTGAATCATCTGATGAATGTATGAAAATATTTTCAGTAGTTTTACTCATGCCATTTCGGCAAACCTGAACAACCTTTGAATGAATACCAGTGAACTGATTTGTTTCCCTGCTGCTGTTTCTCCTAAAAAATTGACTGGCACAACTATCATGAAAAAAGGGTCGAGTACACCAAAATAAGTTTTGAGGACTGGCGGCAAGGTTACTGAACATGAGAAGGTTCAATTGAACGAAACCGAAATAAATTCGGAGTTAATGCGAATCTGAACATCTTCCTTATATTTTAAGGCTTGATTAACAAAGGAGAGTATTTTCTTGTACAGAAACAAGCACATGATCCTGCGAGTTCGCACATTCGACGTTATCAGTGTCATGACGGTCCCATGATGGAATCTTGCAAGAGCCCTCATGAGCTGAACAATCCTCCTTCACTGATGCCATGAAGATTCGTTCCGAGATATACATACGAGTAATACGACCCAAACGCTTGACTTAAAATACAAAACTGAAAGTCAAATTTAATTAAAGTTATTCAAAATTTAGTTCGATTCTCTGTTTGTATAAAACAAAAACATTTAATAACGCTACTTAGACAAATAATTTACACTAGCAAGGTATCCGTTCGGAGCGGAAAACTGTCAGCAACGCATACTTTGTCGAAGGTTAAAATTGCATTCGAGCTATCCTAACCGGAAAGAAAAATAATACACAAATGCGTTGGCGCAATTTGTTCCGCGAAGAATTTGTGTCGGACGAAATCGGGAAAACAATTGCATTAAGCTTTTAGAAATTTCACAAATAAAGCACTTGATCGCATTTCAACGCAGTTCGCCGTGTGCTTTAAAATAATGTCGGAGAAAAATTCCGAACAGGTGTTTTCGAAGAATTCCTCGAAAATCGCAGAATTTTCCACTCCGAACGGATGCCTCGCTAGGACCAAATAACAGATATGTTATGAGTTGAAAACACGAATTATTAAAATTCCTTCAACAAGTCACCAATGGCAAGCTACACGATTCAACAGCACGTACAAATGATAAATATTTTTTTTATCAAAATGAGTGTTTGTCAGTGCAAACGTTGCGCCCATTGTACGGCTAACATGGTGGCCCTTCACGATCGGTTCGGTAATCAATCAGCCAACATTCGTGCGTCAAAGGAACGCAAGAACGTACAGCAGGACCCGAAGCAGTCGATTCCTCGCCTTGCACAAGAACTCGGCCTTTCGCAGAAAAGTCTTCTTTAGCGACAAGGCGCACTTTTGGATGTGTTAAAAAGCGAAATAGCCTTATATTGGACGACACTAACCCATAACAGATTCACCAGGTGACAATATATCCTTAAAAAGATACAGTTCGTTGTAGACTTTGGACCGGCCGCGGCGCCTAGTGGGGCAATTGTATCGGAGAGCGAAAAAAGGTCTATAAAAACCGAACCACTTAATGGATTTGGATGACATTTTTAGGAATGAAAGTAATTTCCGAAAGAAAGCACCACATTAAATTTCCACCCACTGCCTCTTCCACTCACAGAAACAAAGTGTCAAAATTGATAAAAATCCAGGTTTTGTTCCAAGTAAAGGTTAAAGATGATGCTTTTTTGAAGAGATTGGCCATTCAAATTTTCCACCCCTACTTTTTGGGCCTTTTTTACTCTTTTTACTTTTTTGTAATACGAGTAGGTACTTGTTTTGTATGGAGGCAGTCTTTATTTAGTGCGATAAAATCCGAACTCAACTGATTTAAATAAAATTTTCAAATATTATAAAGGATAGTTTAATAAATAAGCATAATATATCCATCCACTGACACGCCCACACAAAAGTTTTTTTTTAAATTCCAAAGTTGGTAAATTAAAGTTTGAGTAATTAGAAAAATATATTTTCACGAAAAAAAAAATGAAATATAATGCTTGATACATGGAATCATTAAGTATTTGTGGGTTCAGACATTCACAGTTCTTATGAGATAGATAATGGAAAAAAAACGATCATATTCTTATTTTCGGAGAAAAATTATGAAAGTTCGGGTTTTCATGTGTGCTATAGCAAAATTGAGTGTATCCAAGGAAGTAACTTTTTATGCGGTGTTAAATAATAAAAATAATGTAACCCTTAAAAGCTGACAAGTGTAAATTTATCCAACGCATCGTCAAACGTTTATGAATGCATCAAACCAGCAACAATTTTTATGTTAAATGTTGACTACTGAAACTTGCACCAAATAATGCGCAAACTTCAAACAAAGTAGAACTAAAAAACAACGCACAAAATGTTAAAGATATTGGACCAAAATTTTAAACAGCCTATTATTAAGGTATTAGTATGATACTACTTAAAGGGACTACTGAGAGGGAAAGTTACCTTCTTCCAATTTATAAAGGAAAGGGTGATACTCGAAGCTGTGATAATTACCGTTCGATTAAGCTGATGTCACACACCATGAAGATCGTTGAGCGAGTCTTGGGTAGCCGACTGCGAAAAATAATTAGGCTATCTGATGACCAGTGCGGGTTTGTCGGGGGTAAGTCAACCACGGATGCAATCCAGAGTATAAGAATAATTATGGAAAAACATCGGGATTCTTTGGAGGATTTGCATGTCGTATTGGTTGATTTTGAAAAAGCATTCGATCGGCAACCACGAGATCTAATATGGGTGGCCCTCAGGCAACGAGGAGTTCCAGAAACCTATGTGCGGATAATTATGGACATGTATGATGGAGCAGTTACTAAAGTAAGATGCGCAGCTGGAGTCACCGAAGAATTCGAAATCACAGTAGGTGTACACCAGGGAAGTGTCTTGAGTCCCCTGATCTTTATTACAGTTCTTGATTACCTGCTTGAAGGCAAAGTGACGGATCCAAAAGTGCATCAGTTATTCTTTCCTGACGATGGAGCCATCATAAGTGAAGACCCGATATCCCTACAACGAGCACTTGACGTATGGGTGGATATTCTAGAAGGAAGTGGGTACCGCATAAGCGCGAAAAAGACAGAATACCTATGCTGCCCATTTTCTGATCCACACAGGCCTATTCCAGACATTTATTTGAATGGAGTAGTGCTTCCCAAGTGTGAAAAGTTTAAATATCTGAGGTCTATGATAAATAACGAAGCTACTTGTGATGACGATATCAATCATCGCGTAAGCGTAGGGTGGATGAAGTGGCGGGAAAATTCTGCTATCTTCTGTGACCGAAAAATGCCCCCTAAGCTGAAAGGAAAGCTCTACACTTCAGTTGTGCGTCCAGCACTCACATACGGTTCACAATGTTGGACAATGTACAAAAAGTATGAGAGTAAGCTAACGGCAGCTGAGATGAAGATGCTTCGTATGACAGCAGGAGTTACAAAGCTTGATCGAATTAGAAGTACGAAGATCCGAGGAAGCCTTCATGTTAAAAATACCATTTCCCAAAAAATTGAACACGACCGACTCAGTTGGTATTGCCATGTTCAAAGGAGAGATCCTGAGAACCCCGTCAAAAAGGCAATATCATACAACGTTCCAATTCGGAATAAAAAGAAAGGTAGGCCTAAACACTCCTAGTACAAACAAATGCAAAAACACCAGCATTCAGTTGGCCTCAGAAATGGAACAATACAAAACCGGGAGGCTTGCCGCCGATTTCTGAGGTCAACCCGGCGAACCCTACAGGCGGATCACTAGTGTGAAGCAGATACGTGGGAGAGTTATGATCCCCTCGACATCGAGATCATAACAGCGCCGAAGAAAAGGAAGAAGAAGAAGTATGATACTACTTAACAATTTGCTAACTTTATAGTAGTTTACTAACTCATTCTTAATTTTAAACATTTTCTAACTAGTAACGTACTAAAAGAATTTTCTTAATAAATTGCTTCTGAAAACACCTAAAACAATGGACAATGACATTTCGTGTAAAAAAGTAAGTACACGAACCTTTTTTGATGTTTTCAAATGTCAAAGAGTCATATGAAGATAGCACGATACTAAAAAAATAAAGTAGGTATTCGATGATTTTAACTTTAATAAAAGGGTAGAGTATGATGCTATATTCGATTAAAATTTGCATATTTGTTGTTTTAACCTAGTATCATACTAAAACAGCTTTAGCAACGTACTAGTTCAATTAAAATATTGCGCCATTTTTCTTAACTTTGAAAAAGAGGTTTTTGAAAGAACGAGTACGTTACGCAATAGTATCGTATGTATATAAAAAAAAATAAGAAAAAAAATAGTTAAATTTATAATAAATTTAAATTTAACAATATGGACTTAAAAGACATGAAGGAGAGGTGGGGGTTTTGAACGACGGATGTCATATTCCACACACAATGACAAACATGAGTCTTTCAAATAAAAAAATTATTTTGTTAATACCTCACACACAGTTTCTAATAAAAAAAAATCTTTTATGTGTAGTGTGGTTGATTTCACCATCGTAATTTATACGCGGTATCTTATGCTAGATTACCATTTTTATTTTTGCAGATGTTGAACAAAATAATACAAGAACCGGAAAGCTAGAATGGATGTTGTGTAAATAAAAGTTTTTGTGTATTTGTATTGTTATTAAAACATAAAATGTGCCGTGCAAAGACAAATCTAGTCCAGTTGGAAAGGCTTTTTCATTTAATTATTTTACGTATATACGTATGTGCGAACATGTACATAATGTTTCATGTCAATTAGATAAGGAACAAAATAAATCTTCCGATCGGAACTTTTCTCTGATCGTAGATTTCTCTTAGCGGATAGGTACGATAATATGACTCATTTTAACTACCAAAACTGGTTTCTGAACGGTAGCAGTACCATTGAACAGATAGGACACTAATCCGTCTTGTGCGATAACGTCTCGAAAAGAGGCGTATATTCTTTGTATATATTGTTGCGAACACAGCTTTATACTCCTACAGCGCCATCTGTTGAAAAATTGCATATCTACTTTATGGAAGGAACAAAAAGCTCTTTTCCAATGTCATATGTATTTCCCCTTATTCCAAACAACTAGAACATTCTAAGACAAGAACCTCCATATGTATATCCCCTTATTCCAAAGAACTAGAACATTCTAAGACAAGAACCTCCATATGTATTTCCCCTTATTCCAAACAACTAGAACATTCCAAGACAAGAATCTTGGAGAACAACTAATTTGAGTATATAAGGGAGTGTTCACGTGAGCGGAAGTTTATTTTCGATTATGAAAGTGTGCAAAGCTGAATTATTGGATTGTGGAAAGTGCAATTAAAGAAGTGTTATTTAAGTTTGAATAAAAGTATTGGAGTTGACTATAAATTGAGATTTATTGTTTTGATTTGAAAAAATGAGCTTGTTCGGCGTTTGGCCGATTATTTGAAACAACAAAATGGAGACCCGGACATTTTCGTCTTTGAAGCTGACGCTGAGGAAGTGGACGTAAGTAAAAAGGTAGATGTTTCAAATATGTTTAGACTCCTGCTTGAGCGCCTCGAAAAGCAACGAAATGAACAAAAGAAAGAACAGGAGAATGTTCAACGTGTCGAAGAGCAAGAGAAGAATGTTCTCGAACGCCTGGAGAAACAGCATAGCGAACAAAAAGACCTTCTCGAAGAGCAGAGAAACATGCTAGAAGGCAAGTTTTCAAAAGAGCTAGATTGCATTGGAAATATAAAGATTCGGGAAAGTTCTGGAGAAACCTTGAAGAAAAAGGAGATGCAACCTCCAACCTTTGATGGACAAACTTCTTGTTCTATATACAAGAAGCAATTCGAAGCAGCTTCCAGAACAAATGGTTGGGAGGAGGCTGACAAGTATAAAGCCTTAACTCTTGCTCTTAGAGGAGCAGCTGCTGAGTTGTTGCAAACCATACCAGCAGATAAGAGCGGCGACTTCAATTCCTTGGTTTTGGCTATAGACAAACGGTTTGGTAACAGCCACATGAAAGAAGTCTTCAAAGTGCAACTCAATTCCAGAGTTCAGAAGAGGGGCGAAAATCTACAACAGCTGCAAGCGGACATTGAAAGGCTTGTTCTTCTTGCATATCCAGATGTTGGAGAGGAAATCTGTAACCAGTTTGCAGTTCAAAGGGCCGTGCGAACTGCTGGAAAACGAACGCTTTCTGAAACATTAGCGTTTGCCTTGACAATGAAAGCAGCTGAGCAAGCTTCTCACGGAGTACATCGACTTAGAGAAGCCATCGTCGAAGAATGCTCATGCCAAAGAACTGATGTCCAAAGGAACCAACGAAACGAATTTGCAAAGTGCTGGAATTGCAACAAGACCGGACATTTACAGCGTCAATGTCAATTACCACCAAGAAGAGCTTGTCAACATTGTGGACACGGAGTTTCAAACCCATAACAAGGTAACAATAACATCAGTGTTACTTCCGGAACAGTTTCCCAACAAGTAAGAAACAACTTCGAGTGGCAGAAGCTGGTTTCTGGTATCGATGGCTCCAGAAACACCATCCAGGTCTCTCTAAGCGAGACAATAGAAGTCTGACTGTCGAGGCAACTTTAAATGGCAACAAACGTGCGGTCACCATCGACACCTGTGCCACAGCCTCCATTGTGCATCAAGACCTAGTTCACCTGAATTGGATACACAACAGCAATACCTACCGTTTAAGAACTGCCACAGGAGAAGCAGCTAGGGTTTATGGTAAAGTCCGACTTGGAATTCGAATAGCAGATCTAGAATTCTCACACAAATTTTTGGTGGCAGATTATATGTGACGAGTGCATCATCGGAATGGACTTCATGAAAGAACATCTAGTAGTTTTGGATATCGGCAACCAGGTACTCAAATACCAGAATACAGAGATTCCAATGATCTATGGGCACGAAGGAATAACAACTGTAAGGACTGTCATCTGCAGTATTTCTTTGGACAAAATTAGAAGGTGAGTGTGGACGCCATCGATACCTAACGGTGGAACCAGGTCCAGACTTTTCTTCCCAAAAGGTCATCATTGGGAAGACACTTGTGGCTCCGAGGAACAATATGGTCTCCGTACGAATACTCAACACCAAACCGTACGATGTAAAGTTAACGAAAGGAGAAATTTGGTAAGTGCGAATCTGTCGCAGAATTAATATTTTGACTTCAAATTTGGTGTTTTAAAAAACTTTATTCAAAACTATAAGATAAAATTATTAAAGATAGGTAATTCAAAACCGGCTTCATTGCCTGACAAACCAAGAGTGATGCTAACAGAAGATCCACTTGTATATATCGTTCACTGATGAGATCGATACTCAATGATAATGTCAATACTCGTAGCTTCTGTGGTGATGAGATAATGCTTCGTAGGCAAATTCCTCAGTTTGGTTTTGTTTAATATATATCATCCAAAGAGATGTTTTTATTTATGTCTACTGATGAGAAATTTAGATAGTATCTGAAATGGCTTGCTTTGATGATTAGTCCTCAAATGCGGGTGTTAACTCCCCCCTTACTTCAATAGTGATCGCCCCGATCTCTCTCTTATAGCGTTCTTGGTATCTTGTAAACATTTAATTGTTGCCATTTCAAATGCTATATGATTTCTTCTTTGTTTATTTAGTTTACTAATTTTCAGTAATTTAATAATTATTACAATACTAAGAATTAATACGATATTGAAATTAATTCCCCATAATATTGGGTGGTCTTTTACATCTTGAATATAAAGCTTAAAAAGATCTAAATTAGTGAACTTTAATTGTTTATTATTTGATTTTAAGTATTTTAAAATATTAATTTCTAGTGGTACATTTTGTTTAATATGTTTTACAATTCTTGTTCTTTTACTTTCATATTGTTTAAAATTTATAGTTACATTTCTTTGAAAATGAACTAGATATGTACCCTTATATACTTTCTTATTTATTGTGGTTTCTCTACTTACAAAGACAATTTGTTAGAAAACTTGTTTCATTATTAACTCTACAATATATATTACTTAATTCTTTCTTACAATTCGCCATTTTATATTTTTGGTCGTATAATACGACTTTATTTGGTAATTGTAGTTTTTCATCACCTATACATTAATACTTTGTACAATAAACTTATTCCTTATTTCTTTTACCAATGGGTATTCTATATAAATCATTATTATTTCTTTTTTCTGTATAATTTCAAAATTTGATGCATCTAAAACATCTGTTATTGAAATTGGCATTGTCTCTGTTCGTATAATTTTATCTAAGTCTTCCATATTTAAAATTACTGGCGCAAAAGTTTAATTGAATTAGTACGATGCTAAAGTTGTTTTAGTAGATCCTCCCATCGCATCATCTGCCCCTCGACGACAGTCTCGTTGCATTAGTATACTCGGTGTTAACTGGACCCTAGACGAATGGAATAGCCGCCTTGAGAAACTAAAAGCAAGCCAGCTAGTAACATTTATTGTAAGAAGAGCACCCCGATATGCTAAAGACACTTGGCTTCAACACTATTTTGAAAAAACTACTGTTTTCGTCTTGCCAACTGTAATCGCCTCAAATTTGGAACATTTAAGATTTCATTTTCTCAGTCCTATGATTGGATGTTCTCAAAAGCTCTGTTTCTTAAAAATAGTAAAACGAAAATAGCTCCCTAGACTCAAAAACCATCTAAAATAAAAAATAATGTATTTAAGTCTAATTCTAAGTTATTTTCTAAAGTAAATAATTCACCTTCTCCCAAAGTAAATAATACACAACCTCCCAAAATAAACAATAAACCTATACACAAGAAATCGCACCCTTAGAATGAAAGTGACCTAACTTTAAAAGGAAATGAGCAATAAAGTCTTCAAGAAAGTATAGTTTTGAGTAAGTTTGAATGTATCACTCACATATTTCAAGTGACCGATCTATAGACTGCCCCCTTCTTACTCATATTTCGGTATCTTTTTCACCACATCAGGGCTTTAGAGATCCCATTTTAAGGTAAGTTTATTGCGAAATCATAAGTTGTGGGAATTTTGAGTTAGGTCACTTTCATTCTAAGGGTGTGAAATCATCAAGTAATCCTCATGTCAAATATCCCAATTTCACTTTCTCACACATTCTTAACCCAGGTACTTCGGCATCTAAAAAAGTAGCTACCCAAACTGCACAAAATACATCTCACAACCAATCAATTCCTACATATAGCCCATCATGTTCCAACGCTACAACTAATGTACCTCTTTTCTCGATCCACTTCTTCCTCCCACTGTCAAATTAACTATGAAAACTTCGGATTCAACTGAAGCCCGATACACTATGTCAAGACTTAGAGACCGTCGCATATATGATAACGTTCGGCTTTACCTGGCTTAACTTCATGACAAGCCGGAGTCTATCTGTTTTGAGGGAAAGACTAAAACAAACGTTATGGTTTCTATTCGCCAAGAAGGTCTTTCTACTAATCCCGTCATTCTACAAAAAACATACAACTCTTTTCATGAAGCCTTAAACTACACTAAGCAAATGGTTTCAGACGACCTAGCTGCCTACGGTTCATATATAAATTCTAGAAAATTCTCTCATCCTCTGCGCAATCTAGTCAATCGTAACTTTTTTCGTGTCTAACCATGTTTCTTCTAATCAACTAAATAATAATCTTCCTACTTGTCTCACAATATATTACCAAAATGTAAGAGGACTGCGTACAAAAACATCTACTATCTTCTTAAACTCACAAAAATTACCTTACGACATTTTTGCTTTAACTGAAACCAATCTTACTCCTGATTTTCTAAATAGTGAATTAGTCACCTCAGATTTTGTTACTTTTCGAACTGATGTTTATAATGATAACAACGACTCTTCTGCTCATGGCGTTCTTTTAGCCATCAATAACTGTTTTGATGCCACATTTGTCAAGTCCTCTGAGTCAACAGACTTTGAATTCATTAAAGTGAAAATAAAATTGTCATCTCGGAATGTATTTATCATGTGTTGTTATATTCGTCCATCTCAACCCTTAAGCTCCTTTAAACTAGTAGTTGACGCAATTGATTTTCTTTTTAATGCTGCTAGCACTAATGACGATATCATCTGCATTGGCGATTTCAATCTACCTCACATCGAATGGTCTCCCACCGACGACGAGGGCAACTATTTCTATTTAACCAATGCCAAGTCGGAAAAAGAAATGTTAGTGTTAGATTGTACGAGTATTGCAGACTCAAATCTTTTTCAAGTAAGTGGTGTCAAAAATAATCTTAACAAACAACTTGACCTCATTTTCACATCCGACCCAGATAACACTATTGTGATCGAAAGTGATCACCTTCTTTCTAATCTTGATCATTTTCACCCTCCTCTCCTTATTTCTTTTTCTTATGAAAAATGTTATGCTGCCACTGTTCCTGAATATTTTTTTAACTTTCGTAAAATTAACTTTCAAGAATTAAACATGCTTCTCAGCAAAATAAGGTTTAACTTTACTCATATTTCAATTGATGACGCAGTAACGACTTTTTACGATGAAATTTTCAGCTGTTTCGCGCACACTGTTCCTTTTATGCCACGTAAAAATTTTTCTTCTTCTCCACCTTGGTATAACAAAAAACTTCGATCTCTTCGTAACCGAAGAAATAATTTGTGGCAGAAATACCTAAAATCGAAATCTCCTTACCACCATCAAGCTTTTTCAGATGCTTCGACAGAATTCTCTCCTTTGTGATCGTCTGTACAAAGATTACATTACTCGTATGCAATCTTCGATTAAATCGAATCCTAAATACTTCTTTGAATTTATTAATATTAAAAGAAAATCCGATGGCTACCCATCCTCCCTAACATATAATGGGAAATCTTCATCTGATCCAACAGAGATAACCAATTTCTTTGCAAACTTTTTCAAACAATCCTTTACTGATTGCGACATTGAACCAGATACCCAATATTTTCGCTACTTAAAGAATTCTTCTCAAACCACATTTACAGCACCGCATATTCTACCAGCTATGGTAAGAGATAAAATTGAAAAGCTTAAAGATGACTTCTCCACAGGACCAGATGGTGTACCGGCAATCATCCTAAAAAAATGCATTAATGCCTTCATTCAGCCATTGACTGACCTATTTACACTATCCATTCTACAGAGCACCTTTCCTCAATCATGGAAAGTTTCTTACATAGTTCCTGTCCACAAAAAGGGACCAAAAAATAATGTGTCGAACTATCGCCCTATAGCTAAACTATCATGCATTCCAAAAATATTTGAAAGTATTATATACGAAACTCTCTCTTTCCACTGCAAATCAATTCTTTCCCCAGTACAACATGGTTTTATATCGGGTAGATCAACAACAACGAACCTAGTAGAATTTGTTTCCAATGCTCTATGCACAATGGTCGATGGGGATGAAATCAAAGTGATTGCTACTGACTTTAGCAAAGCCTTCGACAAAATGTAAAATAATATCATCATGTTAAAATTAAATTTAATGGGCCTTCCTACACTTTTTATCTTGTGGTTGAATTCATATTTGACTGATAGAAATTATGTTGTCCGTTTTAGATCATCCCTTTCCATTCCTTTTAATGCACCTTCAGGAGTACCACAAGGCAGCCATCTTGGTCCACTGCTATTCACCTTAGCTATTAACGATATTGCTCAAGTTCTCGATTGTGGTTTATCAATATATCTGTGGCAACAATCAATAACCGCTTAAGTCGACTTAAGACAAAAATCATTTTTTTGCTGCATCATAATCTGCATGTTCCGTTCTATTATAGAAAAAAATCCAGGATTTGTAATTTTTTTTTTCGTCAAAATAATCCAAAAAGAAAAAATCGCTTAAGTCATTCTCATAGGTAGAAGCATTTGCAATACCCGCTTAACTCACATAAGAACTTGTGAATTTCAAAATTTTGTAATCCAATAATAGCTTATATGGATTTAAGATACTTTTACAAAATAAAAAACTATTCACAAATCAATCAACCATATTGTACTGAAAACAGCTTAAATCGACTTAAGCGTTTATTGCAAACTTAACAAAGGTATTTTCGCTATAGCTAAACTGAGATAAGTCGTTATTGCAAATTTCTGTTTGTTACTTCGATGGAGACTATGTAGAGTAAGCGGTTTTTAAAAAAATGTATTTTCTACGAACTGCAGGATTAAGTTGATTTAAGTCGTTATTATTAATGCAAGGATGAAATATCAATTGACTTAAGAGATTTGGACGGCAAGTTCGTGAATTAATTTATTTGAGATAAAAGTGTTTTGAGGATAATTAAAGTAAAAATAATTAGGAAAGTGAAACAATATGAGCTCCTTACCCTTACAAATTTTGAATACGGCTCGGAAAGGTGTGTTAGGCAACGTGAAGTTAATAGATTTCACGAACGGCAACGCCAGAAGACAATCGATACTTTTGAAAAAGAAAGCGCTTTGACTAAATTTCGTATACCTATACAGTTTTATTAATGTGTGTTTTTAGATGTTTGTTTTTGAATACGGAAAAAAATGGTCGGCTATAGCCCACTTATCTGTTTCATACTAATTAATACAAACGTCTAACAATAATTAAAAATTGTGACTTTTGGCCAATAAGGATCTAATTCCAAGTAGTTTTCTGAACCCGTTATCAAGGAAACAAAAGTAATCTGCAAATAAAGTTGATTATGAAAATCTGAATATAATTTTTGAATAGTTTTGTGTCAATATTAGCAAAGAATCTGAACATGATTTCATGTTTCATGATGCCTATTTCAAACTTGCAGACATGGACATTTTTTCAGATTTTCCTTAAGAAGAATTATTGCAGATTGGTAGGCAATTTGAGGAAAGTTTAATTGTTTCTCTCCCACATAAAACAGTTGAAAACGAATCGGAATATGATTCAAGTAAAGTGATTCAAAAAAAAAAAAAAAAATAGAAAAAGAGGTGATAAACTCGAAAAACGGGAGTGATTTGGGCAAGAAAATGTGAGCATCTCAATATCGGCAAAATAAGTTTTAAAAAACGGAAAGCAATCTTCAAATTATATTGGGTATTAGGGACGTTCTACAAAAATATTCTTTGTTTCGGTGCTTAACCCTAATGTAAAATTGAGAATTCCCGAAAACTAGTGGTGGAGACTTGTTGTCTATTTTAGTACTCACAGTTAAATATCGAAGTAATAGTTTATATTTTTTAACTCTAAACAATATGTAATTGCATTATCCAGCAAAATAAATTCGAAAAAATTAAAGCATACTGGTTATATTCTAATTTTAAAATGGATTACATACAGCTGTGTTCATAAAAATAGCAGTGCTCCCCAAATAAAACAAAAAGGCTTTCATTATCAACGTTATACTATATTTCACTTAGCTTCTAATAACAATTTAAGGTATTTCATTAATATTAACAGAAAAAATTAAGATTGATTTTTTACCGTTACTTTTATCACAGTAAGAAGCGTTTTTAAAATTTATGGCTGTTCACAAAAATAGCAGTGCATCTGAATGTTCTGAATCTATAACGCAAAAAGTTAGAAAAACTGTAAAAAACGTATATAAAACTATATTGATATTTTAGCTTACCATTAATACTTCGTAGCATAACCATTGTTTTTTATAATGGAAATGCATCTGCGTGGCATGAAGTCCACTAAAGTTTGACACCTCTCGACTGGTATTGCGTTCCACGAATCTCGCACTACTTCCGACAATTCTTTCGAATTCTTCGGTTTCGCTTCATGAACCGCATTCTTAACATCCCCCCACAAATTTCCAATGGGGTTAAGGTCAGGGGATTGAGCGGGCCACCCCATAAGGCATAACTTGTTCTCCTGGGACCATGATTTTTCCCTTTTTGAAGTGTGTTTTGGGTCATTGTCTTGTTGGAATACCCAAACCAACGGCATTTCCTCTTCAGCATAGGGTAACATGACCTCCTCGAGAATTTCAACATATTCAGCTGCATCCATTATACCCTAAATGGGATAGATAGGCCCAACCCCATAGTAAGAAAAGCAAGCCCATATCATAACTTTCGCTCCGCCATGCTTCACTGTTTTCACAGTGTATCGTGGATCGTTTGCTGCATTTTGTGGTCTTCTTACGTACACTCGACGACTCTTGGATCCAAATAGAACAACCTTGCTTTCATCGGTCCACAGAATATTCCTCCATTTCTCTCGTGGCCAATCTCGATGCATTTTGGCAAACTCCATTCTCTTTGCCACATGCCTTTTTGTCAACAATTGTACCTTGCGTGGACTTTGGGCTGGTAATTTGGCATCCAAAAGACGTCTTCGTACGGTTACAGCGCTCACAGACAGTTCAAGCTTATCTTTAATTTCTCTGGAGCTTATGGAAGGGTTCTGTTTAGCTAACTGAACAATTTTTCTGTCAGTTCTAACACTCGTCATCCTTTTTCGGCCGTGTGTTTCCGGTTTATTCCGCCATTTTATAGCGTTACTTATCTTTTTTGCTGAATATCCTAAGATTTCCTGAATATCCTGGTAAGTTTTCCCCCTCCAAATGTAGTTTTCTTATTAAACTTCGAGTTTCTTCGTTGCAATGTTTTGACCGACCCATTGTTTATTTTTGAGCTAATATTTTATAATTTTTTCTATAATATTATCTTGAGAATACTAAAAACTACAAAAAGTAAAATTTTTACTTACCGAAAAATAAAAAAAAAGATAATGTTTAACACTTTTTAACTTTATATGCAAGACACTGCTATTTTTATGAACACGCTATATTCAGAGAGCTTGAACAAATGCGTCTATAACGGAAAAAGTAAGGTTCAATTACAAACTTAAGGCCTCAAATATAAAAATGAAAGACCGTTAGATGCAAATAACAGGTTAATTTTTTTTGTAAGAATCTGCGTGTTTAAAATTATTGACTAATTAATAAAGTTTGACCAGCACTGCTATTTTTATGAACACAACTGTATGTAATCCACGCGACGACTGGGGTAACTTTTTAGTGCGCTACGACTGCAGGGCTAAATAGAAATAGAAGATAAGAAATCACAGACATTGGAAAAAGTCAGATTCGATCTCAAAACCAACGGCTTCATACTACAATTACTTCATTTATTACTAGAAAAGATTCCCTTCTCTCAAAAGTGATTTAAACAATGCTTCGATGATACTGAAAGTTTTGTAGAATCACATCTGACACATTTTGTAAATATTTGTATGCGGTTTTTGAATTTGACCTTCAACAGTGTCTGCAAGCAACATACCTCCGAAATTCAGTAAGTTTTTACAGACAAACGGTTGTTTGCGGCGCTGACAAACAAGTAAGACATTTAATTTGATATAGTTCATTTGGCAGCATTGAGGTTGTAGATCACAAGCTTTAATAGTCATGCCAAACTCATAAAAAAAAAGAAACCAAAAAAATGTACCGGTTCATCATCCTCGCGATTGGTTTAATTTTGTCCGATTTCGACATTGGTTGTGTTTCAAAACTTAAACTTTTGTGGAGCAGAATAGACAATTTTATATGGAATAAAGTGAAAAACGTTTGTAAAATTGAATACAAAACAACTTTGGGTAAAAATCTGCATTTTTCAACACCCACTGTTGTAAAACATGTTATTGACTCACTTGAATGGTATGAAATTCCCAACTCACCAGCTATTAATGTAATACGCGTAAAAAAAACTGCGTTTCAAAGACTTTTTCCGTTTATTGATCATTCGTTTCGTGAATTTTAAAACAACTTAGACATTGAAATGCAACCCGGTGCTGAAAAACACCATGACTTAATGGATTCAGACGAAAATGGAGTTTGTATACTTTTCCTTATTTATAATTTTTTTCAATTAATTTTTTATTAACTTAAATTTCCTTTTTTATACTTAATACGAGTTTTTCCTTTTTTTTGTTACTGTGAAATCCGTTTTTAATAAATTTTAAATTATATGCTTTTTGAAAAGAAATATCGCTTAAGTTGATACAAATAAGAAAAATGATGACCAAAAACAGTTTATCTTATTTAAGAAGACATGGGTGAACATTTTCAGTTTGCAATAACAGCTTAAGTGACATTGGAAAAACAACTTAAAAACGTTTTTTTGCAATAAAATTAAAAATAAAGAAATTTAAAAAAGGAAAAATAGTTCAAACAAATAATATTGAAGTCTTCTATTATAATCTGCACGGTTTTTGTTTTTTAAATGCGTCATTTTTTTCCAGACTTAAAAAGAAGTTTCAAATTGCTCTCCTCGAAAATTGAATTTTTGGACTTAAGCGGTTTTTGCTTGTGGCCACAGATATGCCGATGACATAAAAATATTTAAACGCATTTCTACTGCCGCTGATATTTGTTCCTTACAACAAAATCTTGACAAATTTTCCCTATGGTGCCATAAAAACCTCCTTGACCTCAATGTCAGCAAATGCCACAACTTGACGTTTTCACGTAAATGGCTCCCTTCTCCTCCCAGAAAATATCATATAAATGGTGAACTTGTACCCGTAGTCACTTCCTGTCGTGATTTAGGAGTAATCTGTGATAAAGAGCTTAACTTTCGATGCCACATTGACAACATTATTAATAAAGCTAATTCGACGCTTGGTTTTATGAAACGCTGCACAGTGGGCAGAAAGCGTGGTTTAAGTGGTCAAAAATCCATAACTTTTGAACCAGTTGAGTTTTTTTTATAATTTTTTTTTTATTTGTAACTTTATTTAAGTACCTTTTAAAATATAGCGTTTAATTTATCAATTCCTGCAAAAATCATTTGATAGTACACCGAGTCGTGTCTACCTATAAGACAGTCTTAAGTTATGACACCTATTACGGAGCTGATCTGAGATCTGCTGAGGGACAATAAATACATTGAACGCTTCAAATCCAGTTTGGGCCAGATTTGTTTGGTCGCCAAACATGTGGTAGTGTTAAGCCATCATGTGTTTGATTGTTCCAGAGCAATTCGCTTCAGCATAAGTTTACTTGTAGCTACAGGCATACCTATATGTTTACCCTAACGGGCAAGAAAGGCATTTCCCTTCCAATTCTGGCGAGTTTGTTGGCTTTACAATTCCCCGGGATGTCCCTGTGTCCCGGCACCCAGAATAGATGAATATTAAACTGTTTGGCCATCTCCATTGGAGACGAACGACAGTCTTGGTACATGGTTACAGTACAATATGTAAGATTTTGCATACAGAAAACTCGCTATGTAAAATGTTTTTTCGCTCTAACTCGTAAATGCGGATACATGCGGATATGAATCTTTCGAGCTTCGATAGAGCACATATTCAATTTTCAATTCGTAAACAAATTAAAGTTGTGAAAAGTTGTAAATTTTTGTATCGCCTTTATAAACTGGAAAATTGAGTAAAATTAAGATGGGTGTTTCAAAATCAAACGGTACTAACTACTTAACGTTTCTTTATATTTTTTTTTGCGTATTATAACATATAAATATGTGAAATAATTAGCTGTAATAAATTCGATTACTTTCCAAAAGGATTTTCAAGAAAATCGGGAAATAAAAATTGTGCCAAAAATGCTTCATACATCGATTTACAAGTTTTTCTCACTTTGAATTTATTTTTCTCTTAACCTCAGCATATTTATTTAAAAAAAATGTCATATATTAAACGTATAAATATTTCTTTAATTAATTAAAATTAAACTTATGTGATTCGAAAACAAAAAAAAAATATTTTTGACCACTTAAATCAAGATTTATGCCCACTGTGCGCTGGTCAAAAGAGTTCTCTGACGTGTACATTTCCAAATCTCTTTTCATTTCATTTGTCCATCCCATCCTAGAATATGCGTCTCAGGTTTGGTCACCATATCAAATAACCCAAATTAAAAGGATCGAAGCCGTCCAGCGTAGGGATGTTCGTTTTGCCCTGCGCAATCTTCCGTGGGATGATAATTATCGACTTTCTCCATATTCGAATCGCTTACTGCTAATTGACCTTCAGTCGCTTGAAACATGGCGTGAAGCCGCAGATGTGGTTTTTATACACGACATACTAACTGGTAATATATACTGTCCGGGTCTAATAAGTCTGATTTCCATTAATACCAACTGACAAAATAATCCTATGTCTCGTATGCTGCGTAATGCCATCCAGTTGCGCACCCCAAGGCTTCGGGCGTCCTGGTCTACGCCATCTCTCCAGCGCAAGCATGGTCTACCACGCTGTCGTCTACCATGGAATGTACCACAAAGAACTTTCCGAGCAGGTTCCTCTTCGCTCATGCGAGCTAGGTGCCCTGCCCACCGGAGTCTACCGAGCTTAATTTTTGTCACGATATCTGCTTCAAGGTAGATTGCGTACAGTTCATGATTGTACCGTCTCCGGAATCGTCCTTCCTCACATACGGGGCCAACAATTCTCCTTAAGACTTTTCTCTCGAACGCAGCTAAGAGGTCGGAGTGCCTTTTGTTAAGCACCCAAGTCTCGGATCCATATGTGAGTACTGGCAGGACCATGGTCCTGTACAGTAGCAGTTTTGAAGTTATGGTGAGATTTCTGGATTTGAAGAGCTTTGACAGACTATAGTAGGCTCTGTTGGATTTGAGAAGCCGCCCGCGTATTTCTTCATCTATATTGTTATCGGCTGCTACTATTGACCCAAGGTATTTAAAGGATTGTACCACTTCAAATTCGTGCTCCGCAACCTTGATTGTTTGACCAACTGTTCCTCTCGCATTCGACGCCACCATGTACTTTGTTTTACCTTCACTAATGTGCAGCCCCAGATTTTGTGCCGCCTGCTCGATCTGGATGAAGGAATCGTGTACAGCTTGTTCGGTTCTTCCGATGATGTCGATGTGGTCCGCGTAAGCCAGTAACTGGCTGGACCTGTTGACGATGGTCCCGCTTGTTGCCGTGCCAGGGTCACGGATTGCTTTCTCCAACGCCAGGTTGAACAGGAGGCAGGCCAAACCGTCCCCTTGTCGGAGTCCATTAAAGATGTTGATTGGTCTGGATAGCAATCCGGCTATTTTTACTTGGCTTGTTACTTTGGTCATGGTCAACCTGCATAGTCGTGTCAATTTATTTGGGATGCCGAATTCTCTCATGGCTTTGTAAAGTTCTACCCTGGCTATGCTATCATAGGCGGCCTTAAAGTCTATAAACAGATGGTATGTTGGGATGTTAAATTCTAGACATTTTTCCATCGCATGCCTAAGGGTAAAGATCTGATCAGTTGTTGATTTGCCTGGAATGAAACCACACTGATATTGTCCGATGACGGTTTTAGCGTATGGGGTTATCCGGTCTTGTAGGATAGAGGAGAGTATCTTATAGGCGGTACTCAACAACGTGATACCTCTATAATTGCTGCACGTTGTGACATCTCCCTTCTTATGTATGGGGCATATTATGCCTTTTCGCCAGTCTTCTGGCATTTCTTCCTGCTCCCATACGTGTACTATAATATCATGAATTGCTTGACGTAAGGCTGGCCCGCCGTGATGGAATAATTCGGCTGGTATGCCATCGGTTCCCGGGGCTTTGTTCTGTTTAAGCCGGCCTATAGCCTTCTCAACCTCTTCTATGCTTGGTGGCGGCAACATAGGGTATTCTTCTTGAAGTAGTGGAGCCTCCACTTCTGCAGTGAGCTGACCATTTAGCAATTCATTAAAGTACACTTCCCATCGCTCCAGTATGCTTTCAGGATCGGTGATCAGAATTTCCTCTCCATCCTTGCAGTATGTGCAGCGTGGTGTGTACTGCGTCATGTTTCGGACGGATTGGTAGAACTTCCGCGCCTGGTGCGGACCTCGCTCTCGGCTATTTTGTATTTCCCAGATTAGGTTCTTCTCCCAGGCTGATTTTTTTTGTCTGTGTAGCCGTTTTTCTATTCTTCTGAGCTCTTTATATTCCTCTTCGCGTGCCCGCGTTCTATGAGATTGTTGCATTGCTCGGTACGCAACATTCTTACGTTCAGTCGCCAGCTTGCATTCATCATCAAACCAGTCGTTCCGCTTTTTACGACTGCTGCCTAAGATGGAGTTGGCAGTACTAATGACAATATTCTTAAGGCGTGTCCACTTCTCATTTACGCCCAGCATACTGGCTCCAGGACTTACTCTCCCTAAATCAAGTGATTCTAGGGCGAGTCCTAACGCATTACCAAAGGTGTACTGGTGTTTTCATTGCGCAGGGCAGCCGTGTTGATTCGAACCTGATCGGCGGATGCAATGCGTCTTCGCAAGGCAATCCGCCCCCGGAAAACCATACCAACAAGATAGTGATCCGAGTCGATATTGGCACCTCGGTACGTTCGTACCGTCATCAAGTTCGAGTAGTGGCGACGGTCTATCAACACGTGGTCTATTTGGTTACGAGTGACTCCATCAGGTGATACCCAGGTGGCTTTGTAGATATCTTTACGCGGTAACCTGGTACTTGCAACGACCATGTTTTTCGATGCTGCCAATTTTAAGACTCGAAGTCCATTGTCATTAGTGTTCTCATGCAAACTATGGGTGCCTGCGTAATGCCTGAATACCGGCTCCCGACCTATTTTTGCGTTCAAATCCCCAAAGATGATTTTAACATCATACCTTGGACAGGCATTGAGGGCCCTCTCGACTTGTTCGTAGTAAGTCTCTTTTTCTTCGTCTGAGGACTCCTCCGTAGGTCCGTGAACGTTAATGAGGCTGATGTTCGTAAATTTGCCTCGCACGCGAAGGGTGCATAGCCTTTCGCTTATAGCGTTAAAGCCGATGATGGTAGATTTCATTTTTTCGCTGGTAGTATCATACTAATACCTTAATAATAAGCTGTTTAAAATTTTGCGCCAATGTGTTTAGAATGTCGTTTTTACTTAAATTAATAGTATTAATAAATTCTCTTAAATCTTCAATTATGAACCTTAGAATGAGTGCGTCCTCTTTGTCAATACTGCTGTCTTCACTTGTTAGTTTCTGTATTGCGTTAAATATAATTTGTGAGTTTGTTTGGTATTGTTTGTTGTTAGATTCTATAAGTTCTTGTAATTTTGTTTCAATTCTTATTTTATCATCATGGCCTTGTATATAAAATCTATAGTACTCTCATCGAACAGAAAAAAAAGTTGGGGAATACATTCTACTGAGGGTGCTGTCGGCGGAAAAAATTGACGTGTAGACTTTTGATTTGGAGGAGTTGGTAATTGAGGATAGAGCGAGAAAATTTTATCAGCTCTGGCAATGAGAAAGACGAGAATGAGAAAATCAAATTTGTTTTGTAGCATTTTTCTTTTGAAGGACCTTCTGTGTTTTGTTGTTATATTTTTTTTTGTCAAGAATATTTGTTTTGTTTTGTCTATTTCATATAAGCAACAAAGCAACGTTGTTCAATTTCGATATTATCTAACCAAATTACAACGTTGCATTGTATTTGTATGAACACATACCTATTTGAATAGATTTAAGTAGGAATAATTTTGAAATTTGATTTTTGATAGGATTAGGCTTTTTTGAATTTTAGTATATCTACATAGGTACTTTATCTTAATATATTAGGTAACTTACCTATGTTGATTGCAATTATTATTATTTTTGTTATTCAAAAGTATAATAATTGGTGTAATTTTGAAGAAAAAAATAATAATTGAAATCAACTAGTTTAAATGCCTACATCAGATGTGGTAGTGGAAATTGTTTTTTTTTTTTGCAATTAATATAATTATGTACGTAGGTACATATATAGGTATAAAACTATTTCTTTAAGAAAATCTAATAGGTACCTACGTACCTATATTATTAAAGAAAATAGCTTTTACATTTGTACATACCTACATATGTATATAAAATAAAATAGAATAAAATTATTGTTGACATAATATTTGAAAAAAAAAAAAATCAGATACCTACCTTTTTTTGGAAAAAAATATACATACATATATGTATGTATGTACCTGCTTATAAAGAATTTCAGAAAAATAAAAAAAAAAGGAAATTTAGTTAATCAATTTTAAAAATTTATTGATGCACCCCACATGAATTTTTTTTTTAATAAAAATAAACATTTTTCACAAAAAATAGTTTTTATCCATATATTTTGTAAAAATAAGATATTTGGCGTGCCAATTTTAAACAAACAAATATTTCTTTTCATGTTTGTCTACGAATTTTAGTCAAATTTGGAGATTATTAATTCATTAAAATAAAAAAAAATAACTGTTTTCTTTCATCGTGACCTGTTTATTTATAAAATTGATGTTTGTTCTTAACTCAGGGCAAATCGCCGACCGAATATTTAAGTGCCCAACAGACCACTTTTTCGGGAAACTGAGTTAAAGATGCAGTTATACTTATTCGAATATTCTCTATCGTTTGGCGCTATCCCCGTTGCTCTATCTTCATTAGGCGTTTTTCTTTTTTAGCCCCGAGCAGGGCACAGAGCGAAGCCTGAGCGCTTAGAGCTCGCTCCGAACCGAGCGTGACCTGAGCGCTCTGAGCTATTTAAGAAACACATCTAAGCACTGAGTTGTCATTGTATCATTTTTCAAATAAACTGTCAAAATTCTCAGCTTTGTTTGTGAAATTTGTGTTTTCATATTCTTGAAAACTTGTTTTTAATTAATTTCTGATTAATAAAAATAGAAAAAGCAATTATTTAAGGGAAGCGTTCAATTTGTTTTTTGATTTTGATGATGAGGAAAACTTTGAACAAAACTCGCGAAGAATCCAAAAAAACGAAAATTATGCCGAGGAAATTGTACCCCGATGTAGCGACAGAACTTTTAAGCAACACTTCCGTGTGAACCTAGACATTTTTTAATCTTTTTAAAGATTCTATCAAGAACAACGTCATCTGTTTCGTCCACTTCACCCCTTCGAAAAAAAAAATATTATACTCTGCTCATAATTATATTTATTTTTCCTTACCTTCACTGGGAGAGCAACCAGCTTCGCCCGCCATTTCCATTGTTTTGATTTTTTATTTCTTTTTTTCTTTTACTATCATCCCTTCCAAAAAATTTAATGAAGTTAGCCGTGCTCAGCCTTTTGCTCGGTCTGCTCGCTCATTTATTATCGAGCTCATCGAGCGAGCCCCGTTCGAGCTCTGAGCTAAAAAAGAAATGCAAGTTGGTTAAAAAAGTAACATAGTTCTTTTTTTGACAGTTCAGTGCCCCGCTCGGAGCTAAAAAAGAAAAACACCTATTATTAATGAAGTTACAGAAAGCACTTTTGCTCTATAAAACACACCTTTTTGGGTTCTTTTGATGCTTATATGCCGTATTTCCAAGATGTGTACTAGGTGGGGCAATTTGTGTATAAAAGTTTGAAAAACACACGCGTAATGCTTAAATGCCCTACTGCATTTTTTTGTTACTAAAATGGATAAAACAAAAAAGGTAAAAAAACTAATTCAATAAAAAAAATGTGAAAAAATACCAAAACCTACTCTTACGAATGTTGAAGGATTTTTAAAACTAATTCCGAATAAAATTGAATGTATTTTTCGAGAAAATTTTATGGATCAAGGTCCATGTTCAGTATTTTTCATAATTAAGTGTTAAAATACTTTATCATTTTCATACGTTTCTTATAGACTTAAGAATAATCCAATGTAGTATAGAGAAAGGCATAGCCACTAAATTACTATTACTTTTTGATTTATGTTTTTATCACTCAAAGTAAAATTATAAAAATAATAATGCTAGAAATTTTGAGTTTTTTACTATTTTTGCTTTCGTTGATTTCCGAATATCCAGTGCATAAGTGTCCTATATCCATAGGAAATTTGAAGTTTAGTTTTCATGCGTATGGAAGAGGATTCTATATCTATTTCTGAGTTTTTTCAAACTTAGTTTTGTTTTTAAATAACCGTGACGTTTTTTGACATCAGGACCTCAAAATACAAAGAAGGAGTTTTCAATTAATGTATATTAAAATTCACAAGTCGTAATTGTAAAGTACAAAATAACGGAATTATTTTTCAAAACTTAAAATTCGTTTTTTGAAGAATAATTTTTATGTATATGTGTATATGTGTAGTATTCAGCCGACGAAATATCAATTTTAAAAAGTTATAAGGTTTTTCACCTAGATTTTTTTTTACTTTTTAAAATAAAATAAAAATTCTTAAACTATACATTTTATTATCATAAATACGAAAACTTCGAATTTATACGAACAAAGTTTAAACAACGTTTTATTATTAAACTAATTTTGTATCTAAGAAATTTCTTTAAAATCGTTCTAGAAAAAAATTTGGGATGCCAATTTTAAGTATTTAACAATAAAGATTCTAGGAAATATTTCATCAACACATTAATTTTTCAAAAACATTTTTTTTATTTAAAAAAATATTTTTTCGTGTTCTCTCTATCATCGTAAAGTCAACTTTGATCAAAATCTCGAGTTATTTTTTTTCTCAAATGCAAAACTTGAACTACAGTACCTTCATACATATGTATATCGTAAGTGAAAATAAAAAGAAATTTGAATAGTTTATGTGTACCAATTTTAAGAAAATTATTTAGAAAAAAAAAATCAAAAAGGTAACTTTTGAAAAATTAAAAAAAAAATGGTAAGCCAATCTTAAAAACTTATTGATACATACGTATAAACTATTAAAAAAATCGAATAATTAAAAAAAAAAAATATTTGTATGCCTCTAAAAAAGGTTGAACTATTAAAAAATAAGACATAATTGCCTCATTTAAAAATCGCCATGTTAATTATTTTAGCAAAAATTGTTTTTTTTCTGATTTAGTAGTTGAAGTTTATTATAAATTAACCAAACAAAATGCATATATTTGTCTTTAATTAAAAGTAAAAAATATGAAAATTATTTTTTTTTTTAGAAAAAAAAAACTTTTTTTGATTTTTTTGTTTGAAACCACAAGGAATTTTTATTTTTGGGTTAGTATGGAATTGTTTTAATTTGCATATTGAAGAAGATAAAAGAAACCCCATATAAAAAAGAGTTGCAATTTGTAGATTTTACTAACAAACATTTATTTTTGAAAAAAGTTGTTTTGAAAAATCTATAGGAATTTATTTATCAACATGAGATACCCACTTACCTATTCAATTAAAATACATACATACTATGGTTTGAAATATGTGACCAGGTCTATGAAAAGGTGGCTTATGACTCAAAAACAAAATTTCGATAAATCGACTGTTTAAGATGAACAATGCATTTCGTCAGTTTCTCGGTAGTTGTTCTCCTTCCCATTGCCCAGTGTCTCTCGTTGTTCAAGGACACCAAGTAAGATGCAGTGTTGCTTTTGCTCCAAATATTAGTTAATTGCTTCACGTCTGCTTTTCAAAATTTTGCTTATATTAAGTTTTCTGCATTTCAAAATTCTACTTCTCAAAATACCTTTTTCAAAATTTTACTTATAAAGTTTTCTGCATTTCAGAATTGTACCTACCTTACAAAAATAATTACATACCTTCATTCCAACAATGTACCGTTTTTTCTCTATGCGTGAAGCAAAAAATGGGGAATACGAGTACATTCGTCCAGGCGGCGCGTCGTTCGTCCCTCTTCATGAGAGTACTATAGATTTTATATACAAGGATACAAGGATCATGGTCTGGACTTCCTGATATCCATTTCCATAATGTTCCGATTTCATTAATTCCTCATCTTAATCTATCTCTGATATTAATTGGTTAAGCAGTCAGTCTATTTGCTGTTTCTATATTAGTTAATGATTCCTTTGTCAATCTTATACCTTTCCTTTTTATTCCTTCTAATATATCTTTATAATATGTTAAATTTATAACATGATAAATCTCTCCTCTGTTGTCATATAGTGCAGCAGGTCCGTCCTCTATAAGGATGTATTCCTCCGTGCTATAATTTGTTATTTGCACTTGAGCAAATGTTGTGGCTAGTTATGCCTAAAATATTAGTAATATTAGTATGACACGTTTAGCCATCTGGAATTAGATATTTGTCATCTTTAAGTACTTTATTTTTTTAAATTGTTTTTCGTGTCTACTATAACTCTTCCCCTATCTTCTTTTACAATTCTTGTTTTATACAAAGGTTTTACTTTTCCCTGTCTACGTGTTGATTTTTCGTGAACTTTTTGTCCTGGCTTAAATTAAAGGGACCAGTTATAGTTCATCAAAAGTCCATCAGAAAAATTGGAGCAATCGAAATCTGAAACATTTTTCTGATGGCCGGTTATAGCTACCAATAATTTTACGTCAGAAAATTTAATGTCACTTTCCTGTCATATCATGAGAAAAAATTTTTCTCATCAGGAACAGACAAAAATCGGAACACAAAAGAAAAACGAAATGGAATATATTTTGAGTTTTGGCAATCAGCTGTTCAGAAAAATTAAATTCCATCAGAAAAAATATTTAAATCCATTTTCTGAGTAAATTTAGCAACAAAATGTTGTAATTCTTTTTGTAAAAATTAGTCCAAGCAAGTATTCGTCTAACTGCATTCAAGTTTTACTCAAAATCGAGTTGTAATATGGTCAAATTTGGAAGACAAAATTTTTTCTGATGGACTTTTCTGATGAGCTATAACTGGCCCCTAACTTCTGTTCTGTTTTTATTGAAATAATAAAGAGTCTTGTCCTGTTTCTCTTTCAATACATTCGTTAAGGATATATATTTTTCGAAATTATGAAAAACATCTATTGGTTGTAAGTTTGTCACTGTATGGATGGATTCATTGTATTTCTTTACTTCGAATGACATTATCTCTTTAGTTTCAGCTTGAATTTTTGTCTTCGTTATACGTATAAGTTCTGTAATTGTACTATGGGCTCTTTCAATCATTCCATTAGACTTACTATGGTGAGGTGCTAACTTTTCATTTTTTATACCTAGTCGCTGTAGTACTAATTCTGTTGATGGTGTACAAAATGCTTTTTCGTTGTCAGTCACTACTACTTCTACTTTGCCGAATATTGGTATTGCTTCTATAAATTTTTATTTTGCATCGATTTTACTTTCAACATGCCTTATATAAGATATTTTGAAAACGAGGCTATCATAGTTAAAAATTGATTGTTATCTACATAATAAATGTCAGCGTATATGTGCTCCCCCCTTTCTTCGGAATTGGAGCCTCACCAAGCATATACTTAATTGGGTGTCTATCGTACTTATTTTCCTTACATACAATCTTTCGTATAAGATATTAATTGTTTATAACACTCTGGCCAATACCATTTACTTTAAATTTGTTTAAAATTTTCTCTTGAGTAACGATGTGCTCTATCATGTTCTTCTGTTATCATTGATGTTTGAATATTTCTTTCCGTAACGTCTTCTACTAAATTTGGTATATAAGTAAAGTTGGTTGTTGGGTATTCTTTTAATAATTTTGCGTTTATCTTAAACAATACTTCCTCCGTTGAGTGTATTGCATTTAAGCCATTCTTAATAACCTCTTTTAATTTGTTGAATATACAATCGTTTTTATAAATAACTGTATGTCGCCAGTATCCTTTATGTATGTTACTTCCTTACTAATTATGTTATTTTTATTTCCTGTCTTAAATATCAGTTGATTTCTAAATCTATTTATGTTACCCCCTAATCTTTTTATTTCTTTGACTGGACTACTTTGAGTACTATGTACTGTTCCTACGTCCGAACTCATCATATTTAGTTCTTGTCTACTCAGAGCATCTGCTACTGTATTTTCTTTACCAGGTTTATATGTAATTACCGGGGCGTATTCTTCTATGAACGCTTTCCATCGCCTCATTTTTGCATTGGGGTTTTTGTCTGACATAGCAAATGTCAATGGTTGGTGGTCCGTATATATAGGAATTCCACTTGTTCCATAAAGGTAGTTCCTCAAATTCAAACTTCAGACAATTGCTAATAACTCCTCGTTGGTTGCATAGTTTTCTTCGGTTTTTTTTTTTTTTTTTTTTTTTTATAATCTACCCGCGCTCAAGGGATTATGATTACCCTTTAAATGTTTCAACACAGCGCGGGCGTGAAGTTAATGAAGAGAAAGAAGAATAGGAAAGATGTGTGGCACGATGTTCGTTGGTGGTTGTCTCAGATATTTTTATCTTCAGGGATGGCGGCTGAGCTAAAGCGGAGAAATGCCGTGTCTTATCTCTATGTCGCTTATAATTCACATTATTTTATTCGTGTTCATCCTTTGTTGGGCATACTAGTTTAACTCAATTACATGTTGTTAGTATTATGCCTGAACAACATGTAATGAGTAAACCAGCAACCCATTGATGAGAATTTTTAAAAGGTTTTTAATGGAATTAAACGACATAGATGACGTCAGGGATCGAACCTGTGATCATGAGGTTGACAGACGAGCACACAACCACCGTGCCACGGCCACCCCCTCAATGTTCTGCTGATAAATGTAATAGGTTTGTTATTCTGGCTAAGTACTGCACCTATGGCTGAGTTACTAGCATCAGTTGTTAATTCAAATCCTATATTGAAATCTGGTTGGTTCAACACAATATTTTCTTCTAGCTTATCTTTCAATATTTGGAACGCTTTCTTTCCCTCTTTGTCTTACTCTATCGCTACTAGTTTGCTATTATCCTATTCTCTTAAATATTTAGTTAAGGGTTTGCTCATCATAGCGTAATTTCTTATGAATTTACGATAATAACCTCTTAGTCCTAAAAATGATCGTAACTGTCTCAATGTTTTTGGCTCTGGATATTCTTTTATAGTTTTTACTTTTCTTGGATCTGTTTTGATATTATTGTAAGATTACGTAGGTATCCTAAAAATTCAACCTCTTGCATGAAATATTTGCTTTTTTCGCTGCTAATTTTCATGTTGGCTTCACTTAGTGCTTTTATTGTATTGTATTGTATAGTGCTTTTATTATGATCTCAATATGTTCTAAGTGTTTTTCCTCTGATTCAGAGAATATAATGACATCATCAATATATACGTGACAGAACTTTCCTATATAAAGTTCTTAGAATGTCATCCATTGCTCTTTGGAATAAAGAGGGTGCATTCTTCAAACCGAATGGCATACGAAGGAATTCGTATTTTCAATTGTTGACACTAAAAGTAAATCTAATGTCGTAAAGAATTTAGATTTTCCTAAGTTGAATAAAATGACAGAAGTATCAGCCATTGGATACTTGTCTGTTTTCGTAAAAGCGTTGAGCTTCTTGTAGTATATGACTAATCTATATCTTTTGGATCCATCTTCATTAAGACCTTTCTTATCTACGACCCACACTGGTGCATTATATGCTGATCTACTGGGTGTTATAATATTATTGTCTAACAAATAGCTTACTTCACTATATAACGATATGATTTTGACCATATCGGTTCATCCTTAGTTGTTTCTATTGTTGCTACAATATTTGTATTATATGGTAAATAACTTGGTTTATCTGTGAAAATTCCCTGAAACTTCCTTAATATTTTCTTGAGTCGTTCTATATAAGTTTCCTCTGTACTCATGCAGATGGTTAAACTGTTTATTAGATCGTCATTGAATAGTAAATGTACTATGCCTTTCTCGTATTCTAATGTAGTCTCAAGTATATTTATTTTGCCTTTTATCTTTTTTAGTGTCCTCATTCCTATTATAAGGTCATAGTCTCTAAGTTCATTCAATTCATAAAATGAATCTTTTATTCCTAATAAGTTTATGTCTTGATATTTTGTTATTATGCTCGTACCATGTACGCTCCTAACTCTACTGTTAATTTTTAAATTCTTGTTCTGAAATAGTCCTGGTTTGACATAACTATGGGTCTTGTGAATAAAAAAAAAGTTAAAGCTTTTTTTGGAGGAAGCTAAAGCCAACTAGTCATAGCTTTTACTAGCAGCTAAAGCTAGACAGTACTAGCTTAAGCTTTGTTTTATGTGAATAAAAAAATGATAACGCTAAATATAGCTTATGCTGGAAAGTTCTAGGTTAAGCTTCGTAATTTAAGGTGTTCGTTTTTTATTCACATGTTTCGGCTAGTTAGCTTTAGCTAAAACTGGTACATGTATGACCGAAAGGAAGTTTTTTTTGCCTCAATTTGTTATCTGTTCTACAGGGCACCTATTGGTTTCGGCTAAAAAATGTTTTTAACATTTCGTATGTCAGTTTCTGGGTCTATACGTTCACAGTCCTATTTTTTGAGATATTCCCTTATGTTTAATTAACAACTCATACAAGTTAATACTGAAAATAAGAACTAGTCAAAGCTTTCTAGACAGGTCGAAAAAATCTTGAAATTTTTGTTTATTCACACAAATTGAAGCTTAAGCTAGGAAAACAAGCTAAAACTAAATGAATTTAGCTTTGGCTATTTTAAAATAGCTATTACTAGAAAACATCTTTAACTAGCTAGCTTAAGCTTATTTTTATTCACTAAAAATCAAGCTTTTACTTAAAAATCCAAGTTTCAGCTTTAGCTTTTTTTTTCACAAGGCCCTATGAGTCGCTCCAGTGTCAATTAAAATGTTGAAAATACGACCTGTCCTTGGATCCGTTCGCTTAATAAAGGGCAAGTCGTTCCTTACTCTAAAAAGTTATCTCCTTCATTGAGATTATTTAATCTGGGACTTTTATTTAGGGGTTGTTGCTCGCTGTTTGGCCTGTCTCTTTTAAACGGATTGCTATTGTTTCTTATTTCGTTATTAAAACGTTGATCCCTATATTGATTATTATAGTTATAATTTCTATTATAATTATTACTATTAAATTGTGGCTTAGGATTGTAGTTTCCACTCCTTAAGTCTATTCGTTGTTGAGGTGGCGTGTTGTAATTGTTTTGTCGTGGTGCGTAATTTTGCTGATATCTTGGGGTAACCGAAATCACTGGTCGTTGTACTTGAACTTGTGGTAATACTATATTGTAATCTATTCTATGTAGATTAATTTAGGGATACCCTAAATCTTTGGGACTGGTTAACCTCTATTTCCTGAACTCATCAGCATTTTCTCTTGCTACTGTTATGAGAACATTTGTCTCAGCCGTTCTAGGTCCCTAACTCATAATTAATTGTCTTATTTGTTATTAATGTTAGAAGTTTACTGACCTGGTCGTAGAATTGTTGTAGAGTCTGTTTACCCTGCCTTGCATTTGATAATTCGGTCTGTAACATATGGACTGGCATTTTATCTTCATATGTTAAATCTAGTCTACCTAAAATTGCGTCTACATGCAACGGTGTGCCATGTGATGTCAGGACGTCATTTGCTTTCCCTACAATCTTATTTGTTAGTATATTTACTGCTGTAAAATAACTAGAACTACCCTTGCAGTGTTCGTATGCTTTCATACAATGTATAATTGACGTTCGCCAACTAATGTAGTTTTCACCATCAAATTGTTGTAAACTTTTAACTAATTCCAAACTTTCCCTTGTAGTATTTGAAGGATCGATCGTAACATCTGTATACGGTTCTATGCTATCTGATGGAGCTATCCTCCTTAAAGTTCCTGTCAGTTCTTCTATTCTCCTAGTCAAAGTTAATGTACTCTCTGGTACTGTCTGTGCAATCATCGTGTGCAATTGCTCTACTGTCATTGCCATTTTTTCTTTTTTATATATATTTTTTATAATATAAAATGTATTTATATAAGTCTTAATCGTTATGAATATTTATAAAACTTCTTACTAAAACAATATCTGCTACCAGCTTGTTTGTTACTGCCTTTCTGCTACCTGCTTTCGATTTTTTTTTTCCGCTTTCCTCGTTCTTTATTTCACTTTTATTTCTGCTACTGTCTTTTTATTGTTATTTTTTCCCACTAGTTATTGTTATTAACTATGTCCTCTAGGCATTCCCTTAGCACTTTCTTTATTTTATTTGCCTTTTTTAGGAGACACTTTTTTTGATCACTATCTTTAATCTGTTCGTTCACTTAATTTTTGATATTTTTTATTTCACTTGGGTCCTGACCTGACCACATAATATTCTGTTTATCTCTCGTAATTTTTATTCTTTTTACATAAAATTTGTTCATTTATTTTTATTTTTACTTGACTTTGTATTTTTTTCCTTTTTTTCTTCTATATGGATTTTCCGGATCTTATAACCGTACTTCTTTCGATCTTTGGAAATTTTAATCTTCATTCCTTTTGCCTCCCAGTGTTTTATGTTGAGTAGGTCTACTGTTGATGTTCAGTTATAAAAAATCTTTTATTTTTTTAAACTTCCCATACGTTGCAGTACCAGTTGGTTTAACCTTATGGCCTTGTACTGTTTAATATTTTGGTCTGGTTCCTGGTGCTAGCAGTTACTTTGTATGTGTTATTTTCCTTTTTCATCACTTTGAATGCACTTTTTATTTGAACGACTTTAATTTTACCGGTTGGGTTTAATTTTACCCTTTTTTAATTAATTTAACCGTATTAACGTATTAAAGCACTTGGTTCTAAATAAATTTTCAGGTCCCTGCTACTCGGGCCCCAATTAATATTTTGACTCCAAATTTGGTGTTTTAAAAAACTTTATTCAAAATTATAAGATAAAATTATTAAAGATAGGTAATTCAAAACCGGCTTCATTGCCTTACAAACCAATAGTGATGCTAACAGAAGATCCACTTGTATATATCGTCCACTGATGATGAGGTCGATAGCCAATGATAATGTCAATAGCTTCTGTGATGTTGAGATAATGCTTCGTAGGCAAATTCCTCAGTTTGGTTTTGTTTAATATATATCATCCAAAGGGATGTTTTTGTTTATGTCTACTGATGAGAAATTCAGATAGTATCTGAAATGGCTTGCTTTGATGATTAGTCATCGAATGCGGGTGTTAACTCGCAGCTTTAACACAAATTGACGCTGAAACACCGAGACAGACATTAGACCCCGAGAAGCTCAATTGCATCAAGGCAAAGATACTCAATTCACCTAACCTAGACCAACATCAGGTTAAAAAGGCAGAAAGCCTTCTGAATGAAAATGCCGACATTTTCGCTTCACCAAACGGGAAATATGGAAGCATCGAATAAACATATTAGATGCAAGACCCATTGGACAGCCTGCAAGACGTCTGCCACTGGTCAAACAAGGTGAAGTTGAGGAAATGATTATCACCATGAAGAAGTATATTTTGATTGAGAACTCGAAGAGTCCTTGGGCGTCATCAGTGGTCCAAGTCAAAAAGAAGGACGGAAGTACACGGTTTTGTGTTGACTACCGAAGATTGAATGACTTGACCAAGAAAGACAGCTATCTCCTGCCAAGAATCAGTGACACTTTAGATGCGATGGAAGGAGCCCATTGGTTTTCAACACTGGACTTGAAAAGTGGATATTGGCAAGTTGAAATTCACCCTGAAGATCGAGAAAAGACAGCGTTCTCCACAGGTAATGGGCTCTGGCAGTTCAAGGTGATGCGGTTTGGTCTTTGCAACGCTCCGGCAACATTTGAGCGTTTGATGGAGTGCGTGCTTCAAGGCCTGACGTGGAAAACTTGTCTTGTCTACTTGGATGATGTTATCGTTTATGGAAAGACATACGACCAACACTGTAAGAACCTAAAGGGTGTGTTCCAGAGCCTTCGAGAGACTAACCTTAAACTGAACCCAGAAAAATGTGCACTGTTCCAGACTGAAGTAAAGTATTTGGGACATATCATCTTGTCCCAAGTAGTCAAGGCCGATCCTGAAAAAATTGGCCAACACCACAGGACAAACATCAACTACGAAGTTTTCTTGGTCTTGCTACTTATTACAGACGTTTTGTTAAGAACTTTTCCGGAATTGCGAAGAGTTTGCATCAGCTTACGGAAAAGAACAAGCAGTTCAGATGGTCAGGTGAGTGTGAAAAAGCCTTCCAAGAACTGAAATACCGTCTATGCAATGCTCCGGTGCTGATCTATCCGACTCCAGGCAAGTCTTTTATCATCGATGCTGATGCAAGCAACGGCGCTGTTCTGTCACAACTGCACAATGGCGAAGAAAAGGTTGTTGCCTATTTCAACAAAGTACTGTCGAAGACCGAAAGGAACTACTGTGTGACCAGGAGAGAACTATTGACACTCATCTTGGCAACGAAACACTTCCACAAATACATCTATGGACAGAAGTTTCTTCTACGAACCGATCATGGTGCTCTTAGCTGGTTGTTGAACTTCAAAAACCCAGAAGGACAAGTCACAAGGTGGATAGAAAGACTGCAGACTTACGACTAAGAAATTCAACACCGAAGGGAAAGCTGCACTCAAATGCCGACGCACTATCCCGAAGACCTTCTAAAATAGATTGCAAGCATTGCAGGTAACAAGAAGAAAAGGAATCCATCAACATTCTGCGAATAAGGGCTGACCCCATTTGTGCATGGAGGATGGAGCAATGAAGAAACAAGATCTGCTCAACAAGAAGACCCCGACATTGAACCTCTTCTCGCATGGAAGGAACATGAAGAAAAACCCGCATGGAATGACATTTCCCATAGGAGTCCAATTTCAAAGGCCTATTGGGCACAATGGGACTCACTTCATGTGCAAGAAGGTGTACTTCGGCGAAAATGGGAGTCCGCTGATGGTAAATCCTATATAATGCAGCTTGTGTTACCTCAATCAAAAATTAAATAGGTTCTTCAAGAAATGCATGATTGACCTTCAGGAGGCCATTTGGGAGTCAACAAGACGTTCGAAAAAGTGAGACAACGATTCTACTGGTTGCATGCAAGAGACGACGTTGAACAGTGGTGCCGAAATTGTGACGTTTGTGCTGCAACCAAAGGCCCTGGTAGAAAACTGCAAGGAAAAATTATGCAATATAATGTTGGCTCACTGTTTGAAAGGATTGCTGTTGATGTAGCTGGCCCATTTCCGGAAACGAATGATGGAAACAAATACATTCTGATGGTAATGGATTACTTCAGCAAATGGCCTGAGGCATACGCTATCCCGAACCAAGAAGCCAAGATCGTGGCCGACCAGATTGTGTCTAACTGGGTAAGCAGGTTCGGTGTGCCTATGGAACTTCATTCCGACCAAGGAAGGAACTTCGAGTCGAACATATTCCAAGAGGTCTGCGCGTTTCTTGGCATTAAGAAAACGAGAACCACACCACTTCACTTGCAATCTGATGGAATGGTCGAGAGATTCAACAGGACCTTAAAAGAGCACCTCACTAATGTCGTAGGCGACTACCAAAGAAACTGGGATAGGCACATACCACTATTTTTGATGGCCTATCGAAGTGCAGTACATAGCTCAACGGGACAAACACTATCTGAAATCCTGTTCGGAAAAAGCATACGGCTGCCTAGTGAGATAAGGTTTGGACACCCACCACAAGAGTATCAGGAAACAGGGGATTACGTGAGTGACCTAAAAGAGAGGCTAATCGACATCCACGAAAGGATCAGGACTAGAATGAGCACTTACAGCGATCGAATGAAGACAAGGTACGACACAAGAGCAAACACGACAGGATTCCAAGTAGGAGATCGTGTATGGCTATATAATCCACATCGTCAAAAGGGATTGTCGCCGAAGCTTCAACAAAACTGGGAAGGCCCTCATACTGTCGTCTCGAAAATCAATGATGTCGTTTACCGAATTCAAAGAGGGTAAAGAGGAAAGTTAAAAGTTGTGCATAGCGATCGACTGCACCGATACAGTCCCGAAGCTGGAGATAGAGTTGTTCGGGACGAACAATCTTAAGAAAGGAACAATGTTGCGAATTGAGCTTAATACTTCTACAGCGCCATCTGTTGGAAAATTGCATATCTTCTTTATGGAAGGAACAAATAGCTCTTTTCCAATGTCATATGCATTTCCCCTTATTCCAAACAACTAGAACATTCTAAGACAAGAACCTCCGTATGTATTTCCCCTTATTCCAAACAACTTAAACATTCTAGGGCAAGAACTTCCATATGTTTGAATAAAAGTATTGGAGTTGATTATAAATTGAGATTTATTGTTTTGATTTGAAAAGTGTAAATAAAGAAGAAATTCTAAAAGGAGTAATAGGTTTTATTTAAAGAACTTAGGAAAAATGTTACAATATGGATAAAAATATACATACACAAATATCGATAGCTAGAATTTAGGGCGATAGAAAAGATGTATTGAAAAAAAATGAAATGATATGTTGAGTCTTGTTTATAACCAATATTTCATTTTAATTTTAGATTGACGCCAGAAAAATATTTTACAAACTACTCCAGTAGCAATCGCGGTGGCATTTATAATGAATTTGCGACAAGTGCAATTCCAGCTTTTCTCACTATGTACCCTCCGGAAATGGTAACTTATTCTAAGAAAACTCATACCTGTTCTTTTGATTTTAAATTTTTTTTTTTTTTAAATAGATAAGTACATCAATGTCTGCTACTTCATTATTAAATATCGCGGCCCTACAGAAGTCTCTAATACCGCCGATAATCACGTCTAATGGATGGAGTGAACTTGCTATGGCAATTCATCGTGGACGTGACCATGGAATTCCCTCATATAAGGAGGCATTAGATTTATGCGAAAATCGTTTTGCTGTTAATGATGTGTCAAATATTACGTTTGAAAAGTTATCATCCGTTTCGAACATTCCTGAGGAACATATTACTATGCTGAGTGATATCTATGAGTAAAATATTTAAGTGTCTTTTTAGAAATCACCATAACTTGTGTGATATTTATCTTTCAATAGAAACGCTGAGGACATTGATTTGTTGGTTGGAGCGCTTTTAGAAAATCCTTCAGTGGGATCCTTGTTTGGACCAACTATTACTTGCTTGCTGACGCGTCAATTTGCTCAATTAAAAACAACCGATCGATTTTGGTATGAAAACGATATTCCTCCATCATCTTTTAGACTTGACCAACTAAAGGCTATTCGTCAAACAACTTTGTCTGGGCTATTGTGTTCAACTAAACAAGTTGATAAAGCACAACCAAAGGCATTTATTCGCGAAGATAGCTTTTTGTGAGTTCGAATTAGACTTCAATAGAATAAAAATTCAATTCAAATAAAATTTTCAATCTATAGAAATACTCTTCTTACATGTGATCAACTTCCAAAACTCGATATTCGTGTTTGGAAAGCTGATCCAAATGAGGAATATACAAAAGAACGCATTGAGGAAATGCCTGAAGTTGAAGAAGCTATTCGAGAAATAAGTCCTGAGTTATTAGAAGCTGCTGTGGAAAGAGCTAAGGAAGAGCTTTATGCAAGAAAACGATTTGAATATGAATCCTGGCTATCACGTTAGTAACACAGAACTTAACTATAGGTAAAGCTTATTTTTTTTCTCATTATAGAGGGTGGAATTGATGCTAAATCACCAGATGGTGTCGCAGCGTCTTTTAGCAAGGCAAATCGTGGAGCTCTTTTTCAAGCCAATAGCTCTCTTATGCTGGAGCTAACATCTAATGAAATTTTAAATACATTAAATCAAATAACACGTCGCAAGCGCCAAGTTTTTGACAGTGGCCTTAATGCATTTAATCGTAATGAATTAACCGAGACTCTACAAACCATCGATATCAGCTCATTCCTTTCAGGTAATGCAAATTCACGTCAACATGTTGAACAGCAATGTGATGATCCTGCTGTTCCATGTGACGGTAATTCACCCTTCCGTACTTTCACTGGATACTGCAATAACTTGCGAAACCCCAACTGGGGTAAATCGTTATCAACGTTTTCACGATTGCTTCCAGCGCAATATGAAGATGGTGTTTCAAAACCTCGTATTTCCTCCGTTACGGGGGCGCCTCTGCCAAATCCACGAACCATTTCAACTCTTATTCATCCAGATATTTCGAATTTACACACTCGTTACTCTCTTATGGTTATGCAGTTTGCTCAATTCGTAGATCACGATTTGACTCTTACTCCAATTCACAAAGGTTTCCATGAATCCATTCCAAGTTGTCGTCGTTGTGATTCTCCACAAACTGTTCATCCAGAGTGTAATCCATTTCCAGTTCCAGCCGGGGATTATTTCTATCCAGAAGTGAATGTAACCAGTGGAGAGCGACTTTGTTTCCCATCGATGAGATCACTGCCAGGACAACTGACATTGGGGCCACGTGACCAAATGAACCAAAATACCCATTTTTTGGATTCCTCTATGATATATGGTGAAAACAACTGCGTTGCAAACAAACTTCGTGGTTTCTCAGGTCGTTTGAATTCAACAATTCATCCCATTCGTGGAAAGGAACTCCTCCCACAGAGCAACTCACACCCGGAATGCAAATCTCGTAATCGATTGTGCTTCATCGGTGGAGATGAACGTGCTTCTGAACAACCAGGTCTCACTGCGATTCATACAATATTTTTGAGGGAACATAATCGAATTGTTGAAGGATTACGTGGAGTGAATCCTCACTGGACAGGTGATCAGTTGTACCATCATACAAGACGTATTGTTGGTGCTCAGTTCCAGCATATTGTATTCAATGAGTTCTTGCCACGTATTCTGAGTTGGAATGCTGTGAATCTGTATGGATTAAAACTTTTGCCACAGGGTTATTATAAGGACTATAATCCATCGTGCAGTCCAATTGTATTTAATGAGTTTGCTGCTGCTGCATTCCGCATCGGACACTCGTTACTGAGGCCACATATCCCACGATTAAGTGTTAATCATCAACCCGTTGATCCACCCCTATTACTTCGTGATGGTTTCTTTAAAATGGATGTTATGTTGCAGGTGAGTTTTAAATGCATTAATATAGCTTTGGTAATACTCCTTGGTATAACGGTTAGTGTTGCTTGCAGAGGGTCTTAGGTTCGATTCTCAAACGCTTCAAAAAATTTGTTCGGGGATGTCCTACCTCTTACGAGGAACTGATTTTGATTTTGAAGCAACGAATATCAGTAAAATAATTTGATTGTGCTATTTATATTTGGAGGCTAGAGAGAAATATACATAATCACATCATTTTACAAATTATCGATGATATATAGATAAAGTTTTTCGGAACTTATCGCGTTTACTTTTTTAGAAATATGTAATTATAATTTTTTTAACCCTCGGACGTTTCGAACAAGTTTTATTATTCGCGATCACGGGATGAGACTGACATTTGATAGATGTTATAGTTGTTGTCTATTGTTACACGCTCTTGTTTTCAAGCAGCACCGGTGCATAGTTGATTTTGCTTTTAGACTTTGGAAATAACTGCATATCTGATGCACTCTTATGCACTATTGCTCCCACTAGAGCATGCAAGACGTTCAGATTTGAAAATAACTACTAAAGGCCTATCTAATTATGCTAATTATTTTTTGTTATCAATCACACCCAAAAATCGCTGTGGGCTCTAAGTCTATAAACAAATGAATATATTCCGGATTAGTTTTTTCTTAACTAGTTTAGCCACTTATATGCCTTGAACAATAGATTACCTTCGATACAGACGTGTATTTTAGTTTTTAGAAAAAAAACTATAATGCATTTGAAAACGGAATTTTCTTTCTAGCCAGGAATAGTTGATGAAATTAGTAGAGGACTAGTGGCTACCCCAATGGAAACACTTGATCAATTCATTACGGGTGAAGTTACCAATCACTTGTTTGAAGACAGAAAAATTCCTTTCTCTGGAATCGATTTGATTTCCCTAAATGTTCAACGAGGTAAGATCTAAAATTTCACTGTTGATGAAAACTATCGCTTTTATTATTGCTATTACATATCAGCCCGTGATCATGGTATTCCGTCATACAACAATTATCGAGCATTATGCAATCTCAAACGAGCCAACACTTGGTCCGACTTAAGTCGTGAAATTCCGCCAGAAGTTATCAATCGTTTCAAAAAAATATACGCTTCAGTTGATGATATCGATTTATTCCCTGGTTCAATGACAGAGAGGCCACTACAAGGCGGACTAGTTGGACCAACGTTAGCCTGTATAATTGGTATACAATTCAGACAGCTCAGAAAATGTGATCGGTTTTGGTAAATTTTACTGGCATTTTATGTCGATCTAGCAAAAATTAAAAAAAAAAATATTTGTTCAGGTACGAAAATGAGAACCCCGAAATTAAATTCTCCGAAGCTCAACTGGCAGAAATTCGAAAGACTACGCTGGCAAAGATTATTTGTGAAAATCTCGAAATTCCCGGAGATATGCAACGTGCTGCTTTGGATTTACCAAGTAATTTCCTGTAAGTTGGAAAAATCTTAAAAATAATATATATACACACTTTCGCTAATATTTTTACTTTCTTAATAGAAACCCACGTGTTCCATGCCAATCTATGCCGCAAATCGATTTGAGTGCTTGGCGTGAAAACGTTCAAGGCTGCCAAATAGGTAATCGTCAAGTGCAGGTTGGAGAATCAGCATTCCCATCGCCATGTACAAGCTGCGTTTGCTCCGCAGATGGGGTAAATTTGAAAAAGATGTATTTTACAAAATTTATTTAACTATTATCTCTTTTTATAACGTAGCCTCAATGCGCCTCTCTAAGAATAACAGATTGTGGACAATTAATTCGTCAATGGCCACGTGAAGCTATTTTACGCGATGAAGTCTGTAATTCCCAATGTGGAATATATTTACGTGGAAATTCATTTCCATCGTCTGTTCCAACATTAAATCAACCACAACAACGTGTTCAAAGATCAAGGCCCCAGAATCTTTTCAAGTTTCCTGATTTAACACCGTTTGTTACTTCATAAATAAATAGAATTAATTTGAATTTGTAGTTCTACTGTAAGAGAATTTAAATTCAAAAGTTTTCATTTATAGTTGTAGTGTAACTAATTGTAAATATCCTTGGCCGTATAAAATGTATATTAAATATTTTTGAAGAAAACATATTTTAAGAACTGTGCTTTATATAACTTTGAAAATAAAATCGTAAAAGTAACTTATTTGTAATATTCCGATTTTTATTTGTTTTTATTAAAAATTCAATTTATCAGGAAGAAAGTTTATCTTTTTTGCATCTTGTAAATTTTGAATCAGTTCTATCACGAACTCCATCGTAAGCGGAAACTTTTAGGAATCCCGAAAAAACTATCACCAAATCCGTTCCTAATGCTAATTTGTATGAGATTGTCCACTATGATGAGTTCTGTGATAGTTTTTTCGGAATTTAAAACAAGTTTCCGATTAAGATACAATATGAAACAGTAAAGCCAATTTTATTAACAAAATAAAGTATTGATTCTCAGCCCAATTATTCAATTTTCCGATTACATTTTTATTTCCAGTTTTGTTTATTAATTACTTAACAATTGCAACAATTTATTTACGTAGTAAATACTGCCTTATTTGAAAGTATTTACCGCTTTAAAACCTAATGAGAAGCGAAAAATGCTGATTGCATTATATTTAGTTGAATCAATGAATAGAGGTTTTTTGGTTACGATTTTTTTTTAAATATGAGACTTATTTAAGAGTGAATAGGTCCCTAAGCCCATTGCGGTTATAGCTCCAACGGTATTAAAGGTATTAATCATCCGGGTCACCTTGGCCGCATGCAGACAGACATACAGCCCTATTCTATTCACGTGAATCGTATATCCGATCCGCCTATTCGATTCCCTTTCACACTGCCTTTGCATTCTGAATCCATCGGGTGAACTACATTATCTCGAACCAATTTGAAATTCACGTAAACAGCTTTTCCATTGCGAATCTTGAATAAATTTCTTTGATTTCAAAATTCAAGTTCAATCACTCTACCTAAACAGAAGTAGTTTTATAATTTTTTTCATCTTCGTAATTAAATTTGAAAATGGACAGTACAGGACTTTGTTTTTTAATTGTGAGCAGAGGATTAAGAGAATCCTTGAACAGAGAGCTTCGGAGAAATGTTAGAAAATTAAAAAAAAAATATTTTGGAACTGCCGGATGAAACGTAAGTTGATTTATTTTCATTTTGAAATACTCGTAGATAACACATAAATTATTTCTAAATCATAGTTTTACCATAAACTTACGGCTAAATGAAAGAGGATTTCAGTATGTATTGGATATTGTTGAAGCGAATCTTCCACCTTCACAGCGAAATGATTCAATTTCAAGAACTTGCAGGAGATATTGGCTAGAAACAAAACTCTGTTTTTACCAAAAATGCGGTGTGTCTGAAGTTGTTATATGCGTTGACGGTACTCACATTCCTTTAAATACCCCTATCAAAACTCACATCTCTTTTACAACAGAAAAGCCTACCACAGTCTGAATACAATGCTGGTACGTTCAATGAAATGTGTTTTTATTTTATATTTAGAAATATATTTTTTTTCAGATATGCAATCATAAGCAATGGATTACCTATGTTGACACAAGTTATCCTGGAAGTTGTCAAGTTCTTATTTTGAAAATATCTCCAATAATGTAGAAAGAAATCTTAGACTTTAAGGTAAATTCTATCCAGTTTAAAATGTTAGTTTCACATTCATTTTTTTAACATTTATTTTTCAGGTGATGGAGGATATGGTTTATTTCCGCGGTTACTTACTCCTTTTCGAAATAAAAACTTTAGTGGTGGGAGCTAAAAACAGGATACCATGTGATTTAAGTAAGCATTAGTTTATGCAAGAACAAAAATGATCAGTCGTAGTAGTGTTTTTTTTTTAAATGATGATTTTTTTTAAAATATGATTTTGTATAAAAAATTTTTAAAACATTTTTAAATAAAAAATTTTGGTAAGCCAACTTAAAGTTTGTATTATTGTACAAATAAAAACTAAATTTTAACAAAATTCTAGGCGCCGTTTTCGAGAAAAGTACGATTTTCGAAAACCATTTTTAACATTTGTTTGGTGGGTACCATTATTTTATGATAAAATAAAATTTTGTTTCTCACATCTTGTAGATTGTATTAAAAACTTTTAACTGTCAAGTTTAAAAAAAAAACTGAGCATGGCGTTTTCGAAATATTGAGTTTTGAAAAAAAATATTGTTTTTTTTAAATTGTAAGAGGTTGTAAATTCTTTTATCCAACGAAAGAGCTGAATAAAAAGTTGAACGAAGTTGGTTGAACTTATCGCGCACATAGTGGACGACCGGCATAATGAAATGATCAAACGAAACGAATCTCTTCTCAGTTTTCTCACTCGCACGCGCCGTCAAAATATAATACGTACCTAGCTGTTTTTGTTTCACCCGCGGCACGCGCCGCACGGCACTTGTCTCATACTTGTCTGAACCTGTTTTTTTCGCCGCGCGGTAAATAGCAGGCATTGGATTAACGATTAACGGACTTAACGTGGATTAACGGATTTAACGTCTCCGTTAACATTTTTAAAAGTTAACTTAAAAGTTAATCCGTTAATCAAAATTTTAACTTCGTTAATTAACGATTAACGGATTAACGAGTTAATGCCCAGCTATGATACATACATACATATATTAAAATAAATACGAATTTATGATTAAGTTAATTTTTTTTAAACGGATTATTCATTCTTATTGAGGTTATAATTAAGGAAGACAACCTGCGAAATTTTTTCCGTTTTTAATCGTTCTCTTTTTTCATTAGCTATTTGCCCGGCATGAGAAAATATTCTTTCACAAGGCACGGATGTAGCCATCATACATAGACGAGATTTCGCTATTTGGTACAGTCTTGGGTACGTGTGTTTCCTCTGGTGCCACCATTTTAAAGGGTCTTGCTCAACGCCATTTTCTACTCTGGAAAGAACTTTTCCATCAATATACTCGTCTACTTTTATTTTAGCTGAAGCCAATGGGTAAGCGGGGTTGGTATGCTTTTGAACTTCAGCATCAAAATCTTCCCACAGCATGTTAAGTTCATTTTCCCGGTTGGTGTTTGGAAGTGGGTTTAAATTTGCTCTGCTAGAAGAGCTTGCAGTCTGATTCACAGAAGAACCTGATAATGCATTTGGTAGTATTTCTAAATAGGTATTGGCAACCTTGTTTACAGCATATCCACAGCTCGCTTGAATTTTATTTCGCTAATAAATGAAAATTTTTTAAATCGTGGATCTAAGAGAGTTGCTTGCGAGAGAAGTTCGTTCTTCTCTATGTCCCTGAATCTTTTTTGGGTTTCATTTATTAGTGTTTGAACTAAGTTTTGGCTTTTGGACATCGATTTGCAAGTCGCAAAGATTTTGGTTAAAAGTACTTAGGTGTTTTGAGATTCGTTTGTGGAAAAGTATGATCTGCGAAGCACTTACATTTTTTTCAGAGCTTATTGCTGTGGTAACCACAGAAAACATTTGCAGGACTTTTTCAGATTGTTCAACTACTAACCATTCCTCATTGCTTAATGTGACCAACTGGTCATTTTGATTTGCCGGAGATGAATTTAGAACAGCAATGGTGGAAATCAATGCCGTTTTTATACGGAGAAATCGGAAAAACATTTCATATGTCGAATTCCACCGAGAAGGCACATCGTTCTTTAATTTTAGGACCGGAAGTCCCATCCTTTCCTGCGCGGCTTTCAATTGACTGCTGGCATGGGTACTCTTATTAAATTTTACTAACTTTTTTTTTCGGTTACCGTCTGAATTAGTTGTAGACTTGCCTGCACAGTTAAGTTTAATGAATGGGCAAAGCAACCCCAGTGGCGCAAGTTTATCAAACGAACGGCAGATTTTATATTTGCGGCGTTGTCGGTAACTATCATAGCAACCTTATTTTAGATTTCCCATTCATTGAAAAGAGATTGAAGCATGCTCGAAATATTTTCTGCGGTGTGTCTGTCAGAGAAATATTGACATCCCAGCAGGTCTGAGGCAAGGTGGGTTCTTGTTTCGTCTTCCACAATGTAATGTGCCGTTATACTGAAGAAACTGTCCTGGTTTCGTGATGCCCAAGCATCCATTGTGAGACACACCGCAAAAGCTCGTTGGACTCGTAGTTTGACTTTTTCGAGTGTCTCATTATAAAGATCAAGAATCATAGATTCTGAAACCGTTTTTCTTGTTGGAAGCTTGTAGGATGGATTTAATAAAAACAAAAGCTGTTTAAATTCCTTATCCTCGACGACGCTAAATGGGTGGTATTCCTTAGTAATCATTATTATTAATTGCTGGTCTATTTCTTTTTGTTTTTTAATGCTATTGGTCTGTTAAGATACATAATCTGTGACGTAAGGTTGTGATCTGACGGATCTGGGTGGGGGAGTAGTATTTGAATTTAAAGATGTGGAAGCTATTGCGGTGTGGTCATTTAAAGGATTTAGTGAATAATTTGATGGTTCTGATATTGTTAGTTCATTTGAATTTGAAGGATGGTCTACAGTGATTGGGGGTTGTGGGGATGGAGGCTCTTGTCGCCTAATTTCTTGAGTCGGATGCTTTTTTTGTAGATGACGAATAAGGGCACATGTGGATTTATTTGTCACGGACAGAAATTGTCCACAATAGTTGCATTTAACTTTTTTTTCATAATTAATTTCTCCGAAATGAAGCCAAACTGAGCTTTTTTGCATCGAGGACATAGTTTAAATTTCCTCAATCGTAAACAGTTTTAAAAGAAATAAATAATTTTGTTAGGCGGATTAAGCTTACAGATATTAAATTTACATTCTAGGAAATGGCAAGGGAAGGGACTCAAACAGCCATATTCATTCACAATTTAGTTACTTAAATTACACTAGGCAACAAATTTTGACTTTGTAACGATAATTCAAATGAAAAATAGTTTTTTTTATAGATTTTGGTACGCTCATGCGCTGAATTCGAAAATAACCATTACAAAATTAAGTTTATAACAATATTTTTCATGGGGAGAGTACGATAACTAAGGCGCCAAAAATTGATAACGGATTTTTGTAGAAGGGTCAAATACAAGCGTTTTTTACTACAGGAGGGGGGGGGGTCTATCTCTCCCCGTTTAGGAGGTAGGGGCGATTTTAGAAAAAATGACTTAAATTGAAAAAAAAAATATTAAAAACAACGGCAACACTTACAATAAAGTACTATACCGGTTTTGAAAGCCAGAAGTCTGTTCTATAATCCTAAATTTAAATTAAATTATTTATGTCAATAGTTTTTTAAAAATTTGCATGCAAACTCAAAATTTTGTTAAAAAAAAAATGAAAAAAAAAAGTTTAGACCAATTTTTTTTCAAAATTGTGAAATGAAGTGTAATTGGCCTTTTGTGGTCAATGCTACTATTAATTCTGAATCGAACACAAAAAACCGAATGGTTTTGTCCCTTCTAGTTTTTGAGAAAATTGAAAATTACTAAAACTACTATTTATGAAATTTTTGATTTTTGGTATTTAACTACGGTGATTTCATTTTGAGGATTAATGTTAATGTGGTTCATTTGTAAGTAAAGTACAGCAAATCATTTAGGGTTACCAAGAATGCACCACGAGGAGGTAGAATTGCATGGCATTTCGCGTCTCAGTCAGTCAGTTTGTGAGTAAGTCAGGTGTTACTTAAAAATAGTCAAGTCAATTTTTTAATGTTCAATGTATTAAAACCGTATTTACAGGCATTTTGATTACAAAAGAGATAATTATAGCAAGCACCTCCCGAATCTCTAGCCAATATTGAGGCCCATGGAAAACCCTTTCAACCAATTTTTGTGTGTTTCCTGTCGAATTTATTGTAAAACACTGTTCAGCATTACATATTTTAGAATAGGGTTGGGGCAATAAAAAGATGGTATTTTTTCAAAATTCTGAAATTTTTCATCAATTTTTGAATTTTGATTTGAATTGTTGATTTGAATTGAATTGATTTTTGCGTCATTTAACTTTTTAGTATGAAATTTTTTGTCATTTTGAATTTTTTTTTACACAGAAATAAAGTTTGACATTTCTCAATTAAACATATACTTCAATAATTAAGATCTGAAAACTAATACTGAAGTAAGAAGCCCTAGAAACCATTTATCAGTTCACAGTTGACATTCATCGAGTACACAAGTGCGCGGAGAAAAGTAGTGAAAATAAAAACTAAAATCTACCTAACGGTAATAAAATAATATATTTCAGTGAAAAAAGTGATTAGCAAAGGTTCACCTACGCTACCTGCTAAAATTAATCTAGTTAATTACATGAAGGGTTTTTCCGAATGTGGATTATCCTTCTTGTTAATTACAATTTTTAACCTTAATCCTTTAAGTAATTAAAAAAAAAAAAAAACAATAAATCTTTTTTCTGGAAATCCCAGTTAAAAATGGGAAAAGCCGAAAGAAGGAAGAGTGACGTAAATTTAGCATACGAGGCACTCAAGACTCACATCAAAGAAGGCATGAGAACGCATGGAAAAGAGTTCCTGGTAAACATTCACGCCAAGCTCGGTGATATAGACCAGCTTTACGAAGATGACAAGGACGAAGTAATGGATGCGCAACAAATTATGGATCCAATTACAGAACAGCAAATCGAAGAAGAAGTTGTAGGACAGGAAAACTTTAACGTGCAACCTGCAGAAGAAGAACCTTCAGAGATGTTGCAAACCGAAGAAATGGTGAATTTGGACTCTGATTTTGAGGTGGTACAAACTAAAAGATCAAAAAGAAAGCCTACAGAGTCACCAATAACATCACCAAAGAAGACAAAAAAGCCTGCGATGGATAATGAAGCTTCTACCACCAACGCAGAGGAAATAAACCCAACAAAACAACAAAGCCTCAAGAAACCCAACAAGGAACCCCGGTCCACACTAATGCCACCAATTGTGTGCTTCAAGCTAAACGTGGCGGAAATCAGTAAACATTTGAAAACTCAAGGTGTAGTATTCAAAGTTCACAATATCAATAGTGAAAAATCTGTGATCACAACAAAGACCAAAGAGGAACACCAGAAGATCCGAGATTTTTTGAAGGTGAAGAAGACAGAATTCAACACCTATACCGCCAAAGAAGACAAGAAGACATTGCTGGTCCTTAAAGGAATTCATCAAACTTACGAAGCCACTGAAGTTAAGGAGGAGCTCATTGCGGAAGGCATCTCAGTCTTAGCAGTAAGTCCCTACAAGACCCGATCAGACAGGAAGTACAATAGCTTCGTCGTTGAAGTTTCCAAAACATCTGATATCCCAGCAATTTACGGAAAAACGCTTCTTATGCACCAAAAAGTCCATTGGGAGAAGTTTAAATCCACCACCATTACACAGTGTAAGAATTGCCAAAAGTTTGGACATGTTGCTAGTAACTGTGGCATGAAATACCGTTGTGTAAAATGCAAGGATGATCATATTCCAGGAAACTGCTCTAGGACTCTCAACAAAGTCAGTGACGATATGGTATTCTGCGTTAACTGCCAACAGACTGGGCACCCTGCCAGCTACAGTGGATGCCCTGCAAGGAAGAAGAAGCTGGCCGAAAAAACGAAGACAGCAACACAGAAGCGTGAAAATCACCAATTTGCTGTAACATCAGCAAAAAAAGCGATTGTGAATGGCTTATCATACGCTAGCGTTGCAGCCACATCTGGAGCAGCTTCAAAACCTTTAGGAGGCCCATTTAAGAAGGCAGGGATTAAGCCAGCTCCACCAGCACCAGCTACAACGCCATTTGCCAAACCAGTAGTCCATAAGAGGACTGCACCATCCAACACATCAAGCCAAAAAGGACAATCACAGTCTTTCAACATATTTGATGATACCGAAAGACTGTTTGGAACAGATCTCCTTTCTCTTCTCCAAAAGGCAAAGGAGGTAGTTCCAAGCAATTACGGTAGTCTCAATGATAAAGAAAAAACAGTTATATTGGGTAAACTTATTTGCTCATTATGTATATAAGAAACTACCTATCCTTCATTACATATAACGTTAATTCTATTTATTCTACAGCCAGACGTATTTCACTAAACTTCTTTTTAAAATCAAAGAAACCCGATATTATCTTCTTACAGGAAACAAACATCACAGCAAGAAACACCCTTAAACCGGAAGGCTACACATCCTACAGACAGGACAAGACATCTGAAGGCAGAGGAACTGCCATCCTCTTAAAATCGGACCTCAAAAGCGAGTACATTACGGTACCTGTTCTGCGCTGCATGGAGACTACAGCTGTTGTGATCAATATGTCGGATAATGAGACGCTGCTTCTTGTCTCAGTATACAACAAGTGTAACGCAACAAGATGTGACATCATACATGACCTCAACGCCATCAACAATCTTGCTAGCCAACATACGTACTGTGTACTTGGAGGTGACTTCAATGCACGACACCCACTCTGGCTGGACACCAGGGAATCTACACAAGGAAAAGCAATTGTGGACTGGCTGGAAGACAACCCCGAGCTTCACTCATTGGTGGTTATATCGCAACATAGGCCAACATTTCCAAGAACTCCGTCGCTGCTAGACTTCTTTTTAGTGACGTCCAATTTTACGAACATCCTTCCTGAGTTCCAAAACTTCACTTGTGTTGCACACGATAGTGACTCGGACCATCTGGCGGTTGAGATGAGAGTCAGATTGAATTACAGGATTACAACTGAACGTCGTATTCCCGAATTCCAAATCCAATACGAAAAACTGAACTGGATAAGATTCCGTTCAGAAGTTGAAGAACGCCTACCAGAAGTCTCCAGTGTCAACAATCTCAACAACAATGAGATCGATAACACCATTGCTCAATTTGAAACAGTGGTCAACAATGCTTTGGACAGGCAGAAAACACCCCGCACCAGCAGAGATAAATATGCAAACTTACCCCAACATATACAATTAATATATGCTCACCGGCAAAGACTTCGCAAAAGCCTCCAAAGAATATTCCACAGGACCTTTAACAGGGAAAGTGTCGAATACCGTCGGCTACACTCAGAACTTCAGTGCACTAACACAATGTTCAACCAGGCAATAAAACATCACCAGGAAAAGGATTTCAGGAAGAGACTCGAAGATATCAAACCTGGACCTGACACGTTTAAAAAGATCAATCTGATTGTTGGAAGACCAAACTCAATTCCAGACACCATCCTTTATGGACAAGAAGTATCAACAACTTCTGCAGAGAAAGCTGAAGCGTTTGCAAATCATTTTCACGATAGTTTCAAAGACCGCCCTCCCGTACACCTTCCTGACTTTATCGAAGACGTTGAAACTCGCTTTCAAGAGATATCAGCGACCACCGAAACCGTGACCCTGTTCAACGAGGAAAACCCATCATCGGAGCCGACGCTGACAGATGTTTTCACTTCCCCTGAAGAAGTAGCTGACATTATCTTCACTGGAAACTCCAAAAAATCAGCAGGAAGCGACAAGATTTCTAATTACGTACTCAAAAGGTTACCAAATCTTGCTGTTCTCCTGTTGACTATAATCTTCAATAACTGCCTGAACAACAGCTATTTCCCTGCAGCCTGGAAAACCGCAAAAGTGGTACCTGTCCCGAAGAAGAACAACCGCGCAAATGTGGAAGGATATCGGCCAATTTCTTTGCTCAGCAGCATGAGTAAGATACTGGAGGCGTTGATATTGAAGAAACTCAACGTTTTCTGCAGAGAAAGAGATGTCATACCGGAGTTTCAGTATGGCTTTCGAAATAAACACTCTACCCTACATCCATTACTGGGACTCCATACTGATGTTACAATTGGACTCAACAAAAAGGAAACAACTGTAGCGTGTTTGCTGGACATCGAAAAAGCTTTCGACAGCGTTTGGATAAAAGGATTGCTATTCAAACTCTCGGAACTTGGACTTCCTAATTACTTAGTAAGAATAATCAAAAATTTCCTAACCCATAGACTTTTTTATGTACAGGTAAAAAAACATGTGTCATCAACCAAAGGAATTAACGCTGGAGTTCCTCAAGGATCAAAACTTGGACCGCTGCTGTTCAACATTTACACTGCTGATCAACCAGCCAACTTACCAGGTACAAAGACGAAGCTTTATGCAGACGACTCAATCACATACGCTACCGCTTTTTCACCAGAAATTGCTGCCAGGAGAGTGCAAGAGCACATTAAAAACCTATGGGAATACTATGTCAAATGGGGACTGAGAATAAACAGCGAAAAGACTGAACTCATCTGCTTCAGAACACCAGTGACTGTCATTCGAAGACGAGCGTTTGCAACACGCTGTGATGCAATCAAAATAAAGCTTCCAGACAACTCTGAAGTGACTGTCAAATCATCAACGAAATACTTGGGAATCAACTTTTCCAACAAATTCAAATTCAAAAGGCATGCAGACTTGATGTTGAAGAGAGCCAACTATTCTCTGCACTTGGTCCATCCGCTTCTCAGGAGGCGAAATGGACTAAGTAAGAAAACCAAGCTGCTTGTGTACAAACAACTTATTCGACCCGTTCTGACCTACGCCTTTCCCATCTGGTTTACTATTTCACCTACAGCAATGAAAAAGATGAAGCTTTTTGAAAGAAAGATGCTCCGCATTTGCACTGGACTGTACCGTAACCCACTGACGAAGAAATATATACCAACAAGGAATCTGTATAAAGAAGCAAAGTTAATACCACTAGACGAGTATTTACTGCAGCTCTCCGGAAAAATCATCAGGAACCTGGAAGATCATCCCAACACAGAAGTGCAACAACTACTCCAGCATGAACTAGAGCCTCGTGACAAGTATCTATACACCCGAGCCATCACTGACGATCAATTTGAAGACATCATCCATAACGACAACGCACCCTTTTACGAGAAGAACAACAATCAATACTATAGGGGTTAAAACACCCACTCATCAAAAATTATTATTTATTTAATATTAAAAAATCATGAATTAGATTAAGAAAACATTAATATGATATTGTAAGCAAATAGCATTATGTAAAGCCAAATGAAGAACGTTGGGCCCCTATTGTTGAGCCAACATGATTTAATTTAGTAATAAGTTAGTTTTAAGTCAAATTGTATATAAAACAAATTGAAAAATAAAAATTCTTAGAAACCATTTAATTCGGCATATTTCAAAGATTTTAATTAAATTTTTAATCAAAATTTAATTTTTATTGAAAATTTCAGAAAAGTCACTCTACCTCCTCTCCTGTTTCATATATTCCAAAATGACCTGTGACACAGTTGTAGAATAGCATTATTGCAATTAATTTGCATCTTTATTTTTTTAAATTGTTAAATTTTTCATCAACATTTGAATTTAGAGTTCTTAAAATCGAATCGAAGAGTTCCTTGAACGCTTTTAGTAAGAAAAACTTAGCCCCTTCTCAATAATTTTTAGACCAATATTTAGGAAAACATTCCATCTTCCATTTAAGATCTTAACCTTGAAAATTAGTGTAGTAGAACCAAAGATATAAGTACAAACGTCTCCACAACTCGAACGAAAAAAAATTTTTGAAAAGACACCGACATTCTCACTCAGGCTGTTTGGTCGGCGATGAACAACTTGTGTGCGCTTGTGCGCTACGAAGTTTGTATCATAGAGGAAATATATTAATATATTTCCTCTATGGTTTGTATTACTGCTTTTACACGGAAGCGATTTTTAATCTTAGTTTCTCTTTTGGAGTCATCTTCCGCCTTATGTAACCCCGCCACCACACACGTCTCTCTCCTACGGGCTTAAAAATCGCAAGCTAATATTGCTTCGTTTAAAAGCCGTCTATGATGATGAGTTAACCAAATATAGCTGAGTTGCGCTGTGCTTCAAATGAGTTAAAACAAAAATTGCGTTAGGGCGCAAATTGCGCTATGGCGCAAATTGCGTTATTACTGCATCAGCGCACCAATTTTTACTGCGTTACCCATGTCTAGTTTTAGGTATAAGTTGTTTTTGGTTGATTGGTAAAAGCGTCTTTATACGCCTTCCCATCAAAAGCTGTGCTGGTGATAATTCATGTGCTAATGGAGAAGCTCTATATTCCATAAGTGCAATGTACGGATAGCTGATGCTTTACTTGCGATTTTATTGTTTTTACCATAGATTCTATGAATCCGTTGCTCTGCGGGTAACGGGGACTTGATGTTATGTGTCTGAAGTTCCATTCTTGTTCAAAACGACGAAATTCACTTGAAGCATACTGTGGCCCATTGTCGCTTCGAAAAACATCTCGAATTCCGTGTCTTGCGAAGATCGATTTCAGATGGTTGATGACGCATCGCGAAGACAGATCTTCTAAACGTGCCAGCTCTGGATACCTCGAGTATGTATCTGCAACAGGTAAAAATTGATTAGAACCTAATAAAAATAAATCGCTTGCAATAATTTGCCAAGGACGTTCTGAAACTACTGATGGTATCATTGGTTCGTGCCTTGGAATTCTATCTTTTATACATATATGACATATAGATATGTAGCTTTCTATATCCTTTGAGAAATTTGGCCACCATACTGACATTCTGGCTCTATCCCTACACTTAACAATTCCAAGATGTCCGCTGTGTATCCGCTCTAGGATATCCTTGCGAAGACATTGTGAGATAACTATACGTATTCCGTGCATAAGCAAACCTTCGTTGATTGAAAAACTAAAGCGATCTTTCCAAAATTCTTGCGCTGAATGAAACTCAAACAGTCTTTTTGACCAACCTTCAAGTAGTTATTTAGTAATAATCTTTATGGATTCGTCTTTTTTCTGTCCCTCTTGAATCTGTTTGATTTTGTAGTCTGTAGCAGGAAGATCGGACAGTATTTCAATAACGTATACTCCTAGATATGACTCTAGGTCAGTTTCATCTAATTTATTAAGCGGTTGTCGTGAAAGTGCGTCAGCTGCTATGAGTTGTTTACCTGGTGTATATCTGATTTGAAAACAGAAGTGTATAGCCCTCATTCTCAATATTTGAAGTCTGTGCGTTAAATCATTTAGATTCTTAGTTGTAAATATCGATACCAGTGGCTTGTGGTCTGTTTCAACTTCGAACTGCATACCCACCAGGTAATTTCGAAATCTTTCACAAGCCCAAGTCAGGGCCAACGCCTCCTTCTCAATTTGCGCATATCGCCTTTCATTGTCGGATAAAGTGCGTGAAGCGTAAGCCACTGGCCTTAACCTTCCATCTCCTTCATCCTGCTGCAAAACGGCACCTATACCGAATGAGGATGCATCTGCTGAGACGATTGTACGAAACTTGGGATTAAATGGTATGAGTATTGGATGAGATGTCAATAGCTCTTTGACCTTTTCAAATGTGCCATTCTGTGCAGAATCCCATTGAAAAACTGTGTTGGTGTGTTAAAGCTCATTAGTTGGATGCAATAATTGTGATAAATTTGGAACGAATTTACCTTAATAGTTTACGAGTCCTAGAAATCTTCTGAGTTCTGCTACATTTGATGGTCGTTGGAATTTCTGGATGGCTTCTATTTTGCACCGTTCTGGTTTGATTCCCTGTTGATCGATTTGGTGTCCAACGAATATTACACTTGTCTGGCCGATTGAATATTTATCCTTGTTAAGCGTGATACCCGCTAATTTCAGTCGCGTTAGTATGTTTCTCAGTTTTATGTCATGGGCTTCCATTGTTGCACCATATACCAAGATATCATCCATGTGACATATGGCTCCAGGTACGTTTTGAAGAATTGCTTGGATTTTGCATTGGAAGTGCTTTCTTTAGCTTAATAGTGTAATCCCCCGGTAAACATCCTAGGCCTCGAAAAAGTTCTGGAAATTCTTTTAAGATAATAACTCCACTTACCTCTTTATCGCCTTTGTTTCTTGAGAGCTGATTTATCGCGACATTATTTTTAACGCCTCGTCATCTCTTAGGCTCAATGGAGGAGTTTGCACATGGTCTATTACATATACAGTTGTTTTAACGTGGGTGTTATTGTAATGTAATTGACAGTCAAATTTTCCCAAAATTTTAAGTAAATTTCCTGTAGGACCAGTGAGCACACGATCTGCTTTAATCAACTTCATCATTTTTAACTTTAATTTAAAAAGTGAAGATGGGATGATCGTGACTGGAGCTCCGGTGTCGACTAAAAACTTTACCGGTACGTTTTCCACACACACATTCACGTGCCACTGCCTTTGAGACAATGTGTTTTCGGTGACGTTTCCTAAAAAAATATTTACTGCATTTACAGGATTTTTAGATGCCTTACACACTCTTGCAAAATGATTCCACTTTTTGCACGACGTACACTGTTTGCCATAGGCGGGACATTGCGATCGAAGATGTTTGCCGTTACCACACCCTATGCAAGTTTTATTTTGTTGGTAGTTTCGTTTACTTTGGAAATTATTATTTGATGGTATAGCTTGAACCAATTCAGTTGGCCAACGGTCGGTTGCGCAGAGAGAGGATTTAAGAGAACAAAAATGGTTCGCAAGATATTAAATGAGTAAAGATTTTTCCTTAAATCTTACAGTGCCTAACTCAACTTTGCTTTGACAAATAGTTTAGGGATTATTGTTTATTTCTATGTTTTATGATTTGTGGCTTAGCAACAGAAAGGTTCCGGCGGCGTTATGTTTATATTTATTTTATGGTGTTAGTGTTTATTTGATATATGTATTTATTATTTTATGACCTGTGGGGTTTCGGAATAAATTGTAGATTAGTGTTAATTAGTTAGATTAGTGTTTACGAGTTTGAATAATTTTTAACTACGAGTTTTTAAGAATTTATTTTACCTTAAAATAATTATTATAAATTTGTACTTCAGAAATAAATATTAAACATAATAATAAAATAAAAACAATATAAATAAGAATAATATAATTTAAATAATAAATGTTCATTTTCATATACTTAGTTTTAAGAACTAATGTCGCTTTCATAGTCGGTTGAAGAATCGTCACCTGGATTAATTATAATTGAATCCGAAATTGTGTCCCACGTCAGGTCATGAGAAAAGTATTCTTCCTTAGTTCTTATGGCTTTTTCACACAATTTTCAGCCGTTATTTTTGAAAATTCTTCCTCTGCTAATTTTTGAACATCCAATAAATTGAATGTTGTATTTCGTGAACCTACTCTTGCCTTGACAGTTGCCCAAATATTTTCAATGGGGTTGATATCTGGATGATAGGGTAAACGTAGAACCTCATGTCCATTGCCGTGAATGATATTGTCAATCTTATGCTTTGGGTTGTGTGTAGCTCGGTATCCTTTTATTAGCTCATTCAGTTCAAGTTTCAACATCTGTATAGTATGCGGAATATGGTTTTCGATTAGCCATTGTATCATCTCGGATTTCTTGCAAGCAGAAATAATTTGTGTTTCTTCTAATTTATTGTGGTACGAGGCGTTGTCCATTAAAATAACTGTAGGTTCTTCCAAGTTATTCAAAACTTATTCTTGGATCCATTTGCAGAAATTTTCGAAGTTCATGTCGTCGTGATAGTCTCCCGTTTTCTTTCCAGATTTGAATAAAAGTAAGGAGTTTTTCACGAAACCTTTTTCACCACCTGCATGCCCCATTATCAGCCTCTGTCCCTTTGAAATTGGCGTCTTCAACCCACTGCTACTGTCATCAGTCCAAGCCCGTGGCCTTGCATGTGAGCTATGAATATAGCTTTCGTCCAAATAAATGATATCATATGCTTTTGTTCTGTATTCCCGGATTTTTCTCAGATACTTCACTCGCATGAGTTTAATATCATTTCTTTCACAGAGAAGTTTCCGGTTTTTTTGAGTTTTTTTGTAGCTAAATCCGTTTCTTCTTAGAATTCTGTTGAGAAACGTAATACTTAAGCTAAACTCCAGATCTTCCTGTATTCGTTGTCTCAACATTTTTAAGGATATCATTTTATGCCGAATAGCTGCGATGTCAAATTCGTCTAGTCCAGTTTTCCACTACGTATTCTGCACTTCTTTATTTGGTGATTGCACAACTCCTGTCTCTTCGTATTCCTTAATAATCCTTCTGATTGAACGTTCAGAAATTCCAGTAGTTTACACTGTTTGCGTTGTTGCGTAACTCACAGGATTTTCAGGAAACGAATTATTTGCTTCTTCCAGTTTGTCATTATATACTCGTATCTTAACAACTATCTTACGCGCCTGGCTTCCAATAGGTTTTCCTTTTCTAAATGGATCCATTAAAATTTCTTGTATATGTATTTCGATGTATAACTCTTGGTTGTTTTTTTAAACTGAGTTGCAAACCAAAGCAAATATCATTTAAATACGTTAATTCCCTCTGATGCAAAAATTCATTCTTAAAAACTCGTAGGTAAAAATTGTTCAAACTCGTAAACACTAATCTAACTAATTTACACTAACCTACATTTAATCCCAACCCCACAGGTCAAAAAAAAAATATATCAAATATACACTAACGCCATAAAATAAATATAAACACAACGCCCCCGAAACCTTTCTGTTACTAAGCCACATAAAACATAGAAATAAACAATAATCCCTAAACTTTTTGTCATTAATCCTATGTCGCAGCTCGCAGGTAGTTTTTTTTTGTCTAACCCAATTGCATTTTGCAATAGACTTATTTTTATATTATAGGTGCACTGAAATTTTTTCCAAAAATAAAAATAAAAACAAAAATTATTAATTTTACTTTTTCGAAATAAGGTTTACACCTAAAAATATTTTCTTTTTATCTCACCAGAGATGAAATAGTTGTTTAGACATCAAGCTATGAAAGAAAAATAAACCATGATCATATCTTATTCGAAGAAAGTCCATCGCTGGAAATTCATTTCTATTTTACTGTGAGCGAAGCTATAAACAAAACTCACCCTCCTAACTCCTAAGTGCTTCAGTATGATCGCAGCAGCGTCATTGACAACAACGCCGCCATGAAAATTTTCGTCAGACAAGCCGTTTTTGAGTAATTAAGCTTAATAAATTGTTATTTTTCTTCGATTTTACTTTTTTAATTTGGAATTTTGTAACTAACGAAAAATAACAATTTATTAAGCTTAATTACTCAAAAACGGCTTGTCTAACGAAAATTTTCAATTAGACCTTTTTTGTAGGGAATTTAATTTTATATAAAAGTAAGTCAAAATGAATTTTTTTTACTTCAATGTTTTGTCAGTTCTGACGCAAAACATGAAATTATGACTAAAAATCAAAATTAGCGATGATAGCCCTCTTAAAATTGATATTAAGGGCTCAAACTTTTACGAAAATTTTTTTTTGTCATTCTGAATGATATTCTCGATATATCTTTCAAAAAAAAAATAGTCAATTTTTTTGGCCCAGTCTAAGGTACATACATATTATTATACGCTCCTTCGTTTTTATATATTTTTTTTTTTTAATAATTTTATAAAATTGCGATTTTTTTTAATTAGCTTATTATAAATATTATTATAATTTTTTTAATAATAATAATCTACAAATCTTTCATTTATTTAATTTCTTAAATACATAATTATCTTGAATATCTTTTATCAAAATATTTGTATCTTAATGGTACCATCATTTGCAAGGGTCCTGAACGATCTTGACGTACACAAATCCGCTGGCCCGGATAGTATCCCAGCTTTTGTTTTGAAGAGGCTTCAACGCTGGAAAAACGACTGCGTTAGATTTTCCATCTGTCCTACTTTACTGGTCTCTTTCCGAATGGATTAAAAACAGCATTTGTCCAGCCTGCTCCTAAAAAAGTCTAATGGCACTTACGTCCCTTTTTTTCAAAGATCGTACAAACGCTGATAAATTATCAGCTCAAGAAATATCTCGAAGAACGAAAGCTTCTCAATGACCGGCAGTACGGCTTTCGTACCAATAGGGCCGCTGGTGACCTCATGGTATATCTGCATATAGAAAAGCTTACACAAAAGTTTTGCCAGCGTTGAAGAACACCTCTTCGGAAGAATTAGGGACCAGCGGATTTGTTTATATCAACATTTCGAAGGTCTTTTCCAACTGTTTGAGTGGAAATATACCCGTCCCAATGAATGATTTACATACTCAAGAAGGGAAGGGATATCTTGATGTGAGGCAACGAAGAGCTAGCGGCTAAATGAGCTGCAAGTGACCGTATATGTATTTCTACTGCCTTTGCGACATTACAGGATTTTTTGTCTTAATTTCTGGTCATGTAAGAATTTGCTTCTTTTCATAACAGCATTTCAATGCTTTCTGAATTGATTGTGCTTTTTTTCAGTTGGGTTGTAGATTTAACAGAATCATAATTATCATTAGAGATCTTTGATTTTATTTGACTTCGTGTAAATATAGTCACTATCCAACACTTTTGCTGAACAATTTTTATTCGACCTACCCAGAAGCCAAACAAGCAATTCCTGTCAAGCAAAGTTCGTACCGGAGCTGTAAAATTTCAAGTACAGGTACCAGTACCGGAACTTGCATTTATACTTCTGGGGCCTGTAACACAAAACTACAAGTACTTGTAATACAAGTGAATTGATACAAGTGTAACAAATTTCTGTAACACAAAGCTACAAGTTTGCTGGCTCTTCTACAAGTGTAATGAGCGAACATTAGAAGTGGGAAATTATATGATTTCCCTCTTTCTGTAACACAAAGCTACAAGTGTAGAAAAAAACTAAATCGTACTTGTAGAATAATCCACTCAATCTTTCAAGTGATTCAAGACTTGTAGGATGAAGAAGATGTATTTAAATATACGAAAAAAACAGTATTTTCAATTAATTAGCATTTCCATAATTTTTTCCTTCGTAGTTAAGATATTTTTAACCAAAAAACCAATATCAAAATTGTGAATATATTTTTGTGTAAAGTGTATATTTGTGATCTTTTTTCAATAGTAAATTATTTCGGTAATAATTGTTATACAATACATATGTATATGCATAATTAGAGAAAAGTGTTATAAGTAATTTAATATACCTATACTTTATAGGGTTAAAAGTTAAACATATTAAATCTCAGTAAACTAAAAAATTAAACATAACACAAAATAATACATTCTACGAGTATTACTTTTCTTAGATTTATTTAGAAATCATTGAATTTTTATTTAATGATAATTTAAAAAAAAAATTAGTACTAATGGAAAACATATGAAATTTAAGCAAAATGATCCAGGAACAGAACATGCTTAATTGTATTAAAAATAGAATCCCAATCAGGGTTGCGAATTTTTGAATTAAAAAATCCTTAAGTCATAAGTCTATAGATGACTTGTGAATTAAAAAAATTTAATTCATAAGATATTTGGTGACTTATGAATTAAAAAAAAATTAATTCACAACCCCCAAAGTGACTTATGAATTAAGAAAAATTTAAATCCTAAGCTACTAAGTGACTTATGAATTAAAAAAAAATTTATTCACCACCTACCAAGTGACTTATGAATTAAAAAAAAATTAAGTCATCAGGGAGTAAGTGACTTATGAATTAAAAAAAATTAAGTCATGAGCAACAAAGTGACTTATGAATTAAAAAAAATTTAATTCACCACCTACTAAGTGACTTGTGAATTAAAAAAAATCAAGTCATCAGGGAGTAAGTGACTTATGAATTAAAAAAAATTTAATTCACAAGTCAGTTGGTGACTTGTGAATTAAAAAAAAATTTAATTCATAAGTTAGTTGGTAGATTGGAAATTTTTAAGCTTGTTTTGACTACATAATTATTTAATTATTAACGAAAGCTTTCAAATTTAGTTTTTAAATCATAAGATTATCACGCTAGCTTATAAATTATCCATTTCATAATTTTTCTAATCAGCATTTATCCATTAACTTATGAATTAAATTTTTTTTAATTCATAAGTCACTAAGTTGGTTTTGAATTAAATTTTTTTAATTCATAAGTCACTTACTTGCTGATGATTTGAATTTTTTTAATTCATAAGTCACTTACTTGCTCATGACTTGAATTTTTTTAATTCCCAAGTCACTTAGTAGCTTGGGAATTAAAATTTTTTAATTCATAAGTCACTTACTTGCCCATGACTTAAATTTTTTTAATTCATAAGTCACTTAGTAGGTTCTGAATTAATTTTTTTTAATTCATAAGTCACTAAGAAGCTTATGATTTAATTTTTTTTAATTCACAAGTCACCAACTGACTTGTGAATTAAATTTTTTTTAATTCATAAGTCACTTACTCCCTGATGACTTGATTTTTTTTAATTCACAAGTCACTTAGTAGGTGGTGAATTAAATTTTTTTTAATTCATAAGTCACTTTGTTGCTCATGACTTAATTTTTTTTAATTCATAAGTCACTTACTCCCTGATGACAAAGATTTTTTTTTCATGGAATTTTACCAAGACGGCAATTACATATTTTCGAACGGATTCTTTATACTTTTTACTTGCGATATGGGTACTAGGGCAAGTTCTGCATTTGGAAAAAATGGAAATCGAGATTTTGATCAAAGTTGAATTAAGATGATAGCGAAGACGAATAAAGTGGGTCCGACAATTCCGTCTGTCTGTATGTACGTTGATCTACAGCCTAGGCCACTGCAGCTTTTTTCTTACAGCCTTATTTACTAACTCGTTTTAGCGACCGAGTAAAGTTACTTTGACTTTACAACGGCTCTAATCCTGAAAACCTTATTTATAATGAAAATGCACGAGGAATAGCGGTGGAATAAACTAAGACTGGTTCATAGGAGGTTTATGGCCGTTTTAGTATCTAAATGTCATTTTGAGATGACATCTTGTGAAATTTACAAGACAAAAAGGATAGATATTTTGCATTAATAAATTAATTGAATTTTCCAAACGCTCTAACAGTTGTACGGTATTGAAAAGGCAATGTGGTTGGTGCATTCATTTATTGGATTTGAACTTTATACGAGTACAATCCAATTTTAAATGTATCCAATTTCCAATATGCATACAATGATAATAAAATGAATAATAATGGAAATCAGCTGGGGTTTGCTTTACGTGTATAATAACCAGAGTTTTAGATTGGTGACTTTTTTCCCAGCATATTTGACGTAAGGAAGGCGTAGCTAAAACGGATAATAAAATGTATTATAAATTAGGTTTTGTTTGACGTGGCGTAAGCCCGAAGTAAGTGCTTAGACTCGGTTTAACTATTCCGATGTTGAACCCAGTATTAGTGAAAAATAATAAATAAGGCTGTTCAAGTTCTTCAGTGATTCGCTAGAGGGGAAATTGAAATTTTTGTTAGCTCTCAAACTAACGGTACACCCCATCATACATGCGTAGTGCAGAATCTTATTTATCTCGAAAACGGCTCTAACGATTTTAATAAAAAAAAAAAAAATAGGTGTGATATTACACACAAGGACTAAAAAAAAAATGTCGAGGCACAATGTTATTAACGGTATCTGTTATAGAACGGCTTTTTGATTTTCGACTTTCGCATTAACGGCTCTAACGATCTTAACCAAAAATTTTCCGCAGGAGGTCCCTTAAGTTTAGAATAATATTGTATATTTTGTGTCTTAAAAAATTACTTTAATAATAAAACGATTTTTAAACTTTGTTTGCCCCAAGGTATACTTTTGCGGAAATCAGACGGCAATTCAATGGATTTGAACATTATTATGTCATTAAGTCCATGTTTTATATTTACACATGCATAATTTTTAAATTCCAAAGTACATTTACATAAGAGCAAGTTCGTGCGATCCAGTCATGCATTTTATTTTTATTAAGATGCTATCACGTTGCTTATCTTTCTTTCAATGAGCACTTGTAAGCAGGACGCCTACAAGTGTAGGGAAATTTTTGTTTTCTACAAGTGTAAAGTTTTTTTTTGTGTTACAGAAATAATCTACAATTGTAAAATGAATATAATCCCACAAGTAGCTGTTGACTTGTAGACTTGTAGCTTTGTGTTACAGGCCCCTGGAGTATGATACTGATGTTCAACTATGTTTCTCGTTTCTACAATGAAAATGTTCGAATAAGCAAAATCACAACTTTGTAATTCTACAGCAAGTTCTAATAAACGAAAATGGGGGAGAGTACGATAACTTAGGCGCCAAAAATTGATAAAGGATTTTTGTAGAAGGGTCAAATACAAGCGTTTTTTACTATAGGAGGGGGGGTCTATCTCGTCCCGTTTAGGAGGTAGGGGCGATTTTAGAAAAAATGACTTAAATTGAAAAAAAAATATTAAAAAACAACGGCAACACTTACAATAAAATACTATACCGGTTTTGAAAGCCAGAAGTCTGTTCTATAATCCTAAGTTTAAATTAAATTATTTATGTCAATAGTTTTTGAAAAATTTGCATGCAAACTCAATATTTTGTTAAAAAAAATGAAAAAAAAAGTTTAGACCAATTTTTTTCAAAATTGTAAAATGAAGTGCTTAATTGCCTTTTTGTGGTCAATGCTACTATTAATTCTGAATCGAACACAAAAAACCGAATGGTTTTGTCCTTTCTAGTTTTTGAGAACATCGAAAATTACTAAAACTACTTTTTATGAAATTTTTAATTTTTGGTATTTAACTACGGTGATTTCATTTTGAGGATTAATGTTAATCTGGTTCATTTGTAGGTAAAGTACAGCAAATCATTTAGGGTTACCAAGAATGCACCAGAGGAGGTAGAATTGCATGGCATTTCGCGTCTCAGTCAGTCAGTTTTGTGAGTCAGGTCAGGTGTTACTTAAAAATAGTCGAGTCAATTTTTCAATGTTCAATGTATTAAAACCGTGTTTACAGGCATTTTGATCACAAAAAAAAAAATTATAGCAAGCAGCTCCCAAATCTCTAGCCAATATTGAGGCCCATGGAAAAATGTGCCGATAGATGGGTTTATTGCTTTGAGATTAACTTTTATATGGATTGCACCAGAGAAACTTTTACATCATTAGTTTTAAGCAAAATTTAAGTAACGTTATTTATTAAAATAAAAGATTAACTATGTAAATCATTTAAATGTAATTTGAATTTTATATACCTACCTACAAATTTGTAACTATATATTTACTCATGTATCTTAGTCTGTAAGAGTATAATATGCTCTGGTTGATGAATAAATAATAATAATAATAATATTGTATTCTTACAATTTTTGTCACCTTTTTGAGTTGGAGTTGAGGGGAGTTGACGCTTTAGTTGGAATTAGACCAATTTCTTCTAAGAACGCGATGCTTTTGAAATATTTTTTTTGAAATATTGAAAAGTTATTTAATTTAGGATGAAGTAGTGGATGCTTAGTCGCCATTCTTTATTCAAAGAAAAAAATACTTCACTCTTACAAAGGTTGAATAACGAATGACCTTGTAAACAATAACCTGTACCATATTAGCATTAAAAATGTTAGACACAAACAATAAACATACATAAATTAATTAAGGAATTATATAAATTTGCTGCATTCGTACAGTAGTACCTAGGTAATGTGAATTTTTCATAATGTATTAAATTTTCATGTCTGAACATTTTAAATGTGCAACTTTGGGCTACGTACGAGTACATATATATATTTAGTAGACATTGAATATAGACCATAGAGTAAATTCAAAGTTTCTTTAAATCCAGATTCTGTAAATGCAAACGAAACGTTGCATACACCCAACCTCGCACTTACCCCAAATCCTTTAGTGTGCCCAGGCAGTGGGGTTGCAGGGGGGCAGCATGCCCCCCCATACATATCTCACTGTTTATACGCCGTAATGCGTAAGCAAGCAAAAAAAGCAAATATCCCATAAAAAAGTAGTTTTGGTTATTTTCAATTTTCTCAAAAACTAGACGACATAAAATCATCTAGTTTTCAGTTTTTGAATAAGAATATATTAGAGCAACGAATTTTAGGAAAAATAATAATAAATAACTTTGCAGTTTTGAAAAATTAAACTTTAAACTTTTTTTTTGTTTTTTTTTTTCACCAAAATTTGAGTTTAAACCTCGTTTTTTTCAAAAACTGTGCATAGATTCTACTTGATTTAAAAATTATCTAATAGATCAAAGTATTGGCTTTAAAAAAAGGTATAATACTTAATTGTAAGTATTACCGTTATTTTTAAATATTTTTGTTTCCATTTTAGTACCTTTTTTATAAAATTGCCCCTCCCGCCCAAACGGGGGGAGATAGCCCCCCCCCCCTCCTATAGTAAAAAATGCTTGTATTGAACTGTTCTACAAAAAACCGTTATAATTTCTTGGCGTCTAAGTTATCGTACTCTTGCCCGAAAATGGAACAATTTTAGTACTTCCAATTATTTGTTGTTATATTCAAATATTAATGTCAAACTCCTTCGAATTCGTGAATTTCCCTTCGATATCGAATGTGCTTGCAAGCAGTGAGATTAAAGGAATCTTTATTTATAAATATAAACTTATTGGCAATCCTGGTCTTGTGAGTGAAAGTTGGTGTTTTTATAAGCTCCTTTATTTAAAAGTTTATTTTTAGATAAATATAGAATAATAATTATTTAAAAATTGCTGAAATTGATCAAATAAATCTTTTCAAAGCATCTTGTCAATTAGAAATAAAATTCCATTGATAGCAGCAATAAAATGGAACAACAAAACAAACGTAAACTTCTTGAAATTTCTCCGGAACTTCAAAATAGTAAAACAATAGTTACAAACCAAAGAATAGCTGTAGGAAATATGAATGTCGATGATCAAAAACTGCTGATTCAAAGTGCAATGTCACCCGTACTTGATGACAAACTGAAAGATCTTCCTACTAAGATTGATATAGAGAGTTTAAGCGAAAAAATTCACACACTTCAGGAGAACAATTTTCAACTCCAGACCAGTGTTCCCAGGTTGAGGGGAAAACCACAATTTTTGCCGATTTTTTATGCCAATAGGGTAAAAAAGGGGACGGGGAAAAAAAACATAAACGGGGAAAATATAATCTTATCAAAAACAGTCTTTAAAAATTTACAAATCTAAACAACAAATAAGAAAATATAAAAAACAACATGCTCTAAAAAACAGCGCATGCAACTTCTTATTAATTCTTTTGACATTTTATAACTGATGTACATGTAATGTACATATGGATGGCTCACATCTGTACCGAACCAAGTCATACAAAAAAATCCACAAAATTGACCTCTATTTAGAGCTGTAATGAACTACATTGTAGTTCTAAATGAACTATGTATGTAGTTCATTAGAGCTCTTAACAGAGGTTAATTTTGCGGAAATTTTGGCGTTAGTTTTGGATTTTGTTTCGTACAGCTGTGAGTCCTCCATATAACAAACGAAAGAGCATACAAAAGAGAAAAGAAACTTGAACTGTCAAACGGATAACGGACAACGTTGCTTGTCTACATGGTGATGATTGCGTGGTGATATGACAAATTATGTTCATCTTTTCCAACGTTTCGTCCATTTTCGCAACTTTTTCAAGGGTTTAATTTATAAATGTTTTTTGATTATTTTTAAATAAATGAATAAATGATAGGTAGTTTACTTAGTATTGTTTTCTATGTTAATTTACTAAAATGTGTATTACTAATTTATTTATTTAAAAATAATCAAAAAACATTTATAAATTAAACACTTGAAAAAGTCGCGAAAATCGACGAAACGTTGGGAAAGATGAAATAATTTGTTTTTATTTGCATCTAAGACGATTTGACCAAAAAAGCCCACTTTAACATCATAATTAAAGAATATATTTTTTGTTTTTGTGATTTTGTTTTTAGTCCTGAAGACCTTTGTTATGTTTATTTTTTATTTTTGTTATTTTTCATGGATTATAATAATTTTTTTTTTTAATAAAAAAAATATATGAAAAACAATTAAAAACTCGTTTTTTTCTTCGGGGAGAAAAAGGGGATTTCAAAGAAAAAAAAGAGAAAAAAAAGGTTTTGGTGCCAAAAAAAGGAGATTTTTTGTTTAAAAACCTGGGAACACTGCTCCAGGCACAATTAAAATTAGTCGAGAATCGATGCAATGCTTTGGAGCGACAAGTTGAATTTTTAGAGATGAAAGCAAATGAAAAAACATCATCATTCAAATGCCGATGGTAGAGGGTGGTAATCCTGAAATGGAAGCTAGAAGCTTATGTATGGACCTACTGCAAACAACAGATGCCAGTATAATAACGTCAGTGCGTACCCTTCGAACAAAGAACAAGCATAGATCCAACATAATTATGGAGCTAAACAATAGATAACACGCCGGACGCATTTTATCTTCGAACTCCAAAGTACATGGCACTGGAGTATCAATAAGCTGCTTCTCGGGCAAGAAGGAGGCGATTACAAGGACTGAAAGCAGACATTAACAAGAAAAACAATGCTATAAGAACTGAAATTTGTGGCCAATGTTTAATTGTAAATGAAAAAAAAATTTACTTTGACAACTCGGTTTAAAAATGTGACGGCGAATGCGGATTGTCATTACTGCAGCAGCTGATTGATGACAGTTCCAAAAATGGCGTTCCAGGTTGCAGCAAAAACACAGTGGCGTTGCCTAAAAAAAGTTTTTAATTGTAATGCCGTCTGCCGTAAAGTAACTAATTTTAATCTAGAAAATAATAGTAGTTTAAATAAAAAAAATTATAAAATCTTATCATATAATTTCTCAGGATTGAGTAATAAATGTGTTTTTACAAATTTTTATGATTATATATATGTAAATTTGATTTTATTTTTCTCTATGAAACATTTGTAACTAAATTAAATATTGATACCTATGTAAATAAGTTTTCTAATTATGAATTAAAAATAATACCAGCAACTAGAACTCATACAAGAGGAAGAGCCAGTGGTGGACATACATATATATGGGTATAGGAAGGATCTTAATATCCTCAACTGCTGTATTGCAACATACCACAATTTGACATATATTGATATGAAAATAGCGGGAAAGAACTTAATTTTACTTCCATTGTACCTGGCGGGTTATTATGAAAAACGATACTCGTTCAAAATAAGGCGTATTCGTTAAATTGCGATTAGGAAAAACGATTGCAGCAGCACTTAATCGTCAAATTGCGATTAAGAAAAACGAGAATCGTAAAAATGACGATACTTGTATTTTTATTTACGAGTGCCTTCAGATCTCGTTCAGCTTTCGTTTTGGCGGTAGTTGTCAAGTGTCATTTATTTTTAACTTCCCATAGGGAGTTATTGTAATCGGTCCGATTTATCAAATTGGAATTTTTGACATTTCTCGACGTTTCAAGGTCCCTAGAGGCTATATCAATCATTTTTAGAGAGATGTCTGTGTGTGTGTGTGTACGTACGTTCGTACGTCCGTACGTTCTGGTACCATTTTTCGTCGTCGATATCTCAAGAACGAGTAAAGATATCGACTTCAAATAAATTTTGTTTAATAGATAATAACTTCAAAAGAGGCTGAAAGGGCGTTTATTAAAATTCAGTGAGTAGTTTTTTCACTATAACGGTTTGAAAAAAATGTAAAAATTTTGGTTAGTTTCAAATATCTCACGAAAAAATAATGCTATTGATTTCAAATAAAATTTAATGTACTCATTATAAGGTCATACAGATTCGGTATGAATTTGGAAAAAAATGAACATACCGTTATTTTTTTAAATAAGAAAAACTGAAAAAAAAAATTTCATAACCCAGATATTCTAAGAACGGAAAACAATTTGAAACTCAAAATAATTTTATTTTACGAAAAATAATGTGTTTGACAACTGGTGAAAATTTCAAAAAAAATCAGTTTACAGTTTTTTTACAAAAAATAAAAAACTATATAAAATTCTATTGAAAATTGGTAAAAATTGTTTTTCGACTCAAATTTCTCGAGAACTAGTAGTGATATCGACTTCTAATTTAGTTTATTTTATACATAGTATAATTGTGTACAATTGGCAAAATGTTGACAAATATTGAATTAATAGTTTTTTTTTTAAATAAAAAAAAAACTTTTAAGAATTCTAGTGAAAACTAGTTAAAATTGTATTTCAAGTCGAATTTCTTGGGAATGAACACCGATAGTGCCTTCTAAAGTATGTTGTTTTATACATCGATACCTTCCCGTAAGAATGTATACTAAACGACATTTCTAAAATTGTTCAGGAAACGAAAAAAACGAAGAAAGTTCTAGTAGAATCATAGTGTGCTAAGAGACAATTTTGGTTAAACTAAGTGACATCTAACAAAATTTTTTGTTGCTCACGACAATGAGATCTTTATTAATGTCGCTTAGCATATTTTTTTTGGCGCATAATACAAATTTAAGAGGGCAACATTATTTTAATGAGAAAACATGGCAGTTGATAAATTTTTTTATATGTACTCTAGTTTTCTTTTCATGCATAATACGAGTAGGTTGGCGAAACCCAGGCCAAAACGTGGCCCTTAACATATAGTATATTTCCTCATCAAAAAGTCATTTTCGAAAAAAGTGTCGCTTAGTACCTACATTCTTATGGGAAGGTATCGACATAATACAATTATTAACATATGGTTAAATTTTGACAAGTATCGAATTGACAGTTTTAACAAAAATATAAAAAAAATCGACTAAAAGGTGGTAATATTTGTTTTTCGACTAGAATATCTTGAGAACGAGCAATGATATTGACTTTGCCATTATTTAATTTTATACATAATACAATTTCTAACAAATGGTTTATATTTGTCATATATCTAGTTTTAGAGCCCAATATATTTTGTAAGTACCCTTGCATCAATAACCAAACCATATCTTTTATATTTGAATATTTCGTTTTTAAATTTTTTTCAATTAAAATTTTTGGAACCGAAATAATAAAGTAATTTCTATAATATAATACATAATTTTATAATTTTATTATCAACTTAGTTTTTAGAAGAATGTATGTACTGTACATACGTATATGAATAAGGTTGTTCAGTTGTACCCAAGTCCCACATATTCAAATTCCATTAATAACTATGGTAAAATTGAAGAAAACGTCACAATATGGTTTTATCTAAATATAAAGTTACAAATGGGAAGTTATCAGTGTGGGTCGCACCCAGCCTCTTTTTTTATTTTTGTTTGGTTGGTTTTTGTTTTGTTAAGTGAGCAAGTGAGGGAGAAAATGTAAGTAAATACAGTGAAAGCTCTACTTGCGGACAGCTCCAATAAGCGGACAGTTCCCTTAAACGGACACATTTTCGGGAACGAACTTCTTTTTCGAAAATCTCATACAAATAACTTTCCTATAAACGGACACTCTCATAAACGGACGCGGACACGTTTTCTTGCCCATTTTAGATAGAAAACCTACCATACGCGGACACATTATTTTATTTAGGGATTATTTTTTCTCAAAAATGTAACGAAAAAGAACAGCAGATCTATTCTAAGTACAGTTTATGTTTAATACGTAAGTAAATCTATAGAAAATCTCCGATAACCGGACGCGGTGCTCTAATAACTGGACAGTGCGATGTTATGTTGAAAGGTTATTAGGGGATTTCCCGAGTTAGTTACTGGGGGTAGTTGGTGTAATTTTGAGAGGGTATGGTTCCCTTTTTTCATCGCGTTTCGTTTTTACACATGTCATTTCCTTTCCTTCAGCTACTCATTCATCACACTCAAAAGTTTTTTGTATACCCTTAATATGTCAGAGACACAGTGTGAGCAATAGGAAAAAAGGGAGGGGTCAGAAAGGAGGTGTCGGTGTATATTGGTTTTGAATTTTTGAACATTGCAATGACTGCAAAAGACAGAGCGTGGTAAGGAATTCCACATTAGCGTAGTACGTCTAAAGAACGAATCTCTGTACTTCACAGTACGTCCAAAGTTGGGCTCAAGGGTAAACTGATGGGCATTCCTAGAAGTGCGAATATTACGGTTGAATTGTTTAAGGGGAGGAATGCAGCTGGCTATTTCACTAGAGCATAGTCCGTTAAAATAACGGTAAAAAGGGTGAGGCAAGAAAAGTTGTAAAATTGCCAATGCATTCGGCAACAAAAACTTATTGATTCGCGCTTTGGCAAAAAGGTTTGTTTTTTTTTCAGCCACGACATGAAATATTTTATCTATGCAAAGTTTTTAAGATTTAATATTGGAAAAACACAAGCTGCAGAGAAGATGTTCGTGAAAAATGGCAAGGTAGATCGTAGATCCAATATTAATCAGAATTAATATGAAGTTAAAAAAAATTTTTTTTTGATTGCTTTCCCTTAACCGGACAGTTCTCATAACCGAACAAAAATTGGAGGACCATGAGTGTCCGCTTATTAGAGCTTTCACTGTACTCGTAATAAATAAAATTGTGAAAAACATAAAAATAAGTTATTTCTAACCTTCTAGGCCTACAAGTAATGCTAAAAATTATCATTTTTCGTTTTTGCCTGGCAACTTTTTTTGCTTTCTATTTTCGTATCTTGTAATCGCTCTTCGCTATGGCTTTCGTTTCTTCGAGTTTCGTTTTTTCTGCCGTTCGTTTCGTAATTCATAATAAGGGCCCTGAACTGTAATCACTGGGATAACAATTTTGAAGAATAACAGGAATTTTTGACATGCGAACGAAGTGAATACTCAAACTTGCTGTTAATAGGCGATTTCAATGCAAGAGTTGGTGAAGAGGAAGGTTTAGAAAATAATCAAGCTGGAATTGAGAGGAAATCCAAAGATACTGTAAGCAACTCAAATGGTTTGAAATGCCATGGAATAACCATGTTGTTGATTTTGAAGTGTTAAATGAACCTTTTTCATATGCCAATTGTGGTATCCTTTACTATGGCAGAGATTGTCAATGACTCAATTACCAACTTGGGACTTCTACCAAAAATAATTTGATTTAACAGAAATGAGCTCGCCTACAAAAATAGATTAGAGGCGTACCTACTAAATCTTGAAGTACTGAATTTCAATGAGTTAGAAGAACTTATTAAGCAAGCATATCCGCACAACAGAAAGAAATAAAATGCACGACTGGATCGCACGAACTTGATCTTATGTAAAAGTACTTTGGAATTTAAGATAAATTTTATAAATATAAAACATGGATTTAATGAGATAATAATGTTCAAATGCATAAAATTACCGTCTGGTTTCCGGAAAAGTATGAATTTATGCAAATAAACCTTAAAAAATCGTTTTATTATTAAATAACTTTTTTATATAAGAAATTTCTCTAAAATTTTTCAAGAAAAAAATGTGGAATGCGAATTTTAAGTATTTAATAATATTGGTTTTAGGAAATAATTTCAAAAAATAATCGTTCATAGGTTTTGAAGATATTAATTTAAATTTTTTTTTTTTTAAAACCCAATAAATATTTTTTCGAATATTTTTATATACAATATTATTTTAAACTTAAGGGGACTCCTGCTAAAAATTTTGGGTTAAAATCCTTAGAGCCATTAATGAGAAAGTCGAAAATCAAAAAAAAACGGGTATATGGCAGGTACCCCTAATAACATTTTGTCACAAAATTTTTTTTGACCAAAAATATTCCATGTCCATAATATCACACATAATTTTTTTTATCAAAATCGTTAGAGCCGTTTTCGAGATAAATAAGATTTTGCATTACGGGTGTATGGGGGGTACCGTTAGTTTTGGAGCTAAAAAAAATTTTTCAATTTCTCCTTTAGGGAATCACCGAAGACCCTTAACTACCGAGTTTGAAGAAAATACCTCCGGTAGTTTAGGCTGTAGTTCGAGGTACAGACATACAGACAGACAGACGGAATTGTCGGAACCCCACTTTTTTCGTCTTCGCTATCATCGTAATGTCAACTTTGATCAAAATCTCGAGTTCGATTTTTTTTCCAAATGCAGAACTTGCCCTATAGTACCTACATATATCGCAAGTAAAAACAAGTTACAGTGTATAAAGAATGCTGGTTTGATGGAAGTTGCAACAAAGCAAGAGAAGTTTCGTATGCATGGCTTAAACTCTTTCGCAAAACCAGTACCAACATTGTAAAAGAGCTATATTTAAAAGCAAATCGAAGATTTAAGGCGTTATGTGCAGTAAAAAAAAAACTATATTTTGAATCTCAAGCTCGAAAATTAAGTTTAGCTATGAACTCCTCGGAATTTTGGAACTTAGCTCGCATTTTAAACGGTACAAAATATATTGTTGACTTGAATTTAAGTCCTGAAGTTTTGCGTAATCATTTTCAACAACTCTTGAACTCAACACCAAACGATCTTTTAAAGTTTCACTACGCACCACCTGCCTTCTATGATCCTATTCTAGACACCACTTTCGGAACAAGAAATTTCGCTAGCTATAGCTGGACTAAAAAATGGCAAAGCAGCAGGTGCAGACAGAATACCAGTAGAATTTTATAAGTACGGGACAAATAATCTCATTCAAAAGCTGACTGGTTTGATGAACCAAGTTTTTGAAGATGGAATAGTTCCAGATCAGTTTAAGGAAGCTCTAATTTTTCCTATTCATAAGAAAGGTTGTACAAATGATCCAGCAAACTATAGAGGTATTTCCTTTCTTAATGCCACTTATAAAATTTTCACTGCTACACTTCAGAATCGTCTTAAAACCTGGGTAGCTTGGAAAAATCTTTTGAACGAGTTCCAGGCTGGTTTCAGAGCAGCTTTCGATTGCGTTGATCGCGATGCTCTTATGTACAAGCTGTATGGACTTGGTATGACGCAAAAGTTCGGAAAACTCCTTCAAGACATATACAAAGACACAAAATCAGCAGTTTGGAATGGTAAAGACAAATCGGAGTGGTTTATAACTCAAACAGGAGTACGACAAGGCTGCGCCCTTAGTCCATACTTATTCGCTCTTTTTATAAACAATTTAGTTGACTATTTACCTGGTAGCATTGAATTTGGAGGACTGCATATTAAAGCTCTTCTATTTGCAGACGATGTAGTGATGATGGCATATTCTCCTGATGCTCTACAACTTATGATGAATAAGTTACAAGAATATTGTTATCTGTGGAACCTTGTGGTTAACCTAGACAAATACAAAGTCATGATAATAAGGAAGGGAGGAGGAAGAACGTGTGGGAATGAGAAATGGTTTTACGATGGGAATCCTGTTGAAATTGTAAGAGTATAAATATCTTGGAATGCTGATCACACATAATATGAGAATGGATAAACACTTAAATGAAAAACTAAAAAAGGCTAAAACTGGTATAAATGTAACTTGAAAAAACTGCTTCAACAACAATCAAATTAGCCACAGTAGTAAAGATCGAGCATTTAAGACCGTAGCTGAATCTATTCTCTTTTATGCTGCACAGGCGTGGGGCGGAAAGAAATATGCGCCAGTTGAAAAACTTTTGAGATTCTTCATCAAAAGAACTTTCCACCTCCCCCCAAACTCTCCCAACTATATGATAATGATAGAAACTGGATTGTCACCACTGCTCATCAAGACACTCAAGCTTCAAATAGATTACGCTATACGAGTTATGCTTATGCCGGATCACCGTCTCCCTAAGAGGGTCGCGATGCAAATGCTGCGAAGTAGGAAAGGATGGTTTGAGAAATGGAATGAGCTAGCAGAAACGTGCGAAATAGATCTGAATATGAATTTAGATGAAACAAGTACATGGAAGCCATTGCTGTATGAATTGATCAGAAAAGTAGATCTAAGATATAGATCAAAATATGAGGAAGAAGCTACAAGCTCCTTACACCGATCTGTGTATAATCGTCTTGACTTTTCTCTTAAGGACAAACATTATTTTAAAGATGAGTTTAACAGAGAAACAATTTCATTAATGTTTCGCCTACGAGGGGAATTGTTGGACCTTAATTACATACCTCATAGAAGTGATTTGCCTATCTTATGTGATCTATGCAACCGAAGAGAAAGAGAAGATATCATACATTTCCTGGGATATTGTCCAGTCTTGCGAGAAATAAGACGAAACGTATTGGGAAGTGATACTATAACAGAGGAGCGCTGTATTTCATTATTAAATGAAATGGATGTAGAGAGACTATAAAAATTCTTAAGACCTGCGCTTAAATATAGGAGTCGCATAAAAAACGCTGATTTTTAATAAACACTTTTAATTAAAAAATGTAAAATTAATTGCTATATTCAAAAAGTAATAATTTCATTTAAATATTTATAAATTATTGGCAACCCTGGCACGCTAACGTCTGGAAGTATTTTGTAAATAAGCTCCCTTAAATTTGTGAATTTTAACTTATTTTAAAGTGTTTTTCTTAAAAAAATCAATTCGAAAGTGAAAATTAAGGCACTCGAAAATCATATACTCAATGGTGAGCCTATATTTTATTAAATAAGTAAGTGTAAATCGCATTAATGATGGGAATAAAAAGAACACCACCAAAAAACAACAATAAAACGGCAAAAAATGACACTCCATCGCAAGGTCCTAAAACCAAGGGACCATTTTCTGAGATTTCACCTTTACACCAATCAACTTCGGAAGAATTAATATCACAACCAGTGGCGGTTGTACCTTAAGTGCGCTCGTGCGCTGAACCACCAATTCAAAAGATTTAAAAATTACAAAATATTACTGCATCCTTATTTTTAGATTACCATGTAAATATTTATTTTTTAAACATACAAGAACATAAACAAGTAAAATTTCCAATTATGACGAAACAATGTAAGCGCTTTGCTTTACTATTAAGACTTACTTTGCCTGCAAGTAAAAATTCTCGTGCGCTTCGGCGAGCGCACGAGGACTGCTAATATAACTTGTATGAGTTACAAGCTAATATCCCTGACGCGTGAGACAAAAGATATTTCATTGAAAGGTATCGGGGATTAGCCTGCTCTCGTGCGCAGCACGAGAACCGAAGATTAACCGATGTTTGACTAGAATGCGCTGCGCCTGCGAATATGTAATGTTGTTTCGCTCTATGGGTGACTGGTTAAATAGTGTTGGTTTGTAGGAGTTAGGTTAGTAATTGTTTTTTATTAACTTCCCATAGGGAGTTATTGTAATCGGTCCGATTTGTCAAATTGGAATTTTTGACATTTCTCGACGGTTCAAGGCTATATCAATTATTTTTAGAGAGATGTCTGTGTGTGTGTGTGTACGTACGTTCGTACATGCGTACGTTCGTACGTGCGTACGTTCGTACGTCCGTACGTTCTGGTACCATTTTTCGTCGTCGATATCTCAAGAACGAGTAAAGATATCGACTTCAAATAAATTTTGCTTAATAGATAATAACTTCGAAAGAGGCTGAAAGGGCGTTTATTAAAATTCAGTGAGTAGTTTTTTCACTATAACGGTTTAAAAAAAAAGTAAAAATGTTGGTTAGTTTCAAATATCTCACGAAAAAATAATGCTATTGATTTCAAATAAAATTTAATGTACTAATTATAAGGTCATTCAGATTTGGTGTGAATTTGGAAAAAAATGAACGTACCGTTATTTTTTTAAATAAAAAAAAAACTGAAAAAAAATTTCATATTCCAGATATTCTAAGAACGGAAAATAATTTGAAACTCAAAATAATTTTATTTTACGAAAAATAATGTGTTTGACAACTGGTGAAAATTTCAAAAAAAATCAGTTTACAGTTTTTTTACAAAAAATAAAAAACTATAAAATTCTATTTATAAAATTAGTCGGATCGCCAAGGCCCTTTTTAAATTTTACATGCAATATTTTTGGCGGAGAATCGATTTAGACAGAAACCTGAATCCATGATATGACGCATTTAAGTGAAAAAATAAAAAACATGATTCCTTGCTAAATGTAATAGGTGTGTCAGTTTTATACATGGTCGAAATTCTTCGAGCAATTATACAAAATAATAAAAAATTAACATATACATGTAAATTGTTGTTTTTTTGCGGTTTGTAATCTTAATACCTACTTAGTGAGCAAGTGAAGTGCACCACCTGTTCAACAACCCACCAGCCGCCACTGATCACAACAAAACTTGGAAGTCGGAAACATGCAGATAATGGATCTTAAATCCATGATCGAGACTTCGCTAGCAACTATTCTCGATGTTAGACTGCAAAACCTTCCAACAAAGGCAGATCTCATAGAAATTACAACAAAAGTGCAGTCATTAGAAAAAAGTAATGCAGCGCTTCTGTCAAATTTACATCAAATGGAGGACAGGTGTCTTGAACTAGAGCGTCAAGTAGAATTTCTCGAAAGGAAATCTATAGCGAATAACTTAGTTCTGCATATTCCATCGCAAGTCAACGATCAGCAAGCAATAGAAACAGCTAAGAAGGTGTGCATGGATTTACTGCGACAGAAAACACAACAAAAATAAAACGAACATGTATAATTCGCTCCAGAGACAACAAAATAGCTAATGTTATTGTGGAAATGCAGGAATATGAGGATGTACCGTGCATATTGAAGAATGCTAAAGAGCTGAAAAACAGTGGGATATCCATCCATCGAGACTACACGAAAGCTGCACGAGTTAAAAGGAGACGACTAATACAAATAAAAACAGATATAATCACAAAAAACAGAAATTGCATGTAATGATTTTAGTCATAAGTTAGAATTCTTTAAGATATTATCCTACAATGTGTCAGGTTTACTTAATAAATCACTTTTTACCGAGTTTTATAAATTTGTGAATAATTTTGAATTTGTATTTTTATATGAAACATTCCTGACGGAAAATTATTTTAAAAATGTTGAGAATAAGTTAATAGATTATGGCGCTGAGTAATAGATCCGAATCTAGCCTAAGTTCGATTTTAACCAAACATTCGTAGAAATAAAACAAATTTCAAAAATAAATACTTAAAAGCGGCTTTCCTGTAACTAAGTTAAATTTAAAATGATAGAATCACAATAGAACTTTACGAATCTGGTTAATAGAAATCTGTTTGTGTATCAGTTCACAATACCGAAATTATGAAAATGAGTCACAATTATTGGTATAAATAAGACTGTTGTTTAATTTGATCTGTTACTACGAAATTTTAAAAGCAACTTTTCTACATCTAACAAAAAGTGACTTTAAAACCGATTCTATGAATGTCTATTACTAAAGGCCTATGGTTTTAAGTAGATTCCTGCAGTAAGAACTCATACGAGGGGTAGAGCAAGTGGAGGCTGTTTCGTCGGATTTAAGAAAAATCTCAATGGTATCAAATGCGAGTTTCATACACATAATGCAGCATCATGTTTGGAATTGAAAATGGAAGACAAGACTTTGTGGATAATACCTCTTTACTTAAATTGCAACAACAGGGAAACTGACTTCGATCAACTAACCGAACTACTAAACAACAGAAATGCGTCAAACGTTTTAATGATTGTAGATTTCAATGCAAGGGTTGGACAGGAAACAGGTGTGATGAACGCAATCAATGGAATAAATAGGCGATCAAAGGATTCAATATGCAATGCAAGGGGAAAAAAACTCTTAGAACTCTGCCATTCATTTGCCCTGCGAATTCAAAATTGAACTAGTTTAAGCGACGGTGTTGGCAATTTCACATTTGCCAGTGGGCAAGGAACTTCGGTGATAGACTAAAGCATCTTAGGTGAGGAATGGGAGCCCTATATTATGGACCTGAAGATCGAAGGGGTACCATACTCGGACCACTTGCCGATAGTTGTAACCTTTAACAATAAAATAAATACTTCTAAAGAAACTACGAGCATGAAGCTACTTCCAAAACTACGATGGAAGGAGTCAAGAGCACCTACGTACAGACGTTTACTTGATTTGAATCTTCAAACTCAAGAGGATGCGGACTTTGGCCATTTAGAAGAAATAATCAAGACCTCGTATCCACAAAAGCAAGTTAAAAATAAAGTAGGCAGTAAAGAACCATGGTTCGACGAACAATGTCAGCTTGCCCGCATGGATACATTTCGATGGCTTAATATGTTTAGAAATTTAAATGAAAGTCGTTTTAGAGATAAATATATCGAGGCGAATAAAAAATACAAGGAGCTGTGCAGAAGCAAAAAGAGAAGCTACAGTGAATTAGAAGCATCGAGGTTGGCGAATTGTTACTTAAATTGGCAGTATGCAGTTCCTGGATTTGAAAACGAAATTTTAGACACTGAAATAACTTCGCATGAAATTGACTTAATATTAGGAGGCCCCAGGAGCAAATGGACTACCTGTGGAATTTTATAAATATGGGACTAACAATTTGAAGGATTGCTTGACAAGACTTTTTACTAAAGTGTTTAATGGTGATCTAACGCCAAAGGAGTTTCGGGATTCGATCGTATTCCCCATACATAAAAGGGCTGCCTAACGAATCCTTTAAACTACAGAGGAATCTCGTTTCAAAATTCCACCTATAAAATATTTACAACAGTGCTTCAAAAACGCCTTACAACATGAATTGATTCGCAGAATTTGTTAAAAGAGTTTCAAGCTGGATTTAGAGCAGGGTATTCGACGGTGGACAAGATTTTCTTTCTGAGAAGTATAGCGGAAAACTTTTTGATGCAAAACAAAAAATTGTATGTGTTCTTTATCGACTTCAAGGCAGCCTTTGATACCATAGACCGAAGAGCTTTACTATACAAATTGTATGGATTGGGTTTGTCACGAAAATTTGGGCGAGTTCTGGAAGCATTGTATAAGGAAACTCATGCAGCAGTGTGGAATTTGAAAATGGATCCGGTGTCAGACAGGGATGCGCATTAAGTCCAACATTATTTGCTCTCTTCATAGATGATCTGATTGACTATCTGGTCTTCGCGGATGACGTAGTCATGTTTGCAAATTCCCCTGAAACTCTGCAACTCATGATCAATAGAGTACATGATCATTGCCGGTTATGGAACCTCATAGTCAATATCGATAAATCAAAAGTAATGATTTTTGGAAGAAGTGGTGGAAGAAATGAAATGCATCTAACGAAAAGTGGAAATTAAATGGGAAAAGTATTGAGATTGCCAACGATTATAAGTATCTAGGTGTTTACTTTACGAAGAACTTGAGTATGGAGAAGCATTTTAAGGAAAAACTACAGAAAGCAAAAGCGACTATCAATAGTAGAGGAAATGTTTTATAAACAAAAATATCGCGCATAGCAGCAAATACAAGGTATTTGAAGCAGTTGCGGAGACCATTCTGCTATATGGATCTCAGGCTTGGAAAAGTAAGAAGTTTGACACAGTTGAACAACTTTTGAGGTTTTATGTGAAAAGGATATTCCATCTACCAGCAAACACGCGTAATTATGTTATAATGATTGAGACGGGGCTATCACGCTTAAGCTCCAAGCGGATTATCTACTTAAGATTATGAAGATGCCGGAGACTCGACTTATTAAGAAAATTGTACTAAAAGCTATGCAAGATAGAGAAAGTTGGTATGCAGACTGGATGGGATTGGCACAGCGTTGTAGTTTAAGCTTAAATATCAACAATGAAGATGTGGCAAGTACTAAAGGAAATTTGTACGTGATAATAGAAAAAACAGATGAGAAATATAGAGAAGAATACGTTACGGAAGCAGCTGGGTCGTTGTACAGTAGTAGACTTAACCACAACTTAGCAAATACGAATTACTTTCACGACTCCAATAGCGTACAAAAAATTTCTACGATGGTCAGGCTTCGAAGTGAATTGCTAAACCTTAATTATATTCCCCACAGGCAGATTTGCCCCTGGAATGCAGTATATTCAACCTGGCCGAGCGTGAAGATGTTATCCACTTCATTGGAAGATGCCCAACTTTAAGGGAAACGGGGAGAAGTGTCTTTGGAAACGATTTCTTATCGGAGGAAGAGGTTATCATGCAACTAAATCAGATGAATGTTCCACTACTTTATGAGTATTGCAAAATCGCACTAAAATATAGATTAAGAATACAAAATGAAAGCTTTTAAATGAAGAAAAAATATATATATGTATATGTAAATGTTCCGCCTTATTCGCTTTTGTTGTAATAATCGTTATTGTGTATAAATAAGTACCCGAAAAACACGACTAATTACAATTTAAGGAAAACTTGTATTACAAATTATTAATTATGCTTTATTGCCAATCTGGCAGACGGCATTTTGCCATGTTATATATACCATTAAAATTAATAATAATAATAATAATAATAATAATAATAATAATAATAATAATAATAATACGAGTATTTATAAATTGGATTGTCAATCTGGCAGACGGCAAAGCCATGCTAAAATGATTTTTTGTTTTTATTGTAACCAACCTTTTAAAAAAAATGAAATAATAAAAATCTTATCTAATCTAATCTAAATGTAAACGATTTATTGTTAATAATTTATTCAATATTTTATAAAACTCCTAGTTAATGATTTTTGCACGAAAAATTATCTTATAACTGTAACACGAAACTGTCCCATTTCGATATTGTTCTGTAAAATGTGAGTGATGAAGCAACCCAACACTAGAATTATGCAAAAATGAAAACATTTATGAACGATTTTTTGACGTTCCACCACAGCTTGATGTATGTATGTAGGAAGTACGATTTGTAATAAGGTAAACAACATTTTAAGACAAGCAAATGCGTTTTTTTTTTATTCCCCGTTGAATTTGTACCTTGCATTCCTTTTTTTAAATTAAAACAACGTCGACCTCCATGTTTCTTGTATTAAAATAGTTTAATGTTCATATACATAATTTTCCGATTAATTGATTTGTTAATGTAGAATTTACAGGAGGTATAATTTATTGCGATTTTTTTACTTACCTAATGTCGAAAATTATCCGAGACTCCATTGAAACTCGGAAATTTTAAGGAAAATAATTGACATTACTGGCATCCGATTCTATATTCATACATACATAGTACCAATTTAAATTAGAATCAGAAACAACTCAATTAAAAGCTCAAGTGACCTCAATTGAATTGAATTCAATCACTCAACTTAAACTGAAATAATTTTCATATCTTCATTAATCAAAAACAACTTTTGAATAGAATCAAAAGTAGAATCAAGTTACTCGTACATAGTTAGGCCTCTGGTATTTGAAAATGCCAAGTACCAGTATTTTTTTAGTATATCGTCGTAAGTACCAAGTATCGGGTACTGAAGTACTTAAACAGTACTTCAAGTATTTGGTAACCATCCATACTATAAACAAAATATGTAAAACTTGGAAAAAACCAGGTTTCAGATACGCAAACGATGTCCACCCCAGAGTTAATGAACAGCAAATAAAATTCATTGAGTTTCGGATTCAAACTCTGTGCATCGATATGGCAAACGTGAAGGCCTTTTTTCTGAGAATGCAATACCCAGATCATTTGGAAGAGATTAGCATCCATGTCCCCCTCCGTAGAACAAAACGCATTATTATAAACACTTATTTCCATAGACATGGAAACAAAAGTATGATGATATTGATAATGTATACGAGAAACGAAAACGCGGCTTTGAAATCCATGAAAAGGTGGTAGGTGTCGATTTAAAGATCCTGGGTTTTTTTTTCTAGATCTAACGTAAAGTGAATATTTTGATCGATGGTGGACTTCTACTTTTTGACAAGGTCCTCACAGTCAACTGATGAGTCCATGTGAGATCGCCGGGACGAGACGCCAGTTTTATTTTGAATCAATAATTCAACAAGTCCATTAATAGTGCTAAGTCTTCTACTTGGCTGATTTATTTCAGTAGTATATAGAATTTGTATTATAAAAACCTTCATATTTCCATATTATCAGCATGGACTTTTACATTCTACGGTTCTACTACGATGTTCCCTTGATTTTCCATTCAGGCTTCGGCTCGGGGATTGTATCCTTGTGATGTTTTTTTACCCTTTGATAAACCTTCCGAACCTCGTTCCTGCTATGACATTCCTTTATTTCTTCGATCAAGCGCTTCTCATGCTCCTTCTTTTTCTTTCTGAGAAGCCGATATTCTTCTCTCCTCTTCTGCTCGTAGAGCTCGCAAGCAGCTCTGGTCCTTCTTGCAATGCCGCTTTATTTTTTTTTCGTTTTGCTGCATGTGCTTGTTGACACTCATCGTCAAACCAGGGGTTTCGTTGTGGTGATCGGGTAAAACCCAGCACATCAGAAGCGGAATCCCTGATGGCTGCTTGGGAATGTTGCCAAGGTTCTCAATACTTGATGCTGGCGGCATAGGACTTCTTAAGAGGTTGATAGAAACACGATCAGAAACAGTACCCCACCTATATAGTGTACTTAAGTGGGGCGTATTCATGGGGAGAGTACGATAACTTAGGCGCCAAAAATCAAATACAAGCGTTTTTTACTATGGGAGGGGGGTCTTTCTCGCCCCGTTTAGGAGGTAGGGGCGGTTCTAGAAAAAATGACCTTAATTGAAAAAAAAAATATTAAAAAACAACGGCAACACTTACAATAAAAGTACTATACTGGTTTTGAAAGCCAAAAGTCTGTTCTACAATCCTAAATTTAAATTAAATTATTTATTATTTATTTAGTTTTTTGCAAAATTCACATGCAAACTCAAGATTTTGTTAAAAAAAAATGAAAAAAAAAAAAATTGTAAAATGAAGGGCTTAGTTGGCTTTTTGTGGTCAATGCTACTGTTAATTCTGAATTGAACACCAAAAACCGAATGGTTTTATGCCTTCTAGTTTTTGAGAAAATTGAAAATTACTAAAACTACTTTTTATGCAATTTTTGACTTTTGGTATTTACCTACGGTGATTTCATTTTGAGGATTAATGTTAATGTGGTTCATTTGTAAGTAAAGTACATCAAATCATTTAGCGTTACCAAGAATGCACCATGAGGAGGTAGAATTGTGAATTTGTGAGTAAGTCAGGTGTTAATTAAAAATAGTCAAGTCAATTTTTCAATGTTCAATGTATTAAAACCGTGTTTACAGGCATTTTGATCACAAAAGAGATAATTATAGCAAGCACCTTCCGAATCTCCAGCCAATATTGAGGCCCATGGATAAATGTGCCGATAGATGGGTTTATTGTATTCTTACAATTTTTGTCACCTTTTTTTAGAGCTTTTTTCGGAGCACCGCCACATCCAACCGAACTTGAAATTTTTATATTTTTCTACCTTTATCGGTAAGTTGCAACACATTGGGGAGTTGACGTTTTAGTTGGAATTAGACCAATTTCTTCTAAGAACGCGATGCTTTTGAAATATTGAAGTTATTTAATTTAGGATGAAGTAGTGGATGCTTAGTCGCCATTCTTTATACAAAGAAAAAAATACTTCACTCTTACAAAGGTCGAATAACGAATGACCTTGGTAAACAATAACCTGTACCACATTAGCATTAAAAACAAACAATAAACATACATATTAATTAAGGAATTATATAAATTTGCTGCAGTAGTACCTAGGTAATGTGAATTTTTCATAATGTATTAAATTTTCATGTCTGAACATTTTAAATGTGCAACTTTGGGCTACGTACATATAAGTTGAAATTGGATATAGGCCATAGGGTGAATTCAAAGTTTCTTTAAATCCAGATTCCGTAAATGCAAAAGAAACCTTGTATACACCCAACCTCGCACCTACCCCAAATCCTATAGTGTGCCTGTGTTTATAGGCCGTAATGCGTAAGCAAGCAAGAAAAACAAATATCCCATAAAAAAGCAGTTTTAGTTACTCGTATTTTCAATTTTCTCAAAAACTAGACAACATAAGAGCATCTAGTTTTCAGTTTTTGAATAAGAATGAGTAACGAATTTTAGGAAAAAATAATAATAGATAACTTTGCAGTTTTGAGAAATTAAACTTTAAACTTTTTTTTGTTTTTTTTTTTCCAAAAATTTGAGTTTAAAACTCGTTTTTTTCAAAACCATGCATAGATTTCACTTGATTTAAAAACTAATAGAACAAAGTATTGGCTTTAAAAAAAGGTATTATATACTTAATTGTAAGTATTACCGTTATTTTTTAATATTTTTGTTTCCATTTTAGTACCTTTTTTTATAAAATTGCCATTGGGCAAGTTCTGCATTTGAAAAAAAAAAATCGAACTCGAGATTTTGATCAAAGTTGACATTACTATGATAGCGAAAACGAAAAAAGTGGGTCCGGCAATTCCGTCTGTCTGTCTGTATTTCTGTATGTCTTGCTGCGGGTTTGGGTTGGATGGTTGACTTAGGGTTTCAAGGTTTCAAGGTTTTTTATTGAACTTAATATACCTATACAATTGTGAAACTTGAGGATAATATACATATATAGGGTAGAAATTTGTTGGCACATAGGGGGCCTAACTTATAAAATGACTTAAACTCTAAAAATTATAATATTTGTAATGTACATGGTTCAAAACTAGCATTATGAAAAATTGTCTTGGTTTTTGACTCGGGTTGTTCAGTCCCGGTTGTCCAGTGGTTGACTTAGGGCTCACTTGGCATGCTTGCTAGGTGACGTCGGATTGGGGCGGTGGTTCTTGCCCTTCGACAACCAAACGCAACAAAAGGAAAAATCTGTTCATGCCAAGATTTCGATTTCACTTCGCAACAACGGACGGACATCTTGTTCTAGGAACACAGGGTTCCAAAAGGCGACCGGAGGTGTTAGGTCACTTAAGGGTACCTACCTGTTACTTTGTGCTTCGGCACTATAACCTACCCCACTTGCTCTCATGGTCCTTCAAGCTCAATACATTAATTTGAATTTATGTATTTTTATTCATAAAACAAGTAACTTAGGTTTGATGACGTATTAAGCTATTTAAATTCGTGCTGCATGAGAATTTGTATTTATATTCTTATCTTATTTATGTGTGTAAATTTATGATATTTTAATTTAGATAGTAATTAAGTTTTTGGGTGCCTTATTCCAATTTCATAAGCTTAAGTATATTCAATTTTATTTAGATTACAAGTAGACAATTTTATTTAGATTACAAGTAGCTAATTTTATTTAGATTATAAGTAGCTAATTTTATTTAGATTATAAGTAGCTAATTTTATTTTAGATTATAAGTGGCTGGCTAATTTTATTTTAGGTGAATATTAAGTGAATTCAAAATTTCAAAAAAAAAAATATTAATATAATGTGATAAACAAATAAAAAATTACAGTGGTAGTTTGGCCCGTTATGAAGAGTGGATAGAAGAAACAGTTTTTGTTCTTTTATGTATAAGTATGTTTTTTTTTTTTTGACTCACCGCTTACGAGGATTTTTGTGCACAAATTTCCACGGGGTTCCAATTGAGTTGGGTCTCTTGAGTGATACGGCTATATAAAAATTCGCAGCTCAAACCACACTATCACAAAACACCCTTTTTTTATGGATAATTATATATATATATCAGTGGCGTGGCGTCCATATAACACGATTCCTATCGTCTTCCCTTTTAGAAAATCCACAAATAACACAATTTACCAAATAAACATCGAATAAGTTTAAGTTATCCATTTTGCCACTCGTTTGTATCTTATACTTTATCCAAACACATTCCACAATCCACAACCAACATTAATCAAGAGAGTCACAAAAATACTCTGACGAAAACTTTTCAATCACCGTCTTATTTATTTGTTTTATATCTCTTTCTTCCCCAAGCATTGTGTTTCGGATGCTCTTTGTTCAACATCCGCTTTTATATTCAAAAAATAAGACGCTACATTCCGTCTTATAAAATTTTCGATGTATACCAGTAGGAATCGGAATTATTTGTATTTTATTCTCCCTTTAGCAATTAGCATTGCTTTTGAGTAGGAAGATAATACATTGCAGGAGTTCAGGTGCTCGCCTTTTTTCAACCTTGTGTAAGAAATAAGACGGTGTTCTTCGACTTATTTGTTTTTTTTTTTTTTTAATATGTCATATAAATATAAATATGGCATGTGGTATTGTTGATTCTTGATTTTGATGTTGATTTGCATGCTAATGTAAAATGCACGATTGAAATTTTTGCAAATTTACTGTGATAATTTTGAATTATGAAATAAATCATGGTAGAATATATGGCAATTTGTCATGCATCTAATGTTTTGAAAAGCCAATTTGAACTTAATTAAAAATAGTGAAAAGTTAGATGTTAAAGTAAAGATTTAAATCCTTTTATTACCCACTATAGTGATAAAAAAATTAAGCTTAATTTTAGTGCAGTTTTAGATTTTGTCTTGGGAATGTCTTCGATAAATGAAGATTGCTGTTTAACAGATTACCTATCGGAGAAAACAAATAATTTTTGTAAGTATAGTTGATAGTTTATATTTTATCCTTTTTTCGTTTACATACCAGGGATTTCGATCCCAGAAATTTTTTGTTTGGTGTGCGTGTTTCATGTATACATGTAAATCCCTCTTTAAATATGGATTTAAAGATTTTGATCCCTGTCAAAGAAAATTTAATTTTTGTTGGGTGTGAAGGAAAGCAAAATCTGGCGAGGGATCAAAATCTTCACACAGAAATTGATTTCTTATGTGTAAAGGAAATAAACATATATGTAAGTACCTATGACACTTTAATGGAATCCTATTTAGAGTAGTGTTATAGACCAACGATATTCAAAATGACTTGATACATAGTATCGCGGCTGTTATTAAAACTGAAATTAAAACAGAAATCATAGAAGCTCGGTTCGTGTCGATTATGATCGACGAAACATCAGATTTGAGTCATAGGGGACAACTGAGTGCCATATTTCGGTTCTTGTCATAGAGTGGAATACAAGAAAGATATCTTGTATTTTTTGACGTTAGGACGAGTCTTAATGCAGATGAGTTGTCCCATCATATGTTTTATATTCTTGACACATATGATTGCAAGGAAAAGTTAATAGAACATTCCTAGGAAGGTGCCGCAGTTATGTCCAACGAAAGGGGTGGTGTATAAAAGGAGGTCCTTTTTTATTATGTTTCAAGTTCATTGTTGATTGAAATATTAATGTCTTGAAGTATAAAAAATATAGCTACACATTTTTTGCCAAGTCAATGTGGAATGCATTTGTAGATACCATATCCCTACTAGAAATGTTGTTTTTAAGGTTCTAAGATTTTTTTTCATCTTTACAGGTGACAAAATTTTATAACGGATTCCCATTTAAAATTATCCACGCCATGCCACTCATATATATATTTATATAAGTAGATATTTAATAAAAGCTTATTTTTTTTATTCTTTCCTTTTTTATAGACATGCAACTTTTTCTCTTATTTTTTTTTATTCTTTTTGTAAATTCAATTTCTCAATTACCACACACTTTAACCCCTAGCGCTCTAAAACGAGGCGCGACGCTTCGCCTTCCCCTTCGCACACTATCCCGCACTTCACCGATCTTAAGCGCCACCCGAGCCAGCCGTATCGCTTACTGCCCTTCGCGGTACTAAGCTGGCCTTGAGTTTAAATCTTTTTACTTTGTTTCTGCCCTTTCGCACTGAAACAGAGCGAGATTCCAAATAAGAGACCCTGTCCTCGGCCTTGGACTTTTCCTGGATTCTCTTGCTTTTTTTGTGTGCTTTTTTTTTCTTAGCTTCGCTCTGATCTTTTTTTTCTAGCTGCAGAATCAAGAGACACTGTGTCTCACGTGGGGCAGGAGCCGGAACTCTCATGAGCTGAAGGTGTGCTTTGAACCAAAGCGCCTGGTGAGAGGCTTATAGTGCAGCCTTGTTTCCTGCTTTTTTTTTATATAGTATTCCTCGCAACTTGACGTGGTTTGCGATATCCTTCTAAACTTTTGGTATTTGGAACTAAGAAAGCTTTCAGTGGAAGCTCTTGCTTGCTTGGTGGTCACAGAGAAAAAAGAACTTTGGTAAAGTTTTTGGCGGTGAGCTACTGAATTGATTTAAGTTGGCACTCTCTGTTCTTTTTTTAGTTTTAGTGTATGTCTGTACCTCGAACTACAGCCTAAACTGCTGGAGGTATTTTCTTCAAACTCGGTACTTAAGGATCTTCGGTGATTCCCTAGAGGAGAAATTGAAATTTTTTAGCTCTAAAACAAACACCCATAATGCATAATCTTATTTATCTCCGAAACGACTTTAACGATTTTGATAAAAAAATTAAGTGTGATATTATGGACATGGACTATTTTTTGGTCAAAAAAACTTTGGGGGGAAATGTTATTAGGGGTATCTGTCATAGAACCGTTTTTTGATTTTCGAATTTCTCACCAACGGCTCTAACGATTTTAACCAAAATGTTTATGCCGGAACTGATTTGCATTTGAAAAAATAAAAACTAAAACTTTTTTCGAAAAAATTGTTTTTGGATTTAAGAAAAATAATACAAATTTTTTTTTGAAAATTCAATATCTGGAAAACGGATACACGATTAAATTTTTGAATTACGTTTTAAAATGCATTTTATTAAATACTAACAATTTGCATATCAATTTTTTTATAAACAAATTAAGGAAAATTTAGTAGACAAAAAACATGTTTCAATGTCTGTATGTTTGTACCTCTCACTACAGCCTAAACCACTGGACCTATTTCTTTCAATCTCGGTAGTTAAGGGTCTTCGGTGATTCCCTAGAAGAGAAATTCAAATTTTTTTCAGCTCCAAAACTAACGGTACCCTCCATACACCCGAAATGCAAAATCTTATTTATCTCTTCAAAACCTATGAACGATTATTTTTTTAAATTATTTCCTAAAATCAATATTATTAAATGCTTAAAATTCGCATCCCACATTTTTTTCTTGAAAAATTTTAAAGAAATTTCTTATATAAAAAATTTATTTCATGATAAAACGATTTTTTAAAAGTTTGTTTGCATAAATTCATACTTTTCTGCAAATCAGACGACAAATTTATGCATTTGAACATTATTATCTCATTTAATCCATGTTTTATATATATAAAATGTATCTTAAATTCCAAAGTACTTTTACATAAGAGCAAGTTAGTGCGATCCAGTCGTGCATTTTATTTTTTGAAGCTTTGCCTTTTTCTTTTGCAAAATATTAATTTGTTATACAAAATTGCATATTTTTAATATTTTGTGCACAGTTGGAACTAAAGGTTTCGTCCTCTTCTTTACTTCTTAATCTCTGAAGTTTTTTGGTTATTAAAAACCAATTTTTCTAGTTAAACGCCTTGATACATTTGAATAAATGGTAAATATATATATTTACTATTAAGTATATTTTTTAAAAAACAAAATTGTTGTAGGTTACGACACATCACGATAGCTCTTTGGGATTGTACCATCCATATCAAAACATTTACACGAACACAATGCTACAGGACACTCAGAGTTTTGACTGAAATTGAGAGCTGAGAAAAATAGAAAAGATATATGTATTTTTTTACCATACCTAAACCACTGCATAATATGTTCAGTGTGTCCACCATGGCGACACGTTTGGCACCAGGAAAACCATTTCGAAAACGATTTTGATTGCCAACCAAGCCCTTCGTGTCCAAATGCACTTTGAGGTGGAAAATGAACAGTGGTACCCATGTGTAAAAGGCATAAAGAACAACGCGGCAAAGGTTTGCGACAACTTGGGCAGGATGATAGCTAAAAAGGTAAATAATGTTAGCATTTCAAAAAAAAATAAATAAATATATGTTACTCTTACCTTATTGACATTTGAACTCACATTTCGAAGTCTTGCATCGTCTTGCAAGGCACTTGAGACTGACTTTCCACAAAAATTACAAAGGAGAAAAACAGTTCTCGATGTTGTGGGAGCTGAACGAATATTTTGTATGTTAATTTCGAGCTCAGCTCGTTTTTCCCAGAGACGCCAAGAGTCAAGAAGATTTAAATAACTGTAAGTGAATAAATAATCTTTAACAACATTTTATCAATATGATGGAAAATAATTTACCTAGAAGTCCAATATTGAATTCGATAATCTGAAAAAAGGACACTTTGAAAGAACCATATGGCAATTAGTGAAACAGTTTGAACATCCTCCGTCCTATCAATATAACTTTGCAAAATTTGTATTCCCTCTGTTGATTCGCCCGTTAACAGAAGACCATTTAAATCACCCTTCTCAATTGAATTTTGAATACAGGATTTAACATATTCAGATAATTTATTTTCGCTGAGATATTTACATCCAAATGCAATTCTGTCCGCTAGTAGTATCTCTTCTTCTTTCTAAAAGGAAAAACTTCGTCAGGCTAAGAAGATGCAATATAAGCTTGATGGATCTGAAAACTTACCAAAACAGCTTCAAAGTTCTCATTTTCTGTCGTTATAAATGAAAAAATAACTCTTAGATGAGGATCTTTTATTTGCATATTGGCAGTTGATCTTTGGTTCTTCCATGTGTTGTTGCCTTGGTCCGCATTGAAGCTATATAATGCAATAGCTGCTATTCTATACATGCTATGATCATCCGACTAAAGGCAAGAAAAATAATTTTTTTTAGGTATAATAATAATATTATTGTATTGTTCTTTAACCTGATTTTCTGCTTTAGAGAGAATTTCACAAGCCTGTAAGATTTTTAAATGAAACATACAAATCATAGCAGCTCTGGAATATTCCTTTAAAAAAAATAAAAAAGAATTGACTCGTTATTTTACATTCGAGGATAAAATAAATGGAAAACTAAATTTATCTGGAGAATTGCTTGATATGTATTGAGATTTAAAAAAAACGTACTCTATTATACAAAAAATGCAATGGCTTTTTCGATCGGCAGTTCGGGAGAACTCTCCGACTCGTGATGCAAATAAAAAAACAGACCTTATCCGATTCTGAAGTTTTAGAATTTTTGTGTTTGTGAAACTTCCGTCCAGACATCATCTTATTTTAATTAATTATTTCCACTTATTTTAACTTGCGAAAAAAAAATTAGATACTATGGCAAGTTATGCATTCGTTAAAAAATTGAACTCGAGATTTTGATCAGATCATTACGATGATACGGCAGAAAAAAAATTGGGTCCTGAAATTCTGTCTGTCTATTAAACTACAGCCTAAATGGCTTAACCGATTTTCTTTAATCTTGTCAGATAACATTTTTAAATTCCGCCCACACGTTTTTTCTTTTTATAAGACCAAAAATAACGGTACCTGCTATACGAATTCTTTTTTTTTAATTTTATAAAATATTTTTCTTTTCTCAAAACTGTTCCACATATTTTTTTTTTTCAAAAATTTATTAGATAAAGCTAGGCAATGTTTAAAAAAATCCAAAAAATGGTTATTGATGGTACCTCTAGAACCATTTTTACTTGCGACTTATAGGTACTATAAGGCAAGTTATGCATTCGTAAAAAAAATCGAACTCGAGATTTTGATCAAAGTTGACATTACGATGATAGCGAAGACCAAAAAATTGGGTCTCGCAATTCTGTCTGTCGGCTCGACTACAGCCTAAACGGCTCGGCCGATTTTCTTCAAACTTGGTAGATATGGGTTTTAATTTTTTCCCCCCGGACGTTTTTTTCTGTTTTTTTTTTTAAGACCAAAAATTACGGTACCTGCCATACGATTTTTTTTCGAAATTTTATAAATATTTTTTTTTCTCAAAAACTGTTTCACAGAATTTAAAAAAAAAAAATTGAAAAATTTCATTTGGTTAAAACTAGCTAATGGTTGAAAAAAATTTTACAAGAAATTGTTATTTTTGGTAGCCCCCCTGGGTCCATTTTTTTTGTTTTTGATTTTCTCGAAAACAGTACAACCGATTTAAATAATTTTTTTTATGCCAAAGCTCCTCCAAAGTTTAAATATTATTACATATTTAAATTTTCAATTTTTAATTTTTTTGATTTTTAAAAAAAAATTCAAAATTTTTTTTTGGAAACTCAATATTTCGAAAACCCCATGCTCAATTTTTTTCAAACTTGACAAATAAAAGTTTCTTAACATAATCTACAAGATTTGAGAAAAAAAATACAAATTTTAAAAAATGGTTTTTGAAAATCGTATTTTTCTCGAAAACGGTTCCAAGAATTTTGCTAAAATTTTGATTAATCTTACGATCTGTAATTTAATAAAAAAAAATTTAAATCTAGATATTACTGACTGTACCTACCATAGAACGATTTTTTCGAATTTTCAATTTCTCATTATCGACATAACGGATTTTAATAAAATTTTTTATAAAGAAGCTCCTAAAAAGTTTAAAAAACATTGCATTTAAAAACTTAAGAAAAAATATTTTTCAATTTTTAGAAAAAAAGTCATTTTTTTTTTTGAAAAATTCGATATCTCAAGAACGGCTTAGTATTTTTTTGGAAATTAGACTTTTATTCGTACAATAATAAAAACTTAAGGTTGGCCTACCGAAATTTTTTCTAAAAAATGTTTTAAAAATTTTGTACATAAAAGCTTATTTTTTTTAGGAACCACTACAACGACTTATAATTTTTGTTCCTGCATAAATTCATGTTTGCTAAGCATGCTGGTTTTATCTCTTACTACTAAAAGAATTTAAAAAATTCATTTTATCCTTATGAACAGTTTTCTCTAATAACATTCGTTTTTAAAATTGCTAGTCTATTACATAGGAGCAAGTTCGTGCGACCCAGTCGTGCATTTTATTTTAAAGGTACAACCGATTTTCATCATTCGTTTTATGTTAAAGCTTCCCAAGGATAGTACTGTATATTCAAATTTTTAACGTTTGGTCACCTAATCATCAGGTTCATATTGATTTACTTACGAGGCCTTGGATGGGACGACCCACTTAGACTCCCCCCTTGCGAAACTGTTTTAACTAAATTAAGAAAACCTTAGTAAACGTCGTGATAATGGTTAGGTAAGGTTAGATTAAAGTGGCTGTCATATAAAGCATCTGACCCACTTAGACCAGTAGAGGTGCATTGTGATACCACGATCTAATAGGGAACAAAAAGGTTCCCTACTAGTTAAAACCATTTAGAGCTTCTGATGAAGCGAAGGAGACTTTAAATGTCTGTATTTATGAAATCGCTTGGTTCGTTATAGGAATATTCTCCTAGATGACGTTTGCGTCTGCACGAGAGAGCGGGGCATGTACAAGGAAGGTATGGGATTGTTTCCTCTTCCTCCTCGACCAAGCAACTCCTGCAAAAATCGTTTGATAGTACACCGAGTCTTGCGGCGAGTCTACTTTTAAGACAGTGTCCAGTTATGACACCTATTACGGAGCTGATCTGAGATCTGCTGAGGGACAATAACCACTTTGACCACTTCAAATCCAATTTGGGCCAGATTTGTTTGGTCGCCAAACAAGTGGTAGTGTTAAGCCATTTTGTGTTTGATTGTTCCAGAGCAATTCGCTTCAGCCTAAGTTTACTTGTAGCTATAGGCATAATTATATTTACACTATCGGGCAAGATAGGCATTTCCGTTCCAAATCTGGCGAATTCGTCGGCTTTACAATTCCCCGGAATGTCCCTGCGTCCCGGCACCCAGAATAGGTGAATATTAAACTGTTTGGCCATCTCCATCAGAGACGAACGACAGTCTTGGGCTGTAATGGAGTTTGAAGAGACTGATGCGAGGGATTTCAAAGCAGCCTGACTATCTGAGAAGATGCGGATATCCATACTAGATATCACGTTTTCTTTAAGCCAATACAATACTTCGTTTATCGCTAGAATTTCCGCTTGAAATATGCTACAATGGTTTGGTAGGCGGAAGGAGAGACTAAGGTTTAGTCCATCTGAGTACACTCCACCACCCACTCCGTTTTCAGTTTTCGATCCATCTGTACAAAAATGTTCTGATTTATTGTCTATCAAAGCCCCTTCCTCCCAAGCTGATCTTGAGGGAATGGTGACTTCAAAGAAAATCAGGAAGGGAGTGATGTAGTCGGAGTGACTTAAAAGTTCGAAATAAATTCAGAATGGTGGTGTGGCGAATAGAGGTATTGGTTCATTGAGAGATGGCTTTGAGACGTACGGCTGTGCTCGCGGCCATTTGTTTGCTGTAAATATCAAAGGGTGTGAGGTTGAGAAGCCTCAGCAGCGGAAGTTGTCGATCAGAGGGCTCCGCTAATACACACTTTGCTCGCGATAATCCTGACCTACTTTTTTTTAAACCAGCTATTAACCGGTGGCATCAACTGAGCAGGTCACAAATCATCGTCTTCTTGGATCAATATCTCTCTTCTGCATTCCTTTTCATAAAACTGAGTACGGCCAAAATTAACCAATCAAAAAGATACTGAAAGAGGCCAACCCTATTTTGGATTTAATTCGTTAAAAAAAACGAAGGTAAGCCTAGTCTGAAATCCACGATAAATAATGTCAACATTGGAGGTAAAGGTTGGTTTAATTTTAAGGGCCGATGTTGAATGTGAGCCACACCTAAACGTCAAGTTTTTTTCTGCATTTCATTTGACATTTCTCAATTTCAGACTAACTTAATTTGAACCATGGAAAGATACACAATCGAGCAACACGTTAAAGTTATTCAGGCCTATTATGAAAATGGGCGTTCAAATCCAAATGCATATCGTGCACTTCGTGATTTTTCGGTCAATTTAATCGTCCAAATGTGCGTACAATCGGAAAAATCGTGCAAAAATTTGAGCAAACCGGGTCTGTAGAAGATGTGAAAACACCAGTGCATGCAGAAAATATTGCTTCTGTTCACGATAGTGTGGCTGAAGAGCCGTCCACCTCAACTCGTCGTCGTGGACAACAATTGAACCTCTCACGCTCGCCGTTGATGAACATTATGCATAAAGACTTGCATTTACACGCTGGCAGTCAGCAATCGGACGAATAGGGGGGAATAACATGTAGCATACGAAAACATGCACGTGCCGTAAATATTCGGGACTGGTGGAAGTCTGATCATAGCCTCTCCGCGGCGGCCGCTAGAAACAAGCCTTTTAAAAAGGTTTGGCTAATATGATCAGGCTGGTTCCTCAGGTTGGCGACAGGTTAATTCCCTGTCCCGTAAAACTAAAAGAATTACGAGACCGACAAAAAGCCTCGGAAACGGACTGATCTCACGACGACAACCCACGCAACGAAAACGGAAAGACGAATTTTCTTATGGAACGTACGATCGCTCTATAGAGCTCGGGCTGCTCAGCAGCTATCCGATGCCCTGTCAAAATATAAAGCTGACATAAAAAAACACCATGTGCTCGGGCTCAGCCTCATTAACGTTCACGGACCTACGGAGGAGTCCTCAGACGAAGAAAAAGAGACTTACTACGAACAAGTCCAGAGGGCCCTAAATGCCTGTCCAAGGTATGATGTTAAAATCATGCTTGGGGATTTGAACGCAAAAATAGGTCGGCATTACGCAGGCACCCATAGTTTGCATGAGAACACTAATGACAATGGACTTCGAGTCTTAGAATTGGCAGCATCCAAAAACATGGTCGTTGCGAGTACTAGGTTCCCACGTAAAGATATCTTCAAAGCCCCCTGGGTATCACCTGATGGAGTCACTCGTAACCAAATAGACCACGTGTTGATGGACCGTCGACACTACTCGAACTTGATGACGGTACGAACGTACCGAGGTACCAAAATCGACTCGAATCACTTTCTTGTTGGTTATCCGAGGGCGGATTGTCTTGCGAAGACGTATTGCATCCGCCGATCAGGTCCGAATCAACACGGCTGCCCTGAGCATCAATGGTCAAAATGGTGGCAAGAAATGGCAACAGTGGATGATCAATTTTCGGTTTATGGGCTTGCGGCATCATCGGGCCGTATTTTTCCCAAAATGAGGCCGGTCATTCAGTTATACTGTGAATGGTGTTCGCTATCGTGAGATGATAACGAACTTTTCATGGCCCGAATTGGAAGATACGGATGTGGACGATATATGGTTTCAACAGGACGGTGCCACTTGCAACACAGCTAACTAAACAATGGCTCTTTTGCGCAACAATTCAATGGCCGTGTTATCTCACGTGGTGGCGATGTCACTTGGCCGCCAAGATCATGTGATTTGGCATCGTTGGACTTCTTTCTTTGGGGTTATTTGAAAGAAAAGGTCTACAAGGGATGGCGATTATTCCAAAATAACCGGTTTTTCCGGTTATTTTCCCTCTCGATTTAACCTGACGGTTTTAACCGGACAAAATAACCGGTTTTTCAATAACCGGTTTTCGATTTTTTATATAAACATTTTTTGAAGTCTTTAATTACGTTCATATCAAATAAACTATATTAACATACAAACATGTATGTAGATAAAAAGTAAATCCTCTAGTTGAAGTGTTGTGTTACTTCGTACTATTGTTTTAATTGAAATGAAATAAAACATGAGTTAAAAAAAAGAACAAGCATATTTAGTTAACACAAAATTTAATTTTTTTTCGAAAAATTGTTTTTTTTTAATTAATTGAGGAAATAGTCGACATTTCATTTTGAAAATTAATAAATAATAAATGTGTTGCTTTTATTGTTTTATAAAACTTTCATCACTTTCGGGAAATACGGTTACCTCAATGAATTAATTTGAAAAATGCAAAAAATAAAGAGTTACATTTACACAATAATCTACAAAACAATACAACGCAATTTTGCGAAAGTGTGTAGTTTAAAACGATTTCACATTCCTAGCAATACACTAAATTGCTCTATAAAAGAAAAGGTGGAAGTGGTGAATAACGTCGCATGTTGCACACAAGTGCAGTTCTTATGAGACAATGAGATCTTGTTTCAAGGACGTTTTCTACACTTTTTTATTTCTGGGTACCAAAGTAAATAACCGGTTTCCCGGTAATTGGATTTTGAAAAAAACACCGGTTTTAAACGAGATAAAAAAAATCTCCAGTGAAAACCGGTTAATTGAAACAAAATAACCGGTTTCGCTTTTAACCGGCCGGTTTTTCCCATCCCTAAGATGTACGCCGATAAGCCAGCAACAATTCAAGATCTAAAGGATGAGATAATTCGGCACATTAACGGCATAGAACCTCAATATTATCATAATAAAAATAAATGACAATAATTTCCTAAATAATTTGTGTTTAATTCAAAATCAACATCGGCCCTTAAAATTTAACCACCCTTTAGATGCTGTAGAACAAAATGTAGAGCATGTATTTTAGTTTCGTTCACTTACTTTTAATGAGTTCAGAATTATTTTGTTGATTTTAAAATAAGTTAAGAGTTCTTATTAAATTTATAATTTATTTATTGAATATTGATATATTTTGACCAGAAAAAAATAATAAATAAAAAATGTGTATAGGTTTTCTGATTTTTTTTTATGTATGTCCAAAGTGTGTGATTTAGTTTTTGCCAACACTGTACATTAGACTGGGCCAAAAAATTGACTATTTTTTTTTTGAAAGATATAGGTATCGAGAATATCATTCAGAATGACAAAAAAAAATTTTCGTAAAAGTTTGAGCCCTTAATATCAATTTTAAGAGGGCTATCATCGCTAATTTTGATTTTTAGTCATAATTTCATGTTTTGCGTCAGAACTGACAAAACATTGAAGTAAAAAAAATTCATTTTGACTTACTTTTATATAAAATTAAATTCCCTACAAAAAAGGTCTAATTGAAAATTTTCGTCAGACAAGCCGTTTTTGAGTAATTAAGCTTAATAAATTGTTATTTTTCGTTAGTTACAAAATTCCAAATTAAAAAAGTAAAATCGAAGAAAAATAACAATAAGCTTAATTAAATAAGCTTAATTACTCAAAAACGGCTTGTCTGACGAAAATTTTCAATTAGACCTTTTTTGTAGGGAATTTAATTTAATATAAAAGTAAGTCAAAATGAATTTTTTTTACTTCAATGTTTTGTCAGTTCTGACGCAAAACATGAATTTATGACTAAAAATCAAAATTAGCGATGATAGCCCTCTTAAAATTGATATTAAGGGCTCAAACTTTTACGAAAAATTTTTTTTTGTCATTCTGAATGATATTCTCGATATATCTTTCAAAAAAAAAAATAGTCAATTTTTTTGGCCCAGTCTACTGTACATATGATGTAATTACGGAAACCCGAAACAGCATTAAATTCCTATAATATAAATTGTGTTGCGAGGAAATAGGAAGTGAGGAATGTCCGTAAAGTTAGGATAGGAAAGAGGAAAGGATAGGAAAAGGAAGAGATCAGAAAAAGGATAGGAATGTTAAGTTCCAAGGGACGCGGCCTGCTTGCTATGCACGGCAGTCAGCTCGACGGAATGGGTGGGATCTTGCCAGCGAAACTTAAGGGTAGGTGTCCATTGAAAAAATAGGTTAGACTTTTGCGTTAAGCTATACAACTTTCACAATTTTACGAATATTTCAATGAAATAAACGGTCATCGATTAGAAAAATGTTAATCAAAATACTTTTTCAGTTTTGAAAAAAATATAAAAAAATTGTGTGCCTTAAAACTGCCACACAAGTGGAAAAATCATACATTTTAGTAAGGTCCTTATTCAAATGATAGGGAAATTCCGAAAATATTACTTTTTATTTTTTTTATATTATTTTTATAGAAACAACATATTCCCAAATCACGTATCTGTTTTTTTTTTATTCTGTTTTATTATTTATTCAAAAAAAAATATACAAAACTATGAAAAACGAAGGAAATTTGCATAGTGGTATGAATGCTCTACTGGATAAAACTTCATAAGTATAAAAGATAACGAAGTAAAATTCACTTTTATACAAAGCCAATAAGTATGTGCAATTACGTTAATATTTTTTTTTAATTTTTTTTTATTTTAACAGTAACTTTTTACTAACAAAAGTCAAAAAATATACATTTTTTTACAAATATTTTGTTCTCTACCCTGGGAAATTGAGTTATATTTTTTAATTTTTGGAAATATTTTTTTAATCAAAGATTTATATTCCCTGAATAGCGTATCGGTCTTTAAAATTAAATAAAACTCATCTAAAGTTCATAAAATTGCAATTCAATATGACAGTATTTGTAATGCATTTGTAAGGAAAGTATTGACAATACAATTCTCACACATTTTTTTTATTTTTGTTTGATATTTTATTTACTAAATTCAAAAATACAAAATACTTTTTCCACTCAATATTTATTTAATTTTATTTTTATAAAAGAGGTCTATTTTGCATTTTTTAACAAAAAGTTCCTTTGCACACGCACACAAGTAAGTTTTCAGTTCCCAAAAATGCCACTGCAATATCAGCGCTTTGAAAGAGAAGGTTTCGTATCCTATGTGCAAAAGAATTCTGTCCGCCCATCCGCTCTCTTGATTCTTTTTTTTTTTGTCTGGGCTCATTTAGTTTTTTATTCTTGTTTATGACTTGTCATATCTTGCATCTCGTATTACAAGAACAGAAAAAATAAAAAAAAACGTGTTAGAAATGATTGTTTTTAGTAGGTATATGATGCAATGACCATTCCACATTGTCGGAAGTAGGGTGGAAAAATGTTCTTTGTGTATGTATAAAAAAGAATATAAGTAGGTATATCACACATTCGCTGTCATAAATTTTGTTTTTTTGTATTTTTTTATTTGCGATCTATCATCACTTCTACTGGTTTGTTTTTGTTTCTTCTATGGAAAGCCATTTTAGGTACACGCATAGTAATAAATTGCGATGCATAGTGATCTTAATTTTTTTTTTTTGTCAAAGGGTGTGTACATGATGGAAGAAATGAAATCTGCGATGTTGTTTATAAAATAAGATACATATGCATCTGTCAAACGAAAGAGTTCTTATTGTTCACAATTTTTTTTACTATTCTGATACATATTCCACTTAGCCATGACGATGATTTTATGGGTGAAATCAGGCAGGGAAAGAGCTCATCACCGATCTAAGTATCAAAATCATCGACATGGTGTAATGAAAAACAGGGTCATAGACATAAAGTTAAATTAAAAATAGGAAAATATTAAAATTGAGTTTTGGGGGTTGAAACGTATTAAGTTTTGGCATCTTCATTATGGTGTATCTCCATCACTAACAGTTGACATTAATCGTGATAGATATTTCAAAGTTGCAATTTTATGTGTTTTGGTAATTTGATTTACTGTGAGCGTCAGAAGTGAGTTAACACCTATATGATTTCTTGAGTTACATGGAATTGAAATGAAAAAATAAACAAAAATTGAATTCCAATAATACAAAATAAAAGCTTTATTTAAGATCAATACATCAAAACCAATTACTCCATATTTTAGGCGTCAAAAGTAAGTAAACATCTGTTATATCTTAAAATTATAAATATAGTACCTTAAGTAAAAAACTAAGTATGTCTTTTGACCACCTTTAGACTTCATGACAGTTTTTAAATTAAAGCCTTCCAGGTTATCTTTGTTCTTGATAGTCCTTTTGCGAAATTTTTCAGTGGAAATTATCCCTTAGATGTTGTATGGGGTTTAGGTGCGGCGATTGGGAGGGTGGTGGAGGTGCTTTGAAGTCATATAAAGCATTCATTCTATAAGGAACCCCCAGAAATTCTCAGAATTATTGTCTTGCTAAGAGATGCAATTGCTAAGCATACCTAATTTGCTTAAACACGGTTGAAGGATATTGATTAGGATGTTAAGATAGTCTTGTTTATTTATTGTACTTTGAATGAAAACAAGATTCCCGATCGAATAACGCGTTAAATATGGTTAGGTTAGGTTTAGGTGGCTGCTTGCCGGAAAAGCCAACACACTCAGACAAATACTAGGTCCGTTGTGATACAACGGGATTCCAAAGATCACCCCTAACCCTAACCCGTTCTACTTGGCTGTGTAATTTTTCCGCTGCGATATTATTGATATATTTTTTTAACTATTATATTTTAATTCATAAGCCCTTGTTTTTAGTAATTTAACAATATCTTTTGTATATTTCATCTTCACGCGAGTGATTTTTATCAATTGTCATCTTTTATTTTTTCTTACAAAAATAATATAATTTTCGATTACAAAATAAATATACGTAAGTGAGTGATATTAATCATAAGCTTTCACCCATCCCGCTCGCTCGTTGCTTAATCCGCTATTACAAGCACAATTGCTGCCTCATCTGCCCCGGTGAGTGAAAATTTTTTGTATTTGTTCTGCCTATGAAACAAATTTGGTGCTACACACAATAAAAGATTTTGTATTCTTCATTACACGCTACCCGCAACCCGCATTCCGCTTCAACAACAAAGCTTTAACTGGGTACCTGTGTGCTGTCACAATTATACACATAGCCTCATCAAAATTGAATGATATCTTTGCATATACCTACAATTGCCCGTTTATTTGGATACCAAAACTTTTTTAGTTTTGTCTCATCTTTTCCCTGTGAGTACATTTTTAGTAGATGTTCTGCCGATAGTTTTTTCGATTCTACATAAACAAACATTTGACTTTTTCTCTTGGCAATAAATTGTCAAAAACTACATTATCCTACAACCTACATCTAGCTGATACAAGAACCCTTTCATCACACTAAACTACGTTACCTACCTGAAAGAAATTTTCACACTGCTCTAAATAATTAAAGGACAAAACTGAATTAAAAATTGAATAAAAAAGTCATCTTGCACTTTATGCGAAAAAATTGCGGACTATTTGATTGATTCAATAATATGTCATGGCAACTGTAGAAGATCATTTCATATAGATTGTATTGAAGCCCCTTACAGCACTATTAAGCTTTTTAAGGAAAGAAAATCTTTCTCCGTTGCGTACACTAACATTACTCGAGACGTAATTCAAAATAAATATAACCTCGAAAAGTTACATGCTCAATTACTGCATCTTACCGAAAAAGCTGACAGATTAACCACTTCGCCTACAATACATAATACGGAATCACATAATGACGAAATCGAAATGACTGATAGCCGACTACTAAACGATACATCATCTTAAAAGCGAAAAATTGACGAAACTGATACCGAATCTTGTGAAGTTAATCCCTCAACGAAGAAGCCTGCTACGTCTATTTCTATTACCGCATCTCCGCCGCTTCCTCAACTTCTTCAATCATCTCTACCTCCATCTACTTTATCAACATCTTTTGACCCAATCATAGCACCAGTAATCTCACCATCATTAATTGAGCCTATAACTGTTGTGGTAAATCCATCATCATCAACGTTACCTAATATAAAATCTGCATCATTTCATTCAACCAAAAAACCTAGTCTTGTCAATCATCTAAATTCACCCATTTCAAGTGGATTGAAAGTAGTAGAAGGTCATAGAACATTATTTATGTCTAAACTTGACCCCACAACAAACGCCCTCGATATAAAAAACTTTGTTTCAAATAAGACAGGTACATCTTCGCTATCAAAAGTTGAGAAAATGATTCATCGAAACTACTCCAAATATGCATCTTTTAAGATAAGAGTTCCAGATTCAATTTTCCATCTTCTCAACTCAACATCACTTTGGCCAAAAGGGATAATAATACATGAACTTGAAAATAAGCAACATAATATAAGAACCTCATCCCATAACCCTTTTCAAGAGACACGGACAATGCAATATCATCGAAGAAGCAGCTTCAGCAAGTTCTGATATATTACCAAAACGTCAATGGACTAAGGACAAAGGTCAATGCGGTCTACAAAAACATAAATCATCTCCCACATGACATAATTATATTAACAGAAACTTGGCTAAATAATTCTTTCTTAGATACCGAACTCTTCGACTCAACTTAACAAGTTTTCAGACGAGACAGGAACCACTCTAATGAATCAGAGACAGTTGGTGGTGGAATTGTATTTGCAGTCAAAAACTGCTTAATATGCAGTTTGGTTGATGCTTTTGATCTTTCTGACGTCGAAATACTATGTATCAAAATCAAATTGATAACAGGTTATCTTTAAATCATCCCAGTGTACATACCTCCACGATCTTCAAGCTGTATCTATGAAAACTGCATAAACTTAATTGAGAAAATTAATGACCAAATGGAACCAAATGATGAGCTCCTTATCTTAGGTGATTTCAATCTTCCAAACCTGAACTGGAAAAAATCAAACGATTTCAACAATTTTTCCCCTGTCAACCCGACGAGTACTAATGAGTTCTTAATCATTGATGGTCTAGCTTCTTGTGGACTTAGTCAATTTAATGGGGTTGCTAACCGCTTTAATAAATATTTGGATTTAGTATTTTTCTCCGACACAATAAATGCTGACATAGCTGTATTTTTAGCCGATGTTATACTATCAGTAGAAGACCGTCACCATCCTTTAAATATATCACTTAATATAAATGTATGCAATATCCCTCTCAGTTCAAATGAAAAACTAGAATTCAATTTTAAAAAATGTAATTTTAATGAACTAATCAATTTGTTGTGTAATGTTGATTGGAATCAAATTCTCTTAAATCGTAATATTGATGATATGTGTCTTAAATTTTATAGTATTCTATTTAACTTTTTTTACGAAACTACACCATTACGCAAATCTTGCTATAATTCTAAAACTCCACCATGGTTTGACGTTCACTTAAAAAACTTAAAAAATAAAAGAAATAAAGCATGGCTTAAATTTAGTAAAAACAGAGCTGATGATGATTTCAGAACTTACTCTGAAATGAAATATATTTTCACTGATTATTTCAACACTCTTTACTCACATTATATTTTAAAAATTGAAGAAGAGTTAAAACAGACCCCAAAAAACTTTTGGAACTTCGTGAAAAGTAAAAGAAAAGTTGATGGCTACCCTAACTCAATGTCATATAATAACGCAACAAGTCATGACTCCCAAATAATTTCAAATATGTTTGCTAATTTCTTTAAAGATGCTTTCGATGTGCCTCCGTCTTTTCAATCTTCCGATTTGTTCTTTTCAGCCCAAAATTGTCCACACCTTAACTCACTTAACTTTACCATATGTGAAGATTCAATTGTTCGTAGCGTCTCAGAACTTGACGAATGTTTCAGCCCTGGTCCTGATGGTGTACCATCTTGTGTGTTAAAAAACTGTGCGTCCTATTTATCCTATCCTCTTTTTGTATTATTCAATGAATCCCTTAGATGCTCAATCTTTCCATTATTATGGAAAAGTGCTTTTATAATTCCAATTCATAAAAAAAGGGTCTAAGAATGAAATCACGAATTACCGACCCATCGCCAAACTTTCTGTTATTCCCAAACTGTTTGAGTCCATTGTATGTAATATGTTATCCTTTAACTGTAAGTCTATCATTTGTGACAATCAACACGGTTTCGTCCAAAATAAATCAACTATTACAAACCTACTTCATTTTACTTCTTTTTGTCTTGACTCCTTTGAAAATCGGAAACAAGTAGATTGTGTGTTCACAGATTTTAGTAAAGCCTTCGATAAACTGTGTCATAAAACCTTAGTCCATAAACTTAAAGTCTTAGAATTTAATGACAAATTCTTAATGTGGATCTCGTCATATTTAACGAATAGAAATTATAGTGTTACTTTTAGAAATGAGCTCTCTGATCAATTTTACGTTAACTCTGGTGTTCCACAAGGTAGCCATTTAAGACCCCTATTATTTATCTTAATGTTCATTGACCATTATAACTTTATAGTTAAAAAAGCTAATAAAATTCTCGGTTTTATTAAACGATTCTCTCGCGATTTTCGTGATCCCTACGTCCTCAAGCTCCTTTACATATCTTTTGTCCGACCAATACTTGAATACGGCTGCGTAATATGGGCACCTTACTATTCTGTTCATATAAACAGACTTGAAGGTATCCAAAAAAGGTTTTTGCGATTTTGTCTTCGTTTTTTTCCGTGGTCCCAGAGATCCACACTACCTCCATATTCTCACAGACTCTTGCTTATAAACCTCCCATCACTTTCACAACATAGACAGTATCTCCAGCTTTGTTTTATTGTAAAATTAATCAATGGTTCAATAATATCTCCATCAGCTCTGTATCGTCTAAATTTTAGCTATAGTCAAACTAGCATAAGAAGACAGTTGCCTTTATGTCCGATTTTCGGCAGAACAAACTATGGTCTGAATAGCCCTCTAAATCAATTGATTTCAGTTTTCAATAAATATTATTTTTTAATTACTTCTATAAACGACAATGTCTAAAGTAAAAAATTTAAAGAAAACATTTTTAACACTCGAATATTGTAGTTATACAGGGTGATTTGCATAAGGTGTGACAAAAAGCTAGGGCATGTAGGTTGGACTTAGACAAGAAAAAAATCGTAAGTATTATTTTTTTATTCAATATTCAATGCTCTTATTAATTTTTGATCAAACACAAAAAACCGGATGTCATTGAGAACACCTGCGTGAGAGCATTGGATTAATATTGACCTGCGAATGTTTTTTAAATAATGCAACGTTACACGCCCTAACTAGTGACATCGAACTATGTGTACGAAGTGGAAATAGAATCTTTGGAACAACTGAAACAACGAATTGAAGTGGCTGGAGTCAAATTACAGGAAAATTTATCAAGTATAAATTTATGTGCAGCAATAAGAAGGCGCTATAATCTTTGCCTTCTACAAAATGCGGATCATATCGAAAAATTTTTGTAATAAGATTTAGTTAAAAAATAGTTAAAAATTTAAATAAACATTAATTATGTATTTTATCTAAATATGCATGTATTTCTTATTTTAATTGATTTCAAGATTCAGGAACATTTTTGTTCTAGTCACTAGTTAGGGCGTGTAACATTGCATTATTTAAAAAACATTCGCAGGTCAATATTAATCCAATGCTCTCACGCAGGTGTTCTCAATGAAAAAATGTGTTAATCCAGTACTTTGTCACTTTATTGTATGCTTATAAGACTGATAATAAAAAAATTGTACAAAAAAAGTTAATCCTTTCTTTCGTAAATGCACCTAAGCCAAGCCGACCCCACCATAATAAAAAAGTGACAGGTCAATTTTAAACCAATGCTCTCACGCAGGTGTTCTCAATGAAAAAATGTGAGAAATACGGTTAATACAGTACTTTGTCACATTATTGTATGCTTATAAGACGATAATTAAAAAAATAGTAAAAAGAAAGTTAATCCTTTCAATCGTAAATTCACCTAAGAATCCAAAAACGAAAAAACTAAAATAAAAGGCTTTTCTTAGAACAAAAGTAGTTTTTGTTATTTTTGATTTTCGCAAAAACTACAAAACATTTTGACATCCGGTTTTTTGTGTTTGATCAAAAATTAAGAAGAGCATTGAATATTGAATAAAAAAATAATACTTAATTACGTAAAATTTTGAAAAAAAAATTGTTTAAAAAAAAAATTTGTCATTTTTTTTTCAAAATTTTGATTTTGAAAATTAATTTTTCAAAAACTATTCACTCGAACAACTTTATTTAAAAACAAAATAAAAGAATGTATTTCTGGGTTTTCAAAATGCTATAGCATTACTCTGTAGGTATCACCGTTATTTTTTAATATTTTTTTTTTCTGTTTTAAGTGATTTTTTTCTTAAATTGTCCCTCCCGCCTAAACGGGGGGAAATAGACCCCCCCCCTCCCATACGATTTTTTTCTTGTCTAAGTCCAACCTACACGCCCTAGCTTTTTGTCACACCTTACGCAAATCACCCTGTATATATTTATTTATTTTGTAGGTAAATTATTTTTTAAATTAAAATATATGTAATTAGCTATAAGTTTTTTAACGTTAGCGGAATAACGGAATAAATAAATAATAATAATACTCGTCAAACCATTTGGAGCCAGCAATGAAGTGCTTGAGACAGTGAATGTCGGAATTTCTCAGATTACTAGGATCATTATAGTAGAAGTCTCCCAAGTGGAGTCTACGTCTTTGTGCTAGGGCAGAACAAGAAGGTGAGAAACTGACTCCTCTTCTTCTTCATTCATGCAGCTTCTGCAAAAATCATTTGCAGGAACTCCAAGTCGAAAAGCATGTCTACCTATTAGGCAGTGTCCAGTAAGGAAACCTATAACGGAGCTAATGTGCAATCTACCAATAGAAATTAGTTGTTTTGAGCAATTAGTTTTGTAGATTGGCAAGTTGGGGTGCTGGTCCATCTCTATGGTATCATGCTTTCGCATAAGTTTACAAGTAGCTAGAGGTATAACGATTATAGATTTGCTATCCGACAAAGGTAAAATTGTTCCATTTTTTGCAAGTTTGTCGGCTTAATAGTTACCTGGAATGTCTCTATGACCCAGCACCCATATAAGGTGAATGCTAAACTGTTTTGCCATCTCCACCAGAGATGATCGACAATTTTGGACTGTTAGTGAGTTTATGACTTTATGGCAGCTTGACTGTCTGAGAAGATGTCGATATCACGTTTTCTTTGAGCCAAGAGAGGACTTCTTTGATTTGCTAGAAGTTCTGTCTGAAACACATTACAGTGATTGGGAAGACGAAAAGAGAGACAAAGATTTAATCTTTCGGTGTATATGCGAAATGCGACCCCGTCATCAGTTTATGATCCATCTGAGTAGAAATGAATCGCTTCGTCTACCAAAAATGACTCATTTTTCCAGGTACAACAAAGTTTTAGAATCTTCGATTACTCCGGATTCAAACACTTCGACATCACTTCAAAAATATCAGATTATTAAAACATGTAACCAATGAAAAAGAACTGAAGGGTCATGAGTGTTTACATTCAAATTAATGACCAGCTGATGAACGGGAATTGTGGCAATATAGTGTCACCATCATTTACCTTGATTTAATGTAATGTTTATATGTATACAAGGTGTCCCTTAGTCCGTGTATAATATTTCAGGACGTGATTTTTGTGTATATTCTATTCAGCAGTATGGGCCCATCTTCAATTTGTATATCATATATCAGGTATATTAGAGGAATTAGAAGACTATATTCTTGAAGCGTCATCAAGTGAAGCAGCAGCTATCATTAATAAATTTTCGCAGTGAAATCATTTTTTAATCATAGCCTTTAGAGCTTAAAGCAAAAAAACATTTTTTTTTAATTTTGCCTGCTCCAGGATTTCCCAAGTGTCATAAAAACTATGGGTTCAGCAAACTTGTCATTGAGTTTTATTTTTATAATTGTACGTTCATTTATAAAAAATAGTTAAACTTTATGTTAATTACGGATTTTCTGGAGAAAGTTGACTTCAAAGTAAAAAAATTAGCATGGACAGGAAAGATGGAACATGCAAGAAAGTGGATATCTCAAGACCGAGATAAAATATCTAAAAATAATTAGATTAAAAATAAAGCCTAAATGAAGTTTCTATCATTAGTACTAACAGCGCAATTACCGTTAACATGGGTCAGGGTACACCAAAGTATGCCTTTTCTTAAATCCCCGATATAAATATAAATTAAATTTAAATTTGGTGGTGCAAAAGCTCGGAGTGAACCAGGACCTAGTGATTTACAACTCTCAACCATTCCTGGGTGCGTGTTACCAGAAACGGAGGGGACCTACAATTTTCTGCCGATTCCGAACGGCTAATGAGCAGCATGACAAGAGATACTCTTGGAGAATTTGTCAATTCCTCGCAAGAGATATAATAATTGGAGATAGGCTCATACTGTAGAACGATTTTATTCTTAAAATATATCCAAGAATCATGCCCTAAAATATTACGCACGAATTAAGGAATACCCTGTATATTTTATTTACTGCCTAAATTGGAATTTGACGGGAAATCTATACAAATAAAAAAAAAACTAATTTTGACTAACCAAATTTTGTTCTTTAATTTCATTTTATTAAAAAATGTGATTTTCGCGCATACTTACTTCTTACTTAGGTTCTAAATCCTATTACGTCCGTTAGTTTCCCTTGCGGATCATAGGGCCTCCACTACTCCTACCCGGCATCGTGTACGGTTTGAAAGATGTGTTTCAGTTCTCTTCAACTCTTCCCCAGTTATGCTGATTCCTCTTCCGCCGTTCTGCGCCAAATACTTCTCGGGCTATAGCCTCTTCTGCTTCTGTAGCCAATGCATTTATAAAATAAAGCTTATCGCGTCGCATTATTTTGGTGAACTTCCCACATCTTCATGCGATACGTAGTCCCTAGTCCTTTAGTCTATTAAAATTTGGCATTAGGATGGTAACTACTTACTGAACTAATCAACCGATGATAGTCCTGGGCCATTCCCACGTGTGTTAAAGACGGCCTGGATACTGCTTCTAAGACGTCGACTGATCTCAAAGTGATCAATTTGGTGAGAAGTTCCATGTCCGTCTGTGGTTAAGGTTGCAAATATTGATAAACCTTCCAACATTGTCGTTTCGGTTACCTACACCAAGTTTTTCCTTTACATGCCTAAATAAGACCATTGTTGTGACTCCAAACCTTGGCAAAACTCAGCTAATTATAAAATATAGTTTTTGGTGGCGCCAAGCACTCTAGTCCGAAACCTGGCTTTCAGGATCCTTTCACCTAAATGCTGCCAAGAAAATAAGCTTTTGAGATCTGTATTGGAAAGCAGCAATCCAATTTCAGATTCATGATGGTTTCCAGGCGAAATAGCTCAAGACTTATACTTGTCCGAATCCAACCATCAAACTTGCCTTACCTCTAAGTATCGCATAAATTCGCTCTCTAACTAGAGAAATCTGGCATTCTGTATGAGTACAACAGCCAAAAGTCATCAACGTGTTATCAATCCTCGTCTCGTAGCTTATTTACGTATATGGCGATACGCAATTAGTTGCCCGGGGGTCACCATTTTGAGCAGCCAAAAGTTTTCCGACCAGGCACAATAAAGGTACCCTGTATAATTTCTCTTTTTATTTTGCTATTACTCACATTTTCTCTCTCGTTAAAATAACACCTTCTCACAAGTTATTTTTATAATTGTATGGACACATTTTATTTTTCGTTTTTATGACAAATGGAACTATAGGTTTTCAAAAATAGTTTTGCTCTCATTAGATTCAGATTAAAAATGTACTCTAAAATAATAATCAGTTTGATCAAACAATCGTTCGCATCAATTTTCATGTATGCATACATTCTGCTATGTTATAAATTGAAAAAAAAAAATTTGCATGATTCTAAATTTTCTACTAAAATAATAAATATATTAGTGTTATTTGAAAGTAACAGATAAATAAAATATTTAACTTTTATATCAACCAACTTTAATTAAATATTTTTGAGTGAGAGATCATACATATGTAGTTAAATGAAGGAGCTGAGAGAAGTATTTTACTATCGCTTATGACCCATATGGATCATCAAATGAAAAATGCGTATATAACGATCTATTTTGTCCGTGAATTTGTTTATTTTTCAAGAATTTGTTAAATTTTGACCATATACTATTCACACCATTTAAAAAGCTTAATAACCATCTATACGTCAGAGTTAAAACTAATTTTTAAATCATGTAAAGTGATCCCGATAAAAACTAGGATCCGTGTTGTTGTTGTATGGCATATTTTTTGACGATCTATATGGATCATATCTATTGATAAAAAACAGCTAATGATGTATTGAAATCATCATCGGACCCATTTCACTCAATATATTTTTTTAATTTCGACATTGACATATTGGTGGCCCCATTGTATTAATGAAAACATAGAGTTAATAAGAATAGATTTGGCGAATGGTAGTATTGCAAGTAGAAGTAATGCTACTCACTTTGTTATCGCAAAGCGACCGAATAAATCTATCCATATCTTGATCAAACGTCCACCCACACAATTTCAGAGCGGCATCACGTTGTTCACTCCTGAAAAAATCAATATGATAACAAATATTATCAAATTTAATGTCCTTTTTATACCAACTTATTTCAAAAAATAATTCCAAGCTATAAATATTACATAAGATTTTTTAAACTTACCTATAACACACTAAATTAGTTGCGTTTTTAATCGAATCTGGCCATTGCAGCACGTGTGATTCTAGTCCAGTTGATGTTACAAGTTCTTCTACTTGGTTTTGGGCAGTTAAGCCAATTTTTAGAACATTTTTCAATCCAACTAATCGTTCTCCACGATAGATATGTAAAAGAGCTTTCCAAACATTTTTTAAGTAAGTGCTATTAAGAAAATCTCCGAAGTGCCTCATTTCAGCCTAAAAAGGGAAAGGCAAAAATTAAAGTTATTTTTATTTCTGCAAAATAAAGCGATGCTATACTACTTTTAAGCCGTAATTGTGTTGTGCTCTTATTCGAATAGTTTCAGAAATATCTTCATTTGTAAACTCAGCAAAACGATAAGAAGATACTAAGGCCATTTGTGAAGAATCGAAGTTCACTTGAGAGGAAATTGACGAATTCAATGGTCGCATTACAAGTCCAGAAGTCATTTTTAATTGATTGTTCCATGACATCACAATTTTCGGAGGTATTCGAAAGTCGCTTAAGCTACCTTGAATTAAATACTTAACTTTATAAATCATTTATACTTAGCTTGAAAAAATATTTTTCCAACCCGATTCGGATAAAACCAAAATTCGTTCATTGTCTTTTGGATGCCAGGATGCTGAAGAAATTGTTGTATTTTTGTTAGAAGAATACAACTTTGATTGGAAGGGTGTATATTGGTTTTTGGTATGATACAATTCTCTAGCACTTTCTACATCAACTGCATGAATATCATAGATGTATATGAATGGAGAATCACGTTGTAAGGATGATAAAAGACTAGGTCTGCAAAAAGTCAGTTGTATGTATAAATGTATGTATATATGTAAATTTGAAAATATTGCAATAAAATAATTTTTACTTATTGGGACACCAAGTTACGGATATATTGTCTTTGGAACATTGAATTTGTTTAAGGGGTTTATCGATGCTTCGTAGATCCCAAAGAAGTATAACGGAGTCTAAAAAGCTACTCAGGTAGTTTCCATTAGCAGATACAGCGAGACCATTCACGGCTTTTGTGTTTATTGAAGTACACGTTGGAGAATTTTCTGAAGCAAACAAAAAAAAGAAGTTGGAATTGGATATTGGAAAACATTTTGAATTTATCTTACGTCGTAAATCGAAGATTTTTATCATCTTTTGGCTCATTCCTGCTACAAGTGCACGGTGATTGTTGTCCCAGCATAAAGAATGAGCAGACTCAGACAAACCAAAAAATTGGGCTTTAAAAAATAAAAAAAAAAGGTATTTTATCTGTGTACTTTCATTAATAGAAACTGTAATGTTCGAGAGTGACTAAAGGCACTTTATTTATCTCTTCCCGCAAAATTCTTTGAACCCGTACATTAACTGCTTAACTAAAGTAATATTGTGCGGAACTTTAGTGCTTGGATTCATTTAAGTAACGTAGTCTATAAGTAGTAGTCTAATTACATTGCTCTAAATAATATTAAAATAAATTGCACATACATTTGTTCACATTCGCTTCGAGACCAAACAGAACTTTCAGCATCAACAAAAACACCGGTCGATAAGAAAAATAAATCTTCAAAAAGGTTACCTGTCGCCAAACACTAACAGCTCTGTGGAAAACGATCCCTCTGACTCCTCATCTGTGCCAGAACTAAACAAACACCTACTATTCACTCCCGAAGTGATTATCTCAAAAAACTGAATCTGAACATTTACAAAAGAGATGAGAAAAATTCGCGATGAATTATTAAAAGAAGTGCACGACAGACATAAACTCAGAAAACTTAAAATATTGAGAATAATGTGGACAGTTTAGTTAAGGTGGAGAAGTCGCATTTTAAGGTAGTGTTGTGATGTTCTGGAGAAGAAGATTATCTGACTGACGATGTTATATTTGGTGCTCCCAAGCTCATGAAAGAAAAAATGTATGTACCAACGACTTACTACAACCGCTCTCAAGATCATTTTTCGCACCTCAAATCGAAATACAAAATTCTCAAATACAACAGTGTAGGTGAGAGAGGTGTAATTTTGAAAGTACTTGCTGATTTTCGTAAGTCTACTATTATACGATGAATCTAGATGCATTGGCCTTCTTCGAATTCTTTTTTTTCGTCCGCTGATTCAAGCCCTAATACACTGCGTTACATTGAAGTTTACTCTTCGCACAACGAAATCATATGAAGCAGAATAGTATAAAAACGGACAAGAGAAACGTAAAATTGTTGCACCGAAAATTTTACCTACGCGAAATAGGTCAGTTTTTTTCCGTCTCATCTTTCGATTTATTTTTCTCTTAAGTAATTCGAAAAGTCGCACGCGTCTAGACCAACAAATCGAAGTGACGGATCTCGTTCAACAATCTTGACCTTGATTCAAATGCCAGTGTGTTTATCAACGAGAGCTTATCAGATAAAAATCGACCTCTTTTCCATGCGATGGTATATCCTACGTTGTAGGTATTCGAAAAAGTTATTATTAGAGCTCTGCCCAAATGAGAGGGTAAAACAATATCATACCGGATTCTCAGTTCGGATCTAAGCGGGACATGATACAAGTCATGCCGCGTCTAAACTGGTCTCTGATATCCACTGAAACAAAAATAAAAGGCAGTGACCAGTCTCTGCATAAGTAAAACACTAATATACAGTCTTGGCCAAATGTATTATGCACCCTCAAAAAGATGCCATAATTTTAAAACCAAGTAAAATTTAAAAAAAAACAAGTATGCAGAAATGTTGTAATTTTTTTTTTATTAAAGAAAATTTAATATTTTGTATGGCCAGCCCTCGCTTTTATGACTGCTGCTATTCGTTTAGGCATAGAGCTTACGTGCTTGCGGCATTCGTCAGAACTTAATTTGAGCCATTCTTGCTCAAGAACCTTTTTGAGCATTTTTTTTTTTTATGTTGTTGGGTATTGTCGGACTTTACGCTTTAAAATTTCCAATAGATGCTCAATTGGGTTCAGATCTGGGGACTGGGCAGGCCATGGAAGCAGGTCAATGGCATTTTCAGCAAACCACTTCACTGAGAGGGCGGACTTGTGACAGGGTGCATTGTCCTGCTGGAACAACACGCCCCGCATATTTGTATCACCAAAAATATGCTGGAAAGATACCATCAGCGTGTTTTCCATCAAATTAATGTATTTTTTTGAGTCCATGCGACCCTCACAAATGACCATTTTGCCCACGCCGCGCCGTCCGCAGCCATACAACCCCAGATCATAACGCTTCCTCCTCCGTGCTTAACGGTTGAAACTACACATTCTGGCTTGTATTCCTCACCAACTCGCCGCCTCACAAAGGTTACACCAGGGTTTCCAAACACCTGCAAAAATAAAAAAAATAACCTTTTTCAAAAGCTCAAAATAACTAAGTGGATGGCAATTTAAAACAATTTTTAAAGTTTCCGAGTTCGGGGCTGCATTATAATGCTTACTTCAAGGTTTGATTCATCTGACCACAAAACGTTACTCCAATCTTCTTCAGTAAGGTTTTGGTATTTTTTTGCCAGTTCTAGCCGCAACTTTCTGCTTTTTTCTGAGAGCCATGGCTTTTTCCTCGCCTTGTAACCTTTCAATCCAACTTCTCCGAGTCTCCTTCTAACGGTTCTAGCCGAAATCTGTTTCCCACAATGTTGTGTTATGTCAGCAACTAGCTCATTTGATGTTTTTTACGGTTTTTTTTTATAGAGGTTCGTATTAAAAACCGATCTTCTCTTACCGTGGTTACTTTTTTCCTGCAGGATTTTGTACGATTTAGATCCAGTCTTCCGAAACCGATCTTAGGCATTTTGCACGGCACAACGCGAACAATTCATTCTCCAAGAGAATAGAGCGTAAAATATAGGGTGCCTAATACTTTTGGCCAAGGCTGTACATACATAGCTAGGATTAAAAAAAAATTTTTTTTTATCCCATGTAACCTTTCGAATCCGATGGAAATCAACAACAAATCACTACATATGGAAAAGCACGATCTTAATCTTCCCATCGTACATACAAAAACCTAATTTTTTTTAGCTTTCTTAAAACTAACTTTTGAGAATTATGCTTCTCAGCAAAATCAGGTTTAATTTTGCGTATATTTCAATTAATGAGGCAGTAACGACTTTCTATGTTGAAATGTTTAGCTGTTTCGCGCATTCTGTTCCTTTCATGCCACGTACAAATTTTTACACCTTGGTACATATAACAAAAAACTTCCATATCTTCGTAACCCAAGAAATAAGTTTTGGCTGAAATACTTGAAATCAAAATCTCCTTACGACCATCAAGCTTTTTCAAAAGCTTCGAAAGAATTTTCTTTTTTTGCGATCGTCTATACAAAGATTACATTACTCGTATGCAGTCCTAAATCAAGGTTTTCAAGGTTTTTTATTGAACTTTATATATACAATTGGAAATTTAAACCTAAGGGTGCCTAACTTAAGCTATGAACTTGTTTCTAAAATTATAGCATTTATAATATACATGAATTGTTATTTTAATTAAGATGATGTCATGGTTTGTCTCTCAGGTTGTTCAGTCCCGGTTGTCCGGTTGGTGGGTTTGTTTTTTTCAGATGTTTTCAGCCACGATGGTATGCTGACTCGGTCTCAGAACTGTTGGTTCGTTGTCGGCTGGGATCCTTTCATTAATATCCAGAGGACTAAGGTATCTAGGCTCTGGATGTCGTTCCTGGGTGGTCATCCTTCTCATCAGCGGGTTTGGGTGGTTGGTGGTGCTAGATATCAGCTTCTTCGCTAATTTCACGAGAAACTGGTCCAGTGGCTTGATTTTTGCTTCTTCATAGACCCTTTCGTTGCTGAAGTGCTTCTTTCGCTGTCGATCGAAGATAAGTCCGGTGCTTATCCTCAGAATTGTCCTTTCGAAGATTTGGAGCTTCAGCATTGCTGTCTTCGAGATGGTGTACCATGCAGGAAAATTGTAGCTGATGAAGGGTCTGATGATACCCAAATTCACTAACCCAACAACAACAACCTCAACCGACTATAAATAGTCAAAAAAATCAATTATATTAAACACCTACACCACAGAACACCGACCAACTTCAAGACTCCCCCCACTCCAGCAATAGACAGCCAACTAGGTCCGCGAATTCTCTTGCAATAACATGTGGATTCTGTGGAAAGCAAAACCACACATTTGCTGACTGTACTATTCGGAAAAAGACACCATAGTGCGACACTTGCGAAGACTATGGGCATAGTCAAAACAGTTGTCCCCGCTCGTTACGAGTTACCCAGACAACAAGACAAAAGCCCAGAGTCAAATGCAAGTGGTGTTCTAGGGTGGGGCATGTGGAGGAAGGTTGTTTCTCAAAGAAGAACTATCTTAAGGACCAATCGGGAAACGACCCGGGGGCCCAATTACAATCATTAAATTGTGCCTCAAAAAATGTGCCCTCCAAAGATAAAATACCACCAAAAAGTCCCTCTTCAAATACAAAAATTGTGTCATCAGGGCTGCATAGCCAAACACCTCCTATGACATCAAAAATGCAATATGAAGAAACTTCTAAAACAAAAGATAACACAAAGCCATCAGCGCATTTATTAAACGAGTCGCAACGACATAAGAAAAAAAGAAAACAAAATGTTGACTCGAAAGGGTCCAATTTCTTTACTTTTGAGTCGATTCGTAAAACGAAGCGGAAATCAAGGCCAGGAGTATCTGGGGCAAACGTTGTCCCAGGTCAGTTTTATATCTGGTTACTTCTTACGAATGTATGTTTGGTTGTTAGCTGTTTAAAGCTATGGAAATTTATTGTCTTTTTAGTAGATACTGTTGCCGCGATATTTAAATGAAACAACTTCGAAAATTTTAGTTAATAAATTCAATTTTAATTTACGAAAAAAGTTACTAAAAATTTCATTTTTTTTCTTCTCTTCTTAAACGTGGCAACTTCTGATTGGTTCTGGCGAAGAAAAGGCTACGCATGTTTAAGCTAAGTGTCGGTGGTTGAGCGTTTAGCCGGCTCTGATTTTAGTCGGCTTCGACGTTGAATATTTTGCACAAAAATGCTGCCAGGTTTGGCAACACTCCCCCCTGGTAAGCTGGGTTTTTTCGCCGGGTTACCACTATCGCCAAACCGGTTAACATCCAAGATTGCCAATTTTGCCGTTGGTCGCGTATAAATGCCACTCGTCGTCTGAATTACAGCTGATCTTGTTTGACCATCTTTGCTTTGGTGAACTTGTATGACTCTCCCTCTTGGCCAGGTGCTTCTAGGAAGATTTGGATCCACTACAATCACAACATCTCCTTCTGACATTGGTTTCGCCGACTTAAACCATTTTGTTCTTCTCGTGAGCGTTGGAAGATATTCTGATACCCAACGTTTCCAAAAACTATCCGCATATTGCTCGCACGTCATCCAATCTTTTCGAAGAACTATGCCATCATCACTAAGGTGCCCTGAAAGCTTTATACCATTTGAAGAACCCATTAAAAAATGATTGGGTGTTAATGCTTCTTCACTGTCATCATCTATTGGTACATATGTAAGAGGCCTCGAATTCACAATATACTCTACCTCCGCCATCATTGTAAGAAGTAGTTCATCTTTCGGATTTCGACTTTGAGACATATGTGTTAATGTCTGTTTCACAGAACGAATCAACCTTTCCCAGCTCCCTCCCATGTGAGGCGAAGCTGGAGGGATAAAATTCCATTTAATGCCCTCGTAAACACACCTTTTCATAACAACATCTGATCGCAACAATTTTAATGCATCTGTAAGCTCATGGTCTGCTCCCCTAAAATTAGTGCCATTATCTGACCAAATCTCTATTGGTTTGCCTCTTCTTGAAAGGAATCGTTGAATTGCCAAAATACATGAGTCGCTGGATAGACTATGTGCAATTTCTACGTGGATTGCTCAAACTATTAAGCACGTAAATAGCACACCCCATCTTTTTTCACTGCGTCTTCCCACCGTTACTATCATTGGTCCAAAATAGTCTACCCCAACATACGAGAATGGTCTAGTGAAGGCCTTTAATCGTGCAGGAGGTAAGTCTCCCATTAGTGGTGGTACTGGAACTGCTCTTTTATTTTTACACTCCTGACACTTCTGTTGAACTCTTTTCAAAACCGTTCGAAGGTTTGATATATAGTAAGACTGCCGAAGTTCGTTCACTACGGTCTCAAAATTCGAGTGAAGATAGCGTTCATGCATGTCCTCGACTATCAATGTTGTGATATAATGCATCTTCGGTAAAATTATAGGTCTCTTACAGTTAAACGGGACATCTTTGGATGCGTCAATCCGACCACATATTCGCATTATACCATTTTCATCTAAATAGGGATTCAATCTATACAATGAATTAGATTTCTCAATCACGAATTCATCGGCTGCAACTCCTCTTTGTTTCAGAAAGTTAACTTCGTGCGTATAGACCTCAAATTGACATAGTCGAAAAAGGTACAATTCAGCTCTGTTAATGTCGTTTGTTGATACAAGGGTCATCTCTTTTGGGTCCCTTCTTCTACACTTAATATCTAGAAAACGATACACATGAGCCATTACGCGTCGTATCTTTTTCCAGGATGAAAAGCGACTGTAATCCAACAAAGGTTGAAGATGATATAACGCAGTATGACTGAAAACTTGAAACTCCTTTTCATTAAACTTTGGTACACTTGATGGCCATGTCTCTTTAGAATGGTATAAAAATTTAGGCCCACGATACCAACGGCTTTCAGAAGACAGGTCAATTTTCACATTCCATTTTGTAGCATCATCTGCTGGATTTTCTTCGCTTGGTACCCATCTCCACTCATCTTCGTTAGAGTTTTCCAAGATTTCTCCCACTCTAAACATAACAAACTGTTTTACCTTTCGATTGTCGTTTTTAATCCAGCAAAGAACCGACTGTGAATCTGACCAAAAATAACGTTTATCAAATTTAATCGAATGACCTTTTACAACTGTATTAGCGAGTCTTATGCCCAATACAGCTGCCTCCAGCTCCACTGGCACTGATATCTGCTTAATAGGACCAACTCTTGTTCTGGAACATATAAGAGAACATTCAGTATGAGAACACCTTTTTACTCTAACGTAGGCAACTGCGGCATAGGCTGACATACTTGCGTCTACAAAAATATGAAGCTCAACGGTGCATCCACTTTCAAATTTTAAATTGCTGAGGTATGCTCTTTTAATTCTGATTTGTCTAACTAAAGGCAAAAGCTTAACCCATTCACGCCATAAATGAACCTGATCAGGATGTATTTCTTCATCCCATTGCGTCCGTTGCTTTCAAACCTCTTGCAGCAGTGTTTTAAGTAATACTAGGTAATGTGCAATAAGACCGACTGGATCAAAAACACTCATCAGAATTTTCAAAATATCTCTTTTGGTTGGTATAACGCCCCCATTGAAAATCTCTGAGTTAAACTTCTTTGAATTATTTAAAAATGAAAATTCATCCGCTGTAGGAGACCACCACATTCCCAAAATCTTTTCAGCGTCATAAATAACAGAGCGTTGCTTGAAGTCTTTGTCATAACAAGCTGCATTCTTTCCAAGTGCCCTTGTCACGTTCAACGAGTTGCTCATAAAATTTCGGATTTCAAATCCTCCCTGTCTATGAATATATATGACTTCTTTTGCTAGTTTTACAGCTTCTTCTTCGGTGTCCAGACTGTCCAGAAAATCGTCAACATAATGATTATGAACTATGGCATTCGCTGCTCTGGGGAAAGTTGAGGAATATTCAAGTGCGTTTTTATTTTTTATATACTCTGCACAGCAAGGAGAACAGGTTGACCCAAATGTCAAAACCTGCATGACATAGTCCTCCAGTTTTCCTGTGTCTGGATTTCTCCATAGGAACCTTTGAGCGTTTTGATCAGACTCCTGTACTATAATTTGGTGAAACATTTCTTTTATGTCTCCGCATATAGCAATTTTTCTTTGACGAAAGCGAATTAAAATCTCTGGAAGTGATGGTAGACTGTCTGGCCCGGATAAAAGCATAGAATTAAGCGAAACTCCATTAACTCTAGCAGCTGCGTCCCAAACAATGCGTATCTTAGATGGTTTGTTTGGGTTGATGACTGGGAAAATAGGTAGATACCAAACTCTCTTACCAGTATTTTCGTTAATTTCGTTTTCGGTTAACTTACGTGCATAGCCTTTGGAAAGATAGTCTTGAATTTGCGATTGAAGGTTCGTGGCAAGTGCTGGATCTCTGCTAAGTCTTTTCTCTAGGCATATCATTCTGCGTTCTGCTGCAGGTCTGCTATTTGGAACTTCTAAACATTCGCCTTTCCATAACAGTGGGACACTAAATCGCTTGCCAATTCGTTTAGTTGCGTTTTCCAAAAGCGTATTTGCTCGTATATCATTTGCACTCACAAGGCGCTTTACATCTTTCGAACCTATGTTATCGATCGCAAAGAAATCGCGTACAAGCTGATTAAGTGTTCCATCTACTTCTGCTTGACATTCACAAGCATGCAAATTAAAGAGATTCTTTTCCCTTTTACTGCCAACACATGGACCAAACACAGTCCAACCTAAACGGGTTTTAATCAGCTGGCTGATCAGTATTTCCTTCGCGATGTTTTAAAGAATTTGTTAGCCGAATTTGGTCGATTCCAATCAAAATTCTAGGCTTGGCTTGAAGATAAGATTCAATTGGAATACCCTTTAAATATGGGAAGGTTGATTTTAGCTCTTCATAATTCATTGACTGAGATGGCAAATTTAAAGAGTTAACCGTGAGAATATTTGACAGGAAATGTTTTTTCGAGCTACCAGGAGCAGATATCTGTGCGCTTACCTTTCTGGAATTTTGTTCGGTTCTCAGAGTGTTTGAGGTCCACCTTAAACACAATGGCTCTTTTTTTCCTTTTAACTGAAGAACTTCGGCCAATTTTTCATCCATCAGTGTAACTGAGGATCCGTCATCAAAAAACGCATAAGTTTCAACTTCAATGTTGTTGTTATAGAGCGTAACTGGTAAAATTTTAAAGAGAACATAATCTTCAGTTTTATGAATGTTGCAATAATTTCCCTGTGTGCTGTTATCAACAACTTGCCTTGGTGGTTCTTCATATTTATGTAACAATTTGTGGTGCTTATATAAGCAGTTGTTTACTCCACACTTTTTGTTAGATGTACATCTCTTGTTGTAATGCCGAACCAAACATGTTCGACAGAGGAAATGTCTCTTCACTTCATCCCACTTCTGTTTTAAATTCATATTTTGAAATTGAGTACATTGCTCTATCGATTTACAATTGTTATTGCAAATAATACAAGATCGTGGAACAAGACTTTTATGTTCTACTTGTTCATGGTTCGCGTTGAAAAAGGTAGCACTCGTCTTTCTCTTTTCTATTTTTGTTTCTGTTGATTTGGAGCATGTCATGTCTGTGACTTCGCATGCAGCTTGAGCTATTTGCTTAAGCCATGTACTAAACGTTGAGAGATTAACATCTCTTTTTTCAAGCTTAAAAAATCCCCAATTTAAACGAATTTGGTATGGGAGTCGTTCGGTAAGCTCTTTTAGTAATGAGGGATTATTCAAGTAAGAGTGCAAACCAGTAGACTGCATGATGTCCACTATGTTATCCACCGAAAAGGCGAATGTAACCAGTGAATCTAATCGATCCGGCCTGGGTGGTCTTTCACCTTTCAACTTGTTTATCAAGCTGTCAATAACAGTTTCGGGACGACCGAACATCATTCGTAAGGTTGAGATAATGTTTGGAACTTGCTTCGATCTTACAGCGTCTAATGCTCTGCCTTTGAGACATTTTTGTAGACGGATGAGATTCTCATCGTCAGAAAATCCACAAGATCGAGTAGAATTATCATACGATGCTATGAAGAGAGGCCATTCTTCGGCATATCCCGAAAAGCTTGGTAATTCCTTGGGAGCTATTCGCCTTGTCTCTATTTGCATCTTACTCAAATTTGGTATAGGATTTGAACTTAAGAATTTATGTGCATCCACATTGCACTGATGTTCACTGAAGGCGGGAAGTTGGTCTGGAAATTGGCTTGTACTATTATACAAGGATGCTTTATTTTGTTTTTTAATAATAGGAGCTGTGGTTACTCTAGCACTAGTTTCATTAGGGTTATAGACTACCTTACAAGGTTGCTCTAGTTTTGGGTTTTCAGGCACTTTTTTTATAATTTGCTGATGTTGAACCATGGATTCGGCATTAAATGTCGGTTTCTTGTTGCTTGTATATTGTTCAGAAACCCACTGTTCTAATCTGTGACTTCTACATGTGGACTGAATATCGCTGTCGTCATCAGATGGTTGTTGTTCTAAGAGACTATATTTTGCGTCAAGGTACTCTTTATCTCTTTTCTCTTTTTCTAAAAAGTATTCTCTAGATCTTTCTTCTCGAAGGCATCTTTCTTCTTCAAGTCTTTTCAAGGTAAGCTTGATCGACTTTGCAGAGCTTGCCGACTTCAGAGAAGGAACACTCTTTGCTCTAGTCTGGTGAGTTTCCGTAACTAGAGGCAACTGTACATCTTTAGATGATCGCGCTGGTTGTTTGTGAGAGGTTGATGCTTGTTGTGAGCTTTGTGGGAATTCTCGTGTTGAATGATGATTTTCTGCTGACTTTTTTGAGGTACAGTTCCGACAGCACCAGTCTTCATTTTCAATATCTGCTGACACGTTTACACAATCAAAGTGGTGCCATTCATCGCAGAGATCACACTGGACCATTTCGTTGTTATCGGGCCTAGAACATGACTTACAGTTGAATTCACTGTCTTGCTCGATTTGTAAAGAGGGTCTTTGACGTTGTACTACATTAGAGGACTTCGATTGTGTAGATGGAGGTTGAGGTGGAGGCAGAGGCGAAGGTGGTAGTGGTGACGGTGTAGGCGGAGGCGAGTGCGCAACTTTGCTTGTCAAATTGAAAATATTTTGATATGACATTGCTTACCTGACAGTGATGGTGTGATGCTGATTAGAAGGATTCAGGGTGATGTTCTGGGGCTCGATTCTTCTATTGTATTATTCACTTATACTCGTATAAGTTTTCGCTATTGTAAGATATAGTTCTCGATTCTTCTCGAAATTGAAAACGAATATAGGTGCAGATGAGATGAGGTGATGATGATAAAGGTTCTTCTCAGCGGATGATGATGTAGACTTGGGCTATTAGAGATGATGCTGACAAGTCGGGCAATGACGTTAAATTAACCTGGCAGACAGTTCTGAACAGGTGCTTTATTTTTCACTTCACCAGTATTTTTCTCCTATTTGGAAGAGTGGAAGCAAAACGAAGGAATACCAGTCCTTAAATATATTATATAAATATAACCTATAAGGCAGAAACCGCGTGGCGCGGCGGTTTTTTGTAAAGGAACGTTTTATGGCCTCTGGAACTAAATACGCTGCAGATGAGGTACAATGCGCTGTGCCTTTCGCTGGTGATCTTCTTGCTGCAAGCGGTGCAGTCTTATCTTGAAGATTTCAGCAGATCCAAATTAGCAGACTTTTTTGGTTAAACTCCTTAGCCATATAAGGTAAAATAATAAAATGAAATTTTTAGAATGTTGCCGCGATATTTAAATGAAACAACTTCGAAAATTTTAGTTAATAAATTCAATTTTAATTTACGAAAAAAGTTACTAAAAATTTCATTTTTTTTCTTCTCTTCTTAAACGTGGCAACTTCTGATTGGTTCTGGCGAAGAAAAGGCTACGCATGTTTAAGCTAAGTGTCGGTGGTTGAGCGTTTAGCCGGCTCTGATTTTAGTCGGCTTCGACGTTGAATATTTTGCACAAAAATGCTGCCAGGTTTGGCAACAGATACGTTTAAGAAAATTTCTAAAGTTTTTGGTGAGTATTTGTCTCCGTTTACTATGCCAAAGATCAAAAAGAAAATGTTGTATACATTTAAGAACATTCGTAAGAACGATGTATTCGTCGAGCTGCCTACTTCAATAGCTAAGAACGGAAATGTACTTCTACTTGTAGATACTGGGGCAGACTCGAGCTTACTTAAACGAAGTTCACTAAAAAATGTAAACAATATAAACACTCGAGAAATAAAGCATATGGGTGGTGTCTTTGGCGGTGTTAGCACAACATTGGGAACAATTAAGACCAATTTACTTTTCCCTAAAAAATTTTGGACTAAATGGAATATTGTCAATGGACTAGGTCGTGATATCCTCTGGAATCACACAATTATTGACGCAGTTTCCAAAATAATACAATTTTTAGATGGGAAAAAGGAAGTTTTAATTGACTTACCCCTCAAATGTTTGTCATCAAATGAACTGCTGATTCATTCACAGGAAATTGATAGTGGAATTTATTTGGGAAACACAATTGTTAAGGCAAACAACGGTTACATCCAAGTTCCTGTTTTAAACTGCACAACAAAGGACTATTTCATGGATAAAAATTTTATACCTACCCATTCAAATTTCAAAAACTACAAAATAGTTGAAAACAATTCGGGAGGGAAAATATTAACAAACTTTAAAAACGAACCCAATAAAGAACGGATAGCTAACCTTCTAAGTTCAGTTAAATTAGATGAAAATCTAACCGAGGAGGAAAAAAAATCTTTACATAAATTATGCATGCAGTTTCATGATGTCTTCCTACTAAAGGGTGATCAATTACGCTATACACCCGTTTTAGCCCACAACATAACCACCAAGTCTGACCAAGCACCGATTAACACTAAGCAATACAGAACTCCACAGGTTCATAAAAAGGAAATTGAAAGGCAAGTACAAGAAATGCTTGACCAAGATATAATTTCAGAAAGTAAATCTCCTTGGAATTCACCATTGCTTATAGTACCCAAAAAATCGGTCGAAGGTCAAAAACGGTGGAGGGTAGTTGTAGACTTTAGAAAACTTAATGAAGTTACAATAAAAGATGCATTTCCTCTACCTAGAATAGAATAAATACTTGACCAGTTGGGACACTGCCAATTTTTTACTACCTTGGATTTGGCAAGCGGCTACCATCAGGTGTTGATCGATCCAACCGATAGAGCAAAAACTGCATTTAGTACCAGCACAGGGCATTACGAATTCAATAGAATGTCCTTTGGTCTAACCGGTGCCCCGGCAACATTTCAAAGGGTAATGAATCACATCTTGCCTGGGTTGCATGGTATTGATTGCTTCGTGTATTTGGACGATATTGTTATCTATGGGAAAAACCTGGAACAACACAATCAAAAACTTTCTAAAGTTTTGGGTAAGCTAAGAAAGCATAATCTCAAATTAAACACCGAGAAATGTAACTTTCTACGTCGTGAAGAAACATATTTGGGACACATATGCTCTGAAGCTGGAGCTTCGCCAGACCCAGCTAAAACCCAATGTGTCTCAGATTTTCCCAGACCCACAACAATAAAACAGGTGCAATCACTTCTGGGACTTACGAATTACTATAGAAAATTTATACCACAATTGTCTAAAATAGCTGCCCCAATAACAAAGCTATTGAGGAAGGAAAATAGTTTCGAATGGTCCCCAGATTGTGAGAAATCGTTTAAGTTCCTTAAGGAAGCGATTTCCACACCACCTGTTCTTATCTATCCAGATTTCACGCAACCATTTATCGTGACAACCGATGCAAGCAATGAAACTCTGGGAGCCGTTTTGTCCCAAGGTAATATGGGGCCTATTGCTTATGCTAGCCGCTCGCTTAACAAATCGGAGAAAAACTATTCGACTATAGAAAAGGAATTGCTTGCCATAGTTTGGGCGTGCAAGCACTTTCGAACATACCTTCTAGGTCGACCATTTACAGTTTTCACAGACCACCGTCCTCTCATAGGAGTATTCAATGTTAAGGACGCAACCACTAGAGACTAGACTTATTAGATTCCATCACAAGTTGTCTGAATACGATTATAAAATTATATATAAGCCTAGTAAAACAAACTGCAATGCAGATGCGTTAAGCAGGATTCAGAAAGAAAATAATGATATAAACATTTTACAGACAAGAAGTAGGACTAAACTAGCTAAAGAAAGTTTGAATACTAAAAAGGACCTCATACAACAAAATAGTAGGCAAAGCAACAACAAGCAGGCAAGTAGAAACGACTTTCAGTTTTTAGAAAATCTAGAGGACATACAAACAGTTCTTCGCGATTTCCACAACTCTGCACTTTGAGGACATCAGGAAATGGCGAAGACGTATGCGCGGATTTGTCGTCAGTTTAGGTGGAAAAATATGCAAAAGGATATTGCAAATTACATCAGGAACTGTGACAAATGCCAAAAGAACAAGTCAGGCAAGTTGACCAGAATGCCAATGGTTTTGACAGACACCCCATGCCTACCATTCGAAAAGGTATACATGGACATGGTCATTGTTCTTCCCCTGACTTATTCTGGTAACAGGTATATTTTAACATTCCAGGACGACCTGACAAAGTATATGACCTGTGTGGCAATTCCGGATGCTGAAGCATGTACGGTAGCAAGAGCCTTTTACGAGGAGATTGTTGCAAGGTTCTGCATTCCAAAATTACTCGTCACAGATAATGGAACTAATTTTACTTCGAAACTTTTTTCCGAAACATGTAAGCTTCTAGGAGTAAAAAATTCACATTACAGCATATAACAACAACATATCCACAAGCCAACGGTTCACTTGAACGCAGTCACAGACCCTTAGCGGAATACCTAAGGAGTTTCGTTGACAATGATGACCGGTGCTGGGACCAATGGTTGGGACAGGCGATGCATGTCCACAATAACACCGTCCATACAGCTACTAAACTGACACCGACGAAGAGTTTGTATGGTTTTGAGTTTCAAATGCCAACAAACTTAAAAAGAACACCTACACCTCTGTATAATGATGAAGATTATCCAAAACTACTGAAACTTCAACTACAGAAAACTCATGAACTTGCAAGAAAGAATTTGGAATTAGCAAAACTAAAATCAAAACAGCAATACGATCGTCAGACAAGCCCTGTCTCGTTTGTGGTTGCAGAAAAAGTCATTCTTAAAAACCCCACTAGGAAAAACAAGTTCTCACCTATTTGGTTGGGCCCCTACGAGGTGGTCTGAGTGAATGAATCTGTAAACACTAATATTCGAGTAGGTAGGAAAATCAAAAGGGTACACAATAACCAGCTAAAGGCTTACCACAATGATTAAATTCCAATTACATAATTCATTTTTTTTTCTTTTTAGATTATTGGCCGCCCGAACAAATAATCCTTTTCCTATTTTTCAGAGTTTAGATTAAAAATATTAAACATTAAATTTAGAAAAAAAATTACCTATATTCCATTGAAAAAAAAAAAACAAAAACTTCTCCCTCTATCTATAAGATATCTATAATATAGAATTAAGCCAATTCAAACAAAAAAAAAAATGTTAAGAATATTATTTATCAAATTAAGTTGTATTTTCCTCGCGTCAAACATATTCTCCAAAGCTACGACATCAACTCCTTACCGAATCGAAGAGCTACCTATAACTCCGGCACTATTTGAAGGCATTGGGAATGCAGTGTTCTACAACAATAAATGGACCATTTATACAAAAATAACACAGCAGCATTGTACCAAGCAGTCCAGCTGTTGACTTTTCCCCAAGGAGGGTCAATCGTTCTAAAAATCACAGTTCCGCTACCAGAAGCCACAATGTTCTCTGTTTAAAAAATATATCCAGTACGTACGAAACTCGATCACCATTGGGACCTGGTTTTAGATATTAAGACAGAGTTTATCGCAGAAGCAGATGATCATGCTTTATTTGTGAGCATGTCCCAAACAGAGTTGCTACAATGTTCCGATGTCATGTGCAATTCATCAGTTACGATAAAGGTATGCAAGCACCAAAAACCCATACATACCAGTGGAAGCTCCGAGTGCCTCGTAGAACTTTTACAGCACTCTGCTACGTCACAGATCAACTGTAAATACGTCGTCGCTCCATTATCCAAGGGGGTAATCACGAAGATGTCAACAACAAATAAATGGCTTTTCAATATGAAACAACCACTTGCCCTTAAATTTAATTGTAATGGAGAACTATATGCTCCGGAGCTTAATGGATTTGGGATTCTCCACATTTTAAATCCTTGCGAAATAAGTACGAAAGAATTTCGAATAACGTACGAGCAGGTTTGGAGTTCCAACTTTAAGATCCATCAACCGAGAGTAAACCATTCCGATTTAATTGAAGTGCTACGAACAAAATATGGCAATCATACAGTGAGGACCTTTTCAAAGCGGCCGCTCTTGTCATTAGGCAGTCACGGTGATATGATCGCGAGTTTGGTAGAGGGGAAGAAGTCATTGGCCGATCTTAAATTGGAAGCGAACCAGATTGAAAACAGAAAGAGTTTGATCAGTCAGCAATTAGAAGTTGATATCCATCGGTACTCATTTGTATCAGTCATTTTTTTGGTAATAGCACTAGTGTTGTTAAAATGGTACTGTTCCAGATATTCGAATGGAACAACCCAAGCCAAATCACAACGAATATCACGAACGTTGTCCCGCAAAAAACCAATGCCGTCAAAATAGATGCCGTCGACATAGATGACTTTCCAGTACGGGAAGTTTCAACGAGGAGATCGACGAACGAGATCACAAACGTTGTCCCGCAAAAGACCGATGCAGTCGAGATGAATGATTTTCCAGTACGAAGAGCTTCAACGAGGAGATCGGAAAGAGGAGTAACATTTGCGCGAGTGTAGCACTTAAAGAACAAAAAGTTATTTAATTTATTCACTAATGTTTTTTTGTATCTAAACATAAACACTTTAAGCAAAAATAGAAAAAACAAATAAAATATTATTAAAATCAAAAATAGAAAAACATTATATTATATAAACTAATAAAAATATTAAAAGCAAAAATAGAAAAAACAAATAAAATAAATATTAAAATCAAAAACAGAAAAACATATAACAATATTATTAAAACTAAAATTAAAAAAAAAAAAAACTATTCGTCATTAAATACAATAAAAAGAAAACAAAATTAATATAAAAAAAAAATGACAAGAATATCATTCTTTTAATTTTAATTTTATTACTTTATAATAATGTATGTTAGGAAAAAGAGAAAAACAAATACACCCAGTCCATTTAACTACAGTTCTCTCGCTCAAACAAATTTAAAAAACTAGCTTACTTGTACTGATCCAGAAGCGAAAAAGGAACAACACTTAAATCTTAGAGTATGCAACATAAATGTAACAGATAACCATCATAATTCATAATAATTAGAAAAAAAAGTTAATGTAAAAGTTCTCAAATTTAATTAGGTAAAATAATCTCAATTTATCAAATTTTATTATTATCATTTTGGGTTCATTATTTTGTCAACTTTGTGAGGTTCTGAATCGGGCTTGCAAGGAATTTTTGAACTAAATATGAATGAAAGTATATAACAAAAATTAATGTATCTGTATTTAGAAATTTTTTTTCATGTTAAGGAAATAATAAAAAAAATTAAAAATTAAATAATGTATGTATATATAAAAAAATAAAAAAATTCAATAATATATATAAAAAAAATTATTAGTTATATATGTATGCATAATAAAATTGTTAAATATTTTTAAGAGAAAGTTACAATAAAATATAGTTCGATCTTGTCAAGTGTCACCCAGCGGATCGTTGACGAGTTCTGCCCGGGTAGGGAGGGATGTTGCATTCCCATACCTATCTGAGGAAGTCGTAGTGCGTTGAACTTAATGCATTCTCAATTGAAGGGTTGTAAGTCTAAAGGGTCTAAGTGCCAAAAAATCAAAAATCAATATTTTTATCAAAATACAATCTAAGGGCCAAGCCTTATAATATCAAAATGGATTCAAGTGCCTATTTCTTTTAAAACTGTACACACACACAAATAAAGTTGTGGTATAGCCTAAGTGCCAAAGGGCTTTTGCTTATGTTTTTCTCGTTTATCTCTAAATTATAAAAATGGCACTTAGACCCTTTAGACTTGTAACGAGCCTTTTGTGCCGTTTGGTCCTAACTGGCCTTTAAAAACCCCTAGCTCAGTCCTGGGAGTGGTTCTTGGACCTATAGCTCTTTACAAAAAAAAAATGTTTCAGCCAGTCTTTATTCTATGTATCCAGGGTGTTATGGGATACTGCGAGACATTTTCTTATACCCTCCCTACCTTGGTCGCATTTCTCGCCAATGCAACCCCTTTACTAGGCTCCTATCTCCATCTCAGCTTCATCCCTCTCTCCTCATCCCACTCATCCTTTAAAAAAAAATTTACTCACTCATCCTTTTTGATTCTATCGTTCAAGTGAAATAATAAGAAAATCTCATCTTCTTCGTAAGATTTACAAAATCGCTTTTTATTAAGTACCAATAAATTTACTTTATAACTTTATTTTGTATTAAAATTTAAAATTTAAATTGACTTTACATATATTATTACGTTAAGTAGGTAACCTTCGCGAAGATAATCAAAAATTTCAAATAACTGTCGATTAAAAAGTCTTCGGTTTATTGCAAATTTTGGGAATTTAAATCCTCTTTTTATCTTTCTTATATTTACTCTACGCTTTATTCCCCTCGTTCAAACCCACCCTCTTTAACTCGCGCACTTTACTTTCTTTTTTTGTTTTTATTTATATATATATATATTTTTTTTTTTTTTTTAAATTTAAAGAAAATTATATTTTGCATCAATGTATTTTTCTTACAATAAAAAAAAACTCACCCTTACAATTCCTCCGAAGTGGCCACTGCAGTTGAATTCTTAGGTTGCTTGTAGAATTTTATGCACTGAATTGTATTTAGTTATCACACAAATATTTCTATATATATATATATACTCTGAATAATACGCGACTCAAAGTTATGTATTTTAATTCGTTTCGCGTTTTAATTCGAAGTTATTCGGACTTTTACTATTCTTAACGCGAGTTACTCAACTTTTTGCTTAAATCAATTTACGACTTTATCTTAATTTAAACTTGTAAAAAGTTACTTCAAACGAAAAAAAATTTATATGAAAGAAATAAAAAATAAAAAAATTTAACTGATTTTTCTTTGTTGGCTTGAGTATTGAACTCCGGACTCCTTTTACCGCAACTGTTACTGTCGACGCACCAACGCTCTGGGCTGCGCCGCTAATTAGAATTCTTTGGTTTGGTTGGCTATGTCTTCTTTGTTCTTGATATATGTATATATTTTACACAGGTTTTCTATAGCCAAAGCGCTGGCTAATTTTGCTGTTGGCCTGATAGTTCTTTGATTTAATTCCAGCAAGATTATTTAGACAAATTTTTTTTTTTATGGGTAAAAACCTAAGTCAGCAGCAATAACGATATATTGCTGCCTATTTTCCTAGAAAAGGATTTTTTCTTTGTTAGTATACTTTAAAAATTGTCTTTTAAAATATTCTTGTTTAAATTAGTTAGCACTAATTTGAAACATACCTTGGTTAATGGTCTCCTTTTCTTGGTAACACAACTTTTTTTTTTAAATTTCTATTTATATCTGAATATATATAATTATATATAAGTATTTTTTTCCTTTAATTTTAAATTAAACTATTTCTATAGAAAAAATTTTATCTATACTGCTCGACTAACAAGCGACTTGTTTGGAGGAACAAAATTCTTTGTCTGGACTTTCACTCTTAGACCTACTGCAAACCCAATTGGAAACTCTGCAAAAGCTCGCTTTTCCGTTTATTTGATTCTCACAATTTCCAGGATCCTCGACATCATCAAGCGAAAGTTTTCACTCCAGAGTCAAAGTTCCCAAAATGTTGCATGTGCTCTCAAGCCTCTCCCCAAAAATTTCCTCGAGAAAATCTGCACGAGTAAACTCCTGAGTAGAAATTTGTGGAACGCATTCCGAGCCTAGATCGCAAGAAATCTACTACAATCCTTTTTTTCCAATTTTCTCCTCTTCCTTCTTTCTTAAAAATCTGACAGTTCAAATTCGCAATTTTGTTTTCGTCTGTGTCGCCGGGTATTGTAAATAATAATTTAATAAAAATTTATTGAATTCGGTAACAGGGCTTTGCGTTTTCCAGATATATCGATATTTGGAATATGCAAAATGAACCCACGCATTCGAATATCGGTCGGAGTGTATACCCAAGGTGATAATAAACAAAGTTAAGTGATCAGGAATGTTAGTGCCACATAAAAAAAACATCCTGCTTAAATCCCTTCAGTGCTACATATACCCATAACCTGTTGATAAAAAGTGTGTGTGCAATTTGCTCACAATTTATAGATGGTAATCTAAATAAGTTAATTGCCATCACATAAAAAAAATTTTTGACCATCAGTGAACAGTGTTGTAAAATAAAAAAAATTTGTAAACAATAAAATTAACTGCAAATGATTTAACATATTCATGCTTATTTTGACATTCTCATGAATAGTCTATTCGTTAGAATGATTCTATTCCTTCGAATGAACTTTCTTAATTTTGAGATTCGAACGAATAACATTCATTTGCGAAAGATAGCATAAAATGAACTTAAAAAAAGATTCATTTTCATTGACAGTTGTTTGACATTTACTATATTTCTATTTGAATTAGTATGACCGTTTTACATTTTTTTGTTTCTAAACATTTTATAGATGTTGGATAAGTAATCAAGAAACAAAATAAATAATACACTTTTTCATTATAAAGTAAAGTTTAACCATAAAGAACTACATATTTATTACATTTTTTTGTGTCAACTCAGCTGTTTTGAAACTATTCCTAAAAAAAAATAAGTTGTTCATGACGCGTTCTAAATTTTTATTTTTTTTCGTATACACTTGGTCACACTAAAATATCAAAAACAAAAGAGAAGTTGTTTGTGAAATGTCAAAACCAAAAAGTGAAATCTTTGTTTAGTTGTAATTGTTTTGTTTATTTGTTTAATAATTTAAATTTCTTTGATAAAAACATAAAATAATAAATAAAAAATAAAAATATGGCATTTGTGTTATTTATAAATGAAGATGGTGTTGAAGAAGTGCAGAGGAGAAGAATAGTGGATGCTTTCCGTATCAACGCGGGTGGTAAAAAAAACCCTTTGCTACCTCCGGGTTTTCTTCCATTATTTTAATTAACTTTTCCTTTTGTTCCCGGTTTGTCCAGTTGTAATGCGACCTTTAAACATAAAACAACAACAAAAATAATAAAAGTAGTTTATTTTCCATGAAATAATTAAAAACTTACATGTTTTGTTGTTTACTCGACAGAAAAATTCAAACGACACAAAAATGACATTTAATTCTATTCTTTCGAATGTCAAAATTGAACTAGCTTTCGCAAGTGAATGAACTTTCTATGGATTGGGTGAACTTTCGATTTGTTCGATTAACATTCTAATCGCCGAGTCTCAAAATTAAGTTTCAACGAATTCGACTCACTTTCTAACGAAAGAGAATGTCAAAATAAGCACCATTGACAGTTCGGTTGCCATATAAATTTCCCCGCCTGTATACTCTGTACATAAACAAAAAAAATTTATATATGGTTCGGTCGTGAAAACCAAAACAACAACAAAAGGTAAATAAAGGCGTGGCTTTAGTTTTGTTGACGGAATAATAAAAAAAGATTATAATTCGTTTTGCCGTCGGGAAAACAAAAAAATTGTTTTGTAATGGGTACATATATGATTTGTTGTCGGTTAAACAAAAATAATTAATAATTACAGTGACGATTATAAGTCTGTTTACTTATAATTAAGAGTATGCAAAAAAAATATTTTCGAAGATTTGCATGGTCTTCGTTTTGCCGTCGGGAAAACCAAAAAAAATTTTAAACGATCGAAGTGAAATGCGAATGTCGGTCACATATATCACATTAAAAGACGTGTAAAAATTATGTGTCTAAAACTTAGTTATAACGCATTCGCATCTGTTTGAAGTTATTTACGTCGAGTGCGAATAATAAATGCTTAATTTGATAAATATTACTATAAAAAAAAATAATTTAATGAAGCATTTTCTTAATAAAAATCGTGTTTAATAAAGAAATAAAATTAAAATTAATTCTGCTTCAAGATCAACGTGGGTCGCGAACCCATTTACCTAGCCGGGCTTTCACCTGTGTCAGATAAGTTTTGCAATTAATTTTAATCTTTAAATTCGATACTTTGTGTTTCGTTTTCTCTCGTTTCAGGGTATTTACTGTCGGATATCTTTGGCGTGGAATATACCTAGTGATTTGCCTGCTCTTGTCTCGAGTTCGTACATGCAGTTGCCTATAACTTTTCTTACACGGGATTTTACGAATTTCGGAAGAAGTTTGGCATTTACTCCTTTGACAAAGTTACTTTGTGCAAAGTTTCTATGGAATACCTCTTGACCCTCACGGTAAGTGACTTGTTTAGAGCGCGAGTTATAGGTATTCTTTGACTTAACGTATGCCCTGAATAAATTCTCCGACAACTTCTGTCTGGTTAGCGTAGTTTTAAGTGTGTTAGGCATGACTAACATTTCTGGATCTTCGAGAGCTTTTAAATCGCGTAATATTCTGTATGTTGAGCCGTGGCATACCATGTTTTGTCCAAATAGAGCATGGTAGGGTTGGCAGCCTAACGAATCGTGCATGTCTGAACGCAAAGCGCATGCTATGCTGGACAAATGCACATCCCAATCGGTCTGCTCCTCCGAAATCAAAACCCTGAGTTTGCTCAGAACACTACGATTTACTCGCTCAGAAATGTTAGCCTGCGGAGAGTACACTGCAGTTCGTATATGCTTTACGCCGTAGTTCGCCAGAAAGTTTTCAAACTCTTTGGATACGAACTGACGTCCGTTGTCGGAATGAATTAGTTCAGGGGTCCCGAAAGTATGAAAAATGTCTGACTCTAGAAAATTTATAATTCTAGAAGAAGTTGCTTTCGGCATAGCTTTAAGAAACACAAACTTCGTAAAGTGATCTACCACAATGAAAACATACACATTTCCTCGCTTCGTACGTGGATATGGTCCCAAGAAGTCAACGTAAAGTCGTTGAATAGGTCTTTCAGAAACAATCTGCTTGGTGATAGGCGGACGAAGAATCGCATTGGGGGCCTTTACCATTTTGCACGTATCACATTCACTCACAAAGGCTTTGATGTCTAATACCATTTTTGGCCAATAATATTTTTCTCTAATACGGGCATATGTTTTTGCAAAGCCACTATGGCAACTCAGTTTCGTATTATGAGACAATTCAATGCATTTGTGAGTGAGTGCATCGGGCAACCAAAGACGCCATAACGAATCCTCCTCGTTCACATCACCATTCCTGAACCTAACTCTTTTGTATATAAACTTTCCCGATACAACTAGGTCAGGAAGCGCAGATTGATTTGAATTAATGCTCTCTCTCAGTTGGGAATATTGCTCCGAATCAAACTCAACTGAATCAAGATCGATTTCACCACATAACATTGTCGAAGAAACTTCATCAATCTCATTTTCTATCAAGGTTACTTTCGCCGAAACCTCTTCCATGTCCATACGTGATAGAGTATCTGGTACTACGTTGAGGGATCCCTTTCGGTGCTCGATAGAAAAATCAAAACGTTGGAGCTCTAAACTCCAACGAGCTAGTCTTCCGCTTAATTCTTTCATTGACATCAACCATTTAAGACTGGAATGGTCGGTTATGACTTTGAAAGGCAATCCGTCAACGTAGGGCCTGAACTTTCTAATACTTAGGACAGCTGCAAGACATTCCTGCTCAGTAACAGTATAGTTTTTCTGAGCTTTATTAAGCTTCTTCGACATGTATGCTATCGGTCTCTCGTTGTTGTTCTCATCCAACTGAAAAAGAACACCACCTACTCCTTCTGAAGACGCATCACACTGGATAATAAATGCCTTGTTAAAGTCAGGTTGTGACAACACAGGCGCCGAGGAAAGTGCAGTTTTCAATTTGTTAAACCCCTCTAACGCTTCAGGTGTTAACTCGAACTTTTTCTTCTTTCTCAAGCAGTCAGTTAATGGGGCTGTTAGATCCGCATAATTTTTGATGAACCGGCGGTACCAACCAGTCAAGCCTAAAAATCTCCTAACTTGTCTTAAGGTCGTGGGGACGGGAAAATTAACCATTGTCTCGATTTTATCAGGATTGGTTTTCAAAGTTCCTTGGCCGACAATATATCCGAGATACTTGATCTCTCGCATGCAAAACTTGCTTTTATCGAGGTTAATGGTAAGGTTTGCCCTGCGTAGACAAGCAGCCACTTCGTCAAGGATACGTATGTGCGACTCAAAATCAGCCGTACATATCAGCAAATCATCTAAATAAATGAACACATTTTCACGAAGCGAACTTGGTATCACTTGATCAATAACTCGACTCATCGTTTGACCAGCATTGCTCAACCCGAATGGCATAACCTTAAATTGGTAGAGTGGTCTACCAGGAACGGCAAATGCTGTCTTTTCTCTAGATTTTTCGTCGAGTGGTATTTGCCAGTAAGCGTCTTTCAAATCGATACCTGTGATAAAATGTGTATCCTTTATTCGACTTAGCAAGCCTTCGATATGAGGCAACGGATAAGCATCCTTAACTGTGACTGCATTGACTTTTCGAAAGTCTAGACACAAACGAACCTTACCAGGTTTTCTCACTAAAACAACCGGGCAACTCCAAGGAGAATTGCTAACCTCGATAACCCCAAGTCTTAACATACGGTCCAATTCCTTATAAACTTCCTCCTGACGAACCGGAGACAATGGATAATGCCGTGATTTTATCGGTACAGCGGTTCCCGTATCGATGACGTGACAACCGAGCGTTGTCTTCCCCAGACCTAACACGACAAAGTTTGGAAATAGCTTTTTGACGTTTTCTAACTGAATATTCTGCTCAGGTGTGAGAGTTATCAACTGAGCCTCATCCTTGAAGTTAACGTTGCCTTCACATGACCCAACGTCGGCTTGTATTTCGCTTAATTGCGGCATAAGATGAAATTCACGCCAAAAGTTCATCCCCAAATACAGTTTTTGAGTGAGGTTGGGAATCAGATAAAAAGATAAGGGTTTGGTGATGCCGTTGTACTTGGTCTGAATTTCGCAATGACCCACTATATCATGCGAATTACCATCAGCAGTACGAACCACGCTTTTATATGGCTTCACTTCCACACCAATTCTGTTTACTAATTCCCAACACTCGCTACCTAGAACAGATATGGATGCCCCGCTATCTAATAAGCCGAAAACTGACTCGTTGTTGAGTTGGACATTCGCATACATCCTACCATCTGTATCTGAGGATATTATTGTTTCGACAATTTGTTTGCGAAACATTCTTCGTTTCCGAAACCGACGACGACATTTTTGAACATGAGCGCTAGCTGAATTACTACTAGTTCCGAAAATTCGGGAACGAATTCTATAGTAATTCAGCTTTCGCTCATGAAGCGACTTTAGGTCATGAGTATCAATTGGATGAGACTCAGAGGCTCGATGACTGAGAGGTTCTTTTCGTTCCAAGATCTTAACTGGAACACATTCTTTAGAGACTTCTGAGCTGGTAATACTTTTATTGGGAAAATCTACTTTTGTGGGTGATCGGGGTAATTCCTTGAGGAACGAATCTCCCCCTTCCTTTTTTCGTCCCTCGAAAAGTTTCCCGTGTGTTTACCGCACTCAATAGTATTCACACCCTTTTCTCCACAAATGAAACAGAACAAGTTTCTCACCCGTGATGGGCAATAATGGTAAGCGTGACCTTTCTCATCGCAATTCCAACAAACGTAATCCGCTACTGAAGTACGTTTTCGGAATGACGAAATAGCCGCGACTTCCTCCCCTTCTTCATCTAAGACTTGTTCGTCTTCGACCGCAATCTCATGAACCGTCTTTTGGAAAGAAGTTCGCTTCGCTAAAAACCTCTCAGCCTCTCTTGCCTTGTTTCTAAGCTCCTCGATATTTCTCACATTCGCTGACAACAGAATCTCGCCTATCTTGTCTTTTGCATTATTGCGGATCACATCAACAAGCTTTCGTTCATCAAACGGTTCTTTCAAACGGTCGTTAAGACCTACTACTGAATTGTAGAAATCGTCGAATGTTTCTTTAAAGCCCTGCTTCCGAGTCAACAACCTCATATAAATTTCCACGTCACTTTCCAACCGCCCAAATTCCTTTTTCATAGCCATCTTTAATTCGGATAGTTTTACAGTTGGATTCCTACGTAAAAACGTCCAAAACCATTTGTTCGCTCTACCACTTAACAAAATGTGAAAGTTTGCTGTCACCTGCTCGTCAGTGTATGATGAAGATGATTGCATCCTTTCAACTTTAAAAAGAAAATCTGAAATATTATCAGTACCGTCGTATTTAATATTCCACCTGTCAAGTCTACAAGACTCAGCCGCGCTGAACACAGATGGACTAACGGAATTTCTAGGTCTAGGTTGCGGTTGGAAAGTTTCGGACAATCTATCCTCAGCACCTACCCCACGAGAGTTACTCTGGCTAGATGGATTTTGTGGTTGAGCTGGTAAACTCAAAGTCTCTAACTTTTTGATCACATTGACCATGAACATATCCATTTGTTGAAAGAGTCTGACTTGATTATCGATCATGCTTCTTTCTATTCGTGCTGCCAACTCTTCGGTTGGATCAGCTCTTTGACCGCTTGCATCATCTCGACCCTCTTCTTCTAATGCGTCATTGTTTAACGAAGAATTATTTTCATTAGACATATTGTTGAATGTTGAATTTGCAACTACCGAATTCAAATTTTCAGAAAAGCTAAAAGAGTTGTCTAAGTTGAAACGTTCGACTGTACTTCTAAATCGTTGGTAGAATTCCTCGAACCTTGCCTCAGAATGCGCGTGAATAATACTTAAGTCGTCGTGAAGTGAAATTCGTCGACTTCTACTCATGCCTTTTAAAAAAAAACTCTTACAAATTGTAACAATACCATCATAATACTATGTACTATTTATATTAAATGGTAACACTTATTCTATGTACTATGTTATAAGACATACATATTTAATAAAATCAGTTGATTATCATCCGTCGTAGACTCGTCATTTTATCCGGTATCACATGGTGTCAGAAGTTCCGCGTTTTTATCAAAAAGTAATTACATAATTCGCGATAATGGCTACAAATAACACATATAACACTTACGAATCCGGTATTAATATCAAACCTCCAAAACCATTAGAAGTAAACAGCAAAAATGTTGCTCTATCATGGAAAAAATGGTTCCAACAATATAAATGGTTTGAAACCGCGTCTCAGTTAAATAAAAAACCTGCTGAAATACAAGTTGCTACTTTTATGTCTGTCTTAGGACCTGACGCTGTAGACATTTATAATTCCTTCACGCTTACTTCAGATGAAAGCAAAAACTTAACAGTTCTTACATCTAAATTCGAAGAACATTTCGCCCCTAAAATAAGTATCACCTTTGAGAGATACGTCTTCAATAAAATGAACCAAAACGAAGAAGAGCCATTCGATGATTTTTTTACGCGTATAAAAAATCAGGCTAAAAAATGCGAGTTCGGTACGTTGTTAGATAGCCTAATACGTGATAAAATTGTTGTCAGCATCCATAGTGACGTGATTCGAGAAAAATTATTAGAAAAAGCAGAGGTATCATTAGATGATACAGTTAAGATTTGTAGGGCAAGTGAAATAGCGGCGAGTCAACTCAAAGAATTACATAGAAACGAAGAAACAGTACATGCAGTTACTAAATACAGAAAAAAATATGAGAAAACGAGGAAACCGATAAATAATCAAGTCGAAATAAATGAATTCTATTGTCGAAGGTGTGGAACTACTCACTCAAGAAAAAACTGCCCAGCATTCAACAAAATTTGCAACAAGTGTGGAAAAAAGGGCCACCTAGCTACGGTCTGTAAAACAAGAACAAAAAAACGAGTCAGAAAAGTGCATGCAATTACAAACGATACAACAAGTGATAGCGAAGACAGTGATAACAATAGTCTACTAGTACTATCAGTTGACACAAACAAAGATGACAAGAATAATTACATGGAAGAGATAATAATAGAAAACAAAAAAGTAAATGTAAAACTAGACACGGGTGCCCAGTGCAACGTATTGCCGAAAAAAATTATCGATGAACTTGATAACGTTAAACTAAATCAATCAAGCACAAAAAAGTTAGTTTCATTTGCAAATGATAAAATCAGTGTTCTCGGTGAAGTATCTCTATGTTGTACAGTGCGAAATATAAAACACATATTGTCATTTAAAGTTGTTGACAAGGCTGTCTGTCCAATTTTAGGAAAAAGTGCATGCGAGAAATTAAAGTTGATACTGCGCGTAGAAGAACTTAAAATTGACGAAAATATGTTCGAAGGCCTAGGTTGCATTAAAAAATTTCGTTACGACATTGATTTAGTCGAAAATCCAGTCTTTGAGAATTATGCCCCCCGAAAAATACCACACGCATTACAAGACGATGTTAAGAAAGAGATCGATAGAATGATTCAATTGGGTGTCATTGAGAAAACAGAAGGTGCTACTCCAACAACCTCACCCATGGTAATTGTTCGCAAGAAAGGGAAAATAAGAATTTGCCTCGACCCTACCGATGTAAACAAAAATATTTTAAGAAGATTTCATCCTCTTAAATCCATGGATGAGATTGCGGCAAGGGTTCAAAACTCTAAGTTTTTCACAATCTTGGATTGTAAACATGGTTTTTGGCAAATCAGAGTAACAGATCGAACCAAAGGTTATCTGACGATGGCTACACCTTGGGGTAGAGTGTCGTTCTTACGTGTTCCGTTTGGTCTAGCATCCGCCCCAGAAATCTATCAGAAACTCATGACGGAATTATTGGAAGGCTGTGAAAATACAGAGGTTTCGATGGATGACGTATTAATTCATGCTCCTGATGTCAAATCATTAAATTTGCTTACGGAGAAAGTGCTTAAAAAGCTTGAAGAAGCAGGAATCAAATTAAATAAGCAAAAATGCATATTTGCTACTACGAAGGCACGATTCTTAGGACACATCATCACATCGGACGGAATTGCGGCAGATCCCGAAAAGATCGAATCAATAAAAAACTTAAAGCAACCTAGAAATAAAACTGAACTGCAAAGATTGCTTGGTATGGCAACTTACTTAGGTAAGTTCATACATAATTTATCTGAAATTACCAATCCGATGCGACAACTTCTTAAAAAAGACACTCAATGGCAGTGGAGTGCAAAACAAGAAGAATCCTTTAATGAGCTTAAGTTGTCTCTGTCTAAAACACCACTATTAAAATATTATGATCCGAATCTTCCAGTAAAGCTTCAAGTAGATGCCAGTCAGTCTAGTGCAGGTGCCGTATTGCTACAAGATAACCAGCCAGTGGCGTATACATCGAAAGCGCTAACAGAAAGACAGAAATTAGCTCCTCAGATCGAAAAAGAAGCGCTTGCTATTAAATTTGCATGTGAAAAGTTCCATGATCTAATATTCGGAAAGCCTCTTACCATCGAAAGCGACCATAAGCCTCTGGAAACGATTTTCAAGAAGCCTATACACAGCGCTCCTATGCGTTTACAAAAAATCATGCTCCAAGTTCTTCAGTATCAACCAAAGGTGGTTTATTTAAAAGGCAAAGATATACCTGTCGCAGATACACTCAGCCGTGACTGTCACAACCCAAAAAACACAGAAAAAGATGATGAGCTAGAAGTGCACGAAATTCTACAATTAACAGATATAACAAAAAAACGACTACAAGAAGCTACAAAGAACGACAAAAATTTACAAAATGTTTTACAATACGTTAATTCTAAGTGGCCTGAAACAATTCAACATGTTTCGAACGAGATTAAAAATTATTGGACATTTCGAGAATCGCTCAGCAGCAATGAAGGTCTACTCTTCAAAGGATCCAAGGTCATCGTTCCAGATGACATGAAGAAGGAGATGATGCACAAAGTCCACCAAGGTCATTTTGGCATTGATCGGACACTTAACAGTGCACGCGAACAACTTTTTTGGATCAAGATGACGACTGACATCACCAAATACGTTGAATCCTGCAGTATTTGTCAAAGCCAACAACGTTCTCAACCGAAAGAGCCAATTATCATCAAAAAGATTCCTGAGCTGCCCTGGGAGATAATTGCAGTAGATATATTTTATTTTAAAAGTAATGAATATCTTCTCGTTGCAGATAGCTATTCCGGTTACTTTGACTTTGTTAAGTTAAAACAATCATCCAGCGCAGAAGTCATAATTCAACTCAAAAAGATGTTTCCCGTCCATGGTATACCTTTTGTCTTGGAATCGGATAATGGTCCCCAATTTTCCTCCAAAGAATTTCAAGCGTTTGCCAAAAAATGGGACTTTACTCATCAGACCTCAAGCCCGAGGTATCCAAAATCCAACGGTCTTGCCGAGAGATTCGTCCAGGTGGCAAAATCTTTACTAAAAAAGTGCCACAAAGACCAGTCAGACGTTTATCTTGCGCTACTCAACTACCGCAACACACCTCGAAGCAACGATTTGTTATCGCCCAATCAACGTTTGATGAGCCGAAGAACTAGAACAACAATACCATCCAGCAAACAATCGCTTAAACCTAAGGTTGTACAAAACGTTCAACACAAACTCATTGAAGCACGGAACAGAAGCAAGTTCTATGCTGATAAAGGAAGTCACCAAAAACAACCCTTGCAACCCGGTGAAAAAATCCGTATTCAACAACCTAATCGAAACTGGATCTCTGGAACTGTTTTAAAACCAGCTAATGCACCACGTTCGTATATGGTACAAACGCACGATGGATCAATCTATCGTAGAAACAGCAGTCATTTGCATAAGACCAGAGCCAACATCGTTCCAGAAAAAAGTATAATGATCGATCCAACAGCTGTTAAGACAACAACAAGTTCTTCAAGTAATGTTGAACCAGCTCCAACGAACACCTCAGAATCTATGCCTTATGTCACCAGGTCTGGAAGAACAGTGAAACCGGTTATAAGATACAATCCATGTAACTAAATTTGATATCTTTTGAACATTTTTTTTATAAAACTTGAATTTTATATTATTTTTTTTTTTTTTTGGTTAAACTTTATATTTTTAACTTTTATTTAGAAAATTTTCGAAGAATATAACATTTATTTTTGAAATATACAATGAAATTAGAATAAAAAACGTTGAAAAAAATAATACAAATAAATTAAAAAAAAAAAAAATATGAAATATGAAATAAGTAAAAGTACAATAATTTAAAATATTTTATTAGGCATCTATTATCCGATTAATATTGTAGTTCTATTATGCTTTTCAAACTAAAATTATAAAAAGGGAGATGTAACAATACCATCATAATACTATGTACTATTTATATTAAATGGTAACACTTATTCTATGTACTATGTTATAAGACATACATATTTAATAAAATCAGTTGATTATCATCCGTCGTAGACTCGTCATTTTATCCGGTATCACACAAATCTCCTCTCCTAAATTCTCAAAAGAAGACCAAGCTTGCTGCAAAATGAAAACTCTAACTCAAAGGAAAATAAAAATCCCACTCCACAAAATCGAAGAACCAAAGAAATTACAATTTTCAGAATTTGCAGAACTGCAGAATCTCCAATTTAGCCAGTTGCAGATCGAAGAAAAGAAAATCCCGAAAACCAAAGGTAAAAAAACATTATAATAATGTTTTGAGAAACTTATTTCCAAAACCAACCAAAGTTGAATTCAAAGACTTGAAACTAATACCACCTCAAACCAATATTCAAAAATAAAAAAAATAAAAAAAATATCTGTTGAAAATTCAAAACACAAGCCAAATAAAAAATCAGTTTTTAAATATTTAAAAAAAATCAAATTTAAAAATTTCAAAAAGAATAAAATCAAAAGAAAATTTTCAAAAATAATATAATTCATAAAATGTAAAAGGATGAGCATTCAGATTTGAGAAGGATGATAACCGATGCTGGAGATGAAGCCGTAGTTCTGCGAGCCAAAAAAAATATATGAGCAAAAAAAAAAATGTAAAGTTATACTATTGAAATCTATGTAAGTATTGAAGTATTTAAAAAAAATGTATTCTCCTCAGTTTCCAGGACAACGACTAACAACTCTTTCATTAGCGAGGGCATCCGAAAACTTCGGAGAATTAAATAAAAAAAATAAATTAAAAAAATGAATATTTGTCGAAAGGACTTCCGAAAACGCTTCTCGTATTAACGAGTCTCTTCCATTTGTTTAACATGTAAAATGTGTCTAAGAATCCGGACATTTGGGTATCTATTATACCGATACTCGAAGACTCGGATTTCTTAACCAACACTTTGTCTATATATTTGTTGCTTAGTTGCATCTTCCTTGTTGCAACGCGGTACCAAATGCTTTACATCCAGTTACCGGGACTCACAAGGAAGCTGCAACCAATATCAAAAATATCAAAAAAAATTGTAATAATTAAAAAAAATGAAATAAAAATTTAAAGAAATAAAAAATTAATCTATTAAAAAGAAAAATGAATAGGCTCAAAAAATATTGTTAAACCTCACCATCTTAAGATGATGGGTTCCACGTTGCGGGCGCCATTTTGTAACGAGCCTTTTGTGCCGTTTGGTCCTAACTGGCCTTTAAAAACCCCTAGCTCAGTCCTGGGAGTGGTTCTTGGACCTATAGCTCTTTACAAAAAAAAAATGTTTCAGCCAGTCTTTATTCTATGTATCCAGGGTGTTATGGGATACTGCGAGACATTTTCTTATACCCTCCCTACCTTGGTCGCATTTCTCGCCAATGCAACCCCTTTACTAGGCTCCTATCTCCATCTCAGCTTCATCCCTCTCTCCTCATCCCACTCATCCTTTAAAAAAAAATTTACTCACTCATCCTTTTTGATTCTATCGTTCAAGTGAAATAATAAGAAAATCTCATCTTCTTCGTAAGATTTACAAAATCGCTTTTTATTAAGTACCAATAAATTTACTTTATAACTTTATTTTGTATTAAAATTTAAAATTTAAATTGACTTTACATATATTATTACGTTAAGTAGGTAACCTTCGCGAAGATAATCAAAAATTTCAAATAACTGTCGATTAAAAAGTCTTCGGTTTATTGCAAATTTTGGGAATTTAAATCCTCTTTTTATCTTTCTTATATTTACTCTACGCTTTATTCCCCTCGTTCAAACCCACCCTCTTTAACTCGCGCACTTTACTTTCTTTTTTTGTTTTTATTTATATATATATATATTTTTTTTTTTTTTTAAAATTTAAAGAAAATTATATTTTGCATCAATGTATTTTTCTTACAATAAAAAAAAACTCACCCTTACAATTCCTCCGAAGTGGCCACTGCAGTTGAATTCTTAGGTTGCTTGTAGAATTTTATGCACTGAATTGTATTTAGTTATCACACAAATATTTCTATATATATATATATACTCTGAATAATACGCGACTCAAAGTTATGTATTTTAATTCGTTTCGCGTTTTAATTCGAAGTTATTCGGACTTTTACTATTCTTAACGCGAGTTACTCAACTTTTTGCTTAAATCAATTTACGACTTTATCTTAATTTAAACTTGTAAAAAGTTACTTCAAACGAAAAAAAATTTATATGAAAGAAATAAAAAATAAAAAAATTTAACTGATTTTTCTTTGTTGGCTTGAGTATTGAACTCCGGACTCCTTTTACCGCAACTGTTACTGTCGACGCACCAACGCTCTGGGCTGCGCCGCTAATTAGAATTCTTTGGTTTGGTTGGCTATGTCTTCTTTGTTCTTGATATATGTATATATTTTACACAGGTTTTCTATAGCCAAAGCGCTGGCTAATTTTGCTGTTGGCCTGATAGTTCTTTGATTTAATTCCAGCAAGATTATTTAGACAAATCTTTTTTTTTATGGGTAAAAACCTAAGTCAGCAGCAATAACGATATATTGCTGCCTATTTTCCTAGAAAAGGATTTTTTCTTTGTTAGTATACTTTAAAAATTGTCTTTTAAAATATTCTTGTTTAAATTAGTTAGCACTAATTTGAAACATACCTTGGTTAATGGTCTCCTTTTCTTGGTAACACAACTTTTTTTTTAAAATTTCTATTTATATCTGAATATATATAATTATATATAAGTATTTTTTTCCTTTAATTTTAAATTAAACTATTTCTATAGAAAAAATTTTATCTATACTGCTCGACTAACAAGCGACTTGTTTGGAGGAACAAAATTCTTTGTCTGGACTTTCACTCTTAGACCTACTGCAAACCCAATTGGAAACTCTGCAAAAGCTCGCTTTTCCGTTTATTTGATTCTCACAATTTCCAGGATCCTCGACATCATCAAGCGAAAGTTTTCACTCCAGAGTCAAAGTTCCCAAAATGTTGCATGTGCTCTCAAGCCTCTCCCCAAAAATTTCCTCGAGAAAATCTGCACGAGTAAACTCCTGAGTAGAAATTTGTGGAACGCATTCCGAGCCTAGATCGCAAGAAATCTACTACAATCCTTTTTTTCCAATTTTCTCCTCTTCCTTCTTTCTTAAAAATCTGACAGTTCAAATTCGCAATTTTGTTTTCGTCTGTGTCGCCGGGTATTGTAAATAATAATTTAATAAAAATTTATTGAATTCGGTAACAGACTTACAACCCTTCAATTGTTCTGGTTGCACTAATATTGGATATATTGTATCCGAAACGTATCACCTTACGGATATCAATTTAGGTCAACCAAAATGCAATATCGCAACAATTGAGTTGTGCTGAATGGTCAGCGCGTGTCGATTTCCCAAGGCTGTGCTTTGGCTCTCGATCGATTGTTTGACACGAAGACGAGGAGTCTAAAGAAACAAGTCAACGGTGTCGGTCTTTGATATTTACAATATAACATATGTTGATTTCCTTTACACATAAGAAATCAATTTCTGTGTGAAGATTTTGATCCCTCGCCAGATTTTGCGTTCCTTCACACCCAACAAAAATTTATTTTTCTTTGACAGGGATCAAAATCTTTAAATCCATATTTAAAGAGGGATTTACATGTATACATGAAACACGCACACCAAACAAAAAATTTCTGGGATCGAAATCCCTGGTATGTAAACGAAAAAAGGATAAAATATAAACTATCAACTATACTTACAAAAATTATTTGTTTTCTCTTGACCAGAGTAGCGATATGCTAAATTTACATTGCTGACAAATTGCCATATATTCTATCATGATTTATTTCATAATTCAAAATTATCACAGTAATTTTGCAAAAATATCAATCGTGCATTTACGTTAGCATGCAAATCAACATCAAATTCAAAATCAAGAATCAACAATACCCACATGCCATATTTATATTTATATGACATGTTAAAAAAAAAAAAACAAATAAGTCGAAGAATACCGTCTTATTTCTTACACAAGGTTGAAAAAAGGCGAGCACCTGAACTCCTGCAATGTATTATCATCCTATCCTACTGAAATGCAATGCTAATTGCTAAAAGGAGAATAAAATACAAATAATTCCAACTCGTACTGGTATACATCGAAAATTTTATAAGACGGAATGTAGCGTCTTATTTTTTGAATATAAAAGCGGATGTTGAACAAAGAGGATCCGAAACACAATGCTTGGGGAAGAAAGGGATATAAAACAAATAAATAAGAGGGTAATTGAAATTTTTAAGTCAGAGTATTTTTGTGACTCTCTTGATTAATTTTGGTTGTGGATTGTGGAATGTGGAATGGATAAAGTATAAGATACAAACGAGAGGCAGAATGGATAACATAAACTTATTCGATGTTTATTTGGTAAATTGTGTTATTTGTGGATTTTCTAAAAGGGAAGACGATAGGAATCGTGTTATATGGACGCCACGCCACGTCACGCCACTGCCTTCTAGGTGTTGTTAACATTTGGTTGCTAGTAGCAGCAGAATTTGTGGTGGTAGATGTGAAATTGTGGTTGAAGTGGTGGGGACTAGAAGATTATTGAAAATAAAATTAGAAGTGATATTCTTTTTGTAGTGATAGTTGTTGACTTCTACCTGAAATTGGATATTGGAGGTTTGTGTCGGTGTCGGATCACTGTATGGAGGAAAAACTTGGTTCAGGAAGATTCCTTCCTCTGTCAACATTGACCCCAACACAGCTGTAAAAGAATGCATTCATTTGGTAATGCATTGCAAAAAGTCCCATTCATTTAACTAAATATTCGGAATGCATTCACATTCCTTATCGCAGTACTTCAACTTACAAAAAAAAGTCCCAGTTAATTTTGAAGTCTTTAGTAATTAAATATTTTAGAGCAATCAAAAGACTTGAAGTCAAAAGATTGCAATACTTTTTAACTGGTTGAATTCTTGGAAGTGTTTTAAGTCTTTTACATTCCTTGTAGTCATGAAGTCTTTTGATTGCATTAAAAGTAATGCAATCATTTGGCTGCTTTGGAGTCTTTTAACTGCTTTAAGTCTTTTTTACTGCTTGAAGTCTTTTAACTGCTTGCATTCTTTTTTACTGCTTGAAGTCTTTTAACTGCGTGCATTCTTTTTTACTGCTTGAAGTCTTTTAACTGCTTGAATTCTTTTTTACTGCTTGGAGTCTTTTAACTGCATGAAGTCTTTTAACTGCTTGAAATGTTTTGATTGCTTAAATTCTTTTTTACTGTTTGGAATGCTTTGACGGCTTTAAATTTTCTTAACATCATGCAGTTAAAAGACTCTAAGTAGTAAAAAAGAATTCAAGCAGTTAAAAGACTTCAAGCAGTAAAAAAGAATGCACGCAGTTAAAAGACTCCAAAGCAGCCAAATGATTGCATTACTTTTAATGCAATCAAAAGACTTCATGACTGCAAGGAATGTAAAAGACTTTTAAAACACTTCCAAGAATTCAACCAGTTAAAAAGTATTGCAATCTTTTGACTTCAAGTCTTTTGATTGCTCTAAAAGATTTCATTACTAAAGACTTCAAAATTAACTGGGAATTTTTTTTTAAAGTTAAGTATTAACATGAAGTCAAAATACTCAAAAAATAAGTCTTTATTATTATTTTACTGCAATACAAAAAAGAATGCATTTTTTACAGCTCTGGACCCCAACATGTTTGGTCATCAAATGCCTTCCCAAATTTCCAGTTGCACCGTTAAAACTAATCACACTTTGGCAATAGCTGCATTTGGCTTTGTTTTCGTTTAACAAAGAAAAATGCATCTAAATTGCACTTCTTTTCCTATTTAAATCATGCGACATATTTCGTCCTACTTACTACCACGATAAAAATAAAAATAGTCTTAAATCTACAATTAAAAACAAATTCATTTAAAATTTATATTGGAGCTTAAACTCAAATTTAAACCTACCAAAAGAATAAATTTAAGGGGCTTGTTAGTAGTCTGTTAATATATTAAAAGTTTCAAATGAATCAAATCAAACCGTATTTCACTCAGGTAAAAAGGAAGATGACGTAAGGAAGTAGATAAAGCCAAACTTTCGTTCTTTTTCGCATTGTTTCGGTCTCGATCAGAACGAAACGATTGGAAAAAAAAAATTTAGTTGTATGAACGCTTGAAAACATTTTGTATCGGTATTGATCTCGTTCGGAACGAAACGGCTGTATAAAAAATGATTTTGATTGAATGAACTATTGATTGAAAAGATCGAATCTTTGAACCAATCAATCACTGATTGATTCAGTCTTTAGTCGGCTCTAGTGCGTGGCGACAAGGAAGACTGAAGCTCCGGTTTAAAGACCAAGCTATAGCTTATGCCAGAGCGCTTGACCTAGATGATTAAGACGACTAACGACTTTATTTCCATAAAATATTGGAAGTAATGCCGAACATGGCTACTTTCTACACTCGACTTTATTTCCAATTATAGTGGTTCGAATTTTTTTCCAATTATATTTCTAGACACAAAATAATTTTTTTCTGCTTTAATGCAAGCTCTTTTTTTTGAAAATACATAATTACTTTCGACAAAATAAATAAAGTCGAGCACAAAAAATTGTGAAATTCAAAATTGGCGGTCAGCCATCAGACGAATAGGGGGAACAACATGTAGCATACGAAAACATGCACGTGCCGTAACTATTCGGGACTGGTGGAAGTGTGATCATAGCCTCTCCGCGGCGGCCGCTAGAAACAAGCCTTTTAAAAAAGGTTTGGCTAATATGATCAGGCTGGTTCCTCAGGTTGGCGACAGGTTAATTCCCTGTCCCGTAAAACTAAAAGAATTACGAGACCGACAACAAGCCTCGGAAACGGACTGATCTCACGACGACAACCCACGCAAAGAAAAAGGAATAACGATTTACGAATTTTCTTATGGAAGGTACGATCGCTCTATAGAGCTCGAGCTGCTCAGCAGCTAGCCGATGCCCTGTCAAAGTATAAAGCTGACATAACAGCTCTTCAAGAAATCAGATGGACAGGGAATGGTGTTTTACAGAAGAAAGAATATGACATATACTACAGCTGTCATACAAAACACCATGTGCTCGGGGTAGGCTTCCTAGTCAGCGAAAAAATGAAGTCTACTATCATCGGCTTTAACGCTATAAGCGAAAGGCTATGCACCCTTCGCGTGCGAGGCAAATTTACGAACATCAGCCTCATTAACGTTCACGGACCTACGGAGGAGTCCTCAGACGAAGAAAAAGAGACTAACTACGAACAAGTCGAGAGGGCCCTCAATGCCTGTCCAAGGTATGATGTTAAAATCATCCTTGGGGATTTGAACGCATAGGTCGGGAGCCGGTATTCAGGCATTACGCAGGCACCCATAGTTTGCATGAGAACACTAATGACAATGGACTTCGAGTCTTAGAATTGGCAGCATCGAAAAACATGGTCGTTGCGAGTACCAGGTTCCCGCGTAAAGATATCTACAAAGCCACCTGGGTATCACCTGATGGAGTCACTCGTAACCAAATAGACCACGTGTTGATAGACCGTCGCCACTACTCGAACTTGATGACGGTACGAACGTACCGAGGTGCCAATATCGACTCGGATCACTATCTTGTTGGTATGGTTTTCCGAGGGCGGATTGCCTTGCGAAGACGCATTGCATCCGCCGATCAGGTTCGAATCAACACGGCTGCCCTGCGCAATGAAAACACCAGTAACACCTTTGGTAATGCGTTAGGACTCGCCCTAGAAACACCTGACTTAGGGAGAGTAAGTCCTGGAGCCAGTATGCTGGGCGTAAATGAAAAGTGGACACGTCTTAAAAATACTGTCATTAGTACTGCCAACTCCATCTTAGGCAGCAGTCGTAAAAATCGGAACGACTGGTTTGATGATGAACGCAAGCTAGCGACTGAACGTAAGAATGTTGCGTACCGAGCAATGCAACAATCTCATAGAACGCGGGCACGCGAAGAGGAATATAAAGAGCTCAGAAGAACAGAAAAACGGCTTCACAGACAAAAGAAATCAGCCTGGGAGAAGAACCTAATCTGTGAAATAGAAAACAGCCGAGAGCGAGGTCCGCACCAGGCGCGGAAGTTCTACCAATCCGTCCGAAACATGACGCAGTACACACCACGCTGCACATACTGCAAGGACGGAGAGGGAAATCTGATCACCGATCCTGAAAGCATACTGGAGCGATGGGAAGTGTACTTCAATGAATTGCTAAATGGTCAGCTCACTGCAGAAGTGGAGGCTCCACTACTTCAAGAAGAATACCCTATGTTGCCGCCACCAAGCATAGAAGAGGTTGAGAAGGCTATAGGCCGGCTTAAACAGAACAAATCCCCGGGAGCCGATGGCATACCAGCCGAATTATTTCATCACGGCGGGCCAGCCTTACGTCAAGCAATTCATGATATTATAGTGCACGTATGGGAGCAGGAAGAAATGCCAGAAGACTGGCGAAAAGGCATAATATGCCCCATACATAAGAAGGGAGATGTCACAACGTGCAGCAATTATAGAGGTATCACGTTGTTGAGTACCGCCTATAAGATACTCTCCTCTATCCTACAAGACCGGATAACCCCATACGCTAAAACCGTCATCGGACAATATCAGTGTGGTTTCATTCCAGGCAAATCAACAACTGATCAGATCTTTACCCTTAGGCATGCTATGGAAAAATGTCTAGAATTTAACATCCCAACATACCATCTGTTTATAGACTTTAAGGCCGCCTTAAAGTCATAGCATAGCCAGGGTAGATAGCATAGCCAGGGTAGAACTTTACAAAGCCATGAGAGAATTCGGCATCCCAAATAAATTGACACGACTATGTAGGTTGACCATGACCAACGTAACAAGCCAAGTAAAAATAGCCGGATTGCTATCCAGACCAATCAAAATCTTTAATGGACTCCGACAAGGGGACGGTTTGGCCTGCCTCCTCTTCAACCTGGCGTTGGAGAAAGCAATCCGTGACTCTAGCACGGCAACAAGAGGGACCATCGTCAACAGGTCCAGCCAGTTACTAGCTTACGCAGACGACATTGACATCATCGGAAGAACCGAACAAGCTGTACACGATTCCTTCATCCAGATCGAGCAGGCGGCACAAAATCTGGGGCTGCACATTAGTGAAGGTAAAACAAAGTACATGGTGGCGTCGAATGCGAGAGGAACAGTTGGTCAAACAATCAAGGTAGCGGAGCACGAATTTGAAGTGGTGCAATCCTTTAAATACCTTGGGTCAATAGTAGCAGCCGATAACAATATAGAAGAAGAAATACGCGGGCGGCTTCTCAAATCCAACAGAGCCTACTATAGTCTGTCAAAGCTTTTCAAATCCAGAAATCTCACCATAACTTCAAAACTGCTGCTGTACAGGACCATGGTCCTGCCAGTACTCACATATGGATCCGAGACTTGGGTGCTTAGCAAAAGGCACTCCGACCTCTTAGCTGCGTTCGAGAGAAAAGTCTTAAGGAGAATTGTTGGCCCCATATGTGAGGAAGGACGATTCCGGAGACGGTACAATCATGAATTGTACGCAATCTACCTAGAAGCAGATATCGTGACAAAAATTAAGCTCGGTAGACTCCGGTGGGCAGGGCACCTAGCTCGCATGAGCGAAGAGGAACCTGCTCGGAAAGTTCTTTGTGGTACATTCTATGGTAGACGACAGCGTGGTAGACCATGCTTGCGCTGGAGATGGCGTAGACCAGGACGCCCGAAGCCTTGGGGTGCGCAACTGGATGGCGTCGGCTAGAGACCGGGATAGGTGGAGAGACTTGTTGGAAGAGGCCAGGACCGGAACCCGGTTGTCGAGCCGATGATGATGATTTTATGGAAATAAAGTCGGTCGGCACGGTAACTTACGTAAGTAAAACTTACATGTGTAATCTTGGCGAATTTTAAAAGAATAAGGTACTAAATGTCGCATATCAAATCTTTTAGGCTATATTGTAAAATGAATTTGGGGCGCAACAGCTTATGGAGAACCCGAGCCGAATGACTTACAACTATCAAATACTCCTAAGTGCGTGATTCCGTGAAAAGATACTTCGAGAATTATTAACTTCCTCGCAAGAGGTAGTACTTCTGCAAAATAAACTGTGCCCTTATATTATTTAAGTTGTTGTGTCTCAAACGTATTTATGTATTTATTTTATATTGGGAAGATATTGAAAACATTTCCAGAAAATGGTAAGCATCAAAAAGGGAATACAATTTGGAAAAAGCGAAGAATGTGTTTTTATTGCTTATTGTGAACTTACGTGTTTCTTTTGGGAAGCCACTTCCTGTGTCCCATATTGTTATACAACAGTCGGATCTATTACGATCATGTCCAATAGCTAAGACATTTGTTTCGATATGATTCCAGGCAAGGCATAAGCAGGATCGCTGTTGTCTAGGAGCTAAAATTTGACATTACTATATGGTACTGTTCAACAATTCACTTACTGAATTCAGAATTTTGTTCTGCGCTCAAATTAAAATTGCAGATTCCAACTTTTCCATCGGCCAATCCGACCGCAAGAATAGTGTCTTTATGATAAGAGGGCTGCAGACATCTAACATACTGATAACGACTCTCTGAGGCAAGAAATGTTGCAATATGCTTGGACGATAGTTGCAGATCACGATCTATTATTTTATTATGATAAAATTGCTTATTGATTGAAGAAAATTGTTTAAAATGCCATATTTTACTTCTTAAAGGTTCATTATCATTTTTTGGAATAACATTGTAGAGACTTATTTCTTGTCCCCATGTAACAAACTTCTCATCGGCATTGGGAAACCAACTTAATCCATGAATGATTCCATTCATTCTTATTGATACTTCTTGAATTCTTTTATAAATGTGATTATAAGAGACTTATTACTAACTCTGCGTCACAAATAATAATTGCAATACAAAATTATTTGTCTTTACCCGGCAAAACAAAAAATTGGGTTTTTATATTGACATACAACCAAAGAATATTTATTAAGATCAAACAGAAGCACTTTCGTTTATCTTTAAACTTCCAAGAGTCCACCAAACTGATCTCTATTGACACATGGAGTCACGGCACCTGGCAGTCAGCGCGTGAACCTTCAATTGGAGATAGATTTTTTTTTCGATTTGACGTTCAATGTATTTCACCATCGATATCGAGAAGTCGAAAGATTGTGGCGGCATCTTCAGGCTACGGACCGCATTTGCTAAAATGTGTCTCTGCTAAATTTTGGAGACTTCAAAATATGAGTGTAGAGATAATGGAAGAATGAGAAAAAATAAATTGTATTGAGAATGTGCGCAAAAAGAAGAAATAGGAATAGTAACAGAACGAGAAAATTATATTCATGGATGTGTATGTGACGTTTTGTGAGGATAGGGAAAATATATTTGTATGAAAAAATATAAATCTGTGACCATGGTTGCCACAAACAAATAAATATAAATATAGAATGTAATGATGACTGATAGAATTAAAGAAAGTTTTTTTATGTTTTGGTTAACCTTATTTTACTAAGTACCTTAAATACTTGTAAATAAAATTAAATATATATGAATATGTGTACAGTAAATTATTAGGATAACCAGTACTAACTCGATTTACGCAACTAATAGAAATTAAGGCAGATGCAATAACCGAGTCTGTTGCATGGGTTATATATTTTTTTAAATAAATAAAATGCACGACTGGGTCGCACGAACTTGCTCCTATGTAGTAGAATATGAATTTTAAAAACGAATTTTATTAGAGAAAACTGTTCATAAGCATAAAATTATTTTCCTTTTAATTCTTTAAGTAGTAAGCGATAAAAAAAGATTGCTATGCAAATATGAAATAAGAAAAAAAATTAGTAGGCCAACTTAAAGCTTCTATTATTGTATGAATAAACGTTTTCGAGAATAATACGATTTTCGAAAACCATTTTTAGCATTTGTATGGTGGGTAGCGTTATTGTTTGGTTAAATACATTGAAATTAGTAGTTTTGCGCAAGTAAAGGAACACGTTTTGAGAAAATGAAAAAATTTATCAAAATCTCAAAATTATATGGAATAAACGATTCGAAACATAATGCATTGAAAATAATCAATTTGGCAACCATGACTTTCTGTCTGATTTTTCCTCTGAAAATTTTAAAGGTTTTTTATGGATTTGTGAATACATACATGTATACAGTTCAACCTCGATATAACAAATCGGAAGGGAACAAGTAAATATTCGTTATATCAAGTAATTCGTTGAACTGAGGTTTCTTATGTTGAGGTTAGATTGGTCTAAAATTAGTTATAAAGAGGTATAAGAGGTAAAAGTGACGAGCAGCAGTATTTGCATTACTTTCCATCAAACAACAATGATTGTTTTACGAACAAAAGCGGGTCGAAACCTGTAGCGACATGAATCACATACTATGAGATTAAGGGTCATACATTGGTGGGAACTTTATATAAAGGTTTGGGTTGAGAAAATTCTTTAGTTAAAGGTGTTTATCCTTTTTCTTGATAGTTGAAAATTCGTTATAAAGAGGTTGTTCGCAAAAAATGTTCGCAATGTAAAGGTATATTTTACATTAACTCTTATGGACAATTTAAGGGGATTACGAAGAATTTGTTAAATCGAGTAAGTCGTTATATTTAGGTACCTTATATTAGGGTTGCACTGTATTTTTGTTTACTATTTAGACATATGCCATATCAAAATATTTTCTTGCAAATAATTTTCCCGCTTTTTTGAATCAGTTGCAGTGCCAGTTGAAATAAAAATTTCTTCTTTTCTTAATATAATCAAGATATGAGAAAAAAATGTATTTTACCTAAAAATAACGGTACCCTCCATACAAATGTCAAAAAATGGTTTTCGAAAACCGCATTTTCCTCTAAAAAGGTTCCGAGAAAATTGTTTTCTTTCAATTAATTCTTACGATCTATAATTTAATAAAAAAAAATGATTTGAAATCAAGATGCCTATTACTGAATGTACATACCGTCGAACGATTTTTTTGAATTTTGAATTTTTCGTTATCGGCATAACGGATTTCAATGAAATTTTGTATAGACAAGCTTCTAAAAAGTTAAAAAAAAACATTGGATTTCAAAGCTTTAAAAAATATACATATATTTTTGAATTTATTTATTTATTTATTTATTTATTTATTATCTACGAGTTTTAGGCTCAACAGATTACTACAAATATATACAAAAATTATTAAATTATCTTAAAAAATAAGGAATAATAAGATTAACTTCTTAAAAATAAGTAATATATGTCTTTTTTGAACTTATTTCTCGACAATGTTAGATCAATATTAGCATCAATTTCATTAAACTCCCTAACTGACCTTGAAATTGGCTCGTTCATACCGTAGTTAGTTCTGTGCCTAGCTGAAAAAGAAGGTGTTTTTCCCTCAACGGTCTCGATGGAGCATAGATAAAAATTATGGAGAGTAAGTTAGGACACTTAATGTGGTAGCACAAAATATCACGCACAAAGACTATATCATGAATAGTTCTTCTAGATTTGAGCATCTGCAAGCCCAATAGGTTTTGCCTGGCTATGGAGTTTGGACAAAAATTCCAATGCATTTTATGAAAAACGAACCTTGTAAAGCGATTCTGGACCTTTTGAATTCTATCGGAGAAAAGAAGCTGGTGAGGGTTCCAGATAACATCCGCGTATTCAAGTATAGATCTAACTAAAGTAATATAAAGCGCAACATGGGTGTATGGATCAGAAAAGTCTATAGAATTTCTTTTTATAAATCCTAGCATTGAATTAGCTTTAGCAACAATAGCATCAACGTGAGGAGCAAATGAAAACTTGGAATCGAAAGTTACTCCTAAATCTTTCACTTTTGCAGTTCTCTGAAGAAGATTGCACTCTAGAGAATATGGATATTCGTACACAAAGTTTTTCCTGGAGATAGAAATAACGAAACATTTTTTAATGTTGAGGCTCAGGTAGTTTAGTTTACACCAGCACGATAAGTTATCCAAGTCCATTTGAAGTTTAAGGCAGTCACTATTGCTTGTTACTTTCAAAAATAATTTGAGGTCATCAGCATATACTAGACATTGGCTAAAATTAATATGGTTGACAATGTCATCAATAAATATTATAAACAGCAATGGACCGAGGTGGCTGCCTTGTGGAACACCAGAAGAACAACTAATAGGTCGTGAAGTATATTCATTGATTTTTACTTCTTGGATTCAACCCATTAAAAATGAACCGATCCATTGAAGTAGGCTTGAGTGAATACCGAAAATTTCAAGTTTACGAAGCAATATAGTGTGACAAACTGAATCGAAAGCCTTACTGAAGTCCGTATAGATAGTATCAACTTGGCTTTGGTTTTCAATAGATTCAACCACAAAAGAAGAAAAGCATGCTAAATTTGTAACAGTTGACCTACCTGAAATAAATCCATGTTGGTGAATACTAACGTGTTCCTTGACTAGAAAATCAAGCTTATTTTTAATTAAGCTTTCAAAAAGTTTAGGAATCGCAGATAATTTACAAATTCCCCTGTAGTTCGCAATATTGTTTTTTGAGCCCGATTTAAAAATTGGTATCAGGTAAGATGATTTCCATTCATCCAAGAACATTCCAGTAGACAAGGAAAGATTGAAAATAATTAGCAAAGGAAGGCAAAGGGAATTTGAACATCTTTTTAATATAAGTGCAGGAATGCCGTCAGCGCCAGGTTTTGCATTCTGCTTAAGACTTTGCAGTCCATCTAAGACATCGATGAAGTCAAGTTCCATGGACCCAATATCTACCTTAGGTAGGTCATTGGAAGGAATTACAGCATTAAAAAAAATCATTTTTTTTTTTTGGAAAATTCAATATTTCAAAAACGAATCAGTATTTTTTTTTTGGAAATTTAGTTTTTATTCGTACATTAATAAACACATTAAATTGGGCTTCCAAAATTGTTTCTAAAAAATGTTTTTGTATATAAGGGTCATTTTTTAAAAATTGACATTTTTTTTGATCGTTTGAAAAAATTTTTTTTTCAGTTTTTCTTGGGTTTTAGTTTCTAAATCTATAGTAAACAAGTAGAAAAGGAGTTCTCCGAGTTGCGCAAAAATAATTTCAAATATTTTCCATTTTACGAGTATTTTTTGATAAAAATTTAAATTTTAAATTTCGAATGTACTAAAAATGTTCTTTTCTTGCATAAAATAACAATAATCCACAAAATAAATAGTAACAATAAATAGTTGAAATTTTGTGGAAAGCAAATAAATTTAATAGGATAATTAATAAAAAAAAGTTGTTTGTTTACGAAATGATTTTGTTTAAAAGCATGAAAGAGTCAAAAAAATATTTTTAAATAACCGCACATAACTTTCTTGGAACTTTTACGGTACCAATACTGTAAGGAATGATGAAATTCAGTATATTTATCTAGAATATAAAAAAATTAATAATAATATGAGCCATTATAAACTAAAAGAACATTTATTAAAAAACAAATACGAAAATGGCCACGGGGATTACAGGCCACGGAGATTACAAAATCGACTATTTCTTAATTTTAATATAATAAATGTAATTCAATGTCATCCAAATTATATTAGGTTCAAATATGAGTAAATACCTTTCTTTTGGCGGTGGTTAGACTAAAAAATATTTATACGGTACAAAGATAACAAGGCCACGGAGATTACACTGAATTTTTACTCGGATGAACAAATTATTTTGTATGCAAATTTTAAGAAATTAACTGCAATAATTAAAGTATAATAAAACATGAAATTAAAGGTTTTTTGACGTACTATAAGATAATGCATCGTAAAAAATTATTAAAAATTGTTTAGTTGTGTGAAAAAACGAAAATGTTTAATTAGGTTTTTTTTCCAAATCTTGTCACACTCGTTCAACTAAGTATTCGGACAACAAAACAAATTTTTTTTTTTGGCATATCATAAAATTGAAGTTTGAGAGAAGGCCTTTCAAACGACAAGGCCCAAAATTAAATAAAAAATCATTTTCATCATTAAAAATATTAATAAAACTGTTTAAGCATGAAAATCACATCCCAAAAAGGCCACGGAGATTACACATTATTAATTACCATGGCTATTCGTTACCATCAATCGATCTGCAAATTTTTTCTTATAATGCTGACATAAACACAGTTCCATGCCAAATTTCAAGTCTTTAAATTGAAATGCAAAAAAAAAAAAAAATAGAAGCTATAACGCTAAAAATGTAATTTTTTTAAAACGACCATAAAAGCTTATTTTTAAGAAACCACTACAAGGAATTATAATTTTGTTCTTACATAAACTAATCTTTGCTTAAAACATATGGCATCCTGTTTTTAGCTCCAACTGCTAAAAGAGTTGTTTTAGTCATTTAAAAAATAAATTTTATGCTTATGAACAGTTTTCTCTAATAACATTCGCTTTAAAAATTCCTAGTCTATTACATAGGAGCAAGTTCGTGCGACCTTGTCGTGCATTTTATTTTTGTTAATCTACAAAAAAACGATTACTTTGATAATTACTTGATAAAAAAGCTACAAATGATATGTGATAAAGGTAAGTTTTGAGAGAAATTGTTATTATTTTGAATTGTAAAAACATGAAAAATCAACATTTTCGTATGATTCTTTTTTAATTTGTTTGTTTTTTCTTTTTTGTGTAGATTATGAAAAAACATAAAATAAAAAATTAGAATATAATATAAAAACTTAATTCGATTGCTTGTAAAAAAGTTATCAACAATTATACGTGAATAAGTGCGTTTACATGAACATTTGAAGCCCTGAAACTAGTATAAATTAACATTTTTTTCATCCTCGAAATTTTTTTCATCAATCCGCCGTAAATACGAAAGTAAAACAAAAACATTCTAGAGAAAAAAAATTTTTTTCTAAAATTTGGAAAAAAAATGTATGGCAGATAGGTACTTATTTAAAATTAAATCAGTTTAATTAGGTATCTACTAATTTCCATAAAATTTATCGCCAATATACCTACTTTTTATAAAGTTTGTCATTGTAATTGTTATGTTTTCTAGAACACATTGTATCTTTGTAGCATTGGTTGAGAGTTCTCGCTTCAGATAGTAATTATTTGATTTTTCACCAGAATTGAAAATTTCAAATCAATTAATGATAGGCATATCTCTTTTTTTCAATACCTACAAAAACCATGCAAACAAGAAAATGTGTTCAGACAAACAAGTTCAAGCGAAAAATATATCTACCTCAATACATACTCACAAAAACATACAAACAAGAAAACAGAACAGGCCAACAGAAAAAGGTCAAAAAAGAAATTGTTTTTCATTTCCACCACTCGGAAATCTCCCTACTCCCTTACTCTATCTTTCGTTGAAAAATTAAAATAATAAAATTTCTCTTTCTTACTATTTGTTTCTATCTTTCTTATCCTACTCTCCACTGACAAATTTTGCTGATTTCAGCGACACCACAGGCTAGGGACTCTAACATAAAATCACGTCAATTGATAATACTATAAGATATATATACAAAGATTTCACATAAGAAAAAAGCAAAAAAGGGTCGGAAAAACATTGATTTAACTAATCAAATGTAGATATATGAACCGGTATGCATTTTATGATTTTAAAAGAATAGTAATATGTGTTTTTTTTCAAAATCAGTTTGAAAATATAGTAAGAAACTTAATCAATATTTTGTAACTTATCTACAAAAATCGTAAACATATCGTATGCGAATGACAAATGAAACGATTTTTTTAAGAAGCAATTTGTATGGTCTTCTTTGACTAGCCATATTTTAGTCTCAAGGTAGAATATTTGTCCTTAAATCAATAATTATCTATTTAATTAAAAAACAACAAACATAAGACCCCTGTGACCTGACCAATTCTAAGGCTCGTATTCACTGAGTGCTCCTAAACGGCTCTTAACTTTACAAGGCTCTTAACTTGAAATTTCTGTGGGGTATTCACCAACCACTCGCAAGTGTTTTTCGAAGTTCGAAAATGAGAGCCACTCTCTCTTGTTCAGGCATACCCAAACTGTGAAATGTTGTGGAATGTTGGTCTTGACAGCAAATGGATACTCTTCTACTTGGCATTGCTCACATGGATTCGAGTCAAGTGCGTGCGTGGCACACGCACAAGCGAACAAACTTTCGAAGAGAGCGCTCGTAAGTTAGGAGTGGTCGGGACCACTCCTAACTTTTAAGAGCGCTCGTAAATCTTCACTAATATTGCTTGGTGAATAGGGTTATGAGCTTCTTAAGTTATGAGCGCTCGGTGAATACCGGCTAAAGTCAGCAATTTTTTCAAGTGTAATTAAATTACTGTGTAATATAAGAAAACAAATGTAACAAAAAAAAAAAACACAATAAAGTTTACTAATACTACTTCTATTAATTTTTCAATTTAATTCGGTCGGTGTACGTCGTTTAGTGTTTTCATGTTTTGTGAAAATTTTTATTTTTTCTTGTTAACAAGTTTCTATGATAAAAGATTAAGAAACTTTGTTATTTTTGTGACTTAATTCAAAAAATTTATGTGTATCCATTTATTTTAAGTATTTGTTGTTGTTTTCTTGCATTTTCTTTACTTTTTTTTTAGTGCAAATTGCACAGGATTAATTATGTTTTTGATATATTTTCCACCTGATTTAGAAATAAACACATATTATTATTCTGTTAAAATCATAATAAAATTAATTAGTAAAATTTATGTTTTTCGAGCCCCTTTTTGCTTTTTTCTTATGGGAAATACATTGAACGACAAAGCGTAAAAAATTCTATCTCCATTTGTCAGTACACACACTGACTTCCAGGAGGTGTGGGAAGCAACTTACCAGGTGCCAATACACTGGATAGCGCATTCATCCAAAAAAGTTGACTCCATTTGAACATTGTTATATTAGGCGTATTTTATTGGTAATCTATACATGGTGCAGCAATGGAAGTCCGAATAAAATGCATTTATACCTGTGTCAAAATCAGCTGATTTCGAAAAGAAGTAAAATAAATATGTTATTTCTTACAAAAATAATACAAATTGAAATGAATAAAGATCCAAAACAGAAAAGGGCTGTACATAATTGAAGGGTTGTAAGTCTAAAGGGTCTAAGTGCCATTTTTATAATTTAGAGATATACGAGAAAAACAAAATAAAAAGCCCTTTGGCACTTAGACTCTACCACAACTTTATTTGTGTGTGTGTACAGTTTTAAAAGAAATAGGCACTTGAATCCATTTTCATATTATAAGGCTTCGCACTTAGATTGTATTTTGATAAAAATATAGATTTTTGATTTTTTGGCACTTAGACCCTTTAGACTTACAACCCTTCAATTTCTGAGTTTCTTTTAACAAATCATCTTAATTTAGTAGATATTTTAGACTCATAAAGTGAACAAAGTAAAAGGAAACAAAAACTAAAAATGAAATATATACCTACGAATAAACAATCCACTTTTGAATAAGCTAAGGGATGTGTTGGGAAAGTATACTTTTTGATGTGTTTTATGCTGAATTAACATCACTGAAAAATTTGTTGTCAAACAAGTGGAAAAATTATTAATAAAATCAAATCTCAATGGCATGTATGTACACAAAGTCAAATTAAGGGCTCGGTGTCAGAAAAAAATCATTTTCATGTCCTTTTTAATCGTTTGGCATCGCAGCCATCCTTCGATAAATTTCATACTCTCACGTAACAGATAGGGAACATGCACACGCATTAAGAGGCAACATTTTGACCATAGACTATTAACGTTTACCGTCTAATCGTAAATTAATATTTCAAACCACATAATTAGGCCTATTCTGCAACATCTGTTATTCTGCTATGGATTTTCTGTTATGAATCGTAAAAGATTTCCATCTTAAAAGATCTTTTATAATTGGTATTCAGGGGCTCGAACTTTTATAAAAGTCTGTTATGCAACTTCGAAAACGAAATCTGTTATGAAACTGAACTAAATCTGCTATCATAATCAGCTGTGATTAAATAAAATAATTCATCTGACAAAATTAAAATGGATGACGAACAAAAAAGTAATCTCTTCTCTTACACATTATTGGTGTCCTCTACTCTACTTACATATACATATGTTTATATAATACTCGTATGTGTGTAAATATATTTTCTTTCATTTGTCTCATTTTAAAAAGATTTCGTTGACGAAATAAAAAATATATCGTCGTCGTTCTATGAAACGTCCATTCTTAACAAAAATTTAATTTAATTCTTATTTAATTCATTCCAGATCAGCCATATTTGCAAAATATTGTATTGCACAATGGTATATCAATTTTTCATTGATATACTCGTATCTGTGTATGTATTGAAATCTTTTATGATAAAAGTCACAGAAGTTTGTCTTTTATTCTTTTATGATTTTTAACAGATTTCGTAACAGATTTTGGCATGCTGAATACCAAAAATGCTATTCGTAAAAGATTTTTTCTATGTTCGAACGTTTGACAGTTCATAAAAGTTTTCTTAGCAGATTTTATAACAGATTTTAGCGTGCTGAATACCAAAATTAAAATTCATAAAAGATTTGTTGACAGCTCAAACATTTGTATGGAAATTCATAGCAGAATAACAGAATAGAAGAATAAAAGATCTCGCCGAATAGGCCTAAATGTTGACTCTTGTGAAAATTTACCATAAAATGAACAAATATCACCGAACACATTCTCGAATAATCACAACCTGCCAACCTCACGAAAAATAATGCGAGAAACAGATTGGCACAGCAACTTCAACAGCAACTTTGACAACCACATCACTCTTTTTAGAGCCACTGGTTTTAAATGGCTTTGATTACATTAACACAGCAACTTCGACATCGACATAAACGTTAGACCTAAACCCTAAATTCGATGTGGCTGTGCAAATGCTACCAACTTTTAAGGCGAAATTTGTCAGTATTATCAACACTCAAATGAAAATGTGACAACCATCTTTTTGTTTCGTCTATTTATTTTGGTTTTGACAATGGAAGAATTACTAAAAACAAATTAATTTTAGTACGACAAATGGCGCAAGTTGTATACATTGATGCAATTCACGTTAATTTTTATCAAAAACGGCAAATTCATTTCTATTTTGATTATAAATGCTGTCAAAAACGCTGTTCACGTTGTAATCTATTTCACAAGACTTTTGATGTTGAAGTTTTCGTTGCTGTTAAAGTTGATGTGTTAATCTGTTTCTCGCATAAAACTTTTGCAACCAATTTGAGTGTCACTGTAATCCAGATGCTCCAAAACTTTATCAGCACTATTATGTGCACTCTTATTACTGCCTAGTTTATACGCACTATTCCTTTGTTGTTGTTTACTGTGTAAAATGTTACTGCGCTGCCTATACATTTCCCAATAAAAAACGACTATTATGAAGGCGACCACGGTGCCGTATGACAGTATAAATATAATATAACATCTAAAATACCGGAAGTGGCAGAACGTAAAATATTTTGGCTCAACTTTCCTTTAAAGTCGCACGAATTTTCACACGCGGAAAGTTTTCTTTGATAGATTAGCACTTATAAACAACAAATATCGCAATCTTAAAGTGAGGAAACATTTATAACTATTTTTAATTAATTTTTAAAGTTTTACTTTTTCATACAAATTGAACACAATAATGGCTGCGATCCACATGAAAAACTTTTTTTTTTCTTTATTTTGACGTTTCTCCTCTCTTTCTTAAGGTTCAGTGATTTTATACGCGAGTTACAAAGGTACAAATGCCGATCCCCATGACATCAGAAGCCAACACATATAGTCCACAAATCATCTCTATTAAAATTCCAATGAAGCAGCCAGACATAAACAATGATGCAAAATCAATAACGAAGTCAGCATAATTCGACGATCGTGGGATCATCTCATCCAGCATCAACAAAATAACAAAGTCAGCATAATTCGATGATCGTATGATCATCTCATCAGGCACATTAGTCTTAAGCATTATTTTGTATCTTAGCTTTAAGTCAGTTCTTATTCACATCTCAAATAAAGAGGATCTCTGAAGATCCATTTCAATCTTTAATAATTCGTTGCGTTTTCATTTGTCCCTCCACGTTGAAGGAGAAGAATATATTTATATATTTTTTTCGAATCCCAGAGGATTTGCAACATAACTCGCACTGTTTTTTGAGATATTCTTGAAATTTATTGTTTTCGTTTGTATTTTTTTTAGGAAATTATTCATTTATTTAAGGGAAATTTTGGGGAAATTTCCTTTTTTCGAATTTGAATATTTAGAAACAATAATATTTACAATATTTTGGAAGTACAAAAGAAACTTTGCGGGCACCCAACGTCGCACCTACCTCAAATCCTATAGTGAGCCCAAGCAGGGGGGTTGCAGGGGGGCAGCATGCCCCCCATACATATCTCACTGTTTATGCGCCATAATGCTGGATGCTAGCACTGATGCATTTATGTAAGTATGTAAGCAAAAAACAAGAAGTAGTCTTAGTAATTTTCAATTTTCTCACGAACTAAAAGACATAAAATCATTCGGTTTTTTGTGTTCGATTCAGAATAGATAGTAACATTGAATACATAAACCAATTCAGCACTTTAATTTACAATTTCGCCAAAAAAATTGAGTCAAACAAAAAGTGAGGTTAAAACCGAAAAGAAAATATTTTTTTTTAGGATTTAGGGGGGTTTCCTCACTCTAATATTTTAACCCTGTTCTATTGAGACCCATACCTAACTGTGAAAAAAAATCAACACTATACTCGCTCGACCTTAAAGGAAAGTCGCCCCAATATTTTTTTTTATTTTGCTATTGCTAGTTGGTTATTTTGTTTGCCATTAGCGTGTTATATATTAGTTTAATGGCCGATTTCACGAAGAACTTTTAATCATTTAACAGGCTTCTAAACCTTAAAATGAGATGTTTTGGTTTCACCAAGATTAAACAAGCTTTTAAACACCTTTATAAACTAAATGCCCATTTTTGGTTCATTTAATTTTAAAAGTGTCATTGAAATGTCATCAGGTGCAGCGGATATAGCAGCTCAAATTTTTGTTTTACATTTTTGAAATACAAAATTAATAGCTGAACAAATTGCGACTTTGCATGTTAATAATAATATTTTAATAATTGGCTTTTAACTTAAAATAAATAAATACATTCATCCGACGAGGAAGAGCAACAAATAGTTTTTTGCCGTGCAAAAATATTCCGGGTTCACAGGAATCCATTCTCCGACTATGACTATATTGATTTCAAATGAGGTTCTGACTTTCCAAAGCATATGTGGATCGAATTTGTTTGTTCGTCATTTGGAAACTAAAACTAACCGAAAGAAACCCGTCAGTGCATTAAATTAAGTGATTTTTACTTTACGATTTTATGCCACAGGATCTTTCTAAATCTTTTTTTTTTGCATTTCTTGGCATTTGTTTCAACAAATAATGCTTTCTCTTTTTTTCTCATACATTTAGCTTATCAGAAAGAAAAAACCTATTTCTTTTTCCAGGGATGTACAGAGGACTCAATTTTAACAAAAAATCCCCAAAAATGTCCCTTTTATAGATTGGTGAAACTCGAAAGATTTAAGAGTCTGATAAAATTTAAGAGGATTTTTGATAAAAGTGGTTTTAGAGTTTGTTTATGAAATTGGCCATAAGTAAACTAAAATTGTGAAATCAAGTCTCCAAAAAGTAAAAATAATAAAAAACTACAATGAATAATTTAAAAAATATTGTGCTTGCCAGTCTTTTGCATACTAAACTGAGAACTGAAACGACATTCCTTCAGTTTAATTAAATTGTGATTTAAATTGTCTTTGTTTTGTGTTATTTTTGTTAATTTTAAATCCGCTTTGTCAATAAAAACGAATGAAATTTCGTCCAAAAACGGATTTGTTCCAGTTATATGATGATTAATAGTCGATCCCAAATTCGACCAAGTCATCTGCCTGCAACACAATTTCTTACCAACGATGCAATTCGAATTAAAAAATAAAACGAAGAAAGTAGAATAGCAATCCAGTTGCTAGCACCATTTATTCGAAAACAAGAACAACTCTTAATACTCGTCTTCGCAAGGAGTATGTGCATAATGAACGTGATGTTGCTTTGATTGGACGTAAATACAACCATGAGCACTTGGGAGATGATGCAAGTTTAATTTTACAAGTATGCAATGGAAGTCATCCATTCTCAAAGTCACTGGAATCCGCTAAGAAGCCAGCTATCATAGTTGGTGCTGATTTATTGGAGCGTGCCGATGGCGCTGGAATCTATGTCACTATTCATTCCTATGCCAAGAAATTAAGCAAACCAGTAAGTTTTTTTTAATAGTTTTGAAAAATTGTCGAAATAATTAATTTTTTTTTGTTTAAAAGAACAGGAATGTCTTTAATGTGTTGCAAACTAATGCCTGAGTGGCTGGAGCTTTGGATATTGGTTGTCAGCCCGGCTCAACGAAAAGTATTGTTCTTGTAAGGAGTCGATGGTGGTGCCGTTATACTTATACTGAAGGTCGTGCCCAGCAGACACTTGTCGCTGTATCACCTCTGGATATGGAAAATCATCAGAGCTTTGTGCGCTTGTCGAACATTTGGCTGCGGTAAGCTATTAATTAGATTTATTATATTACATTGAATATTTTCTACAGGCAAAATTTATTGAAAGCACAAATGTCGACATCAAACAGAAAGGTCTGAAGGACTACTTCATGACAAATGTAATTTCAAGGCTAAGTGCGTAACCGCCGTCAAAAAGAGTAGCAGTCCAAGGCAGCCACGGCTCAATAAACAGTGAATATTGTAAGATCAATTAATTATATTGTTAATGCCATACATTTTAGAAATAATATTCAATAATTTAATTTTTATTACTTCGCTTTAAATTTTACTTCAAAATAAATAAAGAATTAAAATAGTATTAAATAAAAGTTAAAAAGTTAACACTTAATATTAATTGCTGAATAAGCTCTCAATTTAAACTTAACGAAGTATACTTAGGTTCTTGAATTATAATTTAAAATCAGAAGGACTACTAGTCGTTGAGATCTCGAATAAACCACAAGTTGCAGCAAGTGATTAAAAATAATAAAATATATACGAAATTAAAAACAGTTTTTTTTTTTACTGTATTTCGATTAACTTGAAAGAAGTGAAAACTATCACAAGAAACATTGGTGCCGAAACCCGGGGAATTTTAGATTCCCACCATAAAATTCACCTCGAAGCAACCTAAGAAAACATTGCACTAATATTGATTCGGATGAACATCAGAACGAACGAGAATTTGCCCTACAAAGTTCTCATAAACAAAAAAAACCTGGTAACATTCATATACTGATTTATTAACTCATATTTTCAGTGCATTTCATACAAAGAGAAAATATCTGAGTCATCAAAATTATATATATATATATATATATATATATATATGTACCTGAAAGCTTTTTGTCATCGTTTTCGTTGATGACTTACAAATCATAAAAACACAAATAATCATATACAGATGTCTCATCTCCATACAAAAAAATGTCCTAAGAAATTTTTTCAGCAGACAAACTTTAGCAGACAAAGATACAAAAATCAAGAGCGACAAGAGAACTACAATGACCACAATGTAGGAGAGCGAAAAATGTATCTTTTCATTGGGTAAGCGACTAAGCGTTCTCTTGTTCTCATCAAAATTTATAGCACAAACAAATCGTACCAGACACAGCGCATCCCTTTCCCACAGGGGTTATATTATTTCTGTTCTACTTTTTCTTATTATATTTTGTCATTCGTAGAATTTCTGTGTGGATGGATGTTGTTTTTGTTTTTATATTTGCCTTTTCCTGTGTTCCTTTATTGGTTTTGGTGGCTGGTGCATGCCGCGGCGACTCCTTGGCTGGTGTTTTTGTTTTTTTTTTTTATTTTGATTTCTTGTGAGGGTATTGCACTTTTTGGTATGAATTTTCTTGTTTGGATTTTGGCAATATCTTTTCGTTTTCAAGTGTATCTGCTTTGGGTTATTACACTTTTTATTCGCGAGTAATTAATCAAAAAACTATAAAGAAAAAAAGAAAACGAGATGAAGATGAACGCGACGAAGACAACGATTACGAACGTTTAGGGAGAGATGATATAGCCGAACTGTCAATCGAGTCGGCGAAGTAGGGCGAATTAAAAGTGTAATAGCAGCGACAATAGGCGTTGCCACCACAGCTAGCTCAACGGGGGTGGGTTCACCAATTAATTTAATTGTGGGGAATTAAGTTTTTGGATTTCGATTGAATACTCAATCGAATTAATATAAATATATTAATTGCAGGTCCGTATACACGATTTGAAAATAATAAAAAAAGGGCGCCAGCAATTTTTTTTTTTTTGAATTAAGGAAATTGCAAACCTTTGAAGCGGAAATCGACGATGCCAAATTATTATGAGGAAAATAATAACACTAAGTTTTAATCCCAAATAGGGAGTTGAAAAAAAATTATATTTAATTTTTAACAGTTTGGGAAACCTTTAAATATAGGGTAAAAACCCAAAATCTTTTCATACGATAGAAATGGAACAAAGTAAAACAAAATACGTAAGATGAACCGCTAACGCTCGGTCCCGAATTATTCAAACGGAAAATTTTAAAGACACGGGGCGCGAGTTCCGCAATTTCGGAAATGAACGGGGGCAAAAGCCAAACGATTCTTTTTCTTTTGCAACTAAAATGCACTTTACACGCAAAAAAAATTTGTACCAAAAAATTTAACCACCAAACAATTTTCAATATACTTAGCTTTTTTTTTTTTGTCTATTTCTCCTTCCTTTAACCAAAGTGAACTCTCCTCCACTAATTTTTCCTCAATCCAGATTTTGTATCCTCCTTTTTTTTTGACTCAAAGTTTCCAGAATGATCTCAAAAAAAAATCCTCTTCCTTTTCCCAAAATTTTCCTTTTTTATATATATATCTTCGCTTTTTTTTTTTCTCCAACTAATCGGTAATGAGCTCTGCTCTCTAGCTTTATCAAAACCAAAGTGAACTTCCAGACACTTTTTCGTGCCTGGATGATCTCTTATTTTTCAGCGACCCCAGTGCTTTCGGCCAATGAGCGACCGTGGGTTTCGGTCACGTCATCTTTCAGCAACACTCAGCAAATTTGCGTGAGTGAGCCAAACGCAGTTGAAACCCAGCGGCCTTCCTACTCGCACTTTAAAAACCCACAATTTTTGCCAGTCATCATGGAATTCGCCGACCCTTGGTTTTCCATCCAGGAGTGGCGAATCCGATGAACGCATTCAGCTGTCTGACCGATTTTTTTTCTACAAACTAAAAAAGAAAACTTTCGGAATTAGAAGAGGATTTTTTTCTCAGGTGCCGTGCATTTTTCCCCTCGAGTTTAGATTTAGGTAGTTCTTTTGGGAAACTTAGTGGAGGATCATCTCAAAACTAAAATGAGGAAGGCGAGATAGGCAATAATATTTTATTTCGCGGATACTCTACTTCGTTTGACTTTTGCGCAGATTTGGGGGACACCTAAAGGGACTTGCCGTTAGCGTTCCATCTTTTACAACCAATAACACAATTAGGGTGGGCGTTTAGCCATTATGTAAGCAAATATCATCCAGTATGTTGCAATCCACTCTCGTTTTCATTTCTATTGGGATCAGATCTAGGTTGTTGAACGTCGGTCGATTTCTTATCCACGTTAAGGCTGTGACCACTTTAAGGGCCACTAAGTGTCATCCATCTTGTTTCTTCAAAGTACTGAGAGAGTGTACCAATGGCTGATGGACCATGGTTGCCCTACTCTCTCCCAGTATTTTGAAGGAAACACCTGTATGAAAAGAATAAAAAGGTGGGAACAAGGATTGGGAATGCCATAAAGAATAGTTTTTGTCACGGCGATTTCTTACCGTGACAAACTCCACCCTTTCCTCCCTGGAAATGATTTTACTTTTGGTAAAAGTAAACCATTTCCTGTGGAACAGCTTGGTAAGGAAAAAGGAAGAAAAACCATCAGACCAAATATGGTAGTCTATTCAAAAAGAGATACGCAAGCAAGAAAAAAAAAAATCAAAAGTTAAAAAATTACTTTACTTGGGACTTTAGACTCAATCATTTTCGAGTGAATTATTAAAAGGTTTGAGATCTTTAGTGTGCCAAGTGCCACGATCTTTTCCATTTTCGTCTTCAAGGACATAAGTCCAAGGAGACAGTCTTTTTCGAATTTTGAATGGCCCTATGTACTTAGGAGCCAATTTAGCTGCATAGTAATTAGCGGCGTCTGACAAAACAAAGTTTCTTCTCCATACAATATCATTCGTAAAGTATTGTACGTCTCTCCTCCTGAGGTTGTAGGTTTCCGCTGACTTTTTTGTCGCAACCTGAATTTTCTTAGCTATATCTGCCCTAAGTCTCCTAAACCTTTCACCTATATTTTCAGTTAAGTTACATCTATCCGTGTCAATTATGTGGTCACTGGGGAGTACATCCTCTCTCCCACTTGTTGACATCTCCTTCCCGAAGTTTGCGTAATATGGGGTTACGCCTAAAACCTCATGCTGAGATGTCCGAATAGCACAAGCAACTTTGGCTAATTGAGCATCCCAAATACGGTGGTTCTCAGAAACATAAGCCCTCAACGTAGTTTTGATTATCTGATTTATTCTCTCAGCCGGGTTGGCCTGTGGGTGGTAATGGGGGGTAAATCTAATTTTTGAAGAGTATTCTTCACATAATGCCTTCAGCTCTCTACTACGGAATTGAGGACCATTGTCACAAATGACGATCTTTGGGACTCCAAAAAGAAGGAAAACGTTGTCCTCCAATTCCTTGCATATCGATCTTGCTGTTGCGGATCTCAACGGAAATAAAAGTGGGAATTCTGTCAGATAATCAACAACCGTGAGTATAAAAATGAATCCCTTACTAGACTTGGGTAAAGGACCCACCAGATCTATGCTAATCATTTCCCATGGTGAAGAAACCCCTATCCTCTCTGTCATAAGACCGGCTGGTTTATCGTTTACTGGTTTCACTGATTGACAAGTGCTACATCTCCTAACGTACCTAGTAACATCTCCTCTCATCTTCGGCCAATAGTATTTAGATCCTACCCTAGCGAACGTCTTTCTTACTCCCATATGTCCGGCCAATGGACTATCATGACACTCCTTGAGTATAGTTAACCTATCTTTCCTACCTATAACTAACTTCCATTCCTCATTATTCTCATGAACTATTAAGTGATTTGATTTAACATACTTAAACAGGCGACCGTTCTCGACCCTCCATGCTGGATAAGCTAATGGGTTCGACTCAACACTTGAAATCATTTTTTCCACCCAAGGGTCCATATCCTCTTCCGAGATCTCGGCCAACACCGGAACTCCTCGAGACAACATGTCAGGCACGACATGATCTTTCCCTTTGCGATGAATGATCTCATAATCAAATTGTTGTAACCTAACAGCCCAGCGAGCTAACCTACCCTGTGGGTCTTTGAGGTTACTCAACCAGATTAACGAGTAGTGATCGGTTACGACTGTAAATCGAACACCTTCGATGTACGGTCGCAACTTCTCAACTGCCCACAGGACGGCTAAACATTCCTTTTCCGTTGTCGAATAGTTCCTTTCTGACCTATTCAACGACCTGCTTAAATAGCAAATCACTTTTTCTCCATCATCAAAGTTTTGAGATAGAACAGCACCAATGCCAAAATCAGATGCATCTGTCTGTACTACAAAAGGCAGCTTATAATCGGGGCAAGTTAAAATTGGTGCGGTAATGAGGCACTCTTTCGATCTCCTAAAACTATCCTCACATTCGGGTGTCCAGATGAATCTTTTAGATTTTTTGAGTAAATCCGTTAAAGGCCTAACTAAACTAGCAAAGTTTGGTACGAAGCGTCTATACCATGAGACAGTTCCTATAAAGCTCCTAACCTCCTTAACATTTCTTGGTGCGGGTATATTGACCATGCTCTCTACTTTTTCCGGATCCACATGTAATCCGTTCCTATCTACTACATATCCTAAGAACTTAAGTGATGGTCTACAAAAGTGACATTTGTCACGCCCTACTTTTAATCCTACCTCTTGTAATCTTTGTAAAACTTCTCTAAGTATCTCTAAGTGCTTTTCAAAAGTGTCTGAGATGATAATTATATCATCCAGATAAACGAAGACGTAAGGTTCAAGCTCAGGACCTAGTACACTATCTATGAATCTCTGCCAAGTGGCAGGTGCGTTATGTAAGCCAAAAGGCATACGCTTGAATTGAAAAAGACCCCTATTTGGTACTGTAAAGGCCGTAAACTTCTTAGATTCCTCTGCCATAGGAATCTGCCAGTAGGCCGACTTGACGTCCAAAGATGTCAAAAATTTTGCGTTCCTAAGCTTATCTAATATTGATGAAATTATCGGTAACGGGTAAGCATCTCTTTCCGTTACTTGATTCAATTTACGGTAATCTACACAAAACCTAAAAGTACTATCTTTTTTTTTAATCAAAACAATTGGGGAGGCCCAAGGACTATTTGATTTTTCAATAACGTCGTCATCTAACATTTCCTTAAGGGATTTGTCGATGTGAATCTGCATCGCAGGCGAAACCGGATAATATCTTTGCTTAATGGGGTCCGATGAAGTCCTGATTACATGTTCTACTTCACTTGTTTTCCCTAAACCCTCAGGTATATCTCTAAACAAATCATCAATTAGATTACTTAGTTTCCCTTTCTGCTCATTGTTCAAATCCGATTCTTCTATAATCGATGTAATTCCGACCGAAGCCACCATGTCTTGGTTTGAAAAGCTCCACATGCGAGATCGAAGATCCGGAACGATTCCCGATTGTGCCCAAAAGTCAGCACCTAATATCATCGCATGTGGAAGTGAGGGAATGACTAAGCATTCAATCAGAATTGACCTGTTTTCGATAACTATTGGTACATTTACCACACCCAAAACTCCTATTCCCGCACCATCTGCTAAACAAACCTGCCTAACCTCACTTGTCTCTAAATGTAAACCTAAGTCTTTTACAATTTTCCATCCGTCCCTACAAATTATCGTTCGCGACGCTCCTGAATCTAACAATCCTAAAATCTTCACTCCATAGATATTGATCCCTAAATATGGCCGTCTATCATCTCCACTTGTCTCTAATGTGAAACCTAATCGTACTCTATCCACCAGCCGGTCGTCAGCAGGCGACCTCTCTAAATCCGCCGGCGCTCTTGCCCTGCTGGCCCAAGAGTCCGCTGCCCGTTTCCCGAGCATCGACGACATTCACGACGTGTTGTACCTGTGGCCCCACATCCAAAACAACGCCTAGGAGCGGAACAGGTATTAGAAAAATGGCCTTCCCGATTGCAATTGAAGCAGCGAACGATCCTATTAGGCGGCGGGCCATGATTAGCAGCGACTGTTGCTGTTACTTCCCGAACTGAAGCAACGTAGGCAACATCAGGTTCTAAAGCTTGTCTTGAACGATTGTTAGGAGGAGGGACGAATGCTTCTACATTGGTCCGAATTGTTTCCAGTTTTCTTCCTAACGCGACCAGTTCGTTAACCGATTTTATATCGGCCAACCCAAGCTGCGTTTGGTAGAAAGGCGCAATATTTTTTTGTAAAATAGCTAGTTTCCTTCTTTCTGACAAGGGTTCCGAGAGTCTCTTGAATAGGGTTTGCATCAACGCAATATACATTCCCATAGACTCATCCTTTCCTTGAGTACGTCGCCTAATTTCGTCGAGCAGAAGATCATCGTAATTGGATGGTAGAAACTCCAATTTCAATTCTCTAACAAGTTCCTGCCAAGTAAAAATTGAGTCTCTAATTGCTCTAAACCATAGAAGTGCCTTCCCAGTGAAAAGATCGACAGCTGATTTGAAAAGTCGCGCCTCCGAAACGTCCCTTGATTCCCTTAATTCCTGAACTCTTTCTAGGAATGAATTCACCGATGAGCCACATCGCTCACCGGAGAACTTCACACCCCACTTTTCAATTTTTTCAGTACGCTCAGAGTGCCGGTCGCAGGCTTCGACTGGTTTCTCAACAGCTTCCACCTGCCGTTGACACTCAGAACTCGCATTGTTTTCAGATCCAGTTGGCAACGCTACCAAGACTGGTGATGACGCAGAATGTGTTCCTTTTTCTTTTTCATTTTCCTTTTCAATTCTTTCTTCCTCTTCCCCCTCGGTTAGTGTTGCCAAAAGCAACAAAACCTCTCCCCGCAAATCAGCCATTTCATTTACCTCATCAGCTGATTCAGCCTTTGCTCTACCAATCCTACCAATTGTCCATTCTATTTTTGTCCTAATCTTTAAAAACTCCATAGACTTAGGATTTTTCGGAGGTTCCTTCAAAAGGTTCTTAATGTCCACTATTTTTGTCCTAATTGCTTTTAAATCCTCATCGTATGAAAACGGATACTTATAAGATTCAGTCCCAATTGTATGGTTAAGCTCTAACGTCAGTGATGCTCTAAGAGTCCTCCTCATATCATCGACCGAACCTTCCTTAAGTCCACGAGCCTTAATCTCGTATGCGAGTTCATCTTTCGAAAGTCGATAAATATTCATCTCGAGGTTTTTCCAATATCAAAAGAAAGTAAAAACGATGACAAGCTAAATGAATAATAACCAAAAGACTCAAAAAAAAACCAGGTAGAATTCCGAAAGAAAGTCAAAACAAGAGTCCAAAAAAAAACTCAATAATCAAGATAAAAAAAAATTGAATTTCAACTTTTCAACTCACAATTCTAACAAAATATCACACAAAAAATATTATTGTAAAGTAAAATAAAACAATCAGATACAAAATCAAAACTTGGTATGGTCACCCCAAGAGTATAGTCACACCGAAGTTTAGGCCAAAAACTTTTATCCACAAAATATTTCCCACTGCACCAAAAAATTCAACGCGGTCAAAAATCTCCCAACAGCAACTCCGCTTTAAAAGGAAGAATCCTTTCAATTTTCCAATTTTACGGACCTACACCAAGCCAAAAGTAATTACGAACAGCAATACTAATTAAGTCTAAAATGAGCAATATTCACAATCTCTTTTCCACAAAATTTATTATATTTTATATATTTATATATTAAACACTCAAAAAAAAACAACAAGAATTAAATCCACTTTTCGAAAGAACAATAATAGAAACACCCTCTACTTTTTTTTGTAAAACCACTTCACTAAATCGCAGCAAAAATATATTTCTCACAATGACAATAAAACAAACAGAATCAAAACTCGAAAGGAAATTCTAAATCAAAATATGTATAGGCCAAAAACAACGACAGATTCGCACCGAGACAGATTTTTAAAAAGGGTAGGTATGTATTTATATGTATATATATATATATATGTATATATGTATATGGATGAATATCAATATATATATATGAAATTAAAACAAATTATGATTCTATCTTTTTTTGTTAACGTATGAAATTTGGAGTTCAATAAAAAAATATAAAAACAACAACTTACTTTCAATCCACACTGTTTTTTTTTTTTCAAGTTTGTTTGTTCGTTTGTATGTATGTATGTACTGGTGTATATGGGTAATCCAAAGATAATCACCAACCAACGGAAGCAACGGATTCAACGGGACTCGAAAGAACTGCACCAAATTTTATTCAATTTAATTAATTACCACCAGATAAAACGAATTAATCTTCAAAAGGATTATTAGGGTAGATCATGAAATAAAATAGAAAAAACAAGAAAAGTAAAATATTACCACAGATTAATCAAAAATTTAAACTTCCCTAAACACAACGAGAATGACACCACAAGCACAGTCACTAGACAATCAATCAATTTTTTGATGGTTATGGATATTTTTTTGTTTCACCGCGCAGAATCGATTAAGTTATATTTATCACTTGTATAAATCGAAAGGCCCCACGTTGGGCGCCAATTATTACACTTTTTATTCGCGAGTAATTAATCAAAAAACTATAAAGAAAAAAAGAAAACGAGATGAAGATGAACGCGACGAAGACAACGATTACGAACGTTTAGGGAGAGATGATATAGCCGAACTGTCAATCGAGTCGGCGAAGTAGGGCGAATTAAAAGTGTAATAGCAGCGACAATAGGCGTTGCCACCACAGCTAGCTCAACGGGGGTGGGTTCACCAATTAATTTAATTGTGGGGAATTAAGTTTTTGGATTTCGATTGAATACTCAATCGAATTAATATAAATATATTAATTGCAGGTCCGTATACACGATTTGAAAATAATAAAAAAAGGGCGCCAGCAATTTTTTTTTTTTTTGAATTAAGGAAATTGCAAACCTTTGAAGCGGAAATCGACGATGCCAAATTATTATGAGGAAAATAATAACACTAAGTTTTAATCCCAAATAGGGAGTTGAAAAAAAATTATATTTAATTTTTAACAGTTTGGGAAACCTTTAAATATAGGGTAAAAACCCAAAATCTTTTCATACGATAGAAATGGAACAAAGTAAAACAAAATACGTAAGATGAACCGCTAACGCTCGGTCCCGAATTATTCAAACGGAAAATTTTAAAGACACGGGGCGCGAGTTCCGCAATTTCGGAAATGAACGGGGGCAAAAGCCAAACGATTCTTTTTCTTTTGCAACTAAAATGCACTTTACACGCAAAAAAAATTTGTACCAAAAAATTTAACCACCAAACAATTTTCAATATACTTAGCTTTTTTTTTTTTGTCTATTTCTCCTTCCTTTAACCAAAGTGAACTCTCCTCCACTAATTTTTCCTCAATCCAGATTTTGTATCCTCCTTTTTTTTTGACTCAAAGTTTCCAGAATGATCTCAAAAAAAAATCCTCTTCCTTTTCCCAAAATTTTCCTTTTTTATATATATATCTTCGCTTTTTTTTTTTCTCCAACTAATCGGTAATGAGCTCTGCTCTCTAGCTTTATCAAAACCAAAGTGAACTTCCAGACACTTTTTCGTGCCTGGATGATCTCTTATTTTTCAGCGACCCCAGTGCTTTCGGCCAATGAGCGACCGTGGGTTTCGGTCACGTCATCTTTCAGCAACACTCAGCAAATTTGCGTGAGTGAGCCAAACGCAGTTGAAACCCAGCGGCCTTCCTACTCGCACTTTAAAAACCCACAATTTTTGCCAGTCATCATGGAATTCGCCGACCCTTGGTTTTCCATCCAGGAGTGGCGAATCCGATGAACGCATTCAGCTGTCTGACCGATTTTTTTTCTACAAACTAAAAAAGAAAACTTTCGGAATTAGAAGAGGATTTTTTTCTCAGGTGCCGTGCATTTTTCCCCTCGAGTTTAGATTTAGGTAGTTCTTTTGGGAAACTTAGTGGAGGATCATCTCAAAACTAAAATGAGGAAGGCGAGATAGGCAATAATATTTTATTTCGCGGATACTCTACTTCGTTTGACTTTTGCGCAGATTTGGGGGACACCTAAAGGGACTTGCCGTTAGCGTTCCATCTTTTACAACCAATAACACAATTAGGGTGGGCGTTTAGCCATTATGTAAGCAAATATCATCCAGTATGTTGCAATCCACTCTCGTTTTCATTTCTATTGGGATCAGATCTAGGTTGTTGAACGTCGGTCGATTTCTTATCCACGTTAAGGCTGTGACCACTTTAAGGGCCACTAAGTGTCATCCATCTTGTTTCTTCAAAGTACTGAGAGAGTGTACCAATGGCTGATGGACCATGGTTGCCCTACTCTCTCCCAGTATTTTGAAGGAAACACCTGTATGAAAAGAATAAAAAGGTGGGAACAAGGATTGGGAATGCCATAAAGAATAGTTTTTGTCACGGCGATTTCTTACCGTGACAGGGTAGGTATAGAAAAATGGAAATGGATTTTGTATGTTATGTAAGTAGGCTATGTTGATTTGCTTATAACTTGAGAATTATTGATTAGATCTTTAAGGACAAGCACTTAAAATAAAGGTAAAATTTCTAGTTTTATTATAAGAAAAATGAAATTTGAGATTTAGATTAAGCTTTTTCTTTATATGCCAGCCGATGTTTAGCTACTTTCTTTCAAACAATCGAAATATATGCAAAATTATTCTCTCTTTCAAATCAAAATGCATTCGTGTGACTTTGTATTCTGCAGGAAGTTTGTACTCGTAGGTACATTAGACTGGGCCAAAAATTAAATTCCCTACAAAAAAGGTCTAATTGAAAATTTTCGTCAGACAAGCCGTTTTTGAGTAATTAAGCTTAATAAATTGTTATTTTTCGTTAGTTACAAAATTCCAAATTAAAAAAGTAAAATCGAAGAAAAATAACAATTTATTAAGCTTAATTACTCAAAAACGGCTTGTCTGACGAAAATTTTCAATTAGACCTTTTTTGTAGGGAATTTAATTTTATATAAAAGTAAGTCAAAATGAATTTTTTTACTTCAATGTTTTGTCAGTTCTGACGCAAAACATGAAATTATGACTAAAAATCAAAATTAGCGATGATAGCCCTCTTAAAATTGATATAAAGGGCTCAAACTTTTACGAAAAACTTTTTTTGTCATTCTGAATGATATTCTCGATATATCTTTCAAAAAAAAAAAAAATAGTCAATTTTTTTGGCCCAGTCTAAGGTACATTATTTATGTTTCTGTTTTGTTTATTTTTTTGGAGATTTTATGTAGACAGAATCCTCGTCTCAAGAAAGAAGAACGGCATTAGCAAGAAGGTTAGGTATTAGTTTTTAAGTTTCTTTACTTCTTTTTTTTAGCTTAGTACATGTATAGATCTGTGGTCACAAGGAAAAGCTGCTAAAGTCTTTTTTACTAATTTTTCAGGAGAGCAGTTTAAAGTTTTTAACAAACGCGTGAAATTACAAATTACTATATTGGGCGATTGAAAACCCCGTTCAGGTTGAAACAAAAATTTTAATAAAGATAATTTTACTCTTTCTTAGTTAAAAATTGAAATTAATTACCTGCAGTTTAGTTGTTTTTCCATTTTAAAGAAATTTTTAATAAAGAAAAATATATTGTTTTTAGCAGAGAATGAGAACCAACTTTGAACGTTTAGATAGAATGAATGAAAATACAAAAAAAAAACAACAAACTTTTCATCATGCATTGTAAATTAATTAGAAACAAATCAAAAATTGAAAACCAAAATTAAAAAAAGTGTTTTTTTTCTTCATCGTCACTTCTTTAGTCTGATTAAATGTTGATTTCGTTGGAACTAGTTCTGAGATTTTTATAAAAATAACTAAAATCTGGATTTATGTATTGTAATAAACCCAAAAGATCTTTTTCTTATCTGGTCCTGCTGGGCTACTTTTATCTTAGATTAAAATCCATAGCAGGTTGCGCATGTGTCTAGTTTGGAAACTTTTAATTTTAAATTCAGTGTTCCGAATATTTTTGAATATTTGGTAAGGGTCACATGATTACAAACTTCATTTCTATACATGGAGTGATTTAAACTGCCATGAATATATATTTTTTTGATGTACCCCGACAAATCTCAAGTGGTTCGGTTGGACATGAAACTTTTGCGGCTATTGCGTTTTTAATGAAACTTTCTGTTTCAGATAAAAACATATTGTAAAATGTGGTCTTCAAATTTGTATATGTATGCCATCATATTCCAAAGCGTACTTCACTCAAATTTCACCGCGTCGCTTTCTTTGCATTGCGTTAGACAGAGTACTTCATTTGTTATTTCCTATAGTCAGAAGATTTCCTATGTTCTAGTCATAGGTTCCCAAAAACCAAAACTGGATAAATAGTTGTTTTATTTGCAAGAAAGAAATTTTGTCTCGGCAGTTGCTTCAACACAATCCAAAGGGTTTTGAAGATCTTGCATGCTTCACTTTTCCAGAAAGTGTCTTATATATTACTTTTCAATGTTCCTTAATGTCTGACGATTGTGAATCGTAGTTTTTGAACGGAATATCTAAATTTTGATCTTTTCACTTTTTGTGTGCGAAACATGAGAAGCAACAGTACTTTTTAGTATAAAATCAGGGTCTTTTAGAGAATCATCGGAATTTTTCCATTCTGGCAAATTATCATAAGTTATATTCCCTGATGCTTATATTATAATTATTATTATTTTATGAAAGCATTCACCGTTGAACTGATTTGAATTGTCTAAAATAATGGAAAACTAAAAACGTTTCTGTAGTTTTCGCAATTTTATGTGGTCATTAGTAGATATATTAACTTTTTTGTAAAACATATTTCCGGGAATTCAGAAAACGTTAACAAACTTGATTCAATGTTTTCCGTGCATTTAAAACATTTTTAAAAAAATGATAAATATATATCGTTTAACCAATTTATTTTATTCTGGTGTAAAAGATCTCGGTGTCAGTGTGATCGACGTGACACCAAACATCTAAAATGTAGGAGTTTTTCAGTTTTGTAGATTCCGATTTAAGAGAAGCTTAATTGCTTTCAAATAAAATCAAGTAAGTTTATAATACCATATCTTATAAAAACAGACTTTTTCCAAATGACATTCGGGCTACTCGTAAATTAAAATAAAATCGCTCTTATCGTCAACTCTTGATAGATAAACTAATTAAGTTACAGTTACTAACTAAAAGTATTCATCTTTTATTCTATTTCGATAACTAAGTGCTATTTTGCAGAATTTTAACATTTTCAACACATCTATTTCGTTAAGAAGATCCATGGTTTCGTTTTCTGTTAAGAAGTCACTACTCCAGTTTTATGTCTTCTAGTTTTCCTTAGAACGGGAACGGGACACCTTCCAATAAAATGAAAAACATCCCCACGTTCTGTGAGATTACACATCACACAAAGTAGCATCAATAAAGAAAACGTTGATCATAGATCATAGCTCTATAGTTCAAGAAAAGAACTTACAACTAGAGCTATTTAAATCTAATTGGAATGATGGTTATTGTTGGGATAAAAAAGAAATTTCATTCAACACATTTAACATAACAGAAATAATTACTAATAAAACTTAAAGAATATGACACCTCTAATGAAAAGCCTCTACTTTTATGGCCCTCTGAAACGTAATTTCAAACATTCGTTCGCAATATTTAAACATAACAAAGATTTATTTTCCAGTTTGGTTTGATAATACAAATGAATGTCATATGCAATGCACAAACTTGAAACCGTGATTCTGAAATGTCAAAATCATTAGTTGTGTTCAACCAGAAAGAGGTCATTGTAGAGTAGTGTAGTGCAGTGCAAGTTCATGAAAACTGTCAGAGCAAACTTAAGCAAAAACGTCATACGTCAGATCTTAAAAACATGCCTTTTTTCTAAATTTAAATTCGAAAACACAACGCGCGGACAAAATTCAAATTAATTCCTTTGCCAAATATAATCAAATAATGACATCAGCTGATTTTGACAGTTTTCACCAACCTGCACTAGCAAGTGCAAGATATTCTGAACTAATGTACACTAGTTCAGCTCAATGAACGCTAGTCAGTGTAAGTCAGTGGAGAAATTTTTTCAATGAACACCAAAAAGCTACACTTGTCTGCCCAGAGTAGTCCAGTGCAGCTGGTTGAACACAACTATTATCAACTAACTTTGAATCCGAAGTGCTTACACTACGTTGGAGGGGAATTTTCAACTTATTTTATAGTTATATTTACCCACTCATAGTTAGTTAGCTACGTAGTAACATAATTTGAATATTGAGTTATCAAAAATAAAAATGTAAACTTCTTTTTTTTAATTAAAATAAGGTTTTCTTAAAATGTTGTTCTCACTATGAGAAAGAAGAAAAAAAATGAAAAAAACCAAATATAAAAAATAAAATTCTACTAAAGGTTACAAAAATAACTATTTAAGATAAAATACAAAAAAGCATCATTTTCCTAATTTAACTATTTGAATTATTTTTACAAAATTGCAAAAGTCGTTTTTGAGAAATATATTATTTTTCTTTTTGGTCAAATGTGTGGCATGTACGCCTAAATACCAAGGACAGACAGGTGAAATTGCGAGACACACTTTCTTTTTCTTCGTCTTCTCTACCATCCTATTAACAAAATTGATCAAAATCTCGAGCTCATTTTTTCCATAACCTGCCATAATATGTATATTACAAGTAACTGCATCGTAAGTTAAAACCGGATCGGCGGAGTGTCTATATCTTCTCGGCGGTAGGCGCAAATTTTCTAGTAGGTGCCTACAAATTTTCTTGTAGGTACATATCACATAGGCATAATAGTTACAGGAAGGAATTATGTTAATAAGAACCTAGGAACATTTGTATACTCTGTATCTATTTATTAATGTCCAAATTTTTACATTATCAAACAAAAAAAAAGTTATTAATTATTTTTGTTTAATTAAAATTTAAGTTAAAATGTATCAAGGCAGGTCCTCATAGCCTTACTTAAGTATACAATTATTTAAAAGACCATCTAATACAAAAAGTTCTTAATTGATAAATGATTGTATTCAAACTATTTAAATGCTTATCTTATCTTCCTACATACAAACATATTTATGTATATATATGTACATATCGCCGCCTGAGTACTTAAATGCCCCACAGACCACTTTTTCGGGAAACTGAGTTAAAGATGCAGTTATACTAATTCGAATATTCTCTATCATTTGGCGCTATCCCCGTGTTGCTCTATCTTCATTATTAACGAAGTTACATAAAGCCAGTTTGCTCCATAGACCACTAATTTGTGGGTCCTTTTAGTGCTTATTTGCCGCATATTCAAAATTTGTACTAAGTGGGGCAATCTTTGTAGAAGAGTTCTTAAAACGTTTATTTAATGCATAAGTGCCCCATATCCACAGAAAATGGGATATAGAGCATTTAAGCTCTCATATTTATCGTAACTAAGTTACATTTTCAGTGCTTATGTGCTCTATATCCTCTATGTCTCTATATGCTTTATATCTTTTAACATGCAAGAACAACATGTGGTCCAGGTTTCTATCGGAGGTTATTTCAATAACGCAAAAGTAAGTTTTCGCTTTGACGATGGTAAAGAAAAAAGAAATCATTAAAGTTAAAAAACAATTAAGCATGGGGTAAATAGAGATGGGTGCATTCAATGCAGTCTTGTAGATTTTTTTAACGATTTAATTTAAGTATTTTTTTTTTATTTTTTACTAAAGTGGATAAAATCAAAACAGCTAAAAAAAAATTTAAATTAAAAAAAAACAATTGAAAATAAATAATACTTAATACAATGAAATGTTGACGAATTTTTATAAACAATTCCGAATTAAAAAAGACGTCTTTTTCTGGAAAATTTTAAGGACCAAAGTTAGTTTTAAGTATTTTTCATACTTTAGTATTAAAATACTTAAGCATATTCTTACTTATTTTGTTGACTTAGAAATAGTCCAATATGAGATTTAGTAAGGTATACCCACTAAATTTATAATATTTTTTGTTTTATGTTCTTATCAATAAAAATAAAATTATGAAAAATAAATAATGCCAGTGATTGTGAATTTTTTGGTTCTTCTTGCTTACATTGAATTACCTCCTTTCAGTGCACAAAAGTCCTATATCCATAGGTAATTTTCAATTTGGTTTTCATCGATTTCGCATTCGTATGGAAGAGGGTCCTATATCCATTTCTGACTTTTTTCATACTTCTATTTAAAAAAAAATAACCGTTACAGTTTTTGACTTCTTTTCTTCAAATTCCAACAAAGATATTTTCAAAAAATGTATATTAAAATTCAAACATTATATTTCTCAAGAAGAAAGTAAGGAAATTATTTTTTAAACCTTAAAATTCGTTTTCTGGGGAACAATTTTTTTGGATATGGGGCATTTAAGTACTCAGGCGGCGATATGTACTGTACATAAGTAAAAAATTTACAAACTAATTTCGTTTCCTGCTAGGTATACCTACATATATGTACTAAACAAGCTCTTGTCCAAAATCTTGAAATTTATAATAATAAACCCAAAAAAAAAAGACCTAGGTATCTTCCTACCTACATTACTATAAAAATATAATATACATATATATATAATATTCCTGGACTCTTACGATATAGAAAAGGCGAATGTAACTACATAATTACGCAACAAAAATGTGCCCTTTATTAAAATCAACCTCAGACGAATGAAAAAAAAATTAAATAAAGAAATTCCTTCCGTCTTTTAAACTGTGTACAAATACATAACTACCGACGACACAGTTTATTGAAAAAATCTTTCTAATTATCAACCAACTTAAATATATCCATCGGTCAAACCCAAGAAGCACACATTTTATATTTATATTTATATTATTTTTATATTTAGGGGTGAACGAATATTGCAAATATAAACAAAAATTGTAGGAAAGGGTAAACAAAAGAGAAGCAACACATAATTGAGAGAAGAGAAATCCTATCCTACAAAATCCTGCGAAAAGAACTGATTCTCGTAGAAAAAATGCTTTTTAAAAAGCTTTATAGAATAAAGCTTTTTCAATTTCATAGGTCACTCTGCTCCATGGGCGTAAGACATCTGTATATGATTATTTGTGCTTGTAGCTTGTAATTTTGTATATTGGTATCCTTTCAACACCCCACACATACTTACATACAGGGTGTCCCAAAATTCAACGTCGAAACGAAAACGGGTGATAGGGTAGGTGGTGGCTTTTTATGTCTATTACAAGCTTACTTACCGAGCCTGAAAAGTACGAAAATAAAAGTAAATTTATATTTCTTTGAAGACGTTTTTTCGACATTTAATCAATTTTAAACCTGAAACTATGTATCAACATTGGAATTGTTATTAATTAATGTATTTAGAATAATTTTAAAACATGAATGACATTATACCTTATTTGGGGATCGAACTAGGCATCTCTTGTGTAATAGTCCATCTCTCTACGCACTGGGCCACATTGAATATTATTTGGAAGATGAAAAAACTTAATCAGCCTATTTTTTTCTCAAAATTCAAAATTAACACAAGACTGCGGTATACAATTTTGCCAAGGCCACGTTCACACAAGAAAAACAAAACCTAAGCAAATTAATGTCTTAAGTTTCCTTTGTTGGATTTACCTACAAAATGTTTATTTAATTTTCAGTATTGAGCCCTAATCTTTATACCTAATGGGAGCGCACAAAATATCTTTAAATTGCTGACCGTAGTGATTTGTTTTATGTTTTACCTTACTCTTTCTTTGTTTTTATTTGTGTTTTCATTCATATACAGTGCGGTTCACATGATTAGGCGCACCATTGTTCTCTCAATAAATTGCAGTTTTCTTTTTGTTTTTCTTCATGAACTACGAAAGAATTTCATTCATTTAAAAGGTTATTAAATTCTCTGGGAAAAAAATCTAAATTCAAGATTAGTGAGAGACACTTAACGGTTGTTTTGATCTCTTTTTTCGCAGTAGTGCAAAAAAAGCTCAAATAAATCGGTTCATTTGATTAGACGCACCTGTTAAAAGTAAAAAAAAAAGAGGTTGATCAATTTTTAACATTTTCTATTTACTTTGTTATTATTAATGAAGTTATTTTTTACAGTTTCAATACTTTGTACAACCTCTACGATTTGAAATTACATCAAAAATTCTACTTCTAAGAGATTCATACAATTTTCTTAATAATCTAATGAAATCTTAGACAAGGCTTCTTTAATTGCGGCGATAATCTCCTCACAGCTTTCATACTGCTTACCTTTTTCATAAATTTGATGGGTCAGCCATCCCGAAAGGTTTTTAATGATGTTTAGATCAAGTGAGTATGGTGGCCACTGCAAAAATTCCACATTTTCACTGGGGATAAATGCTTTTACAACGTGCGCGTTGTGGATCGGAGCATTGTCTAGTTGTCAGATCTACTGTACAGTTCTCTTATGGCTCGAAAAGCTGTTTGCATAAGAGCTTTATAAGAAATTTCTGTCATTTTGTGAGACACAAAACCAACTCAAAGGCGCGGTAGTACGAAATGGCACCCCAAACCCATACTTCTCCTTTCTTGGAATTATTTCGGTTCAAAAAGCATTCGGATGTCATAGAAATAAAACTTATACCCATCAGGACCATCGAGGTTGAACTTTTTCTTATCAGAAAACACCACATTTCTTCAATTTAAAACACTTCCAACCTGCGCATACCATGTCATGTGAAGACGCGCGAACTCCAACCGCTGTTCTTTTCTTGCGGCGTTAATTTTTTTTTTCTTTTTTAGCTTTTTGAATTTCAAGTGTTGAATACCTAAAAAAGCTCGAGGAACAGTTGATTTGCTTGCACTTACCCCCGCTAATTTTTTGATTTTCATCGTGGAGTTAGTTAATTTTGAGGCAATTCTTATAATTTTTCGCTTCTCGTGTGGTGTAAAAGGTGTTTTTGTCCTTCCTTAGTTGTTTTTTCCGTAGGTGGCAGGATTTGACAAAACATTTCGACAAGCTTTATCATTTCGTCCTATTTTCTTTGCAATTTTCGGTATAGAATACCCTTCTGAGTGATAGGCCTCAATTTTTCCTATTTCCGCCGCCGTTAACATTTTCTTTTTACCCATTTTCACTTTAAACACTCGGAAAAGCTTTAATAACGTACACTCATTAACCAAATTTAATTTGTATTACCCAGCATTAAGAAACTAACTGAATTAATTCGTGCGTCAAATCAAGTGAACCGATTTATTTGAGCTTTTTTTGCACTACTGCGAAAAAAGAGATCAAAACAACCGTTAAGTGTCTCTAACTAATATTGAATTTAGGTTTTTTTCCCAGAGAATTTATTAACCTTTCAAATGAATGCAATTCTTTCGTAGTTCATGAAGAAAAACAAAAAGAAAACTGCAATTTATTGAGAGAACAATGGTGCGTCTAATCATGTGAACCGCACTGTATGTAAAATGTTTGTATTCCGTTTAGTTTGACATTTGTTATGTTAAGTATACATTATGCCTTTCTTCAATATCGAGAATTATTTTCATGTAATATTTATTTATATTATTTGTAATAAAACCATCAAACATTTTGGTCAGTTCACCCATCTATAGTTTTATGCATTTCCACTTTGAGTGATATATAGAGATATCATGCTGGATTTACATATATGCCTCTTCCAAATAAATTCACATTTATATCTAATATATGGGCACAGAAGATCAAAATGAAGATAATCATATAAATGCAGCTACATTATATGTTTGAAAACAAAAAAGTTCTCGGATATTCAGGTTATAACTTCGCATCTGTTTCGAAACGCTCGTTTATAATTGCAAATTAACTTTTAAGAGCCGAATGGTTGATCTGAAATTCAGATCATTCGGATAATTATTCGTCACTTCAACTTCATCTTCGCTAGACTCTTAGGGTAGGCGCGCACATTCAATTTTTAGTTTCGCAACTGCTTGGTTCGAGCAACTAAAAAGTTTGTGTTTTGACATAAACTAAACGATTGCCTAAAATGAGTTCGCTATTTTGTGTAACATATAATTATATGCACCTGCGCGGACATTTGTTTTCTATAAGCAACCAAACAGTTGTGCAACAAAAATTGAATGTGCGCGCCTAGCCTTAAGGTTCACAAAGCAAACAATCAAACTAATTGTCTATGCTATATATCATGGGGATCTCGATTTATACTCTTATACTTGCCTGAGTAATATCTAAAAAGTACATAGATGGATTACAATAAATGTGTATATGTGTTGATGCATGCAATTTAATATTCCTAACTTTAATTAAGATTAAATGTATTAGTTTCTTTTAAGATTCATTTGCAGAGTTCTTAGAAGTTTGAACATTGACATTTTCTTTAAGGACTTTTTGTTAAAGTCTGCTAGGCTTAAGAGACGTATTCTATGTATGTATATAGCTCTTAGGAAATTGTTATAGAAACCTTTTGAAAACTCACTGATGTAAACTTCTATATTATATCACATTGCAATATTCATACAACTTCCAGCTTCTCTATTTTCATTTATAAAACCATATCCGAAAAATTAGTTCTAGTGTCCTACTTGCAAAAGGTTTAAAAGAAGATGATATTGAAACCGTGACTTCTATAGGAAAATTATTTTTGAAGAAGGCTCCTTAGAAGCATTATATAAATTGAAACTTCCAGCATGTCCATATTTCTAGGCTAATAGAAACTGAAATGTTAGTTGGGATAAGCATTCGAAAAAAAAATTAAAAAATGGTCACCCTGTGACAGTCTTTCAAGCGCCGTGGTTACAAATATCAACTTTTCTCAATTTTTGTTGTTGTTATGGAACCTTAAATAACCCTGCTAACAATTGCATTCAAAAATTCAATTACATCTGCATTAGTCTTAAAGAAAATATCACTTTTTTGCCCAACTAAGTACTCAACATTTTTACATGACCCTAATTCAATGGACTGTAGTGTAAAAAAAACGTACTACGAAATTTTGGCAAGTTACCTTAAAAGTTGGCGCGTTCTATTCTCATTTCAAAATGGTATAACATTTTTGAGGATATTTTATAAATAACGGAAACAAAAATGTTTTTCTCAAGTAACCCGGTCTTAAAATAATTCTTTTTAATTCATTAAAAAAAGCTTTGAATGCACTCTAGGCTTCCTCGTGTCGTAAGTTTATGTTCCAGGGGGGTGAACAGTAATTTATAAGTAACTACTACCAGGTCCAGAGTACCGCGGGCTATCAGATAGTGATTCATTTCTATTATTTGGTTTGAGTTTTTAATGAAATTCAATTTTTCAACAAAAATTACATCAAAAGTTTATTTACATTAAGCTATAACAAATGTTCAAATTGTTTGCCTCCAACGGCAATGCAAGACCTTCATCTTCTTAAAAAAGATCGGTTTATAAGATGGGTGAATCTCTATGAGTTGATGTCTGCAACAGCCTCTGTGATTTTTTGGCGCATCTCGGCTGTAAGCCTCACCGAAATATTGAGTCTCTCAAAGCTGATTTGTTGAAGACAGTAGCTTCGTTTTCACTGGAAGTCGTGCGTGCAGCGATAGACGCGAGGCCGGTCGTTTAAGAAAGTGTTTGATGGCTAAGGGGGGGCATTTTGAATAATTTCTTATATACTTATATTGTAAATTTAATACTTAATAAATGAAGTAAAGAGAATTTTGATTGCTTTTTTATTTTTTAAATAAAACATGTTTTTGTTAGGGACAGAATTTATGGCAGGACTAGGTACCCTATCACCCGTTTTCGTATCGACTTTAACGTTTGGGACACCCTGTATATTTGTTGCTTCTTGTTGCTGGCGACACCACTTTTGTCAGTTTGTAAAAAAAGCTGATTTGCTGCAGCTTGCTGCAAATTTAGTTCGGAAGATGTGTTCTTCAAAATATCGTAAGCGTAAGCTTTTCCATCTGTTATTCTATTTAGGTACTCGTATCTTTCCGAGTACATGGAAAACGGCATTTGTTCAGGCGGTTTCAATTCAATTTCAATTTCAATTTATTTTCAAAAAGGGTGTACAAGTAAGACTTAGTCTTTTATAGTACCTAAGAACTGGTTACATTTTTCGACAAAACTAAGAAAATTACAATCAACATTTAAGAAATAATAATTAAAATTAATACTAAGAGAAAATCTAAATAAATAAAAAAAAGAAGAAGCCTGTGTTATTCACTTTTTAATAATAAATTATACCTTGTTTTACAGATTTTTGCCATTTGATCCCTATACATTTCTCCCTTCCCGTCACCACCCAATTTCACCACCCATCCCTTCCCTTTACTTCATTATTTCCATGTTGTTTTATTGGCTAAAGTGAAGTATTATTGCTTTCTTAAAATTTGCGGTAGAAATGATTTTTTTAATAGTAACAGGCAGAGAGTTCCATAACTTAGTTGCATGAACAAAAAACAGCCGTGAAGAATTCAAAAAGTTGTAAGAAGGTGTTAAAAGATTGAGTGTTCTATTAGATTGGGCAAACTGCAGTTTTTCATAAATGTACGATGGTTTTCTATTTTGAATGATTTTGTGCATAAACATACAGCATCTTGAATCAAGGAATTGTTGAAAAGAGCACCCAAGAACCAGTTTATGAAAATGTGATATGTGCTCATATCTCCTAAGCCCATAAATGTATCTTAACATGTCGTTGAATGCTACAAGAAGCTTATGCTGGGAATGTGAATCAAGCTTACAATATATAACAATGGCATAGTCAATTAGAGGAATTAGTAGTGTTTTAACAAGTCTTAATTTGGTATTAACAGGAGTTACATTGCAAAATAGCCAAAGCTTACGCAACCCACCGTAAATTCTTCCAATGGTATGGTTAACCTGATTTTCAGGCGAAAGAGAAGTGTTGATCCTTAAACCAAGACTAATCACAGAGCGCACAAACTTAAGTTGTACATGCGAGAGATACACCGGTGGTAAAAGTAAGGTATTAATTTCGTTCTTAGATATCGCGATCAATTGGGACTTAGATGGGTTGAGGGTTAGGCCATTGTTAAGGGACCAAGCATAGATTTCCCGAAGGTCCTCATTCATTCTACAGATTAAATCCTCTTGTAAACCAATTGGACGAGACAAATAAATTTGTACATCGTCAGCATACAAATGAATTGATGCATTGGAACAAACATTTGGCAAATCGTTGATAAAAAGGCAAAATAAAATCGGTCCCAAAATAGAGCCTTGTGGAACACCCATCCGCAGATTCATAAATTCAGAAACCATTTGATTAGCTTTTACCCTCTGGCACCTATTTGTCAAATAGTTTTTAATAAGATTCACCGCTCTATCATGAAAGCCAAAGCAGCGCTTCAATTTCATGCAGAGAATTTCATGATTAACTGTGTCAAAGGCCTTTGAAAAATCCAGCAAGCAGAGAGCAGTCACATTACCCAGGTCATATTGAACTCGTATATCATCAAGGACCTTGACCATTGCAGTCTGGCAACTGTGATGAGCACGGAATCCAGATTGAAATGGGGAGAGTAAATTAAACCTATCAAGGCGGTACCTAAAAAAGATCAATTTTCCTTCAAATTCTCAACCCCTCTACTAACGTCCCACTTCGTAAGGTCAGGGAAACGCTGATGAACAATCAGCTTTATAAAATATAAATATCTCGAAGAAGCTCATTAATAACCGGCAGTATAGCTGTCGTAGCAATGGGACCACTATTGAATTATAAATTACATTTCTGATCGTTCTATTTTAGTTGTCCTAGACAGTTTTAAGTCTGATATTCATAAAATAAACGCTGCTGTGCCAAGGCTTCATTTTGTCTCCGACACTCACTCTTATCTTCATAAATGATTTTTGGTCTGAAACTTCTAATCCACTAGATTGTTTCGCTGAGGACAGCACCCTCAGTTTTTTATATTCGTTTCCAGACTCGCCGTCATGTTCTTCGGCTGTGGAACTGAAACGGCAGCTTATGTTAAGCTCATTATATTTTGATTTCGACTGCATTATTGTGGAATACTTTGCCCCTCTCGATTTCCTCCTCTCATTGTTGTGCACAAGTTTAGGTTTTTAAGACCAATATGCATCGATATCTCCTACTAAATCCTCCCTACTCTGCCCTTAGCACTCGCATTGTGTTACGCCGGAACATTATAAGGTTAGGGTAGTCATTATCCCTTGAGTTTTTGCAAATTATAAAGAAAGAATAGCAAATTTTAAAAATATTAGAGACTATTCTTGTGAACAATTTTTAATCTTAATGTGGACGATAAATAACTTATATTATAAGCTGCTTGCCGAGAGTTGTCTTTGAGAACGAATATTTATAAAACAAAAATAGTTATACCAAATTCTGTCAAATTGATTCAGATTTGATTTCTACTCATCGAGAGTGATCCTACTACGGATGTTGTAGTTGTTACTCGTGTAAGACCTGACTGTACTGAGAATAGATTTCCATAAAAAAGTCTGATATTATTTGATGAATTTTGCTATGCTAACTTCACGTTTGATTTAGCAAAGCAATTTTTTTTTATATTTTCAATCAAAAATCTGAAAACTATCTACTAAATTTTCCTTTTGAAGCCCAATCGTTGCTTCTTATGAGATCATATACTTAAGTGCGTATCTACATGGGTACTCGTACCTACCAAAATTGGTTTATAACATCTGGTACTCATACTCTATATTATTGAGTGTTTGTTCATATATGTTATATAAAGCAATATTTTGTTATAGATAGTTTATTTTCAAGGGGTTGAAACTCTTAAGAATTTCTTAAAACTCTTTAAAAAAGTAAATAAACAACGAAATATTTACCCCTTGGCCAACCTCATACAGCATAAAAGATGTGATCTATGCTAATTGACTTTTTGTAGAAACATATTAACCAATGTTTTACCATTATTTTCCCAATTGTCAAAACTTACTCGTAATATGCTTAAGACTTTTAAAAAATAAACTGCACGACTGGGTCGCACGAACTTGCTCCTATGTAAAAGACTAAGAATTTCAAAAATGAATGTTATTAGAGAAACTGTTCATAAAAATAAAATTCAAAACTTCTTTAGTAGTTAAAGGTAAGACTAGGATGCCATGTGTTTCAAGCAAATATAGATTTATGCAAGAACAAAAATTATAAGTCTTTGTAGTGATTTCTTAAAAAATAAGGTTTTATATAAGAAAATTTTAAAACATTTGTAAGAAAAATTGTGTTTTCAAAAAAAAAATTTGAAAGTTTTTTTTAAAAATCCAAAAAATTTTTTTTGGAAAATTTGAATACACAATAATAATTAAGATTTCCGACAGTATAAGAAGCCATATTCTGAAAGCTATTAAAAAATCAAAATATTATGCTATTATAATAGATTGTACCCCCGAAACTATCCAAGAACGGAAGAAATTATAATAAATGAAAGTTTTTTAGGATTTGTACCAATTGAATATTAAAGGCATTCAAAGTGGAGTCCAAGCCAGGATCAAAAACATTAATCCACGAGCATTTTATGTTATTTGCAGTAGTCATTCATTAAACTTAGTGGTAAAGGACGTGGCAAAGTCTTCATTAGAAGCTACAAATTTTTTCAATATAGTGCAAAGAATATATGTTTTTTTTTCTCTTCAACGTTGAGATGGTCTATTCTATTGTTGAATGTAAAAGGCATTACTCTTAAGCCTCTTTGTGACACGAGATGGGAAAGTCGTATCGAAGCAATAAAACCACTAAGACATCAAATAGGCCAGATATACGATGCATTATATAGTGTTTACCAAAACACGGACATGGATACCTCTGAACGGGATGAAGCTTCAGGGTTGTTACGTTGTACGAAGCTTTGAATCGAATAAATCCCGTCAGTAAACTAATGCAAAGTAAGGATTTTGATTTAAGTTCTGCCATTAAATTGATAAAAAACACCAAAGTCTTTTTTGAAAACTCACGATCAGAAGAGTATTTTACTCAAGTTTGTGAAAACTTAAAAGCTTTAGCTGCTGAAATTGATGGCGAGGTGTTAGACTTTGAAAATGTGCCTAAACATCGGGCCCGCTCTAAAAAGAGGCAGTTTGATTACGAATGTGATGACGAAAAAAACAAAAACGATTAACGGGATTGGCCTTGATATCAATTGAAAAAAAGGTTTGCGATAGTATAAATTTGGCAGAAATAATTAAAGATTTTGCAGAGCAAAAATTGCGAAGAAAATTATTTTAGTCACTAAAAAGACTTTATTTTTTTTAAACAATATTTTAACTGAATTTGTGTTTTTTTCAAGAATTGATTATTCGTTTTGTAACCGAAATTAAAATTAAAATAAAAAATTGATTTGTTTTTTTTATTCATTTGATTTAAACTTTATGAGTATCATTGGATTGTTTAGTCGATCTAAGGAAGCATACACACATATGTATAAAAAAAACAATTATTTGAATATAATAAGTAGTTTCGGAGAAATCTTTGAACAAACCTACAATTTATAGATAGGTACCCAGAAGACTAACATTATTTGAATATTGTACCAACAATACAAACATGCGGCGGCAATAACTTTTGTATGTCTTTTAAGGTTTGATTTTAAAGGGCGGCAAATAATACTTTTGCCCTGAGCGGCAAAAAAGCTAGATCGGGCCCTGTATGCAGGCACTCTAAGTTAAACTATATCCTTATAACTATACTGCTTTTCGGCCTAAGAATTTTATTTTTATTCATTTTTTTGTTTTTATTATGCTTTATTTTGTTATAAAATTTGAAAAAAAAACTAATAATCGTGTAATAATTTGCTTTTCCTTACATACTTCTTAAAATTAGGTCCTTAAAATAAAACTTAAAACACATTACTCACATTATTTTTTGTCATTTTTTTTTCTTTTTTAATATTTATTATAATTACTATTTTTTTAAAATTTAAACCCTAGACTAAAAAAAAGGTATGTAAACCGGCCACGGCACTAAGACCCCACCCCGGCTACCCATTATCAAGTGTCGATTGAACCGAAACTGGTTCTCCTACTTCACCCTATCAGTTTTGTCCCATTCGGACACAGCCCTACTGAACCGAAGGAGTTCTTCTCCGTCTTTTATGTTTATTACGCATTTTTTTTTTAAATTTAGTTACCTCAAAGCCAAAATTTTGCTCGGGAAGAAAAATTGAACACCATTTAAAATTGAATATCTGACAACTCTAAAAACATATCAGCTCAATTTAAAGGTAGTTTAAAAGGTTAATATTTTTACTAAAAAAAGTAAAAAATGAGGTCCCTAAAATTAGTATTCACAGGGAAATTGACCTTAACATGTGTCAGGGTTCACCAAAATTAGCCTTTTTTTAAATCGTCAAAAAGGGATTTCAAATTTGAAAATCAGACTTTACTGTAGAAAATTTTTTTTCTTAGAATATGACCAAGAATCACATCCCAAAGTATGGCAGACAATTTACCGGACAGGGTGTCCGGTATATTGTATTCTTTTACTAAAATGTTAAGTTATATGTAGGTATTAACCATAAATTTGTATGTTTATGCAGACTAATTAAATTTAATTTCTATATTTCAATGTATACCTAAGTCATATTTAAGAGAAAAAAAAAATAAAGATTTGCAGTCCCCGGAACATCCTTTATCAAAAAATGTCCTTAAAATCGTCATTTTTTTTTTTTTTTGCTGGCCGCTTTTAACAACGCAAAGAGACGTCCTAATGATCAACTAAAACAACTTTAACGTCTTTTGGCTTCCAAAAATGTCATGCCGAAATTTTTAACATTTTATTCCATTGTTTGTAGAATCACCAACATATGTATGCATTGCATTGTATTGCCAGATGAATTTGCACCCTACAACAACAAAATTGAGTTTTATTTAGTGAATTAGTGATATTATGCACTTCATTTCCATCTAAAAAAAAGTATAAACAATCAAAATCTGCTTGTAAGTAGTTACTATTTAAAATGTACTTTTATCGGCGGAAAATTATTTGGTTTAAAGTTGTTTTGTGTTTTTTTTTAAATTTTTTTTGGTTGTGTTTGAGTTTTTTATCTGTCAAATTAAGGGTTGTTCAATGTAAATTCGCTTAGGTTTTGTTGTGAAAACTAAATTAGTTAGAAGAGTTGTCAAAGTATCCAAGGCAAACAACTGCGTTAAGTAAAGCCGGTTTTATTCCTTACACGAGCAACGTTTAAAATTGATTTGAATTTGACCTTATGCCCAGAGGCGTATTTAAGGGTTTGGCGCCCCGGGCTGATAAATTTTGCTGCCCTTTAGAAAAATGAAAATAAAGTAATAAAAAATAATAATAAAAAAACACAAAATGCATAATATTTGATTTTTTCAATTTTTTGTGTGTGTATATTTATTACAAAATTCATTAACAATGGATTCGTTATCTAAATTTTTTGTCAGCTTCTATATTTAACAAAGCTAAACTCTTAAGGCGCTAATCCGAGACCTTAAATAGGTTCTCATTCGTTTCAATACGTAAAACGATCTTTCTGCACTACAATTCGTCACTGCAGTAGAGCTGTGTCAATCAGGATCGATTCGATTTTTTTGATCCGATCATCGAAAAGTATTGATGATCGAAATAACAAATTTTCATTTTATCGATCTCAATCATTTAGATGATTCTCGTTTCTCGATTTTCTATTTCAATGTCAATCATTTCAATGAATCTCGATCTTCAATATCAGTTAACTCGATTAACCATGATTTACTCGATTCGATTTGGTGTTATTTGAGGTATTGATTGTCATTTTGAATATAGCTGTCTCTATCATATCAATAAAGAAATATAGAGAGCGATTGTCAAAACGACAATCAATTAATTTAGTGATCACTTTACTCTAGTAAACTAGTAAAGGGACTTATCGAATAAAAGTTTTCGACTTACAAATGCGACAGTATCTAAAAGTTAATTTATTTGATAGTACCAAGTCATTCAGTAACTATTAGTCCTAAAATTGATCTTTTCCGGAGCAACAAATGAAATCTCTTTACCTTGAATTTTTTGACGCTTTTTAATCAATGGACATAGTAGCCATCATTCGATATCATTGGGCAATTTATGGCTTACAATATAGAGTATTTTATGAAAGCCTCAACTTAATCTTATCATCAAAATCGAAATGAAAATCGATTCGGAACAGTATTGAATCATTTGAGTGAAATGAAAATGATCGATCGATTCAAATGATCGAATCATTTTCGTTATCGATTGTTGAACGATTTGATCATTTGAAATTAACGATTTACACAGCTCTACACTGCAGTGCACAAGTCGCATGCTTAATGGAATACTGACCTTACTCGAAAAGACGATTTTTGGGAAGTTGCAAGAAAAGATCTTCCTATGAGGATGTGTCCTACTTGTTGACGGATAAAATTAAAACTAATTCATGAATTAATCATCAATACTGGTACTGGTATTCTTAAAGTGTGATTAACTATTCATGAGATCTGAGACTTGCAAAAGCCTGTATTTGTACGTAATTCAATTTTGACCTATCTCCTAATGGGTCAGTATTCCATTAAGTATGCGAAGTGTATTCTTAAAGCAACCTCAGCATATCAAAATGCTTCCTTCAATTCTTTTTCTCTTATATGAAGGTTAAGCTGCCTTAAAGTCATATTTTCAGTGTTGTTTTGCTCCAGGAAAACACACTCTTCTTGAAAATCTTCCCCAAGATCAACTGGGAATAATTTCTGAAGAGTGGTTGCATTTTTTCGAATTGCTTCTTCACTCATGTGATCAAGCTTAGATAAAAAAATAAAACCATTTTTTTTTGCTTCATAGGATGAATTTCTTTTCTTCAGCGCACTCAATAATTGGTCGCAAATAGGAATAAATGTATTTATTTTGAAATTTTCACGACCACAAAGAAAAACCTTCCCTTCGCGACATTTTTCCTTTTGACGATTCGTTTTTGGTCCATTTTGTAATTCCAGAGGTTTTGCTTTTTCCCATCTCTTCAAAAACATCAAAGCATTCTCGTTTTTCTCTCACAAACGATATGGGTGCCTCGTAGAGCCTGGACAAAGTTTCAACGTCTATATCAACACCTTGAATTTTTTTTTTGATACAATATTGAATTGCTTGAGTATAGAACCCCAAAATTGGGACAATATTTCTGTCTCAAGGGACTTCAATTGGGACAAGTGAGCACGATAAAAAGATAAAATAGGTATTCAACAATTTTAACTTTTTAAAATTAACAATTTTAAAATTAGCACCTAGTATTATACTAAAATAGTTTTAACATCGTACTAATTTTTAAAATTTTGCGCCAATAGTTTCTAAAATAATACCTATCCTTTTACTTATCCATCATTATACACTATTGTACAAAAAACAATCATATTGTTTCTTAAGTCGTTCAAAACTATTGACGAAGGGAAGGGTATTTGTATATAGGGACACGAGTCAGCCAAAACTAAAAAAATTGAGGCATGATTTGCTAAGTATAGAAAAAGAATACAAATTTTTGTGTGACCTTATATCTAGAGTCCGGCTTGGTGGATTTTTATAATTTTTTTTAATGAAAAGGGACTCTTTGTAGATGGCTTAGAAACAAAAAATTAAGATCCGTCCAGCCAAAGTTTTTCTAGCCCATTTTTTTAGAGCTACATAGCAACAAGTGTTTTTTTTATATATCTAATGTTTTCGTTTCATTGGAATTTGTTCCAAAGAATAGGTACATGTCTGTAAATATGTTTATTATGAATTTTCATTATAAAAAATCGTTTATAAAAAATAAGAATAATAAATTGTGAAAAAAGTGAGTGACATGTTACAGTGAACTCTCTGACAGCCGGACAGTCACGGCACTGAAAAAATTGTCATGCTTGAAAAACTCAAAAAAATCGCATTTTTTAAATCTTTGTATTTTTTGTTTATCCTTCAAAAATATTGTAAACTAGACAATTGTTAGAGGCGGCTTGCGTCCTTCTGCTTGAATGTTTTGAAAGTTCAATCGCTTCAAGAAAATATTATAAACTGCCCAAGCGCAAGCCGCCCCTAGCAGCCTTGCCGCCCCGGGCTGTAACCCTTTAAGCCCTAGGGTAAATACGCCCCTGCTCATGCCTACGTCATAAAATATGAGAATAACCATATATGATACCTCTTCCTGTATGGTCTATCAAATTAAAGATGAATTTATCAAGTCCAAACGCCAGTAGGGATCATAGTTCAATTTCCAATAAACAATTATCAAAGTACATGGCATTTTTCTTCATTATAAAAAAATTAATAAAAACTAAAAAATATCTGTCAGTTTCAATATAAATTTTCTTTAAAATAAATCAATTAACCAAACTTTTACTAACATCAAAATCAGCTTTACAATATTTATCTTCGTTAGATCAAATAACTGACTTCCCGAATACATTACTTCTCATTAGTAAACCCATTTATACGCATTAACCGCATCCACATTATACACAGTTTTCTAATTACAATTTTGCTGGCGTTTTATCTGAAAAATTTCATCGGACAAACCTACCTTATAGTGCTGTGCATAAAAGCCTGAAAAAAAGTGCTTTGCTTGAACTTGTTATACATCTTATTGAATATATTTATTGTATTACCTACATACATTTATTGTTATTACTTTCTTAAATATAAATGCTATTTCGTATTTATTAAGGGAATTATAGTTGCCTATTTATATCCTCGATTCCTTATGTCTGACTATTTTACTCTCTGAGCAAAACAAAATTGCGAACATATATGTTAGTTATCAAGTGTATATACAATAATAACAATGGCGAATAGGGTGAAAATGTTTTGAGAACTAAATTTCGTTGATGTTAATATCGAATGTTATTGATATTTTTGTTCTTCAATACATACCATACTCGAGATTTTATTAAAAAATTGAAGCTAAAAAAAGTTTAAATAAAATTGCACAACACTGCACTAATTCCAAACTATGAACTGCTCATAATTACCATGATTTTAAACTTTAGCTTTAAAGATGACATAAATATATTTACCTACTTGTATCTTACTAACACAGTAAGTAGGATGAACAGAACCATATTTATTTTAAATAATCCCTCTCTTTCTTTCGAATTGTTTGACACCACACACCAGGGTAATTATAGTTTTTCGTTCGGTAGTTTAAGATATTCTAACGTTCAAAATTTTCCTACTTACTCGTACTTGCGCACTTCAATTATGTATAATTTGACTGTCAATTTTTATCTAAAGGTTTTTGATCTTTTTTAACTTGTCCCTTCTGTTGTGAAATAAATGGGTAGTTATGTTCATGTAAATTTAATCTTTTAAAAATACTGGTTTTATATCTAAAACAAAAGTACTCACATTAGATATAGACAGTTTCAATTATTTCCGCTTAAAGAGAGAAGAAAATGAAATTCTACAAAAATGGGACAACATCTAATTACATATTTTGTATCTAGCTCTTATAAATAGATCTCATAATTTAGTGCTTATTATTGAACAAAAAAGTAAGAAAGACTCGGTATACATATATCATTGACTCCTCATAATGTTAGTAAAATATATAATTTTATAATAATTAGGTACATTCATTACATTTTCGGCTCACGTTGCCATAGATATCTACTTATTTTTTGTTTCATTTTGTTTTTATAGATTATTTTGATTTCATTCTAATCGACTTCAACAAAAATTTATTATTTAGTTGCTGATAGCAGATCACCATGGCAAGTAACATGATTTAATAGCACGTCCAAAACATAATTTTTACTTGCGATATATGTAGGTACTATAGGGCAAGTTCTGCATTTGAAAAAAAAAATGGAAATCGAGATTTGGATCAAAGTTGACATTACGATGATAGAGAACACGTGGGTCCGGCAATTCCGTCTGGCTGGCTGTATATCTGTACCTCGACCTAGAGCCGTAACTATTGGAGGTATTTTCTTCAAACTTGGTACTCAAGAGTTTTGGGTGATTCTCTAGAAGAGAAATTGAATTTTTTTTAGCTTCAAAACTAACGGTATTTGCCATACATCCGTTATACAAAATCGGTACTAACTATTTTGATAAAAATAATTAAGTGTGCTATTATTGACATTGACTACATTTTAGTCAAACAAATTTTAGAAATAAAATGTTACTAACGGTACCTGTCATAGAACTGTCATATGCAAAATAAATTTAATAATAAATCGATTTTCAAACTTTGTTTGCATAAATTCCAACTTTTATAGAAATCTGACAGGAATTTTTTGTATTCCTTAATTAAATCTATGTTTTTGTATTTATAAACAAGCTTAAAATTCCAAAGTACGCTTACATAAAAGCAAGTACATGGAATCCAGTCATTCGTTTTATTATTGTTAGCAAATGATTGTGCTCCTTGCACCTTGGCGGCTCTTCACAGTCGACTCTTCAACGTTCGGTGGCCAAATTTAAGACGACCGATTCGGTAATAAATCAAGATCTACCGAAAACATCGCCCTTGTCTGTAGTGGCGTAGCTTACCATCTCGGCGCCCGGGGCGGGAGACCCATTTTGCCGCCCCCATTCAATACTAAATTAAAATTAAATTTCGGGACATCATTTCACAGGCAATGAAGTATCTTTTATTGAAAGTAAAATAGGATCAGCGGTTTCATAAACGGATTCTACGGGCCTTACGAATGAGGCTCGTGAGACAAAGCTGCATCTGCGGATTCATCGCCATGTATGCGTTTTTTCCTGCGAATTCTTCTCGTTTTGAGTTCGATTCCGAATTTTCTCCAAAGAATCTTAGAAAAGTCGATTGCGGCTTGGACGAAACGGTCTCTGCTCTCCTCTAGGAGAGCTTTTAAAAAGCAGAGTTTCTGAGCATACTTATCCACACTCAGTCTACGTAGCTGCAGGTAAATCTGTGCGTCATCTTCTTCAGGTAGCTCTGCAGCTCAAAAGCCAAGAAAAGTGAGGAAGTTGAATGACTGCATGACTATCAGAAGAAGACTGGCTACCGATCTGTCAATTCTTCCAGTACCTCAAGAACTTCCACAAACTTATTTTTAAGCGTCTTTACAGTTTCACGAGGTTCACTTCTTCTGCAGGCTTGTGACTAGATGCTTGAGATACTTCTGGTGAGTCGACTTCGTCTTCGTCTGCACGTCTTCTTCTTCTGCCTGTAAAATAAGTTATGCATTCCCATGAATATTGGCTGGAGGAAATTTCTAGGCCACTCACGATTGTAGATGGAAGAATCTTACTTACATTGGAATCACTTCCGCTGCTGCTGGATGCCGCCGAAGACGTTAACGTGGCTTTTGGACGAGAACTAGAACTGAAATATTTCGCGTCTTCGCGTTTGCTTCTTTCTTAGCCTTTTTCTTGCGGTATTCCGCGCCGCTTCCTTTAACTCTTTTTATTTTCAAAAACTAGTTCAAAGGTTGATTGAAGTACTAAGTGTTTAGTTTTAGAAGATTCCACAGTATTTAAACTATAAACAACACAATCGAAACAACTTTCTGTGATGCGGGAGGGAGCAAAAACATTGAGCTGGCTGAGACTAGAATAACGTTTCCGTCGAATCCTAGTTATCTTATCATATCTCGCATGTGCATATCATATGTTTCGGAACACTCCCTTTCAGTTTCGCGAGTTTCGGAACGTTTTGTTTTAGTTTCGCGAGTCGCGCGACAATACGGAATGCACTCTTACGGCCCTACTCACCGTCTACGAATTCACGAAAATCAGCCGAGAGCGGTCAACGACGAACCACAGATAGGGTGGCAAATTTCAAATTTACATCATTGTTGTTTGTTGACTTGTCAAACGATCTTTCATGAAACATATGATTTCTACTCTAACCGCATCACCGGCGACATTTTGCCGCCCCCCTAGGCCTGCCGACCGGGGCGGACCGCCCCCACCGCCCCCCCTACGCTACGCCACTGCTTGTCTGTGGAAGTGTACAGCAAAACCCGAGGGCCTTAATTCCTCTCCTCGCACAAGAACTTGGCCTTTCGCAGATTTCAACCTAGGAGCTCAAAGTTCATGACCATAGACAACACCATTTGTTCGCCGACTGAACTTCGGTGCATTTCGAAGAGGACCCCAATTCTGGCCGAAATCATATTTAGCCACGGGCCATTTTTGGATGAATGGCTGTTTTAGAAGCTTCTCTCTAAAGAAATTCATTAAAATCTGTTATGTATGCCGATAATGAGAAAATCAAAATTTGAAAAAAAAGTTGTATTTGTTTTATAATAAGGGGTTATTACTACCCTTAAAATGATTATCACAGTACGACCGTCAGGAATACATAGAAGGGTTTGCCCGCAACATTTTGCAGAAATCTGGTCCTTAGACTCTCTGACGGATCCACCATAGCGGCAAAGCCAAACGTCAAGTACTTGGGAGTGCATTTCAACGAGTTACTAAGGTTTAACCTGCACCCAAGAATTGTTCTGAAAAAGGCTAGCTGTGCATTCAGCTGTTTGCGCTCATTGCTGAAAAGAAGATAAGGTCTAAGCCAACTGAAAAAGATATAAATCTACAAGCAGCTCCTGCGACCAGTGATCAGCTATTCTCTCCCACTCTGGTTTTCCATTTCAAAGACAGCTATGAAGGAACTTCAACTATTCGAAAGGAAGATACTGAGGATCTGCACTGGACTCTAATTCGACCTTTTACGACAAAAATACTACAGGAACGAGCGTCTCTACAAAGAAGCGAATTTAATCCCACTGGACAAATATCTAGTTTATTCAACGAAGAAACTAATGCGGAACAACATCGACCACCCGATGAGTAGGATGACCACAGAACAAAGACATTCCGAACCGAGGTACCTGAGTGTGATGTAAACTCTGGATGACAACGTAAAATGAGATACCGATGCATATTAGTTTTAAATTTCTGAATATTACAATGAGAAGAAAAGAATAGAGCTAGGAACAGGAAGAGCATTCCAGATACACGAATATGTCCAGCTGGAAAAAGAATCTTTGTATATCATAGTATTTTTTATTGAATCCAAAAATACGATTTTAGTAAACCATTTTTTAACTTTTGTATGGTGGGTACCGTTATTTTTAGATAAAATATTTTTTTTTCTCATATCTTGTAAATTGTATTGAAAAACTTTTAATTGTCAAAGTTTTAACAAAGTCGAGCATAGAGTTCTCAATATATTGAGTTTAAAAAAAAAAAAACAGATTGAAATTTTATCAGTTTTAACTCGAACCAAATCCATATGGTATTAATGGTCTTTTAAAATGTGTTTTATAAATAAGCAGCTTTGCTTTATTTTGTATACAATTTGACTTAAAACTAACTTATTACTAGGCTTCGGATTCTCATGCACTTAAAATCTGAAAATATGCGCTTAAAAATGCAAAATATGCATTTAAATTATGCACTTAAAACCAATTCAACTTAATTTCTATTCAATATAAAAACACATTTTCTTCATCTTTTAAAATAAGTTAAAAATAAGACTCAAAAACTAAGCATGAGTGCATCAGTCAACATTTTTCAGTTTATATGTAGTGGTTTATGTGTAAACCGAAAACAGTTGGCTGTTGTACATGAAACGTGTTAAGCTTTATGAGCGAAACAGATTAAACCAGCAACAGCGCCGTCAACAGCAAACAGCACGCTGGCCAGCAAATACTTTTGAATCACATTAAACCAGCATCGTGTTGTAATTTTTTGACATTTATACGTCTTATTGTTGTTGCATTTTGTGTTATTGTAACAAGCAACAGCAAATTTTAGATTTTGACCAAAAGACTCTGTTGACGTTGCTGGTGCTGGTCTATTTTTGTTGAACGATTAAAATACATTGGCGCAAAATTTTAAACAGCCTATTATTAAGGTATTAGTATGATACTACTCGTACTTAGCAATTTGCTAACTTTAAAGTAGTTTACTAATTCATTCTTAATTTTAAACATTTTCTAACTAGTATCGTACTAAAAGAATTTTCTTAATAAATTGCTTCTGAACACACCTAAAACAATGACATTTCGTGTAAAAAAGTAAGTACACGAACCTTTTTTTTTGATGTTTGCAAATGTCAAAGTGTCATATGAAGTTAGCACGATACTAAAAAAATAAAGTAGGTATTCGATGATTTTAACTTTAATAAAAGGGTAGAAAAAGTATGATGCTATATTCGATTAAAATTTGCAAATTCGTTGTTTTAACCTAGTATCATACTAAAACAGTTTTAGCATCGTACTAATTCAATTAAAATTTTGCGCCATTGGTTCTAAAACAACGGCTTCCGCTGTTGCTGGTGCTGGTTCAATCTGTTTCGTGCTTTAAGCTTTACCACATTATACTCACACACTTCCATTTTTGATACATGATCGTTTAAATTTCGATCTCATTTATACAGTTTCAAACACACAGACTTAATTTTTTTTTCATTTCAATGTTTTGCCGGCGCAATCTAGTCAAGTTCATATAATATGCACCTTTGTTTATATAATGCCTTATATTGTGGTGTTTGAAATAGATAATAGTCTTAGGCTCGTATTCACCGAGCGCTCCTAAACGGCTCTTAACTTTACGAGGCTCTTAACTTGAAATTTCTGTGGGGTATTCACCAACCACTCGCAAGTGTTTTTCGAAGTTCGAAAATGAGAGCCACTCTCTCTTGTTCAGGCATACCCAAACTGTGAAATGTTGTGGAATGTTGGTCTTGACAGCAAATGGATACTCTTCTACTTGGCATTGCTCACATGGATTCGAGTCAAATGCGTGCGTGGCACACGCACAAGCGAACAAACTTTCGAAGAGAGCGCTCGTAAGTTAGGAGTGGCCGGGACCACTCCTAACTTTTAAGAGCGCTCGTATATCTTCACTAATATTGCTTGGTGAATAGGTTTATGAGCTTCTTAAGTTATGAGCGCTCGGTGAATACCGGCCTTAGGCTCGTATTCACCGAGCGCTCCTAAACGGCTCTTAACTTTATGAGGCTCTTAACTTGAAATTTCTGTGGGGTATTCACCAACCACTCGCAAGTGTTTTTCGAAGTTCGAAAATGAGAGCCACTCTCTCTTGTTCAGGCATATCCAAACTGTGAAATGTTGTGGAATGTTGGTCTTGACAGCAAATGGATACTCTTCTACTAGGCATTGCTCACATGGATTCGAGTCAAATGCGTGCGTGGCACACGCACAAGCGAACAAACTTTCGAAGAGAGCGCTCGTAAGTTAGGAGTGGTCGGGACCACTCCTAACTTATAAGAGCGCTCGTAGATCTTCACTAATATTGCTTGGTGAATAGGTTTAGGAGCTTCTTAAGTTATGAGCGCTCGGTGAATACCGGCCTTAATGTTCGTTTGTACTGACTTACAATTTTTATTTTTTTAATGTCTAGTTAAGTTTTTGAAAAATATAGGTAGGTACACTAAAAATATAAATTTATTATAAAAAATATGCATTTATAGTAAAATATGCACAAAAAAATGCGAAATATGCATTTATAGTAAAATATGCAAAAATATGCACTAACGGTTAAATGCCATTGTAAAGGAAATTTCTTGATTCGTATACATAATTAGTTGCCTTGCTTCCAAAGTGTTCCTAAAAAAATATGCATTTGCATGGAAATCCGAACCCTACTTATCAGTGGCGTGGCGTCCATATAACACGATTCCTATCGTCTTCCCTTTTAGAAAATCCACATATAACACAATCTAACAAATAAACATCGAATAAGTAAGTTTTTCATTCTGCTTCTCGTTTGTATCTTATACTTTATCCGAACACATTCCACAATCCACAACCAACATTAACCAAGAGAGTCACAAAAATCCTCTGACATAAACTTTTCAATCACCGTCTTATTTATTTGTCTTATATCCCTTTCTTCCCCAAGCATTGTGTTTCGGATCCTCTTTGTTCAACATCCGCAAAAAATAAGACGCTACATTCCGTCTTATAAAATTTTCGATGTATACCAGTAGGAGTTGGAATTATTTGTATTTTATTCTCTCTTTAGCAATTAGCATTGCATTTCAGTAGGAAGATAATACATTGCAGGAGTTCAGGTGCTCGCCTTTTTTCAACCTTGTGTGAGAAATAAGACGGTGTTCTTCGACTTATTTGTTTTTTTTTTTCTTTAATACATACATAAATGTATGTCATATATGTAAATATAAATATGGCATGTGGGTATTGTTGATTCTTGATTTTGATGTTGATTTGCATGCTAAGCTAATGTAAAATGCTTTCATTTTTCTCTCTCGTGATAGTTTATACTCGTAATATACACGATTGATATTTTTGCAAATTTACTGTGATAGTTTTGAATCATGAAATAAATCATGGTAGAATATATGGCAATTTGTCAGCAGTGTAAATTTAGCACATCGCTGAAGAACACTTCTGGTCAAATAAAATGCATTTTTTTTTTTAATAGGAATTTAAATTTGGATTTAACTGGCATTCAATAAAAGACTGTGTTGCACAGGTTCAATAACTTCAAATAAATTGAAAAGCCATTTTGAACTTAATTAAAAATAGTGAAAAGTAAGATGTTAAAGTGAAGATTTAATTCCTTTTATTATCCACTATATTGATAAAAAAAAATTGGCTCCTTAATTTAAGTGCAGTTCTAGATTTTGTTTTTTGTCTTTGATAAATGTAGATTGCTGTTTAACAGATTACCTATCGGAGAAACCAAATAATTTTAGTAAGGATAGTTGATAGTTTATATTTTATCCTTTTTTCCTTTACACACCAGGGATTTCGATCCCAGATCGAAATTTTTTGTTTAGTGTGCGTGTTTCATGAATACATGTAAATCCCTCTTGATACATAGTATCGCAGCTGTTATTAAATCTGAAATTAAAACAGGAATCATAGAAGCCCGGTTCGTGTCGATTATGATCGACGAAACATCAGATTTAAGTCATAGGGGACAACTGAGTGCCATAATTCGGTTCTTGTCAGAGAATGGAATACAAGAAAGATATCTTGTATTTTTTGACGTTAGGGCGAGTCTTAATGCAGATGAGTTGTGTTCTTGACACATATGATTGCAAGGAAAAATTAATAGAAAATTCCTAGGAAGGTGCCGCAGTTATGTCCGACGAAAGGGGTGGTGTCTAAAAGGAGGTCCTTTTTTATTATGTTTCAAGCTCATTGTTGATTGAAATATTAATGTCTTGAAGTATAAAAAATATAGCTACACATTTTTTGCTAGGTCGATGTGGAATGCATTTGTAGATACCATATCCCTACTAGAAATGTTGTTTTTAAGGTTCTAAGATATTTTATTTTAATTTTTACAGGTGACAAAATTTTATAACGTCTTCCCATTTAAAATTATCTACGCCACGCCACTGCTACTTATTATTATTACTACAAGTTAAATCATGTTGGGAGACCTGCAGCAAATACTATGTCCAGTGGTATTAATTTTGCTTCTGGGTACAGTTTCTTACTTTGTTTATATTTTTTCATCAGTGGGTTACGGTGTATCTACGAGTAGTTCAGTATAAATGCGGAGCATCTTTCTTACAAAATACTTCATCTTCTACAGCAATGTAGATTATATAGTAAACCAGATGGGAAAGGCATAGGTCAGAACCTGTCGGATAAGTTCTTCTTAATTAATTCATTTCACCTCTTGAGTAGCGGATTGACCAAGTGCAGAGAATAGTTGGCCCTCTTCAACACCAAGTCTGCAAGCTTTTTTAAATTTGAGTTGATTCCAAGTTCTTCGCTGATGATTTGACTGTTGCTTCAGTGTTGTCTGGAAGATTTAGTTTGAACACATCACAGCGTGTTGCAAACGCTCCTTTTCGAGTAACAGTCACTAGTGTTTGGAATCAAATGAGTTCGGTCTTTTCACTATTAATCTTTGTATTCTTGTTGATGATACGTGTTATGTTACCTATACATAAAAATGTCTATGGGTTAGGAAATTTTGAATATCCTTAGCAGGTGATTAGGAAGTCCAAGTTCGGAGAGTTTGAATAGTAATCCTTTTATCCAAACACTGCGGAGAGCTTTTTCGATGTCCAGCAAGCACGCTGCAGTCGTTTCCTTTTAATAGTCCAAGTATAACATCAGTATGAAGACCCAGTAGTGGATGTAGGGTAGAGACGTAGAATGTTTATTTCGAGAGCCGCACTGAAACTTCGGCATGACATCTCTTTCTCTTCACTATGTTAGGGCTATGCGAAAAATTATTGTATATAAAGATTAGGTTACGTAAATGAGCTGAGAGCTGATCTTAGTACCGTCACACTTAGATGAATGTAGATCCGTTGTGATCCCCTTTTTGTATATATTTTTTAACGCCTTTTTAATAAAACTATGTAGTTTTCTTAGAATGTGCTGATGAAAATAAATGCAGGGTGGCAATAAGTTCATCCAACATATAATATATCCCTGTTTTCATTTTGAATTTTTGCCCTGACCCCAATAATGTTGCCAATAATAACGGATGCATTATCTGTTCCTTAATCAATTATATTTTCAATTTGAATACTTCTGCTTTCAATTTTTTTCACGTTTAAAAACCTTCTTAGTGCAATCGTCAAAGCACCACGTTTTAATCAATTTATCAAATTTAATCAAAAATAATGAAAACTTTTTTTATTAACCTAGTTCTTTAAAAAAAAAAAAATGTTTTTTTTTACGATAGAATTCAAAAATACTATCAAATAACCATTTTACAAAATCAAACGGACAAGCAAAACAAATACAACCACAGATGTCGGTTTCCTTTACAAATAAGAAATCAATTTCTGTGTGAAGATTTTCCTTACCTTCATACAAAAAAATCGATTTTTCTTTGACTAGGATAAAAATCTTCACATCCGTATTTGAAGAGAGATTTACATTTATATGAAACACGCACCACCAAACCAAAAATTTCGACCCGGATCGAAATTCCTAGTGTGTAAAGAATCGGCAAGAGACTTTTTTAAAAATGAAAGCATCCATCAACTGATTTCTTATGTCATTTCAGCTTATGGGAAGTTCACATGAAATTGGCTGCGTTTAATAAAAATGTACAGCAGATTGTTTTGTGAATGATTTTATTATAGCAGTTTGAGAGAAGGTATTTTGAAAACAAAAATGCAGTAGGTTATATTTTTGATGTGTAAACATTTATGACGGCGGTAATGCCTACGTAACGTTGCGCGTAGCCCGTAACGGTAACACACTCCGTGTAGCCTGTTACGGTTACACGATCTGTGTAACACGTTACCTTACGGAAGATTACATTAAAGTCCTTGTTTACATTAGGAATATTGGGTATTTACTACATCAAGCTTACATTCAGCTGATCTTTGGAAATTTCATTTTGGTAAAAAAACGTAAGAATGCGGCCAGTCGCAACGGTGGAGGAATGGAAGTCTTACTGATTTAGACGCACTGATGGAAAGTCACGTTTATCAGGGGGGTAATTCCGTAAAACGATTATCGTCGGATGATATCGTTTTGACGATAGTCTCACTTCACGTAGGACGATAATCGTCAAAGTGATATCGTTTTGACGATAGTCTCACTTCACGTAAGACGATAATCGTCAAAGTTATATCGTTTGCACGATAGCTAAATAGGTATCGTCTGTCATTAATTTCCATTACTATTTAATCAAACTGAAGTCAAAATGTTTCGTCGTAATTTAGTTTTGTTACATAGTGAAAATTCAAAAAAAAAATCAATTAATACGGTTACGAAGACAATTAAGAGATGAATCAGACCCTCTATCTCTTCCAACCCATATGTACATAAGTATATTTTTTTACATACAAGACATAAATATGTACATAAGTAATCTTTCTTACTAGTTGTTGTAAAATAATTTAAACCATTATAGTTTTGTTCAACGTTTTCGAATTTCAAAAGAAGCCTTTTTAATGATACTTCAAACAATAAACTTGCCGGATGGTTGTCGTTCTACATACATATATACCATCAATATTAAGATTTGCTGTAACTATTGAGACTTTGGGTGGCGGTACCAATGGTTGACAGGCAACGATTTTGGACTCGCTCTTGCACAAAGCACATTATCCAAAATAGAAATTTCTTGCAAATTTTCACAATTTCCCATAGAAAAAAAACTAAGATTGAGAAACTTGGTTACATTTTCAAGTTATCGAACAAGCATTGTCTTTAATGGATTTCATTTCGACTTTTCAGTCACAGTATAAGAGTGTCTGAAATTAACTGAACGATCTTATACCGAAAAGGATTGACGAGACGATAGTGATAAAGTTACGTGAAGCAAATTATTGACGATAACGTTAATGATAATCGTTTTAACGATTATGGTTTTGAAAGTTACGGAATGACCCACCAGGTCAGTAGTAATTTTAATAGCAGCTAAAAAACTTCACAAACAATAGTGTGGCAGATGAGAGCTGTTTTCAATAATTTTACTTAAAGTGATTTCGAAATTATGAAAGCGAGTGAAATGAAGAAAATTGAAAACAAATTCAATCGATTTTGAAATTATGTCAATACAAATAAATTTTAAAGTGAAGTAAAATAATGCGGGCAAATAAATGACATGTGCATCAAGCGCTTAAAATGTCTTTGTTTTGTTGAATTAGGGTTTTATAAAGGAGGTTTCGATAAACATTGGTCTTGAATGTTTGTAAATTTAAATGCGGGAAAACCATGTCGGGTAAATTATTGCATAATCGTGTTGTGCGACTTAAAAGCGAATCTCTATATTTGACGGAACGACCAAAATTATAGGCTCGATGATAAACTGATGACCATTTCTAGCGAAACGGGTATCACGGATAAACTGGTTGAGGGGAGGAATGCAACTGGTTACTTCGAATGAACATTACTTTGTGAAAGAAGCGATAAATCAAAGAAATTCATGAAACATTCCAACTGTTTTTAAGAGATGGGAATGAATCTACGATAGCTCTGTTTCCTATCAGTTTTAACGCTCTATTCTGAATTCTTTCCAATAACCTCCAGTTTCACAGAGGGAGTTTAAACTTAAGTTCTGCTGAACCTGAACGCTTTTCGTTGATAAGAAAACCTTTTCTTTGCTTCAGTTAATAGCTGATAAGAATAACTAATCCAACAACAATGCTTAAGATATTCGAGAATAAGTTAATGAAATGACTCAACTACGACAAATTCAGAGATGATAGAGAAAAATCAGAGATGACAACATATATAGAGTAAGTGCCGCAAATATGGCCCACCATAAACTTTTATTGTAATAAAACGAAAAATTTGACACGAATTCGAATATTTATTTTTTTTCAACAGTCTTAGAAATAATTTTTAATTCACTTTCTAATAGTCTTAAAAATAAAAAATAGCATTATAAAAAGATATCCACAAAAAACTAAAAGAACTTCATTTCGCAATTTTTCAAAAAGTGTTCAATATGTGTTCCATATTTAAAACAATGTTTTTCAAATATCAGTTTTTAAAGGGGGCTGAAAAAATAGACTTTTTCTTTTGCAAATCCAACAGCTCGAGCAAAAGATGTTCTGGCTGTCTGCCGAAATGACAACAACGGATGATGCCTTAGTAATAATCGCAACCAGGCACTACCTGCAGCTTCTTTAACAATGAAAACGGGTTTAGTATGTTGTTTCTTAACGCAAGCTGAAAGTTGGGTTTTCTGCCAAGTTTACCACTCATTACTTTTTCTAAAAAAATATTGGCCTCTGCTACCAAACGCCGTAATGTGGTTTTAGGTACCTTGAATTCTTTTGACGCTTTTAAGAAGCCCATTTTGTGTTCTTAATACGAGTATGTTGTGATTGCTTTGATCATATTTTTTTTTCAGCCACGTTTGTCGTTATTTCTTGGGTTTTTTAGAACTTGAAGTCATGATGTAATACTTTAAAACAAAATTGTTATAATTTCTTTTAAAATTCAATTTATTAATTCAAACTTATAACTAATTTAACAAATGAAATATTAGGTTAGACTAACTTATATAATTGCGAGTGAGTTAGTCGGTCGGCGGTCCAAAGAAGAAGGGCCGAAGCTATTTCCGTGGCACGGAAATAATTGACAGCTGGTGATAAGTATTTAAATAGTTGGTAGCATTTGCTTGATTTTCATAGGGTGCTTCATTTCCCTCTTCTTTTTCAAAAGCAAACCTTACAGGTTGCTTCTTTGGTCTGCTTTCGAATATCTGCGACTAGCGATGGCGTACTTTTTTCAACTGGTTTCTGGTGAAAAACTTCGGTTGATGACTTTGTTGCTATGTTGGACCTGTATCTGAGCGTATGTTAGGTGAAGTTACTTCTTATGTGGACAGCGAAAGTTCTTCTGACGCCGGATAAATTTTCAGCATCTGTTATTATACATGGTAGTAATTTTCGAAAACGCAACTGATTTTGATGTCTTCTGATAGTATCAGTTATAGTTTTTATTAAATACATTCGAGATCCTTGAGTCTTCAAAATGGTACCTTCTACCCATCGGTTTGACTTTAAATATTCTCTCGCATAAACCGGATCACCAAGCTTAAACTTACTTCTGTTGGAAAATAATTTCGTATCATGATCAACGTTTGGTAACAAGGCTGAAATAACGGTTCGATGTTGAAGGTAGCTGGAGACTTTCCCGTTTCATTCGGTATAGATCGGTATGATGATAAAAACGTCTGAAGAGTGACATCGCAGTTGTCACCCTCTTCTAATATTTTTTTTTAATTGAGGTCTTGAATGTTCAAACCATTTTTTCTGCAGCTCCGTTCGACTCAGGATTAAATTGGGCAGACGTCAAATGCTTGATCGAATGTGCTTCGCAGAAATTGTTGAATTCTTGTGAAACAAATTGGGTACCATTTTCACTTACAAAAGTTTTTTGTAACCCTTCTAATGCAAAAATTGACCTTAGTGCAGTAATGGTTGCGGCTGATGTTGAAGATCCCATTTTGACTACCCATAGAAATTTCGGGAAGGCATTTACGACAATAAGCCACATCTTGCCAAGGAATGGACCAGCATAGTCCAGTGGTACTCTTTCCCAAGGAGAGTTAGGAACTGGCCAACTACTATACTCTCTGGCTGACTGACTTGCGTGTAATTAACAAGCTCTACAATTAGCAACCATCTTCTCAATATTCTGCTCCATGCCAGGGTACCAGCAATATTGGCGTAACCTTTGCTTCATACGACTTATGCCCCAATGTCCCGTGTGAAGCATAGAAAGAACTTTACTCTGCAGCTCGAATGGAATTACAACTCTTGTATGCTCTGACTGAAAAAGAATAACGTTAGCAGAAACACAAAGACATAATTTTCTTCTAAAATATGGCAAAATAACATTATACATACTCTTCACTGTTGTGATTGATTTTTGTGGGCCAACCGTATTTGATATAATCGAAGACTCGTTGAATCGTTTTGTCCCTAGCAGAAGCTTCGGCAATAGTTCTGCTTGCGATTGGGAATTCTTCCAGTTTCCACAGCTATCGCATCGCGTTCTTCATTGTCAAATGTCAGGTCAGGTCCCATCGGTAGTCTAGATAAGCAGTCAGGGTTGGTCTTTTGTAGGTCTGTATCTTATCTTGTAGTTGTAGTTCATAAGAATTAAAGCATATCGTTGTAATCTGTGGATGGTCATTTCAAGTAATTTTTTGTTTAGATGAAAAATTGTGATTAGAGGCTTGTGGTCGGTGATTAGTTCAAACTCGCGACCAAACAGATATTGATTGAATTTGCGCACGCCAAAAATTATAGACAGTGCTTCTTTCTCAATTTGACTGTACTTTTTCTGGCTGTCAGTCAGTGTTTTCGAAGTGAAAGCGATTGGGTGCTCAGAACCGTGAGGCAGAATGTTCGATAGTACGGCTGCGATGCCGTGTGTAGAGGCGTCGTCGGTAGCTAGGGTCTTTACCTCTTAAAAAAATTATAGGTGCTGCAAGTTGTGCAAAATTTTCAATATATTGATTATAATAATTTATTTTTCCAATAAAAGCTTCGAGACCTTTAATGTCTGATGCGGCTAGCTTTTTAGCCGAATATTGTGCAAAAAATTTCAAAGGGGAAAATGAACCAAACGTATTTGAAAAATGAAAGACGACAAAATTGCGATTCTAATTCAATAATTCATTATTCAAATTTTAAATGAGAGTGGATATGGTGATATGATGCGGCGATGACGAATAATAATGGACTGTGTCCTATGCCCACACAGTATAGGCTTTTATACAAATACCATAGATAATACAAATACCATATGCATAGCACTTGTTGTTTTTATTGCTTCAAACTAAGTCAATGTCTTCGGTGGCAACTACCGCTAATTGGGAGCGACCGATGTTGATGATGACTTCTGTGCTGTAATTGACTTAGTAGTAGATTTCGGTCGCTATTCTGGAGCGGCCGATGATGATGGTGATATGATGCCTTGCAAAAGTGCATAGGTTGGCCTTGGCCTACATTAATTGTTGACATTGATTAAAGGTGCTATGTGGTGCTAAGATAAAACAAAAACGTTACAGGGTGATGTGTTGGATGTTTGGCAAGAAACAACCAAAGTTAATTTATTGCGAGCAACAACAATGTCCCTTGGAGCAGGTAAGTTTAAGAGAGCCTTTACACGCTCATCCGATGGTCTCTTACTTTTTGCATCGATGACAGGGTCAAGATAGTTGATTTGTTCTTATGCGAACACACACTTTTCCAGCTTGCAGGTAAGGCCATGTTGTTCCAGCCGTTCAAGAAAAGTTTTTAGATTCTGAAGACGCTCTGAGTTGTTTCTTCCGGAGATGATGATATCATCTACATATGCTTCGCAGTATTCTAAGCCAGCCAACAACTGACCGATATATTGTTGAAATATAGAGGTGGAACAAGCTGCTCCAAAAGACAGTCTCTGCAACTGATAAAGCCCGAACTCAGTGTTGATGACAAAAATTTGTTTGGATTCATTATCCAAAAATATTTGTAAATATGCATCTGATAAGTCAACTTTTGTGAAATACTGGCAACCTCGCAGTTGATGACACAATTCCTCAAACCTCGGAAATGGATACCCATGAACCTCTTATTGTAGGTTAACAGACGCTTAAAAGTCTCCGCAGATGCGAACTGATCCTTTGGGCATTGGTACCAACACGATGGGGACAGCTCATTGACACGTTTGTATGTTGGTTTTAAGATGTTCAATCTTTCCAGTCGATCGAGATCGGCCTTAACTGCAGCCTTTTGCGAAAATGGTAGCGGCGATATTTAAAATGTCTTGGTTGCGAATCTTCTTTCATAGTTATATGGACCTTGAACAATTTACTGCAGCCTAAAGTATCATTAAATACGGTCTTATGCTTTTCACAAAGTCTTTTGGCCTCAGCTTGCAACTTGAATACAGAATCCATTGACAGAAGATTCACTTCGCTGCAGTTTGAACCTACGAAAAACTTTAATGCGTCGAACCAATCGAGGCTCAAAATATTACCCCCACTGGAACTGTTTACAACTAGAAGTGATAACTGAGATAATTTGCCCTTCATCAATACATCAACGTCAATAGTACCCCGAATAGGAACGCTTGTACCACCATAAGCTTTGAGTATCTTTGTTGATCCTTTACACGTTGGTCTACCTAGCTCTGTATACCCTTCATCACCAATTATTGAACAGGTTGCTCCAGTATCAATTTGAAATTGCTTTTTTTGTATGCTCCCCTTCTTCAACACTATACACGGAATGTACCCACTGTTTTTTGTTATTGTCCAAGTTGCTCAGTTGTCTCATTTTTGAACGTCCAAGGTTCTTCGAGCGTTGATGGGATTTTCCTATATATCGTCCTGCCTGCCTACCTATCTGACCACCATTTAAGAATACATTACTGATATGCCCTTTGTGATTGCATAATTCGCAAATAGATTCTAAATGCCTGCACTTTGGCTAACGCTGCGTGATTCTCTCTTTGTCAACTGATGTGCCTCGTGGGTCGTTATTGTCAGCTGACTCGTATTCTTCATAATATTTGCAGCTATACTCTGTTCAATTTATATTTGCAGTACAGGCCTTATGGGAGAGCTTTTTCAGAAACACTGGTGCCTGCTGCTGTTTGCACTGCACCTTAACTTAAGAAATTGCCACTGAAATAAGAAAGAGAATCACTGAGTTACATTAAAATTGTTTGTGTAATCTTCTTTGAGCTCACGTGCAGCCCACCATGACCTATCTGCTAAATGGGTGAAAGGCAGTGGCGATTCCTCTCAGTTAGCAGGTTTATCGCCGCTAAACCAAGAATTTAAATGAATAACTACTATGTTGTACATTTTATATTGAAAACGCAAATCAATCATACTTTAGTAACCACAACACAAAACTACCATACAAAAACTATACCTTAGCGTTAAAATTTGCGATACCAAATTCCCTACGATATAACAGCATTTTGACATAAATACAGAAAACTACTTACCCTAAGCCCACCCATATTCCATATCAAAGGGCACGGTAGTGCCCAGCCAAGTTCTGGCACTACACCCTTTTTACAGGAACAAACTCAGGCGACTTTTAACCCCTCCCTTTCTTCAGTACCAATGAAGTCAGAAACTTGAAATTCCGAATATTTGTCAAGCACAGGCGCCTCACCAAATTTCAGTTTTCTATTATAAGTGGTTCCTGAGATATAAGGCCTCAAAAATCACAAAAACCGTAACTGACTGACTGACTGACTGACAGATCATCAAAATTATGGAGCACTTCCCGACATCGTAGAATCTTGTAATTTTGCACAACAGTAGGTCTTGTCATGCAAGTAGAGGAAAAAATCAAAAATTTGAAGTTTTCCATTCAGGGGGCGTGGTATCCGCCCACTTTCTCCGAATTGGTGTTGGTTAAATGGAGCACTTCCGACTGCTGTAAAACGATGAAATTTGGTAGAACGGTAGGGCTCAAAATACATATAAAGGACCAAAAATAAAAATTGAGGTTTTCAATTCAGGGAGCGTTGTATCCGCCCACTTTCTCCAAATTGGTGTTGGTTGAATGGAGCACTTCCGACTACTGTAAAACGATGAAATTCAGTAAAGTGGTAGGACTTAAATTGCATACAAAGAAAAAAATATAAAATTTGAAATTTTCCATTCAGGGGCGTGGTATCCGCCCACTTCCTCAGAACTGATGTAAATTATACATGGCGCACTTCCGATTGCAGTAGAACAATGAAATGTGGTAGAACGGTAGGGCTCAAATTGCATATAAAGGATCAAGAATAAAAATCGAGGTTTTCCATTCAGGGGCGTGGTATCCGCCCACTTTCCCCAAATTGGTGTTGGTTGAATGGAGCACTTCCAAGTGCTGTAAAACGATGAAATTTGGTAAATTGGTAGGACTTAAATTGCATACAAAGAAAAAAATATAAAATTTGAAGTTTTCCATTCAGGGGCGTGGTATCTTCCCCAGAACTGATGTAAATTATACATGGCGCACTTTCGATTGCAGTAGAACAATTAAATGTGGTAGAACGGTAGGGCTCAAATTGCATATAAAGGACCAACAATAAAAATTGGGGTTCTCCATTCGGAGGGCGTGGTATCCACCCACTTTCTGAGAAAATGTTTAATTTATTTGGAGCACTTCTGATTGCCGTAATTAAGGTAGGTATGTTAGTGTTAGGTATCTTGCCAGGACAAGAAGAAATAATTGAAGCGCAAACCAAAACAACCAATAACAAAAAGAAAATATACCAAAAGAAATAGGAAGCTTTAAACTAAGTTGAGTACACCCTTCTATCTTTCCGTATCTTTCGAGATCTTGAAATGGCAAAATATTAAAATCTTTGCAAAAAGGAGTGAGATCAGACCAAAAACATAAATATTAAAAAAAGAGCCAAGTTCTTCTATACAAAAACCATTGTGTAACAAGTCAGCCGTGAAAAGTACTGAGATCTAAAAGTACGCCAAGTTCTTACTTCATGAAGGTTTAATACCGAATATTTAAAGTAGAATAATATTGAAACGGCTACAATGTAATAGAGAAATTTTATTATTTAATGATTACTGACTAAAATTTGATGGGCTTACTTGGCAATTTTTTTTTATGCCCAAATTCGAAGGTTTTAAAAACTTGAACCCATCAAATTTTGCGCTACCAAATTCCCTACAATTTATACAATATAAGAGCGTTTGACTACAACATGTCCTAAGAAAATCCCAGCTAAATAATATGAAAGCGTTAGCGCAAAAACATGCGATAAAACAAGAGAAGAGACACGTCATCAGGTTAAGTGGAATAAGAGTAAGCAGGTAAATTTTGTGTGCGTTCTCTTTTTTGTTTACTTGTATGCAGTAGAAAGAACAAGAAATGCGTCTGCACTGCTATGTGTCTTGTTATTTGATTGGGATTTAATATCGAACGATATTTAGTTAGATATTAGGAATCCCAAAAGTTTAGTGCGAAATAAACATAATGATTTATGCATAGAACATTGATATCCGGTTCTAAGATCTAAGATAAATGATTTTAATGTGAGTAAATACCTATAGATATTTTTGGTGGTGAAGTACGAGATTGTGATCTTGTTTTTTTTTATTTTTATTTGTATCTTAGGGTGGTCCTTATATTGAATTTTTAAATTCTGTGCTTTCCCTTTAGAGGCCAAAATTAATCTGTTTCTTCTTTAAAACGAGAAAACTAAGTACTTACATTAAGTTTTTAAATGTACATATTGAAACAATACGAAACAGCAACGGGTTTTAAAGGTACCTCAATGGCGAAATTATTTGATCAAAGCGGTTAATTACTTTTAAGCAGTCATACATCAACAAAAATTAAACAATCAGATTTTGATGCTTTTATGCTTGATGAGTCTTTTGACATTCAAATGAAAACCTAATTATTATCCGTTGTGTTTCGGTGTTACTTTAATTGTGTTATTTATTGATGTAAGCTCTGGAGGAATAGGGGAAGATTTGTTTCTATTAGATACAGCTCTATTGGAAAAATATGACATTATGAGTGGTCATTTGTATTGAATTCAAATAAAAGTTAAGAATGTATGTCCCAACTCCCAATGCTAAATTTATCGACTGTTATGCACACGCCTTGAATTTGGTGCTGTCACAAGGATTAACCAACATAAGACAGTGCAAGATTTAGTTAGCACTTTGAACGGGATTGCAACGTTCGCATGCTCTTAAAGAATTGTTCAAAAGAAAAATACCATCGTTAGCAATGACTTTGTGGTGCCTTAGTTCACGACTTGTCAATGTATTTTACTCTTACACCGAAAGCATTCTACAATGATAAAAAATATATGAGAATGCAATGATCGAATGGCTATATTATTGGTTGACTGTAAATTCATGAAAAGCTTTGAAACTGTTTTTCTTTTGAATGTGTTTTCAAAATTATTTTCACACTCAGATAGGCCTGCTTTTTAATAGACTTTAAAACGCCAATTTAGACATTATATTTTGTATAAACTAAATAAATTTCTTTAAATTCAAAGAAACGAAGGGTTTCAGGAAATTTGGCAATCAACCTTGTAGGCTGTATAACACGTCATTATTCTTTGAAATTGTTTACAATTTAAGCATGCAGATATCAGAAAGGTTTGCATTCCTTGACAAACTGAAATATTTCGATTTACTGAACGGGAACAAATTTATTAAATATCGCAAAAAAAAAATTCCTGAAGAAGTATAATTAAAAATATAATTGGTGACCAAACATATTTGAATTTACTCAATTAAAGAATTAATTGGCTGTTTTTCTATGAAAACATAGATGCTATGCAGCCCCAGGTACAACATCAGCTGGAACTTTAAAAACGATAACCCCATTTAATGTCTTGGTCTGGATGGAGGCAAACATCGCAGAAATTTTTTAGCAGATGTAGGTACAAGTAGTTTTCAAAACTTATATGTACAGTACCAGCTTCAATGGCGGCGTCTATAGAACGCTTCTTTTCTGCAATGAAGAAATTAAAAAAGTGCCTTCGAAGTTCGAAGTACATGGTCAGGAGAAAATGAGTTTTTTTGTATTTATATCTATCGAAACGGCTTTTTTAAAAGAGTTTAAAGAAAGCGACGAATTTTATAATGAAATCATTGAACAAAATTTTGCTACCATTGGACGACGAATCAAATTCATATATCGATACATTTTTAAACCTTTTATCTTATGTTACTAATTTATGAAGTATTGTTTGTATTTTTTGTCCTTATTACTCGTAATAAAATTTAAAAAAAAACTACCATTGTTTTTTTTTTAAACTTCCTCATACCACAGAGCTAACCCAATGCTAAGGATCAGGAATCGCCACTGGTGAAAGGAGACTGATCGCGAATTTGCAACCAACCCTAATTGTGTTTATTAAAAAAAACACTGAATCAGAGTTACCATTGTCGAGTTGAAAGAAATTCATATGGCATTTTCTTTGGTTTGTGCTAAGTAACTTTCAGGATTTAAGCTTTTTCGAGCTTTTGGTAGCAAATATTTTTCTGAGATTTTCGGCAATTTTTAATGCTACTACGGCAATCCTGTAAGAGCTTTAAATTAAAGATAGCTTATTGAAATCCATAATGGTCAGACTGAAAGGCAAATATCCTATCTTCCCTGTACTGCAAATATAAATTGAACAGAGTATAGTTGTGTTTCCTCGAAGGCTGCTGCTATCGTCTCTACCTTACCTCTTCCAACGTAGGGTTTTTCTTCTGTGTCGCAGCTGATCGCACTTGGTCATGAGGTGTGTAGAATGTGACCATATCCCTTATCATGAACTCTGCATAAAATTTTGTACAGCTCTCATTTGTGCAGACGAAACTGCAATTTCTCGCGAGTCCTCTAAGATCAGTTATCCAATCTCCGTAAGATTGGCCCGATGTCATTTTGTGCCGTAGAAAATTACAGCTGGATGCCAGCACGTGCGTATTTTTTGTTGAAAATGTTTTGTCAGATTACCGATTATGTCTTTGAATGAATGTGTGGTTATACTTACGTTATTAATTCAAACTTATAACTAATTTAACAAATGAAATATTAGGTTAGACTAATTTATATAGTTGCGAGTGAGTTAGTCGATCAGGGCTCCAAGGAAGAAGGTCCGAAAAAAGCCATTTCCGTGGCACGGAAATAATTGACAGCTGGTGATAAGTATTTTCATAGTTGGTAGCATTTGCTCGATTTTCATGGGGTACTTCAAAAATATTAAACCTTACTTAAAACCATTCATCAAATATGGCCCACTGGTCCATATTTCAACACCTGGGGTGGGCCACACGCCACATTATCGACACTATAATTTTTTCGCTTCTTTTTTTTATTTTTAAAATACTCAATTTACTTACTATAACACCATTTGAAATATGTACATATCTTAATTAATTTCCGCAAATTTTAATTTAAGAATCGTTAAGTAAACTCCCCCAAAAATTACATGAAAAACGAATAAATTTTACCAAATGTTTTTATCTCGCACAAAAGCAAAATCGGTTTGAATACGTTTAGTTCGAACTAACAGTTGAGTGCCTACTTTGTTTAATTTAGGCGGTGGGCCATATTACCAAGGTGGCCCATCTTATCATGAATGGAATTGCCTTGCTATCCACTCTCAATTTTTTTAGTTAAATTTAACAATGTGTAAAAACCAAGTCAAACTGAAAAAGCGAAAGAAGTTAAACTTCTTTTTATTAACATCCCAGTGCATTTTAATTATATGAAAACGTATATTTAAAATATCTCAGTACCACGCCAAAGAAATTAAATCCCAGTACCATTATCTGTCAACATATTTTAAATGGAAAGCAACTAGGCAACACACCAATATTAACTAGGGTTAATTTTTTGAGGTTCCCGATTTTAGCACAAAGAAAACAATTTTCTACAATTCAAATAGGCTATTTTCGAGCAAATTTTCGGAGTGCCTGTATTTGCACTTCTAGGCGCATCGGACTCGTGTATTACATCACCAAATTTCTCATGCTTCAGCAACACAGCTTTAGAAAAATCTCCAAAGGGAACCGTTTGGAAATATGAGAAAGCCCAGTGGGACGAACTAAATAACCTTTTTCGATATTTTGACTGGTGATTATGCTTCCTCGATAGTGTCATAGATTCCAGTGCTGATTATTGATATTTATGTGATTATTCTCAATGGAAATAAATCATTTATCCCTAACAGGACAAAAGGAATTGGTTCCAAAGTATTGACAAAAACGTTTTGTTGCCCTTTAACAAAACAATTTTATCGTTTTGATTAAATTTTTGTCAATACGAAAGAATGATTTTGTTGATTTCACAAAATTTTTATAATTCAACATGATTTTTTGTCAGTTTAACAAAATATGCAGTACAAATAATATTGTCAGTTTAACAAATCAAGTTTTGTTAATATAACAAAATAAAACAGAGATTGTTGTCACATCGACAAACTTTTATGTGATGTTAACAAAATTTTTGCTGTATCTACAACAAATCTGTTTTGTAAATGTTTGTCAATATCAAAAAGTTTTTGTTAATTTTTTTTTGTTAATTTAACAAAAAATGAAAACATTTTTGTTAAAACGACAAATATTTTGTTTTATTTTATATTTTGTTAATTTAACAAAACAAATTTGTTAATTTAACAAAACAATTTTGTTGATTTTACAAAACAATTTTGTTAATTTAACAAAACAATTTTGTTATTTTAACAAACAAATTTTGTTAATCCGATAATAATAAAAAAAACAATAACACTAACAAAAAAATTGTTAATATGACAAATTGATTTTGTAAATTCTACGAAATTTTGTCATATTGCCAAAATACTTTTGTTATTTTAACAAATTAATCTGTTAGCATAACAAAATAATTTTTTGGATACAACAAAATAGTTTTTGTTACCTCAACAAAATTCTGTAACTTTTATCAATTTGACAAAACTTTTTGTTGGACGTATATTGACTAAATTTTTATCAGATCGACCTACATTTTTGTCACATATATGCCTAGATTTTATTTTCAGTGTATATTTCCTAGTTGATGGTCCAGCCGGTCCCTAAAAAAAGCGAATCTTCGAAGGTCATGAAAATGCTGATCAATATCTTGAACAACGAGAGCTCTTAATGGCATCACGCCATGATTATATAGTGTTGAACCAACCCTAGAACCAGTTGTTAAAGGATTTATAACTTTTGATTGTAACCACGTTTTATCGATTTTTTATAGTCACCTCGGTTTGATTTAAAAAGAATTGAATTATCAAGAAATAATAAAGTATTAAATATTCTATATCGATATAATAATTTAAAACATACTGTTCATACTATTTGCAATATAATGCAGAGAATAACGGTATAAGGCGAGAATACGAGGTTTACTTTGCAACTGGCGCGCAGACGCGCTCGTCTTTTTAATTTGTTTGCAATAATAATAATCGTTTTTCCATTAATAAAAACAAATATTTTCGATTCAAAATTGGACGTAGAATACGATAGTCTTACTTTAAACACGCTAAGTGGTGGGTTTCGTTGTTAAAAATTGATTCAAACATTTCAATTGTTTATAACAATATGAAATTGTTAAAACATTTTTTTTTAATCTATTTTTTTCTTAAAATTCACTCTTTTACCTTCAAAATGAAAAAAAAAATTGTGTCTCTAGCTTAACATGAACCGGAGTTATGAATTTTTGAAATTCAGTCTTCAAGCCCAAAATCACCGAAATCTGAAATTTTCAACCCTGTCTATTTTCGAAAAAAACAAAAAAAAATTAAATTCCTCGGACAGGTGTCTTTTCTTTTTCGATAAAGAACACGTAAAAAAAATTTCAGCGAAATCGGTCGGTCATTTTTTGTTCGATTTCGTACGGTTTGTAAAAGAATTACCCATATATGCATATGTAAAGATGTTTGATATATAATTATATTCATTTGTCAACGGCCTTGGCTTTGATGAAAGCATCGTTTCCCATCGATCAGCGAAATCAAGCATCATTGTGCATGAAATAGTACTTGGATGGTGAGCGCTCTAATAGCAACCGCGTGTTGCTGACATGTGTTTCTTCTGTTTTTCTTTCTTTCTGTGTGTCTCGCTCTGTTGTAATGCCTAAGTGCGTCTCTACTACTTCGTAGATTTATCTACGTAGATTTATCTATAGGTTAATCCCTATAAGTTTTTTTTTTTTTTTTTTTTTTTTTTTTTTAATTTTTATTTTTTATTTTAATAACAAGCTTACAACTAATAACAAAAACTTCATTATTAATCTTTTAAAAGCTATTTGATTGGTTAAATTCAATATAAATTTAAGAGAACAGATTTGAATATTTTATTTTTATATAAAAAAAGAGAAACAAAAATTAAGTACATTTTAAGAACATACTTTTCAAAAAGAATAAAACTAATATTAAAAGCCAAGAGCCAAAAAATCAAAAGAAGCATAAAATAAAGCTTATGTTTAAATAAAGAAATAATTTAAAATAGAGATAAAAGACGAACCAAAATCTGCAACAATTCCTAATATCACCCTCCTGGAATTGGCGTATTGTGAACTTAAGACATCGAATTCGGTAAAAAGCTTATTGTGATATTTTTGAATTCTTAGTATCGGTGACTTTAGTAATAGATTAATTTGTTCGATGAAATGGGATACTGAAAGTTATGGTATTATTACGATAAGAACGAGCCGGACAGTGGATATTTATGTTGTTCAACAATAATTGAAACAAAGAAAGCATCTTGAATAGACTTAGCCTATAAATATAAGTTGAATGCTGCCTAAACATTCAGAATTCTAGATATCTTGTGAATTTTTTTGTATTTTTTCAATTTTGTCTGAAAATGTTCCGTAAATTGGGTTCCAAACAGGGTTGCAAAAGCTTAAGTCACTTGTTAGCTTAAGCTTGGCTTTAATTCACAAGCTAGTGAGTGACTTATGAATTAAAAAAAATATAATTCAGCAGCTAGGAACTGACTTATGAATTTAAAAAAAATTTAATTCACAAGTCAGTTGGTGACTTGTGAATTAAAAAAATTTAAATCATAAGCTTCTTAGTGACTTATGAATTAAAAAAAAAATAATTCAGAACCTACTAAGTGACTTATGAATTAAAAAAATTTAAGTCATGGGCAAGTAAGTGACTTCTTTCTCTTCATTAACTAACATTAATCATAATCCCTTGAGCGCGGGTAGTTTATAAAAAAAAAAAAAATTCCCAACCTACTAAGTGACTTATGAATTAAAAAAAATTTAAGTTATGAGCAAGTAAGTGACTTATGAATTAAAAAAATCCAAATCATCAGCAAGTAAGTGACTTATGAATTAAAAACCTTTAATTCAAAACCAACTTAGTGACTTATGAATTAAAAAAAAATTTAATTCATAAGTTAATGGATAAATGCTGATTAGAAAAATTATGAAATGGATAATTTATAAGCTAGCGTGATAATCTTATGATTTAAAAACTAGATTTGAAAGCTAAAAAGATATATGGAAAATTAAAAATTAAAATTAAATGTGAGTACCAATCAGCGGTTCGCATACGCAAGACGTATATTCTATCTGTGCGGTATACTAAAGAAAAACATAACCAAAATCGGTAAACGAAATCGTTCACCTAGTGTCGAAGACATGTCGTCTTCACACGTTAAAGCCCCTAAAATGAGTTCTAATGAACCAAATAGAAACAATAAGTTTATACCATTGCAATCATTACCGGATTCCGATAATAGTGATATCGAATGCGATGAAATTATAGACCCTACTCCAAAAGCATCGAAAAAACAATCTAAAATTCCTTCTGTGTGCGTTTTGCAGAAAACGAGTGAAGATGTTCACAAACTGTGTAGTGATCTTAAAATCTTAAACTATAACATTAAAAAAATGTCAATCGGCATTAAAATAAATTGCGAAAGTCTCGAAGTACACGAAACTCTCCGTGCAGCATTGAAATCAAATAACTGGCAATTTTACACTCATGATCTTCCAGCTATGAGATCATTTAAAGTTATGTTATATGGATTACATGAACTTGATACTTCTGTTTTAAAAACAGAATTAATATCCATTGGCCTTAAATGTCAAAATATTAAAATTATTAAAAAAAGATACGATAAATTCATAGACATTTTTTATTTGATTTATCTCGAAATTGGTTCGGTGCGCTTAAATGAACTAAAACAAAACATACGTTCAATCTTTAGAACCCAAGTAAAATGGGACTTTGCTCGTAGACAAAAAAATAAAATAACACAGTGCTATAATTGTCAAATGTATGGCCATGGTGAAAAAAATTGCAACATTAAAACGCACTGTGCTAACTGTTCTGACAATCATGCGACGTCAGAATGCCGTTCCGAAAACATAAAATGTGCAAATTGCAACGAAACGCATAAGTCAACTGACCCCATGTGCATTAGCAGAAAAAGTTTCTTTGACATAAGAGAAAGACTTTCTTCGAGGAATAAGCCACGTTCGAATTTAACTATGACTAAGCGAGTTTCCCATCAACAACTACATGCATTTGCACCAAGCAATGATGACTTCCCATCGCTTAAACCACACAAAAGTTCGATTTAAATCTATAGAATTTTTTGCTTTTTTATGTAAGCATAATATTGATGTAAGTCTAGTTAACGAAACATGGTTAGATAAGAATATTAATATTTCAAATAAAGATTACAAATGTTATCGTTTAGATAGAGAAGGGAGAAAGGGAGGAGGTGTTGCCGTTGTTGTCAAAAGATCAATTAAGCACAAAGTACTTTCGGTAGTCAATACGACATTAGTTGAAAATATTGGAATTGAAATACCATTTGAAAATGGTCGGTCAGTTAAAGTTGTTTCTGTGTATTTCCCAGGAGGTAATACATCTGCAAGTAAAAGAATTGATTTAAAGAATGACTTTCTTAAATTGTTAAGAACCAATGATTTTTTTCTGCTGGGAGGAGATTTTAATTGCAGACATAGAAGCTGGGGTTGCGTTAGAGCTAATGCTTGGGGCAACATTCTATCAGATCTGAATGCGAGGCATCCTTTTAGTATTTTATTTCCACCTCACCCTACCTGTATTCCTCCTAATAACAGATCAAACCCGTCCACGATAGATCTATTTTTAACGAATATGCCGGAACTCATAAGCCAACCTATGGTCTTAAATGATTTAAGTTCTAACCATCTCCCAGTGGTTTGTAGTATTTACAGATCACCAGTTAGAAATAGCAATTTGGTATATGACTTCCAAAATGCTAACTGGAAAAAATATAAAAGGACCATCCGTGTAAAACTAGAACATCTACCGGAAATCGTTCCCACCGAAGTTACATGTCATGAAATAGATGTGGCTATAGATAGTTTTACAAATGTGCTACATGAAAGTGTTGAACATTCCGTTCCAAAAAAAAATCGATCTTGTGAAACGCAAAATATTCTACCTTCCAATATTATTAGTTTCATTAAAATAAGAAATAAATACAGATCTTTGTGGACGAGGACAAGAAATCGGTCTTATTTCATAGAAATGAAGTTATTAAATAATAAAATCAAAACACTTATAACAGAAAACAGGAATAAATCCTGGAATAATAAACTTCAAAGTTTGGATAAAGCAAGTAAACCTTTTTGGAATATTGCAAAGGTTATCAAGAAGAAAAATTGTAATATTCCTGCTTTCAAAATCGGTAGTTCAGTCTTGGTATCAAACTCTGAAAAGGTAGATGCTTTGGCAAGGGAATTCTCTGCAAATAATTTATTAACAGGCAATATAAGGGGACATACTGACCTTGAACTTAGTGTTCAAGAGTCATGTGATGCAATAAGTTCTCACATAAACGAAATTCGAGAAAGTTTAATAATTGTAGATGATCTTAAGAAAATACTTTTAGCATTAAAAATATCAAAGTCTCCTGGTTTCGATGGTATAAGAAACTTATATCTTAAAAAACTTCCAACAGTGGGTATTGAATATCTTTTAAATCTTTTTAATGGATGTTTAAATTTAGGTTACTTCCCTAAGGAATGGAAAAATGCTAAAGTTATACCTATTCTTAAGCCAGGAAAGAATTCTTCTATGCCATGCAGCTATAGACCAATTAGCTTACTTAGTTCAATTAGCAAATGTCTGGAAAAAGTTATCAAAAACAACATTATCAAACACTTGAATTTGCATAACATCTTGCCCGCAGAGCAATTTGGATTTAGATATCATCACAGTACAGTGCATCAAGTACACCGGATAACTAGAGACATAAAAAATAACTTCAGACTAGGGAAAAGTACAGGCTTAGTATTACTTGATGTCGAGAAAGCTTTCGATACTGTATGGCACAAAGGTCTAGTGTATAAACTAACAACCCTGAATTTTCCACGGTACATAAACAAAATAATTTTTTCCTTTTTAACCGAACGAACCTTTAAAGTTTCTATCAACGCTGCATGTTCAGACTCCAAAAATATTCTTGCTGGTGTTCCCCAAGGATCGGTTTTGGGCCCATTCCTGTATAATATATATACATCTGACTTTCCTAAGCTCAGGGACTGTGAAGTCGCTATCTTTGCAGATGATACTTGTATTTATTCGGCGGATTTAAATGGTTTCGTTATTGAAACCAATTTGCAATCAGCTTTGAATACTGTAAGTAACTACCTTAATAAGTGGAAAATTAAATTAAATGCTGGAAAGACTCAAGCCGTTTTTTTCACCAGAAAAAGAAAAGCTTGCTTTCTACCCAGCCGAAGGTTAACAATTAATGGAACTCAGACGGAATGGCAATCCAGTGCCAAATATCTGGGAGTGCATCTTGACAAAACGCTAACTTTCGGACTACACATCCAGCAAACATTAAACAAGGTTAACCTGACAATAAAAATACTTTATCCCTTTATTAATAGGAATTCAAAGCTTAGTGTGAAAATAAATTAATCATTTATAAGGTGATTTTTCAAAGCATCATGCTGTATGGTTCACCTGTATGGGGAAAATGTGCAAAAAGTAACATAATTAAGTTACAAAGAATGCAAAATAAAATTTTAAAAATGATGCTTAATTTGCCATGGCACTATTCAACAAACGAATTACATAGAATAACAAATATTGAAAAAGTTCCCTATAGAATAAATTATCTCTCCAATAGATACGAATTATCCTGTAGTTCATCCGATAACTACCTCATCTCAAATCTGACTTTATGAGCATTAAAACAAATATATTTGTATTAATCTTTAAAAACATTTATTTATAAATTATTTATTTATTTATTTATTTATTTATTTATTTATTTATTTATTTATTTGTTTATTTATTTATTTATTTATTTATTTATTCGTTCATTTGTTTATTTGTTTATTTGTTTATTTATTTATTTATTTATTTATTTATTTATTTATTTATTTGTGTATTAACTTATTTATTTATTTATGTATTAACTTATTTATTTATTTATTTATTTATTTGTGTATTAACTTATTTATTTATTTAATTATTTAATTATTTATTTATTTATCAATTAATTAATACGATTATATATTTGCTTGTTTGGTTATAACGGGTGATTTTTTTGAGGTTAGGATTTTCATGCATTAGTATTTGACAGATCACGCGGGATTTCAGACATGGTGTCAAAGAGAAAGATGCTCAGTATGCTTTGACATTTCATCATGAATAGACTTACTAACGAGCAACGCTTGCAAATCATTGAATTTTATTACCAAAATCAGTGTTCGGTTCGAAATGTGTTTCGCGCTTTACGTCCGATTTATGGTCTACATAATCGACCAAGTGAGCAAACAATTAATGCGATTGTGACCAAGTTTCGCACTCAGTTTACTTTATTGGACATTAAACCAACCACACGAATGCGTACAGTGCGTACAGAAGAGAATATTGCGTCTGTTTCTGAGAGTGTTGCTGATCTTGGTGTAAAACCGTATAAAATACAGCTCGTGCAAGAACTGAAGCCGAACGATCTGCCACAACGTCGAATTTTCAGTGAATGGGCCCTAGAAAAGTTGGCAGAAAATCCGCTTTTTTATCGACAAATTTTGTTCAGCGATGAGGCTCATTTCTGGTTGAATGGCTACGTAAATAAGCAAAATTGCCGCATTTGGAGTGAAGAGCAACCAGAAGCCGTTCAAGAACTGCCCATGCATCCCGAAAAATGCACTGTTTGGTGTGGTTTGTACGCTGGTGGAATCATTGGACCGTATTTTTTCAAAGATGCTGTTGGACGCAACGTTACGGTGAATGGCGATCGCTATCGTTCAATGCTAACAAACTTTTTGTTGCCAAAAATGGAAGAACTGAACTTGGTTGACATGTGGTTTCAACAAGATGGCGCTACATGCCACACAGCTCGCGATTCTATGGCCATTTTGAGGGAAAACTTCGGAGAACAATTCATCTCAAGGAATGGACCGGTAAGTTGGCCACCAAGATCATGCGATTTGACGCCTTTAGACTATTTTTTGTGGGGCTACGTCAAGTATAAAGTCTACACAAATAAGCCAGCAACTATTCCAGCTTTGGAAGACAACATTTCCGAAGAAATTCGGGCTATTCCGGCCGAAATGCTCGAAAAAGTTACCCAAAATTGGACTTTCCGAATGGACCACCTAAGACGCAGCCGCGTTCAACATTTAAATGAAATTATCTTCAAAAAGTAAATGTCATGGACCAATCTAACGTTTCAAATAAAGAATCGATGAGATTTTGCAAATTTTATGCGTTTTTTTTTTAAAAAAAGTTCTCAAGCTCTTAAAAAATCACCCGTTACATATGTTTATTTACTAATGTATTTGTATATTTAATTTTGTCAAACACACTTCCTTTTGTTGCTTTAATAATTTTGTTCTATTCAATTTATTTTAACTTAATTTTGTAAAAAGTCACTGATTTGACGATTTGACGGAGGTTTTTTTTTTATTCCCTCCCCTTCTCTCTATCTCATCTCTTAAAAGAAGGTTTTTTCTGTAGCTTTTCCTTCAATAAATGCTTATTTAAAATCTGTAGTATCCAAAAACATTTGTAATAATTTTTCAGTAGTAAGGTAGCTTCATATCAAATCTCTGTAAATTGTGCAATATAGGTTTAAGAAAAAAAATGTATAATAATAATTCAGCTACAATAAATGAAATCTTAAAAATTAAATGTTATACTTACTGAGTAGGTACCAAAAGTTTCGAAGTGCTTAATTAAGAAAACAGAATGTTTTTTTTTTCAATTTTATTGAAAATACAAATTGAATTAGTTTCTGGTACTTGAAACAATTTTACAAAAAAATATCAAATAATCAACTCATGTAAAATATGAAATCCAAAAAATTTAAAGGCATATGCATAAAACTATGCACTCACGAAATTTATATAATGATAACCCATCATTTGCTCAACACAAAGATCTTATCAATATTGCTTCTTATTTAATTAGATTATAAGGACTGCATAAACGGCAACTCCCAAAAAATTCTCCAAAAGCTTTCGTTAATAATTAAATAATTATGTAGTCAAAACAAGCTTAAAAATTTCCAATCTACCAACTAACTTATGAATTAAATTTTTTTTAATTAACAAGTCACCAACTGACTTGTGAATTAATTTTTTTTTAATTCATAAGTCACTTACTCCCTGATGACTTGATTTTTTTTTTAGTTCATAAGTCACTTATTAGGTGGTGAATTAAATTTTTTTTAATTCATAAGTCACTTTGTTGCTCATGACTTAAATTTTTTTTAATTCATAAGTCCACTTACTCCCTGATGACTCGATTTTTTTTTAATTCATAAGTCACTTGGTAGGTGGTGAATTAAATTTTTTTTAATTCAGAAGTCACTTTGTTGCTCATGATTTGAATTTTTTTAATTCATAAGTCACTTACTCCCTGATGACTTAATTTTTTTTAATTCATAAGTCACTTGGTAGGTTGTGAATTAATTTTTTTTTAATTCATAAGTCACTTAGTAGCTTAGGATTTAAATTTTTTCTAATTTATAAGTCACTTTGAGGGTTGTGAATTAAATTTTTTTTAATTCATAAGTCACCAAATATCTTATGAATTAAATTTTTTTAATTCACAAGTCATCTATAGACTTATGACTTAAGGATTTTTTAATTCAAAAATTCGCAACCCTGGTTCCAAATAGTTGATGCATATTCAAGGGTACTACGAACAAGTGAATTGTAAAGTGCTATACATGTTTCGGATTTTTTAAAAAACTTGCCTGTGCGGAAAATAAAACCTATGCTCTTGGCAGCTTTATTAACTAAGAAGTAATAGTGTTTGTCAAACATTAGCTTAGAGTCAAACACAACAGCCAGATCTTTTTTCTCATAAACTCTTGTCAATTCATTTTCATTCAATAGATAATTGAAAACAACAAGATCCTTTTGACGAGTGAAAGACATAATGTTACATTTAAGGGAAGGGAATTTGAATCACACCATTTCATTCCAAATCTTTTTGTAGTGCGATACAATCTCTTACACAAGAAATAGTTCTATACATCTTAAGATCATCTGCAAATAGAAGTGCACTGGACGATAATTTTTCAGAAATATCATTTATATAAATAAGGAAAATAAGTGGCCTCAAAATTGAGCCCTGTGGTACTCCGGATTTAGGAAAGAAAGGAAGAGATGGCACGTTATTTAAAACTACAAAATGCGGTCTGTTGTTAAGATACGATGAAAACCAATTTATAAGGTCATCGTGAAAACCTATTATTCGCATTTTTTTTAAATAGTAGCATGACATACTTTGTCAAATGCCTTTGAAAAATCCGGGTATATTACATCAACTTGTTTGGTGTCATTTAGAGCATTGGATACATCGTGGGTAAAACAAGCCAAATTAGATACTGTCGACCGACCTTTAGTAAACCCATGTTGGTTTAATGCTATCACTTATTTTAAGTCAAATGCCATTTTTTCATTTAAGAATTTTTCAAAAATTAGAGACAGAGCATTTAAAATACACACTGGTCTGTAGTTTGATATTTCAGAAATTGCACCATTTTTGTGGATTGGAGTCACATAAGCAGTTTTTAGTATTTCAGGAAAATAAGCTTCTTGCAAAGACTTATTAAACAAGATACAAATCGGACCAGCTAACACATTCGCGCAGTTTTTATAAACAATATTTGGGATACCATCAGGACCCGCGTTTTTAGTACAATCTAGAGCACTCAATATTGATAAAATAGTTGGAGGAGAAATATTTGGTTTGTTAACAGTTATATTATTACTACTCGTATAATTTTCAATATGATTCTCGTTTTCGCCAATATTTGATTCAGGATTGCAATAATAAGTTGCTTATCTACATTCATATTTATGTAGAATGTTTTTCCTTTTTTATTTTTTTGTTATTGCTTAAACTAAGACATGCTCTCTAACCTAATAAATTACCTAGAACAAAAGAACGAAAGTGAGAAATCTTCAAAAGTTTATATTTAAAAATAACGAAATGGTTTCTTTCTTCAAAGATACATTTATTTTACTTTTTTTATATAGTCTTATTATATGTATAGACCTCACTCGTGTTTGGAAGCTAAACTCTCAAACCATAAATGAAATTGAATAAGTTCTTCAAAAGTACAATCTTAGCATGTTTAATGGAAAGGTGTGTTGTATTGGGTAATTTTTGAAAAGGTGGGTGCCATGTGTCCCGAACCAAAGAGGCCATTATGTCACTTTAGAAGCGAAGCGGCAACACTGATGCTAAGTAGCAAAGCCAAATAATTTTCAAATGTAGTTCGCTCACGTCTATAGACCTTAAGAAATGAAATGCCACTACAAGAACACGCATGCTGCATGAATATGATACCTACACAACGGAGTAAGTACACTGCCTGTCTCAGTGCACAGGCACAGTGCAAATACAATTACGCGAGAAGAGTACTTCGATTGCAGAAACCAATGACGTAACCTTGTTTATCCCATTGATTAAATAAATAATTACGTGTATCCATAAGTAAAGGAGGACTTGCTACACATCCTTCCTAGCCATTATTCCAATACTATTCCACATGAAAAAAGACCTTTTGCGTAACCGAAACTAATTTAAAATTGATAATTGAAATTTATGAATTATTCTTCAGACCCTACAGTTTCTGTGGAATCGCATCGATCAAATCAAAACAAACAGAAACTAAAGATGAACAGGAAATAACGAAGCACAAGTCATGGCGCTTACGCCGAAGGCTCAACAAAAAAACTCCACTCTTCTCTGCAACATTTTACTTTTTCAAGTTGTTATATCCAATGGCAGTGTTGGATATTTTAAATCGGAATCGCATGGACAGACAAATTAAGTTTTGCAAACGAAATTTTACTCGCATTCGCTCAGTCTCATTCCTCTTGGTAGAACAGCAATAATTCAATAAAACATAGACACACCTGTCTCTACACAATCAACATCTTATGGCGAATTCAATTTTCCATGATTGTTTTCTGAATAAATAGGCACACAAAATCAATATTAAGCTGATTAAATTCAGTTATTAACGCACTTTGATAGTTGTGGAGAAAATATTAAAATAACGACATCACTTTATGCATGTACAATGCAGAATAAATATTGTTATAATTATATATGTTTATAATGCAACCTGGATCACGTAACTAATTAGAAGGCTAGTTGTTTATGTGGACTAGCTTTTAAAAATATACCATACATACTCGTACGTATGGGTATAACATACCTACTTGCATGAGCAACTCTTTAGAAATACTTAAGTTAATGTATGGGAAAACATATATACATTATATCAATTATGTACTATATTATATATCTATTATATACATTATACAGGGTGTCGCGTAATTCGTGTGCCATACTTTGGGATGTGATTCTTGGTCATATTCTAAGAAAAAAATTGTTCTACAGTAAAGTCTGATTTTCAACTTTGACATCACTTTTTGACGATTTAAAAAAATGCTAATTTTGGTGTACTCTGACCCAAGTTAAGGTCAATTTCTCTGTTAGTACTAGCAGTAGGGACCTCGTTTTGGACTTTTTTTTTAAAGAAGCATTAACCTTTCAAACTGCGTTTAAATTGAGCAGATATATTTTTAGGGTTGCCAGATATTCAATTTTAAATGGTGTTCAATTTCGCTTGCGCGAGCAAAATTTTTACTTTGAGGTAATTTTTTTTCAAAAAATGTGCAATAAACATAAAGTTTTCTTATTTTTACCTGATGAACAAAACAATAATAAAAAAAACTTATTTATAAGCGCACCAAAAAACCCACACATGTTATGATACTTGGCAAAATCTAAAACAGGTAAAAATAAAAAAAAATGATTTTTTGCCCTGAGGTATAAAGGGCTTGAATAAAACAATATTTTTTGTAGTTAAAAGTAATTTTTTATTTTACTCGTATGTTGAGGGGTGGCCTTGGCGCGATGGATGTGTGCTCGCCTGTGAACCTCATGATCACAGGTTCGATCCCTGCCGTCGTCTATGTCGTTTTAATTCCATTAAAAACCTTCTAAAAATTGTCATCAATGGGTTGCTGGTTTACTCATTGCATGTTGTTCAGGCATGACACTAACAACATGTAATTGAGTTAAACTAGTATGCCCAACAAGGATGAACACGAATAAAATAATGTGAATTATAAGCGACACAGAAATAAGACACGGCATTCTCCGCTTTAGTTCAGCCGCCATCCCTGGAGATAAAATATCTGAGACAACAACCTTCAGTCTCAGAACATCGTGCCACACATCTTTCCTATCCTTCTTTCTCTTCCGTAACTTCACGCCCGCGCTGTGTTGAAACATTTAAAGGGTAATCATAATCCCTTGAGCGCGGGTAGATTATAAAAAAAAAAAAAAAAAAAAAAATGTACACACAAATACAGTCATAATAAGTCCTCAAAGTGCCCTCCTGCGTTTTGAATGCATGCTAGAGCCCGTTTTTGTATTTCATTTTGAATGTTTATTCCCGATAACTCTTGCCTTACTTTAAGTGATCCTTCCGAAATATGTCGTTCTAATTCAGTTAAAGTTCTTATTTCAGATGAGTAAACAACTTCTTTCATTCGTCCCCATACAAAAAAATCCAGTACAGTGAGATCGGGAGATCGTGCAGGCCAGTGAATTGGTCTATTTCTGACTATCCTTCGATAACCGTATTCTTCATCCAGCCAATCGTTAACTTTACGAGGCCGGAGCACTATACTCGTATTGTTGGTACCATGATGAAACTAGTTGAAGCAGTGGAACTTCCTCCAATAGTTCTGGTAGATTTTTTTGTAAAAACTCCAGATAGTTAGTAGAATTAAGTCGGGGTGGTAATTTGAAAGGCCCGATTAATTTATTTCCAATTTCACCTGCCTACATATTGACACTGAAACTAATCCAGTTTCTCGAAGCCTTCAAAAGGTATTTCCAAAAACATTTCAAGAAGGAAGTCGTCTGTTAGACTGTTAGGATAAAGTTCCGGGTATGTTCGTTGTGCCCTTCTTGAATTTCCATTGCACAACCCATAACCGAATAAAATTTCTCTCGTAAATGAAGGCATTTCAAAAACCGCTCTTATCCAACTGTAATCGTGACTTTACTTGATAATCTTATGAATGAAATTGTTTTTCTATTCTTTTATACCACTTATTTAATTTACCCATTAAACATTTATACCCCCAATTTAACTCTCCCTGAGAAGAGGTAAGGTAATAAGGGTTTCGACAACAAGTTAAGTAGGCAAAAGTATACTTAAGTGCACAGTCTTAAAAATTACCTAAAAACTATCAATTTTCAGAAAACTACTCCAATTGTCAAGTGCCGCAATAAAAGTTGGTAAAAAAGCCAAAATTCGATTTTTCGCCTGTTTTAGATTTTCCCAAGTATAATAATATGTAGGGGTTTTTTGGTGCACTTAAAAATGAGTTTTTTTTATTATTGTTTTGTTCATCAGGTAAAAATAAGAAAACTTCATGTTTATTACACATTTTTTGAAAAAAAAATGACCTCAAAGTCAAAATTTTGCTCGGGCAAGAAAAATTGAACACCCTTTTAAATTGAATATCTGGCAACCCTAAATATACATCTGCTCAATTTAAAGGTAGTTTGAAAGGTTAGTGTTTCTTCTAAAAAAAAAGTTCAAAATGAGATCCCTACTGCTAGTACTAACAGAGAAATTGACCTTACATGGGTCAGGGTACACCAAAGTTAGCCTTTTTTTAAATCGTCAAAAAGTGATGTCAAAGTTGAAAAGCAGACTTTACTGTAAAACAGTTTTTTTCTTAGAATATGACCAAGAATCACATCCCAAAGTATGGCACATGAATTACGGGACACCCTGTATACATCAAAATTCAAAAAGATTATACTTACATCTATAACTAATGAAAATATTTCTTATTTGTTTTTGGTATAAAAATAAGAAATATTTGTATTTGTTAAAGTTGTAAGTATATCTAATCCTTTTGAATTTTTATGTATATAATGTATATGTGTGTGTATGTTTTCAATTAAAATTTGATTAATAAATAGGTCTGAAGAAAGGTGTAATCACATCCGAAACGTCACAACACACAATATAAAAAATAATAATCAACAATTGACCTTGATTCCACTTAAGGACAAACAATATTTTTAAAAAGAAAAGGTCACGAAGAAAGGAAACATTTTTTCATTTTTCATTTTTGTAAATGAATATCGTTTGCAGAATAGATTAAAGGACTTAAATTGGAACTCAAAATCGTTTCAATCATCGGCATTAAGCAAGTAGATTTCAAATACCAGTACTGTACCATTTCTTAAAATTTAGGGAGTTTCAGGTTTCTCGTTTCTTCGGAGATAAAATTAAATATATAAGGTTTATTTGGGGCTTCTGCGCTTCCATGAACATCCTTATAGATAATTGCTTTGGTTATGATTATGAGATATGCGGATAGGGGATGTAAGAACATATTTAAAACTTACAAACAGACTTATCACGGCGAATTAAAATCTAGATTTTAAGCAATATATACAAAATGTTCTCAAAATAAACTATACTCTGTTCAATTTATATTTGCAGTACAGGGTAGATAGGATATTTTCCTTTCAGTCTGACCATTATGGATTTCAATAAGCTATCTTTAATTTAAAGCTCTTACAGGATTGCCGTAGTAGCATTAAAAATTGCCGAAATTCTCAGAAAAATATTTACTACCAAAAGCTCGAAAAAGCTTAAATCCTGAAAGTTACATAGCACAAACCAAAGAAAATGCCATATGAATTTCTATCAACTTGGCAATGGTAACTCCGATTCAGTGTTTTTTTTTTAATAAACACAATAAGGGTTGGTTGCAAATTGGCGATCAATCTCCTATCTCCTTTCAACCATGGAGCAGATACATAGGTCGTGGTGGGCTGCACGTGAGCTCAAAGAAGATTACACAAACAATTTTAATGTAACTCAGTGATTCTCTTTCTTATTTCAGTGGCAATTTCTTAAGTTAAGGTGCCGTGCAAACAGCAGCAGGCACCAGTGTTTCTGAAAAAGCTCTCCCATAAGGCCTGTACTGCAAATATAAATTGAACAGAGTGTAGGTATCTTGTAGATCAGTGTTTTTCAAACTGTGGGTCGCGACCAGTGTTTCTGAAAAAGCTCTCCCATAAGGCCTGTACTGCAAATATAAATTGAACAGAGTGTAGGTATCTTGTAGAACCATCGACTGGAACCAATTATTTCTAAATTTAAAATTGATGATATGTGTAACGTTTTTTACAATACACTCTTTGACTGTTTCAGTAAAACTATTCCATTTAAAAAAGCTCATAAAAACGCGCAGACACCACCATGGTTCGATTCTCATGTCAAAAATTTAAAAAACAAAAGAAACGAAGCTTGGGTAAAATATAATCAAACAAGAACGGATGATGATTATAGAACGTTTCTTATTCTTAAGCAATTATTTAACGAATATTCAAACTCTATATGAAGAGTATAATCATAAAATTGAAACTGATCTTAAATCTAATCCAGATAATTTCTGGAAGTTTGTCAACCGTAAGAAAAAAACTTGTGGATACCCGAACTCTATGTCAAATTCAACATCATCTAGTCATGAACCAAAAGTTATTGCAAACATGTTTGCAAGCTATTTCAAAAAAGCGTTTCATGAATCACACACAGTAAACTCTTCTTGTTCTTTTTCTTCAGTTTTAAACTTTCAACATCTAAATAATATTAATTTTGAAATAAGTGAACATACTGTTGCACAAAACATATTGTATCTAGAAGAGTGTTTTAGTCCTGGTCCTGATGGTGTGCCATCCTCTATTTTGAAAAAATGTGTCTCTTATTTGTCGTATCCTTTATGCGTTCTGTTTAACACGTCCCTAAAAAGTTCGCTTTTTCCAATTATCTGGAAAAGCTCATTTATCATTCCAATACACAAAAAAAGTCCTAAAAATTAAATTTTGAACTACCGACCTTTTGCTAAGCTATCTGTGATACCTAAACTGTTTGAGTCTATCGTATGTAAGTAGTGTCCTTACATTTCATTGTAGTTCAATTATTTGTGATAACCAGCATGGTTTTGTCAAAAAACGGTCTACTGTTACTAATTTGTTTAATTTTACGTCCTTTTGTTTAGATGTTTTTGAGAAACGTGAACAAGTAGATTGCGTATTTACTGATTTTAGTAAAGCGTTTGACAAGTTGTGTCACAAAACACTTATTTTTAAACTGTCTCGTCAAGGTTTTAAAGGGCAGCCATCTAGGCCCAATTTTATTTATTTTATTTATAAATGACTTGATTTCGATTATAAAAAATTCGTCTGTCCTTATATATGCTGATGACATTAAACTTTTCAAAAGAATTAACTCTACATCTGACTGCCTACTTCTACAAGAAGACTTAATATTATTTAGGGAATGGTGCAATAAAAATCGTCTTGTTTTGAATGTTGACAAATGTAAAACCATGAGTTTTACACGGAAGAAAGTTCCAATTATTTTTGATTACATGTTTGATTCTTGTCCTTTAAGTAGAGTATCTGTTTTTGCTGACTTGGGAGTAGTTTTAGACTCGAAACTTACATTTACTGAGCATATCTATTAGTTTTATTGTTAAAAAAGCAAATAGAGTCCTTGGTTTCATCAAGAGATTTGGGCGCGATTTCCGTGATCCTTATGTTCTCAAACTACTTTTTGTTTCATTTGTGAGACCAATTCTTGAATATGCCTGTGTAGTGTGGGCACCTTATTATTCTTTACATATAATGAGAATTGAAGCGATTCAGAAGAGATTCTTGCGCTTTTGTCTCCGTTTTCTTCCTTGGCTTCCTGGAAACGTTCTGCCCCCTTATTCACAAAGGCTTACTTTTATTAACCTTCCTTCGTTGAAAATATTAACAATTTTGTTTTATTACGGCAATAATAAATGGAGCAATAACATCACCATCGGTTCTTGTTCGTTTTAACTTTAGTTTTAGTCGATCGAGTATACGACTCCAAAAACCACTAAATCAATTTTTTAGTAGATCGAACTATCTTAAATCAAATCAAATCGAACTATGGTGCTCATAGCCCTAGCAATCAATTAATCGAAATATTTAATAAATTTTATTTTCTAATAAGTTCACCATATGACAACTTTAAAAATCTCAAATTTAAGACATTGTTTTATAGTAGTTTGGATTAAATTTTAATGTTAAGTAGTTTTTAAGCATTTATTTATAAGAACTGTTCACGTTAGCATTTAACGAATTGTAATAAATAAATAAAAATAAATAAATAAAACAATTACGCCAATGGTCGGTGATGTTGTTTGAGAATGTTTTTTGTATGATAACATATGTGCGTGCAGTAAGGCTGCAAAGCTTTCGCACCATCATATGAATATTGAAGGTTTGAATATTACAACAACAAATTGAATGAACTACCACTAAGTGTATAGTATAGGCTGGAGTTATATCTATTTCACGGGTGTGAAGTCGATCATCAGCCACCTTTTTAGTGGTGCTTAGTCTTTCAAGTTTAGTCGCTAAGCACCCGTGAAATAGATATAACTCCAGCCTATACTATACACTTGGTGGAAGTTCATTCAATTTGTTGTTGTTCAAACCTTCAAAAATTACTGAGGGTAATTTGAGGGTTGTCAAGTCGATAACGCACTGAATTGATCGTTGAACACAATGGCGCAAAATTTTAAACATTTAAAACCTACTCTAAATCAATTTTAGTCGACTCTAAATATTGTGTATAAAACGAGAACGAGACTTTTTGTTAATTTTAAAGGACATAAACTCGTCTAAATTTAACAGCAGCAAATAGCTACTCGTACTTTATCTTTTAAAAGTATACTTTTTCCATATTGACAATGGTCATTTCATATCAAAGCAAATTAAAGTAAAAATATTTTCTGATATTTTATTCGATTTTTTAAAATATGTGCTTTGTAAAAAGACCGAGTCACTGAATATTAGAAATTCGAAACAATCGTACAAGCGTGCTCTACGATCTACGACAAGACGAGTATAGCCAAATGAATTTGCACCTTGCAACAACAAAATTGAATTTTTATGCTGTGAATTAGCTACTTCATGTCCATTTAAAATACTGTAAATAACTTATAAAGAATCAAAATCTGTACCGAGGTAGTATATTAAATGTGCTTTTTTCGACGAAAAGATATTTGGTTTGAAGTTGTCTGTTCTTTTTTCTTTTTTTTTATTTGTGCGGTTGTTTTTGAGTGATGTACTATGTATCTGTCAAATTAAGGATTGTTCAACGTAAATTCGCTTAGATTCTGTTGTAAAACCCACATTAGTTAGAAAAGTTGTCTATTATGACAAAGTTAGACAAAGTTGCCAAGCTAAACGACTGCGTTAAGTAGAGCTGGTTTTATTGCTTAAACGAGAACTGTTTAAAATTTTGCCCCAATTTGTCTTCTCCGAACCGTAAAAGATTCAAAATCGTCTACAAAAATCGATATTTTTTTTTGTTTTGAAGGAAGGTTTTGTATGGAAAGCCCGTGATAATTGATATTTATTAACAGTCATATATGTATATAAACTTATTATAGCGAGTACATAAGGTTATTTATAAAACTCATTTGTAGTATTGAACTGTCACTTTCAGTTTGGCATTACATTAAAACATTGTGATTACCAAACTATGAATCCCTTTTAGTTGTTATTGCAACTTATTTATTTTTATTTATTGAAACAAAAATTTTATATTATATTGAAAACAAATTAAATTAAAAATTGTTTAAAATTAAATAGGTAAATTAAAATATATTCGTTGGTATCCGGTATGTGTTAGTGTTTGTATAGACTATAGAGTATACAGTGGCGATTCCTCTCAGGTTTATCGCCGCTAAACCAAGAATTTAAATGAATAATTACTATGATGTACATTTCAAATCATACTTTAGTAAACACAACACAAAACTACCATACAAAAACTATACCTTAGCGTTAAAATTTGCGCTACCAAATTCCCTACAATTTATACAATACAAAAGCGTTTGACTACAACATGTCCTAAAAAAATCCCAGCTAAATAATATGAAAGTGTTAGCGCAAAAACATGCGATAAAACTAGAGATACATCAGGTTGAATGGAAGAGGAGTACGTTAAGCAGGTAAATTTTGTGTGCGTTCTTTTTTGTTTACTTGTATGCAGTAGGAAGAACAAGAAATGCGTCTGCTTATGTGTGTTGTTATTTCATTGGGATTTAATATCTAACGATATTTACTGGCTGAACACAATAGAATGCTGCAACTGGAGCTGCAGCTGCAACTGGAAGAGCTGTCAAAAAGTGTCGTACGTACTTTTTTTTATGCGCCCACAATGAGGCTGTACAGATTTCATGTTTTGTTGTCATTTGTTGGGTCAGGTGTTGAATCTTTGGCAAATTTTAAATATTTTAAGTAATTGAAACTATAAAATGGACACTGAAATTGAAGATTTTCGTCCATTATTTTAATTAAAATTTAACCACGAAATCACAATACAACAAAACAACACTTAAAATCACAGACAGATATATAAGATTTGAAATGTCAAAAATGCTACACGAAAAAGTTAAAAGTTCGCCAACTCTTGCAGCACCGACTGCAGCACCGACTGCAGTTGCGTTGTGTTGTGTTCGTAACATTGAATTTACGTGTATTGAATATTTTGACAGCTATTCCAGTTGCAGCTCCAGTTGCAGCTCCGTCTCCATTGTGTTCAGCCAGTTAGTTATACTCTATTCAATTTATATTTGCAGTACAGGGAAGATAGGATATTTGCCTTTCAGTCTGACCATTATGAATTTCAATAAGCTATCTTTAATTTAAAGCTCTTACAGGATTGCCGTAGTGAGAATTAAAATTACCGCAAATCTCAGAAAAATATTTGCTGTCAAAAGCTCGAAAAAGCTTAAATCCTGAAAGTTACATAGCACAAACCAAAGAAAATGCCATATGAATTTCCATCAGCTTGGCAATGGTAACTCTGATTCAGTGTTCTTTGTTTAATAAATACAATAAGGGTTGGTTCCAATTCCAATTTGGCGATCAGTCTCCTTTTCCTTTCACCCAGGAACAGATAGGTCATGGAGGGTTGTACGTGAACTCAAAGAAGATTACACAAAAAATTTTAATGTAACTCAGTGATTCTCTTTCTTATTTCAGTGGCAATTTCTTAAGTTAAGGTGCCGTGCAAACAGCAGCAGGCACCAGTGTTTCTGAAAAAGCTCTCCCATAAGGCCTGTACTGCAAATATAAATTGAACAGAGTATAGATATTAAATCCAAAAAGTTTAATGCGAAATAAACATAGGGATTTACGAATTTAACATTGATATCGGGCCCTAAGATCTAGGATCAATGATTTTTAATGTAAGTAAATATAGATATCTTTGGTACTTTGAAGTACGAGAGTGTGAACTTGTTTTTTTTTTATTTTTATTTGTATCTATGTATCCTAGGGTGGTCCTTATATTGTTTTTTATATTCTGTGCTTATCATTTAGAGACCAACATTAATCTGTTTCTTCTTTAAAACGAGGAAACTACATTGAATTTTTAAATGTATTGAAACAAAACGAAAGAGCAACGGGTTTTAAAGCTACCTCAATGGCGAAATTATTTGATCCAAGCGGTTCCTGCGCTTTTTAACAATCATACATCAACAAAAATTAAACAGTCAGATTTTGTTGCTTTTATGCTTATTGCTTAATGAATCTTCTGACATTCAAATGAAATCCCAATTATCAGTTGTGTTTCGGTGTTACTTTAAAAAGAAAATCCATAAAACTTTCGTAGGATTTATTGATGTAAGCTCTGGGCGAACAGCAAAAGATTTGTTTCAATTAATTACAGCTCTATTGGAAAAATATGACATTATGAGTCGTCATTCAAATAAAAGTTGAGAATGTATGTCCCAATGCTAAATTTATCGACTGTTATGCGCACACCTTGAATTTGGTGCTGTTTCAAGGATTACCCAACATAAGAGAGTGCAAGTTTTTGTTAGAACTTTGAATGGGATTGCAACGTTCGCATGCTCTTAAAGAATGTTTCGAAAAAAAAAATACCATCGTTAGAATTGACTAAGTGGTGCCTTAGATCTCGACTTGTCAATGTATTCTACTCTTACACCGAAAGCATTCTAGAATGAAAGTGTATATGTATGTATATAACTACAATGATAAAAAATACATGGGAAAGCATTAAAGCAATGATCGAATGGCTGCATCGGTTGACTGTAAATTCCTGAAAAGCTTTGAAACTGTTTTTCTTTTGAATGTGTTTTCAAAATTATTTTCACACTCAGATATGCCTGCTTTTTAATACACTTTAAAACGCCAATTTAGAGATTATATTTTGTATAAACTAATTAAAAAAGCTAAATAAATTTCAAAGAAACGAAGGGTTTCAGGAAATTCGGTAATCAATCTTGCAGGCTGTTTAACACGTGCTGAAAAACGAAAAGATCGAAATGGTCGATTTGATATAAAGGAAACAAAATACAGGATATTATTCTTTGAAATAGTTTACAATTGCAATTTCAGGAGAAAATGAGCTATTTTATTTGGTATTTATGTCTATCTAAAAGGCTCTTTTAAAAGAGTTTAAAGAAAGTGACGAATTTTATAATGAAGTCATTGAAAATGTTGCTACCGTTGAACGACGAATTTATGTATCGATACATTTTTAACATTTCTTATTTCATTTCTTATTTACATTTCTTATGCTCTTTATTTATGGAGTACCTACTGTTTGTGTTTTTTGTCCTTATTAATAAAATTAAAAAAACTACCATTTGTTTTTTTTTTAAACTTCCTCATACCATAGAGCTAACGCAATGCTAAGGATCAGGAATCGCCACTGGATGAATAAGTCTTTATGCATTGCATAATTTTTCTCCCGTTTAGTGAATTCTTATAAATAGGGCTGTAAGTGTTTAAGAAATTGAATTTAAATGACAAAAAAAATGTATTTAAGAACAACAACAACACACATTAAAATTTTTTGGATAACGCTAAGGAGTCTTTTCTTATTTTTCGTTTTAAATCAACTTGTTTCAGAAAATAGTTTTTGGAAAAAAATAAAAAAAAGTTGGAAACTTTTTAAAATTTTAAGTAATAAACAACTAATTAAGCATTTACTATTAAATCCTCTAGTAATTTTCTGTCAAATAACTAAGTTTTAAGTGTTTTAGTTTCTAAAAAAATCATAAAGGAGAGATCATAATGAGATTGGTTCCAAAAAAAAGGTTTTGGAAATTTCGAGATAATGAGTATGAATTTGACCACTGAAAATTGAAAAATCAGATTTTTTGCAATCAATTATTTATGTCTTCTAAAGCATTTCATACAGGATAGTTATTTCGATACCAAATGAAAGATCTCAAAAATATCTTTCAAATTATGACACTTTTTAAATTTGTTTCATATTGATAAATACACCCAAAAACTCTTTTGAAATAATCTCGTTTGAATTACTTTCGAAAGCCAATATCTCGGAACTCCATATAGAAAATTCAACTGCATTTCATGGGCATCAAAATAAAGGAACAGACTTAGGTCAAATGTCACATTGATCTGAAGATGGTCTAAAGATTAAATGCTTTATCAATCAAACTGTAGTACCCCTTGGCATAATGGTTAGTGCGTTGGACTGTCATGCGGAAGGTCTCGAGTTCGTTTCTCAGCCGCTGCAAGAAAGTTTTTTTCAGGGGTGTACTGCCTCTTGCGAGGAATTGACAAATCCTCCAAGAGTATCTTTTGTCATGGTAAGTGCTGCTCATTAGCCGTTCGGAATCGGCAGAAAATTGTAGGTCCCCTCCGTTCCTGCTAAACACGCACACAGGAATGGTTGAGAGTTGTAAGTCACTAAGTCCTGGCTCACTTCGAGCTGTAGCACCACCAAATTTTAATTTAATTTTATCAATCCAAATATTATTAAAGACTATAAAGATTCTTTTATTTCAAAAAATGTGCATGAAAGAAAATATTGTACCGTTACCACAGCTTGTTCAGGCAATTTAAAGCCAATTCACAGATAAGTACTGCGTCGATTCCCTGCTAAGCAACTTTCCATATACATTAAGGGTGGGCCATATGGTGTTTTCTTTTTAAATCATAGGTTCGGTCAGATAAAAAGTCAGTTTCATACCTCCGCGGAACAAAATGAGCCCCTTTATGCTTGAACAACGTCGGGAAATATTGCAAATTATTTCCAAAGCACTCCATGCACTCCCGAAATCCTGAACAGTATTTATATTTATAGCAAAAAATCTTATTATACCGCTTTGATACATAAGAAAAACACAAAATTGTTTTTTTCTTACATCCATACTTCAAACCCTTAAATATTTTCAATAGGTTTTGTTCACTACGAGTATCTTCTGTTTTCCCTTCAGATTTATTATTATTCATCTACTTCTAATCACGGTTGCCACTTGAAAAAAATAATGTTTTCTAAAGTTGAAAATAAAAATGACCATCAAATGTAGCTAAAAATGACCAAAATAAAAAAAGAAACACAAACAAAACGCAGAACAATTAATTCATCACATTTATTGAAGCATATGTTCTATGTATAATATACAGATCACACGTTATTTTGAAATTATTATTAAAAACAAAAACATTAAAAATCAGGTACACAAAAATTCACAAAGTACCTAATATGCTTACAGTTGTGTTCATAAAAATAGCAGTGCTGGTCACACTTTATTAATTAGTCAATAATTTTAAAGACGCAGATTCTTATAAGAAAAATAAACCTGTTATTTGCATCTAACGGTCTTTCATTTTTATATTTGAGGCTTTAACAACTTCACTGTCCAATGAATCATATATGATTCATGAAATATTTTTTGTCCTGCGTTTGCTACGTCCATTAATCACATATGATTCAAAATAATTTTCAAATAAAAACTATTCTACGTCCCCATACTAACTAGTCAAAAACATCACAACGTTCATATTTGTTTGTTTAAGAAAATAAAATGCACGACTGGATCGCACGAACTTGCTCTTATGTAAAAGTACTTTGGAATTTAAGATACATTTTATAAATATAAAACATGGATTTAATGAGATAATAATGTTCAAATGCATAAAATTGCCGTCTGGTTTCGGGAAAAGTATGAATTTATGCAAATAAACCTTAAAAAATCGTTTTATTATTAAATATATTTTTTATATAGGAAATTTCTGTAAAATTTTTCAAGAAAAAAATGGGGGATGCGAATTTAAAGTATTTAATAATATTGGTTTTAGGAAATAATTTCAAAAAATAATCGTTCATAGGTTTTGAAGATATTGATTTAAATTTTTTTTTTTTTTTTTAAACCCAATAAATATTTTTTCGAATATTTTTATATACAATATTATTTTAAACTTAAGGGGACTCCTGCTAAAAATTTTGGGTTAAAATCCTTAGAGCCGTTAATGAGAAAGTCGAAAATCAAAAAACGGGTCTATGGCAGGTACCCCTAATAACATTTTGCCCCAAATTTTTTTTTGACCAAAATGTAGTCCATGTCCATAATATCACACTTAATTTTTTTTATCAAAATCGTTAGAGCCGTTTTCGAGATAAATAAGATTTTGCATTACGGGTGTATGGGGGGTACCCTTAGTTTTGGAGCTAAAAAAAAATTTCAATTTCTCCTCTAGGGAATCACCGAAGACCCTTAACTACCGAGATTGAAAGAAATAGGTCCAGGGGTTTAGGCTGTAGTGAGAAGTACAGACATACAAACACACTGAAACATGTTTCTTGTGTACTAAATTTTCCTTAAAATTTGTATAAAAAAAATTGATATGCAAATTGTTAGTATTTAATAAAATACATTTTAAAACGTAATTTAAAAATTTAATCGTGTATCGGTTTTCAAGATTATTGAATTTTCAAAAAAAAAATTGTTTTTTTTTTTTTAAATCCAAAAACTATTTTTTTGAAAAAATTTTTAGTTTATATTTTTGCAAATGCAAAGCAGCTCCTGCATAAAAATTTTGATTAAAATCGTTAGAGCCGTTGGTGAGAAATTGGAAAATCAAAAAAACCGTTCTATGACAGGTACCCCTAATAACATTTTCCCCTAATTTTTTTTCCACCAAAATATAGTCCATGTCCATAATATCACACTTAATTTTTTTTATCAAAATCGTTAGAGCCGTTTTCGAGATAAATAAGATTTTGCATTACGGGTGTATGGGGGGTACCGTTAGTTTTGGTGCTAAAAAAAAATTTTCAATTTCTCCTCTAGGGAATCACCGAAGACCCTTAACTACCGAGTTTGAAGAAAATACCTCTGGTAGTTTAGGCTGTAGTTCGAGGTACAGACATACAGACAGACAGACGGAATTGTCGGACCCACTTTTTTCGTCTTCGCTATCATCGTAATGTCAACTTTGATCAAAATCTCGAGTTCGATTTTTTTTCCAAATGCAGAACTTGCCCTATAGTACCTATATCGCAAGTAAAAACGTCAGTATCAGGTTCAATGAATCACATATGATACATAGAATTTTTTTTGCCTAGCTTATAGCGTCAATGAATTACATTGGATTCAAGAACTTATACTTTTGATAATGTGTATATTACGAGTATATGAAAAAAATGCCTTAAAGGAATAATTTTAACATACATGAAAATAATACAAAAACTGAATAGAGTTAACAAAAAGTAAACATTTATATTTTTTAAAGTTTAGACATTTTTGTCCTTTTATGCGTACAATTAAAACATGTTAAGCATAATGCCTTTTTGCATTGTTTGCATTCCGTACGCACCTGTTTTGCTTTCATAGCAGCTACATGACCGTCTCTTCTCAGGTTGTTATAGCATACTGCGCAACGCTTTCGCACAATTCTACCATTGGGACGTGGCAATTCCGTGAGAAAGTGTTCGTTAGTCCAGTAATTTTAGGCATTTTAAACCCCAATCTGCGGAAAAATTCCTAGTGAGCTGAATTTTTGTATGCGCCTTTATTACGGCATTGTAATGAAGATGTGAAAAATCGACATTGATATCATGCCGGCTAAAAAAGTTATAAGGGTCAAAAGGTCACTAAAATCAGTTTTTCGCAAATATCTCGCGATCTATTGCTCAGAGGTCAATAAAGGTCATTATAAAAATTGTTTGTCGTGAAATTGTCTACAAAAAATGTCTCTTGCATTTTTATGTAAAATTAACCGTTTTTGAAGTAGAGAAAACGACTTGAATGCACTCACATACGGTATTCTATACCGTACGGCGTATATCAAGGCGTAAACTCTATTGCTTTTTATTCATGTTTGTAAGTGTGTTGTTATTAAAATCTACTACATACACAGACATATAGCACTAGTAATACTAGTATAGACAGGACATTTCGTGCCCTTGAATGCCTCAAAAAATGACTTAAATTATTGCAAAAGTCCTAAAAATAGCATTTTATCATAAAACCTAAAATGCTAACTTGGTAGATAGAATACCTCTCATACCAAAAATAGAGGACAGGTAAATAGGTAGGAACATGTGTTCAAGTAAAAGGATAATACTTTTCAACTCTAAAAGTCACCAGATGTAGATGGTATCTTTCCAGCTTTCTTGTAGAAGGGAAAAGAAAACCTTATGCCCTATCTCACTAATATTCTTCGTAGTAGCATTGCGTTTGGGTATATACCAAGTATATGGAGAACAGGAAAGTTAATATTTATTCCCAAAATATAGAAAAAAGATACAATATTAGATGCGTTCTCAGACATGGAGGGAGCCTTCGACAACACATCCCACGAGCCTGTAGACACAGCTTTTGTTAAGAAATGCGTGCCCATCACCATAACTAGATGGAAATGTCAGGCTCTAGAAAAAGTCTAAGGGCTTGCGTGTATCTGTATTACAGGAGCAATGAGAACCTGCCCTACCGCAGCTATAGAGGTTCTCCTCTATCTATCCCCTCTACACGAGGCCATCAGAAGTGCGGTAATGGGAGTTATCTTGAGATCCTCGAGACAAATATCATCAAGTGGCACACTGATGGATCGAGTCCTAAGCAGAATAGTTTCAGGTTTCTGAAACTGACTTCCATATCATCGCAATATCACTGAATCTTGTTGAAGTCACAGTGCAAAAGAATTCTGATGACCTCGACTTTGGGAGCTGTTCTGTACACTATTAGGTCGACGGCATACACAATTGCCCGAGTTAGACTACCTATTAGATCGCTGGTGTAAATGCTGAATAGAATCAGCGAGTTAACCGCTTATAGCTGAAGACCATTTTTAATATCGAAGATTGCGGTATGCAATTGTTAATGACACAGAAACTGAAGATATCGACAATGAATGTTAAAAAAAATTATATACTAAAGCTAATTTTTCTGTATTACATATCATGGATTATGCCTACGGGGGAAACCATGTAAAAAAAACGCGCCCTGCATTCTACCTCGAATGTGGTGAGGAAACGAGTGCATCGTCATAATATATTCGCTTTCTCAGCGCTCTACTCCGAAAACGGTTAATTTTACATAAAAATGCACGAGATATTTTTGTAGACAATTTCATGACAAACAATTTTTATAATGACCTTTGTTGACCTCTGAAAAACTGATTTTTGTGACCTTTTGACCCTTATAACTTTTTAGCCGGCACGATATCAATGTCGATTTTTCACATCTTCATTACAATGCCGTAATAAATGTGTATACAAAAATTCAGCTCACTAGGAATTTTTCCGCAGATAAAACCTAAAATGACTGGACTACGTTTGGCCGTGGTATTGTTGGAGGAATTCTTGAAATACTTGTTGCAGATGCGCAAGAACCGAGCAATACTCTCAACAGCATTTCTTGAGCTTGTAACATTGATTTTATTATACCAGGTGAGACTTTTTCTTAAAGGTGAATTAAATGCAGATAGTTGACCTGCTATATCTATGCTTTTTTAGCGTTATTATAATCTATAACGGCATGTGGTTTCATTTTTTCACCATTCCACATATTTATAGCTGAAAAGTCATTTCCATGGCAAGTAGATATCATATCGACATCAAGTTTATCACACCATTTCAGCACGGTGATACATCCATCCTTTTGTCGAGCAATGCTTTCACCTTTTTTTAATTTATGTTTAATGACCTGTGATGGAAGATTGAACCGATTTTTTCGTATTGTTCCACATAAGTCCTTGTTGCGGTTTTTTAAGTGCGATGCCAATGGTAAACTAGTATCAAATGGCACGGTTGTGCCCAGCCAAGTTCTGGCACTACACCCTTTTTACAGGAACAAACTCAGGCGACTTTTGACCCCTCCCTATCTTCAGTAACAATGAAGTCAGAAACTTGAAATTCCGAATATTTGTTAAGCTAGTCAAGCACAGGCGCCTCACCAAATTTCAGTTTTCTATTATAAGCGGTTCCTGAGATATAAAGCCTCAAAAATCACAAAAACCGTAACTGACTGACTGACTGACTGACTGACTGACTGACTGACTGACTGACTGACTGACTGACTGACTGACTGATTGACTGACTGACTGACTGACTGACTGACTGACTGACTGACTGACTGACTGACTGACTGACTGACTGACTGACTGACTGACTGACTGACTGACTGACTGACTGTCTAACTGACTGACTGACAGATCATCAAAATTATGGAGCACTTCCCGACATCGTAGAATCTTGTAGTTTTGCACAACGGTAGGTCTTGTCATTCAAGTAGAGGACAAAATCGAAAATTTGAGATTTTCCAATCAGGGGGCGTGGTATCCGCCCACTTTCTCCGAATTGGTGTTGGTTGAATGGAGCACTTTCGACTGCTGTAAAACGATGAAATTTGGTAAAGTGGTAGGACTTAAATTGCATACAAAGAAAAAAATATAAAATAATTTTAAATTTTCCATTGAGGGGCGTGGTATCCGCCCACTTCCTCAGAACTGATGTAAATTATACATGGCGCACTTCCGATTGCAGTAGAACAATGAAATTTGGTAGAACCGTAGGGCTCAAATTGCATATAAAGGACCAAAAATAAAAATTGGGGTTCTCCATTCGGGGGGTGTGGTATCCACCCACTTTCTGAGAAAATGTTTAATTTATATGGAGCACTTCCGATTGCCGTAATTAAGGTAGGTATGTTAGTGTTAGGTATCTTGCCAGGACAAGAAGAAATAATTGAAGCGCAAATCAAAACAACCAATAACAAAAAGAAAATATACCAAAAGAAATAGGAAGCTTTAAACTAAGTTGAGTACACCCTTCTATCTTTCCGTATCTTTCGAGATTTTGACATGGCAAAATATTAAAATCTTTGCAAAAAGGAGTGAGATCCGACCAAAAACATAAATGTTAAAAAAAGAGCCAAGTTCTTCTATACAAAAACCTTTGTGTTACAAGTCAGCCGTGAAAAGTACGCCAAGTTCTTACTTCATGAAGGTTTAATACCGAATATTTAAAGTAGAATAATATTGAAACAGCTACAATGTAATAGAGAAATTTTATTATTTAATGATTACTGACTAAAATTTGATGGGCTTACTTGGCAAGTTTTTTTTTATGCCCAAATTCGAAAGGTTTTTAAAACTTGACAAGTGAACCCATCAAATTGTAGTCAGTAATCATTAAATAATAAAATTTCTCTATTACATTGTAGCTGTTTCAATATTATTCTACTTTAAATATTCGGTATTAAACCTTCATGAAGTAAGAACTTGGCGTACTTTTATATCTCAGTACTTTTCACGGCTGACTTGTTACACAAAGGTTTTTGTATAGAAGAACTTGGCTCTTTTTTTAACATTTATGTTTTTGGTCTGATAATAATTATCAGCGATAATCATTCGCCCCGCACCTAAAAGCGGTTCACACAATCTCACTAGAACAGACCCCGGCTTGTCTAACCCTTCCATTGGCGAAGTTACCCCCGAATATATTTCGTAGGACCACGTATAGCTATCAACTGTGCACATTTTATACACTCTTATGCCGTATTTACTGGGTTTTGAAGGGTTGTAGGTTTTTATTTGCAGTCGACCATGGAATTTGACAACCGATTCATCCACTACAAGTATTTCGCCAGGAGTATATAACGACCGAAAGTTAGCCAATAATTTTGTTATAAGATGATCAATTTTGTAAGTTTTTTTTGTTCTGTCTTGAAGCAAATGGGAAGTAAAATGCAAGCAACGCAATATAAGGGAAAATCTGTTGTATGACATTTGTATCTGATGCATAAGCGGATAGTTGTACAATGAATCGAGTTTCCAATAGTGTTCAATTGTCGGTAACTTTATTTTCCATCACAATATCCGCTAATAGCAAATTTTCAAAAATTTTAATAAAATCGATTTTACCATTCTCATTTGTAATTTCTTCAATTCGATTAATCCCGGAAACGCTAGTGAACTGTTCTCTTCCAGTTGGTAAAATGTCTGCCAAACTACATCAGTTGGATTGATTGGGATTCCATTGCCTGATTTTTCATATAAAAAGCATTATACATATGTACATTAATACATTGTTTCCTATGGGCCTTGTGAATAAAAAAAAGCAAAAGCTGAAACTTGGATTTTTAAGTAAAAGCTTGATTTTTAGTGAATAAAAATAAGCTTAAGCTAGCTAGTTAAAGATGTTTTCTAGTAATAGCTATTTTAAAATAGCCAAAGCTAAATTCATTTAGTTTTAGCTTGTTTTCCTAGCTTAAGCTTCAATTTGTGTGAATAAAAATAGCTTAAACTAGAATATTATAGTTAAAGCTACAAAAATTTCAAGATTTTTTCGACCTGTCTAGAAAGCTTTGACTAGTTCTTATTTTCAGTATTAACTTGTGCGAGTTGTTAATTAAACATAAGGGAATATCTCAAAAAATAGAATGTGAACGTATAGACCCAGAAACTGACATACGAAATGTTAAAAACATTTTTTAGCCGAAACCAATAGTTGCCCTGTAGAACAGATAACAAATTGAGGCAAAAAAACCTTCCTTTCGGTCATACATGTACCAGTTTTAGCTAAAGCTAAATAGCCGAAACATGTGAATAAAAAAACGAACACCCTAAATTACGAAGCTAAAGCTAGAAATTTCCAGCATAAGCTATTTAGCGTTATCATTTTTTTATTCACATAAAACAAAGCTTTAGCTAGTACTGTCTAGCTTTAGCTGCTAGTAATAGCTATGACTAGTTGGCTTTAGCTTCCTCCAAAAAAAGCTTTAACTTTTTTTTTATTCACAAGACCCTATGTCTTAAATTATTTTTAGTTTACCAAAAATTTGCTCCTCATCATCTTCACCTTCATACGAAGATTCAGAGTCAATTCCTGTTGGTTGATAATCTAATTCACTCCCGGAACTGAAATCCTCACTTTCCATGTCCATTTTCAAAATATGTAATTATGTCCGTATGCCCTTTGACTTGCTTATTAGAATTTTTTTAAATTTTCTTCTTGTTTGCAAAAAGAGGAAAAAATCTAAAGAAGACCTGATAGGCTTTTATAACATGTTTTTAAAATGTAGTTTAGTTTCATTGATTTTTATTTACATATAAAGCAATTATTAATTACAAAATCAAATATAGCATGGCATTGCCGTCTGCCAGATTGACAAATAGTTACATAATTCTGGTTAATTTTTAATAGTTAAAACATAAATAGTATTAAGCAAATTTTAGTCCATCACAGATAGGGTATTTAATATTATACGAGTAAGTGCATTAAAAAGTTTCATTAATTATCATCTCTCGATACGCCAGCGCAACCTTTCAATAATTAAAGAGTTTAGATACTTCCATTTCATTTAAATGCGATAACATCTCATCCTCGGTTAAAGCAGTGCAGCTAAAAAAGAATCTTCTTGATTCCATCAACACCGGACATCTTCCTAGAAAGTGCAGTACATCTTCTCTTTCTTTCTGATTGCACAGATGACATACTACAGGCAAGTCTTCTCTATAAGGTACATAATTGAGACGCAAAAGTTCTCCACGCAGTCTTACCATCATAGATATTTGATCCACACTGTTTTCATGTCGAAAATAATTTCTTTGTCCCAGATTGTGGCATAATCTACTATACAGGGCTCTATGCACGGAAGTGGTAGCTTCTTGTATATATTTTTCACGATATTTGATGTCTGTAGCCTCAATTAGTTTATAGAGTGAGCCTTTCCAATCATTGAGGTTCTCTATATCCAAATTCAGCTGGATCCCACACCACTGCGCCAACTCCATCCACTCAGCATACCAACTGCTTCTTCGATGTATTACTTCAAGGGCCGCTTTCCTTGGTAGTCTTTCATTGGACATGTGTAAAACCTTAATTATATAATCTATGTGTAGCTTTAGTGTCCGTATGAAGAGAGGGGATAGTCCTGTTTCCAGCATCACGATGTAGTATAAGGTATTTGAAGGAAGGCGAAATATCCTTTTAACATAGAACCTTAAGAGTTTTTCCACCAACTCAAAATGCTTGTATCCCCATACTTGAGATGCATAAAGCATAATTGATTCCGAGACTGCTTCAAAAACACGAAATTTACTACTATGGACAATGTGTTTACTGCCGAAACAATTTTTCCATGTAGCACCAATGGCATTTTTGGCCTTTACAAGTTTCTCCTTCAAATGCTTTTTCATGCTCAAATTTTTGGTAAAACAAACCCCGAGATATCTTTATTCCTGAACAACTTCTATAATCTCCTCGTTATAAGACCACCTCTCATTTGTACAAATTCTTCCACCACCTTTTTTTGAAAATCATGACTTGATTTGTTCAGATTCACTTTGAGACTCTATGCTATGCTGTATCTATATAGTTGATTAATCATCAGTTGCAGCGATTCTGGTGAATGAGCAAATAAAACTATGTTATCCGCAAAGAAAAGAGCTTTAATAATGGTTCCTGCATATTCGATACCTCCAGACAAAAAGTCAGAAAGGTCCTCGATGTACAGTGCGAACAGATGAGGGCTCAACGCACACCCTTGACGTACTCCTGATTCGGTTTGAAACCATTCAGAGATTTCCTCTCCATTCCATACTGCTGATTTATATCGTCATAAAGGTTTTGCAATACTCTACCAAACTCTTTGGACATCCCTAGTCTAAACATCCTGTATAATAAAGCTTTTCTGTCCACCGTATCAAACGCTGCCTTAAAATCAACAAAAAAGCAGTATAGTTTTTTTTCCATTTTGCAGAAATTTTTCAACGATGCTTCTTAGTAAAAAGATGTGATCTATTGTAGAGTATCCCGGCCTAAATCCAGCTTGAAATTCCTTAATTAAATGGTTTTCGTCGATCCAGGAACTTAGTCGTCATTGGAGAATTGCAGTTGATATCTTATAAGAAGCATTAAGAAAACTTATCCCACGATAGTTTTCCGGGTTCCTCATGCATCCTTTTTTGAATTTTGGAAAAATTAGAGATTCCCTAAACTGCAGCGGAATACTTCCGGTGCCCATAATCAGGTTAAACAAAACATTAAGCTTATTTACCAATTTCATGGTCCCATATTTGAAAAACTCCGCGGGAATTCCATCTGACCCCTCCGTTCTTTAAGGCCTTTAGAGCCTCTATTATATCTGCACTCGTTATACTCGCATCCAATAATGGATTCTCAAAGCTCGGTGCAGGATACGAGATGGTCATACCACTAGATAGAGGATTTAAAAGTTGCTTAAAGTGGCCAAATAGGATACCAGGTGTTAGATCTTGATTTATTATGAACTTTTTTCCGTTCAAGGTTTTTACTATTTTCCATAAATTCTTTGCATTGCCGGATTGTACCAGTCGTCTAGCCTCTTTTTCAAAGTAATTTTGTTTTTTATTCTTACCTAGAGATTTAGGCTCGTATTCACCAAGCGCTCCTAAACGGCTCTTAACTTTACGAGGCTCTTAACTTGAAATTTCTGTGGGGTATTCACCAACCACTCACAAGTGTTTTTCGAAGTTCGAAAATGAGAGCCACTCTCTCTTGTTCAGGCATACCCAAACTGTGAAATGTTGTGGAATGTTGGTCTTGACAGCAAATGGATACTCTTCTACTTGGCATTGCTCACATGTATTGGAAGCGAACAAACTTTCGAAGAGAGCGCTCGTAAGTTAGGAGTGGTCGGGACCATTCCTAACTTTTAAGAGCGCTCGTAGATCTTCACTAATATTGCTTGGTGAATACTGAATAGGTTTATGAACTTCTTAAGTTATGAGCGCTCGGTGAATACCGGCCTTAAACTCCTTGTTTGCTTCTATATATTGGGTTTTGCTAAACGTATCACTATGAATTCGAAAAAGATTTCTTTCTTGCCTTTTTGCAGTCTGCATCAAACCAGGGTGCAATAGGATTCTGTTGCTTTCCATTCGAATCACAGCAAGTATAGGGTAAGAAGATCTTATACTGTTCATTATATTTGTAAGATCCGAATCGTTGTGCCTTCCAAGCGCAATATTAAGGTTAATGTGATAATTTGCTACTCTGTTTTGTATCCACTTCAGTTTCGGTAACATTTTAAGATTTCTATTTCCAATTTTTTCTGTACCTTCTATCTGGATGGTTGTGATTATTGGGAGATGATCCGAGTACGGCACCATATCAACTTCGAAATCGTTTATGTAATCCTTCCATGTACCACCAGCCAGGCTATAATCAATGACCGAATTTCCTTGTTTTCCCACAAATGTGAGGTCTCCATCCTCATCAGATGTTGTCGTTCCATTTAAGATTCGAAGACCAAAAGAGTTACACATATCTAGTATTTTATTCCCTCTCTTGCATTGCAAATGATATCCTTCGATTGGCGTGTAGATCCCGTTGCTTCATTTTCTAATCCTGCTACATTCCCAGACCTTGCAGTAAAATCACCGACCAAAAGTACGTTTGGATTATCATTTTGCAGCATAAACTCGTACAAATTTCCGAAATCTATTTCCCACTTGTTGCAATTCAAGTATATTGGCAATATCAAAAATTGTTGATTAGAAAAATTTATTTGCACGTAGGTATTCTCATCTTTGTTTTCGAATTTACATGATAAATTTTCAATTCCTTTTTTGAGGCCCAGATAAGAACCACCGCTTGCTCTGCCCCTTGGATTTGTCCTTGTAGCTGGAATCCATTTGAAATCGAAATTTTTAAAATTGCTCTCATACTTCTCAAAATAATTTTCAATTATAAAAGTTTCAAACAAAAAAACAATATCAAAGCGATTAATATAATTACAAAAATCCATAAATAAGTTCTTATTGACAAGACCTGATACATTATATGCCAGAATCTTAAATTTATAATTCATCTTTTTTACATTAGTTACATTTTTAATATTATTACTATGGCAGACGGCATTTTTATTAAAAATTTGATTTTCGAACGCGACTCCCCGTTTGAGAGCCACTAGGGATGACTGCCATTGGTCGCGTTCGGGTACGTATCCAAAGGTATCCGGATTTGTTGGTGTTGATTAACGAAACAGCTGATGTCAAGCAGAAATCTAAAGCTATCCAAAAAATTTTGGTATACTTAACTATCCAAGGGGAATTTTGAAGAACAGCTGATATTTCAGCTGATCTATTTTCTTTTGTGTCGAATACAGGGTTGGCCGAACTGTTACTTTTTAGCATTTGTTACGTCTAGTACTAATTTACTAATTGAGAAAAGTAAAGTTTGTTGCATTAAAGATCTCATTCGGATCCTACTGCAAAGCTTTTATTCTTTGAACTTCAGATTGTTTCTTGATATAGGAGGTATTAAACTCAAATTCTTTTAGGGTTTTCATAGAAATATGAAATGATCTTAACTCTTAAACATGACTTGTTATGGGATTATATGGACATATTTAGAGCTGAGTTTTCAGAAAAGGATTCTTTTAAGACAAAAGCTTATATAATCTTATTGCAAGAAGAGAAAATAGTTTAGCTATAAGATTTAAGTAGTTTTAAGCTGCAAAAGTGTTTACATCTTAAAATAAAAATGTTATGAAACCCAGTTCAATTTCATAACAAGATATTAATACTTAAGATATAAGAGAGTTGTATGGGAGTTTTTTTTTGTCAGATTTCAAGAGTTTAGCTCTGGAGGGTATGTTCGTTTGACTTATTCATTTTTAATAAGCGAAGTGAAAATGGCTGGTCAAAAAGCTACATAATTATTGGGCTGAAGGTGGATTTACTCCAATTAAAATGGAAAATGATCGTACTGGAGCTCTCTTCGACAAGTGTGCTGCGCTCCTTTAAAATAAACAGTTTCAATATAATTACCAGTTCTTGGTTTTTATTATTTTTAAAAAGTTTTTTGGTAATATTTATATGTACGTACCTTGAAACGACAGCGTCTGCTCAGCAAATGCGAACAAGCACTAAAAGAAATCGTAGCTAAACCCTGTCGGCTTAAAGCTCACCGGTAATTAAAATCACAAATAAAAACAAAGTGAGATAATTTGTGGTTAAAAAATCTGCCCTTTTCAATTTACCTTTCCTCATTGGAGGATTAAATTATCAAAAATTTGAACTAAAAACTTAATAGACATTGTCAGTTGTATATATTTATAAGGGCTATACCATATTATATTCTATATTCTTAAATATTTAATGAATTATTATAATAACAAAAAATTCATAGAATTTGTAATCCAGTACACATATATATATATAATATTAATTGTTTGTTTTGCGGATTAGCAAATGGTCTCTTGCTGCGACTTAATCGTCGCAACATACCTTGTACAATAAATTCAGCATTCAAAAATATCTTTAAATCATGTGTTCATAATCCAAATCCTTTGATTATGCCAAAGAAAATTGTTTGTCTCAAAAATAAACTTCCCATCTATCATGTATAATTCCTACAATTCCTAATCCTTATGGTAAATGAAACATTAACATTTTCAGTTTTTGTACAAACCTTCATAAGATCATAAATGTGCAGACGTAACAAATTGTAGTAAATTAGGCATGTAGTTGAATCGGCCAACCCTGGACGATTCACGTCTTCTTTTGACTTTCACAGTAAATGTTACCTATCCGGTTTTGGTCGTTCGCCAACGTATCGGATACTAAAGTATCTTAGATACCCTATCGGTCGGGTATAATGGAAGCAGCTGAATATGTTAAAATTCTCGTGGAGGTCATGTTACCCTATGCTGAAGAGGAAATTCAGTTGGTTTTGGTATACCAACAAGACAATGACCCAAAGCACACTTCAAAAAGGGCAAAATCATGGTTCCAGGAGAACAAGTTATGCGTTATGGAGTGGCCCGCTCAATCCCCTGACCTTAACCCCATTGAAAATTTGTGGGGGATGTTAAGAATACGGTTCATGAAGCGAAACCGAGGAATTCGAAAGAATTGTGGGAAGTAGTGCGAGATTCGTGGAACGCAATAACAGTCGAGAGGTGTCAAACTTTAGTGGACTGCAGGCCACGCAGATGCATTTCCGTTATAAAAAACAATGGTTATGCTACGAAGTATTATTGGTAAGCTAAAATATCAATATAGTTTCATATAACTTTTTTACAGTTTTTCTAACTTTTTGCGCTATAGATTCAGAACATTCAGATGCACTGCTATTTTTGTGAACAGCCATAAATTTTAAAAATGCTTCTTACTGTGATAAAGATGACGGTAAAAAATCAATCTTAATTTTTTCTGTTTATATAAATGAAATATCTTAAATTGTTATTAGAAGTTAAGTGAAATATATTATAACGTTGATAATGAAAGTCTTTTTGTTTTATTTGGGGAGAACTGCTATTTTTATGAACACAACTGTAGTATGTACATAAATAAAAATAACAAAACATAATTATTCAGAGCTATTTGAGATAAGATCACAGTTGCGCAAAATTGTATGTAGTTGAATTAGTACGAAGTTATAGCTGTTTTAGTATGAAACTAGGTAAAAGCAAATTTCAATCTATACTACCATTTTATTAAAGTTAAAATCATCGAATACCTATTTTATTTTTTTATCGTGCTAACTTTATATAGTCCAGTCAAAGCGTCATGAAAAAGGGCCTGAACTTGCGCGGAGAGGCATGGTCTATCACCTATCTATCGATAGGTGCTTATGAGAAAAGCTTAAAACCAAATTTGCACCACATAACAACTTTTTTTACCAAAGTTATTGGTAAAAATGTGTTTTGTGTCATTTTTTGATCATTTGCGAATATTTCCACTATTTCGTACAAACAAAAATTAAGCATATATTTATTCCTAATGACATTATCAATTATGTTATAAAAAAAAATTTGTTTAAACAAATGAAAAAAAGTTATAGTAAGTTAAAATATTGATAAATATTGATTAAAATATAAAATTAAAACAAATAAAATTAGTTTTTATAGAAAGAAAAAATTATTGTTTTATTTATTAAGTTTAAGGTTTTTTTAATTTAATTTTATTGCAACAATTTGAATATTATAAAATAGCGACGCGTTTCGGATTTAATAATCCATCATCGGGCCGGATAATTTAAATGGACCCTTTTTTTAAAGCTCTAAAATCGAAAGCACCTCAACAGAAACCCAAGGAAAAAAAAACTGAACAAGTTACGAAATGAACAAGGGTAACTCTGAACGCACATCAATATTTAATGGGGGTTGAAATTGAATAGCACCAACAGCCATAGACCACAGCAATTCAGTGCACACTCAGACGTCAGGCCTGCGTTAGATGCAATCGAAAATTTATGGGCGCACAAACACTTTTTTATGGAGGAGTTCTTTCAATTTAGTATGGTGCAAAAATATAGAACGCTACTAATTTTGAAAAAGCTCTCCCATAAGACGTGTACTGCATATTTTTGTTGGATGAAGTATAGTATCCTTCAAACACCCCACACATTCATACTTACACATATTTGTTGCTTCGTGTTGCTGGCGACTAGCTCTATCGTGTGTCGGAATTCGACACCATTAACACTTTTGCTTGTACGATCACGAGTCCAAATGGTACATATATGTACATACATACACAACATATGTTAACACTTTTGCTTGTACGATCACGAGTCCAAATGGTACATATATGTACATACATACATAACATATGTACATATAAGTGTATTTTCAATAAAATGAAATTTATGTATGAAATTTAAAGGACAAATATTTCTTGCTTAGTTTTTTGCTGTTCAGATAAATATAATTATAGTACAATATAATATATAAAGAATAAAAAAGCTATACTCTGTCCAACAAAAATTGTAAGTACAGGCCTTATGGGAGAGCTTTTTCTAAAGCAGTGGCGCCTGATGCACCCTCAGTACAATGCGTTAGGAAAAATGCCACTAAAAAAAAGAGCAAGCCACTGACTTTTCTTAAGGAATTGTTGTTGTAATTCTTTGCAAAAAGTTGTACACCCCAACACGACCGTCATATCCCACTGCTGATGAGATACTGTCTAGATCAAGAGTGTCAAGTGTCACTCAATACGATCGTGCGCTCTTTATCTACATCAAAACAAAGTTACTATTATCATTCTCAATTGCAAACAAGGAGCTTTTTCAGTAGTTTTTATTAAGGAGCTTTTGGGATTTGAAGCTTTTGAGAACACATTTTAAGAAGATGAGTATGTTGAGTGTTGTCGTATTGCTTTTCAATTAAAAAAAAGCGCGCCTATTATCTTACCGCTTGGTGTTGTGGGAAAAGGTAAATTGAATATTGTTTTCAGTCGTTTTGAATCAGCAGACGGTAGCCCTACGCGTTTTTTACTATCATTTGCGGCGATTTATAATGTAAACTACGGAATCCCTGTAAGAGCTTTAAAAGGCGACACACTTATGCACCCAAGTAACATTTTTCATCTCATAAGATACTCCAAGAGTACAACTAGACTAGTTAAGAGGAGCTAAAAGTAATCTTAAAGAATACTACGAGATTCTTTTAAAACTGTTAAAAGCCTTAAATGGCCTAGTTATGAGAGGCTCTTCCTACTCATAGCAGCAACAGAAGTATCTTTATGGGATGACAGATGCACGTTTATATTGAAATGGCACTTCTAAGGCTCTAATAAAGATCGGCAAATTCCTATTACGAGAAAGCGTCTCTTCCAATGAGAGGTGATAAAAAGAGAACAGAATATTTTTTGTAAGCTTAATAAAGAAAGAAACAAAATACTTTTTTAAGTTTGTGTGTATACATGATTTGCTATGCCAAGAAACTGATAGGCTGATAGTATTTATTTTGTAAGTCTATCAATTATTTTATTATAATGGCGATGCATTATATTTATTATTTTGCACATATGGGAACCGAAATGTAAATGCGGTTGAAATTGTATCTACTAATTCTAACATTTTACGTCGAAAAAACACAAAGCGCCTTCCGAATAATGCATATTTAAATTATTTTATTTATAACTTTTATCGGAAAAAGAGTTACCATATATTTTTTTCGTAAGCAAATAAAATTCGAATTGGTTTTGAAATCTGTTTTGTTTTTATTTAGGTCATGGGGAATTTGCTTGGGAGAGTTAATAGGAAACCAAAAAGGTCAAATTTAATATAAAATATTCCAAATTACACACTGAGAAGCTTATGCTGCTTTTACAATAGTAATAAAATCTCATCTTTTCTGTAATTTTCTACTATTACTCTTGTCACAAAAAAATTACTATCCGTGTAATGCAATATAAAGAATACATTTTTTTTTGTTAATTTTGAATGAAAAGATAGTAGTAGCATTAAAGTCTCCAAGATGTTAATGTATTTAGTTTAAATTGAAATAAGTTACACAATATATTTTATAATAAAATACTTTCTATACAACAACGCGAAATGAAAATATGAACATACCACCTTATAAATTTTAAGCCAGTGCTATAATCAAGTTATTTTATCGAGATCATAATTTTTTAAGTTATGGTAACCCTCAAATATACAGGCAACTACTTTGCTTGTGTATAGAAATATGGCTGCTGCTGACGCGACACTAACTCTTCTAGTAACATCTTTATTCTTTCTATGGGATCATAGACGCTTCTTTACGATTTATGTGTACTTACGTGCGAGTGAGAGGAGAACGTTGACACCAGAAGTTTGTGAGTAGTTGTGCTTGTTGCATTAAGGATCTCATTACGATCTTATTGCAAAGCTTATATTCTTTGAACTCCAAATTGTTTCTTGATATAGGAGGTTTTAAACTCAAAGTAGTATACAATTTACTTAACTCTTAAATATGACTTGTTATGAGATTATATGGACATATTTAGAGCTCAGTTTTCAGAAAGAGATTTTTATAAGACTATAAGTTTATATAATCTAATTGCAAGAAGAGAAAATAGTTTTGCTATAAGATTTAAGTACTTTTGAGCTGAAAAAGTGTTTAACTCTTAAAATAAAAGTGTTATGAAATCCAGTTGAGTTTCATAACAAGATATTAATACTTTAGTATAGCAATGGGATATAAAAGAGTTGTATGGGAGTTTTTTTCAGATTTCAAGAGCTTAGCTCTGGAGAGTATGTTAGTTGGGCATGGCAATGCAACCAGAATGAGAGACAAACGTCTTATCTTCCCTGTACTGAAAATTTTTGTTGGACAGATTATAGTTTCAAAACTGCAGTAAGTTATTTCGAAAATTTATTTTACTTGTAAGAAAATTGAAATCAATATAAACAGAAATGAGGCTATACTCTGTCCAACAAAAATTGTCAGTACAGGGAAGATAGGACGTTTGTCTCTCATTCTGGTTGAATTGCCATGCATAAGTATGTCGCCTTTTAAAGCTCTCACAGGGATTTCGTAGTTTACATTATAAATCGCCGCAAATGAGAGTAAAAAACGAGTAGGGCTACCGTCTGCCGATTCAAAACGACTGAAAACAATGTTCAATTTACCTCTTCCCACAACACCAAGCGGTAAGTTAATAGACGCGTTTTTTTTAAGTTGAAAAGCAATACGACAACACTCAACATACTCATCTTCTTAAAATATGTTCTCAAAAGCTTCAAATCCCAAAAGCCCCATAATAAAAACCACTGAAAAAGCTCCTTGTTTGCAATTGAGAATGATAATAATAACTTTGTTTTGATGTAAATAAAGAGCGCACGATCGTATTGAGTGACACTTGACACTTGAGTTCTTGACAGTATCTCATCAGCAGTGGGATACGACGGTCGTGTTGGGGTGTACAACTTTTTGCAAAGAATTACAACAACAATTCCTTAAGAAAAGCCAGTGGCTTGCTCTTTTTTTAGTGGCATTTTTCCTAACGCATTGTACTGAGGGTGCATCAGGCGCCACTGCTTTAGAAAAAGCTCTCCCATAAGGCCTGTACTGGACAATTTTTGTTGGACAGAGTATAGTTCCTCTTACAAAGTGAGTTATAAGTTGCAAAATATACCTAATAAATATATATTTTGTCCCATGTTCATATTCTTGAAGCAGAAAGTTCCCACCTAGAACGAATGGAGGATGCTTTGAAGTCAAAACCTAATTTTCAAACTACAAATCGAGTAAGCTTTATTTTGAATATTTTCAGTTCTATTTGAATGAGTATAGTAGTATTGATTACAAATCACACAACAATATTCTAAAATTATTTAAGAAATGTATAGGGATTTTAGTGTAGGTATATGAATCCCGAAAGTCTTTGGAATTGATTTCTTTTTATTTGCCTCAGAAAGACATTTTGTAAAAGAAGACAATCATCTATAGATTTAATGCCTCGAAAGAATTTTAAATTATCAGCAAAAAGAAGTTGAACGGAGTTCGAAAAAATCTCAGGCATGTCATTAATAAATTTAAGAAAGAGAAGTGGACCTTGATGGATTCCTTGGGCTACTCCAGATCATACATTTACAGGGCTCGAAAGTATTTTTTCAATTTGTACAAATTGTATACGACCTTTAAAGTAAAATATCAACCATTTCAACGTACTTGACTGCAAACTTAATCCCTCCATCTTCTCAATCAACATTAAAGTTACTGATTCAATCAAAGGCTTTGGAAAATTCCTAGTAAATCAAAGCAATTTGATATCCTTCCTTGAGTTTATTTAAAATAAAATTATAAAAGTTTGTTATACTCTGTTCAACAAAAATTGTCAGTACAGGACATTTGCCTCTGACTCTGGTTTCATTGGCTTGCATAAGTGTGTCGCCTTTTAAAGCTCTCACAGGGCTTCCCCAGTTTACATTATAAATCGCCAACACTCAACATACTCAACTCAACTTCATAAAATTTGTTCTCAAAAGCTTCAATTCCCAAAAGCTCCTTAATAAAATCACTGAATAAGCTCCTTACTTGTAATTAGGCGTTTTTCTTTTTTAGTTCAGTATAGAGCTCTGAACAGAGTCCGAGCATGTCGAGCATGTTCCGAACATTCTCTGAACCAAGCGTGCTCTGAGCGCTCTGAGTATATTTTGAAACAGACCTGAACACTTATGTAGCTGTCGCCATTTTTTTTTAATTTCCATCTGTCAAATGCTTGTGTTAAGCATTTTACTCTGTCTGCTCAGTTATTTTATTCTGAGCTCATAGAGCGCACTCTGAACACGCTCAGAATATGCTCAGAACGAAAAAAGAAACACATTTTCGAAACTCTGAACACCCTGAACTAAAAAAGAAACACAATTTATTTTTTGACAACTCAGGTTCTGTTCTGAACTAAAAAAGAAAAACGCCTATTGAGAATGATAATGATAACTCTGTTTTGATGTATGTAAATAACAAGCGCACGATCGTATTGACTTGACAGCAGTGTCGTGGCGTCCATATAACCCGATTCCTAACGGGTTACCTTTTAAATTTTCTGCTAAATAACAATGTTTACTAAATAACAAACGACCTTGCTGCACAAAAATGTTTACTAAATAACGACCAACATAAAACCCAATTTATATACTAAATACGTATCTATTTATTAACCTCCACAAGCTGCACACTCCACGAACTCAATTGAACTTTATTCTCATTTTTCAATCAAATACACACCAGCACCACACACGTTATTATCATGAGTAATTTCGTCCACAATCTCTGCCCACCACAAGCCAAAGCAACCCGAAATATCTCGGGTTATAAGATCTCTCGCTGGATAGAACAATGTTAGTTTTCTTTCTCTGTTTTACTTATGATTTTTCTGAGTTTGGGTCGACTCTGTCTAACGCCCGCTGTCTTAGGCAAAGAAATAACACGCTTTTCTTCGACTTATTTGGTGAATGTTGTGTTGTGAGGTGAGTTTACCCAATTTCAAAACCAAGTCACTTGGTCCATGGTGGGTTGCGCAGAAATAGCAAACAAAATGGTGCGCAAGAAATTTAACTAGTGAAGAACTGAAGACTGAAGCTGGAGGAGAAGGTTATTTGTATTTGTTAAATTTTGTTTTATAAGTAGTACTCTCCTCTGCTTATGCAAAAAATAACTCGCTTTTCACCGACTTATTTGCTGAATTGTTTGAGTTTTTTCTACCGCTGCACTTTCTTGGATTAATTGAGTAGATCATTCATTCATTCATACATATTTAATGAATTCTCAGTGAGAAGACTGAGAAGACAGGCTTTCAGATTTAGCAATTATATCCACAGAAAAGCAGCTTCTTTTAAAAATAAGGAATAGACCTGACTTCTATGAAAGAGTTTTAGCAGATTTTATAAAAAAAAAGATCGTAGAATAGCTTCAGAATATATGTAAATAAGAGATTTTTTTAGTAACACTTTTCATAATTTCTTATTTGTTTAGAAACGCGAACTTGCTATTTTTTTGATAACATACATTATTATACATTATATTTATTGTAGCCAAAAATATTATATTTTTTATACTTAAACCTATATTACTCCGTTCCTGGTAACACGCACACAGGAATGGTTGAGATTTGGAAGTCACTAGGTCCCGGTTCACTTCGAGCTGTTGCACCACCAAATTTATTTAATTTATTTTATTTTGCACAATTTACAGAGGTTGATAACATAAATAAATCATCTATTTGATGTAAATTTTTGTACATAACTATTTATTTTTAATTGATATTTCTTATATCATGATATTGTATTACTTGAAAAATTTAATTGATTTATTTGCTTATTTATCTCATACTTTAATATACTTTTGTTTTGAAGTTCCTTATTTTTTATTTTTTTCATAACATTACCTTAAATTTTTCTTAATGTACCTACTGCATTTGCATTTGCCAGAAACGGTTTCTTTCGAAGCCACTTTTATTATGCTTTAAGATTATTTATAATTTATAAATTAATGATTTGAAGTATACAAAATTGGCATGAATTGTTTCGCTTGTTTGTTTTGGAAATCAGAACTGCAATAAATTTTTTAATTTAGGATACATATCGATATTTAGAATTAATTATCTTTTGCAGGTAATTAGCCTAAGCTGCGACTTAACATTTGAAATTATTCACGCCACGCCACTGCTTGACAGTATCCCTTCAACAGTGGGGACAATGGTCGTGTTGGGGTGTACAACTTTTTGCGAAGAATTACAACAACAATTCCTTAAGGAAAGTGGCTTGCTCTTTTTAAAGTGGCATTTTTCCTGTAACAAAGCCATATTGAAACGGTACAATAAATTCTTTCATTAAAACATCCAACTTAACGCATAGCAATTTTTTCAAAAAGTTGTTGGTATAGATGAAAGTCCGGAGATTTGATTTCCTGCTTAGCGCCAACTTTTTTGAATTTGAATAATAAAAATTTTGTCCCCTCTTTTTCTTTTCCACTTTTTATATTCATTTTTAGATTCACATCCTTGTCCTTTGGATGTAGACATACAACGGCAGAGTATGATAAGCTCATTTAATTCTGACAGCATTCTCTAATAGGGAATCAAGAACCGTGTAGAATTTAATGCCTCGAAAACTCAATGCTGTTAATTGTCCCTTAAGCGTAACCCTTCCCCAATGCCACTTTCTATGAGTGGCACTTGCATCGAGGAGACTGAACAGCTTTCAGTTCTAGGTATGTGCATCACAGACCATAGACCATCTTTTGTGGAGTGATCGCATATGAATTTGACGTCGTCAAAAACGCTGCTAAGTGCTTAAGTTTTTCCCGCCGATGCAAGAAGTTTTTTACCCTTTCTGATCTGGCTGTTATATGTAAAGCTCACTCAATTCCAAAAACCCACTTGCATTGACTTATTATATATGGACTGCTAGTTGTGTATAATTCTCATACAAAATTTGCAACCAAAATGGTCCAACGGATACAATCGAAACTAGCCCTCGTGCCGACACTAGTGGCAAAAATAAACAACATATTTAACGCCATCTCTTGTTCTACTAGTGCCAACAGAAATGTTTACTCATAGAAACTAAGGACATCCATTGACATTGCTTTGAAGAAACGGTGCTAGTCTATGGTTAGAGAGATAATCGGCTGAGAATAGTGCTAAGGGATCTCGAAAAAAAATCCCCTTTAAAATATTTTATGAATCATTTTGGTTTACTTAATTATTTAATGTCCGCGCAGGTGCATATAATTATATGTTACACAAAATAGCGAACTCATTTTAGGCAATCGTTTAGTTTGTATCAAAACACAAACTTTTTAGTTGCTCGAACCAAGCAGTTGAGAAACTAAAAATTGAATGTGCGCGCCTAGCCTTACAGTTCTAGTTTAAGATAAGGTGCGTTTTATTATTCACAAATCTATCTGGATCCGGATCTGGATTAAGTTTTAACATGTATTACAAAAACAATTTGGGATCCTGTTTTCTATCGGGATCTATTTCAAAGATCCAAAAATCAGTTATTACACTGGCGAGTAGATGGCTTTTTATGGCAAGGTAGTGTAAGCATAATGTAAAGAAAAAAAACAAGACATAATTTAAAATTTACAAACCCAAGGATAAAAAGAGACGGACTTATAACACTGCTGTCACTAAGATCCGTATCGTTTTATTTTCAAAGAAAGATCCAGATCCGGATCCAGATAGATTTGTGAATAATAAAAAACACCTAAAGAAAGTTTTTTGTAAATTTGATACAAATTGTAGGATTGGTTTTTCTCTAAAGTGAGTTGTTAATTTAAATCAAAATTAGGATTTATTTGCATAACTATTTTTTTTGCAAATATTTTCGCTCTAGCCAAAAAGATCTTAGCTTATCTCTTGATTTCTAGTATAAAAATTAAAATTATTTGTAAAAGTGGAACTAATTGCTTTAATAAAAGTATTTTTACAAACAATAATAATATTTGTTAATAGATAATACAAGTAAATGCCAAAAAGATCTTAGCTTATCTCTTGATTTCTAGTATAAAAATTAAAATTATTTGTAAAAGTGGAACTAATTGCTTTAATAAAAGTATTTTTACAAACAATAATAATATTTGTTAATAGATAATACAAGTAAATGCAACGAAAACTGTGTTGCAGTATATATTTATACGTTGAAAACAAAAATGAAAAAGGGAAAATTAAAAAGGGAAATTTTCAGATTTGGCAATTGGACTATTTACACATTAGCCCCTTTAGCACTGGTTCCATTTCATAGTACTCAAATTTTCCGTCAGTGTCGGCACGAGGGCTAGTGTCGTTTGGTAATCCGTTGGACCATTCGGTAATCAGCTACTAGCAGTCCATATCTAGTATGTCAATGCCCACTTGAGTCTGTTGGACAGTATTCAAAAAAGAGCTCTAAAATGATAGGCGACCGTTGTCTAACTGAAACATTTGTATCTCTCGAGCACCGCCGCAATGTTTCATGTTTATCATTATTTTACCGCTATTTGCATAAATAGTATGCTCTATACTCTGTCCAACAAAAATGTGCAGTGTGGGCAAGATAGGATGTTTGCCTCGCATTCTGGCTACAGTGGATTGCATAAATCTGTCCTTCATTAAAGCTCTCACAGGGTTATCGTTGTGTTGATTTTAAATGGACCCTTTTTTTAAAGCTCTAAAATCAAAAGCACCTCAACAGAAACCCAAGGAAAAAAAACTGAACAAGTTAGCAAATGAACAAGGCTAACTCTGAATGCACATCAATATTTAATGGGGGTTGAAACTGAATATAACCAACAGCCATAGGCCGCAGCAATTCAGTGCACACTCAGATGTGCGGTCAATAGGACGTCGGATCTGCGTCAGATGCAATCGAAAATTTACGGGCGCACAAACACCTTTTTACGGAGGAGTCCTTTCAATTTAGTATGGTGCAAAAATATAGCACGCTACTGATTTTGAAAAAGCTCTCCCATAAGACGTTTACTGCATATTTTTCTTGGATGAAGTATAGTGAAATTACCAATTCCTCCCCTCAAACAATTCAACCGCAACATCCGTACTTCTAGGAATGCACATCAGTATACCCTTGAGTCCAATTTGGGACGTACTGTCAAGTAAAGAGATCCTTTTTAAGCCGCACTACACGAATGTGGAATGCTTTATCCGTCTCAATATTTCCCACTCATTTCAATGTGCAGACATTCGAAACCGATGTGCATCGTGTCTTCTTTCTAACCCAATCCTACTTTCCTAAGGCCAGGCGCGCACATTCAATTTTTAGTTTCGGAACTGTTTGGTTGCTAAAATGAAACCTATTATGGGCTTATATGGGACACCGCGCCAGTTGAGCTGTTTTCTATAAGCGCAAGAGAAAAAAGGGTATGAGCGTGAGCACGGTTGCCAGTTTGGTCATTTATGACCAAATCTGGTCATTATTTTTTTCACTTGGTCACATGGTCATTTTTTCAACGAATTGAAAAAAAAAACTTTTTTTACTTTTTATGTTCTTAAAAATGAAATGTATACCAAAAGCAGTTTTATTAGCGTATAATGTAAACAGTGCATTAATATGTTTAATTGAACAACAATACCCCAGCACGATCACTGAATGCACAAAACTGAATGCGTTCATTTCCATCACTTGTGAGTTTAATGATAGATAGCCGCAAAACTTAAAATTGTGCGTTAATTTTGCGCAATGTTGCTTCTTCGCTGGGTAAAAATAAAATATATTATTTGAAAATTTAATTGGTCTTTCAACTGATGAGGATAGTGTTATGGTTAGTGAGGTTAATGACCATCTAGCCAAATTGAAAAGCAATGTCATTTTTTTAATGCACTTGCCATTCCCTGCACCTTCGCTTTGCATATTATTGCAAAAAGTTCCTAGTGAAGTTGAAAAAAAGTGTCGCAACATAATACATACATTTTTTGCTGCGCAGTCCCACCACACAAAATATTGGGTATTTTGCGAGCGAAAATTTTGCGAATTAAGTTTATTAAGAACTAAATTAAGAATTGGACTCAATTTTGAAAGTATTAATACTCGTAATATAATGTTAGCCAAAGAGTCTGAAGATCAAAAAATTAGTAATGGTTATTGGTCTGCAAAAAATTTGTTTTGAAATAGCGTTTGTGAAAACATAATATTTATTTTTATAATTATTACGTGGCAATAATTGATCTTCATACATAAACATATCGCACAAAATTTTAAACAGCTTAGTAATAAGGTATTATCACAGATAATTATATACAGATGTCGCATGCCCATAGAAAAAACTGACATATCAAAATGAAAATCTTCATTTGAAAGAGCTTTTAAGAAAGCTGTTTTCAATTTATTATTTTAAGATTATGTGAGAAGTGCTTTTTCTCTTTAAAATGCGTGCTCTCTGAATTCACGAATAAAATCTATTTCGTCTGTTGCTCTTGCGTATTCAACTCTGCGTTTGTATTCTTGTTTTTTTATTTTTAATACCGCCAGACCCTTTTTTTTAAATAGATTTGTTATGGACACAAGAACACAAGATACCTACGATTTTCATAGAGGGATCTTGGCAAGAAAAAATTGTATTTTGTGTTTATCTGGGAATCTAAGGCAATTTTGTTCATAAAAAGGACACTTACTTAGATATTTTGTTGCATTTAGAAGCAAATTAGGAACTTATGTAGGTAGGTATTTCGAAGCCTTTGGATGGATTTGTGAAAATTATTCTCTATCTTTTAGGTAGGTATTTGTTCCTTACAATTCCCATACAAATTATTCTAATTTCGTTGCTCAATTTTGTCAATCAGATCCAAAAACAGACACAGTATTGTTTGTTACTCCTAGTCCTAGTTGCTACATACGAGTACATAGATACATATGTACGTATTTTGCATTCAGGTTCATGAGGTTATGATGACACCTGCAGGCAGGAAGGTTGGTCTTATTTGATTTGGTGCGGTCTTTTGATGATGGCGAAAATAACGTGGTTGACTTTTTTTGGGTTTGATAAAAATAAAAAAAAAATCTGAAAAAAATAGTTAAATTAATCCTTCAATTTGAAGTAGGATGACAAAGAAAAAGAAAATAATGTCCTAAGAAACTGTGGATACAGATTTTTTTACGGGTTAGGTACCTATTTATTTTATACCACCTCCCTACTTAATTAAGAGGTTGTATGGTTGTGATAGGTTGTAGGTAGGTATGTTTGTATGAAAAAACGCAACCAGCAGAATAACTGTAGGTACGAGAATATACATTGTACATACATACGTATAGTACCTACATACAATTATTATGTACTATATTCTTCTTATTCTTCTTCTTGTTATCCATTTTTACAATTTAATATGGCCGGATTGGCGGGAAATTCAAATTTTAGACCAAAGTTAAATAGGTAGTTCACAATAGTAAATTTTATTGTTTTAATTAATTCATTTTGATTTTTAAAATTGTTTGCATCGTCAAAACACCTTTACTGTAGCAGAAGTTAATTTATAAATGTTACGAATTGTCAAATGAAACAATTTATTACCTACTACAAATTTCATTTCAGTATAAATAAGAAAACGTAGTATGTACGAATATGTACATACGAAGGTAGGTACATAAGAACGGTTTTTCTGTTTTCTATTTTTTTTTTTGTAAGTGAAAAAATAATGATAGTGTAAATAAAGAAAAAAGGAGCATTTTTTAGCTTTTCTGCTCTTAGCCTATTCCATATAAAATGTCTAAAGCATTTATACTGTTAATTGCGTATTTGTGACGTTAACAATCAAAACGGTGCTAAAGGCACTTTTTTCAAAATATGGAGTGTGGTATACCAAAATTTCCGTATCAAAGAGAGCTATAGAATGGTGGAAAAATTGTATTTCAAAACGGGCTGGTTCAGAAGTTATTACTATTTTAATGTTGAGTTAAGTATAAAAACGAGGCTATTTGTTATTTTTTAACAATCAAATGGGTGCTATTTTTCATACAATGCTTGTAATTTTCAAAACAGCTCTATTTTTCTCTAAATGAAATCAAATAGATAGAATTGTTTTTCAAAAGGAGCTAAATTGTTGAGCCTTATAAAAGGATCTTTAGTTTACCTATCGTATTCTTTGTTATCATTGTTAAAAAAGTTTTAATGAATTCCAATGAAAAGAACTTTTCCTTACTTAAATGTTCTCTTTTTTTTTAATTTTACAGGAATTTGAGAATCAAAATTTAAGAAACTTACTTTCAAAACGCGCTTAATATATTTTTAACAAACAAAACTGCCTAAAAAAAAAAACATTTCACTAAAGGACGAAAATAAAAGGTCCCTTTAGTATTTTTTTTGGTCAATCTAATAAAAAAGACTTCTACAAATTTTACAAAATTTACTGCATTGAATTATCTTAAATATTTTAGGAATTATAGGTTTCCGCCCTTTTGCTCGGTTTCATGATCATTTTTTTTAGCCTCTGTTTGATTGTTAACGTCACATTTGCTTAGTTCACCCACCCTTTATCCCATTTTACATTTATTATTTTTACAATCCATTTTTAGTTTTTCATAGATACTGTTTAATTCTTAAATTTTTCAAGCATTCACTAAGTTCTGTAGCTTCTTATTTGTATATTAAGGTTTTAAGTTTTTCTAACGTTCTTGTCATTTACAAATTTTTGAGAGAAAAATAATTACCAAGAAGTTGACTGTATATCAAGTCTGTGCGTACGGCATTTATTCTTATTGTCAAACCAATTTGTTCATTTTAGTTACTTACTAAGTTAAAAAATAGGATTTCGCTAATTTTAAACGATTTTATCATCTTACTATCTCTAAACATTTTACTTAAGTTAAAATAACAAACTGTTTACTTTAACTTTTAGTAATTTACTAAATTAATATGAAATCTGTCATTTTCTTCAAACAAAATCCCTTGGCAATTTTAGAAGAGTTAAATTGTGTTTTTTTTATTTCGATTCGTGAGTAAATTGTTTTTAAAAGTAAATAAAATATTATAATAAAATAATACATATGTATGTATATGATTGAAGACCCAGCTTTATGGAGAATTTTACTCCAGAAATAGGTTTGACAAGATAGCAGATCAGTTTTAAGTAGTTGAAAAACTTAAAGAACCAAGATCGAATTATAAGCCGTAGGCTTCCGATTGCAGCCGAATTTCAGGTACGTACTATTTACATTACACTTTCTTGGAAGAAGACTGGTGGTCCAATCCAAAGTGGCGAAATAATACAAAAAATATTTCGAAAAAAGTTGTCAAAAATAAACAAACAACAAAATTAATTTAAGGTTGTCCTTTTGACTTTTGAGTTTCCGACATTTCAAACTATTAGGTCTGTTCCCCAGATTTAGTTTAGTTTGGTTTGTTAATTTTAACGAACTGTCATGATTTAAATGTGTTCAAATGCACCGTTTTTGATAAAAGGGAATGAGTCTATTACTAGTTAGTAAAACAAAAAAGGTTTAAAAATTTCGAAGAGTTAGTAAATTACTAAAATTTTAACAAATTGTTAAATAATAAAATGCTAAGCCCTTAATAAAATGTTGTTTAAAATGTTGCTCCTATGTTTCTACCATCACGTGTGAACGTTTGTTTCCTTTTGACAAATCATATAGGTAATCAATTTATTTATCTAATAAAAGTGTATGTTTAGTTTAGTTTATTTTCATCAATCTGAGATTAACATTCTCTTTTAGATTACATAAATATAAATAAAAATAACGAAAAATAGTAACTTGAAGATATAATAAATATTTAAAATAAATACACATAAATACAGAAAACATAAATTTAACATAAATCACAATAATTAATGAAATAACAAAATTAACATTACATGTTTTTTAAAAGTTTCTCGTGAACTGTGCATACAAATATCTATCTTTTCGATTACAGCATTAGTTTCTCTGATGCAACGCATAATCGGTACATTTCTACCATAATTACTTCTAGAAAAAGTCTCCCTTAAATGAAAGCCTATACGAAGGCCTCTACTGGGAAAATAAAATTTTATTTGCTCTAGCAAGTAAGGACACATAATGTGACTACTTACTATATCCTTTATCATCATAATAGAAAAATACTTTCTTCTGACCTCAATATCGACTATTTTACATAGAATCAGGAGTATTTATATTCCAATATTTGCAGAAATATAGATCTCTTATACCACCTACTCAATTAAAAAAAAAATACTTTTGATTACAAGTAGTACGAGTATTTGACTAATATGTAAAATTCAACCATATGAAAAAAATCATAAAAAAATATATATTTATCTAGGGTTTAGTTAAAGGTATCTATAAAACTCGTTTTTGAAAATTGTAACTTCTGAAAAGCACAATCAATCATTATTTTGGTGCTATCATTAATTTTTTTCATTTTATTTGTATAATTATTTCTTCTGTGCCTGCATACCTTCCACATAAAATCAATTATTATATTTTAATAATTATTGGTATGTTATTCTTACGAGTATTTTAAATTTTCGGATTAGCCGCGTATATAACAGATATTTAGCAAGTGCAATATGAAATACTGTAATCACCTCGAACGTTTCTCCGGTATATAAAAAAAAATTTAAAAGTTCGTATTTCGCTATAAAATAGTTCATAAAAAAAGATTAATGTTAAACTAATGTTAATGTTGTGAAAACACATAATAATTGATGATGGTGTTTAAAAAGTGAATAAAAAAAATAAGTTTAAATTTTCAATGATGAGTTTTAATGATAACCTACTTAGATTTGTCTGTATGTATGTATAGGTACATATAAAGTCTAAAGTCAAATTACGTATTTTTTTTGTCAAGATTTCTGTGTTAGACAAATGCCGTGATTTTTCTGTTAAATACGATACATTAAATTTTGATATATTTAAATAAAAGTGTGGGTATAATTAACACTTTATTATAACATTAAAACCTTTCTGTGTTATTTTATTTTAACTTTAGAAAATTCTTTCCTTGCTTAGAAACTTGAATGAAGACAATAATTATTTTTATTTATTTTTTATTCGTTCTTCTTATAAAAGCTATTAACAGTTCTAATTTAAACCGGCTCTACTTAACGCAGTCGCTTAGCTTGGAGGCTTTGTCTAACTTTTTCATAATTTTAAACACTTTAGATAACTCTTCTAACTAATGTGGGTTTTACAACAGAACCTCAGCGAGTTTACGTTGAACAACCCTTAATTTGACAGATACATAACTCAAACACAACAACACAAATAAAAAAAAATAAAAAGCCAACTTTAAACCAAATAATCACCGAAAAAAACTACACTTTATATACTACCTCGGTACAGAATTTGATTGTTTATGAATTATTTACATTATTTTAGATGGAAATGAAGTAAACATATATATAGCTAATTAACAGCATACAAATCCAATTCTGTTTTTCCTAGGTGCAAATTCTTTTGGCTATACTCGTAACATCGTAACATACTCGTATGTATGCACACTTGTATGTACAGATTTGCTGATCGTAGAGCACTTTTGCACGATTGTTTCGAATTTCTTATATTCAGTAATTGAGTCTATTTACAAAGCACATCTTTTAAAAAATCGAATGAAACAACAGTAAACATTTTTACTTCCATTTGTTTTGGTATGGAATAATCATTGTCAAAATGGATAAAGTACACTTCTAAAAGACTAGTTTATCTTTTATCTATTTGCTGCTGTTAAAGTTAGACGAGCTCTTTGACGTTAAAGTATAGTTTATGTCCTTTAAAATTAACAAAAAGTCGGTTCTCGCTTTATATACAGTAATTAGAGCCGACTCCAATTCTAAAATTGATTTAGAGCAGGTTTTAAATATTTACAATTTTGCGCCTGTCTTTTATTTGTCTCACTCGTGACAGAAAAAAGACCCTGACTATTTTCAAAATACATAAAGGTGGTGTTTTTTTTTTTTCATTTCAGCAAAAATGAATTAGTAATAATATTATTAGTTCTAAGAAAGTCCATGTAGATTTTATAAGAAAAACTAAAAACTCTTGATTGTGGAATTACACTTTAGAAAATTTCATAAAAATGTTCTGTACAAAAATTGAAATTCATTCACCCGTGCGCGGTGTGGGCTCTGTGTTGTCAAACTTACAAAAAAACACATGCACATTCTTCATAGAATACCGACCTACTCCATGGATATACACACACAAAGAAACAATAACAACATGACGAACAGGTGTAAAGTATTAATAAAAAAAAAAGATTGTGTGTACTGACGTACGCGCGGTTGAAGTAAAACTTCTTTTTCCTCAAGCAAAGCTTCTGTAAGATTATAACCTACGAACAAACATTTTGTATTCTAAAAACATGTCGCTGTCTTTGACGGATAACGTGACGTTTTGACATGTTACTGACAGCTGCATAGAAATTTTTTCACCCCCAACGCCGGAAAAGAAGTTTTACTTCAAAAAAACATCAAAAACATATGTTTGTTTGTTTTTTTTTTTAAAGGATAGTGGTTTCTACTTGTTAAATTGGTCGACCACATAATTCACAAACATTTTGTATTTTTAAAACATGTCGCTGTCTTTGACTGATAACGTGACGGTTACGGTTTGACATGTCACTGACAGCTGCATAGAGAATTTTTTACCACCAACGCCGGAAAAGAAGTTTTACTTCAAAAAATTGAATGTGCGCGCCTAGCCTTAAATGAAATCGAGAAGAAAAGTACAAAACTCCCATGCCACTTGACAAGCAAGTTGCCGCGCTTTGTTTGTATTACCCTAGGGCTGCACGTGCAAGTATTGGCAAGCATGTTGTAATCTTGTAATGTACACAAGCATTTCTTATTAACCCGTACAAACCTGAGCAACTAAGTAGTCACCTGGCATTAATTCAGTATCCAGGCAACTTGGAAAGCAAGTACACTGACAGCGGCACTCTTGTAAAATTAATTATTAAAGTATTTGATTGATTAGTCGGGTGACGTTCAAATTTATAAATACCAAAACAAATGTCGGTGGCGTGTGCGATTAAGCGAATAAATATTATTAAAAAGTATAATTTCAAAACTTTCAGGCAACCTGATGGTCATATGGCATGCCGTCTATGACAGCAAGAATACAAATGGTAGTGGATATACCCAACTTTTTGGCCAGTACTTTGTATGCGAGGGTTAGGTGTTGGTAAAATTTATTTGGATTGCAATATGCTTGTCAATAATTATTCGGTTGCATAGCCATTGCGCGTCTGAACCTATAGTTTTATGTTTATCTTTGAATGCAGCCATTTGAAATATGTAAATTCTAAATCGTATCCAACTTCATGTTTTACTTTGCACATGCTAAAAACATGTCGCTGTCTTTGACGGTTGGCGTGACGGTTTGACATGTCACTGACAGCTGCATAGAAATTTTTCACCCCCAACGCCGGAAAAGAAGTTTTACTTCAAAAACAAAGATTATAAATTAATATTACACAAATGATGGAGATATTAATAGAATATGTTCTATTTACCTAATGCCTTAGCTTTTGCCTTTTTTCTGAACAAGAAAAAAGATATCCCAATAGGAAATTGCTTTTTTTTGGTAGATACTCGTATCTACATAATATTCCACATGAAAAACAGGTAGCCGCATTGTCTGCCAGTTTTATCTTTCTCGCGCATAATAAAAAAGTCCTTAAACAGAAGAGAGAATATTACTCGTATGTCGTATATTGCTCTCTTTTTAATTCAGAAAAGCTTTCTTACGACGACTAAAGGATTCTCTTCTTCTTATAAAACTTCTTAAAAAAGCTTTTGTCTGCTCGAGATTGTCTGCTCGAGAAAATTTTCGATGACAGAATTTTGTATGGAGGTGAGACATCTGTATATAATTATCTGTGGTATTATGATGATACTACTTAATAATTTGCTAACTTTTAAGTAGATTACCCACTCTTTCTTAATTTTAAACATTTTCTAACCAAGATAGTGCTAAGGCTATTTTTTTAATAAATTACTACTAAAAAAACTAAACAAACAGACCTGTTTTGATGAAGTTAGCACGATACTAAGAAAACAAAATAGGTATTTAAGAAAAGGGTAGAGAAAGTATGATGCTAAATTCGATTGAAATTTGCAAAGTCGTTGGTTTTACCTAGATTCATACTTAAACAGCCTTAAAATCGTACTAATTCAACTAAAATTTTGCGCAATCGTGATCTTTTATTGTTTTTGTTTTTTAATAATTTAAAAATAACGTGTAAGCTGTATAATACTCGTATACATAAGAACATAATGCTCCAAACAAATGTGATGAGTTAACTGTTCTGTTTTTTGTTTGTTTGTGTTTTTTTTTTTATTTTGGTCATTTTTAACTACATTTTGTCATTTTTATTTTCTACTTTGGACACAATTTTTTACTTCAAGTGGCAACCGTGAGCGTGAGTAAAGAGTTGCCAGTGCGCGGTTCTCTTTCAACTGTTGATTAAACTATTTGATTTCGATCACAGTTGCCAGTGCGCGACTAGCCTAATAGTTACATAATATATCTATCCCTTACCTTTATCTAATGTGAATACACTCATAATTGGTTTTACCTATCACACTAGGTTTTTGCTCAACAAGGTTCATATCGTCGGCTATAGGATGCAAATCTCGTAAATCCACTTTTTTTCAAAGATGATGTTTTTGAAAATATATCATGTTGGCAATAAAATCTATGTCTGGATTGAAAGAAAACATCCATAGTGTCTTATTATGGCAAAAAAAGGCAAAAAAGAAATGTCAAATGTACACATTTGGTAAGTACTAGGTACTTGAATATTACACAATTTACAAAAATGGATTTACGAGGTTTGTATCTTTAGCCGACGATATGAACATCCAACCTTATTTTCTCTTAAGATAAATTTGAAGAGTATTATAACTTAGCCTAGCAACAAAGTGATCTTCTGAGAATTAAACTGTGTATAGTTTTGTAAGTTGAGTTAAGCCTTAAACATGTCATGTTCTTAAATGTTATTTGTCGTCTAAAAAAAATTTCACAAGTAGGTACCTACCTAGTTGAAGTTTTATTACTCATGAGAAGAATTCAGTAATAATTATAAATGTATGTATAGGTATATAAGCTTATAGGATCCGAAGTAAATAAATTAAGGTTTAAAATGGAATTTTATTGTGTTTCGCAAAATAACAAAAAGAAGTAGATAAACGTTACCTTACATTATAACAAAAAGTTTATCACACACAAACAACTGTTTTTTGGGTAAGCGAATAAGATTTTAACTTTGCAATTGAAGGGTTGTAAGTCTAAAGGGTCTAAGTGCCAAAAAATCAAAAGTCAATATTTTTATCAAAATACAATCTAAGTGCCAATCTTGTTTATATAAAAATGGATTCAAGTGCCTATTTCTTTTAAAACTGTACACACACACACAAATAAAGTTGTGGTATAGCCTAAGTGCCAAAGGGCTTTTGCTTTCGTTTTTCTCGTTTATCTCTAAATTATAAAAATGGCACTTAGACCCTTTAGAATTACAACCCTTCAATTATTGTGGTTATTGTAAGGTTAATTAAGGTTAATTCGCTTTCGATCCAATGAAATATATGTAAATTTTTTACCAGGACGTTTCGTCCATAACTTTGGACATTGTTGAGTGAAAACAATGGATTTCTATATTTGTATTAATAAATATAAATTGAAAACTGTTTACAAAATTTAACTTCTTCTTCCTTGTTTCGGCGCTGTTATGATCTCGATGTCGAGGGGATCATAACTCTCCCACGTATCTGCTTCACACTAGTGATCCGCCTGTGGGGTTCGCCGGGTTGACCTCAGAAATCGGCGGCAAGCCTCCCGGTTTTGTATTGTTCCATTTCTGAGGCCAACTGAATGCTGGTGTTTTTGCATTTGTTTGTACCAGGAGTGTTTAGGCCTACCTTTCTTTTTATTCCGAATTGGAACGTTGTATGATATTGCTCTTTTGACGGGGTTCTCAGGATCTCTCCTTTGAACATGGCAATACCAACTGAGTCGGTCGTGTTCAATTTTTTGGGAAATGGTATTCTTAACATGAAGGCTTCCTCGGATCTTCGTACTTCTAATTCGATCAAGCTTTGTAACTCCTGCTGTCATACGAAGCATCTTCATCTCAGCTGCCGTTAGCTTACTCTCATACTTTTTGTACATTATCCAACATTGTGAACCGTATGTGAGTGCTGGACGCACAACTGAAGTGTAGAGCTTTCCTTTCAGCTTAGGGGGCATTTTTCGGTCACAGAAGATAGCAGAATTTTCCCGCCACTTCATCCACCCTACGCTTACGCGATGATTGATATCGTCATCACAAGTAGCTTCGTTATTTATCATAGACCCCAGATATTTAAACTTTTCACACTTGGGAAGCACTACTCCATTCAAATAAATGTCTGGAATAGGCCTGTGTGGATCAGAAAATGGGCAGCATAGGTATTCTGTCTTTTTCGCGCTTATGCGGTACCCACTTCCTTCTAGAACATCCACCCATACGTCAAGTGCTCGTTGTAGGGATATCGGGTCTTCACTTATGATGGCTCCATCGTCAGCAAAGAATAACTGATGCACTTTTGGATCCGTCACTTTGCCTTCAAGCAGGTAATCAAGAACTGTAATAAAGAGCAGCGGACTCAAGACACTTCCCTGGTGTACACCTACTGTGATTTCGAATTCTTCGGTGACTCCAGCTGCGCATCTTACTTTAGTAACTGCTCCATCATACATGTGCATAATTATCCGCACATAGGTTTCTGGAACTCCTCGTTGCCTGAGGGCCACCCATATTAGATCTCGTGGTTGCCGATCGAATGCTTTTTCAAAATCAACCAATACGACATGCAAATCCTCCATAGAATCCCGATGTTTTTCCATAATTATTCTTATACTCTGGATTGCATCCGTGGTTGACTTACCCCCGACAAACCCGCACTGGTCATCAGATAGCCTAATTATTTTTCGCAGTCGGCTACCCAAGACTCGCTCAACGATCTTCATGGTGTGTGACATCAGCTTAATCGAACGGTAATTATCACAGATTCGAGTACCACCCTTTCCTTTAGTTTACAAAATTTAACAAATAACATAAACTTTCACTAACTACCTACGTTTAAATATTCTATATTTAAGATAAAAACACACATTTTTTTCATCTCACGTTCACATGGACAACATTACAGTAAAGTAGAATCAATGTTTGTAAGGCAAAGAAATTAGTGCAATAAGGGCATACCTACCTACAGTTTTTATTTTGAAAAAAGAATACCTATACTTAAATCAGGTATAGGTATACAAATAATCATAAAATTAAACATGTATCAATTTATTATAGATACATACAGTTTAATGAAAAAATTATTAAAAAGAAAATGAATTAGGTACCTACTTAAGTAACAAAAAAATTGTGTCCTGTTTTTCAATAACTTTAAAGTATTTTTAAATCTATTATGAAGCAACGATGCTTCGCTGGTGATACTCTTGCATTCTGAAGTGATTTGAAACTCGCTATAGATTTGTTTCTCTAAAAAGGGTGGGTCATTTATCCGCATAGAGATTAGACAATGGGTAATTGATCAGTAAATGTAGGTATGTGCCAAGCACATTAACAGTTCTCAAAAATGAAACCTAATAATTAGTCGCTGTCGAAAATTTAGTTTTCAAAAGAAAAAATCCTTAAAATAGAAGAACGATATCGAGAAGAAGAAACATCCCATCTAACGATCCAACATTATATATTGTCCTACAGAGTTAAAGACAGAAAATACCTACCTACTGGTGAAAGAACTCTGATTTTTTGTAGTTTACCTAAATGTTTTTTTTTTTTTTTTAAATAGGTACCTACTTACAGCTTTTTCGATTGCCAGCATAGGTCATACTGTGACCGTGAGACATAAATATTTGTGATATTACGTATAATCAGAAGGATTTCCTTGTTCAGCAAATTATTCATTTTACCGTTTACCTTGACTGTCCCTATTCATTGACTGGACAAATATTCCCAGAGGAAACCATTTTCTTCCATCAAGGTTGTACCTATATGTATTTACCTACTCGGGAACGTTGACAAAGTGTTGACGAAAAAACGGCCAATTTTTAATGCTAATAGACGCGTCCCTAATATCTGTACACTACCCAGCTGAGTTTCAAAATGCATCAAATGTGTACGTATTTGATATTAAAGTACAAAAGTAGGAAGGTACCTACCTATATTAGAACTTAGAATTTACCATTTAGGATAGAAAAGTAGATACCCATTGAGAAACAAGCTGTACCTATATGGATATATACATACATATGTACCTATATCTTCCAACTTACAACTTACATACATAGAGTATTACCTGACCACAAATTCAACTCAAATCCTCTCAGGATTTGTTTCTTACCATATTAACATTAATCTGGTAACCCCCACGCCCACTATAATCCCGCGCTATTAAGAAAAAACAACAACTATTGGTTTATGACATTTATTTTTCTCTCACTCATTTCAATGCCTTCTTTCTTATACCTACATGTAGATATAGGCAATTAAGTGACAAACTTAAAACGAGTTTAAAAATGGCGCCACAAACTGTTGAATTACAGTGAATTTTTTTTAACTAGCTATTTCACTAAAATAGTACCTATACAATACAAAGTGTCAACTAATAAAAAGAAAGAGTTAAATGTAGTTCTCGAACTTTTCAATCACTATCACTATGGGAGGAGCATCACCATAAAAAATGTCTAAGTAGGCGTTCCCATACATTCTTTCTCATTCGCACATTTATTAAAAATGGTCGTCATTTTTCGGTTTGAAAATACTGGCATTGAAAATACCTCATGAACCTGTTCCTTTGAATACTCCCCTCAACTGGTATGATTCAGTCAGGTGGCAGTTGATTGCTTTGATTCGTTATTATTGCATGCAGTTAGTTAGCGGCTTTTAGTGCGTTCGGTTGTGTTTTCTGTTTTTAATATCCATTCCGTGTTTTTAATTAATTTACATTTAATTTATTGCCCTTTTTGAGTTCGTTTTTGTTCTCACTTCCCATTCTCCTCAACGCGTATCTTAATATTATCCCGTAATTTGAGATTGTTTACTTCCTTGTTTGTTCAAGTTAATAATTGATTTTATTTAAAAGAAACACCTACCTACCCATACTTACTTCAACATCAAACAAGAAATGCTAATGAAATTACAAAAATTATGATTTATAACTACCTACCAAAATCTATAACGAATTGGATTGACAACATAGGAAGCTGAACTAATTTATCTTCATAATTGATACTTTTCCAATATCTACAGATCGTAGGTATAATCATAATTTAAAATAAGAAAAATTCTAAAGAAAAAAATTGTGTTCGCCTATTAAAAAAAGAAATACGTTTTGCCTTCATGAACACAAATGTGCGTTGAATAAATTAGAAAAGTGGATTTATACAATCAACTACTATACCTTTTTATAAAATCTACCATTTTCCGACGGATTTATGAGGACAAATATATCTACCTACATTACTACATTTACATAAAACAAATAATAACAGCAAATGTTGAATAGGTACAAATTAACGGTGAGTTTTATACCTAAGCTTACATTTAAGTTAATTTAGTTAGGTACCTACATAGGTACATACATACATATGTGACGTTAACAATCAAAACGGTGCTAAAGGCACTTTTTTCAAAATATGGAGTGTGGTATACCAAAATTTGCGTATTAAAGAGAGCTATAGAATGGTGGAAGAATTGTATTTCAAAACGGGCTGGTTTAGAAGTTATTACTATTTGTTATTTTTTAACAATCAAATGGGTGCTATTTTTCATACAATGCTTGTAATTTTCAAAACGGCTCTATTTTTCTCTAAATGAAATCAAATAGATAGGATTGTTTTTCAAAAGGAGCTAAATAATTTTGGGCGCTAAAATTGTTGACACTTTAGTTTACTTATCGTATTCTTTGTTATCATTGTTAAATAAGTTTTAATGAATTCCAATAAAAAGAACTTTTCCTTACTTAAATGTTCTCTTCTTTTTTAATTTTACAGGCATTTGAGAATCAAAATTTAAGAAACTTATTTTCAAAACGCGCTAAATATTTTTAACAAACAAAACTGCCTAAAACAAAAAAAAAACATTTCACTAAAGAACGAAAATAAAAGGTCCCTTTAGTATTTTTATTGGTCAATCTAATAAAAAAGACTTCTACAAATTTTACAAAATTTACTGCATTGAATTATCTTAAATATTTTAGGAATTATAGTTTTCCGCCCTTTTGCTCGGTTTCATGTTCATTTTTTTAGCCTCTGTTTGATTGTTAACGTCACATATATGTGTATTTCTTTGTATAGATATAATATGTAAGACTTATTACCTATTTTTTTTTTTGTGTTTAGGTATATTTAGGGTGTCAATTAACAAATTTTATATACAAAACTTATTTTTTTTAAGAATAGGTACCTACATATCGACGGTTAACTATGAATACCTCCTATGTCGCATTTTGTAAACTTTAAAGGGGACACACAAAACTGATTATAGTCTCAAAACTAAAACGCATAATAATAAAATTTTATACCTACATAATTATCAGTTTTGAATATCTATGATGCAAAATAGTTTAAATTTTAAAAATTCAGCGAAGCAGATGGAAATTATTAACGAAACTGCATCAAAAAGTGAATTTCACAAAAAATTATGTTAGGAGATATTCATAGTTAACCGTCGATATGTGTATCCAAAATCCGAATTTATATTTCCTTATCTATGTATCTACCTACATAATGTATCTATAGGTACATGTCATTAAAATAAGAATGTCCGTTTTGAATTTTGTTATATTTGCATAAGTAGGTATTATGGAAAAAATCGTTTTCTTAAAATTGCCTTATGGCTGAACTGGACTAACGACCTTGGAGATGCACTGCACGCACGAAAATCAGACATACATACATATCAATGAGAATATAGGTATAAAATACGAAAATTATTTATTAACTTCCCATAGGGACTAGGGAGTTATTGTAATCGGTCCGATTTGTCAAATTGGAATTTTTGACATTTCTCGACGTTTCAAGGTCCCTAGAGGCTATATCAATCATTTTTAGAGAGATGTCTGTGTGTGTGTGTGTACGTACGTTCGTACGTTCGTACGTTCGTACGTTCGTACGTTCGTACTTCCGTACGTTCTGGTACCATTTTTCGTCGTCGATATCTCAAGAACGAGTAAAGATATCGACTTCAAATAAATTTTGTTTAATAGATAATAACTTCGAAAGATGCTGAAAGGGCGTTTATTAAAATTCAGTGAGTAGTTTTTTCACTATAACGGTTTAAAAAAAAAAAGTAAAAATTTTGGCTAGTTCCAAATATCTAACGAAAAAATAACGCTCTTGATTTAAAATAAAATTTAATGTACTCATTATAAGGTCATACAGACTTCGTATGAATTTTGAAAAAAATGAACATACCGTTATTTTTTCAAATAAAAAAAAACTGAAAAAAAAATTTCATAACCCAGATATTCTAAGAACGGAAAACAATTTGAAACTCAAAATAATTTTATTTTACGAAAAATAATGTGGTTGACAACTGGTGAAAATTTCAAAAAAAAAATCAGTTTACAGTTTTTTTACAAAAAATAAAAAACTATATAAAATTCTATTGAAAATTGGTAAAAATTGTTTTCGACTCAAATTTGTCGAGAACTAGTAGTGATATTGACTTCTAATTTAGTTTATTTTATACATAGTATAATTTTGTACAATTGGTAAAATGTTGACAAATATTGAATTAATGTTTTTTTTTTTTTTCAAATAAAAAAACTATTAAGTGAAAACTAGTTAAAATTGTATTTCAAGTCGAATTTCTTGGGAATGAACACCGATAGTGCCTTCTAAAGTATGTTGTTTTATACATCGATACCTTCCTGTAAGAATGTATACTAAGCGACATTTTTTTCTAAAATTGTTCAGGAAACGAAAAAAACGAAGAAAGTTCTAGTTGAATCATAGTGTGCTAAGAGACAATTTTGGTTAAACTAAGTTGCTCACGACAATGAGATCTTTATTAATGTCGCTTAGCATAATTTTTTTGGCGGATAATACAAATTTCAGGGGGCAACATTATCTCAAGTAGCACAAACGTCCAAAATACACCAAAATATTTAGGGTATTTTTTGCACTTTCATGATATACATTTTAAATATAAAAAATATGCCACTTTTGAGTGCAGTTTTTGTACAATTAATTTCAATTCGGTGTCGTTTATAATTTACACCGGCTGAACACAAATTATACCGATTTTCGGTACATAAATTGTGCCAGTGGTATACAAGTTATTTTGGTTACTAGAACATAATATACCCCGGAAGTGTAAATAATAAACTAATAATTGGTTTTAATCATACACCTCGATGGTAAATAATTTACACCACATTTTGGTGCAAGTTTATTCCATGAGCGTGAATAATACGAGTACATTATTCGCATACCAAAATATGAAACATAGAATTAATTTTGAAATAAAATTTACACCGAAGTTTATTTTCTAAATTCGAAATAATTAAATTTTACACCGAAGTTTATTTTCTGATTGAAAATATATCTGAAGAATTTGTAATTGTTTCTATGATTCTAATTATTATTCACCTGCATTATATGGCCGCAAGAAAATCATGAATTACTTAGTACGAATGCGAGTGCCTTATTTAAAAACGAAGCACATTGTGCCGAATGATTTTTGATCCTACCCCGTCTAAAAATTGAGCGCCTCGAAAATATCAATTAATCAAAGATTTCTAAAACGATTCGTGAAAATTAATTATTCGAAATCTAAAATTTGTTGGTTGTTTTTTAATTTTTTAGAGACGTTATGTTAAAAACAAGTCGAAAATACCAAATGCGGTATATAATTAAGTCGCTATAATATTAAAATAACTAATCATTGTGTTCATTTAATATTCACAATTTTTTAATATTTCTTGGAAAAAATGGCCGTCGTCCAAAATACAGGGTGTCTCAAAGTAATCGCCGCAGACAAAAACCATCATATATACATAGGTTCCTAAGACCTATTTTCAAGTCGAAAAACTTATGAAGTAATTTTCGCGTTTTCACTTCCTTTTTGATTTAAAATAATTTGTATGATTTTTGGAGTAATTTCTTTTAAACCCATTTTTATACATACAAACAAGGAATTCATTTTAATTTAGCAATATATAATACTTTTGATCAAGGGCGCAACAACGGGGGGTGTCCAGGGTGTCCGGACACCCCCTAGAGGTTGGTGGACACCCCCTCCGAAATCGATAGACACCCGAGTGAGGATTTTTAAAACATTCTTAACCCCACAAACCCGGGGCGTAGCGAGGTCAAGCTTAAGGAGACGATGCGAACTATTCCCAAAGCCAATAACCCGACAAACCAGGGGCGCAGCGAGGCCAAGCTCGTGAAGACGACACAAGCTATCCCCAAAGCCATTAACCCAACAAACCCGGGGCGCAGCGAGGCCAAGCTCGTGAAGACGACACAAGCTATCGCCAAAGCCATTAACCCAACAAACCCGGGGCGCAGCGACGCCAAGCTCGCAAAGACGACACAAGCTATCCCCAAAGCCATTAACCCCACAAACCCGGGGCGCAGCGAGGCCAAGCTCGCGAAGACGACACAAGCTATCCCCAAAGCCATTAACCCCACAAACCCGGGGCTCGCGAAGACGACACAAGCTATCGCCAAAGCCATTAACCCAACAAACCCGGGGCGCAGCGACGCCAAGCTCGCGAAGACGACACAAGCTACCCCAAAGCCATTAACCCCACAAACCCGGGGCGCAGCGAGGCCAAGCTCGCGAAGACGACACAAGCTATCCCCAAAGCCATTAACCCCACAAACCCGGGGCTCGCGAAGACGACACAAGCTATCCCCAAAGCCAATAACCCGATAAAACCGGGGCGCAACGGGCCAAGCTTTAGAAGACAATGTAAAGAAATAGCTCCTCCCAAAGCTGTGAACTCTTACAAATCCGGTGCTCGATTTACGGTTTCAAAGCGCGTCAATAAAAAAAGATACGATTGTACGATGTCAAACTAAAAAGCTAGGCGAGGGAGGTGTTCGACGATTTTCAACTATAACTTACCTATCAAGGGACATGGACAATATTTATTACAGCTATTGTGTTTATATTTTATAAAGTATATAATACTAGCGTACCCGTGCGGGAACTCCCGCAAGCAAATTTTTTTTTCAACTGAAGTTTTTCAAAATAAATCATGTGTCTAAAAGTTTCTGTAGATTCGCTCAGTTTTTCTGGCATTGGAAATCTTGTGTAAATGGAAATCTTGTGTGAAGTACGGAATGTTGTTTTTGGGTGTTTATTTTACTTCCGTGTGTCATCGTTGAACAGCTCTATTTGAAAAAGACGATTTACCACTGAAATAATAAACACGTTTAGCTTAGCCAAGAACTGTCACAACTGATTTCCTGTTCAACATGAGAAGTTGAAAGCGTACGAATTATTTTTATTTAACGTATACATGTACCTGGATTAAAACAAAACAGCAAACCAATAAATACAATCAAGTCCTTTTCTTAAAGGTAATGGAGCCAAGCGAAGGATATTTTGAAAAGACTAACAAACACATAAAGTTTAACTTACCTTAAAATAGTTTAAATTCAAAGACACCACAAATATTTGTCAATTTTTTTTTTTTTGTTTTTAATTCGGAGAATTTTATTTTTGTTTTATTTTTTTTTTTAAACTCTTTTGAGTGTTTTTATCGTTACTGCTTAGGTAAATTAATCAAACAATGCCCCTCCTCTGGGCCCGCACCACCAAAGTATGGCATTTCAATGCAACTACTTATATATATGTACTACATTTCAGTGCAATACGAAAATAGAAGTAGAGATAAATAATTTTGGGGTGTTTCGTCCACCCAATGCCCCTCCCCTGATAATAAAAAAAAGTAGCCTATACGGTAATCCAGACTATAACTTTTTTGTGTGTTAAATTTTATCAAGATCCATTCAGTTGTTCAAGCGTTATTGAGTAACAAACATCCATACATCGTAACATTCACATTTATAATATTAGTAGGAAGTAGGATAGGATAGTAGGATTAGTAGGATTAATTTCTGTAAAAACAGAAAGTTTTTTACGATAGATTTTACTCAATGGGGACCCTGTACTAAAATTAATACGAACCGAAATTTTATTATATTTTTGAAAATTTTCCCACCAAAAAAATCAAGCCGCTAAAAATCGGAAATATTTTAAGCCTAAATACACTAGAATTGGATTGAAAATTGTACATACTGATTTTTAATAAAATTCTAGTGTATTTAAGCTCTAACTATTCCAAATATTTGTTAAAGTATGAATTTGAATTTTGATTTTTTGCAACAAAGTCTTTGGATTTTGAAAAAATAAAAAATTAGAAAAAACTGAATTTAATCTCAAATGTAGTGCTTGATGTCTTTAACTTGAATAAATTTTTTATTCCGACTTTAGATTATAAGATTGTGTAATATAAGGTTAAGAATGTTTTAAAAGTTGACCGCAAATCAACAGAGCTATTGAAATTAATTTTTTGAAATCCTATTCGAGAGCTTGGCCTCGCTGCGCACTGGGTTTGTCGGATTAATGGCTTTGGGAATAGTTTGCATCTTCTTCTTAAGCTTGACTCGCTACGCCCCGGATTTGTCGGGTTATTTGGGTTATTTGGATTATTTTGGGTTGGACACCCCCCTAGCTTTTTAGGTTGTTGCGCTTCTGCTTTTGATAGTAAATTGAGGGAAGATCTTTAATCGCATAGATATGTTTACATTGAAAAGGCAACAGAGAACATTGAGTACCTATAAACTAAAGATGGTAAATGATACGACAAAGCAGTTCGCCAAAAAAAAAAAACGCATCTTAAGTCGATGCTTTTTTCCGATATCCCGTTAAGGACGTGCTCTTGGAAATAACTTGTGAAAAAAAAACCAAACAAATACTTCCAGGTTAATGCTTTATTTGTAAATGTCGTCCATTTTTGAGACCGATATTTAACTGGCTCTAAACTTGGCAAAACTAAAACCGTTTATTCTTGATTTTTTCTTTTTTATTAAAACAAGAATAGGTAAGATTTTACTTTCCACCATACAGGTTTTTTTTATGCGATTAATGGATTAACGGTTTTCCCACAGTTAACTATCGAACGTATTATTTTGCTAAATTAAAATTAATGGTTTTCGTTTGCCGCGGTCACTGTGGGACACCCTGTATGTATATGCATACTCTAACTCCTGAATTTGGAAAAAAATGCACCCATTTTAAAGAACAAGAAGAAAAAAACACCATTGCACACAATATATCCAAAATTCTGCTTTCGGTACATTTTGTATGCCGGAAAATGTGCAAAATATTCCAAAAATTTCAAAGAACAAGACAAAAAATACACCATTATACAAAATATATCCAATGTTCTGTTTTCGGTACATTTACATATTATGCTAGAAACTGTGCAAAATATACCCCAAGCAGTAAAAAAAATGCACCATTACGAAAAATATAGGTATCCAGTAATTTTTTTTAGTATGTTTAATTTGCTGTAAATAGTGTGGGAAATGTTCAAAACAAAAACAAAACTATAGTTAACATTGGAATTCAAGAAAATAAATATATTTATTAATATTTAATAAAGTTGTACATAATGTATGTATATATTCATACATTTTTTTAAAAGAATTTTTGCTTTCATTTGGTTTCACCTTCGACGGCCGTTTTTGGTTCAGTATCTAAAGCAGCTTCTTCATCCTCTTCTTTGGTATTTTCACTCAATTTTACATTTTTGAATCCGTTGGGGCAACGTCCACTTTTCGCTTAAGTAAGTCAAGAAAGTATTTTTGGGTGCCATTCAAGTCAATTTTGTCGTCAACATTTGCATTGACGACGTTTATGAATAGTAATAGCGCAGCATAGGGAAGCTATAGGGAAGTTTTTTATCATGTCAATGCCTTGAATTTCCTGAAGAGGGGTGTGGTAGAATAGCCTCGTTCTGGGATTGAATAAATGATGGTCCTCATCGGATTTGCTTATAAAATCCGAATGAGTTCTTAGTCGACAATCTAATCTAAGCTCATATGGTTTCCTGATCGATCAAGTTCTCCAATGACATTACATTTTGTACAACTATCGTATGCGATGTGTGTCTTGATGCCTTGAAAGTTCAACAGTATTAATTTAATTGAAGTAAAACTGGCTTTTCTACTTACATACATTTGATAAATGCCCGAACTGGTGTGTCTGCAATAGACGCATTGACCTTGATCAATATTTTTGAGCCGTTTGCTAAATCGATTCCATTCGAAATTAGAGCATTAATTTCATTAACATGTTGCCTCAAAAACTCCTCGCTAGATGGTGGCTCGCATTACCGAAATACTAGTATATTGCAATAGCCATTGGTCGAATTTCAGAAATATTGGCTATGTTCAATAAAATTCCCCAAAATTGGAATTTGCTACTTAGGAACGGAGGTAATCCATCAACATTGAAATTGAGAAGAACTTCCATTGATTGATTTAATTGACGAATTGTTTTCGATGCCATAGTACCAAAATGAACCGGATCCCATTGCTTGTATATCAATACTCCGTGGTGTATGGAGCAACGTACGTGCATCTTTCGGCAGTTCAGCTTTTCCTTCACTTCGCAATAAAAGAAGTAGCTCAGACATAGCACAATGTGTTATTTTATATTTAACAGCCCAATCAGCCAATTTAGACATAAAATCAATGTGTTCGTCCAAATCATCAATGACGCAATCTTCCGAGGACGGTTCTACTTCCCGATTTATATTTTCCACAACTTCATCATTATCATCCAAATCTGTTCGAAATTGAGTCTAATAATACTCGTATTTCATTTGGCCCTACCTACAATATCTCGCGATATTGAACAATTTGTAGAGTTTGTGTCTCGAATATAAAAGTTGATTTTCGTCGTTTCAAATAAATTTTGATGATTTTGCTGAATACTCACAGTTTTTTAATTTTTTTAAAAAGTTTTTTTCCTATGATAGGTACCATTTCAAATACTTAATTGTTGAACTTCGAGCTACCCATTTTTTTATTCTTTAAAGAAATAAACGCGCGGTGATTGTAAACAAATGACAGCTAAACTGAGGCAAACATTTTGTTGACATTATGGTTAGACATTGGTGTAGTTTAGTGTATTTAATCTCCACAAGATTTAAATCTTAGACCGAAAAATGATTGCTCATTTAAAATGGTGTATTTTATCTACAAAATTTGGTGTAAAAACTACGTCATTTTGGTTAATTTCAAAATTGGATTTTTTTATGCGCCATTAATGACATATTAAAAAAACAGCTGCGAATCGGTTTGTTTTTTGCACCGAATTGGAATAAAAATGTTGAAATTTTGCACAGAAAAGACAATGGTGTAATTTTTATACCGGTATATTTTGTCAAATACACCAAAATCTTAAAATTTTCTTAAGTTTTCTCAATTTTACACCAAAATTCAAGAAATTATACCAAATTATACACCAGTGTGCTACTTGAGATTTTAATGAGAAAACATGGCACAGTTGATAAATTTTTTTATTTATACTCTAGTTTCCTTTTCATGCGTAATAGATTGGCGAAACCCAGGCCAAAACGTGGCCCTTAACATATAGTATATTTCCTCATCAAAAAGTCATTTTCGAAAAAAGTGTCGCTTAGTACATTCTTACGGGAAGGTATCGACATAATACAATTATTAACATATGGTTAAATTTTGAAAAGTATCGAATTGACAGTTTTAACAAAAATATAAAAAAAATCTACTAAATAGTGGTAATATTTGTTTTTCGACTAGAATATCTTGAGAACGAGCAATGATATTCAATTTGCCATTATTTAATTTTATATATAATACAATTTCTAACAAATGGTTTATATATATCTAGTTTTAGAGCGGATATATTTTGTAAGTACCCTTCCATCAATAACCAAACCATATCTTTTATATTTGAATATTTCGTTTTTAAATTTTTTTTTAATTAAAATGTTTGGAACCGAAATAATAAAGTAATTTCTATAATATAATACATCATTTTATAATTTTATTATCAACTTAGTTTTAAGAAGAATGTATGTACTGTACATACGTATATGAATAAGGTTGTTCAGTTGTACCCAAGTCCCACATATTCAAATTCCATTAAAAGCTATTGTAAAATTGAAGAAAACGTCACAATATGTTTTTATCTTTTTGTCCATGAAAAAGATGTAAAATTCTACTCAAGGCTTTCTTAGGTGTAGGAACACATATATATTAAAAAACACGGAAATCTATAATTCAGTATATAATATGTACCTACCAACCTTTGTAATTATTACAAGAAATTTAACATTTTGAATAGAAAAGTTTAAAATTAGTTAAACACATTTTCTGTAAAAAAAACATAAAACAAACAAAACAAATTTCCTAATATCATAGTGGAAACAACTTATACATCAACAATCTCAATTTCAAATCTCTTTAAATAATTAAAATGCTTTTCAATCTTAAAATAATGTTTGTTTGAATTTTACAGCTAAAGTTTGTTTCGCTGAAAATTTGGTTATTTAAAAAAAAAAAAACTAAATATAAAGTTTTCAAGACCACAAATGGGAAGTTATCAGTGTGGGTCGCACCCAGCCTCTTTTAATTATAATGATGAGCCCAGTGTCGTACCGGGGCGATACGCACTTTGGAGTTGAAGTCACTTGAACTTTCAATTGAATTACAAACATATCTAGGTACCACTTGGTCACACCGAGAGTAGGTCTGGATTTGATTTCCAGTAGCGTTTTTGTTTGGGTGTTCGATCTTTCATCTTTTGCGGGAAAATAACTAATGCTCTTTAAGAAAATCATTTGTCATAAAAAATGCTCTTCATAAAAAGTGACAATGTTCCAATTAGAATGTTATACCTTGAGCTATAATTATTAGATTTACGATCTTAGAATCACAGAAACATATTTATGTAAGTAAAAGGTAGGCTACATTTATATGCAATAAATTGTTTCTGATTTTGTAAACTATTTTGGAATGGGCAATGCGTTAATAAAGTTACCTAATTTAAAACCCGCCGTATGACTTCGATTAGTATCTAGTTATTTTTTTTTTTGTGAAACGATCATCATCATATTAAAATAAAGACTTGTTAAAATTGTACATTACGACGTGTCGTTAAGATGTTACAGCACTATTGGGGTTGCAAATAGAATAGGAGTACCTAGGTATTTGACTGCAACTTGGAACATTTTTATTCAGGAAAAAATACAATAGGTATAATGTTTATAGTTGCATTTTTTTTTTTTTTATAAAACATCAAACCAAAATTCAAGTTATAGCTATTTCAGGAAAACGGTCACCTTAAAACGAAGTTCAAAAAATTAATACAGTTTATCTTCTGCTCTTGCACTCAGAAAAAAAAAATAGTTATTTTTGTAACTATTGCAATGGTCATTTGATAATTTTCCATGAAATTTATGAAGTGACTATTTTTCATCAAAAATAAATCAAAAATAGTTAAATATAGTTAGAATTAACCTATGAAATAGTTAAAAATATAAATGACTATATACAAAAAAGTAATGTGCTACTATTTTGCATAGTTATACTTTGATTGTAATAAACCACTACTAAGAATAGTTGAATGCGACTATGGAGAATTCTGACTACTTAATAGTAAGTTTTAACTTTTTAATAGTCAAAATAAGAAAATACCTACTTTAATAACTACTCAATACTTTAACATTTAATAACATATATTAACATTTTAATAGTCAAGAAAATAATAAATTAGTTTTAAATAGGTAGGATAAATTGTTTTCACAAACGACTTCTTAAAATAGTTGAATACGACTATGGTGTAGTAGATATTAGTATGTGGTTTCAAAAAAAATATATGGTAACCCTTTGTTTGATAAAAGTTGTAAATAAAATAATTTAAATATGCATCATTTCGAAGGCGTTTTGTTTTTTTCGGCGTAAAATGTTAGAATTAGTAGATACAATTTCAACCGCATTCATATTTCGGTTCCCATATGTGCAAAATAATAAATATAATGCATCGCTATTATAATATAATAATTTATCGACTTACAAAATAATTACTTTCACAAACATGAAGTTGTTGACTTAGCACATATGTATGTAAACAAACCTAAAAGTATTTTGTTTCTTTCTTTATTCAGTTTACAAATACTCTGTTCTCTTTTTACCTACCTCTAGAGGTTACTCGCAACAACAATGCGCATATAATAGTCAAGTTTAACTATATGTACATATAGTTAATAGTTATAGATAACTACTATCGATATAATCAAAATAAACTATGTGCATAGTCAAGTTTAGTTGAGATTAAAGTTATTACCAAAAATAACTATTTGTAAAAGTCGTATGTAACTTCTTTATAGTTAATATTAACTAGAAAAAAAGTAAAAAAGTGAATAACAAATAGAAATAGTCATAAATAACTATTTTGTAACTACAGTGATGGAAAAAATAATAGAAACAAAGCCTTACATAATGATCAACCATTAATAACTACATACAATTACGTCTTCCTCGGTTCTAATTTTTATGTATTAATTGCACCTAACATGACTTTGAAATGGTGCAGCCGTTTGTTGTCATTAGCTCTTTGTTTGGACTTAACGGTAAAAAAAATGAGCTAAGTGATAATTTCGCCTGGAAAAAATAATAGAAACAAGGTACTTTGACTTTCAATTTGACTTAAATTTCGTTTTTTATTTTTATTGAAATAGACGTTTTATAGTTTTTTTATTAGTTTTGCACGTGTTTCAGTCGTTTTAATAAAAAAAATATAACAGTTATTTTAAAATTTTATAAAAATGGGTCGTTGAGTGCATTGTACTATTACTGAGCGCAATTTAATAAAAAAAACTTCAGAAAAAATGGGAAAACTATGGAAGAATTAGCACAAGCGTTAAATTGTTCAAAAAAGAAGATATTTACAGCTCACCATTCAAGTCCAAAGCCAGAAACAAGAGGCAGAAAACGAAAGACCTCAACGCGGTTTGATAAAATATTGGTACGACTGTGTAAAAAAAGCCTTTTTTTTCTTCAAACGACTTGAAAATTTAACTAAATGCGCCTGTTTCAAGTCGTACAATAAGAAACCGACTAATGGAAGCAAGGCTTCCTGGAAGGAGTCCCAGAAAAGTACCATTCTTGAGCAAGAAAAATATTCTGCAGAGAATGAATTTTGCAAATAAACACGCCCGACGAGCAAATTGGAACAACGTTTTATGGTCGGATGAAACAAAGATACATTTATCTGGTTCCGATGGCAAAATGTATGTCAGACGGCCTAAGAACGCAGAATTCGATCAAAGGTACACAAAAAAGACTGTTAAACATGGTGGAGGAAATATCATGATTTTGGGGTGCTTCTCAACATCTGGGGTTGGTCCAATTTTTTGGATAAGAGACAAAATGTGTGCTATTGACTACGTCCGAATCATAAATGAAGTTATGCTGCCATTTGTCGAAGAGAACATACCAATTAAATGGGAATTCATGCAGGATAACGACTCCAAGCACTCCTCAAAATTGGCTAAGGAATACTTTAACAAAAATAAAATAAATGTTATGGAGTGGCCATCGCAGTCCCCGGATCTTCATCCCATAGAACACCTGTGGGGCATAATTAAGAGGAAAATTGGAGACTTCAGAGCCAAGAATAAGGAAGAACTGTGGTCTATAATACAAAATGTATGGTATTCCATACCTTCCGAGACATGCGCCAAGTTGGTTCATTCCATGGGGCGGAGATGTGAAGCCGTTATTAAAAATAAAGGTGCAACGACCAAGTACTAAACGAATATGAACCAATTTAACTGTTAAGTTACTTTTTACCAAAAAGAGAAACACAATTATAATATTGTTTCTATTATTTTTTCCAGGGTAAAATGGCTGTTAATATTAATTTTAATTTTTCTCATTACTACTTTTTCTTTTTATTAATAAATTTAATATTGTGTATATTTTAAACTTTATAGAGACTTATTGTATGTATTTTTAATTTTCAATTTCTTTCCAATAAACTTTTTGTTTTAAAAAAAAGGCACAGAAGAAGTTTGTTTCTATTATTTTTTCCATCACTGTATTTTGCATAGATGTCGCTATTCGGACTATGGAAATAGTCAAAAAATAGTTATTAATGACTATTTATTTCTCTGAGTGTATGATGTGAAATAGTTGAAATTTTAAAAAATTCAGCTAAGCAGATGGAAATTACTAACGAAACTCCATCAAAAAGTGAATTTTACAAAAATGTATGTTAGGAGGTATTCATAGTTAACCGTCGATATGTAAAATTTAGTTTTCACTTAAATTTTAAACGAAACTTTGCACGCAACTTATTAAGTCCATTAATTATTTAAAATTTAAATAAAGATATAAGATACTTATATTTACATTTAATCGAGTATGGCTCCTTAACAATAAAAGTTATTTGGAAAGTACAAACACAGAAAGGTTTATTAAGTTTTTAACTTGAACATGACATTTGAATCAATTAATTTTATTTTAAAACACCGTGTTTAACTTAAAAAAAAAAGAAATAATTACATTTTCTAGTACTACAGTTTATTTAACCCACTGTGTTTAGAGATCACCTGGCTTAGAAAAAATATCGAGATAACGGTGGTTTCTGCTTCTTTCTTTAATTGTTTTATATTCAAATAGAATTATCAGTTTTAGTTATTTTTCGCAATAGCAATAAGTGTTACGAAGATGGGAAAACGAACAACAGTTGAACAGCGTGAAATAGTGCTTCATCATCATAAAAATGGACTTTCTCCACCGTTTTGTATTCGAGAATCGAATGAAAATAAAGGAAAAAATCCTCCGAACAAAATATTTAGTGCATCGGATGAACGATATATTGTGCGAAGAGTAAAGCAAAATCCAAAACTATCGGCACCAAAACTGGCTAGTGAGATGGCGAATACCCATGGAAAACCTTGTTGGCCGGAAAGTATTCGCCAGATCCATAGAGATAATGATTTGCATGGAAGAGTAGCACGCAAGAAACCTTTTATCAATAACAAAAATCGACTTAGCCGTTTTCAGTTTGCAAAGGAGCATATAACGAAGGATTCCACGTTCTGGAAGAGTGTTATATTCGCGGATTAATCCAAATTTAATATATTTGGATCCGACGGGTGGTCCTTTGTGTGGCGAAAACCGAATACAGAGCTTCAAGATAAAAACTTAAGAGCAACGGTGAAGCATGGAGGAGGGCATGTCATGGAATGGGCCTGCATGTCTGCAGCTGGAGTCGGCAAGCTGCAATTTATTGAGAGTACCATGGATAAATTAGTGTACCTCAATATTCTTAAAAATTGTTTGCTCCAAAGCGCAGAAAAACTAGGCATAAAGGATACATTTCGATTTTATCAAGACAATGATCCGAAATATACACCGGGCATTGTTCAAACTTGGCTAATTTATAACTGCCCTCACGTCATGAAACCGCCCGCACAGAGTCCAGATTTGATTGTCATCGAAAACCTTTGGTCAATTTTGGACACAAAAATACGCGAGCGCCATATTTCTAACAAAAAAGACCTAAAGACGGCTTTAGTTGAAGAATGGGCAAGAATACCTGTGAAAACGACAAAAAAAACTAGTGGATTCTTATCAAAATCGGCCTTAGGCAGTTATAAATCAAAAGGGAAAACATACCAAATACTAAAATTATGCAAAATGTGTCTTTTTATTAATAAATAATAATAATTTTACTCGATTTTTAAAATGGGTCAAATAAGCTGTTACCCTGAAATATTGATTTTAATTTGTTTTTGTTATTTTGTTTTCCAGTTTTAATTAAAAATAAATAAATGAAGTTGTTATGTTTTAGTTAAAAACTTAATTAACTCTCTTTCAATTTATGTATCAGTGTGATGGTGTATTTCATTCGATCCATATTGAATAAAGCAAGCATCGTACAATACACACTCACAACTCACAGTCACAGTACCTTACCGAATTACTTGTGATCGATGAACCGTTAGGTTAGTACTGCAAGTGCATAAGCTTATTCTGACAGAAATCAACAAACGGATGGGCCTCATAGAACAAGTTTCATCATTAGCTATCGCCACCTTGCTGGATCCGCGGTTCAAAAAACTTCATTTTGAAGACCCGCTAGCTTGTGCTCAAGCTATTCAAAAAATTAAGGAATTAATGAAGAAAGATCTACTAAATGAAGAGCAAATGGAATCTGAATCTGATAGTTCGGACAAAATATTCGAAGATTTCAGCCTTTGGAGAGACCATCACAAACCAGTTCACAAAAACTGGAAAACCAACAAAAATGAAGAAAGTATGTGTGTACTTGAGGGCAGGGCCGCCGCTACCATATGTGCAAAATGTGCGGAGCACAAGGGTGCCAACGTCTAGGGGCGGAAAATTAAGAGATCGATCTAACTCAACCTATACAACATACTCCAAAAGTTTTCCTTAAGCTTTTGGAACTTGTTTACATTTGACCGTTCACTACGTAGTTCCCACACACAATCTACTACAAATCTTTATTCATATTTTGTTTGTGACTGTCGCCTCTCACACCAAATAACCTCTTCGATTGCAGTCATAGTCTAAACTGCTTAACGCCATGTCGCCATAGATTGACACTTGGGAAATAGCTTTCCACGCAACCTTCATCTCAGACTTATAAACTCGAAAAGGATTTTGATTTTTTTAGATTTAAAGCCCATGTATTTCCCATAAAATAAAACGAAAACCGTGTCTCGACAACATTAATTTTGCTAATTACTCGTATTTTTCTATGAATGGCTATCAAAATTCTGATTGCAATGATATAGCTAAATATCTTAAATCTAAGTTGGTAACAAGAACAAAATTATCGAAGATGATTTAAAACATTCCTTATTTTACCGATGGAATATAGTTCTGTTCAACCAGCTGCACTGGACTACTCGGGGCAGAAAAGTGTAGCTTTTTTGTGTTCATTGAGAAAATTTTTGCACTAACTTACACTGATTAGCGTTCATTGAGCTGAACTAGTGTACACTAGTTCAGAATATTTTGCACTACCTTTTGAGCTAGTGCAGGTTGGTGAAAACTGTCAAAATAAGTTGATGTCATTATTCGATTATATTTTGTTAACGAATGAAGTTGATTTTTTTCCGCGCTTTGTATTTTTGATTAAAGTTTTTAAATAATGCATAGATTAGAGCCAACTTGGAGTGAAGGGCAATTCAGGTGATTCAGTGTTCTCCAATTAATCCAATAATATCTTAATTCAATCTAGGTGTGTATATTTGCACGAAGAATACGAACGCAAGTGTTTGAAAGTTCGATGAAAAAAGGTGAAGAGGAGGAAGAGATTTTGTGCCCAAAAAACCAACAACGTCGTCGCAGGCTCTGGGAATGAGTTTCTTCCCTTTGCCATCGACTTCAGCGCACGCATAAGGCATTTTACTTGCGCCGAATTTAATTTGTTTTCTTTTCTTTAACATCTGAAGTATGACGTTTCTGCTTGAGTTTGCTCTGACAGTTTTCATGAACCTGCACTGCACTACACTACTCTACACTGGCCTTTTTCTGGTTGAACACAACTAATGTAAACAAACCATCTTTAAATGTCAAATTTCATTAAAGCATACCTAAGATGTCAAGGAATTATATTTAATACTTCCAGATCCGAAAGTAAATGATTAACCCCCAGTTTCACAGTGGGAGTTTAAGCCCCACTTTTGGTTTAAACTTCAGTTCAACAACAAATTTGGTTTCACAGTTTCGTTTAAATCTTGAACAGAGTTCATTCTGAAGTTTAAGTTAAACGATACTATTCAGCCGTTTAAACCTCAGTTCAACAACCCCTTCAAACATTTGGAAATAGAATTTATTTTCATATTTTAATTTGTTTTTCTGTGACTGGTCACAACTAAAACAAATACAATGCACGACTGGGTCGCACGAACTTGCTCTTATGTAAAAGACTAAGAATTTCAAAAATTAATGCTATTAGAGAAAAACTCCTCATAAACATAAAGTTAATTTATTTAACGACTTAAACAACTCTTTAAGTGGTAGCTGGAGCTAAGAACAGGATGCCATGTGATGCAAGCAAATATTAGTTTATGGAAGAACAAAATTTATAACAAAGTTATAAGTCAAATAATCTTTTATATACAAATTTTTAAAACATTTTTTTATTACTTTACGAATAAAAAATAAGTTTCCAAACAAAATATTTAGCCCTTTTTTGAGATATCGAATTTTCAAAAAAAAAAAAATATAAAACATGTTCTATGTTCGGTACAGTCAGTAATATATTGATTTCAATTTTTTTGTTTAATTATAGAACGTAAAAATTTATCAAAATTCTCGGAGACGTTTTCGGGAAAAACACGATTTTCGAAAACTTATGATTATCAAGTTTAAAAAAATCAAGCATGGGGTTTTCGAAATATTGAGTTTCGAAAAAAAAAAAATTTAAATCCAAAAAAAAAGTTTTGAAAATTTGAATGCACAGGAATATTTTAAATTTTGGGGCGCTTTAGCATAAAACAAATTATCAAAATCGGTTTTACGGATTCTTTAAATTTTTTGATTTTATTTTTGATTTTTGTTTAAATCTGTTGGACATTGTTTAAAAAAAAAATTATAAAATTTCGAAAAAAATCGTTTTACAGTTACAGTTATTTTTGGTCTTAAAAAAAAGAAGAAAAAATAAACGTTTGGGAACAAAATTTCGAGACCCACTTTTTCGTCTTCGCTATCATCGTAATGTCAACTTTGATCATTTTTTTACGAATGCATAACTTGCTTTATATTACCTATTAGTCTCAAGTAAAAAGAGTAAATAATCTTAAAACGATGCAAAAACTGTACATATGTATATGCTATAATGACTACGTTCATTGTATAAGAATTTGGTGTAGCTCGGAACGCGACAACAACAATGCACGTTTGTTTAAATTTTTCAATTGCGAAATGGAGAATAAATAAAACTTTCACTTATTCAACGTAAATACCCCCGTGCACCCGAGCCATGGGGCGGCAATTTAAGATTCTTGCACAAGGGCACACGAACACCCAGCGGCGGCACTGCTTGAGGGCACCTGTTGGTCGTCTCAGGGAAAACCCGTTGGAAATAGGTCCGATTACAAACAACAATTCCCAAAACTTTACAAAATTGCGTACTTATACTTGACTTTGGTAGCAAGCTCAGTGCCATCAGAAAGACTTTTTTCAAAAGCTTCACCAGCAACGTAATAGGATTCAAGGAAAGCGCGTAAATAAAATTTTATTTATGCAAAGCTTAGAACAAAAGTATTGGGATTTTTAATTTCAAAATAATAACGCCCATACTATAATTAAATTAAACCGAAATTTAATTTAAGATTTTGTCTTCTAGATGTCAAATCTCTCGATAAATAGTGCCAAGTTTGGGAAAATATGCAACTTCAAGCATTCACTAAACATGCTTTGAGACAAAACTTGCTTTGAAATTCGTTAATAATATGGTTGTTAATCTTTCCCTTTCTAATCCCTAAGATTGCTTTATAATGAAACTTATGTAGTATAAATTTATAAAATCTTATTGTGAATAAAACTCATAAGAAAAAAATTATTTTATTTTTTCATTCGATACATCGAAAACATCGATGTTTTTATGCGATGCATCGACAAACATCGATGTAAGGAGTAAGGTTACGATGTATCACATCGAATAAAACATCGATGTTTTTTTCCATGAACATCCCTAGTTTTGAGTAAAGGGTGGGTCAAATAAGCTGTGATCCACTGTATCTAAAATTTATAAAAAGAAAGTGAATACGTAATCAGCCTTATTGTGAGTTTCGCCCGGAAAACATTTACCCCGAAAAATTTTTGTTCGCCCGAAATTTTAAAAGCTATTATGAGTTTCGCCCGAATAAAAATTTCACTTCGAATCAGGAGTGACAGATCGAAAAATAGGCACGTTCAGGAAAATGAGGCCCGCAATAAATTCTCACTCTACTGTGATGGAAACGGAGAATGAAATGCAACCTCCAAATTCTCTGCTAACTAAAATAGTAATATAATTGATTTTTGGGCATCAGTTACCTGCAATAGAGATCAAATTGTGGCTACACTAATAGTGCCACTCATTGTGGCTTCCAATTTTTAATTGGGTTATCTGAAACGATTATTTTGCACACCTATTTTTAAACAGCGAACTTATAGCGTTCGGAAAATGAACAGACCTTCTTGTGAGTTTGAACAAAAATATGTTTGTTTTGACAATTGTTAAATAAGAATTTCAGGATATAAAACTAAAATGTTATTTTATAATAAAGAAAGGATAATTATCATAAATGTAGCATAGCATAGCGCTACATATCTTGTCTGAGAAAGAACAAATGTTTGAGGAGCGGGCACTTCGAAGGAATGTGAGGCATTACTCATTCTGAATGATTAATGCATTAATTTAATCAATAATGGATCTCTCGCCTTCAGAATCTGTTGATAAAATCCAACAAATTAATCCAAACAGCACCCCATGGGAATCCACCGGGACTTTGACAGTCGACCAGCTCGATATCGAACTTTTACCTGGTATATACGACATCATTCGTTGTGTGGAAAAGGATCCTCTCGATAACACAGCCAAGCAAAAAGAATCTTAGGAGTGTAGTCAAAAGATCTTAGAGCTACAAAAACGTTTCGAAAGTGCTCGCAATCAAATCAAACAATTTCCAGGCATAAATTATAACAAAGAGAAACAACTTCAGAAGCTAGAGCTTCTCAAGAGTCAATTCCAACTGAAACAGCAGTTGATTAGAAAATATAAGAATATACAATTTTAGAAAATGGTTCTCCGAATCCTCTTTCGATATCTGGCCAACAATGAGCAGCTCATTCAGAAAATTTCCGAAAGCTATCCAATGAGAAGGGCTGCCCAGCTGGTTGTTGCAATGATGTACAAGACGAAGAGCATAGCTGATCGGCGTGGTTTGACTGATATGACCCCGGAGAAATTTAAGTAGTTTGTTATGGCGTTCAATAACAATCTGAACCGAGAGATCGAAGACGTAGAGGAAGAGCTTAAAAGGAAAAAGTGATATGTTAGGAAGCCCAAAATAGAAACTTTGTTAATAAACATGAACTAAGCAATATTAATCCTTTGGAGAAATTTCATCAGTACTACAGGCATTTTCTTCCAAAATTCGGCCACTTTCTCCGAATTTGCTTTAGGTGAAGCCCTTGGCAATTTCAGGATTCTCCTGCATTTTATTAAGCAGCATATCACTTTGGTCTTTTTTTTTATTGTTTTGCTCCTGCATTATAACAAAAAACATGAATTTTAAATTTTCTTATCTTAAAATAAACAAACAACTTACATTTTCCGCCTTATTGTGCTCTCGTTCGCCTAATAAAAATAAGTGAAAATTATGGCTGTCAATAGCATATCATTCCGCCCGAAATGATTGTTTACAATAAGGGTAATTTTTCGAACATGAATAATTTTTCGGGTGAAACCCACAATAGGTGAAAAGTGAAATGTCAAATTTTTCGGGTGGAATGTTGTTCGGGTGAAACTCACAATAAGGCTGAATATAAACTACTGGCACTCGACAATTTTTAAATTATTGAATAAAAATGTATCTATACATATATGTATGTACATACTTGACACTCTTTTATATTTGTAATCATTGCGCCTTTATTGAATCGTAACTTGAGGAATGTACTAAAGAATTAATTTATAGTCCTTGATGCAATATGAAATTGTACACATTTTTAAATTTGTTAATTTTTTTTTGTATTAAGACTATTAGTGCATTTAAAGATAATATATAAAGTTTTAACAATTGGTTTGAAGCTTATGGCCAGCAGTGGCATATACAATAACATCACCAGCGGATTATTAAAAAGCTTCTGTTGTTCTTTGACCCTAATAAGCTCTTAGCCGTTCGAACAAGCAATGAATTCTATTTAATTGATACCTAGATAGTTTGTAATCATCTCTGGTTTGGGGTCTAGCTATGCTATATGGAGGAAGTTACAGTTCCTGAAGAAATAATTAAGGAAGGCCGTCCCAGTTTGGCTTTGTTGTATTGTAATTGTAAGTCTATTCTATTCTTAAAGTGAGATTTATTAGCAAATGTGATTCAATGGTCTGCGATGTGGCTAGAGTGAACTGTTATAATTTTTTTTAATCGAAAATATAATTACGGAACGCTAAAATGCGCGTTCCGTAATTTGATCTTCGAGTGTATCTGGAAGTAGACAAACAAATTTTACACGCCGAATTAATTTAAAAGCTTCTTTTTAATGTCGAGAATGATCGCAAAAAAAAAAAATACAAAAAGATGCTAAAAAAAGCATTTTTACGAATATCGTTGGTAAAAAAGTTGTCAGGTAATGACTAGTTATCGAATGAGAAGTCTCATTACCGGTATGATCAAAATGGCAATCAGGTATTTTAATAAACAGTTCAAAAAAACAAACGTATCTATGTATTTACATATATCTTACTACCAAATCAACTCGCAAACGTGTTTTTACATTTTAATTTTTGTTCATAGCTTGCTTAGATAAATAGATATTTATCACTGTTTGTATATCTATAGCCACTAAAAAAAGAAATGAAAAATTTATAAAAATCCAATTATTCCAACTAATTGATTGGCCGTCAAGCAGTCAATCAATTTGAAGTGACCAAAACACATAAAAAGGTAACATACATACGTTACATATAGAACACAAATTATAGAAAAGATTATTAAGAATCAAATAGAAAAAATTAAATATCAAAGTCTTAAGACTGACAGCATTCAATACCTAACAGGTAGATAAGATTTAACATTACCTTTCCATAGGTACAAACTGATACTATACCACTTCGTTGCTTGTCAATTTCGTGGGTTACTTACAAATAGCTATCGGAAGCCATTGGATACAACACTATCAGCCCAAATGAACGTAAACATTTCGTTAATTGACTTCTGCAAACATCTTACCTAACATTGAACGCATGCAACCGTATTCTTTTGTACCTGCGATAAAGGTGTTTTAAGGTCAAGTTATTGATGCTTAAAAAAAATTGGAACTATTCACCTTAATGAATTTTTTTTAATTTAATAAACAAATTAAAAAACCAGTACATTTTGTTCTATTCTAATTTGTTTAAATATTAAGTAAAGATACTTAAAATACGAGTAAGTAAAACTTATCCTCGTTTCTATATAACAGTTCAGAAAAATTAATTTTGTTAATTTAAAAACTAATTAATTTTTTTAACGTCAAAACAAATTGTCACAAAAGTAAATCCTTCAGATTTAGACTAGTTAATATGTCATATGTCATATATCATACAAACATATTTATGTATGTATATGCAAAGTCTTACTTCACTTGAATGAATGAATGAATTATGTATTGAGGGTTTTGCACTGCGTCCAGGTCTTTCTATTGTGCCCCCACTTTAGGTCGCTCTTTTCTTATACCCCCCAGCCATCTAATTGAGTGATTGGGTCTTCAGAAGTGTACTTGAAGACCTTATATTCTCACCTTTTGACAAAGTCGACGTTGTTGTATAGCCTATAGAGATCATCATTGGAACTCACTCAATAGCTACATATTAGAATATCACCTAAAAAATTAATATAATCTTAAGCTAACCTTAAGGTCCCATATATAGGACTTGTTTTGTTCTTTAGTTCTTTTAAATAGAAATTAAGTACTTAAATGTTTTCTGATCCTCGAGAAAAAAGAGTGATTCTCCATTTGATCACTGAACTCCTGTCATTTTGAGTTTTGTTTCAGTTGACGTTGGTAAGATTCGTTTCTCGATGACAGGATTTTGTCCTTGTTAATAGGCAAACTCAATATAAACATCTCAACTTAAATATCCAACACGTTTCGTTCTTTCGATTAGGTCAATAAAATCAACATGTGTTTAACATACTATTTAGAAATTTTAAATTTTACTTTTATGCATAAAATACTATTTGACTGATGAACGATTTTAAAGAGGTTGCATGGTAATACATTGACCTGTCTTAAACCTTTTACGACATCAAAAGGGGTTCGGTGGTGTTTTAGCTTTTCTGGCTGTGCAGTGTGCCGGTTGGTCCTGGCTTACGATAAATGGCATTGCCGCGTTTAAAGTCGGTAAAGAGCTGGTTTGTAATTTTTTTTAAACCAAAATCTGTCGGGGTGTGAAAAAATGAAAAAGGTTTTTAATTTATGTACATAAATACAATTCTTCACAGATTTAATACGCCCCTAAATGAATTATCACTTATAATAAAAAATTCTTTTATAATATCAAATACGTGCGACCATTTCGTGTACTTTATTTGAAAAGAGATTACAATCTTATCTTTGTGGTATAGGAAAGAACAGCATTGATTTTTGCTAAATACTATTTGAAATAAATGTATCGAAATGGATGCTTCTAACTCAACGACGTTTTTTCTTGTTTAGTTACATGTTCTCAGTTCCATGTTTATGATAGGTCTCCTATCAACGAACAACTGTCGATGAGTAAATAGTGTTCAATTAATCTATGAAATTGTTGAAGTTTTAGAGCTGTCATAATTTTGTTATCGTTTCTCCCATTTAATCAGATTTTATTTCAAATAAGTTTGTACGTAACTTTTAAAAATTCATAAAATTAGTAAATAAGTAGAGATAAGTGTGATACAATCTAAAGACAAGTTAAATTAAAAAAAAATTGGTTTATCTTCTTTGTCTCTACTTGTTTCCTATTTCAAATTGGTTTTATTGATTCATGATTTATTGGGCTTTATTTTTCTTTGAAAAAAAAAGAAAAATATCATTATTGTTTTAGCTCTATAATACTTTAAAAAAAGTTAGGCTTTTCAACAATTTATTAATGTATAATGATTAAAAATACAGTTTGCATATTCTTCATCTTTATTTTGACACCTCATTTACCAAAATTAGTTCATTCTGAGAATCGGAAAAGGGAGACGTACTTACGAAATATTTAATGATAAATAAATTTAATCCCACAACTATTGCTAAGTAAAGATTGAATTATACATTCATAAGTGCTTATGACAATACTGTCCCGATGCGTATGTACTTATTACGATTACATATTTTTCTTGTATGGAAAAAAAACAAACCTCAACATTTACATAATTTTCAAAAAATAAATCTCAGTAATTTGTGTAGATATAAAAAAGTTTTTTTCATGCAATACATGCTACTACTATTTGCCAACATTTTTGATTTTCAATCTCTTACACATACATTTTTTTTTTTCAAATTAAATAGACAGCCCACAGCAATATTAGGATGTGATTGATAACAAAAAATAATTAGCATAATTAGATAGGCCTTTAGTCGTTATTTACAAATGTGAACGTTTTATATGTTCTAGCAATAGTGCATAATAGTGCATCAAGTATGCAGTTCTTTCCAACGTCTAAATAATTGTTTGCCATAACTTCAAAATGTCCAAGAAGTCACTCTTCTGCCTTCAAGACGCGATAAGAATAGGATACGTTTTCCACGAAGAAGGCCGCCTGGAAAACGTCTTGGACCTCGATATTTGCAATTAGGGCGCTTAGCTCTACATTTTTAAGTTATAACAAAGTTGTTATCACAATAATTTAGACTTTGTAAAAAACTATATATTTGATGCACTATTATGCACTATTGCTTCCACTAGAACATGCAAGACGTTCACTGTTTTAAATAACGACTAAAGGCCTATCTAATTATTCTTATTTTTGTTATCAATCACACCCAAAAATTGCTGTGGGCTCTCGGTCTAAAAGGAAATTGTTGAAATTTATTTACAAAGAAGAATAGGCAAAAGTATTTTGGACCTGGCTGTTTCATTAAGAATTACATCGTGGTTGTTAGCTCGGAATATGAATATGATTTGCTTAACAGACCCAACACCCAACATTAATACCATAAAACGGATATGACGTATACGTATGACGACGTCCTGTTAAAAACAAGTACAACTAAAAACTTGAATCATCTTAAAAAAAAAAAAGTGTGAGTGCCAGGACTCACGGTTAAGATGTGTAAACATCAACGTTCGTCCGAGTGACGAATTTTTGTTATCGAACGTACCCAATAAAATACAATACAATCGTACTAGTTTGTGACTTTATTACCCCTCACACACGCCACATCGATCAACCTAATCGACAAAGTACTTCGCTTTTGTATGGGCATTTACACACCAATACGCCGACGACGTAGAAGTACATGCCAAAATCAGCTGTGATATGGTAGAGTTGTAAAATTTTAAATGAAAAGTGAAAATGACCGACAAATATTTGAATTTTAATGCTCCAGAACCACTTTTTTGTGTTGATCAGAGCTTTATTGAATTGTTGCTTAAGCAGATTGAATTTTATTCTTGCTTTTTCAGGCAATTTGTAAATTTTAACAACTAAAACCGAATAACATCATAAAAAATTGTTTCGACGAACTAGTTCGATCTTTTTTACACACCATGTCGGCAAACTACTTCTATTCCCAGAGTTCGCACTGCTATGTCGACACATATTCATTTCACACGACCCAAAAACCTTATCGACAATATGCTTCGATGAAGTAGTTCGTGGCATGTGTTAGGAGTAAGTGGACTCCGCTACGTAACGTAAAATTTGTTTGACTTATGTTTAACCAGGGATGTTGCTTTGACAGCATTATATTTTTACACTTATATTCAAACAGAGATGTTATCTGATAAAAAATGGACTGTTTTTACACGAATCTGATTTTAATCTCTGTTTCTCTTTTGGCTTCCTTTCGAGTGCATCTGTGCTTTTAAACACAGCGATTTTTAATATAAGTTAACTTTGTTCATGCGAAAAGGAGTCATCTCGTCGCACTCCTTACTCTACCCAGTTAAGCGAATTGCACTGAGCGAACGCCAAATATAAAAAAGAAAACCACAAATAAGAATGAACGATAACTCCGCATTTTTCTCAGCAATTGTAAGTGTATTAGTGAAAAAGTCACACGTATAGATTGGATGTAGGCTTGAAGAAAAATCAAAATCTTTTCAATCTAGCGTACTGCATAGAAATATTGTATATGCAAGGTTGATGATTAATTATGTATTTATTGGTTCATTTGCGTATAGTACGTTGAAGAGATGAGAACACATCACAGCATAAGCACTGATTAAAATATTAACACAGCAAATGAAAATTGTATTATAAAATGGACAGACAAAATAAAACAAATTACTCGGATAAAATTACAAAAATCTCAAAGAAATTCGTAAAAACTCAATTTTGCTGAAAAAAAAAACCACAAAGGGCAACGTTCTCTCGCCACTGAAATAATAGACTTGTACGTGCTTTTCATGCATTTAAACAATGTATATCTGGCTTAACGCCGCCAACAAATATACTTATCATGCAGCGAAAAAGTCAAAACTTTTTTTTTGACAAACCACTAGATAGAGCGTTCACCTTATCAAAATCAAACCAATGCTTTAACTTTTTTTTTAGGTTTCTGAACTTTATCTTATTCCCTCCGTCAGAGGTTAACAAACCGATTGACATCATTCCCACCTTTGTAATGGAATTATAAGCGACAAAAACTAATTTTTTTAATACATTGAAGTCGTAGTCATCATCCAGTTCATGGCTTGACAGATGGAGAACGATCTATATTTTGATATAGGGAATGCTAAAAGTATATTTTGATATAATAAAGAATATCTAATTCGATAATTAAAATAATTATATGGTATGACAGATAAGGGACAAATTAAATTTGACGTATCGAGAATATTTCATTGCAGATGTCAACTGATTGCCCTGAAGAATATTTTTTGGATTTTTAAAGTTCAACTATGAAAATGCATTTTTTGCGAGCATAAAATAAAATGTTATCTTCCGTCAATAACGTGAAGTGGATTTTTTAAGACATCAAATGAACCCGCTATGAAATTTTACACCAGTTGATTTGTCTTTCGTCTTTTTCACATATTTAGGCCTATTCGGCGAAATCTTTTATTCTTCTATTCTGTTATTCTGCTATGAAGTTCCATTCAAATATTTGAGCTGTCAACAAATCTTTTATGAATTTTAATTTTGGTATTCAGCATGCCAAAATCTGTTATGAAATCTGTTAAAAATCATAAAAGAATAAAAGACAAACTTCTGTTACTTTTATCATAAAAGATTTCAATAAGTACACAGGTGCATCAAGTAATAATGAATAATTATCTTGTATTTCGTCATTGAAATGTTCTTTAAAGGAGACAAATGAAAGAAAATATATCAGAACACATATCTATCATATAAACATTTAAGTAGAGTATGGCCATGGTATTCCCAGAAACATATGAGATAAAATCGTGTAGATAACATATAATTATATGCACCTGCTTGGACATTCAACTAAATAGTTCATCTGTTTTCCATAAGCAACCAAACAGTTGTGCAACTAAAAATTGAATGTGCGCGCAATCATTTAGTTTGTGTCAAAACACAAACTTTTTAGTTGCTCGAACCAAGCAGTTTCGAAACTAAAAATTGAATGTGCGCGCCTAGCCTAAGAGTTTAATAAAATTTCAATATAATAAAATAAACTAAATAGAAAAAATTTATTTGTATTTTTGTTTTATTTAAAAATTATAAATTTACACAACTTTATTATATATATAACCGCGCAACTGGAGACAAAACACTTAAAATTATCTAAGAGTTTACTTTTTTGTTCGTCATCCATTTAAATTATGTCAGATGAAATATTTTACATAATCACAGCTAATTATGATAACAGATTTAGTTCAGTTTTATAACAGATCTCGTTTTCGAAGTAGCATAAGGCCAGGCGCGCATATTTAATTTTTAGTTTCGCAACTAATTAGTTGCTTAAATGAAACATATGGGCTTATATGGGACACCGCGCACTTAAAGCAACTCGATTCGAGCAACTAAAAAGTTTGTGTTTTGTCAGATGAAATATTTTACACAATCACAGCTAATTATGATAACAGATTTAGTTCAGTTTTATAACAGATCTCGTTTTCGAAGTAGCATAAGGCCAGGCGCGCATATTTAATTTTTAGTTTCGCAACTAATTAGTTGCTTAAATGAAACATATGGGCTTATATGGGACACCGCGCACTTAAAGCAACTCGATTCGAGCAACTAAAAAGTTTGTGTTTTGACACAAACTAAACGATTGCCTAAGATTAATTCGTAATAGTTGAGCTGTTTTCCATAAGCTCAAGAGAGAAAAGAGTGTGAGCGTGAGTAAAGAGTTGCCAGTGCGCGGTTCTCTTTCAACTGGTGATTAAACTATTTGATTTCGATCACAGTTGCCAGTGCGCGACTAGCCTAACAGACTTTTATAAAAGTTCGAACCTCTGAATACCAATCATAAAAGATCTTTTAAGGTGGAAATCTTTTATGATTCATAACAGAAAATCTATAGCAGAATAACAGATGTGGCGGAATAGGCCTAATTGGTCGATAGGTGAAGAAATGTTGAGGGATTGAATAAAGTTCTAGCCAGCAATGGAAAGTAATAAAATCGAGATTTCAGTACTCAAAGTCTCCAATGTAAACACGATGTCGTAAGTTCCCAATATTAACAATGTAAACATGGTGTTAAATGCAATCGTCGGTAAGGTAGATTACTACACGGAACGTGTAACCGGAACGTGTAACCGGAACGTGTAACCGGAACGTGTAACCGTAACGTGTAACCGTAACAAGTAACCGTAACGGGTTACACGGGACGTATAAGTTTTACACACGTTTTCGATTCACTCTACCGCCGGAAAAGATGTTTACACATCAAAAAGTCAATACGATAAATAGAAGCGAATTATTCGCAAACCATGATGTTTATCGCAATTTTTTGTCCATTTTTATAAAACTTCCTTTATTTTGGGGTCTACTAAGTTCATAGAAAGCAGGGTTGCAAATTTTTGAATTAAAAAAACTATAAGTCATAAGTCTGTAGATGATTTGTGAACTAAAAAAAAATTAATTCATAAGTGACTTATGATTTAAAAAAAAATTTAATTCATAAGCTACGAGTATTAAGTGAGTTATGAATTAAAAAAATTATTTCACAAGCTACTAAGTGACTTATGAATAAAAAAAAAATAATTCATAAGCCAGTTGGTAGATTGGAAATGTTTAAGCTTGTTTTGACTACATATGTAACTAATTAATTATTAACGAAAGTAGATTTCAAGCTTTTGTGTGTCATAAGATTATCATGTATTTTCCAATTAATAATTTTTTAATCAGAATTTATCCATTAGCTTATAAATTAATTTATTTTTTATTCATAAGTCAGCAACTAGCTAAATAAAAAATATAAAAAATGCCCAATCTCCTTTATTATAAAAATTACACTAAAACTCATCTTTTACACTCGACTGAATCCACTTGTTGTAAAAAGGGAGAGCTTCCCACTTTTTACTATGCATATTATATATTTGGGGGTGGCCGTGGCGCGATGGATGTGTGCTCGCCTGTGAACCTCATGATCACAGGTTCGATCCCTGCCGTCGTCTATGTCGTTTTAATTCCATTAAAAAAAAAAAAAAAAAACCTTCTAAAATTGTCATCAATGGGTTGCTGGTTTACTCATTACATGTTGTTCAGGCATAACACTAACAACATGTAATTGAGTTAAACTAGTATGCCCAACAAGGATGAACACGAATAAAATAATGTGAATTATAAGCGACAATGAAACAAGACACGGCATTCTCCGCTTTAGTTCAGCCGCCATTCCTGGAGATAAAATATGTGAGACAACAACCTTCAGTCTCAGAACATCGTGCCACACATCTTTCCTATCCTTCTTTCTCTTCTTAACTTCACGCCCGGGCTGTGTTGAAACATTTAAAGGGTAATCATAATCCCTTGAGCGCGGGTAGATTATAAAAAAAAAAAAAAAAAAAAAATATATTTGGTCAGACCTCAACCTTCCCTTTTTTCTTGGCATAGATTCGCATTCTTCATCTGTTTCAATTTCAACAGTCTCTGGAATTAGGGATGCTACGAGTAGCGTTTGCTCTAAAGCAGCAGTCTCAGCAGCGCTTGTTCCAGCACCAGCGCCAGCACTTTACCTAGTCCTGCCATAAGTTCTGTCCCTAACAAAAACATGTTTTATTTAAAAAATAAAAAAGCAATCAAAATTCTTTTTACGTCATTTATTAAGTATTAAATTTACATTATAAGTATATAAGAAATTATTCAAAATGCCCCCCCTTAGCCTTCAAACACTTTCTTAAACGACCGGCCTCGCGTCTATCGCCGCACGCACGACTTCCAGTGAAAACGAAGCTACTGTCTTCAACAAATCACCTTTGAAAGCTCAATATTTCGGTGAGGCTTACAGCAAGCCTTCTTCTCTAAAGTGTTCCACAACCGGTAGTTCAGCGGATTAAGATCGGGGCTGCCCGAGGCCCAATCTTCTGCGGCAAGAAAATCTGGTAAATTGTCCTTAAGCCATTGTTGTGTTGTTTTTGCTTTGTGGGTCGGCACAGAATCTTGCTGAAATATTCAGTGCTTGCCAGCCGGGCAGCCCCGATCTTAATCCGCTGAACATTTTGGAGGAGAAGGCTTGCTGTAAGCCTCACCGAAATATTGAGTCTCTCAAAGCTGATTTGTTGAAGACAGTAGCTTCGTTTTCACTGGAAGTCGTGCGTGCGGCGATAGACGCGAGGCCGGTCGTTTAAGAAAGTGTTTGAAGGCTAAGGGGGGGCATTTTGAATAATTTCTTATACACTTATGTACATATATTGTAAATTTAATACTTAATAAATGACGTAAAAAGAATTTTGATTGCTTTTTTATTTTTTAAATAGAACGTGTTTTTGTTAGGGACAGAACTTATGGCAGGACTAGGTATGTTGAAATGTTTTGTTGGACACTACAATCATTTTGATTGTTCCCAGATTTTGAGCTTCCACCGACAACTTTCTTTTGAATTATAAATCTATCCATTGCCAACAAAATTATTATTATTGTATCGTATTAAGATTTTAAAAGAATAAAATGTAAAACTGTATTTCCAAATTGAAAGAATGGACATAAAATAACTGTTCGATTCAATGTTTACCGTTGTTTTCTTTGGTTTATTTGTATGTACTCGTATGTATGTATTAGTTTTGTTCGCTTTTGCTTGTCATTTGAATGGCATGTAGGTTGAATGGTTTTTTTTAAATTATAATAAAGAAGTTGCATGGGCTGATTATAATGGGTTAAGGCGTTGCACCCACAGGACAACTTAGTTGCATGCAACTTTAAGTTGCTGCAAGTTGCCACAGTTGCTCCAAGCGAGTAAATAAGTTGCTTTTTTTTAAGAAAAATTAAAAATCATGAGATTTTCAGTGAATCTATGATTTCATGAGAAGGGGTCAACAATCATGAGAATTATGATAAATCATGAGATTAGGCAACACTGGATGGGATACTCGTCCTCGTCAATACGATCGTGCGCTTTTTATCTACATCAAAACACAGTTACCATTATGTTTCTCAATTACAAGCAAGGAGCTTATTCAGTGGATTTTATTAACGAGCTTTTGGGATTTGAAGCTTTTGCGAACAAATTTTATGAAGTTGAGTATGTTAAGTGTTGGCGATTTACAATATAAATTAGGGAAACCTTGTGAGAGCTTTAAAAGGCGACACACTTAAGCGGCAAATACACACGACACTTGTGTGCACACCGGTGTGCCTGTTATCCGAATTCTAGGCGCCGTTTTCGAGAAAAATACGATTTTTCAAAACATTTTTTAACATTTCTATGTTGGGTACCTTTTTTTTTAGGTAAAATACATTTTTTTCTCACATCTTGTAGATTATATTGAAAATTTGAATACACAATACTTTTCAAGTCTTAGCAAAAAAAAAAATTATCAAAATCGGTGGTACTGTTTTTGATAAAATCAAAAATAAAAAAAAATTGTTCCATGGCGGGTACTCTCAATAACCATTTTTCGGAAAATGTTTTTAAATCATTTTTTGAGAAGAACAAATATTTATAAAATTTCGAAAAAAATTCGTATAAAAGGTACCGTTATTTTTGGTCTTAAGAAAAAAGAAAAAAAACTGTGGGGCAAAATTAAAAATGATATCTACCCAGGACCGGCCCGAGCTTAATTAAAGCCCTGCGCAAGCTCCATCTGTGGCGCCTCTCATTTGCGGTGATTGGTGGAAGTCATTTCTTCATTACCCAAGGGGTACCCTTTGCAATGCGTTTTTTTAAAGAGGTATCCCCAAGAGGCCTATTCCTAGATAATACTTATATCTAATTAAAATAAATATGATCCTTATTAAAAACTAAGAAATCAAAAATATATCACAAAAATAATAGTAGCTAAAGAATACAAAAATAATTGTAAACTAAAGTCAAAAAATATATCACAGAAATTTAAGCTCATGATTGACAAGTCAACTTATCTTTTTTGAGTCATTGGGATCCTGAAGTAATTTTTTATTAATTTTAATTTCGAAAAACTACGTTATTTGAGGGAATTGTGATGATATTTCTAGATTTAGAGCTATGGCTTCATTTCATGTTGTTTTATTTTTTCTCCGAGTTGGCTTCAGCTGACTGCATGTTAGTAAATTGTTGTTCTGATCGCATTTCCACTAAAGAGTTTTTAGTAGCTTCCAGAACTAGAACGCTGTTAGATAAATTAACAAACTGACTTTGTAAATACTTACTAGTTATATTATTTTTTTTTTTCTAAAAAATATCAAACTACATTAATGCAACATATAAACTTGAAACTAAAATTTTACTTCCTAATGACTCTGCAGTGTTTCTATTCTCAACGTTTCCAGACTCAGATATTTCAATGAGAGCTTCATATTATATCTCCTAAGATTTTTTTTTTAAGGTTTTAAAGAGTTTAGTCTACTCCCATCGGGTTTTAGAAAGGGGTTTTAAGGTCAAACCAGCGAAATTTTTTTATATAAGTCCCAACGCATTGTTGAACCTGATACAAAGTTTTATAGGCATTGAACAATGTTAAAAAACTTAACAGCTTTCAACGAACAGCAAGCTGAATCATTAACAACCAACAACAACCAAAGGGAAATCCCTTTTTTAAATGTAAACAATAACTGGCAAGAACAAAAAATAGAGAAAAGCAGATACTGAATAAAACAGATTCACTCATTAACGACAAACCTCAACATTAGTCATCGCATCATCATCACTCATTATTTCCATATTTCAACCCTTTGTTTCATCTCGACACGACACACGAGCGAGAAGACATGACAGTGATAAAATTTCACTCAAAAAGAGAGGCCAGTGCCAAACTAAAACATAGTACAAAAGCACTCAACCGGAAGAGTTTAAATTCATACACGCAACTTTTAATTTTGAGCACTGTTATGTCAATGACTATGAATTTTGTACCTCAGAATTTCTATTTGAGTAACATTGCTGACTTCGATTTCATATAGAATAACTGACATCGGGCGCATGTTATCAAAATGCAAGCTGTTAATTGTCTGCATTTGCTGTTGAAATTTTGTTTTATGTAACACTGCATAGGGGAGGGTTATCAAAATACAATAAATGCCTTCACTCATACATGCGATGGTGAGTGTGAAGAATAACGTAACAGTAGATTGATAAAGAGAAAAATAGCAAAAAGGTAGGTCTGTTGTTAAGCGAAAAAAATCGTGCACTTTTTAAACATTTTGTGATGTATTTTTTTACTGTGGGACTGTGGGTATGTGTAGAAAATTAAATATCGACTTATTTTTGGAATAGTAGATATTTATTGTGTTTTCATATATATCTGTCTTTAAATTCAGAATTAGCTGTTAGTTATATAATGAATATCAATATTGGTGTGAGCTATAAAAAGAAATGAGACTTAAAAAAAAAGGTAGGTAGTGGTTATAAAGTAGTGGCTTTTTAAACGCTTGCCCAGGGCGCTCCTTAGGTTCAGCGCCCTGCGCATTTGCACAGCTTGCACGTATAGCTTGTCCGGCCCTGTATCTACCATAGTTCAAAGTAAATCGGCCCAGCCGTTTAAGCTATAGTCGAACAAATATATAGATAGAATTGCGAGACCCACTTTTTTAGTCTTCGCTATCATCGTAATGTCAAAATTTCGAGTTCGATTTTTTTTCCGAATGCATAACTTATCTTATAGAACCTATAAGTCGCAAGTAAATTTTTCGACGTGTTTTACCGCACAACGATTCGGCTGCAGCTGAATAGTGAATAATGAATACTGAATAGCAAATGTGCGCGCACATCGCAATACGCATCACACCGATCGAGACACCGACACCAAAAATCAAAAACTTTTGATTTTACCCACACGGTGTCGGAAACCGAAAATCGGTGTGCGCACCAGCCCACAGACGGGACACATTTCCGTACACCGACACCGGTGTGCACACAAGTGTCGTGTGTATTTGCCGCTTTATGCAAGCCAATGAAACCAGAGTGAGAGGCAAACCTCCTATCTTTCCTGTACTGACAATTTTTGTTAAACAGAGTATAGGTTAGCCAATTTTTGTATACAAGTTTGAAAAACAGACGCTAAGTGCTTAAATGCCCCATTGCATTTTTATTTTTTTTTACATTAAAAAAAATAATAAAAAACATTTCTAATAGACTTAAGAATAATCCAATGTGGTATAGAGGAAGGTATAGCCACTAAATTAATATTACTTTTTGTTTTATGTTTTTATCTCTCAAAGTTAAATTATAAAAATTGATGATGCTAGAAATTTTGATTTGTTTTTTTCTATTTTTGCCTCCTTGATTTTCGAATTTCCAGTGCACAAAAGTCCTATATCCATAGGAAATTTTCAATTTGGTTTTCATCGATTTCGCATTCGTATGGGAGAGGGTTCTTTATCCAATTCTGGCTTTTTTCATACTTTTATTTAAAAAAAAATAACCGTTACAGTTTTTGACTTCTTGTCTTCAAATTACAACAAAAATATTTTCAAAAAATGTATATAAAAATTCAAACTTCATATTTCTCAAGGAGAAAGTAAAGAAACTATTTTTCAAACCTTAAAATTCGTTTTCTGGGGAATATTTTTTTGGACATGGAGCATTTAAGTACTCAGGCGGAGGCGGCGATATGTACGATTTGCCATACAGTCAATATCCTTACTCTGTACGCTACAGTACGATCTTCCAAACTCAAAAATAATTCGATAGCCAAAAATTCATCAGATCGACAAACATGCAACGAGATATACAAAGGACGATTACGATCCTTTAACGGCTAAAACATCATCGCAATGCATCTTAGATTAAATTATTTGCTCATCGCTTTACTAAAATAATATTTGTGAATTAAATACTAAATCTAAATTATATCAAATTTGTACACTTTACTAGTATTTTAAAACAGATTTACTGAACAAATTTGTCTTTCGTCGGCAAACCTCTCCCACATATATAACCAAAATATAGGTATGAGGGTATGTATACAAAAGTCTTGTTTTAGCTCCAAAATAAGGTACCTGTCATACAGCCGCTATTCAAAATCTTATTTTTCTCAAAAACAGCTCTTACGACTTTGATAAAAATAAATTAAGTTTGCTATTATGGATTACTTTTTGATCAATGAAGATATGAAAATTATTTCGGCTTAAGTGGAGTGATTGCACTTAATTCAATTGAAGGCTCAAGCAATCTCAACTCCTTGGTGTTGAGGTCACTTGAGCTTTCAATTGGATAACTTTTTGGTTAACACAAATTTTACGAAAAAATAATATTAACTTTAATAAAATATTATTATCTGTGTTTTTTTAATTTTCGACTTCCTCATTAATGGCCCTTACGAGTCTTACTTAGATTTTTTGTAAAGGAGCTGCTTTGAATTTGTATAAGAAATTATTAAAAAAATATTTTTCTTTGATTTTTGAAAATATTTTTTTTTTTGGAAAAATCAATATCTTGAAAACGGCGAACGATTCGTTTTTTAAAATTAAACCTAAAATGTATATTATTAAATACTTAAAATTGACATCCTACATTGTTTTTCTTAGACAAATTTTAAACAGCTTAGTATTAAGTAATTAGTAGCGATTTGCTAAATTTTTAGAAGATTACTAACTCTTTCTTAATTTTAAACGTTTTCTAATTAGTATCGTACTATAAGCCTATTTTTTAAATAAATTGCTTCTGGACACACCTAACGTGATGACAGTTTATGCATAAAACTAAGTAAACATACCTGTTTTGATGTTTTTAAATGTCAAAGAGTCATATGAAGTTAGCACGATACTAAAAAAATAAAATAGGTATTTGATGGTTTTAACTTTACTAAAAGTGTAGATAAACTATGATGCTATTCGATTAAAATTTGCAAAATCGTCGTATCAACCTAGTTTCATAATAAAACAGCTTTAACATCGTACTAGTCAACTAAAATTTTGAGCCATTTAATTTAAAATACTCATACTTTTCTAAAAAACAAGCCCCCACTGCACTTTACACAACGGTCTCGCGTGCATAGCTATAGCTGCCGTATGCTGACTAAACGACATTTGATAGGAAACAGCTACATCAGGTGTCGACATAGGTTTTTGTAAGTTTAAGTTATACCTACCTCAATAAATATATTTTTTTTATGAAAAGAGTGTAAAAAATAATTTAATCTACAAATGCAGGTACGTACATTTTTTATTATTTCATCGCGATCTTCTGTTGGCATAGATTTTCTTTATTATGTTAAAATTAAAAAATCAGAGCAACTCCCCCATGTCACATGGTATTTTCTTACCTTCGGCAATGTTTTTTGAAGATAAATGTGTCCTTTTTTCTATCGAAAGTTCTGGATGGCTTTTTTAAAAACTTTGTTAATCCAAATAAAAATTAAAATAAATTTTATTTATGACACGGTCTATTGTACACTTTTATTTTTAATGTATTTACCATACAGAGTGTCCCCTTATTCGTCAATGATATTTCGACAGTTACATAGGTCTACCTCAAATAATGACATATTTTCCGAGGATTGAAAATAAAATGCACGACTGGGTCGCACGAACTTGTTCGTTGTTCCTATGTAATAGACTTAGAATTTCAAAAATGAATGTTATTAGAGAAAAACTGTTCATAAGCATAAAAATTAATTTTTTAAACGACTAAAACAACTTCTTTAGTAGTTGGAGGTATAAATAGGATGTCGTGTGATTCAAGCAAATACAGGTTTATGCAAGAACAAAAATTATAAGTCTTTGTAGTGGTTTCTTAACAAAATGAGCTTTTATATACAAAATTTTTCAAACATTTTTAAGAAAAAATTTTGGTACCCCAATTTAAAGTTTTTATTATTGTTTGAATAAAAATTAAATTTACAAAAATAAAATATTGAGCCATTTTCGAGATATTGAATTTAAAAAAAACGATTTTTTTTTTCAAAATTCAAAACAATATTTTTCTTAAAGTTTGAAATGCAATGTTTTTTAAACTGTTTAAAATCCGTTATGCCAATAATGAGAAATTCAAAATTTTAAAAAATCGCTCTATGGTAGGTACAGTCAGTATAATATCTTGTTTTCAATTTTTTTTTTATTAAATTATAGATCTTAAAAATGTATTGAAAGAAAAAAAATTTAAGTAAAATTAACATTTGTATGGAGGGTACAGTTATTTTTAGGTAACTAAAAATAAATCTATAATTTATATTAAATTATAATTTATATTAAAAAACTTTCATATATCAAGTTTTGAAAAAATCGAACATGGGGTTTTCGAAATATTGAGTTTTCAAAAAAAAATTTGAAATTTTTTTTAAAAATCCAAAATATTTTTTTTTGAAAATTTGAATACACAATAATATTCAAACTGCTGGAGAGCCTTAACAAAAAAAATGATCAAAATCGGTGGTACCGTTTTAGAGAAAATCAAAAACAAAAAAAATGGTTCCAAGGGGGGTACCAAAAATAAACATTTTTTGGAAATTTTTTTTCAACCATTACCTAGGTTTAACTAAAAGAAATTTAAAATTTTTTTTTTTTTTAAATCTGTGGGACAGTTTTTGACAAAAAAAATATTTATAAAATTTCGAAAAAAATTCGTATGGCAGGTACCGTTATTTTTGGTCTTAAAAAATCAAATCGAAAAACATCCGGGGGGGAAAAATTAAAACCCATATCTACCAAGTTTGAAGAAAATCGGCCGAGCCGTTTAGCTGCAATAGAACGGACAGACAGACAGACAGAATTGCGAGACCCACTTTCTTGGTCTTCGCTATCATCGTAATGTCAACTTTGATCAAAATCTCGAGTTCGATTTTTTTTCCGAATGCATAACTTGCCTTATAGTACCTATAAGTCGCAAGTAAAAAAGGCCTACTTTGGTCTTCCCTGACCCATGATAATCAAAATAACTTTGTTACTGCGAATGGTAGAAACTTCTTTTAGGATTTTGTTTTTAAAATATAATAATATACAAAACTGCGTTCAAATAAAGTTCATGTATTATTGGGCTCTCAGCTATCCATTTTCTAAGCCTGTGTATATTTTTTTGAGGTCAAATTTTTCCAGAAAATTCATAATAAACATAAAGTTTTACAATTTTTTCAGTGAACATAACAAGAATAAACATAAAATTCAATTTTATGATCATTGGGAAAAATTACAGCAGGTAAAATTAAAAAAAAAAGTTTTTTTAATCTGTAAAAGCTATTAATATCTACAAATTATTTTGTTTTAGATAATTTTAGTTTTATGTGTGTATTAAAACTGTTATAACAGGTGCTGAAAGTGTCTTCCTTGATATTAGCTGTGTTTTATTTTCCCCCAGATCTGATCCGGATTGGATTTTGTTTAACATGTAAAACAACAAATACAAACAAAAATGGGCCTGGTGTTGTTTTTGTTTTACATGTAAAAATCTGGATCAGATCTGAGGGAAAATAAAACACAGCTATTGGAGCCCGTGTTTGGATTTCACTGCGAATATATTGATGGTAGCTGCTGCCTCACTTTTGATGACACTTTAAGAATACGTTTATCTTATTCTCTTAAAGTTGCTATTTTCGAGGAAAAAACAAGTTCTTGCATTCATCTGCTTACTTAAAAATCAAATACTATTTGGTCAGTAGATCTCGCAGGCAAATGAACTGGTCCGTTTCTTCCTATCCAACAACTACCTGTTCTTATCTTGCCAATTCTTAACATCTCGACCATATTTTTTGCTGGAAATATGATAAAGCTAGTAGAATCAGTGAAATATCCTCCAATATTTCTGGTAAATTTCATTGCAAGAAATTCAAATAGTTTATAGAATCAGACTGGATGATAGGACGATTAAATTGTTTGCAATACTCCTTTAACGACGCTTAATATGTGTTGAAATGGTGATTGTCTTCTTCGCGTGGATTCTCCACGGCCCATGTATGAAGATTATATAAATTCATGATACTATTGTAAATTGTAAATTGAGGTACATTGGCATCCAAGCTCCACTCCAGCAACAAGTCAGAAAACTCAAACCACTTTTCTTGATCATCAAGAAGCAGCTCTTAAACAGGTGTATGGTAGTTTGTTTAGAAACTTTCTGCATGTTGTAACTAGTACTGTAGACATTTTTTTTATCTGCAAATATTGATTTACAAAGCTAAGCCCCTGATGTTAATCGATGGATCAGTTGTGACAGCTTCCTGTATTCTTTCATCAGCCGAAAGTTTTACTTGTAGAGCAGCTTGATTAAATCCTGTATTTGAAACTGAAACTGTTTTTTGAAGTCTGCTATACCTTCATTTTGCCTATTTTTGAAGGATAGATTTATGCATTTCTTACTTCATTTGCCTGCAATAATAAAATTAATTATGTATACATCAGCTTTCTACCGAAATTTTGACATTTCAAATTGAAGAGGAAAGTTCAGTCCAAAAATTTGGTGGCGGTGTTCAATGATATTTTCTTTTATGTGGAGTTGAAAAGGTGAAAATATTCATTTGAGTCAAGAATGTTTGTTTCAATTAAAAGAAGTTTCAGATAACCGATTTGTTCAGCTAAGCAGAGTGCAGTAAAGATGAGTCGACGCCTATAAGACTCACGGACATTTAGATGCAACTTGGATTTTAGCATTCTTAAATATTTCTTTTGTTTTATACAGATTTAAAGTAGATTTAATTATTTAGTTATTTTGGAGATATATATTTATAGGAAATAGGTTTTACTTTTTGTTTTTGATATTTTCAATAAACTAAATAACTAAGAAAAATGTTTTTTTTTTCGAAATTCAGAATAAAAATGTAAAAAATTATCAATTTTTCTACAAGCTAAAGACGCTATTTACCAACTACATTTTTCTCACGTAATAGAAATATTATCATAACGTCTTAAGCTTTTACAAAAATTCATACTTTGGTAATTTTTGTTTGGTAAAATAGCGAGAGAGAAATGCAGGTGTGGTTTTAGTGTGAGCATTAAGAAAAAAAGAGAGGGTTTAGAAAGGAGGTGTCGGTGCACATTGGTTTTGAATTCTTAAACATTGCAATGACAGGGGAAGACAGAGCGTGGTAAGGAATTCTACATTCGCGTAGTACGGCTAAAGAACGAATCTCAGTACTTTACAGTATGGCCGAAGTTGGGCTCAATGGTAAACTGATGGGCATTCCTAGAAGTGCGAGTATTACGGTTCAATTGTTTAAGGGGAGGAATGCAGCTTTCAATTTCACTAGAGCATAGTCCGTTAAAATAACGGTAAGAAAAGGTGAGGCAAGAAACATTACGACTATGTTCGAGCGACTTAAATGAGTCAATGATGTTATTGTACAATGAGCTTATCATATTCTGTCGTTGAAGTTCCACATCTGAAGAGCAAGGATATGTGAGTCTGAAAACGAATATGAAAAGCTGAGAGTATTATCGTTAGCGAAACAATTAATTGGATTAGAATTGCTATTTTTGCGAGACGAGACATATACTCATATTCTATTATATTTCATTTATTTCACTGAAAAAAAAAATATATAAAAAATGCCAAAGGTATACTTGAAAACGTTAGCTCAAACTGATAAAATAACTAAAATTTCAAAATACATGTATATTTTCATTAGGGATTTTTTTTTTGAAATTGTTAATGCCGTAAGCATGTTGCATGCAGTTCGTTAGAGAGTTTATGCATGGAAACATTGAATTGCAATGCTAAAGGTCTAATACTTGTTATCAGCATTAGACGCTTAGCGTTGCGATGGATCAGTTGTAACAGTATTTTAGTATTCTTTAATCAACAAAAACAAGGATAAACTGATGAGCATTCCTAGAAGTACGAATATTACGGTTCAATTGTTTGAGGGGGGGAATACAACTGGCTATTTCACATGAAACATTACGGCGGTGCTCGAGAGATACAAATGTTTCAGTTAGACAACGGTCCCCTATGATTTTTAGAGCTCTCTTTTGAATTCTGTCCAGACTCATGTGGGTTTTTGGAGCACCTGCCCAGATATGAGAATTGTACTCGAGCTTTAGACGAATACAGGCTTTATAGATTACAGCCAGATCAGAAGGAGTAAAAAAATTCTTGCATCGGTGGAGAAAACCTAAACACTTAGCAGCGTTTTTGGCGACGTCAAATATGTGATCACTCTATAAAAAATGGTCTGTCATGCACATATCTAGAACTGAAAGCTGTTCAGTCTCCTCAATGCAAGTGCAATCCATGGATAGTGGAATTGAGGGAGGGTTATGCTCTAGCGACAGGAAACAGCATTGAGTTTTCGAGGCATTAAATTCTACACGGTTTTTAGAATTTAATGAGCTTAGCATACACTGCCGTTGGAAGTCCACATCCGAAGGACAAGGATGTTAACCTAAAAACGAATATGAAAAGCTGAGGGTACTGTCGTCAGCGAAACAATTAAGTGGATTAGAAGTTTCAGATAAAAGATCATTTATAAATATAAGAAAGAGTGTCGGAGACAAAACGGACCCCTGGGGCACACCAGCGTTTATTTTGTGGATATCAGATTTGAAACCGTCCAAAACTACTTGTAGTAAAAGGTTCGAAAGGTAATTTCTAATCCAATGAAGAAGAATATCATCGATTCCAAATGCACGCATTTTTGATAAGAGAGCTTGTTGCCAAACTGTATCAAATGCCTTTGTAATATGAACATGAAGTGTACTTTCTACTTACTTTCTCCAAAACGATGTAAAGATTTATTTCACTGTTCGGTGAGATAAACCATCAGATCACCAGTGGACCTATTGTTACGAAAGCCATACTGCCAGTCATTAAGAAGCTTTCTTTTCTTAAGATATTTCTTAAGCTGATAGTCTATCAGCGTTTTCATGACCTTGGAAAGACGGGACGTAAGTGCAATTATACGATAGTTAGAGGGAAAGAAGATTCGCTTTTTTTAGGGACAGGCTGAACAAATGCTGTTTTCCATCCACTCGGGAAGAGACCTGTAGAGTAGGACATAGTACCATATTAGTATCTCTTTTGTACGGGCTTGTGTTTATTAGTCAACAAATAAAAGTAATTTTTCATATGAGCTAAAGTGATATTATTGGAGTTGGAGTGAGTACTCTTATGTAAAAATACCTTGCAATTTAGAAATCCTACTAATATTATAAATGTGAATGTTACGATGTATGGATGTTTGTTACTCAATAACGCTTGAACTGAATGGATCTTGATAAAATTTAACACACAAAAAAGTTATAGTCTGGATTACCGTATAGGCTACTTTTTTTTTATTATCAGGGGAGGGGCATTGGGTGGTCAAAACACCCCAAAATTATTTATCTCTACTTCTATCTTCGTATATGTATATGTAGTACATATACATTAGTAGTTGCATTGAAATGCCATTCTTTGGTGGTGCGGGCCCAGAGGAGGGGCATTGTTTGATTAATTTACCTAAGCAGTAACGATAAAAACACTCAAAAAAGTTTTAAAAAAAATAAAACAAAAATAAAATTCTCCGAATTAAAAACAAAAAAAATTTGACAAATATATGTGTGTCTTTGAATTTAAACTATTTTAAGGTAAGTTAAACTTTATGTGCCTACAGGTTTAACTACATACATTGTTATAGGATAGTTACATACATACGTATGTGATTTGCTTTGTTTGTTAGTTTTTTAAAAATATCCTTCGCTTGGCTCCATTACCTTTAAGAAAAGAACTTGATTGGATTTATTGGTTTGCTGTTTTGTTTTAATCCAGGTACATGCATACATACGTTAAATAAAAATAATTCGTACGCTTTCAACTTCTCATGTTGAACAGGAGATCAGTTGTGACAGTTCTTGGCTAAGCTAAACGTGTTTATTATTTCAGTGGTAAGTCGTCTTTTTCAAATAGAGCTGTTCAACGATGACACACAGAAGTAAAATAAACACCCAAAAAAGAGGCTGGGTGCGACCCACACTGATAACTTCCCATTTGTGGTCTTGAAAACTTTATATTTAGTTTTTTTTCAAATAACCAAATTTTCAGCGAAACAAACTTTAGCTGTAAAATTCAAACAAACATTATTTTAAGATTGAAAAGCATTTTAATTATTTAAAGAAATTTGAAATTGAGATTGTTGATGTATAAGTTGTTTCAAAATGTATTATATGTATTATAGAAATTACTTTATTATTTCGGTTCCAAACATTTAAATTGAAAAAATTTTAAAAACGAAATATTCAAATATAAAAGATATGGTTTGGTTATTGATGGAAGGGTATTTACAAAATATATCCGCTCTTAAACTAGATATATGTATGTCAAATATAAACCATTTGTTAGAAATTGTATTATGTATAAAATTAAATAATGGCAAAGTCAATATCATTGCTCGTTCTCAAGATATTCTAGTCGAAAAACAAATATTACCACTTTTTAGTAGATTTTTTTATATTTTTGTTAAAACTAACAATTCGATACTTGTCAAAATTTAACCATATGTTAATAATTGTATTATGTCGATACCTTCCCGTAAGAATGTACTAAGTACACTTTTTTCGAAAATGACTTTTTGATGAGGAAATATACTATATGTTAAGGGCCACGTTTTGGCCTGGGTTTCGCCAACCTATTATGCATGAAAAGGAAACTAGAGTACAAATAAAAAAATTTATCAACTGCCATGTTTTCTCATTAAAATAATGTTGCCCCCTGAAATTTGTATTATCCGCCAAAAAAATTATGCTAAGCGACATTAATAAAGATCTCATTGTCGTGAGCAACAAAAAATTTTGTTAGATGTCACTTAGTTTAACCAAAATTGTCTCTTAGCACACTATGATTCAACTAGAACTTTCTTCGTTTTTTTCATTTCCTGAACAATTTTAGAAATGTCGCTTAGTATACATTCTTACGGGAAGGTATCGATGTATAAAATAACATACTTTAGAAGGAACTATCGGTGTTCATTCCCAAGAAATTCGACTTGAAATACAATTTTAACTAGTTTTCACTAGAATTTTTAATATGTAGTTTTTTTTATTAAAAAAAAAACTATTAATTCAATATTTGTCAACATTTTATCAATTATACAAAATTATACTATGTATAAAATAAACTAAATTAGAAGTCAATATCACTACTAGTTCTCGAGAAATTTGAGTCGAAAAACAATTTTTACCAATTTTCAATAGAATTTTATATAGTTTTTTATTTTTTGTAAAAAAACTGTAAAGTGATTTTTTTTGAAATTTTCACCAGTTATCAAACACATTATTTTTCGTAAAATAAAATTCTTTTGAGTTTCAAATTGTTTTCCGTTCTTAGAATATCTGGGTTATGAAATTTTTTTTTTTAGTTTTTCTTATTTAAAAAAATAACTGTATGTTCATTTTTTTCCAAATTCATACCAAATCTGTATGACCTTATAATGAGTACATTAAATTTTATTTGAAATCAATAGCATTATTTTTTCGTGAGATATTTGAAACTAACCAAAATTTTTACTTTTTTTTTAAACCGTTATAGTGAAAAAACTACTCACTGAATTTTAATAAACGCCCTTTCAGCCTCTTTCGAAGTTATTACCTATTAAACAAAATTTATTTGAAGTCGATATCTTTACTCGTTCTTGAGATATCGACGACGAAAAATGGTACAAGAACGTACGGACGTACGAACGTACGCACGTACGAACGTACGAACGTACGAACGTACGAACGTACGTACACACACACACACAGACATCTCTCTAAAAATGATTGATATAGCCTCTAGGGACCTTGAAACGTCGAGAAATGTCAAAAATTCCAATTTGACAAATCGGACCGATTACAATAACTCCCTATGGGAAGTTAAAACAACATTCCGTACTTCACACAAGATTTCCATTTACACAAGATTTCCAATGCAAGAAAAACTGAGCGAATCTACAGAAACTTTTAGACACATGATTTATTTTGAAAAACTTCAGTTGAAAAAAAAATTTGTTTGCCGGAGTTCCCGCACGGGTACGCTAGTTGTTTATAAATATGTATAAAAGGGATTTGATTGGAGAAAAACTTTCAAATGCATAAAATTGCCGTGAGATTTCTAGAAAATTATGAATTAATGCAAACAAAGCTCAAAAAATCGATTTGTTATTAAATTAGTTTCTTATATAAGTATTTTATTTAAGAAAATAATCGTTCAAGATATGATTTTTCAACCAAAAATTGAATTTGTTTTTCAAAAATCCGAAAAAAAATAATAATTTTTGCAAAAATGTTTGTGTGCAAATTAATTGAAATTTAAAGGAGGTCCTGTATAAAAATGATGGTCAAAATCGTTAGAGCCTTTAATAAGGAAGTCGAAAATAAAAAAATGATACATGTAAATCTTTAAAGCAAAAATAACAAACATAACAGACATTTATAGCAGGTTTTGAGCATAAGGGAGCTTGTTCATTTTGTTTATGAGTGGGTTATCAGAAACAGCAGAGCTATAACCAAGGATATTTTTGAGCCTTTCAATTTGTTCACAAATCAACTCAACACATTCGCTCTTTGGTGATGGAGATCCGTTGTGGAATGAACGCAGGGTAGATAAAGCACCATTTTAAGCAATTTGTCTTTTGCTTCCTAGAGTTTTTTGATCTGTTTACGAAAGAGCTGGTAATCAGGAGTGTTTTAAGACACGGTTTAGTAATTGGAAGAGAGGGCACTAAGGCCATGGAACTTAAATTAATTTCACAAAACATTCAAGCGAACTATTTTACACCGCACATAGATGTATCCCCATAAGGGGAATGAAAAACGATTCATTAATGCTAATTATGTTTTGGTCTTTACGGACGGTTCCATGATATATGAGATGGTAAGGTCAGGCATCTACTCGTATTCGGATAACCCACCTATTGAAAGGTCAAAAATGTTTGCAGTATATTCCCTGCTTCTAGTTGGCAAGGCCGCAACACATCATGCCACATATGAACTAAAAATTTAGTAAGCTGAAATATCGATGTCTTCATAAACAAGGCAATCAAAGCTATTTCCTCAATCAGTATTAATTCAAAACTAATAGATCGTTGCGTAATGAGCTGAGGTTTTTCAGTACAACGAACATATTTACCTTCACATTGCTGGCGAGATATCACGTGAACTGGCCAAAAATGGGTCATCTCTTGATCCAAGCCCAACCGATACCTTGGTACTTATGCCACTGGAGCAAAAGAAAAGGAAATTTCACAAGGACGTCAGCAATCGAAACTTTTCGGGTTTCAAGGAACCTATGGCTCAATATTTCAAGGAAAAAAACTGAATGTTTACTCAAGATGCAAGTTTCAACAATCCATCCTTATTGGGAATCCACATGAGCAGAAAGTAAATTAGCTCGTCGGACTTCAGCAGAGGGTGTCAAGATGAAGAGGTGGGGGAGGGCTCATTTTACTTCCTTTGTAAATACTTCAGCGCAGCCTAAAGAATTTCTTAAAATCCATTCAGTATGCATCAGGATGGTTCAGGAAGCATCAAATACTTTAACTCCCTTGAATCCGCTGCCTCATATTCCTCATATGAAAAATCTAAATGTCGCGTTTTTTAAATTTATGTTGTACTAGCGTACCCGTGCGGGAACTTCCGCAAGCAAAATTTTTTTTTCCAACTGAAGTTTTTCAAAAAAAAACATGTGTCTAAAAGTTTCTGTAGATTCGCTCAGTTTTTCTTGCATTGGAAATTTTGTGTAAATGGAAATCTTGTGTGAAGTACGGAATGTCGTTTTTGGGTGTTTATTTTACTTCTGTGTGTCATCGTTGAACAGCTCTATTTGAAAAAGACGACTTACCACTGAAATAATAAACACGTTTAGCTTAGCCAAAAACTGTCACAAAATTTCCTATTATGATGAAACAATGTAAGCGCTTTGCTTTACTATAGCTTGAACCAATTCAGTTGGCAATTCTACTGCGCAGGTCTCTTTAAATTTCTTTGCTCTACTCTTTAATTCTTAAAGAGACAGAAAAATCACTGAAAAAAAGAAAAAAAAGATGTACATGCCTGCGTTGTTGTCAATGACGCTGCTGCGATCATACTGAAGCACTTAGGAGGGTGAGTTTTGTGTATAGCTTCGCTTAGAGTAAAATAGAAATGAATTTCCAGTGATGGACTTTCTTCGAATAAGATATGATCATGGTTTACTTTTCTTTCATAGCTTGATGTCTAAAAAACTATTTCATCTCTGGTGAGATAAAAGGAAAAGATTTTTAGGTGTAAACTTTACTTCGAAAAAATAAAATTAATAATTTTTGTTTTTATTACTGGGACAAATTTCAGTGCACCTATAATAAAAAAATAAGTCTATTGCAAAATGCAATTGGGTCAGACAAAAAAAACTACCTGCGAGCTGCGACATAGGATTAATGACAAAAAGCTTAGGGATTATTGTTTATTTCTATGTTTTATGATTTGTGGCTTAGTAACAGAAAGGTTCCGGGGGCGTTGTGTTTATATTTATTTTATGGCGTTAGTGTATATTTGATAAATTTTTTTTTGACCTGTGGGGTTGGGATTAATTGTAGATTAGTGTTAATTAGTTAGATTAGTGTTTACGAGTTTGAACAATTTTTGCATCAGAGGGAATTAACGTATTTAAATGATATTTGCTTTGGTTTGCAATTCAGTTTAAAAAAAACAACCAAGAATAATACGTTGAAATACATTTAAAAGAAATTGTAATGGATCCATTCAGAAAAGGAAAACCTATTGGAAGCCAGGCGCGTAAGATAGTTGTTAAGATATATAATGACAAACTGGAAGAAGCAAAGAATTCGTTTCTTGAAAATCCTGTGAGTTACGCAACAACGCAAGCAGTGGAAACTACTGGAATTTCTAAACGTTCAATCAGAAGGATTATTAAGGAATACGAAGAGACAGGAGTTGTACAGTCACCAAATAAAAAAGTGCAGCATACGAAGTGGAAAACTGGACTAGACGAATTTGACATCGCAGCTATTCGGCGTATAATGCACAACTTCCACCAGGAGGAAAAAATGATGATATCCTTAAAAATGTTGAGACAACGAGTACAGGAAGATCTGGAGTTTAACTTAAGTATTACGTCTCTCAACAGGATTCTAAGAAGAAACGGATTTAGCTACAAAAAACTCAAAACAACCGGAAACTTCTCTGTGAAAGAAATGATATTCATTTATTTGGACGAAAGCTATATTCATAGCTCACATACAAGGCCACGGGCTTGGACTGATGACAGTAGAAGTGGGTTGAAGATGCCAATTTCAAAGGGAAAGAGGCTGATAATGGCGCATGCAGGTGGTGACAAAGGTTTCGTGAAAAACTCCTTACTTTTATTCAAATCTGGAACGAAAACGGGAGACTATCACGACGACATGAACTTCGAAAATTTCTGCAAATGGATCCAAGAACAAGTTTTGAATAACTTGGAGGAACCTTCAGTTATTGTAATGGACAACGCCTCGTACCACAATAAATTAGAAGAAAATCAAATTACTTCTGCTAGCAAGAAATCCGAGATGATACAATGGCTAAACGAAAAGAATATTCCGCATACTATACATATGTTGAAACTTGAACTGTATGAGCTAATAAAAGGACACCGAGCTACACACAACCCAAAGCATAAGATTGACGATATCATTCACGGCATGGGACATGATGTTCTACGTTTACCTCCCTATCATCCAGATCTCAATCCCATTGAAAATATTTGGGCAACTGTCAAGGCAAGAGTAGGTTCACGAAACACAACATTCAATTTATTGGATGTTCAAAAATTAGCAGAGGAGGAATTTTCAAAAATAACGGCTGAAGACTGGCGAAAAGTGTGTGAAAAAGCCATAAGAACTGAGGAAAAATACTTTTCTCACGACCTGACGTGGGACACAATTTCGGATTCAATTATAATTAATCCAGGTGACGATTCTTCAACCGACTATGAAAGCGACATTAGTTCTTAAAACTAAGTACATATATGTAAATAAACATTTATTATTTAAATTATATTATTCTTATTTATATTATTTTTATTTTGTTATTATGTTTCATACTTATCTCTGAAGTACAAATTTATAATAATTATTTTAAGGTAAAATAAATTCTTAAAAACTCGTAGGTAAAAATTATTCAAACTTGTAAACACTAATCTAAATAATTAACACTAATCTACAATTAATCCCAAGACCCCACAGATCAAAAAATTATAAATACATATATCAAATAAACACTAACACCATAGAATAAATATAAACATAACGCCCCCGGAACCTTTCTGTTGCTAAGCCACAAACCATAAAACATAGAAATAAACAATAATCCCTAAACTATTTGTCAAAGCAAAGTTGAGTTAGGCACTGTAAGATTTAAGGAAAAATGTTTACTCATTAAATAGCTTGTGCACCATTTTTGTTCTCTTAAATCCTCTCTCTGCGCAACCGGCCGTTGGCCAACTGAATTGGTTCAAGCTATACGAGTATTAAGACTTACTTTCCCTGCAAGTAAAAATTCTCGTGCGCTTCGGCGAGCGCACGAGAACTGCTAATATAACTTGTATGAGTTACAAGCTAATATCTCTGACGCGTGACACAAAAGATATTTCATTGAAATGTATCGAGAAATTAGCCTGCACTCGTGCGGCGCACGAGAACCGAAGATTAACTAGAGCAACCGATGTTTGAATAGAATGCGCTGCGCCTGCGAATATGTAATGTTGTTTCGCTCTATCCGTGACTGGTTAAATAGTGTTGGTTTGTAGGAGTTAGGTTAGTAATTGTTTTTTATTTTGGTTTTGGTTCGATTCTGTACTGTGTACAGTGTGTGGTGTGGGATAAAATTAACAGTGATTAGGTATATTAAAGACAGTAATAAATCTTTTTAAAATAAAGTTACCTGACTCCACGATTTGACGCATTTAAGTGAAAAAATAAAAAACATGATTCCTTGCTAAATATAATAAGTGTGTCAGTTTTATACATGTTCGAAATTCTTCGAGCAATTATACAAAATAATAAAAAATCAACATATATGTACATGTAAATTGTTGTTTTTTTGCGATTTCTAATATTAATACCTACTTAGTGAGCAAGTAAAGTGCTACCTGTTCAACAAGTTGAAAGCGTACGAATTATTTTATTTAACGTATGCATGTACCTGGGTTAAAAAAAACAGCAAACCAATTAATCCAATCAAGTCCTTTTCTTAAAGGTAATGGAGCCAAGCGAAGGATATTTTGAAAAAAATAACAAACAATGAGCAAATCACATACGTATGTAACTATCCTATAACAATGTATGTAGTTAAACCTGTAGGCACATAAAGTTTAACTTACCTTAAAATAGTTTAAATTCAAAGACACACAAATATTTGTCAAGTTTTTCTTGTTTTTAATTCGGAGAATTTTATTTTTGTTTTATTTTTTTTAAAACTTTTTTGAGTGTTTTTATCGCTACTGCTTAGGTAAATTAATCAAACAATGCCTCTCCTCTGGGACCGCACCACCAAAATATGGCATTTCAATGCAACTACTTATGTATGCGTACTACATTTAAGTGCAATACGAAGATAGAAGTAGAGATAAATAATTTTGGGGTGTTTCGACTACCCAATGCCCCTCCCCTGATAATAAAAAAAAGTAGCCTATACGGTAATCCAGACTATAACTATTTTGTGTGTTAAATTTTATCAAGATCCATTCAGTTGTTAAAGCGTTATTGAGTAACAAACATCCATACATCGTAACATTCACATTTATAATATTAGTAGGAAGTAGGATTATTTCTAAGTCAAGTTGAGGGAGGAGGAGAATTGTTTTGTTTTTGTATTCCATTTCGTTGTATTCCAAAGGAATAAACAAAAATTGGAACAATGTGAAAATCTAATCGAAACAGACACTAAACGCGCTCTTGTTCCAAGTTATATAAAATTTTAAAATTTCACAAATAAAGTGTAAATATGACTGTTAGATTTTGCTATATAAATGTGGGAAATTTATTAAAGTAAGAGATATAAAACAAGAACTAAGCAAATGCCCGAAACCTTGTGAAGCCTATGAAGCCTATTTTTAATTTCCTTTACGACATTAAAACAAGCCTTGGGCACCACATATTGCTTGTCATAACTGTGCAAATTGCTTAGAAGGTAAACTGTTTAATTTTGAATATATAGCAAACATTGATCTTTGATTTTGTTTACTTTATATTAAGGTTGATATTAGGGTGAGAAGAAGAGAATGAAGTTTGGAGTATCAAGAATTTGGAAAAACTTTTGGACTTAGTCACTCCAGTAAAACGACTACAAGGCAAGAACGCCAAACCAATTTTATATCCAGACCTTCGTTCATCTTCTGTTCCAGTCGTGCATAGGCAGGAACTTCCAGTCAATCATCTCAAAATGCAGATAATGAAGATTTTATAACCTCACAGGAACTATCCAGCTCAAGCCCCCATCTCATTACTGCAAAGTAATGGCGTTTATCTGTCGAAAGCTCCACAAAAAGCTCAAAAAAAGCGGTCTTGTTTCACAATGGAAATTTATTACCATCTCTTGCTATTGCGCATTCTGTATATCTCAAAGAACACTATGACAGTTCTAACCTTTTGCCGGAAGCTTTAAAAAATAAAGACTTTAAAAAGGAGCTTATAGGTGACTTTAAAATGGTGGGGTACCTATGAGTCTTCAAGGAAGGTACACAAAATATTCATGTTACACCTATGTGTTTATGGGATAGTGGAGCCGAAGCTCACCACTAAGTAATGACCAGAAAAGAACAGATTTTCAAGTGGGAATTTGAAATGTGAGCCTTTAGCTAAACTCGAAATTATTTCAATGTCTCCTGCCTACATATCAAATTAGGATTAATGAAACAGTTTTTGAAAGCTTTGAATGAGAAATCTGAAACTTTCAAATATTTGAAAAAAAAACGTGTCCCAAACGTGTCTGAGGTCAAAATTAAGGCTGGGATCTTCGGTGGTCCCCAAATTAAAAAGATTTTCAACAGTACAAAGTTCTCGAAGTTACTCACCAATTCTCAAGAAAAAGCATGGCACAGTTTCAAATCCATAGTTTCTGGTTTTTTTAGGCAACCACAGAGCTAACAACTATAAAGAACTAAAAGAAAACTATAAAGCCATGGGATGCAGAATGTCCTTGAAAGTTCATAGTGCTACACGCTGATTTACATAAATTTAAAAACAACATGGGAGCATACTTAAGAGAGTTAGATGAACGTTTTCATCGGGACATTAAGGACTTCGAAAGCCATTATCAAGGTCACAAATATACTGAGACTATAAGGAAAGTAGTTTTGAACACATCAAAAGAAGCAACAGGATTCATTTCTTAATTTAATATACATATATTAACCTTCATTATACTTATAAGTACTTTTACGTTTAATTTTTTTGTAGCTCAAGGATAGTTATAACTTTATTTAAAAATAAAAAAAGTAACTTTGAAAAAAAAAAATAAAAACAATACATACAAACAATATTCAAACAAGTTTTATTTAGTTTCTCAATAAACAAATGATTTTGTCATAGATTCACTGAATCTTGTCCATAAAGTGGCCCCTATTGAACATTTCTTGAATATTTTTGAAGGCCTTACCAAATGTACAGTTTTCGCTTGGTTTTTCGGAGCAGGTAATCTTTTTCACTACTTTCGAGTTATGTTTTCGGAGATTTTTTCTGTTCCCGATTTTATAAAAGCAGTTTTTACAAAATTCCCATAAAAACCCACACAATTTTTGGTTTCCGGCTTTTCTTTTAAGTTCCCAATTTTTTTTTCTACCCCAGACTATTAAGACGAACAAAACATAAAAAGAATCATCCAAATTAATCAAGTCTTTCTCGAGTTTTTGCGAAATTAACGCACGACAATGGATTTTTTTAAGTATGAATAGAAAATATAAAAAAATGTTCTCCTGCTACTAAAGTAAACTTTTTAGGAAAAATTATTTTTCCTTTAATTAATACCCATAAACCTATTATATTGCATAGTCACGTCTCACAGTGGGGCAAAATGGCGAAAAGATGGCATTAAATCAACCAACAGGGCTACGAACTTGAAATATGGCACAAATCCTACTGATACCAATGTTAATACATGGCCAAGGTTTCTATTGGCCACCATCGTTTCTAGGGTTACCGCCCCGCCCATACAGATTTCATTAGTTTACGAAAATTCTCAAAAACGGCTCAAACGATTTAAATAAAACTCAGGGTGTGTTGCATACTTAGTAATTGCAATACAACTACATTTATACAAAAATTAAAAAAAATTATAGGGTTACCATTTTGGAATATTTTTTGTTACTATTTTCTTTTGCTAAACTTAGTATCCTTTCTTCAGTAGAAATAAATTCTTTTTGCTAAGCATTACAAATATAACATTTTTGTGTATAAGAGTTTTTTGAAATGGCATTACACATTTTTCCATCAACCATGGGGAAGATCAAGTTCTGGTGAATAGAAATTGTATTTGCACTTTCTCTTATAATACCAGGCTAATGGTCGGTAATTTATGTATCTACTCTTTGCTTTTCAGCTACGGATACTAACAAGGATTTTTTCAAAAATTCAATTTTAACAGGTCTACAATATGTATTTGAGCTTGGACGTGGATTTCGTTATATCTATTATTTTTACACCAGCAACTAAGCGAAGTGGAACAAGGCAAGTAATAAAAACAGCCGAATCTACCTAGTTCATAAAAGGCTTGCTTATTTTAATTGTGAGCAAAACTCCCATCAAAGCTCCATTTAGAGTACAAGCATACATCTTTCATTTCTTAGTGAATTAATCTCGTCTTTTTGGAGAATAATTAGGCGTTTAACTGTTAAGTTTAGCAACCTTCGTAAATCTGTACTCACAGAAGTTTCCGATATGTTCAGGATCGTGATATCAATTTTTTTACACTCCTGAACGATTTTATGTGAAGGAAATACTTAAAAAGCTTTTGATCTGATAATTTCATATTGAAATTTAGATAAACCTGCTTCGAAAATTAACGCTAAAGCTTCTTCACCAGTCATTGAAGTAGGTCCCCCCATTAAAGCATTGGTACCTACACTTTTCGACGTTTCTAGGGCTTTTGGGTACTTCGTGAATTAGTTTTGCAGCTTCCGACTGCCCAGATGCTCTCAAACTCATTTCAGCTGCATATACCAATTCAGAAGGGATTTATGTTATTTTAAAAGGTACTATAGTATTGAATACGCCTTACAATTTTTTCCTTAAAAATTCCATCTGGCTATTAAATCCTTGGCAAAATCCTTTATTATATTAAAAAGATTTTGCCCGGTTTTTGATAGTATTTTGGATGTTGTTCGGCCTAAGAAGTGTCAAAAATACAATAATATTGACCAAAAATGTCTTTTTCTAGAAAGTGACGTCACCAAAAAAAAATGTACACAACACACAGGAGAGCAAATTGTAGCAAGAAATTTTAACACATTCTGAAAGAGGACAAAACACTTAACAAAATGACATATAAAACTTACTGGCGTTTTACCGCTAACATAACTAAATGCCTAAGGATTTCAGAAAAATGCAAAAAAAAATAAGAAATCTTTAACTTTTTTTCATATTCAACTACGAATTAAAATAACAAGAATTTATTTTTTATGAAAAAAAGAACATACAAAAACACACTTGAGATTACTGATTCTTTTGCAACTTAATTTAATTTGTTACACATAATAAATAATAAACTATACATAATTTACTAAACCAACTCCAAATTGCAAAAAGAGGTCTGCGATCGACTCAAAACGTGAACTTAATCTTCACTTGAGACGATCTGCAGAAGATTACGTGATTCAAATAAACTTTCTCTCTCTCATTTCTAATTCTCTATCATATTTTGAAGAGAAATAGAACGGTTATTTAAGCCAAAGCTCAACATCATAATTTTATTAAATGCCAATATTTTTGCGTCTTAGTGTACAAACAGAGTGGAGCAGCGAGTGAGCAAAAGCAGCGAGCAAAGAGCAAAGCGGAGAAATCAAACACGTGCATTGAAAGGGTAGCACACAGAGTGCAGCCTGCAGCGTAGTTCGAAGATAGAGCAAAGAGCCGTCAAGAGAGCAAAGCGGCGATTTCAAACATGTTTAATTTCTCCGCTCTCATCGCTGCGATTTTTAACTAAAATTGGTGAAATTTTGAACTGTTTTTTGTATTTGAAGTTACTGCAAGATGTTTTTTTTGACTAGAATGGGGTTTGCTACGAAATCTTTCCACTTCTTCGTAAGCTTGTTTTGAATTTTGTCAAGTAAATAACCGAATATTTTCATGGTCATTCGGAAATATGCTTGAAACTTAACATGATTTTCTGTTTCCGCGTTTCAGAAAATATCATATGCTTAAAAATTGGTTTTCAATAAAGTACAGATTCAAATTATTAGAATCCATTTTTATTTGAAAAATACAAATATTTAAATGAAAAAGAATAATCTCTTGCTTGTTTTCTTCTACTTTGCTCTTGCTCTTTGCTCCTCACTCTGGCTAGTCATCATCCTTGCTCGCTGCTCGAGGTCTTTGCTCTTTGCTCTGATGAATTTCGCAGCTTTGCTCTCCGCTCCACTCTGTTTGTACCCTTAGGCACAAATTTTGTGTTGACCTGTGTAATTTTTGCTGCCATATTAAAGCTTTAATGCAGTTTCCCCGAGTGTGGTTCTTTTCTTAAGCGCTTGAACGTTTTACAATATCTATAGGACCTAGACTTAGAGAGCGCGTTGAAATAACGTGTGCTACATAATATTTGTACATATATCTACACGTTCAAACAGCCTATACTTCATCCAACAAAAATATGCAGTACACGTCTTATGGGAGAGCTTTTTCAAAATCAGTAGCGTGCTATATTTTTGCACCATACTAAATTGAAAGAACTCCTCCATAAAAAAGTGTTTGTGCGCCCGTAAATTTTCGATTGCATCTGACGCAGAGCCGACGTCCTATTGACCGCACATCTGAGTGTGCACTGAATTGCTGTGGCGTGTGGCCTATCACCCCGACTCCACAAGATATCTGTCTCGCCAACTCAATGTCTGATATCTCTATCTCTACATTTTCTTATTGCTTCGCTGGGCAAATTATGTCATGATTTTTCATTTCTATCAAAACGTAAGACTAACAAAAATTATATATATTTGCAAAGAAAAGAATGCGCATCTGCCTAAAGTATAAATAAATAACACCAAACATATTTTAACGCACGAACAAATGAATAACATGATACATTAATGTATTTACTTACAAAATAAAAAAAAATATTTGCCGACGGAGTACTTGACAAGAACCAACCAAATGAGAAGACACGAAATAATGAGACAAAAGTACGAAAAAAAACCATCTGTCAAATTTCATATCAGACATCTATATCAAGACAAAACCGCTGACATAGATCGGTGACATCCCATCATAAGAGGAAATATTGCGTCTCCATTGGAGATTTCATATCATGATGAGCATCCTGAGAGAATTTATCTCCTGTGGAGTCGGGGTGTATGGCTGTTGGTGATATTCAATTTCAACCCCCATTAAATATAGATGTGCATTCAGAGTTACCCTTATTCATTTGGTAACTTGTTCAGTTTTTTTTTCTTTGCGTTTCTGTTGAGGTGCTTTTGATTTTAGAGCTTTAAAAAAACGGTCCATTTAAAATGAACATTACGACAACCCTGTGAGAGCTTTAATGAAGGACAGATTTATGCAATCCACTGTAGCCAGAATGCAAGGCAAACGTCCTATCTTGCTCACACTGCATATTTTTGTTGGACAGAGTGAATAGTTATTCATTTGAATATGAAATAGTTATGGGTTGGTAAATTATTAAAATCTGGCAAACCGTTTATCACTAAAATGGTTTTAACATCGTACTAATTCGACAAAAAGCTTGCACTTTATTTTTTTTAACACACATTAGAATACACACATAATTCAAGTATCAACGAGTAACTTTTTTATTTAGATTGTTGTGTCAGTGTTTTTACTTTCCCTTTAAATTTAGTAAATCCTCTTTTGTCTATTCCTCACAAAGAATATAAGCATTTTCGTTGAAAATCTAATACAAAATCTAATACAAGCATCTCAAAAATTTGCAGTAGTTGCTTTTCTGTCCTTATTTTTTGGACTATATAAATGCGGATGATTTTTGTTTATTCGCACATGACCCGGCCTCCGGTTTCGAGACTGATCCAGGATAACTTTTCGTAGGTATTGGATTAAAAATCCTTCACATTTTAAATTTCCCTAAATATTTCTTCAAAAATATGGTCTGAGCATGATAATTTTCTTTTTATAAAAATTAAACGTAACACTTTTATATCAATATGCCAAATATATTAACAATTAAAGAATGATTCATGCCTTTTTAATCGTTTCAAAAGATCATAAATACTCACATAACTAAAAAATCCGCTATTCCACTTAGTACAAAACATTATATATATGTACATATGTGAGTGTGTGTGTTTTTTTATTTAATTTATGACCCATCAACATTTTGTTATGCTCAGGTGTCTGTATCTACCATAAACATCAACGAACTGCATGTTGGTGGTGTCTGTCTCATCTCACCCGAAATCCCAAAAGTCGAAAACGGAAACTGGCTACACATGTTCTTGTCGTATGTGCATGCGGACACAAAAAAATATCGATTTAGCTGCCGCGGGACTTCCGATTTATCTGATGCTCTTTAATGTCTAGAATTCTGGCTTTGTGTTCTGATCTTGGACTCGGTCTTATGACGGTTCGCCCATTTTACCTTCTTTTATTTATTTATTTACACGACCGACACACAGTTGGTTTTTGTCATTTCAAATTCATTAAGTTTTTTCATGTAAACTTGAAAACTTGAATTGTATAAAATGTTTAAAACAACGTCAAGTTATTGGTACCTGCCCATTTAGTTAGTTACAGCTTACAGGTAGTCTTCGTAATATGCTGGAGATTCATGTTTATTCAATGAAATAATAATGTACACATGTTATATTATCTATAGGTACAGCGACGTGAACTTATTTGCCAGGAACAACAATTTTTTTTAGTTTAGCCATCTTCCACACTATTACGTTGGTGACTTTGCATGCCAAGTCATCGCCCCACTTACAGATTCATAAAACTCACGCGCGGACAAAGTACATGCACGGAGATGTAAACATATGTTTGTGTGCACCTATACTACAGGTAAGTTGTTCAAAAGAGATGGAGAAAAATATGAAAGGAAGGGAGTGGATTCTAATGTGATAAGTTCCATTAGTGACTGAGTTAATGGGCTTAAGATAACTTGATGGCCCCTGAAAAGTGGTGAACAGCGCCAAGCATCAGACATCTCTTAATATCCTCGGATTTGTTCTTGTTGGTAATATAGTGCTGGGGAATTTTGGTTTTTCTTTTTCATTGTTATTTGCCATTGCGTTGTTTTTTTTTTTGTAGCATATGAGAAACATAATGTGTCATTTTGTCTGGATCTGGAAATCATATGCATAAAGTAAAATATATGTATGTAACATATAAGAACATAGATATTTATGTGAGTACCGTTATTTTGACTGACAAATATATTATGTTGAAATTAACATGATATAACCAAACAATATTTTTAACATCACGTTCAACATCATCATCATCAGACCATTGTCCCATATCTCATATATGTTTCCAGGATAGTGATGTCAAATCCAATTGATAGTGACGTGGACTAAGGTGCTGATATGATTACAAATCATACTGAAGGATAATTTAGCTGTAAATAGTTATGAGAAGTAAGTTTCCGATGTTATAAAGCCAATCCTAATGACGAAAACTAGAATAAGTTTAAGCAAGCTAGAATTACCTGCATGTAATGTTTTTATTCGACGAAGCAAATGTGTGCAAGAAATTGTTCCAATGCTCGTCTTCAACAACATTCTTTTTGTCGGCTCACAATAAAAAGCAAATTCGCTTGCAGAACGATTAATTCGAAGCTGCCAGTAAATGTCACGACTCCTCCAATACCCGATAGTGTAAAGGAATTTATTAGAAAATAATTATAAAATTATCATAAAATATTATTTCGTACTCTGACAGTGGCAAGAGAACTGACAAAAAAGGCGAATATTCTCCCTCTTCTAATTATTGTTCAACTGCACTCACGGTCCTTCTTAGGTCATGGAAATGCTGATAAATTATCAGCTGAAGAAATATCTTGAAGAACAAAAGCTTCTCAACGACCGGCTTTCTTATCGAAAATGCGTGCATTTGATATTGCTGAATATCTTTTTGGTTGGATTATGAATCACCTTTCCAATCGCTCCATATAAGTTGTATTGGATGGTTTCAAGCCTGCTATTCATAAAATAAATGCTAGTGAGCCCCAGAAATGTTTTACAGAAGACAGCATCTCGTATTCGTTTCCAGATTCACGCTCTATTCCTTCGGACGAGGATTTAGAAGGGCAGCGTATGATAAGCTCATAGAATTCCTATCTCGATGGCATTTTCAAGTGGGGAATCACAAACCGCGTAGAATCTAATGCTTCAAAAACTCAACGCTGTCTTCTGACTTTATAGCGGAAAACATTGCTCATGCATTGCATTTTGGAAACCATCACAGACCGAAGGCGGAATGAGTAGATACTTGAAATCGCCAAAACGATGCTAACTCTTAGACTTTCTTCTGATCTGGCCGATAACTCACTTATAACAGAAACATTTGCATTTCCCGCGCACCTCCTCGTCAATGTTTCTTGTTTTTTATTATTTTACCATTATTTTTTTAATAAGTGTTCTAATGAAATAGCCAGTTACATTCCAGTTGATCGTGTTAGTGTTACTCTTTTTTCTTACCTGGCTGGAAACTGTAGGTGACAGCTGATAGGGCTTTAACATAATATGAACTTAATTTAATCTTTTTAATTTTAATTTTATATTATGTTTTTATTTACCTTTAGCTTTTCCTTTATATTTACCTTTTTTCTAGTATGCTTATTCTAAATTTAATTTTTATTTTTAAAAATAAATATTACTTTTTATAAATCCAATATTAAGATCACATTTACGTCATTATAGATACATTATTGTAATTTGTGTAAATATTTGTTTAATAAATAAATAAATATCAATTAATATTATGAATATTAATAACTGTCTATGTGACGAGCGATGTTTTGAATGTCCATTCCTACGATTCATGTTGTTTTTGTTATTTGATAAATGAAATGTTTCAAGGGTATAAGGCTAGGACCGCACTTGCGATTTTTCGTCGAGGCGATTAAAAAGTCGTAGTCGCTACAAATTATTGTCATGCACGTACTTGTGGTTTTTTTGAGCGCGATTATTTAATCGCAAAAAATAAAACACACTACTTTTTATGTGAGTGCACGCATTTGCTACAAATAAGTAGCGACAAAAAAATCGCTTGAAAAAATAGAACTTGTTTCATTTTTATAATCGCTATCTACGATTTTTAAGTCGCATGCAGGCGCGGATCCAGGATTTCGTTCAGGGGGGGGGGGGGGCAATTTTCGTGATATTTTGCTTAACTTAAAAAAAATGGTCCATTTCTCTGCATTTCTGTCTTAAAATATTAAAAAGGTATAAACATAATCGAATATAAAAATAACAAATTATTAAATTGAATTAAGGAAAGCATGTGCAGGTACATAATATATGTAGGTCGTATGTAAATAACTATTAAATAGTAAATCAAACATCTTCGTTTACATTACTTTAGCCTCTTTCAATAATGGAACTCGTACGTATTAAAAAAAAATGAATTAATTAATTTAAATGAAGGAATTATAGTGTTGTACATGATATACATAGTTCTTAAATACTTAATTCTAATATTTTTGTGTGGCCGGTTTTTGAAAACGATTTTTTAACAGATTTGAAAAAATTAAAAATCCAAATTTTTTTTTTTTTGAAAATTTGAATACACAATTCTATTTAAGTTTTTTGGGAGCTTAAGCAAACAAAAAATGATCAAAATCGGTCATACCGTTTTTGAGAAAATCAAAAACAAAAAAATGGTTCTTTGTGGAGTACCCTCTATAACCATTTTTCGGAAATTTTTTTTCAACTAGTACCTAGCTTTAACTAAATGAATTTTTTTTGTATCTTTTTTTTTAAATCCGTGGAACAGTTTTTGAGAAAAAAAAATTTAGAAAATTTCGAAAAAAATTCGTGTGGCAGGTACTGTTATTTTTGGTCTTAAAAAAAAAAGAAGAAAAAAACGTGTGGGGGGGGGGAAATTAAAAATGATAAATGTTTAGGCTGTAGTCGAACCGACAGACGGACAGAATTACGAGACCCACTTTTTTGGACTTCGCTATTATCGTAATGTCAACTTTGATCAAAATCTCGAGTTCGATTTTTTTTACGAATGCATAACTTGCCGCACGAACTTGCTCCTATGTAATAGACTAGGAATTTTAAAAACGAATGTTATTAGAAAAAACTGTTCATAAGGATAAAATTATCATCATTTTTTAAATTCTCTTAGTAGTAAGAGACAAAAACAGAATGCTATGCAAATATGAATTTATGCAAGAACAAAAATTATACATAAGTCGTTGTAGTGGTTTCTTAATAAAATAAGGTTTTATACTCGTATATAAAATTTTTAAAATATTAAAAAAAAAAAAATTAGTACCCAAAAAAAATATCTAGCCATTTTTGAGATATCGAATTTTCCAAAACAAAAAAGATTTTTTTTTTTTAAAATTCAAAAAATATTTTTTTTTTAAGTTTTGAAATGCAATGTTTCTTAAAGCGTTTAGAAGCATCTCTATAAAAAAATTCATTAAAATCCATTATGTCGATAATGAGAAATTCAAAATTTTCAAAAATCGTTCTATGGTAGGTACAGTGACTGTAATGTCTTGTTTTCAAAATCTTTTGTATTAAATTATAGACCTTAAAAATTAATCGAAAGACTAAAAATTTAAGCAAAATTCTCGGAACCGTTTTCGAGAAAAATACGGTTTTCGAAAACCATTTTTTAACATTTGTATGGAGAGTACCGTTATTTTTAAGTAAAATAATTTTTTTTTCTCATATCTTGTAGATTATTTTAAGAAACTTTTATTTATTAAGTTTTAAAAAAATCGAGCATGGGGTTTTCGAAATATTAAGTTTTCAAAAAATAATTTTGAAATTTTTTTTTTGAAAATTTGAATACACAATAACATTAAACTGTTGGGAAGCCTTAACATTAAAAAATTATCAAAATCGGTTGTACCGTTTTTGAGAAAATCAAAAACAAAAAAATGGTTCCAAGGGGGGTACCAAAAATAATAATTTTTTGGATTTTTTTTTAATTCATTACCTAGGTTTAACTAAATGAAATCTTATGAATTTTTTTTTTAAATCTGTAGGACAGTTTTTGATAAAAAAAATATTTATAAAATTTCGAAAAAAAAATCGTATGACAGGTACCATTATTTTTGGTCTTAAAAAATCAAATCAAAAAACATCCGGGGGAAAAAAAATAAAACCCATATCTACCAAGTTTAAAGAAAATCGGCCAAGCCGTTTGGGCTGTAGTCGAACCGACAGACAGACAGAATTGCTATACCCACTTTTTTGGACTTCGCTATTATCGTAATGTCAACTTTGATCAAAATCTCGAGTTCAATTTTTTTACGAATGCATAACCTGCCTTATAGTACCTATAAGCCGCAAGTAAAAAGAAAAAAGTGTTATGGTTTTTATAATTGTGAAACGAAGAACTGCCCAGGGGGGGGGGGGGGCAATTGCACCCATTGCCCTCCCCCTGTATCCGCGCTTGGTCGCATGTGCATTCACATTTAAAGCCATGTGTCTTATTCATTGCGGCTAAGAAATCGTGAATTATAAATCGCAAGTGCGTGCATGCCCTTTTTTCTTTGCGACTACGATTTTTAAGTCGCAGTAATTTAAATCGCAAGTGTGTGCATATCCATTTCAGTACGTTTGTTTCATTTTAACTTGCGACAATCGCATCGCGTGAAAAATGAAACAAATTGCGACTTTTAAATCGTCATGATTTGTTGGTATCAAGTGCGTTCATTCTCATTTAAATTCATGTGTTCTATTTTTGCGCGACTAAAATCCGGGCGATTGAAATTGCAAGTGCGTTCCTAGCCTAACGCTTTTAAGTATGTTTTTCACTTTGATTTCTGTTGCATTTTTGGCATTATTAATGACCACAGCAGGATATCAATTATTAATTAGAATATTAGACACTTTTTTACGATTTGAATTGAGCTCGAAGCCGTATTCATTATAATGTGTTTGGCTTGCTTATAAGTATAACGGAAGTTGGCGAGTCGTCCTGAAGCTGTATTTTTGGGATACCAATCAAAGGAAAGATGGGTTTCTTCTCTAAAGATTTTGAAATCCGAAAACCTAACGCATTATTATTTTCTCTTTCGACAGTGAACTGCAATTTTGGCTTGAATGCGCTAAGGATGAGCAAAACATCATCAATTTTTCGTTTGTCCATCATGAAAATAGGTTTTTCTTTGGAATCAGCAAAACATTCGTCCAGTAAATAATCAATATAGACCGAGAGCCCACAGCAATTTTTGGGTGTCATTGATAACAAAAAATAATTAGCATAATTAGATAGTCCCTAAGTAGTTTTTTACAAATATGAACGTCTTGCAAGCTCTTGTGGGATCAATAGTACATAATAAAAGTTTATCAAATATGCAGTTTTTTCCAAAGTCTAAATAATTGTGATAACAACTTTGCCATAACTCCAAAATGTAGAGTTAAGCGCCCTGCTCGCAAATATCGAGGTCCAAGACGTTTTTCATACGGCCTTTTTCGTGCAAGACTTACCCTATTCTTATCGCATCTTGTAGTCAAAAGAAACCAAATCATCCTTCTCACTATATTTTGACTTCTTTTTGCCTTTTCCTTTTTTGTAAAATGTTACCAATAGCAAGACTATTTCATTGATGATTTGATAAGACGCATAGGCATATTGGGCTTGTGTGTTTTCGGCAAGCCATAGATGGAGGGAAGCTGCGCTGTGTACGGTGTCATCTTTGCTTTATCTCGGTCTGTGTTCAAATATTTTAAGGGTAGTCATAATTGTATGCAAGATTATAAAAAAACACTGCAAAATAATAATATATTTCATATTATTCTCATAATAATTTTATCATATATCGTTTATCCAGGATTGTGGTAAATAATGCTTTATGAGAACAGACTGAATCTTGAGAATCCAATTTTTTTCTCACGTTTCAGGTTCATATTCAAAGGTCCTTATCCTTTGATTTTCTGGGTCTGGTTGCCATTTGAGAGTAATTATATCTGGGCTCCTCGTGTTTTTCTCATAATGAAACTTTTTGTATGTGGTAGGGAAAGTTAATACGACAACAAAACTCCTAGGGATCTTGCTTTACGTTATAACAGCAAGCCATATAAATCCGATGTCAGCAAACCACTACGATTTTTTTAGCGTTATGTGAGATTGAAGCAGAATTTAGTTCTTATGTTATTCTGTTTCAAAATTGACCCATCTCATTAATGAAATAGTTAATTCTGAGAATTTCAACTTAAATTGTTAGTGTGAGTTTTAGTATAAGTTAAAGTTACAAGCTTAGTAAAAGTGTATAGTATATAAGATAGAGCATTTTAATTCAAATGAAAATCCTAAGCCCGTGGCAATATCGTTTATTTTATTACCTTGTTGATATTCAGTTTAAAAAATTAAAACTTATTCGAACGGCTTACCAAGTTCGAATATCAGCTCTTTTGTTCTAATAACTAAAATTTAATATTATTCGTTACAAATTACATGTTAATGTCTAAATTATTAATTGTGCTAATTTAGCTAAATATTTGATTTTATCATTTGTTGTTCTTATAATAAAGTCTCGAGATGTACATATATATTTTTTTAATGTACAAGTACATACATCATCAATTGTAATGAAGATAAATACTAAAATATTAGGACCTACCTTATTTAATGTCTGTAACTAAACGATACGAAAAAGTGACTACGGTATGTGAACTTGGGGAAAAGACGGTCCGCAAATTTGACTCCAATTCTCGTGTTATCTTTTGTGTTTGTTTGTTTTTTTTTCTGCGTTTGTTATACTTTGTCCAGCATATTTATTAAATCAGAAAAAAAAATGTGAAAATATAATGCACGACTGGATCGTATGTAATTGCTTCCAAAAGTACTTTGGAATTTAAAAAATCTTTATAAGTATAAACTATATTTAATAAGAGAAAAATGTGCAAAACCTAAGTAAAGTTTAAAAAATCCTTTCATATTTAATTAATTTTTTAAATAAGAAATTTTTTTGAAATTATTAAAAAAACATGTACGTCAATTTTAAGCATTTAATGATATACGTTTTAGAAACTAATTACAAAAACAAATCGGTGACTCGTTTTAAAGATATCGGTTACGGAGAAAAATTAGATTTTTTTTTAAGCAAACAAACATTTCGAAAAAAAATTATCTTCTTCTTCCTTGTTTCGGCGCTGTTATGATCTCGATGTCGAGGGGATCATAACTCTCCCACGTATCTGCTTTACACTAGTGATCCGCCTGTGGGGTTCGCCGGGTTGACCTCAGAAATCGGCGGCAAGCCTCCCGGTTTTGTATTGTTCCATTTCTGAGGCCAACTGAATGCTGGTGTTTTTGCATTTGTTTGTACCAGGAGTGTTTAGGCCTACCTTTCTTTTTATTCCGAATTGGAACGTTGTATGATATTGCCTTTTTGACGGGGTTCTCAGGATCTCTCCTTTGAACATGGCAATACCAACTGAGTCGGTCGTGTTCAATTTTTTGGGAAATGGTATTCTTAACATGAAGGCTTCCTCGGATCTTCGTACTTCTAATTCGATCAAGCTTTGTAACTCCTGCTGTCATACGAAGCATCTTCATCTCAGCTGCCGTTAGCTTACTCTCATACTTTTTGTACATTGTCCAACTTTGTGAACCGTATGTGAGTGCTGGACGCACAACTGAAGTGTAGAGCTTTCCTTTCAGCTTAGGGGGCATTTTTTGGTCACAGAAGATAGCAGAATTTTCCCGCCACTTCATCCACCCTACGCTTACGCGATGATTGATATCGTCATCACAAGTAGCTTCGTTATTTATCATAGACCCCAGATATTTAAACTTTTCACACTTGGGAAGCACTACTCCATTCAAATAAATGTCTGGAATAGGCCTGTGTGGATCAGAAAATGGGCAGCATAGGTATTCTGTCTTTTTCGCGCTTATGCGGTACCCACTTCCTTCTAGAACATCCACCCATACGTCAAGTGCTCGTTGTAGGGATATCGGGTCTTCACTTATGATGGCTCCATCGTCAGCAAAGAATAACTGATGCACTTTTGGATCCGTCACTTTGCCTTCAAGCAGGTAATCAAGAACTGTAATAAAGAGCAGCGGACTCAAGACACTTCCCTGGTGTACACCTACTGTGATTTCGAATTCTTCGGTGACTCCAGCTGCGCATCTTACTTTAGTAACTGCTCCATCATACATGTCCATAATTATCCGCACATAGGTTTCTGGAACTCCTCGTTGCCTGAGGGCCACCCATATTAGATCTCGTGGTTGCCGATCGAATGCTTTTTCAAAATCAACCAATACGACATGCAAATCCTCCAAAGAATCCCGATGTTTTTCCATAATTATTCTTATACTCTGGATTGCATCCGTGGTTGACTTACCCCCGACAAACCCGCACTGGTCATCAGATAGCCTAATTATTTTTCGCAGTCGGCTACCCAAGACTCGCTCAACGATCTTCATGGTGTGTGACATCAGCTTAATCGAACGGTAATTATCACAGCTTCGAGTATCACCCTTTCCTTTATAAATTGGAAGAAGGTAACTTTCCCTCCATTGATTAGGCATGCGATCACCTCGTATAAGTTTGGAGACAAGAATCATGAGCCATCTAAACCCGATGTCTCCCATTTTTTTCCAAAACTCTGAGGGTATTTCGTCTGGGCCAACAGCTTTTCCCTTTTTGGAGTATTTTACCGCCTCACTAACTTCTTCGACTGTGACATCGGATAGTTCGCTTAAGTTAGGTGAAGCTATTGGAAAGTATAGCCTTGGAAATTGTTCGTTTAGAAGTCCGTCACAATACTGTCGCCACCTGTGAAGAATTTCGTTGTCTTCCACAAGTAGTTGGCCTTGAGCATTGTTAATGAACTTTGGCGAACAAATCTCCTGGGCATTTCTTCTTCTTTGAGCGGCTATTTTGAAGATAGTTGCGCCCTTATTCGTGTTTTGCCGTAGCTCTTGAATAGCACCAGCTGTCGGGGTAGAAATTTCATCCAGCTCCCGGTACAGGTTTTCTGTATTCTTTGCTTGAATTTGGGCGCACTTCTTCTTCGCTTCTTTCTTGCAGTTTCTATATTCCACTTCGAGGCGTGACTTTTGCTCTGTATCATTAGAGGGGCACTTCGACCAAGCCTTGAAAGCCATTTTCTTTTTACTTATAACTGATTTAGCTTCATCATTCCACCACCATGTTTCTTTGCCTTGTTGGTTGTGTTCTTTTGAAACCCCTAACAGTGTTTTGGCTTTTTCTTTGCAAGTTCTCTGTAGTAGATCCCACATTCTTTGTGCTGTACTCTCTTCATTTCGAACTATATCGGTGTTGTTATACAGAACGTTTTGCATATTCGAAATAAAAGCTTCGCCTTTTTCCTTATCCAGATTATACCATTTGATCTTCCCAAAAGTTTTTGTATGTTTGTTGTCGTTCACTGTCTCCATAAAAAATTCTGTCAGTAGGAGACGGTGTTGGTGGGCGATCGCTTCTCCTAGTATCACTTTGCAATCTTTTACCCGGGGTTTCATGAAACTAGATACCAAATGGTAATCAATCTGGGTTTCATTTCCACCACTGCTGTAAGTGACCAGGTGTCGGCTTTGTTTGACGAACATGGTATTTAGTACGATAAGACCGTATGTTTTGCACATGCTCAAGATGTCTTCACCAGGAGGGTTCCTGGTGCCGTATCCGAGGCCTCCATGGCAATCTTCATAGTCTTCGTTTGTCTTCTCGACATGTCCGTTCAAATCTCCGCCCACGAACAAAAACTCTTCCTTTGGGATGTCCTTAAGTAGATTGTGAAAGTCTAGCCAAAATGCATTTTTTTGCACCTGCTCACATCCAATTTGGGGAGCATATGCAGTGACAATATTCCACAACTTTCCTTTAATCACCAATTTAAGGGACATCAAACGGTCGCTGGGTTTCGAAATGGTCAATACGCTGCTCGAAGCTTCGACCTGTCATACTGCCAACGTTCCAACTCGCAACTCTCAGATTTTGTATAATCTGCGGCATTACTTTGCTAGCCCCCGGAATCCGTCTAGCTCTGACCCGAGCATTGCTGCTCGGTCCAGGATCAGTACCATGTGTAACAATGGTAGTGCCTGGCGGGGTAGTGTCATTTCTAACGAGTACTTCCATAATGCTTGAATTCACAAAATTATCGAGTATCGACGTGTGCATGCTCCAGTTTTGTATTTGATCTCTCTTTTACGGCACCGGTGATCTCCAGTCGTGCCAACCCAGGGACTGGCATGCACACTTTTGGGAAAGTTTATAGGTGTTACGTGTCGCTAGGTTCACCTTGCTGTTTGTGGCCTAGATGTATTTACTCCTTTAGTCGCCTTTTACGACAAGCGGGGAGGCACTGCAGGAATATTCTAACCCGTCCCTGCACAGGGAATTTCGAAAAAAAATTATAAATAATATATATATATAAATAATATATATATAAATAATATAATTTCGAATTCAAAGGAACTCCTCCACAAAAATAGTGGTTAAAATCGTAAAAGAGTCAATGAAAAAGTCGAGATTAAAAAAAACAGTTATATGACAGGTTGCGTTAATAGCATTTTTTCTTAAAAAAAAAAACTAAAAACCAAATTGTAGTCCTTGTCTTTTATAGTACATCTAATTTTTTTTATCAAAATCGTTTGAGCCGTTTTCGAGATTATTAAGATTTCGCTTAACTGTATGGCAGGTACCGCTTGCTAATGAGCTTAACAGATTTTCAATTCCTCATTTTGGGAATCACCGAAGAACCTTAAATAAAGTGTGAAGAAAATCGCTTAAGCCGGTATAGACATACAGAAATGCAGACAGACAGACAGAGCTGCAGGACTCACTTTTTTCATATGTGATGTCAACTTTGATTAAAATCTTGAGTTCGATTTTGTTCCCAAATGCAAGGCTTGCCCTATAGCACCGCAAGTAAAAATAAGGAATATAAAAAAAATAACAATAACCGACAGCGAGAGATTCTAGAAGTGTTCATAAGCCAAGAATGTTTGCCCAAGATAAATAAAGGGTGAATTTTAGTGAATGAGCATAAAGGTATGTCAACTAGTTATTCATATTTTTTAAATACATATGTATATATGTATTCGCTGGTGAAATTTTATAAAGACGGACGACATTCAATTACCAAATCTTGCTTTTATGTAACAGTGCTCTAGTGAAATAGCCAGTTGCATTCCTCCCCTCAAACAATTCAACCGTAATAACCGTACTTCTAGGAATGCTCATCAGTTTACCCTTGAGCCCAATTTCGAACGTACTGTCAAGTATAGAGATTCTTTTTTTAGCCGCACAACACGAATATGGAATGCTTTACCCGGCTCAGTGTTTCCCACCCATTTCCATGTGCAGACATTCAAAACCAATGTGCATCGGTATCTCCTTTCCAATCCCATCCTACTTTCCTAATTGTTCGCACTGTGTTTAACATTATAAGGGTATTCATAACCCCTTGAGTGCGCATTTAATATAAAAAAAAAATTCATAGCACATACTCTTGTATTAACCCTTAGGTTAACTAGATCTAAGGTATCATCACAGGGCCCCATAAAGAGGACAAACATAAGAGCAAGTAAAACTTAATTTAGGTAAACTACGATCTTTTCAATATTTTTTTTAATTGTCTTTCGTCCTCTCTATTGCTTTAACTCAGATATTTCTCCCTCAATTCTATAAAATTGTTTATAATTTAAATATAAATAAATCGACAGCATGCTTATCACACACATGCGTAAAAACAATCAGAGTTTCCATGATAATATAAGAGAGATCATAGTTATTTGAATTTTGTATCTCTCATTATTTTCACATATTTTTTTTTCATCAAAGTAAACATACATTTGCAAAGATTTATTAAATATTTCAGCAACTTCAATTCTAAACGACACAAATCCATCGGTGAACTTGGTATGGAAAATGTAATAAGTCTATTTAGTATTACAAGGTGGCGCAAAATTAATCACCCTATCAGAAGATGTTATAATTTTTGCAAATGGCATCGTTTGTCAATCATATTTCATATTTGTGAACTAGACAGCTGCAGTATAAAAAAAAGGCTAGCAATGGAGCGCTGTACTCTGCAAGAGCGTAGAGTTTTTGACCAATAATCGGTCGGTGGTGTTAGCTCAGCTTGAATTTCGATGTCGATTTCCTAATCGTGTCCCGCCAACTGGGAAAACATTCCGGCGCTTAGCTACTCGACTCAAACAGACTGGAACTAGAGAAGACCATGCAGGGCGTGGCCCCCACCAGATTGTTCGTTCGGCTGAGAATATCGCGGCTGTGGCGGCCGATGTCTGAGAACGAAGAATAATCAGCCATAGGACGGGCCACATCACCAGACGGACCCTACAGCGAATTTTAGTGAAAGCCTTGCACATGTTCCCGTACAAAGTATATACAGTCCATCGGTTCATGCCTGCTGACTTTCCGTCACGTATGAATTACCTACTGTCAAGCCATCCTCAATCTCAACAACGAAGAGGACGATTTTGTGTTGAGAATCATCATGAGTGACGAGGCGCATTTCCACTTGAAGGGTGCGTCAATAGGCAAAATCTTCATTTCTGGGGCACGTGTGATGCACGAAGAGCCACTGTGTGGTGCGGCGTATATTTTCATATTTCATATTTTTTTGAGAACGCCATCGGCAGTACGATCACTATTACTGGCGAACGCTACATGGCCATGATAAACGACTTCTTACTGCCGGAATTGGATAAACGGGGCATAGTGAACATGCGACCGACGGTATAACCGCAAACACAGCACGAGTCACAATGGATATTTCCATGAAAACGTTTCCTGGTCGGGTAATCCCCCGTTTTGGCGATTTGGCATGGCCAGCAAGATCACCACATTGAACCATCCCGTACTTCTTTCTTTGGGGCTATACTTGAAGTCGCTTATTTATTCCAACAAACTTCAGACAATCGCAGCCCTTAAGGAAAATATTCAGTTATCACCACTGACTGGCGGCAGCCACTTGGCATATCATCTTTTCCAATGAAAAAAAAAATGTAAAGGTCCAAATAAAGATTTCCATCACTCTAAAGCATTTTGTTTTTATTAAGTAAATAAGTAATTCGAAAACAAAATTCGATAATTAATTTTACGCCATCTTGTATTCGTTACATACACATATTTTGTTGATATTATCTATAATGTAAGTTCATCTTATTATTTTTTTTTCTGTTTTACGACAGTTCTGAGACAAAATCCCTACGTTATTGTGTACTGTACTGATTAGTAGCTGTAGTGGGAAAAACGTACTTACGTTAAAATTTTCATACAAATCTTAAATGTTGTAGGTATTTCTTTTTATTCTCTTCAACAAAAGACACAAGAAAACTTAAAATAAAATTAAGAACAAAATTAAATTCTTTCACGACATGTCAAGCAATTACAAGATTCCTAAAATGCACTAAACTTATACAACTCCTGGCTACCCACAAAAATAACATAAAAAGCCTATGTATTCTTCAGTTAACATAATTATTAAAACACCTTTTATATAGCCATTCAGAAGGAATGACAATAATATAAGAATTCAGTTTGGGACCTAATTGCTAATTGGTATTGTTTTTATTTTTTATTTGTATCTTTTTTTTGCTTTAACAAAATGTTCGAAATGCCACTTTCTCTCTGTTTAAGAACAGCCTTAACTCGGAAGCCAAGACAGGTACGAGCTCCACACCGCATTGCGCCACATATGATTAAAAAAAAGCAATCTGAATTCTTAAATAACCTACGTTATTTGTCTTAAATTAATTTTAATTGGTCATTTATTTTTTTTAGTTCGTTCCTCTCGTCTGGGATCAAAATACATTCAAAATTAGTTTCCAACTTAATTGTTTTATGTGATGATTTTCATTAGAAAAAAAAAACAACCAATGAAAGAAGGCGGTATAAAAATAAAGATAAAACGTTAACCTTATAAATGTGAAACACGCAACACAGCAGGTGAGCGCGCGGTTTTATAATCGTCCTTCTAATAGAACTATAGAACAAAAATAAGAACAAGTAAAACTGGATTTGGATGTGAAATGTGAATATGTGTATATCTACCTATGTACATATCTCAACACCATCATGATGGAGATCCTTGCAACATCTGCGATCTGAAGACAAAGTTGTGAATAAAAGTAATACCGAGCTGTCCGTCCAAGCGGATTTCTAAGGATGTTTCATAACACAAAAATCTGCAACCATCAATCCACACTTGCACTTCCAATTGTACTTCCACCGACAAATTTAATTTGATCATCAAGAGGAAACAACCAGACAGGGAATCAAGTAGACTTAGTCCTAAAATCTAAACAATTTGGAGAATGTTCATTTAGTGGAGAATGTGAGTCATGATGATGTTGACGTGGTATCCGGATTCGAATCCGAAGCCACTTGTTGTTGTCGGTTTTTTTGTCTGCCTTTTTCGGTGCAGAGGCACATCAGTAAAACATTAAAACATTTACGACTGATAACCGCGTTGGCGCCAAAACAATAATGAGCCTTACAGTATTCTTTGTTATGTTCTGATATTCTTCGTATGGCATTTTGGTTGTCTGACTGTCATGTTTGTACAAATGCGTACAATTAGTCTGGAGATTCGCCAGATTTTGTTAAATTATTCATTTTAAGAGAGTTTAAACTCGGTCATTAGACAGCATCAGTTTAAATGGTGACAGAAAATGGTAAAACAATAAAACATTATTAGATTTATTTTATTTGAAATTAAATCAAAGCAATGTGTAACTAAGATCACGTAGTTTTCCGTTGTTAATTTTAGCCTAACTCAGAAACAGTAGCTCTATAAAGGGTTTGTTTCAAATTAAAATTTGTTAACACCAGCTGCGGCACCGCGCGTCATTTTTGCGGTAAGACTAGCAGGTTTCCGCGGGACCGCTGCGTCACCGCAAACGAAGTTGCGTCTTTCAGTACATTGTTTGTTATTGAGCAGTGCACACATGTGTGATCTTGACGCTAATTATATTGGAAAGAAAGATGTCAAACATGGATGAATTTGATAAAGAATTATTTATAAATGAGATAAAGAAGTTTCCAGAAACATGGAGTGTTTCTTCCGACTTACGAGGCACTCCATAACCGGCAAAAGAAAAGAGCTACGTGGATATGTGATAACCGAGTATTTTGTGGACTCATCAAATGATTTTACACTCATATGAAAATATTTACAAACTTGTAAGAATTTTCTCTTATATTTGTAAATGATGTGTAGAATATTCCTTTTTGTTAGCCGATGATCAACAAAAGGATGTACCCAATAATGTCGTTTTTTTAATAACAAAGCCCAAAATTTTAATCGAATTAGTACGATGCTAAGACTATTTTAGTATGAAACTAGGTTAAAACAACAATTTTACAAATTTTAATGGAATATAGCATCATACTTTCTTTACCCTTTTATTAAAGTTAAAATCATCGAATACCTACTTTATTTTTTAGTATCGTGCTAGCTTCATATGACTCTTTGACAATTGCAAACATCAAAAAAAGGTTCGTGTACTTACTTTTTTACACGAAATGTCATTGTTTTAGGTGTGTTCAGAAGTAATTTATTAAGAAAATTCTTTTAGTACTTTTAAAAATATTCCCAAGATTCGTAAATTAAAGTCACAAAAGATAATGAATATATTTTCAAGAAAAATATTATATTAAATTAGACTGATACAACAAAACTATTGATTAATAATAAAATTGTTAAGTGTTTTTTAAGTTAAGTGTTTTTCTGTTTGAATGTTAATGTTAAATAGAAAGGGTCTTACATTCATACTAATTTCGGATTATAACAAAGTTTTAAACATTTTCAACATCCTCCCGGCGGCAGAGCTTCAAATGTTAGGTTATCTCCAACGGATACAAAAGTTGTACGGGTCTTCTCAATATTGATCCACTTGCAAGACGTATTTCACAGGCTCGTACTTTGCCGTCTCTTCCAGGATATGTTTTTTCGACGGTAGCGAGATGCCAAAGAGTCTTAGGTAGGGATTTGTCTTCAAGAAGGACAATGTCTCCTACTTGTATATTGTAGCTCGTTGTATTATCGGTATGATGGAGAGATCTCAATTGCAGTAGATAGTCTTTATACCATCGCCTTTTAAAGGCCGTCAAAAAACGTAGGCGTTCGATCCAATTTTTTCGTAAATCCTTACCTGATGGTTGCTCGCATGAAGGTTCGACTGAGTCTCGATTGGACTTTATCAGAAAATGGGCTGGAGTAAGTGGTGCAAGATCCAGCGGGTCATCTCCAGCATATGTCAGGGGCCTTGAGTTGATAACTCCTTCGACTTCTATTAGAAGAGTTTGAAATTGATCAGCATTTAATGTTGCTTTACCAATAGCTGATCTAAGAGATGATTTAATGACTCCAATCATTCGCTCCCAGAATCCACCCCACCATGGGGCTCTTTCGACTATGAATTTCCATTTGATTCGGGAATTGCTTAAAAACCCAAGAAACAGTTCATTTGTTTTGAATTCTTGAAGTTTCTGAATTTCTGTTGATGCTTTTTTAAATGTAGTAGCATTATCAGAGTAGAAAATACGAGGAACACCTCGCCTTGCTATAAACCGCCTGATTGCCAAAAGGCAACTTTCGGCTGTTAAATCTGTGGTGCTTTCAATATGTATAGCTCGTATAGCAGCACATGTGAATAATAATACTTATTTTTTCTTGCGTTGTCCAGTCTGATCTTTTATGTACAAAGGACCAGCGAAGTCCAGTCCAGTTACTTCAAACGGTCGGGATGAAAGAATTCTATCTCTTGGAAGCGGGGAAAACACCTGTTTAACTGGCTTCGCACGTAAGACTTTGCATATAAAACACTTTCTGATTTCATTTTTTATTAGCTGCCGTCCCTTTACAATCCAATACAATGATCGTAGGCGCGAAAGTGTTGCCGATGTTCCTCCGTGGAATGCTTCCTTATGAGCATCAGTGACTATTAGAGCAGTGATATGAGATGATTTTGGTAATATTATGGGATGAGCTTCGCTTTTAGTGGCTACCGCAAATTGAAGCCGCCCTCCGACACGTAGAAAATCTTCAGCATCTAAAATTGGACAAAGCTTTGTTAATTTAGAATTTGATGGGATACCTTTATTCTTTCGAATAGCTCTAATTTCATCAGCATAAGCGTCATGCTGCACCCTATGAATCCAGTATTTTTCCGCACGGTCGATTTCTTCAGCAGTCAGAGCCGTAGAAAATGTCTTCTTGTATATTATAATATCGATAGTTCTGATAATATAAGCTGTAACTCGTAAAAGGCGTTTCCAATCGCTAAAATGCTTTTCGTTTAAAATAGCTGAAGTCTTTGTCTCTAAATCTTCCATTTCTTTTTCTGAAATGGACGTTAAGGCACACAGTGAAACTGAACTGCATTCAGTCAACGATGGCCAGGAACTTTCGTTCTTCAGCATCCATGACGGTCCATGAAACCAATTAATTGAATTTAATAGAGAACTTGAACTTATGCCACGAGTCTGAAGATCAGCTGGATTATCTGATCCGGGACAGTGTCTCCAAGACAAAACATCTGATAGAACTCTTATTTCCTTAACACGATTTTCAACGTAAGGTTTCCAACGTTTTTCAGTACCTTGAATCCAATACAAAGCAATTCTTGAATCTGTCCATAAAACGACCTTCTTGAACTGCAGTTGAAGATGGTTGCGCTGATAGGAGAGTAGACGAGTGGCTACAAGACATGCCGTTAGCTCTAACTTTGGAATAGTTAACTCATTTTGGTCAAGTTTCAGGGGTGCAACACGATTTTTAGCACAAATAAGTTGCATTGAAACAAGACCGTTGCTATCTATAGTCCTCGCATAAGCTGCTGCTCCATACGCATACTGACTCGCATCTGCAAAAATGTGAACTTCAGTCATGTTGTTTGAAGTCAACAAATGTCGAGGTATTGCAATTTCATTAAGATCTTCGATTTCATTGCAAAAACGAGTCCAAACGGTGTTTAGATCCTCGGTCAAATTTGTGTCCCAGTCCAGTTTTTGTCGCCAGATATTTTGAAAGAGTATCTTTAAACGCACAGTCCAGGGAGCTAGAACACCAAATGGATCAAATATTTTAGCCATTACCTTCAAGATACTTCGTTTGGTAGCTGGAAGGGATCCTGACTTCAATAAATCGATTATGGGGTCCAAATCAACTTGGAGTTCATCTGTTGCTAATATCCAACGTAAACCAAGAACCTTTTGAGTAAAAGCAGTTTGATCTTGAATTGAAAAATACTGTCGAATCCTTTCGTTATTGCAGTTCCACTTTCGTAGAGTTATAGAAGCGCCTTTCAAGATGATGTTGGCTTCGTCATAGATCTGCTTTGCGGTTACCTCATCATCTACACTAGTTATGAGATCATCCATATAAAACGATTTTTGTAACCTTTCACATGTCATTTTATAATTCGGTTTTGCTTCTTCAATTATTTTCAGCAGCGTTCCGGCAAGCAGAAATGGACTACTTTTTACTCCAAAAGTAACACGGGTCATTCGAAAAGTCCTTACAGCAGGAAGATTGCTTCCATCGTCAATGTTATCAGTAAACCAAAAGAACCGATGACTATCCTTGTCCAACTTATTTAGCAGAATTTGAAGAAATGCCTTCTCAATGTCTGCAACAAGACCAATCTTGCCGATACGAAAATTGAGCAATATAACCAGTAATTCAGGTAGTAGATTAGGTCCCACTTCAAGGCAGTCGTTAAGAGAGGGATGATTTGGCGCATGTGCACTAGCGTCAAAGACGATCCGTAACTTTGTTGTCTCCTTGTCCTCGCGGAAGACTGGGTGGTGAGGCAGATAATATTTGCGGTTATCGTTTATGATCATCTCAGGTACAATTTCAGCTACGCCAGAGGTCAGCATTTCGTTCATAGCCTCACTATATTCCGTCATTTTTCCAGTTGAGTATAGCTTCCGAATGAGAGAGTGCATACGAAATAAAGCACCCATTTTGTTGTCGTGAAGTGAGTTAGAAGTGCTTTTCCAAGGGAGCGAAGCCTCGTATCGATTGTTCTTTCTGCGAATTTTCAAAAAAGATCTCACCTCTTTATCGATTTCTTGAGATATTCCCATGCTGTCAAGCTGCCAAAACTTTTGAACGTCTTCACATGCGCAAACACTAAGCGAAATTGAATATGTTGATTCGACAGGTGATGATGATTTAGATAAGGGTCCTTGAATAGTCCATCCCAGTACAGTATCCACAGCAACTAACTTATCTGTAAGACGTTTATGCTCACCTGTTGCAAATTGCCAGTACGTATCTGCTCCAATTAGAACGCTGATTCCGTCTTCAGGTTGTTGTCCAGGAATTCTTGCGTCTGCCAATATAAGATCACAAAACGGGTAGGCTGAATCGTTAGATGGAACGGAAAGAACATCACAGCAAATTTCCGGAACTTCAATTGCATCGATAACTACTGCTTCGTTGTTATGTTGTTGGCTGCGTAGCACAAGCCGAATCTTGTTGCATTTTTTGCTTGGTGTGGGCTTTTCACTTCCAAAGGGGATTACGCTTAGAGTATGTACTCCGATTACTGGTAAGTTAAGTTGCTTTACTATCGAAGATTTGACGAAGGATAATTGGCTGCCTCCATCCAAGACTACGCGAACATATAACTGCTTAGGTGAATTCTCACTACAAGCAAAAGCACAAGCGGTCTGTAAGAAAACTTGAGTTCGCTGCACTGACTCCGACGTATATAAGTTCAGCGATGAATGTTCAGTTGCATCATGACTTGACGTTGCTTTCATAATTTCTGTGTTACTCGTTTTTGATGAAGTTGAATCGTTTCTTTTCTTGTTGAACAAAGGATCACACATAGTTGTAGCGTGTCGTCCACTACACGTTTTGCATATGAGACCATTTGCCTTAGATGTCCTAGAATTATGACCTCTTCTACAGCAGCGATAACAACAACCCTCTTTTATCAAGGTCAACTTCTTGTCCGTTAAACTTTTTGCGCTATAACATTCGTTAGTCGGGTGATTTCGGGATTTACAAAATAGACAGCCCTCCTTTGTCTCAGATGTAAATAGTCCAACAGCTGTTCTGAAAGGCTTCTTATGCTGAGTCTTAGCATGGGTGGATGATGCAGTTGTGTTTGATTTGGCTTCATTTGCTTTTTCAAGGGACTCGATCTCCCTCTTAAGGAACTTAAGTAGGCACTGTACTTGTCTATCCCCAACGATACTTGCACTACTGGGGTTAAATTCTCCTTCTGAAGAGACCGTGGATTTGGAGTTATTTTCTTCTGAATCTCCATAAAAGCGGTGAAAATCGACACGTAATTCATTGGGTAAACATCTCAGTAAAACACCTTTAAGCATGACAAAATAGTTCGTTGATGGGATTCCCAATGCTGCTAGAGACCGTGTTGATGCTAGAACCGAATTATAAAGCCGTCTCAATGCAAAAACATCTGTTTTTGAATAAACTGGTTGAATCGACAATAACCGCTGCATGGAGTAGTCAACTATTTTTTCATTGTTTCCGTATTCATCCTTCAGCATAGCAATAGCGACATTATAGTTTTCTTCTGAAGGTGTCAGTCCGACTAGTGTATCTGTTGCCTTTCCTGTCAAAATTGTTTCCAGATAGTTGAATTTGTCAATAGTGCTCAAAGATAGATTTTCATGTACAAGAACGCGATATTGCTCCCAAAATGGAACCCACTCTTTGAAGTCACCAGAAAATTTCTTCGGTTGCAATTTTTGCAATTTAATTGCACTCTGTGATGGATGAGAGAGATGATTCGGTGTAATATTTCCCAAAGACGCGATTTCTTCTGGAATATTGATTCCAGCTGCCGTATTAGCGTTTTGGTGATGGCGAACTTTAGTCAATCGATGTTTAAGGCGTGTTATTGTTTCAATTGCTTTATCCTCATATTCTGCAATCGAATCAGCTTCCTTGGTTATGTCGCAATCTTTGACCAAAGGTGCGACCTCGTTATTGGCTTTGCGCAAGCCCTCATATGCTGCAGTTATGCGATCCAAAGAAACTTCCAGCTCTTCTTCTATTTCATCCAGAGTATCTAAATGCGTACTTACATTGGCCTCTTCCGATTTCAAATATGCTTTTGCAACATTAAGAAGCTTGGTCAATTGACCACGATAAGATGCACGACTTGCTAATTCCATTTTGTTTCGTTAAATTTTCTTCAATTAATGGAAATTTATAAAGTTCGATTTATGTAGGTATATAATTATATGCAAGTTTTCTACGTAATGACTTCTTTCCCGGGTTTCGGCACCAAATTTCAAAAATATTCCCAAGATTCGTAAATTAAAGTCCGTTAAAGAAAACACGTTATTATTATATTAACTACAAAAGATAATGAATATATTTTCAAGAAAAATATTATATTAAATTAGACTGATACAACAAAACTATTGATTAATAATAAAATTGTTAAGTGTTTTTTAAGTTAAGTGTTTTTCTGTTTGAATGTTAATGTTAAATAGAAAGGGTCTTACATTCATACTAATTTCGGATTATAACAAAGTTTTAAACATTTTCAACAAGTACTATACTAGTTAAAAAATGTTAAAAATGAAGAATGGGGGAGAGTACGATAACTTAGGCGCCAAAAATTGATAACGGTAACACCTACAATAAAGTACTATACCGGGTTTGAAATCCAGAAGTCTGTTCTATAATTCTAAATTTAAATTAAATTTTATTTATGTTAATAATTTTTGAAAAACTCGCATGCAAACTCAAAGTTTTGTTCAAAAAAAAAAAAAAAAAAAAAGTTTAGACCATTTTTTGTATTGAACTGTTCTACAAAAAACGGTTATAATTTTTTGGCGCCTAAGTTATCGTACTCTTGCCTAAGAATGAGTTAGTAAACTACTATAAATTTAGCAAATTGTTAAGTAGTATCATACTAATACCTTAATAATAGGCTGTTTTAAATTTTGCGCCATAGTTTTCATGCATTGCTGCAGGCAAAACGCGAGCTGCAGATTGAGTCCTGCGAGAAAAACCTGCATTGCAACATTTAATCTAATCATTTTGTACGAATAAATATAATAAATGTGACGCCAACAGCTCATTTAGATCATGACCCTATTAACTGAAAGCTCTCAACCATTCCCTTGTGCGTGTTTTGAGCAGGAATGGATGGGACCTACAAATTTCTGCCAAGTTCAAATGGTTAATATGAGAAGCACTTTTTATCACAAGAAGCCATGTGGCCCTATCAGCGCTAAAGTGCGCCTTTTCAATATCATAACTCGTGTGAACCAATGGATAAAATTGATTTAGAAAATTGTGGACATTCTCACGGAGTCATTCAGTTTGGATTGAGCTCCAAAATAAGAATGGATATAGTAGGTTTTCGCGTCTCTTATTGTGTCTTTCTTATTGTGTGATTATCCGGCCCCCGCACCATAAACCGTCAAAGCCGTCAATCCGCTGGCTCGTTATCTAAGAGCACGGCACAGAAGTAGCTGAAGATCGTCTTAGAGAAATTTCGTTGCGTTGAGACAAGAGATCAAGTTCTTGATATTCATTTCTCACTTCCGAAAGTTCGCCAATGTCGTGAAAAAATGCTCTTTCTAATGATTGTGCTCTAAATTTGGTCAGAGCAGGGCTTTTGCAAAGGAAATGGAGAACTGTTTCCTTTTTTTTCGCTGGTCTACAAAGTTATGAAAATAAGTGTTGTGAAGAATTCCTAGCTTCGTTGCATGCTTTGCTATTGGCCTATGTTCGCTTCAGGTACCAACGATATGGCTACAACTTGCTTGGCATGCAGATCAGATCCAGAAGGTATACATGTTGAGAGTTTTGAAGAGAACATCCATGAACATGTTGAGAGTTTTTAAGAGAACATCCGTTTAGAATGTCGAGTTTATGGATGTCGAGAATGCGCTCCATTGTTTTAAGCACAAAAGAAGGCACAAATCTAGGAAACTATCTCTCTACTTGTTAAACCACTTGTACTCGTATGTAGCTTGTGAGTCTGTTAATTTTTTTATTTAGCAGATCACTTAGCATCATTACACTAAAAATCTGCCAGATGGAGTCTACGTGTTTGGGATAGTGCAGGATAAGAACACAGAAGGTTTAAATTAGATTCTTCCTCGTCTGTGTATGAGGATTCTTTAAAAGCCGTTTCAAAATATTCCAAGTTTTCCTTTTAAACAGCGTCTGTATATGAAAGCTATTACTTACATAGATAATGTACAATCTGCTTAGGTATAATTATATCAAACACTGAGACTACAAAAATACGAGGAAATTTAAAAGTTTCAGAGCAATTTCATTAAGAAAATATTCAATATTCCCTTGGCCGCACTAAACTATTAAATTTATTTGGAAACAAATTTTCCAAGACTTTATAATTTAATACTTAAGATACAATAATAATAATTAAAGTGTTGCTTTATGATGCTTTATGAAATATGGAATAATGACTGGTGGCTGAAGACATTGGAAAACATTGCAGCTAATTGTGGAGAAGATTTGCAAAGAACCTAAGCAACATTAGTCTGATGAAAGTAAAATTCTATGAAATTATCCAAAAACTTCAAAACTCCAATCGAAATGAGAAGATGGAAAAGGCCTGTCAATCAGAAAGCAGAATTCTTTATGAAAACTTGATTTTAATTTGTGTTGCAAAAGCAACTTCCTAAATTCCCTTTATTACAAAGATATTTCACTGATTGTTAAACAAAACACCGAGTTTCTCCATTTAAATTATTTATACATCAAATCCTGTAGTTGTCGTTTATGGGAAAATAAAAAAACTATTCGAATTTTAAACATTAACCCTTACAGTGGTAATTTTATCGAGTGCTTATTACGAGTATTAATCGTTTAATCATTCTCCGCAGCTACCTTTACAGAGTTAAGAAGTTGATTGGAATTCTGCAGACGTATTTCTATTTTGAAGAACTGATTTGTCTTAATACGAATAAATATTTATCAAATTTGGTATATCTGCTCAAGTTAATGTCTAAAAACTTATTTCAGTCGCTATACAAATTGCTTATTTATTCAGAGAACTCATTTGTACTGTGCATCATCATCTCACACTCAACCAATTTAGACATACTCGTAGGCCTTGCCGCTCAAGACTTTAATGCCTGGCATGAGTTTCTCAAAGAAATGCGTAAGGTTTCGCCATTGCGCATTCCACGTGAGAAAAAACTTTTCGCAACATTAATTGCCTACATAAATTGTCATCAACAGCGATTGTGACAATGGCAGACGAAGCAAACATGCAGAAATGTGAAGCAGTAAGCTTATTGAATTGCATGAATACACGTCTCAGAGTCAGTTCAGTCCATGTGTCGTCCACGAATCCACCGGTCGACGATGCATCAACTGAATTGCTTAATAAGAACATGCTTAGCACGCGTGTAAATTAATTTATACGGTAACAATAGCCGCCTACTTGGGAAGGTATTCGTATTCGTTTTTGCATAATTAACTAAACATCGAACAACTTTTGGAAAAAAAGACCAATTACTCCAAACAACTCAATCAGTTGATTAAAGTGGGAAAATTAAATTCAGGAGCTAAATAAATCAAATGTGTAAATAACGACTTCAGTTCAGCTGATGTGACCATTAAATCGTTCGATTTGCAGCTGAGTTTATACAAGACCATCATTCGCCCAGAGTACGAAACTGTGTTCAATTTGCATTCATTATTAAGAAACATTGTCATTATCAAAGAGACTTTTGCAGGTCGCGCAACTAGCAACTACTGTCTGGAGCCAGAACTGTTAGTGGATATTCCCGCTGTATTAGGATTTTTGTTTTTGTATAATTCGAATAACAAATTAATGGTACTGACAAATGAAGAAAAAAATGCTTTCGGAAATGTTTTGAGCTGAGGAATTTAATGGTGGAAAGTAATAAATTAATTAACTGCTTGTGCAAAATAATGAATTTAAATCAGAATTCAGAATCGTATCCTCTTGCTCGACTATATACATCACGGAATTCAGTGACTTAATTGAGTCTGGCGAAGGTGCTGCTCTTGCATCTTGAATTTAAAGCAAGACATTCATTAAAACAGAACACGTTTTCACTAATTCGGCTGTCTAAAGAAACAAGGTAACGAACATTGACTGGAATATCTTTTTTCAGAAGAGAATTCAGTTTTCAATTGGAAGGTTAATGGTGTTCCACCAAATGGTGGTGACAACCCAGTGTAATGAATACAGCGGACTTCTTTACTCGTAGGCCAGTATACAAAAAACATTACCGAAGTGCAAAAAGTTAGATAGGGCTTTTTTAAACGTTAGAAACGTTCATAAGAAATTCTTTTCGATCCCTTAGCGCATTTGCGATGTTTGACATCTTCAATTTCACTGAAATAAGTTTTTGTTAAATAACTCGATTGCTATAAGCTTTTGGCTAAAATTTTACTTGTAAGAATGTGTTCAAAACTTCATTATACATATACATATATATACCTTTAATCATGATATCTTCCCTTGGATTTTAATCATTATATCTCGATTGTTTGCAAGTTAAACCTCTCTACATGAAATCCTATTTTATGTCGATGTGCAGACGTTGCGTGGCGCTGGTATCGTCAAACCTATGAGTGGTAAGTTAATGTGGAACGTAAAGTAAAGTAAAGGATGTCAACAAAATGGGATATTTCGTCATGGCAACGACCAGAGTGCGAACGAGAGCATATGAACCCAAAACTGTATATGTTAACAAAAACATATACATATAGGTACGAGTATATAATTTTACTTTTTGTAGCAAAGCTTTGGGTTTTTTTAGCAATGTTACTAAGTTTCAATATATGAGTGAATCGTCTATAACAATATATTGTTGAACTTTTTTGTTTGGATTAAAGAATTTTAATATCTTCTTTTTTGGCGATGTACTATTATGAATTAATATGAAAAACTTATCTTGGAAAAAGATTTTTATGAGCAATAACAAATACTTATCTATAAAATACCAATCATGCAATCTAGTTGTGAATACTACACTGTGTTATGTAGCACAAGTTTTGGGGAACAAAAGAGTATAAGAAAATCGAGAAACTTCGGAGAAGCTTGATCAAAAAAATAATTGAACTGCCGATCTACATACCAAGCTATGACCTATCTGCTCCACGGGTGAAAGGAGACGGATCGCCAATTTGCAACCACCCCAGATATTGACATTGGCGCAAAATGTTAGTTGAATGAGTACGATGCTAAAAATACCTATTTTCTATTTTAGTATCGTGCTAACTTCATATTACTCTTTGACATTTACAAACATCAAAACAGGTCTGTTTACTTAGTGTTTTTTTTATGAACTACCATTACTAACTTTAAGGCTCGTATTCACCGAGCGCTCCTAAACGGCTCTTAACTTTACGAGGCTCTTAACTTGAAATTTCTGTGGGGTATTCACCACTCCTAACTTACGAGCGCTCTCTTCGAAAGTTTGTTCGCTTGTGCGTGTGCCACGCACGTATTTGACTCGAGTCCATGTGAGCAATGCCAAGTAGAAGAGTATCCATTTGCTGTCAAGACCAACATTCCACAACATTTCACAGTTTGGGTATGCCTGAACAAGAGAGAGTGGCTCTCATTTTCGAACTTCGAAAAACACTTGCGAGTGGTTGGTGAATACCCCACAGAAATTTCAAGTTAAGAGCCTCGTAAAGTTAAGAGCCGTTTAGGAGCGCTCGGTGAATACGAGCCTAAGTGTGTTCAGAATCTATTTATTAAAAAATTTCTTTAGTACAATACTTGATAGAAAATGTTTTGAATTAAGAATGAGTTAGTAAACTACTTTAAAGTTAGCAAATTGTTAAGTAGTATTATACTAGTACCTTAATAATAGGCTGCTTAAAATGTTGCCCCATTGTGTTTATTAAAAAAAAAAACTTTTTTAAACAGTTACCATTGCCCAGTGAATGGAAATTCATTTGACATTTTCTTCGGTTTTTGCTATGTCACTTTCAAGATTTAAGCTTTTTTAGAGCTTTTGATAGCAAATATTTCTACTTTAGAGAAAAAATTGTTCACGATTGGTGTTTTTCTGTTTTCAAGTCTTAGGTTTTTTTTTGTATGGAAACAGAGTTAAACATTAAAATGCAGTTATACAATTGTTGGCTTTTATCTTTTAGAGAGATGTTTTATGAATTATGAAGGTTGACGCTAAAAATGGCATCGTTGTTTCGAACACGTTGAGTAAGTGATTGAGCCAAACATGTGGTAAATGGATGTTTTTACTGAAGGTGCAATGGAAAGTTTGATAATAAGCTCTTGAATGGATAAAGCAGTAGCAGAAACTACTCGGAGTAATAACAAGATTTGTTTTTATTGAATTAAGTTTTTCTGTCAATTAGTTTTTTACCTAGAAAGGGATTAGGCCTACTGGGGATGCTCTTAAAAAAAACTACCTTCTATCTTACCTCTTGGTGGTGTGTAAAAAGATAAATTCAATAAAGAAATAAAATTAAATTATATAATATAAATTTATTTAAATTATATAATATAAAATACATAATATAATATAATACCATTAACAAAATTTACGATCCACAACTGAGCTATTATCAAAAGACGTCAAATGTTAATGTCAAATAATTGATGAGCCGAATTTACTTTCGACTGTACAACAAGTCATATGATAAGGCAACAAAATATATTCGATTTCCTTTTGAACAAAAGTGTTGTGTTTCATTTACATATCAATGGCATTCAAGTTGGGAATATGAATATAAACTTGGATGTCACTTATAAGCCTTTCGTCGCAGTGTTTAGTTCTTATCCTTATTGTCAGTAAGAGAACCTTTTTTATATGCATAAATGTAATCATTGTAAGTTTTTTTATTTCTGTCCATATAATGTGTTATGAACTTGTTTAATAATTATCAATACAGATATAGATTTCCTTTTTGGTTTACACCTGAAAATGTTCATAGACATTAGGGTGACCAACTTTTTCTTAATAAAAAAGACTATTTTTTATTTTGAAGAGAGAAAAAAAGAGTACAGTTAAATAAAAAAGAGTACGCCAATTATTTCAGTTTTTAAAATTATTTTCTTTTTGTACTTTTAGCAGCATTTTAATTTTTGTTGTTATTTTTGTAAATTCATATGAATCTATACATTCTGCTTCTAGGTTCACGTAAATCAGTAGCTCATTTCTAATTAAGTTTAAGGAAGCCGTGTTTCTCTCTTCTCGCCACTTCACATTCATTATTGAGAAGACTCTCTCAGAGAATGCTGAAGTTACAGGAACAGAGAGTATATAGCTTACCTACAATTTTTTTAAATTAATAAATTCATCAGGACATTTTTTAAAAATAGTTTGCCATTTCTCATACTAATGAAATAAATAAATTTTGCATAAATTCTTCATTTTTTAATATCTCGGTCTAAAGTTTTCTTAAAATCGTTATTTCAAACTATAAAGAATCCATGTTAATATTTAATTTTTGTAAATTTAATTTTCTTTCTATTATTTCTTCAAGGTTTTTAAATTCAATTGCAGTTTTTAATGATATGGGTCTTAAAGAAAACAGCCAGTTATTTCTACTAAAGTCAAACCATTTGCTCAAATAAAATAAACATTTTTCAATAAACAAAACGAAATTACTTTTAATCTTTTTAAATATGTCGGATGATGCTTGTTTAACAGGTTTTAGTTTCTGTTTTGTTATATAACCAAAAAAGCAATCATTTTTTCTTTTTAATAATTCTAATTTTAAATTTTCCATTATAGTAATAACATCTACAATGGTAACATGGTTACCTTTCAGAGACTTAGTAGTTTTATTAAATATATTTAAAGAATGACTTGAATGAGATTTCGAATTATCTGAGGGCAACCATCCTTAAGACTTCTAAAAGAATTACATATAGCTTGTCAATTTAATAGGATAGTGTCTATACAAGGCAGTAACGACAACCACCTAGTACCAATATGCCTTTTGAGTTCATGAAAGTCCCCACATCAACTGCAGCAACAAACTTTTTAATCCTTTTCTTCTACAAGCCGAAACTGAGAAATGGCTATAAATCTTTAATATAACACTTTCAATGTCATATGAAAGGAAATTCATTCCATATTTTACACAATTATGCACAATATGTGTATGGCAATTACCCTTTATGAGATCAGGTACTTTTTTGAAAACGTTTATGTACAAAGAATGGTTAACACCAAAATTTGCATTAGTGTTGTCTGCGCTGATCCCCGATACCCAATTAAAAGGGATTTTGTTAGCAGCCATAAATTTTTGAATGGCTGTAAGCATATCTACCATCGGCACCTTCATCCGCATTTTCATAGCAATCCAACAGTTTGTCATAGACTTTGCTTCTTCCAAAATTTGATGATACATTTCTGATCTAAGTTTCCTTATTTTATTTTGGGTGAGCGTAATGATTATTACGGCGTCTTTCAATCGTGCACTTCAGGATTGTAAAGCTGCGCCTACAGGAGCATGGATAATATTTTTTTGGCAACAATCAAGGCCATTCGAAATTCCAAATTGAGCATCACTTTTTTAATGTCCACACTCTTGGTAACTTCATCATCTTTAAATCTGTTATTTCTAATTTTATCCAAAGTCGTCAAAATCAATGAATAATTATCATGTACAAGTTTTGTTACGGCCAAGTGTCCTGACCGACTCTGTTCTAGGAGCCTGTAAATCCTTTTTCCGCCATACAAGGCAGCTATTTTTCCATGCTGAAAAAATTCATGTAACATGATGCATGGATCAAAAAATAAACCAATGAAAGTCATTTCCTAGATAACAATAACGATTACCAATGCAAGCGATGGTTAAAGCAGTGGACGTAAGGAATTTTTCGGCCCAATTTATTTTCTATTCTGGTCGCAACTCCCAAAACTTTCCCACTCATTACACTTGCGCCATCATAGCAATGGCTAAGAATACAAGAGTGGTCAATGTTATTTAACTTTAATTCCGTAAAATTGGCTGCATCAAGATTTTCAGTAGTAGTAACTGTCAGCAATGACTCATTGGCAATTCCATCTTTAACGTAACGTATTGTTATTGCAATATTTTCGCGGTTATTTTTCTTTCATTATAGTAAACCAGTTTAGGTCCGATTCATTAATATCTTCAACAATGCAACTTCGTTCTGGTTTAATCATTGCTTGAATTATTTTATTCTGAATTCAGGTGAACGGTATGTTGCAATTTGTATATATGAGTAAGAGACTCTTTCAAATTTGGATTTTTCATGCAGGTGTATTCAAAAAAATTCTGAAATAATCCTTGTTCCTTTTCTTCCTCCAAAATATAATTTTCTCGCAAAGCTAATTCGTTGATAAATTGTATAACCTCAATAAATAGACCTAGCGTAGTACCTCTCTAAAGCTTTTGGATGTATCAACGTTTCAACACTGCTAGTTGTAGAGACTCTATTTAATTTGTCCTGCCACATGCCATAGCTTGGATATATGGTAAATGGATTTTTCTTGTTTTGGAAAAGCAGTTTTTGAATCAGTGGCATTACGATACGATAGTTGATTTTTTAAGGTAGGGCATTGGAGGTTTTAAGGTAGGGCATTGCCCCCTAATACCCACCCCAAGCTACGACCATGTACAGCTGTGAGCCCTCCATATATTGACGATATCCTGGCTTAGTCCAAAACCTCTGAAGAACATATGAGACACTTGTGCATCATTTTTCAAAGGCTCGCTGACTACTGAATGTGAAATTTCTGAGCTATACTATTAGCGCCGACGGAATTAAGCCATCTCAAGAATGCATCAAAGCTATTCAAGACTTTCTACTTCCTAAAACAGCCAAGGGTCTTCGACGATTCCTTGGTATGGTTGATTTTTACCGAAGATTTATCCCAAAAGCATCAGAACTTCAAGCACTACTTCAAAATGCTATCAGTAATCCGCAAATGAAAGGATCACAACCTGTTCCATGGACTCCAGAGTTGAAAGAAGCATTTTGCAGTTGTAAAAACGGCTTATCCTCTGCAACTCTTCTTGTCCATCCTTGTTTCGGAGCAAAACTTGGTCTTTTTACGGATGAATCTAGTCACTCAATTGGAGCTTGTTTAATGCAGATGATAAAAGGAAATTGGTAACCACATTCTTTTTTCTCAAAGAAGTTATCCGCAAGAGAGAATGCTTGGCCAACTTATCACCGAGGATTGCTTGCAATATATGCCGCTATCCAACACTTTCGTCATCTTTTGGAAGGTCAGCAATTTGCTATATTTACGGACCACAAACCATTGATTTACGCATTTCAACAAAAACGAGACAAATTATCACCTGTGCAGTTAAATCATCTTTCGTTCATTGCCGAGTTTTCTATTGATATTCAACATATCGATGGAGCTGAAAATATTGTCGCTGATACCCTCTCGTGCATAGAAGCAATATCTTCTACAGTAGAATATCAAAAACTCGCTGCGTCACAAGAAAAGGATGAAGAACTTCAAGACTTGCTGAAAGAAAATACTTCGTCTCTCAATCTCAAACAAGTTTTGATTCCTGGAACATCAATACTTTTATGTTGTGATACATCTACAGGTAAGCCACGACCTTTTGCAACTAAATCTTACCGTCGTCAGATTTTCGATCAACTGCACAACCTGAGCCATCCAGGAGTCAAAGCATCTACTAGATTAATTGGCGATCACTTCATCTGACCTTCAATGCGAAAGGATTGTCGTATTTGGACTCACTCTCGTGTATCTTGCCAACGCTCTAAGATCTCTCGCCATGTTAAATCATCTTTAGGAGAGTTTGCAACTCCATCTAAACAATTTTAGCACGTGCACGCTGATATCATCGGACCACTACATCCAGTGAACTCCTTTCGATACTGCTTAACTGTCACGGATCGCTTCACGCATTGGTCTAAAGTATGCCCTCTCCAATCTATCACTGCTGAATCTGTCTCCTTAGCCTTAGACTTCCTGGAGAGCTGCTCATACAATCAACTAAAAACAAAGCAATTGAAGATCCAACGAATACCGGCTTTGAAAGTACATTTCACCTTTACGACCAACTCCTGCATCAAGACATACACTTTAAAAATCAATGGTCAACAACAAAAAGTAACAACTGATCGCATGAAACCAGCATATATTTTACAAGAAGATACAAGCTCAACAACAACTACCTTACCATCTATTTCTAATCCACGTGATTCTGCTTCAACAAAAACAACAACAACAACAGGACGACATGTTAAACTACCAGATCGTTTTCAACCCTGAATTTGTCATATATTTTCTTACTTGCGATATGCATAGGTACTATAGGGAAAATTCTGCATTTGGAAAAAAAAACGAACTCGAAGACGAATAAAGTGGCTCCGACAATTACGTCTGTCTGTCTGTATGTCCGTATGTCTGTATGTCTGTATGTCTGTATGTCTGTATATCTGTACTTCGATCTAGACTCTAGAGCCTTAGCCACTGGAGCTATTTTCTTCAAACTCGGTACTTAAGGGTCTTCGATGATTTCCTAGAGGAGAAATTGAAATTTTTTCTTAGCTCTAAAACTAACAGTACCCCCCATACATCCGTAATGCAAAATCTTATTTATCTCGAAGATAGCTCTAACGATTTTGATGAAAAAAAATTAGGTGTGATATTATAGACATGGACTACATTTCGGTAAAAAAAAAAATTTGGGGGAAATGATATTAACGGTACCTGTCATAGAACCGTTTTTTGATTTTTTGACTTTCTCATCAACGGCTCTAACGATTTTAACCAAAAATTTTCAGCAGTAGCCCCCTTAAATCTAAAATAATAATGTATATAAAAATATTCAAAACATTTTTTTTTTGGGGATTTTTGAAAAAAAAAATTCCAAGTTTTTTTGGAAAATCAATATTTTTAAAACGTGTGAACGATTATTTTTTGAAACTATTTCTAAAATCTATACTACTAAATACTTAAAATTTGGCATCCCAAATTTTGTTCTCGAAAAATTTTAAGGAAATTTGTTATATAAAAAATTACTTTAATATTAAAAGGTTTAATCAAGCGGAAATTCCATACATTTGAACATTTTTATCTCATTAAATCCATGTTTTATATTTATTAAATGTATTTTAAACTCGAAAGTACTTTTACGTAAGAGCAAGTTCGTGCGATCCAGTCGAGCATTTTATTTTTATTATGTAGGGGGATAGTGTGGCGACACCCACAACGTTTAATTTATCATTTCTATCCTAAACTAGAAATTCCTACTTGTTCAATTATCACATACATAGCTAAAATTAATTTAAATAATCATGTTAGCGAAATATTTGCTTTCGTATTATTTGCTTTCTATTATATTGAGTCATATAAAATGTTCTGAATAAACAACATCTTTTATAAATAATAGTATTGGAGTAATTATTTGTTATTCCTTAATAGAATCAACATATACCTTTTTATCTAGTTTGATAGAACAATCAATACAATTATATGACAGGTTATGTTTAACTAAGTGAAATGATGGAGCTAATTCTGCAGCTGTAACATTGTCATTTTCAGATCCTGAACTTGAGGATGAAGAAGGAATACAAAACTTTTCTAAGACACCAGATGATTTTTTTAAATTCTGTTTTAGTTTTATGTTGCTTGGTGTCTTAATATTGTTTTATCTATAAAAAAAAATTAAACATAGCATTATGCCCACTACCAACCTTAAGCTATTTTTTTTTTTTCAATAAAAAGAATTGAACAAAATGGAAATAATAACAGAATCTAGTTTGTTTGTTTCTGAAAGGGATTTAATAAGTTCCAATGGGAAGTTAGAAATATTTTCTTAACAGAAATTTATATGCAAAAAAAGACGAAAAAAAAAATGAGTAAGTTTAAATAAAAAATAGAGTATTTTAGCGTACCCTATCAGACTTATAGATTATAGAGTACGCTTTCATAAAAAAGACTACAATACTCTATTTTAAAGTACGGTTTACAACCCTAATAGACATGGACGAAACGTCGTAAGCAAACAAAAAAAACTTGTTTCATTTATTGACCTAAGGCCCAAAAACAAAGACATACTTATTCTTTTACTTTAATTTAATAATAAATATACAATATGGAGACAAAATCACAAACATAGAAAAGCAAATATCCTATCTTCCCTGGTACTACAAATATAAATTGTATAGAGTATAGCTATACTTACTTTATTTAAATTCTAGGGTTTAGAGATAATCGGCTGAGCAGGAATATGCTTTTGTACGAAGCAAGAAAAAGACTGGTGGTTCGAGAAATGTCAACGTTTCGGGACTGTTTATGGAAAAGTTATTTAAATTGACAAACACAAGTTTTAAGGACTCAGTGCGAAATTTTTTAATAAAATTAGCCACTAAATCACTAAATAGAATAATAGCTGTGTTTAATTTTCCCCCAGATCTGATCCAGATTGGATCTTCATTCAAAATTACAGTTTTGTTTGTATTTGTTGTTTTACATGTTATTTTGAAAACAAAATCCAATCCGGATCAGATCTTGGGGAAAATAAAACACAGCTAATATATAGCAAATCAGAATTAAGTAATAATTATTATATAATGATAATAACAATTATTATTTTCTAGATTCTTTTTCTTTCTTTAATATTCAAAGCAAAGTGTTACCTACGGGAACTTAACGGAAGACAATATTATTGCAGTTTTAATCGGTTTTTTCCGTCTATGCAGCATTAAATCTAATGAAGACTAAGTAATTCAATTTATAAGTGTATGTATGTCCAATTTTAAAACATCAGAGACTAGAAGAAAAAATTTCCCCTTCGATGTTGGAAATAATATAAATTTTAAATGACTTAGACCGGCCGAAACTCGTCAATTATTTAAAGAACATCTCTAAATTTAGAGTGCTGTCCATGACAAAATATGTTTAATATAATTTGAGTAGCTATCTACATAAAAAACAAAATTTAAACTGCATGTTAAATTACTAAATTATAAGATATTTGGTTATAGAGGGCGGTTACATTATGTTGATTTTGAATAAAACACAAATTATTTAGGAAATTATTGTCATTTCTTTTTATTATGATAACATGGTATGGTTCAATTATTTATGGAACAAAATATCGGCCAAATGGCCGTCGCGACCTCGGCGGCACACCTCCATCCGATGGTCCAAATTTTCGATGACGCTGAGGCATAATTGAGGTTCTATGCCGTTAATGTGCCGAATTATCTCATCCTTTAGCTCTTGAATTGTTGCTGGCTTATCGACGTACACCTTTTCTTTCAAATAACCCTAAAGAAAGAAGTCCAACGGTGTCAAATCACATGATCTTGGGGGCCAATTGACATCGCCACCACGTGAGATAACACGGCCATTGAATTTGTTGCGCAAAAGAGACATTGTTTCGTTAACTGTGTGGCAAGTGGCACCGTCCTGTTGAAACCACATATCGTCCACATCCATATCTTCCATTTTGGACCATAAAAAGTTCGTTATCATCTCACGATAGCGAACACCATTCACAGTAACTGCCTGACCGGCCTCATTTAGAAAAAAAAATGACCGCCAGCCCATAAACCGCACCAAACAGTCACTCTTTGTGGGCGCATTTGTTTTTCGACAATCACTCTTGGATTATCATTCGCCCAAATGCGGCAATTCTGCTGGTTGACGAATCCAGTGAGGTGAAAATGTGCCTCATGATTTTCGTCGAAAATTGATCATTCACTGTTTCCATTTCTTGCCTCCATTCTGACCATTGACGACGCTTTAAATGGTGAAGAGGCTTTAGTTCTTGAGTCAATTGCACCTTGTAAGCGTGTAAATGCAAGTCTTTATGCAAAATGTTCATCAACGACGAGCGTGAGAGGTAGACGTTGAGGTGGACGGCTCTTCAGCCACACAATCGCGAACAGCAGCAATATTTTCTGCAGCACGAGCTGTACGAGCATTCACTGGTGTTTTCACATCTCCTACAGACCCGGTTTGCTCAAATTTTTGCACGATTTTTCTAATTGTACGCATAATTGGAAGATTAAATTGACCGAAAAAATCACGAAGTGCACGATATGCATTTTGATTTGAACGCCCATTTTCATAATAAGCCTGAATAACTTTAACGCGTTGCTGGATTGTGTAGCTTTCCATGGTTCAAATTGAGTTAGTCTGAAATTGAGAAATGTCAAATGAAATGCAGAAAAAAACTTGACGTTTAGGTGTGGTTCGCATTCAACCCTTTACTAAAGATAGATACTCGTAGATGAATACATTTTATTATTTGAAAAAAAAAAAGTTTACAATATTTTAAAGTCATTTGTGAAAATCATATATTTTAACATTTATAAATTTGAAGGAAAATAATTACAATAACCTTCATTTGAATTTTGCTATCACAGACAATGATATTTAAATTATGTACTTTGCATTATGAGAGTATAAGTATTTAGTAGTTAGCATGAAATTGATCAAACTTGGACTTACATTGACCAAGCTTAGTAATCGCCTCCATCGTAAGAGAAGCCAGTTCTTCAGAGAGTACTCAATCGCACGTCTGTCACGGACACTAGGGCGACTATGATTGTTTCATTAAAATAAAAGATTAACATTGAAGTTGTTAGCCGAGTGACGGAATAGCCGTACATATATATGAAATTGGTAATAAATGAATTGGATACTTTCTTACAGCTATAGCTTTAGGGATAATATTTTGAGCTGGTTTTCGTCATATCTTCAGAACCGGAAGTTCGTGCTAATGGTTTTATTTGAAAAGCCCATGTATGCCGTTATGTATGAAATATGACATCGTTTAAATGTCCCTACCGACTTTTTAAGGTAACAATGTTGCGAATGGTCAAATTTTTAGTGATTCTTCCGCATAGATCCCAATAAATTTTTTACCCTTAAGTGCATCGGTCGATCATGGTTTATTCGTACAGACAAGGGGTCAAATTTAATTCACGTCAGATCTGCGAGAGATAACATTACCCTCAAATAGTTCATGCAGAATTTCAATCGTTGCATCCGCTGTCTGACACTTAAGCTAAGTGTACACGATTGGTAGATCTTACAATATTGTCAGATCTGTCAGTGAAAAACATGCTTACAATGTCTTACAACCGAGTAGTCTTACAATTAATTGTCAGAAAATTTGTCTGACAATTAATTGTTAGATCATTGTCTGACAATTAATTGTAAGAAATCTGACAATCATGTAATCTTCCAATTAATTGTCAGAAAATGTATCTGACAATTAATTGTAAGATGGTAAATTGTAAGGTATTTGATAATCGTGTACACACACAATTTATTGTCAGGCCTGCCAATTTTTATCATTGTCTGACGTTTCTGACAATGAAGAAATTGTAGGATGTTCGTTTTTTAGCATCATACAATTTTTTCATTGTCAGACAATTTGCAGCCAACGTTCAATTGTCAGTATCCATAACCAACAAAAACTGACAATTAATTGTGTGTGTACACGGTTGGTAGAAAATCTCCCAATCCCTTACAATTAATTGGTAGGTATTAAGCTGGCTATCTGAAAATGAATTGTCAGCCAACTTCTGACAATTAATTGTAAGAGATTGGTGGATTTTGTACCAACCGTGTACACACACAACTTATTTGTCAGCTCATTGGTAGATAATTGTCAGGCATTGTAAGATCTTACAATATTGTAAGATCTACCAATCGTGTACACTTAGCTTTAGTATCTTCCTGATGGAACCACATGCTTTAGGCTCAGGTCACAACGTGAAACTCACCAAGTTGAAGTGTGCGAAAGGCCGAGTTCTTGTGGGCGGTCAGGAATCGACTGCCTCGAATTCTGCTGAATGCTTTAATGAACCGTGCTGATGTACTCGCCCGATTTTGCGTTCCTTTGACGTCCGAATGTTGCGTGAATGATTTATTGAACGGGCCGTCTCAAATTTGGCCGCCAAACGTTGAAGAGTCCATTGTGAAAATAAAGTTTAATCATTTGGATGTGCTGTTTAATCGTGCAACTTTCATTGGTTATTTGGCATCAGTAAATGAATAATAAACAAAAAAGTTAACAGATGTTACCAACACAATATGTCTGTCCCGCGGCAGTTGAAAAACCATTTAATTTTGGGCTATCCACAACAGGCTCTGCTCCGTCTTCTGTGAGGACGTCTTGAATACAAAAAAGCCCCCTATCTCCAGTTCTATGGCCGAAGTGCTTGATTAACAGAACCACCATTCTATCGTAAACCGAACTGAGTATCCGGAGTACTCGGAAGAAGAATTGTCTAGCGGATATTCGCTGGATTGGATTTCAGAAGAATGTGTCTTTAATGTCATTTTCTGAAGCTGTAGACACAAGAAATCGTTTTGATAATTCATTGTTGTTTTGGAGAGGATGGTCTATCTGTAGCCAGAATAAAGATGGCATCTTCTAAGATTTTGTATTATTTTTTTTTTTTTCAATTTAATTGTTTTATATTTGACATTCAAATCACACACCATGAGGTACTAGTTCACTTTTAATTCGATTCTTAGCATTTGAAACATTTTTTAAACTCTGTAATAAAATCAGTCGCATTTAGAGCCTAGGCGTGAATGCCTTTTGGATCAGGCTGTAGATTGATCCGTCTCTCTGCCAACATTTGTGTGAGGCTGCGTTGGTTGACGTTTCTTTTTTTCTTTGAATTCCTCAATTTTCGAACATCCCCGACAATTATCCCGTCCTTTCGGGAAAGTGCACATACGAGTTTGTATAATCTTGGTTATGTCTTCGACCCGTTGCTCCTACATATGTTGTAGATCTCACCACACTTGGTGTAGCGTGACTGCATTTCGCAGTTCAATAGTTCAATGAAGACTGGTCAAATCCTTGTGGGCATGAATTGCTACCAAGTAGTTGAGGACGGATACACTCCTCAGTCTGTCCAATTTTCTGTTGGGCGTGGGATGACAAGGAGGAATGAAGCTAATTTAAGAGCGCTTGCGGAATAAATGACATCCAGTTAGTCCGTTTGGAATTTGTCTTCTTCAGGAATGAAGAATTTTATTCTGTTCCATTGTAGAGCAGTGAATATCACGTTTGTCAAAGTTTCCTATTTTCGTGACCTTTTTTTTAAATTAATTCAATAGAGCTGCAACATTTGGGGTGTGTTTTTTATTATCTTTTAAAATTTCAAATTATTAATATGTAATGTTATTTTAATTTTTAAACATATATATTACTTATTAATAATAAAAAAATAGGCCTAAGGAAGGGTGTACACCCGAAACGTTGCAGCTCTATTTCAAATCAATATTGAATATTGACCTTAAAGTATGTAATTGGGGGTCACCGCTAAATTTAATCACCGAAAATAAAAGACGTCCTATACCGGCGCTCGTATGATACAAACTGCTCAAAACTTTATGCTTTTCGTGTCTTCTTCTTTCTTAAAACTAAGGGGATTTATACATGTCGTGGTTTATTACTTGCTATATGTGAAAGTTTCGCTGGCTTCTATTATATGAAGAGTAGTATAAACGTCACAATGAGAATAGAACTCGCCAACTTTTAAGGTAACTTGCTAAAATTCCGTAGCACGTTTTTTTTACACAACAGTCCATTGAATTAGAGTCATGTAAAAATTTTGAGTACTTATTTGGGCAAAAAAGTGATATTTTCTTTAAAACTAATGCAGATGTGTTTAAATTTTTGAATGCAATTGTTAGCAGGGTTATTTAAAGTTCCATAACAACAACAAAAATTGAGAAAAGTTGATATTTGTAATCACGGCGCTTGAAAGACTGTCACAGGGTGACCATTTTTTCATTTTTTTTTTCGAATGCCTATAACTCACAAAATACATGGCTACGATTTTTTTAAATTATTTTTCTGATAACTGTCACCACCTACCCTATCACTCGTTTTCGTTTCGAGGTTGAATTTTGGGACACCCTGTATACTTATTATTGCGAACATGAAGTATATTCATGCGATCATTTCTCAAAATAATATAGGTATCTTCATCTTATGAAGATATGATTCTGATAATATCCCTACCGTAACATTACCTTTATCTGCTAGAACTATGTAAATTTCATGTCTTTTGAGCGATTTTCGTATATCAAAAAATATTGTATTCAAGTATTTGTCAAATGGAGGAGTTGAAGTTGATTTTAGATAGTTTTGTAACATTTGTGTGAAACACGTTCGTGCAGATTCATGTTCAACCTGTTCTTTAGTTTTAATTATCTCGTCTTCATGTTATCATTTTAAAAAGTGCGACCCACACTGATAACTTCCCATTTGTGGTCTTGAAAACTTTATATTTAGTTTTTTTCAAATAACCAAATTTTCAGCAAAACAAACTATAGCTGTAAAATTCTAACAAACATTATTTTAAGATTGAAAAGCATTTTAAGCAGTAGATGGAAGATCGAAGTATATGGTTTCATAGTGTAATTGTTGTTGCGGTTTTTCCGGATTGAAAGGCTGTGATCTGCACTGGATATACAATGGGTCTTGTGAATAAAAAAAAAGTTAAAGCTTTTTTTGGAGGAAGCTAAAGCCAACTAGTCATAGCTCTTACTAGCAGCTAAAGCTAGACAGTACTAGCTTAAGCTTTGTTTTATGTGAATAAAAAAATGATAACGCTAAATAGCTTATGCTGGAAAATTCTAGCTTAAGCTTCGTAATTTACGGTGTTCGTTTTTTTATTCACATGTTTCGGCTAATTAGCTTTAGCTAAAACTGGTACATGTATGACCGAAAGGAAAGTTTTTTTGCCTCAATTTGTTATCTGTTCTACAGGGCAAGTATTGGTTTCGGCTAAGAAATGTTTTTAACATTTCATATGTCAGTTTCTGGGTCTATACGTTCACAGTCCTATTTTTTTAGATATTCCCTTATGTTTAATTAACAACTCGCACAAGTTAATACTGAAAATAAGACCTAGTCAAAGCTTTCTAGACAGGTCGAAAAAATCTTGAAATTTTTGTAGCTTTAACTATAATATTCTAGCTTAAGCTATTTTTATTCACACAAATTGAAGCTTAAGCTAGGAAAACAAGCTAAAACTAAATGAATTTAGCTTTGGCTATTTTTAAATAGCTATTACTAGAAAACATCTTTAACTAGCTAGCTTAAGCTTATTTTTATTCACTAAAAATCAAGCTTTTACTTAAAAATCCAAGTTTCAGCTTTAGCTTTTTTTTTATTCACAAGGCCCAATGACTCCTGTTTTAAAAATCGATGATGCTTGTGGCATACTTTGATATTAGGAAATTTGCTTTGTTTTGTTGATGATGAGGATACTTAGTCGCTCATTTTATGTTTTTTTTACAGAAAATGTGTTAAACTAATTTTAAACTTTTCTATTTAAAATGTTAAATTTCTTGTAATAATTACGAAGGTTGGTAGGTACAAATTATATACTGAATTATAGATTTCCGTGTTTTTTAATATATCTGTGTTCCTACACCTAATAAAACCTAATAAAACCTTGAGTAGAATTTTACATCTTTTTCATGCACAAAAAGATAAAAACATATTGTGACGTTTTTTTCAATTTTACCATAGCTATTAATGGAATTTGAATATGTGGGACTTGGGTACAACTGAATAACCTTATTCATATACGTATGTACAGTACATACATTCCTCTAAAAACTAAGTTGATAATAAAATCATAAAATTATGTATTATATTATAGAAATTACTTTATTATTTCGGTTCCAAACATTTTAATTGAAAAAATTTAAAAACGAAGTATTCAAATATAAAAGATATGGTTTGGTTATTGATGGAAGGGTACTTACAAAATATAGAGCCGCTCTAAAACTAGATATACATATGTCAAATATAAACCATTTGTTAGAAATTGTATTATATGTATAAAATTAAATAATGGCAAAGTCAATATCATTGCTCGTTCTCAAGATATTCTAGTCGAAAAACAAATATTACCACTTTTTGGTAGATTTTTTTTATATTTTTGTTAAAACTGTAGATTCGATACTTGTCAAAATTTAACCATATGTTAATAATTGTATTATGTCGATACCTTCCCGTAAGAATGTACTAAGCGACACTTTTTTCGAAAATGACTTTTTGATGAGGAAATATACTATATGTTAAGGGCCACGTTTTGGCCTGGGTTTCGCCAACCTATTATGCATGAAAAGGAAACTAGAGTACAAATAAAAAAATTTATCAACTGCCATGTTTTCTCATTAAAATAATGTTGCCCCCTGAAATTTGTATTATCCGCCAAAAAAAATTATGCTAAGCGACATTAATAAAGATCTCATTGTCGTGAGCAACAAAAAATTTTCTTAGATGTCACTTAGTTTAACCAAAATTGTCTCTTAGCACACTATGATTCAACTAGAACTTTCTTCGTTTTTTTCTTTTCCTGAACAATTTTAGAAATGTCGCTTAGTATACATTCTTACGGGAAGGTATCGATGTATAAAACAACATACTTTAGAAGGCACTATCGGTGTTCATTCCCAAGAAATTCCACTTGAAATACAATTTTAACTAGTTTTCACTAGAATTTTTAATAGTTTTTTTATTTAAAAAAAAACTATTGATTCAATATTTGTCAACATTTTACCAAATGTACAAAATTATACTATGTATAAAATAAACTAAATTAGAAGTCAATATCACTACTAGTTCTCGAGAAATTTGAGTCGAAAAACAATTTTTACCAATTTTCAATAGAATTCTATATAGTTTCTTATTTTTTGTAAAAAAACTGTAAACTGATTTTTTTTGAAATTTTCACCAGTTGTCAAACACACTAATTTTCGTAAAATAAAATTATTTTGAGTTTCAAATTGTTTTCCGTTCTTAGAATATCTGGGTTATGAAATTTTTTTTTCAGTTTTTTTTATTTAAAAAAATAACGGTATGTTCATTTTTCTCCAAATTCATATCAAATCTGTATGACCTTATAACGAGTACATTAAATTTTATTTGAAATCAATAGCATTATTTTTTCGTGAGATATTTAAAACTAACCAAAATTTTTACTTTTTTTTTAAACCGTTATAGTGAAAAAACTACTCACTGAATTTCAATAAACGCCCTTTCAGCCTCTTTCGAAGTTATTATCTATTAAACAAAATTTATTTGAAGTCGATATCTTTACTCGTTCTTGAGATATCGACGACGAAAAATGGTACCAGAACGTACGGACGTACGAACGAACAAACGTACGAACGTACGAACGTACGCACACACACACACACACAGACATCTCTCTAAAAATGATTGATATAGCCTCTAGTGACCTTGAAACGTCGAGAAATGTCAAAAATTCCAATTTGGCAAATCGGACCGATTACAATAACTCCCTATGGGAAGTTAAAAATAATAATAATCAATAAATTGTAAAGAAATGCATTTCCCCTCGAATGTTTCGTTCAAATTCTGGTAAGCCTCCTTATCTTTACGTCTTAAACAAAGCTCTGGCTTCCAATTCAAGATTTTCTTACCAAACAGGCTTTTCATAGAATTATATTATTCCACGCCTTTACAAATGATTTGGTAAAGTGCCTTTTATTTTGTGTCCAATTTGACCACTACAAATACTCAACTAAAAAAAGGTATTTGAACATTCATGCTTCTGGCATAAGGCAACGATGTTTTGTATTTTATATGGATTTGTAGACAGATTAATAGATGCTTTATTAGTATTAACTAATTATTTATCGCATTTTTTACAGTCGACTAAAATTGAACCATTTTTTTTTACAGAATTAACTACGTTGAAAAATATAAAACAGCGAAGAAAAATCCTATTTTATGTGAACTGCCCACTATTATGGGCATATCGGAGGAATTCAAACTGGAAGACTTACCAAAAGAATCCAAACTAGCTCATCAGGAAAAAAGTCCTGACAATTCGATAACATTTTTATCAACTACAGCAAGTGGTGGTACAAATAGTCCAATTTCCGATCCAAATAGTGACGGCGAACTTGATGAGTACGCACCAAAAAGAAAACAACGTCGTTATCGCACCACATTTACTAGTTTCCAGTTGGAAGAACTGGAAAAATCATTTTCGAGAACTCACTATCCAGATGTGTTTACAAGGTAAGTTGAAATTATCTTATTAACATTATCCTGATCATAGTTTTGAGAACAATTTTCCCATCTCTAAAGTGGATCAACTTCAACATTTACAAGGGAATTTATTATTTAGCCATTTTTATTCTTATTATAACTGTAATTCATAGGACACATACAACAGATACCTATGCCAGTTAAGAGTGTGTATAATTGCACACTATTCTCAATCTTATGTATCAAAGGGCACGGTAGTGCCCAGCCAAGTTCTGGCACTACACCCTTTTTACAGGAACAAACTCAGGCGACGCCAAGTTCTTACTTCATGAAGGTTTCATACCGAATATTTAAAGTAGAATAATATTGAAACAGCTACAATGTAATAGAGAAATTTTATTATTTAATGATTACTGACTAAAATTTGACGGGCTTACTTGGCAAGTTTTTTTTTTTTATGCCCAAATTTGAAAGGTTTTAAAAACTTGACAAGTGAACCCATCAAATTTTAGTCAGTAATCATTAAATAATAAAATTTCTCTATTACATTGTAGCTGTTTCAATATTATTCTACTTTAAATATTCGGTATTAAACCTTCATGAAGTAAGAACTTGGCGTACTTTTAGATCTCAGTACTTTTCACGGCTGACTTGTTACACAAAGGTTTTTGTATAGAAGAACTTGGCTCTTTTTTTACCATTTATGTTTTTGGTCTGATATAAGTTAACACGACACTACATAAATTCCAAACAGTGTGCAAATGATTTATGATCATTATGATCACACTGTTTTCGCTGACGCTGCGCCGGAGCAGAGACTGCACATTCCATCACGTAGCAGAGACTGCAACTCTAAACCACCTGTGGGAACATCAGCCGCATATGCAGGGCAGATAGACAAAATAAATTAAGGACATTGAATTGTAATTTAGTTTTAAGTTGGATTTACAATAAAGAGGTTCAGCCTCAAAAAAATATTTTTTTAGAAACTTTAATTTTAATAAGTTTAATTGGCGCCCGAGCAGGGACCCGACGTAAAAAATAAAAATTGAAAAAGTAAAGTGTGTCCTCAAGTAGATAGTTCCTCCGGCGATCATCTGTGCGTTCTGTAACTTTACATAATTCTTGAAAATACGCGTTCGGGTTTCATCAAAGAAAATTATCGAATAACCAACCAGCGTGGGCGATGGCCTTTCTTATCTGGACTATTTTAACGTAAGAATTTATTGAATAAGTGAAAAAATCCAAGTATAGTGAGAAAATTTAAAAAAGAAAATTTTTAGTAAGAAAATATTAAGTGAATTTTATGAAAATCAAGAAAATAAGAAAAATTAAGAATTTAGAATTTAATTAAAATACATTTTAATGGTTAAAAAAGTGATTAAACAAAGATAAATAATAATAGGAATAAGCATTCATAAACAAATTAAGTTAAAGAAATTAAGCACAAGAACCATATGAAAAATATATAAAAATAATATTGGTTAATATAAAAATTATTTAAACCAAAGAATGTTTTAGAAAAATAAATAAACAAACATAACAAAGAATAGGAATCATTTACATAAAGAATACATTTTTTTTTTGAATTAAACAATAAAATTTGCCAAAAGGATAAGATAAAAAAATACATAAAATTGTTCATAAAATTAAACAAATATAATTACAAAAATCTATTCCTTATTTTAAAATAAACTAAATACAGATATTTACCTATCATTATTCAAAACCAAAATATGCAAAGATCACTTAGATCAAATGCTAATCAGGATCAAGGTCCGCGGGATTCGGGTGCTCCTCTTCCTCAACGCCTTTCTAATGTTTTCCAACAACATCCCGAAATTGATCTTACCAATCCATCACACCTTTCAGACCAATTTCAACAGCCTTAAACAACCGTCAAATTCGAATCTCTAATTTCTTCTATGATCCGCCGAGTTTTCAAAGAACAAGCCCGGAATTTAGTGCAAGATGCACTTAACCCACATGCCGATCTTTATCAAGATATCGATGAAACAATTTCGCCTGAATACAGGAACGAATTATCCGATCTGGACAAAATACCAGACATTGTCCGAAATCTTAGGACATTTTTCGGAGATCCTGGAGAATTTAATTCATGGAAGAAAAGTGTTGAGAGAGTGCTCAACCTCTATGAACCCATCAGTGGTACACTAAAGTATTATGTTAGAAACAAGATTATCGGTAACGCGGATATAGCATTGGAGTCCTACAACACTCCCTTAAATTGGAAAAATATGTATATCAAGATGTCTCGTCATGCACTACGCTGATAATCGAGACATCAGTACTCTCGAATATAAAATGTCCCTTCTGATACAGGGAGGTAAAACAGTGCAAGAGTATTGCCAAATAGTATTCTCCCACCTATCGCTTATACTTGACAGATTATCCTGCATGGATGTCAGCCCAGAATCTATGAGCCTCTTAAAGCAAACATAGTGCGACAAGGCCTTAGATATATTCATAAGGGGACTAAGGGGAGATTTTCCAAAATTACTCGCTATAAAAGAGCCTCTCGACCTTCCGCAAGCTCTTTATTTCTATTTGAAATTGGAGAACCAACATTTTCGAGCAAGTCACGCTCATCAACATCAATCCAACATGAAAAGAATTCAAAATCCTCATCCTCATCCAATCCGAAATAGCCAACAATTCCGTTCTCAATATAGCCAAAAACTTATACAAGCACCGCGCTTTACGTATCCACATCCTGGATACAGTTTTAACAATCCAAACATGCAAATAAAAACTGAACCAAATGAATCCTCCCAACCCAAACCATCTCAGAGTCAAAACCAACCTTTTCAACCCAGACCATTTCAGGGTCAAAAACAAACTTTTCAACCAAAACCATCTCAGGGTCAAAAAAAACCTTTCCCAGCAAGACCATATCAGGGACCACATCAAACATCCTATAACCGTAACACCCAATACAAACCTCCATACATACAACAACATAATTACTATACGGAACAAATAACCACTCAACCTGACGATAAGCAATCGATAGAAAATACGCTAGAAACCTACAATAATGCAATAGAACAAGCAAATGCAGATTATGACCAAACCCTTGACGAATATACAGGGTGATTTGCATAACGAGTGACAAAAAGCTAGGGCGTGTAGGTTGGACTTAGACAAGAAAAAAAATCGTATGGGAGGGGGGGGGGTCTATTTCCCCCCGTTTAGGCGGGAGGGGCAATTTAAGAAAAAAATCACTTAAAACAGAAAAAAAAATTATTAAAAAATAACAGTGATACCTACAGAGTAATGCTATAGCATTTTAAAAAGCCAGAAATACATTCTTTAATTTTGTTTTTAAATAAAGTTGTTCGAGTGAATAGTTTTTGAAAAATTAATTTTCAAAATCAAAATTTAAAACAAAAAATGAAAATTTTGTTTTTAAACAATTTTTTTTCAAAATTTTACGTAGTTAAGTATTATTTTTTTATTCAATATTCAATGCTCTTATTAATTTTTGATCAAACACAAAAAACCGGATGTCAAAATGTTTTGCAGTTTTTGAGAAAATCAAAAATAACAAAAACTACTTTTGTTCTAAGAAAAGACTTTTATTTTAGTTTTTACGTTTTTGGATTCTTAGGTGAATTTACGGTTGAAAGGATTAACTTTCTTTTTACTATTTTTTTAATTATCGTCTTATAAGCATACAATAATGTGACAAAGTACTGGATTAACCGTTTTTCACACATTTTTTCATTGAGAACACCTGCGTGAGAGCATTAGGTAGTTTAAAATTGAGCTGCCACTTTTTTATTACGGTGGGGTCGGCTTGGCGACGCGACCTGTTTTGTTGTACAAATTATTTCTAATTTGAATGTCAAGTCGTCAACATATCACGATGTCAAATTACTCTCGTGCCGAATTAACGGATATGCATTACTGCTACGGTATGGCCCATGGTCGAAGTCGTGAAGCGCAAAGACTCTACGCTGAAATGTACCCCAATAGGAGGTGTCGCAGTCATACGATATTTTCAAGAATCCATCAACGTCTTCGAGAACACGGAGTACTGGAGCACCGAGGGAGAGAAAGTTCATCTTCTGCATCAGTACACATAGAGGAAAGAATTTTGGATATGGTCCGACGTAATCCCTCCCTTAGCACAAGGAGAATAGCTACTATGCTTCAGTTGTCCCAAACTAGAGTATGGGCAGTGCTTCATACCGAGCATTTACACCCGTACCACACTACACCAGTTCAGGAGCTAACCGCAAACGACAAGTTACTGAGAGCTGCATTTTGTCGAACATTATTGCTAAGAGATGAAACTGAACATAATTACTTTGGAAGGATATTCTGGACGGATGAAGCTCATTTTACCAGAGATGGAGTAACAAATTTCCACAATTTACATCACTGGAGTAACAAAAGTAGTTTTTGTTATTTTTGACTTTCTCAAAAACTACAAAACATTTTGACATCCAGTTTTTTGTGTTTGATCAAGAATTAATAAGATCATTGAATATTGAATAAAAAAATAATACTTAATTACGTAAAATTTTGAAAAAAATTGTTTAAAAACAAAATTTTCATTTTTTTTTTAAATTTTGATTTTGAAAATTAATTTTTCAAAAACTATTCACTCGAACAACTTTATTTAAAGAAAAAATTAAAGAATGTATTTCTGGCTTTTCAAAACGCTATAGCATTACTCTGTAGGTATCACTGTTATTTTTTAATATTTTTTTCTGTTTTAAGTGATTTTTTTCTTTAATTGCCCCTCCCGCCTAAACGGTGGAAAATAGACCCCCCCCTCCCTTACGATTTTTTTTTGATAACGTTACCATGCCAGATCGATACCCTATTCCCAATATCAATGATGTCCTTTCTCAATTAGGGAAAAATAAATGGTTTACTGTACTAGACCTGAAAAGCGGTTTTCAACAAATTCCTCTTAAGGATCTTGACATCGAGAAAACCGCATTTTCAATAAATAATGCTAAATATGAATTTACGAGGCTTCCATTCGGCCTTAAAAACGCCCCTTCGATCTTCCAAAGGGCGTTAGATGACATTCTCCGTCAAAAATAAATCCGACCATTTACAACATTTTAAAACAGTTTTCCAAATACTAAGCCAAGCAAACATTAAAGTTCAACTTGATAAGTGCGACTTTTTCAAGCAAGAAGTCGAATTTCTCGGATTTATTGTGTCTGACAGCGGGGTTCGAACAAATCCTGCTAAAGTGTCCGCCATTCTTAACTTCCCTTGTCCCAAAAATATCAAAGAGCTTCGCTCATTTCTTGGTTTATCAGGTTATTACCGACGGTTTGTGCGAGATTATGCCAAACTGGCAAAACCTCTTACAACCCTTTTAAGAGGGGAGGATGGACGCTTATCAAAAAACGCATCCCAGAAAAAAATCATAAGCTTAAACGAAGCAGCATTGGACGCATTCAACAAAATTAAAAATATACTCGTGTCCGATAACATTATCTTACATTACCCAGACTTCAACAAACATTTCGAATTAACAACCGACGCGTCAGATTTTGCAATCGGCGCAGTATTGTCTCAAGAATCAAAACCCATTATGTTCATTTCAAGAACACTTAATAAAGCAGAAGAGCACTACGTCGCTAACGAAAAAGAAATGCTGGCGATAATATGGGCTCTAGACTCATGAAGAAATTACCTCTACGGTTCTGCCAAGTTTAAAATTTACACAGATCATCAGCCACTAACATTCGCTCTCAGCAATAAAAATAATAATGGGAAAATGAAGCGTTGGAAGGCTATCCTTGAGGAATACAATTATGAGATGCACTACAAACCAGGCAAAGCCAATGTGGTTGCAGATGCACTCTCAAGAATACCTTACGACACGAATGTAAATACTTTGACCTCCACGTTACACAATAACGAAAGTATTCCTGATGATATTATACCGAGTGTAGAAGTGCCTATCAATGTCTACAAAAACCAAATATTTCTAGATATCGGTGAAACATCAAGCCACAAATTTAAAATTGTTTTCCCCATATACCATCGCCACCTAATTATAGAACCACATTATAATACTGAAATTATTTTGCAAGTCCTTAAAAAATCCTCAATCCAAGCGTAATAAATTGTATAAAAACTGAAGAAACAGTTAAAGCCCTCATACAAAATTTTTTAAAATACATTTCAATAAATATAAAATCAAATTTACACAGCTTTTTGTAGAAGACATAATTCAAGAAGAAAAAAAGGAAGCCATAATTATACAAACACACGAACGCGCTCATAGGAATGCCGTAGAAAATCGTCTACAAATTCTTGAGAAATACTACTTTCCTTCTATGATAAGCAAGATTCATAGAATTACAAAATTATGCTCTATTTGTAAGAAAAACAAATACGAAAGGCACCCCAGCCAGCCAAAGTTAGGCGAAACACCAATCCCAACCTTTCCAGGACATACAATCCACATAGATATATTTCATACCGAAAAGAAATTAGCCTTAACTGAACTTGATAGATTTACTAAATACGCACAAGTCAGAATTATTAAGAGTAGAGCAATAGAAGACGTAAGGAAACCCCTGCGTGAAATTCTTTTCTTTTTTGGCGTCCCTAAAGTCGTCGTTTTAGATAACGAACCTGCACTAAATGCACCAACAATCCAATTCATGATTAAGGACGAGCTATATATTGATTACTTTCAAAGTACCCCCCTATCATAGCGAAGCGAACGGCCAAGTAGAGAGGTTCCACTCTACACTTACCGAAATCATGAGGTGTATCAAGGGAAATGGCACCGAGAGAAATTTCGAAGAACTTTTAGAAAGGTCCGTCAATGAATATAACCATAGCATTCATTCGACAACCGGGAAAAAACCGGTTGACCTATTTTTCGGTCGAAATGTTACATTTACAGCAGATGATTATGAAAAAACCCGAAAGTCAAACCTTTTAAAATTACAAGAAAAACAAAAAAGGATTTAAAGTACCACTATAAGAAAAAATATAAACCAAAAAAATATTCAAGAGTTCAATTAATTTTTGTAAAAATAAATAAAAGATTAGGTACCAAACTTTCAAATAGATTCAAACAGGAAATAGTAAAGGAAGATAGAAACACTACCGTGTAGAATAATCTATAAATCCCATATCAGAAATTAACTTATTATATAATTTTTACAGGATTTGAATTGAAAATAGGGTAATGACTGAAACACAAATACTGGACTATACTTACAGCCAACTAATTACCATAGAAACCGGAACGGCCAGAGTTCAGACGGGAACATTTAAACTTATTCACCTTATTGAGCTTACAGAATATAAAAGAAATATCGAAAACCTAGAAAACATCATCAAAACAGAAGTGGACCAAACTCATCCTCTATTCCCTTTCCTACAATACGAAATAAAAACTATCCATGATCACCTAAACAGACTTTTCCCCAAACAGAAAAAATTTAAAAGATCCATCGATTTTATCGGCAGTACATGGAAGTGGATCGCGGGTAGCCCCGATCATGCAGACTTTGAGTTAATTAAAAACAAAATTAACAATGCATTATCAAATAATAATTACCAAGTAGTTCTAAATAAAATTATTTTTGATAAAATTAACGAGATAACTAACGTAACGAATAAAATTAATAAAAAAGAAGGAGAAAATAATAGAATGTATTTGGAAAATGAAATTGTTCTTAGAATAAAAACAAAACTTGATATAATTAAACAAGAAATTATAAATTTAGAATACGCCATTAATTGGGCGAAAGTTAATATTGTAAACTCCTTCATTTTATCTCAGATTGAAATGAAAATTATTACCGATAATTTAGAGAATGAAAATATACCCTTCATTAACATTGATGAAGCAGCAGAATTCGCTGAAGTAAAAATAGTCTCAAATGGCACTTCAATAATTTATATTTTAGATTTTCCAATAACGCAAATTAAACATGTAAATCCTTAATAATTAAAACTGTAAAAAGAAACAACATAATAAATGATATTAATTTCAACAACATACTAGCATGTAAGAACTCTACATAAGGAATAAGAAACAAATGTAAATCTTTTAATACAATAACAATATGCAAAAATATAGACATAATTGACATATCTGATGACCAGTGTATATCAAACCTCCTAAGAAGTCTACCAGCATATTGCAAGAAAACCAATAGCCATCATGTTCCCCAGGTAGAAGAAGTACTCGAAGACACCTTACTCCTAAATAATTTTATTGGACACATACAAACCGACAACAACATACTTTTCTTAAATGGCACTTTCATCATCCGACATCATAACTCAACAATAACAATACTAAACAAAACCTACATATCCAAGGAAATATCTGGTTCTAACCCATCACCTGCAATAGTTCAACCAGATGCCTCATCATATCTTATCAACGAACATCTATCACTCGAAATGATTAAAGAAATGCAACTAAACAACACGAAGATAATAAAAAGCCTTGAAGAAGACAACACTCGAGGATCAATCATGAGCATTACACTATGAATACTGCTTTTGTTCATACTTTCTTTTATCAACATGCGCAAGTGCAAATCAAAATTTAGAAGTAAAATATAGAGAGGACAAAGTTAAAGATGTAGAGAAAACCGAAGCAGGTCAAAGCCAAAATATATAACCCAAACGCAAAATAGTAAACATCAGCAAAATACCACTCTTTTGAATGAGGACGTTCAAAACTTAAAGGCGGAGGATTTAGCACGACACTATGTACATAAATTCCAAACAGTGTGCAAATGATTTATGATCATTCCCACACTGTTTTCGCTGACGCTGCGTACGTAGCAGAGACTGCAACTCTTAACCACCTGTGGGAACATCAGCCGCATATGCAGGGCAGATAGACAAAATAATTTTAGGACATTGAATTGTAATTTAGTTTTAAGTTGGATTTACAATAAAGAGGTTCATCCTCAAAAAAATATTTTTTTAGAAACTTTAATTTTAATAAGTTTAATTCATACACGAAATGAATGAATAATACGCACTTTGTAAGAGCGGTAGTCATACTCGATGATATTTCATTATCAGTCGCTCTTTTATTTATATCTATAAGCTATCTAATTACATATATTATTATGATCAATTGTGTAAAGTGCAAAATTTTATTATCATCAGATATCTCAATTTGTGATCTGTAGTGCTCTTACTTACATAACTTGTGATAAAATAGAAGATTATGATCTTTTCATAATGTAATAATACAAAAACAGCATCTGCCAATGTGATCAGGGAAATCAAAGTCCATTACGGTTTGTGTAAGCAAATAAAATAACATTGCTAATGTGATAGAAAACTTTTTCTACGATTTAAAAAAAAAAAATTCCCGTCTTATACAAAATAATAACAGTATTAATAAATCATGAAAATAATATCAGACCAAAAGCATAAATGTTAAAAAAGAGCCAAATTCTTCTGTACAAAAGCCTTTGTGTAACAAGTCACCCGTGAAAAGTACTGAGATCTAAAAGTACGCAAAGTTTTTGCTTCATGAAGGTTTAATACCGAATATTTAAAGTAAAATAATATTGAAACAGCTACAATGTAATAGAGAAATTTTATTATTTAATGATTACTGACTAAAATTTGATGGGTTCACTTGTCAAGTTTTTAAAACCTTTCGAATTGGGCATAAAAAAAAAACTTGCCAAGCAAGCCCATCAAATTTTAGTTAGTAATCATTAAATAATAAAATTTCTCTGATATCTAGTACTTTTCACGGCTGAAATAGAAGAACTTGGCTCTTTTTTTAACATTTATGTTCTTGGTCTGATCTCACTCCTTTTTGCAAAGATTTTAATATTTTGTCATGTCAAAATCTCGAAAGATACGGAAAGACAGGAGGGTGGACTCTACCTACTAAAATCAACTTAGTTTATAGCTTCCTATTTCTGTTGGTATATTTTCTTTTTGTTATTGGTTGCTTTCATTTGCACTTCAATTGTTTCTTCTTGTCCTGGCAAGATACCTAACACTAACATACCTACCTTAATTATAAATACTAGTACCTACCTCCGCTCAGTCATAAAAAAGCAATAATTGTTGAGGATGCGATGACGTTTTTTTTTTAAATGAAGGTAACCCAACAATTAATAGAATAATTAGCTGTTTGATTATAGTTCACATCACAATTAAGATGTAAACAATTTTTTTATGTAAGCTCATAATTTTTTCAGGTATGCAAATGTTTTCTTTTTTCATTTATGTTAACATAACATAGAGTACCAAATCGAGCAGTCTAGTTCTAAGAAAAGTCATGTATTTTCAAGATGCATGTAAAGTTTCAAAATGACAATAAAAAGACACTTCGAATGAAAAATCTTAGACTTTTTATTTTTCGCTTTGAATGTACATTAAGCTATTCCGCTCTATCAAATTTCATCATTCTACAGCAATCGGAAGCGCTCCATATAAATTAAACATTTTCTCAGAAAGTGGGCGGATACTACGCCTCCTGAATGGAAAACCTCAGTTTGTATATTTGGTCCGTTATATGCAATTTGAGCCCTACCGTTCTACCAAAATGGAAAACCTCAATTTTTATTTTGGTCATTTATATGCAATTTAAGCCCTACCGTTCTACCAAATTTCATTGTTCTACTGCAATCGGAAGTGTGCCATATATAATTTACATCAGTTCTGAGGAAGTGGGCGGATACCACGTCCCTGAATGGAAAACCTCAAATTTTATATTTTTTTTCCTTGTATGCAATTTAAGCCCTACCGTTTTACTAAATTTTATCGTTTTACAGCAGTCGGAAGTGCTCCATTCAACCAACACCAATTTTGAGAAAGTGGGCGGATACCACGCCCCCTGAATAGAAAACCTCAAATTATCGATTTTTTTCTCTGCTTGCGTGACAAGACCTACCGTTGTGCAAATTTAGAAGATTTTACGATGTCGGGAAGTGATCCATAATTTTGATGATCTGTCAGTCAGTCAGTTACGGTTTTTGTGATTTTTGAGGCCTTATATCTCAAGAACCGCTTATGCTAGAAAAATTTGGTAGGAAGCCTGTGCCTGACTAGCTTAGCAAATATTCGGAATTTTAAGTTTCTGACTTCATTGGTACTGAAGATAGGGAGGGGTTAAAAATCGCCTGAGTTTGTTCCTGTAAAAAGGTTGTAGTGCCAGAGCTAGGCTGGGCACTACCGTGCCCTTTGATTTCAAATATGAATCCAAGTGTTCGCCCTTTAACTCTTACACATACACAAAGAGTAGAAAAAGTCAATGAAGTTCCGTTTAAGCACCAACAAAAATTCTACGTTGACAGTGCAAAATAATTTAACTCATGCTGGGAAATCTCCTGCTGAAACTGCAATCGCAGTGAATGACATCGTAAACCAAATCGACTTACCATTCGAAAGAATCATGATCTCCCCTTTAATACACCTTCCACTAAACAATAACATCAAAAACCTAATTGCCAAACCACAGAAAAAATCCTTGCTCACCACCCCCCCTCTGCTTATGTATCACCAAACGATGATAACACAAGTGAAATTCGAACATTTACCAATAATATCAACGGATGCTGCGTTGCCGTTCCTCCTCACTGACATACTACAACCTGAAGCTTTCAGTGATAATGAATTGAGTAAATGTAATAATTAGAGGAATAATATGCCAAAAATTTTAATAACTTTTCGATGAACAAGGAAGCAGTAATGTTAACAATAAAAACCAGGAATAGCATAAAGTTATGCTTGAGTTAAAGAAATCAAACAAAAATTAACCTTCATTATGTAGTTCTATTATAGGTTTTGATATGTGAAGTCCAAGTGGCTACGTATTTCAAAATTAAACAAACAATCAAAATGTGAAGATATTAGTTTCTATGTTTCACCTAAAACTGACATCTTTACAAATCTGTTTAAGTATTTCAAATTAATGAAAAAAGGTATATGCTTGAATCAGAAGTAAGGTATGTTTAGTTCAAACTAAGTGTACCTTTAACCCTTCTAAATTACAGTCTTTTGGTCGTTTTCTGTACAAGTTAAACAGTTTGATAACGACCTAAAAAAAGGGACAAACTCTCGCCTTAAATCTTAACAACATGATCCATAATATTGAAGATGCTTTTATTAGTCACCTGTCAAAGAATCATCATCTTTACGCTCATGTCTACATTTTTTAAATAAAACTCCTCGTTATGGAAAAAATAAACTCCAATTTTATTATCAAAACGTAGGTGGGTTATGAACTAGATCAGATTCTGTATTGTGTTTCCTTATCTATACATATATGTACATGTTTATATATTATTATTTTTATTTAGGCTTGGTTATCTGTGAAACATTTGACATCTGAAATCTTTGGAAATTTGTATACTGTTTTTCCTAATGACAGATGTAATCTTAAGACAGAAATGGAAAGGGGTGGTGGAGTTCTAATTGCAGTGAGAACGTTGTTCCCATGCAAGGAAATGGACTTAAAGTCAAACGCTACCCGGCCTGACCAAGATGTAGATCGGCTTCTTATTTGTACTAAATTAGGTGAATCTGAATTTAATGTTATAGCTAGTTATATCAAAGGGCACGGTATCGGTAGTGCCCAGCCAAGTTCTGGCACTACACCCTTTTTACAGGAACAAACTCAGCCGATAATAACCCCTCCCTATCTTCAGTACCAATGAAGTCAGTCAAATTTCAATGTTCTGGCATAAGCGGTTCCTGAGATATAAGGCCTCAAAAATCACAAAAACCGTAACTGACTCACTGACTAACTGATAGACCATCAAAATTATGGAGCACTTCCCGACATCGTAGAATCTTGTAATTTTGCACGACACGGTAGATCTTGTCATGCAAAGGAGAGGACACAATCGAAAATTTGGGGTTTTACATTTAGGGGGCGTGGTATACGCCCACTTTCTCCAAATTGGTGTTGGTTGAATGGAGCACTTCCGACTGCTGTAAAACGATGAAACTTGGTAAAACGGTAGGGCTTAAATTGCACACAAAGAAAAAAAATGAGTGTGTACTGACGTACGCGCGCTTGAAATAAAACTTCTTTTCCCAAAACCAAAGCCTCTGTACGATTATGTGATTTTCGGAACCATACAAAAAACTATTAAAAAGTAGTTTTAGTATAGTCTTGTAATTAGCAAGATGTCAAAACCACTTCCAAATAAATTTTTTAAATAGATATTTCTTCGAATTGAAAATGATTTGCAAAATAAATTATGAGGTTTAAATTGGAACTCAAAACTGATTTAATTATAAAAATGATGCAATTAGTTTTGGAATGATCACTTTGGTCTATCTGCCGATTTCTTGAATTATTATTATTTCTTGAATATTAAGAAAATCATGTATAACTTGCTTCTTACCAAAACTGAGCAAAATGGATGGCGCTCTTTTTGACGCACAGATGCCGCTTTTCTGACAAACAGATGGCGCTCTTTATGATGCACAGATGGTGCTCTTTATGACGCCCAGATGGCGCTTTTTTAACGCACATGATTACTAAGCTGGGTGCACATCATAAATCGTGAAAGGACACTAATACAATACTAGCCGTTTCTTAGTTCATTTTAATCTTCGCTTAAATTTTTCAGATTTTGACTTTGAAATACAATTGAAAACGACAGACAAAAGTTTTTATAACTCACCAGTTATAGCTATCCTTGAAATGCATCATTGAAAATTTTCATTACCATTCTTAAGGCGAATAAACAAAATGCAATGGCTTTAATTGATACCAAAATGAAGGTAATGAGTAGTAGAATCTTAACACTCTATAAAATACAAAATTCTGATTTGAACTTTCTTTTAAATCCACTTTTATTATTTCACTGATAGAAATCAATCTCAATGAACAGCTGATTTTCTTTTCTTTAATGTTCTCAAATGTCAGTTTTCCTTTCAATGATCAACTCTAACCTCAAATGCATAGAATTGGTTGTAATCAGCCATTGACAGGATCTTTTACTGAAACCAATATTTCAATGATTGCTATAACTGGTTTGTTAAAAAATTAAGTCAGCATTCCATTGACTTGTTCCAATGATGCGTTTCAATGAAAGCTATAACTGCGGCCTAATTATGTCCGATTCGTAATGTGAAGAGAGCTCGAAACGAGAGCGAGACATGATTCACTGTCACCTTTACGTTGTTATAAAATCATTCCGCAATTCCAGGCCTGAAGCGTAAATTCAATTTTTATTTTCGCAACTGTTTGGTTATTAAAATGAAACATGGTAAATATATAGTAAAATGAAACATAAGCCCATATGTTTCACCTCAGCAACCAACAGATGTGAAACTAAAAATTTAATGTGCGCGACTGTTCTTACGTACTTCATTTAATAATTTAATTTAAAGTGACGACGAGGAATGCTTAATTACGTACATATGTATATCCTCGTCTGCTTTCATAGTTTGAAACGGATTTTACAATATCGACGATATTTCATCACGCTCACATCTCTTTCTTCTTATCTCATTCATTGTGTTGGAGCCCAAGAATTTTAAAATTGTAGGCAATGCTAATTTAATTTTGACATAGAATTTTAAATTCTTCGCATATGGCAATGCTAGTTTATATTTGACCACAGAAAGCAATAAAGCAGATAGTTTATTTACAATTGTTTTTTTTATATTTCGCTTTAAGTATTTTGTAAATTTTAGTGCTTATTTTTCAATTTAAATAAAATATAAGTATTCAGTATTGCTTAGGTTAAAGTTTTTCATGTTTTAAATAAATAAAACTATAAAAAATATATATTTGTTTGTGTTTTTTGTGCAAAGGAAAGTGGTTTTCGATCGAGAAATTACTCGGCCACATAATTCATTGAAAAAGCTTTTATTATCTAATTTTTTAATGAAATTATTTTTTTAATTGTTTTGTAGGTTAGTTGTTGTGGTTGTGCAATTAAAAGAACATTCTCTTTCGGCAATAAAAGGTGTTTTTAAAGTGTTTTAAATAACCTCTAACAAAGTTCGAACAATAATTGTAAGAACCATGTCGCTTTAGCGTGTCGTTTTGACATGTCACTGACAGCTCCATAGAAAATTTTTTACCCCCAACGCCGGAAAAGAAGTTTTACTTCAAAAATATAAAATTTGAGGTTATCCATTCAGGGGAGTGGTATCCGCCCACTTCCTCAGAACTGATGTAAATTATATGGCACATATATTTAATGATTACTGACTAAAATTTGATGGACTTACTTGGCAAGTTTTTTCTTATGTGCAATTCGAAAGGTTTTAACAACTTGACAAGTGAACCCATCAAATTTTAGTCAGTAATCATTAAATAATAAAATTTCTCTATTACATTGTAGCTGTTTCAATATTATTCTACTTTGAATATTCGGTATTAAACGTTCATGAAGTAAGAACTTTGGCTACTTTTAGATCTCAGTACTTTTCACGGCTGACATGTTACACAAAGGTTTTGTATAGAAGAACTTGGCTCTTTTTTAACATTTATGTTTTTGGTTTGATACCTTTTAAGAGTTCCTTATAAATTTATAAGCTGCACCTAATAAAATCTACAAATATTTTATAGATCTACTAAATGTTATTTTTCCTGGTGACTTTAACATTGGTAATATAAAATGGAGTCCAGACTTAGATGATAAGTATCTAATTCCGTTTAATGTAACAAATACAATTGAAGCATTAGTAATTGATTTTGTAAGATATTTAGGTCAAATAAATAATAAATTTATTTATCTTAACCGTATTCTTGACCTAATATTTTTGGACAAGGTTATGTTAAAAAGTCTATTTTTCATCTTATAGAAAATACAATTCACAATCTTGCAACTCTTCACAACCTAGTTATTTAAAAAATTCAAAAAGTAAATTTAAGTAACAAAATTGTTTATGATTATAAAAAAAAGGCAACTTTGGTGCAGCATTTGATATCCTTTTCGTGGCCTAATATTCTTAATAACTCTGATTTAGATGTGCCAACAAAATATTTAAAATCAAATTCCAACTTTTTCTGGTTTAATGGAAGGCTTACTTATCTCAAAAATCAGAAAAATAACAAAGCATACACATGATACAGAAGTTAATAATGCAGCAATTGCATATGCCCAGTTCCAAAAATATTTAACGTATCGTTAGCAAAGGCCTATTTTTAAAAACAAGGAAAATCGCGTTCTTGTTTCCGATTTGTCTGGATCAAAGCAGAAACTCACAAATTAAATATCTATCTGTTAATTATCCGCCATACTAAAACTATTTGAAAAAGTTGTTTTCCAACAAGGCCATTTAGAACCATTACTTTTTTAATATTAATTTGTTAATGATATTGCTTATATTTTCGAAAATCCTTTTTGTCATTTTAGCAGACGATCTCCAGCATTTCACATAATACTTTTGCCCATTGAATAAAATGTTGGATTTTGCAAAAGAATTTGAATTCAATGAACTGAGTTTAATCAAACGTGGGAACTAGGATGGGGTATTCTTTAAAAACGAAAATCGAGCTAACGCGCAAGTGTCTCCAAAATCAAACGAAGAGATGTTGTTTTAAAACACAGATTTCAATGTGCATAACTTCCCGAATTCAATTCGATTCTTTTTATTTGAACAAAAACCGACCAAGTGATAATGGCTTTATTTTTCATTTGTTTTCTAAGGGAAGCTCAAAGTTTACCCATTTCTACTTATTCATTGTCCCATTATTTACGTGATGTGGAAAAGGTCTCGAGAGAATGCAATGAATATTAGTGTATGTAACTATTGAAGAACTTCATTTTAAACTTGACAAAATATTAAGTTCTATGAATTTTAAATATATTATTGAATTAGTTCAAGATATGAAAAATTCTAAAATTATTTCCAATATTTATATAACTGTTTACCGATTCAAAAAAAAAATTAAGATAACTATGTAGAAAATAATAAAAATAAATTTGATAGTTAAAATAGGAAAAATTGCAATCAAAATAATAATGATTGAAATTCTGGAAATCTAAGAATAAACAAATGGCAAAAAATTAATAGGATTTGGAGAGTAAAAACAAAATAACAATGGGACAATGATCAAATTTATTAATTATTTAAATGAAATGGCCCTTCATAAAAAGTGGCTATGTTTTATTTTTAAGCTTCCGTAATTAGAATGGTTATCTATTTAGAATCCACTTAAATATTAAGTTCATAGAATGTATGTTTAATCATATAGATTCTATTATTTAATGGTTCATTTCACTCAAATTTTAAAGTTGTTTCTAAATTTGATTAATGCTAAGGCCTAATTACTTCAGTTCAAGGAACTAAAGATTAAAAAGAAATAATAATGGAAATAATTATTTTAATAGATAAAAGTATTTTAAAAGAAACCTGTTCGCATGGAAATTCATACTAAAAATGTTAAAAAACGGCCTCAGGTGTATAACTTCTCATAGTAGTAATAACGATCAAATATACTATATAATAATACTAGCGATGCGCCCAGCGTTGCACGGGAAGCACTTATTATCTATAGCCAGATAACTTCTGGCAGAATGATCGGGCGGTCATGTGGCTAAAGTCTTAGCTGAAGTGCTTACCCAATATATATTTTGATTACAAAATAGACTTCAATATTTTATAAAGGTTTTTTGATAAAAAAGACTTAGGAATAGTATTCGATCAAAAATTAAATTTTATTAAACGTCGTCGTCTATGTCGTCTTTAATTCCATTAAAACCTTCTAAAAATTGTCATCAATGGGTTGCTGGTTTGCTCATTACATGTTGTTTAGGCATAACACTAACAACATTGTGATTGAGTTAAATAAGTATGCCCAACAAGGATGAAAACGAATAAAATAATGCGAATTATAAGAGACATAGAAATAAGACACGGCAATTCTCCGCTATAGTTCAGCCGCCATCCCTGGAGATAAGAAAAAATCTGATACAACCACCTTCAGTCTCAGAACATCGTGCAACACATCTTTCCTATCCTTCTTTATCTTCCGTAACTTCACAACCGCGCTGTGTTAAAAACATTTAAAAGGTAATCATATTCCCTTGAGCGTGAGTTGATTATAAAAAAAACAATTCCTCCGATTTTACTGATCCCTATATTTTTAGGTCTCTGTATATTGCATACGAGTATGTCAGATCTTTTTTAGAATATGGCTGTGTTATATGGGATCCATATTACAACATCCATTCTCTGGGAATTGAAAATGTTCAGAAAAAGTTAACTAAGTTTGTTTCATGGAAACTTGGCTGGAACATTGATATTCCCTGTTAGTCAACTAGATGTCAACTTATTGGTATTCAGTCACTTGAAAACCGTCGGAAAATGTACTCTCTAATGTTCATAAGTGATATTCTGTCTTATCGTATTAATTGTTCTTCTCTTCTATCTTTAATTAATTTGTATGCTCCAGGTCGTCATCTGAGAAATAAAATTTTATTTTTTGAAAACGAGCATAGAAATAATTATGCACTTAATGAGCTATTAACTCGCTGTGTCCAGGAAATTAATCGTATTTTTTATGTTATTGATTTTAACTTCCATATCAGTCGTAGTATTTTTAAATCGATTCTACAGCTTCATTTTTTAATTAATTTTTAGTTTGGATATGTACATATATACCGTATTTTCGCCAATGTTTTATTTCTAGTAGTCTATAAGATATTTTTGTCTGATTGATGATTAAACAAATAAATAAATAAATAAATAAAAAGAAATGGTACTGTGCCTTGCTACGCCCGCCCCAGTCAGCTAAAAAATCACATTTATCTAAGCCAAATGCGAAATTATGTTTCTTTTGTGCAAAAAAAGCAAACAAAAAATTAAGTTGATCCCATGACTGGGCTAATTTTAAGATTTCCTGAAAATTTCATCAAAATCGGTTACGATGTTCATAGGAAACATACACACACACATCGATTTTCTTATACAAATATTTATTTTTTGTAGGAAGAAAACTGTAAGGACTTGGAAAAATACTTTTTTTTTGATAAATGTTCCTCAATTCAGCAGAGCCCCTAAGTGCAAGCAGTAGAATGCCGATTGCAATACAAAATAAATTGCACAACTGAGTCAAACGAATCTGCTTAAAATTAAATTAAAAAAAAAGTGGTCTATATAAAAGAATGAATCTTATAAACATACATAAATTATAATTTTTTTAAAGGTTCATTTCATCTTTAGTACGAGTAGTTAGAGCTGGAAAAGGAATGAAATATGATATTGTATACAAATATGAACTTAAGCAAGCACAAACATTTTAATTCGCGGTATTAGCTTAGAAAATAAAACGCACGACTGGGTCGCACGAACTTGTTCTTATGTAAAAGACTAAGAATTTCAAAAATGAATATTAAAAGAGAAAAACTGTTCATAAGCATAAAATTCATTTCTTAATTGACTTAAACAACTCCCTTCGTAGTTGGTGCTAAAAACAGGATGCCATGTGATTCAAGCAACTATACTATGTTCAACAAAAATTATCAGTACAGGGAAGATAGGACGTTTGCCTCTCACTCTGGTTTCATTGGCTTGCATAAGTGTGTCGCCTTTTAAAGCTCTCACAGGGTTTCCCTAGTTTGCATTATAAATCGCCAACACTCAACATACTCAACTTCAAAAAACTTGTTCTCAAAAGCTTCAAAACCCAAAAGCTCCTTAATAAAATCCCCTGAATAAACTCCTTGCTTGTAATTTAGAATGATAATGGTAACTCTGTTCTGATGTATCAAAGGGCACGGTAGTGCCCAGCCAAGTTCTGGCATTACACCCTTTTTACAGGAACAAACTCAGCCGATTTTTGACCCCTCCCTATCTTCAGTAGCAATGAAGTCAGAAACTTAAAACTCGGAATATTTGCTAAGGTAGTCAGGCACAGGTGCCTCACCAAATTTTAATTTTCTAGCATAAGCGGTTCCTGAGATATAAGGCCTCAAAAATCACAAAAACCGTAACTGACTGACTGACTGACTGACTGACTGACTGACTGACTGACTGACTGACAGATCATCAAAATTATGGAGCACTTCCCGACATCGTAGAATCTTGTAATTTTGCACAAAGGTAGGTATTGTCATGCAAGCAGAGGAAAAAATCGAAAATTTGAAATTTTCCATTCAGGGGGCGTGGTATCCGCCCACTTTCTCCGAATCTTAGGACTTCCCGACATCGTATTATGGAGCACTACCGACTGCTGTAAAACGATGAAATTTGGTGAACCGGTAGGGCTTATATTGCATATAAAGAACCAAAAATAAACACCAAAGTTTTCCTTTCAGGGGGCGTGGTATCCGCCCACTTTCTCCGAATTGGTGTTGGTTGAATGGAGCCCTTCCGATTGCTGTAAGACGATGAAATTTAGTAAAGTGGCAGGGCTTAAATTGCATACTAAGAAAAAAATATAAAATTTGAGATTTTCCATTCAGGGGCGTGGTATCCGCCCACTTCCTCAGAACTGATTAAATTATATATGGAAAACTTCCGATTGCAGTAGAACAATGAAATTCGGTAGAGCGGTAGGGCTCAAATTGCGTATAAAGAAACAAAAATAAAAATTGAGGTTTTCCATTCAGGGGCGTGGTATCCGCCCACTTCCTCAGAACTGATGTAAATTATATATGGCAAGCTTCCGATTGCAGTAGAACAATGAAATTTGTTAGAGCGGTAGGGCTCAAATTGCATATGAAGGAACAAAAATAAAAATTGAGGTTTTCCATTCAGAGGGCGTGGTATCCGCCCACTTTGTCCGAATTGGTGTTGGTTGAATGGAGCTCTTCCGACTGTTGTAAAACGATGAAATTTGGTAAAACTGTAGGGCTTCAATTGCATACAAAGAAAAAAATATAAAATTTGAGGTTTTCCATTCAGGGGCGTGGTATCCACCCACTTCCTCAGAACTGATATGTAAATTATATGGTACACTTCCGATTGCAGTAGAACAATGAAATTTAATAGAACGATCGGGCTTAAATTGCATATAAAGGACCAACAATAAAAATTGAGGTTTTAAAATCAGGGGGCGTGGTATTCTCCCACTTTACAAGAAAAAGTTTGATTTATATGGAGCACTTCCGACTGCTGTAGAATGATGAAGTTTGGTGGAAGGGTATAGCTTAATGTACATTCAAAGCGAAAAATAGAAAATCTAAGATTTTTCATTCGAAGTGTCTTTTTATTGTCATTTTGAAACTAAACATGCATTTTGAAATTTCATAACTTTTCTTAGAATTAGAGTGCTCGATTTGGTACTCTATGTTATGTTAACATGAATGAAAAAAGAAAACATTTGCATACCTGAAAAAATTATGAGTTTGCATACAAAAACTCTTAACTGTGATGTGAACTATAATAAAACCACTAATTAGGCTGTTAATTGGTGGTCAACCTGCATTTAAAAAAAGGAGTTAAAATTGCAACAAAAACATCATCGCATTAAAGTAGGTAAGTTAGTGTTAGGTTCTTGAAAGGACAAGAAGAAACAATTGAAGCGCAAATCAAAACAACCAATATCAAAAAGAAAATATACAAAAAAAAAAAAATAGGAAGCTATAAACTAAGTTGATTTTATAAGGTAGAGTCCACCCTTCTATTTTTCCATATCTTTCGAGATTTTTACATGGTAAAACATTAAAATCTTTGCAAAAAGGAGTGAGATCAGACCAAAAACATAAATGTTAAAAAAAAGCCAAGTTCTTCTATACAAAAACCTTTGTGTAATAAGTCAGCCGTGAAAAGTACTGAGATCTAAAAGTGCGCCAAGTTCTTACTTCATGAAGGTTTAATACCGAATATTCAAAGTAGAATAATATTGAATCAGCTACAATGTAATAGAGAAATTTTATTATTTAATGATTACTGACTAAAATTTGATGGGATCACTTGGCAAGTTTTTTGTATGCCCAATTCGAAAGGTTTTAAAAACTTGACCAGTGAACCCATCAAATTTTAGTCAGTAATCATTAAATAATAAATTTTCTCTATTACATTGTAGCTGATTCAATATTATTCTACTTTGAATATTCGGTATTAAACCTTCATGAAGTAAGAACTTGGCGCACTTTTAGATCTCAGTACTTTTCACGGCTGACTTATTACACAAAGGTTTTTGTATAGAAGAACTTGGCTTTTTTTTAACATTTATGTTTTTGGTCTGATACATATAACAAGCGCACGATCGCCTTGACTTGACAGTATCCCTTCAGAGTTCAGCAGTGAGATTCAACGCTCGCGTTTGGTGTGTACAACTTTTTGCGAAGAATTACAACAACAATTCTTTAAGGAAAGTCAGTGGCTTGCTCTTTTTTAAGTGGCATTTTCCCAACCTAGTGTAGTAATAAGTGCAACAGGCACCACTTCTTTGGAAAAAGCTCTCCCATAAGGTCTGTACTGACAATTTTTGTTGAACAGAGTATCAAAGGGCACGGTAGTGCCCAGCCAAGTTCTGGCACTACACCCTTTTTACAGGAACAAACTCAGGCGACTTTTGACCCCTCCCTATCTTCAGTACCAATGAAGTCAGAAACTTGAAACTTCGAATATTTGCTAAGCTAGTCAAGCACAGGCGCCTCACCAAATTTCAGTTTTCTATTATAAGCGGTTCCTGAGATATAAGGCCTCAAAAATCACAAAAACCGTAACTGACTGACTGACTGACTGACTGACTGCCTGACAGATCATCAAAATTATGGAGCACTTCCCGACATCGTAGAATCTTGTAATTTTGCACAACGGTAGGTCTTGTCATGCAAGCAAAGGAAAAAATCGAAAATTTGAAATTTTCCATTCAGGGGGCGTGGTATGCGCCCACTTTCTCCGAATTGGTGTTGGTTGAATGGAGCACTTCCGACTGCTGTAAAACGATGGAATTTGGTAAAGTGGTAGGGCTTAAATTGCATACAAGGACAAAAATATAAAATTAGCGAATTTCCATTTAGGGGCGTGGTATCCGCCCACTTCCTGAGAAATGATGTAAATTATATATGGCGCACTTCCGATTGCAGTAGAACAATCAAATTTGGTAGAACGGTAGGGCTCAAATGCGTATAAAGGACCAAAAATAAAAATTGAGGTTTTCCATTCAGGGGCGTGGTATCCGCCCACTTCCTCAGAAATGATGTAAATTATATATGGCGCACTTCCGATTGCAGTAGAACAATGAAATTTGGTAAAACGGTAGGGCTCAAATTGCATATAAAGGACCAAAAATAAAAATTGAGGTTTTCCATTCAGGAGGCGTGGTATCCGCCCACTTTCTGAAAAAATGTTTAATTTATATGGAACACTTCCGATTGCTGTAATGAATGTTGGTTTGTTAGTGTTAGGTATCTTGCCAGGATAAGAAGAAATAATTGAAGCGCAAATCAAAACAACCGATAAAAAAAAGAAAATATACCAAAAGAAATAGGAAGCTATAAACTAAGTTTATTTTAGTAAGTAGAGTTCACCCTTCTATCTTTCCGTATCTTTCGAGATTTTGACATGACAAAATATTAAAATCTTTGCAAAAAGGGGTGAGATCAGACCAAAAACATAAATGTTAAAAAAAGAGCCAAGTTCTTCTATACAAAAACCTTTGTGTAACAAGTCAGCCGTGAAAAGTACTGAGATCTAAAATTACGCCAAGTTCTTACTTCATGAAGGTTTAATACCGAATATTTAAAGTAGAATTATATTGAAACAGCTACAATGTAATAGAGAAATTTTATTATTTGATGACTACTGACTAAAATTTGATGGGCTTACTTGGCAAGTTTTTTCTTATGCCCAATCCAAAAAGTTTTGAAAACTTGACCAGTAAGCCCATCAAATTTTAGTTTCTTACATCTAACACTATAATCATCTAACACTATACATCATACACACTTATAGTGTATGATCAACCTTATGAACATCAGACCGTTGTGTCATAACTGCAAATTTCACGTGTCAACTAAACCTAGTTAGAGAAAACATTCCTAAGAGAACCGTTTGACAATACGAGAAAGCCAACTGGTACGGTCTCAACGATTTCTTCAGGAACTTTAACTGATAGCTATGCTTCCCCGATAGTGAAGTGGACTTGATGTAACTTCAAGATGCAAAAGTACCAAATACACCAGTGGAACTAGGATACTACATTTCACATTGTAATTCGTGAAAACGAATGATCAGTAACACTAATTATCAGAAGCTATTAGAATGTTTTTTATATTTCAATCAATACCAGATCAGATAATACCGTAAGTGTAAACTTCTTAGCTCAGAAGTCTGAATCAAGATATATAAAATATATGAAAGGAACTTCAAAATTTAAGCTGAAGCTAAGCGATAATGACAACGACAAAGAGGAACTGATCAGATATTCGGATGCAAATTAGGCAGAAGATAAACAGACAAGAAAATCAAAGAGCGGCTACGTTTTCTTTTTAAATGAAGCAATCATCAATTGGTCGTGCAGAAAACAAACGTGTGTATTGAGGACAATCAAAGCTGCTTAAAAATTATCAAATAACACAAATCGAACGAAACATATAGACACAAGATTTCATTTTGTAAGAGATTACATTGACAGAAAACTTTTTACTTGCAAGTTTTGTCCAACAGAAGAAATGATCGCGGACATTTTTACAAAACCTTTGGATACATAAAATTGAGAACAAATTGTAAGATTATTGAGGGGTTTTAACGAGGAGGAGTGTTGAAATATTTATCGTTCAAACTTCGTTTTTTTTTTCTTTATGTTTTCATAGTGATATAAAACAAAATATCACATAGAATTACATATGTATGTTTCAAAAAATTATTATTATTAAATATTTTTTATATTGAAAAGGCCATTTATCATCATATTCAACGAACCAAATTTTTTCATGACCAACAATTAAGTCGAAAATTACTATACAATGTCCCAAAGGTAAGGAAAATATTTGGCCATTTTCAAAAAAAGTAAAAAATACTACTTTGCCTTCGGTTCCAACACTCGTCTCCAATAATACTGCTTATGTTAGCTCAAAAGAAAAAGTTTATTTGCTTGCAGCATCGTTTGCTGTTTCGCCGCTGCAGCAAAGTGACTCCTCTTGTTATGGAGACAGTAGACGATTTTATAAGAGAAATCTTCCGCACTCCTTTAATTGCAAGAGGATCTCGATGTAAACAAATCCGCTTGTCCGGATAGTATCCCACCCATTCTGAGGAAGTGTTCTGCAATTCTGGCAAAACCACTGCATAAGCTTTTCCATTTTTCCAGCAGTTCTGTCTCTAAAAAAGGCAAGTTTTCTTCAAATTACTATACAAATTACAAATTCCTTTTTTCTAAGGTGATGGAAACGTTGTCGAATTATCAGCTCAAAAAATATCTTGAAGAATAAAAGCTCCTCAATGACCATCAGTATGTCTTACGCAGCAATATGTCCAATGTAATCTGATGATTTATCTCATGGAACAGTGACACAAAGCTTACATTGTTTTCGAGAAAGTAAGATTGTTGTAGAGTTTGGCATCAAGCTCTCTTTCTGAAAATATGGGCATTTAGTACTGATGCATCTCTCCCTCGTTTGATTAGAAATTGCCTTTCTAACCGCTCTATACAAGTTGTACTTGAGGGTTTCAAATTGTTTTTCATAAGACAAATGCTGTTGTAAATAAGGGCTATGTTTGGTCTCCGATGTTTCTGATATTCATCAATGATTTTTTGTCTTCCAGATTTACCTACTTCCTTGTTCTTCGGAGGTGGTTTTAAAACGGCAGCATATGATAAACTCATTAAATTCTGCTCTCGATAGCATTGTCGTGTAGAATTATTGAATGTTTTTAAATTTTAATACTTACTCTCTTCTGTCATTAAAAATCAATCCATCGCTTATGTCGCTATCCATGAGTGGAACCCAGCCACTACCCCCTTTTAAAGGAACAAACTCAGGCGATTTTTGACCCCTCTCTATCTTCAGTACCAATAAAGTCAGAAACTTTAAGTTCCGAATATTTGCTAAGCTAGTCAGGCACAGCCGCCTCATCAAATTTCATAAGCGGTTCCTGAGATATAAGGCCTCAAAAATCACAAAAACCGTAACTGGCTGACTGACTGACTGACAAATCATCAAAATTATGGAGCACTTCCCGATATCCTAGAATCTTGTAATTTTGCACAACGGTATATCTTATCATGCAAGCAGAGGAAAAAATTTGAGGTTATCCATTCAGGAACGTGGTATCCGCCCACTTCCTCAGAACTGGTGTAAATTATATATGGCACACTTCCGATTGCAGTAGAACAATGAAATTTGGTAGAACGTTAGTGCTCAAATTGCATATAAAGGACCAAATATACAAACTGAGGTTTTTCATTCAGGAAGCGTGGTATCCGCCCACTTTCTGAGAAAATGTTTAATTTATATGGAGCGCTTCCATTGCTGTAGAATGATGAAATTTGGTAGAGCGGTATAGCTTTATGTACATTCAAAGCGAAAAATAAAAAGTCTAAGATTTTTCATTCGAAGTGTCTTTTTATTGTCATTTTGAAACTTTACATGCATCTTGAAAATACATGACTTTTCTTAGAACTAGACTGCTCGATTTGGTACTCTATGTTATGTTAATATGAATGAAAAAAGAAAACATTTGCATACCTGAAAAAATTATGAGTTTACATACAAAAAAACTCTTAACTGTGATGTGAACTATAATCAAACCACTAATGCTTTTAATTGTTCATTTAAAAAAGGAATTAAAATTGCAACAAAAACATTATCGCATCCTAAGCAATTATTGCTTTTAAAGGACTTTGAGCGGATGTAGGTACTAGTATTTATAATTAAGGTAGGTTTGTTAATGTTAGGTATCTTGCCAGGAGAAGAAGAAACAATTGAAGCGCAAATCAAAATAACCAATAACAAAATGTATAAGAGAAATTTTATTATTTAATGATCACTGAATAAAATTTGATGGACTTACTTGGTAAGTTTTTTTGTATGCTCAATTCGAAAGTTGACTGTGAGGACCTTGTCAATACGCAATTTTTGTTTTGTTGACAAGGTCCTCACAGTCAACTGATGAGTCCATGTGAGATCACCCGGACGAAACGCCAATTTTTGTGGACTAAAGGCCAAAAAAGCTATTTCGAATCAATAATTCAACAAGTCCATTAATAGCGCTAAGTCTTCTACTTGGCTGATTTATTTTAGTAGTATATAGAATTTGTATTATAAAAACCTTCATATACAATTTTTATCGTGATTTTTGAGGTTTGAGTATGGGTCGGAAAATTTATATTTAGTATTATTTTTTTTATAACGACACCTGTTTTTGGTGACGAAATTGATGATTCTACAAACGATGGAATTTTCGGCGGCCTCAGAAATATCTTAAAATCCGTTCGATTATTTAATCTCAATTTTTTTATAAAATTATATCTGGTATGCATGTCCAAACAATATTTAGGCCTATTCGGCGAGATCTTTTATTCTTCTATTCTGTTATTCTGCTATGAATTTCCATAAAAATGTTTGAGCTGTCAACAAATCTTTTATGAATTTTAATTTTGGTATTCAGCACGCTAAAATCTGTTATATAATCTGCTAAGAAAACTTTTATGAACTGTCAAACGTTCGAACATAGAAAAAATATTTTACGAATAGCATTTTTGGTATTCAGCATGCCAAAATCTGTTATGAAATCTGTTAAAAATCATAAAAGAATAAAAGACAAACTTCTGTGACTTTTATCATAAAATATTTCAATAAGTGCACAGGTGCATCAAGTAAAAATGAATATTTATCTTTTATTTCGTCAATGAAATGTTCTTCAAAGGAGACAAATGAAAGAAAATATATTAAAACACATATCATATAAACAAATAAGTAGAGTATGGCCATGGTATTCCCAGAAACATATGAGGTAAAATCGTGTTCCATTGTATGGATACCAATAGTGTGTAAGGCTTGGCGCGCACATTCAATTTTAAGTTTCGCAACTGCTTGGTTCGAGCAACTAAAAGTTTGTGTTTTGATACAAACTAAGCGATTGCCTAAAATGAGTTCGCTATTTTCTGTAACATATAATTATATGCACCTGCGCCAACATTCAACTAATGTCTCAAAACACAAACTTTTTAGTTTCTCGAACCAAGCAGTTTCGAAACTAAAAATTGAATGTGCGCGCCTAGCCTAAGAGTTTACTTTTTTGTTCGTCATCCATTTTAATTATGTCAGATGAAATATTTTACATAAGCACAGCTGATTATGATAACAGATTTAGTTCAGTTTCATAACAGATCTCGTTTTCGAAGTAGCATAACAGACTTTTATAAAAGTTCGAACCTCTGAATACTAATCATAAAAGATCTTTTAAGGTGGGAATCTTTTATGATTCATAACAGAAAATTTATAGCAGAATAACAGATTTGCCAAAATAGGCCTAATTATTAGGGTGACCTTATTTTATTTTGCTCAAAAAATTCTTCAAAGTGTCTGATTCTCAATCCCCTGACGTGTCCACTTTGCGTTTTTGCAAGAAAAATTATTACCGTTCTTTTATTTCAGGTCTTATACTAAGATGAATCTCACCGAAGTTACGCCAAATGATACATCTTTGCTACAAATTAGATAAATATTTTTTAGTAATTGTATTTATTACAAAAAAAATTAATTAAACCTTGTCGCCCCCATTTCATATTAGTCTCCTGGAATATTGAAACAGTTGAAAAAATCAATAACTAGGATATCGACCGAATTTCCAGCACTGGCAATAGTGAAGTACCAAGTCTCCTTACAATAAAATCGTGGTGCAACTCGATTCTGTTTCTTATGTTAGTATTGTGAAAAAACATTTATGCAAGAGGTCGTGGATTGTCCGTTCAGTTTATCAGTTCTCTGGTGAGTTTTTACAAAACAAATTTGAATGTTAGTAGGCATCTTTGTTAGCATTATAGTACAGGTTTAATAAAACTGTAATATTATATATTAACTTCCCATGGTGAGTTATTGTAATTTTTCCGATTTGTCAAAATGGAATTTTTGACATTTCTCGACGTTTCAAGGTCCCTAGAGGCTATATCAATCATTTTTAGAGAGATGTCTGTGTGTGTGTGTGTGTACGTACGTTCGTACCTTCGTACGTTCGTACGTCCGTACGTTCTGGTACCATTTTTCGTCGTCGATATCTCAAGAACGAGTAAAGATATCGACTTCAAATAAATTTTGTTTTATAGATAATAACTTCGAAAGAGGCTGAAAGGACGTTTATTAAAATTCAGTTTGTAGTTTTTTCACTACAACGGTTTAAAACAAAAGTAAAAATTTTGGTTAGTTTCAAATATCTCACGAAAAAATAATGCTACTGATTTCAAATAAAATTTAATGTACTCATTATAAGGTCATACAGATTTGGTATGAATTTGGAAAAAAATGAACATACCGTTATTTTTTTAAATAAAAAAAACTGAAAAAAAAATTTCATAACCCAGATATTCTAAGAACGGAAAACAATTTGAAACTCAAAATAATTTTATTTTACGAAAAATAATGTGTTTGACAACTGGTAAAAATTTCAAAAAAAATCAGTTTACAGTTTTTTTACAAAAAATAAAAAACTATATAGAATTCTATTGAAAATTAGTAAAAATTGTTTTTCGACTCAAATTTCTCGAGAACTAGTAGTGATATTGACTTCTAATTTAGTTTATTTTATACATAGTATAATTTTGTACAATTGGTACAATGTTGACAAATATTGAATTAATAGTTAAAAAAAAAAAAACGCGTGGAAGCTTACCTCCTGGGTCGGGTGGAAACAACTAATGCATCAACAACCTCAATTTCAAATCTCTTTAAATAATTAAATAAATGAACAAATGATATTTTATTCAGAAACCTGAGAAATTTTTTGCTATATTAAACTTCGAACTTCATTGCGAATATTTTTAAAAAGAATATAATTTATTTTTAATTGATTCTAAATGGAAAAAAATATTTAATTATAATATATTATATTCTTTTACTAAAATGCTAAGTTATATGTATGCAGACTTATTAAATTTAATTTCTATATTTCAATGTATACCTAAGTCATATTTAAGACAAAATAAAAAAAAATAAAGATTTATACAGTCTGCTTAAAAAAACTCAGTCCCCTGAACATCCTTTTTAAAAAAATGTCCTTAAAACGTCATTTTTTATTTTTTTGACTGGCAGCTTTCAACAAGGCAAAGAGATGTTCTAATGATCAACTAGAACAACTCTTACGACTTTTGGCTTCCTAAAATATCGTGCCTAAATGTTTTAGATTTTATTCCATTGTTTCTAGAATCACCAAAATATTTTTTACTCCTCCACATCATAGCCATTCTTTGATGTAGTTTGACAGTTAATGACTTCACAAATAAAGGAAAAATTTTATTTTAACGTACATACAATATTTCGATTTAAATATCACTCTTTTCTTCTTCCGCTTTTAGAAAACAACTCAACTGTTGTGAATTAATTTCAGGCAATCGTTTAGTTTGTGTCAAAACACAAACTTTTTAGTTGCTCGAATCGAGTTGCTCTAAGTGCGAGGTGTCCCATATAAGCCCATATGTTTCATTTTAGCAATTAACAGCTGCGAAACAAATAAAATGCACGACTGGATCGCGCACGAACTTGCTCTTTTGTAAAAGTACTTTGGAATTCAAGATACATTTTATAAATATAAAACATAGATTTAATGAGATAAAAATGTTCAAATGCATAAAATTGCCGTCTGGTTTCCGGAAAAGTATGAATTTTTGCAAATAAGCTTTAAAAAATCGTTTTATTATTAAATAAACTAGCCGACCCAGCTCTCGAAATTCGAGTGACAATTTATTTATTATTTATATTATTGGCAGTGTTTTCAAGCAAATTTATTAAATTAAATTTTATTTTATGTAATATGCAAAGTTTTCGACAGTGCAAAAACAAAAATGACCCACAGTGTGTAAATGCGTGTCTCAAGTATATTCTGCACATCTCCGTAACTGTGGCTTTCCAACCATATAAAATTTATCGAAATCGGTTAAATACTTTTGGAGAAAAGTGTACCACAAAAAACATGTTTGCCGTTTTATTATATGATTATTTATATATGTACATAAGAAATTTCTCTAAAATTTTTCAAGAAAAAATGTGGGATGCGAGTTTTAAGTATTAAATAATATTGATTTTAAGAAATAATTTCAAAAAATAATAATGAGGTTTTGAAGATATTGATTTAAAATTTTTTTTTTTTTTTTTTAAATCCAACAAATATTTTTTCGAATATTTTTATATACAATATTATTTTAAACTTAAGGGGCTCCTGCTGAAAATGTTGGGTTAAAATCCTTAGAGCCGTTAATGAGAAAGTCAAAAATCAAAAAAAAAACGGGTCTATGGCATTTTTTTTGACCAAAATGTAGACTATGTTCATAATATCACACCTAATATTTTTTATCAAAATCGTTAGATCCGTTTTCGAGATAAATAAGATTTTGCATTAAGGGTGTATGGGGGGTACCGTTAGTTTTGGAGCTAAAAAAAAAATTCTATTTCTCCTCTAGGGAATCACCGAAGACCCTTAACTACCGAGATTGAAAGAGATAGGTCCAGTGGTTTAGGCTGTAGTGAGAGGTACAGACATACAGACACACTGAAACATGTTTTTTGTGTACTAAATTTTCCTTAAAATTTTTATAAAAAAATTGATATGCACATTGTTAGTGTTTAATAAAATACATTTTAAAACGTAATTTAAAAATTTAATCGTGTATCGGTTTTCAAGATATTGAATTTTCAAAAAAAAAGTTGTATTATTTTTTTAAAAATCCAAGAACTATTTTTTAGAAAAAAATTTTAGTTTACATTTTTTCAAATGCAAAGCAGCTCCTGCATAAAAATTTTGGTAAAACCGTTGGTGAGAAATTCGAAAATCAAAAAAACCGTTCTATGACAGGTACCCCTAGTAACATTTCCCCCCAAATTTTGTTTTGACCAAAATATAGTCCATGTCCATAATATCACACTTAATTTTTTGTATCAAAATCGTTAGAGCCGTTTTCGAGATAAATAAGATTTTGCATTACGGGTGTATGGGGGGTACCCTTAGTTTTGGTGCTAAAAAAAAAATTTCAATTTCTCCTCTAGGGAATCATCGAAGACCCTTAACTACCAAGTTTGAAGAAAATACCTCCAGTAGTTTAGGCTGTAGTTCGAGGTACAGACATACAGACAGACAGACGGAATTGCCGGACCCACCTTTTCCGTCTTCGCTATCATCGTAATGTCAACTTTGATCAAAATCTCGAGTTCGATTTTTTTTTTCCAAATGCAGAACTTGCCCTGTAGTACCTATATCGCAAGTAAAAATTGAATGTGCGCGCCTGGCCTTAGCCCTTAAATTGATCCTTACTGGAACATAAGCTAAATTTAGTTACTAACTATCGATAGTTCAATTCTTTCAGTTGTGCCCATCACTAATAAAAACAACCGCTGTTCAGAATATATGGCACATAGGTGCACACATAAACGCGTTATCAAACAAAATGACCGTCCATAAGAAGCAACAGAGATGAAATCGTCTTCGCGAAATAAAAAAAATCTAAGAATAGAATGTGACAATGACTCAGGAGTCAGGACTACAAGATACATTTATTGTAATAGATAATCTTATATGTATATGTAAAAGGTTTTGATAATTTTGTACTTGAAGAAACATATTTTCTAGAAGTTGGAAAAAAAGAAATTCAATTGTGTTTATGAACTATAAATTTGAATCGATATCAGCAATCAAATAAAATGTATATGGAAGAGGAAGCGGAAGCGAGGAGAGATTTTTGGTTACCCGAAAGGTCTTAAAGCAGTTGTTTAATCTTATTGAGAAAACGGATGACTTAGGCCCTCTTTATTGTGCCCATATGTTAATTGTTCAAACTGGATGAGGGATAATGTGCTCAGGAAAGTGGAACGCAATCCTAAAAACTTCAGCGTAGATACATAGATTTTCTTCGACTACATGTCTTTAGAAAAAAATTGTTTAATTTCAAGGTCAGAGAATAAGCTTAATGCAAAACAACTTGTACTAAACTACCAAAGATGATTATGGAAAGATAAAATTAAAATTTTTTATCAGAACAATTTGAACATGGAACTTGCTAAATGGCGGTAAGACGACACACTGCACATGGAACACCTTACCCGTTCGATTGCTAGGGGTAAAGGCAGGTATAGATTTTTACAATCGGGGTTCGATGTTAAGTGCCATAAGACCAGATAAAATTCATTTAGAGTTCTTAAATTCATGAAGATGTTCTGATGAATTTTGGAAAAATACCCAAAATATCAATGGAAGATCCAATAAAGTTTCGTCATTATTGCAAGCCTTTGAATTTCGTGCCAATGTGGCGTTTGCGTATGGCGGATGAAATCTGAAGAATCTGGGCAATCCAGTTTGAAAACAAGCGAATACCAGCTCTAATTTGTAAAATAAGATTTTTTAAACTGAAAATTGAGAGCATTTAAATTATTCATTTCTTACTAAACCTAATGATAGCCACAGTTATTTTAGGTTTATTTTTGACCACAGTTTTCTTGTTACTCAGGCTTCAAATTGTAACTTCGGTTAGTACTCTCTTTTACAAGCAAACTTTGAATTAAAAGGGTGGTTAAATTTAAAGTGCCGATGTTGAATGTGAACCACACCTAAACGTCAAGTATTTATTCTGCATTTAATTTGACATTTCTCAATTTCAGACTAACTCAATTTGAACCATGGAAATATACACAATCAAGCAAGGCGTTAAAATTATTCAGGCTTATTATAAAAATGGGCGTTCAAATCAAAATGCATATCGTGCACTTCATGATTTTTTCGGTCAATTTAATGGTCCAAATGTGCGTACAATCGGAAAAATCGTGCAAAAATTTGAGCAAACCGGATCTGTAGGAGATGTGAAAACACCAGTGAATGCTCGTACAGCTCATACTGCAGAAAATATTGCTGCCGTTCGCGATAGTGTGGCTGAAGAGCCGTCCACCTCAACTCGTCGTCGTGCCCAAAAATTGCACCTCTCACGCTCATCGTCGTCAATGGTCAGAATGGTGGCAAGAAATGGCAACAGTGGATGATCAATTTTCGAAGAAAATCATCTTCAGTGATGAGGCACATTTTCACCTCAGTGGATTCGTCAATAAGCAGAATTGCCGCATTTGGGCGAATGATAATCCAAGAGTGATTGTCGAAAAACAAATGCACCCACAAAGAGTGACTGTTTGGTGCGGTTTATGGGCTGGCGGCATCATCGGGCGTATTTTTTTCCAAAATGAGGCCGGCCAGGCAGTTACTGTGAGTGGTGTTCACTATCGTGAGATGATAACGAACTTTTTATGGCCCGAAGTGGAAGATATGGATGTGGACGATATGTGGTTTCAACAGGACGGTGCCACTTGCCACACAGCTAACGAAACAATGGCTCTGTGTTATCTCACGTGGTGGCGATGTCAATTGGCCGCCAAGGTCATGTGGTTTGACACCGTTGGACTTCTTTCTTTGGAGTTATTTGAAAGAAAAGGGTGTACGTCGATAAGCCAGCAACAATTCAAAGGCTAAAGGATGAGATAATTCGGCACATTAACGGCATAGAACCTCAATTATGCCTCAGCGTAATCAAAAATTTGGACCATTGGATGGAGGTGTGCCGCTGAGGTCGTGGCGGCCATTTGGCCGATATTTTGTTCCATACATAATTGAACCATACCAATATTATCATAGTAAAAAGATTTGTTTCGTAAAATCAAAATCAACATCGGCCCTTAAAATTTAACCACCCTTTAATTACACTCAGTAAAGGTGTTGTTGATCAAACAGAAGTAGCAAGAAGAGGCGATAATTGTACAGCCTTGTTAATGCTGATCAATCGGACGAATGTAGAATATCTTAAAGTATTGCAGATTTGACCTGTACTGGATCTGAAGCTTTCTATATGTTAAATAGGTTTCTTTGAGCGTGGCTGGCTTTGCTAGGATGTAAGCAGCTTTAGACTTTTCAGAGAGGATAGCAATGATTCGACCAAATCAATGATAGGCCAAATCATTGATTCATAGAAAGAGATATCAGCTGATGGCGGAGTTTCTCTTGACTATTTTTCAAAATTATTTCACCTACGTAAACCAAATTTTTTGAGAAAATTTCGAATAAAAACAAATATTTCCAAGAACTTTGGCCCCTCTTTACTTTACTTCATTACTAATACTCATGCTAAATTTCAGCCTCTATTTTTTTTCTCACACAGTTGGAGACTTGGAGTTACAGTTTTATGAATAAAATCTATTAGATTTTATTATTATTTTTTTTAAGCGGCCGGGCGGGCAGGCGATGGCATTTTTTTTGTTTTTTTTTTTTTACTTTAAGCGTATACACGCGCAAAAATGTTGGCTAATGTAATGCAATTATTCAGCTATAATTCAAAAGATATTATTGTAACCTTTTATTTTTCTAGACACCAAAAGATGCTCGTATGACCTATTATTTCAAAGAAATGTTGAAATACTGCCAACTTTAAGCTTACATAATCCCACGAACAATTTTGTGAATTTTTCACTGATGTAATGTGCATACATATCGTCAGCTTCCCTTTGTAATAAAACTAATTATTGTACTTCATAAGCCTGGAATACGTGAAAAACTAGGTCAGCTTATTTAAATTACTTTATTAAATTGATTGTGTTTTTTTTTTAAATTGTCATAAGCCTATTCTACAGACCCATCATCATCACTCTAAGTATCTTGACTATTAACGAACACCAATAGTAATTATATCAACGGTATAATATAGATTTATAAAATTTAAAAAGAAAATTCAGCCGCATCCTTCTGTCACCATCAATATTAATAGAATTGATGCGTGTCGCACTGTGGTCCAAAATGACTTTTTTCGTTGCAAAAATCATAACTTTTGAACACGTGAAGCTATCGCAATAATTTTTTTTTTGCCTTAAAGGTAATTTCCAAGGCTATACAAATTGTGAATTTTAAGAAAATTACTTTACAGGGTGTTTCAGAATAATTGGTTGATGTAAGATTTTCTTAGAAAAAGGAGTTAACAGAATAAAGTCTGAAAGTAAACCTTTTAAAAACAGTCCTAAATTTTTAAAACTTTGTAAAAAAAAAGTTTTTGACTATTCAAGTGAATTCATAACAACAGTGGATGCTTAAAGTTAACACACCAATTTCAGAAATATTTTTTAAGGAGTATTATAAAACAGTATTTTTTCATGTTGTGGGGCATCAGTTTAGTCTATAAACTGTTTGACTGATATATTTTATATGAAACAGTGTAGGAAAAAAGTAAACGGACGAAAAAAAAATCAAATAGAATATAAAATTTATATTAACAAAATAAAATAGAATACATTATAAATATTTGTTTACAGTTAACTACTATAGATCTAATTTTCAGAAAAAAATTCATCGGCATCGTTATCATTTTCAACAATTAATAGACCTATTAGTTCTGGGCAGCAACTCTTTTTCAGCTCTTTTTTTGATCTAACGTGTCTTAAAGATGAAACAAGTGGATCTGATGATATAGCTAGCATATTAAATAAATCTTCATTTTGTCGTTGCCGTGAGACTTTGCATGTACGAGTATTTGAGTATCGATATCGCTTGTAGTCTTTATTCCTTGATTCCTGTGCTTCTTCTGAAAGCTCCCCGATTGGCAAAATTTGATGTCTTATAAGTTCCCCTCCATGGTCCAAATTTTGTGCAGAGTTGGTGTCAGGAGTTTGTAGCTGTATTTGGCTTTTAAAAGATCCGAAGTGGTTTTGGTATACTCGTTGAGTTTATCTACATTAAAAGATTCTTTAGATGACAGCGCATTTAAAATAACTTGCAGTTTCTTTTTAAGATCCTTGTCTACTCGGGTTATAGCTGACGTAACTTCTGGATTTTCAAAAAATCTATATATATCCATTGTCATAGTTTATATATATCTCCATAATGTATATGCACAAGGATTATTTTACCTGTGAAATTTAAGCTTAACAATATGGGGTATCGGAAGAAAATTATTATTCCTACCTGTTTTATTAGATCATAAAATAATAATCCAAAATTAAATAATTCTTTCAACTTTGTATATGGAGTAGGCAATAAAGCTATTAATCCTTTTCTTTTGGCAAGTTAATCTATGTTTAGGTACTATTAGAATAAGATCAATAAATATTTACAATAATTTAAGTTAAGGGGAATTTATTCAAAGAAGGTCGTCAAAGTGGGCGGATTAAAGAAATTTAATGTTCAATAAAGTAATCAATAGTTTGTGTACAATATTTTATATTTTTTTTAATAATAATTGGCATTTGTATATATAAGGGGCGTAGAAGTGGGCGGTTTTTTTTTGTCAGAATCAAGATAGTAATAAAACGATTTTTAATTAAAAAGAAAATTTCACGTCCTCGACTATTTTAATAATTAAAATAATTGAAATTTTCCATAAGGGAATTTGCTTTTAAAACCAAAAGGTCAGCACTGGGAACACGACTTTTTTTAAACAAATTACAATTTCTCTGAAGGTTGCAAATAGTTGCAGCTACAATTTTGCATATGGTTAAAGAAATAGTTAGGGTAAACTATCATGGTCAATTTTCCGCGCGAACTCGCGAGTATTTTTTTGTAGCTCTATTCAAACCGAAAAAATCTGCTAAAAAGGGTGTTTTTTGTTTAATTTATTAAAAATATTAAATATTTTTTTTATTTTTTTTTAATTCAAATTTTGATTTACGCATAAATAATACAACTAGAATAAACTATAGAAAATTAATATTTTACATTTAATATGCCAAAATTTCAAATACGAAAACAAAGAAGTTAGTTTTTTCTGCTTTTTTTTAACTCTAGAACGAAATTGACCAACTTTGAAAAGCTCTATAAGTCAAACTAGTTAGCGGAAAATTTTTTTGTTTGCTGTTTTTGAAGCTCTGTTTATATTTCTATAAGAAATAAAAAACAAAACTTTAAAAATAAAACATCGAAAATAGTATTTTTGGCACGAAATTTTCCTTTTCGGACCACAGTGCGTCGTCGCGTCGTTTTCTTGTTTTAAAAGTGATATATCCAACATCCATTGCGTTTTGCGTCCGTTTTTTGTTCTTCATTGGCTTAATCAGTAGATAGAGTAGTAGCTCCCCCCCCCCCCCCCCACCAGCAATACAACATCTACCTGTGGTAGCAACTAAATGCCAGTTTTCTAGCTTTCCGTTGGGATAATAATGCAGATGCATGAAAACTGCTACACCGTCACCTCAGAGATGAAACCGCCTGAGGCAATTATATATAAATTACTTATTACTTTGGTAATTTGCCATGTTTTCTGTAATTGAATTTGTATTAATTGAGTACACTAACAATGTATCGCGGATACATAGATAATCGTATGTTTAGTGAAGAATGATTGCTTTCGACGTTCCACAGCACAACAGCAGATATTTATAAAGAAAGGTATAACCGCCTTTGACCGGTAGATCAACAGGTGATTGGCTAAGGTGCAATTTGATAATTGTATTATCTACCCAAGCTACGGGATAAACAAAGGGTCGGTCATTAACTTTGATTTGGGTAATAAGGGAAGAAGACCGATGAACTGCCGGACGACAGCGAGGCGGCGGCAGCGCGGCGGTGCTGAATGTAGCAAATGCTGTTTATGATCACTTTTATGATTTTCTTTCGTCACGATCAACAGCAGGTGAATTATCAACGCCAACTAGCATGGTCATTAATATATCTTCGCAATTTTTTATTGACCCTCAACCCAATAAAAATCATCGTTCGCGTCTCTTCCAATTATTAAAAAAAAAAAAAAAAAACATTTTACTGCACACGAAAGGCTATTAAAAGTTATTATTGAGAGGAACTAGATATTTCTTTAGTTATTATTGGTGATTTTTGATTCTTGTGAATGAGTTTACCTTTTATGAATGAAAAATGAATTCATACTCAGTTGCGTAACGTGGGGGGAAGACGGCATAGGCTCCGGCCGGCACTTTACCAGGGGGCGGCAAATTAGGCAACAAGAAAGTAAAATAAAATGCACGACTGGGTCCCACGGACAAGCTCTTAAGTACAAGACCAAGAATTTTAAAAATGTATGTTATTAAAGAAAACTATTTATAAACATAAGATAAATCTTTTAAATTCAGAAACAGCATGCCATGTGATTTCTTAACTAAATATCAATTTATGTAAGAAAAAAAATTATAAGTCGCTGTAGCAGTTTCTTAAAACAATAAGGTTTCATATACAAAATATTTAGAAAAATTTTAAGAAAAATATTTTGGTACGTCTACTTTAAGTCTCTATTTTCTTTCGAATACAAATTTAATTTTCAAACTTTTCAGAACATTTTTTATAAAAAATTTCATTAAGAAAAAAATGGTTCTATGGTAGGTACAGTCAGTAATATTTTAATTTTGAATATCTTTTTTTTTTTTCGAGAAAAATAGAAAATTTTCGAAAACCATAAAAACATTTTTTCTTCCATCTTGTAAAATATAATAAGAAACTTTTGGATGTCAATAGTAGAAAGTATTTTTTAATTTTTTTTGGTTCTCCCCATGTAGGTAACCATTCTTTGTTGTTGTTGTTTCCATTCTTACAAAAATCTTGCACATTCAAATTTTCAAAAAAAAAATTTCTGAGTTTGAAAAACAAATAACTTTTTTTAAAACATATTTCGAAAACACAGTGCTCTATTTTGTTGAGTCTTTACAGTTGACAATTTTTTATAACTATTTACAAAATGCAGGAATTTTTTTTTAATTTAGTTTAAAAATGACGAAACAAATGATAAACAAATTTAACTAATTGTTTTCGAAAATCTATTCTTTGTCGAAAATGGCGCCTAGACTGATAACCATCAAAGACAGCGACATGGTTTTTACAATTACATATTGTTCGAACTTTGTTCGAAGTTATTTAAAACACTTTAAAAACACCTTTTATCGCCGAAAGAGAATGTTTTTTTTAATGAAAAATCCACAACAACTAACCAACATAACAATTAAAAACATAATTTTATTTAAAAAAAACACGATAAAAGCTTTTTTTTTTAATAATTTATGCGGCCGAACAATTTCTCAATCGAAAACCACTTCCCTTTGTAAAAAAAAACACAAACAAATACATCCATTGTATGCTTTTATTTTTTTAAACCAATAAACACTTTGTTCTACACAATACAATATAAGATTACATATTTTTCACACACAGATATAAGAAAACATATACATATTTATAATCATATAAGACTATACTCTGTTCAATTTATATTTGCAGTACAGGGAAGATAGGATATTTGCCTTTCAGTCTGACCATTATGGATTTCAATAAGCTGTCTTTAATTTAAAGATCTTACAGGATTGCCGTAGGACTGTAGGAGCATTAGGCTAGTCGCGCACTGGCAACTGTGATCGAAATCAAATAGTTTGATCACCAGTTGAAAGAGAACCGCACACTGGCAACTCTTTACTCACGCTCGCACTCTTTTCTCCCTTGCACTTATAAAAAACAGCTCAACTGTTGCGAGGCAATCGTTTAGTTTGTGTCAAAACACAAACTTTTTAGTTTCGAGAATCGAGTTGCTCTAAGTGCGCGGTGTCCCATGAATTTCTATCAACTCGACAATGGTAACTCTGATTCAGTGTTTTTTTTAATGAACACAATGAGGGTTGGCTGCAAATTGGTGATCAGTCTCCTTTCACCCATGGGCTGTACGTGAGCTCAAAGAAGATTACACAAACAATTTTAATGTAACTCAGTGATTCTCTTTCATATTTCAGTGACAATTTTTTAAGTTAAGGTGCCGTGCAAACAGCATCAGGCACCACCCAAGAAACAATTTTAGCTGTATTAATGCTTGAAAAGCGCTTTCGGAGCTAATCTTAGAGCTAGTTAATTCAAAAACACGCTCTAGATGCGCCTTTAGAGCAAGCATGGAGCCCACTTGCAGCTAATTCATTGAGTTTGAGAGCACTTTTTAGCTCCTTAATAGTGCTTGTAAGTAGGTTTTGACAGCTAAAAGCTTTAATATACACTTTAAAACTGCCATAGAGCCGCGTGCCTCTACGTTTTTTATTAGTATTAGTAAATTAATACAAATCATACTATTGAACACGAAAAGAAATTATTATTTGTGTTGGTAAATCATCTTAGCATCATAATTTATTTTCATAGAACAATGAGTAAAGGTAATAATTAAAAGCCATAATACGTTCAACATGGGAGAGATTTCTAAGTGCGATTTCATTTTTATCAGAAATGTTGATATTGTACTTCGAAATATTACAACGCCCTTCTTAAATAATTTGTTTTAAGTGGATGGTAAATTTTTTTTATTTCAATTTTTAACTTGAGAAAAAAATATTTATTTTGCTCGTGCACTTTTTTGGATAAGGCTTCTGTGTTTATCATGATTCTTTTAAAAATAGAGTCATCACAGCACTGTTAATAGTTTTCTTTTCCTGTTTTATAAAAATTCTTAAATATTCGCCATTTTGTTAAATACACATGAAGTATAGCTTGTAGCTCTTAAGTAAATCTTTACAAAATTCTTTTGCTCTTAAAGAGCTATTTTAAAGGGTGCAGTATCAAAATGCTAACATGCTTTCCAACAGCTGATAAAAACATTACTATGGAGCAAATTTATCGAGCAGAAAGCTCTTAAATGTAACATATCTAAAGATTGTTAAGAAACTCCATTATAGAGCTAGATATTTAAATTCGTTTACCAAGAGCTGCAATATGTTTTGAAATAGAGCTAGGGCCGTGCATTTAACTCTCTCAGAGCTATTTAAGAACATATAAATAACATTTAGCTCCAACGGTGTTACTTGGGCAGTGTTTCTGAAAAAGCTCTCCCATAAGGCCTGTACTGCAAATATAAATTGAACAGAGTATAGGTTTATAATATACTCAAACACAACAACACATAGTAGACGATAAGGACTCTCTTGTGCTTGCCTATCACCAAATAAGCGAAGAGTATAAATACCAGGAACGAAGTGTTGTACGAACACTTATACGGTGACAAGCGACGAATCAGTTATAAATATATAGTATAAGATTTAATTGAATTCATTTGTATTAGTCAAGTAAGAAAATATTTTATTAAAGGACAGTGAGCGTATGAAAAGGTCGGTCGATGTCCTCGTGACGTGCTGTGCTTCCGTTCGTTGTTTTGCCTCCGTGTCTGTCCCCGTCGCAGACGCGCCATAAAATATAGATAACAATTTAATCAAAAAAAAAAAAAAAAAAACAAAAAAAAAATAGCAAATAGAAAATTTTTTAATAAATACCTACAAAAAAAAAAAAATAATCACCCAAACTTAAAATATAAAAAGAAACAAATAGCCACAACAACAAAACAAGAACAAAAAAAAAAAAATCAAGCACACATAGGAGTAAATAACAACAGAAAATACCTATGTCAGAGCACGGTAAGTGACATTTTCCTTCCCTTCCCTTCCTTTTTTTCCTTCAGTTGTGTGGCTTAGTGGGTGCATGCTGAGCTTATATACATAAGCTCTCTCATGTGTTTGCATTTGCTAGGTCATACGAGAACAGATGTATACAGTGTTGTGTATTTATATTGTACATAAGTGTACTAAACTTATAATCATAATATAGTCAATGGCAATACCTTAATTATTGAATTGTAAATGTTGGTAGAACTGAATGATTATATCAATATATCTATATATTTCCTACTACGATCCATTTTGGAATCAATGGAATCCTTCTTCTTTCTACAACCTTTCTAAGAGTAAGACGTATGTTATAAGTATAATATATTTTCAATAAACAACGAGTTTATATGAAATAAGAAAATTATTTCATTTTTTTTTTTTTTTTTTTTAAGCGGAGTGATTGAATTTAATTCAATAGAAAGTTTGAGCGACCTCAACTCCAAAGTGCGTTTCGCCCAGGTACGACAGTGGGCTCATCAGTTAGATGCTGTCGTACCCTTCTAAGACGCAATTATTTTTTGTCGATGTTTAGCGACACTTATAATTTTCACAGCAGTAATATACTATGAATTTTATTTTTTCTAGGGGAATTTGGAATAAATTTAATATAAGTTGAAAGCTTGAGTTTCATTCCTCAACACAAAAATATAAAATAGAGGATTCCACACTGTTTCTAACAGGCCAGCTGTTTTGGCACTGAGTGAAACCCAAGTGGGTGAGAATTCCGATCCTGCTGAATTCTTTATTCATGGGATAGCTTGGTGCCATTATTCTTTTCCCACCATGGTCTCGCCATATATATTAGGAATGATGTTGCATATCAGCTCTTACCACAATATGGTCGCTGCACCAACTCCTTCTTCAATTTTATGTGGTTTAAATTTTCTATTAATAAGCACATCATTCACTATTGCTTTCTTTATCGAAGCCCAAATCTGGATAGAGTTTCAACTTCTCACAAATTTGATGCTCTGAAATCGTTATTACGGGCGATTTCAATGTTCACAATTCTTCTTGGCTTCTCCATTCGGGCCAGACAACACCCGAAGGAATGTGTGTTGAGATTTTTGCTGAGTTTAACCACCTTAGTCAGCTTGTCAACGAGCCTACTCGAATATCGGACGTTAATGGCCGAGAAGAAAATACTCTTGACTTGTTTCTTACCTCTGACCCTGATAAATACACAATAAGTGTATTGACGCCTCTAGGCACATCTGACCATAGTGTTATATCTGCAAATTTCTCGTGTCAAACAAATCCAGTTAGAGAAAGAGCTCCTAGAAAAACCGTATGGCAGTACGAGAAAGCCAACTGGAACGGTTTGAACAACTTTTTCAGGATCTTTAACTGGTCACTATGCTTCCTCGATAGTGACGTAGATTCCAGCGCAGATATGATAACTAACATAATTCTTTTGGGAATGAGAAATTTTATCCCGAATAGGGTTAAAAGTATCAGACCCAAGTATAAATCATGGTTTGATTTGAGCTGTAAAGAGGTTATCAAGGAAAAAGAGGTAAGCTTCCGGTGTTTTAGAGCCAACCCAACTGAGGAAAACCGGAAAAAGTTCAAACAAGCCAGAAATTCCTGCAACGCCCATATTCGACGGACCAAATTTTTACATGATCAAAAATCAAGGCAAAAAATACTGCAATGTCCCAAAGGCAGTAAGAATTTTTGGTCATTTGTAAAAAAATATGAGGAATTCTTCCTCTTCCTCGGTTCCTACGCTTGTTTTCAATGACACTCTTTCGTTAGCTCTAGTGAAAAAGCTAACTTGTTTGTAAGGCAGTTCGCCGCAAATTCCACCTTGCCGGTTAGTGTCATGACTCCCCCAATTCTTGAGCGCGTTAATGATATGGGACAAATCTTTTTTCGTACTCGTACCGTGGCAAGAGTCTTGAAGGATCTCAACATAAATAAATCCGCTGGTCCGGATGGTATTCCCGCTATTATTCTGAAGAGGTGTTCTTCCACGCTAGGAAACCCCCTGCGTAAGCTTTTCCATCTATACTATTCTTCTGGGCTCGTTCCGAGTAGATGGAAAACAGCATTTGTTCAGCCGATTCCAAAAAAAGGCGACTCTTCTTCTCCCTCAAATTACCGACCGATCGCACTAACGTCCCTTCTTTCTAAGGTCATGGAAACGCTGATTAAACATCAGCTCAAGAAATATCTTGAAGAACAAAAGCTTCTTAATGACCGGCAGTATGACTTCCGTAGCAATAGGTCCATACTGGTGATTTGATGGTTTATCTAACCGAAAATTCTTTTAGTAGTAAGAGATAAAAACAGAATGCTATGCTATGTACCGTTAAATTTAGCAAAATTAAACAAAATTTTTTTTCTCAAACTTTGTAAATTATGGAAACTTCTGTTTGTCAGACTGAAAAAAATTGATTTTGGGGTTTTCGAAATATTGAGTTTCCAAAAAAAAATTTTGAATTTTTTTTATAAAAATCCAAAAAATTTAAAATTTGAATATGTAATAATATTTTAACTTTGGAGGAGCTTTAGCATAAAAAAATGGTTTAAATCGGCTATACCACTTTCGAGAAAATCAAAAACAAAAAAATGGACCCAGAGGGGCTACCAAAAATAACAATTTTTTCGAAAATTTGTTTCAACCATTACCTAGTTTTAACTAAATGAAATTTTTCAAATTCTTTTTAAAAAATTCTGTAGGACAGTTTTTAAAAAAAAAAACTATTTATAAAAATTCGTAAAAACCGTATGGTAGGTACCGTTATTTTTGGTCTTAAAAAAAAAAAGAAAAAAAAAACGTGTTGGGGGAAAAATAAAAACCCGTATCTACCAATTTTGAAGAAAATCGGCCGAGCCGTTTAGGCTGTAGTCGAACCGACAGACAGACAGAATTGCGAGACCCACTTTTTTGGTCTTCGCTATCATCGTAATGTCAACTTTGATCAAAATCTCGAATTCGATTTTTTTTCCGAATGCATAACTTGTCTTATAGTACCTAAGTCGCAAGTAAAAAGAGACGTGAGAGTGATGAAACATCGTCGTTATTGTAAATGCAGTTTCAAATTATTAAAGCAGCCGAGGATATACGTAACTAAGCATATCTCGTCGTCAAGTTAAATGAAATTAATAATAATTGAAGTAAGAACGGTAGCGCACATTGAATTTTTAGTTTCACATCTGTTTGGTTGCTGAAATGAAATATATGGGCTTATGTTTCGTTTTACTATATATTTACCATATGTTTTATTTTACCAACCAAACAGTTGCGAAAATAAAAATAATGCTCTCACGCAGGTGTTCTCAATGAAAAAATGTGTGAAATATGGTTAACCCAGTACTTTGTCACATTATTGTATGCTTATAAGACGATAATTAAAAAAATAGTAAAAAGAAAGTTAATCCTTTCAATCGTAAATTGACCTAAGAATCCAAAAACGTAAAAACTAAAATAAAAGCCTTTTCTTATAACAAAAGTAGTTTTTGTTATTTTTGATTTTCTCAAAAACTTTAAAACATTTTGACATCCGTTTTTTTGTGTTTGATCAAAAATTAATAAGAGCATTGAATATTGAATTTTTATTTTGTAAATTAATTTTTCAAAAACTATTCACTCGAACAACTTTATTTAAAAACAAAATTAAAGAATGTATTTCTGGCTTTTTAAAATGCTATAGCATTACTCTGTAGGTATCACCGTTATTTTTAAATTCTGTTCTGTTCTGTTTTAAGTGATTTTTTTCTTAAATTTCCCCTCCCGCCTTAACGGGGGGAAATAGACCCCCCCTCCTGTACGATTTTTTTCTTGTCTAAGTCCAACCCACACGCCCTAGCTTTTTGTCACACCTTATGCAAATCACCCTGTATATACATATCTACATTATGCAAATATGTACATGTAAATATTTTAAAACATTTTTATTTCAAAATCTGTTAGCCGTAAACGCTTGTAGATCAATATGTATGTATAAATAAATAAATAAATAGATATTACTTAAGAATTTGTTAACTTTAAAGTAGTTTACTAAATCATTCTTAATGTTGACCATTTTCTAACTAGTATCGTGCTAAGGCAATTTTCTTAATAGATTGCTTCTAAACACCTAAAACAATGACAGTTTGTGCAAAAAACTAAGTAAACAGATCTTTTGTGGCGTTTCTAAATAATCCGATACTACAAACATTAAATACATACATAGGTATTCGATGATTTTAAGTTTAATAAAAAAGGTAGAGAAAATATTATACTAAAGAGTGGTTAAATTGTAAGGGCCGATGTTGATTTTGAATAAATCACAAATTATTTAGGAAATTATTGTTATTTCTTTTTATTATGATAATATTGGTATGGTTCAATTATGTATAGAACAAAATATCGGCCAAATGGCCGCCACGACCTCGACAGCACACCTCCATCCGATGGTCAAATTTTCGATTACGCTGAGGCATAATTGAGGTTCTATGCCGTTAATGTGCAGAATTATCTCATCCTTTAGCTCTTGAATTGTTGCTGACTTATCTACGTACACCTTTTCTTTCAAATAACACCAAAGAAAGAAGTCCAACGGTATCAAACCACATGATCTTGGCGGCCAATTGACATCGCCACCACGTGAGATAACACGGCCATTGAATTTGTCGCGCAAAAGAGCAATTGCTTCGTTAGCTGTGTGGCAAGTGCTACCGTCCTGTTGAAACCACATATCGTCCACATCCATATCTTCAAATTCGGGCCATAAAAAGTTTGTTGTCATCTCACGATAGCGAAAACCATTCACAGTAACTGCCTGACCGGCCTCATTTTGGAAAAAACTACGGCCCGATGATGCCGCCAGCCCATAAACCGCACCAAACAGTCACTCTGTGGGTACATTTGTTTTTCGACAATCACTCTTGGATTATCATTCGCTTATTGACGAATCCACTGAGGTGAAAATGTGCCTCATCACTGAAGATGATTTTCTTCGAAAATTGATCATCCACTGTTGCCATTTCTTGCCACCATTCTGACCATTGACGACGCTTGAAATGGCCAAGGGGCTTTAGTTCTTGAGTTAATTTCACCTTGTAAGCGTGTAAATGCAAGTCTTTATGCATAATGTTCATCAAACCGAGCGTGAGAGGTGCAATTGTTGGGCACGACGACGAGTTGAGGTGGACGGTTCTTCAGCCACACTATCACGAACAGCAGCAATATTTTCTGCAGTACGAGCTGTAGCAGCATTCACTGGTGTTTTCACATCTCCTACAGACCCGGTTTGCTTAAATTTTTGCACGATTTTTCCGATTGTACGCATAGTTGGACGATTAAATTGACCGAAAAAATCACGAAGTGCACGATATGCATTTTGATATGAACACCCATTTTCATAATAAGCCTGAATAATTTCAACTTGCTCGATTTTCTATCTTTCCATGGTTCAAATTGAGTTAGTCTGAGATTGAGAAATGCCAAATGAAATGCAAAAAAAAACTTGACATTTAGGTGTGGTTCACATTCCACATCGGCCTTAAAATTTAACCACTCTTTATATTCGATTAAAATTTTCCGAATCGTTATTTCAACCTAGTTTCATACTAAAACATTTTAAACATCGTACTAATTCTTCTAAAATTTTGCGCCAGTGTTATTTGTGCAATTACTCAAACAAGTAGGTGATATAATAAATCATGAGACAACAAAACGGAAGTCAATGATTTGACAATAAGTTTTTACAAACTTTGAATCGCCGTTGGAAATTTTTTTGGAAAAGATCATTTTGTGAGCTAATTCAAAGACTAAAAAAAAAAACAATTTAAGAAGTAACACTGTAATAAATATTGTTAAACATTGTCTTACATTTATATAACATTTTAACAGAAAAAGCATTTTCATTTTCAAAATTTTTTTTGCAACCCTCTTAACTACTCCACCGAGCCAAAATGCAAACTTATTGACTTAACTTCACTACTATATTAACTTTTTATTTATTAAGATATTTTTATTTATTTATTAATTTTGTTTCAGGGAAGAGCTAGCAATGAAAATAGGATTGACTGAAGCTCGAATACAGGTACGCAAATTTAATATTATTTAACTCAAAAATGTTTATATTTAAAAGGTCCAGTTTAAATTGGAAGATTTAAAAGTGTTTTAAAATTACGTCATGTGTAAGCTTCAACTAATTTCAATATAAGCCATTTAATTGTTATCCTTCATATTTATCATTTTCAATGGGTTCTAAAGTAAACTGTACAATGGCGTACAAAACTAATTGTATGTATTTATTTATATAAGTCCACTAATTACTAGCTATCAGTGGCGTGGCGTGAAAAATTTCGAATGGTAAGTCGAAGCTTAGACTAATTATCTGCAAACGATAATTAATTCCAATATCGATATGTATCCTAAATTAAAAAAAGGTATTGCAGTTCTGATTTCCAAAACAAACAAGCGAAGCAATTCATGCCAATTTTGTATACTTCAAATCATTAATTTATAAATTATAAATAATCTTAAAGCATAATAAAAGTGGCTTCAAAAGAAACCGTTTCTGCAAATGCATTGCATGTACATTAAGGAAAATTTAAGGTTATGTTATAAAAAAAAATAAAAAATAAGGAACTTCAAAACAAAAGTATATTTAAGTATGAGATAAATAAGCAAATAAATTTTTCAAGTAATTCAATATCATGATATAAAAAATATCAATTAAAAATAAATAGTTATGTACAAAAGTTAGATGATTTATGTATGTATGTTACCAATCTCTGTAAATTGTGCAATGTAAGTTTAAGTATAAGAAATGTAAAATTTTTGGCTACAATAAATATAATAATGTATGTTACTAAAAAAAAGTAGCAAAAGTTCGCGTTTCTAAACAAATAAGAAACTATGAAAAGTGTTACTAAAAAACTTCTCTTATTTACATATTCTAAAGCAATTCTACGATCTTTTTTTTTATAAAATCTGCTAAAACTCTTTCATAGAAGTCAGGTCTACTCCTTATTTTTAAAAGAGTCTGTTTTCTGTGGAAATAAGTGCTAAATCTGAAAGCCTGTCTTCTCACTGAGAATGCATTACATATGTATGAATAAATGAATGACCTACTCAATTAATTCAAGAAATTGCAGCGGTTGAAAAAACTCACTCAATTCAGCAAATAAATCGGTGAAGAGCGAGTTATTTTTTGCAAAAGCAGAAAAGTGTACTTATAAAACAAAATTTAGGCTGATGGGTTTACTGTAAATGCTTTCCTCTTTAATTATCTTTACGATTTTACATTGTAATTAAAATAAATAAATAAAACAAAATTTAACTAATACAAATAACCTTCTCCTTCAGCTTCAGTCTTCAGTTCTTCACTAGTTAAATTTCTTGCGCACCATTTTTTTTTTTGCTCTATCTGCGCAACCCACCATTCACCAAGTGACTTGGTTTTGGAATTGGGTATACCCACCTCACAACACAACATTCACCAAATAATGCCGAATATTTATACTGTTCAAATGCATGCCAAGCATGTGCAAGTGCATTAGTGAAAAAGGCACACGTATAGATTGGATGTTGGATTGAAGCAAAATCAAAATCTTTTGATTTTCTTTCAATCTAGCGTCCTGGGGGCCGATTCTGGTTCTGTGAAAAAGTGAATCGAATAAATTGTTTTCACATTCGCTGTCATGCATTGCTTTCACTTTTTCGATTCACTTGGTGCAGATAAGCGATTCTGGTTCCGTGAATGAAAATGGTGTGGTGAATTCAATATCATTTGCCGTGGTGGATGATTTTTTGTTGTCTCTTATGAATTTATCTACTATTGTGAATGCTTAATGCCAAAACGAAATTATTATTTTTTCATTGTTGTTTCAATTTTGCCAAACGTTTGTACATTTGTGAATTTGTTTATAATATATTAATATATTAAATTATTTGTATATGTTTTTATAATGCCTTCAATATACATATATAAGAAATCTCATGGAAACAAATCGGAGAAATGCTCATAGGTTTGATAATTATTTGTGCTTTATATAGATGTATTTTTGTATTGTATTACTATAGATTTTTGTTTTATACGAGAAATGTGAGGATTATCAGGCGAAATTTGAGAGACAACGAAAATCCTTTCTAAATGAATACGGAGGAGCATTTCATACAATTGTATCAACTGAAACGTCAGCTGAAACAAATCTACAAAAAAAATTAAGACGCGATGAAATAAATTTTCAAAACTTGTCTTCGTACCTATCATGAGCAATCTCCAAATTTATTTCCAAAAAAACTATTCAAAAAATCTGTTTGTGCCTGTGTCACACTTTCCTTTATTTTTTTTTTTCAAAAAAATCTCCATATTTTCCGCTTTCACCTATTCACTTTGAATTTTCACCATCGAATAAGAGCGTGAAAGCAAATTATTCATATGAATGTTTTTGACGTTTGGTTTCACTTTTTCACAGAACGAGAATCGCATTTATGCGTGAAAGAGTGAAAAGCTATTCGATTCACTTTTTCACAGAACCAGTAACCAGAATCGGCCCCCTGCATTGAAGTAGTGTATATGCAAGATTGATCATGCATTTATTGGTTCATTTGCGTATAGTACGTTGAAGAGATGAGAACACAGCACAACATAAGCACAGATTTAAATATTAAAACAGTAAACACAAATTGTATGATAAAATGAACAGACAAAATAAAACAAATTACTCGCATAGAATTGAAAAAATCCCAAAGAAATTAGTAAAATCACAATTTTGGCGAAAAAAAACTCACAAATCGCAACGTCCTCTCACCACACCGTCGATGTAAAAACAAAAGATTGAAGACTCATGCTTGATATGTGTATATGCAACTTCCACCCCAAATTACCAATACACTTGCATATGCTTGTCATGCATTTGAACAATGTATGTATATCCGGCATAAGTCGAAGAAAAGCGTGTTATTTCTTTGCATAAGACAGCGGGCGTTAGACAGGGTCGACCCAAACTCAGAAAAACCATAAGTAAAATAGAGAAAGAAAACTAACATTGTTCTATCCAGCGAGAGATCTTATAACCCGACATATTTCGGGTTGCTTTGAATGCTTTGGCTTGTGGTGGTGTGTGTGGCAGAGATTGTGGAATAAATTACTCATGATAATAACGTGTGTGGTGCTGGTGTGGAGTGTATTTGATTGAAAAATGAGAATAAAGTTCAATTGAGTTGGTGGAGTGTGCAGCTTGTGGAGGGTAATGAATAGATACGTATTTAGTATATAGAGTGGGTTTTATGTTGGTCGTTATTTAGTAAACATTCTTGTGCAGCAAGGTCGTTTGTTATTTAGTAAACATTGTTGTTTAGAAGAAAATTTAAAAGGTAACCTCATAGGAATCGGGTTATATGGACGCCACCCCACTGCTAGCTATACAATATTCATTTATATTTAAAAAAAATTACATTGTTTATTTTGCATTTTATATGTCAAATACTATCGGAACTAAAATATGATTAGTATTTACTTTGGTGATTTTAATATAGATAAAAGTTTCTAAGACTCAGGGAGTCCTTTTCACTTGAAAAAGCAAACCCTGTTTCTTACCAAGTAAAATACTTTTAATCGATGGTTGTCGAACAGATTGGAAGTCAAGTGCTAAATACCTAGGAAACACCTTGGATAAGAGTACACACGTACACATACATGAAATTACAAAAATGATTAATATAACCATTAAAATACTCATGAAAACCCATTCATAAACAGGAAATCGAAGTTGAGTAGTGATAATAAATTACTGATCTATAAAGCTATTTTGCAGACAATCATGTTTTACGAGTTTCCTGCCTGGGGTAAATGCAAACAGTCACATAAGCAGACTGCAAATTTCTGAAAATAAGCTTCCTAAAATTTTGTTCAATATTGCATGGTGCTATTCAACAAGGCTTAGCAAACATTGAAATGGTGTCCAACAGAATTTCGAAATTAAATGGACGGTATAATATTTCTTGTTTTACTTCCGACAATCGCTTATCACAAATCTAGCTTCATAAATTGCACATATGTAATTTCTTATTTTTTTTTTATTTTTATATTATTAGTATATTTTCAAAAGACTGATTAATGTGTATTGTTTCTTTTGTTGTTTCATTGAGTTTATTTAGTTATTTATTAATTTATTTATTAAATATTTTTTTTTTTGTATTTAATAATTTGTTAATCTTTTTATTTTTTATTTTTTATTGAATTGTGTTTGTTGTATTTATTAAACTATTTATTTATTTATTTTATTATATGATTTGTATTTATTTGATTATTAATTCATTATATTTACTTATAATTTATTTATATATTTATTCATTTATGTATCTATATAGTCATTTGTGTTTGTATATGTTTTGTATTAAGGACTAACCCATATTATATTATATATTTAAACATCTTTATTTGCGAAAGTTGTTTTAAAAAGGGTATTGTACGATAGTTTTATTGTTCAACTACCTTTTCGTTAGGAAAATGCACATAATACTTTATTATTATCTATTTTTCTCCTTTTTATTGTTTTCTTTAATTTTTTGTTATGAAGGTTCTTAATAATAGTTTTTCCTTCAAACAAATCTTTGTAAATTGTGTAATATAGATTTAAGTATAAAAATGTATAAATTTTGCCTACAATATATATGTATGTATTAAAAAATTAGTGTATGTTCTTTTATCTGCATATGTGACCCGGTCTATGAAAAGGTCATAAGACTCAAAAACAAAATTTCGATAAATCAGCTGTTAAAGATAAACAATGCATTTCGTCAGTTTCTCGGTAGTTGTTCTCGTTCCTTCCCATTGCCCAGTGTCTCTCGTTGTTCAAGGGCACCAAGTGACCAAGTGAGATGCAGTGTTGCTTTTGCTCCAAATATTATGTTAGTTAATTCAATTCCATGTATTATCTTGATTCTGGATTTTCAATAAAATTCTGTTTTTCTTTCATTAGTGCTCTTCTTTCTCTACATTTTTAGTACACTTCTAAGCAAGTAAGGACTTTCTAGTTTTCACCATGTGAAAGAGCATCTCAAAAACTATCTTAATCAAAAAAAAGTGAAAAATAATTTTTTGAGTCATAAGCCACTTTTTCATAGGCCGGGTCACATATAAGAAATACTGGGATGAAAGATGTCAATATCTTAAATTTTCAGTGTTGCACAGTATACGTGCTTAAAAGCAGTATTGCTTTTGCCTTCGAATCAAAACAGGCCTGTTTTTAAAGAAAACTCTACTGCACACGTTTTTTGTCGGGGTAAACCTGCTATGCCAAAAGGTGACAAAACCTGAAAGGTCAAATAATAATAATCTTAGAGAATATACATGGAATTTGAAAACACTTTCAAACTGAGGTCAAAAGCTTAAGTCTGTCCTAATGCGGTTTAAAGCAGATATTACCGCAATCCAGGCAAAACGATTAGGTATGATGAGAAGATAAAAGTGCGACACTTATTAAAGCTGCGATAAAAGAGTGCACATAGTAGAATGGGGATTCGATGTGTAATACCGGCTAAGAAAAAAATTTAATTGCCTTAAGCAGATAGGTATTCCCCTGGCTGTGATCCGCATCAAAACCACTTTCTAATATATAACCCTATTATGTGTATACGCCCTTAACGACGAAACTGAAGAACTTCTATGACCTCCTGGGTGGAGTCTGACTGGAGTACTATGTTAAAGTTACGATTGAAGACTTGAATGCTTAAGTCGGAATAGAATACGTATCCAATAAATAGTTGGGGCAACCTTCACAAAACGATAACGGCTCCTGGTAATTTTTTAAGACTGAAGCATGAAACAGATAAGAGCACTTACAGTAGCATCAAACATTTATTTAAAACTAATGTATTTCAATTTTTCAACCCAGATAAGAACAACAACAGCAATGTAACAACGCCGTTAGGCCAAATTTGCTGTTGCTATTACGTAACAACGAAGAAGATGGTTTTACTCGATATGTCAATGAATCGCAGGTGCTGTTGCTGCGGTTATTCACGGTGACCGTGCTGTTTGTATTTGATGTTGGTCCTGTTGCTGCTTTGACCTGTTTTTCGCTTAAGAATCAACCTCCTTGCATTGAGTTGCCAGTCTTCAAATATGGAGGTGATGTTTTAATAGTGTGCATTAATCAAATCATCATACCATTTGAAAAAGACCATGAGCTACATGCCTTCCAGAATAGTGATACCGCTGATTCTCTTTATTAAATTCATCCGCCGTACAGTACAGTACGGTACTTTTAAGACAAAGAATTTATAGTGTTGTTATTTTTATTTTGAGTGTAACACTCACGCTTATTTATTTTGCAAGTTAAGTTCGGATGGCCAAGACCAGTCTCCGATGGTGTTCAATAAAATAAGCACAATCGGGGTTCTATTGTTCGTTACATCACTAGACATCGCCATTTTGACGCCACTTATTGACTATTCAATTCCCACACCATCCTACTATCGTGGAAAGGCTATCAGTATTAGGATTAGGATTGAATTTTTTTTCAATGGAAAGGAAAAATTAGGTGTTTTGATCTAGATTTGCCACTTCCAGATTCCTCTCAGGGGGACTTTAGGTATAAGGAGGAAGGACATTTATTTAAAACTAAGGCCAAAACCGGACCACATTACGAACATGGCAGATAACAATTTGTCAGATTCAATGACTGTTTCACACGAAATACTGTAAATGTCTCCAGGCAAAATATTAAGGCATATGGAAAAGGCCGCAAAGTGATTACTTAATTTGCTGTTAATTCAACGGTGCCTCCAATACTCCTCGAGAGTATTAACGATTTCAGTTAGAGTTGCCATGATTTTAAAACTTCTTGATATGTACAAATCCACTGGCCCATATAGTATCCCTCCCATCGTTCTGAAGAAGTGTTCTTCAATGCTGGTGAAAACACTGTTAAAGCTTATCCATCTGTGTCGTACTCTACTGGTCTCCTTCCGAGTGGATGGAAAACAGCATTTGGCCAGCCTGTCCCTAAATAGGCGAATCTTCTTATCCTTCTTTATAATTTCAATTGCACTTACGTCCCTTCTTTCTTAGGCCATGAAAACGCTGATAAATTTTCAGCTCAATAAATATCTTGAAGAACGAAAGCGTCTTAATGACCGGCAGCATTGCTTTCGTAGCAGTAGAACAAATCTTTATATTATTTTGGAGAAGGTATGATTATTGCGCTTGATATTTCAAAAGCATTTGAAAGTGTTTTGCATCAAGCTTTCTTATTTCTTTATTTTATTTATGAATCTCTTCTTATTAATTGGATTAGAAACCACCTTTCAGACTGCTCAATAGATAACTTACCTATATATGTTCAAGAAAATGAAATATGAAAAAATATTTATATATGTACAGTATGTATGTATATATTTTATTAAAACTTCATGTACATAGGTATGTACATAATGAATTAAAATAAATGATCTTTTGTCTGAAACTTGTAATCCACTTTATTGTTTCGCTGATGACAGTACCCTCAGCTTTTCATATTCCTTTAACTCAATGCTGTTTACTGTCGCTAAAGCATAAGCCTCAGTGTTACTATTCATGGATAGCACTTTCTTTTTTAGACTGAAAAGCTGTCAGTTATAGGTATGTGCATGACAGACCATATTTTGTGGAGTTATCACATATTTGACGTCGCCAAAAACGCGGCTTAGTGCTAAGGCTTTCTCAGCCGCCGATGCAAGATGTTTTTTACCTCTTCTGATATGGCTGTTATATAAAGCCTTTATTCTTTCGAAACTCGAGTATAATTTTCATATCTGGGCAGGTGCTCCGAAAACGCACTTAAGTCTCTTGAACAGAGAACGTTTTCAAAGTAATAAATTAAATCAATCTTTCTTGATTTTATACTGCTTTACTTTAAGCACAAGATGAAAATCAATCTTCTTCCGAAATAATTTTCCCAGCACGGTTGTTTTTGTTTGAATATTGTTGATCTGTGGAAAGTCATTGAACTGAAGACATTCTGAACCCAGTTGTTCATCCAAATCGTTAGGATAGCTGCTTGCCAACATAGATAAGCGCTGCTTCCAATATTATTTCATTAAAGCTATCTGCCAATGTCAGCAAAAAACCAAACGTGTTACAAATATGTGTATTTGTATTCTCACGCCAATTGAGCTCTGATATCACATTATCTAAGATTGGTTTGAATCAATCATAATCCATTTTCTGTCTAATGTTGAAAAGAACTGCTGTAGTAGAACTCTCATCGAATTTCGTATTTATGGTGTAGTCCTCTGGAATTCATCTTCATCCACCCAATTTGTATGCGTCATGTAAGGCATTCCATTATAAATATCAAAAACTACCTGTGCAAATTGTTTGAGAATATTTTCCTAATGGTAGGTATATATCAGCCGTTTAAAGGGCAAAATCGACGGACTGCAAATATTTATTTACAGTACTAATTCTCTCCAATATTCGTGTCCTGTCCAAATAATAACCATGAACATTAATTGCTTCGGATCCAACTTTTTGTACAAAACTCATTATTTATTTCACGTTTCAGAGTTTTGCAGGATGTCATAAGATATTTCTTCGAAGCATGGAATCATCAACTTTCAACAAAGCTACAGACGTATCATACATATACCAGCGAGTTTCACACAAAGATTTCATCATAAGTTTTCTTCAATGACTTATTTTAGATTCATCGCATGCCGTCTTTTTTCATTTAAAGATTTCAATTATATCGAGCTCGAGTTTAATTTATGGATCACACTCGACACTATTTATTTCTACATCGCTGGCGATTTGAGTGTCTGTCTTCCACATCTAGTAAAGAATAAGATACTGGAGGAAAAGACAGAGCATCATTTATTCTTTCCCATCGAGGTGTACGTGAACTGTAAAAGTTTTAAAATTTTTGCAGGAAGGAAAAAAAGGTCAATTGTAGCAGTTTAGCTTGTCGTTGGCCTTAAAATCTGCTTTGTATTTTAGTGCGAGATTAGCTGCGGATTTCATTGGGATTGAAGTTTCATCTAAGGAAATTCCTGTAAGGAAACCAAAATCTTAGTGGCCGCATCATTTTGGCTCTATCGAAACATTGTTTTAATCTTTCATTCATTCAAATACAAATATCCAAAAGGCTTTGCAAGTGTTTTGATGCAATTTACATGGAAACAGTTTTTTCCTGTAAAAAGACTAATGACCAGCTTTGCTTCATTGAGATATAAGAAAAATTAGTGTTTCAAATACATAAGTATTCAGGTTTTGACTGTGCTGAGCTCAGTAAAACAGTGCCTGATAGAATATAAGTTGAGGAATTTAGGGGCAACCATGTTCAAGCATAAGACGTTTTAATGGACGTCAGCGAAGTGGCACTCCTAATAAATAGAAGCACCACAGAAGCATCAGCAAAAAACAGAAGACTAGAATTCGAATTCAAGCATCTTGAGGAGGAATAGGCCCTAGAAATGCGGGTTTGAAAAGAAAGAGAAGGAAAAGGAATTTCTTTCAAAGCGTTATCAATTGCTAACATGAGAATGACGAACAATATTCAGTGAATAGTTTTCGTGGAAAGCGAACGTCCGATTGGGTTAAAAAAGTAAATGTAAATGTGTTAAGAAATCCGAAGGCAGATGCAATCAGAAAGTTTAGTCTACAAGATGAGGTGGCGGGAGTTACAGTTATTTAATATTGGCTTGACAATATTTTAAATACTGCATCTTCATACAGAATCACATACATTAAGCAAAGCCCCGAACAAGTTGAATGGGTATTTCATTTGTAATGGCTCGAAAAATTAAGGGAACTAGTTAACAAAAAGGAGGTCTGCGAAACTAGCTCATCTCACTAGACACGTTTTAGATGTCGAAGCCGAGGTCAAGAAAAATGTAATTATATGCTATTGTCCAAGAGAGGGTATAATCATCATGTCAATGTGAGACCATGTAACGCACACCAGAAAAATGAATAAAGAAAAAATGCTATTACTCAGGATTGTACTAGAGCTTTTGTATGGAAATGGTGGGTCTTTAAAAACATTTTCTTTCCTAGACAGCGGGTTTTCGTTTTTCAGATTCTTTGGGACTCAATGGCATGGCTAAGCCATTATGTCTCAAGTGGACAGTAGAGACAGTGAGGTTTAAAAATGATTCCAAAATCGTTCTATTAGAGATATTTGGAACAGGAAGGTTTTCTGAAAAGATTTGTTTCGTTCGTACGGTTGAGTCTTTGGTATTACCTAAGCAGACTGTTTTGGCTGAAGTGATTTAACAACCATTTCCAAATTACATGAAATTCCACTACCATCTTTCAAAAACTCTTCTTATGGAATTTTAAATGGACTCAATAACGAAAAGCTGGCACTCTCACTGAGAACTAAAGAAGGATGATGGAATTATCCAGTTGCTTTTGAGACACGACTTGGTTGGTGCTTAAGCATTGGACAGTCGAATGGTTTGCAGAGGAATGTACTTTATCATATCTACAAAGCTTGCGAATCGGGTCCCGAGTTTGACGCAATGGTGCGAATGCAATATACTCTTAAGATAGAAAGCAACGAAAAGAATATCTGTGAAACGGCGGAGGAATTTCGAGCAAAAAAGGTACTGGAAGACACGGTGAGAACAAATTAAAGCAGCTACGCGTTTCGGAGTGTTACTGCTCCATCATCAAGCGAACTACTTTTGATTTTTGATTGTTGGTATAGTCAAACTTGAGCTTTTTGTTGTCATCTTGTGTTGTATTTGTGTTGTTGTTGTTTTATTTAACTTGGTTGGAGCCTTTTTTTGTGTGGTGATATACATATGAGCGCGGTCTTCTTTTCATCTATTGTTTTGTTGGTGTTTAATTGCTGTTTCATATAATTGAGGAAAAAAATGTATACTTTAGTTTATTCATAATACTGCATTACTGTATTATTTGACTAACCGAAAAAAAAATATTGTTTATAAATAAACGCAATTTTAAAAAAATGCACTTCAATTTTATCGAGCAAAAGTGTTGGTACCTATTGTTTTTTTATATACAGTTATTTCGTTTTAGAAATTTAAAGAAATAATGCAATTTCAAAATAAAACAGTTAAAGCTTTGTTTATTGTGTCATAATTGATGTTTGTAAATATATTAACGTGCAAATAGTTAAAAGTTAGACGTACACAATGAATAGAATCTTTTACATATTATTATATATTAACAATATATTATATATAAACAATTGAAGAGAAAAGTATTATAATAAACCATCACAAAGACGGTAAATCATCTAAAGAAATCAATGAAATTGTTAGCAGATCAAAATCAACGGTGCAGAAGGTGGTGAATCGCATCAATAACGAAAAAAGAATTGAAAATAAGCAACGATCAGGGCGGCCTCGTAAGCAAATAATTCAAAAAGATCAGTTTAAAAGTGCACCAAAAATAGCCATCGACATTGCAAGTAATTTAAACAAAACGGTTTTCGAGTGAACTGTTAGAAGCTCGCTCCATAAGTCTGACTACAGCAATTGCGTAGCTCGTAAAAAACCTTGTGTTAGCGATGTCAACAAGAAAAAACGAATAACTTTTGCTAATGGGTATAAAAATAAAACCACCAAATTTTCGGATGATGTCATACTTAGATGAGGCCAAGTTTAGATGGTAGACTTAAGGTGTGGAGGAAAAAGTGAGAAGCCCTCAAACCCCAGAATACTATAAAAACTATGAGGCATGGGGTGGTGGTGTTATAGTATGGGGGTCTATGTCATCTGGCGGTGTTGGTACTCGTAATTTGGTAATCATTGAGGAAATAATGAATAAAAGTGTTTACCTTAACATTTTGAATAAAAACCTTCACGAAAGCACTAAGAAATTGGGGATCAGAGACAGGTTTTATTTCAATCAAAACAATGATCTCAAGCACACCGCGCTAGATGTGAAGATGTGGATCGCGTATAATACCCCACACATGCTTGTAACACAATCACAAAGTCCTGATTTGAATCCCATTGAGCACTTGTGGGACAACCTGAAAAGCGTATAAGGAACCACGAGATAGGGAATAATTCCCAAACTAAAAGAATTAATTCTTGCAAAATGGCCAGAAATAACGCCTGAAGTGACTAAGAAACTAGTCCACTCAATGCCAAAGCGTTTGCAATAAGTTTTGAGGTTAAAGAGATTCCCAACAAAATATTAGGTACAAATTTTAATTGTTTTAAGGAAACAAAATGGCTAACAGATATGTTTTATTTAAAGGTACCATCACTTTTGCTCGATGAAATTATGACTCAATTTTTGAAAATGCATTTCTTTTGTAAAATATTACTTTTTTTATTTCTTTTTAGTTACTTATGGTATTCTGTACATAATAAATAAATTAAAATGAACATTTTCGCCTACGTTTTTATTTTTATTTAGTATATTTTTCAGTTTTCATGAAAACAGTAACAGAGTACCTTCACAGCTTCACTTATGCTCGGCACTGTATATCTTATCAGCTAATAATCCACAAAAATGAAAAATAGTATCATATTCAGGTATGTCGATGACACGTTTGTCATATTCGAAGAAAAAGAAAATAAACTATAACAAAAACAAAAACAACATAAATGCAGCAAAAGAAACCCTAAAATACACATCAGTAAATTACACAAATATAATTCCACAAACTCTTTTATACGAATTCAAAAAACTAAATACCTATACATATCTCATTTAAAACTAACAATAACATACAAAATATTTTAAAACAAAAACCTAAAAACTATAAAAAATCATGCTCCGGAGTATATAAATTGAAATGCGACGATTGTCAAATGTTCTACATAGGACAAACAGTTAGAACATTCAACGATCTATTAAAAGAAAATATACCAACAGCAAACTCCAAATCCACCTACGCCCAGCATTTAATCAACAACAACCAAATTATACAGATCTCGAGACAAACCTACAAACATTACACCTAAGCCGAAAAGGTAAAATATTAGACGCGATCGAAGAATACGAAATCTACAAAGCATACAAGATAGAACAAGACAACTTATTAAACGATAAATTGACAGTAAAAACAAACACTTTATATGAAACAGCAATTAAACACCAACAAAACAATAGATGAAAAGAAGACAGCGCTCATATGTATATCACCACACAAAAAAAGGCTCCAACCAAGTTAAATAAAACAACAACAACACAAGTACAACACAAGATGACAACAAAAAGCTCAAGTTTGACTATACCAACAATCAAAAATCAAAAGTAGTTTGCCTGATGATGGAGCACTCCGAAACGTGTAGCTTAGATATAATAAATTAATTAAAGTTGTGATATTAGTTTAGTTAAAATTAAAACTGAATTTATTTAAAAATTATTTAAGTAACCACAACTTGGAGACAAAAAAACCATAAAAATGAAATTAAAGCAGATTTGTAATTCGTCTTCTTTGGAAGCAAAATAATATCGTTCTACCAGATAGCTATGCGATAGGGTTGAAGAGACTTAATTGTTTGGAGAAAAAGATTGTTTCTGATGCTTTGCTTTTAAAAGAAGTAAATAGTCAAATAAAGAATCTTTTGGACAAAAACAATGCGAAGAAGCTAAGCACGAGTAAATCAGAACTAGCAGAGGAAAAGAAAAGAGTCTGGCACTTGTCCACTTTCTTAATAAAGAACCAGAACAAACCAGGAAAAGTACGTATGGTATGGGATGCGTGTTCTCCAAGTATTGCCCAATACGTTAAAAACCGAAATGCAATCGACTTCGCTGGTGAGTTTTCTGATGCTGCAGAGGCTATTATTAACCGACATTATGTGGACGACCAACTCGATAGTGTCGATGCTATCGAGGAAGCTATTCAATTGGTAAAAGAGGTTAAGTACATTCATTCCAGTCTTTAATATTCGAAAATGGCTGTAGAATTCAGAAGTTGTCTTGCGATCTGTTGGTGAACCTGAAGAAAAAGACGAAAAGCTTACAACAATATTGGATAATTTTAGTATCATCATCTGTACTCTAAAAGTCTTGGGCCTTTGGTGGGACCTTAATAGACTATTTTGGCTTGGAAAGGTGTAAAAGGTTATTATTCTGCGATTGAAGATTCCAACAAAGAGACTTACTAAAAGTTCTCATGTCCATATTTGAACTGCTAGGATTTCTTTTTTCTACCTTGTGAAGCTAAAGGTACTAATGCTGGCAGTTTGGAGAACTGCAATAGGCTGGGACGATATAATATCTGAAGAGCTACAAGTAAAATGGGAAAGCTGGCGTTGTCTGATGAAACATGTCCAAGAGGTTTAAGATTCCAAGGTGCTACTTTCCAAGAATTTCAGCAAGATGACCAAGGTTCAATTACATATTGTTACCGAAATTTTCTAAACGCGAATTTACTAGAATTTGGATGGTGATGAAAGTTAAGATTTATGAAGACGGAACTACAATCCGCAAAACACAAAACAGGTAGAATAATTAATTAAACGAATTAATTAAATAATCAAATAGTCGGAACGAGCCGGCGCGGCATGCGAGAGAAAAAAACTAATGACAACTGTCAAATCGATGGTGGGTGCGTTTAGTGATTTCGCAACAGGGAGCATATAAAAAATGCTGCCACCCAGGTAGCTCAGCGATGGGTGGGTTCAGCAAACGGTGGGCTTTATTAATTGGGGGATCGATAAAAAAGGATTACAAAAATGAATTAAAATCTATTGAAGAATAGGGTGTACCAAAATTAAAATGGGCGTCAGAAATTTTTTTTTTTGTCAGTTTTAAACTAAATAGGAAATTACAAACCTTTGAACCAATTACCTGAAAAAAGGTTCCTTTCCAAGAAAAATAAAAGAAAATTTAAATTTTACCTGAATAGGATTTAATCGAATTTTATTTTTAAATTATCTGGGAAACCTTTTTGAGTATAGGTATAAAACCCAGAATTTTTTCAACAAGAGGTAAAAATTTTACAAACATATTTGGCAATTAGCAGACGGCCAATTTACCAAAACAAAAAAATGCGTTGGAAAAGATGGAAAATGGATAAATAAAACAAGAACAGTGGTTTTATGCCACAACGGGACACAAAGACAAATCACTTTGGGAAAATTCCCGAACAACAACGGGATCTTTACAACGGTCGCGAGTCCGCAATCTCGGGAAGACAAAAAGCGAAGCGAAAGCTTACTTGGGGTAAATTTAAAGTAACTTAATCGCCACCAAACAAAACGAATAAAAGTTTTGTAAGTACAACTGGACAAAACAACGTATACTTAGCTTTTTTTTCCTTAGCGGATCCTGTCTCTTCCAGTCTTACCCTAGATATATTTCCTCGATCAGAATGCCTTCTTTTCGCCACAATCAATATTTTTTTTGACTCAATATTTTTTCGTTCTAAACTTTTCTCGACTTAACTCTTTCGTAGCTTTCTAAAAAGTGACTCTCAAAAAGACGAACTTCGCTCATCTATTCGGCCACGACATACGTATATATGCCATCCTACTCTGACCTTTGGTCCGTGTTGGTATTCTGTCAAGGTCTAATTGCGACACCTGGCTTTTTCGCTGGGTTGCATGCCGCTGTCGAATCCAGTCACGCATATATGGTATCTTTGAAATAGTTGATTTGAACACGAACCTTGGGTTAATGGACGAGCTCAGCTTTTATGCGTCCATTTCAAATGATCTAAAAACTAGAACGAGAAATTATTAAAGATCGCGAATAAAGTCCCCAGCCCAACCGACCGAACTCAAAAACTTGAAGAAAGCATTCTGTTAGTAGGGATCCCATGCACGGTTGCCAGTTTGGTAATTTGTGACCAAATCTGGTCATTATTTTTTCACTTGGGCACATGGTCATTTTTTATTCCATTTGGTCATTTTTTCAACGAATTGAAAAAAAAAACTTTTTTTTTACTTTTTATGTTTTTAAAAATGAAATGTATACCAAAAGCAGTTTTATTATCGTATGCTGTAAACAGTGCAGTAATGTGTTTAATTGAACAACAATACCCCAGCACGATCACTGAATGCAGAAAACCTGAATTCGTTCATTTCCATCACTTGCGAATTTAATGATAGATAGCTGGAAAACATAAAATTGTGCGTTAATTTTGCGCAATGTTGCTTCTTCGCTGGGTAAAAATAAAATATACTATTTGAAAAATAATTTGGTCTTTCAACTGATAAGGCTAGTGTTATGGTTAGTGAGGTTAATGACCATCAAGCCAAATTGAAAAGCAATGTCATTTTTTTAATGCACTTGCCATTCGTTGCATCTTCGCTTTGCAAATTATTGCAAAAAGTTCCTAGTGAAGTTGAAAAAAGTGTTGCAACATAATACATACATTTTTTGCTATAGTGCCAACCGCATCAACAAATTTATAGAATTTCTAAAAATATTCCGCAGTCCCGAATTAAGTTTAATAAAAACTAAATTAAGAATTGGACTCAACTTTTAAACCATTAATAATATAATGCTAGCCAAAGAGTCTGAAGATCAAAAAATTAGTAATGGTTATCTGCCAAAAATTTGTTTTAAAATAGCGTTTGTGAAAAAATATATTTATTTTTATAGTTATTAAGTGGCAATAATTGATCTTCATACATAAACATATAGCGCAAAATTTTAAGCAGCTTAGTAATAAGGTATTATGATGATACTACTTAACAATTTGCTACCTTTTAAGTAGATTACTAACTCTTTCTTAATTTTAAACATTTTCTAACCAGTATAGTGCTAAGGCTATTTTTTAATAAATTACTACTAAACATGAAAGTAATGGCAGTTCATGCAAAACACTAAACAAACAGACCTGTTTTGATGAAGTTATCACGATACTAAAAAAATAAAATAGGTATTTAATAAAAGGGTAGAGAAAGTATGATGCTAAATTTGATTGAAATTTGCAAAATCGTTGGTTTTACCTAGATTTATACTTAAACAGCCTTAACATCGTACTAATTCAACTTAAATTTTGCGCAATCGTGATCTTTTATTGTTTTTGTTTTTTTAATAATTTAAAAATAACGTGTACATAAGAACGTAATGCTCCAACAAATATGATGAATTAATTGTTCTGTTTTTTGTTTGTTTGTGTTTCTTTTTTTATTTTGGTCATTTTTAACTACATTTGGTCATTTTTATTTTCAACTTTGGACACAATTTTTTTTTCAAGTGGCAACCGTGATCCCATGTCATTTTCCCAACAAACATGGTGAGACAGGATCCGATGGTTCACGAGAAATTTAAAATATTCTAAACCCCTAGACTTTCGCGCAGACAATTAAGAAGAAAGGGAAAAACATGGCAACGTGATTTTACTTGGTAAGCCAGACACTTAAAATTGGGCAGAAGGCCATACTAAATTTATGTTGGTGTGAACTTGGAATCACACATTCCGTTGAACGTGGGTTAAGATCTTCATGTTTTGTAATCCTGTGTGGACCATCTATCACACACCCACATATCTTGTAGACAATCTGTCTAACACTGTGTGTACCTGTGTGTTGGTGCCGTTGTGACTCACCCGTCACATAATGTAAAGGGTGGTTAAATTTTAAGAGCCGTTGTTGAATGTGAACCACACCTAAACGTCAAGTTTTTTCTGTATTTCATTTGACATTTCTCAATTTCAGACTAACTCAATTTGAACCATGGAAAGATACACAATCGAGCAACGCGTTAAAGTTATTCAGGCTTATTACGAAAATGGGCGAGCAAATCAAATGCATATCGTGCACTTCGTGATTTTTTCGGTCAATTTAATCGTCCAAATGTGCGTACAATCGGAAAAATCGTGCAAAAATTTGAGCAAACCTGGTCTGTAGGAGATGTGAAAACACCAGTGCATGTTCGTAAAGCTCGTACTGCAGAAAATATTGCTGCTGTTCGCGATAGAGTGACTGAAGAGCCGTCCACCTCAACTCGTCGTCGTGCCCAACAATTGCACCTCTCACGTTCGTCGTTGATGAACATTATGCATAACGACTTGTATTTACACGCTTAAAAGGTGCAATTGACTCAAGAACTAAAGCCTCTTCATCATTTCAAGCGTCATCAATGGTCAGAATGGTGGCAAGAAATGGAAACAGTGGATGATAAATTTTCGAAGAAAATCATCTTCAGTGATGAGGCACATTTTAACTTCAGTGGATTCGTCAATAAGCAGAATTGCCGCATTTGGGCGAATGATAATCCAAGAGTGATTGTCGAAAAACAAATGCACCCACAAAGAGTGACTGTTTGGTGCGGTTTATTGGCTGGCGGCATCATCGGGCGTATTTTTTCCAAAATGAGGCCGGTCAGGCAGTTACTGTGAATGGTGTTCACTATCGGCAGATGATAACGAACTTTTTATGGCCCGAAGTGAAAGATATGGATGTGGACGATATGTGGTTTCAACAGGACGGTGCCACTTTCCATACATCTAACGAAACAATGGCTCTGTGTTATCTCACGTGTTGGCGATGTCAATTGGCCGCCAAGATCATGTGGTTTGACACCGTTAGACTTCTTTCTTTGGAATTATTTGAAAGAAAAGGTGTACGTCGATAAGCCAGCAACAATTCAAGAGCTAAAGGATGAGATAATTCGGCACATTAATGTCATAGAACCTCAATCATGCCTCAGCGTCATCGAAAATTTGAACCATCGGATGGACGTGTGCCGCCGACGTCGCGGCGCCCATTTGGCCGATATTTTGTTCCATACATAATTGAACCATACCATATTTTCATAATAAAAAGAAATGACAATAATTTCCTAAATAATTTGTGTTTTATTCAAAATCAACATCGGGCCTTAAAATTTAACCACCCTTTACATGGATTTTGTGACCGCCTGTTACCCAACTTTGTATTGGAAATTCGAAGACATAGTTAAGTTGCTTTTCCAGAATACCTAAGAGCAGGACTCTGGCTGATCGAACGAATCTAAGAGGTACACAGAAGAGCTTCGCGAAGCGTTTTCTGATCTAGAGTTTCCCAAAATACAAGACAGGCTTACGACTTCAGAAACAAAACCATCCAGCTGATCCACATATGGGTAGTGCCTGAGAGCGAATAGTTGAATCAGTAAAACATGTACTGCAGCAAATGAGGAAAAACCAACGACTGACCGATGAGTCACTGCTGTCAATGTTAGTAAAGGTCGAAATGATAATCAACACCCGACTTCTTACATATAAAAAGGATACAAAGCTGCAGGACGATTGTGTGATAACGACCTTTCACTTCATAAACAGTGGCGACAGAGGATGGTGTTGTTCGAAAAGCAACTGTGATAACAGTTTCAGGAATGTATGATAGACCCGTTGCAAAATTGGCGGTTCTAGATATCAGAAAAATTAAAAATTATGGTGACTCAACAGCGGGAAGTACTAAAATCACTGGAGGAAAGAAATGTTGTTGATAATTAATGGCTTCATCTTCATTAAGGAACATCAGACCACGCTGAAACCATGTTATGATTTTGAGAACAAATCAAGAAAACTATACTCTAATTTTAGTTACTATTCTATTTTATTTTTCCTTGAATTTTGTTTGCTTGATTTTGCTTTTATAAAGATATAAATCTATATTTCAACTATATAGCTTGAAACTTTGGCGATTGGACAGGAATTATTCCAATAATACGTATTGAGACAGAACTATAATTAATCTTATAGTTAAATAAAACAAATTAAAACATTATAAAACTATAACATAACAATAATTAAAATATTGATTTACCTAAATCAATAATTATGTCGGCCTTGGGATCTATGATCCAACTTATGAGATTATTCAAGAACAATTGAAAAATAATATAAAATAATAAAATATTAATATTTAAAAGTAAGATCAATTATACGGTTCTCAAGATATTTCCATAAGAAGGAATGATTTGCATAATTTACGTATTAATTACAATAATTACGTCAACGTCCCTTCTTATAAAAAAATTTATTTCAAAAAGTTCTTTACAATAGTGGCTCCTACAATTTTAACAAGTTACCTGATTCCATCCGACGTTTAAGAAAATTACAAGTCTTTCTCTTTAAAAGAAAATCTTGGCTTTTTAATTTCAACTCCTTTCAAACAGAAAGTACGAGTATATAGAAAGTACGTATATAAGTATATAATACATATATGTATTTTGCATAAACCTCACAGACACTAATAAATTAATAATTTTGTCGGGTTTAATTTCTATTATCTGGTACATACAATACTAGCGGCAGCTTTTTTGCTACGCTATATAGTGTCTCCATTTTATTCATTTTTACAGATAGTACCTATATTGTATATCTATTGGTAAACAAATTTCAAGATCCGATCCTGCCGTCCGAAATTTTTTCCAAGATCCATAATCTTCTGGGACAAAAATAAGACCCGGGCATCCGCAGAAGCTGGCACGCCGCAATAAGAGGCGTTGATTCAAGCTGCATCCAATTCGATGCATTCTTTGCCGGAAGTTCGTGACAAACACGGTTTCAACGGTTTTTCGTGCCTTAAAAGCAGTGGAGTGATTGTTCGGGGCAAAATGGTGCCAGCTCCGAATCTGACAACAGCCCACAAACAAAAAAGGTTAAAATTGGCTCGTAAAAACATGAACCGCAATTGGAAAACCGTAAGTAACATTCCATTAATTTACACTAACTTAACTCTTGTTATTCCAAATGGCATAATCCGATGAATGTTTTTTTTTAGATTATTTTCAGTGACGGAAAAAAGTTTAATCTTGATGGGCCAGATGGTTTTAACGGATATTGGCATATCTGAGAAATGAAAAAAATAAATTCCAAGAGAAACTTCGGCGGTCGCAGTTGTATGGTTAGGGGGGCCTTCTGCGACCATGGTATGGTTCCACTTGCCTTCACCTCTACAAGGATGTATAGTTCAGCTTACACCCAAGTGCTTCAGGATAATTTGGTACCCTACTTAAGACAATTTCGTCGAATTCGCCATGTCTTCCTGCAAGATAATGCCTCAATTCACGTTAGTCATCAAAGTTTGGAGTGTTTCGAATCCAATAACATAAATGTGATGGAGTGGCCGGCACGTTCTTCAGATTGTAACCCTATTGAAAACCTTTGGAAAATTTTGACCCGCAAAATGTATGCCCATAATAGACAATTTGTCAGTGTTGCTGAGTTGCGAGAGGCAATTGTGGAAGAATGGAACTCTATAGCCGATTTTCTTATTAAAAAACCTTGTCAACAGTACGCCAAAAAGAATTTTTAGCTTGGTCGAAAATATGGTCAGCAAGATCCCTTACTAATTTTTCCTAAAAAAAATACTTAAAATAAAGAAAAAATAAAAATGCGGTTATACTTTTGCAATACAAGAAAATCTGTTTTTAATTTTTAAACACCAGAAGAGAAAATAACAGGACTTAAATTCGAAGTTATTGGCCTCGACCACATGCATCACACATTTGTTAAAATAATAAAACAAAATTTGGACTTACCATCGCCCCACCATTATAAAGTTTTCTAAAATGTTTTTCCATACTTTTAGCACACTTCTGTTGTTGTATTTGAACTTAATTTTGACCGGCCCATTCCCTATAATTCTAATGGCGGTGATATCAGCTTCGCAGCAGTCTTGTCATTTGTCTATCGAAATACATATATTTGCCTTAAAATTGCATATATGGCTGTATTCATTAAAAAACCTAATGTTGTTGTATTTTTCAGGTATGGTTCCAAAATCGAAGAGCAAAATGGCGAAAACAGGAAAAAGTTGGACCCCAATCACATCCTTATAATCCATATATTCAAAGTGGACCAAATCAAATGCAAACAATAGTTGGATCTACATTACCTCCAAGTCATTTTGCTCATTTAGGATTTAATTTACGAAAACCTTTCGATAACTCTTCAAATCTTGTCGCACTAAGATATCCACACTTACCAGGTGGACCGATGATTCCGTCAGGATATTTAAATCAGTTCCACAGGTAAATTTGAATTAATCTTCTAATTACAGTATATAATTACCCATTGACATATAAACGCCTTATACAGGGTATCCGCTAATTTGTGTGCCATACTTTGGGATGTGATCATTTTTCTACCGTAAATCCTGATTTTCAACTTTGACATCACTTTTTGAAGATTTAAGAAAATGATAACTTTGGTGTACTCTGACTAGGGTTGCCAGATTTTTCTTACACCTCGGCGGGACAAATGGCTAAAATAATGAAATCAAAATAAATAAGTTCTTTTATTAATTACTGATTAAATGACTTTTTTTTCATTTGTCATTTGCAAATATTTTTCTTTTGCCAATTTTAATGACAGATGTCAGTTTGCAAAAATACATTCTTCGTTAAGTTAGGTTTGTTTTATTGAAATTTTAAAAGCAATGTCTTAAAGTTAAATCACAATGCAGTGATTGTTCCTTATCACTTAAAGATATTTAGGTACATTAGGCATTACGCGGAAAAAAGCTGCCCCGGCAGGACAGAAGAATTTATTTCTGAAATCCGGGACGTCCCGGGTAAACCGGGACGTCTGGCAACGCTAATCCTGACACATGATAAGGTCAATTTCTCTGTCAGTAAAGGCCTAATTTTGAACTTTTTTTTAGTAGCAATACGAGTATTAACCTTTAAAACTAGGTTTAAATTGAGCTGATATGTTGGTTGCCAGATATTCAATTTTAAATGGTGTTCAATTTTTCTTTCCCGAGCAAAATTTTTACTTTGAGGTAATTTTTTTTTTTTTTTTCAAAAAATGCGTAATAAACATAAAGTTTTCTTATTTTTACCTGATGAACAAAACAATAATAAAGAAAAACTCATTAATCAGTGAACCAAAAAACCCATACATTTTTTGATACTTGCGAAAATCTGAAATAGGTAATATTAAAAAAAAAATATTTTTTGCCCTTAGGTGTAAAGGGTTAAATTAAAACAATAATTTGTTTAGTTTTAAGTAATTTTTTATTTTATATACACACACATACAGTCAAAGGGGGCTATCGTGAATAAAATTTCCCTCGGAATTTCAAAATTGAATAATGTCGATAGTTTCCCTTGGAATTTATTGATATTGGGAATTAAGTTTCATAGGGCCTTTGGCTCTCATTTCAGAAGGCCATCAGCCAGCTTTCAATGAACAGTGCAGAAATATTGTCGTTTCCCATTTTTGAAGATGGGGAGAATTCCGAGGGAAATTTTGTTCACGATAGCCCTCATAGTGCTCAAAGTGCCCTCCTGCGTTTTGAATGTACGAGTATGCTAGAGCCCGTTTTTGGATTTCATTTTGAATGTTTATTCCCGATAACTCTTGCCTTACTTTTAGTGATCCTTCGGAAATACGTTGTTCTAATTCAGTTAAAGTTGTTAATTCATATGAGTAAACGATTTTTACTTGCGACTTATAGGTACTATAAGGCAAGTTATGCATTCGTAAAAAAAATCGAACTGGAGATTTTGATCAAAGTTGACATTACTATGATAGCGAAGCCTCCAAAGTTTGAATATTATTACATATTCAAATTTTCAATTTTTTTTTTTTTTCTTGGATATAAAAAAAAATCAAAATTTTTTTTGGAAACTCAATATTTCGAAAACCCCATGCTCGATTTTTTTCAAACTTGACAAATAAAAGTTTCTTAGCATAATCTACAAGATTTAAGAAAAAAAAATTTTTTTTTATCTAAAACTAACGGTACCTTTCATACAAATATCAAAAAATGGTTTTGGAAAATCGTATTTTTCTCGAAAACGGTTCCGAGAATTTTGCTAAAATTTTTTTTTTGATTAATCTTTACGATCTATAATTTAATAAAAAAAGTTGAAATCTAGATATTACTGACTGTACCTACCATAGAACAATTTTTTCGAATTTTGAATTTCTCATTATCGGCATAACGGATTTTAACTAAATTTTTTATGAAGAAGCTCCTAAAAAGTTTAGAAAACATTGCATTTAAAAACTTAAGAAAAAATATTTTTTTTCAATTTTTAGAAAAAAAAGTCATTCATTCGTACAATAATAAAAACTTAAGGTTGGCGTAATTTTTTCTTAAAAATGTTTTTAAAATTTTGTACATAAAAGCTTTTTTTTTTAAGGAACCACTACAACGACTTATAATTTTTGTTGCTGCATAAATGCATATTTGCATAGCCTTCTGTTTTTATCTCTTACTACTAAAAGAATTTAAAAAAATCATTTTATACTTATGAACAGTTTTCTTTAATAACATCCGTTTTTAATATTCCTAGTCTATTACATAGGAGCAAGTTCGTGCGACCCAGTCGTGCATTTTATTTCATTTGTCCCCATAGACAAAAATCCAGTACAGTGAGATCGGGAGATCTTGCAGGCCAGTGAATTTGTCCATTTCTACCTCTCCATCGATCATCGTATTCTTAATCCAGCCAATCCTTAACTTCACGACCATAGTGGGCCGGAGTACCATCTTGTTGGAAATATGATGAAACTGGTTGAAGCAGTGGAACTTTCTCCAATAGGTCTGGTAGATTATTTTGTAAAAACTCCAGATAGTTAGTAGAATTAAGTCAGGTAATTTGAAAGGCCCGATTAATTTATTTCCAACTACACCTGCCCACATATTGACACTGAATCTGTGCTGAAATTATCTTTGTCGTATTGAATGTGGATTGGTCGAAGCTCATGTATAGAGACTATGGAAATTTGTAATACCGTTTCTTGTGAATTGAGATTCGTCTGTCCAAAGAATTCTGTTTATAATCTGGTTGTCATCCAAGATTATCTCTAGCTACCAGTAACAAAATTCGAGTTTCTTTTCAAAATCATCGGAAAGCAGTTCTTGCACAGGTGTGTGGTGATATGGAAACATATTTTCTCTATGCAGTATAGTGGAAATTCTGTGTTTGGAAACATTAAACTGTAGAGCCAAGCATCTTATGCTGATGGGAGGATCGATTTCAACAGCTGCCAGTATTCTCTCATCGACCGAAACTCTTCTTGTACTTGCAGCTCCCGCGTTAGGTCTTGCAGTTGAAACTGATCCAGTTTTTCGAAGCCTTTGAAAGGTATTTCCAAAAACATTTCGAGAAGGAAGTCGTCTGTTAGGATAAAGTTCCTGGTAGGTATTTGTTGTGTTCTTCTTGTATTTCTATTGCACACAAAAATGTCTGCGTGTTCTTCTCTCGTAAATGGAAGCATTTTAAAAAGCGCTCTTATCCAACTATAATTGTGACTTAAATTGATAATCTGATGAATGAATTTGTTTTGCTATTCTTTTATACCACTTATTTAGTTAATTTACCCGTAAACATTCATACCCTAAATTTAACTCTCCCTGAGAAGTGGTAAGGTATTTAGGGTTTTGACAGCATGTCAAGTAGGCATAAGTACGCTGTTAACCCTTTTCATGAGCGCAAAGTCTGAAAAATTACCTAAAAACTATCAAATCTTGGAAAACAACTCCAATTGTCAAGTGCTGCAATAACAGTAGGTAAAAAAGCAAAAATTCGATTTTTTACCTGTTTTAGATTTTCGCAAGTATCATAAAATGTTTGGGTTTTTGGATGCACTTATTAATGTGTTTTTTTATAATTGTTTTGTTCATCAGCTAAAAATAAGAAAATTTTATGTTTACCACCACAGATACTATAGTTCCATAGATATTGCACGCAGAGCAAAAATAAGTGAACAATTTTCAAATGCCTGGGACGTACAGCTACGTCCCAATTGGATCGAACTCGTATTGACTATACTAGGACATGATGGTTTCTTGTATTATCAAGTTGTTTGTTGTATTTACTTGATGATGGTTTCTTGTATTATCAAGTTGTTTGTTGTATTTATTTTTTTTGTCTTCCTCCTTTTGTGTAAGGTGTGCGTGTTTTTTTTTTTTGTATTTCTGGTTGATGTGATTCTTATGCAACGAATTCTTCTTGTCAAGGTTGCTTAAATCTCTTTTGTGAATGTGTAGTCATGTGAGAAGATTAACATTGCTTTCCCAAAATGACATAATGCTTTCTGAAATTGTTTATATTGAAAAAAAGGTAATTAAAAAGTAACTTATTATTGCAAAATAACATACTTTACAGAAGTCTTTTTTTTTACACAAAAGTCATTACTTTTGTTTACTGGCCGTTTTTAGTTCATCTATTTGCCACAAAAAGGTTTTTTTCGAAGATAGCTATTTTTTGTTGGTGGTAGGAGTAGATTTAACTTGTTGAATTGTTTTGTGTGTTATTAGGAAGAAAAGTAACTACATTATGTATATTGGTTGATATGCGAAAAGTATTGAATGGATTATTATGAAGCTCGGTATGTTTGTTTTGATAGGAAATCGCTTTTGTATCTTATTTTGTACTGCGACGACGACGAGGTAAATATCCTTTTTTCGAATAGGTATTAGTTTTTTTAATATTTTGGACAAATATTGGATTTTGAGGTAATTATTCATTCTGATTTAAAAATCTTGAAATTTTTCATTTTTGGGCTAAAATTTTCAACCTTTTCATTTCAAGGCAGGTATCAGTTTTTGCAATTTTTGAGAAGAGATATTAGAGTTTTAAGGACATTACCCAACCCCTTTTTAGTAAAATGACTTTTTTAAAACAGAATACAATATTCTCAGAAAATAAAATATTAAATTATCCTTTCTTCGTGAACTTTTCTTATTCATAAAAATGATGTTTGTCCTAGAGTGGGCGCAAGGTTAATTATAGATTTTGTTTATTTTTTTTAGTTGTAACGTTTCGGGTGTCATTACACCCAAGACAAAACACGAATACAAAAAACGCTCAAATAAATAAGAAAAAAATTGATATACATTCTTAATTATTGCAGTAAGTACAATCTTTTTTTTTTATTTTATTATTGTACGTTTCTGATTCTAATTAAAATTTGGTTCATAAATAGGTTGGAAGGAAGGTGTGACATCAGCTGAAACGTTACAACTAATTAATCCTTAAACATGATTTTCATAAACAAAATGGCGCAAGATTTTAAACCTACTCTAAATTAATTTTATAAAGGGTTTGACTGTAAATATCATTTATAAAACGAGAACCGACTTTTTGTTAATTTTAAACACAAAATTGTACTTTAACGTTAAAGAGCTCTGATAAATATAATCTCAATGAAAGACCGTTTTATAAAAGAACAAATTATTTATTTAAAGAAAAACGTTCCTTCAGCTTCAGCTTTCCTTTTTTAATAATAAGTACAAAATAATTTTCTAATTGATAGATACATATTTTCTTTAACTAGATTACTAAATTATTAATACAAAGTAATATGTGTACACAATTATACAGAGTTGTTTTGCTTTGTGATTTATCTAGTTTTAACACTTCCTCCATAAACACAAAAACAAAATACCTACTTTGAAAAGAGTTATAATTGGTCGATACCTATTTTCTTTCGTAGCATCTGAAACCGTACTCGTTCAAGTGGTTTTGTCAGCAAATCTGCTAACTGATCAGCTCCTGCAATATGCTCCAATTTTAAGTCCCCTTCCAGGAAACGCTCACGAATATAAAAATGTTGAACCTCAATATGCTTCGTTCTTTTGTGAAACTCTGGATTCTTTCCTAGTTTTACAGCACTTGCACTGTCGACATATAACGTAGGTGTCAATTTTGTATATCCTGTAAGTTCTTGCAAAAGACGTTTAAGCCACATAGCTTCCTTAGCACCTTCACTTGCAGCCATAATTTCCGCTTCCGTAGTTGATAAGGCCACAGTGCGTTGAAGTTTACTCGTCCATGATACAGGCCCACCAGCAAACAATGAAATTACGCCAGTAGTTGAACGTCTGGTTTTAATATCACCCGCATAATCAGCATCACTATAAATAACCAGTTGTTCTTTCCTCTTCCCTTGGTATGTTATAGAAGCGTCAGTAGTACCACGGATGTAACGAAAAATTCGTTTAACGCTATTCCAGTCTTCCTTGGTAGGATTTTCCATCTTCCTTGCTGCATAACTTACTGCAAAAGCGATGTCTGGTCGAGTTGCTGTTGCCAAATACATTAAGCTCCCAACAGCTTCACGGTATGGTACATTTTCTTTTGCATCTTCAAATTTTAAATGCTCTTCCTCCCGACTAGCTGGAGTCATAACTGGATTACATTCACCCGTTTTGAAACGATCCAAGATTCGTTTTGTATAATTTTCTTGGTTTATCTTTATTGAACCATCATTTTCAATTTTTATCTTCAAGCCGAGAAAATTGTCAAGCGTTCCAATTGTAATTTTAAAATCATTTTTTAGTGCATACATAAAATTTTGAATTTCTTCTTTGTTATTTCCAAGAACCAGTCCATCGTCAACATAAATCGCTACGTATAGAACATTTTCACTATCATTGCGATAAAATAGACATGGATCAGCTGTACTATTTTTCAGTCCAGCCTTCTTCATAAAAGTCAAAAAACATTTATGCCAACATCGTGGAGCTTGTTTAAGGCCATACAAACTCCCTTTCAATCGGCATACTCGTCCAGTTCCATCTTGAAATCCGTCAGGCTGCTCCAAGTATACTTCCTCCTCAAGAGTACCGTATAAAAACGCTGTTTTGACATCAAATTGCTGAATTTTCAGTCCTTTTGTTGCAGCTAGGGCTAACAGCATGCGAACTGTATCGTATCGTGCTACAGGGCTAAATGTCTCATTGTAATCGACACCTTTTTGTTGAACATACCCTTTTGCAACAAGTCGCGCTTTATATCGCCTGTTCTCATCTTTTTCGGCATTCTTCACTCGAAAGACCCACCGATTTTGGACTACTTTGACGTTTTCAGGTCGTTTCACAAGCTCCCATGTTTGATTTTCCTCAAGAGATGATAATTCGTCTTCCATTGCTGCGAGCCAATGTGCACTATCTTCTGACTTCAAGGCTTCAGAGTATGACCTCGGTTCTTGACTTGAACCACCTTCTTCTGCAAACATGAGGTACTCTCCACCTGTCATCCAATTTGGCTTCTTTCTTTCTCTTGTGATGATGTTGAGTTCGTCTTCAATAGAATCTTCAGCATCGAAAAATGAGGCATTTTCTTCATTTTGAATAGATGAACTTGATCTATTGATTTCTTCAGAACTAGTAGCTTCTTGAGTATTTGCTTCAGTATCTGCTTCAACGTTTTCATTCTCATTCTGCTTCAAACTAATCTCAAAACTCTTAGTACTAGAAACATCTTCCTTATTTTGTATCTTTTCTAGGAATGTTTCTTCAGGTTTCGTGTTGCAAACTACTTCTGGCTTGAAAATCACGTCATGGCTGCAGACAATTTTATTCAAATTTGGAATCCATACTCGATATCCGTCTTTTTCATTTACATAGCCAACCAACCTTCCATACATAGCCTTTCCATCATACTTTTTTCGAAGTTCCTTCGGTATGTGGACATAACATCCAGTGCCAAAGATTCGTAAATGGCTAAGATTTCCCAGTTGTTTTCCATGCCATAATTCATACGGAACCTTGTTTTCGATTGTTGTCGGCCCTGTGTGGTTCAAGACATATGCTGCTGTGTTATATGGCTCAGCCCACAAACATTTCGGCAACTTACTGGACACTCTCATACTCCGGGCTGCTTCCACAATTGTCTGGTTTTCGCGTTCTGCGACTCCATTTTGTTGTGGCGTATAAGGAGGTCCAATACATTGCTCTATGCCGAATTTTGACAACACTCTTCTGACTTCTTTATTGTCAAACTCTCTCCCGCCATCACATCTTAACTTTTTGACAATGTGTCCACTGGTTCTAGCTTCATTCAAGAATGTTTCGAGTGATGTACATACCTCGTTCTTGTGCTTTAAGAAGAAGAGTCTACGAAACTTGCTAAAATCGTCTTTGAAACAAACATAATATCGGGATCCTCCTACTGATATTGTTTCAATCGGACCAAGAACATCTGCATGGATTAGCTCACCGACTGTAACTGGTCGATCACTTCTTGACTTGAAGGGAAGTCGATGCATTTTACCCACTGCACATCCATCACAGAATTCTTCACCGCTTTCAGGGACACTTATATTCATCTTAGCAAGAATTCTCTTGACATGGCGCTTATTCTGGTGAGCAAATCTTTCGTGGTATACTTGAAGGCTTTCTGAAATTTTTGACATATAAGCTTGCACGCGCTCTGATGGCTTCAAAACTTGTATTTTCAAAACATATAACTCATCTTGAAGATACCCTTCTACTGTTATTTGACCACTGCGATTGTTTTGTACAGTAACAGTTCGGTCATCCATCGTTGTAGTAAAACCATTTCGAGCTGCAGCCTTCACAGAAAACAATTGTGCACTTGCATCAGGGACGTACCATACATCCCTCAAAGTTGCTTCTTTCCACACGCCTTCAATGTTTACCTGAATGCCGATGTTGCCTTTACCATACGCCTGCATTGTAACATCTTGCTTTCCTAGACAAATAACTTCGGGTACGTCGAATCGCGTGTATGTTTCGAAGTCCGATTTGTTCGTTGTAATATGTCTTGAAGCTCCGCTGTCACAATACCATTGATCTTGTCTCAATAAGTTTCCCATTGTTGCATTTAAAGAAAACGCCATCAACGCAGGTTTGCTTTCTGCAGATTTGTTCTGTGGACATTCGTCAGCCCAATGTCCAAGTTTCTTGCACTTGTTGCATGGAAATTTCATCTTTGCACGTTCCAGTTTCTGATTTGACTTTTCCGGTTGCTTTTTCTTAAAAGTTCCTTTTGCAACAAAAGCAGCGCCATCACTCTTCATATTTTGTTTCGTTCCTCTTGTTTCAATGGTGCATAACTTTTCAATCAACAAATTTAGAGTTTGTTTCTCAGCAGGAATCGTATCCCACAAATCTCTAAAATTGTCAAATTCCTTACCAAGAGTTGACATGATTCTGCCATTAAGAATCCGTTCAGATAGTGTATTTTCCTTATGCTTGGATAGTTCATCATTAAGATCTACAAACAGCTTTTGCAATTTCGCAATGTGGGCACTGATGTCCTCTTGTTCATCTTTTCTTGCTTGAAAGAAAGTGTCTATCAACATGTTGAGCTGCTGCTTCTTTCGAAACGAGCACATAATTTATCCCAAATGTCCTTGGAAAATTCACATGTTAAGACAAGTTCGGCGATTGGTGAGCTTAGAGATGTAGCAATCAAACCAGCAGCTCTTGCATATTGTTTCAGCCAATCGCTATGTTGCTTCTTTTCTTCCGCTTCAGAAGTAGATGTGATTGTAGGACATATTTTCTCTCCGGTAACGATTCCCTTGAGATCATATGCACGGAAAAGCATACCCATTTGCCATTTCCATTTCGCCCAATCGCTAGGACTTTCAAGCTTATCCACAGAGACCTTCAATTCATTGGATGCCATTTTCTTCTAATGCAGTTCACACGATACTGGGCCCATAACCTGATAAATATAATCTCAATGAAAGACCGTTTTATAAAAGAACAAATTATTTATTTAAAGAAAAACGTTCCTTCAGCTTCAGCTTTCCTTTTTTAATAATAAGTACAAAATAATTTTCTAATTGATAGATACATATTTTCTTTAACTAGATTACTAAATTATTAATACAAAGTAATATGTGTACACAATTATACAGAGTTGTTTTGCTTTGTGATTTATCTAGTTTTAACAAGCTCGTCTAACTTTAAAAGTAGCAAATAGGTACTTTACCTTTTAAAAGTATACTTTATCCAGATTAACAAGGGTCATTTCATACCAAAACAAATTGGAGTTGATTTTTTTAAAAGATGATAATTAGATTGAATATAAGTAGTGCGAAACAATTGTACAAAAGTGCTCTTTGATCTTAAATTTTCCAATATTGCAGCGGGCGATGGATAAATAAATCTGTTATTATTTTAATTATAAAATTCCTTATTTAGAAAATATAAGAATATTATAAGAAGTATATAAAAGAAAAAAGAACAATGACATAATATGACGTCTGTAGAAATAATTGACGAGTATTCTTACATTAAAAAATAAAAAGAAAAAAGTATATAGTTTAATTGCAGAAACAAAATTATTGAGTTGAAACTATAGCGTTACAAAAGAATTAATTTAAAAAAAAAACATTAGTTAGTTTGTTGGATTTAAGTTACTGTTTGCAAATATATTTATACAAAGCAAAATTATGAATTTATTTGTTTAATTATTAAAAATCACACAGTATCTAAACAAATCACAGTAGAGGAAGTTAGGGTATTGTGGTATACATGTTTGTTTTTTTGACTTCACAGAAAAAGTTATGAAACAAATGCTCCTAAATTTGGTAGATTTTACCAAAAACATATAAGCTACCAAGTGATTTCTTTTTGTCGAATTCTAACAAAAACTAACAAAGATTTAGACAAAATATTGATATAACCTCTAAATCGTCACTTTTGAAAGTTAAAGGGTAATGTGGTACACTATGCTGTCTATTGTGGTATACTTTACAATATTACCCAGTAGATTTTTTAAATGTGTGTGAAATCTTAAATTTCCTATTTTATTCATTCCTCACAGTATGATTCCATGTCCTTTGAATCTCATTTTCTTACTTCAACCCTTTTAGACATTTTAACGAATGAATCTTTAGAAAAAACACAAATAGCCAAAAAAAAGAAATAAACTTTTATGATGGGTAATGTGGTACACTACCACAGTAGCCACGGCTAGTATACCACATTAGCCGAAACTGTATATTTTTACAAAAATAAATAATAAAATATAAAATAAACACCTTTGGACAAAACTAACAGTTGTTTTTCGTAGATGATTAATTAAGTTTTGTAAAGAATTTATAAACTAGCTTGAAACACAACTTTTGAGAGCACACAAACACTTTTTGTTTGACCCAAAAAAAAACTCAACTTCACGCAATAACCCTTCTCAAATATTTGCTTGAGATATACGAAGATTTTTGACTTGATTGAACACGAGTACTTAGTTTTATTTATATTACCGTCCGCTAAGGTAAAAACCGTTGAAGAAACATGCTTAGTTTTTGAGAAAACTGCCTATACCACATTACCCGCCTATACCACATTACCCCAAGTTACTCTATCTAAAAAAATGAATTGTCCAACATGTCGTAAATTATGAAAAAGTTAGATAAAGTCGTTTAAAATTTTGCGCCAATATCTTTAAAATTAAACTATAAAAACATTTTCAAAATATTTAATCATAATGAAACTTACCAATTTGATAGATAAGGAGTAAGGTATAACTCTTCATCTCTTTACGGTGTGATTCAAATTCCCTTCCCTTGAAAAAGAAGAAATTTAAAATTATGTCTTTCACTCGTCAAAAGGATCCTATTGTTTTTAACTATCCATTGGATGAAAATGAATTGACAGGAGGTTATGAGCAAAAAGACCTAAGTGTTCTGTTTCACTCTAAGCTAATGTTCGACAAACACTACCACTTCTTCTTAGCTAATCAGGCCAGGAGCATAGGTTTTATTTTTTGCACAGGTAGATTCTTTAAGAAATCTGAAATATTTATAGCACTATACTACTCACTTTTTCGTAGTATCTACTCTTGAATATGCATCCACTATTTGGAACCCAATTTACGAAATATTTTCAGACAAAACTGAAAAATTCAACAAAAAATTCACAATATGTACAGAATTCAAAATGTTTAGACAGCATTCAACTTATATTGTTGGCTAAGTCTATTCAAGATCCTTTTTTTGTTTCAGCACAAGTGTTTGTTAGACGAAATATTTATTTATAAGATTATTTTTGGCAGAATTGAATGTCAATTATTGTTTAACAACATAAATACATGTACACTGCCCGGTTCGTTCTTATCGTAATAATACCATAACTTTCAGTATCCCATTTCATCGAACAAATTTATTACTGTTTAAGCAGTTTATTAAGATTATAACACCCGATCAAAATCTAGACCTATGAACATCACGACCCACACCTTTTCATATGGTTCCCACCAAAATTGCACAATCAGCACTTTTTATAGGTAGTCTCCTATCCTATTACATTTAGTTTCCCATGAAATGAAAATTATTGTCAAATGTGTTTATGAATCAAGTATAAATTGCATGAAAATTATAATAAAGTCAATTTTAATCCACAAGCCAATTCATTTTTTTAATTCGAAATTGCTACCCGCCACCCGAGGTAAGGAGCAATATAATCAAATTTAAACAATCAATTCGAATTCAAAAGAGGTTTCGACGTTAAGTAATTACTATATTAGTTATTTCTAGGACTTTAGAGTTCTAGAAATAACTACTAGGTTATGGGCCCAGAATTCCAACAAATAATAAAGAGAAATTTTGAATTATTTATTCGAAATAATTCAAAACTATCACAATTAGCTTTTACCGAATTTGATGTCTTAAGTTCACAATACGCCAATTTCAGTGGCGTGATATTAAAAATTGTTGCAGATTTCGGTTCGTCATTTATCTCTATTTTAAATTAATTCTTTATTCATACATAACCTTTATTACGTGGGCACTTGGTTTTTTATGTAAGTTTTAATCTTTTTGAAAAGTATGTTCTTAAATGTACTTATGTAATGTCTTTTCTTCTTCTTCTTCTTTCTTTAGATGGCGCTCACAGTCCAGGGTGGACTATGGCCTCAACCAACAAGCCCCTCCAGCTAGCTCGGTCCCTAGCTAGCTGCCTCCAGTTACGCACTCCAAGTTGGTTGAGGTCGCTCTCCACTTGTGCGCGCCACCTGAGGTGGGGTCTTCCTCTGCAGCACAGACCATCAGGAGTGGATTCGAAGATTCGATGGGCTGGTGCGTCGGTGTCCATACGCTCCACGTGTCCCAGCCATCTCAGCCGTTGTATTTCCAGCTTCTTGACTAGGTCAACGTTGCTGTAAAGCCCGTACAGCTCGTTGTTGAACCATTTCCTCCATACTCCATCGATACAGACTGGACCGAAGATCAAACAAAGAACTTTTCTTTCAAAGCACCCAAGCAGATTTTCATCCGTTTTAGACAGTGTCAATGCTTCTGCCCCATACAGCAGGACTGGAATGATGAGGGTCTTATACAAGGTCTCCTTGGTTCTTTGAGAAAGGGGTTTATTACTCAAATGCCTTCTTAGCCCGAAGAAACAGCGGTTGGCAAGAGTAATTCTTCGTTTGATCTCTGCACTGATGTCGTTTTGCGATGTTATAGTGGAGCCCAGGTAGACAGAGTCTTTGACGACTTCGAAGTTGTACCTATCCATCGTGACGTTTTGCCCGAGTCGACGATGTTGAGATTCAAGACTTCGTCTTGTCCTCATTAACAGCCAAACTCATTTTCGCCGCCTCCAGTTCAATACTTGCAAACGCACCGGTAACAGCTCGCTTCGTCCTCCCAATGATATCAATATCATCCGCAGAAGCAAGCAGTTGAACTGACTTTTGAAAAATTGTACCTCTATTGTTGACGTTTGAGTTTCGTACAATTGCTTCAAGAGCGATGTTAAATAGGTTGCATGATAGCGCGTCGCCTTGCCTCAGACTTTTCTCGACATCAAAGGGTTCGGTGGTGTTCTTACCGACCTTGACGGAGCAGCGAGATTTCTCCATCGTCATCCTACACAAGCGGATGAGCTTGGCAGGGATTCCGAGATGAGACATGGCTCTATATAGTTGTTCTCTGTTCACGCTATCATACGCGACTTTGAGATCGATAAAAAGGTGGTGTGCATCGATTTGGAACTCCTGGGTTTTTTCCAAAATCTGTCGAAGTGTGAACATCTGATCAAGAATAGATTTTCCGGGCCTAAAACTACACTGATAGGGGCCGACCAGCTCGTTGACAAACGGTTTTAGGCGTTCACAAAATACAGACGACAGGATTTTGTGTGCGACGTTGAGGTGACTTATACCTCTGTAATTGACACACGTCAGAGCATCTCCTCTCTTGTGGATGGGGCACACTATGCTGAGGTTCCATTCATTGAGCATACTTTCATCCGACCAAATTTTTGAGATGAGTTGGTGCATGCTCCCTACCAAGTCATCCCCACCTGCTTTGAATAGCTCAGCTGGCAAGCCATCCGCGCCAGCAGCTTTGTACGCTTTCAGCTTGGCTATCGCTGACCGCACTTCATTTAGGTCGGGTGGACGGAAATTTTGACCATCATCGTCCAGGTTGAATGAAATGTTCCGCCTAGCTGCGGAATTTTGGCCTTCCTCGCGTTCAGCAGTCTGGAAAAGTATTGTGTCCAGATCCTCAGCGCGGACTGTGTGTCCACTACCATATTCCCACTCTCATCCCGACAGGCTTCCGTTTTAGCTTTGTAGCTCTAGGTGGATTGCCTCACCCTTTGGTAAAACTTTCGAACATCCCCTCTGCCGGTACAGTCCTCAATAGACTCGACCGCCCGCTTCGCATGCTTTCTCTTTTTCCTTCTTAGAAGTCGGCGTTCCTCCCTTCGTCTTTACCCGTAGAGCTCCCGGGCATCTCTCTCAGCAGCTCTGGTTCTTGCCTGCAGCATTAATTGCTAGGCCTCGTTCTTTGCTACATGCGCCAACCTGCATTCTTCCTCAAACCAGGGGTTTCGTTGTGGTGGCCTTGTGAAACCCAGCACATCAGTGGCGGCACTACTGATGGCATTCTGGCAGTGCCTCCACAGGTCCTCCGTAGATGAAGCTGGAGGTGGGCTTGCTGAGAGATTAAGAGAGACTAGGTCCGCAAAAGGCCCGGGGGCCTCCTGCGATTTTAACCTCGCGACATTGAATCTTTTCACAGCATCCGTCCGTCGTTGTGGCGTCATGGATATCCGCATCCGTACTTGGGCTACCACCAAGTAATGATCCGAGTCTATGTTGGCTCCTCGGAATGTTCGGACATCCAGGATACTGGAAGCATGTCTCGCGTCTATCGCAACATGATCAATCCAGTTGACGGTTAGTTGATCCGGAGACCGCCAGGTCCCTTTGTGTATATTGAGGTGTGGGAATCGAGTGCTAGCTATGATGACATTTCGCCCCGCTGCAAAGTCAATCAGCCTGAGCCCGTTACCGGAAGTGTTGTCGTGCAGGCTGTGTCCTCCGACTATCGACCCAAAGATGCCCTCCTCTCCGATCTTGGCGTTGAAGTCGCCAAGAATAATTTTGACGTCGTACTTGGGGCACCTATCATACGTTTCCTCGAGAAGGTCGTAGAATTCTTCTTTGGTTGAGTCATCTTTTTCTTCCTTTGGGGCATGGACACAGATCAGCGTCACGTTTTTGAATTTCGCTTTGATGCGGATTGTGACCAGGCGCTCGCTTATATTTCTGAAGCCCGAGACTTCTTGCCTAAGTCTTCCCCTTACCAGAAATCCACATCCAAAAAGCCGTTGACCCTGCTCCTTGTAGCACTCGCCGAAGTAAATGTCACACGTTTTCATCCTTCGTATGCCCTCTCCATCCCATCGCACTTCCTGGATGGCTGTTATGTCAGCCATTAGCCTATCCAGGCTCTCCACTATTTGTTCGGCAGCACGTGGCCTGTTTAAGGTTTACTGATGGGTTCGTCAACATTAAAATTATCCATATCCGAGGCTTGTTGTTGTATCGGAACCGTTACATTTTTACGTGGTAGGGAAGTTACCCCGACGCACAACCCCCGACCTGGAGGACCAGACCCTTAGTATAACTCCAAGGGTAGGGAGCTTATAAAAGGCCTCTGCCCAAAATGTCGAACTCAGATTCGAAGATTGGAACTTCGAATTAAAATAATCATTCCGCATTTGTTCATTCAACATGTTTGATCTTCGAAAGTTGCATTTAGGTTGCAGAGAAGTTAAAGCCTACACACAACCTTCTTTCATGTTCTTGTTTTATTTTTGTATCCTCTGCTCTGTTTGATCTGCTTGTTGAAAAGGGTAGTGTAAAGATGTATAGAATGGTAAGTGTAGGTTCAACCTTTCCGTTGTGTGAAGTATTAGGTGATGGAACATTTGAGCAAGAAAAAATAAAATGCACGACTGGGTCGCACGAACTTGCTCCTATGTAATCGACTAGGAATTTTAAAAACCAATGTTATTAGAGAAAACTGTTCATAAGGATAAAATTAATTTTTAAATTTTTTTAGTAGTAACAGAATGCTATGCAAATATGAATTTATGCAAGAACAAAAATTGTAAGTCCTTGTAGTGGTTTCTTTAAAAGAAGCTTTTATATACAAACTTTTTTAAAGCTTTTTAAGAAAAAATTTTGGTACGCTGATTTAAAGTTTTTATTATTGTTCGAATAAAAATAAAATTTACGAAAAGAAATATTGACCCGTTTCGGAGATATCGAATTTTCAAAAAAAAAGAAAAAATAGATTTTTTTTTTCAAAAATTCAAAAAATATTTATTTTAAAGTTTTGAAATGCAACGTGTTTTAGACTTTTTAGAAGCTTCTCTATAAAAATGTTCATTAAGATCCGTTTTGTGGATAATGAGAAATTCAAAATTCGAAAAAATGGTTCTATGGTAGGTACAAGCTGTAATATCTTAATTTCAAAATTTTTTTTATTAAATTAAAGATCGTAAAAATTAATTGAAAGAAAAAAAAATTTATCAAAATTCTAGGTGCCGTTTTCGAGAAAAATACGATTTTTGAAAACCATTTTTTTTAATTTTTTAGCATTTGTATGGTAGGTACCTTTATTTTTAGGTAAAATAAAAATTTTTTTCTCAAATTTTGTAGATTATATTGAGAAACTTTTATTTATCAAGTTTAAAAAAAATCTAGCATGGGGTTTTCGAAATATTGAGTTTTGAAAAAAAAAATTGAAGTTTTTTTTAAAAATCCAAAAAAAAAAATTTTGAAAATTGAAGTAAAATTGAGAAAATCAAAAACAAAAAAAATGGTTCTATGGGGGGTACCCTCAATAACCATTTTTCGAAAAATTTTTTCAACCTTTATCTAGCTTTAATTAAGTGAAATTTTTCTGTATTTTTATTTTTAAAATCTGTTGAACAGTTTTTGAGAAAAAAAAATGATTATAAAATTTCGAAAAAAATTCGTATGGCAGGTACCGTTATTTTTGGTCTTAAAAAAAAAGAAAAAAACGTGTGGGGGGAAAAAATTAAAAATGATATCTACCAAGTTTAAATAAAATCGGCCCAGCCGACATATTGGAGCTTCTAGGTAAGATACAAATAATATTTACTTGCGACTTATAGGTACTATAAGGCAAGTTATGCATTCGTAAAAAAAAATCTTACTCGAAATTTTGATCAAAGTTGACATTACGATGATAGCGAAGACGAAAAAGGTGAGTTTCGAAATTCTGTATGTTCGACTTCAGCCTAAACGACTCGCCTAATTTTCGTTAAACTTGGTACATACCTATATATCATTTTAAATTTTTAAATAAGTGAAAAGAAATTACATAAGTACATTTAAGAACATACTTTTCAAAAAGATTAAAACTCACATAAAAAGCCAAGTGCCCACGCAATAAAGTTTATGTATGAATAAAGCATTAATTTAAAATAGAGATAAATGACGAACCAAAATCTGTAACAATTCTTAATATCACGCCACTGAAATTGACATATTGTGAACTTAAGATATCAAATTCCGTAAAAGCTAATTATGATAGTTTTTGAATTATTTAGAATAAATAATTAAAATTTTCTCTTTATTATTTGTTGGAATTCTGGGCCCATAACCTAGAAGGTAGTTATTTCTAGAACTCTAAAGTCCTAGAAATATCTAATTTAGTAATTGTTTAACGTCGAAACCTCTTTCAGATTCGACTTCATTTTTACTTGCGATATAGGTACTATAGGGCAAGTTCTGCATTTGGAAAAAAAATCGAACTCGAGATTTTGATCAAAGTTGACATTACGATGATAGCGAAGACGAAAAAAGTGGGTCCGACAATTCCGTCTGTCTGTCTGTATGTCTGTATGTCTGTATGTCTGTACCTCGAACTACAGCCTAAACTACTGGAGGTATTTTCTTCAAACTCGGTAGTTAATGGTCTTCGGTGATTCCCTAGAGGAGAAATTGAAATTTTTTTTTTAGCTCCAAAACTAAGGGTACCCCCCATACACCCGTAATGCAAAATCTTATTTATCTCGAAAACGGCTCTAACGATTTTGATAAAAAAAATTAGGTGTGATATTATGGATATGGACTATATTTTGGTGAAAAAAAAATTTGGGGGGAAATGTTATTAGGGGTACCTGTCATAGAACGGTTTTTTTGATTTTCGAATTTCTCACCAACGGCTCTAACGATTTTAACCAAAATTTTTATGCAGGAGCTGCTTTGCGTTTGAAAAAATAAAAACTAAAATTTTTTTCGAAAAAATAGTTTTTGGATTTTTAAAAAAATAATACATATTTTTTTTTGAAAATTCAATATCTTGAAAACCGATACACGATTAAATTTTTAAATTACGTTTTAAAATGTATATTATTAAATACTAACAATTTGCATATCAATTTTTTTTATAAAAATTTTAAGGAAAATTTAGTACACAAAAAACATGTTTCAGTGTGTCTGTATGTCTGTACCTCTCACTACAACCTAAACCACTGGACCTATTTCTTTCAATCTCGGTAGTTAGGGATCTTCGGTGATTCCCTAGAGCAGAAATTGAAATTTTTTTTTTGGCTCCAAAACTAAGGGTACCCCCCATACACCCGTAATGCAAAATCTTATTTATCTCGAAAACGGCTCTAACGATTTTGATAAAAAAAATTAAGTGTGATATTATGGACATGGACTACATTTTGGTCAACAAAATTTTTGGGGCAAAATGTTATTAGGGGTACCTGCCATAGACCCGTTTTTTTGATTTTCGACTTTCTCATTAACGGCTCTAAGGATTTTAACCCAAAATTTTTAGCAGGAGTCCCCTTAAGTTTAAAATAATATTGTATATTAAAATATTCTAAAAAATATTTATTGGGTTAAAAAAAAAAATTTTTAATCAATATCTTCAAAACCTATGAACGATTATTTTTTGAAATTATTTCCTTAAACCAATATTATTAAATACTTAAAATTCGCATCCCACATTTTTTTCTTGAAAAATTTTAGAGAAATTTCTTATATAAAAATTTTATTTAACAATAAAACGATTTTTTAAAGTTTATTTGCATAAATTCATACTTTTCCGGAAACCAGACGGCAATTTTATGCATTTGAACATTATTATCTCATTAAATCCATGTTTTATACATTTTTAAAATGTATCTTAAATTCCAAAGTACTTTTACATAAGAGCAAGTTCGTGCGATCCAGTCGTGCATTTTATTTAAATTTGATTATATTGCTCCTTTCATCGGGTGGGGGGTAGCAATTTCGAATTAAACAAATAAATTGACTTCTGGATTAATTTCATTTCATGGGAAACTAAATGTGGGAAAATAAATGTCATATGATAGGAGAGCACCGGTAAAAAGTGCTGATTGTGCAATTTTGGTGGAAACCATTTGAAAAGGTATGGGTCGTGATCAGGGCCGCACAAACTATACGTGCAAGCTGTGCAAATGCGCAGGGCACTGAACCCAAGGGGCGCCTTGGGCAAGCGTTAAAACAGCCACTACTTCATAACCACTATCTACCTTCCTTTTTAAGTCTTATTTCTTTGTATACAGTGGTAAATATTCGTTTAAACGCACTGCTCAAATTATGAATAAAACAAATATACTGTTTGAAGTTCTCAAATACAAAAATATAAAAATAACTATGTTTTTTTGTATGGAAATTTTTCACCAATTTTGGCTTTATTTACTTAGAAATATGTACATAAATAAAAATAAATTAATAAAAACAACAAAAACTTAACAAAAATAGAGTTTAGTGAAATATTCATTTTGACGCACTAACTTAATACTTCTTTTATTTCAAAAACATAATCGAAAATAGCCAAATTAATATTTAGTATGGCCTCCTTTATTTTGTATAACTTCAAAAATTCTGTTTGGCATTGAATGTGTTAGCTTTTTCAAGACTTCAGGGTCTATTTCTCTCCAACATGTCTGAATGCAGGTTTTAAGCTCTGAAATGGTATCAATTTGTCTTCCATTTTGGTAAACTTTTGACGCAAGTATGCCCCAAAGATTTTCAATTGGATAACAATCGGAACTGCAAGCCGGCCAATCCAATAAAGTGATGTTTCTCTCACGAAACCACTGTTTTGACTCCTTAGATACGTGGATTGGAGCATTGTCTTGTTGAAAAATCAACTCTTTTTCGTGCTGCTCATCCATCTTCCAGTAAATCGGTGTACGTTTTTGAGTTCATAGTGGTTGATATAAAACAGATTGGAATCTTTAAATTGAAACAAAATGCTCCCCATACCATCAAACTTCCACCGCCAAAATTTCGCTTTGTTCGAGGATCACTTTTCTTCGAAAGATCATGCCAATAACAACTACTTAATCGTTTTGCTTTCCCCATGATTTCTAAAAAAATGTAATTGTTCACTTAAAAAACTTGTAACAGTATAGACTTACCCTTTTAAATTAAAAAATTAAAAATTTTAAACTGTAAAGTTGTTTTTTTAATAAATAATACAACTGCGTTTAAACGTTTGTTGACTTATCACAAGAGGCTAACAAAGAATGCGATGCATTTGTTTATAAACGAAAGCGAAACACATTTATTCCTATTATTATTCAACTCTCTCAAAAGAGATTTGTTATAACGGTACCTTTCGTCAACTAACCTGCAAGAGAAAAATGTTTGCTCAGTCATTCCTAGGACTGGGTTGTCAACAACATGAAAAATATTGCAATGCGTTTAAACGAAAATTAACCACTGTAGCTCATACCAATATTGATATTCATTATATAACTAACAGCTGATTCTGAATTTAAAGACAGATATATATAAACAAAGGTATCTTCTATTCCAAAACAAAGTCGATGCTTAATTTCCTATACACACCCACACTCCCACAATAAAAATACTAAATCACAAAATCTTTACAAAGTGCACCATTTTGTTCGCTTTACAACAAATACCTATTTGCTATTTTTTTCTTTATCAAACTGTCGCGTGTATGAGTGAAGGCATTTATTTTATTTTCATAACCCTCCCCTATGCAGTGTTATTATAAAAACAAAATTTCAACAGAAAATGCAAACAATTAAGAGCCTGCATGTTGATAACATGCGCCCGATGTCAGTTCTTCTATAAGAAATCCAAGTCAGCAATGTTACTCAAACAGAAATTCTATGGTAAAAAATTCATACTCATCGACATAACAGCGCGCAAAATTAAAAGTTGCGTCTATGAATTTAAACTCTTCCGGTTGAGTGTTTTAGTTTGGCACTGGCCTCTTTTTATAAGTGAAATTATATCACTGTCATGTCGTGTGCGTGTCTTGTGTGTCGATATGAGACAAAGTGTTGAAATATGGAAATAATGAGTGATGATGATGCGATGACTAATGTTGAGGTTTGTCGTTAATGAGTAATCTATTTTATTCAATTTCTTTTTTTCTCTATTTTTTTGTTCTTGCCAGTTATTTCTTACATTTAAAAAAAGGGATGTTTTGCCTAATCTATTTACTTTATTATTGTCTATTGTGGTAAAAAAAAAACACTTAAAACAAAAGAAAGGATAGGGAATCTATATTCAGAATAAAACTTGCTACGCTCCTATTCCAAGACTAGTGTATATGTATAAGGTTATGATGATAATGGTTAAAACATAAAAGACGAAGAGGCTGGCGTTCAAAACAAAATTAAGAGTCTTGAACCAAGAGCTTATTTTGTTCAGGCTGTTTGCATTCCCTTTGGTTGTTGTTGGTTGTTAATGATTCAGCTTGCTGTTCGTTGAAAGCTGTTAAGTTTTTTGACATTGCTCAATGCCTTTAAAACTTTGTATCAAGTTCAACAATGCGTTGGGACATATATAAAAAAAATTTCGCAGTTTTAACCTTAAAACCCCTTTCTGAAACCAGATGGGAGTAGACTTAATGCTTTAAAACCTTTAAAAAAAATCTTAGGAGATATAATATGAAGCTCTTATTGAAATATCTGAGATTGGAAACTTTGAGAATAGAAACACTGCAGAGTCATTAGGAAGCAAAATTTTTGTTTCAAGCTTATACGTTGCATATTAATCTAGTTCGATATTTTAGAAAAAAATAATATAACTAGTAAGTATTTACAAAGTCCATCTGTAAATTTAACAGAGTTCTAGTTCTGTAAACTACTAAAAACTCTGTAGTGGAAATGCGATCAGAAGAATAATTCACTAACGTGTAATCAGCTGAAGCCATAGCTCTAAATCTAGAAATAACATCACAGTTTCCTCAAATAACGTAGTTTTTACTAATAAAAAACTACTTCAGGACCGCAGTGATTCAAGAAAGATAAGTTGACTTGTCAATCATGGCTATAGAGAAAGAGCTTGTCAAGTCATTAGATTATGATGATCTGGTAATTGAGTTTGCTAAAACAGAAGCCAGAAAAGTTAATCTATTGCAATAAATTCGGATCCATTTATTTTTATTAAAATACTAATTTTATTATTATTTCCTACACTGAATAAATATGTAAATATGAATATAAAACTTTTAATTCAACAATGAGTTAATTATTTATTTGTATGTTGTTATGTTTTTTAATTAGTTTTTAAATACTTTTTACTTCACAAAATATTTTTTTTTCAGTTCCTAAATTTTTGTGATATATTTTTTGACTTTAGTTTCAATTATTTTTGTATTCTTTAGTTACTATTATTTTTTTGATATATTTTTGATTTCTTAGTTTTTAAAAACCATATTTATTTTAATTAGATACATATAAGTATTATCTGGAATAGGGATACCTCTTTAAAAAAAAACGCATTGCAAAGGGTGCCACTTGGGTAATGAGGAAATGACTTCTTTAGGCAATCACCGCAAATGAGGGGCGCCACTGATGAAGCTTGCCCAAGGCTCTAATTTAGGTCGGGCCGGTCCTGGTCGTGATCTTCATAGGGAATAAGGTGTTCTAGATTTTGATAGGGGGCTTTAATCTTAATAAACTGCTTAAACAGTAATAATTTTGTTCGATGAGATGGGATACTGAACGTTATGGTATTATTACGATAAGAACGAACCGGGCAGTGTATATTTATGTTGTTAAACGATAATTGACATTAAATTCTGACAGAAATAATCTTATATATAAATATTTCGTCTAACAAACACTTGTGCTGAAACAAAAAAACGATCTTGAATAGACCAAGCCTACAATATAAGTTGAACGCTGTCTAAACATTTTGAATTCTGTATATCTTGTGAATTTTTTTGTTGAATTTTTCAGTTTTGTCTGAAAATTTTTCGTAAATTGGGTTCCAAATAGTGGATACATATTCAAGAGTACTATGAAAAAGTGAGTAGTATAGTGCTATAAATATTTCAGATTTCTTAAAGAATCTACCTGTGCAGAAAATAAAACCTATGCTCCTGGCCTGATTAACTAAGAAGAAGTGGTAGTGTTTGTCAAACATTAGCTTAGAGTGAAACACAACAATTAGATCTTTTTGCTCATAAGCTCTTGTCAATTCATTTTCATCCAATGGATAGTTAAAAACAATAGAATCCTTTTGACGAGTGAAAGACATAATTTTACATTTCTTCTTTTTCAAGGGAAGGGAATTTGAATCACACCATAAAGAGATAAAGAGTTATACCTTACTGCTTATCTATCAATATGGTAAGTTACATTATGATTAAATATTTGGAAAATGTTTTTATATTTTAATTTTAAAGATATTGGCGCTGACTTTATAAACCTTGCACGAATTTGCCCAATTTCACGTTTTTCTCAATATTTTGGGCTTAAACTTTTTCATTGAATACATTTGAATTGGTTTCCATGAGGATGGCTTCAATATTTCCTTTTGAACTTTGTTTACAATTTTTATTGCTGAAGAAAAAAAGTTTGTGCGTGTATTTTTTTTTATCGGTAATGGTTGTTTCTATATTTTTGTTTAAATGACGAAGATTTTCTTTCTACATGATGTAATTATGTACATAGGAAACTATCTGCGAATATTTTTTTTTGTATACAAATGATGTTCTCCCGTTGACAATTTAAAGATTTAAAATATTTGTTGATTTTTATTATTTATTCATGTAAAGGTTTAATTTTGCTTTGTTTTTTTTTACATTATGAATTCTGAGAAGGATGTTTTTTACATTTGCTTGTTTCTCGTGCCTCTCACTCTTGGGGTGTTTGTTTTAAGTGAGTTCCCCATGCGTCTCACTCTCCTTCTCACTTCGCATTCCTCTCAAAACGTGTTTGAACGTTTATTCCCTGACAAAATTTGAACTATTTGATTTTTACTTATAATGCATTTTTGTATTTTCCAAGAACAATGTTTTCGCAAGAGAACAAGAAGTGCAAAATAAAAAAGTTCCTTTCGATGCACATATGTATCTAACAAGGATTTTTCTCATCAAACCAGCTTGAGTCTCTTATGGTTGTGATTCTCATGCATTCCAAAGCCATTGTCTCCCTTATATTCTTTTCTGAAAATTCCCTGAAATACTTTAAAATTAAGTTTGCATATGTATATTCAAAAATTCATCAGTTGATGCTTTCAAACTTCCAAAGTCACTATTTTGAGAAAAAAAAGTTAGAAAAAAGGAAAAATTCCGACGGACATGTTATTTTTACTTGCGATATAGGTACTATAGGGCAAGTTCTGCATTTGGAAAAAAAATCGAACTCGAGATTTTGATCAAAGTTGACATTACGATGATAGCGAAGACGAAAAAAGTGGGTCCGACAATTCCGTCTGTCTGTCTGTATGTCTGTATGTCTGTACCTCGAACTACAGCCTAAACTACCGGAGGTATTTTCTTCAAACTCGGTAGTTAAGGGTCTTCGGTGATTCCCTAGAGGAGAAATTGAAATTTTTTTTTTAGCTCCAAAACTAAGGGTACCCCCCGTACACCCGTAATGCAAAATCTTATTTATCTCGAAAACGGCTCTAACGATTTTGATAAAAAAAATTAAGTGTGATATTATGGACATGGACTATATTTTGGTGAAAAAAAAATTTGGGGGGAAATGTTATTAGGGGTACCTGTCATAGAACGGTTTTTTTGATTTTCGAATTTATCACAAACGGCTCTAACGATTTTAACCAAAATTTTTATGCAGGAGCTGCTTTGCATTTGAAAAATTATAAGCTAAAAATTTTTTCGAAAAAATAGTTTTTGGATTTTTAAAAAAATAATACAATTTTTTTTTTCAAAATTCAATATCTTGAAAACCGATACACGATTAAATTTTTAAATTACGTTTAAAAATGTATTTTATTAAATACTAACAATTTGCATATCAATTTTTTTTATAAAAATTTTAAGGAAAATTTAGTACACAAAAAACATGTTTCAGTGTGTCTGTTTGTCTGTATCTCTCACTACAGCCTAAACCCCTGGACCTATTTCTTTCAATCTCGGTAGTTAAGGATCTTCGGTGATTCCCTAGAGGAAAAATTGAAATTTTTTTTTTAGCTCCAAAACTAAGAGTACCCTCCATACACCCGTAATGCAAAATCTTATTTATCTCGAAAACGGCTCTAACGATTTAGATAAAAAAAATTAGGTGTGATATTATGGACATGGACTACATTTTGGTCAACAAAAATTTTGGGGCAAAATGTTATTAGGAGTAACTGCCATAGACCCGTTTTTTTGATTTTCGACTTTCTCATTAACGGCTCTAAGGATTTTAACCCAAAATTTTTAGCAGGAGTCCCCTTAAGTTTAAAATAATATTGTATATTAAAATATTCTAAAAAATATTTATTGGGTTAAAAAAAAATTTAAATCAATATCTTCAAACCTATGAACGATTATTTTTTTGAAATTATTTCCTTAAACCAATATTATTAAATACTTAAAATTCGCATCTCACATTTTTTTCTTGAAAAATTTTAGAGAAATTTCTTATATAAAAATTTATTTAATAATAAAATGATTTTTTAAGGTTTATTTGCATAAATTCATACTTTTCCGGAAACCAGACGGCAATTTTATGCACTTGAACATTATTATCTCATTAAATCCATGTTTTATATTTATAAAATGTATCTTAAATTCCAAAGTACTTTTACATAAGAGCAAGTTCGTGCGATCCAGTCGTGCATTTTATTTCATCTGTTGTTAGGAAAAATTTTGAAGCCAAATACTCCGCAAAATATCACATTGCATTATGTTTCTAATGAAATTTCATTTCCAAATTTCCACAAATCCTCGTTGCATATTATTTCCTCAGGAGCCTTCAACAGTGAAGTATTTTTCGTTAATTTAGGTTGAGTTTCAGGTGTGTTTAAATTTAAAAATTCTACACCGTCATCTTCGCAATTACTATATGCAGAGAAAGTAATTAGCTTCGAGGAAAGAATTTTTGACATCAAAACATTAAACTCATAAGCTGAAGGATTTTTGTTGTTACTACCTTTACTACGAATAATAGAAAATAAATTTTCTAAGATATCTTGATGCATTCTTTTTGTCAGTAAGTAATCAATATTCTCATACAAGCCAGTACTTATATCTTCACTATGTAAGTAATAAAACGCTGTTAATTGTCTGTTCTATTCAGCGTTGCCGCAAAAAAAAAAAATTTCGTGCCCCACTCTTTGAAAAAACGTTCCATTTATGACATTTTCGTGCCATATGAAAAAAAAACTCAAGTTAATCTTTAAAAATAAATTTTAATTAAATACTTTTACAAGCTTTGTTATAATAAGTTAAATAATTAAATTAGCTGGAGGTTTGAAATTTTGACAATTATTATGCAAAATAATTTCATTATATGACATTATACATTAATTGTTTTGTATGACAGTCTGTTTTTGTTGTTTGTTTTAATATTATTTAGCCTTGAAAACACTCGCTCTGCTGATGCACTTCGTGGGGCAAACTAAGAAGAATCAACATACATTTTAAAATATTAATGAACATTCCTTCGTCAATATTATTTTTTAATCTGTACAACTTAACCTAGAACGTTTTTGAATCTTGAAGAAAAATACTTACGGCTAGTCCAATCTCAAAAATTTTTCTTATTTCGCCAAAAAGAACATCTTTCTCGCACTCTAATAGATAGGAAAATTCTGATACCAAAATATTGAAGTGTGGCAAAATACTTTGTATGTTTGGATTATTTTTTAAAAAGGTTGGGTCAATTATCTTAAATAATTATCTTAAAATAAAGAAAAAAAAACGTGCCATATTGAAACTTTTCGTGCCACCGTGCCACGAGAAAATTTCCGTGTCAAAATGGCATGATCGTGCCACATCGGCAACGCTGCGCTGGTTCCATTCCTTTTAAACATAAGTTTCTTGTAGTCCAGGAAAAATAGACAAAAAAATGCCAAAGAAAGGAAAAAATTAGATCCTGGCTGAAAATTGGCACGATCATTGGTAATTGGGCTCTTAATAAATTGAGAGAGTTCCTTACCGATTCGATGACCGCTACGTAAGTTATTCAAGGTCAAAGGTCACGAAAATGAGTTTTTTTCAAATTTACTCAAAAACGGTTTATTTTAGAGAAAAAAATTTTTCTACAAACATGTTGCTGAGGTGATTTTCAACAAAAATGGTTATCAAAATTTTGTCCGTAGTATTTACCGTTAAAAAGTTATAGCACTTTAAAGAATCGTAAGTATCGCCATATTTCGCATTTTCTACCACATTACTGATAATTACTTAAAACCAGTTTGTTTTAGAGAAAAATTTTGAAGTACAAACTTGTACATGAGGAAATTTTCACAAAAACGGTTTTAAAATTTTGTTCGTAGCAAGTACCGTTAAAAAGTTATAGCAATTTCCAGAATCGTAAGTATCGCAAAAAGTAGCCCTATTTTGCACATTCTTCCACACCACCTCAGAGGTCAAGTGCCAGGCGCGTTTTTTTGTATGTGGTATCCCCCGTAGGCCTATTCCACTATGTTTAGCACACAAAATTTAGTTAAAATTATTAATTAACATCTGGCAAAGGCATGTTAAGTAATGATTCGTCGTTAGCGTCCTCAGCATATGGATCAATTTGAACTGAGTTTGTACATGACTTTCGATGATATTGACCACAAACTAAAGAACAACTTAATCCCGCTTTTGGACAACCACAATTAAAACCGGAAACTTTACTACAGTTACAAAATATTGTTGTAAGAAGTTCATCCGGTGCTGGTTGAAGCAGAGTGGTTTTAGGCTCCAAAACATTATTTCTTAATGCCCATCCCCAGCTTTCCGGATTAATATTATCTCTTCCCAACCAAGCTTGAACTTAATAGTACACTCTAAAAAGGTTTTGTTGAGCAGCAGCAGATGTTGGAGGAAGGTAAGGTAATTGTACAGCTTTGTTGAGCCTAGTCAGTTGGACAAAAATGTGGAATATCTTAATGCATCGATATTTCCTTCTGTCGAATGTGCTTTGTAAGATGGTAGAAGTAGACGTATACCATATTCAAAAATAATATTTGGAGGACAATCGGCTCTGGCAAACACTTCGGCATATTTTATCAGATTGTCATTCTTTTCGAAAAGCTTGAAAATTTTTATTTTTTGCCTTTGTTGTAGAGAGCAGAAGTTGAATCACAACCAGTAAATGCGTGCAAAAATAAGATGTGGGCTTGACATTTTGGGTAAGCGACTAAACTGTGAGTACAGTATAATTTATTTTTCATTTTAGCTTTACCTGGTTTCCGAAAATAGATCTTTTTGTCTGGAGGAGCGCGTGCTATCAGTATTGCTAGCAGGTCGACATCCTCTCCTACAACAATACTCGTGCGTTTCTCAGCTTTCTCTATGGCTGTTTCGATTATCAAAACATCAGCATAATTTTTGGCTTACCTCACTAGGATGTTTACAGCCTTAAACTTTTCAGAAAGCATAGCAATGAATCGACTTTTGTTCTTTGCATTAGCAAGAAACTGTTGTTGGGAAGTTGAGACCTTCATTGATACATCGAACAAAATGTCAGCTGATGACGGAGCTGAAGCACACCGACGACGCTGCTCTTAAGCTTTTATATTGTTACCTTGATCTTTATAACCATCGAAAACAATAGTGACATTTTTGCCAAAATGCTTTTGTACATAGTTAATGTAGCTATCAAAAATTGCATGAAATGAGTTCTCTCGATTCCATAAAACACGATGCAGTAAAAATCCTCCATCGATGATGTATGTAACATTTTTATAATCAATGTTATCTTCAACTGGCTCTAACAATTCATAAAGGGAAATTTTTTTATTTTTTCGCATACCAACCTGATTAAAAAGTGACAATGGATAAGGAGCCAACTCATAAAATAAAAAATGTCTGCAGTTGGTCTTCAAATTGGTTAGTTATACTTATTCGTTGAAAAAGTTAGAAAGGATCAATTGCAACTTTTTCACCATGCACTTTTATCGAACTGTTGACAGTTAAAAGGGAAGCTATTCTGTTTGCTCTTTTCAATTTAATATCAGCAAATGTTAGGTTTTTGATACTCTCCATAGAAATAAGACCAATTTCATAAGCTCTGTAACAGTTGATACTGTCATTTCCGATGATTCCATTCGATATAGACATTATGTGAGAAAGTTTAGGGAAAGGGTCATGACATGAAAACCATTCTAGAAGTTTTAGAGCATTATCTCTTTGCACACGTGAATCTCTCGCATCCAGATGTTGATCGGACGTAACCAGTTTTACATTGCAAAGATCTTCCTACTTTTCACAAACTGTATTCAGTGAATGCATTCCGCACACCCATTTGCTCAGCACGCTTTCTTGAGTACTTCTCCCCCTAGATATTCCTCCATCTGTTTTCATGGACTTCATAAGTGATTGCTCTATTATCATATCAGTCCAGGTGCCACAACAATATTTGTCAGAACGTCAGTAAATTGCTATAACTTTTTAACGGTACTTGCTACGAACAAAATTCTAAAACCGTTTTTGTGAAAATTTCATCATCTACAAGTTTGTACTTCAAAATTTTTCTCTAAAACAAACTGGTTTTAAGTAATTATCAGTAATGTGGGAGAAAATGCGAAATATGGTGATACTTACGATTCTTTAAAGTGCTATAACTTTTTAACGGTAAATACTACGGACAAAATTTTAATAACCATTTTTGTTGAAAATTACCTCAGCAACATGTCTGTTGAACAATTTTTTTCTCTAACACAAACCGTTTTTGAGTAAATTTGAAAAAACCCATTTTCGTGACCTTTGACCTTGAATAACTTACGTAGCGGTCATCGGATCGGTGAGGAACTCTCTCATTTTATTAAGAGCCCAATTACCAATGATCGTGCCAATTTTCAGCCAGGATCTAATTTTTTCCTTGCAAAAAGCTATTTTTCCTGGACTATTGGAAGATTAGCTGATTCTTGTATTTTCTTCAAGTTAGATAAAAATAGTCTTAGTTCATTGTAAGCTGGACTCCCTGGCTCAACTCCACGGTTCAATATATTTTTGCCATAATGTGAACCACTGTTCATGCAGTCAAAAGCATTATTTACTTCCAATGTGAATTCTTTCGTTGCTAGAGCATGTTTGGAACTTTCTTTTAAGCAATTAAGTTCATAAGCTGTTTGTATTGATGCCGCGGTTGTCTTGCTGAAGATTTGCGTTGCCAAGCGAACACTCATTTTTACTTGTGACTTATAGGTACTATTTATAAGGCAAGTTATGCATTCGTAAAAAAAATCGAACACGAGATTTTGACCAAAAGAGGGTCTCGCAATTCTGTCTGTTCGACTACAGCCTAAACGGCTTGGCCGATTGATTTTTTCCCCCACAAGTTTTTTTTTAATACCAAAAATAACGGTACCTGCCATACGAATTTTTTTTCAAAATCTTATAAATATTTTTATTTTGTTCTCAAAAACTGTTCGACAGATTTAAAAACTAAAAATACAAAGAAATTTCATTTAGTTAAAGGCTAGATATTAGTTGAAAACAAAATTCGGAAAAATGGATAGTGAGGGTACCCCCCATGGAACCATTTTTTTTTGTTTTTAATTTTCTCAAAAACCGTTCCACCGATTTGGATAATTTTTTGCTAAGGCTCGCAGGCAATTTGAATAGATTTGTGTATTCAAATTTTCAAAAATTATTTTTTTTTTTGAATTTTAAGAAAAGTTTTAATTTTTTTTTTCAAAACTCGATATTTCGAAAACCCCATGCTAGATTTTTTTTAAACTTGATAAATAAAAATGAGAATAATAAATAGAAATGAAAAAATTATTTTACCTAAAAATAAAGGCACTCACCATACAAATGTTAAAAAATGGTTTTCAAAAATCGTATTTTTCTCGAAAGCATCAAAGGAAACATTACCAACTGGAGTTAGTATACATAAGCTTTAAGTAAAACTTTGCGGAAAGATTTTGATAAATGTGGGAAATCGTAAAAACAAAATACATTTTCATTATTGAAAATTGTAACTGGTAAGCTTTCATATTATTAGGTCCCTGGTGGTAAACTATGTCGCAAACCTTAAGACCAAGTTCTTGACAGTTCGATAAATTATTTTGTATAATATCGTTCAGGTTAAACCCTTTCAGACCGTTTGCTAAAACAAAATAATTCAAAACGCTTTTCCAATTATCAAATAAACCACTGACTATGAAAACACATATTTCGTTGGCATCTGTCCCTAGGTCTTCAAAACCATCAATCAAATCGTTTTTAATGTTATAAGTGAGATTTGGACGAATAATTATCAAAAATTAAAACCACATAGCGTTCACGGTGGCTTAACAAAGCAAACTTTGACTTCAGATAAGAGTGGTCATTGTTTTCCAATCCTGGTTGTAAACCTTTTACCGGAGCCAATCGATAAAATGTGGATACGTTAGGAAGTCTGAACCCTAATCCATCCCTTAGAAAATTGTAAGCGCTTTGCAATCTATAAAAAAATATTTTGGGAAAGTTCTTTTTCTTTACTATTATGTTTCTTGTATTTGGAAAACGCCATTAGCATACTACAAAATGTTTTAGAATGTTCTGAAATATTAAGCGCTTGGATTTGAGAAGATAGACTTACTTTAAATTTTTTACTTTTATGGACTCTCATTTTCGTTTTCTTTTCAATTTTTTTATTTTTATACTATAACTAAGTAATGTTTTTTTAATACGCATCTTTGCAGTAATTTATCGCGTTTAACACAAGAAATGCTAACTCTGCTCGAAGTTCTTCTTCGTTTATATGGAGGAGATCAAAGGGCACGGTAGTGCCCAGCCAAGTTCTGGCACTACACCCTTTTTACAGGAACAAACTCAGGCGGTTTTTGACCCTTCCCTATCTTCAGTACTAATGAAGTCAGAAACTTAAAATTACGAGTATTTGCTAAGCTAGTCAGGCACAATTTCAATTTTCTAGCATAAGCGGTTCCTGAGATATAAGGCCTCAAAATCACAAAAACCGTAACTGACTGACTGACAGATCATCAAAATTATGGAGCACTTTTCGACATGGTAGAATCTTGTTATTTTGCACAACGGAAGGTCTTGTCATGCAAGCAAAACCTAAATGTTAAAAAAAGAGCCATGTTCTTCTATACAAAAACCTTGGTGTAACAAGTCAGCCGTGAAAAGTACTGAAATCTAAAAGTACGCCAAGTTCTTACGTCATGAATATTTAAAGTAGAATAATATTAAAAAATCTACAATGTAATAGAGACATTTTATTATTTACTGACTAAAATTTGATGGTTTCACTGGTCAAGTTTTTAAAACCTTTCGAATTGGGCATGTTTTCCAGAAAAACGTAAGGATATTTATGAGCCACCTTTTAAATTTATATAATTCATACAAAAATACAAGTTCGTTGATGGAAAGTTTACCTTAAAATAGTTATATTTAATTACTATTTTGTAGCAAATCTGAAGTTTGAATTTACTTTTATACAATGTTATGTATTTATATATATATTTTTTTTTAATAAGAACTTACTGTTATATGTCTTCACAGTCTACTGGTGAGTCCATGTGAGATCGCCGGGACGAATTGCCAATTCTTGTGGACTAAAGGCAAAAAAAAAAGCTATTTTGTTATACATTATGTATATTTAATTTGTTTTTATTGAAGTCTGAAGTTTGTGTTATAGCCTTGTATATATAACCTATAGTGTCATCATGGGGCCTGAGATTGTATTGCGAACTCTAGCCTGGTGGTGTCGCTGAAATTAGCGCTAGATTTTACAGTAGACAGTAGAATAAGATCCAAAAAAAGTAGTAAAAAAGAGAATATTTTAGGGAGCGGGTCAAAATGCTGTATTTACTGTATGTACAAAATACTGTATGATCAAAATACTGTATCTTATAATACTGTATCTCCAAATTTTACAACTCAAAATGCTGTATGAGCATGCATGTACAGTATTTTGATCATACAGTATTTTGAACATACAGTATTTTGAAATGCAGTATTTTGAGATACAGTATTTTAAATACAATATTTTGACCCCAACCCAATATTTTATTATTAAATTTAGCAGAGACAAATCTAGCAAGTATGTTACAGTCCCTTTATTTAAGATGTCCCCACAATCTTTCGTGTTCTTGATAGTACTATATATAAGTCTTATATGCAAAGGTTATAGTTATATTTATTTTATTTTAAGTCTGAATTTCGTGTACCTTATAGTTAGTTACTTGTACGCAATTAATTATTTATTTTTTTTTAATGAAAAATAATCAAATAATACTAAATAAACTTTTGTTAAGAATTTTGTTTCGAAAACTTCGTTTTTTTTTTTAGTTTTCTAAAATTAATTCGAAAATTTTGGATCTACTTCAGTTTTTTTCGGTATTTACCTTAACATGGGTCAGGATACCCCAAAGTTAACCTTTTTTTAAATCGTCAAAAAGTGATGTCAAAGTTGAAAATCTGACTTTACTGCAGAAATTTTTTTTTACAATATAACCAAGAATCACATCCCAAAGTATAGCACACATCGGACACTCTGTATAGTAATTTCTTGTATTTTAAGACAACGGGACCTTAAGCTTTTTTTTTCATATATCAATGTTAAAACGTTAGTTAAGGTTTAATGCTTGTGGATTTCATAGTAAATTTCACAAACGAGCAACTTTTGGTAAGTATTACCATCGTAATTCTGAGTCGCAACTTGAAAAGAGGGTTTTTCAGTTTATTTCAATTGTTGGGTGAAATATCATCCAGCCAGTAAGGCTGTGGATGCTTTAGGGGACAAATTCAAGTCAATATATTCACCATTGAATGTTTATGTGTGTCACCAGACCTACGAGTATTAAAGTACCGAAAATATCTTATTTGTTAGAGCTTTTCATTTTGAATTTCAAGGCACAAGTCCATGTACACAGTTGCATGTTGTTTTTTAATTTTAATTGTCTATTACACATACAGAAGTATAGATACATATATTGATATTCTCCATTGATTTACAACTCAATAAAATCCACGGGTTAATTGAGATACGTATGTGTCGCCTTCATGCTATTCTACAATTGACTAGTTTAAAATGTTTACACGGAAAAATAAACACTCCTTGTTCTTATGATTTAAAGTTGACCAGAGGTACAAAGTTACATATTCCAAAAAAGTTATTAAAGTTAAATTCATACTGTGCGGTGATTTTAAGGCTCGATTCGTGTGTTTTCTTTTTTGTCCTTTCGTTCAATATTCTGTTCTCGTTCTCGAATCGGTACTCGAGTGAGTGGCGAGTTCTCATTTTCCTTATAGTAAGTAGATGTGGGAGATCATTCGAATAATTTGAGTATTCGAATGATTTGAGTGAAGAATCGAAAAATATTGAGATGTTGTCTGCATCGATTATATGTATCATTCGAATGCGTCTACCACTAACTACTTCTGGAAGGGGAAGCATATTCAAATAAACAAACAAGATTATTCTAATTTTTTTAATAGATAGATTTTTCGGAAGTATTACATGTCTCGATTTTATTAATATAAACAAAAGCTGCGCAATCGCACAGTGGAACGAAAACATGAAAAAGTGGTCATCGGGCTGTAACTTTTGAAATAATGGATGGATTTTGAAACGGTTTTCACTATTTTGTACTTGAAAAATTATAGATTCATACTTTATTACAAAAAATTTGAAAAACTAAGCAGTTTTCCAAAAAAAAAAAAAATAACAGCTTTAAGCAAATAAAATTAATTTTATGGAGGAAAAACAATTAATATTTATTGCTCTTTATTAATTTTACAAGTTTGATGTGCATTTTTGCACTTTTTTTTTTAAATATATAACGAAATAAAATATATTTTTCAACAATTAAAAAAAGAATTCATATTAAAATAATAATAATTAAAAGTAAGTATCGACATCTTCATTCTGCATTGTTTTCATTGGAAATTGATTCTTCGCTTGATGATTCTTGCGGTAATTTAATTAATTTCAAAGCTTCTTCAGGAATGTCATGTTTTTTGTATTTTACCAATGAAGGTGATAAAACTGTAAGGTGGGGATCAGAAAATATTAGTAAATTGTTTAACAGGTCTTCATTTGTTACAATTCTGTTCATTTTTCTGGTGGAACTTTCACGAATATTTCGAAACTCTTTATGCCTAGCTTCTGAAGCTTCTTCAGAAAGCTTTCCGATCGGTATTAAAGCATTTCTTATAATATCAGCCCCATGCACTAGTATCTTATGAATCGTGGGAGGCATAAAATACCAAGGATAAGTGGAAACATAAATTTGAGCTGTCTCGTATGCGTAGCTTTGAAATTCATCTGCATCTATTTCTTCACCTGAAGCCATAGTTATTAATAAAATATTTATTCTCTTAATAAGGTTTAGATCTAAGCCAGTGACTTCTGAAACTATCTCAGCGTTAGAGAAAAATTTTCTCGCGGTGTTTCCGTCATTTGTTGTACCTCTTCCTTGTTTGACAACATCTACTAGTAACCCAAGTTTTGATCTTAACTGTTCTTGTATGTTTTTATTTCGTTTAGCTTTCAAAGCTTTATGCTCATCACTTTTAGCGCTCCATTTTTTAAAATCTAAGTTATATGACACATGCAAAAGCCATTCCATGCACCTTATCCATGCATGTAAGGGCGAAATTCCAAAGGTATAAAATTCTTCATTATTTGTTTTGTTACATGCAATTTTCAAGTCATTCATTTCACTTAACTTAGCTTTACAAATATAACAACGCATAGATGATGGATTATTAGCAATACTATTGCAAGTTTTTCCATCAATCATGGTGAGTAACATAACATGTTTTATTTTCAAAGTGTCAATGTTAGTTGGAAGTAGATTCTCAATCAAGTGTTGCATTTCATCATACTCTTTTTTTATTAAACTGTCACTTTCTTTTGCAAATCTAAACCTTATAGGTCGACAGTACCGAGTTGAAGATGGTTTTGGGTTTTCCCATAGAGTGATTTTGTCTGCTTCGTTATACAATTTCATGGGAACCAAACTAGTAACAAACACTGATGAGTCATCTGAGTTTTCCGAAGAAAATTTTTGTTTATAGCAACTTTGACTCGATGCTCCATCAAAACCCCATTTAGGTATTAAACAGAGATTATTGTTTTTTATCTTCGAATTGTCAAGACATTTTAATATGCTTTTTGTTGTCTGGTTCAATAAAGCCTGGAGATCTATCAAAGCACTTGTTTCGTCAATAAAAATGCTTGGCTTTGGAGGCAAATATTCTTTTTTAGTTTTTTGAAGCTGGAAATATGAAGGAAATAAATCAACCCCATGGTCCATTACTAATTTTTTTATCTCTCTATACTGGGCTTTACTCAGACCTAACATTGAATGCAGAGCTAAGGCTTTTTCATTTGAAATCATAAAAACTGATTGTTTGTTTTCGTCAACCAAAAATTTATAAACGTCTTTTGCTTTTTCAGGGTATTTTATTAAAAAATCTATCACTTTTGAAGCATCGAGCTTACCTTCACCTTTAAGCTTCATTTTTGCGGCAAAAAGAAGCGCAGTGCTACCTGTGCTTTGACGTACAGCTTGGGTTTTACGTCTTTTTTGTCGCTCACTGAAGTTTTCAAACTGTTCACTCGTATTGTCAGGGGTTAATGAGGGTGGTTCTTTTATAAAAGTTAATGTATTGAATTCCGTTTCAAACCAAGATTTATACCGTTTTAAAATTCGCATTTTATTGTAACTACATTCTACAAATCTATTTTTCAGCTTCAAACAAAACTTGCGAAAAAATTCAAATATGTCCAATTTTTTTCTCGTGAATTTAGTGTCGCTGTTTGGATAACAATATTTAATTAAGTACTTATAGTCATTTAAATCACGCCCGTTAGCCTTCAAAACGTTGAAAAAATCTTCATAAGTTAACACAACCATTTTCACTTGTAGAAGGCTTCAAAGTTATTTGTGCACTAGAGGATCGTAATTAAACAAAAATGTCATATGATTACTTTTTTTTGATTAAGAGAGAAAAAGTAACCGTTAGCATGAGAGCCATACTTTGTTTTGCCATTTTAGTCTATAACCAATAATGATACCGTAAAGAAAAAATCTCTTTAACGAGAGCAAATAAGATTTAATTGAAAAAGGAGAATCTCCCCCTCCCCTCCCTCTTTCTTTCATATATGTCACTGTTTAAACATTTAGAGTTTTTTATGTCAGTTATTATTATTATTTATAATGCAAAGATGCCCCTACCCCCTTCTCCAGTCAACAAACTTATTTTATTTAAGCTTTCTCAGCTCTGAGGGAGATTTTTAAAAACCCTCCAGGGAGCGGGGTCGGACGCGGTCGGATCCAATTTTTTTAAGATATGACTCCAAATAAGTTCAAAAATCATTTAAGACTACCCAAAGTCCGAGCATTTTCGAGCATTTTTTTAAAAACATCTTCAAACATGAAATTAGGATTTTTTAAAAATACTCACAAAAAGAGTTTTTTTTATAGTTAAAACAACTTTGTTTTAAAGATTTTTTTAATTGATAAGCTTAAATGAACCAATTTCATACCTACAAAAATTATTTCGAAAATAAAACATAAAAAGGGTCTGAGAAAAACAAATTACAAAAATGCGTTAAAATTACATTTTTTTTTGGTTTTAAAAATACTGCATCTTTGAGTCCCTATTATTTGAAAATTAAAGAGTGTACATAAAAAAACTGTTTTATATGTAAAAGAGGCGACAATTTTCTATGCATATCAAACAAAAAATATTTCGAATAATGAAAATAAAAAATCACCCAATGTCCGGAATTTTGTACTAGACGTTCCACTGTGAATCGCCTCTCTGGCCCCGCTCCGATATCAAGAGCGGTGGTGCTCAGAAAACTGCACTTGCACAGACTTTGATAAAATGTGAGGGTATTAGAAGTAGACAGGCACAATAAAATAAAATGCACGACTGCGTCGCACGAACTCGCACTTATGTAAACGAATCAGAATTTCAAAAATGAATGTTATCAGAGAAAAACTGTTCATAAGTATAAAATTAATTTTTTAATAGACTTAAACAACTCCTTTAGTAGTTGGAGCTAAAAACTGAATGCCATGTGATTCAAGCAAATATAAGCTTATACAAGAACAAAAATTATAAGTCTGTACTGGTTTCTTAAAAAAATAAGCTTTTATATACAAAATTTTTAAAACGTTTTTAGAAAAAATTTAAAATTACGCCAATTTAAAGCTTTTATTATTGTTCGAATTAAAATTAAATTAACAAAAAAAATATTGAGCCGGTTCTGAGATATCGAATTTTCCACAAAAAAAATTGTTTTTTTTTTTCAAAATTCAAAAAATGTGTTTTTTAAGTCTTGAAATACAATGTTTTTTAAACCTTTTAGAAGCTTCGCTATAACAAATTTCATTAAAATCCGTTATGTCGGTAATGAGAAATTCTAAATTTGAAAAAATGGTTCTATTTTAGGTACAGTCAGTTATATCTTGATTTCAATTTTTTTATTAAATAATTATAGATCGTAAAATTTAATAAAAAGAAAAAACAATTTTGCAAAATTCTCGGAACCGTTTTCGAGATAAATACGATTCTCGAAACCATTTTTTAACATTTGTATGGAGGGTACCGTTATTTTTAGGTAAAATATTTTTTTTTCATACATCTTGTTACTTCTATTAAGAATCTTTTATTTATCAAGTTTTAAAAAAAATCGAGTATGATGTTTTTGAAATATTGAGTTTTGAAAATTTTTTTGAAAATGCAAAAAAAAAATTTGAAAAATTTTAAAACACAATAATATGCAAACTGCTAGCTTAAGCATAAAAAAAATTATCAAATTCGATTGGATCGTTTTTAAGAGAAAATCAAAAACCAAAAAAATGGTTCCAAGGGGGTACCAAAAATAACCATTTTTTGTAATTTTTTTTTCAACCATTTCCTAGCTTTAACTAAATAATTTTTTTTGATTTTGTTTTTTTAATCTGTGGGACAGTTTTTGAGAAAAAAAAAATTTATAAAATTTTGTAAAAAAATATTTATGCCAGGTACCGTTATTTTCGGTCTTAAAAAAAATTTAAAAACGTGTGGGGGGAAAAAATTAAAAAAACTATATATTAAGTTTAAAGAAAATCGGACGAGCCGTTTAGGCTGTAGTCGAAAAGACAGACAGCAAGACAGAATTTCGAGACCCACTTTTTTAGTCGGTCTCTTTAAATTTCTTTGCTCTACTCTTTAATTCTTAAAGAGACAGAAAAATCACTGAAAAAAAGAAAAAAAAGATGTACATGCCGGCGTTGTTGTAAATGACGCTGCTGCGATCATACTGAAACTGAAGCACTTAGGAGGGTGAGTTTTGTTTATAGCTTCGCTCAGAGTAAAATAGAAATGAATTTCCAGTGATGGACTTTCTTTGAATAAGATATGATCATGGTTTACTTTTCTTTCATAGCTTGATGTCTAAAAAACTATTTCATCTCTGGTGAGATAAAAGGAAAAGATTTTTAGGTGTAAACTTTACTTCGAAAAAATATAATTAATAATTTTTGTTTTTATTACTGGGACAAATTTCAGTGCACCTATAATAAAAAAATAAGTCTATTGCAAAATGCAATTGGGTCAGACAAAAAAAACTACCTGCGAGCTGCGACATAGGATTAATGACAAAAAGCTTAGGGATTATTGTTTATTTCTATGTTTTATGATTTGTGGCTTAGTAACAGAAAGGTTCCGGGGGCGTTGTGTTTATATTTATTTTATGGCGTTAGTGTATATTTGATATATTTTTTTTTTGACCTGTGGGGTTGGGATTAATTGTAGATTAGTGTTAATTAGTTAGATTAGTGTTTACGAGTTTGAACAATTTTTGCATCAGAGGGAATTAACGTATTTAAATGATATTTGCTTTGGTTTGCAATTCAGTTTAAAAAAAACAACCAAGAATAATACATTGAAATACATTTAAAAGAAATTGTAATGGATCCATTCAGAAAAGGAAAACCTATTGGAATCCAGGCGCGTAAGATAGTTGTTAAGATATATAATGACAAACTGGAAGAAGCAAAGAATTCGTTTCTTGAAAATCCTGTGAGTTACGCAACAACGCAAGCAGTGGAAACTACTGGAATTTCTAAACGTTCAATCAGAAGGATTATTAAGGAATACGAAGAGACAGGAGTTGTACAGTCACCAAATAAAAAAGTGCAGCATACGAAGTGGAAAACTGGACTAGACGAATTTGACATCGCAGCTATTCGGCGTATAATGCACAACTTCCACCAGGAGGAAAAAATGATGATATCCTTAAAAATGTTGAGACAACGAGTACAGGAAGATCTGGAGTTTAACTTAAGTATTACGTCTCTCAACAGGATTCTAAGAAGAAACGGATTTAGCTACAAAAAAACTCAAAACAACCGGAAACTTCTCTGTGAAAGAAATGATATTAAACTCATGCGAGTGAAGTATCTGAGAAAAATCCGGGAATACAGAACAAGAGGATATGATATAATTTATTTGGACGAAAGCTATATTCATAGCTCACATACAAGGCCACGGGCTTGGACTGATGACAGTAGCAGTGGGTTGAAGACGCCAATTTCAAAGGGAAAGAGGCTGATAATGGCGCATGCAGGTGGTGACAAAGGTTTCGTGAAAAACTCCTTACTTTTATTCAAATCTGGAACGAAAAGGGAGACTATCACGACGACATGAACTTCGAAAATTTCTGCAAATGGATCCAAGAACAAGTTTTGAATAACTTGGAGGAACCTTCAGTTATTGTAATGGACAACGCCTCGTACCACAATAAATTAGAAGAAAATCAAATTACTTCTGCTAGCAAGAAATCCGAGATGATACAATGGCTAAACGAAAAGAATATTCCGCATACTATACATATGTTGAAACTTGAACTGTATGAGCTAATAAAAGGACACCGAGCTACACACAACCCAAAGCATAAGATTGACGATATCATTCACAGCATGGTACATGAGGTTCTACGTTTACCACCCTATCATCCAGATCTCAATCCCATTGAAAATATTTGGGCAACTGTCAAGGCAAGAGTAGGTTCACGAAACACAACATTCAATTTATTGGATGTTCAAAAATTAGCAGAGGAGGAATTTTCAAAAATAACGGCTGAAGACTGGCGAAAAGTGTGTGAAAAAGCCATAAGAACTGAGGAAGAATACTTTTCTCACGACCTGACGTGGGACACAATTTCGGATTCAATTATAATTAATCCAGGTGACGATTCTTCAACCGACTATGAAAGCGACATTAGTTCTTAAAACTAAGTACATATATGAAAATAAACATTTATTATTTAAATTATATTATTCTTATTTATATTATTTTTATTTTATTATTATGTTTCATACTTATCTCTGAAGTACAAATTTATAATAATTATTTTAAGGTAAAATAAATTCTTAAAAACTCGTAGGTAAAAATTATTCAAACTTGTAAACACTAATCTAAATAATTAACACTAATCTACAATTAATCCCAAAACCCCACAGATCAAAAAATTATAAATACATATATCAAATAAACACTAACACCATAGAATAAATATAAACATAACGCCCCCGGAACCTTTCTGTTGCTAAGCCACAAACCATAAAACATAGAAATAAACAATAATCCCTAAACTATTTGTCAAAGCAAAGTTGAGATAGGCACTGTAAGATTTAAGGAAATATGTTTACTCATTAAATAGCTTGTGCACCATTTTTGTTCTCTTAAATCCTCTCTCTGCGCAACCGGCCGTTGGCCAACTGAATTGGTTCAAGCTATATCACCTTTTTGTTGTTATAAAATCATCCCGCAATACCCAATGCATCGAAAGTTTTCACGACGCGATTTAGTTAAATCATGTTTTTTTTGATTGGCACTCATTTAATTTCAAAATAGCTTCGAAAAATCTTGAGTGAAAAATCGTCGTAAGCAATTTTGTCATATGTAGATATTAAAATCCAAATTAAAACGATTGACAATAGTAACGACGAGAAATGCTTTATTGTGTATATCCTCATGATGTTTCATCACGCTCGCATCTCTTTTTTTTATGGCATTCATTGTGTTCGAGCCAAGGGATTCTTCTAATTGTAGGCAATGCTAATTTATTTTGACACCGAATATAAAATTCTTCGCATATGGCAATGCTAGTTTATATTTGATAACAGAAAGCAGTAAGTTTATTTACAAGTATTTAGGCCTATTCGGCGAGATCTTTTATTCTTCTATTCTGTTATTCTGCTATGAATTTCCATACAAATGTTTGAGCTGTCAACAAATCTTTTATGAATTTTAATTTTGGTATTCAGCACGCTAAAATCTGTTATAAAATCTGCTAAGAAAACTTTTATGAACTGTCAAACGTTCGAACATAATAGCATTTTTGGTATTCAGCATGCCAAAATCTGTTATGAAATCTGTTAAAAATCATAAAAGAATAAAAGACAAATTTCTGTGACTTTTATCATAAAAGATTTCAATACATACACAGATACGAGTATATCAATGAAAAATTGATATATCATCGTCGTCCATTGTGCAATACAATATTTTGCAAATATGGCTGATCTGGAATAAATTAAATAAGAATTAAATTATATTTTTGTTAAGAATGGACGTTTCATAGAACGACGACGATATATTTTTTATTTCGTCAACGAAATCTTTTTAAAATGAGACAAATGAAAGAAAATATATTTACACACATACGAGTATTATATAAACATATGTATATGTAAGTAGAGTAGAGGACACCAATAATGTGTAAGAGAAGAGATTACTTTTTTGTTCGTCATCCATTTTAATTTTGTCAGATGAATTATTTTATTTAATCACAGCTGATTATGATAGCAGATTTAGTTCAGTTTCATAACAGATTTCGTTTTCGAAGTTGCATAACAGACTTTTATAAAAGTTCGAGCCCCTGAATACCAATTATAAAAGATCTTTTAAGATGGAAATCTTTTACGATTCATAACAGAAAATCCATAGCAGAATAACAGGTGTTGCAGAATAGGCCTAATTGTTTCTTATATTTCGCATTAATTATTTTTTAAATTTTAGTGCTTTGTTTTCAAGCTAAATAGAATATAAACATTCAGTATTGTGCAGGATAATGTTAGTGTTTTAAATATATTTAACCATAAAAAAGATGTATTTGCTTGTGTTTTTTTTTTACAAAGGCAAGTGGTTTTGGACTGAGAAATTGTTCGGCCATATTATTTATTAAAAAAAAAACTTTTATTGTGTGCTTTTTAAGGAGATTATGTTTTTAAAATTGTTTTCTTGGTTATTTGTTGTCCTTTTTTCATTAAAAGACTGTTCTCTTTCGGCGATAAAGTGTTTTTAAAGTGTTTTAAATAACCTCGAACAGAGCTCGAAAAATAATTTTAAAAAACATGTCGCTGCCTTTGACGGATAACGTGTCGTTTTGTCAATGACAACTGCATACAAAATTTTTACTCCCAACGCTGGAAAAGAAGTTTTAATTCAAAAATCTTCATAAGATGTAATGAATTATTTAATTTGTATCATTGTTTGCTAAACTTTAATTTATTTAATTACTATTAAGAACTACTAATAAAGAATATAATAATAAAAATATAAATAATATGTTTAATACATATACAAAATAAAAATTCTACGTAACTTCATTTTAAGGAACTTGATTGAATTTTTTAAGGAAAACAAACGTAAAACCGTTAAATAAAACGCAGCGAAGAAATGGGCAGAGGGGAACGTTGAATCTAGAAAGCTTATTTTTCTTGCTTTTGCCTTTGCAAATTCATAAATGAGGTCATCATAGTCTAAAGAATTTAATAATTCCTTTTCAATTGATATAATAGACAAGTCTACCAATCTCTCTTGAGTCATTATTGTCCTGACATAATTTTTAACAATTTTAAGTTTAGAAAAACTACTTTCTCCTGAAGCTACTGTGACCAGAATTGTATTTAGAATTTGGAGAGCAATAATTAAATTAGGAGCAAGGTCCTCAAGGCCTGAACTAAAAATAAAATTTAACATTTCTAAGCTTGAGCATTGTGGTGCAACAAGAGGGGAATGACGTCTAATTCTTGGCACAATTCTGCTTCATCTAAATCCTTAAAACTACCAAATGTTAATGCATTCTGCAACTTAAGGCACGAAGAACGTAATTTTTTATTTCTTAAACATTCGCCTATGTTATTTAAAAATGAAAAATTTATATTATATGCGTCAAGCTGATCAAACCTTTCTGAAATCGATTGAATGGCCTGATTAAGTATTTTGAAAAAAAAAATCTACTTTAAATCTTTGTTTTGGGTCTAAAATAGTTTCGGGACATTCCTCAACATAAAGTCTTTTTCTCCGTCGAGATCGCAATGACGAAGCTTCCGGTATTTTGAAAAAAAAAATCTACTTTAAATCTTTGTTTTGGGTCTAAAATAGTTTCGGGACATTCCTCAACATAAAGTCTTTTTCTCCGTAAAGATCGCAATGATGAAGCTTCCGGAAAGTTATTTGGCATATTTCTAGGGAACTACAAATATTTTCGGTTAATACTCATTGAATTTTTCATTGGAACGCGTTGAAATTAAACTATTTTTTGTATTTTCTAAGACTTTTAGGCGGACTTTTCAAGTACTTCCTATTTTTATTAATATTTTCTAAAATATTAAACCAAATGTGCAAGCAACAAATAAAACAAAAATCAAAAATTTTATTTCCTAAAGATTCAGCAATGTTTTTTGCATCAGGATTTTCTATTTCAGATATTTCTATAAGGGCTTTATATATGTGTTCAAGATTCGTTTTTAAAAGGCCTCAATGCATCTAACCTACTCTCGCATCTAGTCTCAAAAAGGGGTTTCAAAGTAAGATTTGGAATTCTTTTCTTATAAATATCCCACCGCGTTGTGGAGCTTGAAAAAAAGTTGTACAAACATTGAATTATATCAAAACAAATTTAACAGCAAATAATGAGCACCGGGCAGCATCATTAACTACAAAATTTAAAGAATGCGAGCAACATGGCACGAAAAATGCTCTAGGTTCCAGGGATCCAATTCGATTATGAACACCTGCTTCTTTACCTTTCATATTTGAACCATGCAACAAGCAACACAATTTAGGCCTATTCGGCGAGATCTTTTATTCTTCTATTCTGTTATTCTGCTATGAATTTCCATACAAATGTTTGAGCTGTCAACAAATCTTTTATGAATTTTAATTTTGGTATTCAGCACACTAAAATCTGTTATAAAATCTGCTAAGAAAACTTTTATGAACTGTCAAACGTTCGAACATAGAAAAAATCTTTTACGAATAGCATTTTTGGTATTCAGCATGCCAAAATCTGTTATGAAATCTGTTAAAAATCATAAAAGAATAAAAGACAAACTTCTGTGACTTTTATCATAAAAGATTTCAATACATACACAGATACGAGTATATCAATGAAAAATTGATATATCATCGTCGTCCATTGTGCAATACAATATTTTGCAAATATGGCTGATCTGGAATGAATTAAATAAGAATTAAATTACATTTTTGTTAAGAATGGACGTTTCATAGAACGACGACGATATATTTTTTATTTCGTCAACGAAATCTTTTTAAAATGAGACAAATGAAAGAAAATATATTTACACACATACGAGTATTATATAAACATATGTATATGTAAGTAGAGTAGAGGACACCAATAATGTGTAAGAGAAGAGATTACTTTTTTGTTCGTCATCCATTTTAAGTTTGTCAGATGAATTATTTTATTTAATCACAGCTGATTATGATAGCAGATTTAGTTCAGTTTCATAACAGATTTCGTTTTCGAAGTTGCATACCTAACAGACTTTTATAAAAGTTCGAGCCCTTGAATACCAATTATAAAAGATCTTTTAAGATGGAAATCTTTTACGATTCATAACAGAAAATCCATAGCAGAATAACAGATGTTGCAGAATAGGCCTAATTATCTCTTACAGATATCTTGAAAAGGTATTTTCCAAGTGTTTTCAACTCTTTGAATAATCTTTAAGAAATCTTTAATACCCAAAAAGGCCTAAAGGGGAAGAGCGTATTGTATTGAACAAAGAGTTCTAAATAAAATATTTGTAAGACTTCATATAGATCATTCTTTTGATTAATCTAAAGATACATACTTTCAAGTGGTTTCAAAGATATTTTCTTTTTTGAGTAAAAAGTGTGAACTTCGAGGAGGAAAAATATACAAATTCTGTCTTTCTCTTTCACGCAAACACAAGTTTATAATGCAATTTTAATAAAATGGATTGAGTGAAAATAAAATGCCAAGACATGACGAATTCTTTACATTTATATTATGACTGTATTTTCAATATTCATATTAATACCTTTTGCTATTATTGTGTGTTTTGATGAGCGAGAAAAGATTTAATTTGAAACTGTATACTCTACCCTGCTTGAAATTAACGCGCCTTCAAATAGAAAAGTATTTTCAAAGAAATACCTATTTAGAAAAATAATGTTAAAATTCTCTCACAACAAAAAAAAGAGACGTTTAAGTATGCAATAGATATGGCTGATGCCGATTCATTCTTTTGTATTTATATTTATATGTGCCAGGTATTCCTACCTACAGGCATTGTATATATATTTGAATAGTACTATCATGAATAGGAACGCGACTAGGCGAACCAAGCGGCACCATAATTACTAAATTAGCAGAGATGCCTATCGCAGAGTTTTAACAGATAGACATTTAATATATGACAGTGACAGCAATAGGAATACTGTATATAAAGTAGGAGAACAAAGGCACATACTATGTACATTGGAGTAGAATGTAGGTGTGTGTGGGGATTTGGTAGTTGTTATTTTCTATAGGCAAATATTTTCAAGGTCAATACTTTCAATACTTTTTTGGTGATTACGTATTTTTTGGGATAGAAGAAAATTATTTCTGTGCATATTGTCGTCTGAGTTATATCTTGTTCAAAAGAGCATTTTTGGCGAAATTTAGTTAGAAATGCAGTTTTTATAAATCAAACATGCTCTTTCGAATGGCGTACTCCATTTCTTTCTATCTCTTTTAGTTTTTAAGTTATGAAGAACTATTATGTTCAATTAACCACTTTATTAAACATTTGAGTTCGACTACGGCTAAACGGCTCGGCCGATTTTCTTCAAACTTGGTATATGTTTTTTTCTTTGGAATTTTTTTCGAAGTTTCATAAATATTTTTTTTCTCAAAAACTGTCCCACAGATTAAAAAAAAAAACCAAAAAATTTCATTTAGTTAAAGCTAGGCATTGTATATATATATATACAATGAGCTAGGTAATGGTTGAAAAAAATTTTACAAAAAATTGTTATTTTTGGTACCCCCCTTTGGAACATTTTTTTTTTTTTTTTCGATTTTCTCAAAAACTGTACCACGGATTTTGATCATTTTTTTTTTGCTAAAGGTCCCTAATAGTTTGAATATTATTGTGTATTCAAATTTTCAAAAAATAATTTTTTGGATTTTTAAAAAAATTTTCAAATTTTTTTTTTTGAAAACTCAATATTTCCTCAAAACTATCTTCCAAGAACAAAAATTATAATTCGTGTTGTTTTCTTAAAAATATAAGCTTTTATATACAAAAATTAATAAAAAGAAACAAATTCCAGCCTCGGAACAGTTTTCGAGAAAAATACGATTTTCGAAAACCCTTTCTTGAAAAAAATATAAATATAAAATAAGTAACTTACGAAAAAAAAATATTTTCACGCGTATACAAATTTTCCTTTTTCCAAAAAATGTTCATACTTTTTTGAAAATTTTAATATTATCAAAAGTCTTATATATTTATAATATTTTTTTTTATTTTTTGGAAAAAAGTCATTCTTTTTGGAAAATTTGATATCTCAAAAACCGGCGCAATGTTTTTTTCGAAATTTAATTTCTATTCGTACAGTAATAAAACTTAAAGCTTGCGCACGATTTTAGGAGATTTTACTTAAAAACAATATTTTTTTGTTCCACGCTTAAAATAAGTTTTAAGCGTTTTCGCGTTTTTCGTTTCATACGTGGATTGAAAGGCACTCCCTAGATCACGAATATGCAATTTTTAATTCTGTAGAATGAATAGGTTAGCCAGAAATCACGTTTGAAAATGTCAACTTTGAGGGGTCTACGAGGCTCCGTTAAGCCGCAAATCGCGTTTAAAGATAAAAATTCGTTTTTTGATACCATTTTTTCAAATTTTGACATTTGACAATTTTCTCATTATCGAAATAGGGTTTTTTATAGAGATTATTATTATAAAATTATTTTGGTTACCATAACGAAATAAAGCCAAATTGAAATTATTTAGTTTTCAAAAACGAAATAAAACCATTTGAGTTTATTAAGTTCAAATTCCTCTAGATCTTATTACAAAGTCCATAAAATGGCAACCTCGGTAATTAATCGTATCAGAATTTAAACAAACCATATTGCATGAGCAATGAAACAAAATTCACAAAAACTCTCATACACTCTCAATACTTCTTGCTTGTATTCATCTCGCGCCTGGCATATACAACTGTATATACCTACCTACAATTGATTCTGACAGCAAAAAGAAACGCAGATAATATTTTCTCCCTTACCCTCTTTATTCTTGTCAGAATAAATATATATCTACCTCGTTTCTTTTTTTGCTTATATTTTCTCCTTCCACGTCAACTCTGTACTGCTTAACATACCCACACTTACGATTTTGCGGCACAATAATAAAACTTTTTTTCGTGTTCCATAAGAGTACTATTAAAATATTATATACAAAGCTACAGGGTGCTTTATTTTTTAAAATGATTTTTTTTTTTGTTCGACCTGAATAGTTTTAAAATGTAAAACGATCTCAGCAGGTAAACAAAACTCAACAGATTTATAAACTGAGTTTAACAATTTAACAATTTTGTATGATTTAACAAATTTTGTATGAAATAAATATCTACTTTTAAAACAACTTTTTTGTTGCTACATAATAGATTATTGAAGAATGATTCAGGATTTTTTAGCATTTTTTAAAAAAAAAAGTTGACAGGTTTTACACATTTTACAGAGAACAGATACCAAAAGCACTACTTTATAAAAATAAGTGATTATATATTGCTTTATTTGTATTCCACAAAGTGTTAAAATCCATGTATTAAAAATCTGTTGAAAAGAAATGATAACTTGATATTTAATTGTTGCGTCAAAATTCACTGAAAGTTCAGAAAATTTGACATTATCCAGAATTAAAATAATACCCATTACCAATTTGATAGTATGGTGTAATACTTTAAAATTTTCATATTCTGCCAAAATACTGCCAAAGTTTATCAAATAACAATATTTACTTCTATCGTTTACTTACACCCGTAGAAACTGGAACTCTTCGCATAGTAAACGATAAAACATAAAAATCTAGTATATATAATTTTATCTTCAACATACGTTTAACAATGTCACCCTTTACAAAAATACATGTATTTTATATAGATGTAGATTTTTTGATTTTCTTTTCCGTCCGTCCGCTTTAAATAAAAACCCTTTTCATTTAATTTATATAAGAAATAATTCAATGTTAATTAAATAAGATTAATAGTTAAACAATAAAAATTATAAATAGAAAAAATTAACTGATTAAATTGACTTTGACTTTAATTAACTTTACACTTTACGCTTTTCAACTTAGCTTCTTGGCGATTACTTTTCGATTGATTATTTACTTAACTATATTTCTTTACATAGGTTTTACAAAAGCTTTTATGAACTGTTCATTATTATATAACTGATTGCATGATTTTTAAAGTATACACTTTTTGGCTTTACTTTATAATGTTTAGCAAAATATACTATTCCACAGTCATCCTGGATTTCGTCTGTCTCAGACGATTCGTCATCGCTGTCATCATAGATACGCCATAGCTTCATGTAGTCGACTGCTGTTGACGTAAGAGTAGGACCTTCGTGATTTCCAACCTTTTTAACCTCGTATCGATCGTTTCGCTTCACTTTGGTTACTTCATATGGACCAAGATACTTTGGATATAATTTCAATCCCGTACCAAACTGAGTGCGTAAGATAGCCACCATGTCTCCGAGTTTATATTTTACTGCTTCTTTTCTCTTCTTGTCATAACCTTTCTTAGACTCTTCTTGTACCTTGCTGATTTGACTTTTAGCAAGCTATCGGATTTCTTTTATTCCTTCTTCAAACTACGTGAGAATTTCTGCTTCGAACAGACTTTTAAGTTCTAAGTCTTCTGGCAAAAACATAGGAACACCAAAAAATAACTCAAACGGCGTTCTCTGAGTGCTTCTGGATATGGTAGAGTTAATGGCACCTTGTACACGACTTACAAACTTGTACCATTTCATCGGGTCCTCTAAACTTAGCTTTGCAAGTACTTCAATAATGATTTTGTTTAAACGCTCGACCTGGCCATTTCCTCTAGGTACTCCAGTTGTAACCATATGATGAGTAATGTTCTTCTTTTCACAGTAGTTGTTGAAGTCATTCGAAGAGAATGCTGCCCCCTTATCCGTGATAACTCGCCGTGGAAAACCAAACGTTTCACTCTGCAGCTCCATCTTTTTGATAACATCTTCCGTATTACATGCTTTAACCGGATAGATCCAGGTGAATTTGGAAAAAGCATCAACAATGACTAACAGACACTTATATGACTTAGCTGTAGATGGTAGTGGTCCATCAAGGTGATCCAAATGGTATGTGTGTAATGGTACATCCGGTTTTGCAATTGGGTTTAGCAGACCTTCCAATTTTCCTTGCTTTTTTGAAACCAGAATGCACGCAATGCAATTCTTGACAACACCATCAACGTGTTTTCTTAGATTAGGGACAAAGTAGTCTTGACGAATAATGGCTTCAACTCTCTGCACACCAACATGCCCCTTTTCATGAACGCTTGTTATAATTTGCTTTCGTAGGCTTTTTGGAACTACTAACAAACGAAGACCATCTGCAAACTTATAAAGCACTTCGTTGCGTACTTCAAAATCTTGGTATGGCTGACTCTCCAACAACTTTATAGTGACCGCACAAAAATCATCAGCTGCTTGTGCTTTTCGTACCGCCTGAAGCATTCCATCCTCAACTTTCAATACAGCCGAAAACCTACTTAACGCGTCAACATGACGCATAGCACTTCCTGATCGATGATGAACGTGGCACTGGAACTCCTCAATCTGCATTGCCCAGTTAGCTACCTTACTATTGAGAGTCTTTTTCTCCAATCCGTGTAGATTTCAAAATCCAGCCCTAGCAAGTAAACTCTTAACCTCTTTAAAGCTTTAATAATAGCCAACACTTCTAAATCGTAACTATGATAACCCATTTGCGTTTTATTGGTTTTATAACTAAGAAAGAAAACTGGGTGAAAATGACCATCATCATGCTTCTGTAACAGAACGGCACCAAATCCTTCTTTGCTCGCATCCGTATGCAACTGAGTAGGTAGCGACGGATTGTTCCGTCGTTCCTTTTAGCTGCTTGAAAGCCATTTCTTGGCTTTCACCCCACACGAATTTCTCCCCTTTCCATGGTTAGGTCTGACAGTGGCTTTGCAATGATGGGGTATCCCTCTACAAACTTCCGAAAAAATCCTGTCAACCCTAAAAAGCTCATAACGTGTTGCACCGTTTTAGGTTTTGGGAAGTTTTTAACAGCAATAACTTTTTATTCTGAAGGAATATATAATTATCTGTGATAGAACATTTTATTTTTTAAAGTTATTATTAACTTCGCGTTCGCGCACGGGTTTTGGTTTATTATAGTTTTAACCGTTATCCCACTTCTGACACCATGTAGATTTTTTGATTTTCTTTTCCGTCCGTCCGTTTTAAATAAAAACCCTTTTCATTTAATTTATATAAGAAATAATTCAATTTTAATTAAATAAGATTAATAATTAAACAATAAAAATTATAACTAGAAAAAATTAACTGATTAAATTGACTTTGACTTTAATTAACTTTACACTTTACGCTTTTCAACTTAGCTTCTTGGCGATTACTTTTCGATTGATTATTTACTTAACTATATTTCTTTACATAGGTTTTACAAAAGCTTTTATGAACTGTTCATTATTATATAATTGATTGCATGATTTTTAAAGTATACACTTTTTGGCTTTACTTTATAATGTTTAGCAAAATATACTATTCCACATAGATACACTACGCATTTTTTAAAAACTCTTCAATACATCTTAAGCACTTCACGATAAGATATCGAAACTGAAATTCAAAGCAAAGAGTGAAAAAAGTGTAAACAAAGTGTAAAGGGCAGTCAAATTCAAAGAAAAAATAGCAAACAAAGTGTAAGCAAAGAGTAAAAGAAAATGATAACAAATTCACAACAATCAGTTTCTGTCTATTTTCTGTTATAATCATATGCGCGCAGTACATTCAACTAAATATTTGAATTGTTTTTTAGCTAGTTTTCTCTTTCATATGTTCTTGATTGCATGGGAAGTGTTGCACAATTCACAAATGTCGGGTGAAACAAAACATTTTTTTCAACCAAAGAGGAAAATAGTACTACTTGAAGATACCATGTTAAGATATCATAAAGACGTTTTAATGAAAACGTCCACAGAATATCTTCAAGATGTATTCGAAAGATTAAAATGAAAAACTCATTCAGCATTTTAAAACTACTCCTTTTAAAAAGGTTCTAAAGAGGGTATATAGAGAGTCAATATAATGACATTTGTCATGAATATCTTTAAGATGTTTAAAAGATGTTTTATTAATAATATAACAGAAAGAACACTTTTAAAGAGTGAATTAGGAGATTATAAAGTGAAATTGTATTAAATAGATTGAACTAATAGCTTGTTAAGAGCTGATGCATTTATTGAAGTACTCTCCAAGAGTTTATGTGTTGCTTGGGTAGCTTTGGCCACGACAATTACTTATTGAAATTCCATGCAATTCAAGCTTGTCTAAAATTAACTGAGTCAGTCCCATTCCGGTCTTGTCTTCCTTACTGCAAACGTTTTTTGGCTTCTATGAACAAACCTAACGACCACAGTTAGCTGTTCTACCCGACTTTTATCGGTTGTGGAGTCTACAATAATTGAAAAATATTTTGCTTCTTTAAGCATTGAAACAATTTTATTGCAAATAGTTGTTGCAAAAATATGTATTATTTCATTTTGAATATTTTTACTTAAATACTTATTTTGGGTTTCTTGACTTGTTATTCTCCTCAAATGCTCTCCTAATACCAAGTCGAATGAAAAATTTAAAAAAATTGAACTCATGTAATTTATCCGAAGAACCTCAAAAAGCTAATGACTATTAACCTAGAAATTTAACAACACTGAAAAGTCTTTGTGAAACCGCTCTCCAATGGTTTGTTTCTGCATCGACCGAACTATCAATTGACGTGCCTGTTTTCAAACCATTTTCTAAAAATGTCCATGATTTAAAATTTTCTCAGTGGAATAAAATATTCTCATGACTTTTTAAAATTGAACTTAATCTGGCCAATCGGAACTACCTATGCTGGACAAAGCATGAAAATTCTTTTTTTTTGCAAATAAAAAGCAGCAGAAACAAAAAACAGAGTCCTTTGATTTTGAATAAATCAACCAAGTCCTCGGAACTACCTTGCCATTGGATAATGTGCGTTGAAAGCTTGTCACTGAAAATTTTCTGTTATTTGTTTTTGGAAACTGATGATTCTGAACTTGCACTGGTCCCTTTAAAACTATTTTGTTAATAAGTTAATCCGATAAAACTCTCAAATTTTTGGAGTCATCAAAATCTTCATGCGATAAGATAACAGAAACCTCTTCTCCTGGCCCCACAGTACTTCTTAACTGCGCCTCATCGGTACTTTTTGCTACATGTACCTAATCGATATTAAAAATACTTGAGGAGTATAATTTCAAAACTCTTGTATTCCACTTTTTAAAATATTGAGTAAAACGAAAAAAACTGTTAGAAGTTGGTAAAATGAAATTAGCTATTGGCTCAAAGGCTTAATTATAAATTCGCCATAATCTTTATCTATTTCCTATGGTCCCAAACCTTTTAGACAAACCTAAAAATTACAAAAAATCATTTTAATTTGGAAAAGATGAGTTTTGAAAATAACGATTGGAATAGTTGAGTTTTGATTCAACCTGTTTTGGAATAAACGAGTTTTGAAATGAAAACAACCTTTTTTAAATATTTATTACCTGACCTGATTGATTTCTTTATAGTCAGGGGAATACCGTCAAATCGAATAAAAATAACGGAATGCTTTGATCTTTTCTCTGACCACTCTCCCGTTATTCTCACTATGAGCGAAAGTATTGTTAAAATTGAAACACCACCTAGGTTAACAAACGGTAAAACTAACTGGGAAGGTTTTAAGAAAGATATTGAAGATAATGTTGAATTAAGGGTATCACTACAAACACCTCTTGAGCTTGAAGAAGCGGTAGATAAATTTGTGCATATTGTTCAAAAAGCCGCATGGAACAATACTCCTTACCAAAGACAAATGTCAGGCTATAGAGAAGCTAAATATCCCCAAGAGATAAAAGAGGTACTTAAAGACAAGCGAAAAGCGCGCAAAAAATGGCAACAAACTCGTGCTCCCCAACACAAAGCTAATTTAAATCACCTCAGTAATTTGCTTAAAAAGATGATATCAGATTTTAAAAACCGCGAAGCTGGAAATTACCTTGAAAACTTGACGGCAGGTAAAGAATCTAATTATTCTCTATGGAAAGCGATAAAAGCTACGAAAAAACCAAAGCTTCCAGCACCCCCGATTATGAAAGACCAAAATGAATGGGCAAGAAGCGATAAAGAGAAAGCAAACGTTTTCGCTGATTACCTAGAGGAAACATTTAAGCCGTTCAATGGGCAAGCATTGAATGATGATATAAGTGTGAATATAAATTCAAATGAAAGCTCCATCACAAGAAATGTTACGCTTGCCGAATTAAGCAAAGAAATTAAGAAACTGAAGTCAAAAAAAGCACCAGGATACGACTTAATTACTGCGGAAATTCTTAAAATGCTCCCACGGAAAGGTTTAGTAAACCTCCTTTACATAATGAACGCCACTCTAAGGTTAGAATATGTTCCAAATCAATGGAAAGTCGCAGAAGTAATAATGGTCTTAAAACCTGGCAAACCATCACATGAAAAGAAATCGTACAGGCCCATTTCACTTCTTCCTGTAGTGTCGAAGGTCTTTGAGAGAATATTTCTTCAGCGTCTTCAGCCCATAATAGAAGAAAAGGGTCTTATACCTGAACACCAGTTCGGTTTTAGAAGTAAGCACTCGACGATTGATCAAGTGCATAGAATCACCGATGTCATCGAGAAAGCCTTTGAAGAAAATAAAATTTGTTCAGCGGTCTTTTTAGATGTGTCTCAAGCTTTTGACAAAGTGTGGCACGAAGGCCTCAAATACAAATTGAGACAAGTCCTATCTGAAGGACTATACAACATTCTTAGAGAATATCTAGAGAAAAGAATTTTCCGCGTTAGGCACGGAAATGATTATTCAGATTTTAAAGAAATAGTGGCTGGGGTACCACAAGGTAGTGTTCTAGGTCCCATTTTATACCTTTTATTTACACGCGACATACCCCAAACAGACAATACAATTGTAGCTACTTTTGCAGACGATACCGCAATACTTGCAGTAGGCAAAACGGCTAACGAATCGACATGTAAATTGCAAAATGCTCTTAACAATGTCAATGAATGGACAAACAAATGGCGAATAGCGCTTAACGAATTTAAGTCAGTCCACGTGGACTTTACTTATAAGAAAATTAATAGATTACCAGTCTTTATTAATACAACTCAAGTTCCATTTGCAAATGAGGCAAAATATCTCGGGATGACTCTTGACGCGAAATTAAAATGGAAGTCATATGTTAAAAATAAATGTGATCAATTAAATATTAAACTAAGGGAAATGTACTGGTTACTCGGACGACATTCTAAACTTAGTATCGAAAACAAATTATTAGTTTACAAACAGGTACTTAAGCCTGTCTGGACATATGGTATTCAACTCTGGGGTTGTACCCACGATACAAATCTAAATAGTCTACAAACTTTTGAAAACAAATTATTAAGGTCCTTTGTAAATGCGCCGTGGTATATTAGAAACGAAGATCTTCACAGGGATCTTGGAATCCCCACGGTTCGCGAAGAAATAAAAACTTTTTCGCAAAGGCATAGAAAGCGTTTAGTTGAACATACCAATAGAACAATCTTAGAAATTCTTGACGAAACAAATTTAGTACGACGTTTGAGAAGGACCAAATCTTCCGATCTAGTACGGTGAAATTATTGTACTGTATTATGTATATTTAAATCATCGCTTAAAATAGAAAGAAGCTATTCAACTAGCTTATAATTAAACCAGTAGGAACTTTCACCGGTAAGTTGCCTACAACACGTTACTTAACTTCGAGAAAGATAAATTGCTAGATAAGTTCCATATGAACTTAGTTGCAATCGGGAGGAGGAGGTGGTTTTAGTGCGGTCGGCCTGATTAACGGTCTGCTTGCATAGAGTCTTACCTTCCGTAAGGCTTTATGGGGGCAGAGTTGTTGGTCGGGAGAGTCCCACATATCCATGAGCGCTCGTTTTTCGGTCCTCATAGAATCTTTTGAAGATTTCAACACCTACCCACGGGAAAAAAAAAAAAAAAAAAAAAATATTTATTTCATTTTGGTTTATTTAAAAAAAAATATTGAAAAGATATAAAAAAAAACTTAACAATAAACATAAAATCTTCACAGTCTTCAAAGTTAATCACAAAAGAGTACTAATTATAAAAAAAACTTAAAAATTAAGTTACAGCATTTGACTAATTATTTATAAAAAAGAAACAAAAAACAAATTAAAAACTTAAAAAGTTTCAATTTTCATACCGAAGTCATGTTCCTTAAAGACTAGGAAAAACTATTTTAAAAGTTTATATTCGAAGATCCGTATTATCATCTTGTTGTTCACAAATCTGATTTGTTTCAGATTCAATTTCGAAGTTTTCTTCCATGAGCCTCTTGTAACAGTCTATCTGATTTTTCCCACTCAACGCCGAAATGTAGTGAGAGCAGCTTACTTATATCCCTTTTTTCTCTTCTTTGATCAAAACACCCATAGGCAGACCATTTATTTGCATATCCGAGATTTGTTTGCCACATTTTAGTACTGATTTTGACACTCCAATATCCGATCTATAAAACACTTCACCCTACACCGTAACTTGACCAGATTTTGTTTTTTTTTTAGCAAAAAGCGTTTCGACTGGTTGAATTTAAAGTGCCAGTTTCCAGGAGCTTTCAAACATTTCGCAGATTCTTCTTTCCAGTTCCAAACAGGGCAATCGGAACTTCCCAAATGGATGATTGTTCCATGCTTTTCTAATATTTCGAAGTAATCTTCTTTAGTTATTATATTTTATTTTAATTTAACATCTTTCTCTATGTTTCCAAACACCCTATCTGGTGTAATAAAAGAATGTCCGGCAACAGGAAAAATTATTTGCAGCTGGCGAACATTGGTCGGAGAGTGTTTTTTCAACAAATAAAGACAAGCCCCAACCATAGTAGTATTTTTGTTTTGACCACCACACCCGTCACAAATCAGCCTCACAACAGTCTTACCGTTAAAGTTCAAATTTTGAAGTCGATGAAAAATTGCAGACGCGATTTCGTTGGATTCTTTAGGTCGATCGTTTTCGGTCTAAGTATACAAAAATACGTTTTCTGTTGTTAACTTAGACTTTGAACTTCCGACGACTATTCCTAAGTTGAATAAATATAACTGTCGTGAGTAATAAGCTGCTTGGTAAAGAATTTTAGTCATTGGCAGATTTTTTTGGCAATCAAAAGATATTGTTAAAAGATCTGTCTTTTCTTCTTTTGCCATCTGAAAAAATGCAGCTGCACGCTTCCTATGGACCGTAAACTCAATCATTAGTTCGTTTTTTGCAGTTGAATTTTGTGCAATTTTTAAACGTTCTTTAAAGGATGTGAAGGTGGAGCAAACATCTATAGCGGGAGCCTTAAAACCAATATTGAAATGAGTGTTCAAAATGTTTCGAAAAAAAAGACTTCTTGACTTGAAGATCCTCTATTGATTCCGCTTGATAGAGCCTGTACATTTTGTTTATTGATAAATTTCCACTCAAATACTGCCTGCAGTATTTTCCTCTACAATAATGCGTTTCGTGGATAGGGAATCGTTTAATGAATTCCTTAACCGAATTGCGGTGCTCATTCAATTTACCAGATCTCCGGTCACCACGCTCTTCTCTCTCGGTGCTGCTCCTTCCTGTAAGAGACTTGCAGATCCTTTGCAATCGAAATGTACTGACATGAAGGACGCTCGAAAACATTTTTTGACACACTTTAATCGGACGTCGGGATGTCTTAGAATACATTGTATAAGCAATTGAAATATTTCTTCTGGGCCCTCCTTTCAATCTGTCTGTGCGTTTTGGAAGATTTGGTTGACAAATGCCATAAAAAAACTGTCTTGCTCGATCTTGGTGTTATTTTTGTGGAACATCCGGAAAAACTTGTAAGCATCTGAAGTTCTTATTTTTTGGCAATTAAACTTATTCAGCCTTATTTACTAACTCGTTTTAGCGCCGGAGTAAAGTTACTTCGAATTTACAACGACTCTAATCCTGAAAAGCTTATTTATTAAGAAAATACGCCAGGAATAGAGGCGGAATAAGCTAATACTGGTCCATAGTAGGTTTAAAGCCGTTTTAGTATCTACATGTCATTTTGACATGACATCTGATTTATTTATAATTTATCAAACCTACGAGTTTGATACATACTCAAAACACATCCATCTGAAAGAAATTAATTTAGTATAGACTGACGTTTGAATGAGAACTCGAACAAAATAATTTACTTGAAGGCATTGCATCTCCAAGGCCAAGGAAAATATTCTCCCAAGCAACTGGCCATTCTATGCAGTTGATGATATTTATTGTCACTTCCGCACGCAATAATATTGGCTGTGTGATGTCTCGCAAATCTCAAAGCAACATTTTTCTCGTTGAATTCGACAATGTTGATGTTTATTTGTTTCTTTATGGTTTGTTTCTATAATTTTTTCTTCTATTAGTTGTCTTGTATCTATGAACAAAAACAAATATATTTATTTGTATCTGTTGTAATCTAATTATATATACATACGTATATTTACATACCTTTTGAGAACTATCCCAGTTTTCAGACCGTTTTCTTTTGTTTTGTGTATCCATTTTATGATTTGAGCAGCCAAAATTCGCGAAAGATTATGATAAAATGAATAATAATGGAAATCAGCTGGGGTTTATTTACGTTTATAATAACCAGAGTTTCAGATTGGTGACTTTTTTTCCCAGTATATTTGACATAGGGAACGCGTAGTTAAAACGGCTAAGAAAATACATAATAAATAAGAATTTGTTTGACGTGGCGTAAACTCGAAGTAAGTGCTTGGCGTCGGTTTAATTACTCCGAAGTTGAACCGAGTATTAGTGAAAAATAATAAATAAGGCTGATTGCCTTTATGCTTGCAGTGTGGTATATGTGGAAGTTCTTTTGGAGCATATCTATAAAAAATAGTTATCGGTTTCATAACTGATTTGAAGACAATGCATGCAATCAGTTCTTACTTTTTATTTCTTTCTTCAGCTTTTTTGGCTGAGAAAATTCTAATTTCACAAGTCTGCAAAAAAAAAATTGAGAGCTGTTTTGATTTTTTTGCGTAATTCTTATGATTTTGGGTGTGCTGAATCCGAAAATGACTTTCATTTTGTCACAGAACGTCACGTTTTCTGACAATATGGGTATCTATGTTAAACAATTTATCATCTTAAAATAAAAGATAAAAGACTAAAAATATTTTTTTAAATTTATTATTGCGTAACAAAACTTATTTTTTTATCTAAAATACATTTATTAGTAAGCACTAAACACATATTTTTTTCCCAGTGAGACTCCTTTTGGTACATTTGTGGGAAGCATCTGGAATGTCTCTCTGAAGCGTCCAACAGTAGTCTGCCATCATTGAGACGCTCCATCTTCCCTGGTATCTTTTTTCCATCTCCTTAATATCTTGGTGAAATCGTTCACCTTGCTCTTCACTCACATCTCCTAAGTTATCTGGAAAGTAGTCGAGGTGGGAATTTAGAAAATGTACTTTTAAACTCATAAGGCAACCTAAAGCTTGAAATGCTTTTAACATTTTTTCAACGATTTGTTTGTTGTTTGTTCCGCACAGACGACATTGCACTATATTGAACCAAGATCTATAAAACAATGACGAGTTAATACCTAATTGTACTGCGCCATAGGGATGACGGTTTTTTCCAATTCACCAGTTTTCGGTTTTTCCGGCTATTTTCCAAACCGATTTAATTTGTTTTTAATGGGACAAAAAACCGTTTTTTTCAATAACAGGTTTTCGGTTTTTTAAATACATACAAAAAATTTTGAAGTCCTCAAATATGTATGTTCATATCAAATAAACAATATGTACATACAAACATGTACATGTACATATATAAGCTTTTTTCAGAAAAAAAAATCATCTAGTGAAAGTGTTGTGTTACTTACATACTACGAGTATTCTTTTAATTGAAATGAAATAAAATGATTTTCGAAAAAAAACAGACATATACATATCTAGTTAACACAAAATCTCAATTTTTAAAACGATTTAAACTTCCTACCACTATACTAAATTACTTATAAGAGAAAAGGTGGAAGTGGTGAATAATGTCGTAGGTTGCACACAACGGCCGGTTTTTCCCATCTACGCCACTTTCTACACTACCAGAGCGCGCACGTTCAGGTTACAACATTTTTATGTTTGTTAATTTAGCTCACCAAGGACGTTCTTTAATAAAAAAGAAATGATAGTTATAGCCTATATACAATTAAAAACAGCAGTCAAAACAAAATTGTACCTATTATTTATGACTAAGTAAGCCCAAAAAACACCCTTTTATAATAAAATTTTGCGTTTTGTAAAATAACCTGACGTCCTGGAATGTTTTTAGTATTTTTTTAGTTTTCAGAACACCTAAATACATAGAAATTAGTTGAAAAAATCCAGACAGCTTTTTTTATGCAGACTTGTGTTTTCTTCAACCCTTTTCCCAAATCAACTTCGTGTGCATAATTTGATTGCTCCATGATCTATTAAAACAACAAACATAAATACCATATTCACTTATTAGATCAAAATAAAATTATAAATCACTAAATTTTATCTGCCAGCTTACCAAAGATGTGTTCTTCACAAAAATTAATGCAAGACTAAATAGTATAAACTATCAATATTCACAAAATGACACAAATTCCCGCCTTTTTTATGTCATTGGAATACACGAGTTTTGAAAGCGACTACTATGATTTGCTTAGGAAAAGAAGAGTTTTGGTGCAAAATTGTGTTTGTATGGGAATAGATGAGTTTTGATTTAAGCGACTGAGTGGAATAGTGTAGTTTTGAAAAAAACTTTACTTATAAAGTGCGCAAATGTATCTGTGCAACGGAAACGTAATAGAAAAATGGCTTCATTTTATTTAAATTTTGAAAACATATGTTACTGTAACGATATAGAAACTTTGATGAGTGAGTTGAACATTTCTTACAAAACACAATACTGGCTATTATTTATTGATGGTTCAAAAATAAGTGTGAAGGCGGTACTGCTGCCCAATGGTAAGAAGTATGCGTCAGCACCAATAGCATATTCAACTGTTTTAAAAGAAACATGAAAATATGAAATCAATATTGTATTTAATAAAATGCAAAGATTACAGCTGGAAAGTATGCGCTGATCTTAAACTTATAGCTTTTTTTTTTATTCGGACTACAGGGTGGATTTACCAAATACTGTTGTTTTCTTTGTAGAAAAGCACTATGCAATACAAGTATGGCCAGAAAGGTCAGAGTTTATTTGCGGAAAATCTAATGTGAAAAATATACCATTAATTGATCCTAACAATGTCATTTTACTACCACTCCACATTAAACTTGGTTTGATAAAAAATTATGTCAAGGATATGGATAAAGAGGGAGGTGGCATCTTATAGGTATTTAAAAACAGTTTTTTCAAAGAGTGATGCCAAACTGAAAAAATGAATATTTGTGAGAAATGAAAATTTGTATGTATGTTTAATAAACGATAGGTGTAAATAAGAGAACATGACATTTCAAAGCGGGTACTCAACTTTTTTTTTCATTTGTAACGCAGTGTTATCAGGCAGATTCTGATCTATGACATCCAGAGCTGCTTTTGGTTGATACCCTGTAATGGAAGGTGCGACTCAAAATCCCAAAGAAACAGAAATTTTTGTATTTTGATCGAATGGTTGATTCAGTTTGATACTTTACTTTAGTTTCGCTGACTCCGTTGCCTACGATGTCAACGTTCTTTTTTGTTTTTTAAGACAAACTGAATTTGCAAACTTCTCATTTATAAAATTGACTTAGGAAACGGAATCAACAGAAATACATCAATAAAACCAGTGTAGTTGCCAAAATAACCTGCGCTTTAGGTCTGTGCTTTTTTTTCCAGAGGAGAATACCCTGAAGCAGAGATTGACGGCACTATATCAGTTCTCATAAGTGTACCTGCTGACAAGGTTAAGTGCAAAAAACTATGGCGTGCATGTCTGCAACTCTTACATGATGAGGAGCATTTGGAAACATTGTGACTTTTTTGCAAACAAGTCAAGAAAATCTATGTATATAAAAACAATTATATAGATTCCTATTTGCAAAAAATTTCGTGGAAAAGTATAAATCAAGATAAATCATGATTTCCCCTTTTTCCTGAGGAAGAGTGATGTGAAATGGTCGCGCCGAACCAACACTTTATTAATTGCTTCAAAAAAAATCAAAATGTTCTACCTCAATTCAATACTTAACTCTCGCGGTTTCCAACTATTTACATTGCATTGCCAGTGCCTTGCACACTGGAACCAAGGTGATACGCAAAACGACACACTTAACTTGACTATCCTATATAAAATATTGTTTTTATGGCATACTCGGACCATGAAATGCAACACTACAACAAATAAATGCATTCACTGGACAGAGAGCACGATCATTTTCTTCTAATAATAAATGTGTCATCTTAATATCATAATGAAATGAAAGCAATTATAATGAAAGAGGTTGGTTATTAACCGTCACAAAATAGGATGAGCGAACATATCGCAAAAGTATCAAAGTTTTCTCGAATGTTTTGACCTAAAATAAACCCTTGCATTTGCAGGTTACTGCATCATCCCCCACAGTCAAACTTACTCAACAAACCATTAATTCAACTGATTATCGCTACGCTCCCTCCAGACTGAGAGATTAAAAAATCTTCTAAACCATTGGGACGTCAATTTTAGAAGGCAGGAAATAAGGCAGTTCCACCAGAACTAGCTACAACCGGTAGCCCAGAAGAAAACCAAACCAAAAAGAGGCTAGGTGCGACCCACACTGATAACTTCCCATTTGTGGTCTTGAAAACTATTTATATTTATTTTTTTTTTAAATAACCAAATTTTCAGCGAACAAACTTTAGCTGTAAAATTCAAACAAACATTATTTTAAGATTGAAAAGCATTTTAATTATTTAAAGAGATTTGAAATTGAGATTGTTGATGTATAAGTTGTTTCCACGTGACCCAGGAGGTAAACTTCCACGCGTTTTTTTTTTTTAACGAGGTATCCCCAATATGCCTATCCTCACCTTTAGTTTGCTTGTGTCTTTTCAATTGGTTTTATAGACTCTGATAAATTTGATGCATTACTGCAAATCTTATACTATATTAAAAAAAAAAAAAATATATAAATTGTTCGACAATTTATATTTTTTGAAATAAATAAATAAATAATTCAAAAAAAAAAATCAATAAATAAATAAATAAAAGCATACAAACGTAAATAAATTAATACCTATAAAATAAATTATTTAAAATAATAAAATACCACAGATAATATAGTAAAAACTATAAAAATTTAAAAATTATAATAATAAAAATAACAAAAAATAATAATAAATCAATAAATTAAGACGTACAAAATAAATTAATGCCTTAAACAATTAATAAATTGTTTATTTGACGAAATTACTCAATCCATGTAACCATAGTCCCGAAATCGAAGAAGTTCCTTCTTTTTTAGCAATTGTACAATGTGGTTTCTCATTGTTGGAACATGGTACAGTCCTTGTTTTTCCGGCGATTTATTGAAACACAATAAGGTTGCAAAGTAAATTGCGAAAACTTAGTATACATTCTTATACGGGAAGGTATCGATGTATAAAACAACATACTTTAGAAGGCACTATCGGTGTTCATTCCCAAGAAATTCGACTTGAAATACAATTTTAACTAGTTTTCACTAGAATTTTTAATAGTTTTTTTATTTAAAAAAAAACTATTACTTCAATATTTGTCAACATTTTACCAATTGTACAAAATTATACTATGCATAAAATAAACTCAATTAGAAGTCAATATCACTACTAGTTCTCGAGAAATTTGAGTCGAAAAACAATTTTAACCAATTTTCAATAGAATTTTATATAGTTTTTAATTTTTTGTAAAAAAACTGTAAACTGATTTTTTTGGAAATTTTCACCAGTTGTCAAACACATTATTTTTCGTAAAATAAAATTATTTTGAGTTTCAAATTGTTTTCCGTTCTTAGAATATCTGGGTTATGAAATTTTTTTTTCAGTTTTTTTTATTTAAAAAAATAACGGTACGTTAATTTTTTTCAAAATTCATACCAAATCTGTATGACCTCATAATGAGTACATTTAATTTTATTTTAAACCAATAGCATTATTTTTTCGTGAGATATTTGACACTAACCAAAATTTTTACTTTTTTTTTAAACCGTTATATTGAAAAAACTACTCACTGAATTTTAATAAACGCCCTTTCAGCCTCTTTCGAAGTTATTATCTATTAAACAAAATTTATTTGAAGTCGATATCTTTACTTGTTCTTGAGATATCGACGACGAAAAATGGTACCAGAACGTACGGACGTACGAACGTACGAACGTACGAACGTACGTACACACACACACACAGACATCTCTCTAAAAATGATTGATATAGCCTCTAGGGACCTTGAAACGTCGAGAAATGTCAAAAATTCCAATTTGACAAATCGGACCGATTACAATAACTCCCTATGGGAAGTTAAAAAGTAAAAAGGGATTAAGAAAAGGCTAAACAACCAAAAAAGGGAAAATTAATACGTAATTATGTGAATATTTAGCTATTTACATACAGCTGCGGTCAAAATAATAGCAGTGAAAATAGATCCAAGAAATATTCAATAAAAAAAGAAAGATGGTGCTCATGAAACTTTATAATAAAATTTTATTTATAAGGTTGCATTTATATGAAATCCATTATTAGAGAAAGATTTAAAAATATCAAAAAAAAAAAACTAAAAAAAAAATATCTTCAATGTATAAGAAAATAGTCCAGTCAAAAAAATAGCAGTATTCATAAAAATCGAGAAAATAAGAAAATGACATTGGATTAAAAAGTAGAACAAAGTGTATTTGTATTTCTTAAGTCAATACTTGGTGGTAGACCCCTTATTGCTTATAACAGCTTCGCATCTTCTCTTCATTAAGTCCACCAAAGTTTGACATCTCTCAAATGAAATATTTCTCCATGCAGTCTCCACTGCTTCCCAAAGCTGGTTGTTTTTGAAGGGTTTTGCATTTGAAACGAATTTGTTGACATCTGCCCAAAGGTTCTCTATTGGGTTCAAGTCGGGGGATTGCGCAGGCCACTCCATAACAGAAACTGCATTGACCGGAAACCACTCTTTGGCTTTTTTGCTCGGGTGTTTTGGGTCATTGTTTTGCTGAAAGACCCATCTTATTGGCATTTCCTCTTCTGCGTAAGGCAGCATGGATCTTAGAAGAATATCCACATAAAGATCCTAATCCATTACACCATTTATGCCATATATGGGCCCTACACCTTGATAGGAAAAACAACCCCATACCATTATGCTTGAGCCGCCATGTTTTACAGTATTCCGCTTATACCTAGACACATATTCAGCATTAGGTGGGCGTCGCACATATTTCCGGGAACCAGAACCACCATACAGAACAATTTTGCTCTCATCAGACCATAAAATATTTCACCAATGCTGAAGGGGCTTATCGACATGGGCTTTGGCAAACTGCATTCATTTGGCGATGTGCTTTTTTGTCAAGAGAGGAACCTTCCTTGGACTTTTGGCATTGAGATCATTCTCCCGCAATATTCTTCTGTACTTTTCTATACTAGCGCTTAGATTTAGCTGTTTTTTTTATTTCAGTAGCCGGCAAATGGCAGAGACCTTTGAGTATATCACAATTCTCCTCTCTGATTTTGGAGAAATAACTTTTTTTCTGCCCCTGGTTTCGAGTTTGAAGAAATATAAATGTAGAAAAACTATGGGTTTTTATACCTTACCTTTTAGTTTCAACAACAAACAAAAAAAATATTCCTAAGATTCAAAAACAATGAAAAAAATTCACAAACTATTAAACACTGCTATTATTTTGACTGCGCAAAAATACACTTTAAGTGAAATCAAATGACATTTGCAAGAAACCGTTATGATACGCATATGGCTTTTTTTTATTCTGGAAACAAAAGATAAAATATTATATTACAAAAATAGTACTAAAATATTTTAAAAAGTTGCCTATATCTTAGCTTATACTAAAATATGTCAATGGTAAGATTACACTGCTATTATTTTGACCGCAACTGTATGTACATGTTCATGCATAATTTTTTTGTTCACAATGCAAGTTATGCATTCGTTAAAAAAAAATCTTACTCGAAATTTTGATCAAAGTTGACATTACGATGATAGCGAAGACGAAAAAGGTGAGTTTCGAAATTCTGTCTGTTCGACTTCAGCCTAAACGACTCGCCTAATTTTCGTTAAACTTGGTACACACCTACATATCATTTTAAATTTTTAAATAAGTGAAAAGAAGTTACAAAAGTACAATTAAGAACATACTTTTCAAAAAGATTAAAACTCACATAAAAAGCCAAGTGCCCACGCAATAAAGTTTATGTATGAATAAAGCATTAATTTAAAAGAGGCTGGGTGCGACCCACACTGATAACTTTCCATTTGTGGTCTTGAAAACTTTATATTTAGTTTTTTTCTGTAAAATTCAAACAAACATTATTTTAAGATTGAAAAGCATTTTAAGCATTGTAAGCAGTAGATGGAAGATCGAAGTAGATGGTTTCATAGTGTAATTGTTGTTGCGGGTTTTCCGGATTGAAAGGCTGTGATCTGCACTGGATATACAATGACTCCTGTTTTAAAAATCGATGATGCTTGTGGCATACTATGATATTAGGAAATTTGCTTTGTTTTGTTGATGATGAGGATACTTAGTTGCTCATTTTATGTTTTTTTTACAGAAAATGTGTTTAACTAATTTTAAAATTTTCTATTTAAAATGTTAAATTTCTTGTAATAATTACGAAGGTTGGTAGGTACATATTATATACTGAATTATAGATTTCCGTGTTTTTTAATATATCTGTGTTCCTACAGCTAAGAAAACCTTGAGTATCTTTTTCATGGACAAAAAGATAAAAACATATTGTGACGTTTTCTTCAATTTTACCATAGCTATTAATGGAATGAATATGTGGGACTTGGGTACAACTGAACAACCTTATTCATATACGTATGTACAGTACATACATTCTTTTAAGAACTAAGTTGATAATAAAATTATAAAATTATGTATTATATTATAGAAATTACTTTATTATTTCGGTTCCAAGCATTTTAATTGAAAAAAAAATTAAAAACGAAATATTCAAATATAAAAGATATGGTTTGATTATTGATGGAAGGGTACTTACAAAATATATCCGCTCTAAAACTAGATATATGTCAAATATAAACCATTTGTTAGAAATTGTATTATGTATAAAATTAAATAATGGCAAAGTCAATATCATTGCTCGTTCTCAAGATATTCTAGTCGAAAAACAAATATTACCACTAATAGTTTTTTTATTTAAAAAAAAAAACTATTTATTCAATATTTGTTAACATTTTACCAATTGTACAAAATTATACTATGTATAAAATAAACTAAATTAGAAGTCAATATCACTACTAGTTCTCGAGAAATTTGAGTCGAAAAACAATTTTTACCAATTTTCAATAGGATTTTATATAGTTTTGTATTTTTTGTAAAAAAAAGTGTTAACTGATTTTTTTTTAAATTTTCACCAGTTGTCAAATACATTATTTTTCGTAAAATAAAATTATTTTGAGTTTCAAATTGTTTTCCGCTCTTAGAATATCTGGGTTATAAAATTTTTTTTTCAGTTTTTTTTATTTAAAAAAATAACGGTATGTTCATTTTTTTCCAAATTCATACCAAATCTGTATAACCTTATAATGAGTACACTTAAGTTTATTTGAAATCAATAGCATTATTGTTTCGTGAGATATTTGACACTAACCAAAATTTTTACTTTTTTTTTAAACCGTTATAGTGAAAAAACTACTCACTGAATTTTAATAAACGCCCTTTCAGCCTCTTTCGAAGTTATTATCTATTAAACAAAATTTATTTGAAGTCGATATCTTTACTCGTTCTTGAGATATCGACGTCGAAAAATGGTACGAGAACGTACGGACGTACGAACGTACGAACGTACGAACGTACGAACGTACGAACGTACGAACGTACGAACGTACGAACGTACGAACGTACGAACTTACGTACACACACACACACAGACATCTCTCTAAAAATGATTGATATAGCCTCTAGGGACCTTGAAACGTCGAGAAATGTCAAAAATTCCAATTTGACAAATCGGACCGATTACAATAACTCCCTATGGGAAGTTAAAAATAAAACTTCATTTTCCAGTTCTTTTCCTGTTAAATTTTGTATATTAATTTTATTTACAATTAATATACATAGTAGTATGTTTTGGTAAGATCAAATAATATCTTACATAATATCTGCAAAAGAAAATAAAAAAAAAATAGAAATATCAAGTTTTTGCCTGGACATAAAGTTAGCACATTACAGAGTCTTTAGATAAAACTCTTGATTTATGCTACTTACCGTTATCATTAATATATGTATAGTTGTGTTTAATACTTTGTAGGGAATCTTTTATTTTTCAAAACGGCAACGATTCTCCTTGGCAAGCTTTCCACTAAAGCCTCACACCATTGTTTTGGAATTGCGTACCACGCATTCTGAATTTTTTGCCACAATTCAAATAAATATTTCAGTTTTTTTCTCTCAATGTAGTGTTCCACATCGTTCCATAAATTCTCGATTGGATTAAGGTCAGGAGATTGTGAAGGCCACTTTAAAACATTTATTTTATTGGCCTCTAAGCAGCACCTAACGAGTTAGTTTGGACGTGTGCTTAGGGTCATTATCGTGCATAAAACGACACGAAACTAGTATATTATCTTCTGAAAATTGTATCTTATGATCCACAAGAATACTTTTATACACTTGCTGCTCCATTCTGGTATCAATTTTAACGATAGGACCAACGCCATGCCAGGAAAAAGCAACACAGACCATTACACTCCCACCGCCGCGGCGCCCCGTGTTTGACCGTTTTTATCGTGTATCTAGGATCGTGTTGCATGTTTTGTGGAAGCCATACATACTCGTACTTCTTCCGTCTGATCCGAATCGACAGAACTTGGATTCATCGCTCCAAGACACATTTTTCCAAAAACTAGGCGGCTTGTTCAGGTGCAATTTGGCAAACTCTAACCTGGCCTTCAAATTTTTTTTGGAAACGAGTGGTTTTCGCTGCGCAACGTATCCACGTAAGTTTTTTTCATTTAATCGGCGGCGGCGTCTTACAATTATTCTTGAAGATAAATCGATTTCATAATTCGCCATTAATTCGCTCCCAATGGTATTAGAGGTCTTAAATGGATCCTTAGCTGATAGCCGGTGAACTATCGTGTCTTTTTTCCGAGATGTCTTTCGTTTGCGGCGAGATTGTTTCATGTTTTGAGTCACTCCGAAGTTCTCAAAGTGACGAAGTGCATTGTACACCATCTTTCTGGAGCACTGTAAGTCCATAAATTTCTGATATTGTCCTTCCATGACCTTTCATCTGAAGATGCGGCTTCTTTTGTCGTCCGAGCACCATTTTCTTTTTGCCATGACTATTTTATTTTATTGTTGATTTATTTATATGCTTAATAACATTAAAAAAATTTAATTACCTAAGAAATTGTTCTGTTCTTTCAAAAAAAAAAACAAACATTTTGATTAGAAACACAAAAATATCAAAATATGCTAAATTTATGTCCAGCTACAAAACAATTACAATGACATAAAATCGACGTTTTTCTCAAAACGAAAATAAACTAAAAATTAAAAACAAAGTTTTTCTTGTTGCCAAATTGGTTGTCATTGAACGCATAAAAAATTACAGTACTTTAAAATAAATTATGAAAGAAAATTGAAAATATGCTATTACTGCTACTAGTGTGCTAAAATACTGTAAAAGTGTACATGCCATTGAGATTTATTAACTTCCCATAGGGAGTTATTGTAATCGGTTCGATTTGTCAAATTGGAATTTTTGACATTTCTCGACGTTTCAAGGTCCCTAGAGGCTATATCAATCATTTTTAGAGAGATGTCTGTGTGTGTGTGTACGTACGTTCGTACGTGCGTACGTTCGTACGTCCGTACGTTCTCGTACCATTTTTCGTCGTCGATATCTCAAGAACGAGTAAAGATATCGACTTCAAATAAATTTTGTTTAATAGATAATAACTTCAAAAGAGGCTGAAAGGGCGTTTATTAAAATTCAGTGAGTAGTTTTTTCACTATAACAGTTTATAAAAAAAGTAAAAATTTTGGTTAGTTTCAAATATCTCACGAAAAAATAATGCTATTGATTTCAAATAAAATTTAATGTACTCATTATAAGGTCATACAGATTTGGTATGAATTTGGCAAAAAATGAACATACCGTTATTTTTTTAAATAAAAAAAACTGAAAAAAAAAATTTCATAACCCAGATATTCTAAGAACGGAAAACAATTTGAAACTCAAAATAATTTTATTTTACGAAAAATAATGTGTTTGATAACTGGTGAAAATTTCAAAAAAAATCAGTTTACAGTTTTTTTACAAAAAATAAAAAACTATATAAAATTCTATTGAAAATTGGTAAAAATTGTTTTTCGACTCAAATTTCTCGAGAACTAGTAGTGATATTGACTTCTAACTTAGTTTATTTTATACATAGTATAATTTTGTACAATTGGTAAAATGTTGACAAATATTGAATTAATAGTTTTTTTTAAATAAAAAAACTATCAAAAATTCTAGTGAAAACTAGTTAAAATTGTATTTTAAGTCGAATTTCTTGGGAATAAACACCGATAGTGCCTTCTAAAGTATGTTGTTTTATACATCGATACCTTCCCGTAAGAATGTATACTAAGCGACATTTCTAAAATTGTTCAGGAAACGAAAAACGAAGAAAGTTCGTTGGCGAAACCCAGGCCAAAACGTGGCCCTTAACATATATTATATTTCCTCATCAAAAAGTCATTTTCGAAAATAGTGCCGCTTAGTACATTCTTACGGGAAGGTGTCGACATAATACAATTATTAACATATGGTTAAATTTTGACAAGTATCGAATTGACAGTTTTAACAAAAATATAAAAAAAATCTACTAAAAAGTGGTAATATTTGTTTTTCGACTAGAATATCTTGAGAACGAGCAATGATATTGACTTTGCCATTATTTAATTTTATACATAATACAATTTCTAACAAATGGTTTATATTTGACATATATCTAGTTTTAGAGCGGATATATTTTGTAAGTACCCTTCCATCAATAACCAAACCATATCTTTTATATTCGAATATTTGGTTTTTAAATTTTTTCCAATTAAAATGTTTGGAACCGAAATAATAAAATAATTTCTATAATATAATATTAAAAAACACGGAAATCTATATTTCAGTATATAATATGTACATACCAACCTTCGTAATTATTACAAGTTTTCAAGACCACAAATGGGAAGTTATCAGTGTGGGTCGCACCCAGCCTCTTTTTTTAATAATAATTTTGCCACTTGTTTGACAACAAATTTTTCAGTGATGTTAATTCAGCATAAACCACATCAAAACGTATACTTTTCCAACGCATCCCTTAGCTTATTCAAAAGTGGATTGTTTATTCGTAGGTATATATTTCATTTTTAGTTTTCGTTTCTTTTTACTTTAAGATGATTTTTTAAAAGAAACTCAGAAATTATGTAGCCCTTTGCTGTTTTGAATCTTTATTCATTTTAATTTGTATTATTCTTGTAAGAAATCACATATTTATTTTACTTCTTTTCCAAATCAGCTGGTTTTGACACGGGTATAAATGCAAAGCATACCAACTTTAAATTTTAATTTGTATTATTAACTTCCCATAGGGAGTTATTGTAATCGGTCCGATTTGTCAAATTGGAATTTTTGACATTTCTCGACGTTTCAAGGTCCCTAGAGGCTATATCAATCATTTTTAGAGAGATGTCTGTGTGTGTGTGTGTACGTACGTTCGTACGTTCGTACGTTCGTACGTGCGTACGTTCGTACGTCCGTACGTTCTCGTACCATTTTTCGTCGTCGATATCTCAAGAACGAGTAAAGATATCGACTTCAAATAAGTTTTGTTTAATAGATAATAACTTCGAAAGAGGCTGAAAGGGCGTTTATTAAAATTTAGTGAGTAGTTTTTTCACTATAACGGTTTAAAAAAAAAGTAAAAATTTTGGTTAGTTTCAAATATCTCACGAAAAAATAATGCTATTGATTTCAAATAAAGTTTAATGTACTCATTATAAGGTCATACAGATTTGGTATGAATTTGGAAAAAAATGAACATACCGTTATTTTTTTAAATAAAAAAAAACTGAAAAAAAAATTTCATAACCCAGATATTCTAAGAACGGAAAACAATTTGAAACTCAAAATAATTTTATTTTACGAAAAATAATGTGTTTGACAACTGGTGAAAATTTAAAAAAAAATCAGTTTACAGTTTTTTTACAAAAAATAAAAAACTATATAAAATTCTATTGAAAATTGGTAAAAATTGTTTTTCGACTCAAGTTTCTCGAGAACTAGTAGTGATATTGACTTCTAATTTAGTTTATTTTATACATAGTATAATTTTGTACAATTGGTAAAATGTTGACAAATATTGAATAAATAGTTTTTTTTTTTAAATAAAAAAACTATTAAAAATTCTAGTGAAAACTAGTTAAAATTGTATTTCAAGTCGAATTTCTTGGGAATGAACACCGATAGTGCCTTCTAAAGTATGTTGTTTTATACATCGATACCTTCCCGTAAGAATGTATACTTAGCGACATTTCTAAAATTGTTCAGGAAACGAAAAAAACGGAGAAAGTTCAATGGCGAAACCCATGCCAAAACGTGGCCCTTAACATATATTATATTTCCTCATCAAAAAGTCATTTTCGGAAAACGTGTCGCTTAGTACATTCTTACGGGAAGGTATCGACATAATACAATTATTAACATATGATTAAATTTTGACAAGTATCGAATTGACAGTTTTAACAAAAATATAAAAAAAATCTACTAGAAAGTGGTAATATTTGTTTTTCGACTAGAATATCTTGAGAACGAGCAATGATATTGACTTTGCAATTATTTAATTTTATAAATAATAATTTCTAACAAATGGTTTATATTTGACATAAATCTAGTTTTAGAGCGGATATATTTTGTAAGTACACTTTCTTTCAATAACCAAACCATATCTTTTATATTTGAATATTTCGTTTTTAATTTTTTTTCAATTAAAATGTTTGGAACCGAAATAATAAAGTAATTTCTATAATATAATATTAAAAACACGGAAATCTATAATTCACTATATAATATGTACCTACCAACCTTCGTAATTATTACAAGTTTTCAAGACCACAAATGGGAAGTTATCAGTGTGGGTCGCACCCAGCCTCTTTTTTTTGTAAGGAATTACATATTTATTTTACTTCTTTTCCAAATCAGCTAATTTTGACACGGGTATAAATGCAAAACATACCAACTTTAAAATTTAAAGTAAAAGTGTATATGCAGTCAAAAAAGCATTTTATTCGCACTTCCATTGCTGCACTATGTATACATTACCAATAAAATACGCCTATACTGACTATTCAAAAGCATTTGATGGAGTTAGCCATAAATTACTTTTGTTAAAGCTTAAATCTCTAGGTTTTCACTCTCAGATGTTCAGCTGGATTAAAATCTATGTAGTAAATCGGAAAAACTTTATTTGAATTATTTATAAGACATACACCTGGATGTTGTCTCAGACCAAGGGATAATCAATTTTTCTTCATATCACATCATTCGACAAATTACCGATTGAATGAACCGGTTAAAAGAGCCTGCCATTTTTAGATCTGTTCTAAACAGTATTTCGGTATCATCAAATATGTTGAAAGACTATGATTATCCTTTTTAACTTCCCATAGGGAGTTATTGTAATCGGTCCGATTTGTCAAATTGGAATTTTTGACATTTCTCGACGTTTCAAGGTCCCTAGAGGCTATATCAATCATTTTTAGAGAGATGTCTGTGTGTGTGTGTATACGTACGTTCGTACGTTCGTACGTTCGTACGTTCGTACGTTCGTACGTTCGTACGTTCGTACGTTCGTACGTCCGTACGTTCTCGTACCATTTTTCGACGTCGATATCTCAAGAACGAGTAAAGATATCGACTTCAAATAAATTTTGTTTAATAGATAATAACTTCGAAAGAGGCTGAAAGGGCGTTTATTAAAATTCAGTGAGTAGTTTTTTCACTATAACGGTTTAAAAAAAAAGTAAAAATTTTGGTTAGTTTCACATATCTCACGAAACAATAATGCTATTGATTTCAAATAAAATTAAGTGTACTCATTATAAGGTCATACAGATTTGGTATGAATTTGGAAAAAAATGAACATACCGTTATTTTTTTAAATAAAAAAAAACTGAAAAAAAAATTTTATAACCCAGATATTCTAAGAGCGGAAAACAATTTGAAACTCAAAATAATTTTATTTTACGAAAAATAATGTATTTGACAACTGGTGAAATTAAAAAAAAAATCAGTTAACACTTTTTTTACAAAAAATACAAAACTATATAAAATCCTATTGAAAATTGGTAAAAATTGTTTTTCGACTCAAATTTCTCGAGAACTAGTAGTGATATTGACTTCTAATTGAGTTTATTTTATACATAGTATAATTTTGTACAATTGGTAAAATGTTAACAAATATTGAATAAATAGTTTTTTTTTGAAATAAAAAAACTATTAGTGGTAATATTTGTTTTTCGACTAGAATATCTTGAGAACGAGCAATGATATTGACTTTGCCATTATTTAATTTTATACATAATACAATTTCTAACAAATGGTTTATATTTGACATATATCTAGTTTTAGAGCGGATATATTTTGTAAGTACCCTTCCATCAATAATCAAACCATATCTTTTATATTTGAATATTTCGTTTTTAAATTTTTTTTCAATTAAAATGCTTGGAACCGAAATAATAAAGTAATTTCTATAATATAATACATAATTTTATAATTTTATTATCAACTTAGTTCTTAAAAGAATGTATGTACTGTACATACGTATATGAATAAGGTTGTTCAGTTGTACCCAAGTCCCACATATTCATTCCATTAATAGCTATGGTAAAATTGAAGAAAACGTCACAATATGTTTTTATCTTTTTGTCCATGAAAAAGATACTCAAGGTTTTCTTAGCTGTAGGCAGAGGCGTATTTAGGGATTTGGCGCTTTAGGACAATGAAAATAAAGTAATAAGAAATAAATTTTGTTAAAGAGTTATAAAGTTTGATTCTGATCGGCTGTGTTGGTCGTATTGTTTAATGAATGAAAGATTATTTAATTTTCCTTTTCCCAACGTTTCGACGGTGGTTGCCGTCTTCTTCAGGGGAGATCTTTATTTAGTATACAAAAATTATAGTTATTATACATAAGTGATACAGTGTAGGGCAGACATTATACAAACTTACATGAAAATTGTTGTAGTGATTTTTTAATATACAACTTTAAATAAAAACACAAATATTTTTAAATATGCAATTTTAAATAAAAACACAAATATTTTTGAATTTAAATAAATGATTTTGAAATAAATGTTTTGATTTATACACTTCTGAAGAAGTTTAGTCCAAGTTGTGCAGAGTTCTGAATGTGTTTTCCGAAACAAGGGAGCAATATACCGCTGAAATATTTTGTGTGTCTTGTTTGCGGTTCATATTGTTTTTGTTGTTAATTATGTGTAATGTGTAGTGTTTCTCTGTGGCAAGGATTTCTACCCCTTCAAAGTCCAGTTGGTGGCCAGTGCCAGTGTCCGCAATGGGACAATGTATTTTTTGATGAGTCGACGTTGGCGCCCTTTATAATTCGGCAAAAAATCGAAAATTAAAAAAAAAATTTGTTGTACTTTTAACGCAAGTATTCATTATTTAAGGTTCTAGACCGTACTAGTATCTTAAATAAATTTTTATTCGTTTCAATACGAAAAACAATCTTTCTGCACTACAATTTGTCACTGCAGTGCACAAGCATATTCCTGAAGCAACCTCAACATATGGAAATGCTTCTTTCAATTCTTTTTCTCTTATATGAAGGTTAAGCTGCCTTAAACTCACATTGTTGCTTTGCTCCAGAAAATGTTTAAGTAAGACACACTCTTCAAAAAACAATCAGCTTGTATGTTTTGAAAGTTCAATCGCTTCAAATATTATAAATTGGCCGCCCCTAGCAGCATTGCCGCCCCGGGCTGTAGCCCTTTTAGCCCTAGGGTAAATACGCCCATGGCTGTAGGAACACAGATATATTAAAAAACACGGAAATCTATAATTCAGTATATAATGTGTACCTACCAACCTTCGTAATTATTACAAGAAATTTAACATTTTAAATAGAAAATTTTAAAATTAGTTAAACACATTTTCTGTAAAAACAACATAAAATGAGCAACTAAGTATCCTCATCATCAACAAAACAAAGCAAATTTCCTAATATCATAGTATGCCACAAGCATCATCGATTTTTAAAACAGGAGTCATTGTATATCCAGTGCAGATCACAGCCTTTCAATCCGGAAAACCCGCAACAACAATTACACTATGAAACCATCTACTTCGATCTTCCATCTACTGCTTACAATGCTTAAAATGCTTTTCAATCTTAAAATAATGTTTGTTTGAATTTTACAGAAAAAAACTAAATATAAAGTTTTCAAGACCACAAATGGGAAGTTATCAGTGTGGGTCGCACCCAGCCTCTTTTAAATTAATGCTTTATTCATACATAAACTTTATTGCGTGGGCACTTGGCTTTTTATGTGAGTTTTAATCTTTTTGAAAAGTATGTTCTTAATTGTACTTTTGTAACTTCTTTTCACTTATTTAAAAATTTAAAATGATATGTAGGTGTGTACCAAGTTTAACGAAAATTAGGCGAGTCGTTTAGGCTGAAGTCGAACAGACAGAATTTCGAAACTCACCTTTTTCGTCTTCGCTATCATCGTAATGTCAACTTTGATCAAAATTTCGAGTAAGATTTTTTTTTAACGAATGCATAACTTGCCTTATAGTACATATATGTACACATGTGAACAAAAAAATTATGCATGAACATGTACATATGTAAATAGCTAAATATTCACATAATTACGTATTAATTTTCCCTTTTTTGGTTGTTTAGCCTTTTCTTAATCCCTTTTTACTTTTTAACTTCCCATAGGGAGTTATTGTAATCGGTCCGATTTGTCAAATTGGAATTTTTGACATTTCTCGACGTTTCAAGGTCCCTAGAGGCTATATCAATCATTTTTAGAGAGATGTCTGTGTGTGTGTGTGTACGTACGTTCGTACGTTCGTACGTTCGTACGTTCGTACGTTCGTACGTTCGTACGTTCGTACGTCCGTAAAAAAAAAATTTCATAACCCAGATATTCTAAGAACGGAAAACAATTTGAAACTCAAAATAATTTTATTTTACGAAAAATAATGTGTTTGACAACTGGTGAAAATTTCAAAAAAAAATCAGTTTACAGTTTTTTTACAAAAAATTAAAAACTATATAAAATTCTATTGAAAATGGGTAAAAATTGTTTTTCGACTCAAATTTCTCGAGACTAGTAGTGATATTGACTTCTAATTGAGTTTATTTTATACATAGTATAATTTTGTACAATTGGTAAAATGTTGACAAATATTGAAGTAATAGTTTTTTTTTTTAAATAAAAAAACTATTAAAAATTCTAGTGAAAACTAGTTAAAATTGTATTTCAAGTCGAATTTCTTGGGAATGAACACCGATAGTGCCTTCTAAAGTATGTTGTTTTATACATCGATACCTTCCCGTAAGAATGTATACTAAGTTTTCGCAATTTACTTTGCAACCTTATTGTGTTTCAATAAATCGCCGGAAAAACAAGGACTGTACCATGTTCCAACAATGAGAAACCACATTGTACAATTGCTAAAAAAGAAGGAACTTCTTCGATTTCGGGACTATGGTTACATGGATTGAGTAATTTCGTCAAATAAACAATTTATTAATTGTTTAAGGCATTAATTTATTTTGTACGTCTTAATTTATTGATTTATTATTATTTTTTGTTATTTTTATTATTATAATTTTTAAATTTTTATAGTTTTTACTATATTATCTGTGGTATTTTATTATTTTAAATAATTTATTTTATAGGTATTAATTTATTTACGTTTGTATGCTTTTATTTATTTATTTATTGATTTTTTTTTTTGAATTATTTATTTATTTATTTCAAAAAATATAAATTGTCGAACAATTTATATTTTTTTTTTTTTTAATATAGTATAAGATTTGCAGTAATGCATCAAATTTATCAGAGTCTATAAAACCAATTGAAAAGACACAAGCAAACTAAAGGTGAGGATAGGCATATTGGGGATACCTCGTTAAAAAAAAAACGCGTGGAAGTTTACCTCCTGGGTCACGTGGAAACAACTTATACATCAACAATCTCAATTTCAAATCTCTTTAAATAATTAAAATGCTTTTCAATCTTAAAATAATGTTTGTTTGAATTTTACAGCTAAAGTTTGTTTCGCTGAAAATTTGGTTATTTAAAAAAAAAAAAAAATAGGATAGGAAGTTATCAATGTGGGTCGCACCCAGCCTCTTTTTTTCAATAAGAAGTGTGCTTAATTCTTGTCCACCACTGTATGTTCAGAAAGTCAAATTAAGGGCTCGGTGTCAGAAAAAAATCATTTTCATGTCCTTTTTAATCGTTTGGCATCGCAGCCATCCTTCGATGAATTTCATACTCTCACGTGACAGATAGGGAACATGCACACGCATTAAGAGGCAACATTTTGACCATTGACTATTAACGTTTATCGTCTAATGATAAATTAATATTTCAAACCAAATAATTTTGGCTCTTGTGAAAATTTACCACAAAATGAACAAAAATATACCCGAACACATTCTCAAATAATCAAAACCTGCCAACCTCACGAAAAATAAAACTTTTGCAAACAATTTGAGTGTCACTGTAATCCAGATGCTCCAAAACTTTATCAGCACTATTATGTGCACTCTTATTACTGCCTAGTTTATACGCACTATTCCTTTGTTGTTGTTTACTGTGTAAAATTTTACTGCGCTGCCTATACATTTACCAATAAAAAACGACTTATATATGACGTCAACTTGGCTCTTTTTTACTTGCGATATATGTTCTATAGGGCAAGTTCTGCATTTAGAAAAAAAATCGAACTCGAGATTTTGATCAAAGTTGACATTACGATGATAGCAAAGACGAATAAAGTAGGTCCGACAATTCCGTCTGTCTGTATGTCTATACTTCGATTTAAACCTAAGTCACTGGAGATATTTTCTTCAATCTCGGTAGTTAAGGGTCGTCGGTGATTCCCTAGAGGAGAAATTGAATTTTTTTTTTAGCTCCAAGACTAACGGTACCCGCCATACACCCGTAATGCAAAATCTAATTTATCTCGAAAACGGCTCTAACGATTTTGATAAAAAAACCTATTTGTGATATTATGGACATGGACTACATTTTGGTCAAAAAAAGTTTTGGGGCAGAATATTATTAACGGTACCTGTCATATAACCGTTTTTTTGATTTTTGACTTTCTCATCAACGGCTCTAACGATCTTAACCAAAAATTTTCAACAAGAGCTTCCTTAAGTTTAAAATAATATTGTATATATAAATATTCGAAAAAATATTTTTTGGAATTTTTGAAAAAAAGTCCTTTTTATTTTTGAAAAATCAATATCCCAAATTTTTTTCTCGAAAAATTTTAAAGAAATTTGTTATATAAAAAATTACTTTAATAATAAAACGATTTTTAAAGTTTGTTTGCATAAATTCATACTTTTCCGGAAATCAGACGGCAATTCCATGCATTTGAACATTTTTATCTCATTAAATCCATGTTTTATATTCATAAAAAGTATTTTAAATTCCAAAGTAATTTTCGAGAAAAGTTCGAGCGATCCAGTCGTGCATTTTATTTCAATTGTGTTTATACATATGTTAGTAAATAATGTAAGGTTAGTTATAGTTATATCTTAGGAATCAATTGAAGTTTTGCAATCGGCCTATAGTTTTCAATTTATTATTTTGAATCCGATTTATGAATTGGAGTTTAGTATGAACTTCTCCAAAAATTCACAAAAATTCCATTTTTGAGAGACATGTCAAAAATTATATGAAGCGGCTTAGATAAATTGGACCTAAATTTTTTTAAGAAAATTTCAGGAGTATTGTCAGGGGACAGACTTACACTATTCTCAATTTTGCCGAGCGTGGAGAAAATTTCTTCGTCTGAAGATATAAGATACCTATATTAGTTATTTATTAATTTATTTGAATCAAGCTAATTAATATCTAGCGTACAAAAAATATTACTTAGAATTAAGAATTTATAAATTATACAATATTATAGAATATTTTTTTAAAACTATTATTTGAGACATCACAAAAATTTATTAATAAATTATGATTGACGTTACACAAATTGAACATTGTATTCAATGGTGAATTCTGCTCATAGTTGGTACGATAGTGTTTTATGTAAATTGGGTCACGAAAACCTCTTAGATTTCGATTTGGAACATTAAAATTAACACGACACAAAAGGTTTAAAGCATCGATATTACCATCAATAAGATTAACAATAAAAACAAAACATAAATAAGAACGTCTGCGCTCCAGACTGGGTAAATCTATGAGTTTTAAACGGCTGCTATATGAAGGAAGATTCAATGGATTCTGCCAGCCTAAGCCTCTAAGGGCAAATTTTAGGAATCTTTTTTGAATTTGTTCAATTCTTATTTTGTGTCAACTGTAGTAGGGGGTCCATACCTGGCAAGCATACTCTATAATGGGTCTGACAAATGTAGTAAATAGTTGTTTGATAACATAAGGATCAGAAAACTGACGTGATTCCCTTTTAATCCAACCTAATATTGAATTGGCTTTATTACATGCCATATTGATATGCTGTGTGAATTCGAGTTTATTATCGAACAATACACCAAGGATAGATACATCATTTACATTTAATAGATTTACGCCATTGAAACTATAGTCAAAAGATAAAACGGACAATTTTCTTGTAAAATTTATAATCTTACACTTATCGATATTTAACAACAAATAATTACGTGCACACCAATTATAGAAAGCATTTAGATCAATTTGAAGCTTTTCACAGTCAAGATTGCTAGAAATAGTTTTAAATATGTTAACATCGTCTGCATACATAAGACAATTAGAGTACTTTAAAACTGAAGGAAGATCATTTACAAACAATATAAAAAGAACTGGACCCAAATGGCTACCCTAGGGAACACCAGAATTTACGACAAAACTATTTGAATGGTAGCCCTTAAAATTCACTGAATAGGATCTGTCAAGTAAATAAGATTTTAGCCAAGCAATGAATTTTACGCTAACCCCAGCCTACTCATTTTATTAAGCAAAACTCTATGCGACAGTTTGTCAAATGCCTTACTAAAATCTGTAAGAACACAATCCGTCTGTTTTTGGTTTTTAAAGGAATCGACACAAAACTCCGTTAATTCCATAAGTAGGGTGACAGTCGAACGGCCCTTTGAGAAACCATGTTATAGCAGGAATGTCATAATTAATTATAGAGTGATCTGGATTCGATATAAAATTCGAACAAAAAATGATGCAAACAAATTACATATCTTATGAAGATCGCTACTACCAATACCTTTGTAAGTCATGTTAGTAGGAATACCAAATGAGATATTAATTTCATTAAGATCGTAAGGGAAGCTTACGCGCACACATATTTGTTCAATCAAATCTGAGGAGTTGGCGAGAGCTATTTGCCTAATCTTAAAATTACTACCAACAGCAATCAGTACTCCACCTCCTTTCGTTACATACAGATTTTATCTCTATCCCTGCTGTAAACATAGTACAGTAGAATCCCGATTATCCGAACATCCGATTATCCGGACTCATTCGTCTCGGCTCCAATTATCAATTTAAAAATGTTTTGACGGCGCAGCGAGACATGTGGACCGAGAGCCCACAGCAATTTTTGGATGTGATTGATAACAAAAAATAATTAGCATAATTAGATAGGCCTCTTATAGTTATTTATGAATGTGAACGTCTTGCATACTCTAGTGGGAGCAATAGTGCATTATAGTGCATCAAGTATGCAGTTCTTTCCAAATTCTAAAAAAATGGGATACAAAATTTGCCATACCTTCAAAATGAACAGCTAAGTGCCCTGATAGCAAATATCAAGGTCCAAGACGTTTTAAAGGTGGCCTTTTTAGCGCCTTCTCGGTCTATTGTCTTATTTTTATTTACGTTTTGTGTTGGAATTTTAAAATGTCCAAGCGAAAAAGAGTAGTGTTGTCTCTTAAAGTCGATATCAGACATTAAAAAGAATTCTGATTCCATAATGAAATTCACCTGCGCGCTTGAGCAAGAAGATGGAAGCTCGCAACGTAAAGTCATGAAAAAATCTCAAAATGAAATTCTGGAGAATGCAGTTTTTACTTGGTTCTTACAAAAGACAGCATGCGGCCAGTCCATATCTGGACTTCTGTTATGTGAAAAAGCATTGGATTTTAATCAAAAACTTGGTGGTGATACTTCTTTCAGAGCTGTGGATAGTTAGCAAGATTCAAATCCAGACATGGCTCTACCAAGCACATTACCATCGTAAAAATGCAGCACCGGGGCACAAAGTGAGTAAGGACAGAGTTAAAGTTATGGTTTGCGCGAACGCTAAAGGAACACATCGATTGCCACTGCTACTTATTGATGAATCAAAAAATCCGTTGTGTTTCAAAAATGTTAAAATATCCTTAACTTACTACCAACAAAAAACGTGGATGAACACAGAAATTTTTCTAGATGTTGTTTTTAAGTGGTTTGAAATATAGGACGAATCGGATCCCATACAGTTGTTACAACTAAAGCGCATCAGGGACTTGGCCGCAATGAAAAGATGTGATTCTTTACGTCAAAGATCAACAACAAGTTATTTCGAACCAAAATTTTAATTTACATAGGTATTATGTAATTCATTTATCTATCGTTTTTTATATATCATTTTATCTAAGTAAAACCCATTACATAATAAAAATTTATTAATATTTAAATATTGTTTGATTTGCTTTGAAGTCGGTTATCCGGATTTTCTGTTATACGGAATACCCCTGGTTTTATTTGATCCGGATAATCGGGATTCTACTGTAATCATTATTGCAGATTTCAGCATTTGAAATGTCATCACTCAAACTAGGATTGCATCTGCAAGTGTAGAATTCAGCTCAGCCGTAGAAATTGGATAAGGATTATAGATGGTACTGGACGAAGGAAGTGTTATTATAGTATTTCTAGTTCCCGACCTTTCCCATTTTTTTGAAGATGTTTAAAGAGTTTCATGCATATTTTTTGTAGCCAAAAGTTTGCATTGATAATAGAATCACCAAAAACTTCACCATCTACCATTATATTGCCTGATATTTCTCTACATAGTTTTTTTTTTTTTTTTTTTGACTTGGTTTCATTCCATCGACCTTCAGTGTATTTTTCAACAGTATTAGCAATTTTAGGAACATCATTCACAATGTCACAATCAGCAGTGGCATTTTTGACTGGATTAGTTTCACCCGATACATTGTTCGGCCCATCTCCAACAACACTTATTACCGCATGTGCATTGAAGACTTGAGAAGAAGTGGGAACAAGATCAATCTCGATAGAAACAACATTGGCAGCAACAGCAACATCAACGTGGCTACCCACAGCAGCATCACCAGCACCAACAGCAACCGTATCAGCCACACCATCAACAACAACAACTACAGAATCATTCTTAGTAACATTATGGTCTTCCACAATATCAACATCCTTCACATTCACTTTTTCAGGGTTACGTTGATTAGAACCAATGCATAATTTCTCATCAGTTTTGTCTGAACCAGCAGACAAAGCAGATGCTGCTAATCAATGCTCTGTCAACTATTTTGATATTTCTCGCATGTACACCAATACTTCACTTTATCAATTTCAAGACTGGGATTGATTGTTGTTTTTGCAACGAGCTTTGATAAGCAAACAGGTTTTTTTGTATGTGAGAGATCTTTGATACCATCGCTTTTTGTCAAGCGAGATGATAAGGGAATGTTTTTTTTTTTTATTCGAGTTCAGAGACGAAGATGATTGTTGAGGAGAAGAAGCGAAGTTCACTTCTTTGCCTAGTTGTAAGCTTTTGTTGTTATTAGTTTCGATAACTACTTTTTTTCTCTTCTCCAAAAACAAAAAGGACATAGTTCAAAAAAGCTACGGTAGTCTCAATAAGGCAGTTTTATTGGTTAAACCTATTTGTTCATTATGTATATACATACGAAACCAGTTATCCTTCATTACATGTTACACGTTAATTCTATCTATTCGGCAGCCATACGTAAATCAAATAAACCCGATATTATCTTTTTAAAGAAAACAAACATCACAGCAAGAAACTACATACCTTAACCCGGGAGGCTTACACATCCTGTAGAGAGTACGAGACATCTGAAGGCTGAGGAACTGCCCTTCTCTCAAAATTGGAACGCAGAAGCTAGTATGTAAGGATACCTGGACTTCGCTATCAGATACTGTGACGCTGCTTCTGATCTCAGTATAGAACAAGTGTAACGCTGAAGGACGAACTCAATTCCACACGCCATTCTTCAAGGACAAGAATTGTCAACTACTTCATAGATTGGCCTCCCATACAGCTTTCTGACGTTAACGGATAAGTAGAAACTCGCTTTGGGGAGATATCTGAAACCACCGAGACCTTAACCTTGTTCAGTGAAGAAAACCCCTCATCGGAGCTGCTACTGACAGATGTTTTCCCTTCTCCTGGAAGAAGTGGCTGACATTAGAATCAAAGAAAACTCGCAGGATGAGACAATAATTGTAAAAAATCTTGCTGTTCTCCTGCTATAATTTTCAATAACTGTCTGCAGCTATTTCCCTTCGGATTAACATTTACACTGCTGATCAGCTAGCCAACATATCAGGAACAAAGACGAAGCCTTATTTAGACGACTCCATCACATATGCCACCGCAACACATTAAAAATCAATGGGAATAATATTTCAAATGGGAACTGTAGATAAACAGTGAAAAGACCGAATTCATCTGCTTTCGAACACCAGTAACTATCATGCGAAGACGAACGTTTGCAACACGCTGTTATGCGATCAAATTAAAATTTCCAGACAACACTGATGTTAAAATGAAATCATCAATAAAGTACTTCGGAATGAACTTTTCCAAAAAACTGAAATTTAAGAAGTATGCAGACTTGGTCCATCTACTTTTCAGGAGGCGAAATGGACAAAGTAAGAAGACCAACATGCTTGTGTACAAACTACTTATCCGACTCCTTCTGACCTACGCCTTTCCCATCTGGTTTACAAAAAGGAGATAAAATTAAAAATGTTTTTAGTGTACAGTGGCAGTGGGTCACAGCTTATTTGACCGACATCTTATATTTACATTTAATCGAGTATGGCTCCTTAACAATAAAAGTTATTTGGAAAGTACAAACACAGAAAGGTTTATTAAGTTTTTAACTTGAACATAACATTTGAATCAATTAATTTTATTTTTAAATACTTATTTAACTTAAAAATAAAAGAAATAATTACATTTTCTAGTACTACAGCTTATTTGACCCACTGGGGCAAAATTTTAAAGAGTTCTCGTTTAAGCAATAAAACCAGCTCTACTTAACGCAGTCGTCTAGCTTGGAGACTTTGTCTAACTTTTTCATAATTTTAATCATGTTACACAAATCTTCTAACTAATGTGGGTTTTACAACAGAACCTAAGCGAATTTGCGTTGAACAACCCTTAATTTGACAGATACATAACTAACACAACTACAAAAACACAAAAAAAAAAGTAAAAAGAACAGGTAGGTAGGTAACTTCAAACCAAATAATTTTTCCCCGAAAAAAGTACATTTTATATACTACCTCGGTACAGATTTTGATTGTTTATAAGTTATTTACATTATTTTAGATGGAAATAAAGTATAAATCGCAAATTCGCAGCATAAAAACTCAATTTGTTGTTGCAAGGTGCAGATTCATTTAGGTATACTCGTCTCGCGCGTGCATACATAAGATATGTATGTAGGTACCTACATACATTTGTATTTACAGATTTGTTCATCGTAGAGCACTTTCGTACGATTATTTCGAATTTATAATATTCAGTTATTCAGTCTATTTACAAAAAACATCTTTAAAAATTCGAATAAAACATCAGTAAACATTTTTTCTTCGATTTGCTTTGGTATGAAATGACCATTGTCAATATGGATAAAGTATACTTTTAAAAGATAAACTAGCTATTTGCTGCTGTTAAAGTAAGACGAGCTCTTTAACGTTAAAGTGTCCTTTAAAATTAACAAAAAGTCGGTTCTCGTTTTATACTCAATATTTAGAGTCGAGTTCCATTCTAAAATTGATTTAGAGTAGGTTTTAAATGTTTAAAATTTTGCGCCACTGTGTTTAGAGATCACCTGCCTTAGAAAAAATATCGAGACAACGGTGGTTTTTGCTTCTTTCTCTTATTTGTTTTATATTCAAATAGAATTATCAGTTTTTGTTATTTTTCGCAAAAGCAATACGTGTTACGAAGATGGGAAAACGAACAGCAGTTGAACAGCGTGAAATAGTGCTTCATCATCATAATAATGGACTTTCTCGGGAAAAAATAGCCGAAATTGTTAACATACCAGATGGCACGGTCAAAGCTATTATCCACCGTTTTGTATCCGAGAATCGAATTGAAAATAAAGGAAGAAAACCTGCGAATAAAATATTTAGTGCATCGCATGAACGATATATTGTGAGAAGAGTAAAGCAAAATCCAAAGCTATCGGCACCAAAACTGGCTAGTGAGATGGCGAATACCCATGGAAAACCTTGTTGCCCCGAAACCATTTGCCGGATCCTTAGATATAATGATTTGCATGTAAGAGTAGCACGCAAGAAACCTTTTATCAATAAAAAAAAAATCGACTTAGCCGTTTTCAGTTTGTAAAGGAGCATATAACAAAGTATTCCTCGTTCTGGAAGAATGTTATATTCGCGGATGAATCCAAATTTAATATATTTGGATCAGACAGGCGGTCTTATGTGTGACGAAAACCGAATACAGAGCTCCAAGATAAAAATTTAAGAGCAACAGTGAAGCATGGAGGAGGGCATGTCATGGTATGTCTGCAGCTGGAGTCGGCCAGCTGCAATTTATTGAGAGTACCATTGATAAATTAGTTTACCTCAATATTCTCAAAAATAATTTGCTCCAAAGTGCAGAAAAACTAGGCATAAAGGATTTTATCAAGACAATGATCTGAAACATACATCGGGCATTGTTCAAACTTGGCTAATTTATAACTGTCCTCACATCAATAAACCGCCAGCACAGAGTCCAGATTTGAATGTCATCGAAAACCTTTGGTCAATTTTGGACACAAAAATACGCGAGCGCCATATTTCTAACAAAAATGACCTAAAGACGGCTTTAGTTAAAGAATGGGCAAGAATACCTGTGGAAACGACAAAAAAACTGGTGGGTTCTTATCAAAATCGGCTTAAAGCAGTTATAAATCAAAAGGGAGGACATACCAAATACTAAAATTATGCAAAATGTGTCTTTTTATTAATAAATAATAATAATTTTACTTGATTTTTAAAATGGGTCAAATAAGCTGTTACCATGAAATATTGATTTTAATTTGTTTTTGTTATTTTGTTTTCTAGTTTTAATTAAAAATAAATAAATGAAGTTGCTATGCTTTAGTTAAAAACTTAATAAACATTTCCGCGTTTTTATATTGTTGATTACTTGCTTCATTGAAGAGATATTCTCTTTTAAAGTTTTGAGTAAAGGGTGGGTCAAATAAGCTGTGATCCACTGTATACATTTTAGGGTACGTTTTTCATTCTTAGTCGTAGTTTTTGAGTGTATTTTTCATTTATTTGTGGCGTTATTTCGATTTTCAAATTGGGGTCCTTTTTATAATGGTACTATCGGGAAAGTTTCGCATTTGGAAAAAAATCTACTCGATATTTTGATCAGTAGATATCACTCGATATTTTGATCAGTAGATATACGATGAGATATTACGTCTGTCTGTGTGTCAGTATTTTGACTTACAGCATAAGCCGCTGGAGGTTTTTTGTTCAAAATCGGTACTGAAGGGTCTTCGATGATTCTCCAAAGAATTGAAATTTTTATTTGGCTCTAAAATTAACTGTGAATGCCATACAGCCGTTATGAACAATCTTGTTTATATCGGAAACGGCTCTAACGATTTTGATAAAAAAAAATCCGGTGTGCCATAAAAGAAATGGACTACATTTCTTGTCAAATAAAATAAAGAAAAAAACTTTTTTTTTACAGAAGCTTCTTTAAATTTAAAATAATATTGTATGTATATAATATTTAGTACCCCTTGGCATAATGGTTAGTGCGTTGGACTGTCATGCTGAAGGTCTCGAGTTCGATTCTCAGCCACTGCTAGAAAGTTTTTTTCAGGGGTGTACTGCTTCTTGCGAGGAATTGACAAATCCTCCAAGAGTATCTCTTGTCATGGAAAGTGATGCTCATTAGCCGTTCAGAATCGGCAGAAAATTGTAGGTCCCCTCCGTTCTTGGTAACACGCAAACAGGAATTTTTGAGAGTTGTAAGTCACTAGGTCCTGGTTCACTTCGAGCTGTTGCACCACCAAATTTAATTTATTTTATGTAGGTATATAATATTATTGTATAATATTCGGACATAAAAAAAATCAATTTTTATTGAAAAATCAATGGCGCGAAATTTTAAACAGCATAGTGTTAAGGTATTAGTATGATACTACTTAACATAATTGCAAATCATTTTTTAATTGATTCAAATTAGCACTTCTATACAGCAAAAAAGTAAAACAAATAATTATTCAAAATTAAAACCCGGAAAAAAGAATACATAACACAATAGTTATCGGAAACTTATACGAATCCCAAAACACATAATAACCAAATCCGTTCGTAAGGCCAATTTGTACGATATTTTCCTTTACTATGGATTCTGTGATAGTTTTCGAAATAATAATTCAAAATAATATTTTGTAATACCTCTTGGCATAAGGGTTTGTGCGTAGGACTGTCATGCAAACGGTCTTGGGTTCGATTCTCAGCTTCTGCAAAAAAAGTTTTTGGGGGGTGTACTACCTCTTGCGAGGAATTGACAAAATCCTCTAAGAGAATCTCTAGTCATGAGAAGTGACGCTCATTAGCCGTTGGGAACCGGCAGAAAATTTTAGCAAACGAAATCCAGAAAATTAAATAAAATGAAAAATGTTCGTAAATTTTTCAGTTTATGTACATACAAGTTAAGCTCTTTTTTTATTAATTTTATTAATGTTATTTATTTTATTAATGTTATTAAATTTTTTTTGCTGTGATTGACCAAATAAAAAAATTAACACTTTTTAAATTTCAGGGCACCTCCACAAATTATGTCACACAGTATGACTTCTATGTATTCTCCATCTACGTCCTTTCAGTCTTTATTAGCCAATATGTCAGCAATACCTCGTCCTCCAACAACTTCTTCAAAAGAAGTCAATACGGAAGTTTTATCGTGTAACTTAATTGATTCGCCTACAATTTCACCGAACGCTATATCTAATCCTATAAACTCTGGTCTTCCAACACGGAGACCAACGCCACCAGAAGATAGGCGGAGTTCTTCTATAGCTGAGTTACGTTTAAAAGCTCGAGAACATGAAATGAAGTTGGAAATGCTGCGGCAGAATGAAGACAGTGATATAATGAGCTAGTGATTATATTTGAGAGTATAATATACTTATCTATGTTAAAAAAATATAAAACCTAAATGAATTCAAAGAACTGACAGTTTGTACCGAATGTCATGTTAAACAATATTGTTAATAATAACCGAGTTTCGTAAAAATAAAAAAAAAAACAAGTTGTGATAAATAAAATAAATAAAATTATATTAAATAAAAACGTAAAATGAATATTACATTTGAAATAAACTTTTTTAAATTCTTAAAAGTAATTCGATTAATTGTTAAAGATAATCTGTTCTTCAAGGAGTTTTAATTTTTATCTTAAGAGTCTTTAAAACATGAATTTACGAATGAATTTAATGTAAAGAGTTATGAATAAGTAAGTCCAAGTCTTAGTCGAACAATTTTTTTCTCTCACTTGTGATAGAAATATACGACATGATTTCCAAAGAGGGTATGTTCTTACAGAAGCTGCGAATCTATATTACATTTTTATTTACATCCTTTACACAAAAGGTTCCTTGCTTCTATAACAAAAGCGAATAAAAAAATTAAAATGATAGTCTTCAAACATACTCGTATATGTTAACGTTACGTGCGGGTGAACATTTATCAAAACCTAATTTCTTTGGAAGATTTTTCTAAAGTTAATTTAAAATAAAAAAAAACATTAATAAACACCTTTAGCCGTATCTATAAGATTTTCTTAAACTGTGTAGCAGAGGTTATTTAGTCAAACTTACTTATTTATTTAATTTACTTTTAAATTATGTAACTTAAATTCGTATTTATAGTAGAATTTGCATTCGCTCTTGACTAAACGATGGTTATGTCACATAATGTTAAAGAATCTACAAATCTAGTGCAATAAAAAAACAAATGCTACTACATTTTATAAAAAGTATTTTTTGGAAGAATCATTTTTAAATTTGCAAAATTTAGAAAAGAACCATGGAACACACATACCCCCGTCACTACAACAAACAAATAAGATCTGAATGGCATTCTTCCGAAAAGGTAACGTATTTATTTTAAAAGATCCCATTATAAATAAAAAAAAAAAGAATGATTTATATGCACATATTCTTCACCCACAGCTTATTGAAGAGAAAATTTGAATAATCGAAGCCAAAATACTATACAAACACTATAAAGGCTAAGCGGGAAGGATGGAAGGAAGTTCCCAGCTTGTACATCATATAATAAAACGGCGAACATGTTTTTTGTGGTACACTTTTCGCGGCCCACAAAAACCGAAAGGGCATAAATTACATACTAAACGAAAGCATTTTTTGCATAGATGTGCAGAATGCCAAAATTATTTAAATATACTACACCGAAATTGTTTAAAACAATAAATAAAAAATGCAAAAAAATACCCGGAAAACAAAAACAATTAGAAATGTCAAATCGACTGACACTAGAGCTGTAGCGAATCGTATCTATTCGTTACTGAGTAACGGGTATTCAATGAAATACCAAATAACGAAACGTTACTCACAAATCAGAGTCGTTATCATTACTCGCACGATGTCGTTACTTTTGTTTTGGAACAAATTCAGTATCCACAGGTACGACATACGGAATATGCGTAAAGTATACACACAAGATGAGCTCGCGTTGGACGTTCATACTTTCTGCACAATTTTAATGAGCAAAAAAATCGATTTTTCGTTAAAGAAATTCAGATTTTTTAAATGTTTTTTAATTCATCTAGATTTCAGACATCCTCCAATGGAATTTGACAGTTTATGCCTTGGTTGATGGGTAATATACTATATTTTGACCTACTTAGAGTATTTCTTGCTAGATGCTTTCCAAAAGCCCTAAAATCGCAATTTTGCTGAACAAAAAAAAAATTCAAAAAATTTCGTTTTCTATAAGCAACCAAAAAGTTGCGCAACTAAAAATTGAATGTGCGCGCCTAGCCTTAGAGTATTTCTTTCTAGGTGCTTTCCAAAAGCCCTAAAACCGCAATTTTCCTGAACAAAAAAAATCCAAAAAATTAAGATTTTTCAGAAGTTTTTCTATCAATTGACATTTGAGATTTTTTGTACGTCTTTCACAAAATAGACATGAAGCTTTATTTCCAAATGTCTTGACATAATACAAATCTCTGAAAAAAAAGATGCATTCCAGAATATCCCAGCACCAACCTTTCCGAAGCAATCATCGTAATGTCAACTTTGATCAAAATCTCGAGTTCTATCATTTCTCCAAATTCAAAACTTCCCCTAAAGTACATATAGCTCAAGTAATAAAATAATAATCTATATCAATTAAAGTACAATTAACAGTTACCAAAAAGACTATTATTCATTTGCATTTAATCCATCCGAAAATATTAAAAGTATAATTTTTGACTACCAACTTTACAAGACATAACAAACAATGATTCTTTAACATTTTTGGACAAAGAGTAATGTTTTAATTAAAAGAATCTTCTTATTTGACTCAAATAAAACCAACCAACGTTGCGTATCATTTACGTATTTCGTTACAGTAAGGCTAGGTGCGCACATTCAATTTTTAGTTGCACAACTACTGTTTGGTTGCTTATGGAAAACAGATGAACTATTTAGTTGAATGTCCGGACAGGTGCATATAATTATATGCTACACAAAATAACGAACTTATTTTAGGCAATCGTTTAGTTTGTGTCAAAACAGAAAGTTTTTAGTTGCTCGAACCAAGCAGTTGCGAAACTAAAAATTAAATGTGCGCGCCTAGCCTAACGATACTCATATTTGTCTAAAACTATAACGAGATACATACGAATTATATTTGAATATCTAAGGTAACGATAGTAACGAGTAACCACATTTTTGTAACGAGTACTCATACCTAAAGTAACGTATGCATGCAGGTATTCATTTTGTCGTTACTTTTTAAGCTCTAACTGACACATAATTAGAAATGTCAAATCGACTGACACATAATTAGAAATGTCGATTCTCTCTGGTGATTTCGTGCGACCAAGTCGCATTTGAAGAGTGCTTTGAAATAACCATTAATTAGTGAGTGTTTAATTTCCTTTAAAGTGAATTTTATTATTTATTATGGCGGAGGGCGTTTCACCCACCACTCCTACGGTTCCGCCGAATAAAACTTTATTTAAAAACAATTTAACTTTGCCCTCGCATTTGCTAACAGAGGAAGACAAAAAAAGGATAACTAAAGCCGTTAACAACGAGTGGTGTTCGAGAGAAGAAGGTGAGAGCGAAATGGAGTACGAGTAAGAACATATCCGCGAGTGCAAGTGAGAAAAGCGATATCAACGGCGCTTTATCGCCGCTTGTTAACTGTGTTTTTATCGGTCATTCAGACAACGCCGACTTAACTGTTGCTAGGCGAAATTGTGCCCAAGCCGAAACCGAAGCGGTTCTTAAAAAACTCTTGCAACAAGACAAAGAAATGTTCACGAAAATTATCGCTAGGAAAAGGCGTCAATCTTCTCCTTTGAAGGATGAAAAAAAAATTGTGACTGAGTCTAGAAACAATACCAATCGCTTTGCCCTTTTGGCATCAGCTGAAGACGACGTTTTGCCTCAAGTTACGCCTGGCAGTAGCAGCAACTCTAACCCTAACAATAATAGGAGAGCTAGCAGTAAGCTAATTAACAGCAATTTGACCAACTTTAACAGCAGCTCCGGTATCGGCAGCAACAACATCAACAGCAACATTAGCATCAATCAACAGAAAGCTAGCTGCAGTGAAGCAGTTCCACCCCCGGCCATTCAAACTTCCTGGTACCCTCCCATCTTTACCAAGGGTGTTTCATAGAAAACCATTTTGGACATTATGAGTAAGAAAAATCTAGACCCAGAAAATGTAAAATTTATATCCAATGGCTTTGGAAAATTAAAAATCTTTATTAGAGATGTAGATCTGCATAGCTACTTTATTAACCAATTTAAAGAATGTAAAATTGAGTCATTTTCCTTTACGGACAAACAACTTAAAAAGTTTAATGTTGTTCTAAAAGGCATTTCAAATATCATCATTAGAGATTCAACAGGAATTTCTGAGAATCGATCCCTCATTGAAACTGACTGTGAAACAGTTCGAAACTAAGTGGTCGAAAGCCAACGATATCCCACTTGATCTCTTCCTCTGTACTCTGGGGGATAGGGATAGCCTTATCAACATCAAACGTTTCAAATATCTGCTTAGACACAAAATCAAATTTGATTCTGTGAAAAATTCGGGCACAAAACAATGCTTTAGGTGCCAACGTTTTGGCCATATATCGGGTTACTGTACGTATGCGTATAGGTGCGCACGAGCCAACCCAACAACGATATTTCCGATTTTATAGACGAATCGGATAAACTATTTGGCATACCTCTTAACACGCTAATAGCTAAAATCCGAAAATTTTGGCCAGATTATACTAAAATGGATGTTAATCAAGAACCAGGTGCTTACATTAGGCTTGTCGCCTCTCTTTCTCCTCCCTTACCATGAATCTGAACTTTATCTCCGTCAATGTAAATTCCCTCTCTAAGGATAAACAAATTGAAATTGACTTACTTTTGGAAGACACTCTTCCTACCGGTATCCTACTTCAAGAAACTTGCCTTAAAAATTATACTCAATGAGGATTCTATCTCAGATTTTCAAATACAGGATAATGACAATTTATTTACCTGCCCTTACTATAAAAAAATATTTTTCAGACACCTACAGAGGCTAAACAAATCTACTCTCTTCTTAATATCCTGTTATCATCTATAAAGACATAATCTAATATCATTAAAATTAAAAATAAAATGTAAATATATAGACAAATAAGAATGTTACTATTGTTATTCTAAATTCCATTGCCTTACCTTTATTGTACCTAATATATGTAAACAAACTCGCCCATAAATGTATGGCTGTGAATAAACATAAGTATATACATACTTATATACCTAAGTATTTTTAAGTATCTATATAACATCAGAAGAAATCCTTTGACTAGTCCTATCAATCCGGCTGTGTACCTATACTTTTAAGTATAACTTGTAAACATTCATGTAAATACACAATAGATAAATTTATTAAAATCTCAAATTGCTTGTGTAAGTTAACGCGGAATTATGTGTGGAGAATCATTTATGACAATTCCCACACTTGTAGTCATCTTTCGCTGACGCTATCTCTGGTCATCAACAGCAACCAGATGAAACCCGCATTCCATCACGTACCGGCGGGTGCAAAATGAAACCACCTGTGGGAACATCGCAACAACAAGCAGCGATCTATGCACTGGGGCTAGGTTAGCTTTAAGATAATTTTGTAATATAGTCTTTAGTTTTTATCAAGACATTCAATAAAGAGGTTCTTACCTCCGATAAAATATTTTTTTTAAAAAATAAGAAGAAGTAGTTTTATTTGGCGCCCGAGCAGCAGGGACCCGTTTCCGTGCGTATTTTAAATTATAAATGAGCCAGTGATCTTAAGTAGCCCCCGTGCTCATATTAATAAAAATCGTACAGTTCGGTGTTCCGGGTAAAAATAATTAAACTATAAAAAAGAAAAGCTTGTAACTAGTAGACAATCAAAATACAGTGAAAATCTTAATATATATAATTCTTCTGTGAGTGTGTATGTCACTGAACTTCTCTTAAACGACTGGACCGATTTTGATGAAATTTTTTGTGTGTGTTCAAGGGGATCTGAGAATGGTTTAGATTCACAATTAAAAAAAAAAAAATATTCGTAGTTAGCAACGCGAGCACGGGCGGCTAGTAAAAATATAAAAAAGGAAAGCGTGTAACTAATAAACATAGAAGACAATCAAAATATAGTGAAAATAAAAATATAAAAACGGAAAGCGTGTAACTAATAAACATAGAAGACAATCAAAATACAGTGAAAATAAAAATATAAAAAGGAAAGCGAAAAGCGTGAAAATAATAAAACACGGAGTCAACAGTGCAGCTAATAAGCAAGGAGTCAACGAGGGATCCATTAGTAACCCGTGATGGGTAAAAAGGAACACATCCCATTGGCCAGCACGTTATTTTGGTGTTTTATGTAAGTTAATTTTTTTTGGAATATTAAAAGGAAAAATATAATAAGGAAAAAATTAAGAGAAAATTAAAAATTAAGTTGTGAAAATTAAGAAATCAATGATAATTACATGTGAATCTATTGAAAATCCTTTATTAAAAATTAAATAACCTTATTAAAAGGGGAAAAATAAATATAAATTATAATTACATATTATAACTACAGTTAAATTTTTTTTTTTTTTCGAAAAAAGAAAGAAAGTAAAAACTAGAGTAACTACGCTTCACGGTTTTTAAAGCAAAATTATAATAATCGCATCTAAACTTTTAATTATTCACTAAAATGGTTTCAACAAGAACAGGTGCTGGTGATCCATAGGATCCTAATCAAGTTCAGGGGCAATCCCAAGTTCTTCCAGTTCATGTTAATCCTACTTCTTCTCAATTAACGCTTCCTTCACTGAATTCTCTCGCATACGCGGGAGCAAATAGGGCTTCCAGCTCAACTCAGAGCAACATTCACACGACCCATGCTCCCTCCATTAGTGGTCAAGACCACAATTTCTCTTTTCATTCAAGTGCATCTAATGCTGATCCTCCGCCAGTGACAGAAGTAAGATCTACTCCCGAATTAGATGCTCTCGTATCTTCGATTGTAAGCCGAGTACTTGAGCAACAAGGAAAGCAAATATTAGAAAGCGTATTAAATCCTAATGCGCCACGATTCTCTGCAGTTGATCAAATAATTCTTCCTCAATACCAAAATGATACAGATGATCTCGAAAAAATTCCTGACATCGTCAGATGTCTTCGAAACTTTTCAGGGGAGGCTTGCGAGTTCTCTTCCTGGAAAAAGAGTGTAGAAAGAGTCTTAAAACTCTATGAACACATTAAAGGAACTACCAAATATTATGGAATACTGAACGTTATTCGTAATAAGATTACCGGTCAGGCAGATGCAGCCTTAGAGGTCAACAATACACCTCTTGACTGGAAAAGCATTGTTAATTGCCTAGCTATGAGCTATGCTGATAAACGAGATATCTCGACACTAGAGTACCAAATGTCGGGCCTAGTCCAAGGGAATTTATCAATTCAGCAATTCTATCAGGCCGTAACGTCACATTTAACTCTGATAACTAATAATATTTCATGTATGGACATTTGTCCGGAGTCAATGAGGTTATTGACTAAAACCTATCGTGACAAAACTTTGGATACGTTTATTAGGGGATTAAAGGGCAATTTGTCAGATCTCCTAGGTATGAAGGAACCCGCAGACTTGCCGACGGCTCTATATTTGTGTCAGAAATATGAAAACCAACACTTTAGGTCTCAATATGTTCAAAATAACCATGGAGCAATAAGAAAAAATTTCACTCCACAAGCCACACATACGCGGCCACAGAATTCGCTTCCGCTAAAAGATTATAGCAGGTACGCTCCTAAACAAGTATATCAGAATCATCGCACTCACTTCACTCCACCTGTTCAGCAGGTACAAAAATCATATCGTTCACCTCAACCTTATCGAGAATTCCAATCTAACCGTCCCTTAGGTAACTACCAGCAAAATCATGCTAAACCTTCCCAATCAAGTCCACCTATTAAAAGGGAGCCTATGACTCAAAGAACCAGCGCGTACGCTAGAGATGTTCATAACCAAAACCGACAAAGGTTTAACGGACCTTCTTGGAGAGCAAATACTCCCACAACTCAAAATATCCAAACGCCAAGGTACCAACCTAATTACCATATTGATCCATCTGAGGATGAGCTCAACCAATACTACCAAAATTTAAGATTAAGCGACGATCAAGCGGAACAGACCTTCGACGATTATGTTGAAAATATTACCCAAAAATTAAGGGAACCCGAAGAACTAGAACATGTGGAACCCAAAGAACTAGAACATGTTGACATTAATTTTTTAGGCTAAGTGACTCTTCTTTGCCTTATTTCGAGTGCAAGTTGAAGAGTGGCGATATATACAAATTTTTGATAGATACTGGATCATCGAAGAATTACATACAATCATCTCTTGTTCAGAAACCCATGCAGAATGAAAATCCTTTTTTTGCCAAGTCAATAGCAGGAAATGTTGAAATAACTCAATATACATTGATTAATTTGTTTAATATCCAAAACATAAGCCTTAAATTCTTCCTTTTACCCACTTTACAAACATTTCATGGCATTCTTGGAAACGATAGTCTTAAGGAACTATCCGCCATTATTGATACAAAAAATAACTTCATGACAATTTTAAACTCCGTTAAGGTTAAAATTAATAATTAATTAAGTTCCCCAACAGTAAATAATATAGGCATTAAAACCGCTCACATGACGGAAACACAACAGAAACTTTTGAATTCAGCCGTTCAAAATTATTCAAACCTATTTTGTGAGCCTGATGAGAAATTAACCTACACTACAAAGGTTGTAGGAGAAATCCGCACATCAACCGACTCACCCATTTACAGTAAATACTATCCCTTTCCCATGTCTCTCAAATCTGAAGTTGAAAAACAGATTCAACAACTCTTGGGAGATGGAATTATCAGACGCTCAAGGTCCCCATACAATTCTCCGGTATGGATCGTACCGAAGAAACCGGATTCTACAGGGAAAAAACAATACAGAATGGTGATAGATTATAGAAAACTCAACAGTGTTACTATATCCGATCGCTATCCCATTCCTAATATAAATGAAGTCCTTTCACAACTAGGTGAAAATAAATTCTTTAGCGTCCTAGACCTCAAAAGCGGCTTTCACCAGATTCTCTTGAAAGAATCTGACGTAGAAAAGACCGCCTTTTCAATAAATAACGGCAAATTCGAATTTACAAGGCTCCCATTCGGATTGAAGAATGCGCCGTCCATCTTTCAAAGGGCTCTCGACGACATTTTGCGAGAAAACATAGGTAAAACTTGCTATGTCTATATCGACGATATAGTAATATTTAGTAAAACAGAAAGTAAACATGCTCAAGGCATAACAGACATTTTTAGAACACTCTATGAAGCTAATATGAAGGTGCAATTAGATAAATGCCAATTTTACAAACCGCAAGTCGAATTTTTGGGATTTATCGTCTCATCTGAAGGTATAAAAACCAATCCCGCAAAAGTGGAAGCAGTAAATAACTTCCCACTTCCACAGACTCTAAAAGACCTTCGATCATTCCTTGGGCTGTCAGGCTATTATCGCCGCTTCGTCAAGGATTATGCCAAGCTTGCGAAACCCCTAACCGCCCTTCTTAGAGGGGAGGAAGGACGTATGTCCAAAACACAGTCAGCAAAAAAACAAATTTCTCTTGACCCTGTCGCCATTGACGCATTTGAAAAAATAAAAAAAATCCTCACTTCCGAAGACATAGTTCTTTCTTATCCAAATTTTAGTAAGCCCTTCGAGCTTACTACAGACGCTTCTAACTTTGCCCTTGGTGCCGTTCTGTCCCAAGAAGACAGACCGATCACATTTATCTCACGTACACTCGCTCAAACAGAAGAGGGATACGCAGCTAATGAAAAGGAAATGTTAGCCATTATATGGGCTCTGAATTCCCTGCGTAACTACCTATACGGAACTGCACACATAAAAATTTTTACTGACCATCAACCCCTTACGTATGCTCTCAGCAGTAAAAATAACAATAGTAAGATGAAGCGATGGAAGGCAATCCTCGAGGAGTATAGCCACGAATTACATTACAAGCCAGGAAAAACGAACATCGTGGCAGATGCATTGTCACGTTCTCCCCAAATAAACTCCCTCACAACAACGGTACATAGCGACGAAAGTTCATCACATAACCTTATTCCGAGCGTGGAAATACCAATAAATGTTTTCAAGAACCAAATCTTCCTGCAATTAGGTCAAACTTCTTCTAAGACCTTCCAAATAATTTTTCCGACGTATCATAGGCATACCATAACGGAACCTGAATTCACTGAAGAAAACCTAAAACAGATCCTCAAAAAAATACTTAACCCTTCAATAATAAATTGTATTAAAACTTCAGAACCTATAATGGGTATGTTACAAATTATATACGCCTCACATTTTAGCAACTACAAAATTAGATTCACACAAATACAAGTTGATGATATTACCAATGAGTCAGATCAGGAAAATATCATAATCGAAACACACCAACGAGCGCATAGAGACGCAAAAGAAAACAGATTCCAAATTCTAAAGAAATATTATTTTCCAGGAATGATCGGGAAAATCAGAAGAATCACAAAAAAATGTACTGTTTGCATAGAAAATAAATACGACCGTCATCCCTGTAAGCCCGAAATTCAACCAACTCCTATACCCAAGTTTCCAGGTCAAATTTTACATATAGATTTCTACTTCACCGATGGTAAAATAATTTTAACAGCAATAGATAAATTTTCAAAATATGCCCTAACAAAAATTTTAAAGTCTAGAGCTAGCGAGGACGTAAAGCAGCCTCTAAGGGAACTCATACTTGCATTTGGTGTCCCGGAAATCATTGTAGTAGACAATGAAAAATCTTTAAGTTCTAGCTCTGTGTCATTCATGCTAGAAAGCCTTTTCAAAATTAAAGTTTTCAAGGTTCCCCCTTATACTAGCTCAGCTAACGGACAAGTGGAAAGATTTCATTCCACACTATCCGAGCTAATGCGCTGCCTTAAGTCAAAAAACTTCACAGCACATTTGCTGAACTGTTAGATATGACAGTGTATGAATACAATAGGTCCATACACTCAACAATTAAAAAGAAACCAATAGACGTTTTCTTTGGTAAAGAATCATTAAACAACCCAGAACAGCTTGAAATGCTTAGAAGAGAAAATGCTGAAAAAATTAAAAGTAAACAAGTCGCAGACCTAAACTACCATAACAAGAACAGAACCCCTCCAAAAAACTATTCCGTAGGAGATGTTATCTATGTAAAAATAAATAAACGAATAGGTAATAAATTGTCCCCGAAATACAAGAAAGAGGTAGTTTCCGAAAATAGAACTTCAACTATTACTACAGTATCTGGCAAGGTGGTCCATAAATCTCTAATTAAAAATTAAAATCCATTTTAGGCTTTGCATCACGCCAATCTTCGCCGATGTTAAGATGCTCGACTATTCAAATGCTCAGTTAATAGCAATCGATACCGGAACTGCTAAATTACAAGCTGGCACATTCAAATTGGTGCACGTAATCGATATCGAGGAGTACCAACAAGTGCTTAACAAATTAGGCATTTTAGTCTCACAAATCAAACCTCATCCTGATTCCATACTTCCTATCCTATCCAGCGACCTTAAACAGATCCAGCTGCACCTGGACAGACTCGTTCCCAAGATCAGAAGGAAAAAATCACTAGATTTTCTGGGCTCTGTCTGGAAATGGATCGCGGGAACTCCAGACCGTCATGATTTTAAAATCATGAAAGATAAAGTTAACAATGTCCTTGTTAATAATAATAAGCAAAGAATTATAAACAACTTAATTAATACAAGAATAAGCGAATTAAGTAACGTAACTAACAATGTAATACAAGCAATTAAATCTAATGAGAAATTGAAGCTAGAATACACGATAGAATTAAAATTTAAATTAGAAGCATTAAAAGAAGAATTAACCAATATCGAGTACGCTATGCAATGGGCAAAAGCCGGCATAACCAACACTTACATTTTATCTAATCTAGAAATAAGTTTAATAAAAGAAATATTTAGTAAAGAGAATATGCCTTACAATAATATCATTGAAGCAATAGAATTTTCAGAGGTCAAAATAGCCTCAAATAACAAATCAATACTATATATTTTAAGTTTGTTAACTACAGAAAAGGAAATATGTAATAAAATACTCATAAAGCCTGTTAAAAGGGGAAAAACAATTGTAAAAACAGATTTTAATGAAATATTAAAATATAAAACAAATTTATATGGAATAAAAACAAAATGTAAAACTCTTAATTCATTTGCAATATGTAAGCAAAATGATGTAATAGAAATAAGTCAAGACAAATGTATTAATAATCTTTTATCTAGTAAACCCCATACGTGCATTGAAATCAACAATCAACATATTCCCACCGTAGAAGAACTTACCCCAGGATTGGTTTTTCTGAATCAATATTATGATAAAATTTACATTGACGAAAACGAAGTCCTCCTCAACGGAACATATTTGATCCAGTTCCACAACGCCACGGTTAAAGCCCAACAATATACATTTCAAGAAACAGAGGTCACAGAACACAACCCACTTCCTGCCGTGTTACAACCATCAGCTGTTAAACCACAAGTCGAAGTATTGCTCTCTCTAGAAATGTTTAAGGAGATCGAAGCTAAAAACACAAAATACATCCATGAACTTAAAACAGCCAACGAAAGGAAATCTATGGTAATGCTGCTACTGCTTGCAATAATTCTAACAGTCTTTCTATTTATTCTTTGGAGGAAAAAAATAATACCATGTACCACCTGGAAGAAAAAAATCACCATCGAGGAAGTATCCTTAGATGAAGAAAACATGGGACCAAAGACATCAAATAGTAGCGCGGGTAACCCTATCCCAACACTTCGAACATTAGGGGTAGAAGACCTTAATCAACACCTGAAACCAATACGATCGAACGAGGACGTTCAATTTTAAAGGGTGGAGGAGTTAACGCGGAATTATGTGTGGAGAATCATTTATGACAATTCCCACACTTGTAGTCATCTTTCGCTGACGCTATCTCTGGTCATCAACAGCAACCAGATGAAACCCGCATTCCATCACGTACCGGCGGGTGCAAAATGAAACCACCTGTGGGAACATCGCAACAACAAGCAGCGATCTATGCACTGGGGCTAGGTTAGCTTTAAGATAATTTTGTAATATAGTCTTTAGTTTTTATCAAGACATTCAATAAAGAGATTCTTACCTCCGATAAAATATTTTTTTTAAAAAATAAGAAGAAGTAGTTTTATTTTGTACATATCTATCTCAATAATACTTTAATCATAAGGCGTTTTTCTTTTTTAGTTCAAAACAGAACCTGAGTTGTCAAAAAATAAATTGTGTTTCTTTTTTAGTTCAGAGTGTTCAGAGTTTCGAAAATGTGTTTCTTTTTTCGTTCTGAGCATGTTCTGAGCGTGTTCAGAGTGCGCTCTATGAGCTCAGAATAAAATAACTGAGCAGACAGAGTAAAATGCTTAACACAAGCATTTGACAGATGGAAATTAAAAAAAAATGGCGACAGCTACATAAGTGTTCAGGTCTGTTTCAAAATATACTCAGAGCGCTCAGAGCACGCTTGGTTCAGAGAATGTTCGGAACATGCTCGACATGCTCGGACTCTGTTCAGAGCTCTATACTGAACTAAAAAAAAAAAACGCCTATAATGTCATAACCAAATCTTGAATATAGACCTTCTCTCCTCGCACACACTATTTCTGCTGTGTTCATATCGAGACGAAATTATATGTCTCAGATTCTTTTATATTATTCTAGGTTAAGTTTTTTTTTTTATATACTCTAGTGTAGTCTTGTTGAGTGGACACACTTTTCCAAACATCGCAAAATTCATTTTCATAAAATTAAAATTGCTTAGTTACTAAAATAAACTAATAATATCTATTATTCTATAGCTAGGCCAATTCTAAGTCGGCAAATTAATCTTTAAGTTTCTACCTTTTGTATTTGTGTTAATGTAATTTGTTTGTTGAAAAATCTCAATAAAGTACTACTACTACTACTACTAATTAAAAATGTCAAATCGACTGAAAGCATTCAGCGAAAACCCAAAACCCAAAGCCAGAACCCGAAACATTAAGGTAGGTTCACAGTAGTGTTCACATTACACAAATCCGCCAACACGACAGAAGTTGATGAACATGATGTTGTTGTTGAATGTGAACCTCCCTAAATTAAGAAATATTATAAATATAAATATTAGGCATGTTTTTGTTCAGTATTTGAGCTCTTATAATACAATTTTGAAACATTAAGCGTTAACTACAATCGGAACTTTTTGCAAAAAGTGAAAAAGAATACACACATACACTAGCGACATCTGTTGCTTTCAGTTTGGCGACATCTATCGGTCATTTTCTGAGTTGGAAAAGGAGAGCAGATTTTTTTAACATTTTCACTTTTCAAGTTCATTGCAGTTATGGCTTTACAATAATCGGGGTATTCATGCAAAAGTGTAAGCTCTGCGTATTTGTATAAGTCAATTATTTTCAAGACTTATTTACATGTGTCTCCATTTGAATTTTAAATATTTGCGAAAAAAGAGAATACAAAATACTCGAAATGTATTTGTCAGGGAAAGAGAGAAGATAGAAAATGCAGACGTGAGACGTCGCGTCGTCAAAAATGCTGAAGAACATGACTTACGATACAAATTTAAATCTCCATGGCTGAATGCGTTCCATGGGCTCAAACCTACCTCATTTTCGGAACACTTCCATTTATGTCATATTTTGTTGACCATAAACAGCTGGCCGATCGATGTGCAAACAAAAAAAGTTTTACAAAACTAAATTGAACTTATGTTTTTGAAGTTAGCTATATTTCTTTCGGCGCGTTATGAAAAAATGATGAGTGAAATTAAAAAAAAAAATTCACAGGTTGATGTCATTGCAACGCCGTGTGTTCGAGTCCCAATAGAATGATAAATATTTTTTTTATTGCCGGGATATGAAAAAATTATGACAGTGAAATTTTTGGATGTAACACAAAATTCACCAGTTGACGTCACTACAACGACGTGGGTTCGAGTCCTAATAGAATAATAAATATTTTATTTATTGCCGCGATATGAAAAAATGATGAGAGTGAAAGTTTTAGATGTAACACAAAATTCACAGGTTGATCTGACTCCTGCGACGTGGGTTCGATTCCAATAGTATGGCCATAACAACAGCTGAAGGACAATGAGATGAAAGAATTGAAACAAGAATTGTTAATGTGTCAAAAATGTGTATAGGTTTGAAAGTTTGTTTGCCATTAACTGTTTTCCTTTGGACTCCAGGGGTGGAATCGCGTAAGGTGATAGTTGATTATCAATTTGTTGATTGTCGTTTTGACCATCGCTCTCTCTATAATTCTTAATTGATATGATAGAGACAGCTATAGTCAAAAACGACAATCAACGAATTGATAGTCAACTATCACCTTACGCGATTCCACCCCAGGATTGAGTGCTTAGTAGGTACTTCTCATTGCATTCAACAATTTAAAAAAAATCATGAATTCTCTGTCTTTTATTGAATGATAATGAATTGAATAAATAAATTGGGACTCGAATTTCGAGAGCTGGGTCGGCTAGTTATCTTTTGATGAATAACAAATTCTTATTTTTTATTTTCGTACATTTTATAATTATTTTGAAATATCACAATACAAATACACAATTTAAAACTTCAAAACTTAAAAGATTAAGATTGATATGTGAAAATAAATTTTAAAATGTCTTTAAGTGACCTTATAACGCCTTGAATGGCATATAAATTAAGAAGCCTTTAGGTAAAGTTACTTAAATGTGAAAATTGATTATAGTAACCATTTTTATACTTAAGAGCTGTTGCGAAATGTAATCCCACCAAAAAATTTCGATGCTGGATTCATTCATCCGAAGGTACTTTGAACGTGCCTTTGACAGCTGACCGATACCAACGAAAAATACACAGATACACAGATACATATAAAGATAGATACAGTTTTGGCTTTTTAAAATTTTTATCTTGAAGACAAGCGGAAGAACAAGAAACTTAATTTTTTAGTCATTCGTTCCTTATTATTCACAATATGTTAAATCACGAGAACTTGTATCTTTTCCAGTGTTCAACTGCGACGCAAGCAACAAGCAGAGTAGCGAATGTTCGTCGAATTCATCCTCAAGGACAAGAAGCAGCTCAGCGGTAAGTGAACAACTGAAGTTACTTCAGGACGAGCAAGATATCCTGAAAAGACAACAAACTCTCGTGCAAAAGCAACAAGATCTGATGGAACAACTTAGCAATTGCTCCGTAAAGGAACGTCGTTCTGTGCATAAGCTCACTAAACAAATTCCTTTGTATAATTCAAAACAAAAAGAGCCTTATGACACACAACGATTGACAGAAAATGGCAACGCTAAGGTGTTTACTCAGACACCACGCCAACGGGCAATACCATTTGAAGCATTGGATGAATGTGAGATCTCATCACGCCAATTAGCAGCGCGGCAAGTGCTGTCAAAGAATCTTCCCATATTCATAGGGAATCCAAGTGAATGGCCAATATTCATCAGTTGCTATAAACAAACCACAGCATCATGTGGATTTTCTAACTATGAAAATCTTATACGTCTTCAACATAGCATCCAAGGTGCGGCACGGATAATGGTCGAGGATCAAATCCGATTACCAGGCTGCGTTGATGACATTATCGATACGTTGCAAATGTTGTTTGGCAGACCAGAATTGGTGTTGGATCAACAGATTCAACGACTACGTAAAATGCCAGCTCCTAAACTTGAGAAATTAGATAGCTTCGTCAGCTTTGCTATGGGTGTCAAGAACATTTGCGCTACTTTATCTCAAGCTGGAATGGAAAATTACATTCGCAACCCAATGCTTATGAAAGAGTTGCAAGAAAAGTTACCAGCAACAATGTTAGTAGCCTGGACACAACGTAAGCGCTATTCAAGTGATCCTGATAGTTTACATACGCTTTCCGAATGGTTATATGAAGTTGCTACCGATGTGTGCAGTGTGACTGCGACAACTATTTGGGCTCCTAAAGAATATACTTCACCTCAGGCAGTCCATAAGAAGAGTAAACAAAGTTTTTATCAACATCTCGAAGACGACAGTGTCAATCGATCGCAAGTAAAAACATCAGAACCTAAAGATTCTTCTCGTGCAACTACGGCAACTGACGGAAGATCGAATCGGCCAACAGTAGGAGCTTTCAAAGGCAATACTCGTTGCATCGTCTGCAAAGAAAGTTGCCGGAATATAAGTAATTGTCCAAAGTTCATTGAGATGAATCCAAGAAGCCGTTTAGATATTGTTAATTCTGGAAAGTTGTGTTTTCAATGTCTCAAAAGGCATAGAAACGCATGTCGCTTCTCTACGTTGTGCAACATAGATAGCTGCGGGAAAAAACATCATCCTCTTGTTGTGCTTTCATTTAATGGGAAGAGTCTTAAAACCAATGCTTTCCTGGATGAAGGATCCACCAGTACCTTAATAGGGAAAGACATTGCAAATCATTTTGGACTGACAGGTGAGTCAGAATCTCTGCATCTGAAATGGACTGGAAGCGTAACCAGAATTGAGGAACAATCAAGAAGAGTTAAAGTAAACATATCCGGAGCTTATCGAAATGCGCAAGAATTTACGTTGAACAATGTTAGGACGGTTGAGTCGTTAAATTTGCCAACTCCATCACTCAACTATCGTCAACTTGCAACTAAATATCCTCATCTCCGAAACTTGCCAGTGATGTCGTATGACAATGTAAGTCCTGGAATTCTCATAGGTTTACGTAACTGGAATGTAGCGGTCCCATTGAGAGTTAAAAAAGGTGATGATCATGAGCCCATTGCTGTTTACTGTCGACTTGGTTGGACACTCTTTTGCAGCATGGGTTTCAAGAGTGGCACAGACATTGAAGTGTATGATTTTCATTGCGAATGTGAAGGCGGAGACGACAATTTACATGAATTAGTTAAAGAATTTTTGTCAGTCGTACGGTACGAAACCCGAAAGTGAACTCCTTAATCCTCGATTCACCAAGGCAACTGTGAAGTACTGTAGGGCGAACATTATAATCTGGTGATATTTTTCCAGTCAAGGGATCGGGCCACTTCATAGGATAAGTGGTATAATGGATCGTTTCATGTACCAGCAAAGCCTTCAAAACGTCATGTTTCCCTATGCGGAGGAGAATATGCCGTTGCGATGGATCATCCAACATGACAACGATCCGAAACATACCGCTAAATTGGTGAAGGATTGGCTTAATGAAGGTAATATTACGATTACGAAGTGGCCAGCGCAATCCCCTGATCTTAACCCCACAGAGAATCTATGGGAAATTGTAGATCAGAGGATTGATCGAACGAAATGTAACAATTTTGACTCGCTACTTGACAACAAGTACAAACTACCTGGGAAAACATCCCCATACAAATAATTGATAATATCATTGCCTCCATGCTCCATGCGTCGTCGATGTGATTCAATCATCAAAAATAATGTTTACGCCACCAAATACTTACATCAAAACTTTTTTTTAATTTATTTTGTACATATATGAAATCAAAAATGTGCTTTAGTTTTGTCCACCTACTTTTTAATGAGTTTTGAACTATTTTTATTTTTTAGAAATATGTTAAGATTTAAAATCAAATTAAAAGCTATAAAATATAGCATAATATGTTGTGATTAAAAAAAATAAAAATTATTAAAGTACCACGAGTGTTTTCACTTTTTATTCGTATGTTTCTAATGTGATATTTTTTAGTGCTTTAGTTTTTTCCAACACTGTATATATGCAATGCTACTTGTGTGCACTAAAAATAATTTAATTTAAAATAAATATTTGCTAATAAAATATTCAAATTGGTACTATGTATTTTGTATATATGGACTTTTTTCATCTTCTTGAAAATGCAACTTAAAACAATTCCATATTAACATCTTACGTTTCAAATATATGTACATTAAAATAAAATTCATGAGCTCACGTACTTGCTCTTATGTAATTAGATTGACTTAGAGCAAAATGTTCAAATGCATATGCACCAAAAAAAAAACAATTTTTTTAATTTTACATGTTCCCGGTTTTCCCAAGTATTATAAGATCTAAGGGTTTTTTTTCGCAAAAGTTCTCATTGAGTTTTATTTATATTATTGTTAAGTTGTTTTGAAAAAAATTGAGCACAAAGTCAAAAAATTAGGGCAGGAAAAATGGAACATGCTAGAAACTGAAAATCTTAAGACCGAGATAAGATATCAAATTTGTTTAGATGCTGATATTTCTTATGTCTCTTAATATAAGTATACCTAATTTTAAAGTAAACTCATGAAGTAAAGTTCCTACTTTCTATGTACAAGAAGCATCACTTATATAGAGTATTAATGCGGTACAACATCACGCTATTGTTATATGATTTTCCTTTTCTTGTATACTTAGACCTAAAACTAACCTATGATACCTAAATTAAAAGAAGAAATAAATGAACTGTCGAACTAACCGGTTGTTTTTAAATATATAATATTGGCGACGAGGCTAATTAAGAATCACGCGTTGAAAAAAAAAGTTGTTAAACTACATTAAATAAAATATTTTGTATAAAATATAAAAAATAAAAAAAAAAATATGTAGATATATATATTTATATATTTTGTGGAAAAAATAAAGTTTAGTCAAAATGGCATTAATCGGATCCATCGAACAATTCATAATTGGTGATATTTTTGACGAGTATGTGGAAAGAATGGATCAGTTGTTCCAAATCAATGAAACCGAAGACAATCGTAAAGTTGCGTTATTCCTGACATTAATTGGTCCAGATCCAGAAGCGTATAAGCGAATTAAGTTCTTTTACATGAAAACCAACATCAAAAGTGTATAAAGAATTAATTGACGCGATAAAACTCATTTCGCGCCCTCACGAAATTTAATAGCCGACAGATTCAAGTTTTACACGTGCTCGCAAACACAAAATCAAACTGTAGAAGACTTCATATTTAATTTGAAGTTATTAGCTGCAAATTGTGAGTTTAAGATGTTCCTGCCAGAAGCCCTGCGAAATCGTTTAGTAAGTGAAGTTCAGAACGTACAACTCCAAACCAAACTTCTGTCTATCAAAGACCTAACCTGGAGCAGCGCTTATGAAATCTCTCAGTCATTTGAGCTCATCAATAGAGAGCAACGAAACATGAATTCAGCCCAGGAGATTAATAAATTGTACCCAAAGCAAGTTACGTCATACAGAGGTACTCCAAAATACACAAAGTGTACCATGAAGCACGCCAAGGGGGCCTGTCCAGTTCAAGGTTGGGTTTGCTACACTAGACAAAATAAAACAAATTAATCGGATAAAATTTAAAAAATCTCAAAGAAATTCGTAAAAACACAATTTTGCCGAAAAAAACTCAATTGAACAATGTATATCTGGCTTTACATTATTTAACTTCCTTTTTACTTCGAAACTCTAATGGAGACGTAAAAATAAGCAGGAGGAGTTAGTCCAACGTGAACACTGTCTTGAAATTAATGATTAGAAAGTCAATAATAAGTTTAAATGATAGTTACGAATGCATGTGTATAATTGGCATGGCACCCTAGTCGCCCATATTTCTATCGATGCGATAGTTAGAGGGCATGGTCCAAAAATACATATTTATTTTGGGGGAAGCGTTATGCACATTTTTATGCATATAGAGCTACATTCATCTACTTTAAGACTTTTTTGGTTACAAGTATAAGTTTAAAAGCAAAAAATTGTGGGAAAATTGTGGATTGATTTGAATATACCCAAAGTCACAAGCTAATAGAGAATAGAGAAAACTAAACTAAATAAAGTTGTCATTCATTTATTATTTTCATTGAATTTAAATGTTATTATATTAAACGTATTATTTCTTAACGAAAATGTTTTCAATATTTAAAAAACAACGTTGACATTACGATTGTATTAATACTCGTATGTATGTTTATTGGCTACGTTTGATAACAAAAATTCAGTACTCGGACGAACGTTGATGTTTACGCATCTTAACCGTAAATCTCAGCACTCACACTTTGTTGTTGTTATTTTCGTTTGGGTTCTGGGTGTACAAATTTGGTATAGTGGTTAAAAACACATTTTATATTTATTTTTATTTTAAAAAATTGCTTAGATAATACAAATGGTAAGAACTTTGCTTTATTTTTAGAAGATATTCAAGCCTTTATATCTGTGTTTAGTTAAAGTCGATATCTATTTGGGGTCTTCAGATATCCAATGTCTAAGCATGTTAATTTTTTCGTACCCCTGCTAATTTTAGTCTTTGAGCTCAATTTTCTCCAGAAAACGCGTATCTATTAAAAATAAAATTTTACTGTTTATTTTTAATTAAAGTAATAATCATAAAAATTAAATTCAATATTAAGTTTGCTGAGAAATCCTTATATTTGATGATACTTTGGAAAAGCTGCGAACCTTGAAAGACAACGAGTTTATTAGTAGAATTCTTTGGACGGACGAATTTCAATTGACAAGCGATGAGATCACAAGCTTTCACGATCGTTATACGAGCATCCACGCAAAATAAAACATTCATCATTTAAACACAAATTCAGTGTCAATATGTGTGCAGGTGTATCTACCACCCAAGCTGAATTCTACAAACTAACTGGATTTTTTGCGAAACGATTTATCAGAACTATTGAAGGACAATTCACTGATTCAACTAACTTTATCATAATTTCCAACAGGATAGTCCTCTAACCTACTATGGTCGAGAGGTTAAGAATCGGCTGGATGAAGAATATGGTAATCGTTGTACAGGAAGAATGGAACCAATGCCTCCAAGAATGTAATGGGGAAGAATTTAAGACCTTTTTATTCAACCGGAAGAGAAACTTTGTGAGCATCAAAAGAGCGTATTACGGAAGCATCATGAAGAGTGAGATCGCACCTAGCATCAATAAATAGTTACAGTGAAAACCAAAAAGGAGGACACTTTGAGCACCTGTTATAAATGTTTAAATACACAATTTTAAAATTATCTAAAAACTCGCAAAGCTTTTAGAGATTAAAGCAAAAAGAAAACATATTTTTATTAATTTTACTTGCTCTAGGTTTTCGCAAGTATCATATAAAATCTATAGTTTTTTCCTTAAACTTGCTTATAATTTTCATTGTTATTATAGTTACGTTTATTAAAAAAATTGCAACCATTATGTTTATTACGCATTTTATGGACACAATTGACCTTAAATTTAAAAATTATCGTAGGTAAAAAAAATAAACAGGACAAATATTTAAAGTACGTTCACTTAACCTTCAAATCGAATAAAACCCTGCTTTTTACAAAACTTAAACCTAAAACAAAATGGGACAAGGACAAAAGAATGGATGTTATTCACAAAACTAATTGTAAGGCTTAACCATATGAGCCAAGCTATATACAACTTGTGTTAGATCGGAACCACAAAACAATTCCTTTAACAAAGCATTTCAAATCATACGAGTACATATGACATCAAATCTAATAATCTTGTGAAAACAGCCCTGGCAATTCACAGCATCGAAAACGGCAGCATCCAGACTTTGAAGGTGTCCAAATCCTGCAGACCGAACAACATGTATTGAAACGGTAAACTATTTTAATTAATATTCATCTTGTAACTTAGGTAGACAAAAATTCATAAACACTAGCCTACTTATCTAATGACTTATACCTTACTCACTGGCCATATGCGGGCGCTCTAAGCTAAACTCTATCTTAATTCGAATACCTTTCGGCCTAAAATATATTTTTATATAAAACTCTATCGTTTTATTTTTCTCAAGAAAATGTAAGAAAAAAACTCGGATTCTTAATTTTTTTCATTTTGTTTATAAAATATACAAACTAAACCTACTTAAAAGTAGAACAGCCACAGCAGTTGTTTTTTTTTTATACATACATATTACATATGTATATATTTTTGTGTGCCACCCTGACTGTCCCTACCTAAAATACACTTAAAGCTATGTAAGTCGTATTCAAGCATATTCAAGCCTTCGTCAACTGTCCCTGTTATCAAACAACCACCAGAACTGGTTTCCCTATCTCACCCTATCCCTGCGGTCCTACTGAACCGAAGGCGCTTTGCTCCGACTTGTGCGAGAACGTCTCGACGTCGTAGATTAGCGGAATCACCGTTCTATCCTGGAGCAGCCCTTGACTGTCTAAGTAGAGAAATGCATCGGGAGAAATGCCAAGGTACTTAACTACACTTTTACTCGCCAGTGGCTTTCATGTCCGTGTGGCCCTACAATCACGAGCTTGAGCCAGTTCTTTCTCGTTTCCCTTGGGGCTCCAGCCAACGGAGTCCTTAACAGAATAGTTTCCTATAGTCCTTCTCTCGTATTATCAAAAGGTCCTAGTGGGATGCATCTCTTTAACTGGATGAATGGGACACGAGCAATTGTCTGATATTACACAATGATCCGAGTTGCCGAATGGGGAGTAAGGCGTTGCATCTGATCGAAGATCACAACATATTACCTTCCTTCCTTCGGATGTTGCCTGTACTGAATAACAGAGCCAAATTGAATCATGTAAACTAAAGTCGCCCGCAATAACGAATTAATGGAACCATACAGCACATCAAACTCATTAAAAGTTGAATTGTTGTGAAGATTTAGACTCCTATAAATGAAGCAAAAATAAATGGCGTGCTTGCGGATAGTAAATTTGAGCCACATGAAGTTAAAGTTCGTATTAGAACAATTTCCGTATTGAAGAAACTGTGGCAAGCAACATCATATCTAACATAAATTGTATAAGAGTCATGGTAAACAGCTGGTCTGTACTCAACAGAATGGGCGTACACGTCAAAGAAATTACTCCCTAGCCCACGAATATTGGAAAACAGGACACAAAAATCACTTAAAATTTCAAAAATCACAAGCACTCAAAACACAACTCTGACGATCTAAGTTCAACTGTGAAGTGTAGGTCAAATGAATTAACGACCAGAATACAAACCGTTCTATCAGGGCATACAAACACAATTGAACTATAAATCACATGTCACTTAACTATCCATTACAAGAATTATACGAAAAGCTTCACAAGCGATGAGCAAGCAAGCGATAATTACTGATCAAGTGGAAAAACAAGTGAGTGATTGGGAGATGGAGTGAGCGCGTGCGCGCGTTAGCTATGGCATTAGGTAATGCCTTTTTTTTTTTTGTCTTTTCACACTCGCTCTTGACACAACACAAGCGGTAGATCAACATTTAACATTGTATAAACATAACAACAGCAACTTTAGAGCTACACAAGGAATTAAAATCATATGACACACACATCACATGACATATTGATAGTCATATATTTTGTTGACAAAAACCGAGATGCTGCTGAGAATATGTACACTGCAGCCAGAGCTACGGTAGTAAAAAAAAAATCCTTCCTAAACATTTTGCTTGCAAAAATAAATTCAACTCGATTATTTCAATCTATCCCAAAGGAAATTGGAAGTTTATCATTCACTGAATCATATAGCGATCAACGAATTGAAGGTACACTTTTGAAATGAATTTCAGGAATTTTTTTGGTAGATACATTTGACAGTTATACTAAGTTAAGATTGAACTATATCTCTTAGATATTTCTCGGATTTATGCTTCCAAAAATAACTTTCCTTCATGTTACGAACTTGTTATCATTAGTGAGAGGCAAATGGGCTATCTCAAAACAAGCACCTTAGTAGTAAAAGGCACGAGGACTCACTCAAAACAACCACCTCAGCGAGGAAGAGGGACTCACTCATACCAAGCACCTACGTATAATTTAAGATTAATCGATTATTAGACTCTATCTAGTCGTGTATTGAAATTTGTACAGTTCTGGTTGTTCGTCTTTCGTCTTTCGTCTTTTTGACATATTTGATGTGGAGTGAAGAAATGTTGTTGTCTTACTTAAACTGTCAAAAAGACGAAAGACGAAACAAACTAAAAAAAGAATCGTAATCGCAAATTTAATTTTCCATAAACTTCTCGAGCCGTGCAAATATTAAGGAAATATATCAAAATGAGTTTTTTAATCAATAGCGGTAATTCAGGTGGATTTTAGTTTTCTGCAGATTTTGAATATGAAATTCAAGTAAGTTTCCTCATCTGAAATTTCATCTATGCTTTTAGTTGATCTGCCATGGTCAAAATTCTAATGAGAAGTGATGTTTGACAGCATGTTCGACGAACGTAAATGCTCCTGTTTTTTATCCATAAACTAATCACCGTGCCGTGCATGTCATAGCTTGTCATAAAAAATTTGAGAATGTGAACGCCCTTATTAATGCTTCAAGCAAATAGTTGTAGTATGACTGCTTTTAAACGATGCGATATCACTCTGCAATTTTTAAGCATGTTATCGAGAGACGGCAGGATTAAACGAATTGCTGAGGCTGGGAAAATTTGTATCTGAAGGTTTTTATAATAAAAATTCTATATACTACAGAAATAAATCAGCCAAGTAGAAGACTTAGCACTATTATTGGACTTGTTGAATTATTGATTCAAAATAGCTTTTTTGGCCTTTAGTCCACAAAAATCGGCGTTTCGTCCGGGTGATCTCACATGGACTCATCAGTTGACTGTGAGGACCTTGTCAATACGCAATTTTTGTTAAATTCAGTTCATCTTACATCGATTTTTTGACAAAAATCCAATGTGAACTACATATATCCAACCAAGATTAAAATTGTAATCATTAACGTTGGAAGATTTTGCCCGTGGCCTGGCATTGATTCTGTTCATTGCTTTCTCGAACACTGTGGCTTGTGCAAGTATTGATGACATCAGCAGGAGACAATGACTTGCCCAACATAAACATAATTGTGTTATATTTTGTTTTACTCTATTTATATTTGTAAGCAATTTATGTGACACAATTAAAATTTATTTGTAACGTAATGTATCATCAATTTGATTGTTTAGTTTTAAGTATAAAAGAGACATATCTCTACAATAAAATTCATGTGTTTAATAACAACAAAGGTGTTTTAACTTCGAATCTACAATTCTTTTCAAGAACAAGTTTCAAGTGCTTGTCTCTTGTAAACTTCAAAACTACAATTCCCTTCAAGAACAAGTTCAAGTGCTTGTCTCTTATAAACAACAAAATCTTATTGTACATAGAACAGTAAGAAGCTGAGATTCATCGTTTACTCTAACTGTATTGGAGAGTAAGAGATAAAAACAGATTCTATATGATTCTATATACTATCTAGTGAAATAAATCAGCCAAGTAGAAGACTTAGCACTATTATTGGACTTGTTGAATTATTGATTCAAAATAGCCTTTCTGGCCTTTAATCCACAAAAATCGGCGTTTCGTCCGGGTGATCTCACATGGACTCATCAGTTGACTGTGAGGACCTTGTCAATAGGCTTAATTTGAATATATCCAAATTCACAATCTTATAGAGAAAATAAAGTTACCATTAATTAATGATTTTCATCCAAATTAATTGTTATATTATTATTTCGTATTTCGTATTATTTCTTAACGAAAATGTTTTCAATATTTAAAAAACAATAGCCGCGTTTTATTATCGCAAATGATACATACATGTGATACATACATGTTTAAATAGCCATTCATGAGAAGCTGAAAAGTAAAATAAGTAATACGAAATGCCAAAACGAATTTTAAAGGTACTATTGCTGGTTGGAGGAATACTAGGAGCGGGCTGGGTGCTGGGCTGGGCAAGGAAGGCGCTTGCCTGGTATCAGATGTTAAGCAGGTTGGCGGTATGGGACTTGATATAGAAACAGTTTCTGGTGTGCACTCGTCGGTGGCGGTTTGAAAAGGAGTTTCTCGAAGTAAATGTAAAGTAAATGTAAAGTAAATGTTTTCTTCCTTGTTTTTTTTTTAATTAAATAAAAACCTTGTAAATGTTGCATTGCAGCGAAAAAGCGTAATTAGTCTTTTATTTCGTATATTTCCTACATTTGGGGGCTCAACCGGGATAACGGAAAAATATTGTTTATATCCCAATTAAATTTGAATAAAAGACTGATGAGGGTGTTTAGAGTGTGCTAAGAAACTTAAATCGACGAGAAGATATTTGATAAGATGACATAGTGAAGTGAAGGAGCGTTAATTGTGTTGAAAAGAGTCAAGAAAAGAAAAGTGGGCTAAGAAGAAATTTTGTATGAAGAAAAAACCAAGCATCCAAAATAAGAAGTTGCGGTATGATTTGAAACGAAAAGAAAAACTGTAGAGAAACTGTGTTAAGATAAGTAAGACAAATTGTGAAGGTGCTACGAATGGTTTAACAAGAGAGCTAAGAAGAACAAAAATTGCTAAGACGGAAAAGATTTGGTAAGAAATAATATTAGTAAGTTTAAGAAGAAAATTATCTATATAAGAATTGATAAGAGAAAAAAAGGTGGGTTAAGCTGTAATTTTAGTTTAATTAACAAACGAAGAATAAAAGAAAAAATGTATGTTGCTAAGACAAAGAAGATACTATTTAGATTGAGAGAAGAAATTAATTAAAGTTAGGCACGTGAGGGTATGGATGGATGACTTAAATGCATTCTTCACGACACGCGAGCTGCAAACATTTTTGAAGGAAAAAAAGCTATCATACCGATACTGCCTTTAAAGCGGACCTAGTGGAAAGGATTAGAGGGGCATTCGAAAATATTACAGTAAGCGAAATCAGAAGCGTGATAAAAGGTGGTAAGGATATCGAGCCCAAAGGAGGCAAAGTGAAAACTCCCAGTCGTGAAACAAGCTAGGACGAAAGACGCGAAGAAAACGAGAACGTAGAGCGCGAAGAAAACGAAGACAAGATGAGTAACGAAAGGACCAACAATTTTGTGTTTAGGGATTTCAGGAGAATCGGGGAAAAACCTAGCAGTATGGTTAAAAGATTTTGAATATATTGTTGCCGTATGTCAGTGGAACGATATAAAACAATTCCTGTACACAAAAGGGCTATTAAGAGGGGTAGCCAGACTCGACAGGTCTAACAAGCTATGAAGCACTGAAAGATGTATTGGTAACGGAGTTTCAAAAAACGAAGACCACCATCGAAGTGCAGAGAGCGCTGGAAGCGAGGAAGAAGAAGACGACAGAGAGTCTCCTGGAGTATCTTTACTCCATGTAGCAACTGGAAAGTGAAGGGAAAGTCGATGAGGAGTCACTGATAGAGTACATTCGCAATGGAATCCCAGATTCAATTCACAATAAGATGATCCTATACGAGGCCACCACATTAGAGGAACTTACAAAGAAAATGAAGAACTACCGGCAAACGAAAAGGTTTATGCCAACTCAACAGCATTGATGCTTCTTGTAAAGGGAGGACAAACAGGTCAAACAGGACAAGGGAAAAGATGCCACAACTGCGGGTTGAAGTCACATATAGCTGCTAGTTGTCCGGATAAGGGGAAGGGAACACGCTGTTTCAAATGTAATCAGTTCGGGCATATATCACCGGATTGCCAAGTGAAGAATGAAACACCTTCGACCTCAAGAGGGATTAGCCACGTAAATCGCATCGAATCAGACGAGCACCACATTCCAATAAATGTGAAAGGGAAGATATATTATGCTTTTGTGGATAACGGAAGCGACGTTTCGATAATCCATAAGTCATTCAAAGAGAAGATAAGTGAAGCAGAACCTCAGTTACCGAGAATGACGTTGAAAGGGTTTGGAGACAGCCCTCGAAAAACCCTAGGCTCATGTGTGTTAGAAGTACAGATTGGAACAGAAAAATATTTGAATCGCTTTCAGGTTGTACCGGATCAATGGGTTCCAGAGGAGATACTTCTTGGAAGAGATTTTTTAAAAAATGTCGAGATAGTCATCAGCGGCGGAAAAATTAAGGTGGCCAAGAAGATAGAAGAGGAAAAGGGTATGAGGGAAGGATACAATCTAGAAGAGAACGACATTTTTCAAATCGAATGGTACCAGAAAAGAGACAATGAAACGAAGTGGAAGGTCGGAAACGAAGAGTATAGACAAGCAGTGAACGATATAGTAGATGCATATAGGCCGAAAATTGAGATGAACATCGTGTTGACAGACGATATCCCAGTTTTCCGTAAGGCGCGAACACTAGCGATTCCAGAAAGAGATGCAGTAAATAAACAAGTAAAAGAGTGGATAGATGTGGGAATCGTAGTTCCAAGTCGGTCAGAATATGCCAGCCCGATAGTCCTGGTGAAGAAGAAGGACGGAAAGTATAGACTATGTATCGATTACCGAGAGTTAAACAAGAAGATGATAAAGGACCGATTCTCAATGACGGTCATGGAGGAGGTTTTCGAACCACTTCATGATGCAAAGATATTTATCACTTTAGATTTAAAGGATGGATTTTTCCATGTAGATCAAGCAAAGAGTAGCAGAAAATATACCTCATTCGTAACACCAGACGGGCAATATGAATTTCTTAAGGTACCGTTTGGACTATGCAACTCACCAGCTGCATTTCAAAGGTTTGTCAACCAAATTTTCCGAGAGCTGGTGGTACAAAAATATTTGCTGATATATGTGGACGACATTCTGCTGCAGAGACATGATGATGGACATTTCCACCCAACGTTCTTCCTGAATTTCAAGACCAGTCGGGCTGAGAGAAAATTTACAAGCTACGAACTCGAAGTACTGGCGATAATGAAGTGTTTAGCCAAACTGAGAGTGTATCTACTGGGAATGGAGTTTACAATAATGACAGACTGCAAAGCGTTCGAGGCTACGATGAAGAAGAGAGATTTATGTCCGCGAGTAGTAAGATGGGCGATCATGCTACAGGAATACTCTATGAAGGTTGTACATCGAGCAGGGAAGTCAATGAGACACGTAGATGCGCTAAGCAGATATCCGGTGGCTATGAGAATAGAAGATGATCTCATACACCGGATAAAATCCGCACAAGGTAAAGACGAGTTTTGCCAATTAATACTTGATATAATTACAGGTGTTGGTGCGTATAAGTACTATGAACTAAGAAGCGGATTGCTGTACAAGTTCGAAGGAGGTGGTCACTTATTAGCTGTTCCCAAGTCGCTACAGAAGGAAATCATTCGTAATGTGCATGTCCAGGGGCATCACATAAGTGCAAGAAAAGTGGAAGCCATAGTAAAGCAAGACTACCATATACCGAAGCTCATGGGATGCATAGAGAATGTGTTGGCAAACTGCGTGGCCTGTATACTAGCAGCAAAGAAAAGCGGAAAGGCCCAAGAGTTCTTGCACCCCATTGAGGAGAGTGACGTACCGTTACACACGCTGCATATCGACCACGTAGGACCGCTTCCATCTACAAACAAATTTTATAACTACTTGTTCGTGGTGGTTGATGCGTTTACGAAGTTTACATGGATATATCCAGTGAAGACCACGAAGTGTGAGGAATAAATAAATCGTTTAGACCAGCAGAGTGAAATATTCGGGAACCCAACACGTCTGATTTCCGATAAAGGCGTCGCGTTTACGGCAAACGCGTTCAAGGAGTATTGTGACGAAAGGGGGATTCATCACATATTAACTACGACCGGAGTACCGAGGGGCAACGGGCAGGTTGAGAGAATCAACAAAATAGTTATTGAGGTACTGCCAAAGGTACCAGTAGCAGACCCAACCAAATGGTATCAACACGTAGGGCAGGTCCAGCGAGCTATTAATTCAACTGTGTCGCGAAGCATGAAGAGAAGTCCATTCCAACTGATGTTCGGTGCAACCATGCGTCGAGCGGAAGATTTTGAGATAAGGAAGCTGTTGGAAGATGTTATCTTAGATGATTTTGAAACGAATCGAGACAAAATGAGAAAAACAGCAAAGGAAGAGATAAGCAAGGTTCAAGCTGAAAACCAAAAAACTTATAACAAGAAAAGGAGAGCAGCACATGAGTACAAGATCAGTGATCTTGTCGCTATCCAGAGAACGCAGTTTGGGACTCGGCTAAAGCTACATGCCAGTTTCCTAGGGCCGTACGAGGTAACTAAAGTAAAGAGAAATGAAAGATATGAAGTAAAAAAAGTGGGTCAACATAAGGGGCCTAACGTGATGGGTACATCAGCTGACTATATGAGGCCCTGGGTGGCCCACGGAGAGGGGGGAGGACCAAGATGACTCCGAAGACGAAGGCGACATCGACTGAGGACAGTCGATTTTCCTCAGGATGGCCGGATGTGGGGTCTATCAATAGATAAGTATTTTATAAGACAATATTGTAAGTAATTTAATAATAGAGACTACCTTTCAGACCGTCGTCGCCACAAAACGATAATTCATCACCAAACAATGCACCACGAATCAGCACATTCCTCCACAGATATGGGGCGAAATAGAAGCCGTCATCATCGCTACAACGACGTCACGACAACGACAGCAATCATACACCAAACAATAATGAGTCAACAAACAATGCAAAGACGAAATATGTATGAATGACCTATTTAAATGGGTTTAAATAGCCATTCATGAGAAGCTGAAAAGTAAAATAAGTAATACGAAATGCCAAAACGAATTTTAAAGGTACTATTGCTGGTTGGAGGAATACTAGGAGCGGGCTGGGTGCTGGGCTGGGCAAGGAAGGCGCTTGCTTGGTATCAGATGTTAAGCAGGTTGGCGGTATGGGACTTGATATAGAAACAGTTTCTGGTGTGCACTCGTCGGTGGCGGTTTGAAAAGGAGTTTCTCGAAGTAAATGTAAAGTAAATGTTTTCTTTCTTGTTTTTTTTTAATTTAATAAAAACCTTGTAAATGTTGCATTGCAACGAAAAAGCGTAATTAGTCTTTTATTTCGTACATTTCCTACATACATATTAACCCTAAAAAATATGCTCATCTCTCTTTTGCTTATGTTTGTTGATTAAAATTTTCCTTATCTTTTTACTTGCGATGTATGTAGGTACTAAAGGGCAAGTTCTGAATTTGGAAACAAAATCGAACTAGAGATTTTGATCAAAGTTGACATTACGATGATAGCGAACGAGTCATAGAACGATTTTTTTTTTATTTTCGAATTTCTCATCAACGGCTCCAACGATCTTAACCAAAATTTTTATGCAGAAGCTCCTATGCATTTGAAAAAATAAAATCTAAAATATTTTTCGAAAAAATTGTTTTTGGATTTTAAAAAAAATGATGCAATTTTTTTTTTGAAAATTCAATATCTTGAAAACGGATACAAGAATAAATTTTTAAATTACGTTATAAAATGTATTTTATTGAATACTAACAATTTGCGTATCAATTTTTTTATACAAATTTTAAGAAAAATTAAGTACACAAAAACACGTTTCAGTGTGTCTGGATGTCTGTACCCCCTACAGCCTAAAGCACTAGACCTATGTTCTTCAATCCTGGTAGTTAAGGATCTTCGGTGATTCCCTAGATGGAAAATTGAATTTTTTTTCACTCCAAAACTTACGGTACCCCCCATACACCCGTATTGCAAAATCTTATTTATCTGGAAAACGGCTCTAACGATTTTGATAATAAAAATTAAGTGTGATATTACGGACATGGACTACATTTTTGTAAAAAAAAATTTTGGGGCAAAATGTTATTAACGGAACCTGTCATGAAACGGTTTTTTTATGTCAAAGTTGAAAATCAGACTTTACTGTAGAACAATTTTTTTCTTAGAATATGACCAAGAATCACATCCCAAAGTATGGCACACGAATTACTGGACACCCTGTATATCTGGAACAACTCAGTAACCCAGTTTATTGTCGTTGTTTTCGTTTGTTGTGCGATGTCAGCAATTGTAGCAATTGTAGGTTGACCCCCTGAAGTTATTACACAACATGTCATAGCTGCATTGTCGGCACTCTAGGTTGTTTACTTGAACCTTATGTTTTTGTAATCATTTTATTTTAATTACTGAAATAAACAGTAATACTCATACTTAGTCAATCGGTTGATAAATGTCAGTTATTCAATATAATCATATACCGAAATTAGAATGGTGCAACCGATAAAAATATATCCTTGTTTTGTTATATTGAAATATTTTCATTTTTTACATGTTTATTAAAGGCTTTCTTCTTTTTTAAGATACTTTACTTTCGTTCATTATTCTTAATAAAATCTTCATTTATGACGGTGTTGCAAGCCTTAAGAATTAGTTAAGTAAATCATTTGTTCAATTAGATTTATATTTATATACCTACGTACATTTTCGAAAATGATAGTTATAATTTTCACCAAACAACAAATAACATTAGCGCAAAATTTTAGTTCAATTAGTATGATGTTAAAGATCTTTTAGTATGAAACTTAGTTAAAACGATGATTTTGCTAATTTTATCCGAATATAGCATCATACTTTCTCTACCCTTTTATTAAAGTTAAAATCATCGAAAACCTATTTTATTTTTTTAGTGTCGTGCTAACTTCATATGACTTTTTGACATTTACAAACGTCAAAAAAGGTCTGTTTACTTAGTTGTTTGTTTGAATTGTCATTGTTTTAGATGTGTTTAAAAGCAAATTGTTAAGATCCCTTTTCGCTCGAACAAATTTAAGTTTCATTCAAAATCGCTGTGCTTAAAAGCATCCAGGTAATCGGAAGGAAACCAAAAGAGAAACAAAGATTAAAAATCGCTTTCGTGTAAGAGCAGTATTTCTAGTAATAACGGCACAATGTGTTATGTTTGCAGCTCAGACAGATGATTTTTTGAGTTGCTCTGAAACTTACGAAAATAAGAACGATAGACGATACGAGAGCAATAGCATTATTATTAGTAAATTATTGACGATGTCGTTCATACATAGCTATCGTATAGACGATAGTCGTCAGAAAAATTACGTGATGCGTGATCTACATTTCCATCTTTCGCTGGATCAAAATGTAGTGTAAATACGAGCATTTGGAAAAGAAAACGAACTCGAGATTCTGATCAAAGTTGACATTACGAGGACAGGCAACACAAAAAAAGTTGGTCCTGCAATTCCGTCTGTCTGTATGTTTATGTGACTGTACCTCGACCAACAGCATAAGCCGCTGAAGCGTTTTTCTTGAAACTTGGTATATTTAGGGTATTTCTGTGATTCCATAGAGAAGAAATTGATTTTTTTTTAGCTCCAAACCTAACGTTACCTGCCATACTGCCATTATGCAAAATCTTAATTTTATTATTGAGGATCCGTAAGGCTCCCAATCAACGTTTTTTCTTTCTTCAAATTATATACCCTATTAAGATGAATTCCGTTTTTCACCTCACCAATGGACTAATTTAATTTTTAATAAGAACGAAGTTAATTAACTTAATGAAATATCTCTCAGCATTTAAAACAAATTAAATCAAGGTACACACATGCATTGTACCAACCTTATTCATCTTTGTGTAATAGAGAGTCATATTATGAACAATTTAAACACATACATAAATGGATGGCCTGTCGTCAATCAATGTGGAAAGGTATATGTACATTGTACATACGTAATGCTATTTATAAAGTTTGAGTTATCTGCCTAAAAATCTGGAGGCGTATCCAGCAGTCAACTGTTGTAATGTAGCCTGAAGGAAACCACGATCCACGGAACCAGGTCAACGGAGAATTAGAAGAGGTAACGAATAACATCCAATCATGACACTCATTCGAGCAAATGAGTTGCATACATACGCGTTGTGTAGTCTGAATACAAAAACAAAGCATCCCTAAGTGGCGTTGAGTTAATTTCCAAGAACCTCGTTATATCTATGCTTCAGCCAAGCTCCATCTGCTAACATACCAAAAAAGAGGTATCAAGCAGTCAGGTTTTAGTATCGGACGAACAGCACTCTTTTTAATTAATCTGTTTGAGAATAATTGATGAGGGGAAATGAGATTCAGAAGTTAATTGAATTTTATCGACGTAGAAGTAGCAAGAAGCAACCTCTTGGTTTTAAATGATAAATAGCTTCAAGATCATATTAAGGAAGGAAACTACTGTGTAGTGTACATACGATCTTGTTAGCTGTATACTACCAATTTTAGCTGATAATGAGCATGTTATTCTTTACTTGCGGTATACTAGGTAGGTACTATAGGGCAAGTTTTGCATTTGGAAAAAAAAAACGAACTCGAGATTCTGATCAAAGTTGACATTACGATGACAGACAACACAAAAAAGTTGGTCCTGCAATTCCGTCTGTCCGTTTTGATAAAAAAGGGGTGTTCTATTAAAGGTATTTATTGCATTTGGGTCAAAAAACATTTTAATACAAAAAATTTATAAACGGTACCTATGACGCTGAGGCATAATTGAGGTTCTATGCCGTTAATGTGCCGAATTATCTCATCCTTTAGCTCGCCACCCCGACGAGTTTCACCTTGTCGTGGTGTGGTGGCTTACGTCTTTCCTCCGGCTTGCTGGAGATTAGACAACTAAGAAAACTCAAATAAGACCTTTACAGCCTTATTTATTATTTTTCACTAATACTGGGTTCAACCTCGGAATAGTTAAACCGAGCCAAAGCACTTACTTCGGGTTTACGCCACGTCAAACAAATCCTTATTTAATATATATTTTCATAGCCGTATTAGCTACGCCTTCTTTATGTCAAATATACTGGGAAAAAAAGTCACCAATCTAAAACTCTGGTTATTATACACCAAAAAAACCCAGCTGATTTCCATTATTATTCATTCTATTATCATTTGTATGCATATTGGAAATTGGATACATTTAAAATTGGATTGTATAAAGTTCAAATCCAATAAATGAATGTACCAACCGCATTGCGTTCCCAATATCGTACAACTGTTAGAGCGTTTGGAAAATATAAATAATTTGTTAATGCAAAATATCTATCCTTTTTGTCTTAGTAAGAAACGAAAAAAAAATTGCTTACACTCCTTTTTGTAAATTTCACAAGATGTCATCTCAAAATTACATTTAGATACTAAAACGGCCTTAAACCTCCTATGAACCAGTATTAGCTTATTCCACCGCTATTCCTCGTGCATTTTCATTACAAATAAGTTTTCAGATTAGAGTCCTCTGTAAAGAGAGCTCGAGGTGGATGTGGTTAACCAATCGAGATACGTGATTAGCTATTGTAGCAGATGTTGCAATAGATATATAAAACAATTAGATCAATACCAAAGTAGAACTGCCTATACAGTACAAATTTGGAACAGTCTGCAGATGCCTAACTCGTACTCCGAAGACAAGACCAACGATGAAGCGTTTAGTAGCGGTGCGGAGTTGGTTTGTTTAGGAATCTAGTCTTGCACGAGGCTGAAAGGGGGTGGCGTCCTTTCATCCAGATAAAAAGCAACTGGGACTATGTCCTGGGCCGTGACACAGTGGGTTGGGTAGTGGAAAAAAATGTTTACTTTCTTGTTTCCAAATAAGCCAACTTGAAGCTAACAATCCCGAGAACATTATCCAAACGTTTTTTTATGATTAAGCTTAAACACCAGCTATAACCGCAGTTCTAAATGTCACCTTAACTGGCTAACTCAAAATAAGAGAAAACTATAGAAAGAAGCAATATGCGTCGCGCTCAAGATTAATAAAGAATAACAAATTGAGCGTACATTTTTTTATGATCTCTGATAAGTACAGTTATTCTAACGTTTTTTTTTTTATTTCGTTAACTGCAAATTTTAGGGTCTTAAATCCAGGGTAAAATCAAGGTGATTATTACGTAGAGAGTGCTTTATTTGAATAGACCTATTTTTCGCGTGTCATTACTTGATGTAAAAAAATATTTTTGAAAATAAAGACAAGATTAAGATCTTTTAAAAAAAGTAAGATTCATCTGCATTTACCTGCCTTTCTCCATATTACAACCTATTATTTTCATGCATTTTTAACAGAATGTGTTCAAATAGAGAGATTTTTGAGGTATGTTTGTCTGCTCCATCAATCAAAGTTCCAAATCTTTTGCAGTTTGTGTTAAGAAAATTTAATGTAGAAGGTATTTTGGAGCCTGAAGATGACATTAAATTAAAAGGTCACCTTTCTTCCCTGTGCTCAAACATTTATAAGCGCTGGCAAAAGAGCAAAAGGACGAAAAGTATTTTTTTGAAAAAAAAAGAAACAAACAAAACAAAAAATATTAGCAAACTGTAGCAAAATATTTTATGTCATTATGTTCTGTTGTAATTGTGCTTTAAGAAAATGTTTACTTTTCTTCCTACTTCTTCCTAACCTTGCGTGAAAATTCCTCAAATTGAGTAAAATCCCTTATTTATTACATTTAATAACCACTTTTTGTGCACAGTTACCTTACTTTTAAAAACAGATTTTTGTCCAATACCACCATACAATCGACACACTGTGCGTCAGTGCTTGGTAGGCCAAGTAGTTGGGTAAAGCCGTAAAGGCAGGTATCCACTATAAATCCTATTTCAGTTCATCCTTTAGCCTTAGAATTGTTGCTGGCTTATCGACGTACACCTTTTCTTTCAAATAACCCCAAAGAAAGAAGCCCAATGGTGTCAAATCACATGATCGTTAGCTGTGTGGCAAGTGGCACTGTCCTGTTGAAACCACATATCATCCACATCCATTCGGGCCATAAAAAGTTCGTTATCATCTCACGATAGCGAACACCATTCACAGTAACTGCCTGACTGGCCTCATTTTGGAAAAAATACGCCCGATGATGCCGCCAGCCCATAAACCGCACCAAACAGTCACTCTTTGTGGGTGCATTTGTTTTTCGACAATCAATCTTGAATTATCATTCGTCCAAATTCGGCAATTCTGCTTATTGACGAATCCACTGAGGTGAAAATGTGCCTCATCACTGAAGATGATTTTCTTCGAAAATTGATCATCCACTGTTGCCATTTCTTGGCACCATTCTGACCATTGACGACGCTTGAAATGGTCAAGAGGCTTTAGTTCTTGAGTCAATTGCACCTTGTAAGCGTGTAAATACAAGTCTTTATGCATAATGTTCATCAACGACGCGTGAGAGGTGCAATTGTTGAGCACTACGACGAGTTGAGGTCGACGGCTCTTCAGCCACACTATCGCGAACAGCAGCAATATTTTCTGCAGTACGAGCTGTACGAGCATGAACTGGTGTTTTCACATCTCCTACAGACCCGGTTTGCTCAAATTTTTGCACGATTTTTCCGATTGTACGCACATTTAGACGATTAAATTGACCGAAAAAATCACGAAGTGCACGATATGCATTTTGATTTGCTCGCCCATTTTCATAATAAGCCTGAGTAACTTTAACGCGTTGCTCGATTGTGTATCTTTCCATGGTTCAAATTGAGTTAGTCTGAAAGTGAGAAATGACAAATGAAATGCAAAAAAAACTTGACGTTTGGGTGTGGTTCACATTCAACATCGGCCCTTAAAATTTAACCACCCTTTACTTACAATTAATTATTGCACGTTTTCTTGAAATTAGAAATCTGTTCTATCATCTTGTTCATTAATTTCTATTAAAAATTTAAAACAAAATTCAAATTCAAAATTTCGGAAAAAAGTTTATATTGTATTTACTAAAAATTGTGAAATTATAATACTAATTTTTTTGTATATTTTGTTCTTTTGATCGAAAACTTAAAACTAAATGGTTGTAGGCTTACTAGTTTTCAAGAAAATTGTAATTAACTAAACGTATTTTGTCTTATGTTATAATGAAAAAAGATAAATTCTTATATAAATACACTGCCGTAGAAATCCATGAAATTGTTTAAAATCTTAATATAAACCTTTGTACGAAATTTTTATAAAACTAGCAATTTAGTTATGTAAATAAATTAATAGAAGATGGGGGCACAAAGGATTTAAGCACAAGTTGACATTAACGAGGAGGTACTGTATAGTGTTCTTTTCTGTTGCATATATACATAAACTTGTATAAGTATCTACTCGTATGTTTTATGATAAATTTAATTCAATTAATAAGGTAATGTGCAAGTTTAAATATCTAGCACAAACATTAAAATTTTGTCCCGTTATTTTTTTTTTTCATGTATATATTATGTATGCTTAGTGTACGTTAATATTTACAAAGGTCATTCTTTGAGCAACCTCTGCGTGAATAATTTTTTTTTTTGTAAATTGTTTCATCCGATTTTTTGTTCTTTTGGGGATTTGGTGTCATCCTACGACAAAACCATCCATCCATCACCAACATTAAACTCGGCTAGATTAGCAGGCGGTGCTCTACAAAAAGCTCAAAAAAGGGAACAAACATGCAGGAACATCATCAACCCATCTATCGGAAAATTTTTCCATTCACCACAATGTCGGTTAGAGATTCGGGAAGACCTTCCCTAAGTTATCTCTTTTATTATTAAAATTCCCATAAATACAGCTTTCCAAGTAAATTAATAAGAACCTTTACATAAATTAGAGCATTTTGAAATAAGTAGTTCAGCATTTACTCGCTTGCCATCATGACGATAAAAGTGAGCTGAGTAAATCTACAATAGTAGATTACTAAAATTATAGCATTAAGATACTCGTAACGGAGGTAGTAGCATTACACGTTGATGTCAACATCGCGGGGCTCTGCAATGTATTGGTTTAAAAAATATATTTCCGAGATGCATGCATAAAACGGCAAATCATAGCCCAAGGAAAACAACCCATCTTCGACAACACATGGCGCTATTTTTGTATCGAAAATATTTTCTAACATACTAACATGTTAACTAACATATGTACATTTTTAATACACTAACTAACTAAAATTGACCCACTGACTGCCTACGACCGCGGTGCATTCTGAGTTAAGTAATCCATACATAAAATATATGTAGGTACATACTCGTAAAATAAAAATATTATAAAAACTAAGTAGGTTTGGTAATTTTGGTAAACTTGCCTTACAGTACCTATAAATCGTGATAGGTGTGGGTCACTAGTTAGTTTACCCTAGAATTAAGTATTATAAATACATAGCTGTAATAATTTGTAAATACAATAATAATAAGTCTTGAACCAAAGATCTTTTGACTCATTTCACTGCGCCATTGGGTGATATGCATAAAACGGAAGTATTTACTACAAGTAAAAGATAATAGTAAATACTATAACTTAAAGCAAATGGTTAAATTTAAAGTATTTACTTCATTCCATATGCATAAAGTTTAGTACTTACTAGCTGGCAAATACTTTCAGTATATACTAAATTCATCCAAGTAAATACTAGAATTCATCGGAAATTGATAGCAAATACTTTTTTTTTCTTATCGGGTTAGTAAGCAAATAGTTTTTTGCCAGATTAACCGTTTAATCCCTATATTAAATTACTGTTGCCCTTCTTGTTGTTTTGTAAACATCTGTTACAAGTTCCCTGGATATTGATGAAAGCATATCCTTTTCGGTTAATGTTTTCTTCCGAATGAAATCTAGGTTGTAATATTTCCACGTGAGTACAGTCTAAGGCTCCTATGCATAATATGGGAACCTGTATTTGCTTAGCCAATCATTTTTTGCTCCCAGCTGTTCTTCATAGCTCGATGGAAATTTTATCCAATGAGAGGCTTTGTCTTTTATTAATTTTGCAACAAAATTAACTGTTCTGGATACAGTACTCTGATGAACGCCTATATCTTCACCAACGCCAACTTGAAATCCAGGATCTCTAACGTATCGTAAAAAAATTCGCATCTTTTCTTGATGAGTGATTGCCCCTCCTCTTGTTTCAGTTTGAGCTCCTTAAAAAGTATTATATATATGAACCATTTGTTCAACATAATACTCTATATAAACTTGGCGACTAAGGGTAAGTTTTAAAACTTCGCCAGTAACTAAAAACCACTAACTCCTTTAACTAACGGAAGCCTATTGGTATAGTATCGCATTATACATATATAACAGTTTTCATAAGTGTTTGCTTCAGTGGAGTAGCGTGCCATCTCGGCGCCCGGGGCGGGATACCCATTTTGCCGCCCCCATTCAATACTAAATTAAAATTAAATTTCGAGTTTCGAGACATCATTTCACAGGCAATGAGGTATCTTTTATTGAAGGTAAAATAGGATCAGCGGTTTCATAAACGGATTTTACGGGCCTTACGAATGAGGATCGTGAGACAAGGCTGCAACTTCGGATTCATCGCCATGCATGCGTTTTTTCCTGCGATTTCTTCTCGTTTTGAGTTCGATTCCAAGTTTTTCACAGAGAGTCTTAGAAAAGTCGATTGCGGCTTAGACGAAACGGTCTCTGCTCTCCATTAAGAGAGCTTTTAAAGCGCAGAGTTTCTGAGCACACTTATCCACACTCAGTCCACTTTGCTGCAGGTAAATCTGTACTTCATCTTTTTCAGGTAGCTCTGCAGCTCAAAAGCCAAGAAAAGTGAGGAAGTTGAATGACTGCATGACTGTCAGAAGAAGTCTGGCTCCCGATCCGTCAATTCTTCCAGTACCTCAAGAACTTGCACAAACTTATTCTTAAGCGTCTTTACAGCTTCATATTTTTGGCAAGACGAGGTTCACTTCTTCTGCAGGCTTGTGACTAGATGCTTGAGGTACTTCTGCTGAGTCGACTTCGTCTTGACCCTGCTCTGTGGTGGGACCAGAACGACTTCCAACTTCGACGGCAGGCACGTCTTCTTCTTCTGCCTGTAAAATAAGTCATGCATTCCCATGAAAATTGGCCGGAGGACAATTCTAGGCCACTCACGATTATAGATGGAGGAATCATACTTACATTGGAATCACTTCCGCTGCTGCTGGATGCCGCCGAAGACGTTAACGTAGCTTTCGAACCAGAACTAGAACTGAAATATTTCAGTAATGCACCTGGAGACTTCTTCGCATTTGCTTCTTTCTTAGCCTTTTTCTTGTGGTATTCCGCGCCGCTTGCTTCAACTCTTTTCATTTCCAAAATCTAGTTTAAAGGTTGAGTGAAGTACTAAGTGTTTAGTTTAAGAAGATTCAACAGTATTTAAACTATAAACAACACAATCGAAATAACTTTCTGTGATGCGGGAGGCAGCAAAAACATTGAGCTGGCTGAGACTAGAATAACGTTTCCGTCGAATCCTAGTTATCTTATTATATCTCGCATATGCATATCATATGTTTCGGAACGCTCCCTTTCAGTTTCGCGAGAGTTTCGGAACGTTTTGTTTTTAGTTTCGCGCGACAATACGGAATGCACTCTTATGGCCCTACTCACTGTTTACGAATTCATGGAAATCAGCCGAGAGCGTCAACGACGAACCACAGATAGGGTGGCAAATTTCAAATTTACATTATTGTTGTTTGTTGACTTGTCAAACGATTTGTCATGAAACGTATGATTTCTACTCTACCCGCATCACCGGCGACATTTTGCCGCCCCCCTAGGCCTGCTGCCCGGGGCGGACCGCCCCCACCGCCCCCCCTACGCTACGCCACTGGTTTGCTTCTTGTAAAATTATAAATTATATTTTTAAGTTAACAGGCGTATAAGAAAATAGAAAGTTTTACACCATTTCCGCGAACTAACAAAAGGCTCCAAATAGTAAGGGTGTGTCAAGTTTTAAAACTACAAATTACGATTTTGCAATGACTTACCAATGAAGTATTCACTCAACCAATCTACGTTTTCCCTCTCAAAACGATAGAGTTGCTTAAAATTTGATTCTGAACCCGATCTTCGACTTTTATAGTCTTTTTGTGAACTAACGCGTACAAATTCCGCCATTTCAGTACAGTCAACAGTAACTTAATTTTAATTTATATCAGCGACGTGGATCCTTTGAGAATAGAGTTAAGACTGTAAGTTTTTATGGTTTCGAAGCTACATAGTTATGTGTTTAAATCAAAAAAAGTATGTACTTTTAAATTTTCATGTTGCTATCCTTCGACTTTGAAAAAAAGAAGTAATTCCTACAGAAAAAAAGTACTTGCTACTTTTTATGCATACGGAATAAAGTATTTACTGAAAAAGTTCATCCGAAAAAAGTAAGTACTGTGGCCTCAAGTAAATACTTTATTTTCAGCATTTACTGCATTTTTATGCATATCAAAAAAAGTAATTACTTAGAAATTCTCAAGTAAAAGCATTTACTATCTTTTATGCATATCACCCATTATTTGCACTAGACATTGGCGATCTACATTTCTTATAGTATTTAATATACCGTGCTACGCTAAAATAGCTTAGGGAACATGCTTACGCCCATTGCTAAAATAAAACTTCTACACTATAATTACTTTCTTTTTACAAATCAGAGTTGTTTAAATGCTTTATTTGCGCCTTAGGAACGAAAAAAAGATGGATCAGTACAGCATTGAATATCTATGGGATCGACCTTCTGGCTACGGAAAAGCCATCGTTTCCAAGAAGCGAATAATGAACAGAACAATACCAACAACCTATACAGGCAGTTTACATATACTACGTTTATAATATGTCGTATCCAAAGATCGAGTTGGATTTTGGTTGGATTTTTTCGTCATTTGAGTTAAGAGCTCGATTTGGACTTGAGTTGAAATGGTGCTGAGCGATTCTGAAAAAATAGCTGCGTTTTATTATCTAAGGATCTATGTGGATCCGGATCTGGATTAATTTTTAACATGTAGGTATATTACAAAAACAATTTGGGATCCTGTTCTCTATCTGGATCTATTTTAAAGATCCAAAATTAATTCTTTTTCTGGCGAGTAGATAACTTTTTATGGTAGGCTAGTGTAAACTGCAGTGTAACGAAAAAAGACAAGACACACTTGAAAATCAACAATCATACACTGCCGGTCATAAGGTTAGAAGCAGGCATTTTTGAGAAGTAAAATCGACATTTCTCCCGTTACATGATGGATTAGAAAAAAACAACTATGGTAAATGAGAGACTATTTTGTTAACAACAAAATATAAAATTTGGGTATAAGAGAGATTTAGCTAACGGAACTTTTATGACAAATTGTAAAGTGAGTCAAGAATATGCGAAAATTAATCGGGTCATTAGATTAGAAGCATTGAACAAATCAACGTTGTTTTGTGAAGTGAATAAATTTTTGTTCGGTTTAAACGGTACATTTTATAAATTAATTGTTCTTGATTGAGTGTTAATAAAAATGGGCAAGAAAAAATGTTTGACAGTGGAGGAAAGGGCAAGAATAGATGTTTATTGCTCTGAAGGTCTTTCATGCCGTGCTATAGCCCGAAAAATAAATCGAAGTGATCATTGTGTCAGCAATTATTTAAAAAATCCATCGTCTTACTCAAAAAATTATAAAGGAAACACTTCCTCTGCCTTAACACTTCGCGAAACGCGAAGTATCCTTAGAATAGCGTCAAATTCAGCTTTATCGGCAGCTAAAATAAGGGAGAAAGCTAATGTTAAGGCCAGCTTGTCCACTGTTAAACGCACGATTCGCCATGCTAAGCACTTAAAGCGCCTGAAGCTTAAAAAAAAACCACCACTTAATGACGCAAGGAAGAAGCAACGCTTGTGTTTCGCGAAAGAACACATGAGCTGAGATGTGCAAAATGGAATGCCCACAAATGATTGGCGGAAGGTTATTTTTTCCGACGAAAAAAAATTTAACCTAGATGGGCCAGATGGTTATAATTATTATTTCCATGACCTGAGGAAAGAGGAGCGGTTTTTAAACCGTCACCATAGCAGAGAAGGAGGCGTTATGGTCTGGGGCTCAATTTCATTTTATGGCGCTATAGAATTGGTAGTTCAAGATACCAAAATGACTGGGAAAACCTACAAAGCCTTGCTTGAATCAGTATTCCCCAAAATTAGCGAGGTGTTTGGACCAATTCCATGGATTTTTCAGCAGGACAACGCTCCCATACACACAGCCCGAGAGGTAAAATCCTTCATTGCGAACCAAAACGTCCACTTGCTGCCTTGGCCACCATATTCCCCGGACCTAAACATAATTGAAAATGTGTGGGGCTGGCTTACACGTAAGGTATATGAGGGAGGGAAGCAATACGATGACAAGGAAGCGCTAATTCATGGTATCAAATTGGCCTGGAGTGAGATTTCACTGGACTACTTGGAATCTCTTTATAAATCCTTAAAAGATAGAATTTTTGAAGTTATTTTGAAGGCTGGTGGCAGCACACATTATTAAAAATCTAATAAAAGCTAAAATAAATAACAAAATATAAATAACTGCATTTTATTTTCATTTATTTGATGTGCTTCTAATCTAATGACCCGATTTATTTTCGCATATTCTTGACTCACTTTACAATTTGTCATAAAAGCTCCGTTAGCTTAATCTTTCCTATACCCAAATTTTATATTTTGTTCTTAACAAAATAGTCTTTCGTTTACCATAGTTGTTTTTTTCTAATCCATCATGTAACGGGAGAAATGTCGATTTTACTTCTCAAAAATGCCTGCTTCTAACCTTATGACCGGCAGTGTAAGCAAGAGGGAGATGAGCATACAACACAAATGTCACTATGATCCGTATCGTTTTATTTTCATATTAACAAATGACTTAAAATATAAGCTAAATTTCGTAAGAATTGTTTTCGTTCTTTTTTATTAAATATAAACTTTCAAATATATTTATTAAAAAACTATCTGTTCATGTTCAAATCTTAAAAATGTTTTTGCGATATTCAACCGACGCATTTTTTTGTTTTGTTATATTTATCAAGTGTGAAAATTTGTCAGTTGAATTTGTTAAAAAATTAAAAAACAAAAAGATGGAAGCCAAGCAAAACAAGGAAAGGAAGTATGTTTTTTTTATATTTTTTTTTCATTAGCAGGCGAGTTTCCGCTCGAAGAAAATCCACGAATTCACCAAATTTACCTTCCAATTCACCACCAACAATTTGGAAATGCTGTTAAATATATTAGTATCAAGTACATGCGTCCACCATTCATAATTTTCCGAGTTCATAAAGATACAATTAGGAGTACTGTCTGCTTCAAATCGTTAAGTTATATTCACTAAGAATATAACTTCCCAGAACTACCCTAGATAGTATACCGTGCATTCGCATCGAATCAAGAGGCTTGTCAGTAACTCTGCTGGCGGTGAGTTTTTAATAAGCCTGCATTTTTATCATCGAACCTCAAGATTGTCACGTCGTATAAATTGTCTTGGAAGCCTCGCACTTGAAGCCAATTTACCCTAGATTCTTCAATATGGAAACAAATACGAATTTCCTTAGCTGGGATGAGCTGAGCTTAAACTAAAAGAGTCGCTAGAAAACCGGTATATTAGAAGTTGATTATCCTTTATCACTTTAGCCTATTTTCTGCTAAAAGCAGGCAGAGGACCACATTTACCGTTTGAACGGAAAAAGAGTATTTCATATATCTACATATAAGCCAGGTGTCTTACTTTCATAAAACCCTAACCTTTAAACCATTAAAACCGATGTTGTAAGTTCGTATGATAACCATAATGATTTATTTTGAAGGTTTGCATTAAATAAGGTTCCTGATCGTTAGTGTTCGATGGTAGTTGACAAACAGCCAAACAGGCATTTTAGAATCCTTTTTGCATTTATCGAGTGATTTTAGAATTTAATTATTGTTTCCTTTGTATAGCAAAGTGTTCATAGATAGTTAAAGGTATATGTACCTACCAAAATAATTGTTAGTACATTTACTTGCATATAAGGGCATGCGCTCAAGCAAGAATTATTTATTCATAACTTTAAGCACAGTAAGACTGTTTCTTCTTCCAAATAAACACTTATTTCAAATTCCAATTTTTCACCAAAAATCCAAAATTATAATAACTATTACCGTTTCAAACTGTTTACCCTACCCCTTTTAAAGAGAAAAATCAAAACCACACAAAAATCGAAAAGGCGCTACCTGCGTTTACGAATAAGCGCACGCAGCACGCATGATTTTGTTTGCGCACATCTGTAGGACAAAACCTTTCCAACAATATAAATGTATAATTTATGGCTTCCTCGTCCCTCCTTATTAGAAACCTAAAACAAAGGGACCGAAAGGTTTTTGTTTAAGCGTAGTTAATAGATACATACAGTCATGGAAAAAATAATAGAAACAAGCTTTTTCTGTGTCGTTTTTTTAAAAACAAAAAGTTTATTGGAAGGAAATTGAAAATTAAAAATACATACAATAAGAAGAAGAGAAACAAAAAATATAAAAACAACAAAAATACATACAATAAGTCTCTATAAAGTTTAAAATATACACAATATTAAATTTATTAATAAAAACAAAAATTAGTAATGAGAAAAATTAAAATTAATATTAACAGCCATTTTACCCTGGAAAAAATAATAGAAACAATATTATAATTGTGTTTTTCTTTTTGGTAAAGTGAAACTTAACAGTTAAATTGGTTCATATTCGTTTAGTACTTGGTGGTTGCACCTTTATTTTTAATGACGGCTTCACATCTCCGCCTCATGGAATGAACCAACTTGGCTTATGTCTCAGAAGGTATGGAATACCATACATTTTGTATTATAGACCACAGTTCTTCCTTATTCTTGGCTCTGAAGTCTCCAATTTTCCTCTTAAGTATGCCCCACAAGTGTTCTATGGGATTTAGATCCGGGGACTGCGATGGCCACTCCATAACATTTATTTTATTTTTGTTAAAGTATTCCTTAGCCAATTTTGAGGAGTGCTTGGAGTCGTTATCCTGCATGAATTCCCAATTAATTGGCATGTTCTCTTCGGCAAATGGCAGCATAACTTCATTTATGATTCGGACGTAGTTAATAGCACACATTCTGTCTTTTATCCAAAAAATTGAACCAACCCCAGATGTTGAGAAGCACCCCCAAATCATGATATTTCCTCCACCATGTTTAACAGTCTTTTTTGTGTACCTTGGATCGAATTCTGCGTTCTTAGGTCGTCTGACATACATTTTGCCATCGGAACCAGATAAATTTATCTTTGTTTCATCCAACCATAAAACGTTGTTCCAATTTTCTCGTTGGGCGTGTTTATTTGCAAAAGTCATTCTCTGCAGAATATTTTTCTTGCTCAAGAATGGTACTTTTCTGGGACTTCTTCCAGGAAGCCTTGCTTCCGTTAGTCGGTTTCTTATTGTACGACTTGAAACAGGCGCATTTAGTTCGTTTGAAGAAGAAAAAGCCTTTTTTTAACCAGTCGTACCAATATCTTATCAAACCGCGTTGAGGTCTTTCGTTTTCTGCCTCTTGTTTCTGGCTTTGGACTTGAATGGAGAACTGTAAATATCTTCTTTTTTGAACAATTTATTGCTTGTGCTATTTCTTCCATAGTTTTCCCATTTTTTTCTGAAGTTTTTTATTAAGTTGCGCTCAGTAATAGTACAATGAACTTCACGACCCATTTTTATAAAATTTGAAAATAACTGTTATATTTTTTTTTATTAAAACGACTGAAACACGGGCAAAACTAATAAACAACAATAAAACGTCTATTTTAATAAAAATAAAAAAACGAAATTTAAGTCCAATTGAAAGTCAAAGTTCCTTGTTTCTATTATTTTTTCCAGGCGAAATTATCACTTAGCTCATTTTTTTTACCGTTAAGTCCAAATAAAGAGCTAATGACAACAAACCGCTGCACCATTTCAAAGTCATGCTAGGTGCAATTAATATATAAAAATTAGAACCGAGGAAGACGTAATTGTATGTAGTTATTAATGGTTGATCATTATGTAAAGCTTTGTTTCTATTATTTTTTCCATCACTGTATATGGTACGTACATATTATGTATGTAGGTATGTAGGATATTATTTTAATTACAAACGAAAGGATTTGGTTTCCGGTTTTTTTTTTTTAAAGCTATAACATTTTTTGTATGATTATTTATTTACTTTAACTTAGTGTATTGAAAAATTGCACTTCTCGTGAAATTTATTCAATCATTCAAAAAATCAATCGAAAACTGCAAAATTGTTACGTAAGTATTGAAAACAATTATAACACATCTTTACTTTAATTTTGTATGAAAGTGTACTACAGTTCGAATATATTTATAACAAAAAAAATTTAAATATGTAAAAAGTAAGTACCTACCTCAGCAAAATTGCCTTCTTCTACTACCTCCTCTACCTACTTCACGTATGTTTAGGTATTTATTAATTTCTTATTCATTTAATAATTCTCACAGGCCACTTTTGGACTCACCTGGGAGCCACGTTAGCAATTTATCCTAATCGAATTTGCTTCATGGGCATCGCAATGATTTGTATTTTAATTTGAGTTTGAGGTGTTTCTCTTTTGTGATGTTTTTTGTTATACTTATGAATACAACCCGGTTGACCGCTCAGTTGGAGGATACGCCTCCAGATTTTGGGCACATAATTCAAATTGCATTAATAACATGCTGCAGTGATTGACGGTGCACCATATATTTACATATTTAATTTGTTCTTAATATGATTTTATTTTATGCTGAGTTATGTGTTAGCAGCGCGGATGACGGAATGAGATGTATGTAGTTTCTATGTGAACCTGATGTTGGGTTGTTTTCTTTAAAATAAATAAAATAGTAATGTTATATGCTCAAAATAAACTTTTAGTTCAGGAAAAAAACTAGCCTCTCATTCGGGTGGTCTCAATTATGTTGATCGATTAAGTATTCAGGCACCCTGTTTATAAGCAATTGTTTTGTTTTGTTTTATTCAGTTCATCTTACATAGTAGGTATTATGTAGATAGAATGTAATTACAGAAAATTGTATGACTGCTAAGCTAATTACTCGTATGTTCATGGAAATATGCTCATTTGTATTCGAAAAAGAATGTGAAGTCGTCTGCATACCGACTTTTTTAAGGCATTCGTCGAAAATTAAAAACTAAAACTAAAAGCTTCCGGCCAGTGGCGTAACTATACCATCTGAGGCCCGTGGCAAATTTTTTGGATAGGGCCCTCCGGCGTCATAGTAAAAATTGTCATGTTAGAATTTTATTTTAATAAACCAATGATGTACATAAGTAGTTACCCAAAACTATTGATAATATTATGTTCATTTTAGTTAAATATCTATACTCTGTCCAACAAAAATTGTCAGTACAGGCCTTATGGGAGAGCTTTTTCTAAAGCAGTGGCGCCTGATGCACCCTCACTACAATGCGTTAGGAAAAATGACACTAAAAAAAGAGCAAGCCACTGAGTTTTCTTAAGGAATTGTTGTTGTAATTCTTTGCAAAGAGTTGTACACCCCAACACGACCGTCGTATCCCACTGCTGATGAGATACTGTCAAGCGTGTTAAGTGTCACTCAATACGATCGTGCGCTCTTTATCTACATCAAAACAGAGTTACCAGTATCATTCTCAATTGCAAGCAAGGAGCTTTTTCAGTGGTTTTTATTAAGGAGCTTTTGGGATTTGAAGCTTTTGAGAGCACATTTTAAGAAGATGAGTATGTTGAGTGTTGTCACATTGCTTTTGAAATTAAAAAAAAAACGCGCATAATATTGTTTTCAGTCGTTTTGAATCGGCAGACGGTAGCCCTACGCGTTTTTTACTATCATTTGCGGCGATTTATAATGTAAGCTACGGAATCCCTGTGAGAGCTTTACAAGGCGACACACTTATGCATGGCAATGCAACCAGAATGAGAGACAAACGTCCTATCTTCCATGTACTGACAATTTTTGTTGGACAGAGTATAATAAGTTTTATTTTCAAGAGCATAGGTTTATACAAATATTTATAATGAAATAACAATTTACTTTCAATAAAATTTTTGTATTAATAAAATTCTTTTCTCCGAGCTTTCTGTTCCGCAAAAGTATCTATAACATCATCAAAGTATAAAGATTGGGCCATAGAATTTTCAAAAGACAGAATAGCCAAGCTACGTAGCCTGTCTTGTGCCATAGAGTTTCTTAAATAGGTTTTTGTTAATTTTAGTTTCGAAAATGATCGTTCAGCACTAGCTGTAGTCACAGGAATTGTAACAAATAACATTAATATATTACATATTTCAGGAAAGCTGCACGCCATAAAATGATTCTTTATTATTAATAAACCAGCAAGTTCTCTAATACACCAAAACTTTTTTATTTCATCTCTGAAAGTGGACCGAAAACTGAGAATTTCTCTGGCAAATGATTCAGATATATCCTTTTTATATGTACATTAACAAATTCTAGAGCTTTTTTTTAATAAATCAGTGTCATTTAAAATTTGCAAAGTAAAGTGAAAAATTCATACGTAAATCGATAGTTAATGGTACGGATTGATTTAGTCAGCTGAAAATATGTTAAATAAAATTTATTATTATAAAAAAAAACAAAAATGTTTTACTTTACCGCAGGTTTTGATGAATTTTAATGCCTTTAATAGGAAATTTCGTGATTTAAGAGAAAATTTTGTTTACTCCCCATCACCTATACCCTTCCGGCCAAATGAAGTTTGTCAGCAAAATTTTCGGTTAAATCGCGAATTTTCCTATCGAATGAACTAAAATTCATCAAAATCCGCGATAACAATAAGACACATTTTTGCTTTTTCGTAATAATAAATTTTGAATAATGTTTATCCTCAAGTGGGCTTTAGGTCAATATTTTGTTTTGTTTTTTATGTTGTGACGTTTCGGATGTGGTTACACCCTTCTTCAGACCTATTTATTAATTGAAAAATAATTTAAAACATATATACATATATATTAAATACATCAAAATTCTAAAAGAGTATACTTACAACTTTAAAAATACAAATATTTTTTTATTTGTTTGTTCTTTTTGGTTTCCGTATTTTTTTTAAAAAAGTTTAAAAGACGTTTTAAATCTTTTACTTTTTGTTTTATATGTATATTTTATCTCTTTTGTTTTTATTTTTTAATTTGTTTGAAAATTTATTTGATGTTTTTAATTATCTGAATTTTCAAATTCAAATAATTTATTTTGAAAATAAATTCAAATATTTTTATGTATATATGTATAATATATTTAATCGTTGAGTTTTGTTTACGTAGATATGGTTTGATAATTAATAAACTGACCATAAATATTACTAAGTCTATCACAATCTGAACGTCTATTAATACTATTTTCGGTGTTTCTAATATGTAACATTTCTAGTAACATTCTTTTATTGTAATTCTGTTCTGATTGTAAAATTGTTATATTTTTGAAGTCAGGACGATGATTTTCTTCTATGCAATGGAGAGCGTTCAGATTGTGATAGACTTAGTAATATTTATGGTCAGTTTATTAATTATCAAACCATATCTACGTAAACAAAACTCAACGATTAAATATATTATACATATATACATAAAAATATTTGAATTTATTTTCAAAATAAATTATTTGAATTTGAAAATTCAGATAATTAAAAACATCAAATAAATTTTCAAACAAATTAAAAAATAAAAACAAAAGAGATAAAATATACATATAAAACAAAAAGTAAAAGATTTAAAACGTCTTTTAAACTTTTTTAAAAAAAATACGGAAACCAAAAAGAACAAACAAATAAAAAAATATTTGTATTTTTAAAGTTGTAAGTATACTCTTTTAGAATTTTGATGTATTTAATATATATGTATATATGTTTTAAATTATTTTTCAATTAATAAATAGGTCTGAAGAAGGGTGTAACCACATCCGAAACGTCACAACATAAAAAACAAAACAAAATATTGACCTAAAGCCCACTTGAGGATAAACATTATTTAATTAAATAAAAGGTCACGAAGAAAGAAAATATAATAAATTTTGTTTAATATATTTTCGGCTTACTACATAAGTCAACGCGTACTAAGTTGATTTTATTCATATAATTGTTAACTATCTATTTACATATAAATTTTTCAAATCCGCGATGACAGGACTTCCAGTGTCACTGGCTTCTAGTCCATTTGGTTAACAAAATGAGGGAATTCTCCGGCCGTCACTAGCTCGCCTGCGTCACCAACGTACCGCGACAAAAAATGAAGCAACCAATTTATGCGTTCTAAAAATCAACATCTTTTTGTTTTGAATGTGTTGAAATTTTAATGATTAGTTTGAATTTATATATGCACTTTAGTTGTGCCTCACTCTGATTGATTTTAAGTACCTACTTAAAAAATTATAATTTTTAAGTACTTAGGTACACAATTTTGTTAAAAATGATAGGATATATCTGAGCTCGTGGCCTCTTGGGTTGGGGCCCTCTTGGGTCGGGGCCCTCTTGGGTCGGGGCCCTCTTGGGTCGGCGGCCCGTGGCATTTTGCCAGCCCTGCAACCCTATAGTTACGCCACTGCTTCCGGCTTTCCACCTTTTTACTTGCGACTTAAAGGTACTACATACTAATAAGGCATGTTATGCATTCGGAAAAAATATCGAACTCGAGATTTTGATCAAAGTTGTCATTACGATGATAGCGAAGACTAAAATAGTGGGTCTCATTTAGTTAAAGCTAGGTAATGGTTGAAAAAAAATTTACGAAAAATGGATATTGGGGGTACTACCCATGAAACCATTTTTTTTATTTTGATTTTCTCAAGAACGCAAGCACAGATTTTAATCATTTTTTTTTTTTCAAAACTCAATATTTCGATAACACCATGCTAGATTTTTTTCTTAAACTTGATAAATAAAAGTTTCTAAATATAATCTACAAGCTGTGAGAAAATTTATTTTATTTAAAAATAAAGGTACCCTCCATACAAATGTTAAAAAATGGTTTTCAAAAATCGTATTTTTCTCGGCGCCTAGAATTTCGATAAAATTGTTTTCCTTTCAGTTAATTCTTTAATTTAATAAGAAAAAATTGAAATTAAGATATTACAGCTTATACCTACCATACATCAATTTTTTCTAATTTTGAATTTCTCATTATCGACATAACGGATTTTAAAGAAATTTTTTATAGAGATACTTCTAAAAAGTTTAAAAAACATTCCATTTCAAAACTTAACAAAAATATTTTTTGAATTTTTGAAAAAAAGTTATTTTTTTGGAAAATTCGGTATCTCAAAAATGGCTCAATTTTTTTTTGAGAAATTTAATTTTCATTCGTACAATAATAAAAACCCAAATTTGGTATTCCAAATTTTTTTTTTTTTAATTTTGTATATAAAAGCTTTTTTTTTAAAGACACCACTACAACAACTTATAATTTTTGTTCTTGCATAAGTTCATATTTGCATAGCATTTTGTTTTTAGCCCTTACTTCTAAAAGAATTTCAAAAATGAATTTTATGCTTATGAACAGTTTTCTCTGATAACATTGGCGCAAAATTTTAAACAGTTCTCGTTTAAGCAATAAAACCGGCTCTACTTAACGCAGTCGTTTAGGTTGGAGACTTTGTCTAACTTCTTCATAATTTTAAGCACGTTAGACAACTTTTCCAACTAATGTGTGCTTTACAACAGAACCTAAGCGAATTTACGTTAAACAACCCTTAATTTGACAGATATGTACATAACTCAAACACAACTATCGGGTTTTTCAATAAGAGCGCTACAAAAGTTTTTTTTTTAAATAAAACAAAAACGGTTTTGGATATCAATAAAATTCTGTATTCCTGTGAAAGTACGTTCGATGCCATCATGTATGGAACTCGATCTCTTTTGCATGGCCACCACGGGCACGCTTGCAGAAGTCCAGGCGCTGAACCCAATTTTAGACGGTTTTCAAGCATAAATCGGCCGATACTGCTGCAATTTCACGTTCGATATTAGTACGAAATTCATCAATCGTCATTGGCTTGTTGGCATAGACCATAGACTTGACGTAGTCCCACAGGAAATAGTCTAACGGCGTCAAATCGCACGACCGAGGCGGCCAAGCGACTGGACCATTTCGTGGATAACACGTTCTCCAAACTTGGTTTCCAATAAATTGATTGTGACATTCGCTGTGTGGCTTGTGGCGCCGCACAGTGGAACGTCTAGTACAAAATTCCGGACATTGGGTGATTTTTTGTTTTCATTATTCGAAATATTTTTTGTTTGATATGCATAGAAAATTGTCGCTTCTTTTACATATAAAACAGTTTTTTATGTACAGTAGACTCTCGTTAACTTGAACATACGATAACTTGAACATTCCAATAACTTGAACAAATATTTTTTCCCTTTACGCATTCTATACCTTGAACGGACTATTTTTAAGACTCAATACCTTGAACTTTTCCCCTAAGTACTCTATAAGTTGAACAAGTATAAAATGTATGCGAACTCTGTAACTTGAACAAAGTTTAATATTGAATTTCTTAAATTTTTGAATTTATGCAAGGTACCTGGGGTGTTGGTACACAATGCAAACCGTTTTTGTAAAAGGGAATCCCAGGAAATTTCTTTAGTATTTCCGTACAAGGTTTTATTCTTCATATTCGGTGAATTTCTGAATTCCATTTGAACACGTGCGTATGAAGGAATCGAAAAACGTTTCAATTAAAATTATTTATTAATTATATCATTAGTTATGTTTTAAAATCATTAAAATAAATTATTATTATATAAAAAAAGAACAATTTTTTAACTTGATCCAGTAACATGCACAATCCTACAGCTTGAACACTCTTGGTTTCGTCCCTGTTCAAGTTAACGAGCGTCCACTGTATATGTATTTTTAAAACCAAAAAAAATGGAATTTTAAAGCTTTTTTGTAATTTGTTTTTCTCAGACCCTTTTTATGTTTTCTTTTTTAAATAAATTTTGTAAATCTTATTAAAAAAATGTAATGATGTGAATGAATGTCATTTTTGTTTAGTTTCTTTTTTAACAAAGCGATCGTCTAGTACACAAATAATTTTGAAGCCTTCTACTAAGTTAAAATGGTTGTGTTTACTTACGAACTTTTTTAAAGGCTAACGGGCGTGATTGAACTGACTATAAATATTGTTATCCAAACAGCGAAAGTAAAATCTCGGGAAAAAAATTAGACTTGTTTTAATTTTTTTCGCAAGTTTTGTTCGTAGCTGGAAAATGGATTTGTAGAATGCAGTAACAATAAAATGCGAAAAAACAGTTTAAAACGTGGATTGAAACAGAATTTAACAAATTAACCTTTTGAAAACCACACCCATCAACCGCTAAAAACACTAATGAACAGTTTGATAACTTCAGTGACTGACAAAAACAGGCGTAAAACCGTAGCTTTACGTCAAAGTACATGCAGCACTACGCTTCTTTTAGCCGAAAAAATTAAGCTAAAAGGTGAAGTTAAGCTTAATGCTTTAAAAGTAATAGATTTTTTAATAAAATACCATGAAAAGGCAAAAGAAATTTTGTATAAACATATATTAACTAGAACAATATTCAATATAAATAACATTCAAATTAAAATGTGAACAATGTCTCGAAATACATATTTAAAAAAAAAAGTGCAAAACTGCACATCAAGCTTGTAATATGAATTAAGAGCAGTACATATTAATTGTTCTTCCTCCATAAAATTAATTTTATTTGCCTAAAGCTAAAATTTCAAAAGTTTCAGGGGTTATGTTAATTTTTTTTTGGAAAATTGCTCATTTTTTCAGAGTTTTTGAAATATAGTATGAAACTATAATTTTTCACTGTGCGTCGCACAGTGGTTTGGTTTGTATGGGAGAGCAGAAAAAAATCTGTAAGATCTGAGCTACTTAACGGATTTAAATAAAATTTGGCACACATGTTAGTATCTATCTTTTACATATGTGGTCCAAATTTGGTTAAGAAATAATTATTAAAAAAAAGTTTTTGACATTTTTCTAAAATTTGCGCGTTTGGATTGGAGCGGAAAACAGTCTGTAAAATCCGAACTACTTAACGGATTTAAATAAAATTTGGCACGCATGTTAAGATCTATCTTATACATATGTGGCCCAAATTTAGTTACGAAATAATTATTAGAAAAAAAGTTATTGACATTTTTCTAAAACTTGTGCGTTTGGATTGGAGCGGAAAAAAGTCTGTAAAATCTGAACTACTTAACGGATTTAAATAAAATTTGGCACACATGTTAAGATCTATCTTATACATACATGAGAAATAATTATTAGAAAAAAAGTTATTGACATTTTTCTAAAACTTATGGGTTTTTGATGTTGTACTGAAATATATTTTTTTTTTAGTAAAATATGAACTTTTTATTTTGAATAAAGTAGAACAAACTATGTTTGTATATTATAAACATAAAAACAAATTCTTCAAAAATATATATTAAAAACATAAATAAAAAATTCACAATAAATTAATTAATAATATAAAAAAGTAGAAGCAGCTATTTTACTGTGCTAAAATGAGGTTTCTAGCAGCTGCACTCATTGGTAGTATTTTCTTTTTTGCCTGTGGCCTAAATCCTGTTATTAGTGGATCTGAGGATATGAGCATACGATGCATCACATCTTCATTCGTCGCAATCCGACTGCATTTTCTAGAATTAAAACTGCGATACATTTTACAGTCCTTATTTCAGCATTCTCGGGCTTCCTCGGAGAGTGGGCTTTCCTCGGGAAATGCGCAATTTTTTATGATTTCTTCCATGGATCAAAACCTTATGTACGGTCCCTGCATATGGTATTTATAATTCTCTACAAAAAGTTGTGCATTCGATGTAATTACTTCAAGAATAACATTAGTCATAAGTTTGGAACACAAAACCGAATAAGGAATTGCGATTGAATCCATTTTAATAGAGGGAAATTATCGCTCGAACAATTCAAAAACAGCCGCTGATTAAACTCACTTTTTGTTTTTATTTAAATTTTACTTCACTTTTGCTTATTGGCTGATAAAAGAGTTATAATTTTTCTTACACACCTTGCACAAATGGAAAATCAGTCAATAATGACTTATTTTGTTTTTAATCCTTTATATATGTACATAGTTTTAAGTAAGAACTAAAACATTCTATGGGGCATTACCTACTAATCCTTAAATTTCATAAAAAATTGTGCAATACACAACAAAAACAAAGCAATACGACTGAAAAAACAGTAAAAATTGTTAGTTTTCGATTTATACCGGAAACAGAACAGGTAGAGAAAAAATCATGTACAGAAAAAAAACCTTTTTTTTATTTTTATCTGCCTCTACTTTTTGTGTGAAATCAAGAAAACTGTGAGATTATCCTTAATTCGTTTGTTTATTTTTTATTAAGCTTTATCATATAATTCTAGCTATCATAAAATAATAAAATTTTTAACATAATTTTTTTTTTTGAGTTGAAATTTGAAAAATTTTCTAGGCAGAAATAAATTGTTTTGCAAAAACATCGAATTTCGCAGACCTTGGTCAAGGTATGAATTTTATTTTATTTTTAAAATAAAGGTACACATTTTTTCTAAAAATAATGGGCTTAAACAGCTCGTTCTGATAATTAGAACCGAAGAAATTATAACTATTTGATATACACCACCCTCAAAACCGAGTTTTTTGAAAACCGATTCAATAAGACAAATTTGAACATAACTTCCAGATCCGCAGCTGATTTTTTCTTTGTTGTTACTTGAAGGTATTGAGCATACATTGGCGTACTTTCCTACGTGTAGGCAAGTGTAGCTAAACTTGAAACTCAAAAAGTTTTCATCAAAACCATATTTTGTTGGTACCCATATCTGACGCTTCTTATAGAAGTCCTGTTTTATAATTCATCTTTTTTATTTTATTTTTTTTAGATAACCAAGAATATATAAACAAAACGGTATATAAATTTTAAGAATTTAATTTAAGAAACTTTGGTAAAAGACATCTAAAATTTTGTTGAAAATACGGTTCGCGACTTGAATAAATTTTTCTTTGACTTTGAGGGCTTGTAAATATGTGTTTAAAATATATATATAAAAAAATACTCTGAAATCATATGCTCTGGATATATAAAAGTACTTAGACATAAAACTTAAAAGGCTACTCATTACTTTCTGAAATGGATTTTTTTCCGCTCTCAAACCACTGTGCGCCGTCCTGTTGGAACCACATGTCCTCCAAGTCTATATCATCCAATTGGGGCCAAAAAAAACGATGATAGAAGTTACTTCTAGCTTTAAAAAAAGCATGCAATATTTAATTGTGAGTTTTACCGTTATTTTCAAATATTTTTATTTCAATTTTATTTTGTATACCTACAAAAAAATATCAAAGAACTAAAAACCGTGCTTTCTTAAGCTTGAGTATCGCTACAAACCAATCGGGCCACCAATATCTCGTCACCTGAGTTCTATCTTGTTCAAAGTCCATTTTGGAAAATGTTGGGAAAACGATTTTTTAACTTCAGAAGCAAAATTTTTACTTAAATTTGAAAGGAAATACTGTGGAGTTTTTTTCTCCATTAAACTCAATAATTTTTGTTTGCAAAATGATTTATAAATCTAGGTTTTATTAAATCCTGAAATAGTTAAAAAATAAAATCAAGTGGGATGTCATTTTGGATATTGAACAACGTTGTATGGGCTGTAAACAAGTTGATTAAATTTGTGGATATTGAACAAAAAAGCTAAATATTGAACAAAATAGAGGCACTAAATAATTAAATCATTGAAACTACGAAAATACTATGAAAATAGAACAAAAACTTCTAACTCATTCTTTGAGTTAAGCACTAGAACATAATGGGTGATCAGAAAAAATATTGCTGCTGCTCGGTAGGTAATGAAATTCAAAATTTGTTAAACATTTTTTTGAATTCACTTTTTACCCTTCTTTTTTCAAATAATGTGTATGATTCTAACATTTCATTATTATTTGAGTGTGAGGTTAATATAAATCTCAATTTTTGGTGAAGACGTGTTGGAACTAGTTGAAATTAATATACGTGTCAGATGACGCCCTAAAATAATAAAAGAACCTGTTAATTTTAATTTTAAAGATCCATATTTTGTTGAAAAATTCAGATTGCCAAACATTTTTAGTGGAAAAATTGGGAAGATCAATTGTGCGTTCAACTAATTGCAACGAAGCCTTGTCACCTTTGCAACAAATATTGTTAACCCTTCATTAGCTTGGAAATGGAATCCATTATCATGAAATCGGCATAATGCAAGCCCATAAGACAACCCCAATGAAACTACCTCTCCCTATGCCCTACAGGCTCTACCATGTTTTGTGAATGTCGAGCCAGAGAACAGATGAAAACAATGTTGCTACATGTTACATGCAGCAGCCACTTTACAACAGAATTCTGTGCTGTATTAAATGTATGATCATTTATAGGTAAATTTGCTGTATGATGTAAATGACACAGAATCATACAACAGAATCATACAACATTCCAATATTTCCAGTGTAATCTTCAGTCATACATTGTTGTATGACAGTGGATCATACAACAAAATTGAGAAACAGAAATCATACAGCAGAACTGTCAATATCATACAATGTATGATGTGTATGATCTGAGAAACAGGCCCCAGATTGTCGATATTGTATTTGTCTACATTGAAAGTAAACTTTTTTCTTGAAATTACTTTAGCTACTTTCTTTCACTTTGGTTCTTATCACAAATTTGGAATAAAACTGTCCTTTTTCAGTATCTTTTTAGCTAGGCGCGCAAATTCAGTTTTTAGTTTCGCAACTGCTTGGGTCGAGCAACTAAACAGTTTGTGTTTTGACACAAACTAAACGAGTTCGCTATTTTGTGTAACATATAATTATATGTTTTCTATAAGCAACCAAATAGTTGTACAACTAAAAATTGAATGTGCGCGCCTAGCCTTAAGGTCCAAAATGAATCAAATATTTTCACACGTTCATCATAAGAAAATTTGGTGAAACAATTATGACTGCAGCTAACGTTGCAAGCGAATGCCATTTGAATATTGCTTACCACCTTGGCCCATCCGTTTTTGTATATTTTGTTTCCACAAAAATGGTTTTCGATTTTGTTTAACTCGATCCAGGGCTTCTCTTGGTGTAAAGCATGTAGTTTGTTTAGATGAAACGGAACCTGGATGAGCTGGATTTATCATATTGTAAGCGACAAATATTGTATTCAAAAACTGTCTAAAGATAAAATAGTCCAGTCAAAGCGTCATGAAAAAGGGCCTGACCTTGCGCGCAGAGGCATGGTCAATTTTTCTTTCATGGATCGATAGGTGCTTATGAGAAAAGCTTAAAACCAAATTTGCACCACATGACAACTTTTTTTACCAAAGTTATTGGTAAAAATGTGTTTTGTGTCATTTTTTGGTCATTTGCGAATATCTCGGCTCCACTATCTCGCACAAACAAAAATTAAACATGATTTTATTCCTTATAATATTATCTATTATGTTCTTAAAAAAAACATTTGTTTAAACAAATGCAAAAAAGTTATAGTAAGTTAAACAAATTTTTTGTTGTTTAAAAATCACTTTTTCGTGATTATTAAGAAAAAAGCTCATTTAACGATGAAATTTTTATTTCTTATTATTAAAGTTCTTGTAATTCCCTACAATTTAAAAAAAAATCAACACTCTACGATGAACGAAAGCCGAGTAATAAATTATTGAACATGGGTAAGTCAGCGAACCCACGCATTTTATGATTTTATGTTTTAATTAATATCTCAGCCCCAGTATGTCGCAAAGTGAAAATAAAAAACTGTATTGCTAATAACAATATTTTCTATCAACTTGCATTTAATTTAATATGTTTGAGCAAAAACATAAAAAGTTATCGTTGGTTTCAACGTTTTTTTTCTTGTTTTTAATACCTTTTTTTCATAGTTATTGAGAAAAAAACTGTATTTTACGGTAAATATTTTACAGTTTTGGATTTTTGTCTTATAGTCCTGCTAATTTTCTTCAAATTAAAAAAAAAATTAGTCCATTACGACAAACGGGAGCCAAGATATTCATGATTTAAAAACTTAGGAAAGCTTACAATTTAGTGTCTTAACCTTGTAGCTTGTAATTTTGGTGTCGCCAGCAACAAGATATATTGGTATTCTTCAAACACCCCACACATACTTACACATATTTGTTGCTTCTTGTTGCTGGCGACACCAAAATTACAAGCTACAAGGTTAAAATACTAAATTGTAAGCATTCCTAAGTTTTTAAATCATGAATATCTTGGCTCCCGTTTGTCGTAATGGACTAATTTTTTTTTTAATTTGAAGAAAATTAGCAGGACTATAAAACAAAAATCCAAAACTGAAAAGTATTTACCGTGAAATACAGTTTTTTTCTCATTAACTATGAAAAAAAGGTATTAAAAACAAGAAAAAAAACGTTGAAACCAACGGTAACTTTTTATGTTTTTGCTCAAACATATTAAATTAAATGCAAGTTGATAGAAAATATTGTTATTAGCAATACAGTTTTTTATTTTCACTTTGCGACATACTGGGGCTGAGATATTAATTAAAACATAAAATCATAAAATGCGTGGGTGCGCTGACTTACCCATGTTCAATAATTTATTACTCGGCTTTCGTTCATCGTAGAGTGTTGATTTTTTTTTTAAATTGTAGGGAATTACAAAAACTTTAATAATAAAAAATAAAAATTTCATCGTTAAATGAGCTTTTTTCTTAATAATCACGAAATAGTGATTTTTAAACAACAAAAAATTTGTTTAACTTACTATAACTTTTTTTCCATTTGTTTAAACAAATGTTTTTTTTTAGAACATAATAGATAATGTTATAAGGAATAAAATTATGTTTAATTTTTGTTTGTGCGAGATAGTGGAGTCGAGATATTCGCAAATGACCAAAAAATGACACAAAACACATTTTTACCAATAACTTTGGTAAAAAAAGTTGTCATGTGGTGCAAATTTGGTTTTAAGCTTTTCTCATAAGCACCTATCGATCCATGAAAAAAAAATAGACCATGCCTCTGCGCGCAAGGTCAAATGACGCTTTGACTGGACTAAAAGGGTTTCTCAAAATACCTTTTTTTTTTATATTATACGCGCACTCAAGGGGTTATGACTACCCTTATAATGTTAAATACACAGTGCGAGCAATTAGGAAATTAGGATAGGATTAGAAAGGAGATACCGATGCACATTGGTTTTGAATGTCTGCACATTGAAATGACTGGGAAATACTGAGCCAGGTAAAGCATTCCACATTCGTGTAGTGCGACTAAAAAAAGAATCTCTGTATTTGACAGTGCGTCCGAAGTTGGGCTCAAGGGTAAACTGATGGGCATTCCTAGAAGTTCGGGTATTACGGTTGAATTGTTTAAGGGGAGGAATGCGTCTGGCTATTTCACTAGAGCACTGTTTATGGAAATAGCGGTAAAATAATGTTAGACATGAAACATTGCGGCGGTGCTCGAGAGATACAAGTGTTTCAGTAAGACAACGGTCGCCTATCATTTTTATAGCTCTCTTTTGAATTCTGTCCAAGAGACTCAAGTGGGTTTTAGGAGCACCTGCCCATATATGGGAATTGTACTCGAGCTTCGGAAGAATAAAGGCTTTATATATAACAACCAGATCAGAAGGGGTAAAATACTTCTTGCATCGACGGAGAAAACCTAAACACTTAGCAGCGTTTTTGGCAACGTCAAATATGTGATCACTCCACAGAAGATGGTCTGTGATGTACATACCTAGAACTGAAAGCTGATCAGTCTCCTCGATGCAAGTGCCGTTCATAGAAAGTGGCATTTGGGGGGGGGGTTGCGCTTTAACGACAGTAAACAGCATTGAGTTTTTGAAGCATTATAAATTCTACACGGTTTTTGATTCCCCATTGGACAATGCTGTCAAGATCAGAATTTAATGAGCTTATCATACGCTGCCGTTGGAAGTCCACATCCGAAGAACAAGGATGTGAATCTAAAAACGAATATGAAAAGCTGAGGGTACTGTCGTCAGCGAAACAATTAAGTGGATTAGAAGTTTCAGACAAAAGATCATTCATGAATATAAGGAAGAGTGTCGGAGACAAAACGGAGCCCTGTGGCACACCAGCGTTTATTTGAAGATTACGTTCCAACTTTTCGCTTACATCACATTGTGCTTACAGCTTCCAATGTTATATCAGTATTAATTTTGTGTGGTACATTACAGTGCAGTGATATTGAACAAAAATGCGGTTTTCCGTCCGCATAACTTTTTTAATAGGATTTTGTTCAATAACATACAAAACTAAATGGATTAGATATGGATATTGAAGAACAAAGAAATACATGGTAGTTTTTTTTAAAGTTAATATAAAATTGTTCAATTTCATATAAAAACAAAAAGCAGTGGTTTATTGAATAAAAAAGACACTCAAACTATTTAATAAAGTGGTTTATTGAACAAAATAGTTCTTCATAACTTTAAAACTAAAAGAGATAGAAAAAAATGGAGTACGCCATTCGAAAGAGCATGTTCGATTTATAAAAACTGCATTTCTAACTTAATTTTGCCAAAAATGGTCTTTTGAACAAGATAGAACTCAGGCGACGATCTGTCTCGAAAGACAAATTAAGGATTAGGATGAACAAAAATTCTCGGGTGCAATCGGCTAAGTTGATTTGTGATTCCTAACAGTCACAATAAAAAAAATTCGGTCTGCGTTAGATGATGGTCATAATGATTGACACCCATATTTTTGCGACTTTTTCTAGTGACATCTGCTTTGTTTTCATTTTTTTTAATTTTCTGAGGTTACTAGTAAAATTAACGTGATTGTCCCTCTGGAATTGTTTTTCCACCTGAAAATGGAGAAAATGAAGATTCCAATTACAATAGGAACCTCAAACTTAAAAGGATTAACCTGAGAAGACCAAGAGGCAATAGGACTCGGGTGGAACTTTTGGCGACACGAAACTAATAACAAAACTATTTTTCTTCTAACTGTTCTCTCTTTCATCATTTTTGTATTAACCCATTAGATCAATTTTTCTTCAAATTAATTAATTTTTTGAGCCCAAAGAATCCAATCTAAAAGTTTGCAAATGGTGCATATTCTTCATGTTCATAATTAATAATCGGACTTCCTTTGTGTTAATGTTAAACGTTACTGCACATATACCTAAATACCACATAAAATCTTACTACACAAAGATGTCCATACAAATGTAAGTTTTCTAAGGTCATATTGCAAAAGAAAAGCACTCAAAAGGAATTCAAACCAAATTCACAGAAAAAAAGAGGCTGGGTGCGACACACACTGATAACTTCCCATTTGTGGTCTTTATTATTTCGGTTCCAAACCTTTTAATTGAAAAAAAATTAAAAACGAAATATTCAAATATAAAAGATATGGTTTGGTTATTGATGGAAGGGTACTTACAAAATATATCCGCTCTAAAACTAGATATATGCCGGAGGAGCATTAAAAATTGCCACAAATCTCAGAAAAATATTTGCTACCAAAAGCTCGAAAAAGCTTAAATCCTGAAAGTTACATAGCGAAAACCAAAGAAAATGCCATATGAATTTCTATCAACTCGGCAATGGTAACTCTGATTCAGTGTTTTTTTTTTAATAAACACAATAAGGGTTGGTTGCAAATTGGCGATCAGTCTCCTTTCACCACCCATGGAGCAGATAGGTCATGCTTGGTTGTACGTGAGCTCAAAGAATATTAAATAAACACTTTAAATGTAACTCAGTGATTCTCTTTCTTATTTCAGTGGCAATTTCTTAAGTTAAGCTGCCGTGCAAACAGCAGCAGGAACCAGTGTTTTTGAAAAAGCTCTCCCAAAAAGGCCTGTACTGCAAATATAAATTGAAAAGAGTATAGTAGAGGTGTGCAGAGTTAAGGACAATTGAGCAATAAGAAATAATAATGAGGGTTAAAACAAACAAAAGCTGGAGAATTTTGTGTTTTCCTCTGATTCATTTTCTATACAAATGAGTTGATTGTGATATGGTTTTGCAGTAATTTGTAGGTTCATAGGTACCTCAATTTTGTAGGTACCTACATAAAGAAATTTTAAATTTAAAGTTACCTAATATATTGTTGTGAACAGAGCTTTATACTCCTACAGCGCCTTCTGTTGGAAAATTTCATATCTACTTTATGGAAGAAACAAAAAGCTCTTTTCCAATGTCACCTTCGAGAACCTTCGAGAAGAACAAATTTGAGTATATAAGGGAGTGTTCACGGTGAGCGGGACACAGTTGATTTTGGATTATGAAAGTGTGCAAAAGTATTGCTTATTGGATTGTGTTATTAAACAAGTGTGATAAAAATTTGAATAAAAGTATTTGAGTTGATTATAAATTGAGATTTACTGTTTTGAATTGGAAAGTGTAAATAAAGAAGAAATACTAAAAAGAGTAATAAGTTTTATTTAACGAACCTAGTAAAAATATTACATTGGTGTCAGAAAAGTGGAATAAAACTTATTGTGCAGTGAAGTGTGCGAATAAAAAAATGATCAAGTTACTGAAAGAGCTCAACTGTAATGATGCAATGAGCTGAAAAGTGAATTAGGCAAGCGAGAACTTTCTAGAGCAGGATCGAAAAATGAGCTTGTTCTGCGTTTGGCCGAATATTTGAAACAACAAAATGAAGACCCGGACATTTTCGTCTTTAAAGCTGATGCTGAGGAAGCAGACGTAAGTAAAAATGTAGATGTTTCATATATGATTAGTCTTCTGCTTCAACGTTTTGAAGAGCAACGAAATGAGCAAAAGAAAGAACAAAAGAATGTTCTCGAACGTCTCGAAGAACAACGAAATGAACAGAAAAACGAACAAAAGAATATTCTTGAACGCCTTGATAAACAGCATAGCGAACAAAAAGACCTTCTCGAAGAGCAGAGAAACATGCTAGAAGGCAAGCTTGTTAACATCGACAATAATGTGTCTGCACTTGATGAACGTGTTTCATTGCTAGAGAATCAAGTCGACAACAAAATGGATACTATTTCAAAAAAGTAAGACCGTATTCGAAATATAAAGATTCGGGAAAGTTCTGGAGAAACCTTGAGGAAAAAGTAGATGCAACCTCCAACCTTTGATGGACAAACTTCTTGGTCAATATACAAGAAGCAATTCGAGGCAGCTTCCCCAACAAATGGCTAGGATGAGGCTGACAAGTATATAGCTTTAACCCTTGCTCTTAGAGGAGCAGCTGCTGAGTTGTTGCAAACCATACCAGCAGATAAGAGCGGCGACTTCAATTCCTTGGTTTTGGCTATAGACAAATGCTTTGGTAACAGCCACATGAAAGAAGTCTTTAAAGTACAACTCAATTCCAGAGTTCAGAAGAGGGGCGAAACTCTACAACAACTGCAAGCAGACATTGAAAGGCTTGTTCATCTTGCATATCCAGATGTTGGAGAGGAAATCTGTAACCAGTTCGCAGTTGATGCATTTGTTCGCGCCATTTCCGACATACATTTTCAAAGGGCCGTGCGAACTGCTGGAAAACGAACGCTTTCTGAAACATTAGCTTTTGCCTTGACAATGGAAGCAGCAGAGCAAGCTTCTCACGGAGTACATCGACTTAGAGAAGCCACCGTCGAATAATGCTCATGTCAAAGACCTGATGTCCAAAGGAACCAACGAAACGGACTTGCAAAGTGCTGGAATTGCAACAAGACCGGACATTTACAGCGTGAATGTCGATTACCACCAAGAAGAGCTTGTCAACATTGTTGACACGTAGTTTCAAACTCAGAACAAGGTAACAATAACACCAGTGTTACTTCCCGAACAGTTTTCCCAGCAGGGAAACGAGTAAGAACCAACTTCGAGGGGCAGAAGCTGTTTGGCCCCAGAAACACCATCCAGGTTTCTTAGCCTAAACGAGGCAATAAAAGTCTGACTATCGAGGCAACCGCAAATGGCAAGAAACGTGTGGTCACCATCGACACCGGTGCCACAGCCTCCATTGTGCGTCAAGACCTTGTACACCTGAATTGGCTACACAACACCAATAGCAATTTTCAATTCAATTTTCAATTTTTTTTTATTGAACATACTATTTACAATTTGGCTTACAATTTGGTTTTACACCCGCTTAAGTGAAAACCGCTTAAGAGAAAAACCCGCTTACCTGAAACACTTTCTTCATCCCCAAGTATTTTCCGACCAATTTCCCTTAAAACACTCCGCTTAAGTGAAACTCGCTTAAGTGAAAAACCCGGATAACTGAAACATATTTTCAGTTAATTTTTAATATTTGTCATTGTTGAATGCTGCACCCTCATTGATGACATCCACCCGTACTGAACTTGGCCAGTACCTAATTTCCAAACACCTACACACAAATTATACCATTTAATGTAACTTACATGAAGGTTATATGGAGGGCAAAATATAGATCTTCACTGGAAGTTTTTAACCGAAAGTTTTGGATGTGTTTTATTTTATTGAGATTGCGATTTTTTTTGATTTTGAGAGTTTAAAGAGTTTACCCATTTTTTACAAAGCTAAATTAGCTATAAACATTTTGGTCCTTCGACGCCTATTAAAAGCGAACCATAAACTTTAAATTTATTTAAAAACATTTTGGTTTAAAAGAAAAAGACTGTGTGCCGACATCTTGTCGTTCCTTTGTTAATTTATTAAAAAAGTATAATTTGAATTCAAATTCAAATACAAAACATTTTAAACATTTTTCAAACCATAATTCAGTGGCAAATAAAAGTTTAAAAAACAATATATTTGAATATTTAACAAAATATACATTTAAATTAAATTAAAAATACCAGCGTAGACATCTACTGGCAAGAAGACAGCAAGTGTAGCAAGCCGACGCGCCGCCCAGTACACTGAAAGAAAAACACAGTGAGTACATTTCACAAATTTGTTTATACAATATATTAATATACAAATAAGTTACAATGAATGCTACAAAGCTAGTAAGAACCACCAGCATGCAAATTTCGAAAGATTTCGAAAATTTCAAAAAGACAAAAGACCCCACTCGTAGAACGAAAAACTATGTTTCTACACGCCTCGACACTCTCGAAAGCAATTGGGTGAACATAAACAATCAATATCAAATAGCAGTTTGCAGCGATGATATTAAAGAGGAGGTTTTATCTACGACGGAAGGGCTTTATAATGAAGCAAACGAAGTCTATACACTTTATAGATCTATGCTTTTAGATGAGTTGGACAAGTTTGCAGTGGCAGCTCAAGAAAATCAATTTACTTCGGCTCCGGTGCAACAGTCGGTTCATCAAAAGCCGCATGATGTTCGACTGCCGAAAATTCATCCGCCGACATTCACAGGCGAATACCAGAATTGGCGTTCCTTTCATGACCAATTCGTTTCATTGGTTCATAATAATGCTTCACTGACTAAAATAGAAAAACTACATTATTTAAAGTCAAGTTGCAAAGAAGGTGCAAGCATCTTACTCGAACACATTAGTGTAGATGATGCAAGCTATGATAAAGCCTGGGAGTTGTTAAAGTCGAGGTATGATTTTAAACGAATACTTGTAAATAACGAGCTCAAGTTATTTTATGAGTTGCCAGTCGTTCAGGAAGAGAATTCCAAAGACATTCGTGAATTATTGGATAACTCCACCAAAATTTTACATGCGCTAACAAACCTCGATTTACCAGTCCAACATTGGGACGCAATAATTATCTTTTTGCTGTTGAAAAAGGTGCCAGCTACGCTACAATCAAAATGGGAAACTACACTAGGAACTAAGAAAGAGATTCCCACATTTAAGGAATTCTCTGATTTTCTAGAAACAAGGTTCCGAACATTAGAGATGGTTGATCAACAACAAAATGTGAAACCATCATCAACTAACAAAAAACAACAAAAGAACGTTTTTCATGTCAATACGGAGACCACAGAAAATTTCACATGTAAGGTATGCCATAGGGGTGCACATTCATTGCGAACATGTTCTAAATTTTTGAAAATGGACGTCAATGCAAGACAACGAGTGGTAAAACAATTTGGAAACTGTTTCAATTGCTTAGCTTACAGCCATCGCACCAATAGTTGCCCAAGCAATAAAACATGCCATTTTTGTCAAAGACCACACAACTCGCTTCTTCATTTTGTCAACGCACACAACTCAAACTTAAACAACACAAATCATCAATCTTATTCATTCAATCAAGCAAACCAATTTCCACACAGTTCAAATAACTCTAATTCATTTTCAAACAACAATAATGCAATCTCTCGATCTCAAGCACCATCACACTCACTCACTCATACACAACAAAATAATAATCAAACCTCTTTCAGTCACTCCAATGCAAATAATCAAAACCGATCACAAACACATCATGTATCAACGGAGTTCAACCCAAATGCGCAATCTTTTCAACCCTATGACATACCGGCTTCAACAGAATCAAACTGTTTTCATCTAAACCAATTTAGAAATACCCAAATTCTACTTGCGACGGCGATTATAAATGTCAAGTCAGCACAAGGAAATTTAATAAAATTAAGAGCGTTAATTGATCCTGGATCACAAGCAACGTTTATCACAGAATCTTCAGCTCAACTTCTGGATCTGAAAAAACATCCCACATCCTTCGACGTTTCGGTCTTAGGACAGAACAAGACCGGAACGTGCCAAAACTATGTGGAATTGAATTTGGGATCAAATTACTCAGATTTCGTTACGTCGACAAGAGGTTATATTTACAAAACTCTGACAGGCCTTCTGCCCAGCCAAGAAGTAATTACAACCAAGTGGAAACATATTCAAGGTTTAAAATTAGCCGATCCTACGTTTCATCGACCTTCTCACATCGACATTTTGCTGGGCAATGATGTATACAGCGAAATAATTTTGAACGAGGTTATTCGAGGTGAAGAAGAAATTGCTCCAATAGCTCAAAAAACAGAATTCGGTTGGATAATTTTAGGAAAAGTTCCTCTTGAAAGACGTCGTTCTATACAAGTGTATACACAGTTTGTCGACATAGATACAGAAATGCGAAAGTTTTGGGAAATAGAAGAATCCCCATATAAAAAAGCCGAATCAGAGGAAGATGTCGCGTGCGAGAAGCACTTTTTACAACACGTCAAAAGGTTGCCGGGAGGGCGCTTTGAAGTTGCTTTGCCCTTCAAAGAAAATGAACGTCCAAAACTTATCTCTACACAACAAACTACGTTAAGGATGTTCTACAAGCAAGAACAGAAGTTATTAAGCAACCCAACACTACACAAAGAATATATACAAATGCTTATTAGAATATCTCGACCTCAACCAAATGGAAGAAGTAAACATAAATAAGGACAACACATTCAATTCACCATATCATTACGTGGTACCTCATCATGCTGTCATAAAGGATTCCAGTACGACAACAAAGCTACGTGTAGTCTTCAATGCCGCATTTCAAACCTCGGATGGAAGTTCGTTAAACGATCATCTTTTGACAGGACCTAAGACACAAACAGATATAATAGCAATTGTTTTAAGGTGGAGAACACACAAAATTACCTTTACATCCGACATTGAAAAGATGTACAGGCAAATCCAAGTTCATAAAGATGACGCATACTACCAGCTGCTTTATTGGCGTGAGGATCCAACAACACCAGTTAAACTTTATAAAGTTAAAGTTTTGATGTTTGGTACTGCCCCAGCACCATATTTGGCAAACCGAACTCTCAAGAAGCTTGCCTCTGACGAAGAATCGACATATCCACTAGCCGCCAAAATGATCCGTGAGGATATGTATATCGATGATTTGGTATCAGGGGCAGACTCAGTAGATGAAGCTAAAGAAAAATATCGTCAAATTTCAATGCTATTATCATCTGCTGGGTTTCATCTTCGCAAATGGATGAGCAACGATGAAGAATTTCTTCAGTCCATTCCGGAAGAAGATAGAGAAACCAGTGTATCGTTGATGTTTGGATCTTTGGATCATACGAAGACCCTTGGACTCAGTTGGTTCCCTTCTACTGATTCCTTCTCATTTAAGAAGATCGCCATCGATAATATCGTTACGAAACGAACGATACTTTCAACTATTGCTCGCCTCTTTGATCCGCTAGGATGGATAGCACCCTGTATCATCAAAGCGAAGATTATCATGCAGCAGTTGTGGTTGAGAGGTTTCTCATGGGACGAAACCATTCCAGTGGAACTGCATCAAGAATGGCTCTCTTTCCAAGAAGAGTTAACGATTTTAGAGGAGATTCGACTTCCAAGATGGGTAAATACACAAGGTAGCATCAAACAGCTCGAGCTCCACGGATTCAGCGATGCATCTACCAAGGCATATGGAGCTGTAGTCTACCTTCGAGTTTTGGACAGTAACGACTGCATTCACACTCATTTGCTTATCTCCAAAACAAAGGTTGCTCCAGTTAACACGGTGTCATTACCAAGATTGGAGCTTTGCGGAGCCGTCATGTTAGCAAAGCTGCTCAATTATATCCAATCAATTCTTCCAGGCAAAGCGATCCCAATATTTGCTTGGACTGATTCCACCATCACTCTATGTTGGATAACGGGATTGCCGTCGAGATGGAAGACGTTCATCGCCAATCGAGTTACGGAAGTCCAACGGTTGACGAATGTAAGCATGTGGCGACATATACCTACTAAGTTGAACCCAGCTGATCTCGCATCACGCGGTGTTCTGCCATCTAAAGTGAAGAACAATACCCTATGGTGGAATGGACCGCGCTTTCTTCAAGAGAAATGGGATTTCTCATTACCTGTACAACCCACTCAATTAGAAACCGATGAAGAAAAGAAAGAAATAAAAATTCATGTCGCCATCGAAGAGGCCAATGGCATTTTAGAAGTTATTGGAAAACATTCAAAGCTCATCAAGGCGTTAAGAATTATAGCCCTTGTGAACAGATTCACCTACAACGTAAGAAAAGATAAAGTTTTTAGGTTGACGTCAGTTCTGTCACCCATAGAACTCGATACTGCGTTACGCATATGCCTTAGAAATGTTCAACAATTCATGTTTCCGGACGTCATCAACGAACTTAAAAATACTAAAAGAACTAAACTCAACAAATCCCTCAACCTTTTCATTGATCGATGTGGTATAATAAGAATCGGTGGGAGACTTCAAAATGCAACTCTTACCTATGACCAAAAGCATCCCATCGTGTTGAAACCAGATCATAATTTCTCGAAACTGATTATTGAAGACGCCCATGAGAAAACGCTACACGGTGGAATACACCAAGTAATTGCTTATATCCGAAACCAGTTTTGGATCTTCAATATGAAAAGGACTGTGAAAAAATACTTGAGCAGATGTTTTACTTGTTTTAAAAATCAACCCAAACCAATGCAACAACTAATGGGAAGCCTCCCTGCACCAAGAGTCAATGTGTCTCGACCTTTTACTCACACTGGTGTTGACTATGCGGGACCTATTGAAGTAAAGGCTTGGAAGGGACGATGTTCCAAGAAGTTCAAAGGTTACTTCGCCATTTTTATTTGTCTGTCAACAAAGGCAATTCACCTTGAAGCTGTGACAGATTTAACAACTCAGTCTTTTGTTGCCGCATTCCGAAGATTTACATCTCGCAGAGGAATATGTTCCAACATTTATAGCGATTGCGGTACCAACTTTAAGGGTGCTAACGTGGAACTTCAAAAGATGTTAAAGGCTGCAAAATACGACTATACTGAGATTGCTGATTCATTGAGCAAAGTTGGCACTAAATGGAATTTCATTCCTCCAGCTTCTCCCCACTTTGGTGGCCTATGGGAAGCCGGAGTGAAGTCTGTGAAATACCATTTAAAACGTGTTGCCCGAAACCAAGCTCTGACCTTCGAGGAGCTCAGTACGCTTCTAGCGCAAATAGAAGCTTGTCTTAATTCGAGACCCCTATGCCCAGTCACAGATAGCTTGGACGATTTTAACGCACTAACACCAGCGCACTTTCTCATTGGCACATCGATGCATATAGTTCCAGAAGCAGACTTAGCAACCGAAAAGATTGGATATCTCGACAGATGGAAACGTCTCCAAGCATCCCTGCAAACCTTCTGGAAAGAATGGAGCGGAGAATATCTGACAAGGCTACAGAACCGACCTAAATGGCTGAAGATTGAAAAACAACCTAAAATCGGAGATTTGGTTTTGTTACGGGACGAAAGACTTCCGCCGTCGAAATGGTCCATGGCAAGAATCATTGAAACTTATCCAGGACAAGATGATTTAATCCGCGTAGTTAAAGTTCGAACTCAAAACAACGAATTCAAAAGGCCCATCACAAAAATCTGTCCACTACCATCCAACACCACCGATTCAGAAGACTCAGTGATTTAAATTATACATCAAATTTTCAAATAAAACTAAATAAAACTTCATTACAGCCCAACATAAATTTCAAAAAAAAATAATGATAATCACATCAAATAAAAATCAAAATCACTCAACACAATCAACAACTCAATCACATGAAAGAATCAAATCAATATTACCCAAACATTCATCCAAAACACTCACTCAAAATCAAACAATATAATAAATTCATTAATTTGTGATTCAAAAATTTACTCATTACGGTTGCGCATACATTCAATCAAATCACATTCAAAACACACTCATAAAACATTCAAAACACACTCATAAAACATTCAAATTATACTCATAAAACATTCAAATCATACTCATAAAACATTCAAATCAACTCATGAAACATTTATTATGCATTCATACACACCCAATACATACAAACTCATTCATTCATAAAATCAATCATACAGTCCACCTAAAGAAATACTCATAAAATAAAATAAACTCATCACTCAACATTAAAAAAAAAAATCTAAATCAAAATCAAAATTCGAAAAATGCATCGCGAAATGATAAACAAAGCTTAATTTGTGATCATCAGTCTCTAGAAACACAAAAAAAAAAAAATGTCATATTCAACTCCAAGGGATACACAAGACACAACCTATGAAGAAATATACATACATATATATATCTTTTAATTCTTTGTACACAACACGACAAACTTAAACACGACAAACTTATCATTAATTCATAAATTATAATATTATATCTAAAATTACAAATCAAATCAGTTCAGTACCCTATCTAGTTTGTTCGATTTGGTTCTTCATACTGATTGCGCCAAAAAAAAAAGGAGATAGGATTTAAAAAAAAAAAAAAACTCAATTTATAGACTTTACTTAAAAAATTACCCGGAATTTTGATCATTTGTTCAAGCTGTTAATTATTGGTGACAGTGGGGTTGGAAAGTCATCGTTGCTAATCCGATTTTCAGATGATATATTCTGTGGAAGCTACATAACAACCATTGAGCAACGATTGGAGTGGATTTAAAATTCGCACTGTTGTAATCGACGGACAGCGAGTGAAGCTTCAAATCTGGGACACTGCTGAACAGGAAAGGTTTCATACAATCACTAGCACATATCACAGAGGTACACATTGTGTCATCATCGTTTGCGACGGTCGGTGAATCGTTTGCCAATGTCAGACGATGGCTGGATGAAATCAATCAGTAATTACTGTGACGTAGTTAATAAAGTTGGAAATAAAGACGACAAACCAGATCATAAAGTTGTTATAAGCGAGGATACTCAGCGCTTTGCTCGACAATTGGACATTGAATAGTTCGAAACTTCATCAAAGGATAACAACAACGTAGAGGAGATGTTTTTATCGATCACCGGACGGGTTCTTAATAATCCAACGAGACGACGAGCATAAGGAAGCCAGTTAACAATAAGAGAAGGTGGAGCAGATGCTGCAAGCTTTTGATGGATTGGCTTAATTAAAAAAAAAAAAAAAAAATATAGCATTAATTAAATTTTGTTAAATTCGCTCGTTGCTTGTTTTGTTGGCTCACCATAAAAATAATTACATTTCACTCACAATTTATATCACATAAAATTGTCGTTGCAGTGATACCAATAGTAGTATTTCCATTTAACATTAAAACTAAGAAGAATATTTAAAATTTTTTACTATTCAACACAAATAAATAAATAAAAATGCAACAAAACAAAAGGGAAAAGGCATTATACCCACAAACCCAGAAACGAACAGAAAAATTACAAATTGTAAAAGTGCAAATGGATGATAGTATCAATGTGTCATTTGACAGCCGGAAGTCAGGTGATTCCAGCCACTTTCCAATGTTTTGGAAGTTTGGCTTAGGCACACGTTATACCTGACTCATTGGAGAGTAATAGTATTTACACGATTAAATTTTAAAATTTTATTTAAAGTAGCTAATTTAAATAAAACCACATTCGAGAATCATAGCTATTAAAAATATAATTTGTGTTTTATTATTTATTAATGAAATTTCTCTTTGCATGTGAGCTTGAAGGCATGTAGAGAAGATGCGACACTCGGCGAGTTTCAATGAAGTCGTTTACTTACCTGCAGCACAATTTCTGAAGACGAATTCAAACAAACTCATTTACTACGTTCATTGGCGGGGGAGAATGTTGAATGCTGCACCCTCATTGATGACATCCACCCGTACTGAACTTGGCCAGTACCTAATTTCCAAACACCTACACACAAATTATACCATTTAATGTAACTTACATGAAGGTTATATGGAGGGCAAAATATAGATCTTCACTGGAAGTTTTTAACCGAAAGTTTTGGATGTGTTTTATTTTATTGAGATTGCGATTTTTTTTTGATTTTGAGAGTTTAAAGAGTTTACCCATTTTTTACAAAGCTAAATTAGCTATAAACAGTCATTGAAAAAAACTCTCTTAAGTGAAAAAAAAAAATTGAATCGAACAGAACAAAATTTGCTAGTTTTCGTTGTTCAATAAATTATTTTTGTGTTATTTAATAGTTGTTTTATTTAACTTCTTTCAAGGCAAGTCCAAAAGATAAAAAAAAATATTGTTTCTAGCATTAAATCTCCGCTTAATGGAATTTTTAAATTCGCTTAAGTGAAATTTTTTTTTCACTTATCCAAACTCCGCTTAAGTGAAATTATTTTTCACTTAAGCGGGGTTCGCTTAAGTGAAAAACCCGCTTAAGTGAAAGAAATACTGTGACATTTTGCCGTTTCCCTTAAGCGGGTTTTACTGTAATAAGATGCTACATATGCATGAAAATTTACATTTGTTGGCTCATAGGGGGCCTAACTATATACAGTGACTTAAGTTTAATTACTTTTATATAAAATTTACATGACAAAAAAAAAAATTAAATTTAAAATGTTGGTTGACTGTATTGTCCTCAGGGTATTCATTCCTGGTTGTCAGTGGTGATTTTTGTGGGTTGTGGGCAGGGATGGCGTTTTAGCCGCGGTGGTAGGCTGACCCAATGTCAGCGTAGAACGAGACTACCTCCTCGTTGTTCATGATTACGTTGTCATCCAGAGTTTCCATCACACTGAGGTACTTCGGCTCGGGATGTCGTTGTTCTGTGGTCATCCTTCTCATAAGCTGATTCGGGTGGTCGATGATGTTCCTTATTAATTTCTTCGTTGAGTGAACCAGATATTTGTCCAGTGGGATTAAATTCGCTTCTGTTGTAGAGATGCTCGTTCCTGTAGTGCTTCTGTCGTTGACAGTCGAAGTAGAGTCCAGTGCAGATCCTCAGTATCTTCCTTTCGAATAGTTGAAGTTCCTTCATAGCTGTCTTAGAGATGGAAAACCAGACTGGGAAGGAATAGCTAAACACTGGTCGCAGGAGCTGCTTGTAGATTAATATCTTTGTCGGTTGGCTAAGACCTGATTTTCTTTTCAGAAATGGGTGCAAACGGCTGAAGGCCCAGCTGGCCTTTTTCAGAACATTTCTTGAGTGCAGGTTAAACCTTAGCAACTCATTGAAGTGCACTCCGAGGTACTTGACATTTGGTTTTGCCACTATAGAGGATCCGTCAGGGAGTTTTAGGGTCAGATTTCTGCAAATTGTTGCGGTGCGAAGGCCGATTTGGAAGTATTGATTCGGATGCCCCATTTCTTGTAGAATTGGAAGAGTCTGTTAATGTGGGTTTCTACTATTTGGACAGCGATTAAAGGTGACATTGATGTGGCATAGGTGAGCGAGTCATCAGCATACAGGAGGTTCTCGCATCCAATTGGTGAAGGTTGGTCTGAAGTCATCAAGTTGTAGAGGAAGGGGCCTAGTTTTGAGCCTTGGGCGACTCCAGCTCCGATTGTTTTCATGTTTGACTTGAAGTTATCTACTTGAACAAAAAATTTCCTGCAAGATAGGAAAGAAAAGAGAATTTTTATTAATGGCGGAGGTACTTGCATAAGATGAAGTTTGTGGATTAGACCGTCTATCCACACGCTATCAAATGCTTTCTCGACATCCAGAAAGCATCCGACGGTGACACGATTACTGCTGAGTGCTGTGGTGATATCTTCAACACTAATAGCTACCGTCTAACAACTGCCACAGGAGAAGCAGCTAGGGTTTATGGTGAAGTCCGACTTAGAATTTGAATTGCAGATCTAGAATTCTCACACAAATTTTTGGTGGCAGATATATGTGACGAATGCATCATAGGCATGGACTTCATGAAAGAACATCGAGTAGTTTTGGATATCGGCAACCAGGTACTAAAATACCAGAATACAGAGATTCCAATGATCTATGGGCACGAAGGAACAACAACTATAAGGACTGTCATCAAAGACACGCGGCGCGTGTGACCATTTGAATTGTGTAGTGCGACAACAGAAACAAAAAATGTGCACCCACGCAAAAACAAAAAGTGTCTACCACAGTGAGCGGTAATTCCTTCTTTCTCCTTCACCCATCACCCACAGTTTACTTTGGTTTCGTCGTTGCACATACATTATGGGTCACGCCATAATTGTGAGTAACTGATTGAACTAAAGAAACATCAGATAGATTGCTGTTATTTATTTTAGAGTCCAGGGGCGGATCAATACATTTACTATTAAGGCATAACACTAATAGTAAATTGTATTGTGAAGTTATTTTGGGATCTAAACTCGATATCAGCATAGTTAATTGTCTGATTTGGTTTTTTTATGTTTGTTTTTTGTAATGTTGGGTGAATTTAGAGTTGACTGCAGCAACATTCGGGGGCTTAGAAAGAATTTCTGTGCTGTTTATGTCCATACTGCGAAAAACAGGCCAGCAGTTTTGGCACTTAGCGAAACCCAGGTGGGTGAAAATTCTGATCACACAGAATTCAACCTGCCTGGTTATAGCTTAGTGCCTCTATTTTTCCCTCACCATGGTCTCGCTATATATGTACGGAACGATGTCGCTTATCAGCTTCAACCACAATATGGCCCATGTTTAAATACAAATTTTAATTTTATGTGGTTTAAATTTACAATCCATAAGCGCATCATTCATACATGCTTTATTTATCGCAGCCCAAGTTTGGATAGTAACTCAACTTCTAATGAATTCGATGCGCTATCTGACTCTATCCAAAGAATTGTTTCTCATTTTCCGCACAGTGAAATCGTTATTACCGGCGATTTCAATGTACACAATTCTTCGTGGCCGCGCTATTCTGGTCAGACAACACCCGAAGGAAGGTATGTCGAGATCTTTTCTGAGTTAAACAGCTTGACTGAACTCGTTCACGAGCCTACTCGAATTCCTGACGTTGCAGGTCAATCCGCTAATACACTAGACTTATTTCTTACCTCCGACCCTGACAAATACACTATAAATGTTTTATCACCTCTAGGCACATCCGACCATTGTATCATATCTGCGAATTTCTCATGCCAACAAAACCCAGTTAGAGAAATAATTCCTAAGAGAACCGTTTGGCAATACGAGAAAGCCAACTGGGACGGTCTCAGCGATTTCTTCAGGAAGTTTAACTGGTCACTATGCTTCCTCGATAGTGACGTGGACTCCAGTGCAGATATGATTACAAATTTTATTCTTTTCGGAATGAGAAAGTTTATCCCGAATAGGGAAAAATCTATCAAACCGAAAGAGAACTCATGGTTTGATTCAAGCTGTAAAGAGGTTATTAGGGTTAGAGAAGTAAATTTCCGATATTATAAAGCCAACCCTACTGAGGAATATCGGAAAAAGTTTAAGCAAGCCAGAAAGACCTGTAATGATCATATTCAAAAAACCAAATTCTTACATGATCAAAAATTACGGCAAAAAATACTACAATGTCCCAAAGGTAGTAAAAATTTTTGGTCATTTGTAAAAAATGTACGAAATACTACTTCGTCTTCGGTTTCTACGCTCGTTTTCAATGACACTCCTTATGTCAGCTCTCAAGAAAAAGCCAATTTGCTTGCAGCACAATTTGCTGTCAATTCGACGCTACCAGAGAGTGCCATGACTCCTCCTGTAATTGCGAGCGTTAATGATTCTATGGGACAAGTCTTCTTTCGCACTCGTTCAGTTGCAAGAGTACTTAAAGATCTCGATATACATAAATCCGATGGCTCGGATAGTATCACCCCAATTGTTCTGAAGAGGTGTTCTTTCCTATCTTTCTATCTGTCCTACTCTTCTGGCCTTTTTCCGAGTGGATGGAAAACAGCATTTGTCCAGCCTGTCCCTAAAAAAGGCGAATCTTCTTCCCCCTCCAACTATCGTCCAATTGCACTTACAACCCTTCTTTCTAAGGTCATGGAAACGCTGATAAACTATCAGCTCAAGAAATATCTTGAAGAACGAAAGCTTCTTAATGACCGGCAGTATGGCTTTCGTAGCAATAGGTCCACTGGTGATTTGATGGTATATCTCACCGAACAGTGGCACAAATCTTTACATCGTTTTGGAGAAAGTAAGATTATTGCACTGGATATTTCTCATAGAGGGCAACAACCGGAAAATAGTGAAATCATATTCAGGTGTTGCACTTGTAGATACTTATTTACAAAGCCTCGAAGAAATATCAATGGTCCAAAAAGCAGCACTTATCTTACGCAGATCTATTCTGGCTATCCAGAAAGTTGATTTACCGGACAAAATTACTGTTTCCGATTTGATAAAAGGCGAGTGCACAGTTCCTGATGTATTAATGGACTTTTACACCACTTTGCTGAGCGGAGGCGCATATCGTCGGAAAAAAAGTCCAAACTGCAAAAGACTTGCTGATTCGTTTTCGGAGGACGTTATTCAAGCCGTTTGCAATGGAAAAATAATGCCTTCAAAACACATAGTTTTAGGACTAGCATTGAAGGGTTTGACGAATAGCAAAAAAATTGTCAACATTATTAATAGATATGGCCATTGTTGTAGCTATTCAGTACTACAAGGATTAGAAACAGAAGCAACTTTTTCAGTCACCAATCAATCAGATATTTGCCCAGAGGATATCATTAGATCACCGAACTTATGCACAGGTTTAGCGTTCAATAACTTTGACCGATTTGTCGACACAGCTAGTGGGAAGGATACTCCACAAGTAGCACAAAATGGTATAATTTCGGTATCACATTTCTTAATTCATACTTTATTCCTTCTTTATTAGGTATGTAAATTTATGCCTACTTAATTCCATCTTAATATGATCTTTATTAGGTATTGTTTTAAAGAACTTAACATGGAGTGTTTACTCCTACTTAAAGCATTCTTAAATACTTCTTAAATGGGCATTTCTTAAATCGGTTTTTTTTGTTACTTAATTCCTTCTTTAATCCTTCTAAAAACATTCCTTTTTTATTTTGGTATTAAATCGGTATTTTTCAGATTCTTTAATACGTATTTAAGTCTTCTGAAACAGTATGATTTATAACGCCGTTTTCGTACTTTTAGTTTTAGGTGGAAAGCAAAATGTGTAAGCCGAATTTATTAAATCTTTAAAAAAAGAGATTGTTTCATTACTGAAGACAAACAACAATTAAAATAGCATTTGTGACGTTAACAATCAAAACGGTGCTAAAGGAACTTTTTTCAAAATATGGAGTGTGGTATACCAAAATTTGCGCATCAAAGAGAGCTATAGAATGGTGGAAAAATTGTATTTCAAAACGGTCTAGTTTAGAAGTTATTACTATTTTAATGTTGAGTTAAGGATAAAAACGAGGCTATTTGTTATTTTTTAACAAGCTATTTTTCATACAATGCTTCTAATTTTCAAAACAGCTCTATTTTTCTCTAAATGAAATCAAATAGATAGGATTGTTTTTCAAAAGGAGCTAAATAATTTTGGGCGCTAAAATTGTTGACCCTTATAAAAGGATCTTTAGTTTACCTATCGTATTCTTTGTTATCATTGTTAAATAAGTTTTAATGAATTCCAATAAAAAGAACTTTTCCTTACTTAAATGTTCTCTTATTTTTTAATTTTACAGGCATTTGAGAATCAAAATTTAAGAAACTTATTTTCAAAACGCGCTAAATATATTTTTAACAAACAAAACTGCCTAAAAAAAAACATTTCACTAAAGGACGAAAATAAAAGGTCCCTTTAGTATTTTTTTTGGTCAATCTAATAAAAAAGACTTCTACAAATTTTACAAAATTTACTGCATTGAATTAACTTAAATATATTAAGAATTATAGTTTTCCGCCCTTTTGCGCGGTTTCATGTTCATTTTTTTTAGCCTCTGTTTGATTGTTAACGTCACATTTATTTAAAATTTGACTTTTTTGATGACATCCGTTTATGTAACTGACAAAATGTCCATACTTAATTCATACTTTATTCCTTCTTTATTGGGTAGGTGTGCTAATTTATGGCTACTTAATTCCGTCTTAATTTCGTCTTTTTTAGGTATTGCTTTACAGAACTTAACATGGTGTGTTTACTTCTACTTAAAGCATTCTTAAATACTTCTTAAATTGGCATTTCTTAAATCGGTTGTTTTTGTTACTTAATTCCTTCTTTAATCCTTCTAAAAACATTCCTTTTTTATTTTGGTATTAAATCGGTATTTTTCAAATTCTTTAATACGTATTTAAGTCTTCTTAAAGCGTATAATATTAAAAACACGAGAGAGTTATTTGAGTAGCACTTTGAGACAAGATATTTTAAGTGTCACAGTGGCACAATAGGTAGAGCACAAGCACGGCAAGCGAGAGGACTCGGGTTCGAATCTCAGTGGAAGCACAAAGGTAAATTAAAAAAACTTACTTTAAAATTCTTTCATTCCAGCAAAAATTCACATAAAGATAGAATATAGTCAACAATAATAAAAAAGCAAACAGATAATAAAAAAAAATTTATTTTTATTGTTTCTAATGATTTTTTTAAGAATTGCCGTAGCTCTTTAAGAAGGAGTTAAGAAGTATTTAAGAAGATGTAAGGAACTATTTAAGAAGGAGTAATGAAGTATTTAAGAAGAATGATATCCCGATTTAAGACCATTTTAAGACTCAATTTATCTTCTTATTTCCTTCTATCGGACCGCCCACTTGCGCCTTTTCTCTACTTAATAGGAACTTAAATCTGTCTTATAGAAGATGTCAGATACCGATTTAGAATTCTTAAAGACTTCGTTAAGTAATTCTGTGCTACTTGTGTCTTCACGACACCGTTGGAATCATTTTCCAGAACATTGATGACAACTTTAGACAAGATTTCAAAGAAAATGATGATGAATTCGAAGAAAATCCCGGGACTTCTAATGGCAGCAGCAAAAAAAAAAGGCGACGAAGGTTTGACGTTATTACGCATGAGATAGAATCATACACCAAAAAACCAAAGATCGCAGAAACTTTGCTGCCACTTGGTTCTTCACCTCAACTTCCGATGTCAGAAAATGTGAAATTTTCTAATCAAATCGACACATTATGGATGCTTTCACATGCTCTTCAAATCAAAAATACGCCTATGTGGGTTGGTTTTAATAGTTTACTATATCAGGATACTTCAGCCAAACAAAGAATTTCCTATCTGACTACCATAAATAACTCTCCGACTTGTACAAATGTTATTCTGGAGACAATGGTACAATGCCTTAAGGTTATGGAAGAATGTGGCGAAAGTTATATGCAAGTTACTTATGATTTGGGCATTGCAAAAACAGCACTCCAGATACAAAGCACCGAAGCACCTCGTTTCAACAACCTTTTTATCCACATTGGGCCTTTTCACATAATAATGGCCTATTTTAAAGCTATTGGCAAATTCATTGACAACTGTGGATTGGCAAACATCATGGTCAACTCCGGACTCTTAGCTGATGGTTCTGTGAATGGGTACATCAGCGGCAAGCACTTCAATCGATGCAAAAGACTTCATCCACTTGCGGGCTTAGCAATACAAATCTTGCACTTCAATAGTTTCCTTAATTCAATAAATTTTGAAATAACAAATGACTCCAGAATGTATCTCGAACAACTTAAAAACGAACGACACACCAATCCAATTATTCTCAACGATAATTTAATGGACTTAATAACGAAGTATGAAGAATATGAGAAAGAAACACTTGCTGGACACCATGGAAAAACTCCAAAGTATTTCCTCATCTATACGAATCTTGTTCATTATTATCTTGAGCTCAATAGAAGTATTCGAACTGCAGACTTCGAAATGTTTAAACTCATCCTTCCGAAAATAACCAATCTTTTCTTTTCTTTTAATCAGCAGAACTACTCAAGATATATGGTTAAGTACAGCGATAATCTTCAAAAAGTAGATGAAACTCACCCTGGACTAAGAGAGCAGTTTGAAAAAGGATCCTTCTGGGTTAAAAGAACAGACAAGCCATTCTCCCGACAACCGATCGACTTGACTCTGGAACAGACTATAATTGCTGACGCTGCCAATAAATTAACTGGTGTTATCTGGTGTTATGACAAACTCAATATCGGCCCGACAGCGTTGGTGTAAAAGTCACAGCATAAGAGCAAAGATTATCACCCATGTAAAGGAAACATCAGGATTGAGAAATAAACAAGACATCACAGCTGATTTGCAGAAAAGTTATATCTACAAGTCAACCGGCCAATTGAAAAAATTGATCGCCAATATCGAACAAAACATCGATGCTTTTTCGAAATCACTGGACAAGGAAAATCTATACAATATTTCTACTGGACAGGCGACAAACGAAATTCAAAATATTTAATAAACATCGAAGAGCATGGCAACAGGCAAAGAGAGGCATTTATAACCGAATTTGCTGATGATGCAAACCGATTTGAAAAGGCGATAAAAAGAAACAAAATCTTTAGTTTTGCGGATTCACAAAAGAAAAAAATGAATGTATCTGGAAAAATTGTTGAAGTTCGCATGCAACGTTACTTATTTGGAAGATTACTGGGGATTTCTCTGGAAAATGCACTAGACATTGCAAAGATATTGACTTACCCGTTAACACCCATTCCACTGTCATTGTGCCATATCGATGGAGCTATTTGCAAAACGGATAAATCTGCTCTTTTGAAAATTTTGGAAACGAAAGAAAACAAAGAACCACCAATACAAGTAGACGTGCAAATTTTCGATGGAATTTTCATGCTTCATCTTTTGAGAGAGGTCCGTCAACTTTTGGAAATATTTCTAAAAAGATTTTGCAAATGTTTACGAAATGCACTGCAAGAACAGTAGTAATAACGTTTGATGAATATTTTTCACCCTCAATCAAGGACAACGAACATAAGCTGCGTATGACGAGCAGAAGTGGACTATATAAAATTAAGGGTGCTGATCAAGTGCGTCCAGCAGATTTTGCAGCAGAGTTGAGAAACATCAACTTTAAGGAAAGTTTGGTAGCATTTTTGATAGACGATTGGAAAAATCCCTGTATGGCAACATTTTTCAAAAATAGAACAGTGTATGTCGATTACGAAAAATGTTTCAAATTCATAGAGGTCAATGATGTTGTCGTCAGGACTGAGGAAGGAAGTTACACTTGTATTGCACACGAAGAAGCCGACACAAAAGTGATTTATCATGCATGCAAAGTGGAACCAAATTCAAACGTTGTCATTCGCTGCTCCGATACCGACATTTTAATAATTGCTCTTGGAAATATGCAACATTTGCAAGATAATGTAAAAATTGGCTGAAAGTTGGTGTGGGCAATACAGAGAGGTTCATCAATGTGACAAAACTCTACGATGCACTAGGTCAACATTTATGTGAAGCTCTTCCAGGATTTCACGCTTTCACAGGATGTGATTTTAATCCTGCTTTCTTCAAAAAAGGCAAGAAGCGCCCATTCACAATTTTACAAAACTCTCCTCAATTCATCGAAGCTTTCTCAAAACTACAAAATTATCCAGATGTTGAAGCAGATGTATTCCAAACGTTGGGGAAATTTGTTTGCTGTATGTACGGCTACAAACAGCTTAGCGACGTGAATGAAGCCCGAATGTCAATTTTTACAAAATCCTTCAAATGCAATGATATTGAGGAGCAATTTAAAATCAAAACAAAGAACTTCGACGGCTCAATATTACCACCCAGCAAGTCGGAGCTTCGGCAGCAAATTTTGAGATGTGCTTACATCTCAAGGATATGCTGCAATGCATATGTTCAAATCCCCACCTTTCTGTCTCCTTCGGAATGCGGATGGCAAGAAATCGACAGCAAACTGGACTTTCGATGGTTTGAAGGTGATCAGTTACCAACTTCAGTCAACGAAGTTGTATTCGAAGATCTTTCGAAAATCGGTGATGCAGGTAATTACAAAAATGACTCCTTCTTCATTTTATACTTTTTTTTTAATTATTTCTCAATTTTATAGACTCTAGTATCCAAAATGATAATGAGGAAACTGATGCTGAAGAAGAATCAAGAAACACCCAAGTCAGCACAAGTGAGGATTCTGATGAAGAAGATTTATCCTGTTTAATGGAAACTTTTGGATATTCAGACGAGAATATAATGTTATAATTTTTAAAGAACACGAAATTAAAAAAGAAGAAAAACATATAAAAAATTGCGTTTTGTATTATTTGTCTTCTGAATAAAAAGTGTATGTTGTTCTTTGATAGATTAAGGTGACCTGCAAGTTGCGAAGTGGAAATTTTAGGTAATTAGGGCCTAATTAGAACGTATACTAGGAAAAAATGTTAGCTGGGTAGATATGTAAATTGGTTTGTGAATATTATTATCCATCTTTTTAATTCTGTTTTCGATTTGTTTTGAATTTGTTTGATTTTGAATTTGTGTACAGAATAAACCTCATTAGCGGATTACTAAAAATGAATTTCGTTATGATATATGACAAAAAAATGGAAAAACGTATTCCCCTCCTCAAGCGCTTTCCCTTATTTTATATATGTATAATAAAATATGTATGCATTTGTGAATACAAAAACCTCCGAAGAAAAAAGTCTTCAAAATACATTTTGTTTTTGAGATGCGTAAAAAGGGAACATTTAACCCCGGCACCCCCCATTTTTTTCTATAATTTTATCATTTGGTCTATGTTTGTATGAAATTTAAAATTGCTTTAACAGATTCATCAAAATGCATGTAGTTTTTGAGATTAAAAAAAAAAAAAACTTTCAAAAGAGTGTTTTTCCCCCGTTTGCCCCTTTTTTAGGGTAATAGATGACTTTTTAAAGCACGTGATATTTTTCCCGTAATCTTCGTCTAATTATCTATGAAATTCAATCAAAAAACATTTTTTCTACAAGATTTTAAGGACAGGAAAAAAATAATTAGGTTACAGTTCACTACGAGGGGGCCCAACTTCCCTTAACTGGCAGCGGTACTTTCCACCACCCCCCAGGTGTAAGCACAAGTTTTTTCATCGTTTTAAATGTTAAACTAACATATGTCACTGGTTTCATGAGTACGCATTTTAGAAAAAATTTTTTGTGTTTCTTGCAACTTTAGGCCCTTGGCACCGGTACTTCCCACCACTGTCCAGGTGTAAGCAGTGGTTTTTTGTCATCAGGGGGATGCAAACTAACGTTCTGGCTAGGTTTCATGAATACGCATTTTAGACAAATTTTCGGTTTTTTTTGCAACTTCAAAAAATTACAGTAATTCAACCCACCACTACCCAGGTGGCAGCAGTCGATTTTCGTCATCACCTACCTTAGAACTACAAGAAAAAAAATATTTCATGAGTACGCATCTTAGACATTGAAAAGTGTCGCCAGCTCCCAGACTATAAGGACACCTTCTCGTATAACGGAGCTAATATGCAATCTACCAATAGAAATTAGTTGTTTTGAGCGTTTAGCATCAAACAATGGCCAAATCAGTTTAGTAGACCGGCAAGTTGGGGTCCAGGTCCATCTGAGGTTAGCTTTCTTCATGGTATCATGCTTTAGCATAAGTTTACAAGTAGCTAGGGGTATACCGATGTTAGATTTGCTATCCAACAAAGGTAAGATTGTTCCGTTTTTTGCAAGTTCGTCAGCTTTACAGTTTCCTGGAATGTCTCTATGCTCCGGCACCCATGTAAGGTGAATGTTAAACTGTTTTGACATGTCCACCAGAGATGATCGACAGTTTTGGGCTGTTTGTGACTTAGTGGAGACAGAGTCCAGTGACTTTAAGGCAGCTTGACTGTCTGAGAAGATACGTATATCAGTAGTCGATATAACGTTTTCTTTTAGCCAAGAGAGGACTTCTTTTATTGCTAGAAGCTCTGTCTGGAACACGCTACAGTGATTGGGAAGACGAAAAGATAGACAGAGATTTAATCTATCGGAGTATACGCCTCCACCAACCCCGTCATCGGTTTTAGATCCATCTGTATAGAAATGAATTGCTTCGTCTATCAAAAACGACTCATTTTCCCAAGAAGACCTGGAATGGATGGACACTTGAAGTTTTTATTAAATTTTGGATGAGGGGTGGTGTAATCGACGTTACTAGGTAGAGTACTGAACGAGTTCAATATAGTAGAGTGGCCAATATCATTATTTATCCACTGCGAGGAGGCTTTAAGTCGGATGGCTGTGTTAGCGGCCGATTGTTTGCTAAAGATATCTAGCGGTATGAGATGAAAAAGAACATCAAGTGCAGCAGAAGGAGTTGAGCGGAGAGCTCCACCCATGATTAAACAAGCTGTTCGTTGGACTTTGCTAAGCTTATCGCGGTTTGTTGCTGTTTCCAGCGCAGTCCACCATACCATACTGTCACTCCATATGTAAGTATCGGTCTAATGACTGAGATGTATAGCCTACGGCTTTTTTGCAAGAGAAAAGAGCTATGTTGGCTTTGTTGACTCTCTCTTGGATATTGGGCTTCCAGCTTAATTTCTTGTCCAAAATAAGACCCAGATATTTTGCTTTGTCTGAGAATTTAAGCGGTATACCTTTGATGAGGGGAGGGTCTATGTGTGGGATTTTATATTTCCTGGTAAATAGGACAGGTTCAGTTTTGTGCACCGAGTCCACATTGATCTGCCCAGATAGTAAGCTTGTTTAAAGCATTTTGTAGGAGTTCCTTCAGAGTGTTAGAATGCTTACCAGATATCGCTATCGCAACATCGTCTACATAGGCAATCACCCTGTGATTGCCGCCTTGCGGCGTACCTCTACTGACAGTTTTTCGAGTAGTAAAACCACCCAGTTTTGAATTTATAATCCTGCTTATCAGCATATGATTTATCAAACTACTGATTGACTTATTCACCTTCAGAGATGATAGCGCAGATGTGATTGCGGATGCGTCGATTGTTAAAAGCTCCTTCTATATCCAGGAAAGCAACTAAGGTGAACTCCTTATGATGAAGGGAGTGTTCAATAGTACGAACCAGCGTATGTAGAGCGGTTTCTACAGATTCCCTTTGTTATAAGCATGTTGAGCATTGACTGGTAAGGACTTATCAATGTTTGCCCTCAAATGGATTTCAATCAGACGTTCAAATGTTTTAAGAAGGAATGATGAAAGGCTAATAGGTCTTAGATCTTTAGGATTAACATGGCTAGGTTTGCCAGCTTTGGGGATGAAAATAACATTTACTTCTCTCCATGACAAAGGAATGTGAGCCAGAGCAATACAACCTTTTAGGATGTTTACCAGAATGGGTATTAGAATGTCGGAATTTTCCTGTAATTCCGCTGGAATTATTCCATCTGGCCCAGGAGATTTGTATGGATTGAAGCTGTTTATTGCCCATTTTAATTTTTCCTCTGTAATCAGACCTTGTGGAGGAGTTATGCTACTGAATATGTTGTTAGAATCAGTGTTATTAACGCAAGGAGAGCTATCTGGAAAATGTACATCCAGGAACAGATTGAGCGATTCTTCGCTTAAGTTTGTCCAGGAACCGTCATTGTTTTTTAGGCAACTTGGCATTACTGGATTTTTGGAGAGGATTTTTCTTAACCTTGATGCCTCTGAGTTGCCTTCTATATTGTTACAGAAAGTTCTCCAGGACATACGCTTGGTTTTCCTCAGTTCTTTTTTATATAACTTGAGGGAGTCTTTATATGAATCCCAATCAGAAGCTTCTCTAGAGGTTTTCGCTCTATTAAAGATTTTCCTGCAATCTTTTCTTAGTGGATCCAGCCCCGAGTACCACCAGTGTGGTTTCTTTTACCTCTTATTTATATAAGAGGGCAGGCAGTTTCCAGAGATTTGTTGAGGGCTGTTGTGAGGTTATTGACTTTAATATCAAGATCCTCAGTGTTGTAGGGTATGCTGTATAACTCAGGTCTGATTGACCTTAATAGAGTTGCCCTATATAGAAGCCAATCTGTTTTTCGATGGTTACGGAAGGAAGATTGGCTTGGACGTTCGTCCATAATTTCGAATTGTATGTATCTATGATCAGAGAAAGAATGATCATTTGATACTTTCCAATTCGAGATAGTATAATAAATTTTATCTGAGACAAGAGTTATGTCAAGTACTTCCTGTCTGTTTTTAGTAACAAATGTGGGTTCATTTCCAACGTTACATATTGTTAGGTTAGTGTTTAAAATATAATCGAAAAGAGACTCACCTCTGTCGTTTATATTCGTGCTACCTCACACTGTATGATCGGCGTTAGCATCACTTCCAATGATGAGGTCAGTCTTCTGCCTATCTGCATCAGTGATAAGACTCCTCAGGGTGTCTCCTGGGAGAGGGCCAAGGTGGTAATGGCCAAGATATGCCGACGCCAGCCAGAGAGTTCCTTTGACTGTTTCCAGTCTTGCGACGGTTACATCTCGATCACTGAAATTAGGTAGTAAAAATACATTTAGGCTACTTTTAACTAGTATGCAAGATCTGGGTTCACCTTTATCTAATGCATACAGCAAGTAGTAGTTTGGAGTCCTAAGTCCCCGAACGATGGATTTCACAATCCAGGGTTCTTGGATTAGGACGATGTCTTCTCCGCTGCTGGATAGACGAAGAAGCAGGGAGGCCGAGGCCTTGATAGAGTGTTGGAGATTAATCTGAAGAAATTGCAGCATCTTTGCTACAATCCTCCCGATCAACCTCCAACACGGTGACGTTGGAGTCTTCCGATTCCGAGGTTGAGCCCAGAAGAGCGTCCTCACTCAGAAGATCTTCGTTATTGTGGTCATCGATCTCCATGTCGCTGACTGTTTTTATTGTCTCCACTGTTGCCGAAGATGACCTGGATGCCTCTTCCTCTTCCAGTGATGGGAAGGTGATAGATGCACCAGGGTCTGCAGCAGCAGTTTTGACTACTATGGAGGAAGTGGATGCACCAGTAACATCCGCGTCCTTTTTGTACACCTTCAGTGTGATGGTCTCAAACCCAAACCTAATCATACTTTTGGTCTGCGCCAGAGGAGCAAGGGACTCCTTATTTAGTACAATAATTGCACCTCTGTAGGATCCCTTTTTCTCCTCCAGTTTCGCAACTTTCCAGTTGTGAGTAGGAAGGGATGGGTTCGATAGCCGGATCATCTGTAGTATTACATCCATGCTGGAGAGTTCGGCTGTAACCATGGCGCGAGCTCTTGGTCTGCACGGGATTTTCTCCTTAGCAACAACCTCGAGCCTAGCACCAGGCCAGACTTCCCCTAACCGGCTAACGGCCATCGATAGAAGATCACACGATCTCTGATCGTCACAAACCATGAGCTTAACATGTCCTTGATGCCAGCCTCCATCGTTTGTGATTGGAGGTGGTCCTGGGTTCTCCATCATGATACTCATGAAGCTCAACTGGAGCTTCCGCTTGACCACCTGCCAATTTTCCACAGAGATCGTGCCATCGACGTCGTTCCCGTCAATGATCGCGACCACGATTTTGTCTTTAACCACATCACTGAAGGTCTTATTCCCTCCACAGGGATGTGATGGAGCGCTGATGTTGTGCACTTTTGGGCGTTTTGGGTACTGAAATTGTGCCCTCCATAGGCTTTTGACGCTTTGACGTGGAGTCTCCGCTGGACTGGAGGCTATTATTAGCTAAAAAGCTTTTAGCCCACTTGATTTTTGCATCATGCTGAGAGTTCGCCCCGGCGGCGCCAGGTTGTTCACCAAACACCCTGAGTATTCTCTTAGCATTGCGAATGTCCTTGAAGAATGTCTTAGAAGGGTTGGGCTTGCGCCCGCTCCGCCCAGGGCCTTCTTTAGGATTTGTGGTGTTGTTAGAGGTGGAGGGACCATGCTTCACAGTCCTACCACCGCTGGAATGAGGCAAAGAAGTGCGGGGAGGTTTACTCTCCTTAGTGGTAGCAGGACCATGCTTCACAGTCTTACTACCACTGAACCGCGGTGTCGAAGTTTGGAGAGGTTTACTCTCTGAAGTAGTAATAGAAGGGCCATGCTTCACAGCCCCCCTGTTACTGGAAGGAGGTATTTCTACCATTTTACTCCTGCTTTTGCTTTCGGCAATAGGACTGTGAGAACCCACAGTACTACTACTTCCAGCGCAAGCCGGAGAAACAGCAGACGGCTTTTCAGTCCCACTGCTGGCCTGTCTCAAAGACCAGGACTATCCACCATCTTTTGAATTTAAATTTTCCATAAGATCCCACGAGTAACGGAGAAAGGGTGGTCCATCTGCACAGAGATCCTTATATGCAGATAAGGCTAGTTAATCCGGAGGTCGCCTGGTATCCGGATACTCCGTTAGCGACTGAGCTAGTTTTTTGATTGGGCCCTCAGCCAGGCTGATCATCGGCACGGGTCGTATAACACCTTGAATCCAGCCCAATTGGGAAGTTGCAAAAATAGGAAAAGGAGAGAGTGGGCGGGGAATCAGACAGTAAGCACCGTTCTGAAAAGAAGGACGTTTAGGGTGATAGAGGAGCTGGTAACTTTGGATAGCTTTTTCGCATTTCCAATGTGGGAGAGGGAGGGATATAAGGATGTGTAAGAGGATGATGAGCGTCCTTTGGTTTCAGGACTCATCTGGAGAAGACATCTCGAGAATCATGGACCCTACTTAGCTTCTACAACTCGACAAGTTCGACGCTCAGGTAGAAGATAAATTAGATTACTCTCTAGGTATCACCGTTATTTTTTAATATTTTTTTTCTGTTTTAAGTGATTTTTTTTCTTAAATTGCCCCTCCCGCCTAAACGGGGGGAAATAGAACCCCCGTCTTGTCTAAGTCCAACCTACACGCCCCAGCTTTTTGTCATACCTTATGCAAATCACCCTGTATAAGACAAAACATGGAGTTAGAAACCTGGTAACTGATGTTGATGTAGGATTTTTTTTTACTTTATATCATACAACAAGATGTTAAGCTAACAATATTCTTAATTTCAAAGAGTTAAACAATACAAAAAATTATGGGTTTTAATATGTTTATATAAAATTGTTTAGGAGCATTCAATTACCAAAGGTAAGAGGCGAATGCACAATTAAAGGGATAAATATGATAACATATAATGCTAAAAAAATAAAAATTACATAAAAAGTTAATAATAATTTTTGGGTGTGATTTATAACAAAAAATGATAGATAGGTAGTTATTTACAAATGTAAACGTCTTGCATGCTCTAGTGGGAGAAATAGTGCATAATACTGCATCAAATATGCAGTTTTTTCCAAAGTCTAAATAACTGTGATAGCAACTTTGCCATAGCTTCAAGATGTAGAGCTAAGCGCTCTGATTGCAAATATCGTGGTCCAAGACGATTTGCAGGTGGTCTTCTTCGTGCAATACGTACACAATTCTTATCGCGTCTTGCATGCAGAAGGCTGCCTAGAAAATGTCTTGGACCTCGATATTTAATTTCGCCGCAAAGTTTTATTACTGCGTCTTCAGTACCTTTCCTAAAACCGAATTGCGAATTACTAAAAAATTGTGTTTTTTTTAAAAAGGAAAGCATTCTAGATTTCATTCCTTTTTCAAAAAGTTAAGAGAATACCGATAACAGCGAAATAGGTCGGTAATTGCTACGAACTGTTGATTCACCTTTTTTATGCAACAGAATAATACTCGTAATTGCTAACTTTAGAGAATCTGAAAAAATTCCTTTTGTAATGCTGAGATTGAATATGTAACTTAAGATATCAGAAATTAAGTATGATATATTTTTTTTTTAATTTTATCTTAAATCATCTTTCGATGTTAAATTAGATATTTTGAGAAACTTATAATTTTATTAATATCCATTGAAGGAAAATTCGCAAAAAAAAAAATTCGCACAAAAGGGTTCATCGACAATAAAGTGAGCACAGTCATTGAATAAATTAGCTTCCTCGGAAGGATTATTTACTAAATAATCTCTATTTTGTTAAGAAATGTCAATTTTCTGCTTGTTTTTATTTAAAATCTCGATAACAATTTCCCATTTCTTTTTGGAGTTACCTACACTTTTAAGAAATCTATTCTTAAAATAATTATCTCCACAGAGTGGAATCTCAGTTTTTAGTTCTTTACACGGTTTTTCAAAACACTTTTTTAGTCTTATGTTACGAGGATGTTTTTTAACTTTGGCCACTAGTTTATTCTTTTTATTTATTTTATTTACTGCATGGTTTTTTGTAATAATTATTATTAGAAATTAGGCTAGACTTTGATATTAAATTTAAGTTTCTTCAGTAACTTGTCAAAAGCAACAGATGGATCATTAGCACTTCATCCCAAAATTCCAAAGTTAAAGCAGACTTAAGAGCAGAAAAATTTATTTTTTGAAAATTATTTGTATTTGTCTGTTTTTTTTTGTTGTAACGCAGGACTTAAGTTGTATGCTGGTTAAGCTGTGATCGGTTATTCCAAGTTCGTGGATGTCCCATTTGTAACATGTATTATTATTCCTTTGTAGTCTTAAAAATACATGGTCTAAGCACGATTGCCCTCTCGTAGGTTTGTTTATCAAAGAGATAAAACTAAACGATGATAGAACGGAAAGAAAATAATCTGCATGAGGTGTGTTAGACAAAATATCAATATTAAAGTCACCTAAAAGAACTACATTTTTGCAACTAAGATTGTCCAAAAACTCTGAGAATTCACCTGCAAAGCTTTTACGGTACAGAGATGTAATCTGTACACTACAACAAAAAAGTTATGAATACCAGTTATTAAAAATTGTAAACAAACCAAATCAGCACTTATTAGATTGGGTTTTTTGAAACTTCGCACAAAATATCATCTCTATAAAACACACCCACCCCACCCGCTGCATAAGAATCATTGCAAGCAGAAGCAAAAGTGCATCCAGATATAATAAAATGCACGACTGGATCGCACGAACTTGCTCTTATGTAAAAGTACTTTGGAATTTAAGATACATTTTATAAATATTAAACATGAATTTAAAATGAAATTGCCGTCTGATTTCTAGAAAAGTATGAATTTATGCAAACAAAGTTTAAAAAATCGTTTTATTATTAAATAAATAAATTTTTTATATAAGAAATTTCTTTAAAATTTTTCAAGAAAAAAATGTGGGATGCGAATTTTAAGTATTTAATAACATTGATTTTAGGAAATAATTTCAAAAAATAATCGTTCATAGGTTTTGAAGATATTGATTTTTCAAAAAAAAATTTTTTTCAAAAAAAAACCAACAAATAATTTTTCGAATATTTTTATATACAATATTATTTTAAGCTTAGGGGGACTCCTGCTGAAAATTTTTGGTTAAAATCGGTAGAGCCGTTAATGAGAAAGTCGAAAATCAAAAAAACGGTTCTATGACAGGTACCGTTAATAACATTTTGCCCCAAATTTTTTTTTTACCAAAACGTAGTCCATGTCCATAATATCACACCTAATTTTTTTTATCAAAATCGTTAGAGCCGTTTTCGAGATAAATAAGATTTTGCATTACGGGTGTATGGGGGGTACCGTTAGTTTTAGAGCTAAAAAAAAAAATTCAATTTCCCCTCTAGGGAATCACCAAAGACCCATAACTACCGAGTTTGAAGAAAATAGGTCCAGTGGCTTAGGCTCTAGATCGAGGTACAGACATACAGACAGACAGACAGACAGACGGAATTGTCGGACCCACATTTTTCGTCTTCGCTATCATCGTAATGTCAACTTTGATCAAAATCTCGAGTTTGATTTTTTTTCCAAATGCAGAACTTGCCCTATAGTACCTATATCGCAAGTAAAAAATTGAAATCTCAAATTCATAGATCCATATTTCAGACACGAAAATGAAATCCGGTAAATGATCTAAAGATGCGAGATGAGCAAGAAAGGTATCAAAATTTTTACGTAAGCTGCGATGTTTAAATTGCATTTTACAATATTAACAAAATGTAAATAATTATGGATGAAATGAAATATCTACAAATGTTAAATTCTAAAAAATAGAATTCTGAAAAAAAATGTATAAAGCAGGATTTTAAAAACGAATCATTAGAAAATGTATTATTAGACAAAAAAATTCTTTATTTAAACTCTTTGTATGAGAGATAAAATAAAATGCATGACTGCACTTATGTAAAAGTACTTTGGAATTTAAGATACATTTTATAAACATAAAACAAGGATTTAATGAGATAATAATGTTCAAATGCCTAAAATTGCCGTCTGATTTCTAGAAAAGTATGAATTTATGCAAACAAACTTTAAAAAATCGTTTTATTATTAAATACATTTTTTATATAAGAAATTTCTTTAAAATTCATCAAGAAAAAAATGTGGAATGCGAATTTTAAGTATGTACCTATTTGATAATATTGATTTTAGGAAATAATTTCAAAAAATAATCGTTCATAGATTTTAAAGATAATGATTTTTCAAATAAAAAAAAATTGTCAAAAAAACCCAACAAATATTTTTTCGAATATTTTTATATACAATATTATTTTAAACTTAAGGGGACTTCTGCTGAAAAAATTTGGTTAAAAACCTTAGAGCCATTAATGAGAAAGTCGAAAATTAAAAAAACGGTTCTATGACATGTACCGTTAATAACATTTTGCCCCAAAATTTGTTTTGACCAAAATGTAGTCCATGTCTATAACATCACACCTAATTTTTTTGTTCAAAATCGTAAGAGCCGTTTTTGATATAAATAAGATTTGGCATTACGGGTGTATGGGGGGTACCGTTAGTTTTGGAGCTAAAAAAATTCAATTTCTCCTCTTGGGAATTGCCGAAGACCCTTAACTACCGAGATTGAAAGAAATAGGTCCAGTGGCTTAGGCTGTAGTTCGAGGTACAAACATACAGACACACTGAAACATGTTTTTTGTGTACTAAATTTTCCTTAAAATTTTTATAAAAAAATTGATATGCAAATTATTAGTATTTAATAAAATACATTTTAAAACGTAATTTTAAAATTTAATCGTGTATCGTGTATTTCTCCTCTAGGGAATTGCCGAAGACCCTTAACTACCGAGATTGAAAGAAATAGGTCCAGTGACTTAGGCTGTAGTTCGAGGTACAAACATACAGACACACTGAAACATGTTTTTTGTGTACTAAATTTTCCTTAAAATTTTTATAAAAAAATTGATATGCAAATTATTAGTATTTAATAAAATACATTTTAAAACGTAATTTTAAAATTTAATCGTGTATCGTGTATTTCTCCTCTAGGGAATTGCCGAAGACCCTTAACTACCGAGATTGAAAGAAATAGGTCCAGTGACTTAGGCTGTAGTTCGAGGTACAAACATACAGACACACTGAAACATGTTTTTTGTGTACTAAATTTTCCTTAAAATTTTTATAAAAAAATTGATATGCAAATTATTAGTATTTAATAAAATACATTTTAAAACGTAATTTAAAAATTCAATCGTGTATCGGTTTCCAAGATATTGTATTTTCAAAAAAAAAAAATTATTATTTTTTTAAAAATCCAAAAGCTATTTTTTCCAAAAAAATTTAAATTATATTTTTTCAAATGTAAGGCAGCTCCTGCTTAAAAATTTTGGTTAAAATCGTTAGAGCCTATGGTGAGAAATTCGAAAATAAAAAAACGGTTCTATGACAGGTACCCCTAATAATATTTCCCCCCAATTTTTTTTTGACCAAAATATAGTCCATGTTCATAATATGACACTTAATTATTTTTATCAAAATCGTTTTCGAGATAAATAAGATTTTGCATTACGGGTGTATGGGGGGTATCGTTTGTTTTAAAGCTAAACAAAAATTTCAATTTCTCCTCTCGGGAATCACCGAAGACCCTTAACTACCGAGATTGAAAGAAATAGGTCCAGTCGTTAAGGCTGTAGTGAGAGGTACAGACATACAGACACACTGAAACATGTTTTTTGTGTACTAAATTTTCCTTAAAATTTTTATAAAAAAAATTTATTTGCAAATTATTAGTATTTAATAAAATACATTTTAAAACGTAATTTAAAAATTTAATCGTGTATCGGTTTTCAAGATATTGAATTTTCAAAAAAAAAAAAATATAATGTTTTTAAAAATCCAAAAACTGTTTTTTCGAAAAAAAATTTAGTTTATATTTTTTCAAATGCAAAGCAGCTCCTGCGTAAAAATTTTGGTTCAAATCGTTAGAGCCGTTGCGTTGGTGAGAAATTCGAAAATCAAAAAAACGGTTCTATGACAGGTACCCCTAATAACATTTCCCCCCAAATTTTTTTTTGATCAATAAATAGTCCATGTCCATAATATCCCATTTAATTTTTTTATCAAAATCGTTAGAGCCGTTTTCGAGATAAATAAGATTTTACATTACGGTTGTATGGAGTACACCGTTTGTTTTAGAGCTAAAACAAAATTTTCAATTTTTCCTCTAGGGAATTACCGAAAACCTTTAAGTACCGAGTTTGAAGAAAATAGGTCCAGTGGCTTAGTAGGCTGTAGTTCGAGGTACAGACATACAGACATACAGATATACCGACATACAGACAGACAGACGGAATTGTCGGACCCACTTTATTCGTTTTCGCTATCATCGTAATGTCAACTTTGATCAAAATCTCGAGTTCGATTTTTTCCCAAATGCAGAACTTGCCCTATAGTACCTATATCGCAAGTAAAAAGAATTGCATGTGATTTCTTAAAAAAATAGGTATGAATTAATGCAAGAACAAAAATTTTAGTCTTTCTTGTAGTATATTAAAAAAAATATGCTTTTATATACAAAATTACAAAATACATTTTAAGAAAATATTTTGGTACACCAACCTAAAGTTATTATTACTATACGAAATTTCCAAATAAAAAATATTAACCAGTGTTGTTCCTCTACGTGTCGAATTTGATTGTCTACATTAATGCGTAGACAATTGTGTCGACAATGTATACAATGTCGACAATGTAGACAATGTAGACAATGTACACAATGAAGACAAAGCATGCCAAGCCAATCTGTCATCTGTAATTCTTGATTTCTCTGTCACAGTGATGGCATTGAAGATTGGGACTGTTTTAATAGAAAAATTTACTTTTTTAAAATGCTTTACGAAAAAGACATTCAAAAGCCAATCGTTTTTTGGAATATGGCCGCCATAAAACATCCAAACCTGGAAAATTTGACAAAAAACTTTTTCTTATTCCTGCCTCTTCCGCTCAAATCGAGAGACTTTTTTCAAGTTGGTCGTATGTTCATTCCATGTCGAGAAACCGTTTGATATTTGAACGATCCAAGCAACTACTTCACCTTTACTATTCATTAAGAATGGAGGATACTCAATATGGGTATTTTGATCAAGACGTCGAGGACGAATATGAATAAGACTTCAAGTTTATATTATGTACTCGTACATATCTGTATACATATATAGTATTTTGTACAGTATAGCGATAGTTGATTAGTTCTGTATGTTGTTCATAATAAGTTTTTTTTCTTGAAGACTACAGGTTTTGTTTCTGTGTTCAAATAAATACAATTTCATAGTGAAAGATTGAATTAATATAAAAATTGTTTTAATTTTATGATTTATTAGACGAAACAACAAGAAAAATTGAATGTCTACGTTGCCTACGTTGTCTATATTGTTGACATTGACATGTAGACAATCATGAATTGTCTACACGTAGACAATCGTGTAGTCTACATTTTTTGTCTACATGGAACAACATTTTTTTCAAAAATTCAATAAATATTCGTTCTGCCGATAATGAGAAATTCAAAATTAAAAAAAATCGTTCTATTATAGTAATATTTTAATTTCAATTTTTTACTTGCGATATAGGTACTTACTATAGGGCAAGTTCTGCATTTGGAAAAAAATCGAACTCGAGATTTTGATCAAAGTTGACATTACGATGATAGCGAAGACGAATAAAGTGGGTCCGACAATTCCGTCTGTATGTCTGTACCTCGAACTACAGCCTAAACAACTGGAGGTATTTTCTTTAAACTTGGTATTTAAGGGTCTTCGGTGATTCCCTAGAGGGGAAATTGAAACTTTTTGTTAGCTCTAAGACTAACGGTACCCCCCACACAACCGTAATGCATAATCTTATTTATCTCGAAAACGGCTCTAACGATTTTGATAAAAAAAATTAAGTATGATATTATGGACATGTACTATATTTTGGTAAAAAAAATGGGGGGAAATGTTATTAGGAGTACCTGTCATAGAACGTTTCTTTTGATTTTCGAATTTCTCATCAACGGCTCTAACGATTTAAACCAAAATTTTTATGCAGGAACTCCTTTGCATTTGACAAAATATAATCTAAATTTTTTTCGAAAAAATAATTTTTGAATTTTTAAAAAATAATACAATTTTTTTTTGAAAATACAGTATCCTGAAAACGGATACACGATTAAATTTTTAGATTACGTTTTAAGATGTATTTTATTGAATACTAACAATTTGCATATCACTTTTTTTTTATAAAAATTTTAAGGAAAATTTAGTAAACAAAAAACATGTTTCAGTGTGTCTGTATGTCTGTACCTCGATCTACAGCCTAACCCACTGTATCTATTTTCTTCAATCTCGGTAGTTAAGGTCAGAGTATATCTAATAATGAGTAGGGACACTCTCCACGTGTTTCTAATCAGTAATTTTTTTTTAAGTACACAGAAACGAGAAATAGATGAAAATAAGAAGTGTGATGGTGAAAGAGAGATAAGAATTCAACTCGTCGCGCCTTTGAAAATACATTATGAAAAAAATGTAAACAATTCCCAATCCACTCCTCCTAGTGTGACCAACTTCTTAAAAAAAATACTTAAGAAGTAAAAATACTGTTGCTACTACTCAACCAAAAATGGCTTCGTTTTATTTTTTGAGAATACCAAACAAATATCAAATGAATATTTCAATATTTAAAAATGAAATACAAATTTAAGATTCATTTATATGGTCTATATCATTAAAAAAAAATTAATCGACAGAAATAAATCCAGTATCACGAAAAAAAAGAATATGGTCTCTCAAAAGAAGAGAACGGCACCGAGAAAAAATACGCTCACAAGCAACCAACCTATCGCGCCTTTAAAAAAACCTTATGAAAAAATATTGCATTTATAAAGGGTGATTTTTTTGAGGTTAGGATTTTCATGCATTAGTATTTGACAGATCACGCGGGATTTCAGACATGGTGTCAAAGAGAAAGATGCTCAGTATGCTTTGACATTTCATCATGAATAGACTTACTAACGAGCAACGCTTGCAAATCATTGAATTTTATTACCAAAATCAGTGTTCGGTTCGAAATGTGTTTCGCGCTTTACGTCCGATTTATGGTCTACATAATCGACCAAGTGAGCAAACAATTAATGCGATTGTGACCAAGTTTCGCACTCAGTTTACTTTATTGGACATTAAACCAACCACACGAATGCGTACAGTGCGTACAGAAGAGAATATTGCGTCTGTTTCTGAGAGTGTTGCTGAAGAATGTGAAATGTCGATTCGTCGCCGTTCGCAGCAATTGGGTTTGTGTTATTCGACCACATGGAAGATTTTACGCAAAGATCTTGGTGTAAAACCGTATAAAATACAGCTCGTGCAAGAACTGAAGCCGAACGATCTGCCACAACGTCGAATTTTCAGTGAATGGGCCCTAGAAAAGTTGGCAGAAAATCCGCTTTTTTATCGACAAATTTTGTTCAGCGATGAGGCTCATTTCTGGTTGAATGGCTACGTAAATAAGCAAAATTGCCGCATTTGGAGTGAAGAGCAACCAGAAGCCGTTCAAGAACTGCCCATGCATCCCAAAAAATGCACTGTTTGGTGTGGTTTGTACGCTGGTGGAATCATTGGACCGTATTTTTTCAAAGATGCTGTTGGACGCAACGTTACGGTGAATGGCGATCGCTATCGTTCAATGCTAACAAACTTTTTGTTGCCAAAAATGGAAGAACTGAACTTGGTTGACATGTGGTTTCAACAAGATGGCGCTACATGCCACACAGCTCGCGATTCTATGGCCATTTTGAGGGAAAACTTCGGAGAACAATTCATCTCAAGGAATGGACCGGTAAGTTGGCCACCAAGATCATGCGATTTGACGCCTTTAGACTATTTTTTGTGGGGCTACGTCAAGTCTAAAGTCTACACAAATAAGCCAGCAACTATTCCAGCTTTGGAAGACAACATTTCCGAAGAAATTCGGGCTATTCCGGCCGAAATGCTCGAAAAAGTTACCCAAAATTGGACTTTCCGAATGGACCACCTAAGACGCAGCCGCGGTCAACATTTAAATGAAATTATCTTCAAAAAGTAAATGTCATGGACCAATCTAACATTTCAAATAAAGAATCGATGAGATTTTGCAAATTTTATGCGTTTTTTTTTAAAAAAAAGTTTTCAAGCTCTTAAAAAATCACCCGTTATATCTTACGAATGAGATTGTTTGTGGTGGTGCTTGAAAAAAATATTGTGGGTTTTTCTTACATTAGTGAATTGTCGTAAGGATTAAAATTAATACTTTGGAACTTCTCACGCTTATTGTTTGTTTTTGTTCTTGTTTTTATTTGTGATAGTAAGACTTGCATATGTGTAGAGAGTGTCCCTACTCATTATTAGATATACTCTGGTTAAGGTTCTTCGGTGATTCCCTAGAGGAGAAATTGAATTTGTTTAGCTCCAAAACTAAAGGTACGCCCCATACACCCGTATTGCAAAATCTTATTTATCTAGAAAACCGCTCTAACGATTTTGATACAAAAAAATTACAGTAGACTCGCGGTAACGTGAACTATTAAAAACCGAGCGTGTTCACGTTTGCGAAGTTGTTCATGTTTACGAAGGTGCAATTTTTAAAATTTTTCAAATAAATTAGACATATGTTGTCACTAAAATTCATATTTTTTTTTTTGTGTTTCGGTTTGTAAGTACCTAATCCATTAGGTTAACAAAACAAATTACGTTGAAATAAAAAAGGAGTTATCTTTCTTTGGATTTTCTTTTTTATAAATTTCTGTAAAGGAATGATTGTTTTGTTTGTTCATTGCTTAACAGCTCTCTGTTTGATGTCCTCTAACGCGGAGGTTGCAACGTCGCGTCAAAATAATCTTACCGTCGCGTTAAAAAATCTTAACGCGGCATTGAAAACGCGTTCTGTTTGACCGAGCCTTAAGTACGCTGATATCTGTTAGACTTATGTTTTCATTTTCCGTCCATTCCAAAGATTTATTGAAAATGTTGATTGCTTCACTAGGCTCTATTCTGGTATGTGCTCTTTCCAAAGTACTGTCCTCACTTTCTTTTTCATCACTCGTTCGTTTCGGTTGCGTTCGGAAGATCTTCAGTCCATTCATGGATATCAGCAAAAGAAAAAATAACCTACCTGGACTAACGAGCAATCATTTACGGGGGATTCCCCGTTTCGACTAACCGACAAATGCAGAAAAGAAAACTACGTTTTGTACGTTAAATTCATTTTAAATTTGTTCACGTTATAGGGCCTTCTCATAGTGTTCACGCTACAGAGTATTCAATGTAAAAAAAATTATGTTCACGTTAGCCGGTGTTCACGTAAGGCGGTGTTTTTGTTAGCGCGAGTCTACTGTATGTGTGACATTATGGATATGGACTACACTTTTGTAAAAAAAATTTTGGGGCAAGATGTTATTAATGGCAACTGTCACAGAACCGTTTTTTTTTATTTTCGACTTTCTCATTAACGGTTCTAACGATTTTAACCAAACATTTTCACCAGTAGTTCCCTTAAGTTTAAAATATTATTGTATATAAAAATATTCGAACAAAAATATTTATTTTGTTTTTTGAAAAAATAAATTCCAATTTATTTTTTGAAAAATCAATGGCCCTGAGTAATAGATCCGAATCTAGCCTAAGTTCGATTTTAACCAAACATTCGTAGAAATAAAACAAATTTCAAGTATAAATACTTAAAAGCGGCTTTCCTGTAACTAAGTTAAATTTAAAATGATAGAATCACAATAGAACTTTACGAATCTGGTTAATAGAAATCTGTTTGTGTATCAGTTCACAATAACGAAATTATGAAAATGACTCACAATTATTGGTATAAATTAGACTGTTGTTAAATTTGATCTGTTACTACGAAATTTTAAAAGCAACTTTTCTACATCTAACAAAAAGTGACTTTAAAACCGATTCTATGAATGTCTATTACTAAGGGCCAATATCTTGAAAACGTGTGACCGATTATTTTTTGAAATTATTTCCTAAAATCTATATTACTAAACACTTAAAATTGTGATCCCAAATTTTGTTCTAGAAAAATTTGAAAGAAATTTGTTATATAAAAAATTACTTTAATAAAACGATTTTTAAACTTTCTTTGCGTAAATTCATACTTTTCCGGAAATCAGACGGCAATTCCCTGCATTGTATTTATAAAATGTATTTCAAATCCCAAAGCAATTTTACATAAGAGTAGGTTCGTGCGATCCAGTCGTGCATTTTAATTTTATTGAATTATAAATATTAATCTATAGAAACAAATTTGACCAAAATTCAAAGCGCTGTTTCGGGAAAGATACGATTCTCGAAAACCATTTTTAAAATTTATATGGTGGGTACCGTTTTTTAAATTTGGTGGTGCAACAGCTCGAAGTGAACCAGGACCTAGTGACTTACAACTCTCAACCATTCCTGTGTGCGTGTTACCAGGAACGGAGGGGACTTACAATTTTCTGCTGATTCCGAACGGCTAATGAGTAGCACTTTCCATGACAAGAGATACTATTGGAGGATTTGTCGCAAAGAGGCAGTACACCCCTGAAAAAAACTTTCTTGCAGCGACTGAGAATCGAACTCGTGACCTTCCGCATGACAGTCCAACGCACTAACCATTATGCCAAAGGGTACCGTTAGTTTTAGATTAAATAAATAAATAAATCTCACATCTTGTAGATTGTGTTAAAAAGCTTTCGACCGTCAAGTTAAAAGAAAATCCAACATGATGTTTTCGAAATATTGAGTTTTGAAAAAAAAAATTTAATTTTTTTTTAATCCAAAAATAATTTTTTGAAAATTTGAACTATTAATAACCATTTTTGGGAAGTTTTTTTTCTTAAATCTGTGGAATAGTTTAAAAAAAAAATCTTATATAATTTCGAAAAAAATCGTACGGCATGTACCGTTATTATTGGTCTTAAGAAAAAAAGGAAAATACGTGAAGAAAATTGTCCGAGCCATTTATGCTGTAGCCGAAGAGACAGACAAACATAATTTCAAGACCCTCTGTTGCTTCCCAACATTTTTTTTTTAAATCAACCACTATTAAATATTCACTTTTTAAATTAAATTCAATTTTTAAAAATAGTTATTTTCTTAATTTGCACATTTGACATCTTAGAAGAAATGGCGGGAAACATGCATTTGACTGAGGTGTTGAGATGCATTGTATTTTTCGCCATACATTTGGCTGTACATTCTCAGCACCCAGTCAATTGTATTTTTCCTTCAATATTTCCTTCCATTAACAAAACACTTTTCATTTTAAACAATTTTTTAAACTAAAAATTAAAGCTAAAACCTTAACTTAAAAATTTCACTAGCGAAGGAAACGCGCCGACAAACAATTAAACTGGAAACAGTCTGCAAACTGTATGCAGTCTGCAAATTAAGTTTTTTCTTCTCCCTTTCTCTTTAAACTAAATAAATATGATCTCCATTTGTTTCAACATTTAATAATATGTTTAACTAACTAAAGGAGCTAAACAATATGATTGTCGTAATTATATCTGTTAGATACACTTTGTAGAACATGGAAACAAATACATTGAAACATTATTGAAATTATTATGTAAATTTAAAGAATATCTTTCCAGTCTGCAAAGGTTAATAACCTTTGAAATAAATAACTTCACAGCTGTTTTGTTTATGTAAATTAAACACCTAGGTATAAAGTTTTCATACACCTATAAATGTATCACTTTCTTTTTGAAATTGTAATAAAGTGGTTGGTTTAATTTATAACGTGGTATAAAAGCGCATTTTTCTTTCTTTTAAATACAGTACGATACCTTAACGTACTGAGGATCTCAATTTGTAAAATAATTAAATTATATATTATAAATTATTTAGTGGGTACATCTTGCCTCTAAACACCCCCTTTTTTCGTCTTCGCTATCATTGTAATGTCCAGGATAATGAATATTTATTGATGTTATATCATGATAAAATTTGTGAAACCGATTCTGAGAAAATTAAAAAGTATTTTTATTACTTTCTTTTTTTCTAAATTCTGTTTTCATAACTTTTGATCAAAGTTTACGTTAACGATGATAGAAAACACAAAAAAATGGGTCCGGCACTCCGGCAGTTCCGCCTGTATGTCTGTACCTCGACCTACATCCTAAGCTGCTCATGCGATTTTGTTCAAATCTCCAGTCAAAAAATTAATTAAAATATATTTTTAATGTAAATGGCACAAAATCTTAAATATTTTAGTGTTAAGGTTAGAGAAAGTGTGATGCTAAATTCGAAATAAATAAAATGCACGACTAGGAATTTAAAAATGAATGTTAATAGAGAAAACTGTTCATAAAGATACATTTTATTTTTTAAATTCTTTTAGTAGTATGTAGTAGAGATAGAAACAGAATGTTATGTAAATATGAATTTATGCAAGAACAAAAATTATAGGTTGTTGTAGTTGTTTCTTAAAAAAAAAAGATTTTATATAAAACATTTTTAAAACATTTAAAAAAAAAATTTTGGTACGTCAATTTAAATTTTTATTATTGTTCGAATAAAAATTAAATTTACAAAAAAAAAATATTAAGCCATTTTTAAAATATTGAATTTTCAAAAAAAAAAATAGATTTTTTTTTCAAAATTCAAAAAAAAATTTCTTAAAGTTTTTAAATGCAATGTTTTTAAAACTTTTTGGAAGAATCTCTATAAAAAATTTCATTAAAATCCGTTATGTTCATAATGAGAAATTCAAAATTCGAAAAAATGGTTCTATGGTAGGTACAAGCTGTAATAACTAAATTTCAAAATTTTTCTAAGATCATAAAAATTAATTGAAAGAAAAAAACTTTATCAAAATTCTAGGCGTCGTTTTCGAGAAAAATACGATTTTTGAAAACCATTTTTTTAATTTTTTTTTTACATTTGTATGGTGGGTACCTTTATTTTTAGGTAAAATAAATATTTTTTTCTCACATCTTGTAGATTATATTAAGAAACTTTTATTTATCAAGTTTAAAAAAAATCTAGCATGGGGTTTTTGAAATATTGAGTTTTGAAAAAAAAATTTTGAAGTTTTTCTTAAAAATCCAAAAAAAAATTTGTTTGAAAATTTGAATACACAATTCTATTTAAATTTTAATGGAACTTTAGCAAAAAAAAAAATTATCAAAATCGGTCGTACTGTTTTTGAGAAAATAAAAAACGAAAAAAATGGGGGTACCCTCAATAACCATTTTTCGCAATTTTTTTTTCAACTACTTCCTAACCTTAACGTCAACTTTAGGTTTTTCTTATTGTACGAATGAAAATTAAATTTCCAAAAAAAATATTAATGATTTTTTTTTTCAAAAATTAAAAAAATATTGTTTTTAAAGTTGTGAAATGCAATGTTTTTTTAATCTTTTTAGAAGCATCTCTATAAAAAATTTCATTAAAATCCGTTATGTCGATAACGAGTAATTTAAAATTTGATAAAATGGTTCTATGGTAGGTACAAGCTGTAATATCTTAATTTCAAATTTTTTTTATTAAATTAAAGATCATAAAAATTAATTGAAAGAAAAAAATTTTTTATCAAAATTTTAGGTGCCGTTTTCGAGAAAAATACGATTATTGAAAACTATTTTTTAACATTTTTGAAGTAAAACTTCTTTTCCGGCGTTGGGGGTGAAAAATGTTCTATGCGGCTGTCAGTGACATGTCAAAACGACACGATATCAGTCAAAGACAGCGACATGTTTTTAAAATACAAAATGTTTGTACGTTCATAGATTAGAATCTTACAGAGGTTTTGCTAGAGAGAAAAGAAGTTTTACTTCTACCGCGCGTACGTCAGTACATACAACCTTTTTTTTAATATTTGTGTGGTGGGTACCTTTAGTTTTAAGTAAAATAATTATTTTTTTCTCACATATTGTAGAATATATTGAGAAACTTTTATTTAGCAAGTTTAAAAAAATCTAGCATGTGGTTTTTTAAAATTTTTTTTTTGAAAATTTGAATACCCAATTCTATTCAAATTTTTGGAGAGCTCTAACAAAAAAAAATGTATCAAAATCGGTGCTACCGTTTTCGAGAAAATCAAAAACAAAAAAATGGTTCCATGGGGGGTATCCTCAATAACCATTTTTCGGAAAAAAATTTTCAACCATTACCTAGCCTTAACTAAATGAAATTTTTTTGTGTTTTTACTTTTTGAATCTGTCGAACAGTTCTTCAGCCTAGTACGCAGATCGGGAAAAGTTTTGTCTCCCATACATTTTTTTCTTGGGACAAATTTTGTCTTGGATATTTTGCCGAGCAGTACGCAGTTCGCCCTCAAAATTCATACTTTAGTGCATTGCTACAAAATGTCTCCACTAAATTTTGCTAGGAAAAAGATACAAGCATTATTTTGCGGGATAAATTTTGACTGCCACCGTATTTCCGAAAGTGATTTTTGTCAATACTGGTTTTATGTGAAAGGTGCTGATGCTTCTTTTGAAAGCATCAAGAGGAGATTCCAAAAAGGTATGAACGACTTTTGTAAGACAACCCGTTCCAGAGATACACTACAAAACTCATTAAATTAGATTTTATCTCTCCAAATTCAAACTTTTGCGCGAGATTTGAAAACGTTTTGTAGAGATTAAAATTGTAGAGATAAAATTTGTCTTGTCTCGATCTGCGTACTAGGCTTTAAAAAAAAAAATATTTATAAAATTTCGAAAAAAGTTCGTATGGCAGGTACCGCTATTTTTGGTCTTAAAAAAAAAAAGAAAAAAAAAACGTGTGGGGGCAAGAAATTAAAAATGATATCTACCAAGTTTGAAGAAAATCAACCGAGCCATTTAGGCTTTAGTCGAGCAGATAGACAGACAGACAGAGAATTGCGAGACCCACTTTTTGGTCTCCGCTATTATCGTAATGTCAACTTTGATCAAAATCTCGAGTTCGATTTTTTTACGAATGCATAACTTGCCTTATAGTACCTATAAGTCGCAAGTAAAAACCAGCAAGAGTACAGAGTACTAATGTTTTTAACAGATCATATGCTTACAAACTATATCTTTGCAGTATTGGTTATGAGAATTCTCGCTTCACATAGTTAATGTTTGATTTTCACCAAAATTGAAAATTTCAAATCAAGTACCTACCTACATACATTCTTGAAAGAAAATATTTTCATAAAGTAGGATAATCATAAACATATGTACATATGTAGGTATATCACTTTACTTAACTACTCACAAAAATTAACAAACAAAAAATTAAATTAGTAGAGTCAAAAAAAGAACCTTTCAATCTAATAAGTAATTTTTCCATTTCCAGATCACTTATCGGTGCTTAAATCAAAATTATAATGGCTGAAAAAGATGTACAGCATGCAGTACACATTTTGCATGCAGCGAAATTAAATTACACAGGTTCTTATGCAGCCCATCGCAACACGATGCCTCTATTTATAATTTAGCTGCTCAGCTTTATTGCAGCCACAACACCAAACCCAGAAATCTAAAATAATTTATACCTGGCATAATACCTCTTTCGCGCTAAGTTTTAAACATTCCAGTGTTAAGGTATGATACTACAATTTACTAACTTAAGAATATATTTATAAATTGCTTCTGAACATCAAACAGACTTTTTATTGGCACTTGGAAATGTCATAAAGTCATATGAAATAAGAATTACCGTCGTTTTAACTCTAAAATTTTTTTAACGTCGTACTAATTTGCCTTTAGTTTTTTTAATTACTGGTTATTATTCTAATCTTATTCTATATAAACAAAATTGAATCGCAAAATGTGTTTCTAAGCGTAAAACTCGAGAACGGCTCAACCAATTCGGCTAATTTTGGTTTTAACTTTTTTGTTAAGACACAAGAAAGGATCTTATGGAGAGAAAAAACGTAAAAATTACAAGGAAAATAATAAAAACAACACTTTTAGTAGTACGTACGTCTGCCAACGATTACTCTTAGTCAATGTTCGAGGCCCAATATCATTCCAAAATTTAAGAACTGTTAATGGTGAATTATGCGGCTCTTACAGAGAAGCCTGTCAGCTTTTGCAACAGTTAGAAAATGATGCTCATATAAAACTTTAAATAATGCTGTAATTTCAAAAGCTCAACAAATACGCAAATTGTTTTCTATATTTATACCAATATGCTTTCCGTCAAACACAATTGATTTATGGATCAAATACAAAGATGATATGTGTGACGATATCTTGTATCAAATGCGCAATAGAACAGGAAATCAACATTTACAACGAGACGTTGATAACAATTGAAGACATGTGCTTAATGATGTCGAACAAAGTATTATCTCAATTAGGCATGGCCGCGCCTAATCGCCCAATGAACAACGGTTTTAATCAAGAGTCGCAACGTGAAAAAATGTTCGATCTCGATCTCTTTAAGGGAATCGGTTCGAAAATATGTCCCGCTATTGAACCTACAACAGAAGTATGTCTTTGATACACTTATGAAAGTTGTAAAAGATGGATTTCATTGATTTTAGCAACAATTCCTTATAGAATGGAATTGCACTCGCACTTGCTTCCTCTGGTATTGCAGCTGCATTGTTGGAAATCGGTCGAACAGCCCATTCAGCCCTAAAATTACCATTGAATATTCAAAGCAACGAAACTCCGACTTGCAAAATTTCGAAGAACTCTCCAATGGTAAAAGTTTTGCAGCAAGTTCATAGTATGGGATGAATGCACGATGGCACATAAAAAGTCCTTGGAGGAATTAGACAGAACTCTGAAAGATCTCTGAAACAATCAAAACCGATTCGGTGGATCGATGATTTTATTAGCAGGAGATTTTCGTCAAGCATTACTAGTTAATCCGCGGTATACACCAGCGGATGAACTGAATGCATGTTTGAATTCCTCCATTTTGTGGAAGAAATTAAGATACTAAATTTGAGCAACAACAACTCATTGACTTTAGTAATGGCAAAAATTCCTGTATATGTTATGACAGGCTGCATTATTTCCTGTAAATGTTTGTCAGTTTACAGAATCAAATACTGAGCTTTTAGAAAAGGTGTTCCCAAACGTCGCTCAAAATTACAGAGATCATTGTTGCTTGAATGAACGAGCTACCTATATTAGCTGCCAAAAACACGGATGTAAATGAAATAAATTTCAAAAGCAAAAATGAAATTGCCGGTGAATTAAGGAAATATAAATCAGTTGATTGCGCAACTAACCAAGATGATGTCATCAATTATCCACCAGAATTTTTGAACTCACTAGATTTGCCAGGATTATCTCCCCATAATCTTCAATTGAAAGTAGGATAGATGGTCATAATGTAACGAAATATCAAACAACCGCCACTTTGTAACGGCACACGACTAGCAGTGAAAAAATTACTGAACAATGTGATCGAAGCAATCATTCTAAAGGGAAAATATAAGAGAGTGGATGTGTTGATACCCCGCATCCCAATGGTACTAACTGACGTACTGTTTGAATTTAAACGACTGCAATTTCCAGTTAAGCTTGCTTTCGCTATGACCATAAATAAATCACAGGGTCAGTCGTTGAGTCCATGCTTCTCTCATGGACAGTTGTATGTTGCCTGCTCTCGCGTCGGAAAACCGACAGCTTTATATATTTTCGCGCCAGGTAATCACACAAAAAATATCGTGTAAGATAAGACATTACAATGAAAATACTACATTATTATTACTACTACTAAAGTCTTGAAATGTACAAAATAGAAAACTTATAATTGTAAGTAATCGTTGTTTATTATGGAGACATAAGTCTATAAATAAAGTGATCACTCTAAAATATGTATGTTTTATTACTGCGAATGGACAATATTAACATACAAAATTAATGTTGTGTTGTTTTAGGGAAAATAGGGCAGAACAACGTCTTTCGGGGCAGCTAGTGTCAAAATAAAGTTAATGAATAAATTAATATTTCTAAAAAAAATATTTAGATCTACCAACTACGTAGAATGTCTTCTAGCTTCTAATATTACAAATATCATTAGTAAAGTAAAGTTGACTTGATTTTATTTGTTACACTTTATGCCGACACGAACCGAACGATAAATATTAAATAATTTTAATTTAGTTTAATTTACTAAATTTAAACGCACTGACCGACGCGACGCAAACAACTAAATCCGATGATTGATTTAAATTTTTGCAAGACGAATGTCAATTGAAAGAAATGGAAATCGAAACGAAACGAAGGTTGTTCGAATTCGTATCAAGTGCAACCGATAGCAATTGGGATGCTACCACCACGACTAGCTTAAGGCGTTTTTCTTTTTTAGTTCAGTATAGAGCTCTGAACAGAGTCCGAGCATGTCGAGCATGTTCCGAACATTCTCTGAACCAAGCGTGCTCTGAGCGCTCTGAGTATATTTTGAAACAGACCTGAACACTTATGTAGCTGTCGCCATTTTTTTTTAATTTCCATCTGTCAAATGCTTGTGTTAAGCATTTTACTCTGTCTGCTCAGTTATTTTATTCTGAGCTCATAGAGCGCACTCTGAACACGCTCAGAACATGCTCAGAACGAAAAAAGAAACACATTTTCGAAACTCTGAACACTCTGAACTAAAAAAGAAACACAATTTATTTTTTGACAACTCAGGTTCTGTTCTGAACTAAAAAAGAAAAACGCCTTTAGCGTAAGGGGTGGGTTCAACCAAATAATTATATTGGGGTGGTTAATTTTTTTTGATAATAAGTTTATAATTTAATTGAATGCCACAGGGGCGTAGTACCTGAAAATTAAAAGGGCGCCAGTAATTTTTTTTGAACCAAGGAAATTACAAACCTTCGGAGCAGAACCGACGGTGAAAGCAATTTTAAGTGAAAAAAAAAATCAGTTTTATATTCCCAAGAAGGGAAGTTAAAAGAATTTATTCGTTTGGGAAACCTTTCTAAAATACAGGGTGAAAACCCAAAATATTTTCAAAAAAATTATTGGACAACGTAATAATTAACTGGAACACAAAACGGACCGCTATTACTTTGTCCCGAACGAATAACCGATTAAATCAACGGGGTCGCGAGTCCTGCAATTTCAGGAAAAATTTCTCGGAACAAAAGTCAACCGGTATGATAAATTCAATAAAAAAAAATGCAATGAACGCAAAAAAACAATTATGGAACAAAATAAAACAATTTAATCACTCTACTTATCTTTTGCTGCAATTATTCCCTCCTCCAGAACCTTTTTTATATTTCTTCCTTTTTCTGTCTTCCTGTTTTTCTCCTTACTTTTCTGTCCCAGTTAATGGGGAGAGTACGATAACTTGGCCGCCAAGATTTGATAACGGGTTTTTGTAGAGGGGTCAAAAATAAGCACTTTTTACTATGGGAGGGGGGGTCTATCTCCCTCCATTTAGGAGGTAGGGGCACTTTTAGAAAAAATGGTTTAAATTAAAAAAAAAATATTAAAAAACAACGGCAACACTTACAATAAAGTGCTATACTGTGTTTGAAGGCCAGAAGATTGTTCTATAATCCTGCATTTAAATTAAATTACTCATGTCAACGGTTTTTGAGAAATTCGCATTTAAAGTCCAAATTTTGATGAAAAAACGTGAAAAAAAAGTTTAGACCCATTGTTTTCAAAATTGTGAAATGAAACTGTAAATTAGCTTACATGTGTTTCATGTATCTATCAGTTTTTAATCGAACACAAAAAACCGCATGGTTTTATGTCTTCTAGTTTTTGAGAAAATCGAAAATTACCAAAATTTTTTGGTGGTGACGGTGATTCCATTTTAAGGATTAATGTTAATAAACATAATGAATCTTTGTTAGTTCAGTACCGCAATTCATTTAGCGTTACCCAGAATGCACCATGAGGAGGTAGAATTGCATCTGGGTCAGTTATTTTGTCAGTTAGTCAGTAGTTAGTCAGTCATAGTTAGTTAAAAATGGTCAAAATGTATTAAAAAGGTGTTTAAGTCTCGTCAATAAAGCCATCGTCCGTACTATAACTGTCGAGTTCGTTGAGTTACTCTTTTATAGTGAGAAGCCGAGGATGTTTTGGCGGTAAAACACTTTCTAAATTTTCGCTCTGAAGGGTGGAAGGATCGATGTCTTTTAACTGTAAACTCTCACATACATATATCACCATCGGTATAACAAGGGTAAACTTTTTTTACGTCTGATAAAAACTCTATTATTTGCGAACCCCAGTCGTCCTTATATTTCCTTTCTAGGCAGTATTTTCGATAGAAAAATAGTGCCATGTATTGGTGAACATGGTCGGAAGTTTGTTTTGGTTTTCAAAATCGTTTATTGTATTTTATATGTATTTAGTGGACATTGGATAAATAGTATAAATTTGAATTTTTTTAAATACAGATTCTGTGAATGCAAAAGAAACTTTGCATGCACCCAACCTCGCACCTACCCCAAATCCTATAGTGTGCCCAAGCAGAGGGGTTGCAGGGGGGCAGCATGCCCCCATACATACTTTACTGTTTATATATTGTAATGTTGGAAGCTAGCACTGATTTATTTATGTAAGGAAGCAAAAAATAACAAACATTTTATAGAAAAGTAGTTTTAGTTATTTTCGATTTTCTCAAAAACCAGAAGACGTAGAATCATGCGGTTTTTTGTGTTCGATTAAGAATTGATAGATACATGAAACACATACAAGCTTATTTACAATTTCATTTCACAATTTTGAAAACAATCGGTCTAAACTTTTTTTTTAAGTTTTTTTTATCAAAATTTAAACTTTAAATGCGAATTTCTCAAAAACAATTGACATGAGTAATTTAATTTAAATGCAGGATTATAGAAAAATTTTCTGGCTTTCAAACGCTGTATAGCACTTTATTGTAAGTATTGCCGTTATTTTTTAATATTTTTTTTTTTCAATTTAAACAATTGTTTCTAAAAGTGCCCCTACCTCCTAAACGGAGGGAGTCTAGTCTCTTCCTTTATTCTCATCAAAACTTCTACTATTTTGAATTTTTCACACTTTGCCTTTCTTTTTGCTATCGCTCTCTCTAAAACAATTTCTTCTTTCTACTCGCATGCTCTCCAGTTAAGAAGTGTCCGTCCAGATTTTTCGATGTCTCTTCGGACCTTCTTAACTTTTAACCCTTGTGCTTTCAGCCAACTGGAATCCGCGGATTTCAATCACGTCATTGTAAGCCACACTCAGCTAATTTGCTGAGATGCGCTCTCGTTTTTGAAAGCCAGCGGTCCTGCTTACACGCACACTAACCCTTACTATGCGCTGCCTTCGTTAAATTCACCGACCGCTGGTTTTACTGCCAGGGGCGGCAAATTCAATGAACGCATTCAGTCATTTTCCCACTATTTTTTTTCAAGAGAAAGCAAAACAAAAAAACAAAACAAATCGTGAACCATTCAAAATTTCGATTTCTTGAATGCATTTGTCCCCTCAAAACTCAACATACATATAAACATTTGATAAAAGTAAAGAGAAAACTCACGGAAGCGAATTATTTAATGACCAATAACTATAAACATTTCGGAGGGAAAAATTGGCAGCTATTTTCTTACACGCGAGTTACAAAAAGACTACTTCGGTGGACTTTTGTTAGATTTGGGGATTAGGGATAAGCGTATGTTTTACAATAAAAAAATAAAGATATGTCTGTTTTGTGACTAACTGTCTCTAGTCTTGGACAGACCGCTCGTCCGTCTTCCATTAGCTTTGAGTTTCAAGATTGAACACGCTGATATTTTGTTTCAAGTTACTGAGTGAGTTAACCGATGGCTGATGGACCATGGCTGTCCTTCACTCTCTCAGTAAGTTGAAAGAAACACCTGTTTGAAGAAAGTTATAAAAAAGGAATAAGGATAGGGAACCGAAAGAATGATTCTTGTTACGGAAAATTTTACCGTAACAGATTGATTGAAATAATAAATATAATTGTATGTGGATGGTTGTACTAAAATTATTTTTTTTTATTAATTTTGTTTTCAAAATTCAGAATCAAAATTTTCATACATATATGATTTATAAAAGCTAAGACTGGCACTTTTTTCACAAAACATCAAATTTTTGTCCGTTACCATTTTTCGGCGAAAGACCGAAACAATTTTTTTGAACTTCTTTGTCATCGTACACGAACCAAAACTTGTCTTAAAAATACATAAATGTACATACATAATGTATACTTTATCCTCTAACTAATATGAGAACATGCATTGGCGAATATTGTTCTTTTTTAAATTACTTATTATATTTGTAGACAGTTGGAGGTTCCGGATCGATCAATAAATAGTTTAAAGAAGGTAAGTAATTTACAGCCCGAACATTTCCGCACAAGACAGTCGTTCGTATTCAAATCATCTACCTACCATGTTTTTATTTTGTTTATATTTGTTCCCCATTTCCTAAACATCAGCTTTTACAAAATCTTTCTAACCATAAATAAAGCACTGATTTTGAAGGTGGAACATCTTGCGGCACATTCGTTCATTCAGGCAAAATCAAATATTTTATCTTGTTCTAATTCTCTTATGTGATGTGGATTTATTTAATTTATTTAACTCCTTCGGACCATATTCAAAGAGCCCCCACAGCTTTGTTAAATTAACAAAAGCACCATGCTGAGCATGTAACAGCGCAGTAAATGTGTCGGCTTATTTGTATTGCATTTTGTGTGCGTATTTAAATATTTAATGAACTCAATTATTAGTAAAGGCATTTATATAATTTTGGTATGGTTCTTTCATAAATGTAAAGAATAACTTCTTTTATTATATGTATAACATGATCATTGGAACAGTCTTAAAATATGCAATGAATTGGGGTACAATTTATTAATGATATCTTTCATCCAATTTGTACTCATAATAAAAAGTATTCAGTTTTTGTATTATGAAGTCTGTGTTGTTATTTTTTTGATAATAAGTTCATAGTAAAATATTAACACAATTCCGAAAGTCCTTGTTATTGATACATTGATAGTCAATATCGATTATAAGTGCATGGGCATGGGATATATTATTACAAAAATTCGTCAAAGAAACTACTTTCTACTTTTCTATTTTCTATGTTCCTATTTTCCAAAATTCTGATCTATGAATTTATTAAGAAAAAATAATATTATATTTTAATTAATTAATCTACACAAAAAAACTGCAAGCCAAAGAGTACCAGTGCACGGTAAAACTACAAAACTAGTTTGTTATATCCAATCGTACTCGTGCGCACAAGCAATTGACTTTAAATTTAATTAATGTAATAATGTGTATCAAAAATGATCTGAATAAAATCAATTAATTTTAAAATAAAAGATCATCGCATTATCTACAATCAAATAAAGATTTCCAACATAATAGCCGTGTTTTATTTTCTCCATGATCCAGATCAGACTATCGATTTATTTACGTTACAACAACAATTTAAAATCCTAACAATTTGGCTAAGGTGATAGTTGATTGTGATTGCCATTTTGACTATAGCTGTCTCTATCATATCAATAAAGAAATATAGAGAGAGCGATCGTAAAATGACAATCATAATCAACTATCACCTTAGCCGATTCCACCCCTGCTTTTCGCTTAGATCAACTCCTGTGATCTAGGTGAAATTTTGCCAATGCAAAAAAAAATGGATGAGGCAGAACGAGGAAGGGAAGCTCGTTTAACAAGAAAAACAACGTAAAACAAAAAAAATTGCTGAGAGGTATTTAAAAACCCTTAAATTTTTGTGTTATTTCTGTTAAGTTCTGTGTTTATCTTAATAAGAAATGAAAAAAAGTTATTTCTTTTATGTATGTATGTAGCTTATTGAAGTGTTATTTCTGTTTAGTTCTGTATTTATTTTAATAAAAAAAAAGTTATTTATGTTTTAAATTATTTATACATATATTAATGAAATCCTCCAGTAAGTGCTGCCGCCTGGTACTATTCGAAGTTCCTGAATGAAAATCAAGTTCCGGAAAAGATTCATAGTGATGTACTTCCTCTACCTCATCGTTTTTATCTACGCACATGTAATGAAGTATACATACACAGACCACTAATTTAACCACAGAGTTAATATTGGCTTGCTCCGTAAAGTGCAGTATTCTTCGGAAACGAGTTTTGAGTAAACCAAAAAAATGTTTTACGATGATTCGTCACTGAATTTTCGTTGAGCATCTATCATTGTTACATTATCTTTGAAGGGTGGAATTAGCCAGTCAAGTGTTTTCTGTTGAAGCAATTCTTCTTATTTAAAACTGGGGCCTTAATTCTTATATGGGATCCGTCAATACAACCCGAAATTCCTGGCATCTTTGTTTTGGCTTCCATTAAAGATATAATAGTGGACCTATGAAGTCGAAAGTGTTTTTTGAATAGTACGTTTGAATTATTTCTAAAAAAATTCTGTTTCTCTGGTGATTTGGAGGGACATTTTCAGATGTTGATGAATTCGAGCTATCGTCAATTAATGACAATCAGACATGTTTAATTCTTCGCTATCATCGCTTTCAAATAAAAACTGTAAATATGAAAGTTTTTAAGATAAAGAAACAAAAAATAAAAACTTACAGCAACCATAGCCATTGCCATTACCATTTTTATTTTTTATTTTAAAATGTCACTTTTGAAAGAACAAATGGGGCATTTCACGTGAAGCGGACAACGAAAAAAGTGATGGGTGTGGAAATTCATTCATCTTTGTGTTATTTATACTTCATTTGAATCTAAAAATACATTTAGAAGGATTTTGAATTTTGAGGTCTGGTACTCCAGTTATGAGCTTGTAAACTTTCGACAAGCAATGAGTAATGGTTTTTAAGAAAAATGTTGATAAATTAAAAGAAGTTATATAAAAATAATTTTAATAGTTGAATATATGGTAAAACAGATGTTCTTTTTATATATGAAATCTAAACCGGAAATGAAATTTTTTCTTATATATAAAACCGGAAGTTAACATTTCAAATAAAATTTTGGTAAACTTGGCCCATTTTTATATTTTTTTTTTATGTCTCAAAATAAAGCCCATATATTAGAGAAAATACATGCCAAGTTTCAGAGTGGTATACCCATACGTTTAGAAGATACATAATTTTTAGTGCGTGGACCTCGTGCAAAAAACAGATTTATTATACCTATAGAAAACCGGATGTTGGCGACTCAATTTTAATTTTAAGTAGCTTAGACCATTTTGATATTTTTTTTCTTTTCTCTTATTGTTCTTTATATAATAAAGATTCCAAATACCAAGTTTGAAGATGGGATCTCCATTCATTTACAAGTTACGTATTTTTTAGTGCTAAGGTGGCAAATTCATGTCATGCGATAAGCTCCTCTTGGTCTAGCTTTCTTGCCTTCTCATAGTATGAAGAGACGCCATCTGTTAGGAGTGTAACTTAAATGCTAGAAAAAGAAAGATATAATATGCGGCCACGTTACAATAATTTGTATTGTATGTTTTTTTGATTTAAGTTCTTGCTTTAAATGAATACAACGTTTAGTTAGTTCGCACTTGAATTTAATTTTAATAATAAATAACACAGACCCACAAAAAAAAAACTTCTCTGACTCTGGGATGTGAACATGTGTCTCATAGGTTTTTCGGGTCGCTGATTTCAAATCCGGGGTCCGTTTGACTCAATCAGGTCAGGTTTAAGGGCATTTGAAGGTCAAATCGCTAAATATTCGTTTACAAATCTGAAAACCTATATATGTATATATGTTTTTGGCATCGCTGAATTCGAATTTGGGCTTTTTTGACCCCAACATGTAAAGGTCAAGGTCAAACGAAGGTCATACCTCTGCAATCTAACGATATGATATTTTTGACCCCAGATTCTAAAAGAACGTAACGTGCGAACTAACTAAACGTTGTATTCATTTAAAGCAAGAACTTAAATCAAAAAAACATACAATACAAATTATTGTAACGTGGCCGCATATTATATCTTTCTTTTTCTAGCATTTAAGTTACACTCCTAACAGATGGCGTCTCTTCATACTATGAGAAGGCAAGAAAGCTAGACCAAGAGGAGCTTATCGCATGACATGAATTTGCCACCTTAGCACTAAAAAATACGTAACTTGTAAATGAATGGAGATCCCATCTTCAAACTTGGTATTTGGAATCTTTATTATATAAAGAACAATAAGAGAAAAGAAAAAAAATATCAAAATGGTCTAAGCTACTTAAAATTAAAATTGAGTCGCCAACATCCGGTTTTCTATAGGTATAATAAATCTGTTTTTTGCACGAGGTCCACGCACTAAAAATTATGTATCTTCTAAACGTATGGGTATACCACTCTGAAACTTGGCATGTATTTTCTCTAATATATGGGCTTTATTTTGAGACATAAAAAAAAAATATAAAAATGGGCCAAGTTTACCAAAATTTTATTTGAAATGTTAACTTCCGGTTTTATATATAAGAAAAAATTTCATTTCCGGTTTAGATTTCATATATAAAAAGAACATCTGTTTTACCATATATTCAACTATTAAAATTATTTTTATATAACTTCTTTTAATTTATCAACATTTTTCTTAAAAACCATTACTCATTGCTTGTCGAAAGTTTACAAGCTCATAACTGGAGTACCAGACCTCAAAATTCAAAATCCTTCTAAATGTATTTTTAGATTCAAATGAAGTATAAATAACACAAAGATGAATGAATTTCCACACCCATCACTTTTTTCGTTGTCCGCTTCACGTGAAATGCCCCAAATGTCAAATAGCTACCGAACTTTAAATAAAAATATATGATGATCCAAGTTGTTTTATTTTCTTGATCTGATTTAGATTAGGTCATTGCGAAAATAAAACACGGCTAATATTACTATGAGATCAGTTTCAGCTTGGCAGAGTTTTCCAGTGTCATCGTATAGGGTATAGCTGAAGACTTCCCCCGACTTATAATGGACTTTTGATGTCAATAAGATTTTTCGAAATTTGTTTTTCAATTAAGTTACTATGTGCTCATAGCGTGAAGAGAGAACGATATTTTAAACAATTCGGGAAACTTGAAATGAAAATTATATTCTTAAAATAAATGTTTGTGTATTCATCAATTATCTCTTGGCTTAACTTTTAACCCATTGAATTGTATTGCAAGGACTGTATACTCAGTCTCCACTGCAATCTTTGGTAAGCTTAATACGTAAGCATGAGAAAACTTAATACGTAATGACAAGCGCAACAGAAGTAAGAAATGTATTTACATAACTTATTCTTCTTATTAATTGAAGGAAATACGAAATGAAATACGTCATCCTTATCCATTCTATATATTTAATCTTTAGTGTTAGACTAAAACAAACTTTTTAATGGTAATAAGATAATTAGATTTAGTTTGGTTTAAGTAAAATTGAAATACAGTCTTTCTTATCGAACTCTAAGTAACACTATGCAACCAAGTAAAAAAAATGTTTTCACTGGGTTCACAGTATGTAATTATGTTTTGCCACCTTAAAACTATGTGAAATATAGAAATACAATTGTTCTATCACGCATTTATTGATTCTACTTTTAGGTAATCATGAATAAGTGACATAAATTGTTATCATTAAAAAAACATTTTTTTCGAACTCTGGGCTTTTTTCTTATAGTCAGTAGTGGCAGTATCCCTCTGGAGGCTCCAACAGTAGTCGGCAAGCATGGCTTGCTCCCATCTACCCTGGAAACGCTTCTCGTATTATGCAATTTCTTGATGAAATCTTTCACCGTGTTCATCACTTACTGAACCAATCTTATCGGGAAAGAAACTTAAATTGTAGTGTAAAAAACAAATTTTCAATGACATTTTGCATCCTAGTTTCTGATACGCATCCAGCATCCGATTAATTTTTTCATGGAAATCCGGTGATTTGTGATTGCCGAGAAAATTTTTTGTGACGTCGACAAAAGCCAACCATGCATTTTTTTCAATAGGTCTGAGACTTGATTGAAAAGCAGGAACATTGACCAATTTCCTTATGTCAGGACCGATGAAAATACCTTCTTAAATTTTTGCCTCACTTGGCGTGGGAAATTTTATTTTGAGAAATAAAAACCCAGGTCCGTCTTTGTGGGGAGTGGTTTTACAAAATTCTTTTTCAAACTAAATTTGATGTGCAACGGCGGTAAAATGATTTTCTCATATGGTACTAATGGTTCGTTTTTTACATTTTTCTGGTCAAGCACGAAGCCAGCTCTTAAAGACCAGTTTTGTTTTATGAAGTAATCTGAACGCGCTCTGTTCTCCCATTCACAGAGAAAACAACAATATTTCGTATAGCCGGTTAACAACCCTAAAATTAAATCAACTACCTTTAAATCTGCACATACATGCCATTTGTGTTCTTCATAGTTGACCTTTTGCAGAATTTGTTTTAAAATATCGTAAGTTTCTAAGTGAGCGCCGTATGCTACAGGCAAAGATGGAAGTATATTACCGTTATGGAGTAAAACAGCCTTCAAACTTCGTTTGGATCCGTCAATGAACGATCTCCACTCTTTTGATATATGCTTCTAAAGTAATTCTTGTAATAAACGGACGTGTCTTTACTCAGCTCCTAAGCTATTTTCATATTTTTGATATTCTTATCCTTGTTAAAGCTTGATTTTTTCTCTGGAAGTCATTTATTTGCGAAGTTTGCACTTCAATAAAACAGAAAACGAGAGTGATTTTTTATTAAATAATTAAGATTGTTCTTTAACAATATAAAGAAATATTTTTAATTTAAAATGGTGTGGATACTGCGAAGAGAATCTTCCCTCTGAAGGTGACTTTGCCTGTTGTAGTTCTTGTCATAGGAAGCTTCACTTTGATTGCACAACCGTATCCGCAAAAACGTTTAAAAACATGACGCGAGTGTGGATTTTATATCAAAAAATTACTTCAACTCTGCTTTGGAACTCAACAACAAACTATTGGTTAGCTTGAACGATGAAGTTTTCGAACTCAAACAACAACTTAAAGCGAGAAACTCGTTAATATCAACAATGGAAAAGAAAATGAATCTCTTAGAACAACAGGTGATTGAAAATAACATTGAAATAAAAAATATCCCAATTCAAAGCACCGAAAATACAACGTTACTTGTGAAAGGCTTAGCAGAAGTGGTTGGCTACACAATTAACGATACAGACATCAATAACATATACCGCACAAACACCAAAAAGAATAAAAAAGATTCAAAGATTATACGAGTAGTTTCGTTCACAAATAAAAACTGTAAGAATAATTTATTAGAAAAATTGCAATCGCATGGTCCGCTTAATTTAAATGATCTATCTAAGGTTCCGGTCCTGGCCTCTTTCAACAAGTCTCTCCACCTATCCCAGTCTCTAGCCGACGCCATCTAGTTGCGCACCCCAAGGCTTCGGGCGTCCTGGTCTACGCCATCTCTCCAGCGCAAGCATGGTCTACCACGTTGTCGTCTACCATAGAATGTACCACAAAGAACTTTCCGAGCAGGTTCCTCTTCGCTCATGCGAGCTAGGTGCCCTGCCCACCGGAGTCTACCGAGCTTAATTTTTGTCACGATATCTGCTTCTAGGTAGATTGCGTACAATTCATGATTGTACCGTCTCCGGAATCGTCCTTCCTCACATATGGGGCCAACAATTCTCCTTAAGACTTTTCTCTCGAACGCAGCTAAGAGGTCGGAGTGCCTTTTGCTAAGCACCCAAGTCTCGGATCCATATGTGAGTACTGGCAGGACCATGGTCCTGTACAGCAGCAGTTTTGAAGTTATGGTGAGATTTCTGGATTTGAAAAGCTTTGACAGACTATAGTGGGCTATGTTGGATTTGAGAAGCCGCCCGCGTATTTCTTCTTCTATATTGTTATCGGCTGCTACTATTGACCCAAGGTATTTAAAGGATTGCACCACTTCAAATTCGTGCTCCGCTACCTTGATTGTTTGACCAACTGTTCCTCTCGCGTTCGACGCCACCATGTACTTTGTTTTACCTTCACTAATGTGCAGCCCCAGATTTTGTGCCACCTGCTCGATCTGGATGAAGGAATCGTGTACAGCTTGTTCGGTTCTTCCGATGATGTCAATGTCGTCAGCGTAAGCTTGTAACTGGCTGGACCTGTTGACGATGCGATGGTCCCGCTTGTTGCCGTGCCAGAGTCACGGATTGCTTTCTCCAACGCCAGGTTAAAGAGGAGGCAGGCCAAACCGTCCCCTTGTCGGAGTCCATTAAAGATGTTGATTAATCTGGTTAGCAATCCGGCTATTTTTACTTGGCTTGTTACGTTGGTCATGGTCAACCTACATAGTCGTCTCAATTTATTTGGGATGCCGAATTCTCTCATCTAAGAAATTAGAAAACTTTAATTACCAACAAAATTCGTTTATATATGTAAATAGACAACTCACCGCCACAAACAGGCATTTAATGTGGTTGTCAAAAAATCAAGCAAAAGAACGTGGATGGAAATTTTTCTAGAAGAGAGATGGAAAGATTCTTGCGAGAAAGAGTGAAACAAGTAGTGTAGTACGCATTGACACTGTCAATGACGTATCTCTAATTGCATAATCTGTGGCGATCCTAACTTGACAGCAGAGATGTCGCACCAAAAACCTTTGAGTATATTTAATATGGAGGGCTCGTTCCTATCCCTAATGCATTGTAGTACTTGAAGTTGTGATAGGGGTCACTGTCTCACTTTCTGTAAGTTAAGGATACAGCCGTATCCTCCGATTTGTGCTTACCTTCTCCTCGCATATAGTTCTCCGTCACATGTGATATGAAGCACTCGGCAATAACTTTGTCTTACACAAATTTGAGTAGCGCCCCCTATGATAGTCACGCATTTGCAATAGAAACGAGCCCTCCATATTATATATACTCAAAGCCAAAAACACACAGCAATTTGAATCTTATTCCAACGTCTACTATTAGCAGCTGCTCATAAAGCAAATGATCTTCTAGAATTTTCTCTCGTCTAGACACGACGCATATTTTATTATTACCATTGTTAAAAGTACTTGTAGATTTCAACTTAGTTTATTTATTGAATAAAGTTTATTTGTCAAGTAATAATTAGTTCACAATTATTGAAATTGCGGAATCAAATTCCCAAAGTGGTGACCCCGACGTGATCTAATTATTCACGACCCGAAATTCCTTCTACAAGGCCAAATCATCATGCCGAACAGCCGAACTCAGAACAATCGGTTGCTACTGGTGAACCAGAGATTGCTGCACTAAAGAATCTCAGGATTCCCGCATTCTGGAAAATCAATCCAGCACTGTGGTTTAGGTTGAAGCGCAGTTCCACAACAACCGAATCGTCTCCGACAATGGGAAGTTCAATGCCATCATCGCTGCGTTGGACCCAGAAGTCTTAAACGAAGTTTCCGACCTAGTTCAAAAGCCTCCAGAGACAGACAGGTATCTTGCTTTTAAAACCCAATTGATTTCTTGGTTCACGGAATCAAAAGAGAGGCAGTTGAATCGCCTCATGACTTCCTTAGAACTCGGTGACAACCCAAGCAACACATAAACTCTTGGAGAGTACTTCAATAAATTTATCAGCTCTTTACAAGCTGTTAGTTCAATCTTCTTAATACTATTTCACTTTATGACCTCCTAATTTGCTCTTTAAAATGTTCTTTTTGTTATAGTATAATTAAATGCTCTTTAAAACATCTTAGAGATAATCATGACAAATGTCACCATATTGACTCTCTGTGTACCCTCTATAAAACCTCTTTAAAAGGAGTAGTTTTAAAATGCTGAAAGAGGTTTTCATTTTAATCTTTCGAATACATCTTGAAGATATTCTGTGGAAGTTTTCACTAAAACGTATTTATGAAAGCTTAACATCAAGAATTACTACTTTCCTCTTTGGTTAAAAAAAAATGTTTTGTTTCGCCTAACAATTGTGAATTGAGAAACCAAGCGAAAAATTTTTTTTTTTCTCTCTTCTGTTTAAAGAAAACAACTCAACTATTTAGTTGAATGTGCGCGCCATTGCATATGATTATGTTTAACAAAAAATAAGCAAAACTGCACAACTGTTTGGTTGCTTATAGAAAACAGATGAACTATTTGGTTGAATGTTCGCGCAGGTGCGTATAATTATATGTTACACAAAATAGCGAACTCATTTTAGGCAATAGTTTAGTTTGTGTCAAAACACAAACTTTTTAGTTGCTCGTAACAAACAGTTGCAAAAGTAAAAATTGAATGTGCGCGCCTAGCCTAATTGTTGTGAATTTGTTATCTTTTTCTTTTACTCTTTGCTTACACTTTGTTTGCTCTGGAATTTGGCTGATTGTAAACAGCTATATTCTTCCTTTACTCTTTGTTTACACTTTTTTCACTCTTTGCTTTGAATTTCAGTCTCGATATCTTATTGTGAAGTGCTTAAGATATTTTAAAGAGTTCTTAACAAATGGGTGGGTTCTGTATAAAATACATATATTTTGTAAAGGGTGACATTGTTAAACGTACATTGAAGATACAATTATTATTTACTAGATTTTTATGTTTTATCGCTTACTATACGAAGTTTCTACGGATGTCAGTAAATGAAAGAAGGAAATGTTGTTATTTGAAGAACTTTGGCAGAATATAAAAGAAATGTTGAAATAAAATTCAAATTCAAATAAAATTGATAATGGGTATTATTTTGATTATGTATAATATCAAATTTTCTGAATTTTCAGTGATTCTTTAGTCGGTTGACAGTTGAACTCAATATTTTGTATCTTGATAGAATGTTGACGCAACAGTTAAATGTCAAGTAAGCATATCTTTCTAACAGATTTTTAATCCAGGGATTTTAACACTTTGTGAAATAAAAATTAAGGAATGACATATATTTTCACTTATTTTCATATAGTACGAGTATGTCTTTTTGTATCTTTTCTCTGTAAGAAGTAAAAAACCTGTCAACTTACATTTAAATTTTGAAAAAAAATGCAATAAAAATCCGGAATTATTCTTCAAACAATTATTATGTTTCTTCGTGTTTTGTAGTATAAAGGAGATCTTAGCATCACCATATACAATAAAAAAGTTGATTTAATTTCATTTCATACAAAATTCTAAAGACGTAAGTGCTAATATGTCGCTCAGTTTCTAAATCTTTTGAGCTGAAATTATTTTACATTTAAAAATTATTCAGATCGAACAAAATAAGACCTTTCATAAAATAAAGCACCCTGTAGGTAGGAATACCATTGTATATATAAACATTGGAAAAGAGCTTTTTGTTTCTTCCATAAATTAGATATGCAATTTTTCAACAGATTCCGATTCTTCCAAAACGGACCAATTAATTTTTGATCAAATATCTTATGGAAAAGTTTGGAGCATCGATATTCCATTAAAAATCTAAGAATGATTAATTTAGATATATATTTAAAATTTTAATTTTGTAATCAACTATTATAATCAATTACAATTATTAATGAAAGAAAATGGTTTATACTATTGTATAGTAATTCCATTGTATATATAAACTATAGTACTCTCATGAAGAGGAACGAACGACGCGGCGCCATACGAGCGTATTCCATAACTTTTTACGTAGAGTTGTGGAGAGTAAGGACAGACGATAATCAGGAAGGGGTGATAATATTTTCGGTAAAAGCAAACCGAAGGTGCAGAACAAAGTGACAACAAGAAAGCTATTTTTTGTTTTGTTTTTATTCATTTTCTATACAAATAAGTATGATGTGGCATTTTTTGCTTCACGCATAGAGAAAAACGGTATATTGTTGGAATGAAGGTTTTATTTTTTTCGTTCGCTGTGTTGTATCTATGTTGGAGCAAATAAATATAATGTACATACAGTGGTGGACACAAATTTAGCACACTGAGATGGGTACTACCATATTTTTAATTTTCTCTCTTGTTTTGTTCCAAGCAACGGTACATTTTGAACTAATATATATGACAACAAATCAGAGAAAACAAAACTGTATATTTGCATATGCAATCCAATTACATAGTGAAAAAATCGTTGTCATTTGCATTGTTTTTGGTTGGACATCAATTTAGCACGTTTACAAATTTTGGTTACTTTTTTTTTAATTTGTGGGTTCACGGTTACAAATTTTGGTTATTTTTTTTAATTTGTGGGTTTTTAAGAGAACAAAATTATTTTCGAGATAATTTTATATCTTCTTAATGTTATATATTCAAATAAAATTTAAAAAAAACATTAAATAGTCATGGCATAAGGGCAATGGTGTTCTGAGGACAAAAGGAGTATTATCATTAAGATGAAGTCAAAGGGTCGCACAGTAACGTAGATTTCTGAGCTGCTAGAATGTTCTAGGAAGATGGTCTACAATGCTCTTACATTTTGAAAAGTATGAAGTGACAAAACATGTAAAACAAGCCTCTCGCACACGAAAGACAACAAAGAGGAAAGATAAAGTCATTTACATGTTATCAACAAAGGATCCATTTAAAACCTCTAGTTTCATTCGAAATGAATTAATGGAGAATTACAATTTCAATGTATCCTGAAGAACCGTGAGACGACGCACTATGGGACCAAATGGTGTAAACCATCTCAAAAATCCATAACTTTTTCGTTTCTCAATATTTTTTTTTGAAATTTTGCACACTTATACTTGTATAACCAAGAATTTAAAATATTAAAACGTTTTATATAGAAATAAATTATTTTCTTTTTTTTAAATAAAATAAAATAACAAATTTGTAGATTTTGTTTAATTTATATGGTCAAAATTTATTGGAGCAAGAATTATTGCAACAATTTGGATGAAATTTGTACAGTTTTTTTCTTTTACCGGTGAAAACATCTGATAGTAGTTTTTGTGAAATCCGCCCACTACCACGCCCATATTTTTTTGATTTTTGTTATTTTCTTATTTTTAGTTACCAGGAAGCCGAACATTTTTGTTTGAGGTTTTTTAAACTCAAGACATCAGATGCATATTTTTTCTGCCCACTTTCCCGCCCACTTTCACGCCCCTTTTTTTTATTTTCAGCTTAAAGTTCATTAAAAGCAGGCCTTTTTTTGATTAAGTTTTATATGTAGAAATTAATTTATGAAAAGTATGTATTTATGAAAAGTAAAATCCGTGAACTGCCACGCCCCTTTTTGATATATGAAAGTGTTTCACCCTTAAGACAAAAAAAAAACCTAATTCAAAAGTATCTTATTAGTTCTTTAGCCTTATCAAACAATTCTTTGGTATCATTTTTTGTTCTTGGTTTTCCCAGACTAGATTTATACGGATCAGATGTATGTATATAATAACGTGTGTAGAACATCTTTGTTCGTAGCTGATCTTGAACATTTCCTTGCATTATGCAATCTAAACCTTTTATAGTCCTTGTTTTGTGCTTCCTGAGCATCTTCGGATAACTGCCCGATTGGCAAAATTGCAATGTGTTCTATGATTTTTGAACCATGTATTAAAATTTTGTGCACCGAAGATGGCATGTGGTACCAATTGTATTTGCTAACATATAATTGAGCTGTCGCAAGGGTACGAGTATACTGGCCAAATTTTGTTTTTTTTTTTTTTTATAATTAACCCGCGCTCAAGGGATTATGATTACCCTTTAAATGTTTCAACACATCGCGGGCGTGATGTTAATGAAGAGAAAGAAGGATAGGAAAGATGTGTGTTTGATCAATAGGGAGTCCTGAAGACATAGTTTGTAAGATAATATAATTTTTTTTTATTAATTCTTCATCAATACCCGTTATCTCAGCAGAGCATTGGTAATTTTGAAAAAACCTTCTGGCTGTATTACCATCGTTGCTGTTTGAATTTTAATAATATTGGAAATAACTGATAAAAACTTATAAATTTTGTGGAAACATAGTCACTTATATGATGTTTATGAAAATGTGTTGCACATGTTTTAACAGTTATTTTTTTGAACTTTTGACAAAAAATAACATTTTTTTTTTAATTTTGAGCTAAAAGTAATAAAATAATGGTCTAAAACTTTTTGAAATACATATTTATGTGCATCAATAAAGGTACCACATTTTTGCCAAATTTTAATTTTTTTCATCACTTAACAATAAAGTTATAAGAATACGAATTTTTATTCTAAAAACTTATTTTTCTTTCGCATCATACGTTTTTTCTTCTTAAACAAAAATGCATGAAAATGCGAAAGTTTTTATTTTTTCTTCCAAATTTAGAATATTTTAAGAATACAAAACAGCCATTAACTAAACGGAGGCAGCCGGAGCTAACAGAGAAAACTCTAATTGAAAACAAAAAAATGAAAAAGATACTGCACCTTACTCATTTTTGTTTATTAATTTACTGGTGAACTTAATTAAAAAAAATATAACTGTTTTGTAAAGAAGAGGGTTTGGACTTTTCAAAAAGGTATAATACTTATACATTCTGTCCAGAAAAATACGAAATAATTGACTTCAAACTCTCACTTCTAATAATTCTAAAAAATAAAAATATCGAAATGTCATTTTTAACGGTAATTTTAGGTACCTAGAACAAAAGTAAGATACAAAAAATTTACTGTGTTTGGAAGAACCCTATTTCTAGTATATAATCCCATCATTAGATTTTTCAAATTACGAAATTCACCAAAACCATTTTTGAGATGGATTTCATCATTTGGTCCCATAGTGCGACGCCTGAATGAAAAAAATTTGAGAGGGTGCATTGCGCAAAGAAAACCATTGGTTTCGAAAAAAAATCTGAAGGCTAGATTATAGTTTGCCAAATTACATCTAGGAAAACTACTAAATTTCTGGAAAAATGTACTTTGGAGCGACGAATCAAAGTTCTGTCGATTCAAATCAGATGGAAAAAAATATGTGTGGCGTCCACAAAATAAGGAACATAATCCAAAATACACCATTAAGACGGTGAAGCACGGTGGTGGAAACGTGATGGTCTGGGCTGCCTTTTCTTGGAACGGTGTTGGTTCAATAGTGAAGATAGACTCCAAAATGGACCAGCACCTGTACAAAGATATTTTCTCGAACCATATGATTCCATATGCCGAAGATAATTTGCCGGTTTTATGGCGCTTCATGCACGACAATGACCCTAAGCACACTTCAAAACTAGTGAAAAGTGCCTTAGAGGTCAATAAAGTGAATGTTTTAAAGTGGCCTGCTCAATCACCCGATCGAAAATTTGTGGAATGACGTTGAGCAACACATTGAAAAACAAAAAACGAAAAATTTAACAGATTTGTGGCAAGAGATACGGAATGCTTGGTATTCAATACCTAAGCAACGCTGTGAGGCCTTATACGAGAGCTTGCCAAGAAGACTCAATTCAGTATTAAAGAACAAAGGATTTCCAACAAAATATAAAAGAAAATATAGTTTTAGTAACGCTAAATAACATAACTAAGCAATTTTAATGAAATGTGCTAAATTCATGTCCAGACAAAAAAGTATGTTTTCTGTTATTTTTTTCATTTTTTTCTTTCAGATATAAAAAATATAAGATTGTATTTTGGAAAAATATACTTATATTCGTAAATAATGTAAATAACATAAAAATGAAAATATTGAAATAGAAACAAATTTTGTAAATATAGTTTAATTTTTTCTTTTATTAATGTGCTAAATTCTTGTCCACCACTGTATGTAGGTACGAGTAGAGGATTTTAATTCAAATACACGATTACCACTCAGAACAATTTTTTTGTATAGGTACTCGTAGTTAGATAATTATTTTTGTAAGCAGATTTTTAAAATGCAGAATTTCGAGAATTAGAGTATTAGAGTTCTGAAATAGGTACAGAAAAATTATATTGAAAGCTAAAATTTTGAAGAGTAGAATTTTGGAATGCAGATTTTTGGGATGTGAAATTTGGAAATGCATAAAACTTAATAAGTAAAATTTTGAACAACAGAAGTTTGAAAAAGGAATTTTGAAATGCAGAAAGCTTAGCACCTAAGTAAAATTTTAAACAGCAAAACTTTGAAATTCAGAAATTTAGAAAATAAAATTTTGAAATGCAGAATTTTAGGAAATTAAATTTTGAAATGCAAAATTTTGGGAAATATAATTTTGAAAAATGTACTTTGAGCAGTAGAATTCTGAAATACAGAAAACTTAATAAGTAAAATTTGAAAAGCAGAATTTTGAAAAAGAAATTTTGAGAAGTAAAATTTTGAAATGCCATATTTTGGGAAATTTTAATATGCACAAAACTTAGTAAGTAAAATTTGGAAATGCAGAATTTTGAGAAGTAGAATTTTGAAATGCACAATTTTGAGAAGTAGAGTTTCAAAATGCAGAATTTTGAAAACTTTAATTTTGACAAGTAGTATATTGAAAACTAAAATTTTATCAATTAGAATCTTGAAATTCAAAATTTTGAGAAGTAGAATTTTGAAATGTAAAATAACAAAAAAAAATAATGTGATACATCACTCCCTACATCACGAGTATGCAATTTTTAACTCGCTAAGATGCCTAGTTTAGCCAGAAATCACGTTTGAAAAAGTCAACTTTGGGGGGTCTACGGAGCTCCGTTTAGTCGCAAATCGCATTTAAAGATAAACATTTGTTTTTCGTTACATGCGATACGTGGATTGAAAGGTGGCACTCCCTAGATCATGAATATGCAATTTTAAACTCGCTGAGATGCCTAGTTTAGCCAGAAATCATATTTAAAAGTACATTGGGTGGCCCGCTCTGCAGGACTTAAGAATTTTAAGTCCCTTTTTCGGGGACACACCCTTTCACGCGACTCCATCGCTCCGCTTAGGGTATGTTAAGTCACCCACCTGGCAGGCGCCAATGTAAACAATGTATGAAAAATCAAAATTTCTTCAATTTTTAAAATAAATATTTCAAAACTCAATATTTCGAAAACCCCATGCTAGATTTACTTTAAACTTGATAAATAAAAGTTTATCAATATAATCTACAAGATGTGAGAAAAAAAAATTATTTTACCTAAAAATAAAGGTACCATCCATACAAATGTAAAAAAAAATTAAAAATCGTATTTTTCTCGAAAACGGCGCCTGGAATTTTGATAAATTTTTTTTTGTATGATCTTTAATTTAATAAAACAAATTTTGAAATTAAGATATTACAGCTTGTACCTACTATAGAACCATTTTTCCAAATTTTGACATTTGACAATTTTCTCATTATAGAAATTTTTTATATAGATGCTTCCAAAAAGTTTAAAAACATTGCGTCTCAAAGCTTTGAAAAAAAATATTTTTTTTTAATTTTTGGAAAGAAGTAATTTTTTTTCTTGGAAAATTCGATATCTCAAAAACGGCTCAATATTTTATTTCGAAACCTAATTTCCATTGGTACAATAATAAAAACTAAAGGTTGGTGTACCAAATTTTTTTTTATTTTATTTTCACTTACAAAATTATGTACATAATTGCAAGTTTTGTATGTGGGAAAAATTTAACGCTAGATTTTGATCAAAGTTGACTTTACGATGATAGACAAAACGAAAAATTTTTTTTTATCTAAAAAATTTTTTTTTGAAAAATCAATGTCTTAAAAAAGTTTGAGCGATTAATTTTTGAAAATATTTCTTAGAATCTTTATTTTTAAATACTTCAAATTAATATCCCAAATTTTTTTCTAGAACAATTTTAAAGAAATTTCTTATATTTAAAATTAGTTTAATAATAAAAGGTTTATTAAACTTTGTTTGCATAAATTCGTACCTTTTATATTTATATTAACAAAATACAAAAAAAAAACAAAATTTTTATTTTAATGAATTAATAATTTCCAAATTTGATGAAAATTCGTAGACAAACATTAAAAGAAATATTTGTTTGTTCAAAATTCGCTGGGCGAATATCTTATTTTTTTACAAAATATATGGATAAAAACTATTTTTTATAAAAAACCGTTTATTTTTATTTTCAAAGTTTTTCATGTGGGGTGCATCAATAATTTTTTTAAAATTGCCACCATATTTCTTTTTTTTAAATTTTTCTAAAATTGCTTATTGGCAATATGTAAATGCAGACAACCTATTTTTTCCAAGAAAGGTATCTGATTTTTTTTAAATATTATGTCAATAATAATTTTATTCTATTTATTCTATTTTTTTTTTAATTAATTTAAGTTTTCTAAAATTATTTTTTTCTCGAAAAACTTATTTGATTTTTTTTTCACAATTGCTTTCTGTGAATATTTATACATTTCTGAAATTGTTTATACAAACATAAAAAGTATTAAACATTTTCTATATTTTTTGCAAACAAAGTTTATATGAATAAATTTTAAAAACTGGTCTATACCTATATCAAATTTCTTTTTTTTATTTTTAATTATATAAATACCTATGAACGCATAAAAATATTTTTTTTTGTAATAAAAATTAATTTCTACCATACTACCTATATTTTATATAGGTATGTACATATGTAAAAGCTATTTTGTCTAATAAAAACAACCTATTAGATTTGCTTAAAGAAATAGTTTTATACCTATATATGTACATAATTATATTAATTGCAAAAAAAAACAATTTCCACTACCTTACCACCCGCTGCATCTAATGTAGGCAGTTAAAATAGTTGATTGCAATTATTATTTTTTTTCTTCAAAATTACACCAATTATTATACTTTTGAATAACAAAAATAATAATAATTGCAATCAACATAGGTAAATTACCTAATATATTAAGATAAAGTTCCTATGTAGATATACTAAAATTCAAAAAAGCCTAATCCTATCAATAATCAATTTTTAAAATTATTCCTACTTAAATCTATTCAAATAGGTATGTGTGTCCATACAAATAAAAAGCAACGTTGTATTTTGGTTAGATATGCCGAAATTGAACAACGTTGCTTTGTTGCGTATGAAATAGACGGCTTTTAAACGAAGCAATATTACCTTGCGATTTTTAAGCCCGTAGGAGAGAGACGTGTGTGGTGGCGGGGTTACATAAGGCGGAAGATGACTCCAAAAGAGAAACTAAGATTAAAAATCGCTTCCGTGTAAAAGCAGTAATAGCAAAAACAAAACAAATATTCTTGACAAAAAAATATAACAACAAAAGACACAGAAGATCCCTCAAAAGGAAAATGATACAAAACAAATTTTATTTTCTCTTTCTCGTCTTTCTCATTGCCAGAGCTGATAAAATTTTCTCGCTCTTCCTCAATTACTACCCCACCCTAAATCAAAAGTCTCCACGACAATATTTTCCTACGACAGCGCCCTCGGTAGAGTGTATTCCATAACACTTTTTTCTGTTCCATGAGAGTACTATAGTTTATATATACAATGGTAATTCCATAGTTTTCTTTATAAAAGAAAATTAGTAAAACTTTATTTTTTTTTATCTAACAATTAACTTTCTTATTTCTCAAGAAAACAAACTTGAGATTTATAATAACCTTACACTCAACTAATAATGAAATGTCAGAATTATAAAGGGTGATTTTTTAAGAGCTTGAGAACTTTTTTTAAAAAAAAAAACGCATAAAATTTGCAAAATCTCATCGATTCTTTATTTGAAACGTTAGATTTGTCCATGACATTTACTTTTTAAAGATAATTTCATTTAAATGTTGACCGCGGCTGCGTCTTAGGTGGTCCATTCGGAAAGTCCAATTTTGGGTAACTTTTTCGAGCATTTCGGCCGGAATAGCCCGAATTTCTTCGGAAATGTTGTCTTCCAAAGCTGGAATAGTTGCTGGCTTATTTGTGTAGACTTTAGACTTGACGTAGCCCCACAAAAAATAGTCTAAAGGCGTCAAATCGCATGATCTTGGTGGCCAACTTACCGGTCCATTCCTTGAGATGAATTGTTCTCCGATGTTTTCCCTCAAAATGGCCATAGAATCGCGAGCTGTGTGGCATGTAGCGCCATCTTGTTGAAACCACATGTCAACCAAGTTCAGTTCTTCCATTTTTGGCAACAAAAAGTTTGTTAGCATTGAACGATAGCGATCGCCATTCACCGTAACGTTGCGTCCAACAGCATCTTTGAAAAAATACGGTCCAATGATTCCACCAGCGTACAAACCACACCAAACAGTGCATTTTTCGGGATGCATGGGCAGTTCTTGAACGGCTTCTGGTTGCTCTTCACTCCAAATGCGGCAATTTTGCTTATTTACGTAGCCATTCAACCAGAAATGAGCCTCATCGCTGAACAAAATTTGTCGATAAAAAAGCGGATTTTCTGCCAACTTTTCTAGGGCCCATTCACTGAAAATTCGACGTTGTGGCAGATCGTTCGGCTTCAGTTCTTGCACGAGCTGTATTTTATACGGTTTTACACCAAGATCTTTGCGTAAAATCTTCCATGTGGTCGAATAACACAAACCCAATTGCTGCGAACGGCGACGAATCGACATTTCACGGTCTTCAGCAACACTCTCAGAAACAGACGCAATACTCTCTTCTGTACGCACTGTACGCATTCGTGTGGTTGGTTTAATGTCCAATAAAGTAAACTGAGTGCGAAACTTGGTCACAATCGCATTAATTGTTTGCTCACTTGGTCGATTATGTAGACCATAAATCGGACGTAAAGCGCGAAACACATTTCGAACCGAACACTGATTTTGGTAATAAAATTCAATGATTTGCAAGCGTTGCTCGTTAGTAAGTCTATTCATGATGAAATGTCAAAGCATACTGAGCATCTTTCTCTTTGACACCATGTCTGAAATCCCGCGTGATCTGTCAAATACTAATGCATGAAAATCCTAACCTCAAAAAAATCACCCGTTATAAGTACATCATACAACAAAACAAATTTCATACAACAATGAAATCTCAGAAACATAAAATTGTATGATATGTATGTTGTATGAAAATATTGTTTGTTGTATAAAATGTATGATGTGTATGATCTGAGAAACAGGCCTCTGATGTAAATTTATAATGAGATTACATAATGGCTTTTTATATAAAACTTATAGTATTACCATTGAATGTGACTTTATGTTACCAACCCTTTCATATGGTGGTTGTGAAATTAGCACAATTTTACAGTGGATAGTAGGATAAAGAATAAAAAAAAGGGAATATTTTATTATATCGATTTTTACAACGTAAAGCGGAGCAAGGAGTTTTCCGAATTAGCTGTTGGTGTCATGGCAACCTGCCGAGTAATGCCGGATATACACTGTTCAAATGCATGACAAGCATGTGCAAGTGTATTATTGAAAAAGTCAGATGTATAGATTGGATGTTGGATTGAAGCAAAATCAAAATCTTTTGATTTTCTTTCAATCTAGCGTCCTGCATTGAAGTAGTGTATATGCAAGATTGATGATTGATCATGCATTTATTGGTTCATTTGCGTATAGTACGTTGAAGAGATAAGAACACAGCACAACATAAGCACAGATTTAAATATTAAAACAGTAAAAAAAAAATTGTATAATAAAATGGACAGACAAACTAAAACAAATTACTCGCATAGAGTTGAAAAAATCCCAAAGAAATTCGTAAAATCACAATTTTGCCGAAAAAAAACTCACAAAGCGCAACGTCCTCTCACCACACCGTCGATGTAAAAACAAAAGATTGAAGACTCATGCTCATAAGCGGCTCAATATTTTCTTCTTGGAAATTTATTTTGTATTCTTATAGTAATAAAAACTTTAAATTGACGTACCAAATTTTTTTCTTAAAAAATTTTAAGAATTGTGTATACAGGGTGATTTGCATAAGGTGTGACAAAAAGCTAGGGCGTGTAGGTTGGGCTTAGACAATAAAAAAATCGTATGGGAGGGGGGGTCTATTTCCCCCCGTTTAGGCGGGAGGGGCAATTTAAGAAAAAAATCACTTAAAACAGAACAAAAATTATTAAAAAATAACGGTGATACCTACAGAGTAATGCTATAGCATTTTGAAAAGCCAGAAATACATTCTTTAATTTTGTTTTTAAATAAAGTTGTTCGAGTGAATAGTTTTTGAAAAATTAATTTTCAAAATCAAAATTTTGAAAAAAAAAAATGAAAAAATTTTTTTTAAACAATTTTTTTTCAAAATTTTACGTAATTAAGTATTATTTTCGTATTCAATATTCTATGCTCTTATTAATTTTTGATCAAACACAAGAAACCGGATGTCAAAATGTTTTGTAGTTTTTGCGAAAATCAAAAATAACAAAAACTACTTTTGTTCTAAGAAAAGCCTTTTATTTTAGTTTTTACGTTTTTGGATTCTTATGTAGGTGAATTTACGATTGAAAGGATTAACTTTCTTTTTACTATCCTTTTAATTATCGTCTTATAAGCATACAATAATGTGACAAAGTACTGGATTAACCATATTTCACACATTTTTTCATTGAGAACACCTGCGTGAGAGCATTTGTTTAAAATTGACCTGCCACTTTTTTATGATGGTGGGGTCGGCTTGGCTTAGGTGCATTTACGAAAAAAAGGATTAACTTTTTTTGTAAAATTTTTTTATTATCAGTCTTATAAGCATACAATAACACATTTTTTCATTGAGAACACCTGCGTGAGAGCATTGGATTAATATTGATCTGCGAATTTTTTTTAAATAATGCAGCGTTACACGCCCTAACTAGTGACAGAAAAATGCAATTGCGAAATAAGAACAAAAATGTTCCTGAATCTTGAAATCAATTTAAATAATAAATACATGCATATTTAGATAAAATACATAATTACTGTTTATTTAAAGTTAATCCTTTCTTTCGTAAATGCACCTAAGCCAAGCCGACCCCATCATAATAAAAAAGTGGCAGGTCAATTTTAAACCAATGCTCTCACGCAGGTGTTCTCAATGAAAAAATGTGTGAAATATGGTTAATCCAGTACTTTGTCACATTATTGTATGCTTATAAGACGATAATTAAGAAAATAGTAAAAAGAAAGTTAATCCTTTCAATCGTAAATTCACCTAAGAATCCAAAAAGGTAAGAACTAAAATAAAAGGCTTTTCTTAGAACAAAAGTAGTTTTTGTTATTTTTGATTTTCTCAAAAACTACAAAACATTTTGACATCCGGCTTTTTGTGTTTGATCAAAAATTAATAAGAGCATTGAATATTGAATAAAAAAATAATACTTAATTACGTAAAATTTTGAAAAAAAATTGTTTAAAAAAAAAAATTTCATTTTTTTTTTCAAAATTTTGATTTTGAAAATTAATTTTTCAAAAACTATTCACTCGAACAACTTTATTTAAAAACAAAATTAAAGAATGTATTTCTGGCTTTTCAAAATGCTATAGCATTACTCTGTAGGTATCACCGTTATTTTTTAATAATTTTTGTTCTGTTTTAAGTGATTTTTTTCTTAAATTGCCCCTCCCGCCTAAACGGGGGGAAATGGACCCCCCCCTCCCATACGATTTTTTTCTTGTCTAAGTCCAACCTACACGCCCTAGCTTTTTGTCACACCTTATGCCAATCACCCTGTATAAAAGCTTATTTTTTAAGAAACCACTACAACGACTTATAAATTTTGTTCTTGCATAAACTAATATTTGCATGAGTTACATGGCATCCTGTTTTTAGCCCCAACTACTATAGTAGTTATTTTATTCATTAAAAAAATGAATTTTGTGCTTATGAACAGTTTTTCTCTAGTAACATTCAGTTTTGAAATTTTCACATAAGAGAAATTTTGTCCGACCCAGTCGTGCATTTTATTTTAATTATCGCAATAACTTTTTAAATTTAGAAATGAAATTTATAAAAGTTCTGTTTTCATGGGTTCGTTGTCTTAGCTTAGAAGCAATTGATAAGAAAAAGACTAGTTAGATAAGTATTAAAAATTAAGAAAACGTAAGTAAACTGCTTTGGAGATTTTGATTAGACTTGTCATTACGGTAATATGGAAGCCGAATAAATTGGATGACTGGGTCGCACGAGCTCTTTCTTATATGATAGATTACGAATTTTAAAAATTAACTATGTATATTAGAGGAAACTGTTTATAGGCATAAAATTTATTTTTTAAACTATTTTAGTAGTAGAAGATAAAATTAAAAAGTGAAGAAATTCTGAAGAAATATAAAAACTATGTATGTAAAAATTATATTTCTTTGTAGCGGTTTCGTACAAAAATAAGCTTTAATTTTGATATGCAAATTTTTTTTTTTATTATTTTACGAGTTGAATTATATATTGTACAAACGAATCTAAAGAAAAAGAATTTAATCAAAATTCTATGTTTGCGAGATTTTCGAAACGAATTTAACCGTAGCATTATTTAAGATTGTTGGCAAAGCAAAGTTCAACACTTACATATAATTGTTGGCAGCACTATACCATACGATAGATGTCAAATAGAGATCTTACATTTTGCTTTTCTTGTGCGATCGCCATCTTCTTGAATAAACTCTTTCCTTTTGGGTTTACGCATAATACAGAACACACGTGTTTTATTTTCATTTATAATTTTCTCCTAGGATTTCAAGATCCAACAGTGGCGACGAGGATGGAGGAACTTAATAAAAATTTATTGCAATTTATTAAACTCCAACAGGACCAAAGTAAACTACAACAAGAAATTATGGAAAAATCACATCAAGAGTTTTTGCAACAATTGGCAGCAACGTTGAGTCGCGGTGGCGGAGACTCCAGCACAACTCGAACACCAGCTTCTGCACAGGTAGACAGCGAGTTCCGCATGGAAAGTTTGGGTCAGAGTATCACCGAGTTTGATTACGCACCCGACAACAATTTAACGTTTGACACGTGGTATTCACGTTATGAAAGCCTTTTTACAGAGGATGCTGTTCATTTGGCGGATGAGGCTAAAACACGGTTGTTGCTTAGGAAACTAAACCCGGTGCCATCAACTGTACACTAACTCAATTCTTCCGCAGTCGTCGAAAGAAATTTCGTTCAACGACACAATAAAGCGCCTCAAAAGTATCTTCGGAACACACGAATCATTATTTAGCACTCGCTATAAATGCCTACAAATAAAAAAATCTGATTTGGAAGATTACAACGAGTATGCAGCGAACGTTAACAAACACTGCGAGAATTTCAAACTTTCCGAGTTAACACCGGATCAGTTTAAGTGTCTTGTTTTTGTGTGTGGACTTCAGTCGCACCAATATTGTGATATCCGCACAAAGCTACTTTCCCCAATAGAATGTCATCGTATATCCAGCCTCAAGAGTGACACCGCACTAATTGAGGTCAATAACGTCAATGCGGTCCAGGGCAGAAAGTAACAGAAACAAAAACCCCAACAGCAAGACATTCCAAAACAGAAGAACCAAAAGACTATACCCAAAACCCCTTGCTGATTTTGTGGCGATATGCACTACTCAAGACACTGCACATATAAAACACACGTGTGTGGTACATGCAACACAAGAGGTCATCGAGATGGTCTTAAATGAAAAAAAGCGCGCAAAGTCGTCGACATACGCGAACGTCATCACAAAAGTCAACCAGTTACAGGCAAACAACAGTCGTAAGTACATTAAGCTACTCATCAACAATAGAGAGTGTAATCTTCAGATCGACACCGGTTCGGACATAACTTTGATCAGCGAGAAGATGTGGAAACACATAGGACAACCCGTCAGCCAAGCAGCCAGTCTGTCCGAAATGCATCCGGCAACGTAATGGAAATAAACTCTGAGTTCAAGTGCTCCGTTCAGTTCGGCCAACGTTCATTCACAGGTACCTGCTACCTGACCACGATTCAAGATCTTAAACTTCTCGGCATTGATTGGATAAATCAACTCGGAATCTGGGAGGTGCCAATCAACTCAATTTGCAACGCAATGAACAAGGTGGACATTGTCGTCGACAGTCATCGAATCACAGAGAATATTAAGTCTAGGTTCCCAGGTGTATTTCGGAACAGGCCAGGCCTGTGTACAAAGTTTAAAGTTGAACTTCGGATAAAACCTGATTCACAGCCAGTGTTCCGACCAAAACGACCAGTGGCATTTGGAGCAGTTGCCGAAATAGACAAAAAGCATGAACGACTTAAAGAACTCAGAATCATCAGTGCAGTGGATTACTCCAAGTGGGCTGCACCCATTGTTGCGGTTCGTAAGAGTAATGGTTCAACGCGTATCTGCGCAGATTTCTCAACTGGGCTTAATGACGTTCTGCAGCCATATCCATATCCACTGCCCACTCCAGAGGAAATCTTCTCCAGGTTATCCAATTCTCAATTATTTAGTCTCATTGATCTATCCGATGCTTTCTTTCAGGTCCAGGTACATGAAAATTCCCGAGAGTTCCTGACAATAAATACACATCGTGGATTATTCCGATACAACCGCCATCCATTTGGTGTCAAAGTCGCTCCAGGTGCATTCTAGCAGGTCACCGACATGATGATAACAGGACTCTCGGGAACATCAGCCTACCTGGACGACATCTTAGTGACTGGAAAAAGCATCGAAGATCACAATAAGAACTTAATACGCCTGTTTCAACGCATCCAACTTTTTGGATTCACGATTAAGGCTGAAAAGTGCATCTTTGCAAGGCTTGAACTTGAGTATTTGGGCCATATCATCAACAGCAATGGCATCCGTCCAAATCCAACTAAAACTCAAGCAATTTCCCAAATGCCAGCACCAACAGATTTAGCGACGTTGCGAGCGTATCTCGGAGCAATTAATTTCTACGCCAAATATGTCAACCAAATGCATGATCTACGTCATCCACTCAACGAATTACTGAAAAAGAATGCGGATTGGTCATGGACTCCAGAATGCCAGCAATCTTTTGAGAAATATAAGCAAATTCTGCACAGTGTTGGGACTTCTACCACTTAAGTACCACTTTCTGTTCATGAAAACCTACCACCTAAAAGTCTGATTCTACAACTTTTTCAATTCACCTTTCATCTATCTTTTTATTTTACGATATACCATACGACCCAACCACACCTAAAATTTTATTAGGACCATAAGTTGAGGGATCAGTAAAAGATAAGCTTTTTGAGTTATTTAAGGTAGAAGACTCAACAGCTGAATCAATCTACAATAAAATTGGAGAAACTTTGAAACTTTCTAATATTCCAATTCAAAATATGATTGGATTTTCTTCAGACAATGCTGCTGATACGACGGGTTCATTAAGCGGTGTTACTTGACGTTTTAAAAATATTTATCCTAATATTTTAACGATGGGATGTTCATGTCATAATTTAAGTTTCTGCTCTGCTTATGCTGCTAAATCATAAGGGGATATATATTTCTATTTTTGCCACAGCTCGGAAAAAGCAAAAGATTTTATTACTGTCCAAAAAGCACATGGGGTTAATAAGCATCAAATTTCAAAGGTTTGCTAATCTCGTTGGCTTTTATTGGAAATGGTCTTAAAAAGAATCATAGAGTAGTGGAATCATTTGTTTAATTTTTTTATACTGCACTCATTTGAAGAACCTACTTCTAAGGCTTCACAAATTTTTGATTTTTTAAAAAATAAAGACAATTTAGTTTTTTTTTTAATTTTTTGTCAATAAATCTGAAAATTATATATGAGTCAAACAAAATATTTCAATCTGAGAACACAAAAATACACTTTTTGATTGGAAGTAGGAATACGTTAAAACTAAATATAATGAAAAATTTTGTATAGTCAGAAAAAACTAATATATTCTCAAATGTATTTTGGCCTTCACTGAAAGGTGCTCATTAGAAAATGACATTGATGAACAAATGTATTTTGGCCTTCACTGAAAGGTGCTCATTAGAAAATGACATTCATGAACGAAAACTAATGGAATTAAGAAATGTGCTGTGCAGCTATTATGTCGAATTATGTATGTTTTCAAATTGGAGAAAGATTTAACTTTTCAAACGATAAATAAAAATTATTAAAATATTTAAATCCAAAAAACGTCATTGATGGAACAATGTCATCAGTTTAAGGTCTGAAAAGACATTTTAACAAACCTAGAATTAATAAATAATGAGTGGAAAAAACTGATTGTAGAAAATCACTCCAAATTTTTAAAACTAAAAATTTGAAACATGTTATGGACAATTTATTGTTTGAAAACATTTCTTCATAGGTGTTGAAGCTTTGTTGCTTACCGCATAGCAGTGCTGCTGCGGCCTGCGGGACCTTAAATTTTCCGATTTGAAAAATATAAAAAATGAAAAAAGAAATAAATTGAAAACAACTACAACTGTTCACAACATTTTAGCTGCAAGGGAAATTTTATTCAATGATCAAAATTTCAATCCCCCAGAAGCATTAGTAAAATATGCTTCAAGATTAAGATTTTCTGAGGGTTTATATGAAAAAAAATAATTATAATTTTTTGAAGTCTTAACTAATTTTATTATTAATTCACACGGCTGTTATAGATTAAAGGTTTTGGTTTCGAACGAGTCTCAAATGAAATTGTATATGTATGTACATATGTATATGACTGCTTCCAGATGTAATGCCATTTTTGAAACATAGAAAACTGAAATGTTATTTACTTTATTTTTGTGTTTGATTTATTTGCAACAAAATTATTGAATATACGATTTGTTACATAAAAATGGCTTTTAATTTCTACCACTTTTTTGACAATATTTCTACCACTCTTTGGCTTCTGCGAAGTCCCAACACTGTTCTGCAGTCAGATTTGCTTCTCACATATTTTAATCCAGAGCTAGAACTTGTTGTCGCTGGTGATGCATCCAACAAAGGTATTGGTGCATGTATCTTACATCGTTTCAAGGATGGTTCACTCAAAGCGATTTACCATGCATCAAGGACACTTACCAGCAGCGAACAAAAATACAGCCAAATAGAGAAAGAGCGACTCGCCCTCATTTTTGCAGTAACAAAATTTCATCGAATGGTGTACGGACGAAAGTTTGTGCTCCAGACTGACCACAAACCTCTCCTGCCGATTTTTGGCTCAAAAAAAGGCATACCAGTCTACACAGCCAACCGGCTTCAACGCTGGGCTTTAACGTTAAAGGCCTACGACTTCGAAATTGAATATGTTCAAACCGACCATTTCGGACTTGCAGACATATTGTCAAGGCTGATTAATACACATGAAACGAATAAAGAAGATATCATCGTCGCATCCGTAACACTAGAAGAAGACATTCGTTCAACATTAGTCAATGCAATATCAATATTTCCATTGACACACGCAGATATTATTCATGGAACTGAGCAATCTACATCATTCCAGCTTGTCATAAAATATTTGACCAAATAGTTGGCCAAATAAAGCTGAGATCAGTAAAGAAATTGCTCCGTATTATCGTCGCAGATTATCACTCTCAGTTTCCCACCAGTGCCTTATGTTTGGTGAACGAATTGTTGTTCCAGAGTGTTTTCGTCCACAAATACTAGCTCGACTTCAACAAGACCATCCAGGACAGTTCCGAATGAAAAGTCTAGCCAGAAGTTTCGTATATTGGCCCAACATAGACAAGCAAATAGAAGAGTATGTAAGGCTGTGTGCCAAATGCATGGAAGCCAGCAAATCACCTATACGTGTGCCTCTTCATCCATGGCCTAAATCGGAAGGACCGTGGACACGTATACACGTCGACTTTGCTGGCCCCGTCAAAGGTCGATTCTACATCATTATCGTAGATGCATACTCCAATTGGCCGGAAGTATTTGCTACAAAGACAATAACCACATCCTACACCATTGACGTTCTATTCAATCTGTTTTCAAGATTTGGAAACCCTGAAACCATTGTAAGCGACAACGGAACCGTTTGTGGATGCATTCAAGCGCACGCTTAAAAAATTTTATGGGGGAGAAACACCACAAAAACAATTGGATTATTTCCTATTAACCTATCGAGCTACACCGAATCGCAACACAGTTGATGGAAAATGTCCATCAGAAATATTTATCGGACGTCGTTTACGTACAACAATCGACTTACTCCTACCATCTAAGTGCCCAGAAACTAATGATGGAAATAGTCAAGAGTACGCTGAGCTACAATATAACCGAAGACATGGTGTCAAGCTGAAATCATTCCAGGCTATTGACTCAGTCTTTGTAAAAGTTTCTTACTCAAAAATGCAATTTGAATGGACACCAGGCACAGTAATTGAGCGTATAGGCCAAGTAGTGATGTACAACACTCGCATCGTAAACCAGAGACGACGTCGAAATGAACTCATCCACTCTCACATAGACCAAATAATGCCCAGAACTACGGACAGACAGAATCTCTCAGATCTCCAAATACCATTCAATATATTAATGGATGCTTTTGGACTTCAACCACAACAGATGTCAACTTTACAATCATCGAAGCCCTTATCAACGGCACCTGTAACAAAAGATACTGATACGAGTACTGCAACTACACCAATATCCAGTATTGCTGTGCCTCCAGAAGTAAGCATAGTAGAGCTGTGCCAATCGTTTATTTTGAAAGATCGAATCAATCATTGATTGATTGGTTCAAGGATTCGGTCTTTTCAATCAATCGTTCATTCAATCATTTTTTATTCATCCGTTTCGTTCGGAACGAGATATAGACCGATACGAAATGTTTTCAATCATTCATTCGACTAAAATATTTTTTTTCCAATAGTTTCCTTCAGACCGAGACCGAAACAATATGAAAATGAAAGAAAGTTTGTCAATTCAATTTTGTTTTATTGAACATACTATTTACAATTTGGCTTACAACTAATAAGATACTACATATCCATGAAAATTTACATTTGTTGGCTCATAGGGGGCCTAACTATATACATTGACTTAAGTTTAATTATTTTTATATAAAATTTACATGACAAAAAAAAAAAATTAAATTTAAAATGTTGGTTGACTGTATTGTCCTCAGGGTATTCATTCCTGGTTGTCAGTGGTGATTTTTGTGGGTTGTGGGCAGGGATGGCGTTTTAGCCGCGGTGGTAGGCTGACCCAATGTCAGCGTAGAACGAGACTACATTCTCGTTGTCCATTATTACGTTATCATCCAGAGTTTCCATCACACTGAGGTACCTTGGCTCGGGATGTCGTTGTTCTGTGGTCATCCTTCTCATAAGCTGATTCGGGTGGTCGATGATGTTCCGCATTAATTTCTTCGTTGAATGAACTAGATATTTGTCCAGTGGGACTAAATTCGTTTCTGTGTAGAGATGCTCGTTCCTGTAGTGCTTCTGTCGTCGACGGTCGAAGTAGAGTCCAGTGCAGATCCTCAGTATCTTTCTTTCGAATAGTTGAAGTTCCTTCATAGCTGTCTTCGAGATTGAAAACCAGACTGGGAAGGAATAGCTAATCACTGGTCGCAGGAGCTGCTTGTAGATTAATATCTTTGTCGGTTGGCTAAGACCTGATCTTCTTTTCAGCAATGGGTGCAAACGGCTGAAGGCCCAGCTGGCCTTTTTCAGAACATTTCTTGAGTGCAGGTTAAACCTTAGCAACTCGTTGAAGTGCTGTTGGCTCCTGGAATTGGTTGGTTTGTGCGAAGAACCGCCTTTCACCATTGCTGCAAAGCTGAGTGCAGGGCGGGTAACCAAACATGCTGATTTTGCAGCAAATACCTGTTGTGCCTTTTTTTCGGCTGACATTTTGTTTTTTTCGGTGAGTCTTTCCTTAAGTGTTGGACAGCCCTTGAAACTGGCTGGACGAACTTCCTTTTTGCAGTTGGCACACCATACATCCAACCCAGTATTCTCCTTACGTTGGCATTGCCCGGGTTCATGATCCTCTTTACACTTAACGCACACGTACTGGCGTCCGCAGTGGATGGCAACGTGTCCAAAACGCTGGCAGTTCCGGCACTGAACAATGTCGTCGGTCTTTAGTCGCTCCCAGTGCACCCTCTGGTTCATTATTAGAGTCTTCGTGTAGACTTCGTTAATGTCACATGTCTTCGATAGCTCTACTACAAAATTATTATAGGTTTTCCCTTGGGCCTTCTTGGCTTTAAAATGGGATACCTTGACCACTGGAAGTCCTTCTATCCGTAGTTCGTCCTCAACTTCGATGGCAGCATAGGTATGGTGTATTCCTTTAAGAAGAAGTAGATTCTTCCTATCCTCGCGTGGTGTGAAAGAGTTGAATTGGATTTTTCTGGCTTTCAGGAAGTTTTTGATGATTTCGAAGGCTTCTCTGTTTCCAGTGGAAATAATAGTCGTCTTTGTATTTCTGTTTTTGAACGTTACACTCAATCCCTTGCTTTTGCAGAACCTGCTGATTTCAGCAATGTTGGCGGAATAGCAAAAAATTGGGGGCATTCCTGGGGCCTTGGTTGGGCTCACTGTGGATTTATTCGATGTCTTTGTAGACTGGACTGGAATGGACTTAGTGGCTGCTGATGTTGAAGATGATGAAGCTGGGACGGGCTTGGTGGCTGCTTATGTTGAAGCTATTGATAATGATGAAGCTGGTGTCAGCGTCTTTTTCACTGACTTCTCGGTTTCGGTTTGGACAGGCGTTAGCACTTTAATCGGACTCTTTAAGCAGTCCTTTTCCAGCTGAATGCGCTTAGTACCTTTGTCCTTAAGAGCCTTGCTTGGTCTCTTCTGTCCAGGTAGGGGAAAATCACTGGTATCTTCTTCCGAGCTGGTGATCTCACTAGGATCCTCTTCAGTGGATGACTCCTCGAACGTGCTGGTGGTTGAAGATTCCTCGTCAATGTCTACCTCTTCGGTTTCCATGTTGTTGTCACTGGTTTTATTGGGCTGCACAATGCTATTGAAAGACATTGCTAATCTGCCACAATATTCAGGTCCAAGGTCCTTGACTATCCTCCTAAGCAAAGCTTCAAATGAAGCGATTGCCGAGGCTGCATTGAGAGGTTCCATATTACTGGATTGACCTTTTTCACTTTTATTGATTAAAACGGATTAAACACGCACAACACTATTTTGAGAAAAACTTCTGTTTAACACACTTAATCCTCATTAATCTTTAAGTTAATCACTGGAATAATCCCTTTTTTAATTACTTTTTAGGCAATAAAATTTGGTAGCCCGCAGGTATATCAGAAATTTTGACCTTTTTGCACTTAGGGGTGGATTTTTAAATTAAATTTAATTCGTCCGCTGTATGACTATCTGCACTGAAAGAAAGTTTGGCTTTTTACTACTTCGTTCACGCCATCTTCCATTGTATATAAAATGAGGAATATACATTCTGTTTTGTGCCAATTCCTATTTAGTATTGTGAAATGATTGAGAACATGTTGAATGAAAGAAACATAACATTTCTTCGTTCGTTTCGTTCATCGGTTTCAGTGGGAAGAGATTGACATTAGGATTGATTGATTTGGTCTACTTTGATTGCAATCAATCAATATTTTTGGTGAACGGGTCACAAAGACCGAATCAATCGCGATTGACATAGCTCTAAAGCATAGATCTGAATCCAACAGTCAGACGGTCTCAACGGGAAAGAAGAGCACCAACATATCTTAGAGCTTACGAGCTTTTTTGAGGGGGAATATGTTGGCAACGCAAAGTTCAACACTTACATATAATTGTTGGCAGCATTATACCATACGACAGATGTCAAATAGAGATCTTACATTTTGCTTTTCTTGTGCGATCGCCATCTTCTTGAATAAACCCTTTCCTTTTGGGTTTGAGCATAATACAGAACACACGTGTTTTATTTTCATTTATAATTTTCTCCTTGGATTTCAAGATCCAACAAAGATAAAATAATTTTTTGTAGATTATATTAAAAAAATAATTTTCAAGTTTTAAGATAATCGAACCTGGGCTTTCGAAATATTGAGTTTAAAACAAACATTTTAATTTTTTTTAAATCCTAAGCATTATTTATTATTTGTTGGAAAATTTGAATAATCAACATATTATCTACTATCCAAACTTTTGGGAAGCTTTTGCATAAACAAAAATAATCAAAATCAGTTGTAGCCCTTTAAAATTTCTATATTTCCATACTTTCACAGCGAGAGAAGAATATTAAAACCTTCTTTCGAATAACAGTGACATGAATAAAAAAAAACATAAATTAGCTTTTTTATTGTCTCCTTGTTCTCCGTCTTCTATATTCTATTTTCCTCTAATCTTCATTATTAGGTGCGTTTTATTATTCACAAATCTATCTGGATCCGGATCTGGATTAAGTTTTAACATAGAGAATTATTTTTGCGGGCTCTAGGTCAATAAAACAAGATGTTACTGGTTAAGCGACGTTTCGAGCACGAATACGCTCTTCTTCAGGCACTGAAAATTAAAAAACTCGTTTTAACAACATTAAGACAATTATAAAATATTATTCACACTTGGAACAAATTTTTGAAAATTTTTATATAAGCAAAACATTCCAAAAAACAAAACTGCTTAATTTCACACAAAAGAACAATTTAATTTAGTAATTGTGGGGAATTACTAAATTAAATTGTTCTTTTGTGTGAAATTAAGCAGTTTTGTTTTTTGGAATGTTTTGCTTATATAAAAATTTTCAAAAATTTGTTCCAAGTGTGAATAATATTTTATAATTGTCTTAATGTTGTTAAAACGAGTTTTTTAATTTTCATTGCCTGAAGAAGAGCGTATTCATGCTCGAAACGTCGCTTAACCAGTAACATCTTGTTTTATTGACCTAGAGCCCGCAAAAATAATTCTCTATATCAAATTTGAGAGGTCACTAATAATTCCCACATTTAAGTTTTAACATGTATTACAAAAACAATTCGGGATCCTGTTTTCTATCGGGATCTATTTCCACCTCTATTGTATGCTCATCTCTCTTTTCCTCATATTTGTTTTTTTTTTAATGTTTCTTGTCTTTTTTCTTTACACTAGGTGCGTTTTTTATTATTATTATTATTTATTAATCTAACATATAAAATGAACAGAGTAATATTCTTAAAAATACAGCGCAAGCATACAAGGCTTTCTGCTGCGATAGATAAATATAGGTGTCGATATACTTATACAGCCGTATTTATTAGAATTCCCTAAACGCGTGAATAGTTATGCAATGCATAAGGACTTATTCATCCACTATGCAAATTCATATTTATAAAACATTTGCCTACCCTGCATAGTTATAATGAGCTTGTGTCAAATAAAGTACCAAAAAGTAAGAATCTATTACATTTAGCCTTCATAACACTCAGCTGTTTATCAAAAAAAAAAAAAAAAAAAAAACATCTTGTCTGTCTATCGAATTTAATAACCAAAAAGCTAAAAGAATTCCAATATTCCAATAATTAACTTTGATTCATCAGATAAAGTATGTTATTATCTCTAGCACAATACTGGAAATCAAATTGTTATTCGTTTCATTATAGCTGGAATACTCCTCAGACAAGTTCTTGAGGATACAATTCAATAATGCAAGATAATAATTACAACACTAACACACCGGATGAATAAAAATGCGTGGAGAGACATCACCAACAAGTATATTTATCTATTTAATTCTAAACAATTATTAATTCAATTTGTTTTTAATATATTAGTATAACATTTTTGTTTCAATAAATAAAAATAACACAAAATTTAGTTTCAATATTAAATCGAAGGCATTTTTGTTGTTGATAATCTTTATAATTCAATGTGATGTCAAAGTGAATGTGACAGTTCAATACTAAAATGTCCTTATGTAGGCACTATTCAACCTCCAAACGCGTTTAGCTTATAATGCCCCTATTCAACGTCACATAAGTTTTATAAATAACGATTTTGCGTTTAGAGGCATTATAAGGGTTGCATAGCCTTATGTACTCACTATAATGAGTTTATAAATATGGCTGATAATATACAATAGAGCTGCGTTTTATTATTCACAAATCTATCTGGATCCGGATCTGGATCTTCCCTTGAAAATAAAACGATACGGATCTTAGTGACAGCAGTGTTATAAGTCCGTCTCTTTTTATCCTTAGGTTTGTAAATTTTCAATTATTTCTTGTCTTTTTTCTTTACACTATAGCTTACACTACCTTACCATAAAAAGCCATCTACTCGCCAGTGTAATTACTTAATTTCGGATCTTTGAAATAGATCCCGATAGAAAACAGGACCCCAAATTGTTTTTGTAATACATGTTAAAACTTAATCCAGATCCGAATCCAGATAGATTTGTGAATAATAAAACGCACCTAAAGATAGAGAACAGCATCCCAAATTGTTTTTGTAATACATGTTAAAAATTAATCCAGATCCGCGATCCACATAGATCCGTAGATAATATAATAACGCACCTAATAAGGTTATTCATGTAACGAGATAATTTTCCGCTTTGCAAAAAAATAGGGGTATTCATGTAAGCGCGGAAAACCCTCGTAAACCTCGTAAACCAGATAATTTTATCTCCGCAGAAACGAGCTGTCAAAATTTGTATGGGAAAAAGTTTCTGCAAATCGCATAAAATTATCTCACAAATTTGCTGCGGAAAGTGCAGAAATAAACCTCGTAAACTAAAGAAGTATGGATTTTGACTTTTAATTTGACATTTCACAAAATATTTCCCACATTTACGCAAGTATTTCTTAAGGGGTGTTCATGAAAACATGCTGCGGAAAGTTATATCTTTCTACAAAGCGGAAAATTATCTCGTTACATGAATACCCTTAATATAACATTCCGCCACATATTTGCATGAACACCCCCTAAAAAATACTTGCGTAAATGTGGGAAATAATCAGCTGTTCGATAACGACAGTCAACGCATACAAATTTGTTATCAAAACTGCATTTAAATATTTAACTTTAAAAGTGGTTCTGTTTTCTTACTTAAAAGAAAATAAAGGAAGTAATTCTCAAAAAAAGGAATTTTAAACCATTTCTTAAAATTTAGAGAATTTCTAAGTTTATCAAGTTTATTTCTTCTCTTTACACATCAAATTCGTGAGATAATTTTATCAGCTTTGCAGAAAGTTTTTCCCATACAAGTTTTGACAGTTCGTGTCTGCGGAGATAAAATTATCTCGTTTCTGACGTTTATTCGGGTGTTCCGCGTTGACATGAATACACTTAACATGCGGTCTCCACTAGCGATGAATCCAGAGCATGCTTTAAAGCATGCGTTCATTATCGCAAGTGGAGACCGCCATCGCAGCTATATTTTCATCGCTTGCGATAGAAAATATGCTCTCATCGCATACCATTCATCGCTTGCTTTATCGCAAGGAGAACTGTCATATTGTTCGGGCGTACCCAAATTTAATTTAACTGAGTTTGAATTTTGCGTGCGAAGAAAGCTTTTGCTTGGGGTTTACGTTTTTCTAACAAAATTTAAAAAAAATCTGATTTGAAATTGTCCATAGAACTCATTTATATCCATTAAAATTATTCACTATACTAAAAAAGTATGCGATGAAATGCCCAGCCACAAAAATCTGACAGTTCTTCTGCTCTCTGCTTTCTGCTTTGGCTATTGCGATTGCGATGGATTTATCGCTAGTGGAGACGGCGTGTAATGAAAAAACATTTGTATTTCTGAATGTGGACGTCTGGCTACGTCAGGCTACTTGCTTCTCAACTTGCTCGTATGATGTCTTCAGAACTTTCATGCTAGTTGCTGAGCAACTTGATTAGGTTTGCTTGTGTTATTAAGAAAATGAATGAGTGTTGCAACTTGCTTGACAGTACTGTCTGTGTGGCCTCGGGGTAAGTCAAGAAAAAAAAAAATGGCGTCAATTTCATTCGTTGTAAATAAACGAATGGAATTTTTCGAACATGGTGATACTGCGATCATGACATGTTTTAAACATCGATGTGTTGTGTCGAAGAAGGCTTCTTGTTGGTCAAATTGTCTCGGGCGGACAAAATAATTTCATTCCCTTCCATTTGGGAGGCTACACAATAATTGCTATATTCTAATAATACAATAATTAAAAAAACTAATCATTTCAAACAAACATGCTGCCAATAATACTGTGCAAATAAACAGTATTACATTGAACCGTAATTTACAATAAGAGAAATCTCTAATGAAAATCGACGATAAAGTTCGCAATTCGCTAGTTGAGTGAAGAAAAAAATTGGCTATTAAAAAAGGGAACAATTAGCATCGCAACTTGTTTTCACTACAATTCGTTTAAAGACTAATTCAGTTTTCCAAAAAACTGCTAATGCTGTAAACAGAAACAAATAGTGGAATTCAAACCGCGCATATATGTAAAATAAAAGATTGTAGAATGGTGTGGTTAGTAATTGTTCGAAAAATGAAGAAAACAAATGTTGTCAGCAATAAAATATAATTCGCAAGTAAATTTAATCGTTGAATGAAATACAAAACCTAAGTATAATATTAAATGATTGCCGAAAGGACTTTCGTTTGAAAATTTAAATAACCTGTTTCGGTCCTCCAATTGAAAAAAAAATACATTCTGAGTACAAGCAACAAAGCATTACTGGAAGACACTATTGCTACTTATCAGAGAAGTGATTATTGGTATACCGTGTGCGATATCAATGCATTTCTGGAAATGATTTGTAAAAAGGACATCATTTCATGGTTTAAAGAACTAGAGAGCTATAAGAGGATTGACACAATGTGCGCTCTTTTAAATATGTGCCTCCCGTTTGAGCTGCGATTCCTTGGAACCTGCTTAGAAGAGTTGGGTCGAAGGGACTCGCAGGAATTGCGTGGTATAGAGTTGCGAGTTAATAATCCCCAGGATCTAGCTATTGATATGGCAGCTTGTCAGAAGGGTGAACCTACTGATAAGAAAATTCGAAGGAAAATGGCTTTATATTTAGCTCTGATACGAGCATGTAATCGTTCATGTGTAATGGAGATCTTTAAGACCCTGGATGGTTGGGGTCGAAGGGATTTTAGCAAATTGAATGATTCGGACACACTTCAGGAGCTGTTGTTGGTATATACAATGGCAGCAAATCATCCTGTCTTTACTTTCGAACAACATATGACTTGTGCTGAGATCTTCGAAAAGATCAAAGAGAACAGGGTAATTTGCGATTATAGAGATCACCAGCAAGCAAGGCCGTTGACAACGCCATCAAATGAACAACATCACATGGTAGTGCCACATCAACATCAAACTATGCATATGCATGCCGGGCAGCATCAGTCAATGCAAGCACCCATCCAAGTGATATCACAAGGCAGTATACCAATAAGTTTCCCACAAGCTAGCTTGTCTAAGGTATTTTAACATTGCTTTATTATTTTTTGTGTTAGGTAAATTCATATTCTATAAATTTCAAAAGGTTTTATGTATTTACATACATATCGGAGGCTTATTGCGAAAACTCACTTGATAATTTTTTATTCTGTTCAAAAGATTGTGCATTTACTAAAATTATTTTATATTTATATTTAATAAATTTTTCGTCACTTTGGTTGGTCTAATGAGTTATTCCATCGCTAAACATAATCAAAATTCTAAACTTTGTATTATTAGATTTAAATCCGTTAAATTGAACTCAATGACTTTTTGCAATAAGCCGATGACTTGTTAGACCAATACGAGACAAAATTCTACAGTAAGCAATTGTCTACTCCTGAATTAAAATAAAATGCACGACTGAGTCGCACGAACTTACTTTTATCTTTAAGAGACTTGAAAAAACGTTTATATATAAAATCATGGATACTACATATATTAGAAATTAAATGTTCAGAAACATGACATTCAATATTACAGGCTAAGAAAAGAATTCGATGTGATTTATTAAGCAATTTTGAATCTATTCCATGACATTCCAAATATCGATGGCCCCATGCAAAACTATACTAAGTGCGAATGAGCTATTTTTCAGGAGAGAGGTTCAAAGTTTTTTGAGCATAACTTTTTTCTTCCTTAATAGATTTCTGAAGTGAATACATCAATTATTTTATTATTTTTCTCTTTTTTTTTTAATAAAACACCGAACATGTGTTATTGCGTCTTGTAGATTGAATTGGAGTTGGTATACTTATTGGTGTTTAGCTCTTACTTTAAACGATTCTATGTGATGTTAGTATATAACTGCATGGAAAGAATATACTTTAAATCTATTTTAAGTTGACTTAGTATGAAAGTGGTTGCAACATATTAAGAACAGAAGGCCCTAAGTGTTACTTAGAATTGTTTACCTTGAATCGTTTGCATTTCAATTTATCATAAATATATAGATATAAATTATAAAGAGAACGATTAAAGGTCAACTTTTTTTATTTATAACAAAAAAAAACGGAAGAAAAACAAGTTCACAGTTTTTACATAATATAATTATTATGTGTAATTACTTATATATTAATTTAGTCATCATTTTCGGTATCTGATGGAGCTGGAACAAAAGATGCGGTTTTTAATGCCCTGTAGAATTCCTGATAAGTTAAAGGAATAAGATTTTGTTCACAAAGCCAAATGAGGTCCAAAAACCGAGGGTTATTCCATTATTCATTGCAATCTTTTCGAAAACTGTTCAGATCGTTTGTGCGGAGATTGGAAACGTATTTAAGAACATTTTTTGGCAAACTTGCACTTTGTGTTCACTATTATCTTGAATGAAAGCTAAATTGTAGTTTCTAGTGCATGTCCTTTTTGAAGTTAAACCAACAAGAGTTCATTTTGTATCATTATTTTCTACAAGCCTTGACAAGAAGTCCCACTGCCTTGTTCTGCATCCAAGTTTATAATAGCTTTTAAAAAGATCATACCTGGCCGACTCTGAAATTTTGCTTTCACAATTCATCCTACAGGTATCTCCACATCCTTTTAGCATATGTTTTTCTTCTCTTGAAACGCCTTTTGATGAAGTAAAAGGTTTTCCTGAATTTTTTAGAAGTTTGGCTTGATTCCGCTTCCAAAGGTTTTGATTAGGAGGGCGCTTTGTTCCAGATTTGGTTTTCAGATTTTCGGGTGTGTCGTACTGATGATTATGATCAACAATATTCTTTTGAGGTGGTGTCAAAAAACTATGTGCTGGCGTGGAAATGCTGGAGCATGACGAATATTCATCGTCCGGGACATATTCGCTTCCACTATCTTGAAAGGGCTCTATAAAAAGTAGCAATTAGCTTAGAAAAGAAAGTATTTTCTACCAAGTTACCCAAAAAATCTAACTCTTCAAAAATTCAAGGGTTTTTGGAGCTGCAGAACAAGAAGGGACACCTATGCAAATAATTTGTTTACTTTTTTTTAAATAACACTGCCTTTTAAAAGAAAATTTACTTGTATCCATCGCGTCAATTAACTTGAAATCACCGGTTTCGTTCTGAGTTGAATTATATTTTTAACATTATTTTCAAATATTTAAGGCTTGTACTTACTCATTTCATTGGATTTTCTTGCAAGATTAAGCATTTTTCTCGCCCTAGATGCCATAATTTAGTAGTTTTTTGGAAAAACTTTATCACTTACTTAGGTCACGAACAAGAATGTACAAAGTTCCTCCAGACATAAAAATTGTAACGGTACTTAGAATATGACATGAGACAAAAAGAAACAGTATGAAACATACTAACACCTACTTTGGTGTCATAGCCGATCTCCTTTGCACATACAAAAGAATACCACCTGGCACTTGAGTGCGTTTCACTTTTAAAAATTCCAGGTAAAACAATACTATGTCAACATAGTATACAACTGACAAATAAAAATGTCTATAATAAATATACTAAGAGCAGTTAAAGTGATTATGCTTGGAAAAAGTGTTAAAAACGGGTTGTATACTAAGTGCTATTTGAGTTATAACTTGAAGGTCTTTTGTTGGATTTGCATGAAAAAAAAATGAAAAATAGAAGTCGATGCGATGGTTTTAATGACATAAATAACTCAAAAGTATTCTAAGTTGACTTAGTATAGTCTTGCATGGGACCATCGATATGAAAAAAAAAACTGCATTTCATTAACTTCTAGGTTAATCAAAAATCATAACACCGAATAAACATAATTCGTGAAAATAATTTTTTTGGGCTCAACTTTGTCTTCAATGTTTGGTTGCTCAGTGCGAAATAATTTTTTCCATTTTAAATACCATGAATTTTATTTTGGGTCCTTAATTCATGGTTAACAACTAACGCCTTAAAATAATATTGAAATGTATTTCTTTTATTTTTAAATTAAATAAAAAACTCGTTTCTTGCGAAAAAATTTCTTGACCCTACCGTGATAAACGTCTCCCACCCGTCAACATTAAAATTTGTTTGTATGGAGACATTATTTTTTTCTATTTGCTCTTGTTATAGAAGCTAGGAACTTTTTGTGTAAAAAACCAAAGGATTCATAAAAATATGAATGAAATTTCATAGACTGTTTGGATATCCTGTCTTTTATTTATCCCAACGGTGGCAGAAAAAACATCCTATTGATAAAACACATTAATGTAGCGTTTTTGTTTTTCAGCAAAAATTAATTTGAAATAAAATTATTGTTTCTTAGGAAATCCATGTACATATGTATGTAGATTTTACACAATAATTAGTGTAAAATTTAAAATGGAAATAAAAAATTGTTTTACAAATTTCCCACCCCTGACAGTGTAAGTAGGTACTCATAATTTTCAAAAAAAAATTAAGAAAAAACGCCAATTTTAAGCTTGAAATTTTTCGCTTATAACACGATGACCAAAAATCATTTTTAACATTTGTATGGTGGATACCATTATTTTTGGACAGCTATTTTCAAATTTCAAATTTTTTACGAAGTTAAGCATAAATTATTTAAATCAGGTTTACCGTTTTTAAGAGAATTGGAAACAAAGCATGGAAACATCTTTACTTTGAAAGGCCCTAAATTATTTAGAATATTGATGGCCGATTTCAACCTGGTTTACAGTTGATTCATCAGGAGATCTTATGATAAGGTTATACGATTGTGCGAGTAGTTTTTAAATTGATTAATTCATTCAATTTGTTCGCTTTAAAATTTTGATCGTTTTCATTATTGTACATTTTTTCATCTTCATTTATTCGTAAGACAAATATCCGATGTTTTTAAAACGTATTTTAACTTGAGAATTCAAATCTTAGATAAATCATATTCCAAATACACTGCTTAGTTTCCCTAGGCAGATTAATTTTGTTCTGTAAATTTGGAGATTAAACGGATTTTCATCATTTCCTTGCGATTCCCTAGAGGAGAAATTCGAAATTTATTTTGTCTTCATCTTAAAACTATGGGTGGCTGTCATACTACGATTCACTTAATTTGTACGATATATACAGGATGGGCCATCTAAATTTCAAATTTCAAATTATTTATTTCTCAAATCAACTTACAAGTAAGATAACAGTAATCTTTTTAAGTTTGTAAGGCTTAAATTATTTAAAAAGGTTTCAAAATTTTAATATTTAAAGTTAAATTATTAAACTATGTGAACAAAATATAAAAAGAAATTATAATTAGGAATAATGATGATTAGTTCGTTTCAAGGGCCAAATGCGAATAAAGGGTTTTCTTAAAGCAATTTATATTTCCAATTTTTCTTAGGCCCATAGGCAAAGAGTTCCAAAGTCTGACAACTTGTACGAAGAACTGGCGCTCAGATGTTAGACAGGCAAATCTTGGTTGAATTAGCATTTGAGATCTTCCAGATTGCAAGAAGTTAAGGCGCTCAAATAAATAATCTGGTTGGTGTGTATAGATTATGTCACTCAAAAAACATAAAGCCTTATATTTTAAAAGACAATCGAAAGAAATTCCAGTTAATCGTCTAGAAAATGTTGAGATATGGTCCCGTTTTCTCAGGTTGAAGACATACCGAGCAATATTATTGAAAACAACATTTAATTTCTTCCTGCTTTTGAAGTCGGGACTCATAAAAATTTCACACCCATAAAGTAGTATTGGGAGAAGAAGTGTCTTAGCTAGAAGTAGTTTAGTTTCAATCGGTATGAAGTGCAGAGTTGCCCAAAGAGTACGTAGTCCACCATAAACCTTGCCAATAGTACTATTTATATGAGTATCCCATGAGAGGGTGCTATTGAAGATTATGCCAAGGTTTTTGGCAGATGCAACCCACTCTATTGGGCTTTGTGCGAGCAGCAAGGGAGGTAAAGTTGAGATATCGAGTGCCTTTCGATAAATAGCCAGAGCTTTTGATTTCTCTGGGTTTAATCGCAAGTTGTTTTGAATGGCCCAATTGTGAATGCTTTTGAGATCTTCATTTATAAAGTGAATAGTATTACTAAAAGTACTCAGTGGGCCGCCATGGAAGAGTTGAACATCGTCAGCGTATAGGTGGATCGAAGAGTATTTTACTACCCTATATAATTCATTAATGTAAAGAGAGAAGAGCGTAGGACCAAGTATAGATCCTTGTGGGACTCCATTTTTTATTGATAATAGCTGTGACCGTTTATTTTCAGCTATGACACATTGCTCCCTTCCATGTAGGTATGAATAAATCAGTTTGATTGCACTTGTTGAAAACTTAAACTCGGTTTTTAGCTTCCTACACAAAGTGGAATGATTAACTGTGTCAAAAGCTTTTGAAAAATCGAGGAGCGTTAAGACAACTGGATGGTTTTTATCAAGAGCATTTCTTATTTCCTCAACAACTGCAATAAGAGCTGTTTTGCAACTTTTTTTCGGCTGAAATCCCGACTGTTTTTGAAAAAATAGGTTTTCCGCTTTTAGGTATTTTTGCATTTGATTAGAAACGAGCTTCTCAAAAACTTTCGAAAGAAATGGCAAAATAGCTATTGGTCTGAATTCTGTAACATTGCCGCGTTGTTTTTTAGGCACTGGGATAATTTTAGCTTTCTTCCACTCTGATGGAAACTCAGATGTGGTTAGGATTCTATTAAAGACATACATTAACTGTGGAAGTATATATGGTAGAATCAGCTTCACAAATTTAGGGTTGATGTCATCCAGACCAATAGCATTTGATTTAATCGATAAAAGTGCCTCCACAACATCTTCTGCACAAACTCCTTGAAAGTAAAAAGAAGTTTCAGTATTACTTTCGGAAATTTGTTCAAAGAGAGCAGGTTGAATAGTTTCACTACCAGCGGATGCGACAAATTCTGAATTGAGTTTATTACAATCAATATCAGCTGGAATATTGCTTTTCTGTTTACCTATACCGAAGTTTTGAAGTTGTTTCCATAGTTGTTTTCCTGAGCTAGACGGGTCTAGTTTAGTTCTGTAGTAGGAAGATTTTGCAGATCTTATTTTCATTGTCACCTTATTGCGCAGAGTACGGTATTTATTAAGAAAATTTTCTAAATGATATTTCTTCCACTTTCTGTAGTTGACATCACGTTCCTGCATTAAGGAAATAATATCTTCACTGAGCCATCGAGGTGTATCAACGTGTTTACGTACAGTTTTCAAAGGAACGTGATTTTCATACAGACTATTGATGTTTTCCTGCAGAAACAAAACTTGGTCGTTGACAGAGGTCATGCTATAGATATAGTTCCAGAAAATTTGCGAAATATCACGTAAGAGGACTTCGTTATTAATATTTCGAAAGTCTCTGAAGGAAAATTTAATCTCTTTGGAAAAGTTGTTGATGCCCAGAGAAAGGTAGAGGAGATCGTGTTTTGAGAAACCGGGTGCCGATAGCTGACTATAAAGCAGATTTTTGTCAAGATCACTTACAAAAAAGACATCTAAAAGTGAACAAGAACCTTGAGAGAAGTGAGTAGGGGTAGAAGTATTAATAGGTCGTAAATTCAGTGACTTCATTTCCTCAAGCAGTAAAGAAGCATTTGGGGTATCTAGTGGTTTCTTTTTAAATCATATGTTATTATTATTATTAATATTTATTACGATGTAATTAATTACAAGATAATATAAAAAAAGAAGCATTAGCTACCAGGACTATCAGCTTAGGTTAAGAAAAAAAATTGAGTAATGAGAAATTTAAGTACATATTTAAATATGATATAAATTTATACTTTTTTATACATATAATCCAAATTAGATAAGTTTATCAATGTTTAAGGTTTTTAAAATTTTAATAATCAATTTTAAGTTTTGTTCAGTTGGGTGTTTTAAAATATCTAGTATGGGTTTGTTTTTAGTTAGTTTATCGAGAATAATTTTTGTTGGGTTGCAGAAGAATATCATGTGTGGGATGGTGAATACCTCTCTGTTGCAAATGTGGCATGTTGGGGGGTCTTTTTTCTCGAGCAAGTGACTATGGGTGATCATTGAGTGCCCCATTCGGGGTCGCAAAAAACACCGAGTCATAAATGATGAACAGTTTTCCGGGTAAACAGTTGGTTGGCCTTCTGGGTTAAAATTTGAGTAATGATGATTGTAATTACTCCATTGGATTTGTTTTGCGATTGAGAAATGTTTTTTTTTACCATTTTTGATATATCTTGATCTTGATTTTTGATATATGCTTGTTTTGCAGCTTCATCAGCGAATTCATTGCCCATTATACCTACATGTCCAGGTATCCAAAAGAGTTTCAGTCTTTCCTTTTTCGCAATGAGTTCGTCTCTTATGTATTGTATGGTTGGCGAGTTGTTATTTATGTTTTTACAGCAGTTAGTGTTGATAGGCTGTCAGAAAATATAATTGTTCTCCGGTTGTTGTTGAGTTTCATTGCTGTAAGGATTGCAGTGGCTTCGGCAGCTAGAACAGACGCAAACTCGGGTAGGATACTCTTCCTGAGAATGTTACCATCTGCATCCACTACTGCGAAAGCTGTGCCGTATTGGTTTTTAGTGCCATCGGTGAAAACAAAGTACCAATTTTCTTCTTTGTATACGAGAGACTTCTCGGCGAATGTAGATTTGTAAATTTCCTTACTGGTGGATTCTTTCGATAGTTTTGAAAGGTCTGTAATAACTGCGTTTTTTGGAAGAAGCCATGGTAGATATGCGAGTGGTTTAGCTGTGTTCGAAGCAATTGGAAAGTCCAGGAGCTCTGCAAACGAGATTACCTTGTTTATTGTTGATGGATATCTGGGTGTTTTTTCCGTTTCATGTTTTGTTTAGCAATTGTAGTTATAGCGGAATTACTTCAGGTTTGAAATTTGCTTAAAAGATTGGCTGTAACAATGTCTTTTGTTTGTTCGATTGAGGGTAGGCCGGATTCGATCAACATATTCATAATCGGTGTAGTTCTGAAAGCTCGGAGTGCAAATCTTATTGATGCATGATATTCCGGTTTTATAACATTAAGAGAAGATTTTGTGCATTTGCCATATATAGGAAGTAGTCGTATTTTTGATAATATAATACATTTTATGATTCTTATAACGTTGTTAATATGTGAGCAGCTATTTTTATTTGTAAGATATTTGATAATATTTGTTCTGGTAGCCAAACTTTTTTAAAGATATATACAGTGGTATTTAAAACTAAATTTGCTGTCGAAAGTGACACCAAGTATACTTAAATAATTAACATTACAAATATTTACGTTTTTAAAGTTTACATTTATAATTTTTTGACAACTTGTTTTTTTACATACAGTGGCGATAAAATAAATAGCACATGTAGTCTTAAATTCGTGTGATGCAAGTTTTTCCCACTTTCTTAAACTTTAAAGAGCTGTTTGACTCATGAAGAAGTAAGACCAAATATACATATCTCTGATTTAAAAATAAAATGAGGTATATTGAACTCATAAGAAAAACTACACCAAAGTGATTTATACAATTTAAGTATACTAGGACAAAATAAATAGCACATTTCGTAAATAACAAATAAAAAACATATTAAATAACAAAATTTTAACATTATTTGAAGAAAATATCCGGTATTTGGTCGAGTAACCCTTATTTTTAATCACAGCGGAATACCAGCGTTTTATAGACGAAGGAAGCCTCCGGAATCGTTCAACAGATACTGAGTACCAGGCTTGCTAGACTTTCCGCCAAAGTTTGTCGAAATTTCAAGTATCAGTTCAATTTATGGCTTCGTCCACAACATTCCACAAGTACTCAATAGAATTACGATCTAGAGACTAAGCTGGCTTATTCCTTAACAGCGGTTTTTTGGATGAATAGCCATTGCTTCACAGACTTAGCCATATGGTTAGGATCCTTATCCTGTTGAAATTTACACGTCAAGGGCATTTCGTCCTCAGAATACGGTAGAATTGTATCCCGTAGGATTTCCTTGTATTATAAATGGTCCTTAATACCCTCTATCTGATGAAGTGGTCCCATACCATGCCAATAAAAACATCCCTAAACAAGAATGCTACCCCTACCATGCTTAACAGACTATTGTGTATATTCTGGTCATATTCCTGGTGGATTCTTCATCGAAAGTAATTTTTACCATCTGACCCAAAGGATTAAGTTTATACTCATCGCTCCGTAAGATATTTCCCCACCAATTTTGAACTTTTGAAATATGCTCCCTTGCAAACTGCATCCGACGTGAGAGATTCCTCTTAAAGACGTCTGCTTTCTTTCTGTCAAATCGTCCAAACAGCTTTTTCCACTCAGAAAGTTTCTAATCGTAGTTGCAGACACATTAACACCAAGATCTTGTTCATTTGCATGTTCAATTTTTGGGACTTAGGTCAGGCAGACGATGTCAAAATCAGTTCAAGGGGTGATTTTTCTGGTCTTACTCATACGAATTTTGTTTTGAGCACTTCCTTCTTCTTCGCAATGGTCAAGAGCATTTATAACATTCTTATTCTTCCTTGGAAATTTTTATTTCCGCTCTAGTTCAGATTTCTCGTGACCTTTTTTCAAAAACCCCTAGCCTAAACGTCTGTGCTGATTGTTTTCCACTTCTCATACTACATTTCAGCAATTAAAATTGAAGCAAATAATTGAAGCAAGGGGTGGCCGTGGCACGATGGTTGTGTGCTCGCCTGTCAACCTCATGAACACAGGTTCGATCCCTGCCGTCGTCTATGTCGTTTTAATTCCATTAAAACCCTCTAAAAATTGTCATCAATGGGTTGCTGGTTTACTCATTACATGTTGTTCAGGCTTAACACTAACAACATGTAATTGAGTTAAACTAGTATGCCCAACAAGGATGAACACGAATAATATAATGTGAATTATAAGCGACATAGAAATAAGATACGGCATTTCTCCGCTTTAGCTCAGCCGCCATTCCTGGAGATAAAAATATCTGAGACAACCACCAACAGTCTCAGAACATCGTGCCACACATCTTTCCTATCCTTCTTTCTCTTCATTCACTTCACGCCCGCGCAGTGTTGAAACATTTAAAGGGTAATCATAATCCCTTGAGCGCGGGTAGATTATAAAAAAAAAACCAAGAACCTTACCAAAACTCATAACTCACTAAGCTTTTAAAAGTTAAAAATATTTGTTAAAAATGTATTAAATTTGCAATGGGAACAATATGTGCTATTTAAATTATCCTCACCTCAGTGCAACTTGTGTACCATTTGACTTACATTTTACTTTTTTATAAAATAATTTCTGGAGAAATCTTATCCCGTTATTTTATATTCAAAATCCAGATACTCAACATTCAAAATCTACAACAAAAATGGTCTTACAGTACCGGATTTCAAAATGCACTTATGTTTTAAGGCCAAGAAAGAATTTTTATCAGAAGTGTGCTAATTTATTTTGTCGCCACTGTATGTGAAGAATATTAGTTTTATTTAATGATATGGTTGACCCTGAATATTTGGACCAATTATCTATTTCGTAAAGAATATTTGAAATGTTTCTTCTACTTTTGGAATCTCTTTAGATTTTACAATTATAATAAGGTCGTCTGCATATAAGGAATGTCGGACTGTTTGATAATTGGACATTATGTTGCTGATCTCATTGAAAGCAATAATGAAAATAACCACTGAGAGTGGAGAACCTTAGGGTATACCGTTTTTAAGGTCTTTGGGTGCGGAATAAACATTATTAACCGTGGTCCGAAATTTCCGGTTTGTTAAAAATGAGCGAATGTAGCCAAAAATTTTCGACCCTATTTTCCATTTCATTAGGATGTTCAAAACAACATGAATTCCAATTTTGTCAAAAGCCTTTTCGAAATCAATTGACAATATTGAGATGTGGTTTTTTGTTGATAATGATGAAGCTATGTATTCGTCGATGCAAAGTAAAGCATCAATTGTGCTACGATCGTGTTGGAAAGCGACTTGATTGTTATTTATTAAATTATTTTTGTCGATTCTTTTGGCAATAACTTTTTCTAATATTTTCCCCATACAAGGGAGTAAGGATATAGGCCTATAGCTGTTTAGCTCAAGAGGATTCTTTTTAGGTTTATGTAAGGGAATGATGGTGGCGGTTTTCCACGCTTGTGGTATAATACTTTTGTCGAAGATATTGTTATAGAGCGATAAAATACGGAGCTTCAGTGGCGATGGACAGTTTTTAAGAATAGGGTATGAAATCCGATCGAAACCTGGTGTTTTGCCTTTCACCAGATTAATGCAGTCTTCCAATTAAATTAAATTTATTGGCAATTCGATTTGTTTTGCAGATGTTGAAGTGCAATCAGCAGATGGATTTGATTGTAACGAGATACTCGTAGATTTAGCACGTAAAAACTCTGAGGAGAAATTGCAGTCGTCTAATTGCTTTGCCCAACTGCCCGCAAAAAAATTGGCTATGTCTGAGGGTTCAGTAAGTGTTTGGGAATATGTCCTTATAGTTTGGATCGTGTAGGGAGTGTAATTGCCGGTGCGGGTCTTAATGTCTGCCCACAGTTTTTTGGGTGTAGAGCAAGGGTTTATGTTAGTAAATGTTTCGAAACATTGTTGTTTTGCAGATTTTGTAGCTCTACGGAAATGTGCGTTGGCTTTACGATACAAAATTAAGTGTCTTTTGAAAGTCTTCCAAGCGTTTTGCTTTATAGTTCTTAAGTCTTTTATTTCATTGTTCCACCAAGGAACGTGTGGCTTGGTACTTTTTTTGTGGGATTGTGGAATTGACTTGTTAGCCGCAGATTTTATTGATTTGAGAATTTTAGCCGCTTCCTGATTAATGTTGGGAGAAATTTGTTTCTCAGACGAAAAGCTCAAAGCATTTAATTATAAAAGATCCCAATTTGCTTTATCAGTTAAGAATTTTGGGCGATTTTTCGTATTGGTATTATTTGAGTTCAGAGTTATTGTTGTGACTATCGGAAAGTGGTTGCTTCCATATAGGTCTGAGAGTACTGACCAAGATGTAATTCGGTATAGCTGGGGTGAGATTAGGGTTAAGTCTATGTGAGTTAAGGATTTGTGGGTAGAAAAATGCGTTGGGCTGCCGTTATTTAGTAGTATAAAGCGGTCCCTAGACGCTTAATATTATTGTGCAATTATTGAAAATTAAATAAACAAATATTGTGCAATTCTACCCACAGACGATACAATATTTTCATATTGCGCAATAAATATTAAAAGAGTTTTGATTTTCTTCAATATATTGCACAATCTTGCAATATTATACATAGACGGTTTTTTGAAAATTTGTTATCTCAAAAACGGTTCAATTATTTTTTAATCCAATTTCTGTATTGCCGTTTTAGCAACATAACAGTTCTCCCTTACGTGGGGATGTTAATCCAGTGTCTTTGATATTTAAAAAAAAACAAGGTATTAATACTCTTCAACAATTTGAATGGGATCTGAAACTCCTTCGGAGAATCCCCAAAGATAGGCAGTATGTGAATTCCTATATGTTTTAGCGAGAATTAAAGACAAACAATTCGATGTAGACTGTATCACAATTTATTAACGAATGAATTTTAAAACTAACAGAAAGTAATTATTAGCTATGAGAAGGTAATAAAGCAAAAAAGAATCCAGTTAAGGATAGAACCGTTGTTTTGTGTAGCGTGATGCGCCTCTATGTACAACAAAAAGAGCATTGTATATAATAATTAGTGTTGCTGTCTTGTTATTATAGTGAGAAAAGTATCAATCGAAAAAGTAGTGATAAATTTAGTACTGGGTAATAGATAACAAAAATAGTAATGATTATAATCTTGAACACTATATAATTTGCTGGTAAATTGCTCTGGAATTCAGCATAGATTTGTACAGTTCCCTACCATTCTCCATGCATTTCAGTTTCTATTACGCATCATTGGTAGCTCGCATGAGCGAAGAGGAACCTGCTCGGAAAGTTCTTTGTGGTACATTCTATGGTAGACGACAGCGTGGTAGACCATGCTTGCGCTGGAGAGATGGCGTAGACCAGGACGCCCGAAGCCTTGGGGTGCGCAACTGGATGGCGTCGGCTAGAGACCGGGATAGGTGGAGAGACTTGTTGAAAGAGGCCAGGACCGGAACCCGGTTGTCGAGCCGATGATGATGATCATTGGTAGCAAATCCTGTAAATGAAACCATGTTATGGTTGGCATGTGTGCGGTACAATTTCAAGAACTTTGAAGTCCTTTATAACATTAAGCCATTCCCCCTTACCAAAGTAGTAATCTATTAACGAACAACTCCAGCTACTCAAATATGTGAATTCACCACTTAAATCAACTTTCAAACTCCAAAATCTTCAAACAAATTAATAACAAATAGTAGGGTAGGGCTTGACAACGACGCGCTTCATTGGAAAGAGTTCCGTTTTGTTTGCAAATTCATTCCAAATAGTCGATGTGGCTCCCTCTCGAAGTATATGACTCAAGTTTTAATCGTAGGATATTTAAGATTAAAGTCTAGAACTTAATGAATTTCAGATTTCGTCAGGCTTCACATTACGTTGAGGGAAACCGAGTTTTTTTAAACTTAGAAAATAACGCTTTAAAAATAATCGTTAAGAAAATATTATATATGTGCATTAGGGTGGTCCTTATTTATCGACTTTTGAATTATCCCCGGGTCACTTTCTCATTAGATTATATACCTCTAAATATGAAATAAGTTTTTTTTTTTTTTTTTTTTTTTGTTAAGATTTAGAGGTCGCTACCAGCTGTCAAAATTTTTAAAAAATTCATTGAAGAACAGCTTAAATGATAGTTTCATTAATGTTTCATTTAGGCGTTTATATCACATTTTCCGTGCAAGTGAAACTCACTTCTTATCCCTTCCTCCCCTCGACCTCTCTTCTGTACCGACGCGTCGAGATTTAGACCGTTCACACAATCAGAAATATAAGCCGTAAGACGTACAATTCAAGGCGTACGCGTGCGCACTAACATCATAAAAAAGTGTGAGTGCCAGGACTCACGGTTAAGATGTGTAAACATCAACGTTCGTCCGAGTGCCGAATTTTAAATGAAAAGTGAAAATGACCGAAAAATATTTGAATTTTAATGCTCCAGAACCACTTTTTTGTCTTGATCAGAGCTTTATTGAATTTTATTCTTGCTTTTTTAGGCGATTTGTAAATTTTAACAACTTAAACCGAATAACATCATACAAAATTGTTTCGACGAACTAGTTCGGTCCTTTTTACACGCCATTTCGGCATACTACTTCGATTCCCAGAGTTCGCACTGCTATATCGACACATATTCATTTCACACGACCCAAAAACCTTATCGACAATATGCTTCGATGAAGTAGTTCGTGGTGTGTGTTAGGGGTAATATTCAAATGAAAGCCACTTTTTTTCCACAATTTATCCCTTCCACTTATACTTAAATCCAAAAATATCTCTACATAGCTGTACATAACGCTTTCCACCTAAACAATGTATTTTTGTACGTTTTGAAATAATCAACTATTTTGTTGTCTTTACTTATTTCTAGTAAAATAATTATTTCGGAACGAGTCCAAACACATTTTTCTTGTTCATTTTCCATTATTACTTGTGTTTAGGATACTTTTAATGTAATAATCAAAAAATTATAAAGTGAATTTAAGATTAATGGGATCAAAACCACTAGTTAACAACTAAAACCGAATAACAACATAAAAAATTGTGTCGACGAACTATTTCGATCCTTTTAAGGCCAGGCGCGCACATTCAATTTTTGGTATCACAACTGTTTAGTTTCTAAGATGAAACATATGGGCTTATATGGGACACCGCGCACTTAGAGCAACTCGATTCGAGCAAGTAAAAAGTTTGCATTTTGAAACAAACTAAACGATTGTTTAAAATTAATTCGCTGCAGTTGAGCTGTTTTCTATAAGCGCAAGAGAGAAAAGAGTGTGAGCGTGAGTAAAGAGTTGCCGATGCGCGGTACTCTATCAACTGGTGATTAAACTATTTGATTTCGATCACAGTTGCTAGTGCGTGGCTAGCCTTACACGCCATGTCGGCATACTACATCGATTCCCAAAGTTCGCACTGCCGTGTCGACACTTATTCATTTCACACGACCCAAAAACCTTATCGACAATATGCTTCGATGAAGTAGTTCGTGGCATGTGTTAGGAGTAAGTGGACTCCGCTACGTAACGTAAAATTTGTTTGACTTATGTTTAACCAGGGATGTTGCTTGTGACAGCATTATATTTTTACATTTATATTCAAACAGAGATGTTATCTGATAAAAAATAGACTGTTTTTACACGAATCTGATTTTAATCTCTGTTTCTCTTTTAGCTTCCTTTCGAGTGCATCTGTGCTTTTAAACACAGCGATTTTTAATATAAGTTAACTTTGTTCATGCGAAAAGGAGTCATCTCTTCGCACTCCTTACTCTACTCAGTTAAGCGAATTGCACTGAGCGAACGCCAAATATAAAAAAGAAAACCACAAAGAAGAATGAATGATAACTCCGCATTTTTCTCAGCAATTGTAAGTGTATTAGTGAAAAAGTCACACGTATAGATTGGATGTAGGCTTGAAGAAAAATCAAAATCTTTTCAATCTAGTGTACTGCATAGAAATATTGTATATGCAAGGTTGATGATTGATCATGTATTTATTGGTTCATTTGCGTATAGTACGTTGAAGAGATGAGAACACAGCACAGCATAAGCGCTGATTAAAATATTAAGACAGCAAACGAAAATTGTATGATAAAATGGACAGACAAAATAAAACAAATTACTCGGATAAAATTACAAAAATCCCAAAGAAATTCGTAAAAACACAATTTTGCTGAAAAAAAACCACAAAGGGCAACGTTTTCTCGCCACTGAAATAATAGACTTGTACGTGCTTTTCATGCATTTGAACAATGTATATCTGGCTTAACGCCGCCAACAAATATACTTATCATGCAGCGAAAAAGTCAAAACTTTTTTTTTGAAAAAACCACTAGATGGAGCGTTCACCTTATCAAAATCAAACCAATTCTTTAACTTTTTTTTAGGTTTCTGTACTTTATCTTACTCCCTCTGTCAGAGATTAACAAACCGATTGACATCATTCCCACCTTGTAATGGAATTATAAGTGGCAAAAACTAATTTTTTTAATACATTGAAGTCGTAGTCATCATCCAGTTCATGGCTTGACAGATGGAGAACGATCTTTATTTTGATATAGTGAATGCTAAAAGTATATTTTGATATAATAAAGAATATCTTATTTGATAATTAAAATAATTATATGGTATGGCAGATAAGGGACAAATTAAATTTTGACGTATCGAGAATATTTCATAACAGATGTCAACTGATTGCCCTGAAGAACATTTTTTGGATTTCTTGCGAGCATAAAATAAAATGTAATCGTCCTTCAATAACGTGAAGTGGATTTTTTAAGACATCAAATGAACCCGCTATGAAATTTTGCACCGGTTGATTTGTCTTTCGTCTTTTTCACATATTTAGACCTATTCGGCGAGAACTTTTATTCTTCTATTCTGTTATTCTGCTATGAATTTTCATACAAATTTTTGAGCTGTCAACAAATCTTTTATGAATTTTAATTTTGGTATTCAGCACGCTAAAATCTGTTATAAAATCTGCTAAGAAAACTTTTATGAACTGTCAAACGTTCGAACATAGAAAAAATCTTTTACGAATAGCATTTTTGGTATTCAGCATGCCAAAATCTGTTATGAAATCTGTTAAAAATCATAAAAGAATAAAAGACAAACTTCTGTGACTTTTATCATAAAAGATTTCAATAAGTACACAGGTGTAATAATGAATATTTATTTTTTATTTCGACAATGAAATGTTCTTTAAAGGAGACAAATGAAAGAAAATATATCAAAACACATATCATATAAACATATAAGTAGAGTATGGTCATGGTATTCTCAGAAACATATGAGATAAAATCGTGTTCCATTGTATGAATACCCACAGTGTGTAAGGCTAGGCGCCCACATTCCATTTTTAGTTGCACAACTGTTTGGTAGCTTATAGAAAACAGATGAACTACTTAGTTGAATGTCCGCGCAGGTGCATATAATTATATGTTACACAAAATGGCCTTAGGCTAGGCGCGCACATTCAATTTTTAGTTTCGCAACTGCTTGGTTCGAGCAACTAAAAGTTTGTGTTTTGATACAAAATAAGCGATTGCCTAAAATGAGTTCGCTATTCTGTGTAACATACAATTATATGCACCTGCGCGGACATTCAACTAAATAGTTCATCTGTTTTCTATAAGCAGTCAAACAGTTGTACAACTAAAAATTGAATGTGCGCGCAATCATTTAGTTTGTGTCAAACACAAACTTTTTAGTTGCTCGAACCAAGCAGTTTCAAAACTAAAAATTGAATGTGCGCGCCTAGCCTAAGAGTTTACTTTTTTGTTCGTCATCCATTTCAATTATGTCAGATGAAATATTTTACATAATCACAGCTGATTATGATAACAGATTTAGTTCAATTTTATAACAGATCTCGTTTTCGAAGTAGCAAAAGGCCAGGCGCGCACATTCAATTTTTAGTTTCGCAACTGTTTAGTTGCTAAAATGAAACATATGGGCTTATATGGGACACCGCGCACTTAAAGCAACTCGATTCGAGCAACTAAAAAGTTTGTGTTCTGACACAAACTAAACGATTGCCTAAAATTAATTCGTAATAGTTGAGCTTTTTTCCATAAGCGCAAGAGAGAAAAGAGTGTGAGCGTGAGTAAAGAGTTGCCAGTGCGCGGTTGTCTTTCAACTAGTAATTAAACTATTTGATTTCGATCACAGTTGCCAGTGCGCGACTAGCCTAACAGACTTTAATAAAAGTTCGAACCTCTAAATACCAATCATAAAAGATCTTTTAAGGTGGAAATCTTTTATGATTCATTTCAGAAAATCTATAGCAGAATAACAAATGTAGCAGAATAGTCCTAATTGGTCGAGAGGTGAAGAAATGTTGAGGGATTGAATTAAGTTCTAGCCAGCAATGGAAAGTAATAAAATCGAGATTTCAGTGCTCAAAGTCTCCAATGTAAACACGAAGTCGTAAGTACGCAATATTTACAATGTAAACATGGTGTTAAATGCAATCGTCGGTAAGGTAGGTTGAACGTGTAACCGTAACGTGTAACCGGGACGTACAAGTTTTACACACGTTTTCAATTCACTCTACCGCCGGGAAAGATGTTTACACATCAATAAGTTAAAAATTGGTTTGTGCGCATGCGTTTTAAATTGTACGTCTTACGGCTTATCTTTTTGATTGTGTAAACAAACACCCTTATCCCGCCCCGCAATTCAGTTCTAATGGGTTATTAACGAGAGCGCACGCGTTTTATTTGTAAAAATCATAGTAACGTGTTTTAACTTGCAATTACGTCTACAAGTAGCGGACTCAGTAAAGAGTATGCGTTCTTTTGGAACGAAAAATGGATAAAAAGATGCTTTGGTTTGCTTGTCGTTACCACATAATGGAAATTATGTTGTCAGCTGTAGTGGATCAATCGCTTGCCCCATCTAGTGGTCCTGATATACAATTATTTAAAAGATTTAAGAACAATTGGAACACTATTGACCAAAGCGACTGCAAAACAATAACAGATGATGCTGAGGCAAATATTTTTGCAGAAGTGGCCGCAGACAGGATTTCTTTTGCCAAAAAACAACTACAAGTACATCAACCTCGAGATGACTACAGAGAACTGTTGAATCTCATCTTAGGAGGTGCCCCTGAAAAAGGCGTTTTATTTAGGAGACCTGCTGGTCTACATCGAGCTAGATGGATGGCAACGGCATTGTACTGTTTGAAAATCTATTTATTTAAGTATCAGTTTAAGCTAACGAAGAAGGACGAAAAGGCTGTGAGAGAAATATGCAATTTTACGGTGATGATTTATGTTAAATATTGGTTTCAAGCCTCTACCGGATGGTCAGCACCAAGAAACGACTTACAATTATTGAAAGATCTTAAAGCCTTTGAAAGCATTAACAAAAATATAGCTACTGTTGCGCTGAAAAAGATTCTAACTCATTTGTGGTATTTGTCGGAAGAGCTAGTTTCGCTTGCCTTTTTCAATGACGAACTTTCAGTTCAAGAGAAGAAAAAAATGGTAGAAGCACTAAAAATTGAAGGCACAGAAGATTGCTTTAAAAGAATAAGAAAATATAGAAAACTTCGTGAGTAGTAATTCCTTAAGATTCTTCCAGATCCTAGGTATTTCATCAAATTTTTTGAAAAAAAAAGACGTGGAAACTTGGAACGAAGACACTGATTATGTAGCTGCCAAAAATATCGTTCATTATTTGCGAGTAGTGAACGACGTAGCTGAGCGCGGTGTTGCTTTAATGGAAGAATATAATAAATTAATTACAACCAATGAAGAACAAAAGCAGTATTTGCTTTTGTTGTTAAAAGAGTATAAGAAAAAGTACCTTAATACCAACAAGTCAACCCTTCTATCTTAAAAATAAACGATTTATTTATAACAACAATAATTTTGTAATATTTTTTACGTCCTGGCTATAAAAATAAAAGAATCTAACAAATACAGATTTTGAGTTTTTATTTAAAATTCAAACCTTGGTAGCGACCTCTAAATGTCATTTAAAAAATTCCAAAAAAATACTGAAATACTTTCTTATGGTATATAATCAAATTAAGTGGTGCCCCGCGAAATTAAAGAAAAATTTTTTTTTTTCTTAGGAATAAGCACCACCCTAATGTACATACATATAATAAAAAAATATTTTGCTGAAAAATAAAAAAAATAGAACAATTTTTTTATTTTCAATTTTGTCAAAAACGGCAAAAATGATTTTGATCAACAATTGTTTTACGTTTAAGTTTGAAAAAGTTTGAATAGTTTTGTGTTTTGAAATTTCCTTCTTTAATTAATGAATTTACTGGTGCACAATTTTAAACATTTAAAACCTACTCTAACTCAATTTTAGAATGGGAGTCGACTCTAAATATTGCGTATAAAACGAGAACCGACTTTTTGTTAATTTTAAAGGACATAAACTATACTTTAACGTTAAAGAGCTCGTCTTACTTTAACAGCAGTAAATAGCTAGTTTATCTTTTATAAGTATACTTTATCCATATTGACAATGGTCGCGTTCGGGTACGTATCCAAAGGTATCTGGATTTGTTGGTGTTGTTGTAATCCCATAGGAAAAAACAACTGATTAACGAAACAGCTGATGTCAAGCAGAAATCTAAAGCTATCCAAAAAATTTTGGTATACTAAACTATCCAAGGGGAATTTTGAAGAACAGCTGACATTTCAGACTTGACTTTATCGTGTAAATAACTTTTGGATCTGCTTTTATTTTTGACAAAAGAATCTGCCTTCGTTTTAATAAAAGTAACTTAAATTTTCACCAAGGTTAGTAAAACTGGTTCTAGCGTACGGGGTTCAACAACAAATTGTGAAAATTTGTGAGAAATTCCAGGAAACGAAACACGTTATGTATGACCACCATATTGCAAATCATGTAAGGAAGCATGATTTTGCTGATTTTTTCTGACACCGAACATTTATTTGACTTTGTGTATCTACATACATACATGCCGTTAAGATTTGATTTTATCAATAATTTTGCCACTTGTTTCACAGAAAATTCAGCTCAAACCACATCTTTAATGATTTTGACATTTGTTTTTATCGAAAATTATCTTAAACGAGTTTATATATACAAAAACGTATACTTTTCCAACGCATCCTTTAGCTTATTCAAAAGTGGATTGTTTATTTGTAGGTATATATGCCATTTTTCGTTTTCGTTTCCTTTTACTTTGTTCACTTATGTCGATTTCCTTTTACACACTAGGGATTTTAGGGATTTCGATCCCTTGTCAAATTTTGTCAGTTGTCATATGTTGCAAAAAGAAAACAAAAAGAGATTGATTTTTTTTTGTTAATGTGTGCGTGACATGTCAAATTAAAAATCAGAATCCATACTTCTATTTACGTTTTGTCTTTTCTCTTTTGTGAAGTAGTGATACATCAAAATATTTTTCTCAACCTCAATAATTCTCCTAATCCTCAACGCTCAACGTTGCTTTAAGATTACAAATTAAACAATTTTCTATTTAAATAAATAAACTTTGATTTCCTCAACTATGACTGAAGTCGTTGATATGGCAGCCCGTCTCCATTTAACACTCGACCAGGATTAACCTATCCATTGAGTGTTCCGTATTGTGGCAATGGTTCCATTTCCATGCCCATCGACGACATTGAGACATCGATATAATGAATAAGACCAATTGAATTTATTGCAAAATCCATTATTCCCATTGCTTAGTATTGCGAATATTATCCTGAATATGAAAAATGCAAACAATGGCTGGAGAACAACCTTCCAACCGAATTCGAGTGTTTGAAGCTGGAAGATGCTGCGAGCGGCGATGCCGGCGACGATGACAAGAAACGTCAAAAACGCGGTGGCAAGGGCTTGATGAAAATCAAGAAGAAGCAAGATGTCACCAAGAAGATCTGTGTGCCGCGTGTACCTCGTGGCAAGAAGAAGTTCGGCACTGTCGTGACTGGATTGAATACGTTTGGTAAGATTGGTCCAACCACGGCTGTGTTGGAAAATTATTAAGTACTGATTGCATTGATTTTCTAGAAATCGACCTCAAAGTAGCTGCTAAGTTCTTCGGGACGAAATTCGCCTGCGGATCATCTGTAAGGTGACGTTAAGGACGATTTGTTTGACATCATTCCAGAAAAATGGCCCGAGATCGATGAAGATTTATTGAGGATTTGGGAGACCAGAAGAGACAGGTTGCTAATGTAATGTGTCCGTATTCAAATGAAAAATAAAAAACTAGGCCTTATTGCGAGTTATAATATCGATTTGGACTCGATGTATTTGGAATACGCCAGCTTTTATCAAGTTAAGCTTGGAAAAAATCCAAAAATTCTTAAGAAGATGTCAACAAACATGAAGATACAACTCAATAATAATGCTAGAAAATGTCTGCCTGCAAACACAATCAAATTAGATGAATCGCCGCAGAAAATCAAACCTTTTAACGAGAGTTTACAAATCAAGCAAATACCCAATAACAAAGCTCAAGAAGTATCAATTGCTCCAATTGAACTTGGAGTTCAATTAGATCTTAATATGGATTTGTTAGTGGATGGGTGGAAGGATCTTGAACATTGTCAAAATGTGGTTAAAATGTTTAAAGAAAACTGTGTATCCTATATAAATGTTTCAATTTTTTAGGACGATTGTAAAGAAAGATCTTGGTGTTCGATGGAAAAACTTTACTTGCAAGAGTTCTTTGTTCGGAAATCCCGTGGTAGGTAAAATTTTGAGTTATTCACCCTTATCACGGAGTCCCTCGTAGCAAGTCCCCAAAAATTTTGTTACGCTACGAATACGAATAAATTTACATCATAGGCCCCGAACGAAATCAAAACAGCATTCCTAAATTCGGAGTTTCAAAATGAGTTGATTTGCCTCAAAATGTGAAAAAATAAATAAATTTTCGTTGTTCATCTTTTGATTTGATTTTAATTTTGTTGGACGTTAAAACTGGATACCATTGCCATTGCAATCTTTTTTATAAATGTAGAAAATACGCGAAGAAGACCAACACTAAAAATAAGATTCATTATGGAAGGATACCAATATTTTTTTGTATTTACTTTATTTGCCTTTCAAAAAATAAAAAATTTAAACAAATTCATATGAAAACAATAATAAAACTTGTTTTTATATATCTTATTTACATGTTTTTTTTATCTTCGTTCGCTTAATTGTATTTATGTTTCGTTTTAAGTTGAGCTCCGATCATAGTATCTGTTAGTAGAAAAAACTGTTGTTATTATTGATTGATGTTATGTGTTTGGGATGAAAACTGTTGTAATCCCATTTGCGTTTGGGGCGTTTTATTGGTATCGGTTTCACAAATGCTGTCACATAAAGTGAATCCCGAGAAACATTGTTATCATCCTCGTCATAATAGTCACAATCGACTCTATTGACGTTTTTAGTTGTTGGGCAGGTTCTTGGAGAGTTCTGAGTTTGCTGATTGGCGGCTGGATTTGCGTTTAGACATGCGGCGGGATTTTGTAAGCTGCTACTTTCCATGATGGTGTAATCGAGTTTAGACCAAATATCATCAATATTTGTTTATGCTCGATCTAAAATGACACGTCCTCCTCTTCCCAGTCGACGTCGCGGCAAAATCGTTGCAAATCCTATACAAAGTGGTCTGAAATAGAAAAAAATGCTAAGTGTTAAAAAAATAATAATATGACGTTCAAATTTATTATTAAATTTTATCTTACTAATCGTATTTTACATAATGGGGATTTGTATAATGTTGAATATTCCGAATATTCTTAAAAGTACTTTTGTCATGTTTTTGAAGAATCAAAAATGACAAAATCATTGTTCGATGAATTTTTTTTTAAATGTTTGCGAACATTGAAAATGGTTTTAATAATTAGTTAGGAAACTTAAATTGGAACTGAAAACCGCTCCAACCTTCAAAATGAAGCAACTAGTAACCGAATGCCACTGTGGTTTATGAACCAAATTCAATAAATTAAATTGAAATGAAGCAACTATATTATCCGAAAGCCACTGTGGTTTATGAACCAAATTCTTTTTTATTCTACTTCTTATAATAATTTAAACATACCATAAAAACGACAGGCATTGAACCTCGGCGCTTGTAGCCTCTCTCCCAGCGCGGGTAGCTCTTTTTTTGAAGTGTTTGGAAATCTTGAACTGTTCTGTTATAATGGCTGCAGTTCGTCTAGACACTAAAATGGCGACGGAACTAAAAATAAACTAAATAATATTTATTTATTTATTTTTTTTAAATAAACAAAGAACCTACCTCGTCGTCTGTGTAGTTAGAAACTACATCCTGGACAAAATTTACAACCGAATGCCTCACATTGCGATTGTGATTGAAAAATTTATTTATTTCCAAAATATCTCCATCAGAATCAGTTGAAAAGAAACTTTCGGATGATGATGACGAAGAAGAAGACGATGAGGAAGAAATCAATTCTTTCATTACTGCGAGAGAAGCCATTGTAAATATATTTAAAGTTTATTTAATGTTTATTTATTTTCCACAAAAATTTTCACAGCACATGAAATTATCAGAATAAAAATCACAATGACGTCTAAAGCTAAATGTCAATTCCACTTTACTTTGGTATGTGTGCAAGTGCGTGTTTCATGTACGTGTAGATCCCTCTTCAAATAGGGATTTTAAGGATTTGATCCCTGTCAAAGAAAAATCGATTTTTCGGTTTAAAGGAACGTAAAATCTGCCGAGGGATCAAGATCTCCACACAGAAATCGATTCCTGAGTGTAAAAGGAAATCGACATTAATGAGCCTGAAATATCTACTAAATTAAGATGATTTGTCAAAAGAAACTCAGAAATTATGTATAGCCCTTATCTGTTTTGGTTCTTTATTCATTTCAATTTGTATTATTTTTGTAAAAATTACATATTTATTTTACTTTTTTTCCAAATCAGCTGATTTTGACATGTACATATATAAATGCCTAGCATACCAACTTTAAAGTAAAAGTGTGTATGCAGTCAAAAAAGCATTTTATTCGGACTTATGTATAGATTACCAATAAAATACGTCTAATATTAAATAATGGTTTTCGAAAATCTTATTTTTCAAATAACATTTTTTCGTTTCGAATTCATATGATGCATATGTACAATGTACATACTGTTAAAAACAGGCCAGCCGTTTTGGAACTTAGCGAAACCTAGGAATTCAGCCTGACAGGTTATAGTTTAGTACCTCTATTCTTGCTTCACCACGGCCACGCCATATATATAATAATGTTGCTTATCAGCTTCATCCAAAATATGGTTCTTGTTTAAATACAAATTTTAATTTCATGTGGTTTAAATTCACTTATCATTCATACATACATGCTTTATCTATCGCAGTGCAAGTTTGGATAGTAACTCGACTTTTAACGCATTCGATGCGCTATCGGACTCTATCCAAAGAACTGTTTCTCATTTTCCGCACAGTGATATCGTTAATACGGGCGATTTCAATGTACACCATTCTTCGTGGTTGCGCTGTTCTGGTCTGACAACACCCGAAGGAATGTCGAATGTTTTTTTCTGAGTTAAACAACCTGACTCAGCTCGATTACGAGCTTACTCGAATTCCTTGCGTTGCAGACCAATCCGCCAACACTCTAGACGTGTTTCTTACCTTTGACCCTGATAAATACACTTTAAATGTATTCTCCTTATTAGGCTCATCCGACCATTGTATCATATCTGCAAATTTCTCATGTCAATAAAACCCAGTTAGAGAAATAATTTCTATTAGAACTGTTTGGCAATACTAGAAAACCAACCTAGGGCGGTCTCAATGATTTTTTCAAGAACTAGAACTAGACACTAGTGCAGATATGGTCACAAATTTAATTCTTTTCGCAATGAGACATTTTATGCCGAATAGGGAAAAATCCATCAACCGAAAGAGAATTCATGTTTTGATTCGAGCTATAAAGAGGTTATTAGGGTCAGGGAGGTAGCTTCCGATATTATACATTCAACCCTACTGCGAGTTTGCTTGCAGTCATGCTTCATCCTGTAACTGAGAGCTTTAATGATTTTACGGGACAAATCTTCTTTCGCACTCGCTCAGTTGTAAGCTTACTGAAAGATCTCGATATACACAAATCAGCTGACCCGGATAGTATACCATCAATAGTTTTGAAGAGGTGTACTGAGAGAGTACTGTCGTCAGCGAAACTATTAAATTTATTAGAAGAGAAGTTTCAGACTATAGATCATTGATGAAAATCAGAAGGAGGGTTGGAGACAAAACGGAATAAAATTTGTAATCCTATCTGCACTGGAGTCCACGTCACTATAGAGGAAGCATTGCGACCTGTTAAAGTTCCTGAAGAAATCATTGAGACGGTTCCAGTTGGCTTTCTCGTATTTCCAAACAGTTCTCTTGGGAGTCTTGAGTCCTTCAATTTATGGAAACGTAGGAAATAGTTTGATTCAATATAATTATTTGCTGTTGTCTTTTGATTTTGCTTAGCGTTATTAGAGCAAAATGTGGCAGTTAAAGTAGGAATAGGGGAATATAGATAACTTAGATTTTAGTGGGTTTCTTGGGTGATCGCCACAGAGCAGTTACTGGCTAGGAGAATTTTTGATGTTTCTATTCTCCTTGCCTGACTAATTAGGAACGGAATGTTAAAGTAGTTAGTTTGAAAATCATCATTTCGAACTGAGTAGGAGCTGGTTCACCAACTCGAGGTAGGCTAGTCGCTTACTGATTACTGTTGTGTCAAATTTTCCAAGGTTTGACATAAAGTGTTCGATCTTTGAGATGAGTTGATTCATCCCAATTCCAAAGAGATATTTAGATAAGTTTATGAAATCGTTTATGGCACTAGCCCCCGATTGTTTGTTGGTGTCATTCGATATGAATGGATCACTGGAAATACTCTGGTACGCGGAAGACTGAGTGCCGCCAAAGTGATTAGCATAAGAGACCCCCGACGCAACAAAGTTTCCATTCGCAAGAGCTTTGGAGAGAGCTTTGACATTTGTAATTTTTTCTTTAGTAGAATTAGTTTTTTGTTTTCTGCTTGTTTCATATTGTTTATAGGCTACGCAGCCTTTGAAATTAGCTGGGTGATCTTCACCACATTTAATAAAATTTGCCTTGTGGCCTCTTGCTTAGAGACGCCACAGCAGCCTGGTTCATGCTTCTGTGTGCATTTAACACAGTTGTAATTGTTGGCACAATTCTTTGCCAGATGTACAAACTGCTGGCACCGTCTACATTGCAGGGAGCCCTTGTTGCCTCTTGGTTTCTCCCAATATATATGCGCGTATTAAAAAGGTAACGGATTTTTAAGAGCTCGTCAGGGCTCGAACCAGGTTGAAGACGGACAAGGAATAAATTATACCGAACTTTAGCCGCTTTTGAGCGCAAAGTTTCAAAAATAATTACCTTTTCAACGTTGGTAACTTTACTTTTTAGTTCTTCCAGAATTTCCGATTCTTGAAAGTCCGGTGTGAGTCCCCTCAGAACAATGTTCGAAGTTCTGTTCTCCTTCAGAGTGAAGGAGTGGGCCTCTATGTTTTCGGTCTTCTTCAAAAGTTCCATGAGTTCCCGATGAACTCCACTATTGTCTACATAAAGCCTACTTGAACTACCACGATTTATAATTTTGTAAGAAAACGGAACCGAGATTTCTTTAAAATCACTGTCAAGTTTCCTAACATCTACGTTTCTCATAAAAATTGGAGGACAATACTTAACCCAGTGGCTCATTCTCCGCTTTCTTTCTGTTGTCTTCTATCGCTGCTTCTGCGTTCTTTGGTCCCTCGCTGGTGAAGTTGTCGCTTAGATTTACCTATCTTTTGTGAACTATGTAATATGGATGAGAGAGAAGATATTTTTCATTTTCTTGGTAGATGTCCAATACTAAGGGAAACACGAAGACATGTACTTGGTGAAGATTTTTTATCCGAAGAGGCGATTTTAGGATACTTAAATGAAATGAATATACACGAAATGTACAAATTTTGTAAAATTGCACTAGCGTATAGAAATAGAATTTTAAGTGAAAATTTTTGAACCTGAACTAATACTTAAATTGGTTTATAAATTTGTAATCAAAAGCTATAATTGTCAATCTGGCAGACGGCAAATGTCATGCTATATTGTATGTACATAATTTTGTTACTAATATTTAATACAGAATAAAAACAATCTAGATCTAAAAAATCTAATCATACAGACACACTGAAACATGTTTTTGTGTACTGAATTTTCCTTAAAATTTTTATAAGAAAAATTGATACGCAAATTGTTAGTATTCAGTTAAATACATTTGAAAACGTAAATTTTTAATTTTGTCGCTTAAATTTGCAGGGTTTTGTTCCTCTTGTTCGTAAATATCAATTCGCATCTCAATTGAATTCTTGTTGCGGCTCTGGGATTTCAAGCTGCCGTTTCTTCGCTGCGGTATTTAAGTTGCTGAGAGCCAGGAGTTGATAAGCGGCGGGCAGTTTCCTTTTACTGGGATTTTTTCTTTTTGGGTTATCCCCGTTGTGCCTCATTATGGGGCGATGTGCAGCGTGCGGCTTGTCTTTTTGCCACTTGTGTTGCCGGGCTGCTATGTACTTCTATGTACTTCTATATACTGATGACCTCGTTATTTCTGATTCCCCGATCGAGCTTCAAAATCTTTTTGAACTGAATACAGTTACTGTGAATTATGGGGTGCAAATAAATCCAAAATTTTGGAATTCAGCACTGGTATAAGCATGGTATATTATGTTGAAAACACTAGAAGTCAAAGAACGTATTAACTACGTTGCTGATGCAACAGATTCTCAGTTTCATGATGCGTATGCTCATTTGAACTATAATATAACTTCTTAATTGATGAGAACTTTTCCAATACAGTCAGTTTATTTTTTAAAGCAAGAGGTTGCCTGTTAAATATAAATGCTAGAGCTTTCAAAAAGATATAGAAGGTATCGGACAAATATATCTGTAGTGGAAAATGGGTTTATTGTGAAAAGATTAGACAAAAGTACGACCAATAATTGTACGACCAAGAAATTGTATTAATTTCATTTGATTAAAATAAATAAAACTCATTGAAAAGGTTTTCTTAATCATACATATAAAACATGAAAAACAGAGGTGCGTTATTCAATCTAAACATAAAAATTAAGGAAATCAAAGTAAACTTAAAAGCACTGGAACGAACAAAGAAACAAAATGTAACGGAAACAACCAACTAGCAAGAACCTAAACCAAAGTGCCCCGCAACACCTGCATGAGTACAAAATAATGTGTTAAGGCGTACAAGTAACAACAATTCGCACGTAAATTTAACCAGGGGAGCAGTTGGAAATATGAAAAGATCTTATAATCTCCTCAGTTTTTTCGCTTTTAGACTTTAAGCTTAAAGACATGCCTATTAAATTGGACATTGCCAGTATTTTTGAATGTAAGATCTGCTACAAACTAATTCAGGTTGAATTTTTGCAGTCAAAAGTAACGAATAGAATATTGTCATGCATCTTCCAACTGAAAATGGGGTAAGTCCTACGAAAAAAGCGAAGGAAGTATGCATGAGGTTATTGATGTCCAAAGATTGGAATATAGTAGGACACAATTATTAGGTTGCCGAGACATTTCCATGTCAAACGTCCTTCTTAAAATGCGACAAAAAGAAGATGCCCGCCGGGTGCTATCATATAAAAGTAAAATACGCAATACAGAAATCCATATACTTAGATTACACGGCAGCATCGCGAAACAGACGGAGACTTCTTTTCGAATTTAAAAAAATACAAACATTAAAAATAAAATGCTGCAAGTGAAAATTCGAGGACAAACATTGAAAGGTGTAGTATTTCACTGGCTCGCCAACGCACTCATCCGCCAAGAAAAATCTCGTCGACCGACTGAATCTGTGTATATAAATGCGCTCGAGACAGCAGCGAGGATGCATAAGTGTACTCGTACAAACAGAGTGGAACTGAGAGTGAGCAAAAGCAACGAGCAAAGCGGAGAAATCAAAACGTGTAGTGAAAGGGTAGCACACAGAGTGCAGCCTGCAGCGTCGTTCGAAGATGGAGCAAAGAGTCATCAAGAGAGCAAAGCGGCGATTTAAAACATGTTTGATTTCTCCGCTCTCATCACTGCGATTTTTAACTATACTCTGTCCAACAAAAATTGTCAGTACAGGGAAGATGGGACGTTTGTCTCTCATTCTGGTTGCATTGCCATGTATAAGTGTGTCGCCTTTTAAAGCTCTCACAGGGATTCCGTAGTTTAAATTATAAATCGCCGCAAATGAGAGTAACAAAACGCGTAGGGCTACCGTCTGCCGATTCAAAACGACTGAAAACAATATTCAATTTACCTTTTCCCACAACGCCAAGCAGTAAGATAATAGGCGCGTTTTTTTTAAGTTGAAAAGCAATACGACAACACTCAACATACTCATCTTCTTAAAATGTGTTCTCAAAAGCTTCAAATTCCAAAAGCTCCTTAATAAAAACCACTGAAAAAGCTCCTTGCTTGCAATTGAGAATGATAATGGTAACTCTGTTTTGATGTAGATAAAGAGCGCACGATCGTATTGAGTGACACTTGAGACTTGACACTCTTGACAGTATCTCATCAGCAGTGGGATACGACGGTCGTGTTGAGGTGTACAACTTTTTGCAAAGAATTACAAAAACAATTCCTTAAGAAAAGTCAGTGGCTTGCTCTTTTTTTAGTGGTATTTTTCCTAACGCATTGTAGTGAGGGTGCATCAGGCGCCACTGCTTTAGAAAAAGCTCTCCCATAAGGCCTGTACTGACAATTTTTGTTGGACAGAGTATAGAAGTGGTGAAGTTTCGAACTGTTTTTTGTATTTAAAGTTACTGCAAGATGTTTTATTGACTAGAATCGGGTTTGCTACGAAATCTGTCCACTTCTTAGTAAGCTTGTTTTGAATTTTGTCAAGTAAATAACCGAATGTTTTCATGGTCATTCGGAAATATTCTTGAAACTTAACATGATTTTCTGTTCCCGCGTTTCAGAAAATATTACATGCTTAAAAATGGGTTTTCAATAAAGTACAGATTCAAATTATTAGAATCCATTTTTATTTGAAAAATACAAATATTTAAATGAAAAAGAATAATCTCTTGCTTGTTTACTTCTACTTTGCTCTTGCTCCTTGCTCCTCAACATGCCTAGGCTTCATCCTTGCTCTCTTCTCGTACTCTTTGCTCTTTTGTCTGATGAATTTTGTAGTTTTGCTCTCCGCTCCACTCTGTTTGTACCCTAAGTTATGTGATGCTTGTATACTTTTATCTATGCGTAAATTGCATACACTACAGAAGGAAAATCATTGTACGAGTACTATGCCGGAAACAACAACTTAAGAAGCGAAGGCGAAAATGAATGCGAAATTGTCGCGTTCAGAATTATATCCAAAGCTGTGTCAATAGTTAAGTGTTGTTGTAATCTCATGTAAAAGCTGTGACAAAACAGCTGTTGGCAAAAAAGAGATCTCAAGCAATCCTAAAAATTTTGGTCAAAAAAAGTTATCCTATTTGGGTGTAGGTATTATTTTCCAGAACTAAATAATTAATAATGATTGGCTTACTTACTTATAATTTATTAAGTTTAACAATACATTTAAATAATTATTATATAGAGATGAGAATAATATATATGTATAAATGTATATTCTTAACAACTATAAATTTTAATAATATAGAAGGACATTTAATGCTTTTGTTTTGAGAACATTTTTACAAAAACTTATAATAATGATTGAATTAATCAAATTTCCCTTTTTTTAATATATATAGTTAATAAAAAATAAAAATAAAAAATAAATAAAACATATTGGTTTAGCACCAAATTAAAACATTAGAGCTGGTCCCACAATAACAGAGGCCACGGGTAACGGTGCGGTAGCGCTCGGTCCAGCAACAATAATATGTTAACGCAACTTAATTTTTAATTGTTATGCCGTCTGTCCTAAATTTTCGAAAAGTGATTGTAATAATAATATAAAAATCTTATCTTATAATATTTTTTGTTTTAATAAGTATTTTTACAATAATTTGTTTAGTTTTATTAAGCAATATGATTCATATGAATTTAATATGATTCTTATGAATTAACTACCAAATAAGTAACTAAATAAATTACAAACTTAAAATAATACCAGCTTTAAAACACACAAAATAAAAGAGCTGGTGGAGGATGCTGCTTTGGTTTCAAGAAAGATATGTTAATATATGGTTGTGAATTCAAGGTATTTGGAGATACAACATTCAATAAGGAAAAGTTTTATATATGGCCAACTTATCTTAATTGCAACCATTGGGACAGAGATTTTGAGAAACTTGGAGAAATACTTTTGTGTGCAGACTTGTAAAATACTCAAATATTTGGTTGATTTAAATGCAAGAGTAGGTGATGAGATGGTCCAAGGCGAAAATTTAAAGATTTACATAATAACTCGTCAGGAACTAAGCTTATTTGACCTATGTAATTCATTTGGACTTTGGAAGGTGATCGAGATGGAGGGTTTACTGGTGAATGTGCATCCGGTATCGACGACAGATTCTACGCAGGTGAATGGAATAAATATATATTTGATTTTGAGCTGATACATATTCATCATATGCCAATTACAGCTACTTTGAATAAAACAGTTATCGAAAATGTTGGAAATACGGAGATGAAGCTTTTACCGAAAATGATCTGGAAAAACTCGAAAGTTGACATAATAGAAAAAATTTGAATATTATTCTGGAAGAAATTAAGATTTTTATCAAGTTCATCAAGCAATAAAACAATCATATCCCCTCAGAGGGCAATCAATAAAGTAAACGATTTATAATGAACGATGGTGTAATGTTGAATGTATGCAGACAAGAAAGATATCCTACGCGTGGTCAAAAGCATTTGGAAAGAACAATGAAATATGAACCAAATATCTATATATTATATTCATATCGAATATGAAATTTAAAAGACTTTACAGTGATAAAAAGAAGACATACCAAGAATCTGAAGCAAAGAATTTGTCGCAGGTTAAAATCTGATCTGAATTCTGGAGTTTAGCCTTCAAATTAAACGGTAGGATGTGTATAATAAGTAAAGATTTAAGTCCAAGTATTCTTAAGACTCATTTCGAAATCCTGCTATCATCACTTAGGAAAGTCCAATAAGATGGCACTATTGTACACCCGGACTATGGAATAATACTTTCGACAGACTAATAAGGGACTCTGAAGTAATAGTTGCAATTAATAACCTCAAATTTTGTAAAGCAGCGGAACGGGCAAGTTAATTAGTATACTGACAAGTTTATTTAAGGACATTTTTGAATATGGAACGCATATGCAGGGGTGTACTGCCTCTTGCGAGGAATTGACAAATTCTCCAAGAGTATCTCTTGTCATGGACAGTGCTGCTTATTAGCCGTTCGGAATTGGCAGAAAACTGTAGGTCCCCTCCGTTCCTGGTAACACGCACACAGGAATGGTTGAGAGTTGTAAGTCACTAGGTCCTGGTTCACTCAGAGCTGTTGCACCACCAAATTTATTTTTTATTTCATGCAGCAAAAGCTTTTGCACCATCATATGAATATTAAAGGTTTAAAGGCAACCGAATGTACAACAACAAAGTTGTATGACTAGTAAAAATCCAAGTCTCCATGTAATAATTAATAAACAACAAAACTTACAATTAGATGGACCTGATCATTTGGTTTCGGTAGCGTGATGCGTAGTACATAGACTTCTGAAGACGCTAAGTCTGGGTTTAAATTCCAGTCACGGCCAAAATGTTTTTCGACTAAACACATGAACATATAAATGTTTCAGAAATCTGAAACTATTCTGTTTATAACTCCGTTGCGAGCCCCAAGCGTGGTGACCGTCAATAGCGAGAGCTATAAAATTATATAATCAATTTCTTGTGGCCCAAAATTGAACCATGTTGCAGCTAAAAGGCGCTACGTGCCACACAGTGGACACGTCTCGCTTGACTTGTATTGACCATAAAGCTCATGCGGACTTACCCCTAGACTTTTTCATGTGGGGTTACCTGAATCCTTCATAAATATTGAATAAGGGTGTTTGTGTGCGGTCTTTTGCTAATGTACCGTTAAGCTAGCTTATACGTATTATAGTTGGGCCTTACTTTCTTACTTAACAATCTCAATTTGTATGTGCCATATGTATACGTCATTCTCTACACTTTGTCCCACAGTACAGTGAAGATAGGGGTATTTGCATCTTACTTTAACAGTAATAGCTTTCAATCAGATATCTCTTTCTTTTAAGCTCTTTCAGGGTCGGCTTAATGAACATTATGAACTACAGTCTTGTGCAAATTAATTGGGACAAACAAATTTTCAAATGAACTTGGTAGTAGGCTTTGATTTTTGTGTTAACTTTTTGATTATTTTGGTAAGTGCTCCCTGAATTAGTTTTATCTAAATATTACTGTTGACTTTTTGAAGGTAAGGTCGCATTTTTTCTAAGGGTTTTGGAAAGATTGGCATTATTTTTTGAAATCATGTTACTAGGTACTCTATTTATCAATATTTCGGCTTCAAGAAAAATATAAATATCTCGTTGGAAAACAGAGCAAAAGTCATCGCTTTACATGAACATACAGGAAAAAGCATTAGAGAGATATCGATTGCTGTAGGTGTAGCAAAATCAAGCGTCGGTAGGAAAATTGCATTGCACAAGGCAACAGGATCAATTGAAACATGGAGAAAGGGCAAATGTGCTCGAAAACGGAAAATAACGGCCAATGACGACAAAATGTTGGTCCGAAACAGCATCATAAATCCTGGAAAGACAAGTGGTGAGCTTCAAAAGGACTTGGAGACAGCTGGAGTACATGTGAATTCATCAACAGTTCGAAGGCGTCTTCTTGAAGTGGGCCGAAAGGCTCGAAGACCATTAAAGAAACAGCTTTTCAGACGCTATTCGCAAAAAAAGATTAATATGGGCCAAAATGCATAAGGATTGGACTCCAGAGGACTGGAAAAGAGTAATTTTCTCGGGCGAGAGCCATTTCTAGGTCCAAGAATACAGGGTTAGTGTCGTGAGGAAAAGTGACAAAGAAAAACTCCGACCTAGACATATCGTTCAAACCCCTAAACACCCGCCAAAGGTTATGTTTTGGGGTTGTTTCAGTCAGAGGGTCCTGGAAGCTTAAAGCCCATCGAAGGCATGATGAACAGCGCCAAGTACGCGGATGTCCTAACGCATATGCTCCTTCCTACTAACCAAAGAAAAACTTCGATGCAGGAAACCATTTTTCAGCAAGATCTTGCTCCGCGTCACACGTCCAAAAAAATGAAGCAATTCTTCGCGGAGAAAAATATTAAGGTGCTGGAGTGGCCTGGCAACTCACCTGATATCAAACCGATTGAGAATCTATGGGCTATTGTTAAAGCGAAGCTCAGGAAAAAAGACTGTAAGACTAAAAACAAACTAATTTCAGTAATTATTGAGGTATGGTTCCAAGACCAACAAATGAAAAATATATGCGAGAAGTTAATTTCTTCAATGCCGAAGAGAGTTAAAGAACTCATAGATGCTAAAGGGGACATTTAAAGTACTAATTTCATATTTATATACTTATTTATAAACATTATTCAAAATAAATGAAAAAAATGCTCAAAAATCTGCTTGTCCCAATTGATTTGCACAAGACTGTATTAATTGGGTTGCTCTCTGTTGATTTGAATGAGATAACTAACATATACATAACTGAACAAACATTTTTATTTGTCTTTATTTAATTCACTGCAATATTTAAAAATCGCAAAAATGAATTAACCTGTTATAAATACGAAAATATTTGCCATTGCCGCTTATTGAATCCCGCTTGATGAAAAAATCTTCACAAATAACCAATTCTCTTTAAATAAACTAACCAAATATTTTATAGCTGCATTTCAATGAATTTTCTGCACATAAAAACTTTTACTAGTAAATATGTATTATTTGTTCTCAAAAGCTTTAAAAGAGCATACATACAGAAAGCTCATTAACAAAAACACTAGGAAAAGTAGTGACAATGTCGTGTCGGTTTCCACTTTCTGAAAACTGCCTGCGAGGTCTTTTCCAATTATCTCGAAAGGTAGACCCACATGGTACTGCTGCATTTACCTCCGAAATTTACTTCCTGATTCCTTGTTTGCAGCAAAAGTATAAAATTTTCCTCGTCCTCTTTTGTTTGTAGCCAGTACAATCGCTTTCTGACCCCCAAACTTTCTCCAGAAGCTCCATAATGCATCACTTATAGAACATCATTAACTTTTGATCGAGTTGTCATTAGCTGCATCACATACGATTTTCCGTCTTTGGACTACAACTTACGTCTAAGTACTCCTTCTTAAACATGGAGTTAGTGCCCAATACCCCTTAAGAGTGGGACATCTATCGAAGATGTCACTCCATTCTGGTTTTTCTCAGTATTCCGTCCACGCAAGAATGCGTTCAATATCCGAGTCTTCTTGTTGGACAGTCCTCAATTCTTCGTTACTCGTACCGTAAATGGAATCGGCCCTTAATCGCTGAATGGCAGCAACCTTCTTTTCTTCTTGACGCGTGCAATGCTTGCAATCTAGTTTAACTGGTCTCCGAGATAAGGCATCTAAGTTTAAGTGCAGCTTTCCTCGTATATTAAATCTGGTAGTCGTATATCTGCAATCTCTCGAACCATCTTGCCCTTTAAGAGGTCGGTCATAGCGATCAGGAAAACATTTCTTTTTGATAATTTAATGATAATTAGATACGATTTGAAATATAAGAACTATACGAACATTTTTGTTCATGGAATATTTTTTTGTTTTTAAAAAAATACATTTATTTATTGTCTTCTATTCTGGTCACACAATAATTTATTTCTGGCTTTGAAAGTTACTTGCTCTAATAGGCGGCAACCTTCTCTTTTTCTTCATGAACTTACGAAAGTACGGCTCCAATTCCCACCTTACTTGCATCAGCGTTAATGATGAAATATTGAATTTCTACCTTCCAGTAACCACTCTTCAAGTCCAGCGTTAAAAAACATTGCATCCAAAGTATCGTTGATTCTTGCGAGAGCATAGTTGTCTTTCTTTATCACAATGTTCAGCCTCCGGTAGTCTACACAGTATCGGTGATTCCATCGTTGTTTTTGACAAAAATAACTGTGGATGTCCAAGGCCTTTTAGATTTTTCGATTAGTCATTCATTGTCGTTACTTACTCTTCAACTTCGGCTTGTTTGGCTAATGGGAGACGTCTTGCTGGTTGTCGAATCGGTCTCGCGTCTCTTGTGTTGATTTGATGTTATACACATTGGGGGCTATCGTGAATAATATTTCCCCCGGAATTTTTCCCAACTTTCAAAATTGTCAACTTGAATAATGCCGAAAGTTTCACTTTGAATTTATTGATATCGGGAAATAAGTTCAATAGGGACTTTGGCTCTCATTTCAAAAAGCCAGCCGCCAGCTTACATTAAACAGTGCAGAAGTATTGTTGTTTCCAATTTTCGAAGATGGGAAAAATTCCGAGGGAAATTTTGTTCACGATAGCCCTAATTGTGTTCGACCATACTGCGCACTAGGAGAAGAGAATACATAAGCATTACATGCTCCATCTGGACTTCTGCCTCTCTACCTGTACACTCTCCAACTACATTTCAACTATATAAGAAAGGTCATAGAATACCAACCGCAAAAACTTCCCAATATAGTGGCATCTTATATCATTCAACACAAATCTCAATTTTTTGGTGAGTGGTCAAGACTGGAGAACAACGTGCAAATAAACATCGACAACCCCAAAACATGGAAAAATCCATTGGTTACCCTTCGGAATTCTATCAAGGAATCTAAATTTGAATTTTTCTGTGAACGAGCGATGCTAAGTGGAATCAAGGAATCTATATCGAGAACTGGATCACAACCTAACAAACAACTATTTTCACGACAACAACAATATTGAGACTATTTCTACAATTTTCAAAGTAAGAGGAGAACTTTTGCGCTTAAACTATATAACACATCAAAATGACCAAAATACTCAATGTAAACTGTGCAAGCGGCATACATCATACAACGTGATACACTTTGTCGGAACTTGTCCCATTCTTAACTCCATCTCTTTTTTTTTCGGCTGACGGCTTACGCCATGCTCTTGTGAACAATTTATGTAATTATTAAAAATGAATTATTGAATAAAGATCCCATCTAACTACTCGAGAAGAAGGTATACAACAACACTAAGCTGATGTTCACTTAATTTGAGAATTTTTGCCTTCATAGAGTTAAATTTCCGGGGTCCACAGTTTTCGGTGTATCAACTTTTGTGATCTTAATTACTGTGGACACAGATTCACACTTTCCAACTGTTTGTTTGTTTGTTCTATATTTTCATTAATGATTTAATATCTGTTATAAAATATTTGTATTGCCTTGTCTATGCTTATGATCTGAAATTATTAAAGGAGTAGATACGAGTATACACATATAAACTTCGTTTAATAGACTAGTTAGACCTTGGTATAATTCTATGCTCAATTATTTCTTTTAAAAGTTATATTGAATGTGTGATTATAAAAGCTAATTTACTTGTTGGTTTCATTAAGCGAAATTGTATTGATTTTTGGGATAAATAAGTTTTTTTCCCTATATATTTATAACTCTAGTTAGGTCTTTACTCCTAATATGCGGATATAATCTGGAATCCAGCTTTAAACACTCTCTAAACGTATTGAATTTGAATTTTGTAAAACAAAATTGTAAGGGATATTTTGAGCTAACACCTTAGATGGACTTTCTTACTTTCCATAATTCCAATGTACGTACCATTAAGAGGTTCCAGGGATATGATTTATGAGCGATACCATAGAACAAACTATGTTTTTAACAAACCAATTTTATTTAAACGCAGCTATTATTACGTTTACATGCACTTATGCAGTATCAAAAGATCGAGTTGGATTAGGGTCTGATTTTCAACCCAGGTTTTTCGTCATTTGAGTTAAGAGCTCGATTTGGAGTTGAGTTAAAATGGTGTTGAGCGATTCTGAAACAATTTGTTAAACCAACTCCTCGACCCAGGTTTTTCATCTCACATTTCGACTCGACACCGCTGAGCGAGTGGGATCGAAGCACTCATAGGAGAAAAGGCAAACAAAAAATACCTATGTCAGGGCACAGTAAGTTGTGTTGTGTGTGTAAGTTATGTGGCTTAGCAGTTGCATGCATTGTACTGAACTTATATAAGCTCACTCAATAGTTGCATATGCTAGGTCATACAATAACAGATGTACAGAGGATTACTGTTTTGATTGTTAGGGTTCGTATTAATTCAGCGTCACTACTAAAGGCATAACACTATTCTTCAAAATTTCCGTAAACAAGCATATCATTCACTATTGTTTTTCTTTACTATTATTCTGAAGAGGTGTTCTTCCACGCTAGCAAAACCCCTGCGTTTCCATCTATCCTATTCTTCAGGGCTCGTTCCAAATCTTCTTCTCCCTCAAATTATCGGCCCATCGCACTAACGTCATCGCACAAGGCCATGGAAACGCTGATTAATTATCAGCTTAAGAAATATCTTAAGAAACGAAAGCTTTTTAATGACCAGGGGGTCAATTCTGTATCTGTGAAATTGTGAAGTGATAAGTTTTTTCACAACTTCACACACTATCCGATTCGCAATTTATGAAAAAAAATTAATAAAATGTCAAAATATTTTCAAATATTAAATTTGTTTTCACACTAAAACGATTTTGTGAAAAGCCCTGATAAAATATGAAAATTACAAAAACAAAATTTTACTCAAAAATGAGTATCGTATATCAAAAATGAGAGCGTTTCTCATTTTAGTACTTTTTAGTACATGTTTTGACAAACTTATCAGAATGAGTTCCAGAATCGCATTATATGAGTTCATGAAATGTAAAAATGAAAAATGGCTGTGAAAACTGAAATGGTAACTTGTTTATCACTTCACAGTTTCACAGATAGAGAATTGACCCCCAGCAGTATGGATTTCCTAGCAATAGGTTCACCGGTGATTTAATGGTTTATTTAACCGAACAGTGGAACAAATCTTTACATCGTTTCGGAGAAAGTAAAATTATTGTACTTGATATTTCGAAGGCATTTTATAAAATCTGGCATCTTGCTCTTTTATCAAAAATGCGTGCTTTCGGTGTCGACGAATGCCCTCTTCTTTGGATTAGAAATTTTCTTTCGAAACGTTCAATACAAGTTGTATTGGACTGAATCAAGTCTGAAACCCACAATATATGTAAATGCTCCAAGGCTCCGTGTTGACCCCGACCCTCTTCCTCATTTTTATTAATGATCTCCTGTCTACAACTTCTAATCCAATTAATTGTTTCGCTGAGGGTAGTACTCTTAGCTTTTCATATTCGTTTTCAGATTCATCCCTCCTCTTCGGATGTGGAACTGCAACGACAAAATATGATTAGTTCATTAAATTACGGCCTAAACAGCATTGTACAATGGAGAATAAGAAACCGCGTGGAATTTAATGCTTCGAAAACTCAATGCTGTCTTTTATCGTTAAACCGAGATATACCCCCTGCCACTATCTCTGAACGGCACTTGCATCAATAAAACTGAACATCTCAATGTTCTCGGTATGTGCATCACGAACCACCGCTTGTGGAACGATTAAATAGGCGATGTCACTAAAAATGCCGCAAGACGTTTGGGTTTTTTGAGACGATGCAAAAATGTTGTCTCTCCTTCTGATCCGGCTACAAACTATAAAACCTATATACGTCCAAAACTTGAGTATAACTCCCACCTATGGGCTGTTGCTCCTTACGTAAGCCTCTGGGACAGTACTCAAAGAAGATCTTTCAAAATGATTGGCGACAACAATATCATTGACTCATTAACGTCACTCGAACATTGTCGTAATATTTCTTGCCTAACCCTTTTTTACCGTTATTTTAACGAACTATGCTCTAGTGAAATAACCAGCTGCATTCCTCCCCTTAAACAAATCAACCGTAATACACGCACTTCTACGAATGCCCATTAGTTTACCCTTGAGCCCAACATCGGTCGTACTGTGAAGTACAGAGACCCCTTCCTTTTTACTTGCAACTTATAGGTACTATAAGGCAAGTTATGCATTCGTAAAAAAAATCGAACTCGAGATTTTGATCAAAGTTGACATTACGATGATAGCGAAGACTAAAAAAGTGGGCCTCGCAATTCTGTCTGTCTGTCTGTCTGTCTGTCTGTCTAATCGTCTACAACCTAAGCGACTCGGCCGATTTTCTTTAAACTTGGTAGATATCATTTTTAATTTTTCCCCCCTCACTATAAGGCAAGTTATGCATTCGTAAAAATAATCGAACTCGAGATTTTGATCAAAGTTGACATTACGATGATAGCGAAGACTAAAAAAGTGGGTCTCGCAATTCTGTCTGTCTGTCTGTTCGACTACAGCCTAAACGGCTCGTCCGATTTTCTTTAAACTTGGTAGATACTCGTATCATTTTTAATTTTTCCCCCCAAACGTTTTTTTCTTTTTTAAGACCAAAAATAACGGTACCTGCCATACGATTTTTTTCGAAATTTTATAAATATTTTTTTTTCTCAAAAACTGTTCGACAGATTTAAAAAATAAAAATACAAAAAAATTCATTTAGTTAAACCTACGTAATGGTTGAAAAAAATTTTCCGAAAAATGGTTATTGAGGGTACCCCCATTGAACCATTTTTTTTTTGTTTTTGATTTTCTCAAAAACATTAGAACCGATTTTGATTGTTTTTTTTTTTTGCTAAAGCTCCCCAAAAACATAAATAGAATTGTGTACTCAAATTTTCAAAAAAAATATTTTGGGTTTTTAAAAAAAACTTAAATTTTTTTTTCAAAACTCAATATTTCGAAAATCCCGTGCTAGATTTATTTTAAACTTGATAATACAAGTTTTCCAACATAATCTACAAGATGTGAGAAAAAATTTTGTATTTAACCTAAAAATAAATGTACCTACCATACAAGAGCTAAAAAATTAAAAAAAATGGTTTTTAAAAATCGTATTTTTCTCGAAAACGGCGCCTAGAATTTTGATAATTTTTTTTTTCATTCAATTAATTTTTACGATCTTTAATTTAATAAAAAAAAAATTGAAATTAAAATATTACAGCCTGTACCTACCATAGAACGATTTTTTCGAATTTTGAATTTCTCATTATCGACATAACGGATCTTAATGAAATTTTTTATAGAGAAGCTTCTAAAAAGTCTAAAGCACATTGCATTTCAAATCTTTAAAATAAATATTTTTTGAGTTTTTGAAATAAAAAAATCTAGTTTTTCTTTTTTTGAAAATTCGACATCTCAGAAACGGCTCAATATGTTTTTTGTAAATTTAATTTTTATTCGAACAATAATAAAAACTTGAAATTGGCGTACCAACATTTTTTCTTAAAAATCTTTTAAAAAGTTTGTGTATAAAACCTTTTTTTTTAGGAAACCACTACAACGACTTATAAGTTTTGCTCTTGCATAAATTCATATTTGCATAGCATTCTGTTTTTGTCTCTTACTACTAAAAGAATTTAAAAAATTAATTTTATCCTTATGGAAAGTTTTCTCTAATAACATTCGTTTTTAAAATTCCTAGTCTATTACATAGGAGCAAGTTCGTGCGACCCAGTCGTGCATTTTAATTCTTAATGCTCACACTGTGTTTCTGGCATATTTAGGGTATACAAAAGAACCTTTGAGTGTGCGCTAATAATAAAAAAAAATCTTATTAACAGACCTAATTTTCGTTGGAGATACATAGATCCATAGTGTAAAACGATTTTTTTTTCTTAAAATATAGCCAAGAATCATATCCTAAAGTATCTTTGACAAATAAGGGGACACCCTACATAGTACAAGTAAATACATATTATGTTGGAACTACATATTAAACAGAAAGATCCCGTTCGGACCGTGAGGCAATACGAGAAAGCCGACTGGGACAGTCTAAACACATTTTATCGAATCTTTAACTGGTCGCTATGTTTCCTAGATAGTGACGTTGATGCTAGTGCCGATATGATCCCAGAAGTGATCTTTCTTGGGATGCGTAGTTTTATTCCTATCAGAAATAAGATTATAAGAGAAAAGCCTTGGTTCGATACAAGCCTCAAAAAAGCTATCAGTTTGGGAGAAGTAAGTTTACGCTCTTAAAAAGCCAACCTAACTGAGGAAAATCGGAAAAAGCATAGACCTTTACAACGCTGTTATAAAAAAAAACAAATTGTAAAGGGTGGGCCAAATACAAGTTTCTTTTTAATAATGCAATCAAATGAACAACATTAAATTTTGTCCATGTGTTATGGCTTTATTAGTAAGAGCAAACATTCCCATTCATTATGGAACACAACGTCGTTCAAATGAATGGTCGTGCGCCTTCAATTGCTGAGTCAATTGGATCTTTTAAGCGAATAATCCGAGATCTTCGTGCGGAATTCTACTCAGGCTAGTGCGTGAAATGTTGAGCTGCTGAGATCGATGTCTAGTTGATGTTCGTGAATTGGGTCTCACTCTCGGCTACAGCAGCAACATTCTCGTCTGTGCACCCCGTACGACGACGGAGGTAATGAGTGTTATCCACTAGCATACCAATCTCACCAACTTTTTGCACAAACTTGCGTACAGCAGGCGCGGTGGGTGCTTCATTTCGGCCAAAACTTCTTTTCAAAAAACGCACTGTTTGGGCTACACAGCACTCACTTTGGAAATAAGTTTTCAATATTTCCCAACGTTGTTCAAGCATAAAACGACTCATTTCATTCCGCGGAGGTATGATGCTGACTTTCTGTCAAGATCTCGAGCGGGAAACAGCTGTCAGCGTCAAAATAACCTATGATTTAAAAAGAAAAAACTAGATGGCTCACCCTGTTCTCGCTGCTCTTTTTTCTGCCATCTCTTCGTTGCCTAACAACAAAATTGTCTCTCCTGTACTTGAAAACGTAATTCATTCAATGTGATGGGTATTTTTGCGCACACGCACTTCGAGAACTTGATAAATACAAATCCACTGGTCCTTATGATAAACCCTATTCTTCTGAGGAGGTGTTCTTCATCGCTGGCAAAATCATTTTGTAAAAGAAGGAACACAGTATTTGTCCAGCTTGTTCCTAAAAAAAGGGACCCTTCTTCCCACTCCTCTAACCAACAACTTACACCTCTTTTTTTTCCAAGGTCATGGAATCGCTGTTCAATCATCAGCTCAAGAAATATCTCGAAGATCTAAAGCTTCTGAATGACCTGCAATACGCAGCAATCTTTTATCTGATGATCTGTTGGCATATCAAGAAGAGTGAAACCGATATTTACATTGTTTTGGAGAAAGTAAGATTATTGTTCTTGATATTTTTAACGCACTTGATAGAGTTTGGCACTAGGCTCTCGTGTAGAAAATGTGTGCGATTGGTATCAATTTATTCTTTTGATTAGAAATTAAATTCTGGATCGTTCAATACATGTTGTGTCCGACTCTCTTTCTCATTTTTATAAATGATCTCTTGTCTGAAACTTTTAATCCACTTTATTGTTTTGCCGACGACTCTACCCTCAGCTTTTCATACTCATTCTCAAATGCATGTCCATCTCCTTCTTAAGTTGGATTGCAACTGCATCGTATGATAAGCTTAAGCTTAAGTCTATTGTCATTGTCCTTGAATGGCACTTGCATCAAAAAAGCCGAACAGCTCTCAGTACTTGGTATGTGTGTTAACGACGATCATTGTTCAAATGACCATGAGCTATAAAAGCGCTGCTAAATGGTTAGGATTTCTATATCGGTGTAAGAAATTTTTTAGTCCCTCTAATTTATGTATATGGCGTTTATACGTCCATAACTCAATTATAACTAACAACTTTGGGTAGGTGCAGCTCAAACTTCTGTTGATTTACAGATCGGTAAAACTAATAGGAAACTAAACTATCATGGAATCATATCTCTTAAACACCGTCGGAATGTTGCATGTCTTTTTTGTTTTATCGCTTCTTTCACAACCAATGCTCACTCGAAGTAGCCAGTTGCATTTCTTTTCTCGATCAGTTCCCCCGTGATACCATCAATTATAAAGTTATAAAATAATTTACCGGACACGGTTTTCCCTTGCCATTTCAATTTGCAAACATTCAATGTTCATCGACATATCCTTTCTCTCTCCCTAATTTCCGCAACGCAAACAAATTGACAAATTGATCTTTAATGCAATTAAGATCGACAAATTCCAAAAGGCCGAAGAGATATTTAATGGAGACATGATATTTGTTTTTGGATTTTTTTAAGATGGTCTTTATTCGCATATTTATGTATATGTATATACTTATTATAATATTATTATATACGTCCCGCTTATATACTTTTCCCCGATTCTTTGCAGATGATTCCATCTGATGGCACGCTTCAGCATCAGATAACAGTTGACGGTATAACGCATATGCTTTCATCAAATATTGCCATTCCAACTGAACTGACTTTAGCGCATCCTAATGCATGGTCGGTAAGGTCAAATATTCAAAATTATTCAACCAACCCAGTCGAGGTAAAATGCTTAATTCTTACCTCTTATGTATAATAAAAAAAGATATGATTTTTGAATGGGTCATCCCTTTTGTGGCTCCGAATGTAAATTTAAATAAAATACGTTTATGATTTATATTTGTATCAAGTTTTTATTTCAATATATTGCTTGTATCGTGCCATTATGAACCAGATTCTGGCAAGATAATTTTCCAGGACTTTTCGGCAGATGTCGGTCAATTGACATAACTTTAGACATTTGTCTTACAAATTCAAATCTTCGATTTAAGGCCAAAAAGTCCGGACGGTGACGGTAACACCTTTAACATTTTCACCAGACCAAATTGCATCTGTTTCGATTTTTCTTCCCCATATGCTACAGTTTAGTTTGTTAAAGTATCGACTGTATGAAAAATTTCAAAAAAAAAAATTATTATTATTATGAACCAGATTCTGGCAAGATAATTTTCCATGATTTTTCGGCAGATGTCGGTCAATTAATCAGACATAACTTTAGACATTTGTCTTACAAATTCAAATCTTTGATTTAAGGCTAAAAAATCCGGACGGTGACGGTAACACCTTTAACATTTTCAGCAGACCAAATTGCATCTGTTTCGATCTTTACTTCCCCATATGCTACAGTTTAGTTTGTTAAAGTATCGACAGTATGAAAAATTTAAAAAAAAAATTTTTTGTTGGTCAAAATGTACGATAGTACCTACAGAATCACTATCTTTGTAACACAATTCTTAAAATGTTCAACACGTTCAGTGCTTGTAAACGATTCATATTGTAAATTGGCAAATCTCGGAACACAGTTCGAATTAGGGTGTGTGATTTATTAAAACAAGGATGTCAAATCCGGACCACGAATTGAATGATCCTATACATATTTGTTTCTATTATATTAACAAATTTTGACTTATTTAATTTATATAGCAACACCACCCGCAATCTTCATCTCCGATGTTAAGTCAGCAATCATCTCCTTCGAACAGTCGTGCTGCAAGTCCAAATCGAACAAGTGGCAGCAGTATGTTTCAGGGTCAACAACAGTCGATGCAGCAAGGGCGTAACTTACAGCGATCAGGTTTAGCTCTCAGAACTGTAAGAAGACCATCGGCAGAAACAACGCCACCACCAGCTATGCAGCAACATCAGCAAATGATGGGATCAATTAACAATGAGATGATTGTTCCTCAAAATATTAAAAACATTGAAGAGGTAATTTTATCTGCAGTAAATATGAATAATAATTAGTAGTGTTTCTTTGGCATAATATCCAGTACGGTAAGAAATTCCAAAAAAAAAAAAACATAAGCCTACTTTTTATAAATCATATTGGTACTATTAAAAACACTTGACAGAATAATTTAATTAAAAATGAATCGAAAGCGCGTAAAAGTTTTCATCAATGAAAAAGTAATTTTAACTATATAAAATGTTTGTTTTGAAGATATGGTAAGAAAAACCCTTAGAAGCTAGTTTTTATAAAATAATTCATGCAATAATTGCTGGCTCTACCTGAATTATTTGAGTAAATTGACAGATTATTAGATAAATAAAAAAAGAACTCAGGACAAATAAGAACATTAAGGGTATTCATAACGAGATAATTTTCCACCTCTAAGTTTTTCCCATACAAATTTTGACAACTCGTTTCTGAGGTTTAACCGAGTTTTCCGCGTTTACAATGAAAAGGATTGTAATGATAACATTATTTATTTATTTATTTATTTATTTATTTAATTTACAAGCAGTTTTAAAGCTAACAGATATATGACACTCCAATAGAAAATTAAAATTTAAATAAATATGTACATAATTTCTGATTTAAATTTTTCACGAGTAAGACATACAAAATCAATACTTAACGACACTTCATTGAAATAAACGATTGATCTGGATAAAGGATAATGAGCATTACACTATGAACTTTTCGACGAGATTCAAGAGATTTTATATCAAGCAGTTGATATCTAGCCTTGTATTCTGAACTAGAGCTCAGAGTGAATTTTATATGCAGGGCTCCAAATAATATCTTCATATTCAAGAATAGATCTAACAAGAGATGTGAATTATGTTAATAGAACGTAAGGATCTCTAAAATCTTTACCGTTTGGCTTGATGAAGCCAATCAACGAATTGCCTATAGGGATCAAATAGTCAAAATAGTATTTAAAAGAAAGGGCAGAATCAAGTATAACACCTAAATCGTTAATCCTTGAGACTCAATTGATAGGTTTAGATTCAATTGTGTAGTCAAATAACTAACAACTAGTTTTTCTTGAGAAAGAAATCGCATTACACTTTTTAATATTAAGTTTTAGACCATTGGCATAACACCAATAAGACAAACCATTGAGATCAGATTGAATTATCTGACAATCTTCTAAACATTTGACTTTTAGGGCCCTATTATGACTCGCGAGTCGAACGTTCGCCTTTAGTCGAACGATTTGGCGAATTACCTTTGTCGTGGTATTATGAATAGCGAACTACGACGTTCGCCTTTGAAAACAATCATGCCAACGTCAAAAAGTGAAAATGTAATGTCATTGACTCATTAATAAGTGAAACAACAAATATGTCAAAAATATTTGTTGATGGAAAATAATTATTCTCTTAAAAATATAAAATAAAATATGATTAGCAGTGTTGATTTGTTTATTAAGGATGAGGATGAGAATATGAGAAACGAGATGTGTAGACTGAGAAGACGTTTACCAGATAGATCCAACCCACTTCAAGTTCGAGATAATTTGTATGAACAAAATCATTAATTATTTTTTAGTTCAACTCAGTGTTCTTTTTAGATTTTTGAATAGCTTCATTGTGTCTCCGTTTGATTTTGGAGTAGCTTCAATCGTTCAAAGTCATTACTTCTTTTGTTAAGGGCTGTTTTACCTTGTGAGGAAGTCGTAGCTGACGGTGCTCGGGTTAGCGTTTTGGACGTCTAATTCCACTTCTGCATATTGTTGCAAGACTTCAGGGGGATTCGTCCCAATGTATTTCCCGAAGGATTCACACCCTATTCGAAACTGAGTTATCCATCGACAGCCTGTACAGTATACAAAGAAAGCTGCCCACAAGATCTTCGTTGTTGGTCGCCAATTTTTTTTTAAATTTTAATTTGTTGTCTAGCCAAACTTTTGAAGATAAATTTTAATAATGCATTTCTCCAATATTTTTTTTACATACTTTATAACACTGTTTTCCTTCGCGGTGAAACCGATCCAAATATTTTGTTTGGCTTTTTTTGTTTGAAGATCCAAACCTTTGGCCATATCGGGGTTTGCTTCCATAAGCTCAACAATCTTTGAAAATGTATTGTTGTTCGTTCTTTTTATATTAATTATTTTATTGTTAACTTTATTATTAAATTATTTCTTTGTCTTCCTTTATTTTCACTAATTTCATATGTAAATAATTTCAAATATCACATAAAAACTTCGATTTTATTCAAAATCACCAAGAATTACAGTTCGACCTATTTTGATAGATAAAGGCGAACCTTCGCTAATTGTAATAGAGCGTGATTTCAATTCGCCAAATTTTTGACATTTAAAGCGAACGTCCAGTAGGCGATTCGCAAACGTTAATGCCAAATAGTCACATTCGCCAAATTTTTCTTGCGACTCGCAAGTCATAATAGGGCCCTTAAAAACAGTTTGAGATCATCTGCATAAATCAGATAATTGCAGTAATTAATCACTGAAAGAATATCATCAATAAAAATAATGAAAAGGAGTGGACCAAGATGACTTCCTTGGGGAACACCTGACGTGCATAAGGTGTCTTTAGAGCATATATTATCTACATATCTTCACTTGTTGACTTCTACCAGTGAGGTATGAAGATAACCAACGAAGCATTTCTGAATGGAATTCAAATAATTCAAACTTTTTAATAAGTGTTTGGGGATTCACTGAGTCAAATGCCTTAATAAAATCTGTATATACTGCATCGACTTATGATTTTTCTTTCATGGTGTTAGTGATATATCGGGTTTTTCAATAAGAGCGCTACAAAAGTTTTTTTTTAAATAAAACAAAAACGGTTTTGGATATCAATGAAATTCTTTATTTCTGTGAAAGTACGTTCGATGCCATTATATATGGAACTCGATTTCTTTTGCATGGCCATCACGAGCACGCTTGCAGAAGTCCAGACGCTGAACCCAATTTTCGACGGTTTTCAAGCATAAATCGGCCGATACTGCTGCAATTTCACTTCCATATTCGTCGCTGGTTTGTTGGCATAGACCATAGACTTGACGTAGCCCCACAGGAAATAGTCTAACGGCGTCAAATCGCACGACCTGTGCCCAGGGCCGGACAAGCTATACGTGCAAGCTGTGCAAATGCGCAGAGCGCTGCACCCAAAGGGCGCCTTGTGCAAGCGTTAAAAAAGCCACTACTTCATAACCACTACCTACCATCTTTTTTAAATCTCATTTTTTTTTATAGCTCACACCAATATTGGTATTTATTATATGTATAACTAACAGCTAATTCTGAATTTAAAGACAGAATATATACAAATACAATATACATATCTACTATTCCAAAAATAAGTCGATGTTTAATTTCCTATACACACCCCACTCCCAAAGTAAAAAAAACTATCACAAAAAAAATCACAAAATCTTTACAAAGTGCACGATTTTGTTCGCTTAACAACAGATACCTACCTACTCGTATTTGCTATTTTTCTCTTTATCAATCTACTGTTACGTTATTCTTCACACTCACACTCAACAGAATTTCAACAGCAAATACAGACAAATAACAGCTTGCATTTTGTAAACATGCGCCCGATGTAGTTCTTCTATATGAAATCGAAGCCAGCAATGTTACTCAAACCGAAATTCTGAGGTACACAATTCATACTCATTGACATAACAGCGCGCAAAATTCTGGTTGAGTTGTACTATGTTTTAGTTTGGCACTGGCCTCTCTTTATGAGTGAAATTTTATCACTGTGATGTCGTGTGGCTCGTGTGTCGAGATGAGACAAAGGGTTGAAATATGAAAATAATGAGTGATGATAGTGCGATGACTAATGTTGAGGTTTGTCGTTGATGAGTGAATCTGTTTTATTCAATTTCTCCTTTTCTCTATTTTTTGTTCTTGCCAGTTATTGTTTACATTAAAAAAAAGGGATTTTTTGACTGATCTAATTACTTTATTTGTCTATTTATTATGGTCAAGAAAACTCAAAACAAAAGAAAGGTAGGGAATCTATATTGAAAATAAAACTTGCTACGCTTCTATTCCAGTAGTGTATACGAGTATGTATAAGGTTATGATAATGGTTCAAACATGAAAGGAAAGAGGCTGGTGTTCAAAACAAAATTAAGTGTCTTGAACCAAGAGCTTATTTTGTTCGGGCTGCTTGCATTCCCTTTGGTTGTTGGTTTTTAATGATTCAGCTTGCTGTTCATTGGAAGCTGTTAAGTTTTTTGACATTGCTCAATGCCTATTAAACTTTGTATCAGGTTCAACAATACGTTGGGACATACTCGTACATATGTATATACAAAAAATTTCGCTGGTTTGACCTTAAAACCCCTTTCTGAAACCAGATGGGAGTATAGACTAACTCTTATTGAAATATCCGAGGCTGAAAACGTTGAGAATAGAAACATGCAGTTATTAGGAAGTAAAATTTTAGTTTCAAGTTTATATGTTGCATATTAATCTAGTTTGATATTTAAAAAAAAAATAATATAACTATTAAGTATTTACAAGCTCCATCTGCTAATTTATCTACTAAATATGCTACTAAAAACTCTTTAGTGGAAATGCGATCAGAAGAACAATTCACTAACGTGCAATCAGCTGAAGCCATAGCTCTAAATCCAGAAATACCATCACAGTTTCCTCAAATAACGTAGTTTTTCGAAACTAAAATTAATAAAAAACTACTTCAGGACCCCAATGAATCAAGAAAGATAAGTTGACTTGTCAATCATGGCTATAAAGAAAGAGCTTGTCAAAGTCATAAGATTATGATGATCTGGTAACTGAGTTTGTTAAAACAGAAGCCCATTTATTTTTATTAAAATAATAATCTTATTATTATTTCCTACACTGAATAAATTAAATATGAATATAAAACTTTTAATTCAACAACAGTTAATGAATTCATTATTTATTTGTATGTTTTTATATTTTTGAATTAGTTTTTAAATATTTTTTACTTCAAAAAATATTTTTTTCAGTTTCGAAATTTTTGTGATATATTTTTTGACTTTAGTTTACAATTATTTTTGTATTTTTTAGTTACTATTGTTTTTGTGATATATTTTCGATTTCTTAGTTTTTAATAAAAATCATATTTATTTTAATTAAATATAAGTATTATATAGGGATAGGCCTTTTAGGGATACCTCGTTAAAAAAAACGCATTGTAAAGGGTACCCCTTGGGTAATGAGGAAATGACTTTTTCCGCCAATCTAATCCAAATGAGGGGCGCCACTGATAAAGCTTGCGCAGGGCTCTGATTTAGCTCGGGCCGGTCCTGCCTGTGCCTGTGGATTCAAATTTTTCCACTAGACGCTCAATTGTTGATCTGCTAGGACGATTATGACGACCATAAATTGGACGTAGCGCTCTTAACGTTGAGGCCACTGACTCCGAATTTCGGTAGTAAATTTTAATAATTTCGACTCGTTGTTGGCTCGTATATCTTTCCATCATGAAATGGCAAACCTTACTGAAGAGAAATGTCAAAAGAGCGGCAAGAAATATGGCGTCGTTTGCTGTCCCTGTCGCTCTACTTTTGTAGCGTTCCTGTTGAAAAACCCTTTATGATGTGAAAAAAGCTAAATTTGTTACCGTAGACCTACCAGATACAAAGCCATGCTGTTCTTCTGCTAAAAACTCACATAAAGAAATCTAGTTTCTTTTTAACTAAGCTTTTAAATAACTTGGGAATTGCAGAGAGATTACAAATACCTCTATAATTTTTATTACCACTCATTTAAGAAGTTACCTTCTGAAAGCGATTTATTGAAGATAGTAAGCAACGGACAATAAATCGAATTACAACAATTTTTAAGGATTAAGGCAGGTATGCCATCTAGACTGGAATTAGCATTTAACTTAAGTGATCAATCTTATTTTCTAAATTATTCAAGGAATTGCTATTTAATGCAGAAGATGAATAGATTGATTGCAAAAAATCCGTAAACAATTCAACTGTGGAATTTAAATCCGAGGATTTAACAGATTTTCTTTTCAAACTAATAAACGACCAAAACGATTTGCAATTGGTTTTGATATTACTCTCGATATTAAAGATGTAAGCTCTGTATAGAAATGTACTGTGAATAACAAAATCCTTACGGAGTTTACTAAAATTTAGGTAATTAGCTTGATTTTTTGATTTATTGTATTGTTACGGAGCTGTTTATTACTCCACGGAGTTTCAGAAGACTTTGATAAACTTATCAAAACCCATTATTAAAATTTCATTGAAGCGATTATACATGTTTTTCAAATCTTAAAACATTAGTTCATTAGACCAATTTATTAAAATGAACAATGTTTTGTAGTGTTGTGCAACTCGTAGGGATATTTCTGAAGTTTTTTTTTTTATTATTAGAATGGAGCATCAGAAGACTTCATTATAAATTGGGCTACCTATACGTAAATAAATAAAATATTTTGTCAATGGGTTTTATCTTTCTAGTAAATTTAAGTAAAAGAATTAGTTTTTTTTTGTAAAACAATTTTAAATAATATATTTTCAAATTTTACAACATTGATTAAATAAAAAGAAAAAGCCAACCGTTTCGGAGGCTTACTCTATCTTCGGGCTTATCAAAGCTTTCTTTTTATTTAATCAATGTTGTAAAATTTGAAAATAAATTATTTAAAATTGTTTTACAAAACAGAAACTAATTCTTTTACTTAAATTTAATAATACAATACAACATGGAGACGAAATAGCAAACATATTATCTTTCTAGTACGAATAATAATACTTTAGATATAATCAGATAAACATGCAAACAAGCGTGATATTATAATAATTTTTAGCGCTTTTTTTTTTTTTATAATCTACCCGCGCTCAAGGGATTATGATTACCCTTTAAATGTTTCAACACAGCGCGGGCGTGAAGTTAATGAAGAGAAAGAAGGATAGGAAAGATGTGTGGCACGATGTTCTGAGACTGTTGGTGGTTGTCTCAGATATTTTTATCTCCAGGGATGGCGGCTGAGCTAAAGCGGAGAAATGCCGTGTCTTATTTTTATGTCGCTTATAATTCACATTATTTTATTCGTGTTCATCCTTGTTGGGCATACTAGTTCAACTCAATTACATGTTGTTAGTGTTATGCCTGAACAACATGTAATGAGTAAACCAGCAACCCATTGATGACAATTTTTTTAGAAGGTTTTTAATGGAATTAAAACGACATAGACGACGGCAGGGATCGAACCTGTGATCATGAGGTTGACAGGCGAGCACACATCCATCGCGCCACGGCCACCCGTTTAGAAAAAAACAAACAAGATTTGTATGCGATAAATTTCCTTTTCAGCAACAAACCATTCGTCCAACAGGATCTTCTTTTCTTTTTTTTTTTTTCTCAACTATTAAAAGTGCCGCCACTGCCAGCAATGTGTTTTTATCCATTTTGTTGTTAAGAATGAATTGAAAAACAAAACCGAATTAATGTAAATGCTTCTCCGTTGTTGAGAAAAGAACGGACAACGGACAACGTACAGCGAATGAAGAATGAAGTTGCTGTTGAAGTTGCTGTGCCAATCTCGAATAAATAGGGCTTAAGAAAAAATCTTTCAAAATTTCATTCGATACTCGAATAGAAATAAAAAGCCCATCCGAATCGGGATTCTAATTTATTTTTTATCGGTGCATATTGACTTTTTTTTTGCAAAAACAGCTCGTAAACAAATAAAAATATCGTGATAATTTTTTTTCAGCTTGAAGGAATTTTAAGAAAAAATATTTACAGGGTATTTCAGAATTTTCTGCTGAAATACGACTTTAGGAAATGGACTTAATATTTTACCTCAAAAAATGTCAAAAGTAAATAACTGAAGTAAGAACAGGGTGTCAACATAACTAATTATTTCAGTAATATATTTCAAGTTTATCAGTGGAGAATAAATAAATTAATACGTAAAAATAAATAAAAAACAAAAAACAAGATTTCTTGGAAACTGTCGTCAAAGTCCGAGGTAATTTCTAATAAACTAATAATTTCTGGAGAATATCGTGCTTTGAGGTCTTTTTCAGTTCTAACATGTCTTAGCGAAGAAATAATAGTGTCCGATGAGGCTGCCGCGTTCTTGGAACCTTGCAGGTATTTTGGTACCTATATTTTTCTTTATTTTTGGATTCCTGAGCTTCTTCTGACAGTTCTACGATTGGTTATTTCCATTGCATAAACTCCAAATTTTGAACCGTCAACATTTTCTCTGCAGCTTAGAACTTTATGTATTACTTGAAGTCTTCTTATCACCTCCATAATGACTCCAGTTATACGAGCTGTTACATCTGGTTCTGCAAAAAATCTTCTCGAAGTATCTCCATCGTTAGTGTTTCCAAATCCTTGTTTTGGTTTAGCCCATTTCCTCGCGAAATTTCCTTTGGATATCTTGCTTCCTTATTGCTCGTCATTTGTAGACTGGTCTTCATTGTTGAAGTTTTTTTTTGCGTTCTTTTGCAAATGGGAAATGACCGAGTCGACTTTGTTTCAGTGATTTCAATTAAGACTTTTCATTAAATTCAAAAGGTTGAAGATCAGCGATTTGGCTTTTGATGTCTTTCACTATGCTCTGCAGTTTCCTTTTCATACTGGAACATTATTGGTCGGCAAAAATGAACTGATGATGGCCGGGGGTTTTTGCAATATTCACTATTTGAATACTTAAGTCTCAGGGGAACAATTGAGGGTATAAACATGTTTGCATCCATTATTGTTTCACCATAATGTGTTACTATTATTGTTTATAAGCACTTTGTCCAGATGATCCATCACAGCCCCACTTGCGTTGTAATGACAGTTTTCATGAAAGTCCAATTAATTGCTGTTCACTCTTGGTTTCCAAAATTCTTCTTGTTGTGTGATCCAAGGTGTCTTGAAGTCTGACTCTGGTAGATGTTTCTGTTACTTCACTATCATCTGGAACTGATGCTTTTTTCGTTAGTGTTATGGTCTCATAAGATGGGAGAATATTTACGTTGTATCTCATTAAAGAACTTCTTAAAATTCCATACTTTTCTTTTGTTAGTCCCAAATCCATAAACAAGGCTAAGGCGTTTGCACTTTCATACTTGATAGGATCTGTTTGTGTAGTGCGAATGCTCTCTATAATCCTTATTATAGCTTATAACTATATAACGCGATTTTTAGTGGTGATGTCTTCAGTAGCATTGATCAATTTCTATTTTTTGGTAAATGACGAGCACTCCGTTATAGATTTCCTTGGCCTTCCTCTAGAATTATTTGATGTACTTGGTAAATTATCCGTTTCATCTGTCCTTTCAAAATCAATGCAAAGAACATTTGCAACAATCATTTTTCTTTAAAAATACGAGTTTTGTTCTATTGGCTGCATTCCATTTGACGTTTAGATAAAATGATGACAGCTTTTTATCGAATTTAACTATTCCTTCAAGTGACCAATTGTTATGGCATTAAATAAAAAGGATTACACAAGAGGTAGGGTAAGCTGGGGTACATTTGACACCGGGGTACATTTGATTTGCGTTTTTCGGTATGATCGTGCCCTTAAAAAAGAAAAGTTTGGATGAAAGAAGAAGCTTAGTTTGATTTTAAGAAACGTTATGAAATTTGGCAGCCTTTCTTTAACTCTTCGCGGAGTACCACGTGTTTTTGTGTTTTCTGTGTCTCTGATCTAATTTTTGATCACCGGTAAGAAAGCGATTTGTGAACCTAATAAAATAAATTTTTTTATCGCGAATCAATATTATGATAGCACTATGCTTAAAGTTCAATAAATTGAAGTCAGTTTTGTGAAAATATAATATAGGTTATTAAAAAAAAATTAAATTAAAAAGTTCCTTCGGGGCACCTTTGACTTTTGCAAAAAAATATTACGTTGATTTTGGGAAGTTTATATATTAAATAAATTATTTAAAAAATGTCGATATCGATAAATTTGAATTTAGATTTATATGGACTGATTTTTTATGTTTATAAATGAAATAATTTATGTTTTTTATTCTTGTTGTTTTTTTTTTAGAAAGTGAATTAACTGATTTATTTTCTTCGTTATATTGTTTAATAAATTGTTTAAAAACAAAAATTTACTTTTTTACTATTCAAACAACAGACGTGCTGGATCCGTTGATACTTTCAGAAATATAATGCACACGATGTGGGGTTTAATCAACCATTGTCAAATGTACCCCTTTTAAAGTCAAATGTGCCCCGCTCCCGAGGCACTTTTGACAAAATGACTTTTTTAGAAAATATTTTTCTTTAAAATGTGGAAATGTTTTAAAACAAGAAATTATATGTTAGCATAATCTTGAATAATCAATAAATCAAATACAAAACAAAACATTGGAATACATTAACAGTTTTCGGAAATACAGACTTGTAAAAACTAAGTGTCAAATGTACCCCCTTCTCCCCTACTTGATTTTTCATAAAAACGAATACATTTTTATAAATCACGAAAACTACCTGATTTATCATAAAAAACTATTACCATACCCAATACCCATGTCCCAATTCTTTAAATTTGAGGTAGTCAAAAAACGACCGTAGGACCATAAAATATTTATTAGATGTATGTAACGAGTGATTTTTTAAGAGTTATCGGAAATTAAAAAAAAAGAACAAAATTTAGAAAAATGCATGAAATCTTTATTTGAATCGATTGTACGGTCGCCGCGGCGCAAAGTGGTGCCATTTGTATGGGAGCGCGGAAAAAAATCAGTAAAATCTGAACTATGTAACGGAATTAAATGAAATTTTGCACAATTTTGCAGGGTCTATTAACTTTTTATTTGTTTTTGTGTTTGTTTTGTTCTTAAGCTAAATAATCAAATACATACATAATAACGCAAGCATATATCAAACATAAGAAATAAATAAATAAATAAATGAGTACACATAATAAATAATATTATTAATTCATTCAAGAACTTCTTCACTCAAAGGAAGATGTTTTTCATTCTTATTCGTTGATAACCGGGAAAACTACCTTTAGTGGTGGGTCCCATAGTCCTAGTAGTCCTTAATTCTGCATTATTGGGCCTCTTCTGAAAGTGATCCAACTGCTCCGTGTAGTAAAATTTTGTGAACAGTTGCGGGCATGTGATACCAATGGTATAACGAAATTGCGACGTTAGCTGTCTCTTCACTATAGGTCTTAAATTTTTGGGTATCGATTGAAAAACTGCTCCTGAATTTCATTCTGTTCTCGTATGATGTCAAAGTTTTCCTTCTTATATTCAAATTTTAGAGTTTTTTAATATCTCGTTGAAGACGGGCTGGGATTTATTCAGGTTATATTATTTTCTCCAGTAGTTACGTCATTTTCAAAGGAATAATACATGTCATGAAAAGATGAGAATCCGATGCTTCTCAGTTGTTAGTAGAAAATGTCTGCATATATTCGCTCTGCCCAGGTGAACCATCACAACCCCACTTTGTGTGAAGTACTAATTCTGAAAGGGTTTTCAGGACATTGGTTATAAATAAAAATGCAACACCCTTCAAAATCTGTTCACGATCATAAAAAAGCAATAAAATTTCTACTACATAATTGTTTATTTTTTATTTGGAGAAAAAAACTCGTTTTCAGGTAAAAACCCACAAAAAATTTACTTTTTTTATTTATTACCTGTCTCTACTTATTGCGCCATAAAAAAATTGGACTAAAATATTACGGTACACATTTTTTAAAGTACTATTAGCTCATATTAATAACATCATAGAACAATATAATGTTCACCACATACATATTTCCAAGAAAAATAAGTTTAAATTTGGAAAGAAATTTTGAGGCAAAAAAAATGATTGAGTTTAAAATTGAATATATCGGAGGTCCGTCAAAGGACTAAGTTTGTTTTATATTTTAATGAAAGATATGTATATATTTTTAACAAAAACAAAATCTTGGTTGCACTCTTTCCAACCATTATTAGCCATAAAATTACAAGTTTTGCAACATGACCAAAGTCAAAACCGTATTTTTTTAAATCGGATTCAGTGAAACAATTTTGTACACTGCGTTCACGATCGGATCAGGACGGATACAATTCCTTCGAAAATAGTTAGTCGAATATTGTAGCTTTCTAAAAATAGTAATAATGGCCCAAAATTTTAATTGAATTAGTTCGATGCTAAAGCTGTTTTAGTATGATACTAGGGTAAAACAACGAATTTGCAAATTTCAATCGAATATAGCATTATACTTTCTCTACCCTTTTATTAAAGTTAAAATCATCGAATTCCTACTTTATTTTTTTTAGAACCGTGCTAGCTTCATATGGCTCTTTCACATTTGCAAATATCAAAAAAGGTTCGTATACTTACTTTTTTACACGAAATCTTATTGTTTTAGGTGTGTTCAGAAGCAATTTATTATGAAAATTCTTTTAGTACGATACTAGTTAGAAAATGTTTAAAATTAAGAATGAGTTAGTAAACTACTATAAAGTTAGCAAATTGTTAAGTAGTATCATACTAATACCTTAATAATAGGCTGTTTAAAATTTTGCGCCAATGTAGCTAAAACTGTAGCTCTAGGGAAAGAACATTAAAATTTTAATTTTAGGTCATCTTTGAAGAAATACGGACCAATGATTCCGCCAGCCCATAATCCGCACCAAACAGTGACTTTTTCTGGATGCATTGGTAGCTTTTGCAATGCTTCTGGCTGCTCCTCATTCCAAATACGGCGGTTTTGCTTGTTCACGTAACCATTCAACCAGAGATGAGCTACGTCGCTGATAGGGTTTTCGCGTTCCCGGGAATCGGGAACGATTATTTTTGATTCCCGGGAATTCCCGGGTACCCGTTAGTTTTTCAGTTTTTTCTTTTTATTATAAAAATTAATGAGTCTGTTTGCCGAAAAAATAAGACTTTAAGAATACCAAAGCATCCAAAGACCTATCAGACAGCCTGTTTCTCGCTTTGGTCACAAAGCTTCCAGCGATTGAAAACACCCTCTCACTTTCTGTAGAAGTTGGTTTCACCGTTAAGAGGGATTTGTAAAGCAGATCCAAGTTAGGTGTGCATTTTTTCGTGGCCTCGTATATCTTTAAGAAAAATTAACAGAAAAAAGACAAGAAATGAAAAGGTATAATATCCATTTCCACACAGATAACAAAAACAAAATGCAACATAAATTTTAAATAAGTTCATAAAAAGGATAATTAAATAATAAATATGTTAAATAATGTGTTAAATAATATCTATGTTATATGCACCTGAAATTCTCTTTTTAGTTTTATGGATCTTGTATCGGAAGATGCTGGGACAAGTCTGACGGCGTTGCTGATAGCTTCATTCAACTGCATTTCGAAAGATGTAGATGTAGGATTATCAGAGGATTCTTGGAATGTGAGAGTATCTTCTTCACTTGATTCAATTTTGTTAGAAAACAGGCGCATAAATGTGTTTTCTGCATATCTAAATAGGCTTGTTTTCGAAGCATTTGGCAAGTCATTTGATGTATAAGTGTCAGGATTATGTAAAGATTTGCAAAGGGCAAAAAGATTGACATCGCTCCTTTTTAAAATTCCTCCTTCTAGTGCTGAATAAAACTCCTCTGAAAAGGGAGTTTGAAGTCCTCGGATTGCATTCAGTAGAACTGAAATAGTAGCATCGCATGTAAGAATTGTTGCGTCTTTTCTGCTCAGTGCTTCCACCGCTAATTTAACAGGATTCAATATTTGTACCAAATTCTGCAACTCTTCTTCATTTTGTTCGTTCAAGTTCCAGTTGTAGTTCAAATCGGTGAGAGCTTTCTTAATACTATTTTTTACCAACAAGAATCTTTCTACCATAGTAACTAAACTATTCCAGCGAGTTTTTAGATCTAACAGCAACTGCATTTCTTGTCCTTTTTCTTGTTTAATGAATTGTTGAAGTAGAGTATTTTTTAATGGACTTTTTCGAAACATTTTTACGATTTTTCGGACCTCGTTTAGCAAGTGGAATAAATCTGGACGAATGGTAACGTGGTCAAGGTCATCTTCATCGTCAATAATTTGGAATGAAAGCTTGTAGTCTTCAGTGTCGAAATCGTTGTCCTCCGCGTCGGATTCGTTTTCATTTTGAATTATATTTTCGTAGACTTGTTTTTTATAAATTACATCCATAACAGCTAAATGCACGGCGTGATTGATGCAAAGCTACGTTTCTGACTGACTTTTTCTCCCAAACTTCTTCATTACAGATGCCCCATCAGATGTTATAGCTACAATGTGGTTTTCGATATTCAAATTGAATTCCTTAAGATGTTTTGCAACTATATCCTTAACTTCAGCTGCACCACATTTACCAGGAATAAACACCAGTCCTAAGGCAAATACCCTTCCATCAGTAGAGTGTAGGTTCATGTTCAGATAACGCCTATTTCTTAAGCTGGTCCATTCATCCAACGTTATACTGAGCCGTTCTTCAATATTTATCAAACTTTGCAGTCAGTTTTTATTTCATCGTAAAACTTTATAATGACTTCCATAACCTTGCCTTCGCTTTTCGGTAAATTTAGCTTTTTTTGCTTAAAAGATTCGCGAATGAATTCACTCCGTGTGATAGCACGGATTGATATGCCGTCTTGAACAGCCAAACGAGCTATAACTTCGGAAATTTTGCGAATAGGTTGGAAAAAAACACTGATATTTTGCTGCTTAATTTTAGGTCGTTTTGCTTGCCAGGCATTTTTGGTGCCCGTAGAAACATTCTCAGTGTCTATAATAGAAGCGCTTGGTTGTGGATTATTTTTTTCGGCTTCTACATGTGAGACTCTTAGCTTTTGTACTTTTTCTAAGTGTTTCACTAAACCAGTCGTCGACGAGCCTTTGCAAGACAACATTTTTGGACAAAGTGAACACTGAGCCAACTCATTATTTTTTGTATCTCTTTTAAAGTAATTCCAGACTTTAGAAGTTTGTTTATCCATGGTGCACTACAAAGTAACAATAACCAAAACATAATGTAACGAATTGTGATTGCATTAAATAAAAAAACTATATTTTAAAACTTACAAGAATCTCATAAGAATTGCAATTTAAATGTACGAAAATAGCAATAAATGAAGTGTTAAAAATATACTTACCAAATCTAATGAACGTCAACAAACAAGAACTAAAACTTTTCACACTGACTTAAACGAACATGAAAAACATAAACGCATTGCGGAAGAAACTTTGTAGGGCATTTAACGTCTTGGCTACTAAGATTTTTGATTTATTTCTAACATTTAACTCGTATGGCTATGGCTACTAAGTTTAAGAGTTATTTAAAATGAAAAATAAAGTGTTTTCAAATGATTTTCATATAACGTTTTCACAAAGAAAATTATTAATATTGAATGTATCCGGGTACCCGGGTATATGCAAAATTATTCCCGGGAATTAAAACGCTTCCATTCCCGGGAATTCCCGTCCCGGAAACCCGGGACCGAAAACCCTAGTCGCTAAACACGATCGATAAAAAAGTGGATCTTCGGGCAACTTTTCAAGAGCCCATTCACCAAAAATTCGGCGTTGTGGTAGGTCGTTCGGCTTCAATTCTTGCACCAACTGTATTTTGAAAGGCTTCACACTTAAATCCTTTCGCAAAATTTTCCACGTAGTGGAGTAACAGAGGCCCAATTGCTGCAAAACGGCACTGAATCGATAATAATTCATGGTCATCATCATCACTAACACTGGCCGATACAGATGTGATATTTTCCTCAGTTCGCTCTCTATGTAAGCGTGTTGGTGGTTTAATGTCCAACAATGTAAATTTGGTGCGAAATTTAATCACAATAGCTTGAATAGCCGCCTCAGTAGGTCCTTTAAACTGAGCATAAAATGGAAGAAGCGCGCGATGAACTTTCTTAACAGAGCACGCATTTTGACAATAAAATTCAATAACTTGCAAACGTTGTTCGTTTTTAAGACGATTCATGGTTAAATTAAAGACCAAACTGAAGATGTTTGACAGTGACACAAAACCAGTGGTGCCAAAAAAATACCAAAAAAATAACCCAGAATACATTTTTACATGTAGAAATTATGTTTTTATGACCACTTACATTTTTAAGGATATAACAAAAAAAATCCATAAATGAATAAATATAACCTTCTTTAATAAAAATCTCTCTAAACCGTAAATAGGCAAAAACTGGCAGCTGGTTTTCTTAGTAAATGTTTCAGAAATAGTCAAAGATTAAATTTCCGTTGAGTTTAGACCAAAGACTTTTAAAGGATTTTTTATAACTCAACTCAAAGTCAAAACATTGAGCCAAAAACAGCTTTTGAAAAATCTTAAAATTTTGCAACTTAAAAAAAAAATTGGATCGTAACCGTAATACAAACGGTCATTTTTACAAGCTCAAATAAAAAAAATATAATTTTTAAACAAGGTTTTCAGATTTTAACGCCGAAACTCTGAAAATTTTCATAAAACAAATATTTTTTCTTTGATTTAAAAAAGAAGGAAACTTTGAGTATCATCCGAATCCCTCGACCGATTTTAAAATTTATTGTGGCTTTTGAAGCTTCCAATATTTCCAAATCCATTAAATAAATTAGTATTGCAAGCACTTTTGTAAAAAAATGATATACTTATTTGCTGTACGTGTAAAATGATACTAATTATGGATAATACGAACAGCTTTAAGTAAAAAAAATACGGCTATTGATTGTCCCAAAACCAATAAGCAAGTTAAATAACAATACTTTGGGAATTCGTTCTTGAACACATGGGGCAAGGGTCTAATTCATTAGCTTAAAACAACAAAAAGTGTTAAAATTATGGTATTATAACGGGTCTTCTTTTATTGAAACAGAGTCTTACAAATCAATCTGTACATATTCTTGCCATAAGTTCTGTCCATAACAAAAACACGTTTTATTTAAAAAATAAAAAAGCAATCAAAATTCTTTTTACGTCATTTATTAAGTATTAAATTTACAATATAAATATATGTATAAGAAATTATTCAAAATGCCCCCCTTAGCCTTCAAACACTTTCTTAAGGTACTAGTACGGTCTAGAATGCCGAATTAAAGAGGGCGCAAACGTCGACTCATCAAAAAATACATGGTCCCATGGCGGACAGTTAATCCTTTGTATATAAATTTTTTGTTTATATACAATGGTTTATCTCAGGATTGGCTGGACTGAAACAAAAAAAACAAATTGGGTTATTTGAAGGAAGGTTTCTTAAGAGACAATTTACCACAATTTGACCAAAAAGTTATGAAAAAAAAAAAAAATGGCGACCCAAAAATGGCCAACAAAACTGCCAAAAAAAGATTTTTTTTTCAAAGCTTGAATTTTTTTTTGCTTTTGATTTTTTAAACAAATTGTGGTAAAATTGTTTCGTAAGAAACCTTCCTTCAAATAACCCACTTTGTTTTTTTTTTGTTCGCTGTTCGCCATGGGACCATGTATTTTTTGATGAGTCGACGTTTGCGCCCTCTTTAATTCGGCCTAAATTCGAAAATTAAAAAAAAAAATTGTTTTAAATACTCTTGAAGCATGTATTCATTATTTAAAAAAAATTATGTTATTACCTAATAAGGTTTCTGAGAAAAAAAATCCCAAAAATCGTGCGTTTTTTTGGCATTCTAGACCGTACTAGTACCTTAAACGATCCGGCCACTCGTCTACGCCGCACGCAAGACTTCCAGTAGAAACGAAGCTACTGTCTTCAACAAATCAGCTTTGAGATACTCAATATTTCGGTGAGGATTACAGCAAGCCTTCTCCTCCAAAATGTTCCATAACCGGTAGTTCAGCGGATTAAGATCGGGGCTGCCCGAGGGCCAATCTTCTGCGACAATAAACTCTGGTAAATTGTCCTTAAGCCATAGTTGTGTTATTTTTGCTTTGTGGGCCGGCGCAGAATATTGCTGAAGTATCCAGTGCTTCCCAGCCGGGCAACCCCGATCTTAATCCGCTGAACATTTTGGAGGAGGCTTGCTGTAAGCGGCGTAGACGAGTGGCCGGATCGTTTAAGAAAGTGTTAGAAGGCTAAGGGTGGGGGGGGGGGGGGGGCATTTTGATTAATTTCTTATATATTTATATTGTAAATTTAATACTTAATAAATGACGTAAAAAGAATTTTGATTGCTTTTTTATTTTTTAAATAAAACGTGTTTTTGTTAGGGACAGAACTTATGGCAGGACTACGTATATTTTTATTCTTTATCAAACAATAATAATTTCAGAATGATTAAAAAATAACAAGCTTTAAAAAGTATACTTAGAGCTAGGTATAAAGTATAATAATATTTAAGGTATGTATATAAAGCTTAGAGTAGGTTTTGTTAAATAGTTATGTACATATTACTTGTCCTTATAACTCGGCCAACCTGACAAATGATCGTCCCGATCATAACGACTTATAAATTATAAGAAATCTAATATTGATTTTTTTTATAGCTTTAGATTAAATTTAATGGCGCAAAATTTTAAAGAGTTCTCGTTTAAACAATAAAACCGGCTCTACTTAACGCAGTCGTTTAGCTTGGAGACTTTGTCTAACTTTTTCATAATTTTAATCACGTTAGACAACTCTTCTAACTAATGTGGGTTTTACAACAGAACCCAAGCGAATTTGCGTTGAACAACCCTTAATTTGACAGATACATTACTCACAAAACTACAAAAACACAAAAAAAAAAAAAAAGGAAAAAGAACAGACAACTTCAAACCAAATAATTTTTTGCCAAAAAAGTACATTTTATATACTACCTCGGTACAGATTTTGATTGTTTATAAATTATTTATAGAGATGCCACGAATAGTGACTCGGCCGAATACCGAATATTCGGCAGCCGAACATTCGGCCAACGAAAGGATGTGTTGGGTATCTATCTCCTATGTGACTTTTGACGAGGCACAACAGTTTCTGGGAATGTTTTGAGGAAGTTGCTATAGACAAAATGATAAAGATGTTGAAAAAACTGCCATTGCAAACAAAATAGATTTTTTTAAAGAACTTTTCACCAAGATCGAATGGCAGGCCCTTACAAGTGGTGGTCAGCAAATACAAAACTGTTTCCCAATTTGACAACATTTGCTGAAATCTACCTCTCGTCTCCTGGTACTAGTGTATTAGTGAGAGGTTATTTGCAGAAGCTGTAATTGATTTTGAATGCTGAAAAAGCTGTTTTTATTCACCACAACTTACCATTAGTAGATTTTAAATAGATACTAAAATAAAAAAAATTAATAAAAATACAAAATTTTTTGTAAGATACTAAATCTTTTTTTATTCTCCATTTAATATTCGGTATTCGGCCGAATGTTGTTAACTATTCGGCCGAATACCGAATATCAAAAAAATAGGCCGAATACCGAATAGTGGCCGAATATTCGCGGCATCTCTAGTTATTTACCTTATTTTAGATGGAAATAAAGTATAAATCGCAAATTCACCTCATAAAAACTCAATTTGTTGTTGCAAGGTGCAGATTCATTTAGCTATACTCGTCTCGGCCGGCGCGGCGGCGGCGCGGCGCGCATTTGTATGTACAGATTTGTTAATCGTAGAGCACTTTCGTACGATTGTTTCGAATTTATAATATTCAGCGATTCATTCTATTTACAAAAACATCTTTAAAAAATCGAATAAAACATCAGTAAACTTTTTTTCTTCGATTTGCTTGGTATGAAATGACCATTATCAATATGGATAAAGTATACTTTTAAAAGATAAACTAGCTATTTGCCGCTGTTAAAGTAAGACGAGCTCTTTAACGTTAAAGTATAGTTTATGTCCTTTAAAATTAACAAAAAGTCAGTTCTCGTTTTATACTCAATATTTAGAGTCGACTCCCATTCTAAAATTGATTTAGAGTAGGTTTTAAATGTTTAAAATTTTGGGCCATTAGGTTTAAAAATATAATAAAAAAACTTTAATGATAAGTTAAATGATTGATATTAAAATTGGAAAATATGCATGAATAAAATGGTGTTACTCTTCACACTCAGAATCAAAATTGACATTCATTGAGTTACGCCAATCAGCCCAGCTGCGGATATTTCTAGATTCAATAATGCCATCGTATGTTATTTGAGTAAGTTGGCAGTTTTCAATATCCCTGATAACATATATGTCATTAGGGAGTACCTTATAAACTTTATACGGTCCTTTAAAATTGTTTATAAATTTTATTATTTGTTCCAACTGTTTTATCAAAATTTCTAATTGCAACAAAATCGTCCTTGGTAAATATTTTTGCTGGCCGAAACTTCTTTTTTATTAGATTTGAATTTCGTTGATGAGATTTTTCGATCTGTTCCAAAGCTTTTTCCCGCATTTTATCTAAATCACGATCACAATTTTCAAATTTTTCATCTAAATATTCGTTAAGAACATAAATCCTAGGACCCCGCTGAACTACTCCACACAAAAGTTTAAAAGGTGTTTCACCTGTACTACAGTGGATAGACTTATTAATAGCAAATTCAACTTGCGTTAACATTTTAGTCCAATCAGAATGTTGAATGGGTTCTGAAAGTTTAGCAAGCATAGATTTCAAAATACGATTAACACGCTCTACTTGGCCATTAGCTTGAGTGGAAGATGTCGCTATTTTAACATGTTCAATATTATGATCAATAAGAAAAGAACTATACTTTAAGGAAGTAAAACACGGACCTCGATCAGTAATAATTCTTCTAGGTCGACTAAAATATTCAAAATATTTACTTAAACAAGCACGTACTTCTTTGCTGCTAGTAGAATTGACAGGATAAAGCTTTACATGTTTTGTAAAAGCATCCACCATGACTAAAATATGTTTTCGTTTTGAACGAATAGATGGGAGCGGGCCAAAATGGTCAATATGTAAAGTATCAAAAGGTATAGGTTTCTTTGGAATTGAATGCAATGTTCGATTATGGCAATGTGAAGGAATAGAATACATAATACATTTTAAACAATTTTGAATAACGCTTTCAACTTTTTCTTTCATAGTCGGAAACCAATAATTCATTTTAATTTGGTCAAGACATTTAGCAGTACCTAAATGACAAATTTTTTCATGTGCTACACGAATAACATTACTTTCCATTTCACGTGGAACGTAAAACAACAAACGATCATTTTTGTCTTTTTTATAAACAAGTCAATTTTCCAAAACAAAATTAGGAACTAATTCATGTTCTAACTTATCTCTTAATTGAACAATACGTTCGTCACGGCTTTGCGTAGCTTTTAGCTGAAAATCAATATCATCAAAGTCAATAATTGAAATTGCTAATACTGTAAAATATCGACTCAAAGTATCTACGTGACCCATTGAGCCAGTTCTATGTTTGATGATGTAATTGTACTTTTCCAAAGCAAGAGCCCAACGAGCAATACGTGGATTTATGGTCTGTTTATCAAATGTTTGAGCTAATGAGTTACAGTCAGTAACAATTCGAAACGGAATACCATCAACATAAGTATATTTTTCAAGAGAATAGATTATGGCTAACGTTTCTAATTCATAGCTATGGTAACGAGACTCACTATCGGAAGTAGCTTTTGAAAAATATCCAACCGGGTGAAATTTTTGATCGACTTGTTTTTGAAGAAGAATACCACCATATCCCAATGAACTAGCATCGCAATGGAATTCGGTTTCTCGTGTTGGATCGTAAAGAGCTAAGACTGGACTAGTTACTAATTGTTCACACAAAAAAGTACAAACTTTTTAACAAGTTTCATCAAAATTGAACGTAACATTTGATTTCATCAATTGTCGTAAAGGAAACGAGACCGTAGAATATCCTTTTAAAAATCTACGAAAATATTAAAATAGTCCAAGACACTTTTGTAGTTCGGAAACATTAGAAGGAAACGGAAGATGCTTAATGAATAATGACATTTAAATGTTGATTGTTCGGTCTTATTCCTTTTTGACTCACAGTGAATCCCAAATATTCTATTTCGGTATAACAAAATTGGCATTTCTTAAATTTAGGCTCGAGGCGAAATCCAGCAAGTCGCCGTAGAACACGTTTAAGTAAAATAAAGTGTTCTTCAATAGTATCAGAAGCCAAGGTTATATCATCTAAATAAACAACAACGGATCCTTCTTTTAAAAATGGACGCAAAACGTAGTTTATAAAGCGTTGAAAAACGGATGGGCCGTTTTTTAAACCAAAAGGCATAACTAATTACCAGTGGCGTGGCGTCCATATAACACGATTCCTATCGTCTTCCCTTTTAGAAAATCCACATATAACACAATCTAACAAATAAACATCGAATAAGTAAGTTTTCCATTCTGCTTTTCGTTTGTATCTTATACTTTATCCGAACACATTCCACAATCCACAACCAACATTAACCAAAAATACTCTGACATAAACTTTTCAATCACCGTCTTATTTATTTGTTTTATATCCCTTTCTTCCCCAAGCATTGTGTTTCGGATCCTCTTTGTTCAACATCCGCAAAAAATAAGACGCTACATTCCGTCTTATAAAATTTTCGATGTATACCAGTAGGAGTTGGAATTATTTGTATTTTATTCTCCCTTTAGCAATTAGCATTGCATTTCAGTAGGAAGATAATACATTGCGGGAGTTCAGGTGCTCGCCTTTTGTAAGAAATAAGACGGTGTTCTTCGACTTATTCGTTTTTTTTTCTTTAATACATACATATGTCATATATGTAAATATAAATATGGCATGTGGGTATTGTTGATTCTTGATTTTGAATTTGATGTTGATTTGCATGCTAAGCTAATGTAAAATGCTTTCATTTTTCTCTCTCGTGATAGTTTATAATATACACGATTGATATTTTTGCAAATTTACTGTGATAATTTTGAATTATGAAATAAATCATGGTAGAATATATGGCAATTTGTAAGCAGTATAAATTTAGCATATCGCTGAAGAACACTTCTGGTCAAATAAAATGCATTTGTTTTTTTTTTTAATAGGAATTTAAATTTGGATTCAACTGGCATTCAATAAAAGACTGTGTTGCACAGGTTCAATAACTTCAAATAAATTGAAAAGCCAATTTGAACTTAATTAAAAATAGTGAAAAGTTAGATGTTAAAGTGAAGATTTAATTCCTTTCATTATCCACTATATTGATAAAAAAAATTGGCTTCTTAATTTAAGTGCAGTTCTAGATTTTGTTTTTTGTCTTTGATAAATGTAGATTGCTGTTTAACAGATTACCTATCGGAGAAACCAAATAATTTTAGTAAGGATAGTTGATAGTTTATATTTTATCCTTTTTTCCCTTATACACCAGGGATTTCGATCCCAGATCGAAATTTTTTGTTTAGTGTGCGTGTTTCATGAATACATGTAAATCCCTCTTGATACATAGTATCGCGGTTGTTATTAAATCTGAAATTAAAACAGAAATCATAGAAGCCCGGTTCGTGTCGATTATGATCGACGAAACATCAGATTTAAGTCATAGGGACAACTGAGTGCCATATTTCGGTTCTTGTCAGAGAATGGAATACAAGAAAGATATCTTGTATTTTTTGACGTTAGGGCGAGTCTTAATGCAGATGAGTTGTGTTCTTGACACATATGATTGCAAGGAAAAATTAACAGAAAATTCCTAGGAAGGTGCCGCAGTTATGTCCGACGAAAGGGGTGGTGTCTAAAGGGAGGTCCTTTTTTATTATGTTTCAAGCTCATTGTTGATTGAAATATTAATGTCTTGAAGTATAAAAAATATAGCTACACATTTTTTGCTAAGTCAATGTGGAATGCATTTGTAGATACCATATCCCTACTAGAAATGTTGTTTTTAAGGTTCTAAGATATTTTATTTTCAGTTTTACAGGTGACAAAATTTTATAACGTCTTCCCATTTAAAATTATCCACGCCACGCCACTGCTAAATACTCATACTGTGCATCTGCGGTAACAAAAGCAGTATACGAGTATTTAACTGAATCTTCATCCATGCGAATTTGATGAAATCCATTTTTTAAATCTAAAGTAGTAAAATATTTTTTTTTACTCAACTTCTCTAAACATTCATCAATAAGTGGTAACGGAAAACAATCACGAACAGTTATTTTATTCAATGGTCTATAGTCAACACATTGGCGTTTTTCACCACATTTTTTTGGAATCAAAACTAGAGGAAAGGCGTAAGGCGATTCACTTGGACGTATGAATTTCATTTTTAATAAGTCTTGAACAGTCTCCTCAACAATCTTTTTATCTGCATATGACATTCTTCTCGGAGCATAACTTATAGGATTATTAGAAGTAATATGTATTTTCATCTTGTAATCGTGTTCAATAATTGGAATATTATCAACACATAAATAATCGGAACATATAATTTCTTTAATTCTTTCTTTTTGAAAAAGACATATCTGGATTAATATTATAAGATTCAGACCCGGTTTCAATTAAATCAATAGCATAAATATCAGGTACCAAATAACAGTTTATGTTCTCAGGTTTACCGCATATACTATCAGCTAAACCGACAGCTGACTGCATAAGAAACATATGGAAGGAAATCTTAATTATTTTCCCAACAAGTTACTGTATTCACAATGTAACACTTGATTATCGACCTTAATTCTTTTAACATCAGAATCAATATTAAGTTCAATTTTTGATTTCGGAAGAAAATTTGAAATAAAAGATAAGCGAATTTTAAATAATCGCAAGAAATTGCGACCTAATATCAACGAATGTTTAATTAAATAATCGGGAATTACATACATTTTAATTGATTTGGCAACTCCATGAAAAGTTACATAAATTTCAATTTCACCATATGTGCATATTCGGAAATTACCAACTCAACTAAAACCGGAAGGTTGAATTGATCCAAATTGAATTTCTTTGGGAACAACGGAACGTTTGATCAAACTATTTGGACTTCTAGTATCAAAAAGAGATGTAAATGTGTTACTTTGTGAATCAAAACTCTTGGGCAGAAAAGTTACACTTACATCATTTAATTCATCAAGATGTTGAGAATTTGTTTCGGAATTTTGATCAACTGCTTGAACGGAATCGGAATTAGTTCGGAATGAATCAATCAATGCCATTTGTTGGTTGTTTGGTGCAGGTTTTGGACAATTTTGTATTATATGTTGAGTCGACCCACATCGGTAACATGACCCTCGTTTTCTTTTTGGCTCGGGGCAAGATGAGAAATAATGCCCAACTCCGGAACAGTTGTAGCAAAGAACTTTTTTATTTTCTCTATCGTGAGCGGAACTCATTTCACGTAGCTGTGAATAGCGATGAGATAATTGTTTCAGTTCAGCAATGTTGCGAGCAGGATACAAAATGGTCACATTATTTGAACGATCTCGAAATCCATCGATTATAAATTGTATTGTCTGTTGTTCATCAATATTAGCACGAGATGCAAGTTCTTCCATTTTCAAAATGTAACCCATAAATTGATGATTTTACTGAGCTGAAGGTGGTTTTTCGCATTTTATCAATTACTTCAGATATTGAGTAACTATGTCCAAAATTTTAAAGAAATTTTGATCGGAATTCATCATTAGTTTTGGAAATGTCAACTCGTAAAAATAGTTCAGCAGCGGAATCAGGTCGCATAAGTCGAAGGATGGAAACGGAAAGAAGAATCACCGTTCAATGATTCACATATGCGTTCAAATGTAACTAACCATTTATATGCATTATATGAATCATCACCCGAATCTTCGGGAATCGAGTGCTTAATATCTTTGAAAGAAGGTGTAATAGTCCTACTCGATTCACTCGCTTCGTCTAAAAATTTCGATTCGTTGCGTAATGCGATTAACTTCTTTTTCTTTTCGAGCATACGAATTTCTTTTTCAATGAGAGCTTCTTCATCATTCAACTGTGTAACATTCCTCGGAATTATATAATGTCGTTCAGAATGTTCTGCATTTTCGGAATGTTATAAATTTTCGGAATGCTTAGAATTTTCGGAAATTTACATAAATGTCTCGAAGCTGCGCTACTGTTGCAGTTAACGGAATTTCCACATTGTTTGCATTACACCATGCAAGCAATTCGCTTTTATTCATTCGTTGTGACATATTCGGAATTTCTGATTTTTGTTTTCAATTTTCTTCAATAGTCAATATTCAATTTTCAATCTCCAATTTTTAATCTTGGCTTATCCCACTTCTGAGTTATAACGGGTCTTCTTTTATTGAAACAGAGTCTTACAAAACAATCTGTATATATTTTTATTACATATAATTTCAGAATGATTAAAAAATAACAAGCTTTAAAAAGTGTACTTAGAGCTAGATATAAAGTATCTATAATAATATGTATATGTATGTATGTACATATATAAAGCTTAGAGTAGGTTTTGAAATAGTTATGTACATATATTACTTGTCCTTATAGTATTGTTTTTTGTGAATCCAGAAATCTGTTCTTTTATTTTCGGTTTAAATAAAGTAATTTAACTGATTTATTTAAAAAAAAAAAACACTTTCAAGCCCAATTAAAAAAAATATTACTTGACAAATAAATTTTTAGTTTTTTATGCTTAAAGTTTGAATGAATGAAAACTTCATTTTATTAATAAAATAAAAGGCTCAACTTTCCTTTAAAGTAGAAAGAATTTTCACACGCGGATTTATTCGGTTTATTTATTTATTTTATTTATTCAAAATTTTAAAGTGAGAAAATATTTATAATAATTTTTAATTAATTTTATTTAAAATTCCCCAATTTACATACAAAATGCACTTTTTTTGTTTATTTTGACATTTCTCTTAGAGAGTTGGGTTATTTTTGGGCCAATATTAGGAATTTTCGTTTATTTTGTAAGGGCAATATATTATGTTGATTACAGGGAAGTTTCTGAGACCACAGTACTTTTAAGTTAAAAAACCTTTGACATAGGCGCTTGCCTGGCGACTTCACATAGTTAGGGAGTTAATTGTCCACACAGCGACTTTACACACTGGCCACTTTCAGCACTATTCGTAAAAAAAAAACACTTTAAAAAAAGGTAAGGTTAAAACTAAAAGGCTAAAACATTTTATTTATGATTTAACGGTGATTCCCCTTTAACATTTTAAATCTGTAATAAATAGACCACTAGCTGTAAAACTGTAAACAAAATCAATATTATACGCGTGCTACCTATACAGTACAGATATCTTCCGAGTTAGCTCTGATTGTGCCAATTATAAATTAACTCATTTTTTTGCAAAGATTAATGAATTTGTTTCCGTTTTTGATTTGACATATTAGCAAAATAAAATTATAAATTAACAAACTTTTGGAAATTTCTTCATGTTGTTGGCATGTGGAATGAAAGCAAAAAAGCATATTCAGGTGCTTGTGAAGGGAGAAGAGAACCTATTAGTGGCAATGGCAAGTGCAGGGGATCTGTTTCCAATATGTTCCCTCCAATTTGAATGATCAAAAGGATTTATTTTCGTAAAATATTGTTAGTGTTGAATCTGTGACAGAGAGTGAGACAAGGGAGACAAAGGCTGATGCGAGTATAATAGATGTTCATACCAACGGACAGTCATGCGAATGCACAAGTGCTCAACTGTTTGGTTGCTGATGTTTGACGAGTATCAGAGAGCTGCATGAATGTACTCATTTACCATTGTTAATCATTCGCAAAAATGTGAGCCTTACACAGTCACATACACTATGACCGAAAACAAGTGTGAATCAGTATTCATTTCTTACAAAGATTCATTTTCGCAATGTATTAGAGTGTGACTAGTTACCTTGCTTACACTTGTATGAATATCGATTCGTTGTCGGCTCGCACTCAAACCATTCATTCAATGACTTCATTCACAAAAGCTGTGAAACTTATGAGTAGCTCACTCACAAGCATTTGAATGGATTTAAATATTTTACAAGGAGGGTAGGTAAATAAGTAAAGTATAAACGATTCTGACATGACTATTTATAACATCAAATTATTGAAATGTATGTACATACATATGTATGTACATAAATTACATATTATTATTACCACCAAAATGCACTTTTTTTTAATGAATCGATAAAAAAAAGTGTGCTGTTGATAAAAAACATCAAATTATGGAGGAGAAACACTTTTTTATGGTAAAAAAGTGAAGTATAAAAAAATTAATATAGGCCATAGGGTAAATTCAAAGTTTCTTTAAATCCAGATTCTGTAAATGCAAAAGAAACCTTGCATACACCCAACCTCGCACCTACCCCAAATCCTATAGTGTGCCCAAGCAGGGGGGTTGCATACATATACCACTGTTTATACGCCGTAATGCGTAAGCAAGCAAATAAAGCAAATATCTCTTAAAAAAGAAATAGTTTTAGCTATAGTACTGTGGGTGGTCCGCTTATACTTCACTTTTTTACCATAAAAAAGTGTTTCTCCTCCATAATTTGATGTTTTTTATCAACAGCAAACACTTTTTTATCGATTCGTTAAAAAAAAAGTTCATTTTGGTGGGGGGAAATTCCGAATAAGGTCCAAAAAATGTATTAACGGTACCTGTTAGAACCGTTTTTTTTTTTTTTTTTTTTTTTATTTTCGCATTGAAGGCTCTAACGATTTCGACCAGAATTTTTGTACAGCAGCTAATATGAATTTAGAATAATATTGTATATACAAATTTTCGAAACAATTTTTTTTTTTAGTTTAAAGAAAAAAAATAATTCCAATTTTAAATCAAGATCTTGAAAATATAAGAAGCATTGGTTTCTCTGTATTATTAAATACTTAAAATTTTGCATTATATAAAAAATTAATTTGATAAAATACAGGTATAAATTTATACCTTCTTTTATCTATCCACAGGCAACGCAACGTGTGTAGTGTAATATGATCGCGTGTCACTCAAATATTCATTGTCTTAAGTATTCACCCATATTCATTTTCTATCGAGCGCACACATTGCAACATTTACTACAATCAATGCAGACAGTGCATTGATTGTTAAAGATGAATCATTTACTCAAACGAATGTGAGCTCGTTTCAGATTCATTTATAAAAAGGCATACAATGAATATTTATTCAAAACGAAAGTGAATGTGTATGAATAGTGTGTAAGGCAATGAATGTTGTGAGTGGCTCATAAAACGACTACTTGTTGCAGCTCTCTGATGCATATATTACTAGATAACTAGATACTAAACATTCAAATCATGTATATAAATTTAAACAAACACACCTTGATGTACGATTCTGGAAGTATTTGTCAAACCAACTCCTCGACCCAGGTTTTTCTTCTCACATTTCGACTCGATTCCGCTCAGAGTAGGATCTAGTCGAAAGTAACTCATTTCAACATTTGAACTCAATACAGTAAGTAGATATTGTTGCGGGTTTCTTGGATGCCGTCGGGGTCTGTGCTGGCATGCTTGACCGGCCGGTCGGAGGGAGTAGATTCTTGACCCCCATCAAAACCACGCAGACAAAAATCATGCCAGGCTCTATGTCGCGATGTTGTGACGTTACAAGAATGTTTTGTATATACCCACCCTGCCATGGTAACCTATCTCGCCTAAGCTACCCCTTACCTAGCCATCTTTCACTTCCTCATCCCATTCTTACCATTTCCATCGACCCTCATCCTTTATCCTCTAAACTAAAAACCAAGTTAAATTATTTAAACAAATCAATTGAACTATGTTTTTCAAATTCTGAAAATTTACCAGTAAGTTTAATTTAAAATTATGTATAAAAGCACATAGGCAAAATGAAAGTAAATTTGAACGTAAATTATTACTAGTTTCACAGGTAAGCGCAATACGTACATGCACGAATTATCGTTTGAGTGCACTTCACTCAAAACTACCAATTTTTAACAATATTCCCCACCCCTTGAAAGTTTTTATATACTCGTATTTAAAATGCGATTTAATGCAAAAGCTTACAGAATATTGACTCACCCTTCTTACCGGTGTTTAAGATCGAGCTCCAAATGTTGTGGCCACAGCATCCAGGCTGATATGATAAACTTCTGTATAGATGTTACGACTTTTACTCTGCTATTAAAATATATAAAACACTTTCAAACAAATATTTCCCTTACAAGAAGTGACTAAATTTAAGTTCAAACAAGTAACATTGCATATACAGCCGCGGTAAAAAAAAATAGCACCATTACGAGAAAAAAAATTTCGTTGCAAAATAAAATGTATGCCAATATATCGAGGGAAATTTTGAATATGCAAAAAGTTTATATTAAGTTAAAACAACACATTTCAAAAAGAATTTTTATTTTTATTCATCAACTTTTTGAAAAAAACTTATATTTTCTCCAACAAATCAAACAAATAAGCGGTAAAAATAATAGCACCATTGCTTCATCGTACAACTTAAAACTAAATCATCGTAAAAATCCAAAATCTTTTTCTATGATTTTATTCCTTAGAGGTAGTCCAACAAAATGAATATTTCGTTGCATAGCTTTTGTTGGCTATTACTGCTTCACAACGTCTCGTCATTGAATTAGCTAAATTTTGACACCTTTTAACCGGAATATTCTCCCAGGACGCCTTAACTGCAGCCCAAAGTGCTTCGTTGCTGGTCGGTTTAATATCTGAGACTGCTTTCTTTACGTCGGCCCACAGATTTTCGATGGGATTTAGGTCAGGCGATTGCGCTGGCCACTCCATTACATTAATTGAATGATCTCCAAACCATTTTTTTGCCTTTTTACTGGTGTGCTTGGGGTCATTATCTTGTTGGAAGACCCACAAAAGCGGCATTTCTTCATCTGCATACGGGAGCATAACATTTTCCAAAATATTCACGTAGACGTGTTGATCCATGATGGGTTTAATCCAGTATATGGGTCCAACTCCATAGTAGGAAAAACAAGCCCACACCATTATGCTTGAACCTCCGTGCTTAACCACTTTATTTGTGTATTTGGGTTTATATTCCGCTTTTGGAGGTCTTCTTACGTAGGAGCGAGATCCTTTACCGCCAAACAACACGATTTTGCTCTCATCCGTCCATAAAACGTTGCGCCATTTCGCTGCAAGCCTGTTTAAATGCTGTCTTGCAAACATTAAACGCTTTTTTGCAGGTTTTGCAGTTAAAAGAGGGACTTTTCTGGGACTACACGCTGTTAAATTATGTTCTCTCAATCTGTGGCGAACGGTTTCAACGCAAGCTGTAATATTCAGGTCTTTTTTGAGCTCAGTTGCAGGCTTGAAAGGATTTTTTTGGCTTTCTCGGACTAGGCGTCGGACAAGAGTTTTCGACAAAACTGGTTTTCGCCTACGAGTTTCGGTTTTGGGTGCGTATATTATTGAATTTCGAATCATTTTGTTGGAACAGCCAACAAAACGTCGAACTTTAAGTTTTACCTTCTGAAATCATTTTTTTAATAATTTCACGTTTTTCGTTTGTGCAATGTTTTCCACGGCCCATTATCTTTGAAAAACTGTAATTTTTTGTTTAAAATGAAGAAACCTATTCAAAATTAACAAATCTTAACATTTGGTTACTTTACCTTGAAATATGACACCAAAAAATGTTTTTTTCTAGCGAAAACTGCGATCAGTGCTATTATTTTTACCGCAATAAAAAGGGTTTTTCCAAAATATGGCCTCGTAAAAAAAGAACCGTTACCATTTAAGTGCCAGATATACACAATACAGAGAGTTAACACTTCAAGCAATAACAAAATACAGTAGAGGCTGGAAATATGTGTCCATTTACTAATTTAAAAAAGTTAAAATGAAACTTGTACCGGTGCACAGAGGAGTATTCGACCTCAAAATCCGGTCAAAAATATTTTTTATGTTTTTCTTATTGGAATTGGCCTAAAATATTATTTTATAACTTATGATGCATTAAAAAGTTACACTGAAAAAATTTTTCGGGTTAAATAAAAATTAAAATTTTAAATTAAGTATTTTTTTTTTTCAATTTTATTTAATTCATTTTAATTATTTATACATGAAATTTTTTCGTTTGTTGCTTTCCTTAAAGATCATGAATAATGATCTTCTCGTCATTTGGTTCTATATCTAAATTAAACATAATTTTTTAAACAACAAAGAGCAAATTGACTAAAAATACCTCAAGACTAAAAAACCCAATTAAAAAAAAATGTGACAAGATGGGTGACTTTTTTTTATGTACATGAGATGACAAAAATGTACAGTTAAATATAAAAGAAAAATTTTTGCCCGACCGTACCCGGAACTAAGTATAACAAAAACACCTTTTTTTCCACCGAAAATTACATAAATTTTCATGTTTTTCTATGCATTCTTGTCATCTCAATTTTTAATACTTTATCAATAAAATATATAGAAATTTCTGTATTTAAAAAAAGCACATATCTTGACCTTGGACATTCATTAGAAATTTTTCACAATTATCACAAATCACAATAAAAAAAACAGACTTTAGTGTTAATGATTAGAAAACAAAATAAGCTTATGTGGCGTGAGCTTATAAAATCGACTAGATTTAGACTAAGATCTTGGGGATTAGGGGGTCAACAGTTATTATTTGAAACCGGTTTTAGTTTGCAAGGGTATTGAGGAATGCGAAAAGCAAAAATTAACGGGTCGAATGCGATTTTTTTTTTACTTATGACCGGATTTTGGGGTCGAATACTCCTCTGTGCGGTGGTGCTATTTTTTTTACCGGCACTGTATATATGTATAAATATGTATACAAATTATGCTACCTGTGACCAGTTAAAATCTACTTCGCGCACACGATATGCATTTCAAATTGGCAATTTACGTTATATAAAAAAAAATTAAAGTTATCGCAAAAAATTTAATTAAGTTAATTAATAAAAAAAATTAAAAAAAAAAGCTAAAAGTCGTTTTTGCTGACTGGGTTTGAACTCAGGACCACACGCCTACGGTTAAAGCGCCTTTTTTTTTAATTCATTATTATTTTCAGTCATCTTAAAACTATCTTGAAACTAGACAAAAATTCATAAAAACTAGGCTAATTATCCAATAACTTAAAACTAACTTACTGGTCCTATGCGGGCGCTCTAAGCTAAACTATATCTTAATTCTAATACCTTTCGGCCTAGAAACAATTTTTTATTTAAACTATATCTTTTTTTTTTTGTTTTCTCGAGAAAATGTAAAAAACTCGGATTCTTTAACTTTTTTTAATTTTTTATATAAAACTTAAAACTAAAGTAGACTAACTAAAACTATCTAAAACTACTTAAAATAAACTAGAACTACTTAAAACTAGAACAGCCACAGAAGCAATTTTTTTTTTTTTTGTTACACAAATGTGTAGATTTTTTTTTTTTTTTTTTTGGTGCCACCCCGACTGTCCCTACCTAAAAAGTACACTAAAATCTATGTGAGTCGGCCAAGACTCACTGGTAGATTATCGGAATCGCCATTCTATCCTGGATCAGCCCTCGACTGTCTAAATAGAGAAATGCATCGGGTGAGATAAAGCCGCTTACACTCTCATAATAATCGTTGTTAGGGTAGTAATCCCTAAAAATTAGGCTGTTGGTCGAGGACATAGCCCTTGCAATGTGACCCCGAATCAGCTTTATCAAAAAATTATCAATTCTGCTTATATTGGCTCCGTTGTATAGAACCTCGTTGGAATAATAATGTTTGTACTCCGACTCCGGGTGTTCTGTGTAATCCAAGGCAACGTCTAAGACACTGCTTCTCAAACACCCGAATCTTTTCCATTTGAGATGGGGCAACGTTGAACCACACCGGACACCCATAGGCAATCATCGGCCGGATGGTTAAAGCGCCTAACCCAATGGTCCACTATTGATGTGGATTTTACTGGTCCCAAATTCAATTTTAAGCTTTAGAGACGTTTTATCAAGTGGTGTAGCTATACAAATGAATAAAAAAATAAATTACTAATCTGCACTGAATTATCGTCTGCTCACTGCGAATGGTCACAAAGTATCAATTTAAATCACAAACTGATCATTTTTAATTCTTTTATGAAAACAATACAAACTTATTGAAATTATTTACAATAGAATATGAAATAGTTTGATGCTTTCATAAATTAATAATAAGAATGAATACCACAACTTTGTGTTAAATTAAATTAAATTGCACTTTGATGACCACAGCAACAAACCGACGATATGCGATAATTTTAAATTGGCTTGCACATAAATATGGTAAAGGTACCTTTTCTTCTGTTTTTTTTAAATATTTTTGTAAGGCGTAGGATTTTCAAATATTTAAACTTTTCGTTAACGTTCACTTCTTTGTTCTGAGTAAAATAAGGTTTATTTATTAAAATGCTTTCACTTATGTAATTTTAAATAGATTTTACATACTTTTGAAATTAAAAATGAATTTAATTAAAAAAAAGGAGAAATTCTCGTGAACAAAGTCTTAGTCGTTCGGGTATAGGTGTACTCATGACTTTGTGAGGAAAATTCTTTTTACTTTCTGCAACAGTTTTATATTAGCCATCTACAACTACCAATCAGTTTATACGGGAAAATATCACCGATCGAGAACGGTGGCGATACACGGTCTCATATGTACATTAGGGTGTGTCAAAGTGCTCAACTATGGTATTTTCAAATGTAATAGCTTTTAAAAGTCGCATTGCTTATCAAAATTAAATCCTGCGTTTACAATTTTCATTTTAATTAATATCTTTGGCTCGCTCAAAAATAGGATGAAATCCAAAAAAAAAAATGATTTTTCGAGATTTTTGAAATATGTGTTGTTTTAAATTGCACCGTGTGGATACAAAAAAATTATATAAAATATTTTTAGTCTTCCAAGTCAAAGATAATTGTAAGGAAACACTTTCAAGCTTATATTTGTTTAAATTGAACACTTGATAAAGAAGCTCTGAAATAATAAAAGAAGGAAAAAAATCATTTTTTATGTAAAATCGTTTTTTTTTTACAAAAAAAAATTCTTAAAAATCAACGGAACCACCTACAATATCGTGTTATATCTTTTTGTAAAGACAAAAATTCTTTCTGTATTTTGTTGAGTTTTTTTTTAACATACGTAAAAAAAAAAAATTGTAATGTAAATTAAATTTTTTTTTTCAACTTCAACCGATTTGAGCGAGCCAAAGACGAACGATATCTAATTTTTTTTTACATGTTCTTAAACCTCAGACCCTAATACAACTTTTGAGCACTATTACATTTATAAATAAGAGTACTTTTTTGCGGCCATACAAAAGTGACACACCCTAATGTACATGCACATTAAATTTGAAATGTAGGAGAGTAGTGGCTAATATGAGGACTCGTTGTAACACAAATTAAAACAGTTGAGTTGCAGTTCGTTACAATATGTCTTACATAGTTTCCAAAGCCAGAGGAAAAGGTCTTGTTGTAAGAGGTAACACACCGTTGGTTGAAAAACTCTTCTTTTGCTCTCGGTAGCATTTGGAGAGCAGTTTGTGGATTGATTATCTTCATTCTTCTGTTCATTGGAGTTCTAAGGAAAAGAGGAAGATTAACTTCTTTCAAATCATGAAAAAGAATCTAATAAATTTACCGTTGGTAAATTATTCTTCTTTTCCATGGTTGTTTATTTATTTTTAATAAATCAACACTTGTAAGAAACTGATTAAAAATAGTTGAAAAACACACACACCTGTTCTCTTTGATCACAAAATAAAAATTAAATCATTCTAGACAAAAGAAATGACTGGTGACAAAAAAAGGACCTAATTAGCGTCACCGATGGAAGGAAAAAGGGCGAAAATATCAGCTTTATTAAAACTGCTTGGAAAACATGTATCTTCATATAGTTTATTAAAGAAGAACACTGTTCTCTATAATACACTGGATAGCGCATTCCCTACATTGTATAACAGATTTTTTGACTTCAATTGAAGATGACAGATGGTGGACAGCTTCATAATTTGACGTCTTCTTTTCACAAAAAAAAAATATTTTGACATGACAAAGAGGAAAACAAATGTGACTGCACTTGCTTATGCGGGAAACAGATTGACACAGCAACTTTAAGGCTAGGCGCACACATTCAATTTTTAGTTTCGCAACTGCTTGGTTCGAGCAACTAAAAAGTTTGGTGCAAAATTTTAATTGAATTAGTACGATGCTAAGGCTGTTTTAGTATGATACTAGGATAAAACAACGAATTTTCGAATTTTAATATCATACTTTCTCTACCCTTTTATTAAAGTTAAAATCATCGAATGCCTACTTTATTTTTTTGACTCTTTGACATTTTCAAACATAAAAAAAGGTTCGTGTACTTACTTTTTTACACGAAATGTCATTGTTTTAGGTGTGCTCAGAAGCAATTTATTAAGAAATTTTTTTTAGTACGATACTAGTTAGAAAATGTTTAAAATTAAGAATGAGTTAGTAAACTACTATAAAGTTAGCAAATTGTTAAGTAGTATCATGCTAATACCTTAATAATAGGCTGTTTAAAATGTTGCGCCTTTGTGTTTTGACACAAACTAAACGATTGCCTAAAATGAGTTCGCTAGTTTGTGTAGCATCTAATTATATGCACCTGCGCGGACATTCAACCAAATAGTTCATCCAAACAGTTGTGCAACTAAAAATTGAATGTGCGCGCCTAGTCTAACAGCAACGAAAACTTCAACATCAAAAGTCTTGTGAAATAGATTACAACGTGAACAGCGTTTTTGACAGCATATAATCAAAGTAAATTCAAATGCGAAATGATTTTGCAGTACATTTAACGATAAAAGTTAACGTAAATTGCGTCAATGTATACAACTTGCGCAATTTTTCGTACTAAAATTAATTTGTTTTTAGCAATTCTTCCATTGTCAAAACCAAAATAAATAGACTAATCAAAAAGATGGTTGTTACATTTTCATTTAAGTGAAAAATTTCGCCTCAAAAGTTGGTATCATTTGCACAGCGACATCAAATTTAGGGTTAAGGTCTAACGTTAATGTCGAAGTTGCTGTGTTAATGTAATCAAAGCCATTTAAAACAGTGGCCATAAAAAGAGTGACGTGGTTGTTAAAGTTGCTGTTGAACTTGCTGTGCTAATCTGAATGCTGTTCACGTTGTAATCTATTTCACAAGACTTTTGATGTTGAAGTTTTTGTTGCTGTTGAAGTTGCTCTGTCAATCAGTTTCTCCTATCTCTCGCATTATTTGTAAGTTGTAAATATTAATATTAAAATTAAAATAATAAATTGAAAATTGGACGAAAATCATTTGTTTTGATTGAAAAATTGAAAATTTAATAAAATTTAAGGAATGTCGTTTCAGTTTTCTGTTTTTTAGGCAAAAGACTGGCAATCACAGTAATTTTTACATTTATTCAGCGATTTTTTAACACTCACGATAGTTTTTTATTCTTTATTACTTTTTGGTCACTTATTTTTGCAATTTTAGATTATCAAAAATTATTTATTGTTTTTTATTCACACGATAATTGCAACCAAAATAAAAAAGTAGCAAAATGAAAAAATTCTTTTACGTTCTATTTTGTTTTGCATTGTGGTGCCACTAAATATTGCAGTGGGAAAGTTGACAATACTGCACCAGCAACAGCAAGTTTAGGACTTTGGCCTAACGACGCTGTTGGCGTTGCTGTTGCTGTTCTTATGTGTGTTTATGTGTGTATTAATGGCGGCCGCTGTTGCTGTTGACAGTGCTGTTGCTGGTTCAATCTGTTCCGCGCTTTATGATGCTGTCTTACATGTTATACAGTTATACTGTTATACGGCACCGTGGTCGCCTTCATAATATAACAATGTTCAATTGGAGTCAACTTTTTTTAATGAATGCGCTATCCAGTGTATTATAGAGATCAGTGAAGAAGAACAGCACTAGATACTGTTTAAATTCCACACTACTATTTTTATAAAATTCGACTGGTACGCCATCTAGCCAGGAGATTTATTATTTTTCATTTTATGAAGCGTTGTTTCAAATAATAAAGAATTAGAAATAGCCAGTTCACTAATCACAAAGTTGGACATAGCGAAATCAAAGGTATGGAGATTTTCTTCAGCCGACAGAAGAGTTTTAAAATGAGCTGCCAATGTCGCAGCTTCTACAGTGTCGTTTACACATTGATTCCGCCCTTTAAGTTCACGAACATCACTCCAGAATAATCATATGGGGAGAAGGTTAGAGAGAGTATTATAAAAGTTAGATGAAGGGAGGGATGAGTTAATGGGATCTGTGAACATTAAGTCTAGTTACCTATCCATACAATTTGGAATGTCCCTAACTTAACAGAGGCTTGAATGTGCAAGGCTATCTATAAAGAGACATTCCTTTGCAGAGATGGGATTGGAAGCAACATAATATGATTCATCGTCAGATGAGGTTCATTTAAGAATAGGAAGGATAAAGTCACCAAATAGGATATTGTCATGGGGGTCAAATAGATCTTTAATATGATCAATTGCAATTATGGCAATTTCAGAGGATTCAATGTTGTGAAGGCAAAATGTAGTAACCTATAACGTAAAATAACTTGCGAGGAAGGGTTGTCTTTATTGAAACGTAGTAGATATTGGGAGAAGAGGAGGGGGTGGCCGTGGCGCGATGGTTGTGTGCTCGCCTGTCAACCTCATGATTACAGGTATGATCCCTGCCATCGTCTATGTCGTTTTAATTCCATTAAAACCTTCTAAAAATTGTCATCAATGGGTTGCTGGTTTACTCATTAGTTAAAGAAAAGCATCCCACTAGGACCGTTTGGCAACACGAGAAAGCCAACTGGGACGGTATATAACTTTTTTCGAATTTTTAACTGGTCACTATGTTTCCTCGATAGTGACGTTGATGCTAGTGCTGATATGATCACAGAATGATTTTTCGTGGGATACGTACTTCTATTCCTGGACCCTAAGTATAAATCCTAAAGAAAAGTGTTGGTTCGATACAAGTTGTAAAGAAGCTATCAAATTGAGAGAAGTAAGCCAAACCAACTGAGGAAAATCGGAAAAAGTATAAACAAGCCAGAAGCCATTGCAAAGCTGTTAAAAAAAAATTCTCACAAGAATCACTCAGTATGTCAACGACGATCTTCGTTGGAAGGACAATGTTCTCGAGATCGCCAAAAATGCTGCTAAATGATCAGGATTTCTATATCGATGTAAGACATTTTTCACCCCCTCTGATCTGACTACCATTATAAGGCGTTTATGCAAAACTCGAGGCAGGTGCGGCACAAACTTCTGTTCACTTATTGGATATGATTCAGAACAGAGCATTAAAACTGAAAGAAAACAGAGCTATTATGGATTCATTCCCATTTCTTGAACAACGTCGGAATATTTCATGTATTTCCTTGTTTTATCGCTTCTTTCACAAGCAATGATAACTCGAAGTAGCCAGTTGCATTCCTAACCTTAATCAATTTACCCTTGATACTCGTTTCGCTAGGAATGCTCATCAGTTCATCCTCGAGCCTAATTTTGTTCGTACCGTCAAATATAGAGATTCGTTTTTTAGTCGCACAACACGATTATGGAATAATTTACCCCGCACGTTTTTCCCTTGCCATTTCACTTTGCAAACATTCAAAACCAAAGTTCATCAACACCTCCTTTCTCTACCCCCTCTCTCCTAGTTTTCCCATTGCCCGTGCTGTGTTTAACATTATAAGGATCTTTTAATATACCCTTGAGAGCGTGTGAATTATAAAAAAAGTTCCAATGTACAACGAAGATTATTATACCGGCTCTAACTACTGAGCCTCGTGGCGACCTCCCCTTCGCCTTCCTCTGAGCTAGGTCACTGGTGCTTGGCCTGAAATCGGCATGCTTCTCGTTTGACTTTAATCCTGACCGAAGAGAAAAATATTTCTTTCGTAGCACATAGATTTGGTCTTAGATGTGGTTCTCTGCGGGAGATGTTGGTTAAAATAAATAGAAACTTTAATTAATATAAAATTCAAGTGACAACTTTATTTAATGAGTTTCAGAAAAGAACTTAACTATTTTCATGTTAAAATTTAAAAGTAAGAAAAAAAAATGATTGTGTATGTAGGTATGTAAAGTTGAATTCATTATGTGTGTGGTGTGGATATTTCAACGCCTTCTCTCAAACGTATGCCACATAACATCTGCTCTTAATCAATTTTAGAATGGGAGTCGACTCTAAATATTGTTTATAAAACGAAAACCGACTTTTTGTTAATTTTAAAGGACATAAACTATGCTTTAACGCCAAAGAGCTCTTCTAACTTTAACAGCAGAAAATAGGTAATTTATCTTTTAAAAGTATACTTTATAAATATTGATAATGGTCATTTCATACCAAAGCAAATCTAAGAAAAAATGTTTACTGATGTTTTATTTGATTTTTTAAAAGATGTGCTTTGTAAATAGACTGAATTACTGAATATAAGAAATTCGCAACAATCGTACAAAAGTGCTCTACGATCAACAAATTTGTACATACAAATGCACATACATATGTACAGTGGATCAAAAAAGAAATCGGACATACAAGTTTTGTCTCTTTAAATCACAAAATAAAATTGATGAAGGTTTGAAAATAGCGGATTTCTGCATTTATACATAGTTTTTACTATAAAGTCTGGATATTTAGCAAAAATTACAGTTTTATTAACAAATTATCATCGAAATTCAATATAAAAGAAAATAATCGCAAATTTAATATCAAAAAAGAAATCGGACACTCTGTGTTGTACTCATTTTTTTGTTTTTTAACGGGACAAATATAACACTTTTAGGTTCTTAATATACCGTTGCATTTGTCAGATGTTTATTTGATTTGAATTTAATGCGTTATTATTAATAAGGTCAAAATGGAAGAACAATGTTGATATACAACGATAGAAGTACGAAAAATAGTGATAAACATTTTTTAAAAAGGTAACTCTGTACGTGCTATTGCAGAAATTGCAAAAAGAAGCAATTCTACGATAGGAGACATCATAAAAAGATTCAAAACAACAAAATCTGTTGAAAATTTACAAAAATCTTGAAGACCAAAAAAGTTTACTGCAGGCGATGAACGTTGGATATTGTAATAAGTTAAAAAATAAACCCCAAATAGGTGCACCAAAGTTGACGGGCGTAGGTAATGAAATACCTGCACTAAGATATTAACCCTGAAACCGTAAAAACAGTGCTGCGAAAAAGTAATTTTCATGGAAGAGTGGCAAGAAAAAAACCTTTTATCAACAAGAAAAACCGAATCAAGAGAAATAGTCTATAAGGAGCTACCAAAAGACGGATTTGTCATTCTGGAATCGTGTTTTGTCTCTGACGAGAGTAAATTTAATATAACAGAGAACAAAACACGATTCTAGAATGAGAAATCCGTCTTTTGGTAGCTCCTTATAAACTATTTCTCTTGATTCGGTTTTTTTTGTTGATAAAAGGTTTTTTTCTTGCCACTCTTCCATGAAAATTACTTTTTCGCAGCACTGTTTTTACGGTTTCAGGGTTAATATCTTAGTGCAGGTATTTCATTACCTACGCCCGTCAACTTTGGTGCACCTATTTGGGGTTTATTTTTTAACTTATTACAATATCCAACGTTCATCGCCTGCAGTAAACTTTTTTGGTCTTCAAGATTTTTGTAAATTTTCAACAGATTTTGTTGTTTTGAATCTTTTTATGATGTCTCCTATCGTATAATTGCTTCTTTTTGCAATTTCTGCAATAGCACGTACAGAGTTACCTTTTTAAAAATTTTTTATCACTATTTTTCGTACTTCTATCGTTGTATATCAACATTGTTCTTCCATTTTGACCTTATTAATAATAACGCATTAAATTCAAATCAAATAAACATCTGACAAATGCAACGGTATATTAAGAACCTAAAAGTGTTATATTTGTCCCGTTAAAAAACAAAAAAATGAGTACAACACAGAGTGTCCGATTTCTTTTTTGATATTAAATTTGCGATTATTTTCTTTTATATTGAATTTCGATGATAATTTGTTAATAAAACTGTAATTTTTGCTAAATATCCAGACTTTATAGTAAAAACTATGTATAAATGCAGAAATCCGCTATTTTCAAACCTTCATCAATTTTATTTTGTGATTTAAAGAGACAAAACTTGTATGTCCGATTTCTTTTTTGATCCACTGTATGTTATGTATGCATGCCGGGACGAGTATAGCCAAAAAAAAAGTGCAGCTTGCAAAAACAAATTTGAGTTTTTATGCTGTGAATTAGCGATATACCTATACTTCATTTCCATCTAAAATAATGTAAATAACTTATACAGTGATCCACAAACGTCTGCGTACAAGAAAGAAATATTTTTAAAAACTGCTGTTATTCACAAATTTAAAGTGATTTGTTTCAAAAAAAAATATTTTTTAATAAAAAAATATACAAGGTTTTTATTTTCAACAAAAAAAAATTAAAACAATTATTCATAACAAGAAGAAATTAATAACAACAAAATAAACCTCTGAAATTCCTATACAAAAGTTTGCGTGCAGCTGTAACAGAAATTGAAAAAAGTTAGTTAATATAGACAAATTATTATTTTTTTTTATTACTTTCGCTGTTAATATTTGGTCGGATACCCTTAAAGCCTTATAACTTCTTTCTAACACATTTGCATTGACCCTACCAGTTTTTCTGTATAAGAACTATTGATCTTACTCCATTCAAGCAACAAGGCTTCTTTTAACTGCGCTTTTTTGAGGATATCGTGGGTTCGGATCTTTTTTTCAAATTCATCCCAGCAGTGCTCGATAGGATTAATATCTGGACTCTGTGGTGGGGTTCGTAGCAGGTGGGGAGTGTTATATGCCAGCCATATGCGCGTATTATGGGCGGTATATTCATTATCTTGCTGGAAGTAATAGTCATTGGATATACCCAGAATTTCAGCACTTGTTTTTAAATTTCTTTTGAGGATATCATCCATTGTTCCTTCTATTACTTCCAGCTTACCGACTCCGGATGACGCCATACAGCTCCAAACCATAACACCTCCACCACCGTGCTTGACAGTCTTAATTGTGCATCTGGGATTAAGAGCATCGTTTGCTCGTCGCCACACCCTCAAAACACCGTCAGAACCCAAAATGTTGTATTTTGATTCGTCGGAGAATATAACCTTACGCCAGAAGTCCGGAGGCTTGTTAACATACTCTTTTGCAAATGCTAGCCGTTTCTTTCTGTTTATTTTACCGACCAATGGTTTTTTCCTGGGTGTGCGTGACTTCAACCCCTATTGAACAATAGCTCTTCTTACCGTTTCTGGATGCACTGTATTGTTGTTATATATTTCGAGCCGTGTGCTTATCGTCTTAGCCGTTATAAAGTGATCTTGCTCCACCATTCGCTTGATCACACGCTTATCCCTTTCGGAGAGCTTCGAAGGTCGGCCGGATCTTGTCTTCGAATTAATCTGTCCTGCGTTTCTAAAGGGATTTACTGTTCTCTGTTTCGTTGACCGAGCTCTTGAGGTTATTTTTGATATTTCATACGACTATTTTTGTTTAACGTAAAGTTTAAAAATCAACTGCCGCTCACTCAAACTTAACTCTTTATTTGTCATTTTTTGCTTTAAAAAAAACTAACAAAGACAATTATTTGCAATACGCGTTTAGAACGATAAACAAACAATCATATTATGCAAAAACAAATTTACCGATACTTAAACAGTGTGTAATGCAAAAAATATTCACCTGTACGCAGACTTTTGTGGAAGAATTTCAGAGGTTTATTTTGTTTTTATTAATTTCTTGTGATACGAATATTTTTTTTTGTTGAAAATAAAAACGTGTTAAATTTCTTTTAGTGAAAAATACTTTTTTTGAAAAACAATCACTTTACATTTGTGAATAACAGCAATTTTTTAAAAATATCTTCCTTGTGCGCAGACTTTTGCGGATCACTGTATGTATAATCAGAATCTAAGTATACCGATGTAGTAGGCAAAAAATTATTTGCTTTTAAAGTTGTCCGCTCTTTTTTTTTTGTGTAGTTGTGTTTGAGTTATTTATCTGTCAAATTTTAAGGGTTGTTCAACGAAAATTCGCTTAGGTTCTGTTGTAAAACTCACATTAGTTAGAAGAGTTATCTAACGTGTTTAAAATATGAAAAAGTTAGACAAAGTCTCCAAGCTGAACGACTGCATTAAGTAGAGTCGGTTTTATTGCTTAAACGAGAACTGCTTAAAATTTTGCGCCAGTTGGTTTACATTTTTGCAAATTTTTTGTTAAAATGTCAGCGGGCATCTTATCAGTTGAAACATATTTCAAGTCTATCTGCCGCTTCTGGAATACTTTTCGAACGTAGTGAACTCTGACGTTTATATGTTTGCTTTTGGCGTGGAACACCGGATTCTTTACCAATTGATGAGAACTTATGTTGTCTCCGCAAATAAGAATGGGTCCCTCTATAGCTTTATGAAGACCAAGCTAATCCAATAAACGTCTTAGGCAAAACACCTACTTTGTTGCCGAAGATAGGGCCATATACTCGGCTTCGGTGGAGCTTAAAGCCACCGAGTTCTGCTTACGCGATTCCCAAACCACCGCCGCGCCGCGCCGCCGCCGCTTTAGCAATGTTAAACACATACCCTGTGTAAGAGCGCCTGTCATCAGAACCAGTAGCCCAGTCTACGTCTGCATATCCCTCCAGAGGCTTAACCGTCTTCTTATAAACAATTTTTAGATCCATTGTGTTTCCTAAGTATTTCAGGATATGCTTTGCAGCTGTCAGGTGTTCCATATAGGGATCCATGTTGAATTGCGCCAGCATGCAAACACTATCCAATAAATATGGTATTGTAGATATTGATCCAACGATCCAATTAAAGATTGATAGGACTTTGAGTCTACCTTTACACACTTGTCGCAGCTGGTACATTTTTTTAACTTCAGTCCTGGATCAATTGGAGTGCTACATTATCTATCTCGATTCCATCATGTTGTATTTTTGTTAATGGTCGATAATGAATTGTTTTTGAGAAATGCTGATTGTTTTTGAATCTTCTATTCCCAAAAAAAAAATCAATTTCACCTTTGTCTACCACGTCGAACTCTAGTTCGATCTGTCTCTTAATCCACCCAAGAGTTTCGTTGCAAGAACAAGCTATCAAAATGTTACGACATACACTGACAATATGTTGATCACGCCATCTTTCTTCAGTATATATGTGCAGTTGTAGCTTTTTTAGCCGCATGAAACCAATTTTTGTTAAGCACATAATGCAATTTTTCATTCCATTATAACGCCATATAACGCCTTCTTAAGTTTGCACAGTTTATTTGGAAAATTGGCTTCTACGAACCCCTCCGGTTGTTACATAAAAATGTCTTCACGTAGATCACCGTTTAAGTACGCAGCAGTTACATCTATCTGGTGAACAATAAGGCCGTACTCGACAGCTAGAGCGAGAATAGTACGTATAGTCGAGTACCTCTCGAGTTTTTGGCTGCAACCTTTGGCCACAAGCCTTAATTTATAGCGCTCTTTTGATTTTTGTCTCGCTTCAGGTTAAAAACCCCCCTCCATTAGATGGCGGGACGATTCGGGCGTAAATCTACCAATTCCCATGTCCGTTTTGACATATGAGACTCATACTCTGACTTCATTGATTCGTACCACTCATTGGCATCTTTCCTTTGGATTGCTTCTTTAACAGTCATTGGATTTTCATCTTCAAGATTATCATAGTTGGACATGAAAATAATTTTTTGTATATATATACGACCTGATATTATAGGAACAACACTGTCATTTTCTTCTTGCCGATCATAAGCAACATCACCAGCAACACTTCCATCATCGATCTCTTCTGCAGCTAAGTGCCCTCCAATGACAGTACCAACAGCAACAGCAGTAGCAGCTTCTGTAGAAATAACGTCTTAGTCTCCTTCAGCGTCTTTATAATAATCGTCTGCCTCGTCTCTGTCGTCAGAGTCAGATTTCTTCTCCTCTTTTAACTCAAAAATCAAATATTTGACTTTCTCACAGCTTTAAGGTGGAACTTCATAGCGACTTTGGACCAGTTCATCACAAGAAAATTCAACGAACCGGTCATCTGAAATACGTTCCTTCTCTAAAAACCTGACGTCTCTACTTTTATGTACTTTTCGGTTTAAATTTAGATTTGCCAGGACGTTTGTCAAACGTAACCGCCTTACATCTAAAGGTTTTGAAATAAGAAACAGAAGCTTTCCTTCCATTCCAAATCTCGAAGGGAGTTACGTTCTGCATGACCTTGGTTGGCGCTCGGTTTCTCAAATGAACCGCTGGCTGCATTTAAAGCTTCTGCGTCCAGAGCCATTCAAGCAGATTTGAACCAAGAAGTAAACATCAAGCTATTTCTACAAGCGTGCGGTTGGCACGCTCCGCCACACCATTTTGCTATGGAGTATATTCCACCGTAAGCTGGTGTTTTATACCAGAGTCTGATATAAGTTTCTTAAACTCGCCACTTAAATACTCACGGCCATTATCAGTCCTTAATGTCTTAATGCGAGTTGAAATTTGAGTTTCTACTTCTGCCTTAAAGGTTGTGAAAGCATTAAGAACATCGTTTTTCTGTTTTAAAAAATAAAGTTTTAATCCGTCAACCATACCCTTTTTAAAAAGCAATTGCAAACTTTCATTATTAATGTGTCCAAATCGATTGTGCCATATTAAATTTTCATTTTGGCTTAAGGCACTTAATAATTGGACTCCTTTTGGCGCATATAAAAATAAATCACCATCTCTAACTCCCCGAATAATAATTTCATCCTTTTTGTCATAAATAGTAATGAAATTATTCTTCATTTGAACCATACACTCTCGCGCTGCTTTGGTTAGTGACAAAAAATTGCATTTTAATTCTGGTACATAATGAACTCTCTTCAATAAGATCTTACCGGTTTCAATTTCTACGTCACCGATTCCCGTTGACCAAATAAAATTTTCACCAGCAAGTTCTATTGTTTCTTTATGTGCTTGCAAGTTTATGAACATTTCGCGGTATCAACACAGCAATCATGTACCCATGTATTGACATTCAAATGTACATTTTTTCGATAGTTGGCATTAAGCAATGCAAATGAGCTGGTTGGTTTGTTTGCAACTGTTGATGAATTATTGTCATCTCTTCTAAAGCGACAAATACTTGAAACATGGCCTCTCTTCTTGCATTTATGTAACATTTACCTTTTAAAGGCTTATACAGGGTGTCCGGTCATACTTTGGGTTGTGATTCTTGGTCATATTCTAAGAAAAAATTCTTCTACAGTAAAGTCTGATTTTCAAATTTGACATCACTTTTTGACAATTTAAAAAAAAGCTAACTTTGGTGTACCCTGACCCATATTAAGGTCAATTTCTCTGTCGGTACTAATGGTAGGGACCTCATTTTAGACTTTTTTTTAGTAGAAATACTAACCTTTAAAACTACGTTTAAATTGAGCGGATATGTTTTTAGGGTTGCCTGATATTCAATTTTAAATTATGTTCAATTTTTTTTTCCCGAGCAAAATTTTGACTTTGGGGTAATTTTTTTTTTTCAAAAAATTCGTAATAAACATAGTCTTCTTATTTTCATCTGATGAACAAAACAATAATAAAAAAAACTCATTAATAAGTGCACCCAAAAATCCAAACATTTTATGATAATACATAAAGGTTAGTATTTCTACTAAAAAAAAAGTCTAAAATGAGGTCCCTACCATTAGTACTGACAGAGAAATTGACCTTAAGATGGGTCAGGGTACACCAAAGTTAGTTTTTTTTAAATCGTCAAAAAGTGATGTCAAAGTTGAAAATCAAACTTTACTGTAGAACAATTTTTTTCCTTAGAATATGACTAAGAACCACATCCCAAAGTATGGTAGACGAATTACCGGACACCCTGTATCAGGGCCGTAGCTAGAGTTGAATTTAAGCTAGGTCATCGGTGATAACATGTAGGGCGGAAGTAAAAATTTTACTTGATATGAAATATGTTCTGATCTGGTAAAGGTGGTACTCAGTTATCGGGAGGGGGTGATAGATAAGTGCTAAACATTCATTTATACGACCCAAACGCAAAATAGTTGGCCTACTCATCAATTAACAAATTAACATTTTTTATGTGTCTATATTTTCTGGTCCCCAAGCAATTGTTTTTTTAATTTTTTTTTTGTCGATGTAATAAATTACATTTAATTAGTAAATTAGACCAAACAGAACTAAATTCGAGAAAGCACATATGGCTCCAGTTTGCATTCCCTCAAACAAAGATAGAGCATAATAGTTGGACTACTCTCTCTGGGATGCAAAATAGTTGGCCTATGAAGATTTAAATAGATTTTCAGTTAACCGTTATTAAAAAAATGACATGCACTTGTTTTGTTGTTTATTGATCTCTTGTTTTATGCAAGCCAGCAACAATTTAATGTCAACCATGGTGCGTGGCGTTGCATTATCAAGAGACCTTAGGGAATCCATAAATAAAGCCTTCGAAACGGGATTATCGAGCTATAACATCGCAAAACAATTCAATTTACCGCGCTCATCAATTCGAAACATTATCTCAAAGTTCAAAAATATTGGAAATGTGGAGATCGGTAAAAATACGGGACGCCCACCAATTGCAAAACCTCGAGATTGCCGAGTTTTAAAAAAAATAATAAAAGAAAATCGACGTCAAACGGCCGCTGCAATAACTGTTCAATGGAGGGAAAGAATAAAAAAAAGTGTTTCGGTCGACACTTGCAAACGGACTATGAAAAAAATTGGATACAAATTTTATAAAGTTTGTTTTAGATTTATTTAAATTAGAGCAATTTTAATTCGTTAAAAACATAGGCCAAAGAAAAACCACTTTTAACACCTAAACAAAAGAAAAAGCGGCTAGAGTGGGCCAAACAACGTAAAAACTGGACTTTAAGTCAATGGCGGTCCGTTATTTGGAGTGATGAGTCCAGGTTTGAAGTTTGCGTGGGCGACGAACGAAAACGAGTCATTAGAAATTCAAGAGGTTTTTCACAAAGATTGCCTTAAAAAAACGGTCAAGTTTCCAGCATCTCTAATGATATGGGGATGCATGTCGGGACGGGGTTTGGGCAATTTGCATTTTGTAAATGGACGTGTCAATGCTGCCAGGTACAGGGATATTCTGGAAAATGAGCTTCTCCCATCAATACCACGACTTCAAGCTAGTGATCGAGACTATATTTTCCAACAGGATGGAGCTTCTTGCCATACAGCAAGGTCTAAAATGGCGTGGCTATCTGCTGAAGCTATTCCTTTACTGGAATGGCCTTCCAGCAGCCCTGACCTTTCACCAATCGAAACTGTCTGGAATAAAATGAAACAAAAACCGCGAAAAGAACCATGCCGGACCTCTTCAAGACCTTAAAGCTAAAATCATAAATATTTGGGAATCTTTTGGCACCGAAGAATGTCAAAAATTAGTTGACACAATGCCACGACGCATAGAAGCAGTTATCAAGGCCAAAGGCGACGTAACACCATGGTAAAATAAAAATTAAGACCCATAGGCCAACTATTTTGCGCTTAAAAAAAAGTATCAATCGTTATTTTATTTTGTATTATTGCTCTATATCGTTATTTAATTGAAGTCATTTTGTTTTTGTTACTTATTCCTATTCAAAATAAATTATATCTTAAGAAAAATACTAAAATATTGATTTTATTTCCGATGGAATTTAACAATCAGAAGATTTTTGTTTTTTTTTATCATAGGTAGTCCAACTATTTTACGTTTGGGCTCGTATAATGGTTTATATTATTATTTCTCTTAACATATTATATGTCATAGGTATATTAAAAATATGAAGGACTTCATCCAGATCAACTGACTTGGTTTTTTTTTCTGAAATAATCCTTGTTCTTTTTCTTCCTACAAAATATAATTTCCACGCAAAACTAATTCGTTGAAAAATTGTATAACCTCAATAATAGACCTAACGTAGTACCTATGTCCATAGCTGGGCATTAACTCGTTAATCCGTTAATCGTTAATTAACGAAGTTAAAATTTTGATTAACGGATTAACTTTTAAGTTAACTTTTAAAAATGTTAACGGACACGTTAAATCCGTTAATCCACGTTAAGTCCGTTAATCGTTAATCCAATGCAAGCAAAAACAAAGTGAATCAAAAACAGCTAGGTACGTATTATATTTTGACGGCGCGTGCGAGTGAGAAAACTGCGAAGAGATTCGTTTCGTTTGATCATTTCATTATGCCGGTCGTCAACTATGTGCGCGATAATTGACCAACTTTCCCATATGTTGATTAACCCCGCACACCTAGTTGATCAACTCTTAAAACTTATTCCAGTGTTGAATAGCTCCGTACACCTAGTTGACCAACTTACTCAAATGTTGAATAACCTCGTACACTAGTTGATAAAATTCTTCAATTTTGACAGAAAAAAAAGTTTTTTCAAGTTGATCAACTGCGTTTTCGACATTGTTGTTTAACCAGTTGATGAACGAGTTAATACCTTCGTACACTTAACCAAGGAACCAAGTATTACTCGTTGGGGAACGCGTTGAACGCACCACGATAAACAAAAAACTCAAACATCAAACCTAAAATAATTTTGACTTCAGTTCGGTACATACTCGTACATTTATTGTCGACGCACAACTTCGCTTTAAAATATTCTTAAATTTATTCCGTATGAGTATGATTTCGTCTAAGAAAAAAAAAGTGGCTGCCGCATTAATAATATTAGAAAATGAACGACAAAGGAAGAAAAAACAGCCAAGGCGATTCTGGGTATAGACGATTTTTTCTTGAGTCGCGAAGAAAATTGTTTTTTCAATGAAATATATGAGAAATTAAAATCGATTGATCCCACCGCGCCCGTGAATTCGGATTCAAAGCTTAGGCAATTGCATTTTCGAGGAAATTTTAGACCAAGCCAATTCCCTGGCATCGCGATTTTTATAAGAGGGGCTCTTAATGTCCCATATATTGGGATTTTCCTCAAATGCTGAAATCATTTGCAAAATTAATTCCGTGGTCCACTCTGATTTTTTATCACCTTCCATGACGAAAAACCAAAATAAACTACAGTTTGCAAGTTGCAACAACTGCAAGTTCATGGCAACGCAATAGTTCAACCACGTAGACACATTTCACTGCAGCCAACGCAACGCAACACAATATTACGTCAAGAAATCCCAAAGAAAATTAAAAAGTTGATCAACGCGTTGAACAAAGAATGTGGCTCAACGTGTTGATCGAACATTTCAAGGAGCAACACGAGCTCGTACACTACCCGTACACTTGTTTCGCAATTCGTTGAGCAACGGCCAACAACTAGATCCAACCCGTTGGTTGAACAGAATTGAAGGCACCGTACATTAGAGTTGAATCCGTTGAATTCGAAATTTGTGCGTTGACCGCCTAGTGGACGACTGGCATTACTAAGCGCCGGTGCTTAGAGAAAAAAAATATAAAAAATGCAATTTTTATCACATGTTAACGGATTAACGATTAACGTTAACTTGCGTTAATTCTTGCGAAATTTAACGCTTTAACGTTTAACGAAGCTAACTTTTTTAGTAGCGGATTAACGATTAACGAAGTTAACTGTTTGATTAACGGTGCCCAGCTATGCCTATGTCTCTCTAAGGCTTTTGGATGTATCAACACTGCTAGTTGTAGAGACTATTTGATTTGTCCTGCCACATCGCCATAGCTTGGATTTGGGAAATGGATTTTTCTTGTTTTGGAAAAGCAGTTTTTGAATCAGTGACATTACGATACGATAGTTGATTTTTTAGGGTAGGGCATTGGAGTTTTTAAGGTAGGGCATTGCCCCCTAATGACCTCCCCTAGCTACGGCCATGGCCTGTATAATTGCACTTGTGCTTGCGGTTTTGCTTTTTGTTTGTTGAAGAATGCAGCTTTATTATGTTCAATTTTTGGCAAGTCATTCTGCCGCCCTTGCGCTTCTTCCATTAATTTTGTTTTAAGAGCACTCATCTTAGGCAATTTGTCACGGGACTCTATGGCAATTACAAAGCGCATAAGTTGTTTAAACAGCGTCACCTTTCTGGCTGGCCCACTAGGTCTATGAACTTCTTCCAGTTTGTCCCAGGCTGGTGGAATCTCGACTGCGCACACAGTGTGTTATTTTGCAAATCTAGCGGAACTTTATTCAAAATCAGAAAGTTGTCACAATGAAAATATTTTGGTGTGACATGATAGGTAGAACCCTAGACCATAGCATGCTAGCAAAAAAAAAATTATTGAAAACGTTATTTTTATTGAAAACATTATACGTTATATGCACCAAATTCCAAAGGGATTGTACTTACAACTTTAGTAAATATAAATATTTTTCATTTGTTTGTTATTTGTATCCGTGATTTTCAAAAAAAATAAAAAGACGTTTCAAAATTTTTCTTGTACGTATTTTTTTATCTTTTGGTTTTTAAATTGTTTGAAAATTTATTTCTAAAAAAATGAAGTTTTATTATTCGAATTTTTTAAATGCAAATAATTCTTTTTGAAAATAAATTCAAATATTTTATATATTTAATCGTTGAGTTTTGTTTATGTAGATATGGTTTGATAACACAGCCCCACAAAAAAAAGTCCTCTGACTCTTGGATGAGACCATGTGTCTTATAGGTTTTTTGCCTCGCTGATTTAAAATCCGGAGTCCGTTTGACCCAATCAGGCCAGGTTTAAGGGCATTTAAAGGTCAAATTGCGAAATATTCGTTGAAAAATCTTAAAACATACATACATATATATGGACTTATCCCTGTAAATTTTAACTTCTTGAATTTGAAAAAAACAACAACAAAAATTAAGACACGCGTGTAAATTTGAGTTTTTCTTCAATTATAGACCACGAATAAATAAAAAACTTCAAAATAACTCATATGTATTGCTTGTTGAAGAGTATAAAGGTATAAAGTATAGAAAAATGAATTTAAAATAATTTATTTTAAGAAGTTAATTGATTCGGTTTTTATTTTTAATCTTCACAGCTTCTTTTTTCAAACTTATTTGTTTAACACTTTTACCATTTTTTTTATAGTTTCTACAGTTTAAATTACGCTCATTGTAAGGGTATAATCAAACAATGCTTTGGTGTGCTAGTAAAAAATGTGCCTTTTTTGAAACAGTTACGTTTTTTACGTTCGTTTTGTTAACTTCATAAAATTTGTACATAATGAAGCACGCATTGAAGCCAAAGTTTTGTTTACTCTAGATAGCTTAAATAATGATGCAGACCATAAAAAATGCCCCATGATCAATGTTAAAAAAATAGACACGAACATTTGTGACAATTAAAGATTTACGAAAAATCACGCATGGCAGTTTTTTCTAAAATTTATATCATATAGGATTATTTATAAGGAAAGCACGCACTCAAAATGAATGATTTCAATTAATTTCGACCTTCATTTATCGGAAAAAAAAAAAACAAAAATTGTACTAAGTAATCTTATGTTAAACATTATTTTTGCAATAATACAAAACGTTAATTATCCACGCACGCAGCCAAAAGTATCATTATTCGATGATTTTTTCGATTTCAAACACTTTCGCACTATCTCGATGGTTCATTTTATAAATTGAATAGTTAAAACTTAATGATATATATAATACTAGCGTACCCGTGCGGGAACTCCCGCTCACAATGACGTAATCATAAACGAAGCTTTGATACCAATCAAGTCCTTTTCTTAAAGGTAATGGAGCCAAGCGAAGGATATTTTGAAAAAACTAACAAACAATGAGCAAATCACATACGTATGTTACTATCCTATAACAATGTTTGTAGGCACATAAAGTTCAACTTACCTTAAAATAGTTTAAATTCAAAGACACACAAATATTTGTCAGTTTTTTTTGTTTTCAATTCGGAGAATTTTATTTTTGTTTTATTTTTTTTTTTAACTTTTTTGAGTGTTTTTATCGTTACTGCTTAGGTAAATTAATCAAACAATGCCCCTCCTCTGGGCACGCACCACCAAAGTATGGCATTTAAATGCAACTACTTATGTATATGTACTACATTTCAGTGCAATACGAAAATAGAAGTAGAGATAAATAATTCTGGGGTGTTTCGACCACCCAATGCCCCTCCCCTGATAATAAAAAAAAAGTAGCCTATACGGTAATCCAGACTATAACTTTTTTGTGTGTTAAATTTTATCAAGATCCATTCAGTTGTTCAAGCGTTATTGAGTAACAAACATCCATACATCGTAACATTCACATTTATAATATTAGTAGGATAGTAGGAAGTAGGATTATAAGTTCCAAAACCTGAATATTTAATAATAATATCTATATATTTCGACGCATGGCAAAAGTTAAAATTTGCACGGATAAGCCCATATATGTATATGTTTCTGGCATCGCTTAATTCGAATCCGGGCTTATTTTAACCCGAACATGTAAATGTCAAGGTCAAACGAAGGTCAAATCCCTAAAATCTAACGATATGATATTTTTGACCCCAGATTCTGAAAGAGCGGAAAATTTTACGTTCAAATATGTATTGACTTTTTTTTTACCTCTGTAGGTCATGTAGCGGTAATCTAAAATAAGACTCGTTTTTTTAGATTTTGACCTATGTATTGGCTGTGAATTGGAGTTCTGGTCCTTTAAACAGTTGATCTTTATATTTATCGAGTCCCTGATCACGATGCTGGTGTCCATTTGACCCCATCACGTCAAAATCAAGGTCAAACGAAGGTCAAATCCCTAAAATCTAACGATATGATATTTTTGACCCCGGATTCTGAAAAAGCGAAATATTTCACATCTAAATTCATCTAGACCTTTGTTTGAAATGACCTCTGGAAGATATTCCAAGGTCAAATACTCCTTTTGGATCTCGGCTGATGTATCGACAGTAAATCGGGATTTGGGGTATCGAACATTTTGCAGACTCTAGGTCATTTGAAGGTATCCATATCCCTTCAGAAGTAGCCTAAGTAACGGGGTCGAACATCGCACCATAGTCGAATGATATCATGACTTTGTAGTCTAATGTGATCTTAGGTTACTTCTGAAGAGATGGATGTGGGGCTGTGTAATTAAAGCATTCAAAACGCAGGAGGGCACTTTGAGCACTTATTATGACTGTATTTGTGTGTACATAAAATAAAAAATTACTTAAAACTACGAGTACACAAATTATTGTTTTATTCAAACACTACACCTCAGGGCAAAAAATCATTTTTTTAATTTTATTGTTTTGTTCATCAGGTAAAAATAAGAAAACTTTATGTTTATTACGAATTTTTTGAAAAAAATTGACCTCAGTCAAAATTTAGCTCGGGCAAAAAAAATTGAACACCATTTAAAATTGAATACCTGACAACCCTAAAAACAAATCAGCTCAATTTAAACGTAGTTTTAAAGTATTTCGATTTATGAGGTCCCTACCATTAATACTGACAGATAAATTTACCTTAACATGGGTCAGTGCACACCAAAGTTAGCCTTTTTTTAAATCGTCAAAAAGTGATGTCAAAGTTGAAAATCAGACTTTACTGTAGAACAATTTTTTTCTTAGAATATGACTAAGAATCACATCCTAAAGTATGGCAGACGAATTACCGGACACCCTGTATAGTGCCAACATACTTCTTTTCAAAATAGTTGTAAAGAAACTTAATATCCGTTCAAACATTTCTGAGTTAAGAATCGTTGAGTCCAGGAAGTAGTTTAATAAAAAGACTTGAGGATATAGAAAGATTTTAAGGTAAATTACTATGAAGTACATGACACCACCTACATAGGTAACTTGAAAAGTTCATTATTTTTTTTTATTTTGTAGCACACATTGTGCTAGCCACAAAGGAAAAAATATGAAAATGGCACATAACGATCATGAAATGGATACAAAGCATATGACTGGTATGACAAAAACCTAGATATATACCATACAAATGTACATATGATTTCATCAGATTTGATCCATACAGGCATGTTTTTTTTATAATTAGCGCGCAGTCAAGGGGTTATTTCTATCCTTAAAATGGTTAACACAGTGCGAACGTTAGGAAAAGAAGGAAGGGGTTAAAAGGAGATACCGATGCACATTAGTTTTAGTTTTCTGAATATTACAAAGTAAAGAAAAAATAGAGCTAGATAGAGCATTCCACATTCATGTAGTCCGGCTGAAAAAAGAATCTCTGTATTTCACAGTACGTCCGAAGTTAGACTCAAGGTTAAACTGGTGAGCATTCCTAAAAGTGCGAGTATTACGGTTAAATTTTTTAAGAGAAGGAAGGAAACTGGCTATTTCGCTAGAACACTGTTTATAGAGGTAACGGTAATATAAAGAAAGGCAAGAAACATTTTTGCGGTGCTCGAGAGATGCAAATGTTTCTGTTATATTTCTATCACCTCTCATTTTTAAAGCTTTTTTTGAATTCTATCCAAGAGACTCAAGTGGGTTACTGGACCATCAAAAAAACATGTCTGCCTGTCTGTTGTTCAACTACAGCCTAAACGGCTCGGCCGACTTTCTTTAAATTTGGTTGATATTATTTTTAATTTTTTCCCCCACACATTTTCCTCTTCTTTTTTTTAAGACCAAAAATAACGGTACCTGCCATACGAATTTTTTTCTAAGTTTTATAAATATTTTTTTTCTCGAAAACTGTCGCACAGATTTAAAAAAAAAAAATAACAAAAATTTCATTTAGTTAATAGGTAATAGTTGAAATGGTTATTTTTGGTACCCCCCTTGGAACCATTTTTTTTTTTGTGTTTTTGATTTTCTCGGTAACGGTATACAACCGTTTTTGAAAATTTTTTATTCTAAAGTTCCCCAAAATTTTGAATATTATTGTGTATTCAAATTTTTTTTTTCAAAACTCAATATTTCGAATACCCCATGCTCGATTCTTTTCAAACTTGACAAATAAAAGTTTTTCAATACAATCTACAAGATGATAGAAAAAATTGTATTTTGTCTAAAAATAAACGAATGTTAAAAAATGGTTTTCGAAAATCGTATTTTTCTCGAAAACGGCTCCGAGAATTCTCATAAAAATTATTTTCTTTCGATTAATTTTTACGATCTATAATTTAATAAAATAAATTTTGAAATTAAGATATAAAAACCATTTTTTCGAATCTTGAGTTTCTCATTATCGGCATAACGGATTTTAATGATTTTTTTTATAGAGAAGCTTCTAAAAGGTTTAAAAAACATTACGTTTCAAGACTTAAAAAAAATATTTTTTAAATTTTTGAAAAAAAAAATCTATTTTTTTTTTAATTCAATATCTCAAAAACGGTTCAATATTTTGCAAAACATATAATTTTTTCATGAGCATTAAAACCAATCGGACCTTTTTTCAGTTAAACTATTGTTAATAATGTTGAATGCTAATAATTAGCATATTTGGTTTCATTGCTAATCAAAAATACTAATCAATGGCCCTGAGTAATAGATCCGAATCTAGCCTAAGTTCGATTTTAACCAAACATTCGTAGAAATAAAACAAATTTCAAGTATAAATACTTAAAAGCGGCTTTCCTGTAACTAAGTTAAATTTAAAATGATAGAATCACAATAGAACTTTACAAATCTGGTTAATAGAAATCTGTTTGTGTATCAGTTCACAATAACGAAATTATGAAAATGAGTCACAATTATTGGTATAAATACGACTGTTGTTAAATTTGATCTGTTACTACGAAATTTTAAAAGCAACTTTTCTACATCTAACAAAAAGTGACTTTAAAACCGATTCTATGAATGTCTATTACTAAGGGCCAATGTGTTTTCCATGCTACTTTTATCTTGTCGCTTAAGATAATTTTGCGGTTAGTGCTAGTGCTCGACATGTTCTATTATACTTAGTTATCAAGTACATGCCGTTATTTGTTATGGTCCCCGTACTTACTAATGCAATTTTTACAGCTTGCTTAACACAATTAATTAGCTTTCTATATATGTACATATTGTTTTTTTTAACAATTGCAGGGAATCGTAAATAGTGAAAGCTCTATGACGCAGCTCCAGGCATTGATTCGCAACGGCTATTCTAGGCCAGGAAACCACACACTCCCAAGATTATCAAAGTCAGCAATTAATTTACAGCATCATAGCCAAATGCAACAGCAACATCAGCAGCAGCAGCACCATCAACAACAACAACTTCAACAACATCAACAGCAGCAATTAAATCAACACTTTCAGTCCCTTTCATCCAGCAACTTTGGCATAAGTTCGAGTTTAGCATACACTTTACAGAATATGTCAATGGTTGATGGGCAGCATCCACAAATGGAAAGTATGACAGTGATTAATCAGCAAAAAAGTGCTGGAAGCGATTCCGGAAGTTCAATTGGATCCTCGGGTGATATATCACCACCCGAAACACCAAGCTTAATCGGTAATAGTAGTGGGTTAGGAAGCATGAAACTAAATGAACAGCAGCATAAACAACAACAACAAGCTTCTCAAAAACAGCAGCAGCAGCAATTAAACTATAATAAACAAATAAATATCATCCGAATAAATGGTCGTTCTGATAAGTTGTTGCCAATCAGTGTTGGTTCCAATACTGGTTCTGCAACACTCATTTACCCACCTGCAACTAGTCCCCAACAGCATTATTTAGGAAACGATGTACTAAGCAGTGGCTCCAACATGATTCAATCTGCCCTGACAAATAATAATCAAATTGGTGGATCGGGAAATGAAGGAGTAGGTTCTGCAGTGGTATGCAGTGGCGGAATAGCCCCTAATAATAACCTTGGTGCAAACACAGTACTAATAACATCACCTTCGGCTATAAATTCTTCTGCTAGCGGTATTATAAGTAACGTTATCACTTCGAACTCGGTTATTTTGCAACCGGCGCAAAACCAACAGTATACGGCCGCACATCCCTACCATGCCCAGCACTTAGCTTCGACGACGCGACCGCCAATAATTCCGCATAGTCACGGAATAGCTGGACCATCTCCACATGGAACGTTTCGCTTGCCCTCTTTTCAAATTCCACCAAACGGAGAATTAATATATCCGTATCATCCAGCCGGTATTGCATTTTTATCGGGTACAGCGCCACCTCCGTCAGGTGTGACTGCTGTGCGCTCTTCGCCTACGACTTCTGTACCTCCCCCGACTACAACGAATGTTATTCAACTGCCGCAACCACCACCGCTTCAGCAGCAGTCAGTGCTGCCTCAGGCTCAAACAAACCTTCCTCTACCCAGTGTCGCGCTCTTGACCACGTCGCCTTATACATCATTAACAGTAGGAGTTAGCAAACAATTGTCCTGTTACAACTGTGGCTCACAGACTCATAATGGACGCGATTGTAACGAAGCGTCGATGGAAGATGTCACTAGAGGCGCAATCTATAAGTTGGACTATTCAGTTTCTTCATCAGTTTCGCCTACAGGACCTCAAACAAGTGGAGAAAGTCTTACGGGAAACAATAGCAATTGCATTAGTTGCACACAACAGTCCATGACAACCATAGATACGGGCGCCGAATCTACATCCCCCACAGCATCAATGTCATCGTCGTCTTCTTCATCGAATAGTAACGTTAATCCGAAGTGATCATTTTATAATTTTTATAATAAGACTATATTACTAGCTAAGGAATAAAATATTCCTATATATAAAGTTTTTCATCAAACGTAAAATATGTCCAACGTCAGTTGTTAAAAAAATATTATCTATTAACTTTTAATCCGTTGTTATTTTTTCTTTTATTTGTATCTAGCAGAAATCAAATTTCTAACTATCATTAAGATGGCAAAAAATAATGAAATATTTTTTAAAATTGATTATTTTCTGTTAAAATATAAAATAAGTTGGAAAAGATGTATTTGGGACGAAGTTTTACGTGTGCCATTTTTTAGACAATTGTTAAAAACTACATGATTTACAGAATGAAAAAAAAATAAACGGGGACGTTTGTAATGCGTACCACATCTACGTTTTCAAAACCACTCATTATTAGCTTCATGTAATATGAACAAAATTATGCAAAAAATTAATAAAAACACTGTTTAGCGTAAAGCCAATATAGCGTACAACAACTTACTTAAATTTTAATAACAATTATTAAATGTAAAAAATACTTATATATATAGGAAAGAAAGTAAAGAATATAAATAAAAAAGTTTAATAAGCTTGCAAACAATAAATAAAATAAATTTTAAATGACTTGCTAGATCTTAAGCGATTAAAAACTTTTTGACAACATACTATTCATATTAACAAAACCAAAATAGAAAATTAATAATTAAATTACTTCGACTGAATCATCATGGTTTTATTTTCTGTCCCTTGCGATTATCATTTTATGTCAGAGACGCAGTTTTCTCTTGTTTTGTTTTTATGGACAATAAAGGAAAAAAACGTATGTATGTATTAAGTGGTCATACACATAACACAAGTACGTTAGCGATTATTTTGTTTAGATTTTTCTTAGACGGTAAACGCCAGCCCTCACATTTGCATGCAACGACACAAGTGTCAGTGTATGCTCCCCTACTGCTATCTGGGGGCTTATGAAATACGAAACGAATGGCAGAAAACACGAAACCCAAAGAAACGAAAGTCATGGGGAAGAACGAAAATGTAATAAAAAATGTGTGAGTGCCAGGACTCACTCAAAATTGTTTATCAAGGACATTTTTTTTGTCAATATTCAATGACCTGATATATTTTTAGTCAAATACTAAAAACCTCATTCCAATAAATGTCATAGTTTATAAGAAATTAGAAAAAAACTGAAAGATACTTTTTCCTAGAAAATCCCTTTTTTCTTTTTTTATGAGTGAAATTTTCTTAATCCGGGTGTTCAAATTTCATTCCAAAATTTTATGTCCCAGTATGCAGGTAACCAAGTCTAAAATACCTGCAACCCTCTTAATCCAAAATACGAAGAATTCGAGATGTGCATTAGTTGTATATTTTATAAGTACAGGTCAATTATTGAATAAACAGATTAATCCTTTTTTGTTTTTCCTTCCGCAACTTTTGTTTTATAGCAAGTAATAAAAAATGTACAGGATTAATTTAAATTTAAAGTTTTTATTTTATTATTTATTCTTCATCTTTCATCACAACCTCCATCACTTTTGCGACATTAATATTTCCCGCTGCTCGTTGACTCATCTGTGCTGCGTATGTCAGTTCATCAAAGGACACACTCTTTCGAAGTTCCTCTGTTTTTCGACATTTTGTTCGGTCACTTGATTCCCCGAACTCTTTGCTTGGGCGACCTTTAGACCTTCCGGGAAGTATGCCAACAGGTAGTGTTACTTCTACGCTAAGCCACTCTTCATTCTTGTCCAAGAAACGCTTTTCTGTGTAGTTGCAGAGTTGCCATCTCCGTTTATAGTTCGCTTTGAACGCCTTGATAAGTAAGTTTTGTAAGTTCATCTATTTTCTCTGGGGGACAGTTTGTGATATCCATACATTTTTTATCCAAATCTTTAAGTTTACCGTCAAGGAGTCTTTGTGAGCTTCCTCTTACCAACTCATGGAGCTGTTTCTTGTCAGAGACAAGGTAGAATTAGAGTCATCTGGAATAATATAAAAAATGTTTAGTTATGGTCGCTTGAAAGGAGTTTTTTTCAAATGCTTTGTTTTTTCTTAGGTGAAAACTTGTGAATGGTTCTGAAATGCAGGATTGTTCTACACATTCAGAAGTTAAATAATATATATGACAAACTTTGTTGCGGAGTGTTGCCAATATTCAAAAACACTAATGTTTGGTAAAAACAACGGAAAAAGTGCAAATTTTGTAAGTACATTCTTTAACTCATCGATATGAAGAACTTAAGTTGAATATATAAAAATGTCTTTGCTTAAAACATTGTACATACCTTGATTTACGATATCCATATCAAATTTTTTCACAAAAATCACTTTTAAGATTAAAAAAAAAACACAGAAAATACACTTTTTTTTTTAAAAATCGCAAACAAACTCGTGCTTATTCAACAAGTGCAAGTTGCAACTGATGGTGTCGCGAACGGGGGTGACGAATTTATAGATCGACTTCACTAAACAGTAGCCTGGTTATATACCTGTTATGGGACACATGCTTAATCCTGAGAGTGAAAGTTGACAAAATTGATTTATGGCCACGTTTCGGGTCAAAATACCACACTGTGCGTCGTATCCCACTGCTGATGAGATACTGTCAAGAATGTCAAGTTCACTCAATACGATCGTGCGCTCTTTATCTACATCAAAACAGAGTTATCATTCTCAATTGCAAGCAAGGAGCTTTTTGAGTGGTTTTTATTAAGGAGCTTTTGGGATTTGAAGCTTTTGAGAACACATTTTAAGAAGATGAGTATGTTGAGTGTTGTCGTATTGCTTTTCAACTTAAAAAAAAACGCGCCTATTATCTTACCGCTTGGTGTTGTGGGTAATAGTAAATTGAATATTGATTTCAGTCGTTTTAAATCGGCAGACGTTAGCCCTACGCGTTTTTTACTCTCATTTGCGGCGATTTATAATGTAAACTACGGAATCCATGTGAGAGCTTTAAAAGGCGACACACTTATGCATGACAATGCAGCCAGAATGAGAGACAAATGTCCTATCTTCCCTGTACTGACAATTTTTGTTGGACAGAGTATAGGTAGATATATTGGTTTGTGAATATTCTTATCCATCTTTTTAATTCTGTTTTCGATTTGTTTTGAATTTGTTTGATTTTGAATGTGTACAGAATAAACCTCATTAGCGGATCACTAAAAATGAATTTGGTCCCTACCCCAAGCCACCTCCCTTTTTTTATATATGTATAATAAAATATGTATGAATTTGTGAATAAAAACACCTCAGAAGAAAAAAGCCTTCAAAATACATTTTGTTTTTGAGATGCGTAAAAAGGGAACATTTAACTCCGGCACCCCCCATTTTTTCTATAATTTTATCATTTGGTCATCAAAATGCATGTAGTTTTTGAGATTAAAAAAAAAAAAAACTTTCAAAAGTGTTTTTCCCCCCTTTTTTAGGGTAAAAGATGACCTTTTAAAGCACGTGCTATTTTTCCCGTAATCTTTGTCTAATTATCTATGAAATTCAATCAAAAAATTTTTTTTTACAAGATTTTAAGGCCAGGAAAAAAATAATTAGGTTACAGTGTACTACGAGGGGCCCAACTTCCCTTAACTGGCAGCGGTACTTTTCACCACCCCCCAGGTGTAAGCACAAGTTATTTCATCGTTTTAAATTTTAAACTAACATATGTCACTGGTTTCATGAGTACGCATTTTAGACAAATTTTCGTTTTTTCTTGCAACTTCAAAAATTCACAGTAAATCAACCCACCACGGGTGAGCCTGCAGCAGTCGGTTTTCTGTTTGTCGGGCACCTAAATTACACAAAAAACATAAAATCATGAGTACGCAAATCTTACAATTTTTTGTGTCGCCAGCTCCCGGACTATAACCACTTCCCTAGTTCCTTTTATTTTCTTTAACTTGTGGATTATTGTCTTCTTCACTTTAAATTTAAAGTCGGCCCAAACATAATAAGAGCAAACATTAAGAATTTGTGTATTATTATGCAATAAGCGATTCAAAATCAAGCATCTCCATCACTTACTGGAGGACATTTTTTGTATTCCCCTGAAAAAAAACCCTAACTGTTCGTCCTCTGCATCAGCTCTAAGAGTGTCTGGAATTGGTTTTCATTTGTTGATTATAAGTTCAAATGTAGAGAAATGAGTATTTGTTTTATCTATCATAAATAAATTCGATAAAATAAATTATTTAACAAGAATACTTACAATTTTTCGAGAATCGTTGTTTTTTTCTAAGTCGTCGTTTCCTTTCGTCTTACAGAATGCAGAACGAAAGTGTTCCACGACGTTTGACGTTTACAGACGACAACAAAACGAATGATAAAAGTTGGAAACGGCTTATGGAATGCAAATCGTGTTACGTCGTATATTTCGCTGTCGTTTACGTAATCGGTAATAGGGGTGATTATCATGACTATGGATTTGTCCAGATTGACCACAAGGTTCCACAGATAACAATATTTATAACTTGTTCATTATAAGTTGTACAGTATCAGGAGAATATGCCCTCATCACTACATCGTCTGCAAATAGAAGAGCTTTGATTTGCAGTCCTCCAAATTCAATGCCACCAAGTAAATAGTCAATTAAATCTTTTATAAAAAGAGCAAATAAATCTGGACTAAGGACACAGCTTTGTCGTACTCCTGATTGAGTGGCAAACCATTCCAAACTGCTGATGTAGGGTAATTTTTGTGAGTTTAAGAAAATGGTAGATGTGTTAGTACGCAGCCCTCTTACATTTTGATAACATATTGTGAGATAAGCAGGAAGATTATTATTTAGTTGATTAGAAGAAGCGTAGTTAGATACGAAAAAAGTTACGATTGACTTGATTGCGCTGAGAATGAGAGAATCTGCTAAAGTTTACTAACGAACCATAGGCACTAAGTCGTCTGAAACCATTTGATCAGTAACGTTTGCGGGGAGAGTACGATAACTTTGGCGCCAAGATATAATAACGGTTTTTGGTGGAGGGGCTTAATACAAGCATTTTTTACTACGGGAGGGGGGTCTATCTTCTCTCGTTTAGGCGGGAGGGACAATTTTATAAAAATTGACTTAAAATCTAAAAAAAAATAGTATGCTCATCAGTAAGATGCTGTCGTACCCTTCTAAGACGCAAATATTGGTCGATGTTTACCGACTCTAATAAAATTTACAGCTTTAACAGACTGTAAATTTTATCGTTCTAGGGGCATTTGATTAAATTCAGACACCTAGAACAATAATGTCCGTGGTCAGACTATTAAATCAATAGAGAAATGAAAATTATTATTTGGAGTTGAGGTCACTTGAGCTTTTTAATTGAATTTAATTCAATCACTCCACTTAAACAGAAATAATTTTCATTTCTCTATTGATTTAATAGTCTGACCACGGACATTTAGGCCTATTCGGCGAGATCTTTTATTCTTCTATTCTGTTATTCTGCTATGAATTTCCATACAAATGTTTGAGCTGTCAACAAATCTTTTATGAATTTTAATTTTGGTATTCAGCACGCTAAAATCTGTTATAAAATCTGCTAAGAAAACTTTTATGAACTGTCAAACGTTCGAACATAGAATAAATCTTTTACGAATAGCATTTTTGGTATTCAGCATGCCAAAATCTGTTATGAAATCTGTTAAAAATCATAAAAGAATAAAAGACAAACTTCTGTGACTTTTATCATAAAAGATTTCAATACATACACAGATACGAGTATATCAATGAAAAATTTATATATCATCGTCGTCCATTGTGCAATACAATATTTTGCAAATATGATTGATCTGGAATGAATTAAATAAGAATTAAATTACATTTTTGTTAAGAATGGACGTTTCATAGAACGACGACGATATATTTTTTATTTCGTCAACGAAATCTTTTTAAAATGAGACAAATGAAAGAAAATATATATACACACATACGAGTATTATATAAACATATGTATGTATATGTAAGTAGAGTAGAGGACACCAATAATGTGTAAGAGAAGAGATTACTTTTTTGTTCGTCATCCATTTTAATTTTGTCAGATGAATTATTTTATTTAATCACAGCTGATTATGATAGCAGATTTAGTTCAGTTTCATAACAGATTTCGTTTTCGAAGTTGCATAACAGACTTTTATAAAAGTTCGAGCCCCTGAATACCAATTATAAAAGATCTTTTAAGATGGAAATCTTTTACGATTCATAACAGAAAATCCATAGCAGAATAACAGATGTTGCAGAATAGGCCTGATTATTGTTCTAGGTGTCTGAATTTAATCAATTCCCCCTAGAACGATAAAATTCACAGTCTATTAAAGCTGTAAATTTTATTAGAGTCGGTAAACATCGACCAATATTTGCGTGACAGTCATTATGACAGTGGAGTCAGTGTACATCGTGCAGTGCGAACAGTCATTTAGCGGAAGAATTTATTTTATTTAAAATCAACCCCTAAGTGAAAAAGGTCAATAAATCCGGTATACCTGCGGGCTACCTGATTATTGACGACGGAAAAAAGGGTTAATCCCAACAAACAATTAAATTAAAAACTGATTAAGAAAAGTAATTAATAATAAATGAAGATTAAGTGTGCGTATCATCGGTTTTTATAAAAATAGTGTTCCGCGTCATAATCCAAAATAAATTATTATTCCAACAAAAGTGAAAGTTAAGCCGGAAATGGGAGAACCATTCAACCCGGAGGCAGCATTTGCTTCGCTTGAAGCATTGCTAACAAAGATGGTGAATAACCTAAGTCCATAATATGGTCAGAGGCTAAGCGAGACCATCGGCAAATTCATCCGTCCAAGGCGAATTGAGGACATCGACGAGGAAGAAGAAGAAAACAACATGGAGACGGAAGAAATATTCAGTGATGAAGCTTCTTCCACATGCAGTAGTGCCGAGTCCTCAAGTGAAGACGACAATGAAGACCAGACCAAGGACAGTCAGTGGCGTAGCGAGGCGGGGGCAATGGGGGCACAGGCCCCGGGCGGCACTTTGCTTTTTTTTCTAAATTCGTTAATGTAAATGGTTTTTGTATGTTATGGTTTTATATTTTTTCTAAGCTAAGTGTAAGATTACTTTTGTAAAAAATTTTAATTGTGAAAAAATATACTTTCCTTTTCGGAAATATATTTTTTCCTTTTGAGCTGAAAGTTCCGTGTGTGTGCGTAGGACGTAGGTACATAATACATACATACGCAACACAGTTTTGCTGTCGGCAATGATACACGTCTTTCTCTTGTTTTTTGTTGTTGTGTTATCGTCATGTTGTTTCTGAGATGTGTATTGCGCCATAAGGAAATATGAAGTACAATGATCGACAACGACTCTGATTTGGAACATTAAATGATTGTTTCGTTCTATGTGTCTCCTGGTGCAAAACTTTTTCGTTTGCCTTCTTTCGACTACCACTCCTGAACAGCGTTCGAACCTTACTCCAATCGGAGTAAATTTACTTCAGTTTTACGAAATAAAATAGATCTACTTCGTTATTCCGTTTTTTAAGATTTAGGTAGGTACTAATTATTTTCCACACTGAAAAATTCAAAATTTCTTTAGCCAAACCACATGAAAGGGAAATTTTCAATTCGTTTATTTTTTTATAAGTCTGTTCCAAAATTTAACTACTGCGGTTCGAACCCTGCTCATAAGGCTAGAAGTTGAGACAAAAACATTTCGTTTGTTTCGATTGATTCGATGTGAGTTGGCTCATAAGAGTCCATGTATTCGTATATTGTTGTATCTTTTATCTAAGGTGTGTTAATCAGTTGTATTTTTTTCTGTTTTATTTTATCGTAAAATGCAGTAAAGTTTGCAAACATCCTGGTTAAATACAAAATTAGTTGCAGTTTAACATTTAACTTGTCTGTGTTTCGTGTGTTGTGAAAATTTTTTAAAATTGTGTGTACAGGTACAGTTACCTACATAAGCGCAAGAGATTTTCATTTTACCCCTTTAGATTGATTACATAAAGTAAGTTAATTGATGAAACGAAATACCTAGCTGATGCCTCGGAAATAATACATTGATTTTTCTGAGTCGAAACCCCTATTTGGCTTTATTAAGAGTGTTTGCTCCATATCTCAAGAACCATAAGTTCCATAAAAAATCATTTTCTTACATTTTTGTAAAAAATTGAGTTCTCTATTTTTTTACCGAGAACTCGAAAGTTAATAAGTTATTTTTAAAAATAGAGAAACGATTTCAAGAAAATTTTTTTTAATAAATTAATCAATAAAAGTTAAATGATTTTTACTTGCGATATATACATAGGTAGGTACTATATTGCAAGTTATGGATTAGTAAAAAAATCAAAATCGACATTTTGATCAAAGTTGACATCGTAATCTCTATGATTACAATGATAGCGAAGTTGAAAAAAGTAGGTCTTGCAATTCTGTCTGTCTGTCCTTTCGGCTGCAGCCTATACGACTCGATCGATTTTCTTTAAACTTGGTACCTAGCGTTTTTTGGGCATTTTAATACCAAAAATAACGGTAGGTTCCTGTCGTACAATTTTTTTTTTAGCAAAAAATGAAAATCTTATTTTTCTCAAAAACGTTCCCACAACTTTAAAAAAAAAAATCCAGTAATTTTTTTACAAAAAGGCTACCATTTTATAAAAAAATTCCCAAAAATGGTTATAACGGGTGATTTTTTAAGAGCTTGAGAACTTTTTTAAAAAAAAAAACGCATAAAATTTGCAAAATCTCATCGATTCTTTATTTGAAACGTTAGATTGGTCCATGACATTTACTTTTTGAAGATAATTTCATTTAAATGTTGACCGCGGCTGCGTCTTAGGTGGTCCATTCGGAAAGTCCAATTTTGGGTAACTTTTTCGAGCATTTCGGCCGGAATAGCCCGAATTTCTTCGGAAATGTTGTCTTCCAAAGCTGGAATAGTTGCTGGCTTATTTGTGTAGACTTTAGACTTGACGTAGCCCCACAAAAAATAGTCTAAAGGCGTCAAATCGCATGATCTTGGTGGCCAACTTACCGGTCCATTCCTTGAGATGAATTGTTCTCCGAAGTTTTCCCTCAAAATGGCCATAGAATCGCGAGCTGTGTGGCATGTAGCGCCATCTTGTTGAAACCACATGTCAACCAAGTTCAGTTCTTCCATTTTTGGCAACAAAAAGTTTGTTAGCATTGAACGATAGCGATCGCCATTCACCGTAACGTTGCGTCCAACAGCATCTTTGAAAAAATACGGTCCAATGATTCCACCAGCGTACAAACCACACCAAACAGTGCATTTTTCGGGATGCATGGGCAGTTCTTGAACGGCTTCTGGTTGCTCTTCACTCCAAATGCGGCAATTTTGGTCGAAACTTGGTCACAATCGCATTAATTGTTTGCTCACTTGGTCGATTATGTAGACCATAAATCGGACGTAAAGCGCGAAACACATTTCGAACCGAACACTGATTTTGGTAATAAAATTCAATGATTTGCAAGCGTTGCTCGTTAGTAAGTCTATTCATGATGAAATGTCAAAGCATACTGAGCATCTTTCTCTTTGACACCATGTCTGAAATCCCGCGTGATCTGTCAAATACTAATGCATGAAAATCCTAACCTCAAAAAAATCACCCGTTAAATAGTACCTCCCATAGAACCATTTCTTTGACTTTCGATTTTCTCAAAAACGATTCCACTGATTTTGATCAATTTTTTTTACAGAGAATGTTTTCTAAAAGTTTAAAAGTATTGTATACCAAAATTTTCAAAACTCTCGAAAACAAGTTGGTAGATTTTTACTAAACTTGGTACGCAACAGTTTCTTAACATTATCTAGCAGATTTTAAATACAAAATTTGCATATAACCAAAAATAACGGTACAAAAGTTTAAAAACCGGTATGGAAAATCTCATTTTTTTCAAAAACGACTCCTACGATTTTGATCAAAATTTTTGTGTGAGTTAACAAACATAAATACGATCTACGATAATATTATTGTAAAAAAATGTCTATCGTCTAATAAAAGTATCTCTCATAGAACCATTTTTTTTTTCGACTATTTCGCTATCTGCTCAACCAATTTTAATGATTTTTTTTTAAACAAGAGCTCCTGTTTGAATAATATTGCATATCAAAATTGTCAAAAAATCAAATTTTGGATTAAAAAAAATTAAAATTATTTTTTGAAAATTCGATATTTCAAAAATGGGTGGATAGTTTTTTTCAAATTAAATTTTTAACTCCGCATTAATAAGCACTAAAAAATGGCGTACCAATTTTTTTTTTTAATATTTTCAAAATTTTATATACATAAATGTACATATCTACATATACCTAATATAAAAAACGATTTTTAAATAATAAATAAGACGGTGTAAATCGCGTTGGTGTTAAATCAATTTCAGATTTTAAAAGATAAAACCAGTTTTGAAGACTTTAATTTTGATGGGCTGATATGTTTAAGTTAAAAATAATCCTTGGCCAATATTTCTGTTTCTTCATTTCCTTTTGTATGTATAACAATAATTGAAATAAAAAATATTATAGGTATAATAATTATTACTATAACTATAACAATAATAATAATTAAAGGCATTGCGGGTTGATTTTTTTTTTAAACCGGTTTTATTTTTTAGCAATCATCACCCGATTAGACACTTCTATCTACATTATATAATATAAATAAATATAATAAATCTGTGAATAAAAAAATAAATTATAACAAGGTAAGTTAAGTAGCTGTTTCACTTTGATGTTTTTTAAACAGCAAACAAAATTAAAGGCCCAGAAAAAAATTGTTAGGGTCGGCAAAATTGGCTCTGCCCCGGGCGGCAAAAACCCACGCTACGCCACTGCTTACAGTCATCAAGGTCTCCCAGTTAAGGACAAAGAAGGTGCAGGGTAAAACCTACAACAGCTTTGTCGTCGAGCTGAGCAAGGACTGCAATATTACCGAGGTCTATACCAAGACTTTGGTAATGAATCAAAAGGTGCACTGGGAGCGCCTTAAGTCAAATGACATCGTGCAGTGCCGGAACTGCCAACGCTTTGGACATGTCGCCAGTATGTGTGCGTTAAATGCAAAGAAGACCACGAGCCAGGCCAGTGCAAACGGAAAGAGAGCACGGGACAGGATGTTTGGTGCGCCAACTGCCAGAAGGAAGGACATCCAGCCAACTACAAGGGTTGCCCAACTCTAAAAGCAAAGAAAACAGAGCGGAACCAGATCCTAGCCGAAAGGAAAGTACAACAAGAATTTGTGACAAAATCAGTATGCGCAGTTACCCGACCTGCAGTCAGCTTCGCGGAAATGGTGAGAGGAGGCCCAACACCAAAACCAGCTCCCCAAAAGACACAACAAGTTAGAACGCCAGCCAAGATGACTACACCTCGGCCAGCTGTACCAAGGACCATGGCAACAAAAACTGGACCAGCCAAAACACCAGCACCGGTAAACCTCAATAATGAAGTGCAGAGGATCTTTGGTTCCGACCTGCTCACAGTCATGGATAAAGCTAGAAGCGCGGTTCCACAAAACTACGCTCAGCTTAGCGATGGAGAGAAGTCCGTGGCACTGGCCACCTTCCTCTTCCAAATATGTAATTAAAGACCCTGCGCATAGTGACGTATAACGTGAAATCGTTGTACAGCATAGTAAAGAGGACGTCATTTAACTTATTTATGAAGAAAAATACCCCCGATATTGCCCTCATCAGCGAAACTAACGTGTCAAGGAGGAACAACATCAACATCACCGGGTACAAAACCTACCGGCAGGACAAAACGGAAAACCGAAGAGGGACGGCCATCTTTGTAAGGAACAAGATTTCACCCAACACCAGTGAAACCATTATTACAGGGCTAAAAACCAGTGAAGCCACCGCCATCCAGATACGACTAGGAAGAGGAGAAACCTTGACAGTGATCAGTGTTTACTTCAAGTTTAAATCCGCCGCTGGAAATATTAAAAACAACCTGCATATTCTTAACCGGACTCTAAAGCAGACTACCTACGGACTCATTGGCGGCGACTTTAATGCGAGGCATCATCAATGGCTGGACACCTCTACTGACCCTGAAGAAAAGGCGATCATGGACTGGATAAATGTTAACAGTGAAGAACACTCCTTGGTTGTTGTGTCACAACCAAAACCTACCTTTCCTAGGACTCCATCGACTCTAGATTTTTTCCTACTAACATCTAATTTTATTTGTTTAATTCCAGGAATCAGCAACTACACCTGTTCAACCTTACCCAGTGACTCAGACCATGAAGCAGTAAAGCTCTCAATCAACCTCAGCCAACCTGTTCTATTAACAACAGTCCCACCTGAGAACTACGTCAACTACAGGAGGCTTGATATCGAGAAACTCCAGAGGGACATAGAAGACAACGTCTCAATGCCACCATTCAACAGGAACATAAGAAATGAGGAAATTGACAGTGCCATCGACAACCTGGAGTCAGCCGTGATCAACGCCCTTGAAGCCCAAAAAGTGCCCAAGACGTCTAAAGATAGGTACGAACACCTCCCGGAGTATGTGCGGAATCCCTATTCCCACAGACAAAGGTTAAGGAAACGGCTTCAAAGAATACACCAAAGAGAGCTCAACACAACCAACAACAACTACCAGGCAGTGAAAACCGAACTCCAATGTGTAAACATTCATGCTTATTTTGACATTCTCATGAATAGTCTATTCGTTAGAATGATTCTATTCCTTCGAATGAACTTTCTTAATATTGAGATTCGAACGAATAACATTCATTTGCGAAAGATAGCATAAAATGAACTTCAAAAAATATTCATTTTCATTATCAGCTGTTTGACATTTACTATATTTCTATTTGAATTAGTATGACCGTTTTACATTTTTTTTTGTTTCTAAACATTTTATAGATGTTGGATAAATAATCAAGAAACAAAATAAATAATACACTTTTTTATTATAAAGTAAAGTTTAACCATGAAGAACTACATATTTATTACATTTTTTGCGTAAACTCAGCTGTTTTGAAACTATTCTTAAAATCAGACGTCATCAGGTTATATAGGAAGGGACCCAGCTTTGATCCTTGGCCGACTCTGGCTTTGATGGATTTGATAGAAGACTTGCAGCTGTCTAGCTGAACGAGGAATTTCCTAAAAGAGAGAAAAGAAAATAAAATCTTTATTAGTGGCGAAGGTAATCCAAGTACTCGAAGCTTATGGATAAGGGCTTCTATCCAAAAAGTGAAATGTTTGTTTATTTGTAATTGTTTTGTTTATTGTGTAATAATTTAAATTTCTGTGATAAAAGAATAAAATAATAAATAAAAATAAAAATATGGCATTTGTGTTGTTTATAAATGAAGATGGTGTTGAAGAAGTGCAGAGGAGAAGGATAGTGGATGCTTTCCGTATCAACTCAACGCGGGTGGTAAAAAAACCCTTTGCTACCTCCGGGTTTTCTTCCATTATTTTAATTAACTTTTCCTTTTGTTCGTGGTTTGTCCAGTTGGAATGCGACCTTTAAACATAAAACAACAACAAAAATAATAAAAGTAATTTATTTTCCATAAAATATTAAAAACTTACATTTTTTGTTGTTTACTCGACAAAATTGAATTGGCTTTCGCAAATGAATGAACTTTCTATAGATTGGGTGAACTTTCGATTTGTTCGATTAACATTCTAATCGCCGAGTCTCAAAATTAAGTTTCAACGAATTCGACTCACTTTCTAACGAAAGAGAATGTCAAAATAAGCACCATTATGTTCCGGAACTCGATCCAACACCACAACAACATACGATTCCAGAATAGACTACAGGCCATAAAACCAGGACCAAACACATTCAGCGAAATAAACAACTGTCTAGGGAAAACCCAACCAATGCCTGAAGTCATCATCAACAACAGCATTGAGGTGACAACAACAGCAGACAAAGTGGAAGTTTTCGCGAATCACTTCGAGGAAAACTTCACACCCAGCCCATCAATGGACCCTGTGTTCCTGGATGAAATCAGGACATCCGTCCAGCTGACTTTGCAACCAAATTCAGAAGGAGTCGAGTTTGACGACCATTATCCAGCTACTTACCCAACGGACAACCACCAACTATGCCAACTAGAGGAAATTGCGGAAATCATCGTCAACTCCAAACCAAAAAAGTCGACAGGTCCGGATGGAGTCTCCAACTACATCATCAAAAGGCTTCCACATGCAGTGCTGATATTACTCACAATCATCATAAATAACTGCGTCAACAACTGCTACTTCCCTAATAAGTGGAAAACGGCAAAAATCGTGGCAATCCCGAAGAAAGGCGCTAGAAACCTGGTTTCCAACTACAGGCCTATATCCCTCCTCAACAATGTCAGCAAAATACTGGAAGAAGTCATCCTAAGGAGGCTCAAGAAGTACTGCAACGAACACAACATCATCCCAGACATGCAGTTTGGCTTTCGGGAAGGGCATTCAACACTGCATCCATTAATAAAGTTCCAGTCTGACGTCTCCTCAGCACTCAACAGCCATCGTGCCACCGTAGGATGCTTTCTGGATGTCGAGAAAGCATTCGACAGCGTATGGATAGAAGCCCTTATCCATAAGCTTCGAGTACTTGGATTACCTTCGCCACTAATAAAGATTTTATTTTCTTTTCTCTCTTTTAGGAAATTCCTCGTTCAGCTAGACAGCTGCAAGTCTTCTATCAAATCCATCAAAGCCAGAGTCGCCCAAGGATCAAAGCTGGGTCCCTTCCTATATAACCTGATGACGTCTGATCAACCCGTGCCAACTGACGGCGAGAACCTGCTATTCGCTGACGACTCGCTAACCTACTCCTCGTCGATAGCGCCAAACATTGCAGCTCGTCTCCAAACTCTACGAGTACTACAAAAAGTGGGGTATCCGAATAAACACTGCCAAATCGGAGCTTGTGTGTTTCAGGAGACCCACCACCAATGGCAACCGATGTCGTTCAGCAGCTACTTGCAGAAAATTGACCGTGAAGCTCCCCGATGGTTCAACGATAGCAGCCAAAAGAAATGCTAAATACCTCGGAGTAAACTTCAACGAGCTGTTCAATTTCAACCCGCACTCTAGGCAGGTTCTAAGGAATGCCAACTTCGCGTTTCACCGTTTGCATTCGTTGCTAGCCAGAGGAACCGGACTAAGCCAGCCAGTGAAGCTATTGATATACAAACAGCTCATCAGACCCGTCATCAGCTACAATTTTCCTGCATGGTACACCATTTCGAAGACAGCAATGCTGAAGCTCCAAATCTTCGAAAGGAAAATACTAAGGATAAGCACCGGACTTATCTTCGATCGACAGCGAAGATAGCACTACAGCAATGAAAGACTATGAAGAAGCAAAAATCAAGCCACTGGACCAGTTTCTTGTGCAATTAGCGAAGAAGCTTATAGCTAGCACCACCAACCACCTAAACCCGCTGATGAGAAAGATAACCACCCAGGAACGACATCTAGAGCCTAGATACCTCACTGCTCTGGATATGATAGAAAGGATCCCAGCCGACAATGAACCAGCAGTTCGTTTCTACGCTGACGCCGAGTCAGCATATCACCGTGGCTGAAAAACAACCCTCAACAACCCACCAACTGGACAACCGGGACTGAACAACCCGAGTCAAAAACCAAGACGATTTTTCATAATGCTAATTTTGAACCATGTACATTACAAATATTATAATTTTTAGAGTTTAAGTCATTTTATATGTAAGTTAGGCCCCCTATGTGCCAACAAATTTCTACCCTATACATATTATCCTCAAGTTTCACAATTGTATATATTAAGTTCAATAAAAAACCTTGAAACCAATATTTGCGTCTAAAATAAAAATATTTAAAAACAACGGCAACACCTGCAGATATAAATTATACCTTCTTCAAAAGCCAGAACTCTACAATTTATAATAAATTTTAAATAAAGTTGTTCCAGTCAATAGTTTTTGAAATAATTGAATTCAAAGTCAAAATTTATGAAAAAAAAGTTAAAAAATCACTTTGGGTATTATTTTTCTCATGATTATGGATATCGATTAAAAAGAAATTGATGTACTTAACTGCTCCAATTATTTTTTTTATTAAACACTGAAAACTATTTCTTTTTATGTCTTCTAGTTTTTGAGATAATTGAAAAATAGTAAAAATATATTTCTTCTTTAAACCCAAAAGTTTCTTTAATTTTTAAAGAAACTTTGAATATAATAAAATTTGCTCCCACCCCAAAACTTATAGTGAGCCCAAGCAGGGGAGTTGCTCTTAGGCATCTCACTGTTTGCATCGTAAATTTCATGTATACCTTTGTGATTTTAATACAGTTAATGCGGTTTTTTCTATACGCACAAAGCTCCTATTTCTAACAAGATTTCCTTCTCTGAGTAAAAAATGTTTGCTTTATTTTTTTTTGCATTGCATTCTGCGTCCCAGTCAGTCAGTTTTTAAGTAAGTCAGGAGTTAGTACAAAATAGTCACGTCAATTTTCAATGTGTTGAAGGTATGTAAGTCTCGTCAATGAAGAATGAATTAATCGTCCGTACTAGTGTCATTGTGGAGTCATTACACGGTCATTAAAACATCACAACACAGAGGACGAGTAGACGTTTCAGAGGGAATTAACCCGATTTCTTCTAAAAACGCGATACTTTTTTCGTTTGTTGACACCAAATCCCCAAACGAACAAGAAATCGAAAAATTATTTAATTTTGGGTGAAGAAGCGGATGCTTAGCTGCCATTTTTAAAAAAGAAACACTTTACTCTTTCAAACGTTGAATGAAGAATGGCCTTGGTGAACAATTACCTGCACCAAACTTCCATTAAAAAAAAACGGTACAAACATCAAATGTTTGCTCTTGTTTTTTATGATCTAACTTAATATGCGTACTTTTCATTATGGCTGTATTATATGTACATATGGGTCGTTTTAAAAAAATTACATTTTTAGCGTTATAGCTTCTATTTTTTTTGCATTTTAATTTAAAGACTTGAAATTTGGCATAGAACTGTGTTTATATGTCAGCATTATAAGAACAAATTTGCAGATCGATTGATGGTAACGAAAAGCCATGGTAATTAATAATGTGTAATCTCCGTGGCCTTTTTGGGATGTGATTTTGATGCTTAATCAGTTTTATTAATATTTTTCATGATGAAAATGATTTTTTTTTTAATTTTGGGCCCTATCGTTTGAAAGGCCTTCTCTTAAACTTCAATTTTATGATATGCAAACAAAAAAAAAATTTTATTTGTTGTCCCAATACTTTGTTGTAGTCCAGTCAAAGCGTCATGAAAAAGGGCCTGACCTTGCGCGCAGAGGCATGGTCTATTTTTTTTGCATGGATCGATAGGTGCTTATGAGAAAAGCTTAAAACCAAATTTCCACCACACGACAACTTTTTTTTACCAAAGTTATTGGTAAAAATGTGTTTTGTGTCATTTTTTGTTCATTTGCGAATATCTCAGCTCCACTATCTCGTACAAACAAAAATTAAACATGTATTTATTCCTTATAACATGATCTATTACATTCTAAAAAAAAACATTTGTTTAAACAAATGAAAAAAAAGTTATAGTAAGTTAAAATAATTTGTTGTTGTTTAAAAATCACTTTTTCGTGATTATTAAGAAAAAAGCTCATTTAACGATGAAATTTTTATTTTTTATTATTAAAGTTCTTGTAATTCCCTACAATTAAAAAAAAAATCAACACTCTACGATGAACGAAAGCCGAGTAATAAATTATTGAACATAGGTAAGTCAGCGCACCCACGCATTTTAGGCTAGGACCGCACTTGCGATTTCAATCGCACGATTTTTTAGTCGCAAAAATAGAACACATGAATTTAAATGAGAATGAACGCACTTGCTACCAACAAATCATGACGATTTAAAAGTCGCAATTTGTTTCATTTTTCTTGCGATGCGATTGTCGTAAACTTAAATGAAACACATGTACTCAAATGGATATGCACACACTTGCGATTCAAATTACTACGACTTAAAAATCGTAGTCGCAAAGAGAAATTGGCATGCACGCACTTGCGATTTTTAATCCACGATTTTTTAGTCGCAAAAAGTAAGACACATGGCCTTAAATCTGAATGCACGCACATGCGACTTAAAAATAGTAGCGATTATAAAAATGAAACAAGTTCTATTTTTTCAAGCGATTTTCCTGTCGCTACTTATTTGTAGCAAATGCGTGCACTCACATAAAAAATAGTGTGTTTTATTTTTCGCGATTAAATAATCGCGTGGAAAAAAAATCGCAAGTGCGTGCATGACAATAATTTGTAGCGACTACGACTTTTTAATCGCTTCGACAAAAAATCGCAAGTGCGGTCCTAGCCTTAGGATTTTATGTTTTAATTAATATCTCAGCCCCAGTATGCCGCAAAGTGAAAATAAAAAACTGTATTGCTAATAACAATATTTTCTATCAACTTGCATTTAATTTAATATGTTTGAGGAAAAACATAAAAAGTTACCGTTGAATTTACGTTTTTTTTTTCTTGTTTTTATTACCTTTTTTTCATAGTTATTGAGAAAAAAACTGTATTTTACGGTAAATATTTTTCAGTTTTGAATTTTTTTCTTATAGTCCTGCTAATTTTCTTCAAATTAAAAAAAAAATTAGTTCATTACGACAAACGGGAGCCAAGATATTCATGATTTAAAAACTTAGGAAAGCTTACAATTTAGTATTTTAACCTTGTAGCTTGTAATTTTGGTGTCGCCAGCAACAAGATATATTGGTATCCTTCAAACACCCCACACATACTTTCACATATTTGTTGCTTATTGTTGCTGGCGACACCAAAATTACAAGCTACAAGGTTAAAATACTAAATTGTAAGCTTTCCTAAGTTTTTAAATCATGAATACGAGTATCTTGGCTCCCGTTTGTCGTAATGGACTAATTTTTTTTTAATTTGAAGAACATTAGCAGGACTATAAGAAAAAAATCCAAAACTGAAAAATATTTACCGTAAAATACAGTTTTTTTCTCAATAACTATGAAAAAAAGGTAATAAAAACAAAAAAAAAAAAAACGTAAATTCAACGGTAACTTTTTATGTTTTTCCTCAAACATATTAAATTAAATGCAAGTTGATAGAAAATATTGTTATTAGCAATACAGTTTTTTATTTTCACTTTGCGGCATACTGGGGCTGAGATATTAATTAAAACATAAAATCCTAAAATGCGTGGGTGCGCTGACTTACCTATGTTCAATAATTTATTACTCGGCTTTCGTTCATCGTAGATTAATGAATTTTTGTTTTAATTGTATTGAATTACAAGAACTTTAATAATAAAAAATAAAAATTTCATCGTTAAATGAGCTTTTTTCTTAATAATCACGAAAAAGTGATTTTTAAACAACAACAAATTATTTTAACTTACTATAACTTTTTTTTCATTTGTTTAAACAAATGTTTTTTTTTATAACATAATATATAATCTTATTAGGAATAAAAACATGTTTAATTTTTGTTTGTACGAGATAGTGGAGCTGAGATATTCGCAAATGACCAAAAAATGACACAAAACACATTTTTATCAATAACTTTGGTAAAAAAAGTTGTCATGTGGTGCAAATTTGGTTTTAAGCTTTTCTCATAATTACCTATCGATCCATAAAAAAAAAATAGACCATGCCTCTGCGCGCAAGGTCAAATGACGCTTTGACTGGACTATTGAATGAGTGTGACAAGATTTTGAAAAAAAAAACATAATTAAATATTTTCGCTTTTTCACACAACTAAACAATTTTTAATAATTTTTTACGATGCATCATCTTATAGTACGTCAAAAGACCTTTAATTTCATGTTTTATTATAATTTAATTATTGCAGTTAATTCCTTTAAAATTTACATACAAAATAATTTTTTCATCCGAGTAAAAATTCAGTGTAATCTCCGTGGGCTTGTTATCTTTGTACCATATTAATATTTTTTAGTCTAACCACCGCCAAAAGAAAGGTATTTAATCATACTTGAACCTAATATAATTTGGATGACATTGAATTACATTGACTATATTAAAATTAAGAAATAGTCCATTTTGTAATCTCCGTGGCCATTTTCGTATTTGTTTTTTAATAAATGTTCTTTTAGTTTATAATTATATATTCTAGATAAATATACTGAATTTCATCATTCCTTACAGTATTGGTACCGTAAAAGTTCCAAGAAAGTTATGTGCCGTTATTTAAAAATATTTTTTTGACTCTTTCATGCTTTTAAACAAAATCATTTCGTAAACAAACAACTTTTTTATTAATTATCCTATTAAATTTAGTTGCTTTCCACAAAATTTCAACTATTTATTGTTACTATTTATTTTGTGGATTATTGTTATTTTATGCAAGAAAAGAACATTTTTAATGCATTAGAAATTTCCAATTTTAATTTTTATCGAAAAATACTCGTAAAATGAAAAATATTTGAAATTATTTTTGCGCAACTCGGAGAATTCTTTTTCTACTTGTTTACTATAGATTTAGAAACTAAAACCCAAGAAAAACTGAATTTTTTTTTTCAAACGATCAATAAAAAATGTCAACTTTTAAAAAATGACCCATATATGCATAGTTATATGCATATCTATATGTATGACACAAACATAGTATGTGCATATTAAGAAATTATGAGATTTGCTGCCGTTGTTGTGTTGTCAGCATAGCTAATGGGAATTTTTTTATAATGCATTAAATTTTCATGCTAAAATATTTTTAATGTTAAAGTTTTGGCCAGGTACCTAACTCTATATTTAGAAAAAAGCGATATAAATGGACATGACATATGTACATACGTTTATATGTATAATATCAATTATTTTTTTTAACCCAGATTCTTTAAATGCAAAAGAAACTTTATATGCACCCATCTGATACAAAAGTATTTTTTTTTTGTTTTTCAATTTTCTCAAAAGCTAGAAAACATAGAAACGAATAATTTTCAGTGTTTGATAAAGAATTAATTAAAGCAGCTAACTACATCAATTACTTCTTTCTTGGTATTTATAATCATGAGAAAAAAAAACTCAGTGAGTTTTTAAACTTTTTTTTCATAAATTTTGATTTTGAAGTCAATTATTTCAAAAACTATTGATTGAAACAACTTTATTTAAAATTAATTGTAAATTGTAGAGTTCTGGCTTTTGAAAAAGGTATAATTTATATCTGTACACAGAGCAAAAAGTACTACATAAAATAGAAGAAAATTAATAAGATTTCTCTATGGTTTTCATCCACGAAGAAAGTCTTATTAAAACCATAGGGAAAATCTTATTTAAAACGTGATGCCCATTTTATACGATTTCCACATATTTTTAAAAAGATATCTCATTGCGTTTTAATATGACTGCTTCTTAAAACAATAATAAAACTTATTGAAAAATATTAGCAAATCTTTTAGAAATAATAAGAAGATCTAATTGCAAGAATAAGAAAACGCTTTGAATCAATACGAAAAACTCATTGAAATCATGTGATAACTTTTAGAAACAATGAAAATGTCTTATTAAATTCATTTAAAGAAAAGGCGAAATAATATTTATTTTTTTTTCAGGGTGTTTATTGCTTTTTTTCACAAAAAAAAAACAAAAGATGTATATTTATTATAAGTAGAAAAAAATTAATTCAAAATTCTTTACAATAAAAAAAGGAATATGTTTTTATATAACTCTTAAACTGCTAATAGGAAAATAAATAAATAATATTGAAACTACTCGTAAATATATCCTTTAATATCCACAAACTTAGTTTATTTTCTGTGGGAAAGGTTTTCCTGATTGCAAGAGCCCATTTATCTCTTTAAGCTCTTTAAGTCATTTTTTTCGCCTTTCCAAAGAATCTTTCCATAATGCAGTGAGTCTTTCTGTTTTTTACTGTAGAAAATTACCAAATTACCATTTTTTTCATAAAACATTGAGTTGACCTTTAACAGTTGATTTAAAAAGGCCAGTAAGATCTGGTTCTGTTGAATCAGAAACATGTGAAATTCATGACTCTCTTGAAGAAGTGGCTGTATTTAAACCGTTTGACATCTTTTCTTTTCTCAGCCGCTGAAAGAAAGTTTTTTTCAGGAGTGTACTGCCTCTTGCGAGGAATTGACAAATTCTCCAAGAGTATCTCTTGTCATGGAAACGGAAAGTGCTGCTCATTAGCCGTTCAAAATCGGCAGAAAATTGTAGGTCCCCTCCGTTCCTGGTAACACGCACCCAGGAATGGTTGAGAGTTGTAAGTCACTAGGTCCTGGTTCACTCCGAGCTGTTGCACCACCAAATTTATTTATTTTATATAGAAATCTTTTCAAGCCATTCTAGAACCGTGCGGGTCGATGGTGGTGAAAGGGTGCCTTAGTCACACAATAAAGTTATATTCTAAAAGAAGAGTTTTTAATTGCAATTGTCACCAGAAAGCACTAAAATCAAGTTATTCCCGTGCAAAAAAATAATTTTCGGATTTTTAGAGAATTTTCAAGCAATTGAAATCGTAGCCATTCCATGGTGGAATTGGACTTTATAGTTTGACATAGCAGATGAACTAAAAAAATTGGATTGATTTATTTTGTGATCTGGGGGTTTTCAAATTCATTTTGTTATAATTTTAGGTATGAAATATTGCACAAAGGAATAAAGATTCTTTTAAAAAGTTATATCAAAACTACTTACCCCGTCCTTCTTCCACTTCCTCAGTCCACCTTGAAATTTGATTCGGTCGCCAAAGTAGCCGGAACTGTCGAAGTTGCTAAAAAATTTGTTGACATCTTCCATCTCCATTTTTTCTAGGACGTCAATTGAGTTAACTCCATAAACTTTCAGCAACGAGGACACCGAACTATTGAGACCCCACGAAAGAAAATTTTGCTGAGTCTCCTAAATATCCTCATTGTTCCATATTAAGAATGGAACGCTTATTGTTTCAATCACAGTATCATTTTCCATTTTCACACAATCTTTGTTATTTTTTCTTCATTAAATCAATAAGTTTTCTCTATGAAAATATCACATTATTCAATGCTTTTAATAAGGTTTCTAAGTAAAATACCTCAATAAGGCTATCTTATTGATTTTATGTAGTCCTTTTTCTCTTTTAATTTTTTTTTAGATTTTAAGTCAATTTTTATAAAATTGCCCCTCCCGCCTAAGCCAGGGGAGATAGACTCCCCCTTCCATAGTAGAAAATGCTTGTATTGAGCCCCTTCACCAAAAACCGTTATTATATTTTGGCGCCAAAGTTATCGTACTCGTGCCACGTTTACCCTGCGTAATCTTCCGTGGGATGATAACTATCGACTTCTTCCAAATTAAAATCGCTTACTGCTAATTGACCTTCAGTCTCTTGAAAAGCGACGTGAAATCGCGGATGTGGTCTTTATTCACCACATACTAACTGGTAATGATGTATTAGTATTAAGTTTTAGCCTGCTTGTAATAAGTGCACAATAATAACCGTTCTTTACAAAGTTAACAATTTTATGTGTAATGGTAATTGATCATGTTGTGTAGACAATTGGGCTTAATGATCTCTTGAAAATAATGCAATTAATTAAAAACAAAAAAATATTCATTTTTTCCCAACATATCACTGGTTTCTTTCGGGCTTCATTTGGGTTATATTTATTTAGTCTTAAAAAAATAATTTACAATAATTACTTTAAATTAAATGTTTATATTTGATATTGCACTTACTTTTAGTTTGGTGAGTTTAGCTACATTTTATAACGTGAAGTATTGCAAACAAACATTTTTTTTTGAATATGATACTGTATGGAAACAGTTTGATTTTAGCACTGAAACTTTAAACATTAACAAGATTTAATTTTAGATAAAACAAAGATTGTAAACCTAATGTCACAGGTAACGTTATGGCTATGGCAAGACTATAACTGGCGCTTATATCTTCCGTGTCCTCTTTGTGGTTTATTGTCATTTTTATATTAGATGTGTTTTATTCACTGCTGCATAGCTAGCGCAGCAAAATTTCCCTCGGCAAACAATAACAATTTGATTGCTGGCGAAAAAGAAGCCAGTAAAAAAATGGCAGTTGTGCTAGTGATAGAACTTTAAATCATTGAAATGAAAATGGCGCTATGCATTAAATTTTAGAATTAAACATATGTACATACATGTTTTGACATCCGATTTTGGTATTTTCTATAATAATGGCCAACATTGAAATTGACACATGGAGTTTGATCGTTTTATTCGAACTTGAATGCTGCGGTGGCTATGCAGCAATGAATAAAACACACCTATTTTGTTGAATGCTGAGACTCTAAGGTGAAGCGTGTGTTCATGCGCTTCTGTTTGTCTAAAATTTTTGTATTGTCAAAATCTGCGTCGTGGTTGTGCTCTAGCATATTTTGCGAGAGAGCTGTAGACATTTTCTTTTTTCTTATATCAGCTTCATGTTCTGACAATCGTAATCCTAATGTACGTTTTGTTGTCCCAATATATAATTGTTGGCATTCTTCGTCAGTTTTCTTTTACATCGAATTTCGAAGACAACATCATGTTGCTCAGTTTTTTTGGTTGGTGGTTTAGTGTTCTGTGAATATTGTCTTAAGTGTTGAATTGGGTTTGTGTGCAAATACTGTTTTACTTCGATCAATTACTATGGTTGCTTCATTCGGATGATTGAAATAGTTTCGAGTTTGGATTTTAGACCTCTACCTCTAAGTGGTTTTGAAAACCATTTCCAAATCTAACAAGAATATCGAAAACATTTCATACAAGAGACGCTTCAACATTTTCATATGCGAATTGAAATTGTTAAGATGTTCCTCATATAAAATTTTTTCGAAATTTTTGTTAAAATTAAAATTGGTTTTCAGAACCACTTAGAGTACTAAAATCAACAATCGGAACCTTATCAATCATCCAAATGAAGAGAGTATTTTGGAAATGACAACATCTTTTATACATAAATAACTTTCATAAATTTCTCATTAAATTCAAGAAAGTGCTGGATAGATTAAGTTGTCTTTAGAAAACTACTTCCTTACGTATTTCAGTGCGAACTTTCTTGAACTCTTTTATGGTTACTGTTGCGGGTGCAGGATGGTTGTTCATAAGATCTTGAAAACTATACAAAAATATGATTAGCAAAAATGTTTTCATTTTCTATGATTATTGTTCTTGCATTCCAAAGTGTATTGTTGCTTTGTGTTAGAACATAAATTGTTGTCACATTTTGAATATTCCTTATATATTTATCTATACGGTTTGTTTTAAAAGAAAATACAAATTTAAGGTAAAATCACAGAAAACTAAGTTTTAAAAAAAATATAAACGATTTCGTCACACGCAAACTTCAAATAACTCGAAAATTATTGATGCGACAGCAGTGCGCTTGACTACTTGATATCGATTTCCATCATTACACTCACTGATTTTAATTGTATGATTAAATTATGACACTCACAGTCCGTAAATGTAAAATAATTCAAAATAAGTATTTTATTTCATCTATCAAACTAGTTTTACCTTTGCAGAACGAAAAAACCAGATATGAAAAATATTTGTTTTGATACAATTCACGAGCTGTCATTTTGATGATAAAAAAAGTGAGCTACTCACGCAATTTTGTATTTTTATCCACCAATTACGTGTTTTCATGGAAAAGGAATTTAAGAGAGTTTTCTGTTACTCACCACAAATAAAATTTGCGCGTATTTCAGGCAATAGGGGTACCGGTCGGCACTATATACAGGGTGTCCCACAGACACAGCCCCAAATGAAAACCATGGATTCCTGAGGTCATTTTAAGTCGAAAAACTTAAGAGGTCATTTTCTCGTTTTTGTCCCGTTTTCGAGTTATAACGGTTTTTATGATTTTTCCCTTAACTGGCTTTATCTTTGCCAAACTACGTCCGATTCGTAAAATTTTTGTTATAACCAATCAAGAATTTATTACAGTTTTAGTTTGTCCAGAGACTTTTTTTTCTGCGGACAACCGTTTCTCCGCAATTTTGCATCAAACCCAATTTTTTCGTTTTCTAAGTAGTTTTTTTTACTTTGATATCATTTTATTCAAAAAAACACGTTAATGAGTATTAATTTTTTTCACTTATTATTAAAGCCCAGTTCATTTTCTTAAAAAAATTTGTTTTCCCTAAAAAGAATACTAAATGTAATTAACAAAAAATAAACAAACTGAGTGAATTTAAAAAAAAATAATTTTTAAATACAAAATTAACTTCTTCAGAGCTATTGTGGTTAAGAAAATGAAAAATAGATAAAGTTGTCCCATTTCAGCGTATATTAATAACATTTCCAGATATTCTTGATTAGTGTAATCCATTATTCGCAAATAATTGAAAAAAAACTACAACTTGAATAACAAATCCAAAATGGAGTAGCAAGTGAAAGAACACGACGCGGATACTAGATCACACGAGAAAGACATTTACAACCTTCAAATTATAATGTAAATCTTTACTGTTTACATTAGTTAACGGTCTTACTAATTGACTTTATCTATTTGTCCTTTTCTTAACCACAATAGCTCAGAAAAAGTTAATTTTGTATTTAAATTTTTTTTTTTTTAAATTCACTTAGTTTGTTTATTTTTTGTAAATTACATTAAGTATTCTTTTTAGGGAAAAAAAATATTTTTTTAAGAAAATAAACTGCGCTTTAATAATAAGTGAAAAAAATTAAGGCAAGAGTACGATAACTTAGGCGCCAAGAAATTATAACGGTTTTTTGTAGAACAGTTCAATACAAGCATTTTTTACTACGGGAAGGGGGGGGGGGTCTATCTCCCCCCGTTTGGGCGGGAGGGGCAATTTTATAAAAAAGGTACTAAAATGGAAACAAAAATATTAAAAAATAACGGTAATACTTACAACTAAGTATTATACCTTTTTTTAAAGCCAATACTCTGATCTATTAGATAATTTTTAAATGAAGTAGAATCAATGCACAGTTTTTGAAAAAACGAGTTTTAAACTCAAATTTTGGTGAAAAAAAAACATAAAAAAAGTTTAAAGTTTAATTTTTCAAAACTGCAAAGTTATATATTATTATTTTTTCTAAAATTCGTTGCTCTAATTTATTCTTATTCAAAAACTGAAAACTAGATGATTTTATGTCATCTAGTTTATGAGAAAATTGAAAATAACTAAAACTACTTTTTTATGGAATATTTGCTTTTTTTTCTTGCTTACGCATTACGGCGTATAAACAGTGAGATATATATGGGGGGCATGCTGCCCCCCTGCAACCCCCCTGCCTGGGCACACTATAGGATTTGGGGTAGGTGCGAGGTTGGGTGTATGCAAAGTTTCTTTTGCATTTACAGAATCTGGATTTAAAGAAACTTTGAATTTACCCTATGGTCTATATCCAATGTCTATACTAAATATATGTATGTATGTACGTAGCCCAAAGTTGCACATTTAAAATGTTCAGACATGAAAATTTAATACATTATGAAAAATTCACATTACCTAGGTACTACTGTACGAATGCAGCAAATTCATATAATTCCTTAATTAATATGTATGTTTATTGTTTGTGTCTAACATTTTTAATGCTAACATGGTACAGGTTATTGTTTACCAAAGTCATTCGTTATTCAACCTTTGTAAGAGTGAAGTATTTTTTTCTTTGAATAAAGAATGGCGACTAAGCATCCACTACTTCATCCTAAATTAAATAACTTTTCAATATTTCAAAAAAAATATTTCAAAAGCATCGCGTTCTTAGAAGAAATTGGTCTAATTCCAACTAAAGCGTCAACTCCCCTCAACTCCAACTCAAAAAGGTGACACAAATTGTAGGAATACAATATTATTATTATTATTTATTCATCAACCAGAGCATATTATACTCTTACAGACTAAGATACATAAGTAAATATATAGTTACATATTTGTAGGTGGGTATATAAAATTCAAATTACATTTAAATGATTTACATAGCTAATCTTTTATTTTAATACATAACGTTACCTACTTAAATTTTGCTTAAAACTAATGATTTAAAAGTTTCTCTGATCCAATCCATATAAAAGTTAATCTCAGAGCAATAGACCCATCTATCGGCACATTTTTCCATGGGCCTCAATATTGGCTAGAGATTCGGGAGGTGCTTGCTATAATTTTTTTTTTGTGATCAAAATGCCTGTTAACACGGTTTTAATACATTGAACATTGAAAAATTGACTTGACTATTTTGAAGTAACACCTGACTTACTCACAAACTAACTGACTGAGACGCGAAATGCCATGCAATTCTACCTCCACGTGGTGCATTCTTTGTAACCCTAAATGATTTGCTGTACTTTACTTACAAATGAACCACATTAACATTAATCCTCAAAATGAAATCACCGTAGGTGAATACCAAAAATCAAAAATTTCATAAAAAGTAGCTTTAGTAATTTTCGATTTTCTCAAAAACTAGAAGGGACAAAACCATTCGGTTTTTTGTGTTCGATTCAGAATTAATAGTAGCATTGACCACAAAAAGCCAATTAAGCACTTCATTTTACAATTTTGAAAAAAAAATTGGTCTAAACTTTTTTTTTTCATGTTTTTTAACAAAATTTTGAGTTTGCATGCAAATTTTTCAAAAACTATTGACATAAATAATTTAATTTAAATTTACGATTATAGAACAGACTTCTGGCTTTCAAAACCGGTATAGTACTTTATTGTAAGTCTTGCCGTTGTTTTTTAATATTTTTTTTTCAATTTAAGTCATTTTTTCTAAAATCGCCCCTACCTCCTAAACGGGGAGAGATAGACCCCCCCTCCCATAGTAAAAAACGCTTGTATTTAACCCTTCTACAAAAATCCGTTATCAATTTTTGGCACCTAAGTTATCGTACTCTCCCCAAAATTAATCCTCATTAACGTGTTTTTTTGAATAAAATGATATCAAAGTGAAAAAACTACTTAAAAAACGAAAAAATTGGGTTTGATGCAAAATTGCGGAGAAACGGTTGTCCGCAGAAAAAACGGTCTTAGGACAAACTAAAACTGTAATAAATTCTTGATTGGTTATAAAAAAAATCTTGCAAATCGGACGCAGTTTGGCAAAGATAAAGCCAGATAAGGGAAAAATCATAAAAACCGTTATAACTCGAAAACGGGACGAAAACGAGAAAATGACCTCTTAAGTTTTTCGACTTAAAATGACCTCAGGAACCCATGGTTTTCATTTGGGGCGGTGACTGTGGGACACCCTGTATATTCTATGCGTCAAATTATGAAGCTAACCACCATCTGTCATCTTGAATTGGGGTAAAAAAGAGTTATACAATGTAGGGAATGCGCTATCCAGTGTTTTATAGAGATCAGTGGGATTGTCGTGGTAATAATTTTTCTGGCACCGTTGCCATGTTTAAGATTGTGAGTTCACGCGGTCAGTAGATATTTGTTTAGCAAAATATGGACGAGCCGTTGGCATTTAAGAATATCTTCTTTGAATCAATAATTTTCTACTATTTTGTGAATGATTTCAAATTAAAATTTAAAGCAGTACAATTTAATTTTCACCTCGACCGATGAAGAAATTGTTAGCAATTATCGGATATCATACAGCTACATCTAACGATTTTTAATGTCCTTAATGCCCTACAATCTCCGTGTTTTACTTTTTCAAAGAAAATTTTCTATTTTTTCCACACTACTGACATTACCTACTTGCAAAGCTTTATAGCCTTCTACCCGTCAAAGTAAAAACTAAAGCCACTTTACACTACATTAAAAATCATTTGCTTTCTCATATGACCTGTCCAAGAAAACATATCAAATCGTTTGAAAGCACTCATTAAACTCATATCACTTCTCAAACGAAATACCATATGACTTTTTTGACATTAGGACTGTAGCTAATTCCATTTGAGTTGTTGTTTTTGTGGGAAACATAGCCAAAAACCTCAATGTCAGGAACAATCTTCAAATGATATGAAAAGCTTAAGATTTAAGAAGAAACATTATGAGATGCAATATTATTTTTAATTGAGGATTTAAGATTTAATTAAAAAAAAAACAATGTCCGTTTGTTCCATAGGTATTCTTTATTTTCAATTATAGAAGCTGCAGATCCCTTACCACTGGTGGGGAGAAATTGTTGGCTATACGAAGTATCTTACTTACTCGTATCTACAGACTAAAGAGTGATCTTAATACGATCGAAAGATCCCTTTTTATATTTACTAAACGCTAACGCAGAAAATCTTGGTTTGGCTGCGGATAAAGCGATGATTAAAATTATTCTTTATTATGAAATGGTTTTGGTATCCAATGATACTCTAGCACAAGCTGTTGAGGGAAAAAGTGCTGATATGAAATTTATGATATTGGTATAAGTTTGCTTCGATAGCATCATCTCTGTATATTAATTAAATTCAAAGTCAAGTGTTTGTGGGGGCGCACAAGTGTCCTCTGATATAACATATGTATATATATATTATGCAAACAGTGTTGACGCTGGAATTGACTTCCGCATTACTGTTTTTCTTAGATATTGTGGGTTCTAGTTTCTGCAATAATTTTGCAAATGTGTCCTTCTTCATCCGTGAGCAGTTCTGGAAAGAATCAATGTCCTCGAACTTCAATTCTTTGATGAGCAGCTCTGCGATTTTCTGCTCCATAAAGCTCTTCTTCTTTTAAATTGTTGTTTTTTTTCTTTTGAATTAATACAGCTATCATTGTTGGTAAAATTAATGTCATTACTTTCTTATTGTGCTCATCATGGAATAACGAAACAAATTTATTTCTGTTTATATTTTCTTTTGATTTTGGTACAGTGAAAATGAAAGGGAAATTCATAGACGTGTAAACAACTCAACAACCATCTGACAATGGCCTGATATTGACGTTTCTTAAAATATTTATGAAAATTATGAGTTTAGACGATTTTAAAATAATTGGGACATATTTCGGTAAAATCTCATCGAAAAGATTTGTTCATTTCATAGTTCCACCTGTTGTTTGGCATTTGGATAGAGCTTACTTTGCTGGGTGCAACAATTTCAAATTATTAAAAGCAAGCGATGGCTTAATATAACAGTTTCAGTTTTTTAATTAAACTTTTCTTTTAATTTCATATTACTTGTTTTGTTAAATTGGTTTTTTATACACAGAATGAAACAGTTTCTTTCATAGCTTTTATTAATGATTGTACAGCAATAGTTTTGAAGATAATTTATATATCAATCGCCTCCTTCTTTTTTCTCCTTAATCGCTTCCTAAAAAACAAACAAAAATTATTTGATAAGCTTAAGTTTAATTCAAATTCAAATAAGTCAAAAAATTATATTTTGTTCCCAACAAAACGAAATACGAGAGTTCGCTTGAAAACTTTGATATTTCATGTTGATGGATTTCATAGAAATGTATAATAATAATAAATATAATCCTAAATATAAATAAAATCTTGCTACACATTGCTGAAATCTGAACATTTTCCAGCTGAAATCTCAAATTTCGGTTTTGGTATAAGAAAAAATTTATTTAATTTCAAATTGTGTGACTGTGAAAATAATTATTTTTTTCAGTTAAATAAAAAAAATATTCTCATTTGTAAATTTTTCACAATATTGCTACAATGCTTTCTTGCCGAGAAGTGGTGTGTTCAAAAACTGACAAGAAAACTTGAAAGAGAAAAGAGTCGAATCATCGATGGTTTTAACTTTCAATCTTGATAGCTTTGAGGAGTCATATTACATTTACAAATACCTAGTTCACAAGGAGAACTGAATTTGAGTTGAATCCGGATATGTAGATCTTGATCGAATTCAAAATATGAATGTAGACATGGATCGCGCTGTAGATAGTTGAAAAAAAAATGCAGTAGATTCAGCTTTGCACAGCAAATTTCGTATTTAAAAATAAAAAAACACAAAAATTATCGATTCTAACAATATTAAGAATATTTTTTAAAAGCAGATATAAAAACTAAAACTTAAAATCATAAGTTAATCATTTATTAATTGTATATAAAACTTGTGAACTCGCACTTTTTTAAATAAATTTTTTTTTCATTTCCTTACAATCAATATTTGTATGTACAGATTTGTAAATCGTAGAGCACTTTCGTACGATTGTTTCGAATTTATAATATTCAGTGATTCAGTCTATTTACAAAAAACATCTTTAAAAAATCGAATAAAACATCAGTAAAAATTTTTTCTTCGATTTGCTTTGGTATGAAATGACCATTGTCAATATGGATAAAGTATACTTTTAAAAGATAAAATAGCTATTTGCTGCTGTTAAAGTAAGACGAGCTCTTTAACGTTAAAGTATAGTTTATTTCCTTTAAAATTAACAAAAAGTCAGTTCTCGTTTTATACTCAATATTTAAAGTCGACTCCCATTCTTAAATTGATTTAGAGTAGGTTTTAAATGTTTAAAATTTTGCGCCATTGTGTTTAACTCTATCACAAGAAATTAAACAAGTTCTCCTTTTTTAATTTTCAATAATATTTTTATAAGACATTTAAATTGAATCGGTCATTTCAAAAACCTCTTAAGTCACATTTTTTTCCAAAACGCTTTTTTTGGTGAAAATAGTTCCTTAAAGGAAGATGCGTATTCTGGGTAAGAACTATGTAAATCTGTACATTCCTTCCTCTTCAAATAATACCGAAGGAAAAACGTTTATTGCATAAACAACGTAAGTCAGTGACTTAAGAGGTTTTTGCATGTACTACCAAAATGGCGGGAGTAGTTTGATATTTTAAATTTTCTTTGCTCTGATTGGTTCAACAATATTCAAATCTTCAATTTGATAACAACCGTCATCAATGTCAAATTTGGGTTTTTCATACAACTATTTTCTGCGAAAAGTAATTTTAGCTTTAAAAATGTCTTCAAGTGAAACAGAGAGTGATGGTGCGCCGAAAAAGAAGAGAACGTGTAATCCCCTAAAGTATACCTTAATGAAATGTTATAACAAATTATAAAATTGAAAGGCAAGACATAAACTAATTTATCTAAGAGATTTGAAAAACCGAGGAACTATTGATATCAAGTTGCAGAAGAGTAGAATCATATGTAGAAGTAAGATCATTGAGCTTGATATTTTTAGGGCATTTGATGGATTTTGGCATTAAGCTATTATATCGAAAATACTTGAGTTTGGTATCAATGAAGCCCTTATTCGTTGGATTAGAAATTTTCTACTGGATTGTTCAATACTTTTTTTTTGGAAGGTTTCAAATCGGATCTTCATAAAATAAATGGTGGGGGCCCCAAGGTCTCCGTTTAGTCTCAGACTCTCTTTCTCATTTTTATGAATGATCTCTGAAACTGAATGATCTGATGATTTGCACTTCATTGTCTATCTTAGCTTTTCATATTTATCCGTCGCGTCTGTCAAATTCACGTCCATCTCATTCGAATTTTAGAAAATATAGTCATAGAGCTAAAAACTGAAGATGTTATTGAAGAAGAAATTGTGGCCAAATTTGTAGAAAAAAACATGTCAACACTGAATCTTATAGAAAAAAATCCCACAAAAACAGAAAAAAGCACCTTCGACATATATGAGCTTTAAGTATGCTTCACATAGAAAAGGTACTATCATAGGAATAAATTGATGGATTGATTAAACATTCATTAGTAATAAATAAAGTTCGAACTTCGGTTTCACTTCTATCAACAAAGGCTTATGTTTTAAAAGTGCCCATCAATAAGAAAATGATGAAGATAATCAATCTATGTACCTTAAAGATATTAAAACATGACAAAAAGTTATTCTTATGTGTAGTTTTCAATAATAAGCAATACAAAATGTAATTACTACCATTTTTTTGGTTAAATTATATACCACTTACCCCAGTCCTTGCTAAAACAACTTAAGTCAAGACCAGTTTTTTTAGGTTTTTTTCATTATTTTTATTAATAAACTGTGATTTTTTTTCGCTTTTTAATTTTTCTTACCACTAAAATACTTAGTTAAGCATAAAAAAGTGGTTTAAAACTCATTTGTTTGAACATGAAACAGTTTTTATTGATTCCTGAAAAATTCTAATTGAATGACTTATGAGGTTTTTGAAATGACCGATTCAATTAAAAGTTACTTCATTTCTATTTTATATGTAAAGTTAATCACTTATATTAAAGTATTGCTACAACTCGGCTTTCCTGACATGTAATCGCACCGATTAAGATGCGTTTTCAATGTTACCCATGGTTTCAAATTTACCACTTCCGTTATACCTTCCTCAGCAAAGGTGAGCCCTTTTACATTTTACTTAACAATTTCGCAAACTTCTGTTGTAATTTCAGCATTTTCTCTTTGTTGTCTTTTTAAGCAACGAGGTTGTTATTGGTTTCTTGAGGCACCTTTTCCTTCAAGTACCCTCATAAGAAATCAGGGCACATAAACAACACGAAAATAGTCATGTAATTTTTCCGCGTTTAACAATTGAAGAATTATTTAAATAAAATGTTTGAATAATTTCAACACGTTACTGCTACGTTAGATGATCTATACCAAATTGTTATCGACCACTCTCTACGACTGTCAAATTTCATTCACACAAAAATAGCAAACAAATCAACGTAGAACATAAAACCCACCTGGTATCTATTACTTTCTTAATACTTATAGATTTCGAAAGGACCTTTAAGCTTGAGTATTATTTTTGCGGAATTCCTGGTTTCATAATAAAATTCTAAGTGATCAGTCATACTCATACTAACATAACAACTGATGTGATATTTTGAAGCCACTTTTCTGTTCCGATCAACAATAATTTTTTTTTTTTTTACATAATTTTGTTTCTTTTTTTTTTTAATTTTAATCGCCCTCGACTTTAAGGCTAGCCGCGCACTAGCAATTTTTAGTTGCGAAACTGCTTGGTTCGAGCAACTAAAAAGTTTGTGTTCTGACACAAACTAAACGATTGCCTAAAATAAGTTCGCCATTTTATTGAACATATAATTATCTGCAAATTCACCGACATTCAACCAAACAGTTCATCTGTTTTCTATAAGTAACCAAACAGTTTCGCAACTAAAAATTGCTAGTGCGCGGCTAGCCTAAATCATATATGTACATATATCTATTCAAGATCTATTTCGATTTGTTTAATTCAAATATTCACTCAGTCGCTCACCACACCCTTTTCTCTTATCCCAAACAGAAGTTCATTGGGAGTTGAACCAGTACTTCGGTGCCTCGCATTATAAAACAAAAACTCGGTATCTCAGCGTTGCCATTTTGCATTTTGCAGATTTTCCACCCATTAACAGACTCTAAATCCATAAAATCTGCATAATGTACCTAAACAAATATTTTGTTTTTCTTTTGTTGCTCTAACAACAATTCATCGCATTCAGTACTATTTTAATCATGAAATAAAATAGAGTGAATGCTGCCAAAATAATACAGCCTTATTTATTAACTCGTTTGAGCATCGGAGTAAAGTTTACCTGACTTTACACGAGATATAGAGGCAGAGTAACTGGTTCATAAGAGGCTTAAGAGGCCTCCGGCCAAAATGTCGAACTCAGATTCGAAGATTGGAACTTCGAATTAAAATAATCACTCCGCATTTGTACTTTCAACATGTTTGATCTTCGAAAGTTGCATTTGGGTTGCAGAGAAGTTACAGCCTACACACAACCTTCTTTCATTTGCTTGTTTTATTTTTGTGTCCTCTGCTCTGTTTGATCTGTTTGTAGAAAAGGCTAGTGTAAAGATGTATAGAGGGGTAAGGGTAGGTTCAACCTTTCCGTTGTGTGAAGTATTAGGCGATGAAACATTTGAGCAAGAAAAAAATATTATTTGTATCTACCTAGAAGCTCCAATATGTCGAGCAAAATGAAGTTACATACATATCTGTGTATGTATGTATGTAGGTATACTGTATACACCTGTTCATAAAATGGAAAATTGGTGATGTCGACCTTGAATTTGAAATAATTCAGAGTTATTATGTAAGGTTTTGTACCTATATTACAGATATGTATTTTTTCGACCTACCTATAGATACGTAGTCATGTACATTATATATTTGTAATTGCAGGTTTCGATAAAATGAAAAAAAAAGACTTGCATGAATTAGAAAGGTTTTTTTATTTTAAATTCTGAATACGAATTTTGCTCTCTTAAAAATAATTTTGGTGGTGATCGAGTTTTTGCTAAATTTACATTATTTATATTTATTCTTAGTAGTCACCAATTTGATAAAAAAAAGTAAAAAGGGATTAAGAAAAGGCTAAACACCCAAAAAAGTCAAAATTAATACATACGTATGTGTGTATTTAGCTATTTACATTATGTAGGTACATGTTCATGCATAATTTTTTTGTTCACTTTTAACTAAAAAGCTATTTTTAATTGTGACTTATAGGTACGCTGACCATCCGTCCCGTATTTCCCGGGACAGTCCCGTATTTTACTCGTTTGTCCTGGCTAAATTTTAAGGAAATCCGGGCCGTACAACTGTCCCGTATTTGATTTTTTGTCACGGGTTTGTCCCGTATTTTCATATATTTTTATTAGTCGAATAACGTTCAAAATTTTAAATTTTATTTTAGCTGAGCTGTTAGATGCTTTTCAAAATGTGTATTCACAAAAAAAACAATGCACAAATTTGAAATATATAAATCATCATTTTTTAAAATATAAGCTTATGTACTTCTACCGAATTAAAGAAAAAATTTGAGCATAAACTGGTTCCAAAAATGGAATTTAATTCTCTTAATTATTTACAATAAATTTACAAATTTGTAAAATAACTCCAAAGAAAAAATGTGAATTCAACGATGATCTTCAAAAGAAATTTTTCTTCATACAAAGAAAAAAATGGAAAAACCCAACATAGGTAGTAATCTGTTCAAAAATCGCTTATACGTTTTCAATACGCAGTGGTGATATTGAACAGCACTTAAAAGCAAAACAAAAAAACACAAAGAATCCGACATTGGGTCTTGTGAATAAAAAAAAAGTTAAAGCTTTTTTTGGAGGAAGCTAAAGCCAACTAGTCATAGCTCTTACTAGCAGCTAAAGCTAGACAGTACTAGCTTAAGCTTTGTTTTATGTGAATAAAAAAATGATAACGCTAAATAGCTTATGCTGGAAAATTCTAGCTTAAGCTTCGTAATTTAAGGTGTTCGTTTTTTTATTCACATGTTTCGGCTAGTTAGCTTTAGCTAAAACTGGTACATGTATGACCGAAAGGAAAGTGTTTTTGCCTCAATTTGTTATCTGTTCTACAGGGCAAGTATTGGTTTCGGCTAAAAAATGTTTTTAACATTTCGTATGTCAGTTTCTGGGTCTATACGTTCACAGTCCTATTTTTTTAGATATTCCCTTATGTTTAATTAACAACTCGAACAAGTTAATACTGAAAATAAGACCTAGTCAAAGCTTTCTAGACAGGTCGAAAAAATCTTGAAATTTTTGTAGCTTTAACTATAATATTCTAGTTTAAGCTATTTTTATTCACACAAATTGAAGCTTAAGCTAGGAAAACAAGCTAAAACTAAATGAATTTAGCTTTGGCTATTTTTAAATAGCTATTACTAGAAAACATCTTTAACTAGCTAGCTTAAGCTTATTTTTATTCACTAAAAATCAAGCTTTTACTTAAAAATCCAAGTTTCAGCTTTAGCTTTTTTTTTATTCACAAGGCCCATTGCTGCCGCTTCAAGCGAAAGTTTACAATGATTTTTTAGTTCATCAAATTTTCAAGGACCTGGAAAGAAGAATGCAATTAATGAAAGCACCTGGGCTTACCACACAATATAACATAACCACTCATTCAGGTTTAATTATTGCGCATCGAAACTTATAAAAAGTTGTTTTGATCAAATGTATTTCCTTACACTCACAAAATGTGATCTTTTGTGCAATGTTGTTGCACCTAATTCCATCGAAGAAATTAAAACTTCTCTATGCAAAGTAAGTTTTGTAACCATTTTTTCTGATTGTTCCAATCATAGCTGTACAAAACTGTGTCCGCTCTTAATTCGTTATTTTACACCACAACAAGGTATCGTTGTAAAGATTTTAGATTTTGAAAATCTTCCAGGGGAACCATCTGGCATCATTTTAAAAAATATGGCAACGTAAACTGTAGTTTTGGCGGGCCAGCAAGAAAAAACTTCAAGCCGCAACCGGTATCGATCTCATTGGAGTTAATTGTGCTGCTCACGTTTTAAATAACTGTAAGCAAACTGCAGTTGAATGTTCTCCAATAGATATAAAAGTTGTCATCATCAAAATCCACACTGTTCGCGTAGAAAAATTGAAAAAAAAAGACTGAATACCTTACTCTCAATAGCTAAGCTAGTAAAATAATAATAAAACTTTATAATCCCTTAAAAGAATTTGCATTTTACAATTTGCAAGAAATTTGCATTTCTAAAGTTGAAGAAGAAAAATATTAAATTGATGAAGGAAAAAGTCTAACAAAAATTAATTACTCAAAACGAATGGAAAGCAAATATTCAACAATTTTACATAACGTGTTAAGAATACTTAAACCAGTGGGATGTATCTTTCAAAGAACTTGAAGTTTTTAGTTGGGTATATTTTCAAAACATTACTAACTGGCCAGAAATAGAATTTTGGTTATCTTTTGTCAACCAAAAGCTGATAGGAATGATTAAAACTTGTTTGACGAATTTGTTTGTCTAAAATCATTCTTAACCTAATAAATTATAACAAAATGGACAGAAAACAAAACTACTGTTGCCCCAAAAATGGAGAGAAATCTTAGAGCAATTTCGTAAACAAAATATAAACTTCAAAAATCTTTTATTTATTGAAGAGTTCGACTTGTGTCTTCCAGGTTCAAATGGTCCAACCGAAAGAGTCTTTTCCATAATGAACAATATTTGAACAAATGAAAAAACGCAACTGAGTGTTGGAACTTGGAACTTCCATAGCCATGTTAATGGTAAAATTAAATTATAATTTAATCTACCAGGAATTTAAAAAAATATTTTAAAGAAAATGGTAATATCATCTAAAAAATTTGTTAGGAAAAAAAAAACAAACAATAATCTCTTGGACAATGTGTGATTAATGTTTATTTTTCAAAGTCTTGGTAAAGAAAGACTGAATATTTAAAAAAAAAAGGTTTTGTTTAGTTCTAAGCATTTTGTGCTGGGATTTAGTATTCTTTTGTTTTTGAAATTTTTGTTGATTTCTTACAAAATAAAAGTAAAAAAAGAATGTCCCGGGTTTTGCTTTGAAAAATATGGTCACCGTACTTATAGGTAGATACTATAAGGCAAGTTATGCATTCGTTAAAAAAAATCTAACTCGAAATTTTGGTCAAACTTGACATTACGATGATAGCGAAGACGAAAAAGGTGAGTCTCGAAATTCTGTCTGTTCTACATATCATTTTAAATTTTTAAATAAGTGAAAACAAATTACATAAGTACATTTAAGAACATATTAAAACTTACATAAAAAGCCAAGTGCCCACGCAATAAAGTTTATGTATGAATAAAGAATTTATTTAAAATAGAGATAAATGACGAAGCAAAATCTGCAACAATTCTTAATATCACGGCACTGAAATTGGCGTATTGTGAACTTAAGACATCAAATTCGGTAAAAGCTAATTGTGATAGTTTTGAATTATTTAGAATAAATAATTCAAATTTTCTCTTTATTATTTGTTGGAATTCTGGGCCCATAACCTAGTAGTTATATCTAGAACTCTAAAGTCCTAGAAATAACTAATTTAGTAATTGTTCAACGTCGAAACCTCTTTCAGATTCGACTTGATTGTATAAATTTGATTATATGCTCCTTACCTCGGGTGGGGAGTAACAATTTCGAACAAATGAATTGACTTCTGGATTAAAATTGATTTTATTATAATTTTCATGGCTAATTGATTCATAAACACATTTGACAATTTTAGATATCTACTGTGATTATGCCATTAAATATAGTAATAACCAAACAAATAAATTCATAATTTTGCTTTGTATACATGTATTTGCAAACAGTAAATTAAATTCAACAAACTAACTAATGTTTTTTTTTTTAAATTAATTCTTTTGTAACGCTATACCTAGTTTTAACTCAATAATTTTGTTTCTGCAATTAAACTATATACTTTTTTCTTTTTATTTTTTAATGTAAGAATACACGTCAATTATTTCGGCAGACGGCATATTATGCCATTGTTCTATTTTTTTTATATACTTCTTATAATATTCTTGTATTTTCTAAATAAAGAATTTTATAATTATAATAGATAATAACAGATTTATTTATCCATCGCCCGCTGCAATATTGGAAAATTTAAGATCGAAGAGCACTTTTGAACAATTGTTTCGCATTTCTAATATTCAATCTATGTACTTACAAAGCACATCTTTTAAAAAAATCAACTCCAATTTGTTTTGGTATGAAATGACCGTTGTTAATCTGGATAAAGTATAATTTTAAAAGATAAAATAGCTACATATTTGCTACTGTTAAAGTTAGACGAGCTCTTTAACGTTCAAGTACCTATAGTTTTTGCGTTTAAAATTAACAAAAAGTCGGTTCTCGTTTTTTAAACGATATTTACAGTCAAACCCCATTCTAAAATTGATTAAGAGTAGGTTTTAAATATTTAAAATCCTGCGCCATTTTGTTTATGAAAATCATGTTTGTGGATTAATTATATTGAGTTGTAACGTTTCAGCTGATATCACACCTTCTTTCCAAACTATTCATGAACAAAATTTTAATTAGAAACATTTAAGTACCTATACAATACATATCTACATACAATAATAAAAAAAAAAAAATTGTACTTACAATAATTATTGTAATTGCAATAATTAAGAATGTATACCAATTTTTTTTTATTTATTTGAGTGTTTTTTGTATTCGTGTTTTTTTTTAAGTCTAGGGTGTAATCACACCCGAAATGTTACAACTCAAAAAAATAAACAAATTCTATAATTGACCTTGCGCCCACTCTAGGACAAACATCATTTTTATGAATAAGAAAAGCTCACGAAGAAAGGATAATTTAATATTTTATTTTCTGAGAATATTGTATTCTACTTTAAAAAGGTCATTTTACTAAAAAGGGGTTGATTAATGTCCTAAAAACTCTAATATCTCTTCTCAAAATTGCAAAATCTAATACCTGCCTTGAAATAAAAAAGTTGAAAATTTTAGCTCAAAAATGAAAAATTTCAAGATTTTTCAATTAGAATGAATAATTCCCTCAAAATCCAATATTTGTCCAAATTATTAAAAAACTAATACCTATTCGAAAAAAGGATATTCACCTCGTCGTTCGTCGCAATACAAAATAAGATACAAACCGATTTCTTATACATAACAAACATACCGAGCTTCATGATAATACATTCAATACTTTTCGCATACCAACCAATGTACATATGTAGTTACTTTTCTTCCTAAAAACACACAAAACAATCCAACAAGTTAAATCTACTCCTTTGCTTCATTTTACTTTCACACCATACTCATCGCTTACCAATCCCTATACCACCATAGCCCTCAAATATTATCATCCACCGTCACCGTAGTTCTGCTCACATCCATTTCTTCCCCTTCTACACCACCCCTTTACTGAACCTCTCATATAACCAAAAGCCTACTCGACTTTCATGTTCGTCATACTTCTTTTTGCTTCAGTTCCAACAAAAAATAGCTATCTTCGAAAAAAACCACGTTTTGGCAAATAGATGAACTAAAAACAGCCAGTAAACAAAAGTAACGACTTTTGTGCAAAAAAAAGGCTTCTATAAAATGTGTTATTTTGCAATAAAAAGTTACTTTTTGATTACTTTTTTTTTAATATAAACAATTTCAGAAAGCATTATGTCATTTTGGGAAAGTTATGATGATCTTTTCACATAATTACACATTAAAAAATGAATTGGAAAATGAGCAATTTTAATGTTTTTCAAAAGATGATTATTCAAAAATAGAGCCCAAAATTAAAAATCCGCTCCGACGCTCTTCTAAGTCTCTTCATTACCTTTAAAATGACGTAAAAATATTATAAGTTTTCCACTTCAATTTCTCACAAACCTTGCACAACTTTTGCAGTTTTGTGGAATTTAACGAAAGAAGCAACCGGAATATTAAAATTAAATAAGAAAAATATAAAAAAATTAAAAAAGTGGCTCGACGCTTTTCAAGATAAAATGTAATTCTTTCATATGTAATTTATTTTATTTCAATACGACTTGCATTGACTTCACAAACCTTGCACGAATTTGCCCAATTTCACGTTTTTCTCAATATTTTGGGCGGAGGCCTCTTAAAGCCGTTGTAGTATCTAAATGTCATTTTGTCCTGTCATCGTGTGAAATTTACAAAAAGGAGTGTAAACAATTTTTGAAGTGAAACTTCTTTTCCGGCGTTGGAGGTAACAAAATTTCTATGGAGTTTTAGTGACATGTCAAAGCGACACGTTATCCTCCAACATGGAGGACATGGTTTTTACAATTATTGTTCGAACTTTGTTTGAGGTTATTTAAAACACTTTGAAAACATCTTTTATCGCCGAAAGAGAATGTTCTTCTAATGAAAAAACCACAACAACTAACTAACAAATTATGTGGCCTAATAATTTCTCGAAACCACTTTCCTTTGCACAAAAAACACAAACAAATATATAATTCGTATAGTTTTATTTATTTAAAACATTAAACACTTTATCCTACACAATACAGAACTTGAAAACTAAGCACTAAAATTTATAAAATAATTAATACGAAATATAAAAAAACACTATCTAAACTATCTGGTATCTGCTTTCTATTGTCAAATATAAACTAGCATTGCCATATGCGAAGAATTTTAAATTCGGTGTCAAAATTAAATTAGCATTGTCTACCAATATAAACTCCTTTGGCGCGAACACAATGAACGCGATGAGAAATAAAATGCACGACTGGGTCGCACGAACTTGCTCCTATGTAAATGACAAAGAATTTCAAAATTGAAAGTTATTAGAGAAAACTGTTTTTAAGGATAAAATTAATTTTTTAAATAACTAAAACAACTCTTTTAGCTAAGCACAGGATGCCATGTGTTTTAAGCAAAAATTAGTTCATGCAAGAACAAAATTATCAGCCCTATTATAGCTATCAACTATCAACTTGATACATATCAACAAATTAAATGAGTTGGTATTATGACTATCAACTATCAACATTTTTTATCGACTGTGAATTTTATTAGACTTTATCATTACTGTGAATGATTTCTTTGATAGACATGGTATTACGGATATCAACAAAATAGATACATATCAATTTCCTTATCAACCACAAATTCTTGATTGAAACGTAAACATAAAAATTTATTCGGGATTTTTAAAAGCGAACAAAGTTAAAAAGAATGTTGACTTCGATAGAATTGTTGTTTGAGGAGTTATGATGAATTTTTTATAAGAGCAACTTACATTTTCGCACAAAGAATTTACCTTTTCGTGGCCCACAAAAAAAAAAAACAAATGAATATTTCAAATGTGATGCGTCGAACAAATAAACAAAACTCATTCACAATGAACTTTTGATAAGTAAATATTCACAATCGGTCTAAAATTAACAGTTGATACCCATAATACCAAATTATCAACTAATTGATAGAAATTATCGACTATCAAATTGATACTCGTAACATGGCTGCATAATTCGTTGTAGTGGTTTCTTATAAAAGTAAGCTTTTACTCGTATATACAAAATTTTTCAAACATTTTTAAGAAAAAAATTTTGGAACGCTAATTTAAAGTGTTTATTAATGTACGAATAAAAATTTAATTTACATAAAAAAATATTGAACCGTTTTTTGAGATATCAAATTTCCGAAAAAAATTAGTTTTTTTTTTAAATTCATAAAAAAAATATTTTTTTTTAAGTTTTGAAATGCAATGTTTTTTTAACTTTTTAGAAGCTTGCCTATAAATTTTTTTTATTAAAATCCGTTATGCTGATAATGAGAAATTCAAAATTCGAAAAAATCGTTCTATGGTAGATACAGTCAGTAATATCTATGTAGATTTAGATTTAGATTTTTTTAAATTATAGATCGTACAAATTAATCAAAAGAAAAAAAATTTTAGCAAAATTCTCGGAACCGTTTTCGAGAAAAATACGGTTTTCGAAAACAATTTTTTAGCTTTTGTATGGAGGGTACCGTTATTTTTAGGTAATATACATTTTTTCTCATCTCTTGCAGATTATATTAAGAAACTTTTATTTATGAAGTTTTAAAAAAATCGAGTATGGGGTTTTCGAAATATTGAGTTTTCAAAAAAAAAAAAATTTGAAATATTTTTTAAAAATCCAAAAAAATATTTTTTGAAAACTTGAATTCACAATACTTGTAATATTCAAACTATTGGGGACCTTTAGCAGAAAAAAAAAATTATCAAAATTCGTCGTACCATTTTTGAGAAAATCATAAAACCAAAAAAATGGTTCCAAGGGGGTACCAAAATTAACATTTCTTTGTAATTTTTTTTTCAACCATTAGCTAGCTTTAATTAAATGAAATTTTTTGAATATTTTTTTGAAAAAATCTATGGGCCAGTTTTTGAGAAAAAAAAATTATAAAATTTCGAAAAAAATCGTATGACAGGTACCATTATTTTTGTCTTAAAAAAAAAGAAAAAAAACGTGTGGGAGGGAAAATTCAAAACGACATCTACCAACCATCTTAACGAAAATTGGCCGAGCCGTTTAGGCTGCTGTCGAACAGACAGACAGACAAAATTGCGAGACCCATTTGTTTAGTCTTCGCTATCATCGTAATGTCAACTTTGATCAAAATCTCGAGTTCGATTTTTTTCCAAATGCATAACTTGCCTTATAGTACCTATAAGTCCCAAGTAAAGAGTTGTGAGCGTGATGAAACATCATCGTTATTGTAAAATCAGGAGCCAAATTACCGTTTCAGTGACCGAGTGATCGAATGAAAATGTCAAATTAGTGTAATCGATTGCTCGATGACGTAAGCTGTAATGCCAAACTCACATAATTCAGTCACGTATTACTCGAAAACTGGTACGGTAATTTGGCCCCAGTTTCAAACTATGACAACAGACGAGGATATACATACATACACTGCCGGTCATAAGGTTAGAAGCAGGCATTTTTGAGAAGTAAAATCGACATTTCTCCCGTTACATGATGGATTAGAAAAAAACAACTATGGTAAACGAAAGACTATTTTGTTAAGAACAAAATATAAAATTTGGGTATAGGAAAGATTAAGCTAACGGAGCTTTTATGACAAATTGTAAAGTGAGTCAAGAATATGCGAAAATAAATCGGGTCATTAGATTAGAAGCACATCAAATAAATGAAAATAAAATGCAGTTATTTATATTTTGTTATTTATTTTAGCTTTTATTAGATTTTTAATAATGTGTGCTGCCACCAGCCTTCAAAATAACTTCAAAAATTCTATCTTTTAAGGATTTATAAAGAGATTCCAAGTAGTCCAGTGAAATCTCACTCCAGGCCAATTTGATACCATGAATTAGCGCTTCCTTGTCATCGTATTGCTTCCCTCCCTCATATACCTTACGTGTAAGCCAGCCCCACACATTTTCAATTATGTTTAGGTCCGGGGAATATGGTGGCCAAGGCAGCAAGTGGACGTTTTGGTTCGCAATGAAGGATTTTACCTCTCGGGCTGTGTGTATGGGAGCGTTGTCCTGCTGAAAAATCCATGGAATTGGTCCAAACACCTCGCTAATTTTGGGGAATACTGATTCAAGCAAGGCTTTGTAGGTTTTCCCAGTCATTTTGGTATCTTGAACTACCAATTCTATAGCGCCATAAAATGAAATTGAGCCCCAGACCATAACGCCTCCTTCTCTGCTATGGTGACGGTTTAAAAACCGCTCCTCTTTCCTCAGGTCATGGAAATAATAATTATAACCATCTGGCCCATCTAGGTTAAATTTTTTTTCGTCGGAAAAAATAACCTTCCGCCAATCATTTGTGGTCATTCCATTTTGCACATCCCAGCTCATGTGTTCTTTCGCGAAACACAAGCGTTGCTTCTTCCTTGCGTCATTAAGTGGTGGTTTTTTTTTAAGCTTCAGGCGCTTTAAGTGCTTAGCATGGCGAATCGTGCGTTTAACAGTGGACAAGCTGGCCTTAACATTAGCTTTCTCCCTTATTTTAGCTGCCGATAAAGCTGAATTTGACGCTATTCTAAGGATACTTCGCGTTTCGCGAAGTGTTAAGGCAGAGGAAGTGTTTCCTTTATAATTTTTTGAGTAAGACGATGGATTTTTTAAATAATTGCTGACACAATGATCACTTCGATTTATTTTTCGGGCTATAGCACGGCATGAAAGACCTTCAGAGCAATAAACATCTATTCTTGCCCTTTCCTCCACTGTCAAACATTTTTTCTTGCCCATTTTTATTAACACTCAATCAAGAACAATTAATTTATAAAATGTACCGTTTAAACCGAACAAAAATTTATTCACTTCACAAAACAACGTTGATTTGTTCAATGCTTCTAATCTAATGACCCGATTAATTTTCGCATATTCTTGACTCACTTTACAATTTGTCATAAAAGTTCCGTTAGCTAAATCTCTCTTATACCCAAATTTTATATTTTGTTGTTAACAAAATAGTCTCTCATTTACCATAGTTGTTTTTTTCTAATCCATCATGTAACGGGAGAAATGTCGATTTTACTTCTCAAAAATGCCTGCTTCTAACCTTATGACCGGCAGTGTACATAAATAAGCATTTCTCGTCTTCATGTTAAATAAAATTAATAAATGAAGTAAGAACAGTCGCGCACATTCAATTTTTAGTTTTACATCTGTTTGGTTTCTGAAATGAAACATATGGCCTTATGTTTATTGTACCTTTTTTTTCATTTACCAACTAAACAGTTGCGAAAATAAAAATTGAATTTGCGCTCCAGGCCTAAGGAATTGTCGAACGATTTTATAAAAACTAAAAGGTGACAGTGAACCATGTCTCGCTCTCGTCTCGTGTTCTCATCGCATTATAAATCGGGCATAATTATAAAAACTTTTGTCTGTCGTTTTTAGTTGGATTTTAATATCGACATCTGCAAAATCGCTTACGACGATTATTGACTCACGACTTTTTGAAGGTACATAAATTTACGAAATTAAATGAGCGCCAATGAAAAAATAATATGATTTAACTAAATCTCATGGTGAAAAATTTCGTGGCATTGAGAATTGCGGGACCATTTTAAAACTACATAAAGTTGACAATTAATCATATCTGGCTCTCGCTTTGTGTTCTCCTCACATTACGAATCGGGCATGATTATAAAAACTTTTGTCTGTCGTTTTCAATTGGATTTGAATGTCAACATCTGACAAATTTAAGCGAAGATAAAAATGCACTAAAAACGGCTAGTATTGAAATTTTGATATCTTAAACGTCAGTGTCCTTTCACGATTTATGTATGATTTGCACCTAGCTTAGTAATCATGTGCGTTAAAAAAGCGTCATAAAGAGCCCCATCTGTCCGTCAAAACGAGCGCCATCCATTTTGCTCAACCTTGGTAACAAACAAGTTATACATGACTTTCTCGATTTTCTCAATAAATTCAAGAAAGTGCCAGATATACCAAGCTGTATTTCCAAAACTATTTGCATCATTTGTATAATTGAAACAAGTCATTTTCAATTCGAAGAAATATTTCAAAAAAAAAAAATGTATTTGGAAGTGATTTTGACATCTTGCAATTTACAAGACTATACTAAAATTACTTTTAAATTGAATTTTTTTGTATGTTTCCGAAAAGAAAACAATTCATTATCATCATCGTCATTTTCAAGTGATGATGATCAATTCTTTGAGGAAGTTTTAGGAAATGAGTTTAAACGAAGAAAAAGTGCCATTGAGAAATATACCTAGCAATTGAGATCAAATATTTTAAATAAGTTTCCTCCATGTTTACAAATGATGAAATTCAAAAACAACTTCAATTGATTCAATCAATTGGCATTTGACGTTTGACAAAATACAACAAAACAAAAAGTATTGCAAGTTGCAACTTGTTCCTTTATTGGCATCCCGGATCGGAGAGTTCCAGAAGATTGTTTTTGTTTTTTCCAAAATACCAACGAATTCAATTAAAAATTACTTCCAGGGAAAAAGTAAGTACATTTTAAATATAACAATTCGTTAATAAATTTTTGCGTGAATATTTATATTTCAGATTCAAGTACTAGAAACAGTAGATACGCTGTCAAGAGCAAAAACTTTTGAAACTTTTTAATAATAAATGAATGTAGGTACCTTTCCGTAAAATTTTAGTTGAATTAGTACGATGTTGAAGCTGTTTTAATATGAAACATTCTCTAGCATTTTATTAAATTTAAAATCATCAAATAGCTATTTAATTTTTTTAGTATCGAGCTAAATTTATATGACTCTTTGGCATTTATAATCGTCAGAAAACGTATGTTTACTTAGTTTTTGTACGATTTGTCATTGTTTTTGGTGTTCAGAAGCAATTTATTAAAGAAATGCTTTAGTACGATACTAGTTAGATTTTCAAACTAACTAAAATTAAAACTAATTTTGTAAACTACTTAAAAGTTAACAAATTTTTGACTAGTATTATACTAATACCTTAACAATAGGCTGTTTAAAATTTTGTGCCAATTTTATTAGAGAAAAATGTTCATAGCCATAAGGTTCATTTTTTAAAATAACAAAAACAACTTATTTGGTAGTTTAACTTAAAACAGTATGCCATGTGATTTCTCAAGCAAAAAAAATAAGCTTTTATATACAAAAGTCTTAAAACATTTTTAAGAAAAAATTTTGGTACGCCAGCTCAAAGTTTTTGTTGTTATACGAATAAAAATAAAATTAAAATAAAATGCACTACTGGGTAGCGGGAAATAGCTCCTATGTTATTACTAGGAATTTTGAAAACGAATGTTATTAGAGAAAACTGTTCATAAGGATAAAATTAATTTTTTAAACTTTTTTAGTATTAAGAGATATAAACAGAATGCCATGCAAATATTAATTTATGCAAGAAAACAAATTAAAGTCGTTGTGGTGGTTTTTTAAAACCATAAGCTTATACAAAAGTTTTAAAGCATTTTTAAGAAAATATTTTGGAACGCCAACTTAAGGTTTTTGTTACTGTACGAATAAAAATAAATTTCCGAAAAAAAATATTGAGCCGTTTCTGAGTCGAAAAAAAAAATGATTTTTCAAAAATTCAAAAAACAATTTTTTAAGTTTTGAAACACAACGTTTTTCAAAATTTGTAGGAACTTCTCCATGAAAAAAAGTTCTTTAAAATCCGTTATGCAAATAATGAGAAATTCAAAATTTGAAAAAAATGGTTCTATTGTAGGTACAGTCAGTAATATCTTAATTTCAATTTTTTTCTTATTAAATTATAGATTGTACAAATTATTCGAAAGAAAAAAATTTTTATCAAAATTCTAGGCGCCGTTTTCGAGAAAAATCCTATTTTTGGAAACCATTTTTTAACATTTGTATGGTGGGTACCGTTATTTTTAGGTAAAATAATTTTTTTTAACGTCTTGTAGATTATATTGAGAAACTTTTATTTATCAAGTTTAAGAAAAATTTAGCATGGAGTTTTCGAAATATTGAGTTTTGAAAAAAAAATTGGAAATTTTTTTAAAAATCCTAAATTTTTTTTTTGGAAAATTTGAATATAGAGTAATTAATATTCAAACTATCAAAATCTTTTGTAGCGGCTTTGATCAAATCAGAAACAAAAAATGGTTCCAAAGGGGGAACCATTAATAACCACTTTTCGGATTTTCTTTTTGAAATCTGTCGAATTGTTTTTGAGAAAAAAAAATATTTATAAAATTTAGAAAAAAAAATCGGTTGGCAGGTACCGTTATTTTTGGTCTTAAAAAAATAAAAATAATACCTACCAAGTTCAAAGACAATCGGCCGAGCCGTTAAGGCCGTGGTCGAAAAGACAGACAGACAGAATTGTGAGGCCCACTTTTTTAGTCTCGAGTTTTTTTTTTTTTTTTTACGAATGCATAACTTGCCTTGTAGTACCTATAAGTCGCAAGTAAAAAAAAGTATTCACCTGTTTTTGAGATATCGAATTTTCAAAAAAAAAAAAATATTTTTTTTTAAATCAAGTGTAAACTTTTTTTCTTTTTCTATTGTAAAAATTAATCCAAAGAAAAAAAAGTTTTCAAAATTCTAGGCGCTGTTTTCGAAAACCATTTTTTAACATTTTTTCTCACGTTTTGTAAATCTTATTAAAAAACTTTTAACTGTCAAGCATTTATTTGTATTTATTGGATAATAAAGGGTGGTTAAAGTTTAAGGGCCGGTGTTGATTTTGAATAAAACACAAATTATTAAGGAAATTATTGTCATTTCTTTTTAATATGATAATATTGGTATGGTTTAATTATGTATGAAACAAAATATCGGCCAAATGGCCGCCGCACAGTGGTGCTATTTGTATGGGAGAGCGGAAAAAAATCCCTAAAATTTGAACTTGTAACGAAATTCAATGAAATTTTGCACACATGTTTGGACTGGGCTGACGCACATTTCGACAAAGTTTGGTTAAAAAAAAATCATTGACAGAAAAGTTATTGACATTTTTCGGATTTGCAGGGTTTATTGACTTATATCGAAAAAAAGAAATTTTTTTTTTGTTTGTTTTATTTTCTTAAGCTTAATAATCAAATACATACACAATAACACAAGCATATAACAAATACAAGAAATAAATAAATAAATAAATAAATAAATGAGTACACATAAGTAATAATATTAATCATCATCGTCATCATCGGCTCGACAACCGGGTTCCGGTCCTGGCCTCTTTCAACAAGTCTCTCCACCTATTCCGGCCTCTAGCCGACGCCATCCAGTTGCGCACCCCAAGGCTTCGGGCGTCCTGGTTTACGCTATCTCTCCAGCGCAAGCATGGTCTATCCCGCTGTCGTCTACCATAGAATGTACCACTAAGAACTTTCTGAGCAGGTTCCTCATCGCTCATGCGAGCTAGGTGCCCTGCCCACCGCAGTATACCGAGCTTAATTTTTGTCACGATATCTGCTTCTATACTCTGTCCAACAAAAATTGTCAGTACAGGGAAGATAGGACGTTTGTCTCTCATTCTGGTTGCATTGCCATGCATAAGTGTGTCGCCTTTTAAAGCTCTCACAGGGATTCCGTAGTTTAAATTATAAATCGCCGCAAATGAAAGTAAAAAACGCGTAGGGCTACCGTCTGCCGATTCAAAACGACTGAAAACAATATTCAATTTACCTTTTCCCACAACGCCAAGCGGTAAGATAATAAGCGCGTTTTTTTAAGTTGAAAAGCAATACGACAACACTCAACATACTCATCTTCTTAAAATGTGTTCTCAAAAGCTTCAAATCCCAAAAGCTCCTTAATAAAAACCACTGAAAAAGCTCTTTGCTTGCAATTGAGAATGACAATGGTAACTCTGTTTTGATGTAGATAAAGAGCGTACGATCGTTTGACACTCTTGTCTTGATCTTGACAGTATCTCATCAGCAGTGGGATACGACGGTCGTGTTGGGGTGTACAATTTTTTGCAAAGAATTACAACAACAATTCCTTAAGAAAAGTCAGTGGCTTGCTCTTTTTTTAGTGACATTTTTCCTAACGCATTGTAGTGAGGGTGCATCAGGCGCCACTGCTTTAGAAAAAGCTCTCCCATAAGGCCTGTACTGACAATTTTTGTTGGACAGAGTATAGGTAGATTGCGTACAGTTCATGATTGTACCGTCTCCGGAATCGTCCTTCCTCACATATGGGGCCAACAATTCTCCTTAAGACTTTTATCTCGAACGCAGCTAAGAGGTCGGTGTGCCTTTTGCTAAGCACCCAAGTCTCGGATCCATATATGAGTACTGGCAGGACCATGGTCCTGTACAGCAGCAGTTTTGAAGTTATGGTGAGATTTTTGGACTTGAAGAGCTTTGACAGACTATAGTAGGCTCTGTTGGATTTGAGAAGCAGCCCGAGTATTTCTTCTTCTATATTGTTATCGGCTGCTACTATTGACCCAAGGTATTTAAAGGATTGCACCACTTCAAATTCGTGCTCCGCTACCTTGATTGTTTGACCAACTGTTCCTTCCTATATTAATAGGTTGTTTAATTAATTCAAGAGCTTCTTCACTCAAAGGAAGATGTTTTTTCTTTGGTTCAGGTCTTAATTGGGTTATAAATGGATCGGATGATATCAGGATCAAATGGAATATATCCCCATTCGTTGAGAAAACTGAGAAAACTTCCTGGAGTGGTGGGTCCTATAGTACTTGTAGTTCTTATTTCTGTATTCTTGGGAGTATTTTGAAAGTGATCCAACTTACAAGGATGCACTTTCTTTTACTTCTACTCCGTGTAGCAAAATTTTGTGAACAGTTGCGGGCATGTGATTCCAAGGGTATAACGATATCGCGAGCTTAGCTGTCTCTTCACTATAAGTCTTAAATTTTTGGGCATTGACAAATTGCTCGAATAACTTACAATATGACTGCGAGTCCGGTTATCAATCTAATGTCTATTTTAGTGATATCTGCAGCCACATTTGGATTTCCGAAAAATCTTCGTGAATGTTTGCCATCATTAGTTGTTCCAGTTCCTTGCTTTATAACGTCAACTTTTATTCCAACATTTGATATGAATTCAGCTTGAATTTTTTTTCTTCCTTGATAGCACGAGTAGTCTCATTAGTTCGCCACGCTTTAAAGCTTAAGTTATATCCCAGGTGCAACATATACTCCATAAATCGAATCCGTTCATGCAGTGATGACATTCCTAGAACAAGAGCTTCTTCCTTCAGGATCTTAGATTGCAATTTGGATAAGTCATTCATCTCTGAAGGCTTAGCTCCAAAAATAATGCAATTGCTCGCTGAACTAGTATTTGTTGCAGCTTGAGCTACTTTTCCATCTATCATAGTAAAATAAAGACGGTGTTTAACTTTGACAACATGCATTCCAACAGTGATTGAGCTCTCTTCCAGTTCTTAAATTTTATTTTCCACACGGTTTTTCTCTTCTCGTATGATGTCAACGTTTTCCTTCTTATATTCAAATTTTAGAGCTATGCAATATTTCGTTGAAGACGGACGGGGATTTATCAATGTTATATTGTTTTCTCCCGTAGTTGACGTCATTTTCAAGGAACAATCGATGTCATGAAAAGATGAGAATCCGATGCTTCTTCGTTGCCAGTAGAAAATGTCTGCATATATTCACTCTGCCCAGGTGAACCATCACAACCCCACGTTGTGTGAAGTTCCAAAGTTTGGTCTTTTAATTGTTCCACGTCCTCACTAGGAAAGGGTTTTCAGGAAATTGGTTATAAAATATTATGTTACGCCCTACAAAATCTTTTCTTTTCTCATAAAAAGCAATAAAATTCCTACTAATTGTTTGTTTTAAGTCTCGAGACAAAAGTTCGTATGCAGGTAAAAACCCACAAACAAATTTACTTTTTTATTTATTACCTGTCTCTAAAATGTTGGATTAAAATATTAAAGTACATATTAGTACATAGTACTATTAGTTCATTCTAAAAACATCATAAGACAATTAAGCTCACCACATATTTCCAAAAAACGTAAGTTTGAATTTGGAAAAAAATTTGAGGTAAGAAAAATTATTGAGCTTAAAATTGAATTATATCAGAGATCCGTCAAAGGATTAATTTTATTTTATATATTAATGAGAGATATATATTTTTGGAAAAAATAAAATCTTAGTTGCATTCTTTCCAACCATTATTAGCCAGTGAAACAAATTCGTACACTGCGTTCAAAATAGGATCAGGACGGATACAACTCTTTCGAGAATAGTTAGCTGAATATTGTAGCTTTCCAAAAATAGTAGCCACTAGACGTAGCTTAATGTAGCTAAAACTGTAGCTCTAAGGAAAGAACATTAAAATATTAATTTCAGGTCAGTCCTAACCTAACTAAAAGACGAAAAAAAAATTTATTTTTTTAATTTTATTTTATTTTGAAAGCTCAATAGCACACTATTTATAAAAAAATTTTGTTTTTACTAACAGTTATTAAAATAATAATTTTTATGAAAAAAAAGTTAATGCAAGAAATTACATACATTTCAAAACTTAAAGATAGGGTAACTTTAGAGCGATGTATCTCGCAAATTCCTTGATATAAATTTCCCATAGAACACTTATGTCCATATTTATGAAAAAATAAATGAAACAAATCCATATTCCGAATTTCATTTTTTGCATTTATTTCCGAAAAATGTGTACCGCGACCTCGGCGGCACACCTCCATCCGATGGTCAAAGTTTTCGATGACGCTGAGGCATAATTGAGGTTCTATGCCGTTAATGTGCCGAATTATCTCATCCTTTAGCTCTTGAATTGTTGCTGGCTTATCGACGTACACCTTTTCTTTCAAATAACCCCAAAGAAAGAAGTCCAACGGTGTCAAATCACATGATATTGACTTTTTTTGGAGGTACTCGCTACAAACCGAAAATTTGTAAACTAGTGTAATGCAATTTAATATACAGTGACGAGCAAAAGTGGTCAAATGTTTTCGCTTACTTGAAAAATTGATTTAAAGTAAGAGTTTTTAATTGAATTAAAATCTTTTTTTATTTTTGTCATTTTGTTTATTTTACTAAATTTTATTATTTATAATAACTTTTTCAAAAAATAATATATTATACAAAACAAAAAATATTCCATTAGTTTTTAGACTTGTCCAATTATGCACGTTTAAAATCAATGATTTTTCTTTAGTATTTAGTCCATAACCTTTATTTTTAATTACTTGGGAGCAAGACTTTGGCATACTTTCCACCAAATTATAAAGAAATTGCTCTGGAATACGGCCCCATTCCAGCTCCATTCGTTGCCAAAGCTCCTGAGTGTTTGATGGGAGATTTTTGGGCTGGCCCAACCGTCGCTTTACAATTGACCATACATTTTCAATTGAATTGAGGTCAGGGCTTTGTGCTGGACATGTCATCGTCGTAAACTGTTGATTTCTCAGCCATTCCGAGAACATTTTTGACGTATGTTTTGGATCTCCGTCCTGCTGAAAAGTTATTTCACAATCATTGAAGTCTGTTGATGCAGTGAAAATTGGTAAATTTGTCTTCAAAATGTCCAAATATTTTTCTTTGTTCATGATGCCATCGATTTTCACCAAAGGACCAACAAAGTTCCACGAGAAACAGCCCCAAGCCATCACCGAACCTCCTCCATGTTTCACGGTCTTTTGAACTTGATGTTGTTGAAGTGGTTCTCCAGGACGTGACCAATAAAAAGATCTACCATCCATTCCTATTCTATTGACCTTCGTCTCGTCCGACCAAATGACTTTTTTCCATTGGTCAATGGTCCAGTGTTTTTAGCTTTTTAGCAAAAGCTAACCTGGCTTTAATATTTTTCGCTGAAAGCAGAACCTTCTTCGGTTTCTCTTTAGCGTTTAAACCAATTCTTTTGAGTGCCCGGGGTGAAGTCCATTCACTAACTGGCTTCTCTATGTTTTGGACTGCCTGCTTAGGTGTTTTGGACCCACAACTTCTCAACTCTCTTTCCATTCTTCTAGCTTCCAAATCAGTAAGTAGTCGTTTCCGGCCTTTTTTCATTGGGGGACATCGATGTTTTTGTATTTTTTTTAATATTAAGCACAGAAGTTTTTGAAATTTTCAAAATTTTGGACACTTCACGCGATGATTCACCACTTTTTAGTATAAAAAAATTGCGCGGCCGACGGTATTTTTACATTTTGACAATCAGCTTTTATTATTATTATTATTATATCAAGCTTTATTTACCAGTTATTACATTCAATATAAGATATAAAATTAAAATTAAAATTTAAAAAATAATTAAAAATAATTGAAAAAAGTATAAAATATATGAGTTAAATCTTAGAATTAAGTTCCGGCATAAGCCTCCCCCATTGCTGCCCATATGTCTCTGGACTTGGCGTCGTTGTACCAATTTTGGTCAAATTGTCGAAGATCATCATCCCATCTTTTTTTCGGTCGTCCTCTTGGTCTTTTTTCATCAAACGGAATCCATTTGGTCACTTGTTTTGTCCATCGTTGGTCATTCATTCTTGATACATGTCCAGCCCATCTCCATTTCAATTGTTTTGTTCTTTGTATCACGTCGACAATTCTTGTTCTCTTTCTTATTTCTTCGTTTCTTATTTTTTGTATTTGTCTTATCTTTAGCAATTTTCTTTCAATTTTCGTTTGGCAAATTCGTAGTTTTTCATGTGACATTGATGTCAATCCTATTGTTTCGAGCCCGTATGTCATTATTGGAAGAATTGTGGAGTCAAGTATATATTTTCTCATATCGTCGCTTATCTTCAAGTCTAATATTTCTTTAACGTTCCAATATTGCTTCCAGGTGTTGCTTATTCGTCGATTTATCTCGTTTTCGTCTTGGTTTTTAAAAGATTTCAGCTGTCCCAGATATATGTAGTCTTCAACATAGTCTAATTTTGTGTCATTAAGAATTATGTCCTCTTTCAAATGATTTGTCATAACCTTTGTTTTCGTCAGGTTTAATCTTAGTCCATAATGTTTGCTCCGCAAGCAAACAATCAGCTTTACACGTTTTAAAATGAACGATTTACCCACAACAAACTATCAACAAATAAAATTATCTTAACTGTTACTGGTTAAATAACAGTAAAACAAACAAAGCACAATAGAGAGGAACTTCTCTCATTGAACAAACTGTGCTAAATCTCTTGAAACTAAAACGTGCATAATTGGACAAAACCAGAAAATTATTATTATTTTTTTTGTTTGTATAGTTTATTATTTTTTGAAAATTTTACTATACATAATAAATGTGAGTTAAATAAACAAAATAAAAAAAATAAAAAAAGATTTTAATTCTATTAAAAAATCCTTACTTAAATCAATTTTTCAAAAAAGCGAAATCATTTGACCATTTTTGCTCGTCACTGTAAGTTATACAAGTTAATATAATACATTCTATTTGTCTATTTATATGAAAGTTCGTAACATGATTTTATTTATTTTATTTGTGGTACTTGAATTTAATTTAAAGTATTAATATAAACATATAATTGTGTCGCTCAATTTAATAGTGAACTATCTCCATACAAATGAATTTCGAGATAATAAGGTTTTTGCGAAATGATGAATAGACAAAAAAACAAAATCAATGCGCTTTAGGTTAATATTTTTTATTATTCGTAAAAAGTACAAGATTATATTAACCTTTACAGATTTTATTAATTATTTTATTAAACGGATTTGTGACTTACTTAATTTTTATAGTTAAATAATAAAATCACTTTAAGAACAAAAAACATTAACTATCGGAAATATAATTCGTATTTGGAGTAGATTCTCTTTTATATTGAAAGATATTAACAAATATAATACCATTAAGCAAAGAAATCCATTTTTTTAAAAAATGGATTTACACCACTTTTATAATGAGCGACACAATTATTGATCGGGCTTTATGTATTTCTAGCTAAGAGTATAAAAAGCTTATTTTTAAAGGTGTTTGCGTTTGTGATTCTCCTTAATTGTAAGAGCAATGAGGACGGGTGAAATGGACGAAAAATGTTGATGGGGCTGATTAAGGAGAAGGAATTTAAGGCAAGGGGTACTGAGGTTAACGTCGAAGTTGCTAGTGTTTGAGTTAACACTCCGGAGCATACGAGACTGGTTCATTAGAGCCATAAGACGTACGGTGGTTTGTATATAAAAGAGAGGGAGATTACGTGTGTTTCGAGGGTAGGTGTTAAAGAAGATAGAGTTGTAAAGAGTAATGCAGTCAACTGAACCTGTAAGTAGTCGATGAATGAAGAGGATTTCATAAATTTTTCTTCGTTCTTCTAGTGAATTTAGGTTGATTAGTTTAAGGCGGTCTTGATAGGGAGGTAGAAACAAGGGATTATTCCAGGGAAGGCCTCCAAGAGCAAAACGAAGAAATCTACGTTGAATACTCTCGATTCTGGTGATGTGAATTTGCTGGTAAGGAGACCATACTTGACAGGCGTCTTCGAGCAGAGGACGAACAAAGGTTATATAGGGGAATCGCGTTACGTATGGGTTGTAGAATTCCTTGGACCATCGTTTAACGAAGCCAAGTGCTGAGTTGGCCTTAAGAATTATATGGTCATAATGGGAGATGAAGTTATGTTCCTGATCACATAATATACCAAGGTTACGTATCGATTCGACGATAGATAGGAGCTGATCATGATCATGAAGAAGATAAGGACGGGGAGAAGATTTGAAACGTTTTCGTGAGAAAGTGATTGCAAGGTATTTGGCAATATTTAAAACTAAACTGTTTTTGAGACACCAAACTGAAAAATTATCGAGATCGAGTTGATGAGTAGAGTCCTGTGTAGAAGAAATGGTCTTGAAGAATTTGGTATCGTCAGCGCAGAGAGATATATGAGAATATTTAATGACTATTTCCATATCGTTAATAGCAAGAACAAAAAGGAGAGGGCCTAAATCGCTGCCTTGAGGACTCCGGACGTTGCTAAGAAAGGGCAAGAGCATGTAGAACTAAAACGAACACAGTTGTAATGGTTTTTCAGATAAGAAGAAATCGATCTCAATAAAATGGTTTCAAAACCGAAGGTGAATAGTTTGAAAAGTATAAGTTCATGGGAGATTTTATCGAGGGGCTTACTAAAATCGGTGGATATGACATCGACTTCCTTGTCATATTCTAAGGCCGACAGGACGAAAGACACAAATTCAACAAGATTTGTCATTTGTGGTTGTTGATCTACACTTGAGAAAGCCATGTTGTATAGGAGAAATGAGGGACTTACATCGAAAGCTCAAAAATTCATACAGTATGCTTTCGAAGAGTTTGGGTATACATACAGTGCTCTGCAAAACATTTGCAACTTAAGCCAGCAGATCTTTCCATCTCATAAAAAGTGTTTGAAAAAGCAAACAGCAAACTTCCTTTCACAAATTTGAAAACTTTATTTATAACAACATATGAATTTAGAAGAAAAAAAACAACATTGTTCACTTAAACAAATTATAAATCGAAGAAAACTCTAAAATACGGGTTGATTGCTGTGCAAAGCATTTGCAACTTTGAACCATGTCTTATAATTTTCTTACTTTTATACAAGAAAATGCTAAAATTTTATTGCATACCGTTTATTTTTGATAACAGATTCTAGGCATAGAAGCAATGAGGTTATTAATAATAGTTATTGGTATGCCATTCCACTGCCTTTGAATTTGAGCATTAAGATCGCCCTTCTGCTTAAAAATTTGGCATCCGATTCTTCTTTTTACTATTTCCCACAAGTTCTCATGGGGTTTAGGTCTGGGGACTGCGCTTTTAATTGCAACACCGTGATGTTTTTCTCAGAAAGCCAGTTTGTGGCCAATCTCGACTTGTGCTTGGGGTCGTTGTCGTGTTGGAACGTCCAGGCAAGTGGCATTTCCCAATTCGCATAAGGAAGTATGGTGTTTCTTAGAATTTCAACGTAGTCTTCTGACTTCATTATACTCTCTACTTGTCGAATTGAACCTATTCCTTGGCCAGAGAAGCAGCCCCAGACCATCACAGATCCACCACCGTGTTTAACTGCTCTTCTGGTTTACTTTGGATTTAGTCTCTCACCCCTTGGCCTCCTGACATGTTGCCTTCCATCAGATCCGTGCATATTAAATTTTGATTCATCAGAAAATAAGATTGTTTTCCATTTCGACAAATTCCAATTGAGATGAGTTCGTGCGAAATCCAAGCGGGCTTTTAAATTTTGTTTGGCTTTTTCACTATTTGGAAACCATGCAATCCGGGCTGAAGTGTGCCGCGTCTTATTGTAGATGAGTCAATGGGTAATGGTAGTTGAAGTTTCACTTCTTTAGAAGATGCTGTTGGTGTTTTCCGGAAGAAACCAATAATTTTGCTGTCTTCCTTTGCTGTGATACTACGTGGTCTTCCTCCTCTATGATGACACATCAAACAGTTGCATTTGTTGTACTTGTCTGTAGATTAGTGGTTTCGAATTTTGTACAGACCCCCCTGGGGGGTCACGAAGAGATTCTTGGGGGGTCACGGTCGCAAGCCGGTAAGTTTAATAAACAAAATTCCTGTGCTACAAAAATTAAATAAAACAAACAAATTTTTAGTGCGACATACATATTATGTGTCTGTTTATTTTTTAATAAACGTTGAAATCTTGGATTAGTTTTTGACACTTTTAAGATTAAATCAATTTCCAAATTTAGTCTGTTTCTTTTTTAGTTTTAATGTCAAACATTGAAGGGAATGCGACTTCACTCAGGTATGAAGTGGCCACGTTTTCCAGCTCAGGATACTCTCCCCTTCTCTTTATCCGGAAACTGCCACCTGCAGCTAAATCCATAAGATTTTCATTCATCTTTACCGATGGTAGATTGGCATGTTTGACTGACATATTCAAAAAAGAATTTAATACACATCTTTGTCCATCTCAACTTTCAGAATCCAGTTCCGAAAAGTAACAATAGTTTCTTCTCTAAATTATGCAAACTCTGTAGTCTGTACTATGAGATGAGTATAAGAGCTTAATGCTATCGATTCATCGGATGAAATTTCTTCGAGGATCTTTTGAAAGCAGGGAAAATAATCAAAACTGTTTGTTTGTAAAGAATCTGACCACAAACGAAGTTTTGCGAGGAATCCTCTGATTTTATCTTTTGCAGTTATAATGCTTTCTTCTCTCCCTTGGAGGCTCTTATTCAATATGTTTAAGTGGTTGAAAAGATCAGCAAGAAATGATAAAAAGATCAGCAATAATTAATAATTTTAATAGCCAGGTGGGATCAGAAAAATTATCCGAATTTCCAGATTTTGAAGCTTGTAAGAACATCAATAATTCGGCTTTCAATTCCAGAACTCGTGTCGATACCTTTCCTTTTGACAGCCATCTGACCTGTGTGTGAAAAAGGAGATTTTAATGGAGTGAACCCATTTCATCACATATGTATGATACTAAACAACCAACTTTGCAAGGCCTTGCCTTTAATAGAGTTCACAACTCTAGTCACATCTTTAAGCACTTCATTTAATTCAGAAGATAACACCTTGAATGCCAGAACTTGTCGATGAAAAAAGCAGTGTGTCCATGAAACGTTTGGCATTATTAATTTTAATTTTCCAATAGGCCCACTTTTATTGACCGTCAAAGCTTTAGCACCATCACTTCAAATAGCAAAACATTTTCTCCAATCAATCTCGTAGTCGCGAGAGCTTTCTAAAACCATATCGTACAAACACTGGCCAGTAGTATTAGCAGTAAGAGCTTTGCAAAATAAAATTTCTTCTTCAATGTTTTCCTCTGCTTCAAAACAAACAAATACTCGTACCACAAACTGTGCAGGTGCACAGTCTGAAACATCAGTAGATTCATCCAGTTGCAAGGCAAAATGGGGACTCATCTTTAATTTTCAATTAATTGTTCTTGAATGTCAACGGCCATGTCACTTATTCTCCGCTCAATTGTATTGTCAGAAAGTGGTATATTTTTAAGTTTATCTGCCTCCTGTTTGCAAAATAAATTTTCGTTCGAAAAATTTTAACGGCTTATCTGCTTCTTTGCAATGTTTAGTTGAGAGATGTCGCATAAACTTTGATGGTTTAATACTTTCGGCAGATAAAACTTCACAACAAAGAACACATTGAGGCTTATTATTTAAAGCTGTGAAACCATATTTAAGATATTTTACGTCATAAAGTCTATTTTTTTCGTTGCTTCCTCCGCTTCCAATTGCACCGGATGTGCAAGGCTATAACGGTCTTTTGAGAAACTTTACCATAATCACTCGTAAACAACACAACACAACATTTAATTTTTAAATAAGTACGAGTACTTACTCAGTTGAAAAAAAATAAATGACAATTCTGATGCGCACTTAAGAATTCAACAAAACGAAAATTACTGCAAGGCCTGCTACCATTTTTTTTGGCAATACGGGAGAAAATTTCATCGCGAATAAATAAAATCTTGTGTAATTAGACCGGGCTTGGAAGGGGTTCAGTGAATGTAGCTTTTTAAATAACTGACACATTATAATGGGGGGTCGCCACAATTGTGTTACTAGCAAAGGGGTCGCGTACTCAAAAAGTTTGAAAAACACTGGTCTAGAGCAATGGAAATAATTTCGTTTTAACAACTTAGAAATGACGAATATGTTGTACTTTTGATAGGTGATAATAGTTGCAAATGTTTTGCACAGCACTGGCAACAGTTTGGAAATGGGACGATAATTGTTAACATCACTTTTGGGACCCTTTTTGTATATTGGTACTATAAAAGAAATTTTCCATACCTTTGGAAATTCTCCTTGGGTTAGGGATAAACTGAAGATTGTTGAGAGAGGAAGAGATAGCGATGAGGAACATTTCTTTAAGAGAATAGCTGGGAGGCCATCGGGACCTGGAGAGAATTCATCATTAAGCTGATTTATTTTACTCTCCACGATAAATGGATCAACAATGCGAGGGAGAAATTGCCCGAGAGAGTAATTTGGTAAATAATTGAAATATGTAGAGTCAGGTACGAAAGTGTCATCTGTGAAAGACTGTTTGAAAAACAAGGCAAAAAAGTTGGCGATAGTGTGTGGGTCATTTAATGTTTCATTATTGAATGAGAGAGAAGTTGGGTAGCCATCGGATTTTCTTTTGTAATCGACAGTTTGAAAAAAGAACTTAGGGTCGTTAATAAGCTCAACACTGACAACCAGAAATGAACACCCTGAGGACAATACAACCGACATTTTAAATTTAATTTTTTTTCGTCATGTAAATTTTATATAAAAATAATTAAACTTAAGTCACTGTATATAGTTAGGCCCCCTATGAGCCAACAAATGTAAACTTTCATACATACTCGTATGTAGTATGTATCTTATTAGTTGTAAGCCAAATTGTAAATAGTATGTTCAATAAAACAAAATTGAATTGATTGTTAATAAGCTCAATAAATTAGAGATACATACCATAATAGTTAGAATAGTCAGTAGGAGATCGAGTTCGAAGAAAGGTTGACCATAATTTATTTCTTTTGTTTCTCAGAGAACGGAGTCTTTGATTATACTAAGGGGGGGAGGTAGTCGAAGTTTTATGACGAGAGAAAGGAACATATAGAGAAATAGAATAATATATTTCTCTGTAAAATATGCCTAAAGCATCTTTAACTGATAGGTTATTAAAATTGAAGGAAAGTTCGATGAGGTATTGATAATTTTGGCGAAAGTTTGCTTTATGGAAATCATAAGATGATATATCTACCGAGGGAGTGCATATTAGAGGGGAATTGTGGAAAAATGAAAGGAGAAGGGGAGGATGGTAGTTATCAATTGTAGACAAAGAAAGTTGACAAGATGAGACTGAAGAGTTAATAGAATGTGTTGTGAAAATAAGGTCTAGATGCCTATCCATGTAGTTTGGGAAGCCATTTACTTGGCATAGGCTTGAGTCTGCTAAGCGATCTAGGAAAAGGCATTCCTTAACAGAGGTGGGGTTAGAAGCAACAAAAAAAGATTTGTCTGATGAAGTCCATTTAAGATGAGGAAGGTTGAAATCGCTGAAAAGAAAGATTTCATCATGAGGGTCACAATTTCTAAAATGTGATCAATTGTATTAATGCCAAGTTCATATGATTCGATGGGTTGTGCTGGCAGTATGTAACAACAAATAACAAAAAGCAATTTACGGGGCAATGTTAACTTTATCGAAACATAGTCTAGATACGGGAAAGAAGAAATTGCGATAAGGGATGAGTCAATTAAGTTTTGGACAGCTAACAACAAGGATTATCAGCAGATCGGATGATAACATCGTCGCGATAAACATTAAAAGAAGATGGAAACAATTCTTGGTTTTTGATGATTCGTTTCAGTCAGAGCATAAATTTCAAAAGCTAATGCACGAGTTTGTTGTAAAACCGCCTTAATTTTAGAACGAAGACCTCTTACATTCTGATAATAGAAGGTGAGAGGAAGATTTTGATAGGAAGGTGTAGGGAAGGTTTGGTATATATTAGGAACGAAAAAACCTATCATGGTCGGCTCTGCTACGCTATTCGAAAGCATCGAGATCATTCTCTACTTTTTGCGGAGACATATTTGAAAACTAATGATATTTGATATAGAGGTTTTTTAGGCTGCCAACGTCAGTAGGAATACCTTCCTGTTGGATGGAGACCATTACACTCGTGTTCGTTTTGCCTTCGTAACAGACAGAATCTGATTTGTCGTGCAGATAAGCTAGGAAAATGCGAATGTTCACGTAAGTTTTCAAATCTCTTACCATAGAGAGAGAGCATAGCGACATTCTTTGGAATCGAGTGTTTGCTGTGTCATTTTGACTATTGGCGGCGGATAAATGATTTGATGGGTATTGGCGGAGAAGAAATGATGTTTGATGGAGTTGACCTGGAAGAGGATTTGTTACTAGGGGTAAAAGTTTGTGAAGAATTAGAGGCTATGTGGCTGGATGCAGCTTTAGGAGTTGAATTAGAGAGAGATGTTGGGGAGGGGTTGAGAATATGGGAGCACCGGAAATTTAGATAATTGGCTCCAGACCATGTTGTGGATGATTGTGTTAATGCTGGAAAAATAGTAGGAGTAAGATTAAAGGAAACTCGTTGGCCTTTAAGTTTAGAAGGAGTAGGAACATTAGAGAGTTTTTGTGAAATAGAGGTGTGATTAAAACTTGGGAAAATGTTTGTTTTATAGCTCCAGTTTGTATCAGGTCTGGAAAAATTAAAAGGTTTGTTTGTTGTTCTACGTTTATTAAACATCAGAGGGGACTTTCGTTTGAGGGATGGACTATACTCTGTCCAACAAAAATTGTCAGTACAGGGAAGATAGGACGTTTGTCTCTCATTCTGGTTGCATTGCCATGCATAAGTGTGTCGCCTTGTAAAGCTCTCACAGGGATTCCGTAGCTTACATTAAAAATCGCCGCAAATGATAGTAAAAAACGCGTAGGGCTACCGTCTGCCGATTTAAAACGACTGAAAACAATATTCAATTTACCTTTTCCCACAACACCAAGCGGTAAGATAATATGCGCGTTTTTTTAAGTTGAAAAGCAATGTGACAACACTCAACATACTCATCTTCTTAAAATGTGCTCTCAAAAGCTTCAAATCCCAAAAGCTCCTTAATAAAAACCACTGAAAAAGCTCCTTGCTTGCAATTGAGAATGATACTGGTAACTCCGTTTCGATGTAGATAAAGAGTGCACGATCGTATTGAGTGACACTTAATACTCTTGACAGTATCTCATCAGCAGTGGGATACGACGGTCGTGTTGGGGTGTACAACTTTTTGCAAAGAATTACAACAACAATTCTTTAAGAAAAGTCAGTGGCTTGCTCTTTTTTTAGTGGCATTTTTCTTAACGCATTGTAGTGAGGGTGCATCAGGCGCCACTGCTTTAGAAAAAGCTCTCCCATAAGGCCTGTACTGACAATTTTTGTTGGACAGAGTATAGACTTACTTTGAGAAGAGGGGATGTTAGTGATATTATGTATGTTTTAAATTAGAGAAATTTCTCTTCCATTTGAACAGCGTCATGTTGTCGTTATGAAAAGGTTCAGAAGGTTCAGAAGGTTGATGAAATAACCAGTCGTACCTTTAAGGAAACTGGATTTTGAAACATCTAGGCGAAATCCGGTGACATTCAGTTAGTAGGATGGAGAATCTACGCCCAAAATAGGACTTTACCCAGGATTCATTGGCGAAGTAGGGAGTCTTCTTCAGACAAAAGTAGGTATCATTTGAATATTCGAGCTTTTTTCATCTTTTATTTCAATCAAAAAGGCTCCATAGGCGACCGAGCTTAACAATCGTTTGTGAAAGAGTACTTTTAAGAGGTTCCCGACTAAGTTTGGAGGGTGTAGAAGGCACGGTGAATGTTGGTTGGACATGTGGTACCACACGATTAAAAGGAGCTTCTAACAGTATTTCGGGTGACAATAGGAGGCACGGTATTCGTTTCGGTGTTTAAGATTTCCTCCAAAACAGATAAATTGTTAAACACCGTTACGGGTTCGGGTGTGGGATATCTAGGTTCATCCAAGATGTCATTAAGCTTCAGCCGTAATTCTCGCGAATTCATGTTCAAGCGGCTCATGTCTGAATTAGCTATCAGCTCTGCAGAGACTCTGGATAGCATAGACTTAGAACTTTGAAGTTCATCACAAATCCCGTTGAACATGGGTTGGTGGAAGTGGACCTCTAAGTTTAATTGAAGGGATTTAAATTTAGTAGATATGTTATTGTTTAGCAGTACAAATGAATCAATAATAGAGTCAAAGAGTTTGTGAAAGGAGTTGAGACCTTTATCAAAGTCCGAAATTTTAGAAACACATAGTGAAGCATTTTGTTGACACTTCTGGTGAAGTTCTTCAACACTTTTTAAAATTATATCAAAATTTTTGGACACATTCTGAATTTTATTTTGGTGGTCAGTGTTATTGTTATCTGTTGAGTCACTTAAGCATTTGATAGCAAGCATAATATGGGAGAGGGATATGCTTTTACAATCTTTTAGTGGTCTCTTACTTAGACCGACACAGGAAGGGTGAAAAGAGTTTCCACAAATAACACTGCAACTTATCCATTCAACACTGGATTCCATGTTGACGCAAATGGGGTTTCCGCACTTGGATGACATAATTTGTAATTATTATTATTATTTTTTTTGGCAAGAGTTTATATTATTGCTTATTTGGGGCAATTGCGGAGCGATGCGTGTGTAAGCACAGTTGGTAAACGAGGAACAGCGATGGGTAATTATGTGGGTCACACGCGGTATAGGTTTAGATTTTATTTTGAAGTTAATTGGGTCACAGAGTTCGTGGTTGGAAAATGTGCAGGGGTAGGCGAAATTGTATTTATTCACAGGAATACGAATGGAGAGACAAATTGAAAACACGTCTGTACTAGGCGGCGGTTTGTTTTTTTTGCTATATCGATAGTTTATGTCTCACACATTTATTTATTCATTACAGGGAAGATAGGATATTTGCCTTTCAGTCTGACCATTATGGATTTCAATAAGCTATCTTTAATTTAAAGCTCTTACATGATTGCAGTAGGAGCATTAAAAATTGCCGCAAATCTCAGAAAAATATTTGCTACCAAAAGCTCGAAAAAGCTTAAATCCTGAAAGTTACATAGCACAAACCAAAGAAAATGCCATATGAATTTCTATCAACTTGGCAATGGTAACTCTGATTCAGTGTTTTTTTTTTAATAAACACAATAAGGTTTGGTTGCAAATTGGCTATCAGTCTCCTTTCACCCATGGAGCAGATAGGTCATGGTGGGCTGTACTTGAGCTCAAAGAAGATTACAAAAACAATTTCAATGTAACTCAGTGATTCTCTTTCTTATTTCAGTGGCAATTTCATAAGTTAAGGTGCGGTGCAAACAGCAGCAGGCACCAGTGTTTCTGAAAAAGCTCTCCTATAAGGCCTGTACTGCAAATATAAATTGAACAGAGTATAGACAAGTCCGCTTTTGTTTATCAGATTTTCATATTTAAAAAAAAACTAGTGTTCAAAAGCAAAAAGTTCCTACAACGGTTTAGTTTTCTAAGCAGTTGTAAGAAATGGATAACAGAAAAATGACCATTGATAACCATGGTCTAATAACATTACCAATATTTGCCGTTAAAGCAAACTAAAGCGAATTTGGTACAAAATGTATTTTCAAGCATCGCACAGAACTATAAAATTCATTCGTAATAAATTTAAAGAGCTATATTCAGCCCTATCACGAATTCCATCGTATCGGAAACTTTTACGAATCCCGAAAAAAGCTATCACCAAATCCGTTCGTAATGACTATTTGTATGAGATTTTCCACTACGATGGAATTTGTGATAGGTTTTTTTCGAGATTCGTGACAAGTCTCGGATTACGATGGAATTCGTGATAGGGCTGATTAGCTTCCAAAAATGAAGACGTAATAAACAAAGAAGAAATTAATAATTGCGTTATAAATCAAGATGACGCTATGAATTATCCTGCAGATTTTAATTCTTTGCATTTTACTGTGATTCTACCCTTGCACTAAAGATTGCTGCACCTATTATAATACTTCGAAATATCAATAACCATAAACTTTATACTGACAATAGATTAGCAGTAATCCGATTAATGGATGATGTTATCGAAGCAACATTTTAATTGGTAAGATGGGAAGATGTTCATATTTCTAGAATTCCTCGGCTGTTTGAATTCAAGCGTTTTCTTTGATATTTGAACTAAAGCGTTTGCAACTACCAAAGAAGTACCCCTCTGTATAATGATTAGTGCTTTGGACTGTCATGCAGAAGATCCTGGGTTCGATTCCCAGCCACTGCAACAAATTGTTTTCAGTTGTGTACTGCCTTTTATGAGGAAGTAAAAAATCCTCCAAGAATATCTGTTGTCATGAGTGAGATTTTGATCTGCGAAGATGTGTTTTATAGTGCTTATATGGAATTAATTAAGTATTAATTTTTACTACGTGATTGATTGAATCATTATTTAATACAAAATTGTGGTTAAAGCGTGAAAATACTGAACAAATTAATAGTTAATTTCTATTAAAAAATTAACAGAAATTAATATTAAAAAAATAGCGGTTGAAGTGACGGTTATTGTGAGTGGCAGAAAAATGAGTGAAAATTGTGCTGAATGCAAAAAATCTATCAAAATAAAAAATGAGATAGCTACATCGTGCTTCGCTTTTTGCAAAAAAAAAAAACATTCTGCTCAAAGGGTTTTTGTATTGGCGAGTATGAAATGATTTTACTCAGACTTAAGAACATTATGTATGTTTGTGCTGATTGCAAGGTGTATATGCATAACATTATGCATAAAAATGGACTGTATATTAAAAGTGGTAAATGAAAATCAAAAAGCTCTTGAGTGGAGTAAAAATTATGTGTGAGAAAGAGTCAACCAATGAGGTGAAGTAAAAGAAAACCTATGCTGAAATAGCTATTAAAAATATACCACCTATAATAATAAAACCAAATTGTAAACAAGACAGTGAAAAAAACAAAAACTGATATTAAAGAACAAATTAAACCAGTTGATTTAGCCTTACAAGTGAACAATATAACTAAAAGTGTAAATAGACCGGTAGTTATAAAGTGTAGGGATAAAGAATCTGTAAAAAAAATGAACAAGAAGTAATGGGTAAAATGTAAGAGAAGTACGATATAAGCATTCATTTATTAGTAAAACCAAAAATTGTTGTTGTAAACATTGATAAAGAAGTGAAAAAAGATGAACTTGTAGCATCCCTGCTACAACATCTGTGATAAAACGTCATAGAAAACACAGAAATGACATCTCGTCTTCCTATTAGAAGCCAAGCCGTTTCCTCTTTCTTTTTAATAGGAGAAGTCGACAGCAACGGCAGCAGTGAGTGTCATTAAATTAATCCTAAAAATTTCGCAAATAAGTTTCTACATTTAATGATTGTAAATGATAGAAAAATGAATTAAAGTAAGTTAATTTTATTAAGTTAAATCTGTTTCTTAATAAAACGTTACATTGGTGACCCCGCGTAGAGCATTTTAAACAATTTCATTTCTCTCACATTGTTTTTTTTTTTATTCACTCACTGCTTGCGACATTCATCAGTCGACACCTGTCCCATATTATCCAACAAAAATCAACGGCATCCTTCGACGTTCTTACTGGATATCATCGACATTGTCATTTTTTTTCGACGAAAAAAAGCCAGCAAATTCCGGGTAAATCTCTTTTTAACGTCAACCACCTCATCACATGGTTATATCCTAAAAGCACGATGAACGAAACGGGAGACGATGATAAAGCCGCCCCAACTGGTGCACTAAACGCGCCAATCCCCATGACAGTCTCTGGACTTTCTGTCGCCTCACAACTACCTCAATTTTGGCGTAAGACACCATCACTATGGTTCGCCCAACTGGAAGCTATACTGTCGGCTGCCAGGCCAAACGACGACACAAAGTTTCAATGTGTTGTGGCCAACCTCGATCGACGCGACGGGACCTTGAGCAAATCTCCGACATTCTTTTTTCTCCCCCATCTTCCAACAAATGCAATAAGGTTAAAGGAAGATTAATAAAAATGTATGAAGAAAATGAGGAACAGCGAATCCAAAGCCTTATAGAAGGTCTTGACTTCGGCGACTCACAGCCCTCTCAGCTTCTTCGACGCATTCGCGATCTGTCTGGATCATCGGGCACCCCAGACACAGTTATCAAAAACTATTTAGTTTAGTTTTTAGTTTATTTATTTATTAAGAGCTTAATTTTAAGATTTACATATTTTGGTAAGAAAGCTTAACTAAGGACATAATTCAAAGGTTAAAAGAAAAAAAAATTATTTAAAATTTTTAAAAGTAATAGAATGAAAAAAAGAAAAAAATTAAATGTAATAATAAAAATAGAACAACAAAAAAGAAGAGAAAAATTTAGAAGATAAGAAACAGAGAAGCAGCAAGACCAACAGCAACCAAAGGAGTCTAGACCAAAATTAAGTTAGGACGTGGCATAATGTTCAAAGACATTTTTCTTAAATTGTTTTAAAATTATCTGTATTTCGCACATTGCGTGGCAGTGAATTCCATAGACGAGCTGCATTAACAAAGAACTGCTGCTCTGAATTAAGGCTTGAGAAGCGGGGAATTATTATTTGGTTCGAGCGTCTAGATAAAGAGAACTGGATTATATTATAAAGGTATAAACGTTTTCGCGTATGCAGAATATTAAAAAACAAAATAAGGGTACGAAGTCTTAGAAGGTTATCAAAAGAAATACCATGAATACTTTTGGAGAATGATGAAATGTGATCATAACGGCTAAGTCCAAAAATGTAACGTGCTATGTTATTAAAAACAACAAAACAGCTTGCAGAAAATTTCACAACAATAGGTCAAGATTCGTACCACAAGGGTTTTTGCAAGCATTTTCCTAGTGTCCAATGGGGTGAAATTTCTAGTTGGCCACAGTAATCGAAGAGCTCCATAAGCTTTGCCAACCGCTTGATTAATGTGGTTGTTCCAACTTAAGGTCCTAGTAAATTCCCAAGTTTTTTACTGTATCTAGATAGTCAATACATGACCCACTTAGCTCGATAACAGGAAAGCAACTCAAGTCCATATCGTCGCTGTAGATCGAATACCTCGTAACCCAGAAAAGTCGATTTTTCAGGAGAGACAAAAAACTTATTATCAAATCAATGAGAGGCAATGAGAGACGTGTTGTTAATTATGCGCGTGGCTCTGCAATTATAGTTTTTAGGTTCACAGGATATTTTTCATTAGATCCGGAATTTTTTTCACAATATAATTGCATCATTACCTAAAAATCGATTTTTTCTGGGTTACGAGGTATTCGATCTACAGCGACGATATATCTTTTAGATATGACGAGACATTTCGTTTTTAGAGGATTTAGGCTGGTATTCACCGAGCGCTCTTAAACGGCTCTTAACTTTACGAGGCTCTTAACTTGAAATTTCTTTGGGGTATCCACCAACCACTCGCAAGTGTTTTTCGAAGTTCGAAAATGAGAGCCACTCTCTCTTGTTCAGACATACCCAAACTTTGAAATCAAACTGTTTTCGAACTTGAATGACAGCTGGCAGTGAGAATCCTTCGGTCAGTTTCGTATTTTGCTTGGGGAGCGCTGCTGGTGACGATAACTGGTTTTGGTTTTGCACTCACTTTCATTTGTTTAGTTTTCGAATTTTCGAGCAAACTTTCGAAGAGAGCGCTCGTAAGTTTAGGAGTAGTCGGGACCACTCCTAACTTTTAAGAGCGCTCGTAGATCTTCACTAATATTGCTTGGTGAATAGGTTTATGAGCTTCTTAAGTTATGAGCGCTCGGTGAATACCGGCCTTAGAGTAAGACCAAATTTGATTGACCATAATCTAATAGCTGAGAGGTCTTCATTGATCTTTTGAACACAATCCCCAATCAATCCAATTGAACAACTTTTCAGTAACTGCAGATCATCAGCAAAGAGGTGTTCGTGACAGTGGTTTATTATTTTTGGAATCTCATTAATGTATAATGAGAAAAAGGAAGGACCAAGTATCGAACCTTGGGGAACTCTACAAGAAATTGATAAGAAATTAGATACCTGACTACCAATTGAAATCGCTTGCCGTCTGCCAGATAGATACGAAAAAATAAGCTTCACAGCTTCTGGTGAAAATGTATACATTTTTTGTTGAAACATTTAAAGGGTAATCATAATCCCTTGAGCGCGGGTAGATTATAAAAAAAAAAAAAAAAAAAAAATTAATTTGTGATCGATAGTGTCAAATGCCTTAGAATAATCTAATAGAACCAGAAACGTCACTCTATTATCGTCTAACGCTTTTCTTGCTTGTTCGATGACGTCTAGTAGTGCCGTTGTACTGCTGTGTCCTGACCTGAAACCTGACTGTTTTGGAGCCGAAAGAGAATTCTGGGAAAGAAAGGCCGTAAGCTGTTTCTGCATTAATTTTTCCAAAACTTTGGACAGAAAACGAAGTATAGAGATGGGATGGAATTCAGTATTCGAATTGTTTTTAGGAATCGGAATAATCTTGGAGTCTTTCCATTGTGACGGGAAAATACCTTTTGTAAGAATGTTATTATAAATCATGTGGTTATCTCGCTTACCTTCGCAAGTAAGGGTGATACTCTCATAAGTCATGGGTGACTTACTCACTAGCGGAGGTGGCCGACAAAATCGTGAGTCATTCTTCGTCACCCAAAACAATTGCAATACCACTATCATCTTTAACCACAATGTCGGACAACGAAAATTTGAAAGCCATTTTCCAGCGGTTAAACTCGTTGGAAAAACAAGTCAGAGCTCAATCTAAAACATCATACCAACCAACGGCAAACAATCAACAAAAGCCGGAAAGCAGTCAAGGGAAAATGCACCTCACCATGTACCTACAAGCAGGGAAACGCCCACCAGCAACCCTATGTGAGGCTTCTTCAGTTGCTGGTAAGTCAAATCGCCTATTTATCCATGACAGAATTTCTGGCCACCGTTTTCTCGTATATAGCGGAGCATCCATTTCAACTTTAACAGTAAAAAGCACGGCAAGGCTAAAGCCCGATCCTACAACACAGCACGCAGTCAATGGAAGCCAAATCACCACATACGGTACGACAACTCTTGCGTTGGACTTCGGACTCGAACGCTGTTTACGTTGGTCTTTCACTGGCGCCCCAATACCATACTAAATCTTGGGAGCAGACTTTTTCAATTTCTTCCGCCTTCTCGTTGACGTCCATGGCCGCCGTCTCATCGATAAAAATTCCAAATGCAGCACTTCTCGGCTATTTACATCATCTGACGAAACATCGCTAAATAGCATCAACAACCAGGACGACTACACAAACATACTTCACCGTTACCCTGACATCACTCTCCCGCTTAGTGCTCTGAGAACACCACAACACTCGCTACAGGATCACCTGGAGACTTCCGGACCACCCGTTTTCTGCCGTGCGAGGCCAATAGCACCGAAATATTACATGCAGGCGAAGGCAGAATTCCATCGCTTGGTGAGCGAGGGAATCTGTCGACCCTCAAGTAGTCCGTGGGCCACTCCACTTCACATCGTCACAAAAAAAGATGGCGCAATTCGACCCTGCGGTGACTATAGGCGTCTCAATGCTGTAACGCTGCCTGACAGGTACCCATTACCACGCCTGACGGACTTTCAACTAATTCTACCAGGTAAAACAATTTTCACTCGCCTCGATCTGGCACGTGAGTATCACCAAATACCAATGGCACCGAAAGACATACCACAGACTGCAATTATAACCCCGTTCGGGCTATATGAATTCGAGCGAATGACGTTTGGGCTTCGTAACGCCGCCCAAACCCAACAGCGTTTCGTGGAATCTATTTTTGGAGATTTGGATTTTGTTTTCATCTATATAGATGATATGCTAATAGCATCAACCTCAAACGAAGAACACCAAAACCACCTCGAGGAAATTTTCAGACGCCTCAGCCGAAACGGCATCACTTTGAACAGGGACAAGTGTGAATTTGGAAGACAAACAATACTCTTCCTAGGGTATCAAGTTGACGCCACAAGAATTCGTCCACCTCAAGACTCGTCAGGTCGATGGCAGATTTTCCGAAGCCAAAAAATGTCACGAACTTCGTCGTTTCCTCGGGGCACTCAATTTCTTCAGGCTAAGCATGCCACAAGCTGCGTCCGACCAAGCACCGCTTTGTTAGATGCTTCATGGGTCAAAGAAGAAGGACCTTACCCCACTTATCTGAACACAATCCTCAGAAGCAGCTTTTTTCGATGTCGCCAAACACTTACGGATGCCGTAACGTTAGCTCATTCACTCCCAGACTCCGAGTTACGGTTCATGACCGACGCCTCAAACATAGCCGTTGGGGCAGTACTCCTACAAGTCATCGACGGTAAATCCAAACCCCTCGGTTTTTTCTCCAAAGCTTTATCAGAGAGGCAACAAAGAGGCAGTACTTTCGATCGTGAGCTGCTAGCTGTATTCACTGACCATAAACCACTGACTTTCGCTATTCACAATCCGCAGTCTGCATCCGAAACACCACAACGACAACGTTATTTGGAGTACATCTCGCAATTCACAACCGACATTCGTCACGTCACGGTTCACAATCTAAGTCACCCAGGAATAAGAGCATCCCGCAAATCAATAGCACTTCGATTCTTTTGGCCAACAATGAACGCAGACATTGGAAAATGGGCGCGGAGTTGCCACGATGGGAACTTTCGCAGCAGCTGACAGGTTGGAACATGTGCACATCGACATCGTTGGCCCTTTACCACCTTGCAACGGATTCAGCTACCTATTAACATGCATAGATCGAGCGTCACGCTGGCCAGAAGCTATTCCAATCGACAACATATCGGCTATTTCTGTTGCTGACACATTTCTTTTCAACTGGGTAGTACGATTTGGTTGCCCGCTGCGATTGACTACAGATCAAGGCCGCCAGTTTGAATCTGACTTGTTTCATCGCTTTTCACAAATTCTCGTTGCGAACGTATTCACACAACAGCTTACCATCCTCAAGCTCACTGAAAGCAGCATTAACCGCACACAGGCCTGACTGTTGGGTGACAAAATTACCTGCAGTTCTACTTGGACTTCGCTCGATAGTTAACGAATCCGGCACCACACCCGCCCAGTTGATGTTCGGCACCGAACTACGACTCCCAGGAGATTTCTTTGAAGCAACTACGACTTCGAGTGATCCGGTAAGCTATATTCAAGAATTAAGAGAGACAATTCAACGAGTTGCACCAACGTACTCCAGCCGCACCTCCAAGCCTATCTTCATCCCAAGGGAATTAAAAACCTCATCACATGTGTATATCCGTAACGACCACGTTCAGCGTCCCTTACAACCCGCTTATGCTGGACCTTACGCAGTACTCGATCGCCAGCCACATGCTTTTAAGGTTGCCCTGCCTAACAAACAAGTATTCGTTTCGATCCAGAGACTCAAACCGGCCTATAGGACATTGAGCTCTGAGGACAACATGATTCCCTCAGCAGTATCACCGTCAACTGAAAAAGCATCGTCACACTCGAAAGGTACAAGTGTGAGAACGAGATCAGGGAGGATTAGCAAACCACCTCCGAATTTTGTTCCTGCAAAAGGGGGACCCTTGTAGCATTCCTGTTACAACATCTGTGATAAAACGTCACAGAAAACAAAACGGAAAACACAGAAATGACATCTCGTCTTCCTATTAGAAGTCAAGTCGTTTCCTCTTTCTTTTTAATCGGAGAAGTCGACTGCAACGGCAGCAGTGAGTGTCATTAAATTAATCCTAAAAATTTCGTAAATAAGTTTCTACATATAATCATTGTAAATGATACAAAAATGAATTAAAGTTAGTTAATTTTATTAAGTTAAATCTGTTTTTTAATAAAACATTACAAACTTATAGATGGTGCTTGGGAATTCTAGTTATAAAAAGGAACTGGAAAATATGTGTAAACAAAAATGCTTGTAAAGCCTATAAGAATATTTACAAATTCGAGAGCTTTATTAGATTATGTGGGAACTGATGTAAAGTCAACTGAAGTAAAATCGAAAATAAACTGCAATTAGCGATTATGAGACAATTGTTGTTAAAATACCAATGCGAGAAAATAAAGACACGAAATAAAAACGATAAAAATCTTAAAATACGATAAACGATTTATTAAAAAATAAGAGAAAGTGAAATAAATAAAATCAGTACTTTAGTAAATATTAGTGATGTAAGAACAATTTGAAAAAGAAATGCGAAGAGTGGTAAACACTTTCGTGGTAAAAAAAAAACTTTCAAAGAAACCGACAAACGTTGGTTTAATAATGACTTATATAAAAAATTAGAGTAAATTAGAAATCACTTAAAGCTTGTGCTAACAGTAAACATTCAAGATTGGGAAGAATATAATAATATATAATACTAGCTTAAATACACCCGCTTCGCCGGGTGCTAGTAAATAACTAATTTAATACAACAAACAAAAAATTTAATTTATATTGTGTTTAAATTTTAATACATTTTATTCAAGTGCTTTTTGATAAAAAATAACATTTTTTGTTTTTCCGTCGGTTAAAATTATTAAGGCGGGTGGTTTGCCTGCACGTGAAGATCCAACATACAGTTGCCCATGCGCAAATGCTGGAACCTCTAAATTAATACCGCATAGTCCGAAAGATTGGCCTTGTTGCTTATTAATCGTAATGGCAAAAGCAAGTCGTATAGGAATGTGATGACCTTTGAAATCGAATGATAAATCGATTGGAATCTTCTTATTTTTCCTATACTTTATTTCTTTTCTTCTTACCATATCTACTATAATCAATTTTGTAAATTAGTTTGTAAGTTCTTCTATATTTAAATGTATATAATATACATAAAACTTAGTTGCTTAATTATTTAATTCCAAGTACTATAAAAGATAATAATCTTAATGTACCATGTTATTTATAGTAATAATAAATTGAATTGAATTGAATCATTAGAATCCTCGGAATTAAAACAACTTCACCTATGTATTTCCCTTATAAAAATGTTGCTTCGATCACATAGTAAAACAACCTTTTTACTGCAAGTCTGGTATAATTGCAAAGTCGAGGTTGTTTAATATTGCGTAGCATTATTATCGGTGCGCTAACTTTCAATGGTAGATAATGTGGTGGCAAACCAGGCAAATCAAGAGAATTCTAAAATTCAGTGGGATAATTCACAACATCCTCTTGATTCTGTGTCGATCGACTTGTATGTAAAAAATTGATTTGGTATTTATTATAAAATGTCGGCATTGATAACATTTACGTCTTTATTTATGCCAGCCAAAATTTCTCGTTCACTCAACCAATCATGATTATTGAATTGTTGCACTATATTTGGGAATACGCTGTCAATCAATTCTTGTTTTGATTGAGTCATTCGACAAAAATTGGTTGGTAGTTAGGGTTAGTTTTTTTACGTGCCTCCACAAATAGAATGATATCAAACATGCATTCAATTCATCAGCAGCTGTAAATCGCGAAATAACAGGCAATGTTTGGCGAAAATCACCTGCTAACAATATCAAGGCACCACCGAAAATCCGTTGGTTCCCACGTAAATCTTGCAACGTTCTATCTAACACTTCCAAAGACTTTTTGTGAGCCATAGTACATTCATCCCAAACGATTATACTACATTTCTGCAAAACCTTTGCCATGCCTGAATTCTTAGAAATTTAACATGTAGGTGTTTCAGTAGCATGCATGTGCAGAATATGCAGTTCGGCCGCCTTCCAATAAAGTCGCTGCAATGCCAGAGGAAGCGAGTGCCAATCCAATTTGGGTTACTCTTTACCTAGCGTTAACTTCTTTAATGTGATCTTCCATCCTTTTTTCGATTGTTACCACGTCTTCAAGTGTTTTTTCCTACTCAATGTGATTCTTCTCGAATTTTTCCATTAGATCCTTCATTTATTTTTGAAGCAGTTCTTTTTTGCATTCCCATTGCTTAAAAATCCCATTTAATTCTTCTTTGGAATAACTTTTTTGCCTTCCATTCTTCACTACATATACATATAAAATTATTGCATTTATCTAGAGTACTTCCAAAATAAATTCAATCACCTACTTAAGAAAATGCACAGTCTACGATTTTTAAATATAATTTAATTTAAAAACGTACGAAATACTACGACATCCTCAGTTCCAAAGCTCGTTTAATGACAGTTTTGTTGTAAGCTCAATAGATAAAGCCAATTTGCTTGCAGCGCGGTTTTCAGTTAGTTCGATGCTACCAAATTGTGACATTACTCCGCCTGTACTTTTGAGCGTAAACGATTTTATTCTGATCTTGACAGCATTGTCCAATGGGGAAAAAAAACCGTGTAGAATTTAATCCTTCGAAAACTCAATGCTGTTTACTGTCGCTAAAGCGAAACCCTCCCCCAATGTCACTTTCTATGAACAGCTTTCAGTTCTAGGTATGCGCATCACAGACCATCTTTTCTGGAGTGATCACATATTTGACGTTCGCCAAAAACGCTGCTACGAGTAAGTGTTTAGGTTTTCTCTGCCGATGCAAGAAGTTTTTTACGCCATCTGATCTGGTTATTATATATAAGGCCACATAATGTATATATACCTATATCTGGGTATAACTGAAACATTTGTATCTCTCGAGCACCTCCGCAATTTTTCATGTCATTATCATTATTTTACCGCTATTTTCAGTGGTCTAATGAAATAGCCAGTTGCATTCCTCCCCTTAAACTATAAAACCGTAATACTCACGATTTTAGGAATGCTCATCAATTTACCCTTGAGCCCAATTTCGGACGTACAGAGATTCTTTTTTAGCTGCACTACACCAATGTGGAATGCTTTACCCGGCTTGCTTTGTAATGTATTGCAAAATAATTCCAAACGAAAACTTAACCAAAAAACCCTTGTTGCTAGCACGTTGCACAAATTGAAAAGAAAGTTTTGTCCGAGCCTCACTTTCACGAAAGACAAACAAATTACAAACAGACATACGTGATAAAACAAAAGAACTGCATTATAGTTGAACATATTTATACTTCCCTAATTTTGTCCACAATCAACGTGTCGAAAAATCAAATTCTAAACGCAAAGTCTTAGAGATTTAATTAATTTTTTATTTTATACATATTTTAAGACATATTTATTAAGACATCTTTTTATTCTAAAAAATCGAATAAGCAAGATGTAATTTTGTGTTGTTGGTGTGTTTTGATAGAGGTAGGTGTACAAAATCAAAAGGTAGGTAGATTACGTTTTCTAATAACTTCGTTTTTAAAGGTAAATTTTAGGGCGGATTACAAAAGTTCGGCTTGGTCAATTTTCAAAAACTTTGTTTCTAAACCATCTGCAAGTGTTCCCCTTTCATTTAAAAAAAAATATAAAAATGCATCCAGCCGGATTCTAGTTATAAGGTCACACACAAAAGTTAAACTCGTTTTTATTTATATAGATAATAATAAAAACTTAAGTGTTGGGTCAATCGGTAAATGAAATTAAGTTTATTGACTTTCAAGGAAACAAACTATGATAAAATGATAGCAGACAATTTTAACGATTTTTTTATAAAAAGTGTAATTGCTATTAATGATGAAATTTCAAGTGTTGAATAGGTTAATCTTTTATTTAATAGTGAAAGTTGTTTCAAGTTTAAATAAAATGCACGACTGGATCGCACGAACTTGCTCTTATGTAAAAGTACTTTGGAATTTAAGATACATTTTATAAATATAAAACATAGATTTAATGAGATAATAATGTTCAAATGCATAAAATTGCCGTCTGGTTTCCGGAAAAGTATGAATTTATGCAAATAAACTTAAAAAAAAACGTTTTATTATTAAATTAATTTTTTATATAAGAAATTTCTCTAAAATTTTTCAAGAAAGAAATGTGGGATGCGAATTTTAAGTATTAAATAATATTGATTTTAGGAAATAATTTCAAAAAATAATCGTTCATAGGTTTAGAAGATATTGATTTAAAAAAAAAAAATTTTTTAAAAAAAACCCAACAAATATTTTTTCGAATATTTTTGTATACAATATTATTTTAAACTTAAGGGGACTCCTGCTGAAAATTTTGGGTTAAAATCCTTAGAGCCGTTAATGAGAAAGTCGAAAATAAAAAAAACGGGTCTATGGCAGGTACCCCTAATAACATTTCCCCCCAAATTTTTTTTTCACCAAAATGTAGTCCATGTCCATAATATCACACCTAATTTTTTTTATCAAAATCGTTAGAGCCGTTTTCGAGATAAATAAGATTTTGCATTACGAGTGTATGGGGGGTACCCTTAGTTTTGGAGCTAAAAAAAAAATTTCAATTTTTCCTCTAGGGAATCACCGAAGACTCTTAACTACCGAGATTGAAAGAAATAGGTCCAGTGGTTTAGGCTGTAGTTCGAGGTACATACATACAGACACACTGAAACATGTTTTTTGTGTACTAAATTTTCCTTAAAATTTTTATAAAAAAAATTGATATGCAAATTGTTAGTATTTAATAAAATACATTTTAAAACGTAATTTAAAAATTTAATCGTGTATCGGTTTTCAAGATATTGAATTTTCAAAAAAAAAATTGTATTATTTTTATAAAAATCCAAAATCTATTTTTTCGAAAAACTTTTTAGTTTATAATTTTTCAAATGCAAAGCAGCTCCTGCATAAAAATTTTGGTTAAAATCGTTAGAGCCGTTGGTGAGAAATTCGAAAATCAAAAAAACCGTTCTATGGCAGGTACCCCTAATAACATTTCCCCCCAAATTTTTTTTTCACCAAAATGTAGTCCATGTCCATAATATCACACCTAATTTTTTTTATCAAAATCGTTAGAGCCGTTTTCGAGATAAATAAGATTTTGCATTACGAGTGTATGGGGGGTACCCTTAGTTTTGGAGCTAAAAAAAAAATTTCAATTTTTCCTCTAGGGAATCACCGAAGACTCTTAACTACCGAGATTGAAAGAAATAGGTCCAGTGGTTTAGGCTGTAGTTCGAGGTACATACATACAGACACACTGAAACATGTTTTTTGTGTACTAAATTTTCCTTAAAATTTTTATAAAAAAAATTGATATGCAAATTGTTAGTATTTAATAAAATACATTTTAAAACGTAATTTAAAAATTTAATCGTGTATCGGTTTTCAAGATATTGAATTTTCAAAAAAAAAATTGTATTATTTTTATAAAAATCCAAAAACTATTTTTTCGAAAAACTTTTTAGTTTATAATTTTTCAAATGCAAAGCAGCTCCTGCATAAAAATTTTGGTTAAAATCGTTAGAGCCGTTGGTGAGAAATTCGAAAATCAAAAAAACCGTTCTATGACAGGTACCCCTAATAACATTTCCCCCCAAATTTTTTTTTTCACCAAAATGTAGTCCATGTCCATAATATCACACCTAATTTTTTTTATCAAAATCGTTAGAGCCGTTTTCGAGATAAATAAGATTTTGTATTACGGGTGTACGGGGGGTACCCTTAGTTTTGGAGCTAAAAAAAAAATTTCAATTTCTCCTCTAGGGAATCACCGAAGACCCTTAACTACCGAGTTTGAAGAAAATACCTCCGGTAGTTTAGGCTGTAGTTCGAGGTACAGACATACAGACATACAGACATACAGACAGACAGACGGAATTGTCGGACCCACTTTTTTCGTCTTCGCTATCATCGTAATGTCAACTTTGATCAAAATCTCGAGTTCGATTTTTTTTCCAAATGCAGAACTTGCCCTATAGTACCTATATCGCAAGTAAAAACTGAATTCAATACAAGACCTGCTAAAAATAGTTGAAATTATGCCAAATAAAAACGACTTTAATTTTATGAATAAGCAAATGATAAAAGACAGTTTCGTAATAATGGGCCCCTCTCTATTAAACATCATCAACTACTCCCTCACAAGTGGTAGATTCCCAAATAGCTGGAAAATCTCGATCATAAACCCAATCGAAAAATTCAAAATTCTAATAAATGTGAAGACTACAGACCTGTAAAAATGCTTCCACTATACGAAGAATTATTGGAAAAAGTTGTTCAAATCAAATTAGAAATATATACAGCGGAATGAAATACTAATTGAAGAACAATCTGGATTCAGACAAAAAACACTCTTGTGAACCAGCTTTAAACTACGCAGTAGCAGACTGAAAGGAGATGTTACATTTGAAGCAGAAAATTGCAGCTGTATTTATTGATTTGAAAACATCATTACAAACTCTGGATAGGTGAATTTTATTTAAAAAAAATTACGGTTATGGAGTAAGAGGAGTTGAATTCGTTTGGTTTAAGTCATACCTGAAAGGACGTAAGCAAATAGTGAAAATTAATGGGGTAAGTTCGGAAGAATTAAATTCTGACTTAGGTGTACCACAAGGGTCAAGTTTAGAAACATTACTTTTTCTACTTTAATGATATCAAAAAAGTCTTAAAAGTTGTTTGCAGATGATGGTCTGTTTTATGTTGATGGCAAATATTATACTAACTGTGTGAAAAAGTTGATGATAGATATTAATAATATAAAGAATTATTTAAATATGAATAAACATAAACTAAATACAGAAGAAACTAAAACAATGTTACTGGCAGAAAAATGATATGTAAAATGAATGAATTTGAATGTGTTAAAGAAACAAAATACCTCGGAATAATTTTAGACTGTAATCTAGATTTAAAAAAAAAAAAAACATTTTGAAAATATTTACAAAAAAATTGCCACAAAAATCGGGTTCTTTCGAATACGAAAAAAAACTTAGTATGCGTCACCGACTAGCTTTCGTGCTGTACGCATCGTTGCAATAGGCGGCTTTCTACTATGCAAGTTCATAGACTTTTTCCAAACTTCGGTTATAACAAAAAAATAGTTTTCTTTTTCTTTTCCTTCCTTCTCTGTCACTCCTTTTGTAATTCTCAGTTCCTACTCATCCCGCGTGTGATTGTTTTCGATTAACCATGGCCTCAGGGCCGAAAATAAAGACGGGTAACAGGTTCAGTGCTCTCTCTGAAGTCGCACTTTCCGAACCTCGGGCTAAAAGAAATAAAACAACAGCAAATTTCAATGACCCATTCCCTGAACTTCCTAAAATCACTAATTATAAAAACCCAAGATTTATTGTTATCGCTCCTCAGTGTGAAAATAAACCCCTTACATCAGTGAGCATTTTTGCGTTGAGAAAAGCTATTGATGCAATAAGCACCGAGTATGAGCAGATCTCACAACTCAGAGACGGCAAAATCTTAATTCTAACAAAAAATCAAAATGTCGCAGACAGATTCATATCAACAAAAACTCTTTCAAACCTGTGCCATCGTCTATGTCGTTTTAATTCCAATAAAACCTTCTAAAATTTCATCAATGGGTTGCTGGTTTACTCATTACATGTTGTTCAGGCATAACACTAACAACATGTAATTGAGTTAAACTAGTATGCCCAGCAAGGTGAACAGGAATAAAATAATGTGAATTATAAGCGACATAGAAATAAGACACGGCATTTAGCTCAGCCGCCATCCCTGGAGATAAAAATATCTGAGACAACCACCAACAGTCTCAGAACATCGTGCCACACATCTTTCCTATCCTTCTTTCTCTTCATTAACTTCACGCCTGCGTTGTGTTGAAACATTTAAAAGGTAATCATAATCCCTTGAGCGCGGGTAGATTATAAAAAAAAAAAAAAAAAAAAAAACTTTGCATAACCAACTAAATTCATCCAAAGGCATAGTTTTGCTCCATGTCTAATTAATGTCCCCGAGGCAGAAATTATATCGGAAATGAAAATGCTAAAAGTAACTGATGTCTACAAATTTACTAAACAAGTAGAGAAAAGGCAAATTCCATCTGGACTAATGCTTTTCACTTTCGATACATTTCAAACTCCAAACACTGTAGAAATTGGCTGGTATAATGCCAGGGTCACCGAGTATATTCCAAATCCCATGCGGTGCCGGAATTGCCAGTTCCTTGGGCATACCACCAAACGATGCAACGGTACCCCCATGTGCCATGTATGTAACTTTCCACCACATAGTGACTCTGAGTGTTCCAGAACTTTATGTGCAAATTGTTTTGCTTCCCATGCCTCCTCATCGAAAGACTGTCCAAAGTTTATTCAAATGAAAGAAATTCTAAAAATTAAAACCCAAAAAAATGCAGTGTAACAGATGCTAAACGCATCTACAATGATCAATTCCCCTCCCAAACTAATCCAAATCATGAATCATTCGCCAATAAAGCAAAACAAACTAAGTCAACGCTTGCCTACTCTCCTCCTGCCGATCTGGCATCGACCGCACCCGTAACAAATAACGTTGTAACACACAACTCTAAGCTACCAAAAGAAACGGACAATCACACAATCACAAAAACTAACTCCACTCAAAACGATAATAATGAAAAAAAATCTTCTGCCTCCTCCGATCTTCCGCCACAATCACTTCCACCAAAATCCCTCCAATAATCCACACAAGCAATTGCTGCTGAACTAAAAAAAGCCAAACAAATTAACACAACCACACTTACTTCTAACGAATACAATAGCAAACCAAAAACCTCATCAAACTCTTCCCCAACAACCAACACTAGTCAAACAGAAAAAAACGAATCAAACTCTCACTCAAACTTACCTCTAACTTCTCAATTGAGTTCAACTCACTCTCCTTTATCTAAAACAACTCAATCTCTTATCAATAAAAATCAATATTTCATTCCCACCCCAATGGACGACGATGACAGCACATAGTTCTTACAAAATTCACCTCAAAGACAACGACTCTGCTGCTCAGGAATTGAATTATCCGAGCTCCTCTAGGAGCTGGCCAGGTTCAACATCTGTGGAGCGGAGTCGACATTTAAACACCTCAAACTTACCAAACATACATTTCACACCGAATAACAACCCATTACCACAATTATCAAATCACAATCTCTCCAACCTTTCATTGATTCAATTCAATGAAAGAACTTGGAGTGCCCGTTTGAAAAATATATATCTCGTAGCTTTGCAATGGAATATGAAAGGCTTTGCAAATAACTACGACAAGCTTAATATTTTGATTACTCAATACAACCCTTGTATTGTATCCCTCCAAGAAACTCATTGCCCCTATAAGACTATTCCAATAATACCAAAATCATTCATTGGATACTTTTTAAATCTTCCTAACAACACAACATCTAAGCAAGGCATCGGTATAATGATAAAAAAAATATTCCACACAGACAGATTTCCATAAACTCCAACCTCCTAGTGCTAGCTCTAGAAGTTCAACTAAAATTAAAAATTACATTTATACACCTATACCTTCCTCCAGAACAAGTCAAGTCACGAGACATGATCTGGAAAATATACTAACGCAGGTTCATGGCCTTATAGTAATAGTATAGTATAGCACAAATAAAAAAGGTGCTCTTTTAGAAAATTTTTTGACAAACTCCAACCTCCTCTTATTGAACGACGGCTCTCCTACTCATCTCTCCACACACAACACCCTCACGCACATTGACATGGAAAACTCTGGACGATCTGCACAACAGCGATCATTTCCCCATACTAACTACACTGACATTAAGTAGTAAAGACAACTCTACAACACCAATTTTAAAATATAAGATAGATCATGCAAACTGGGATGAATACAAAAAATCCACCATCGAAATCTTTGGTAATTTCCCCATAGACACAAACATCAACAGATCAGCTGCTATATTTCAAAATTCTCTCCGAAAAGCAGCTAATAAAACAATTCCACAAACTTATCCCAAAAAGTTCAAACATAATGTCCCCTGGTGGAATGCCGAACTGATCCATTTAAGAGGTGAAAAAGTGAAAGCATGGAAGAAATTCAAGAAAAATTCTACACTGGAAAACCTTATCTCATTTAAGAAAGCTAATGCAACCTTCAGAAGAACATTAAAAGCCAGCAAAATTAAAAGTCTTAACGACTTTACTTCTTCTATTAATCCAAGTTCTTCTGTTGTAACTAATATCTGGAATAAAATCAAGCGGTTCAGTGACTCAGCTATTTCTCTGCCCATCAAATGTATTGAGACAAACTCGGAGCCTCTTATCACCCCGTCAGAAATCAGTTATCACTTTGCAGTGACTTGGTCTCATTATTCAAGCGACACGAATTTCCACAACAATTTTAGACTAAAAAAAGACGAAAGTCTGCGCAACACAACCCTCCTGCCTACCAATATTGCAAGTAATTACCTTGAGCAACCCATCTCTCTAAAATTTCAATATAATAAAATAAACTAAATAGAAAAATTTATTTTATGTTTGTTTTATTTAAAATTATAAATTTACACAACTTTATTATTTAAATTTTTACGACGCGTTTCGGAATAAATTCCATAATCGAAACGCGTCGTAAAAATTTAAATAATAAAGTTGTGTAAATTTATAATTTTAAATAAAACAAACATAAAATAAATTTTTCTATTTAGTTTATTTTATTATATTGAAATTTTATCAAAACCGCGCAACTGGAGACAAAACACTAAAAATGATACCATCTCTCTATCCGAATTAGACTCATGTCTTAGCAAACTGAAAGGTAAGACACCGGGAAGAGATAGACTTTCATATCCAATGTTCAAAAATCTTCCGACCCAGACAAAAACCATTCTTATCGATCTCTATAATAAAATCTTTGATACGAGTGTCATACCGCAATATTGGAAAATTGCCACAATCATTCCCATTCCAAAGCCAAGAAAGGATATAAATAAAGTCGAAGGGTATATACCTATCTCACTACTACCATGTATTTCAAAAATTCTGGAAAAGATAGTAGCAAAGCGTCTCCTCTGGTATACAGAATCAAAAAAATAATTAATTACTTCATATCAAGTAGCATTCAAACCCAAGAGGGGATGCCAAGATGCGTTGCTGCATATAGACAGCTATATCTCAAATGCCATCTCAGCCAAAAATCATGTCTCAATTCTCTCATTAGACTTCGAAAAATCATTTGATAGAATAGGAGTTCATTTAGTCCTAAAAAAGTTGAGAGAATGGCGAATAGGGCCCAAAATATATGGATATATAAAGGCTTTTCTTTCAAATAGAAAATTTTGTGTTAGAGTTAATAATGCATACTCCCCTACTTTTCCTCTAAATAATGGCATCCCACAAGAATCACCGCTCTCAGTAATGCTCCTTTCTATCGCATTTGATGAAATCAGCAATATTATATCTAAATATAAAATTCTAGATCATTGTTGTTATGCTGATGACGTATATATTCTTTGTAAAAACAATGACTTGGAAATAACCAAAACAACCTTTTCAAATCTAATAAAAGATATTGTAGATTGGTCTACTTCTTCTGATGCTAATATAGCACTACAGAAATGTAAAACACTTCATATATATGTAGACAAAAATTTTGTCCTAGTTTAAAATTAAGTATAAATGATGTAGAGTTACAAGCTGTTAATAGTTTAAGTATATTAGGTTTAGGGCCATTTGCTGATACGAAACTTAAATATTTATGTTCAACTTAAGCGCTTATGTTCTACTTTTTCCTCTACGTAAACTGTCACATAAGAGTTTATGTGGAACATAAGTACTTATGTTCTGTATCAGCAAATGGGCCTTAATCTTTAACAATAAATTTAAGTGGACAGATCATTGTATTGAACTAAAAAAAAACACTCTCTGCAAGGCTTAATATAATTAAATACCTCTCCTCTAAAAAATGTAAAATTCACATAAACACACTAAGTTATCTTACAAAAATGTTATTATTAAATAAAATAGACTATGGGCTCAGCATTTACGGTAACTGTCCAAAATCAACACTAAACATGATAAAACCAACTTACCATCAAGCTGTAAGACGATCAATCAACGCATTTCAAACTACACCAATAAAAAATATATTGGCCGAATCCGGCTTGCCTTCACTTAACAAGAGATATGAAGAAACAACTTTAAGACTCGACACAAAACTCTTGTTTCCGTCAAGATCCATTATAAATAAAGATGCGAAATCTGTGATTCGATCCACACGCCAAAAAAGAACCCCATCAGCAATTTCATGCGTATGGAAACATATACTAAGTTTCAACCTGCCGTCTAAAATTAATTGTACTCAATCATCTTCATACACGCCTTGGATGTGCAGACCGGAATCCTTTGAACTGTCACTATGCAAATTCTCTAAAGATAACACTCCAAAAAATGTGTACCGACAAATGTTCGATTCCATCGAAAACGACCTCAAAACCAAACACTGGAAATTCATATTCTCAGACGGTTCAAAAACTGAAAACCATACTGGTTTTGCTGTAACATCACATAATGGCGAACTAATTAGACTGGGTCTACTACCTGAACACGCATCAATTTTTTCCGCAGAAGCTCTAGCAGTCTACGAATCCTTAAAATACGCTTGCAACACAAAAGGTCGCTGGGTCGTATGCACAGACAGCCTCTCGGTCATCCATGCTATCATGCATCTAAACAACAGTTCCCGAGCAATTTCGAGTATTAGAGATTTTGTCATCAAGATAGCGCACAAAATTCCTGCTCACATAGGCATTATGGGTAACTGCTGCTTAGTCTGTTAGTAAATCACCAACGATTTTGTTCAACACGTTTAGTGAGTCGGATCTTTTAAGAACGATCAAATCAGAAATCAAAACCATACAGAGGCAGAGGTGGTTGACCTATACTCACCACTACTCTGGTATCAACAAGAACAAAACACAACCTATGTACCCAGTTGCCACACAGAAGGAAACAATTACCAACTTTGTTCGTCTACGCTTAGGCCACACTTCTCTGACTCATCAACATCTTCTGAAAAGGGAAAATCCTCCGATCTGCTCTACTTGCAATGTAACAATGGACATTACACACCTACTAGCCCACATAAACCGTCTCTTATCCAACAATAAACAAAACATTTACGAGCTACTTACAAATACTAACTTACCAAATCTAGAAACTATCTAAAAAATAATCTTAAAACTTAACATTAAACTGTAAACTTACTCATAATTTCAAATTCATATCAGCGAGCCGAAAGCCTATGCAGCGTGTGCTCTTTAAAATATTGTACTAACTTAGCAATTTAAGATTCCTATGTTAGTCTTTATAAATAAATAAATAACTTTGTATGGATATGGCGATTCAAATATATTAATCCATTATACATGCCCATTTTGAGTATTATTGGGGACGAAATCAATGATAAAAACACTACAAATTTTGCAAAATAAAGGAATGAGGTCTTTATTATGTTGTGACAGATATACATCAATCAGAAGTATGTTAAATACATTAAAATGGCTTTCTGTGAAACAAAAAATTATTATGAATTATATTTAAAGTAAAAATAACTTAATGCTAAATTATTTACAAAGAAAGCTTACTCTAATAAGTGAAAGACGTCCATATAACTAAAGAAATAATGATAATTTACACTTACCATTCTTTAGAAATTGTAGAACACAAAATATGCTTTTTTATAAGGGTGTTCAAATTTACAATAATCTTCCAAATAATGTGAAAACAGAATGTAATTGAGTAAGATTTAATCGTTCAATTATAAATTTTGTTAAACTCAGTTATTGAAATATGTATGTACATATATACTGTGTAAAAAGCTTTAAAATAGCTAAAAAAAAATGTTAACTAACTAACTATACTCTGTCCAATAAAAATATGCAGTGTGGGCAAGATAGGACGTTTGCCTCGCATTCTGGCTACAGTGGATTGCATAAATCTGTCCTTCATTAAAGCTCTCACAGGGTTGTCGTAGTATTGATTTTAAATGGACCCTTTTTTTAAAGCTCTAAAATCAAAAGCACCTCTACAGAAACCCAAGGAAAAAAAACTGAACAAGTTAGCAAATGAACAAGGGTAACTCTGAATGCACATCAATATTTAATGGTGGTTGAAATTGAATATCACCAACAGCCATAGGCCACATTCGCCACTAATAAAGATTTTATTTTCTTTTCTCTCTTTTAGGAAATTCTTCGTTCAGCTAGACAGCTGCAAGTCTTCTATCAAATCCATCAAAGCCGGAGTCGCCCAAGGATCAAAGCTGGGTCCCTTCCAAACTCTACGAGTACTGCAAAAAGTGGGGTATCCGAATAAACACTGCCAAATCACAGCTTGTTTGTTTCAGGAGACCCACCACCAATGGCAACCGATGTCGTTCAGCAGCTACTTGCAGAAACCTGACCGTGAAGCTCCCCGATGGTTCAACGATAGCAGCCAAAAGAAATACTAAATACCTCAGAGTAAACTTCAACGAGCTGTTCAATTTCAACCCGCACTCTAGGCAGGTTCTAAGGAAGGCCAACTTCGCGTTTCACCGTTTGCACCCGTTGCTAGCCAGAAGAACCGGACTAAGCCAGCCAGTGAAGCTATTGATATACAAACAGCTCATCAGACCCGTCATCAGCTACAATTTTCCTGCATGGTACACCATTTCGAAGACAGCAATGCTGAAGCTCCAAATCTTCGAAAGGAAAATACTAAGGATAAGCACCGGACTTATCTTCGATCGACAGCGAAGGAAGCACTTCAGCAATGAAAGACTCTATGAAGAAGCAAAAATCAAGCCACTGGACCAGTTTCTTCTGCAATTAGCGAAGAAGCTTATAGCTAGCACCACCAACCACCCGAACCCGCTGATGAGAAGGATGACCACCCAGGAACGACATCCAGAGCCTAGATACCTCACTGCTCTGGATATGATAGAAAGGATCCCAGCCGACAACGAACCAGCAGTTCGTTTCTACGCTGACGCCGAGTCAGCATATCACCGTGGCTGAAAACATCAAAAAAACAACCCCCAACAACCCACCAACTGGACAACCGGGACTGAACAACCCGAGTCAAAAACCAAGACAATTTATCATAATGCTAATTTTGAACCATGTACATTACAAATATTATAATTTTTAGAGTTTAAGTCATTTTATAAGTTAGGCCCCCTATGTGCCAAAAAATTTCTACCCTATACATATTATCCTTAAGTTTCACAATTGTATATATTAAAGTTCAATAAAAAACCTTGAAACCTTGCCATAGGCCACAGCAATTCAGTGCACACTCAGATGTGCGATCAATAGGACGTCGGGTCTGCGTCAGATGCAATCGTAAATTTACGGGCGCGCAAACACTTTTTATGGAGGAGTTCTTTCAATTTAGTATGGTGCAAAAATATAGCACGCTACTGATTTTCATAAAGCTCTCCCATAAGACGTGTACTGCATATTTTTATTGGACAGAGTATAATGAAAAATGCTGCTGAAGTTCGGAATCGCAGAAAATCTAGTTCTCCTTAATGCCTTCTAACACGTTCACAGGAATTTTTGAGAAATTCACAAGGACAATTTTTTGGTATAAACGACGGAGAACGAAGACTTAGACCGACCGACCCTTACTTTTTAAACCATCTGAGCTCGCTATGAAGCGGGTTAGACTACTTATTTAAGTAGATAGATAGATAGATATTCTTTATTTTTTCATAATAAAAATTTTACAATATTTGTTGCTTAAGAATAAAGACATGGCAATTCAGCCGTCTGCCTGAAATAATATTTCAAAATAAATAATGAAAAGTTTAAATTTTAGCAGAAAAATAAAAAAAAAACAAACTTTAAACAATTTTGCAGTGATTTGTAACACAAAAAAAGAAGATCAATTTAAAAAATAAGATTTTACAAACATTTTTCAATTTTAAAATGAGTTGAAATACAAACGTTTATAAATAAGTTTAAATAATGTTAGGTGGCATTGTAACAGAAAAATTTAAAGAATAATTAATTAAAAGGTTGAATAAGAGATATACACAAGATTTACAAGAAGCAGTTACGATAGTTAAGAGCTTGATCACAAAACCCGTAGAGATTTGTCCACCCTGCCGAACCGTTCAAAATTTCTATCAATTCTAAACGAGAGAGGACACTTTGATGGAAGTAAAGCCTTCTAATTTCCTGTAAAATCGGGCACACTGCTATGAAGTGATAAACATCATCACGTTCGAATCTGTTGCAGAAGTTACACAAGACTGGTAAGTCTGAGCGATGGGGAACATAATTTAAACTAAGGATTTCAACTCTTGCTCGAAAAATAGTGCTTATAACAACCACAGAGTGCTCGCTTCCAAAGTAATTAGCAGCTTGAAGTCGATGATTTAGATCTCTGTATATAAGTCTAGTTGACGATGCCGCCGCACGATTTAAATGTTGAATGTATATTTGTTCATCAACCTTCGATATTACATTAGCAAATAGTTCACTCCAGCTATCTAAATTAAATTCTGTAAGGTCTAACCTGAGGCCATGAGAGTTTGCGAGATCACTCCATTCTTTGAATGGTGTCGAATTCGAACGCAAAAGGTTCACCATAACAGTCTTGTGTAGACTAATGCCAGGCTTGTTCATGGTCTTTATCAAAAAATCATAGTTGGCTTTTAAGTTTCTAATATAAATTGGGGTAATACCTGACTCGATATGGATAGCATGAGTTGGAGTGGAATTCGGTAAACGAAATAATCGTTTGAAGAAAAACCTTTGCATCAATTCAAATTCTTCGAAATACTTGTAACCAAAAGCTTGGACTCCGTAGCACATACAAGAATTTATAGTGGCTTCAAACACCCGGTATTTTGACCCTAGATCAATATTTTGATTGGCAAACAGTTTTGGCCACATAACGCTTAGTGCAATTTTGGCTTCCTTACACTTACCCTGCACATGTTTAGCGAAGCTAACGTTTGAAGACATCAACACTCCCAAATACACCTCTATACGTTCGCCATCCAAAAACCAGCTTTCCTCTCTTGATCTCCTACATTTGCGAGCTTCAAACACCATAATTTTTGTTTTCATAGCGTTTATTTTCAGATCCCAGGTGTTGCAGTACCTCTGAAGCTTATTTATTTGGAGCTGAAGAGAGGAAGGGTTGTCCGCCAACATAACTTATTTACTTATTTAAGTATTCTTCAGATAACTAAGATCGTTATAGAAGAAGTCTTCCAAATGCACTCTATTTACATAAAATATGAGAAATTGTTTCCTCCTCCTCTTCATCCATACAGCTTCGTTGGAGTAGTAATAATGTTTTTCTTTTCTTTTGAACTGAAGATAATTATAAACGTTGACCTAGTGAAATAGAAAAGGGTACGCTATTTTAATAATACAAAAACTCAGTAGTACGAAGATCCGAGGAAGCCTTCATGTTAAGAATACCATTTCCCAAAAAATTGAACACGACCGACTCAGTTGGTATTGCCATGTTCAAAGGAGAGATCCTGAGAACCCCGTCAAAAGAGCAATATCATACAACGTTCCAATTCGGAATAAAAAGAAAGGTAGGCCTAAACACTCCTGGTACAAACAAATGCAAAAACACCAGCATTCAGTTGGCCTCAGAAATGGAACAATACAAAACCGGGAGGCTTGCCGCCGATTTCTGAGGTCAACCCGGCGAACCCCACAGGCGGATCACTAGTGTGAAGCAGATACGTGGGAGAGTTATGATCCCCTCGACATCGAGATCATAACAGCGCCGAAACAAGGAAGAAGAAGAATAATACAAAAACTCAATATATGTACCTATATCGAAATATACTTTGTTTGGTCCCCGAGCAAAGCTCAGTGATCAGCTAGTCATTAATAAAACAGTTTTTATATTATTGTTTTTATAAACTTCTAGTCATTAATAAAACAGTTTTTATATTATTGCTTTTATAAACTTCGTTTTGTAGGTCCGTAGGTGTCTCATTTTTTTCATTGATAAAATTGTGTATTACCCTAAATAAATCTTTTTTTTATTTATTGCAGTATAAAATGCCACTATAATAATTTTCCTAAAAAATCATAACTGTACTTCAAATTATAAAACCATAAGAAATACGTCAAGATAGCCCCTTCTCATTGAAATATGTTCTATAAAACGATTCTTACATTTACCTATACTTTGTTCGATAACAATGTAGAAAGACAATTCAAAGTAGCTTTGAATTGGTTCTTAGTTCGGTTTTAATATTCACAACAACGTACACCGGGATGATATATGTATGTAGAATTTAAACTTTAGGTTTGTCTAGATAGCAGATAGCATTAACAACCGACTAAAACGTCTGTTATGTCTATTATACCATGATATTCGTTTATAGAAATTAATCAAAAATAAAATTTCATTTAAATTCATAGTATGCACCAACAATAATTTCTTAAGGTACCTTAAAACGCTCTTCAAATAGCGACAGCTCTGCTAGTAGGTCAGTGATTGCGTTCATAAAGGCTTCTTGAGGTGAATAATCAGGAGTTGTCTGGATTCTAATAACGAATTTGTGTTCTAGTGGGTGAGGTACTTTGTATCCAGCAAAAAGAACATTGGGGTCCTTCAGCAGCTGACTATAAACATTAGAAAATATAATGCAATGTTTTTATATGCTAATTAAACTACATATTTTACTTTCTGATCATGTTTCCGAGAGTATGGTCCTCTTTATTGACAGTAAAAATAGCTGCATTTGTAACTTTAGTATCCAATTCTTTAACGATTCTAGAAAATGTGTTATTAATTTTCATCCGGTGTGTATTCATCAGAATTTTACTCACTTTTTTTCACCTTCGTAAAGAAGAAAAGATTCGAAAGTTGGCGGTGCATTCATTGCGCTTTTAAATTTTATAATATAAAATAATTAAAGAAAACAAGAAAGTTCGACAAACGATTCGTGATTCGGTTCGGATTAACTTCTTACTTCTGACACCTGACAGTCAGTACAGTACCAATAGCTCAACGCCAATAAGCAGAAGCACGTATGTTTTCCAGTTAGGTTTTAGAACCGATTTATTTTACTTTTCCACTTGCGATTTTGTTTTCTTTTGGTCGCTCGATTTATGCAAAAGAATTGACACATGGAGCCACGGTACCTGGCAGTCAACGTGTGAACCTTCAATTGGAGATAGATTTTTTTCGATTTGACGTTCAATGTATTTGCCATAAGAAAAAATGAAAAAAGAGTCTGAAAAACCCTTTGAGTATATAAAATATATATACTCAAAGGAAAAACCATAATTGAACTAATCAAATTTATATGAACCGGTATCCATATGATTGTAAGAGAATAGTAATACATATATATGTTAATTTCTAAATTAGGTGGAAAATATATAAGAAAACTTAATTAATCCTTTGTAATTTATCTTCTAAGACCATAAACAAATCGTAATATGAATTAAAAAGATTATATGAATCAAAGTTTTTGCAATCATAAAATTATACCGGTTCCAATAAAGTTACTGTTTTTCGAGCCCTTTTTGGTTTTGTCTTATGGGAAATTCGCCAGTACAGACACTGACTTGCAGGTGGTGTGGAAAGCAGCTTACCAGCTGCCAATAGGTTTCATATCGGTGTCGATTTCCCTTAAGCCAGGCGCGCACATTCAATTTTTAGTTTCGCAACTGTTTGGTTGCTAAAATGAAACATATGGGCTTATATGGGACACCGCGAACTTAGAGCAACTCGATTCGAGCAATAGGTGCGTTTTATTATTCACAAATCTATCTGGATCCGGATCTGGATTAAGTTTTAACATGTATTACAAAAACAATTTGGGATCCTGTTTTCTATCGGGATCTATTTCAAAGATCCAAAAATTAGTTATTACACTGGCGAGTAGATGGCTTTTTATGGTAAGGTAGTGTAAGCTATAGTGTAAAGAAAAAAGACAAGAAATAATTGAAAACTTACAAACCCAAGGATAAAAAGAGACGGACTTATAACACTGCTGTCACTTAGATCCGTATCGTTTTATTATCAAGCAATGATCCAGATCCGGATCCAGATAGATTTGTGAATAATAAAACGCACCTAATATAAACTACTATTTGTAGTATATTTACTTTATGATTTGAAAAGGGACTTACGTGCATATGAAATACGCACACCAAAATATAAAATTTGATCCAGGATCGAAGTCCCTAGTGTTACACACATAAGACTTGTTGCAATGATGTGTTTAGGGAAATGAAAAAATTAAATGACAGCAAAAGTTTGGATCCTTAAAACGAATTATCTCCGCTTTTGTATAACTTATAAATATATACTTGCTTATAAATATAAGATAAATTTATTTAGCATATAAAAATAAAAAAGGAAAGGATCATAAATAGGTGGAAAACCTGGTTAAGTTTTACTATCCAATATTATTAGAAACTAACTTTTTGTGTTATTCGTTGTATTTGAATGTTTGTAGTTTCTATAAAACGTATCAATTTGTTTGTTTATTTATTTATAAAAAACTGTGCTTTTGTGGGTATACCATACCATATTGAATTAGTGTTTATTCTGTTAAAACTATAAAAAAATAAAGTTAAAATATGAGTGAGAACAATCCCGATTACAGCCCGTCAATAAAATATCGCTTGGTGGAAGAGCCCAGTCAACTTAGGCATTCGACCTTGAGCAAAATAGAGAGTAATGCTGCAACAAAAGTCGGCCAGGAAATTCGTGCAGATTCAGTGTCTAAATCGTCAGCATCTTCAAGAGGTATATTATGTACACACATAGATGTTAATATGTTCTGAATATTAAACAAAAAGTGTCATCGAAACCACCATGTACTTCATTCCCTGTTTTATCTGGTCTTCCTTAAGTTCATTTATTTATTTAGTGAAATTTTCTATGAGCCTATTATTCTGAATGTTTATATTGACTGACTTATTTACAGCTAAAGAAATCACAGTTTGTAGATACTGGCGAATTTCTACCAACACATGTTGTTATCATTGTTAGGTGCGTTGCTGTATGAGATGTCCGGGCTATTGATCTTAGCCGCTTTGCTGATTGCAACTCTGTTATTTGTTTTGGCTACCTGCAACGTTTCTGCATCTTTCTTGCAACAATCTTAGTGAAGTTTAAGCTGGCACATTCAAAAATCGTCAAAATTTCATTCAGATGTGAAAGAAGCACCAAGCGGTGTTCCTCTACTCAAGTGTTTGGTTGAGTTTGATTTCGTCTGTTTTGGTTTTTGTTATTTTTTTTTATATTGCAATGGCTGGTTATTTTAAAGTAGACTATTGTAATATTCGTGGACTGAGAGCGAATTTTCTGGTTGCGTATATCCACACTGTTTCTAACAGCCCAGCTGTTTTGGCACTGAGTGAAACCCAAGTAGGTGAGGATTCCGATCCTACTGAATTTTTTATTCATGGTGCCATTATTCTTTTCCCACCATGGTCTCGCCATTTACATTAGGAATGATGTATCATTCTCCTTCTTCAATTTTATGTGGTTTAAATTTTCCATTAATAAGCACATCATTCACTATTGTTTTCTATATCGAAGTCCAAATCTGGATAGAGTTTCAACTTCTCACGAATTTGATACTCTGTCCAACTCCATCCAAAGAATTGTTTCCCTGTATCCTCACACTGAAATCGTTATTACGGGCGATTTCAATGTTCACAATTCTTCTTGGCTTCTCCATTCGGGCCAGACAACACCCGAAGGAACGTGTGTTGAGATTTTTGCTGAGTTTAACCACCTTACTCAGCTTGTCAACGAGCCTACTCGAATATCGGACGTTAATGGCCGAGCAGAAAATACTCTTGACTTGTTTCTTACCTCTGACCCTGATAAATACACAATAAGTGTATTGACACCTCTAGGCACATCTGACCATAGTGTTATATCTGCAAATTTCTCGTGTCAAACAAATCCAGTTAGAGAAAGAGCTCCTAGAAGAACCGTATGGCAGTACGAGAAAGCCAACTGGAACGGTTTGAATAACTTTTTCGGGATCTTTAATTGGTCACTATGCTTCCTCGATAGTGACGTAGATTCCAATGAGAAATTTTATCCCGAATAGGGTTAAAAGTATCAGACCCAAGGATAAATCATGGTTTGATTTGAGCTGTAAAGAGGTTATCAAGGAAAAAGAGGTATGCTTCCGGTGTTTTAGAGCCAACCCAACTGAGGAAAACCGGAAAAAGTTCAAACAAGCCAGGAAGGCCTGCAACGCCCATATTCGACGGACCAAATTTTTACATGATCAAAAATCAAGGCAAAACATACTGCAATGTCCCAAAGGCAGTAAGAATTTTTGGTCATTTGTAAAAAATATGAGGAATTCTTCCTCTTCCTCGGTTCCTACGCTTGTTGTCAATGACACTCCTTTCGTTATCTCTATTGATAAAGCTAACTTGTTTGTAAGGCAGTTCGCCGCAAATTCCACCTTGCCAGATAGTGTCATGACTCCCCCAATTCTTGAGCGTGTTAGTGATTCTATGGGACAAATCTTTTTTCGCACTCGTACCGTGGCAAGAGTCCTGAAAGATCTCAACATTCATAAATCCGCTGGTCCGGATGGTATCCCCGCTATTATTCTGAAGAGGTGTTCTTCCACGCTAGCAAAACCCCTGCGTAAGCTTTTCCATCTGTCCTATTCTTCAGGGCTCGTTCCGAGTAGTTGGAAAACTGCATTTGTTCAGCCAATTCCCAAAAAAGGCGAATCTTCTTCTCCCTCTAATTATCGACCGATCGCACTAACGTCCCTTCTTTCTATGGTCATGGAAACGCTGATTAATTATCAACTTAAGAAATATCTTGAGGAACGAAAGCTTCTTAATGACCGGCAGTATGGCTTTCGTAGCAATAGGTCCACAGGTGATTTGATGGTTTATCTAACCGAAAAGTGGAACAAATCTTTACATTGTTTCGGAGAAAGTAAGATTATTGCACTTGATATTTCAAAGGATTTGATAAAGTCCGGCATCTTGCTCTTTTATCGAAAATGCGTGCTTTCGGGATCGACGAATCCCTACTTCTTTGGATTAGAAATTTGCTTTCGAACCGTTCAATACAAGTTGTACTAGACGGATTCAAGTCTGAAACCCACAATATAAATGCTGGTATGCCCCAGGGCTCCGTTTTGTCCCCAACCCTCTTCCTCATTTTTATTAATGATCTCCTGTCTGTAACTTCTAATCCAATTAATTGTTTCGCTGACGATAGTACTCTTAGCTTTTCATATTCGTTTTCAGAATAACATCCCTCCTCTTTGGATGTGGAACTGCAACGACAAAATATGATAAGCACATTAAATTACGACCTAAACAGCATTGTGCAATGGGGAATAAGAAACCGTGTCAAATTTAATGCTTCGAAAACCCAATGCTGTCTTATATCGCTAAAGCGAGATATACCCCCCTTGCCACTATCTATGAGTGGCACTTGCATCAACGAAACTGAACATCTCGATATTCTCGGTATGTGCATCACGAACCACCTCTTGTGGAACACTCACATACGCGATGTTGCCAAAAATGCCGCAAGATGTTTGGGGTTAGACGGTACAAGAAATTTTTCTCTCCTTCTAATCTGGCTACAATCTATAAAACCTATATACGTCCAAAACTTGAGTATAACTCCCATCTATGGGCTGGTGCTCCAGTAACTTATTTAAGTCTCTTGGACAGTATTTAAAGAAGAGCTTTTAAAATGATTGGTGATAATAACAGCATTGACTCATTTACGTCCCTCGAACATCGTCGTAATATTTCTTGCCTCACCCTTTTTTACCGTTATTTTAACGGACTATGCTCTAGTGAAATAGCCAGCTGCATTCCTCCCCTTAAACAATTTAACCGTAATACTCGCACTTCTAGGAATGCCCATCAGTTTACCCTTGAGCCCAACTTCGGCCGTACTGTGAAGTACAGAGATTCGTTCTTCAGCCGTACTACGCGAATGTGGAATTCTTTGCCACGCTCTGTCTTTCCCAGTCATTGCAATGTTCAAGAATTCAAAACCAATGTACACCGACACCTCCTTTCTAATAAGGTAATAAGTAATAAGTGCTTCTTGTATGTATTCGGATAAGATGTTGAAAGCTCTTTCTACGACTATGAAGGTAGCAGTAGTACATTCTTTGAAGTAGATAAAATTTGTAGAAGTGCACTACCTCACAAAGGACCGTCTGTGTGGGCTTAATTTTAAGATATTCGTGTTGAGAGTTTTCAAGCGGACGACCATCCAGGATGTCTATAATATGATTTAATTTATATAATTAAAATAACTAAGCATATCGTCTTGCTATTTGAAAACTACTTGCTACTTAAGTCCTCTAACTTATTTTTCTTATGATTTTGATTTGATATACAGTGGCTCACAGCTTATTTGATACAGTGTTTATTTCCAAAATAAAAACAGTGTATCTTGGAAGGTAAAATGTATATGTCCAAAATTTAAATGTAGGTTTGTAGGCGTATGTTCAAAGAGTAACTTTTAATATGAGAATTTACATATTACCCTACACATTCTCCATACTAATGGGGAATAGTAACTTTGTACCAAAAAACACCTCACAACTTATTTGATACAGCTACCTTAATGCACCTAATGCTCCAAATTTTCACGCAATTGATAATAATTTTATTTTTGTTTGTCACTTTAGGTTTGTTTGTGATCAATTTTTCATATTTTCTAGTGTGTCAAAGTAACGATTCGCGTCTTTTCTTTAAATGGGTCGTCGCACAACAGTTGAAGTTCGCAAACTAGTTATTCACCATTATAAAAGTGGACAATCCATTCGACAAATCGGAAAATGTGTTGGTTTAAGTGCCCCTACAGTGCAGCATATAGTGGAGCGGTTTGTCCATGAAAATCGTGTTAGAGACAAAGGAAGAAACGCACAGAACAAAATTTTCAACTCGTCTGACGAACGATACATTATTCGAGAAATTAAAATTAACCCGAAGTTATCGGCCCCGAAGCTTGCTACTGAGGTTTAACAAGAATTAGGCAAGAAATGTTGTGCTGAGACCATTCGCCATGTGCTTCGCGAGCATGATTTTAATGGCCGTATTGCTCGTAAAAAGCCTCTCATCAGCAAGAAAAATCAAAGAAGCCGACTTGCATTTGCTAAGGAGCATGTTCTCAAGGATTCTGAATTCTGGGATAGTGTTATTTTTGCTGACGAATCCAAGTTCAATATTTTTAGTTCTGACGGGATGTCCTACGTCTGGCGGAAGGCAAATCCAGAGTTTAAAATGGAGAACCTGAAAGCAACTGTGAAGCATGGTGGAGGAAGCGTTATGGTATGGGCCTGTATGTCTGCAGCCGGGGTGGGAAATTTGAAGTTCATTTAGGGGACGATGAAAAAAAATATGTACCTAAATATTTTGAAAAATAATTTGATTCAAAGTGCCGAAAAATTGTGTATTCGTCCAAATTTCCGGTTCTACCAGGACAATGACCCCAAGCATAAGTGAGAAATTGGGCAGACCTGGCTCATTTGGAACTGCTCTCATTTAATGATACCTCCGGCGCAGTCACCTGACATGAATGTAATGCAAAATTTGTGGGCTTTGTTGGACAACAATATTCGTAATCATAAGATTTCCAACAAAAATGACCTTAAAGAATGGAAGAAAATAACACCATAAGTCACAAAGAATTTTGTTGATTCCATGTCAAAAAGACTCCAGGCTCTTGAAAAGGCCAAATGATATCATACAAAATATTGAAAGTGCCAAAAAATCTATAACTTTTAGTTATTTCTAAGACTATCAAATAAGCTGTGACATCGAATTTAACAGTGTTTTTAATTTTTAATTGTTTTTTCTTACAAATTAATACTTTGTTTTGTTTATGTTATAGTTGTTATAGTAAAATGCTATTCAAATTAACACTTTTTTTTTATTTCTTAAAAATTTTTTTTACTCTTTCGTTTTTGCTATCAACTGGTTTTGATTGCAAAAGTTTTTAAGAAACGGGATTATAAAAAGCGGGATATAGAATCTAACCCGTAACATAAATATACTGCAAACAATATAGGTACTATATAAAACAGATGGGCAACCCTGGCTTTTACCTGACAAGTTGTGAAAATTTTTAAGTGTTCTTAAAAAAAAATTAAAAATAAATTAATAGTTAAAAAAAAAAAGAAAAGAAAATACTTTTATCTGTGAAATACCTCAAGAAAATATAAACAAACGAATTTCTATAAGCGTTCTTCAAACTGTAAGTCCTAGGCTTAAGAACTTCTGCCAAACTTGTTTGCTATTAGGCTTGACATAACCCAACATTTTGCAACTCTTTGAGTAAATGAATAAAAGAAGCCTCGATCAAACATCCCCTGAAAAAATACCTGCAAGCCCCCGTAAAAGGTACTTCCCGTCGAAAATGTCTAAATTAGATGACACAATAACACTTTCATCTTTATCTGATATTTTGGACTTAAAATTGAAAGATCTGGCTCGCAAAAGTGATATCCACGAACTTAAATCAGATATTTCTGCATTAAGATCTAAAAACGACGAGCTCGCATCAAAACTTAGAATGACAGAGGAACGTTGCTGTAATCTTGAAGCAAAGGTGGAGGCTCTACTTATAGGGGCCAACGAAAAAAATCTGTTGTTTCACATGCCATTTACTGCAAAGGGCGCAGAGCATTCGAGTGTGGAAAGCCTGTGCACTGATGTTTTGCAAATTCCTAATATCGAAATTGATGACGTCCGTCCTTTGAACATCAAAAATAACAAAAATAATCATTCCTTGCTTATGGTGAAGTTTAGATCCTCCCAAACTGCAAAATCTGTGCTGCGTGCTTCAGGTAAATTGAAAGGAAAAGCAATCTCTATACGAAAAGATCTGCCGCCAGGAGCTAGAAGAAGTCGAAGTGTTTTGCTGAAATTCAGATGGTGGATACATAAAAAAGTGCCAGAGTCAAAGAAGAAGATGAATGTTTACGACGATAAACTGCGAATTGAAGGAAAAGTTTTTACTTGGAGTATAAACAATGGCTTTAAGTGCGGATCGTTGGATGGGTTGACAGAAATCAATAAATTATTTGACAGCCTGCAAATGACAGCTGTCGATGTGTCATCGATCGTTTCTTCGTTAAGTGAAGACAACAACCATTTACCAACGTCATCTTGTGGTACTTCGAGTTCCTCACAATGATTTTCAAAGGCCGCACCTCGGGTTTCCGTCTTGCCAGGCGACGGTTTTTACTTAAATATTTTAAGCTATAATATTCATGGAATGTATAATAAAATGTTATTTAATGAGTTTTTTAACTATGTAGAAAAGTTTGATGTATTTTTTCTCTATGAAACATGGGTTGAGGAAGATAATAATTATGAATTTTATAAAAAGATGTTTAGCAATTATGTATTGAAAAGCGTTGCTGCAGTTAAAATTCATAGTAAAGGAAGAGCAAAAGGCGGCTGTTTGTTTGGTTTTAAGAAAAAATTAGATTGCAGTTTTGAGTTTATGGTGGTTGAAAATGTTATTATTCTTAAATTGGAAGGTAGGGGAAGGATCAATTTTATAGTACCAGTTTACCTAAACTGTACGAAGTGGTCAACTGACTTCGAAAATCTTCAGGATGCACTTAACTACTTTGGAAAACATAATTTAATGATTATTGGTGACCTGAATGGTAGAATTGGTTTTGATCAATGTTGTACTGAGCAATTATCATCTGTTTCATCGAAAATATCGCTAGAAAGAAAGTCTAAGGACGACGTTTTGGATGGAAATGGGAAGAAGCTTTTGGAGTTTTGTAAAACGTTTGATCTCACAGTTATAAATGGCAGAACAAAAAGTGATATACACGGGGAAAAAACTTTTTTGGCAAAACAAGGCTCCTCAACTATTGATTATTGTTTTGCAGCAACTGATTTTTTAAGTTTAATTGAAGATTTGAAGGTTGGTGCTCAAAACTTTTCGGATCACATGCCAATTGAAGTAGTACTCCATTTGAACGAGATACGGTCTATGCCAAATGAACTTGAAATGCAACTTTTACCAAAATTATTTTTGAAAGAGCACCAAATTGAACTTTTTCATCAAAACTTATCATGGGAATTATCTCGGGAGCATACTAATCTTGAAGAGGCTGTAAAATTAGATTTTCTTGATGAAGCTATAGCTAAAGCTGCTCCAAAAAGTAAAAATAGTTCAGCAAGACATAGCATACCAAAAAACAAATGGTTTAATCATGAATGTCAAAAGGCGAGAGATAAAGCATTCCAGCTGCTTAATTTATTTCGCAAATACAACGCGGATATCCTCAAGAAAATGTACTTGGAAGCAAACAAACACTACAAAATTGTTTGTCTGAGTTCAAAAAAAAATTACTTTGGTCAGCTAGTGCGGGAAGCTTCAAATGCAAGCAACGCAAAATGTTTTTGGAAAGCCGTAAGAGGGATAACTGGCAGATCATTCACAATTGGTGTTGGTCTACACCCCAATATCCTTAAGGAGCACTTTTGCAATCTTCTTAACCCTGTAAACAACGGTCCCGTTGTCCAATATGCCAGTCCTTTAGTTGTTAATGATTACCTAGACCGACACATAAGTCTAGAAGAAGTCAAAGAGGCCATTGGTAGAACAAAGTATAACAAAGCCCCAGGAGAAAACAGAATACCTTTTGAGTTCTACAAGAATTTGACAGAAGAAGCTTTAATCGTGTTGGTGGATTCGTTTAATCAAATATTTAATGCCAATATTGTACCACTGAGCTTTCAAAAGGCGATTCTATTTCCGCTACACAAAAAAGGTGACTCGAATTCAGCAGAAAACTATAGAGGTATATCCTTCCTGAACTGTTCATTGAAGATCTTCTCACTGGTGCTCTACACTAGATTAACAGCATGGGTCGATAATGAGAACCTTCTGAGTGATTTTCAGTCTGGTTTTAGACAAAATCATTCAACAATTGACCAAATCTTCACCCTAATGAATATTGCGCAGTCGTTTCAGGATCAACATAGGAAACTTTATACGTTTTACATAGACTTCAAAGCCGCTTTTGATTCTATCGACAGAAGGTCTCTATTCTACAAACTTTCATTGATGGGAATGTCAACAAAAATGCTTAATGTTCTTAAGCTCTTGTACTTGGACACAAAAGCAGCGGTATGGAATGGCAGGATTCTGTCAGAATGGTTTTCGACAACAATGGGTGTAAAACAGGGGTGTGTGCTAAGTACCCTCTTGTTCATTCTGTTCCTCGATGATCTGAATGAAGTGCTTTGCGGTGGAATTTTGTGGGCTGGGAGGAGGATTAAAGTGCTAATGTATGCTGATGATATAGTCCTGTTATCCGATTCCCCCCAAGGACTTAGCCGTATGATTTTGGACCTTGAAGAATATTGTGCGAAATGGAACCTCACTGTGAACTTGTCCAAGTCCAAGGTCATGATATGTAGAAAGGCCGGTGGATGTTATGCCAGAAACGAAAAGTGGAAATTCGCTGGAAAAGATATTGAGATAGTTAAAGAGTATGATTACCTTGGAATGAAAATAACATCAAACTTAAGCATGAAGAGACATTTATCCAACAAGCTTCAGTTAGCAAAAACAGCACTTAATTGCACATGGAAGTCCTGTATTAGTGCAAGTGAACTCAATTTAAGTGCGAAGTACAAACTATTTGAGGCAACTTCTAAATCAGTTCTGTTTTATGCCGCGCAGGTTTGGGGCTATCTGCAAAGTGAAGAAGTCGAAAAATTACTAAGATTTTTTCTAAAAAGATTGTTTAAACTCCCATCTAGTTCTCCAAACTATATGCTTTTATTAGAGACGGGATTGTCGCCACTATTTATTGCAACTTTGAAGCTTCACTTCGATTACGTTATTAAGGCTATGTCTCACCCAGAAAACCGTCTAACAAAGTTGGTTGTAACGCATGCAATTTCCTCGAAATCTTTGTTTTACAAAAAGTGGGACCATTTGGCAAGCAGATACAACCTACAACTTAATGTTACGATGGATAATTTGGATGATTGGAGAGATAATATGTACACCTTCATAAGAAATCTGGATGACAAACTGAGGGAGGAGTTTAAATACCAAGCGCAATCATCTCTCTACAGACAATATTACTGCAAGCTGAACTACGACTTAAATGAACTCAACTATTTTCGGGATGAAAACAGTATTTTCGAAATTTCAACTATATTTAAAGCTAGAGGAGAGTTGCTGAATTTAAATTTTATACCGCACAGGGATGATCTTCCTTTATTTTGCACCCTATGTAACCTTAAAGCTCGGGAGGACGTGTTCCATTTCATAGCTGTATGCCCCATCCTTAAGGAGATCAGAAGGGTCTTCTTTGACTGCGCAACATTAACCTTGGAAAGAACAACAAGTGTTTTAAACGGACAGGAAGGCTGGAAGATTATCGCCGCATTTTACAAAGAAGCCGCCAGCTACAGAACCAAAATAATAGCTGAAGAATTTTAGTTTGTTCTGCATTAACCCTAACCCATGTTCTCAATTACAATTTATTTTTCTTTTGTTAATTATAAATTTGTTTTAATTCTTTAAAAAATGTATAATTCTATAAAGTTTTGAAATTATTATTTACTTGCCATCTGAGGTGACGGCCAAGGCCATGCCTTAATAAGATTGAGTTGATCAATATCTGTAAACTCTGTAATTATTATTACTTTAAAGATGAATAAAGCAATCTATCTAATCTAAAAAAAAAAATCTAAAAATATAAAACAGATTCTATTTAAGGTTTCAAGAATTCTGGAAGTATTGAAAAGTATTTCAAAACTCTCGGAGTGTTGAAACTAAAATATTTTATAAACGATCGGAACTACGAAGGGTGGTGCATATTTTCAATTTTTGTTCTTAAATCATTACATCAAATGTATTGCCCCTTCAAACAATTCAGTAGTATTGTTGCTCATGTCAAGCGGTCGCGAGTGCGCCAAGTTAATTGATTAACGGCGCGTTTCTCTCCATCTCCCACTAATCCACTTGCTTCCATAATTGACCTGTAACAATAGCATCCTACCCATTGCATGTCTTTTGTGATGCTCATCGCATGATTCTTGCAATGGATAGTTAAGTGACATCTGATGTATAGTTCAATTGTGTTTGTATGCCTTGATTGATTTCAGATGTAAGATGTTTTATGGGCATAACACCTAGAACGGTTTGTATTCTGTGCCATTCGGCACTTCGGACCAATGTGTAATATCCGCCAACTTCTCGTGTCCCATTTATCCAGTTAAAGAGAAGCATTGCACTAGGACCGTTTGGCAATACGAGAAAACCAATTGGGACGGTCTAAATAACTTTTTTCGAATTTTTAACTGGTCACTATGTTTCCTCGATAGTAACGTTGATGCCAGTGCTGATATGATCACAGAAGTGATTTTTTGTGGGATGCGTACTTTTATTCCCTAAAGAATTAACAGTATAAAACCTAAAGAAAAGTCTTGGTTCGATACAAGCTGTAAGTAAGCTTAAGTAAGGTTGAGAGAAATAAGTTTTCGCTCTTAAAAAGCCAACACAACCAAAGGCAGTAGAAATTCGTTTCCAACGCTCAACGAAAACCTTTTCTTTGGATTAGAAATTACCTTCTAGATCGTTCAATACATGTTGTGTTGGACTGTTTCTACATAAAATAAATGGTGGTGTTCCCCAGAGCTCGGTTTTGTCTCCGACTCTCTTCCTCATTTTTATAAATGATTTCTTGTCTGAAACATCTAATCCACTTCATTGTTTTGCCGGCAACTCTACTCTCAGCTTCTAACACTCTTTCTCAAATTCACGTTCATATCCCTCTGAAGTGAAATTGCAAGGGTATCGTATGTTAAGCTAATTAAACTCTGATTTTTACAGCATTGTTAGATGGGGTATTCTTATAGAAATCGTCTGGAGCTTAATGCTTCGAAAACTCAATGCTACTCGTATCTATTGTCGTTAAAGCAAAATATACCCCCTATGCCATTGTTCTTGAATGGCACTTGCATCGAAGAAACCGAAAAGCTCTCAGTACCCGTTATAAGAGTCAACGACGACTTGTAGAAAATACTATATTATGTATTGTAAAATACTACTTTATCTTAATGTCTTTTGTAATGAATTTAGTTTTAATATCAAACTTTCTCGTAGTAACGATTTTATTATTTTGTTTTCGTTCATTCCAGTTGAATAAGCATCATTTCAATCATAAGTCTTGTATTGTTATTTCGTAGATTTATTACATTTTATATCGCTTCAACTAATAATCTCAATAGATCTTCGTTGGAATGACCACATTCTCGAGACTGCCAAAAATGCTACTAAATGGTTAGGATTTCTATATCGATGTAAGAAATTTTTCACTCCTTCTGATCTGGCTACCATTTATACGGCGTTTATACGTCCAAAACTCGAGTATAGCTCACATCTTTGGACAAGTGCAGCACAAACTTTTCTCCACTTAGTGGATAGAATTCAGAATAGAGCGTTAAAACTGATAGGAAACAGAGCTATCATGGATTCATTTCCATCTCTGGAACATCGTCGGAATGTTTCATTATTATTTCCTTTTTATATCGCTTCTTTCCCAAGCAATGCTCACTCGAAGTAGCCTTTCGCATTCCTCCCCTTTATCAGTTTACCCGTGATATCCGCTTTGCTAGGAATGCTCATCAGTTCACCCTTGAGCCTATTTTTGGTCAAATATAAGAGATACGTCGCGCAACACGATTATGGAATAATTTACCCAGCACTGTTTTCTCTTGCTATTTCAGTTTGCAAACATTCAAAACCGATGTTTATCGAAAGGAGTGTATTTTTTATTTTTTTATTGTTTTAATTGTTATTACACATTAAATTGTTACTTTTGTATTTTTTGTCTCAATAAAGTTCCCCTGAAGAAGACAGCAACCCCTGTCGAAACGTCGGGAAAGCAAATGTAACTTCGTTGTTTCATTGCCAAAAATACAGTGACCAAAAAAAGCCGAAGAAAAGATTTTATTAATCACTATCACTCATCTATGATATTTCAAATCGGTCAATAAATCATCTTAAATTACAGTAATGGGCATTTTCGCTTTCCGGTACATATGGATTCTTCAGAACTTCTTGGGGCATTCGCTCCCAAACATTTCTTTCAATTGTCGTTTTGACTCGCAGAAAGCGTGGAAGTGGTTCAAACTTTGCAGATCGCCTACGGATTGCTTGAAAGGAGACAAAATAATCCGGCAATATGGTCCTTCACCAGTAGCTGTTGCATTTTTTTGTTCGTCGAAAGTTTTTGCTTAAGTTTTAGCTTGTAGTCCAATCAAGCCAAAAAAAAAAATTATAAAATTGTAACTACAAAAATTATAATGGCGATGTTGCTTTTAACGGAGGACCAAGCTAATTCAGTTATATTAAAAATTGTTCCGAATAATCTTTTGGTTTTTTATTTGTTTACCCAAACGCTGATATGACCTTATATAAGGTTTTTTTTTCATTACAAGCTTCGGAAACTGATTCGTACTAGTTCTTGAAATAATAAATTGTCATTTCCGTTTCTTTTTTATATTTATTTCCAATTACCTACAATAACAATTGATAGAAAGGTACCTACTTCAATTTTCAGTTCGCTAGGGGTTATCACTAAATAATTTGATTCGATTGGATTTCACACTTAAAGCGGTTAGATTAGCGAACATTCGCTATTTGTAATGCCACGCTAAAAAAAATTCGCTAAGATTTTGACAATTGGGGCGAACTCAATTTAAGTGAATAGCTATTGATGATAAGAATTTATCGATTCGCTATTCATAATGAAGGCCTCAAACTGCTTAATATTTCCTTCAAGAGGCAAAAACGGTGCTCAATCCTTATGTGGTATTCACTGAAATGCCTGTTAAAGTTCTGCATTTTGTTAGCAGCAATTTCAATAGAATTTTCTTTGAAGGGAGTTACAACAGTGTCAGTCAATTTATAAGACCTATCGCCCGCCAACCATTCTAATCCCGTGAAAAATGCACGTTCTTTAGTAAATAAGTCGCAGTTATTCTAAATTCGAGTGTGATGGACACTACCTGGATATCCGAAAATCATATGCCGAATCCTCAATTAATGATCGCAGAGGACTTGAACTTTCAAAGAATAAAAATAAAATAATAATAAAATAATAAATTTCAGTGAAAAAAGGGTTTGGCAAAGATTTACCTACGCTATCTGCCGAAATTAAATTAGTTAATTAAAAGAAAGGTTCTTTCGAATGTGGATTATCCTTCTTGTTTACATACAATTAATTCTTTAAGTAAAAAAAAACAACAAATCTATTTTCTAGAAATGCCAGTTAAAAAAGGGAAAATCGGAGAGAAGGAAGTGTGACGTAACTTTTGTCTATGAGGCTCTCAAGACTCGCATTAAAGAAGGAATAAGTATTCCCGGAAAAGAGATCCTGGTCAACATTCACGCCAAGCTAGGTGATATAGAGCAGCCTTACGAGGATGATAAGGACGAAGTGATGGACGCGCAAAAAATTGTGGATCCAATTACAGAATAAAAATTCGAAGAAGAAGACTTAGGACAGAAAAACTTAAACGCACAACCTACAGAAGAAGAACCTGCACAGATGTTGGAAAGATGAAGAAATGGTGAGCTTCGACTCTGACGTGGTACAAGCAAAGAGATCAAAAAGAAAGCCTTTAGAGTCATCAATTACTTCACCGAGGAAGACCAAAAAGCCTGCAGTGGATGTGTCACCAACGTAGAGAAAATCAACCCAACTAAACACGATCCACACATCTGAGAGCTCAAGGTGCAGTATTCAAAGTACACAATGTCAATAGTGAAAAATCGGTCATTACAACAAAGGCTAAAGAGGAACACCAGAAGATCCGAGACTTTCTGAAGGTGAAGAACACTGAATTCAAACCTATACCGCCAAAGAAGTAGAGAAGACGTTGCTGGTCCTTAAAAGAATTCATCAAACTTACGAATCGACTTAAGTCAAGAAAGAGCTAATTGCGCAACGCATTGCAGTCCTGGCAGTAAGTCCCTTCAATACCTGATCGGACGTAATATAACAGCCTTGTCGTTGATGTTTCCAAAACATCGGATATCCCACCAATTTACAGAAAAACACTTCTTATTTACCAACAAGTCGATTGGGAGAAGTTTAAGACCACCACCATTACACAGTGTAAAAATTGGACATGTTGCTAGCAACTGTGGCATGAAATATCGTTGTGTCAAGTGCAAGGATGATCATAATCCAGGATACTGCTCAAGGACCCTCAACAAAGTCAGTGACAATATGTTCATGTTTGAGTCTATTTACTCTCCACTGAACCATGTTTGTAATCTCTGCTATTAATTTTTATATATGAGTAATGTTTTTTATTGATTACAACAATTTAGTTTTTAAGAACAAAAACAAAGTTTTACACTTTTTTCTCAAGAAAGAAAAACACAATATTTTTTATTTTTGTAGTTTAAATTTTATTGGATGCATTTCGGCGGCGGTTAACGTGCCATCATCAGCTTCAGTTCATCAGTTTACAAACGTGAAGCTGATGATGGTTGATTACAACAACTAAATTATTGTAATCAATAAGGAACATTACTCATATATAAAAAATAATAGTGACAATATGGTTTTCTGCGTTAACTGCCAACAGACAGGGCACCCTGCCAGCTACAGTAGATGTCCATTTAAAAAGGCAGGAAGCCAGCTCCAGCAGCACAAGCTACAACTATATCTGTCAAACCAGTAGCCCATAAGTGGACTGCACCATCCAACAAACCAAGAAAAAAAGGACAATCTCAGTCTGTCAACATATTTGACGGAACCGAAAGACTGTTTGTTTCACTTCTCCAAAAGGCAAAAGAGGTAGTTCCAAGTACATAACTACGGTAGTCTCAATGATAAAGAAAATACAGTTGTATTGGGTAAATTTATTTGTTCATTATGTACATTATGTATGTAAGAAACTACTTATCCTTAATTACATAATGTTAATTCTATCTATTCGACAGCCAGACGTATTTCATTTAACCTTTTTTCCTTAAATCAAGGAATCCCGATATTATCTTTTTACAGGAAAAAAACATCACAGAAAGAAACATTAAGGAAACGGAAGGCTACACATTCTATAGAGAGCACAAGTCATCTGAAGGCAAAGGAATTGCTGCCCTCTTAAAATCGGACCTCAGAAGAGAGTACGTAAGGGTCAACAACACAAAAATCACATTTACAAACACTAAGACGAAACAAAGGACTCAAATTCAATTTACCAAAAAAGAACAAAAATAACTTAATTCAGGAAATATCTAATGTTGAATCTGCTAAAAAATCATTACCAACATAAGAAATAAAAAATGAAACAGGATCCATATAAACAAAAAAAAGGAGTGTGTGTACTAGGGTGGGTCAAAAAAATCAAGTATGTATTGTTTTTTTTTGGATCCGACACATGAAAACTAGTTCCTAGGTACCTCTAGAAAGTACTTACCAAATATTAGCTCTTAATATTAACGGGAAGATTATGCTCATCATAGTTTTCCATTTTCAATTTAGTATCATATAAAAATGTTCATATCTTATCAACAATAGATCGTTTAACCAATCGCATAGTCAATATTTGTAGGAAATTGAATGCTCTACAAAAATGGTCTTATATACTTTTTTCATTAATCCAACCATTTAAAAGATATTCAACGTCAAAGATTGAAGTATTTTAATTAAAATAACTTTTTTGTTTTGAATTTTGTAACTTAATAAAAAATAATTATTGTCAAATGAGTCAATTACTCTAGCCATTCAAAAGATATTCGCAGTGGAATTCCAATTCCTACTGATTTTAGTAGTTTTTCAATAAATATTCCCAATTTATCCAGTTAATTTATGAATTTTGACAATATTCATGAGAATTTGAGTTTATTTCGATAGAATGACGGTTTGCAAGCTATATCTCATCTTTTGATTTAGGATATATTTTTTTGAATCAATTTTTTAACGATATTTTCTTTTTATAACTCTTATTACAGTTTAGGATTGTTATTTAATATTTTTCAACGGGTTTATTTAAAATGTCATTTAAATTCCTTTTTTCCACAAAATTAATAATTGAATATTTTTTGTTTGGAGAATTTGAAAAATTAATTTCGAATGTTGGTAGTTCTGTTACTTGTCATACTAGCGCCATCTGTGGTTTCAGGACATTTCTATGTTTCCCCTTATATTTCTACATTGCATACATAGTTTTTGGAGCTCTGAGTTGTCTTCTTGTGTATAACTAAAACCAATTAACTAACAGCTGAGTTTTAATATATTATTAATTATTGCAATTCGGATGCTAATCATCTAATATGGATAAAGAAATCCCTTTAATTGGCATACCGATGTCGAAAATTCTTGAACTGAAATTACCAACAGTGAAAGAGGTTATGTGTGTATTTTTTCATCAACTTAATATCCTTAAATATTCTGTGAAACAAAGTGCTAAAAATGTAGCAGATCAGGTTATAAAGCTATGGAGAAAAAATGATATTCCGACTTCTAGTAATGATTATGTAGTGAAAAGAATTCTTCGATGTCATAACAAATGGTTAAGGATAAAAAAAAACTGCACGCGTAAAAAATTGCCAGCACAAAAAAAGAAAGAAGCAACATTTCAGAATGAACTCAAAATGTATTTGAATCATTTTGTATCAATACTGTATTAAATTATAAAATTTCATATGGTGAAATAGAATTTTTTTTCCTGCTGACATGTTAAATTATATTTCTTAAATAAAAACCTTCTTTTCTTAAAATAGAACATGAACTATCTTAAAATTCAAAAATTAACTGGATAAATTGGGAATATTTATTGAAATACTACTAAAATCAGTAGGCATTGGAATTCTACTGCTAATATCTTTTGAATGGTTAGAGTAATTGATTAACTACAGAGATTTTTTTTGTAGAGCGTTCATTTTCCTATAGAAATAATTGAAACTCATTTGACAATAATTATTTTTTATTAAGTTAAAAAATTCAAAACAAAAAAGTTATTTTCCTTAAAATATTCAATTTTTGACGTTGAATATCTTTTAAATGGTTGGATTAATGAAAAATATAAGATATAAAATATAAGACCATTTTTGTAGAGCATTCAATTTCCTACAAATATTGACTATGCGATTGGTTGAACGATCTATTGTTGATAAGATATGACCATTTTTATATGATACTAAATTGAAAATGGAAAACTATGATGAGCATAATCTGCCCGTTAATATTAAGAGCTAATATTTGATAAGTACTTTCTAGAGGTACCTAGGAACTAGTTTTCATGTGTCGGATCCAAAAAAAACAATAGTTGATTTTTTTGACCCACCCTAGTGTGTACTGACATACGCGCTCTAGAAGTAAAACTTCTTTTCCCTCAAGTAAAGCCTCTGTAAGATTCTAAGCTATAAACGTATAAAAATTTTGTACAAACCAACATAACAACTAATTGTTGTTTAAGATTATAATGATTTGTTGATGGTTGATTTTGTAACCAATTTGTAGGTTACAGAATCAAAATAAAGTTGACGATTTTCGCTTAGCCACTAGAATCGTATAGGCACATGTTCTGTTACTCAGCCAATTACTTTTCGAATCGTTAAAAAAAGAAACACTTCACTTCACTTTTTCTAGAGACGATAAAGCTAAAGCTAAGTGTACACGATAGGCAGATCTTACAATATTGTCGAATCTGTAAGTGAAAAACTGAAAGGCAATTTATAATCGTGTACACACAATTTACTGTCAGGCCTGCCAATTTTTATCTTTGTCTGACGTTTCTGACAATGAAGAAACTGTAAGATCTACCAATCGTGTACACTTACATACCTTTAGCTTTATCGTCTCTAGAAAAAATGAGTTTTGTGACATAGATGCAAAATACTGTATGGGTGTGTTCCCCTTCTAACGATACGGAAATCTACATTATGTGGTTTTTGACATTACCTTTCAGTGCTTTTCGGAAACATAAATAAAAATAACAATAATACAAATTCCATCGTTTAAAAGTAATTTTAGTATAGTCTTGCAAAATGAAAGATGTCAAAATCACTTTGATATAAAATGTTTTTAAAATATTTGTTCGAATTTAAAATGGTTTGCAAAATAAGTTAGGAACTTCAAACTGGAACTCAAAACTGTTTCAATTATACAAATGATGCAATTATTTTTGGAATGACAGCTTGCTCTATCTGGCGATTTCTTGAATTTCTTGAGAAAATCAAGAAACTCCTGTATAACTTGTTCGCTACCAAGGTTGAGCAAATATGGCGCTTTTTCAAACGCACATGATAAGCTGGGCTTACATCATAAATCGTGAAAGGACACTGACGTCTAAGATATCAACATTTCAATACTAGCCGTTGTTTGTTGCATTTTTATCTTCGCTTAAATTTATTAGATGGTGACATTAAAATTCAATTGAAAACGACAGCAAAAAGTTTTTATAATTATGCCCGATTTATAATGTGACGAGAGGGAAACATGATTCACTGTCACCTTTTTGTTGTCATAAAATCGTCCCGCAATTTCCAATGCCACGAAATTTTTCATGACGAGATTTAGTTAAATCATATGTTTTTTCTCATTGGCACTCATTTAATTTCGAAATAGCTTCAAGAAGTCGTGAGTCAAAAATTGTCGTAAGCGATTTTGTCAGATGTCGAAATTAAAATCCAATTGAAAACGAGAAGAGGGCGAGACATGATTCACTGTCACCTGGCGAGTAAATTCAATTTTTATTTTCTCAACTGTTTCGTTGGTAAAATGAAACATATGGTAAAATTAAACATAAGCCCATATGTTCCATTTTAGCAAACAAATAGATGTGAAACTAAAAATTGAACATGCGTGACTCTCCTTACTATATTTATTATTTTCTTTTAACTTGACGACGAGAAGCGTTTTATTATCTACGGATATACAAAAACAATTTGGGATCCTGTTCTTTATCTGGATCTATTTTAAAGATCCAGAAATAAGTTCTCTTTCTGGCGAGTAGATGGCTTTTTTCTTGTAAGGTAGTAGTTGTGTTCAACCAGGAAAAGGCCAGTGTAGAGTAGTGTAGTGCAGTGCAGGTTCATGAAAACTGTCAGAGCAAACTCAAGCAAAAACGTCATACGTCAGATGTTAAAAAAAAGAAAACAAATTAAATTCGGCACAAGTAAAATGCATTATGCCTGCGCTGAAGTCGATGGCAAGGAGACGAAATTCATTCCCAGTGCCTGTGACGACGTTGTTGGCTTTTTAGGCACAAAATCTCTTCCTCTTCACCTTTTTTCATCGAACTTTTAAACAATTTCGTTCGGAATTCTTCGTGCAAATATATGTACATACATAGATTTAATTAAGATATTATTGGAATAATTGGAGAACACTGAAAACTGAATCACCAGAGATTGCCCTTCGCTCGAAGTTGACTCTAATCTAAACTTTAATCAAAAATACAAAGCGCGGAAAAAAATCAACTTTATTCGTTAACAAAATACAATCGAATAATGACATCAACTGATTTTGACAGTTTTCACCAACCTGCCCTAACTCAAAAGGTAGTGCAAAATATTCTGAACTAGTGTACACTACTGATCTCTATAATACACTGGATAGCGCATTCATCAAAAAAAGTTGACTCCAATTGAACATTGTTATATTATGAAGGTGCCCACGGTGCCGTATAACAGTATAACTGTATAACATCTAAAACAGCATCATAAAGCGCGGAACAGATTGAACCAGCAACAGCACTGTCAACAGCAACAGCGGCCGCCATTAATTTAGAACCAATGCATTTCAATTGTTCAACACACATAAGAACAGCACCAGCAACGCAAACAGCGTCGTTAGGCCAAAGTCCTAAACTTGCTGTTGCTGGGGCAGTATTTTCAACTTTCCCACTGCAATATTTAGTGGCACCACAATGCAAAACAAAATAGAACGTAAAATAATTTTTTCATTTTGCTACTTTTTTATTTTGGTTGCAATTATCGTGTGAATAAAAAACAATAAATAATTTTTGATAAACTAAAATTGCAAAATTAAGTGACCAAAAAGTAATAAAGAATAAAAAACTATTGTGAGTGTTAAAAAATCGCTAAGTGAATAAAAGAATTATTGTGCTTGCCAGTCTTTGGCCTTAACCCTAAATTCGATGTCGCTGTGCAGAAATTTTCTCAATGAACACAAAAAAGCTGCACTTTTCTGCCCAGAGTAGTGCAGTGCAGCTGGTTGAACAGAACTAGTGTAAACTACAGTGCAAAGAAAAAAGACCATCATAAGCAAGAGAAAGAGCACACACCACAACTGTCACTATGATCAGTATCGTTTTATTTTCGAGGGTTAATCTATTGGCACCTGGTAAGTTGCTTTCCACACCACCTGGAAGTCGGTGTGTGTACTGACAAATGGCTATAATTTTTTACCCTTTGTCGTTCAATGTATTTCCCATAAGAAAAAAGCAAAAAGTGGCTCGAAAAACATAAATTTTACTAATTAATTTCATATAAACGGGTATCAATATTATGATTTTAACAGAATAATAATATGTGTTTATTTCTAAATCAGGTGGAAAATATATCAATAACATAATTAATGCTGTGCAATTAGCACTAAAAAAAGTAAAGAAAATGCAAGAAAACAACAACAAAAAAATGGATACACATGAATTTTTTGAATTAAGTCACAAAAATAACAAAGTTTCTTTATCTTTTATCATAGAAACTTGTTAACAAGAAAAAATAAAAATTTTCACAAAACATGAAAACACTAAACGACGTACATCGACCGAATTGAATTGAAAAATTAATAGAAGTAGTAGGTATTAGTAAACTTTATTGTGTTTTTTTTATTACATTTGTTTTCTTATATTACACAGTAATTTAATCACACTTGAAAAAATTGCTGACTTAGAATTGGTCAGGTCACAGGAGTCTTATGTTTGTTTTATTTTTAATTAAATAGATAATTATTGATTTCAGGACAAATATTCTACCTTGAGACTAAAATATGGCTAGTCAAAGAAGACCATACAAATTGTTTCTTAAAAAAATTGTTTCATTTGTCATTCACATACGATATGTTTACGATTTTTTAAGATAAGTTACAAAAGATTTTTTTTGCATTTGGCATTACTTATTCATGCTTATTTTGACATTCTCATGAATAGTCTATTCGTTAGAATGATTCTATTCCTTCGAATGGACTTTCTTAATTTTGAGATTCGAACGAATAACATTGGTCGCGTTCACCTCGTATTCCGATAGGGTATCTAAGATACTTTAGTATCCGATACGTTGGCGAACGACCAAAACCGGATAGGTAACATTTACTGTCAAAGTCAAAAAACGACGTGAATCGACCAGGGTTGGCCGAATTAACTACATGCCTAATTTACTACAATTTGTTACGTCTGCTACATACGTAGTTAATTCATGAAAAAATAGAATAATGGTAACCAACAATTTTGCACATTTATGATCTTAATCTTATGAAGGTTTGTAAAGAAAAACTGAAAATGTTTCATTTATCATAAGGATGAAGAATTGTAGGAATTATACATGATTAATGGGAAGTTTATTTTTGGAGACAAACAATTTTCTTTGGCATAATCAAAGGATTTGGATTATGAACACATGACTTTAAGATATTTTTTAGTGCTGAATTTACTGTACAAGGTACATACCAGGCACGAGGCGTGATTTTTTCGATAGCGGAAGCACTGAACATAAAACCAAAAATGAAAGACCTTTGAGATCCAACCTTTTAAATTCCACTTTATGGTAGATAATACACATAAAATAATATACATAAATAATATATTACAGTAAAGTCTTATTAAAAAAAAGCTTGATGCCTTGCGCAAAGATTTATCCTTTTTCTCTTAAGGCAAAATTATCTAAGTACGATTTGATAAGAACTAAGCTACGAGTAGATAACCTTTCTTGTCCACATTTATTTCTAAAAAAATATTTAATTCTCTTAAAACATGAATATGATCTCTCTACAGATGCCATTATTAAGGGATATTAAAAATCTTAAGATTCCTTGAAGTTTTTTTTTGATTTAAAATTCTCATAATTGAAAATAACCTTTAGTTATATTTCTGCTGGAATGTCAAGAAACCTCAGATACTCGTATGAATATAAGAAATACTATTTTTGACCACTTTTTTTTATAATAACAAAAAATAAACAGAAAACAGGTGGATTGTATTTATCGCCACGAAAATAATTAAAAAACCCTTTTAAATTCATATTTGTTTGTTTTCTGATAGTTATGAATGAATTGCACCTAAATTTGCATACACATTATGTTAAAATAAAACTCTTCTACCCCTTTTGTCAACGAAATTAAACTCATTATCAGTTTGAGACAATAAGCAACTCAATAGATACATTTTTGTTTTTCTCTCTTGTAGGAAATTCTCGTAATGCATTCACTCAACTCATTCTTCACACATTGTGCAAAAGGCAAGAAACGAGACAAAATTATTTTGACTTTGGGTTGAGATCTAAGTTATGTATGCAAAATAATGGAATGCCCAGCTGTTGTGCATTTTATATTATTTGAGAATCATTTTTGTTTGAGCATTTTGTGAATATTGGTGAGTGATGTTGTAGGTACAGTGACGAGCAAAAGTGGTCAAATGATTTCGCTTTTTTGAAAAATTGATTTAAGTAAGGATTTTTTTAATAGAATTAAAATCTTTTTTTATTTTTTTTATTTTGTTTCTTTAACTCATTTTTATTATGTATAGTAAAATTTTCAAAAAATAATATATTATGCAAAAAAAAATAATAATATTAATTTCCTGGTTTTGTCCAATTATGCACGTTTTAGTTTCAAGAGATTTAACATCGTTTTTTTATTGAAAGATGTTCCTCTCTATTGTGCTTTGTTTGTTTTACTGTTATTTAACAAGTAACAGTTAAGATAATTTTATTTGTTGATAGTTTGTTGTGGGTAAATCGTTAATTTTAAAACGTGTAAAGCTGATTATTGTCAAAATAAAAAAAATTGTAAAAATACCGTCGACCGCGCTATTTTTGTATACTAAAAAGTGGTGAATCATCGCGTGAAGTGTCCAAAATTTTGAAAATTTCGAAAACTTCTGTGTTTAATATTAAAAACATACAAAAACATCGATGTCCCCCAATGAAAAAAGGACGGAAACGACTACTTTCTGATTTGGAAGCTAGAAGAATGGAAAGAGAGTTGAGAAGTTGTGGGTCCAAAACACCTAAGCAGGCAGCCCAAAACATAGAGAAGCTAGTTAGTGAATGGACTTCACGCCGGGCACTCAAAATAATTGGGTTAAACGCTAAAGAGAAACCAAAGAAGGTTCTGCTTTCAGCGAAAAATATTAAAGCCAGGTTAGCTTTTGCTAAAAAGCTAAAAACACTGGACCATTGACCAATGGAAAAAAGTCATTTGGTCGGCAAGACGAAGGTCAATAGAATAGGAACGGATGGTAGATCTTTTTATTGGTCACGTCCTAGAGAACCACTTCAACAACATCAAGTTCAAAAGACCTTGAAACATGGAGGAGGTTCAGTGATGGCTTGGGGCTGTTTCTCGTGGAACTCTGTTGGTCCTTTGGTGAAAATCGATGGCATCATGAACAAAGAAAAATATTTGGACATTTTGAAGACAAATTTACCACCTTTTACTGCATCAACAGGCTTCAATGATGGTGAAATAACTTTTCAGCAGGACGGAGATCCGAAACACACGTCAATAATTGTCTCGGAATGGCTGCGAAATCAACAGTTTACGACGATAACATGGCCAGCACAAAGCCCTAACCTCAATCCAATTGAAAATTTATGGTCAATTGTGAAGCGACGGTTGGGGCAGCACAAAAATCACCCATCAAACACTCAGGAGCTTTGGCAACGAATGGAGCTGGAATGGGGCCATATTCCAGAGCAATTTCTCCATAATTTGGTGGAAAGTATGCCAAAGCGTTGCTTTCAAGTAATTAAAAATAAAGGTTTATGGACTAAATACTAAAGAAAAAACATTGAATTTAAACGTGCATAATTGGACAAGTCTAAAAACTAATGGAATATTTTTTAATTTGTATAATATATAATTTTTTGAAAAAGGTTTTATAGATAATAAAATTTAGTAAAATAAACAAAATGAAAAAAATAAAAAAAGGTTTTAATTCTATTAAAAACTCTTACTTTAAATCAATTTTTCAAGTAAGCGAAAACATTTGACCACTTTTGCTCGTCACTGTATATTTTCAGTTGACTTGGAGTGGAAGGGTATTTTGAAATTGAGTTATGGAGGCGATAATAAGGAATGCATAGCTGTTAAGCATTTTAGCAAGAACTTTCATGAGATTGACCATTATAAATAATGGAGTGATGTTGAGCATTCTCAGTTGGTTTGCAGTGTGGCATTTTAAGTTGTAAACCAGAGAGATCTTGATTTCCTTTAGTAATTTTAGTAAAAGATGATAATGTTGTCATAATGATGTTGGAATGTAATTTACAGAGTAAATGAAGATTCATTAATAGATAGAAATAATATAATAAAAATATTAATACAATTTGGAATTTTGAATTTAATTCCTTGCTAGGTACGATTTTTTCAAATGGTTTAACAGAAGCACTCATTCCACTCAATATATGGACGCTTCGTCCCTGGTACATACATATAAATATTACCGACAAACTTTTCAAAAATAATGAAAACCAAGAACTGGTAGATATATTGAAACTTTAAACTGTTTATTCTTAAGAAGCGCAGCACTCGTATCAAAGAGAGTTCCAGAACGATTATTTTCCATTTTAATTGGAGTAAATCCACCTTCAGGTGAATAATTATGTAGCTTTTGACCAGCCATTTTCACTTCGCTTATTAAAAATGAATAAGCCCAACTAACATACCCTCCAGAGCTTAACTCTTGAAATCTGAAAAAAAAACTCCCATACAACTCTCTTATATCCTATTGCTATACCTTAGTATTAATATCTTGTTATGAAACTGAACTAAGTTTCATAACATTTTTATTTTAAGAGGTAAACACTTTTTCAGCTTAAGGCTAGGGGCGCACATTCAATTTTTAGTTTCGCAACTGCTTGGTTCGAGCAACTAAAAAGTTTGTGTTTTGACACAAACTAAACGCTTGCTTAAAATGAGTTCGCTATTTTGTGTAACATATAATTATATGGGTCATTTTTTAAAAATTGACATTTTTTTTTGATCGTTTGAAAAAATTTTTTTTTCAGTTTTTCTTGGGTTTTAGTTTCTAAATCTATAGTAAACAAGTAGAAAAGGAGTTCTCCGAGTTGCCCAAAAATAATTTCAAATATTTTCCATTTTACGAGTATTTTTTGATAAAAATTTAAATTTTAAATTTCGAGTGTACTAAAAATGTTCTTTTCTTGCATAAAATAACAATATCACAAAATAAATAGTAACAATAAATAGTTGAAATTTTGTGGAAAGCAACTAAATTTAATAAGATAATTAATAAAAAAGTTGTTTGTTTACGAAATGATTTTGTTTAAAAGCATGAAAGACAAAAAAAAATAATTTTATATAACGGCACATAACTTTCTTGGAACTTTTACGGTACCAATATTGTAAGGAATGATGAAATTCAGTATATTTATCTAGAATATAAAAAAATTAATAATGATATGAGCCATTATAAACAAAAAGAACATTTATTAAAAAACAAATACGAAAATGGCCACGGAGATTACAGGCCACGGAGATTACAAAATCGACTGTTTCTTAATTTTAATATAGTAAATGTAATTCAATGTCATCCAAATTATATAAGGTTCAAGTATGAGTAAATACCCTTTTTTTGGCGGCGGTTAGACTAAAAAATATTTATACGGTACAAAGATAACAAGGCCACGGAGATTACACTGAATTTTTACTCGGATGAAAAAATTATTTTGTATGCAAATTTTAAAGGCATTACCTGCAAAAATTAAATTATAATAAAACATGAAATTAAAGGTTTTTTGGCGTACTATAAGATAATGCATCGTAAAAAATTATTAAAAATTGTTTAGTTGTGTGAAAAAGCGAAAATGTTTAATTAGGTTTTTTTTTTTCCAAATCTTGTCACACTCGTTCAACTAAGTATTCGGACAACAAAACAATTTGTTTTTTTTTTTTGGCGTATCATAAAATTGAAGTTTGAGAGAAGGCCTTTCAAACGACAAGGCCCAAATTTAAATAAAAAATCATTTTCATCATTAAAAATATTAATAAAACTGATTAAGCATGAAAATCACATCCCAAAAAGGCCACGGAGATTACACATTATTAATTACCATGGCTATTCGTTACCATCAATCGATCTGCAAATTTTTTCTTATAATGCTGACAAATAATCACAGTTCCATGCCAAATTTCAAGTCTTTAAATTGAAATGCAAAAAAAATAGAAGCTATAACGCTAAAAATGTAATTTTTTAAAAACGACCCATATGCACCTGCACCGACATTCCACCAAATAGTTCATCTGTTTTCTATAAGCAACCAAACAGTTGTGCAACTAAAATTGAATGTGCGCGCCTAGCCTAAGACTACTTAAATCTTATAGCTTAACTATTTTCTCTTCTTGCAATAAGATTATATAAGCTTATAGTCTTATAAGAATCCTTTTCTGAAAACTCAGCTCTAAATATGTCCATAAAATACCATAACAAGTCATGTTTAAGAGTTAAGGTCATTTCATACTTCTATAAAAACCCTAAAAGAATTTGAGTTTAATACCTCCTACATATATCAAGAAACAATCTGAAGTTCAAAGAATAAAAGCCTTGCAGTAGGATCCTAATGAGATCTTTAATGCAACAAGCACAACTACATACTCACAAACTTTACTTTTCTTAATTAGTACTAGACGTAACAAATGTTAAAAAGTTACAGTTCGGCCAACCCTGTACTCGGCACAAAAGAAAATAGATCAGCTGAAATGTCAGTTGTTCTTCAAAATTCCCCATGGATAGTTTAGTATACCAAAATTTTTTGGATAGCTTTAGATTTCTGCTTGACATCAGCTGTTTCGTTCATCAGCTGATTTTTCCTATGGGATTACAACAACACAAACAAATCCGGATACCCTTGGATACGTAGGTGAACACGGCCATTCATTTGCGAAAGATAGCATAAAATGAACTTCAAAAACGATTCATTTTCATTTTCAGCTGAAATTTACTATATTTCTATTTGAATTAGTATGACCGTTTTACATTTTTTTGTTTCTAAACATTTTATAGATGTTGGATAAAGAATCAAGAAACAAAATAAATAATACACTTTTTCATTATAAAGTAAAGTTTAACCATAAAGAACTACATATTCATTACATTTTTTGTGTCAACTCAGCTGTTTTGAAACTATTCTTAAAAAAAATAAGTTGTTCATGACGCGTTCTAAATTTTTATTTTTTTTTTGTATACACTTGGTCACACTAAAATATCAAAAACAAAAGAGAAGTGTTTGTGAAATGTCAAAACCAAAAAGTGAAATCTTTGTTTATTTGTAATTGCTAAAATTTCTTTGATAAAAACATAAAATAATAAATAAAAAATAAAAATGTAACATTTGTGTTGTTTGTAAATGAAGATGGTGTTGAAGAAGTGCGGAGGAGAAGGATAGTGGATGCTTCAAACCTCCGGGTTTTCTTCCAAAAAAATTAATAAAAGTAATTTATTTTCCATGAAATACTTGAAAACTTACATGTTTTGTTGCTTACTCGACAGAAAAATTCAAACGACACAAAAATGACATTTAATTCTATTCTTTCGAATGTCAAAATTGAATTAGCTTCCGCAAATGAATGAACTGTCTATGAATTGGGTGAACTTTCGATTTGTTCGATTAACATTCTAATCGCCGAGTCTCAAAATTAAGTTTCAACGAATTCGACTCACTTTCGAACGAAAGAGAATGTCAAAATAAGCACCATTTTGTATATTTTAGTGCTTAGTTTTTAAGTAAAATAGTATGTAAGTATTCAGTATTGTGTAGGATAAAGTGTTTAATGTTTTAAATAAATAAAACCATAAAAAAGATATATTTATTTGTGTGTTTTTTACAAATTGTTCTGCCACATTATTTATTAAAAATATGTTTCATTGTGTTTTGTTTAATGAAATTATGTTTTTAATTGTTTTGTGTTTTTTTTTCATTAAGAGAACATTGTCTTTAGGCGTTAAAAGGCGTTTTTAACTAACAAAGTTCGAACAATAATTGTAAAAAACGCCGGAAAGGCTTCAAAAAAACTTAAAACTATAGTTAAAAAAACACAAATAAAAATATACTAGCATACAGGATAACAACAAAAAGAACATGATCGACATACAAAATATAAGACAAGAATTAGGAGAAAACAATGCGTTCTTAACTAAAGGTAACATAGTAGTCATAAAAGACAAACAAGAATATATTGATACAACTAATACATTTCTTAGAATATCAAATAGTTGACTAAGGACCCAAGAAAATATAACGTAAAATTAACAATACCATAAACAAATACAATAACTTTTTCACAAACATAGAAAAACAAATGCTTAAGCCCCGCAATTTGCAGGTTTACCTAAAATACATAAAAGAACACCCATTAGACCGCTTATAAATTAGAAAACAGCACCTAGCACCTACAAACAGCAAAACCTTACAAAAATTTATTAAATCCAACACCAATATAGAAAACAATCAAAAAAAGTTAAAAGACATACATACCAGGGACGAAGCGTCCATATATTGAGTGGAATGAGTGCTTCCGTTAAACCATTTGAAAAAATCGTATACCTAGCAAGGAATTAAATTCCAAATTCCAAATTGTATTAATATTTTTATTATTTTATTTGTATCTATTAATGAATCTTCATTTACTCTGTAAATTACATTCCAACATCATTATGACAACATTATCATCTTTTACTAAAATTACTAAAGGAAATCAAGATCTCTCTGGTTATTACAACTTAAAATGCCACACTGCAAACCAACTGAGAATGCTCAACATCACTCCATTATTTATAATGCTCAATCTCATGAAAGTTCTTGCTAAAATGCTTAATAGCTATGCATTCCTTATTATCGCCTCCATAACTCAATTTCAAAATACCCTTCCACTCCAAGTCAACTGAAAATATACCTACAACATCACTCATCAATATTCACAAAATGCTCAAACAAAAATGATTCTCAAACAATATAGAATGCACAACAGCTGGGCATTCCATTATTTCGCATACATAACTTAGATCTCAACCCAAAGTCAAAATAATTTTGTCTCGTTTCTTGCCTTTTGCACAATGTGTGAAGAATGAGTTGAGTGAATGCATTACGAGAATTTCCTACAAGAGAGATAGAAAAACAAAAATGTATCTATTCAGTTGCTTATTGTCTCAAACTGATAATGAGTTTAATTTCGCGGACAAAAGGGGTAGAAGAGTTTTATTTTAACATAATGTGTGTGCAAATTTAGGTGCAATTCATTCATAACTATCAGAAAACAAACAAATATGAATTTAAAAGGTGGTAGTTTTTTAATTATTTTCGTGGCGATAAATACAATCCACCTGTTTTCTGTTTATTTTTTGTTATTATAAAAAAAAGTGGTCAAAAATAGTATTTCTAATATTCATATCTGAGGTTTCTTGACATTCCAGCAGAAATATAACTAAAGGTTATTTTCAATTATGAGAATTTTAAATCAAAAAAAACTTCAAGGAATCTTAAGATTTTTAATATCCCGTAATAATGGCATCTGTAGAGATCATATTCATGTTTTAAGAGAATTAAATATTTTTTTAGAAATAAATGTGGACAAGAAAGGTTATCTATCGTAGCTTAGTTCTCATCAAATCGTACTTAGATAATTTTGCCTTAAAAGAAAAAGGATACCTAAATCTTTGCGCAAGGCATCAAGCTCTTTTTTTTTTTAATTAGACTTTACTGTAATATATTATTTATGTATATTATTTTATGTGTATTATCATTAAGTGGAATTTAAAAGGTTGGATCTCAAAGGTCTTTCATTTTTGGTTTTATGTTCAGTGCTTCCGCTACCGAAAAAGTCACGCCTCGTGCCTGATACATACATAGTGCTTGGATTCACGAGCGCAATAAAGAATTACTAATTAATTCAAAAAATAAATGGGCATGCAAGAAAATTTGACAATAGAGGAATGTTCGGAAATTAAAACACTGAAAACTTTGTTGGATGTTAAGTCGCAGGTACTTATTTTTACAACTCGCATTATAAATTATGACAAATTTGAAATAAATTTGGATGGTCTTGCGACACTTCTATTAATTTAAGCATTTCATCCCGAGACCAACTGGCCATTGCTTTAAAATAACTGATTTAATTTATACTACCGAATTCAAAATAAAAAAGTAAACAAAGAACCCAGTCTATCACAAGTAAAACGATATTGAAATTGTACGAGGAAAACAAAGCAACTTTGTAGCACATTCTCCTTCACCACCAAATAAAAATGAAAATAACTGTCAAAAGAAGAACGTTTTAGGAAAGGAACATGATTTTTAACGCAAAACTTATATTTGAAAATGAGGAAAATGACGAAACTTGGCATTTTTTCCATCCCTTTCCTTCTTTTTTTCTTTTTTTTATAATCTACTCACGCTCAAGGGATTATGATTACCCTTTTAATGTTTCAACACAGCGTGGGCGTGAAGTTACGGAAGAGAAAGAAGGATAGGAAAGATGTGTGGCACGATGTTCTGAGACTGAAGGTGGTTGTCTCAGATTTTTTATCTCCAGGGATGGCGGCTGAACTAAAGCGGAGAATTGCCGTGTCTTATTTCTATGTCCCTTATAATTCGCATTATTTTATTCGTTTTTCATCCTTTCTAAAAATCATCAATTCTCTTTCTTGAATTAATTCTTTTTTGCGCTCGTGTAACCAAGCACATATACTACTAAACTATAAAAGGTTTTCTTTCGACGTAATTAACATGTACACGAATATTTCTATACAAGAAACATTAATATCAATTAACCCTGCAGTCGACGCGCACCAAAAAGTTACACCAGTCGTCCCGCGGATTACATATGTAATCCATTTTAAAATTAGAATAAAACCAGTATGCTTTAGTTTTTTTCAAATTTATTTTGCTGGAAAATGCAATTACATATTATTTAAAGTTAAAAAATATAAATTATTATTTCTTAATACAAAAAAAAATAAATTAAAAAATCAGAAATTTCAGCTTTCTTGGGAAAAAAGAAACTTTAGTTTCAAATTCAAGTCAATTCTTAAATAAACTTAAAATCTCTAAACTAATTATTAGTTTCTAAGTATGATGAACATATGTATGTACACACAGTCACAAAAGTAAGTATACAACCAAGCTAATTAATACGTAAATAGACGAAAAAATACCGTTAATATCAAATTCATATCTATTCTCTGCATATGGCACAAGTGTCTTGTCATACACATTACTGCTGTTAAGCAAAATAACGGTACAATTTGTATCCACTTCTTTGCTATCTCATTATTTGTAATCACGGGTAAAAAAAATAGGTTACAAAAGTTAGTATACAGACAGTTTTTCTTATGTGATGTTGCATCAATAAGAACTTTTGAGTCGATTTTTTGTTTTTTTATTAAAAAGATAAGGCAAAACTACTAGACTAGCCTATTTCAGCTCAAATTATTCCTTTTAAAATTAGAAATGGCACCACGTGGAAAACAGCTCTCCTTGGACTTACAAAAATTAATAGTTAAGTGCTCAAGTAAAGGAAAGTGGATTCGGAAAGTAGCTGTACTTGTTGATAGGAGCCCAGCAACCGTCCAAAAAATATTGGAATAGCAGAAACAATGTGGAACAGTTACGAACACGGCTCGCAGTAGCCGCCCGCGAACGTTCTCTGAACATGAGAAGCGACTAATAATTCGCAAAGTAAAGAAAAATACGAAAATAAACGCACCAAAACTGCAGGACGAGATAGAAGAAGACAGGTAAGTCATGCTGTACCCAAACCATACGCCACATCCTGCACGAAGTCGGGTATAAGGCTGTGCTATTAGGAAAAAACCATTCATTAGCAAGGTCAATCGGCAAAAGCGGATTGAATTTGCCAGAAGTCATATTCAGACCGATTTGGCTTTCTGAATACCGTTATATTTTCTGACGAGAGCAAATTCAACATCCATGGCTCTGATGGACGTGCAAAAGTGTGAAGAAAACCTAATACGGCGTTAGATCCTAACCACCTGATTGGAATTGTTAAACATGGTGGTGGTTCGGTTATGGTTTGGGGGTGCTTGGCGGCATCTAGAGTGGGTAACCTGGTTTTTATTGAGGGTACGATAGATCGTTCTGGTTACCTCGACATCTTAAAAAATAATCTTCATCAAAATGCACAAAAACTAGGTTGTGAGAGGTCATTCATCTTTCAACAAGATAATGACCCCAAACATACCTCGCAAATCGAGAGAGAATGGTTGCTATATAATGTGCGAAGACAAGTCACAACAACTCCTCAATCGCCAGATTTAAATGTTATTGAGCATTTATGGGATCATCTGGAGCGTCAAATCCGCAAACATGAGATAAAATCAAAAGTAGAGATTAAAAGGATCCTTCAAAAAGAATGGAACAAAAAAACCCTAAGTGTTACCCAAAAACTTGTTTCGTCGATACCATCGAGAATAAATGCCGTAATTAAATCAGAAGGTTACCCAACAAGTTACTAAATTCTAATATTAATTAAAAAATTTTGTAATTTCTATTAGTGTATACTTACTTTTGTGATCAAAATTCTGAGAGTTTTAGTTTTGAGTTGATATCTAAGCCATTAAAAAAAAAATATTTTGATAATTGATTTTATGAAAAGAGAATAAATTTTTTTAAAAAATATACGCCAAATGTTTCTAACATATGCTTATTCAATTTTTTCCTCTCTGCTTAACATTTTGTTTCCTGCTGTATACTTACTTTTGTGACTGTGTGTATCTGGAATGTTCAGGACAAACGATTTTTTTCATGCGGTACAAAAACAGCTTGACAAAAATACTTACACCAGTCGTCGCGCGGATTACAATAGTAATCCACTCAACTTCAGAAAGCTCTCGTGACACAACCACACACGATTGGGACTCGCGATTCACACATCGCACGCGCAAGCTATTTAACAGTAAGTATTAAAAGAGACAACAAATCTGCACCACTAGTTTTTCGGGAATTCTCAATTTTGCATTAGTGGATTACAATAGTAATCCGCGCGACGACTGCAGGGTTAAAGAAAATATAACTTTTAGATCAAGATGAAGGCCTAGCAATGGGTTCGCCGTTAATTACAGATTTTTATTTAAATAACTTCGAAAATAAGTATATACATACTATCGAAACGCAAACCTGTTTTTCAAAAAATTATAACATATTCTAAATATCGATATCTTCCCACAAGAGTGTATTAAGCGACATTTTTAAAATTGTTCAGGAAACGAAAAAAACGTCTCATTTAGTTAGTTTTGTGTGTATTTTATTGGACGAAGCAGATTTGTTTTCCGTAAGATTGTATTAAACGACATTTTTAAATTTGTTTCGTCCAAAAAAAATACACAAAAAAATAACTAAATAAGACGTTTTTTTCGTTTCCTGAAAAATTTTAAAAATGTCGCTTCATACATTCTTGCGGGAAGGTATCGACATATTGATAATACTTGCATCATATTTGACGAAACATTCAGACAATTGGATATCTTGAAAAAATACATATGTAAACAACATAAACTACACAATCAAATTCACAGCAGAAATTGAAAAAGACAACGAAATGAACTTTTTAGACGAAAAATGATTAATACTGACAACATAAATATATCACATTCAGAAACAACAAAGTACATTCACACAATACAATAATCTATTACTACAAGTATTACGAATTGGTTTTAAAAAAAAACAAAACAAACTTCTCTGACCAAAAACAAATAAAACGCACGGTCGCACGAAATTGCTCTTAAGTAAAAAGACTTAGGCCGGTATTCACCGAGCGCTCATAACTTAAGAAGCTCATAAACCTATTCACCAAGCATTATTAGTGAAGATCTACGAGCGCTCTTAAAAGTTAGGAGTGGTCCCGATCACTCCTAACTTACGAGCGCTCTCTTCGAAAGTTTGTTCGCTTGTGCGTGTGCCACGCACGCATTTGACTCGAATCCATGTGAGCAATGCCAAGTAGAAGAGTGTCCATTTACTGTCAAGACCAACATTTCACAGTTTGGGTATGCCTGAACAAGAGAGAGTGGCTCTCATTTTCGAACTTCGAAAAACACTTGCGAGTGGTTGGTGAATACCCCACAGAAATTTCAAGTTAAGAGCCTCGTAAAGTTAAGAGCCGTTTAGGAGCGCTCGGTGAATACGAGCCTTAAAATTTCAAAAATGAATGTTATTTATATTTATTTATTATATTTTTTAAACAACTGGAACAACTCCTTTAGTAGTTAGAGCTAAAAACAGGATGCCTGTGAGTCAAGCAAATATTAGTTTATGCAAGAATAATAGTTATAAGACTACTGTGGTGATTTCTTAATAAAATAATCTTTATTACAAAATTTTTAAAAATTTTTAAGAAAAAACTTTGTTACGTTAACTTAAAGTTTTTATTATTGTACGTGTACTTAGCTCCTTTTAATTTGTGAATTTTTTATTGTTTTTTTTACTGTCTTAAAAGTCTTTTTCGAAGAATAAATATAAAAAACCAAAGAAAAACACTTGGAAATCGTAATTTAAAGGTGAGCCTGCGTTTTCACAGTTTAAGTTAAAAGTTAAGGCATATAGAATGAATATGGGGAAGCTACAAAGAACTCCACCAAAAAACAACAACACAAACAGCAACAATATCAATACACAAACGCAAGAGCCATAACAGAAAAGGCCATACCCTTTCTCCTGAATACGAAGCCCCGTCTTATGAAGCAACGCTCCAAAGGAATTCTGAGGTCGGAAATATGCAAGTTATCGATCTCAAAACAATGATTGAAAGTTCACTGGGAGCAATTCTTGATGAACGACTAAAAAGCCTGGCGACGAAGTCTGACTTGGTCGAAATCCCGATAAAAATGCACTTTTTAGATTTTGATTTTCTTGAAAGAAAAACCATCGAGAAAAACTTGGTTCTGCATATTCCAACTCAGGAGAAAGCTAAGAGTCTGTGCTTGGATCTATTGCAAAATAACCCGGCACGCGTAACAAGAACGAGATTGATTCGATCCAGAGACAACAAATGGCAAATGTTATCGTAGAAATTCCGCGCATACTGAAGTCTGCCTTCAAATTGCGATTAACTGGTATCTCCATACACCGCGACATACAGAGCAGCAAGGGAAAAGCGCAAACATCTAATTCAAATAAAATCGGACATAACTACAAAAAACAATATGTCAATAATGCAGTGTGGAAATTATTATGTTTAGTACTAAAGCCGTCTGCCAATCAAAAAGTAGTATAAGTACAAATAATGTTTTTAGTTATAGCAAACAAAATATAAAATATTATCTTACAATGTGTCAGGGCTTTTAAACAAATCACTATTTAGTGAATTTTATAAATTTGTGAATGATTTCGAAGTAGTATTTCTATATGAGACTTTTGTAACTGAAAATAACTTAAAATATCCAAAATAAGATGTTACACTTTACTTTTATGTGGATTCCGGCGAAAAGAACATTCACGAGAGGAAGAGCAAGCGGATGTTGTTTTTTTTTTTTGGATTCAAGAAATGTCTAAAAACTTTAAAATGTGAGTTTCTTTCACACAACGCGACATCGTACGTGGAATTAAAAATCGACAACAGATGCCTATGAATACTACCCTTATACATAAACTGCAACAATGGATTTGGAAAATATAAACGAGCTATTGAGCTTAAAACTCCCTTCAAACGTTCTACTGATTTGAGATTTTAATGCGAGAGTTGGTGAAGAGGCAGGAATGATGAATTCAATCAACGGAATCGTTAGGAAGGAACCTGATCGAACTTTGTGACTCATTTGGCCTTCGCATTCAAAATGGTACTAGTTTAAGTGATATTGCCTGAAACTTTACATTTGCTGGTGGTCAAGGTTCAGCAGTAATTGATTATGGACTATTGGGAGAGGAGTGGGAGTCTTTGTTTACGGACTTCGAGATCAAAGAAGTGCCATACTCGGATCATTTTGCAATAGTTGTCACTTTTCAACATCAAGTTCGCGCAAATGAGGAAAATTCGAACATGCATTTACTTCCTAAATTGAAATGGAAAAATTCAACGGCCCCGGCCCACAGTGAATCGAATAGTACATGCTAGGTGGACAAAATTCATTCTCGAGTGAAGCTTTGGAAACAGGATAATTTTGTTAACAAATCGACACACATTAATATTTTTATCAGCTTTTAGCCGTCATTATTTTCGTTTATCAGTTATTCGTAGCCAAAGTTAAATAATTAGAAAAGAATTCATTGATTTTTGCTCAGTTGTGTTTTATCTCTTTCAGTGATGGATTGTATATTTTTTTGTAAATCTTGTCATTTTTTGGTTTATAATGGAAAGCGCCGCCCAAGGTATGTTTAGTATGTTTAATAGGTTTAAAAACTTAATTTATCAACATTTGTTCTGGTTTATATTTAAATTTTGCTAGAATTTAACGTAATTTTTAGGTTTCCCATTGTAAAACTATTAGCTCCACGCCTCTCCACGCGATGATTCTTATATTTTTGAAAAGATTGAAAGTTAAGCTTTTTTTTAATACCAAATTCCATTTGCGAAAATTTGCGAAAGTAATTTTAATAAATTTATAAATGTATTCGAATTAAGATCACTTGGATGGAATTTTTCATTATTTGGCAGTTTAACCAACTATTCCAATAAGTTTTACTTCAAACCGGTTCTACTGATGCCTTTGGAATTACCTTACCCATAATTCAATTCAATTCAAGAATAATAAGTCATAAGTCTCGTTCTGAAAAAATGGCCGTCAGACAGAAATATTTTTGAAGAGCTTTGAAGGCTGGCTTAATGGTGACGATTTCATATTATTCGAAGATAACCAGGATGAATACTTTATTGAAAAAACTCATTCTTCTGTCGATGTTGGTAGCCCTTTGAAAACTTGTGAATCTTATTACAAACTTTTTCTTGTGGCCTATCAACTTAGAAAAATTTCAACAACTTTGATTTTCTACACTAAGTCATAAATTCTTAGTCTGTATTCTTGGTTTATTATGCCAGTGACCCTACATACATTCTTTTATCAAGCTAGTAGTGTTATAAAATACTTCATAGTTCCAAAAGGTCAGCTCTCAATAAGGCCCAAGAAGCACGAAACAAAGACTTTCGAAGATATCGAGAAAACCATACTCGAAAAATCTCAAGAAAGTCAAGCAATTCTGATTTATTATCAATGTTGCTCATTACTGTCCCCTTACCAGTTTGCGCGAACTCCCGAAAAAATAAACAATTTGCCTCATTATCTTCTAAAGTTGTAAACTTGCTGCCTGAAAACTCTAATGCGATCGTTCAACGTGGAGAAATAACGAGGACTAATTCTAATGATTCTGAGAAAATTCAACCTTAGTGATTATGTTCTACTTTTTCCTCTATGTAGTAAGCTGCCACATAAGAGCTTATGTTGAACTGTAGCTAGTTAAGTTTCTTTCCAGCAAATGACCCTAAGATACTGAAGACTCTGGCAGAGAATAATACATAGTAAAGTATTATTAGCAATTGAAAATTTATAAGATTTAAAATATATTCATTTTGATAAATTTTAGTAAATATAATACAAAATAATAATAAATAATAATAAAAGTTATAAAATTAACCTCCACCTTATATTTGTGAGCTTTTTTAAAGAAGAATGTACTTAATACAAAAATAAACATGTATTCCTACAAAACATCTTTATTTTAATCATTTAAAAGAAAAAATAATTTTGTCCACCTAGTATGTTCTATTCGATTCACTGTGCGGCCTATAGACAATCACTCGACGTAAAACTAGAAACGCAGCATGATATGAACTTTGACTTATTAGAGGTGATTATAAAAACTTCTTTACAAAAACAACATTTTGTTACAATTTTAATTCGCGAAATTTAACTTTGATTATTAAAATAAAATAATCAAACAAAATGCCGAGCAGAAACATGACGACGCGACCGAACAACTATGTAATTAAATAAAACTAAAAGAAAAAGAACTCGATGATGAACTGTCAAATTACAGGCAGACGAGTTCAGCGAATAAAAAAAATATAACTTGTAGCAACAATGTATTCTACCACCACGACTAGGCTCAGTAAGGGGGTGGGTTCACGAACAATTTTGATAAGGATTATTAATTAAAATAATCCAAAGAGTGAAATGTTTTATTTTCAATTAAAGCCTAGTACTCACCTAGCGTGAAATGAAAAATAAATACGTTCCAAATTACACGCGAAGTATAAAAATGAAAATAGAATAAACTTTTCCACGTGAATTTTTGATACTCACTTTGAATGAAAAAGAAATGACAATTATTTTTAAACTGATTCGTTCTTTCTGTTTATAAATTTTCAATTTTTTGTTTTGAAACAAAATATTCAAATCAACTGACAAATGTCACAGTTTTCCACGTTGCCTTAAACTTTTTCCTGATGGTTGTACATTGAGAAATGAAAATCCTAGCGTGGAAAAAGTTGTGGAACATATTTGTTTTTCCAATCCACATTTTAGTACTCACCTCGGTTTGCGGATTTCATGCCAGTGAACCAGCAGTCACTTTTATATGAAATTTTCATTTTCACTTGAACTGAGTACTAGGCTTAACGCAGAGGCATAGCTGAAAAATGAAAAAGGGCGCCAGTGATTTTTTTTGAAGATAAGGAAATCACAAACCTTTGGAGCGAAACCGACGGTAAAAGATATTTTTAAATAAAAGATTTAAGTTTATAATTCCGAATGGGAATTTTAAAGTTTTATTTGATTGCTTGGGAAACCTTGCAATTAGGGAGGGCTAAAACCCAAGATCTTTTAAACAATTAGAATACAAGAAAAAAAAAAAAGAAATTACGAAGATGGACCGTTAACACTCGGTCCCGAAAGCACAAACGGTGTTAAGAAATGGGTCGCGAGTTCCGCAATATCGGAAATTTACGATCACAAAACCAAACGAATATGAAAACGAATTTTCAAACGAATTTATCGACCCAAATTGAGAACTTTAAATTACAATTTTAATACCACTATACTTAGCGTTTTTTTTTGTTTGTTTAACTACCAAATTCCTCTCTAGTCTTCGAGTTAACTTCAAATTTTCTCTGCAACGAAATCCTCCTGTTTCTTCAACTAAGAACTCTCCAATTTTTTTCCTCTTTTATTTGAAAATAGAATTCCTTTTCTTTTTGTTTTCAAAAAAACTTGCTTGTTAATCTGTTTTTCTTGCATGTCTAGCTAGTTTTAATCTCCGTAAAGAAGTGTCTTTCCAGGCTTTCACCTTACCTGCAAGACCTCTTCTCTTTTTCAAACCCAGTTCTTTCCGCCAATCCGTGACCTGGGTTTCGATCGCGTCATTTATCAGCAACACTCAGAACATTGGGGAGAGTGCGCCAACGCAGTTGGAACCCATCAGCCTTCTCGTACTCGCACTTTACACGCAGCTTTATGCACAGTCATCGTCATTGAATTCGATGGGTGCATTCAGCCACCTAACATCCCCATACAAGTTTTTAAACAAAATTTTCTGAAAACCAAAAAAAAAAGAAACTTAATCTTTCTAACATAAAACCCCTAAATAAACGCAGGAAAACCTATGCAAAGAGAGTTGCTATAATTTACGAGTATGTACTACTATTTAGAGGAAGTTGGTGGTAGTTCTCTACATCGCGAATTTACTTATTTCGTTGGGTTTTTGCGCAGATTTGGGGGATGTATAGGAACTAGCCGTTAACATTCCATCTTTTACATACATCAAAATGTAAATATATTGTTTAGGTTGGGCATGCAGCCATTCTCACAAGGAGTAACTTCAACATTTGGGAACAAAACTTCGCCAATGTTACTTTTTGTGCAAATTTAACACAGAACGCCCATCTGTCTCTGTGACCAACTGTCACTAGCAATGGCGATTTGAACTGTCAACCTGTCGTTCATTAGTTTTTAAGTTACAAAATTGAACTCGCTTGTATTTTGTTTCTTCAGGTTACTGAGAAAGTGAACCGATATGGCTGATGGACCATGGCTGCCCTTGTCTCTATCAGTAAGTTGAAAGAAATACATGTTTGAAGAAGGTTATTAAAAAAAGGAATAAGGATAGGGAACCGAATGAATGATTCTTGTTACGGCAAAATTTTACCGTAACAACTTTATCAATATAGTGAGTGTACGCAAAAGGGAACCTTGATTTGGTGAAGAATGCCAACGAGTGCGTAAGTTATCTTTTAAATGGCTCAAGATTATTCGTAATTCTACGGAAGGTCTATTCAGGAAAAACTACATTGAGGCCAATATAAAATACAAAAACCTCTGTAAAATTAAAAAAGGAGCTATGGTGAACTGGAAGCGATCAAGTTGGCTAAGTGTAAAGATGCAGCGGAATTTTGGAAGCCTGCGTGGAAGCTTAGTGACAAACAATTTACGGCTACCACAAAGCTTTGCAAAAATGTACTCCATGATCATTTCAGAGACTTACTTAATCCAGTAACAAGTGCATTACAGTGGCAATTGGCAGTACTAGGATTTACTAGTGAAATTCTTGACCCTGCAATAACTTGGCAAGAATTAGATTCAGTGTTAAGTAATTTGAAAGATGGAAAGGCTGCAGGATCGAATGGTATACCAGTCGAATTTTATAAATATGGGACCGATAAACTCAGAAAAATGCTGGTTACACTTTTTAATAAAGTAATGGAGGAGGATCTTTTTCCAAAAGAATTCCAGGATGCGATCCAGTAAACTATCGAGGAATTTCCTTCCTGAATGGAACATACAAAATATTTAAATCGGTCTTACAAAAACGACTTACAGCGTGGATAGAGTCAAGGAACCTGTTGAAAGAGTTTCAAGCTGGCTTTAGATCAGGATATTCGGCAGTAGACAACATTTTTATTTTGAGGAGTATAGCTGAGAGCTTTCTTTTGCAAGGCAGAACACTTTTGTGTTCTTTATCGACTTCAAGGCAGCTTTCGATACCATTGATCGAGGAGCCTTGTTTTACAAATTATATGGTTTGGGACTATCGCTTAAGTTTGGTCGTGTACTAGAAAAGTTGTACAGAGCTACACAAGCGGCAGTTTGTAATGGTTCTGAACTTTCTGACTGGTTCGAAACAAATTCTGGTGTTAGACAGGGATGCTCATTGAGTCCCACCTTGTTCGCACTCTTCATTTATGACCTGATTGATTATCTACCTGACGGAGTTGATTTTGCAGGTATGCGTATTAAGGCTTTATTTTTTGCGGATGATATAGTCATGTTTTCATATTCCCCGGGAACGCTACATCTCATGATCAGAGTGTGTGACTATTGTCGGTTATGGAACCTAATTGTTTACACTCAAAAGTCTAAGCTAATGATCTTTAAAGAAGGTGGAGGACGAAGAGCGGCGAATAAAAAATGGTTCTTTTATGGAGAAGGTATAGAGTGTGTCAAATATCTTGGCGTATATTTTTCGAAAAACCTTAATATGGAGACACATTTCAAGGAAAAGCTGCAAAAGGCACAAACAGCAATCAATATTTCGTGGAAAAGATTTTTTATGAATAAAAACATAGAGCATAGCAGCAAGTTCAAGGTATTTGAAGCAGCATCGGAAACTATTCTTCTGTACGGTTCTCAGGTTTGGGGATGCAAAAAATTCAACACAGTTGAGAAACTCCTAAGGAACTATGTGAAGAGGATATTTCATCTACCTCCAAATACGCCAAACTATGTTGTTATGCTGGAAACGGGATTGTCGCCTCTATGCATAAAAAGCTAAAATTACAAGTGGACTATTTGCTCAAAGTCTTAGAGATGTCTGAAAACCGGCTTATCAGAAAAATAGTCGACAAAGCCATACAAAACAAAAATAGTTGGTTCAACGAGTGGTGCGGACTAGCGCAAAGTTGTGGTGTGATCTTGAACATCAACGTCGAAGTAAAAGTAAAGTAAAGTCGGAAAAGTAAATGAGCAATGTAAATCAGATTTATATCGCTGAAACAACTGGGTCATTATTCAGATCAATTTATAGCCGTCTTAACCACAATATAGCAGAAAAAAACTACTTTAGTGATACACATAGTATCCACATGATTAGTACAATGGTCAGGCTTCGGAGTTAATTACTCAGGTTAAACTTTATCCCGCACAGGACGGATTTACCATTGGAGTGCAGTATTTGCAACTTAGCTGAACGGGAAGACGTTATCCACTTCGTCGGAAAGCGCCCAACTCTAAGAAAAACAAGAAGATGTATTTTTGGTAGTGACTTCTTATCGGAGGATCAAGTTCTTATGCTGCTAAATGAGATGGATGTTGCAAGACTATATGAGTAGGGGAGAGTGGGGCACATTTGAACAATGCTTATAAAACTTTACTTTATTACTCTTTCTTAAAAGTAATTTAAAATTTTAACCTGTCAATACCATATCCATAAACGTCATTGACTTTCCTTGATTCTCTCAGTTGTCCCCGGACTTAGAGGTGAAAGGTCCTTTTTCTAGTGGAAATGTTTTGTTTTCGTTTTTTAGTTGCAAGAGTTTAAAAAAAATTACTGCGCGATTTTAAAACAGGAAGAAATTTTTTTGGAGGAAAAATAAATTTTAAACTTAATTACGGTAAGTTTGTTACTGGATATCTTTCAGTTAAATATTTATAATAAATTTTATGTCACTGGAACAGTTGGAGCAGATTTGAACAAGCATGTTGGGCCACTTTTGAACATGTTCAAAACTGCCCCGAATAGTTTTTTTGAACATATTTAAGACATTTAAGAGAAAATTTAATCAGCTTCAAGCAATTTGTTATCTGTTCTATAGGGCAAGTATTGGTTTCATGTAAAAAATATTTTTGTCATATCGTCCGTCAGTCTTTGCGTCTATAAGTTCTCTCTCTCATTTTTGAGCTATTGAATACTGAAAATAAAACCTAGTTAAAGCTTTCTAGACAGGTCGAATAAATCTTGAAATTTTTGGAGCATTAACTAAAATGTTCTAGTTTAAGCTATTTTTATTCACACAAATTGAAGCTTAGGCTTAGAAAACAAGCTAAAACTAAATGAACTTAGCATTGGCTATTTTAAAATAGCTATTACTAGAAAACATCTTTAACTAGCTAGCTTAAGCTTATTCTTATTCACAAAAAATCCAGCTTTTACTTAAAAATCCATGTTTTAGATTTAGCCTTTTCTTTCTTATTAATATTTGTAGATTTTTGTCTTTTTTTCTACAAATATATGAATATGATATAACAAAAGTATTAATTTTGAGTCTTATTGATAAGTTCTTATTAAAAAATTAATATAAAAATAAAATTTAAAAGTTCTTTTATTCAGTAAAAAAAATTACATCACTGTTCAAAAGTGCCCCTTCCAAGTTCAAAACTGCCATACATGGGGCACTTTTGAACATAAGTATGTACCTTTATTGGTTGAAGATAAAAATTCAATATAAATATTTCGTTAAATGGACCAAATATTTTTCTAAATTGAACGTCAATACCACTGTTCCATGTGAGTAAAATATCAGGCCATCGCTCGAATATTTTGGGTTTTATCAGTCTGGAAAGAAAAAGTGTTCAAATGTGCCCCACTCTCCCCTACTGCAAAATCTGTATGAAATATAGAGAAAGAATAATTAATGAAGAGTTTTGAGAAATATAGTACAACACATTGTTTGAAAATTTACATAAAGGATAGATTTTTACAAATAATTATTTATGTTGTCAATTTGGCAGACGGTTTAGTGCCATGCTACAAAGATTTTTGTATATTATCAATAATTATATGTTCAAACGAATAATTTAATAAAAATCTTTCTAATCTAAAAAAAATCTAAAAAAATAAATTTCAAAAAGAAATATTGAACCGTTTTTGATATATCGAATTTTCAAAAAAAATATTTTTTTTTTTCAAAAATTAAAAAAAAATATTTTTTTTTTTAATTTTGAATCGAATGTTTTTCAAACTTAGAATTTTCTCTATAAAAAACTTTCATTAAAATGCCTAGTAAGAAGTTAAGAAACTTTTATTTGCAAAAATTAAAAAAAAAACAGCATGGGGCTTACGAAATATTGAGTTCATAAAAAAAAAATTGATTTTTTTTTGAAAATTTGAATACACAATAATATTCAAAATTTTGGGGAACTTTAGCCTTAAAAACATGATCAAAATCGGTTGTACCGTTTTTGAGTAAATCAAAAACAAAACAAAATTTTTCTCAGGGGTACCATTAATAACCTTTCTTCGGAAATATTTTTTCAAACATTACCTAGCTTTAACCAAATGAAATTGAATGAAATAAATAAAAATCTGTGAAAGTTTTTGAGAAAAAAAAAATATTTATAAAATTTAAAAAAAAAAAATCGTATGGCAGGTACCGGTATTTTTGGTCTTAAAAAAAGAAGAAAATGTGTTGGGGGGAAAAATTAAAAATTATATCTACCAAGTATAACAAAAATCGAAAGAGCTGTTTAGGTTTTAGTCGCACAGACGGGCAGAATTTCGAGACCCACTTTTTTAGCCTTCGTTATCATCGTAATGTCAGCTTTGATCAAAATTCCCGCCGAACTGCGTTGAAGTGCGATCAAGTGCTTTATTTGTGAAATTTCTGACAGCTTGATGCAATTGTTTTTTCGATTTCTTCCAACACAAATTCTTCGCGGTACAAATTTAAGTTAACAAAGTTAAGTGCTATAAAAATGTAAGAAACTAAAAAAATCTATTTGCTTGAGTAACTTTTTTACTTATACTTGAATTTGTGTTTTCAGGACAAGTGTAAACGAAAAAACAAGCACGCAAGAATACGAGCGTCTGTTGAGCGTGATGGAAGAGCAATCTGACATTGCTTAAAATTATTATTATCTCCGATATGATATCTCGAAAGCAATTTTAACCTCCGGCAAAGTATGCTTTGCGAACAATTTTCCGCTCTGAACTGATACCTCCATAGGGGCGACCATAGTACCTCACAAGTAAGTATATAGTAGGTGACAACGACACAAAAATGAGCACGGATGTTTACACATTTAAATGCGACAATTGCAACAAATACGACTTAGGACAAACGTTCCTAGACAGATTTAATGAACATAGACCAAGACGGAACTCAAAATCAAATTACGCAAAACGCTTAATGGAAAAAATCACAACTTTACCAATTTTGACAAAATACTTATACCTGCAAAAAAGAGGAAGACAATTCACTCAAAGACAAATTGACACTGAAAACAAACCAACTATATGACACTGCACTACAGCACGCCAGTTAACAGAAGAAGACAATAATTATTTAACCATTAAGGACACCTAAGCGCATTGCATATACAACAACAAAACAAAATATACCAAATAACACATTAATAACGAATATAATGATGCACAAAACAGTACAACATCATTCAGTTGCAAAAAAGCACGAAGATGGAATTTATTTTCGAAACGCGTTGTTAATAATATTTAAATTTAAAATTGTAAAAATAAATAACACTCATAATAAATAATAAAATTTACTTTTATTTCATTTATTTCGTTTAAAAAAACATAAACACCTACAGTCAAATCATCAACAAAGTACTTGGAAATCAACTTTTCACCAACAAGCTCGAGTTCAAAAGGTAGGTACACTTGATGTTGAAGAAAGCCAACTATTATCTGCACTTGGTCCACTCGCAACTCAGGAGGCGAAATGGAATAATTAAGAAGACCACGCTGCTTGTGTACAAACAACTTATCCGACCAATTCTGACCTACGTATTTCCAATCTGGTTTATTATTTCATCTACAACAATGAATAAGATGAAGCCTTTTGAAAGAAAGATGCTCCGCATTTGCACTTGACCATACTTTACCATAATCCACTGACGAAGAAATACATATATACCAACCAGGAAGCTGTACGAAGAAGCAAAGTTAATACCACTGGACAAGTATTTCCTGCAGCTCTCTGGAAGAATAATCGGGACATGGAAGATCATCCCAACTCAGAAGTTCAACAACTCCTCCAGCATGAACTAGAGGAGAAATCATCCATAACGACACGACGGCGCACTCATTTACGAGAAGAACAACAATCAGTACTACAGGGGATAAAACGATAATATTAAAAAAGTAGTACCCCTTGGCATAATGGTTAGTGCGTTGGACTGTCATGCGGAAGGTCTTGAGTTCGATTCTCAGCCGCTGCAAGAAAGTTTTTTTCAGGGGTGAATTGACAATTCCTCCAAGAGTATCTCTTGTCATGGAAAGTGCTGCTCATTAGCCGTTCGGAATCGGCAGAAAATTGTAGGTCCCCTCCGTTCTTGGTAACACGCACACAGGAATGGTTGAGTGTTGTAAGTCACTAGGTCCTGGTTCACTTCGAGCTGTTGCACCACCAAATTTATTTATTTACTTAATATTAAAAAATCATGAACATTAAGAAAACATTAATATGGTATTGTAAGCAAATAGCTTTTACATAATGCAAAATGTAAAAAAATAACGTTGGGTCTTTATTGTTGAGCGAACATGATTTAATTTAGTAATAACAATTGTGGCGACATCTTAAGCATAGGGACAGTACTTGCTAGATTTGTCTCTGCTAAATTTAATAATAAAATATTCTCTATTTTACTATTTGTTTTGTATCTTATCCTACTCTCCACTGTAAAACCCTGCACTAATTTCAGCGCCACCACCAGGATAGCGTTCGAAATACTAAATCACGCTCCATGATAATACTATAGATTATAAAGACAAAGGTAATAGGTTAGTTTTAAATCATATTGTGTATCTGACCCGTCAACGTATCTGATACATTCCAAAACTATATTTTTCGCTCTGAAACACCTGTATAGTACCAACGTTACCAAAACCAAACAATTTTCCAATTGTGGCGACCGCTTTGGCCGCTATATCCCATTCGATATAAAACAATTATCAATTTTGTTTTGACTGGAAACTGTCGACATGGGACATGAAAAATACCGTCATCTTTAATAATGATCAGGTAACATTAAAATTTGTCCAAACTCGAACAATCTGTTTAAGTCGATCTTCATCTAAATAAGACAAGACATCTTCTACAAATGTGTGTGATTTTGGAATAGAATGGTGCAAAAATAGAGCTCCATATTGATAATGTTGTTTATCTTAAATTTAAACAATTCCATCAATGCACATTTCACATCCACCTATCATCGCTTCACTGACTAACTTCAAAATCATTTAAAACAATTTAGGCCCATTTGCTGATACGGAACATAAATACTTATGTTCCACATAAACTCTTATGTGACAGTTTACGTAAAGGAAAAAGTAGAACATAAGCGCTTAAGTTGAACATGGCCCTTATTCATACAATTTAATAAATTTTCGGCTAAACTTTCCTTGAATAAGAAATATCACAATTTTAAAGTGGGGAAACATTTATAACTATTTTTAATTAATTTTTGAAGTTCCTCAATTTGCATACAAAATGCACTTTTTTGTATATTTTGCTCTTGTGTAAGTACGATAGTACCAGACATACAGTGCCTTGCATAAGTATAACCGCACCCTGTAAAAATGAGTTTTGTAGAAAATTAAAATGGGAATGACACTTAATATTTTTTTATTGAATGGCATCACTAATCAAGTAAATTGAGAAGGAAAAAAAGTTCCGTTATTTTCTCTTCTGGTGTTTAAAAATTAAAAACAGATTTTTATGTATTGCAAAAGTATAACCGCACAATGCAAACCTTTCTGAAGCTTCATTCAGTTATGTGCTTTGAAATGACAAACAACAATGCCGCTTGCTACATATTTAAGCGATACGGAAAAAGGTGAAATTCAAGCTTTTCGGTTAAGTTGCCTAAGCTTAAGGGCTATTGGTAGTAAAATTTCAAAATCCGATCCTGTCTGAAGTTTTTTCCAAGATCCATAATCATATGGGACAAAAATAAGACCCGGGCTTCCGCATAAGCTGGCACGATGCACAGTGGCCCAAATGGCATTTTGCGTCTCAAAAATGCTTTTTTCGAAATTAATGTGGGAGCTGAAATTTGTATGCAAATGAATCAAGAAAAAGTCAAATTTTGTACTACTCGTACAATACAAATTTAATGGATTAAGTTGCATGATTTAAGGATATGGCTACCAGAAGTGGTCGCCAGGCACTACCCTATTTGAATGGCCAAACGAAGAACGTCTTTAACAGAGTCTTCTTCGCGCGTTTTATAATGTGAACACCCAAGTGTTATATATCATTAGAAAGCTTGTAATTTGAGCTTTTCAAATCAATAAAAATAATTTTAAAAAATATAATTTCTTTAATATATTTAATCGTTTGTATTAACATGATTTTTTTTCTTTTGTTTTCATCTTTGATTAAGGTTTTAAATGGTTGCGCTGTTTTCTTTCATAGTGAATTTTATTCCTAAATACATTAGTAACAAGGCAAAACAAAACATTTTTGCTCCAATTATGCAATTTTTGAACAATGGCAATATATATTCCATAAAGTACGAGCAAAAAAAACTCTCATAAGTTTTATTTTGTTTTTATTTTTTGCCAAACTCAGTTGTTATACTCGCAATCGAATGATTCCGTTAAATATGCGTGTTTCTCAAATGAATGTAATGTCTTAAAGTAACCAGGGACGTAGATGAAGCAAAAGGGGTACTTGCTGCTTTTTTTAAATAATCACATACTTTTTTTTTGTTGATGATAACTACTCATAATTCGATTATTTATTTTGTTTTTTATTTGAATGGAACTATTTTTCAACCTATGAGTTTTGAAAAGAAACACCCGAAAAAACTAAAGAAGTTGTGAACGACATACAAAACCAAATCAATGAATTGCAAGCTACTCTGGTTGATAAATATGAAGAAGTTGTTGAAATACAACACGAATTGTTTTTTAACAAAGATCGACGGAAAAGGTGGACAAATCTTAACGGAAACAAGTAACAAGGAAAAACTAAAAGAAATGAACTTATTAATAAAAGTGAAAGCCAAACCTAAAAATGAAAACGCATCAGGTACGGACTGTCTACTCTACATGCTTGGATTCGTTGTATGTTATTGATCTTTCATACTTCTTACAATCTTTCTTTTGCTAAGTGGTCTACAAACACTCTTTTTTTTATAATTCACTCGCTCTCAAGGGTATGTTACGACACGAGACCCTTATAATGTTGAGAATACAAAAAGCGAAGAAGAAAAAATAAGACTTGTTCAAAGCCGTTTTCGAGCTGAATAAGGTTTATATGTAGATAAACCTTGACAAGGTACTGGTAACAGTAATGATGGCAACACTGCTCGGAGATTTCTTAAACAAATTTAAAGTTCTGCCAAGATAACAGGAGTTGACCTAGAATTCATAAAAAATTTTATGTAATTCTTCAAACACTATCATTTGGTTCGTCCAAAAATGCTCAGAAATTTGGTGAATACCCATTTTTTATTGCACGCATTTATGTCGAAAAATATAAATGGAATTACATACCCTCTTCTGTGCATAAAATACTGATTCACGGTGAAGCCATGATTCAGTTACCAATAGGTCAGCTATCTGATGCCCAAGAAGCAGCTAACAAGGATTTTAAAAAAAAAAATAAGAATGACGCATTCTAGAACATGTTTACGAATAGCAACAAATGAGTATGCCTTTAATCGCTTATTATTGACATCAAGTATATGATAACAAAATACATCTGAATCGAAAGAGCTCTTTGAAGAAGAATTATAGCTACTACAGAACTAAGAATTTTTTTATTTCCATTTGTATTTATTAATTTTAACCAATTATTTGTTGATTTTTTGCATGGATTTTTTTTTTTAAATAACGTTTTTTCATTGCTTAATTGTTTTATTTTTGGTTGTTATAGTTTATTGTTAGATAATGTATTTATCTTAATGTGTATAACCTAAGTAAAAAAAAACACAAAATTTATAACGAAACTTCACATTTTGGTTGGCCAAAATTAAATTTTTTAGCTTTGAATTAACTTTAAATACTAAAAACAAAATAGATTTTAAAAAAATATGTATTTAATGATTTATTATATAGGTATATCAAACTCCATTTGGGCCCACTGTGCGACACAATAAGAGGCGTTTAATCAATGCTGCATCCAATGCGATGCATTCTTTGCCGGAAGTTCGTGACGAATCGGGGTTAGGATTTTCGGTTTCTCGTTTTTCGTGCCTTAAAAGCAGTGGAGTGATTGTTCGGGGCATTTGGGACAAACAAAAACTGTAATAAATTCTTGATTAGTTATTAAAAAAATCTTACGAATCGGACGTAGTTTGGCAAAGATAAAGCCAGTTAAGGGAAAAGAGAGCAAAATCATAAAAACCGTTATAACTCGAAAACGGGACGAAAACGATAAAATTACTTTTTAAGTTTTTCGACTTAAAATGACCTCAGGAATCTATGGTTTTCATTTGGGGCGGTGGCTGTGGGACACCCTGTATATAAATTTAAAGGTACATATTGTTACACACGTTACCAATCACTTTAGTAGATAAGAAACGATAAGAATACAGTCGTTGGCAAAATTATTTGCACAACGTTAAATTTACACAACATCTCTTCATTGAAGCTTTATAACTCTTAAAATAAAATAGATATTGTTAATATTAATTTTTATTAATAATGGATACATATTCTCAAAACGGTATATAAAATATCAAAACCGAACTTCTTACGGTTCATTTTAAAAACATAAAAACAAAACTGGCAAAATTATTTGCACATTATATTAAACCGGCAAAATTATTTGCATTATTATTTGCACATGTTCGAATTACTGCATTTAACACCACTAGAGGCCAAAAGGTATTTTTGTTATAAATAAAACGAAACGTTGTTATGAAAATAGCATTACCAAGTAAGTTGTGCTTCTTCCTTTTGCTGCAATAACAGCAGCGAGGCGCCTTGGCATTGAGTCTATCAAATTTTGAATTTTTTCTGATGGAACTGAACTCCAAGCTGTTATAAACTCTTCCCAATATAAAGCTTCAATGAAGAGATGTTGTGTAAATTTAACGTTGTGCAAATAATTTTGCCAACGACTGTATATTTTCAGTTTAGTAGATAAGAAATGATTAGAATGTATTTTCAGTTCAGTAAATAACAAACGATACCTAAATATAAATACAGTTGAAACTCGATTATCCGGGATTTGATTAACCGGGACGCTCTATTATTCGCGATGAAAATATTTGACATAAAAAACTCGAATATCCGTACAAAACTCTATTATCCGTAAAAGAAACAAATCTATGCAGGTATAAACAAAAATACTATGTACTGAATTGTTAAGTTTTATGGAATAATTTAAAGTTTTTTTTTTTTTTTTTTTTTAATAAAATAAATAGAATTAAATATCAATTTCTTTTTATTTATTTTTTTTTTTTTTTGAGAAAAAAAAAAGTTCTTTTATCCGGGATTTTCGATTATTCGTGATGAGCTAGGTCCCGACCATCCCGGTTAATCGAGTTTCAACTGATCACTGAAGTAACCGAATTGTGGCACTTCACATTCAGTACCTTCTGCGTGTAGTTTGAAGTCAAGAAAATTTAATAAAGGACATTTTTGAAAAAATTTAAAACTCTGTTTTTATATTAATTGGCGATCTTGCGAGGTGTTAACGAAACTGTTTAACTTCTCGGAGACCAAGTGGAAGTAAGACTGAGTACTTATATAGTAAGATAAAATAAACAACTCACATAGTGAGATACAACAAATAATTTTACAAACCGATATCGTGATTCAGAAGAACTAACTAGAATTATTAAATTGGCAAAAGTGAAATAAAAGTGCAACAAAGGATAAAATAATTCAGTGATCTTAAAAGTTATAAGCGCACAACAAAATAATTATCAACTATAATTATTTATTGAGGATCAATCTTAATGCAACTAGTAATTAACACAAAATTCCGAATAAAACTAATTCAGTGCCTTTATAATTGACGATTAAAATAAATTCAAAATGAATTCACAACAAGTAGCAGACATTTTAGCTAAACTTGAAGCTCTAAAACTTAAAACACTGAACTACAAAATGCGTTCATTCAACAAAAAAAAAAGTTGAATAACGATTTACTCAAAGGCATATCAGTCTTGAGACAAGCATTACATATTATTACTTCAAATAGAATATATCCTGAGTGATCAAAACATCACGAACGGCAAGATTTTCATGAAAGACGCCTTACATACAAAGTAATGTTCTTCATAATAATTAAAATCATCAGAATTTCCAAAGAAATTCGAATTAACAACAATTGTTTAATAACCAGGGAAGAAAATATTGCAACGATGCATGGGAGCAACATCCATTCTGAAGAAATAATCATCCCATGGAAGTAGGAAATCGACACGTCATTCATCACAGAATCAACGGCTGAACTTCAATCTGCAGACTCAACAGATTCTTTAACATAGTAGATGGGTTTTAATCGATACGGGAGCAACCCACAATTATACAGGGTGATTTGCATAAGGTGTGACAAAAAGCTAGGGCGTGTAGGTTGGACTTAGACAAGAAAAAAATCGTGTGGGAGGGGGTCTATTTCCCCCCGTTTAGGCGGGAGGGGCAATTTAAGAAAAAAATATTAAAAAATAACGGTGATACCTACAGAGTAATGCTATAGCATTTTGAAAAGCCAGAAATACATTCTTTAATTTTGTTTTTAAATAAAGTTGTTCGAGTGAATAGTTTTTGGAAAATTAATTTTCAAAATAAAAATTTTGAAAAAAAAATTAATTTTTTTTTAAGCAATTTTTTTTCAAAATTTTACGTAATTAAGTATTATTTTTTTATTCAATATTCAATGTTCTTATTAATTTTTGATCAAACACAAAAAACCGGATGTCAAAATGTTTTGTAGTTTTTGAGAAAATCAAAAATTACAAAAACTACATTTGTTCCAAGAAAGGCCTTTTATTTTAGTTTTTACGTTTTTGGATTCTTAGGTGAATTTACGATTGAAAGGATTAACTTTCTTTTTACTATTTTTTTAATTATCATCTTATAAGCAAACAATAATGTGACAAAGTATTGGATTAACTATATTTCACACATTTTTTCATTGGCCCTGAGTAATAGATCCGAATCTACCCTAAGTTCGATTTTAACCAAACGTTCGTAGAAATAAAACAAATTTCAAGTATAAATACTTAAAAGCGGCTTTCCTGTAACTAAGTTAAATTTAAAATGATAGAATCACAATAGAACTTTACGAATCTGGTTAATAGAAATCTGTTTGTGTATCAGTTCACAATAACGAAATTATGAAAATGAGTCATAATTATTGGTATAAATAAGACTGTTGTTAAATTTGATCTGTTACTACGAAATTTTAAAAGCAACTTTTCTACATCTAACAAAAAGTGACTTTAAAACCGATTCTATGAATGTCTATTACTAAGGGCCATTGAGAACACCTGCGTGAGAGCATTGGTTTAAAGTTGACCTGTCACTTTTTTATTATGGTGGGTTCCTGCATTCAGTCATAAATGGAGAATCCTATCTGCAGTTACTACTGCCGATTTGAACGACAACGTTCCCTTGGCCATAGCAGACAATTTAATCTACCAGCAAGATGGAGCTCCAGCACACTACAGCCGCACTGTAAGGAACTGGCTTGATGAACATTTTAGTGACCGTTGGATTGGAAGAGGAGGTCTAATAGAATGGCCGCCTAGATCGCCAGATTTAACTCCGTTAGATTTTTATGCTTGGGGATTCATGAAGAACTATGTGTACGAAATGGAAATAGAATCTTTGGAACAACTGAAACAACGGATTGAAGTGGCTGGAGTCAAATTACAGGAAAATTTATCAAGTATAAATTTAGGCGCTATAATCTTTGCCTTCTACAAAATGGGGATCATATCGAAAATTTTTTGTAATAAGCTTTAGTTAAATATAGTTCAAAATTTAAATAAACAGTTATTATGTATTTTATCTAAATATGCATGTATTTCTTATTTTAATTGATTTCAAGATTCAGGAACATTTTTGTTCTTATTTCGCAATTGCATTTTTCTGTCACTAGTTAGGGCGTTTAACGTTGCATTATTTAAAAAACATTCGCAGGTCAATATTTCACATCGTGGGTTATTTAACTTTTGTTTTTTTTCAGAACATGGCACCATTCTTGCAGTAGACACTGAGCAATTTATTATCGGGCAAAAGGTTTGGGTTGGTGGTGTAAGTCCTGGTCAAATTGCGTATATTGGTGAAACACATTTTGCGCCTGGTGAATGGGCTGGTATTGTTTTAGATGAGCCTAATGGTAAATGATAATTTTATTTCTTAAATTAGTTTAAATAAAAAACATTATAGGTAAAAATGATGGCTGTGTTGCTGGCAAACGTTATTTCCAATGTGAATCAAAGAAAGGAATATTTTCCCGACTCACAAGGTTAACACTTCATCCTCTCGGAGATGCTGTTGATAAACGAGCCCAAAATTATTCACCTGATCGTTCCCGAACTGTATCACCAACACCTAGCACTCAGAGTGTTTTAAACAGGAAAGGCGGAAGTATGTACATACATTTATAACAACCATAGTCGCTTTGAATTTTGAAGTAAAGTTTCTAATTCTGATTGTATTTGTTACCTTTCGTAGGACATGGGTTTAAATTGGGCGATCGTGTAATTGTATCATCGGGCTTTGGAAGCCGACCAGGAACTCTTAGATTCCTCGGTGTAACTCAGTTTGCACCCGGTAATTGGTGTGGAATTGAACTAGACGATTCGACTGGTAAAAATGATGGATCCGTCGAAGGTGTCAGGTAAGATTTAACACTAAATTATTTCGATACTTCTCAAAATTCTATTATTTTGTTAGATATTTTGAATGCGAAGCGAAATATGGTATTTTTGTCCCAATAACAAAGGTTTCGCTCTCGCCAAAGAAATCTCGCTTGTCTAGAGCTGGTTCAAGGGAATCTCTTACTTCCGTAGGGACAATGAATAGCATTGCTACCACAAACACATCAAGGCTTAGAATGCAGGTAAAACTTGAAAATTTATCAATTTTTGTGTTTTCTCTTAATGAATATTTTTCTAAAATATCAGCGTTATTCAATGTCAATAAAACAACCAACACCAAGTACATCGAAAAATTATTTTTCTATGCAGGTTCGTATTTTGTGTATATTTGTATTTTTTTTTTATTGCAAAATTTAAAGCACAATTGTTTAACATCGAAAAATCTTAAATTCAAAATTAAACAATATATCTGTTTTGTTATATTTAAGGATCTATTAAAAGAAAAACAAAACCACATTGAACAACTAATGATTGAAAGAGACATGGAACAAGAGGATGCACAAAATCAAGCATTGCAGTTTCAAAAAATAATTCTTGAGGTATGTATGTAACTATTCGTGGCTGTTTCATATATTTTTTTGTATTGTTTTTATTATTAATTTTATTAAACAGTAAATGAATTACATATTCAATAAGTTCTTAAACTAGAATTAGCTGCCAGGGCTATCTACTAGGATGATAAATAAAATTTATTATAATTACTTAATTTATTTAATACAATTATTTTTACAAAGATGACAAATAGGAGGTCTGATGTATATCTTATGTCGATTTCTTTTTACACTAGGGATTTTAGGGATTGCGATCCCTTGTCACATTTTGACTTTTAACACACCAAAAAAATCGATTTTTTTTTGACAAATCCTTCGAATCCGTATTTGGAGAGGGATTTACATGTATACGAAATACCCACACTAAAACGACAAAATTTGACAAGGGATCGCAATCCCTAAAATCCCTAGTGTAAAAGGAAATCGACATTAATTTTTGTCAGAGATATATTGTTGGGATTTGTGCAAGTGTTTGTTCTTTTGTACTTCCAGTTTTCAAGGAGGAAATCCGAAATATCTTTGTTATTGTGTTGGGTGAATAATGGTTCTTTTATGGCTGATCGGGCTTCCGTGTCCGCTGCCTCGTTATCACTGATACCAACGTGACCGGGAATCCAAACGATTTTTATGGTTTCCGAGTTCAGAATGAGAGGATTACGTATTGTTACTGCTATTTAGTAGTAGTATTACTACTATATAGTAGAAACTTACTTACTTTCTTAGGTCCTCGGACCTATTACGTCCGTGTGGTTCCCCTTGCGGGGCATAGTGCCTCCACTACTTCTACGCGCCATCGTGTACGGTTTCTGGAGATGTACCTCAGCTCCCTCCAACTCTTCCCCAGTTGTGCTGATTCCTCTTCGACCGTTCTTCGCCCAGTACTTCTGGGTCGGCCCACTCCTCTGCCTCGCCGCGTGAGAGGATTCCATTGCATCGCTTGACTCGCAATGCACTCGTGGCCTTTTCGAAGCGTATGTCCAATCATCCACTGCCACTTACGTTTTCGTATTATAGAGTCGATGGGTTCCTGACCTGTCCTCGCATGAAGTTCATCATTGGAGATACGGTTAGGCCAGAAAATCCGCAAGATGTTTCGCAGACATCTATTTAGGAACGTTTGCAGCTTTCTTGTGACAGTGGGTGTTACTTTCCATGTACTGCATCCATAAAGAAGCACGGATTCTACATTGGAGCGGAACAGTCGTAGCTTGGTCTTTAGGCTTTCGAAAAATATGATTGTTTTTCTTTTCTGTGAGTGTGTTATCGCTTTGTATATAGCAAAAGCTTCGGCAGAAAGCTGATGTATGAGTTGATAATAGTCATTTGGAAACAATGGAACCGGTGCATCCATTGTAAATGTAAATAGCAATTTCCAACGAAGCGATTCGTAGTTTTCGAAATTATCAAGAAAGAAAGCATTGTTAATGTTTTCAGTGGTTGAGGTTTTTGGATATTTACAAAGATCGGTGTTTATGGTGTGGCTAGAAACTTCCAGGGTGGTTGGTTTATCCTTGTGTGGTCTTGAGAAGAAATTGGTATGCTTAAATTCTTTGCGAACGTGAATGCCCGGCATACTGTTGATTGTATTTTTTTATGTCTCTTTCGATTTAAAATATTTTTTACTTCGGAATGTATGCATGATTTATGTGAAGAGTTTATTTTTTGTAATAATTTTGGACTTAAGAAAATCGATTCTGTCCGTTAAATGGGGAAGTCTAGCTTCGGTCACTATGTTCATAATTGGTTTTGAACGTATGGCTCTCAAACAACTTCTAACGGCAGCGTGGTATGGTGTTGTGACAAGTCCCAAAGATGATTTGGAGAATTTACCATAAATTGGTAAACCATAGTCGATTTCCTTTAATATTATAGAATTGGTTAAATTTATGGCAGTATCAATGACTTTTTTCCTAATTCAAATATTTAGTTATATTAACCCTGGAAATTAAACTTTTTCTTAAGTAAGTACAATGATTTTTAAAGTTAAATTTAGAATCAAATATTATGTCCAGAAATTTCAAAGAATTAACATTTTTCATAAAATGATTGTTTAAATTGACTTGAATCAGTTTTGTACATTTATGTTTTTTTACACTTATGAAGTATTACAGAATTTTGATATAGAATTTTCAAATCCGAGTAGTTACTCCACTGGAGAAGAGTATCTATAAACAAAGAGAAAATATTACCCAACTCTTCAAGGTTTTTATTTTTTGAAAATATAATTAATTAGTTGGCGTAAGGAGAGCGTTCGACTTAATAGAAGTTGTTTACTACATATATCGCTCACTTCGTTAAAAGCTATGATAAATACATATGTATATTAGGGACCAAACCCGGAGGTTAAAGTGGAGTCTCCATTAGGCTTATGTAGTGGAATGATATTTGCAGTTTTCCATGCATGAGGAATTATTCCCGTATTAAAGATTTTGTTGTACAGTTTTATAAGACGCGTTTTTAGAGTTTGCGGAAAGTTTTTTAACATAACGTGGGAAATGCGTTCGAATCCAGGTGTTTTGCATTTTACGCTATGTAAACAAGATATGAGTTCCGACATGTTAATTTCAGGTTCAATAGAGATTATGTAGCTGAAGAACTGGGAGTAAAAAATAGATTTGAATCGTTTAAAGTTTTAAATTTTTCATTGATGAAATTGGATTCAAAATTGGAGTCGTTGGAAAATTGTTTCCATGTATGGGAAAAGTGTTCAACAATTTTTCTAGGGCAAGTCAGCATTATGGTTTCTGTTTTTAGTGTTTCTATTTTGTGTGGGGTATATGTGCCTGTTAATGATTTTATATCGGTCAAAAGTTTTTGGGAGGTTGAGTCTGGGTTTATATTTGAAGTAAATTTTTCAAAACATGCCTTTTTTCAGCTTTCACTGTTTTACGAAATTTTGCTTTTAGTTTGCGGTACAGAACAAGGTTTGAATCAGTAGGAGATTTTTTGCATTCTCAAAGAACTTATTTCCTAATTCCACCAAGAGTTATTTTTTTGTGGCTAGTTTGAGGAATGATTAGGTTTGCTGCAGTACGTATTGATTTATGAATCATGGCCGATTCTTCATTGATGTTATGTTTAAGGAAATTTCCCTAGTAAGCAAGTCATTAGAAACAGTGGATCGAAATATATTCCAGTTTGCTTTGTAAAGAATAAATTTTCTATGTTTTTTTATTTGGTGATTATGTTGACTGGTAGTGGTGTTAATAAAAATTGGGAAATGATCGCTTACATGTAGGTCTTCAGATAAGTCCCAGCTCCCAGAAAGTTTTATTGAAAAGAGAGGGGGAAATGAGTGATACATCAATGGAAAAATGTGTTTGTCGACCGTCATTAACCCTGCAGTCGTCGCGCACCAAAATGTTACACCAGTCGTCCCGCGGATTACATATGTAATCCATTTTAAAATTAGAATAAAACCATTATGTTTTAATTTTTTCAAATTTATTTTGCTGCAAATGCAATTACATATTATTTAAAGTTAAAAATATAAATTATTATTTCTTAATGCAAAAAAAAAATAAATAAAAAAATTAAAAATTTCAGCTTTCTTGGAAAAAAAAGGAACTTCAGTTTCAATTTCAAGTCAATTCTTAAATAAACTTAAAATCTATAAGCTAATTATTGGTTTCTAAGCATGATGAACATATGTATGTACCTGGAATGGTCAGGCTAAACGATTTTTTTTCATGCGGCACAAAAATACTTACACCAATCGTCGCGCGGATCACAATAGTAATCCAATCAACTTCACAAAGCTCTCGTGACACAACCACACACGATCGGGACTCGCGATTCATTGTCCACACACGCAAACTCTTTTACTGTAAGTACTAAAAGAGACAACAAATCTCCACTAGTTTTTCTGGAATTCTCAATTAGTGGATTACAATAGTAATCCGCGCGACGACTGCAGGGTTAAGTAATGCTAACCAGAGTTGCATTAAAATGTTCGACTGTTTTGCCGCGTTTGTTTAGTTTTTCATAACCCCAATGATGGACACCATGAATTAAAGTTACCTTATATTATGACTGGGTTATTAATACCGTTGATAATATCTTCAAGGTCTTTGTTGAAAAAAATTGATCGGGATGGATGTAGAGGGAGATAATTGTAAATCGAATGTTTAGATTGATTTGAAGACCTATTGCTGATATTTGTGAGTTAATTGATGTAATATTTAAATGTGGGATTGAGTTGTGGACGAGGATTCCAACTCCCTGTTAAGAGGTCGACACGGAGTCCACATTGTGAAAATATGAGGAATAATGTTTAGGGGGAAAGGATGGCGATCGGTTGCAAGATGGGTTTCTTATAGGCAAATAACTTTTGGTTCGATTTCTTTCATTAGAATTTGTAATTCGTGTACCTTATTCAAGTATGTATGTAGACTTTGAGGTTCCATTGTAGTACAGTGGTACGTTGTAATACTGAAGGTAAGGGGCTGTTATTTTTATGGGAATACATAAATATTTTCTTTGAGAGTATTGAAGGTGACGTTTTTGGTGTGGTGTTCATATGTTATGAATGCAGAAGCGGGGGATCTACATGTAGAGCCCCGCGGATTCAGTATCCCCTGAATTGACTCATCATCATCCACAATGATTATCATTTACGTAATATTCATTTTGCGGGAAGAGTTTACTTGTTAGATTTGTTAAAGGAGACGAGAAATTAGTGGATGCATTTGTTTGAGGAATTCCAAGTGATTGTAAAGAGAGTTAGTGTGAGTGATTTCGTTATTGTTGCTGGTTAATCAATAACCACCGTTCTTAGTTTGGGAAGAAAGGGGGATAGCAGAAGAGATGATTTTTTCGATGTGAGCTGATATTGTAGGTGTTTTTAACATTATTTGTTGGTGGCTAAGAACCGGTTTGTGTGGTAGGTTGGTTTTGAGGAACTGTTTTAAATGTTTTTTTTTTTTTTTTTTTTTTTAAGATTAAGAAGAAGTGGTGGGTTGCGATTTAAGTGGGGGAGAAGTTGGACTAGATAAAGAAAGCTGTGGAATCTATTGGTTTGTTGTTGAGGAATATGTTGTAGAGAAGACGGGAACTGGTTTTTTTCCCTATATATTTTTTCGGCACGAGTACGATAACTTGGCCGCCAAGATTTGATGACGGATTTTTGTAGAGGGGTCAAAAATAAGCACTTTTTACTACGGGAGGGGGGGTCTATCTCCCCCCGTTTAGGAGGTAGGGGCACTTTTAGAAAAAATGGTTTAAATTAAAAAAAAATATTAAAAAACAACGGCAACACTTACAATAAAGTGCTATACTGCGTTTGAAAGCCAAAAGATTGTTCTATAATCCTGCATTTAAATTAAATTACTCATGTCAATGGTTTTTGAGAAATTCGCATTTAAAGTCCAAATTTTGATAAAATAACGTGAAAAAAAAATTTTAGACCGATTGTTTTCAAAATTGTGAAATCAAATTGTAAATTAGCTTACATGTGTTTCATGTATCTATCAATTCTTAATCGAACACAAAAAACCGCATGGTTCTATGTCTTCTGGTTTTTGAGAAAATCGAAAATAACTAAAACTACTTTCCTACAAAATGTTTGATATTTTTTGCTTCCTTACATAAATAAATCAGTGCTAGCTTCCAACATTACAATATATAAACAGTAAAGTATGTATGGGGGGCATGCTGCCCCCCTGCAACCCCCCTGCTTGGGCACACTATAGGATTTGGGGTAGGTGCGAGGTTGGGTGCATGCAAAGTTTCTTTTGCATTCACAGAATCTGTATTTAAAAAAATTCAAATTTATTCTATTTATCCAATGTCCACTACGACCCAAACGCAAAATAGTTGGCCTACTCATCAATTAACAAATTAACATTTTTTATATGCCTATATTTTCTGGTCCCAAGCAGTTGTTTTTTAATTTTTTTTGTCGATGTAATTAATTACATTTAATAAGTAAATTGGACCAAACAGAACTAAATTCGGGAAAGCACATATGGCTCCAGTTTGCATTCCCTCAAACAAAGATAGAGCATAATAGTTGGACTACTCTCTCTGGGATGCAAAATAGTTGGACTATGAAGATTTAAATAGATTTTCAGTTAACCGTTGTTAAAAAAATTACATGCACTTGTTTTGTTGTTTATTGATCTCTTGTTTTATGCAAGCCAGCAACAATTTAATGTCAACCATGGTGCGTGGCGTTGCATTATCAAGAGACCTTAGGGAATCCATAAATAAAGCCTTCGAAACGGGATTATCGAGCTATAAAATCGCAAAACAATTCAATTTACCGCGCTCATCAATTCGAAACATTATCTCAAAGTTCAAAAATAGTGGAAATGTAGAGATCGGTAAAAAAACGGGACGCCCACCAATTGCAAAACTTCGAGATTGCCGAGTTTTAAAAAAAATAATAAAAGAAAATCGACGTCAAACGGCCGCTGCAATAACTGTTCAATGGAGGGAAAGAATAAAAAAAGTGTTTCGGTCGACACTTGCAAACGGACTATGAAAAAAGTTGGATACAAATTTTATAAGGTTTGTTTTAGATTTATTTAAATTAGAGCAATTTTCAGTCGTTAAAAACATAGGCCAAAGAAAAACCACTTTTAACGCCTAAACAAAAGAAAAAGCGGCTTGAGTGGGCCAAACAACGTAAAAACTGGACTTTAAGTCAATGGCGGTCCGTTATTTGGAGTGATGAGTCCAGGTTTGAAGTTTGCGTGGGCAACGAACGCAAACGAGTCATTAGAAATTCAAGAGGTTTTTCACAAAGATTGCCTTAAAAAAACGGTCAAGTTTCGAGCATCTCTAATGATATGGGGATGCATGTCGGGACGGGGTTTGGGCAATTTACATTTTGTAAATGGAATTGTCAATGCTGCCAAGTACAGGATAGTCTGGAAAATGAGCTTCTCCCATCAATACCACGACTTCAAACTAGTGATGGAGACTATATTTTCCAACAGGATGGAGCTTCTTGTCATACTGCAAGGTCTACAATCGCGTGGTTATCTTCTGAAGCTATTCCTTTACTGGAATGGCCTTCCAGCAGCCCTGATCTTTCACCAATTAAAACTGGCTGGCATAAAATGAAACAAAAACTGCGAAAAGAACCATGCCGGACTCTTCAAGACCTTAAAGCTAAAATCATAAATATTTGGGAGTCTTTTGGTACGAAGAATGTCAAAAATTAGTTGACACAATGCCACGACGCATAAAAGCAGTTATCAAGGCCAAAGGCGACGTAACACCACGGTAAAATAAAAATTCAGACCCATAGGCCAACTATTTTGCACTTAAAAAAATGTTTAAATCGTTATTTTATTTTGTAAGATTGCTCTATACCGTTATTTAATTGAAGTCATTTTGTTTTTGTTACTTATTCCTATTCAAAATAAATATATCTTAAGAAAAGTACCAAAATATTGATTTTATTTCCGATGGAATTTAAGAATCAGAAGATTTTTGTTTTTTATCATAGGTAGTCCAACTATTTTGCGTTTGGGCTCGTAAATACATATAAAATACAATAAACGATCTTGAAAACCAAAACAAACTTCCGGCCATGTTCACCAATGCATGGCACTATTTTTCTATCGAAAATATTGCCTAGAAAGGAAATATAAGGACGACTGGGGTTCGCAAATAATAGAGTTTTTATCAGATGTAAAAAAAGTTTACCCTTGTTATACCGATGGTGATATATGTGGGGGTTTACAGTTAAAATACATCGATCCTCCCACCCTTCAGAGCGAAAATTTAGAAAGTGTTTTACCGCCAAAACATCCTCGGCTTCCCACCATAAAAGAGTAACTCAACGAACTCGACAGTTATAGTACGGACGATGGCTTTATTGACGAGACTTACACACCTTTTTAATACATTTTGACCTTTTTTCACTAACTATGACTGACTAACTCCTGACTAACTGACAAAATAACTGACCCAGATGCAATTCTACCTCCTCATGGTGCATTCTGGGTAACGCTAAATGAATTGCGGTACTGAACTAACAAAGATTCATTATGTTTATTAACATTAATCCTTAAAATGGAATCACCGTCACTACCAAAAATCAAAAAAAGCAGTTTTGGTAATTTTCGATTTTCTCAAAAACTAGAAGACATAGAACCATGCGGTTTTTTGTGTTCGATTGAAAACTGATAGATACATGGAACACATATAAGCCAACTTACAATTTCATTTCACAGTTTTGAAAACAATCGGTCTAAACATTTTTTTTCACGTTATTTTATCAAAATTTGGACTTTAAATGCGAATTTCTCAAAAACCATTGACATGAGTAATTTAATTTAAATGCAGGATTATAGAACAATCTTCTGGCTTTCAAAAGCAGTATAGCACTTTATTGTAAGTGTTGCCGTTGTTTTTTAATATTTTTTTTTCAATTTAAACCATTTTTTCTAACAGTGCCCCTACCTCCTAAACGGAGGTTTTCTCAAAAACCAGAAGACATAGAACCATGCGGTTTTTTGTGTTCGATTAAGAACTGATAGATTCATGAAACACATATAAGCTAATTTACAATTTCATTTCACAATTTTGAAAACAATCGGTCTAAACTTTTTTTCACGTTTTTTTTTATCAAAATTTTGACTTAAAATGCGAATTTCTCAAAAACCATTGACATGATTAATTTAATTTAAATGCAGGATTATAGAACAATCTTCTGGCTTTCAAACGCAGTATAGCACTTTATTGTAGGTGTTGCCGTTGTTTTTTAATATTTTTTTTTTTCAATTTAAACCATTTTTTCTAAAAGTGCCCCTACCTCCTAAACGGGGGGAGATAGACCCCCCCTCCCGTAGTAAAAAGTGCTTGTTTTTGACTCCTCTACAAAAACCTGTAATCAAATCTTGGCGGCCAAGTTATCGTACTCTCCCCTTTTTTTCGCATCGGTCATAACACATTTATGTATTGTTTTGATTTTGAGGATTTCTTTGGACCTGATGTATTCTTTGCAATTTTTGGAAGATATTTTTCGGAGCAGTTTGCGCAAGAATTGCGTTTACAATTTTCCGGTTTATGTAGGGGAAGTTACAGATTTCGCAGGATTTTGAAGAAGTTCATATTTTTGCGGACATAGAAGTTGGCACTTGCGGCAGCGCATTGGATTTGTATAATATTCTTCTACTTTACCATTATACTAGAAAAAAATAAACTGGATAAAATTTCTTTATTAATTTGAAAAATATATTGGTATACTTTATAAAATAATGATCTGATGGTAAACAAAAAATAAAATAAAATATATATAAATTTACCCCATAACACATCTGCTCAAAACTAACCGGATTTTATAAAAACTTCGAGTCTTGATGTTTAGGTAACGGTTTTTCTTGTCTCTTGGATCACATAATTGATTAAAAAGACTAAGCAGGTTGTGAGCTGTGCAAATTGAAACTAATTCGATTAATAAAATGGCTAAAACACGTCACACCAACGTAATTCGTCACAAAGTTCTAGAAAAGTATCAAGCCGGTACAAAACAAAATGTAATCGCTGAAATGCTGAAAATTCCAACGTCAACGGTTTATGACATCATCAAAAAGTTTAAAAGCAGAAAGTCAGTAGAAGCAGAACATCGTGGTGGACGCCCTCGCAAAACAACAGCTAAAACTGATAGGCGCATAAAGAATTTTGTGCCTTAAAGACCCTTTTGCGTCCTCTAAAAACATTTGTGAGGATCTAAATTTGCCTAAAGCGCCGTCTATGGTAAGGTGTCGTTTGAGGGAATGTGGTCTTAACGCGTTTCGACCAGCAAAAAAGCCACTACTTACTGCAAAACATCGTAGAAAAAGTTTAGATATAATAGATGTTTCGGAAAGACTTAATTTCTTAATTAAAATATTTAATCAGGGTTGAATTTGCAAAATATTATCTGAACTGGTGTATAAGCCAATAGAAAAGTGTGATTTTCAGTGCTGAAAGCAAATTCAACTTATTTTACTTCGATGGTGAAGGAACAGTAAGGTGCTCGAGAGGGACACGTTTAAAGCCTGCAAATGTACTCCCCACGGTTAAGCACGGTGGCGCCCCGGTGATGGTCTGGGGTTGTTTTTCAGGTGCAGGCGTTGGTCCTATACATCAAATCGGAGGAATTATGGACCGTTTTCAATATAGGGATATTTTGGAGTCAACAATGCTGCCATACGCTGAGGAAGAACTGCCTTTGCGTTGGGTTTTTCAGCAGGATAATGATCCCAAACATTCTTCAAAGCTGCTAAAAGAGCGGTTTGCGATAAAACATATTCGTGTCTTAGAGTAGCCGTCCCAATCTCCCGATTTAAACCCCATCGAGAACTTGTGGCGATTTTAAAAAAGCGGGTTGGAAAGAGAACGAACACTTCAACAAGCTCTCTTTTTGCAGCTTTGAAGAATGAGTGGGAGAATATTCCAGCCTCTATTACAGACAATTTAATCATGTCAATGCCTCGTCGATGCCAAGAAGTTATTAAAAATAACGGTTACTGGACAAAATATTAATTTTTACGGTTTAATAAAAAATCCGGTTAGTTTTTAGCAGACGAATTTCTGAATTTATTTAATTTTTTTTTTAATATTATTTATTGTATGGATTATTTTAAGTTGCTTTAATTTTTGTATAATCTAATGCCTTTATAGAAAATATAGAAAATATAAAAGAAATTGTTTGTAAATTTTTGGGTAGCAAAACAAGAATTAATAAACTTGCCCAAAAAAATCCGGAATGTTTCTAGCACCACTGTACATACCTACGAATAAACAATCCACTTTTGAATAAGCTAAAGGGATGCGTTGGAAAAGTATACTTTTTGATGTGGTTTATGCTGAATTAACATCACTGAAAAATTTGTTGTCAAACAATAGTGGCAAAATTATTAACAAAATCAAATCTCAATGGCATGAATGTACATAAAGTCAAATTAAGGGCTGGCTGTCAGAAAAAAATCATTTTCATGTCCTTTTTAATCGTTTGGCATCGCAGCCATCCTTCGATGAATTTCATACTCTCAAGTGACAGATAGGGAACATGCACACGCATTAAGAGGCAACATTTTGACCATTGACTATTAACGTTTCCCGTCTAATCTTAAATTAATAATTTAAACCACATAATTTTGGCTCTTGTGAAAATTTACCATAAAATGAACAAATATCACCGAACACATTCTCGAATAATCAAAACCTGCCAACCTCACGAAAAATAAAACTTTTGCAACCAATTTGAGTGTCACTGTAATCCAGATGCTCCAAAACTTTATCAGCACTATTATGTGCACTCTTATTACTGCCTAGTTTATACGCACTATTCCTTTGTTGTTGTTTGCTGTGTAAAATTTTACTGCGCTGCCTATACATTTACCAATAAAAAACGACTATAGTCCGATGAGGCTGCAAGCACGTGAAATAGGTCTTCATTCTGCCGCATCCTTGAGACATTGCAAGTATTTTGTGTAGTCTTTATTTTTGGATTTCTGATCTTCTTCTGACAGTTCTCTGATTAGTAACGACTGATACTCTGATACTGATACTTTTCTTTCAATAAATTTGTTGTTTCTATTGCAAAAACTCCAAACTTTGAACTGTTAATATTTTATCTGCACTAGATGATCCATCACAGCCCCACTTGCTTTGTAACGTCAGACTTTTTGGAAGTCCAATTAATTGCTGATCACTCTTGGTTTTCAAAATTCTTCTTATTGTGTGATTAAAGGTGTTGAAGGCTGACTCTGGCAGATGTTTCAGTTACTTCACAATTATCTGAAACTGATGTTTTTTTCGTGAGTGTTATGGTCTTATAAGATGGAAAAATATTTATTTATTTATTTATTCATTCGTCTTTAAAGTTACAAAACATTGCCTAGACTACATTTAAGGATAATATAAAATCTGTAACAATCAATAATATTACAATAAATTAACAAAGGTATTTTTTATTTGAGATCTATTTAAATTAAAATCAATACCAAAATCATAATTTTCCTTACAATCTATGCTAGCTCTAGTGACAGGATTTTGACGAGCGTAGTTAGTACTGTGATACGGAACATTTAACAAATTTCCATTTCTCGGACGCAAATAACGAGAAGGTGCATAAATATTAAACATTGATGACAAAACCGGACAATCTATGACGCAATTCAAGACATCAAAAGCAAAAAGTACTGAATTTAATTTTCTTCTCAAAACAAGATGTTTTAAGTCAATAAGTATACATCCAGCTTCATAGGATGGAACACTTACATTTCGAAAGATTTTCCGTAGAGCAAATCTAGTGAATCTCTTTTGAACCTTTTCTAAATGATAAATGCTAGATTGTGTGTAGGGATTCCATATTACGCTGCAATACCCCAGCTGCGGTCTAACTAGACTAGAATAAAGAGTTTTTAATGTGTATGGATCTTCGAAATTCTTTGAATTTCGAATTAAGAAACCCAAAATGGAATTTGCTTTTGAAATAACATGATCTATATGACAAGAAATTTCATTTCATTTCAAAATTCATTTTGGAGTCAAATATAACCCCTAGATCTTTTTGTCTATCAAATCTCTGTAATATATGTATATCGTTCTCGAGTTTGTAATCAAAACACCAGGGATTTAGATTTACGCTGTGTCTCATTAAGGAACTTCTTAAAATTCCATACTTTTCTTTTGTTAGTCCCAGATCCATAAGCAAGGCTAAGGCGTTTGCACTTTCATACTTGAAAGGATCTCTTTGTGGAGTGCTTTCTGTAATCCTTTCAAGTCTTAGTGGACTTGCTACTGATACCGCCTTGGTTATATCGGCCTTACGCTTCTCTTCATCCTTATTATACTTTATAACTAAGGCTGTTGAAAGATTTTCAGTGGTGATGTCGTCAGTAGCATTGATCAATTCCTGTTTCTTGGTAAATGATGAGCACTCCGTAATAGATTTCCTTGGCCTTCCTCTAGAATTATTTGATGTACTTGGTAAATTATCCGTTTCATCTGTCCTTTCAAAATCAATGCAAAGAACATTTGACAACCAACACTCATTTTTCTTTAAAAATTTGAGTTTTGTTTTATTGGCTGCATTCTTTTTTGACTTAGCGTTTAGATAAAATGATAACAACTTTTTATCGAATTTAGATATTCCTTCAAGTGACCAATTGTCAGCTAGAAGGTTATATTTATTTTTTACACCTGTGATTAATTCTTTTGTATGCTTTTTATCGAAAAAAATTCAACTAGATCATTGTGTTTACTTTATAAGTAATCATTTAAACTATTTTTTTTATACGAGGGCGGTCCGTGACTTTTTGAATTTCTGACCTCTTTACTGAAACAGCAACACTGCTCCTGTCAACAGGCATCTGTCAGTTGACTCCTGTCAAAATTTAAACTTGCTGCGTCAGTTAGTTTGTGTTTGACAGCTATTTTTACCAGACTACTCACTAATTTGAGGAGAAAATGGAAAAAAGTGAATTTCGTGTGCTTATTAAGCATTATTTCTTGCGAAAAAAAACCATTACCGAGACCAAGGCTAAGCTTGATAAATACTATGGGGACTCTGCACCATCGATTTCAATGGTAAAAAAGTGGTTTACTGAATTTCGTTGTGGCCGTACAAGCACTGAAGATGCCGAACGTCCTGGACGCCCAGTTGAGGTCTCTACACCCGAAACAATCGAACAAATTCACGATATGGTGTTGGCCGACCGAAGATTGAAAGTGCGAGAGATTGTGGAAGCCGTAGGGATCTCGCATGGCTCAGTGGTTTCAATTTTGAACGATCACTTGGGCATGAGAAAGCTTTCCGCAAGATGGGTGCCGCGTTTGCTCACAGTCGACCACAAACGCAATCGTGTAACAACTTCACAGGAAGATTTGGCGTTGTTTAATCGCAATATGGAGGAGTTTTTGCGCCGTTTTGTAACCGTGGACGAAACATGGATCCATCACAACACACCAGAGACCAAACAACAGTCAAAACAGTGGGTTTCTAAGGGTGAATCGGCGCCAAAGAAGGCCAAGGTGGGTTTGTCAGCCAATAAAGTTATGGCGACTGTTTTTTGGGATGCACGCGGGATAATCCACATTGACTACCTTCAAAAGGGAAGAACAATCAATGGGGAATATTATGCCAACTTATTGGACTGATTCAATGACGATTTGAAAAAAAACCGACCTCATTTGGACAAGAAAAAAGTTCTTTTCCACCAAGACAATGCAAGGGTGCACACATGTGCAGTTGCCATGGAAAAAATCCATGAATTGGGCTATGAATTGCTCCCTCATCCACCCTATTCTCCAGATTTGGCTCCGAGCGACTACTTCTTGTTCCCAAACCTGAAGAAATGGCTTGGTGGAAAAAGATTTGACTCCAATGATGAAGTCATCTCGCAAACAAAGGCCTATTTTGAGGACCTCGACAAATCATTTTTTTTGGAAGGGATACAAAAATTGGAGAAGCGTTGGACAAAGTGTATAGAGCTCAAGGGAGACTACGTTGAAAAATAAAATTATTTTTTTATCAAAAAATCTGTGTTTTATTCCAAAAGTCACGGACTTATTGACCCGCCCTCGTATTTATATGCCTACTTCTTTTGTGATGATAATATGTAAGGTACCTTACATTCTTATTGCATTAAATAAAAAGAATTACACAACAGGTACTTGATCTATCATAAAAATGAATAGATTTTTACAAATCACGAAAACTACCTGATTTGTCATAAAAGAATATTAACTAGCCATACCCATGTCCTTATTCTTTAAATTTGAGGTAATCAAAAAATGACCGGAGACCCTAAAATATTATTTATTAGATGTAGTTAAGAATACATTTTTACCTGTAAAAATAATGTTTTTATGACTACATTTAAGGATTTTTAAGGATATACATAATAAACAATAACCTTCTTTAATAAAAATTTCTCTAAGCCGAAAATAGGCAAAAACAGGCAGATATTTTTATTAGTAAATGTTTCAGAAATAGTCAAAGACTCTTAAAGGATTTTTTATGGCTCAACTCAAAGTCAAAAAATTGAGCCAAAAACAGCTTTTCGAAAATCTTAAAATTTTGCAATAAAAAAAAAATTGGATCATAATTGTAATACAATTGGTCCTTTTTACAAGCTCAAATACAAAAAATATAATTTTTAAACAAAGTTTTTAGATTTTAACGCCGAAACTCTGAAATTTTTCATAAAACAAATATTTTGTCTTTGATTTTGAAAATAAGGAAACTTTGACTACCTGTATCATCCCAATTCTTCGACCGATTTAAAAATTTCTTTCGGCTTTTGAAGCTTCCAATATTTCCTAATCCAGTAAATAAATTAGTTTTGGATTTTGAGCACATACGAAAATTGAATTTTGCAAGCACTTTTCCAAAAAGGCACCACAGTGCGATGGTTGTTGTCAGGTGTTGTTTTATTGAATTTATAGTAATCGATTACACCTTGGCATCTCATTTCATTTATTATTACTGCCTTTGGCACATTAATAAGGCCGTACCTTTGCTAGATTTAAGGTAAGAATGGAGTTTCACCGAGATTGAACATAGTTTAGTGAGGAATAGATTGGCTATTTTTTAAGATTTTACAAGGAGAGGATTCTACCGTCGCGTAATTATGTTATATTTTCGTACGCGTTGCTAATGCCACTGATTTTGACTAAAAGAGCCAATGCGAAAAAAGCAGCAACGAAATAAGAAACCTCAATTAAATTATTAAGTTCCAACGATGAAAACTTGATTGAAGCAAACTAATAATTCCACCAGAATATTAATACAATTTATTGTAAATAATAATGTTACCAAGATTAAAGATGTGAACAGCTTGAAGGTCCGAATAAAAAAGGAAAGAACAATTCAAATTTACAATGCAATAGGCATAATCCATGATGTACATAATCATGTATACAAAAGCTTTACTTTACTTTACATATGTAGGTAAACGGTATTATGGTGCGTTGCAGAAGACAAGCCCATTAAACGATTAGGGATTAGCACTAATAAGTGCGCTTAAATAGGGATTAACAAAGAGATTAAATTAAATCCAAAAACAATAAAAATCATTACAAGCAAAAAATAAGGTAATGTACAAATGTTTGGCAAATATGAAATTATTACGAAAATTAATAATTCAATTAAAAATGATTCACAAAATAAAATAAAAAATATTGATTTCAATCCCAAACATCCCGGCGCCCCTGAACAAGTTTTCAGGATAGAGGTAGGATGGCCAATTTAGGTATAGGACGAATAAGAGATCCTGTAGCTGTCCTTACAGTGGCCACACAAACAAGTTGGTCAGCACCAGATGCGACAGCTTCAATTTGACCAAGTAGCCATTTTGTGGGAGGTAAATTCGGTTCCTTTATGATCACAATACCACCAGGTTTGAGATTCCTTTGCTGCTGTTGCCATTTGGGCCGTTCTTGAAGAGTCGTCAGGTATTAGGTATGCCACCTCTTCCAGAACCCTTGCACCATATTTTGTAGGTGATTCCAATGGTTAAGTAGATTAGTTGGAACATTAAAAATATCAGGCTCAGGTACAGCTATCAGTGGTTCACCTATGACAAAATGAGATGGTGTTAAAGGATTCAAATCAGTATCAGATAGCAAAGACAAAGGTCGAGAATTTAAAATAGCCTCAATTTGAGAGGTTACAGTCGTTAACTCTTCGAGGGTTAATACTGAAGAGCCAATGACACGCCGAAGGTGAAGTTTTACTGACTTCACGCCTGCCTCCCACAACCCACCAAAGTGAGGTGCGGAAGGAGGAATGAAGTGCCAAGCGATTCCATCCTTTGCAATTGATGCAACTATAGTGTCGTTGTGCGTTTGGGATAGGACTAATTTATGCATTTCTGAGAGGCAACGCCGTGCTCCCTGAAAATTAGTGCCGTTATCACTGTAGATGTTTCGGCAAAGTCCGCGTCTTGAAACAAAACGGCGCAGGGCAGCAAGGAAGGCATCAGTGGTGAGATCACTCACAACTTCCAAATACATAGCTTTGGTCGAAAGACAAATGAAGAGCGCAATATAAGCCTTCAGAAGTTTTGGTTTTCGTCCTCGAGAAAGCTTAATAGTTAGTGGCCCAGCGTAGTCACAACCCGTATCTGTGAAGGGTCGGTTGGGTTGAATGCGTTGAGTAGGAAGGTTTCCCATTAGTTGCTCGCAAGTTGATTTTCGCTGCATGAAACAGGGTTTGCAATCATGAACGACCTTTCGAACAATGTTTCGGCTGCCCATTATCCAGAATTGCTGCCGGACAAAGGCGAATGTCTCCGATACTCCAGCGTGAGCGTACCTCAAGTGAATATCCTGTATTATAAGGAATGAAATTTTATTAAATTTTGGGAGTATTATAGGATGTTTTATGTTGTAAGAAACTGCAGCATGTTTTAAGCGTCCCCCGACGCGTAGAAGTCCCTCGCTGTCCAAAAATGCAGAGTACCTAAGCAACGTTTATTTTGGTGAAAGAGTTTTTTTCTTTATAAGGTCGTCGATATCCTTTGGATATGAGATTAGTTGTACGTATTTTATGATAGCAATTTTAGCAGAGTGAATTTCGTTGAATTTCAGACCGTTAGATTTTCGGATGCCCAGTGGTTTCACGCGTAAGTTTGAAAAATATCGAAGAATATACGCAAATACTCTTATCAAGCGATGCCAAGACGATATATTGTCAATTAGGGTTTGAATGATTTTTGAATTAGACGACGACGTAAAGAGCACGAATTTTGGTGTTCGTCTGGTTTCTATTTTAACCAGGTCACTGTTAACAAGTTCTGAGTTATTACACCAAGACGAAGTAGGCCATTTTTCATGAGATTCGGCTAAACATGGTGGACCGGACCACCAAAGGTTATGATTTATAAGAAGCGAAGGGACAATACCCCGCGAAGTACAGTCAGCTGGATTAAATTCTGATGCAATATGTTTCCATGAATGACTTGGTACTATCTCTAAGATAGCTGAGGCTCGGTTGGCCACAAACGTAGCCCAACGACGGGGAGGCGACGATAACCAATGGAGCACTATTTCCGAGTCACACCACGCGGAGATTTTAATGTTTTTCTCAATGTTAAGCGAAGTTTTTATAAGTCTCAAGAGCTTTGAAAAAAGAATGGCACCACAGAGTTCGAATCGCGGGATAGAAAGAGGTTTTAAAGGAGCCACCTTTGTTTTCGCCGCGATTATTGTTACCCTAACTTCACCAGAGACCGATTTCGAGCGCGCGTATACGACTGCAGCGTAAGCCAACGACGAGGCGTCTGAAAACCCGTGCAGTTCGAGGTCTAGACTGCGAAGCTATCCTCTCTGGTAGTGGATCATCCCATCCAAGTCTAAGCTCTGAAGACCAAAGCTCTTGGAACATCATTTTAAACAGGATCACAGAGGGAGATAAAAGTCCTAACGGATCAAAAATTCGAGCGACTTCCGAGAGAAGAGTTCTTCTTGTTAGTGGATGGCTTATCTGAGGTTGAGTTAGGCGAAACGAAACGATATCGCTTGATGGATTACAGTACATTTCTAAAACCTTAATTAACGATGTAGAACCTTCAGAATCCACAAACGAGTATTCGCAATCCTCCGGAGGTAGATTAGCAAGAAGAACCCAGCAATTTGAACTCCATTTCCTGAGTTTAATCTTCGCCATTGATAAAAGTTCAACATGCTCTGACTGCATTTTCAAGAAATCTTCGATAGAATTTGCCCCAGTCATAATATCATCAACGTAGACATCGTTTAAAAGGATTCGAGACGCAATGGGATGTGTTAACCTATAGTCATCCGCAATTTGCTTTAAAGCTCGAACAGCGGATCAGAAGCTGTGCCATAAGTAATGGTTGTAAGTCGATAATGTTGAATGGCTTCGCTAGGAGAATTCCGCCAGACAATGCGCTGATAGTCAGTTTCGGTTTCACGAATCAAAATCTGCCGAAACATTTTGACTATATCAGCCGTAAAAACAAATCGATGCTGGCGAAAGCGAAGACAAACACCAGTAAGGTCGCGTTGAATAGCAGGCCCAATGTACAATTGGCTGTTAAGTGATTGCCCAAGAGAATCGCGGACAGAACCATCAAAAACAACCCGAAGCTTAGTTGATGAGCTGTCGGGTTTTAACACCGCATGATGTGGAAGATAAAAATGTCTACCATCTGAAGATTTAAGCTCATCATCAGGAATACGTTTCATGTGCCCAAGACTCAAATACTCTTCCATAAACTGCCCATATTGTCGCCCCAACTCAGGATTCTTTTGAAACCGACGCTCCATGGAGTGCAAACGCGATATGGCCGCACCCAGAGTCTTTCCAAAGACAGGCGAAGGAGTTTTTAATAAAAGAGGAACAACGTATCTTCCACAATCGGAGCGATAAACGGATTCACGAAAAAGAACTTCAGCAGGATCATTATCTACTTGATCCGCGATTGGAGGAACTTCATCCAGTTCCCAGAAGCGCTGCAGGAGAGAATCAATATCAACTGCTGATTGCGAATTGAACATTCCGATATTACAAGAGAGGCTGTTGACGAATTCTCCTGTGATGACCCAACCAAAGGACCATGAATTTGTGCACCCTTGAGAATCGACCAAACTCTATCGGCTCCTAATAAAACATCTACCGAACTCGAAACATTAAACAGAAGATCCGCTAGATCTAAGCCCTGGATATAAGACAACGACGATATATCGATTGAATGAGCTGGTAGGTTCGAAGTAAGTTTCCTCAAAATATGTGCATCACAATGCAGAACAGTATTATAGAATCTGGAAACTAAACAAATAGGAAGGCACCCGTTGGTGTTACCAGCCTCTGCCGACGAAAGTCCTAAAATAGGGATCCTAGAGTGTGTTCGACGAATTCCAATCCGTTGTGCTAACGCCTCAGTGATGAATGAACACTGTGACCCTGTATCCAGAAGAACACGACAATCTATAAGTTGACCCTGACGAAGAGAAATGTTGTAACAATGGTTCGTTACCAAAGGTGAAATGCAACTAGCCGCGGGGGCAATCGCGGAAGGCTGAGCCATTGATCTATCTGATGTTAAATCGTTGAATGATTTTCCTTTCGAAGAATTTTGAGGACTACTCGACCGATTTGAATGCACGAGTGAATGATGCCAAGATTTACAGACACGACAACGCGAATGGCTAAAGCACTTGAATGATGCATGCCCAGAGCGAAGGCAATTCAAACACAATGAATTTTCTTTTAAAAATGTTCGACGAGATTCAATACTAAGTCCAATAAAGGTAGCACATTGTGACAAGGTATGATCACCTTTGCATTTTAGACATTTTAAAATTTGTTCCTGTGACTGTGACTCAGCCACATGTGAGCGGATGGAACCCGGTTGCCTTTTACGCGACGCACTCGGAGTGTTCATAGGCTTACATGATTCAAACGCATCACACCGAAGTTCCAGGAAATCAATTAATTCCTGCACCGAACAATCATCCCGCGAACCGACTTCCTTAGCCCATGCATCAGCGTTGCCGCGAAGGAAAAAACATAGAGGGCCATTTCGAAATTTTTTGAGGGCCATTTGACAAAAGTTGGGGCCAAATATTTTACTTACAAATCCGTCCTTAAAACATTAAACTACAATATATTAATATTTGTTTTTGTTCTTATTTATTTATTTAATGCATTATTTATTTAATGCATTTCTTAAATCTATGTAGTAGGCAGCAGTAGCAGATCTTTACTCTGTCGTCTGATTTGATTTCTTGGGAATTACCTTAAAATATCTTAAAAAAATATAAATCAAACCAGTAATATTATTTTAATATTTATATTACTTTTTTCGTATTTTAATTCAATATATGAATGGACAGCGAACGAACAAACAAAAAGTGGCGAAAAAAAAACAAATGTCTATACGATTTATTTAATTATTTTTATTTCATCAAGCAGTTTTATACAAATAATATATAATAATCTTACAGACTACCGAATCATTTTTTTTATTGAAAAATAGAAAAACCAAATAATTAATTAGTGGAGCAAACAAAATAAAATTATAAACTTAATCTAAAATAATAACTTAATACCACCGGATTACGAATAAGATCAATATGTGCTTCTTAAAAGATTCTCGACTTTGTTGAGAAAATAAAAATCAATATAATTACAAATAATACTGTTGGCTTCTCTAATGCATCGAGTTAAAGGTTCATGTTTACCCGATGATGAGGTTCATTAAAAAGGAAAAGGTATCGTAGATTCCTGACAAGAGACAAAAGAAAAGGGCAATTTATATGGGATATAATAATATCGCGCAAAAATATTATTGCAAAATTTTTACGACGAACGACAAGATATTATAAGCCAAGAAGTTGACACCGAGTTTTATAAGTTGGGGTATGAATATTGTATGTTTGTATGTTTTCAATCCTATTAGAATGAACTTGAAAAAATGGATCCCAAATTACACAGCAATACTCTAATGATGACCTTACATACGCAAAGAAATGAGATCAAAGAGTAAAAGGATCAGAGAACTCTTTAGAGTTCCGATTAATGAATCCTAACATTGAGTTAGCCTTAGCAATTACAGTCTATATGGGATTTAAAGTGAGATCTTTCTTTTCGTAAGTATTGAGAGTTCCGTATCTTCTATAGAATACTGAAAAGGAATATATGATAGGCTCCTAAAAAATGATAAAGATTGACACTTTGATACGTTTAACAAAAGCTGATTACCTAAAAACCATTCAGACAAGCGATGAAGATCACATTGGAGTAAATGACAATCATTAATTGACGTTACACGACGGAATATTTTAATGTAATCGGCAAACATCAAACAAGAAACATTTTTTAAGAAATCAGTGATATCATTGATCAGCAGCCAGGATAGAAGAGGGCCCAAGTAACTTCCTTGTGGTACTCTTGATGTGACCTCAATTAGATCTGATAGTACATCATTAATACCCACAAACTATTTTCTTCCGTTTAGGTAGGATTCAAACCACTTTAAAATATTTGAGTAGAAGCCAACGGATTCCAATTTTTGTATTAGTATTAATGGTGGTTTACTTTATCGAACGCCTTAGCAAAGTCAATATACAGGGTGTCTCGCAGTCACCGCCCCAAACGAAAACCATGGATTCCCAAGGTCATTTTAAGTCGAAAAACTTAAGAGGTAATTTTCTCGTTTTCGTCCCGTTTTCGAGTTATAACGGTTTTTATGATTTTTGCCTTAACTTGCTTTATCTTTGCCAAACTACGTCCGATTCGTAAGATTATTTTTATAACCAATCAGGAATTTATTACAGTTTTACTTTGTTCCAAAACTTTTTTTCTGCGGACAACCGTTTCTCCGCAATTCATTCAAAAAAACACGTTAATGATTATTTATTAATTTTTTTTGCTTATTATTAAAGCCCAGTTTATTTTCATAAAAAAAATAATTTTTTTCCTAAAAAAAATACTAAATGTAATTAGCAAAAAATAAACAAACTGAGTGAATTTAAAAAAAAAAACTAATTTTTAAATACAAAATTAGTTCAAATGAATTAAAACTTTTTTCATTTTCCAAATGTTCGAAGGAATACAATCGGGTCCTGGTTGCTTATCATCATTTAGTCCAATTAAGACTATTTCAACATCTTTGTTACTTAAGTTTAAGTGACCGATATTGATTGAATTTAAACATGGTAGAAAGGTTAGAGGGAATACTTTGGGGATTATAAACGGAGATAAAAAAGTCTGCAAATTGTTGAAATGTATAAATGTAGATGTACACAGCTGGTTAAAAAAATAGGTGTGATTCAAATTTTGCTCACCATTGTTGTCTTTGACTGTTTTTTTAGGAGCTAAGAAATGGCGTAAAGTACTCTGGAGTGACGAAACAAAAATTAATTTATTCTCATCGGATTCGGGGCATAATGTCCGACGACCAAAAGGAAAGGACTATCACCCACGCTATACCAAAAAAAAACTATTAAACACAGTGGAGGTAATATTATGGTCTGGGACTGTTTTTCCTGGTATGGTGTGGGCCCTATATTCCGTATTAATAACATCCTGACTAAATACGGGTATAGGGATATTTTGGAAAATGTTATGCTCCCATTTACCGAAGACAATATGCCTCTCCGATGGAAGTTTCAACAAGATAATGATCCGAAACATACGCGGGTCTTGTGCGAGATTGGTTTCTAGAGAAAGAAGTCTCCACTGTTTCATGGCCAAGTCAATCCCCAGATCTCAACTCGATTAAGAACTTGTGGAATGAGCTTAAGAGAAAACCAGGAGGCCAATATTTTACAAATGGGAATCAATTGTGGGATGCTGTTCAGAGGGAATGGTATTCTATACCCCAAGAAACATGTAAAAAGCTTGTAGAGTCGATGCCACGCCGACTTCAAAAAGTTTTGGATAATAATGGCGGACATTAGGGCTACTAGAAAAAGGTATCAAAATGTGTATACAAACGACCATTATTAATATTTTAGGAAGACGCACCTATTTTTTTGTCCAGGCGCAAATATCTATACCTACGATTTTGTTCTATAAAATGTATAATAACTTAATTTAAAAAGCTTTAAATGTTAATATTTTGTTAAATATTTATAGTCCAATAAAAACTATTGTTAACATAATATTTAAAAATGAAAACATATGAAAAAATTGAGTTTATATGAAAAAACAATAATTGCACCTATTTTTTTGGCCAGCTGTGTATATGTATATGTATAAAAATCAAATTCTTTTTGCAAACGCAAATATTTTATCAGAAGATCTTCATTATTGGAAATTTACGATATAATTTGTAAGATTAAGTTTTTTGATATTAAAGTTACATAAACGCTTTGGCAGATGACGAAAATAAATGACGTCAGAGAAGTCAACACGCTGGACGAAACTGACGTGAGTCAAATCATTAAAAGAGATAAATGAATAAATTCAGTTCCATTTTAAGTATGGTTATTTGTATGTGGTGGAAACACATTGTAGTGGCGATGCATAGCAATGGTTTATATTTAATTTTGTAAAGCTTTTTAATTATTACTAAGCACGATATGATGTGATGTTAAATCTTCTAAAATTTAGATTTGGGGGCCATTTCTAATTGGCCCGGGCAAAGGGCCAAAATTTAAAACAGAGGGCCAAATGGCCCGATCGGGCACTTTGTGGCAACGCTGCCATGCATGTCTCGTTTCTTCATCAAGCTTGTTTAGAAGTAGAAAAATGACCCAAGGATCGCGACTATTTTTCTTTGCTGCCTCAAGACCACGGATGACTTCATCGGCACCATCTGTAATCTTTCGAAGGGTGTCGGAATTAGATGAAGACATAGAAGGCAGCGAGATAAATGATTTTATAAGCGAATGCACGAGCAAGTTAACGCGATTATATCGTTTTTCAAGTTTCCCCCACGCCCCAATGTAATTGACATCTGTGGCTGGAATATGGCTAATAAGATCGGCGGATTCACCTCTCAAAAACGATTTCAAAAAAATGAAATTTCTGCGTAGAAGTTAGCTTTTCGTTTGTGTCCACCGAATCGATAAACATATCGCGGAAGGTCGGCCAATCTTTATAACTACCAGAAAATGGAACAATATTAATCTTAGGAAGACTTATATTTGAAGACGCATTCGTAGAATTAATATTATGAAGAAACGAGGATTGATGATCTGCAAGCTGCTCGAACAGTGTTTTCTGCTTTTTAGCACCCTGCCTATCACGAATAGCCTTTGTCAATTTTGTATTTGCATTGAAGTATTTTTCTTCATATTCACCGAACTCCTCCTCAAGACTCGCGTATACATTTTCATCAGTACCTACCTTCCAAACACGAAATATGATGAAATGAAAATTCCTTAAACGCAATTTCTAATTTAGCTAATCTAACTTCTAGCATCTCTAAATCTTCAATGTCCGATAATGATTCACAAAAAATCGCTGCACGCGTAATGGCCTCTTTAGCATAACCTCGTAATTGCTGAGAAGTCATTTTGATTTAAACTTAGATAAATTGTCTGTCTTTAATCGAAAATAGGTTTCAATTCACACCCTACTCACAAACGTTCTTTGATTATTTTTAAAAGCAATCGATTTATAAACCTAATTGAAAGCAAAAGTTTTTTCGGTTATCAATCACTAATAGCAGTGCAAATAAAAATTATTTTAATTGAACAAAAAAACACGAGATTTTTGATTAGGCACTAATCCAAAAAATGTCAATAAAAATCCGCGACTCGAAGGACCAATGATTTTGACTAAAAGAGCCAATGCGAAAAAGCAGCAACGAAATTAGAAACCTCAATTAAATTATTAAGTTCCAACGATGAAAACTTGATTGAAGCAAACTAATAATTCCACCAGAATATTAATACAATTTATTTTAAATAATAATGTTACCAAGATTAAAGATGTGAACAGCTTGAAGGTCCGAATAAAAAAAGGAAAGAACAATTCAAATTTACAATGCAATAGGCATAATCCATGATGTACATAATCATGTATACAAAAGCTTTACTTTACTTTACATATGTAGGTAAACGGTATTATGGTGCGTTGCAGAAGACAAGCCCATTAAACGATTAGGGATTAGCACTAATAAGTGCGCTTAAATAGGGATTAGCAAAGAGATTAAATTAAATCCAAAAACAATAAGAATCATTACAAGCAAAAAATAAGGTAATGTACAAATGTTTGGCAAATATGAAATTATTACGAAAATTAATAATTCAATTAAAAATGATTCATAAAATAAAATAAAAAATATTGATTTCAATCCCAAACAGCCACCAATAGATTTTATAAAATAAGAATACACTAAAAGATGACACGGGCTTTTTTCATCGCTTGAAGCAATAATTATTAACTTTAGGTCAGGAAGGGTTGTGTTAATTTGCAACGATTTGTCCAGATGAAAGTATGGAGGATTATTTTTTTTTCATATTGGGTTCAGGCGCCATGTCATCTGTGTGCATTGCATAAAATGTATATATTATATATAATACAATGCTTGCAAATATTTCAGTAGACCACGCACGGGTAGAAACATTTCTGGGTTGAACTAGATTAATTAAAGTGAGAACAAGACTTAAGTACTTGCAACAAACAAATAAATAATTATCCACCGACTAAAACAAATTATCAAAATTGAAATCAACATCTTCAAAGTTGTTAAGAAGTTCAGTAAATATTAAGTCACGAAAGATTCTTTATTGGAGATCCGGGCAAGAGTACGATAACTTAGGCGCCAAGAAATTATAACGGTTTTTTGTAGAACAGTTCAATACAAGCATTTTTTACTACGGGAGGGGGGGGGGAATCTATCTCCCCCCGTTTTGGCGGGAGGGGCAATTTTATAAAAAAGGTGCTAAAATGGAAACAAAAATATTAAAAAATAACGGTAATACTTACAACTAAGTATTATACCTTTTTTGAAAGCCAATACTCTGATCTATTAGATAATTTTTAAATCAAGTAGAATCTATGCACAGTTTTTGAAAAAACGAGTTTTAAACTCAAATTTTGGTGAAAAAAAAACAAAAAAAAAGTTTAAAGTTTAATTTTTCAAAACTGCAAAGTTATATATTATTATTTTTCCTAAAATTCGTTGCTCTAATTTATTCTTATTCAAAAACTGAAAACTAGATGATTTTATGTCATCTAGTTTATGAGAAAATTGAAAATAACTAAAACTACTTTTTTATGGAATATTTGCTTTTTTTTCTTGCTTACGCATTACGGCGTATAAACAGTGAGATATGTATGGGGGGGCATGCTGACCCCCTGCAACCCCCTGCCTGGGCACACTATAGGATTTGGGGTAGGTGCGAGGTTGGGTGTATGCAAAGTTTCTTTTGCATTTACAGAATCTGGATTTAAAGAAACTTTGAATTTACCCTATGGTCTATATCCAATGTCTACTAAAAATATGTATGTACGTAGCCCAAAGTTGCACATTTAAAATGTTCAGACATGAAAATTTAATACATTATGAAAAATTCACATTACCTAGGTACTACTGTACGAATGCAGCAAATTTATATAATTTCTTAATTAATATGTATGTTTATTGTTTGTGTCTAACATTTTTAATGCTAATATGGTACAGGTTATTGTTTACCAAGGTCATTCGTTATTCAACCTTTGTAAGAGTGAAGTATTTTTTTCTTTGAATAAAGAATGGCGACAAAGCATCCACTACTTCATCCTAAATTAAATAACTTTTCAATATTTCAAAAAAAATATTTCAAAAGCATCGCGTTCTTAGAAGAAATTGGTCTAATTCCAACTAAAGCGTCAACTCCCCTCAACTCCAAAACTCAAAAATGTGACGAAAATTGTAAGAATACAATATTATTATTATTATTTATTCATCAACCAGAGCATATTATACTCTTACAGACTAAGATACATAAGTAAATATATAGTTACAAATTTGTAGGTGGGTATATAAAATTCAAATTACCTTTTAATGATTTACATAGTTAATCATTTTGTTTTAATAAATAACGTTACTTAAATTTTGCTTAAATCTAATGATTTAAAAGTTTCTCTGGTGCAATCCATATAAAAGTTAATCTCAGAGCAATAAACCCATCTATCGGCACATTTTTCCATGGGCCTCAATATTGGCTAGAGATTCGGGAGGTGCTTGCTATAATTTTTTTTTTGTGATCAAAATGCCTGTAAACACGGTTTTAATACATTAAACATTGAAAAATTGACTTGACTATTTTTAAGTAACACCTGACTTACTCACAAACTGACTGACTGAGACGCGAAATGCCATGCAATTCTACCTCCTCGTAGTGCATTCTTGGTGACGCTAAATGATTTGCTGTACTTTACCTACAAATGAACCACATTAACATTAATCCTCAAAATGAAATCACCGTAGTTAAATACCAAAAATTAAAAATTTCATAAAAAGTAGTTTTAGTAATTTTCGATTTTCTCAAAAACTAGAAGGGACAAAACCATTCGGTTTTTTGTGTTCGATTCAGAATTAATAGTAGCATTGACCACAAAAAGCCAACTAAGCACTTCATTTTACAATTTTGAAAAAAAATTGGTCTAAACTTTTTTTTTCATTTTTTTTAACAAAATATTGAGTTTGCATGCAAATTTTTCAAAAACTATTGACATAAATAATTTAATTTAAATTTACGATTATAGAACAGACTTCTGGCTTTCAAAACCGGTATAGTATTTTATTGTAAGTGTTGCCGTTGTTTTTTAATATTTTTTTTTTCAATTTAAGTCATTTTTTCTAAAATCACCCCTACCTCCTAAACGGGGCGAGATAGACCCCCCCCCCTCCCATAGTAAAAAACGCTTGTATTTAACCCTTCTACAAAAATCCGTTATCAATTTTTGGCGCCTAAGTTATCGTACTCTCCCCGAGATCCGACGTTACTAATTGGCTCGGCTATGTATACTGAGCGAATGGACAACAGCAAGATCAAGTTTCGACTTGAAATTCGTGGTTCTTTTTGCCTGAATGTGAAAATTTGGTTTATGATCGATACGCCCAAAAACAAATCTATCTTTGTATGGGTGATTCTACAAACGATGGAATTTTCGACAGCCCAAGAATATTTTAAAATCCGTTCAATTAATTAATCTGATTTTTTTTTTATAAAATTAAATCTGATTGATATTGTACCTGGCCTAACAATATTATTAGGATGACCTAATTTTATTTTGATCAAAAAATTCTTCAAAGTGTCTGATTTTCAGTCCCCTGACGTGTCCCCACTGCGTTTTCGCAAAGAATAATTATTACCGTTCTCTTATTTCAGGTCTCATACTAAGATGAATTCCAGCGAAGTTACGCCAGATAATTCATCTTTGCTATGAATTAGATAAATATTTTTTAGTAATTGATTTTATTATAAAAAAACTTAATAAAACTTTGTGCCCCGCATTTCATATCAGTCCCCTGGAATATTGAAACAGTCGAAAAAATCAAAAACTAGGATATCGATTGAGTTTCCAGTACTGGCAGTTTGAAGTACCAAGTCTCCTTAAAATAAAATCGTGGTGCAACTCGATTCTGTTTCTTATGTTAGTATTGTGAAAAAGACATTTGTGCAAGAAGTCGTGGATTGTCCGTTTAGTTTATCAGTCCTCTGGTGAGGTTTTACAAAACAAATTTGTATGTAAGTAAGCATCTTTGTTAGCAGTATAGTATAGGTTTAATAAAACTGTAATATTATATATATTTTTTTGTTTTTTTAAGTAAAACCTTAATATGTTTTTTTGATCAAAAACCATTAAAAACCTCAGTCCCCTGGCTAATAAATGAACAAATGATATTTTATTCAAAAACCTGAGAAATTTTTAGATATGTATATTTTCGAACTTCATTGCCAAATATTTTTAAAAATTTTAAAAAGAATATAATTTATTTTAAATTGATTCTAAGTAGAAAAAATATTTAATTATAATATATGATATTCTTTTAATAAAATGCTAAGTTATATGTATTAACCATGATTTTGTATGTTTATGAAGACTAATTAAATTTAATTTTTATATTTCAATGTGTACCCAAGAGAAAATACAAAAAAAAATAAAGATTTAGTCAGTCCTCTTAAGAAAAAATGTGTGTGTACTGACGTACGCGCGCTAGAAGGAAAACTTCTTTTCCCAAAAGCAAAGCCTCTAAGATTCCTTTCAGTGCTTTTCGGAAACATAAAAAAAATCAATTTAAAAGTAGTTTTAGTATAGTCTTGTATATTGCAAGATGCCAAAACCACTTCCAAATACATTTTTTTTAAATAATTCTTCGAATTGTAAATGATTTGCAAAATAAGTTAGTAAGTTTAAATTGGAACTAAAAACTGTTTCAATTATACAAATGATGCAAAATAGTTTTGGAATGACCAGTTTGGTCTATCTGTCGATTTCTTGAATTTATTGAGAAAATCATGTATAACTTGTTTGTTACCAAAGTTGAGCAAAATGGATGGCGCTATTTTTGACGCAGATTCCCATTTTTAAGACAAATAAACAAACTGCATGGCTTTAATGGACCAAAATTAAGGCAATGAGTAGTAGAATTTGTACACTCTATAACACCCCGACTCCACAGGAGATAAATTCTCTCAGGATGCTCATCATGATATGAAATCTCCAATGGAGACGCGATATTTCCTCTTATGATGTGATGTCAGCGATCTATATCAGCGGTTTTGTCTTGATATAGATGTCTGATATGAAATTTGACAGATGGTTTTTTTTTCGTACTTTTGTCTCATTATTTCGTGTCTTCTCATTTGGTTGGTTCTTGTCAAGTATTCCGTCGGCAAATATTTTTTTTTTATTTTGTAAGTAAATACATTAAATACATTTGGTGTTATTTATTTATACTTTAGGTAGATGCGCATTCTTTTCTTTGCAAATATATATAATTTTTGTTAGTTTTACCTTTTGGTAATTTCTGTTGTCCGCACAAAACGCATCCCGTGCAGTAGGGATAGAAATGAAAAATCATGACATAGTTTGCCCAGCGAAGCAATAAGAAAATGTAGAGATAGAGATGTCAGACATTGAGTTGGAGAGACAGATATCTTGTGGAGTCGGGGTGTAAAATACAAAATTCTGATTTGAACTTTCTTTTAAATTCACTTTTATTATTTCACTGATAGAAATCAATCTCAATGAATGAATAGCTGATTTTCGTTTCTTTAAGATGGAACACAATCATTCCACTGAACGTGTTCGATTCTCTTTCTATTCTCAAATGTCAGTTTTCCTTTCAGTGATCAACTCTAGCCTCAAAGGCATAGAATTGGTTGTAATCAACCACTGACAAGATCTTTTACTTTCCACTAATTTGTTCCAATGATGCATTTCAATGAAAGCTATAACTGGGGCCTAATTATGTCCGATTGGTAATGTGAAGAAAACACGGAACGAGAGCGAGACACTGTCACCTTTTCGTTGTTATAAAATGGTTCCGCAATTCCTTAGGCCTGGAGCGTAAATTCTGTTTGGTTGGTAAAATGAAACATATGGTAAATATAATAGTAAAATGAAACATAAGCCATTAATCCTAGTACGTAGATCGGGAAAAATTTTGTCTCCCATACATTTTTTTTTCCTGGGACAAATTTTGTCTTGTATATTTTCTCGAGCAGTTCCGCGCAAAATTCATACTTTTGTGCATTGCTGTACAAAATGTCTCCACTAAATTTTGCCAGGAAAAAGAATGTAACAAGAATTATTTTGTGGGACAAATTTTGACAGCCACCGTATTTCTGAAAGTGATTTTTGTCAAAACTGGTTTTATGTAAAAGGTGCTGACTCTTCTCTTGAAAGCATCAAGAGGAGATTCCAAAAAGGTATGAACGACTTTTGTAAGGCAACGCGTTCCATAGATGCACTACAAAACACATTCAATTAGATTTTATCTTTCCAAATTCAAACTTTTGGGCGAGATTTGGAGAGATTAAAATTGTAGAGATAAAATTTGTCTTGTCTCGATCTGCGTTCTAAGCTTTATGTTTCATTTCAGCAACCAAACAGATGTACAACTAAAAATTTAATGTGCGCGACTGTTCTTACTTCATTTATTAATTTCATTTAGGCTAGGCACGCACATTCAATTTTTAGTTGCGCACCTGCTTGGTTCGAGCAACTAAAAAGTTTGTGTTTTGACACAAACTTAACGATTGCCTAAAATGAGTTCGCTATTTTGTGTAACATATAAATTATATGCACCTGCGCAGACATTAAACCAAATAGTTCGTCTGTTTTCTATGGCTAGGCGCGCACATTCAATTTTTAGTTTCGCAACTGCTTGGTTCGAGCAACTAAAAAGTTTGTCTTTTGAGACAAAGTAAACTATTGCCTAAAATAAGTTCGCTATTTTGTGTAACATATAATTATATACGCCTGCGCGGACATTCAACCAAATAGTGCACCTGTTTTCTATAAAGCCTAGTATACAGTTCTTTTTGAAGAAAAAAAAATTACTGGTGAAAAAAAAATGTTTTCTCATGAAAAAGTTTCTGTAAGTTTTTCCGTCAAAACAATGGGATGCACATTGTTTTGCGTGAAAAAAAAATCGTGGTGAGTATACATTTTTTTTCGATTTTGGTTTACAGTTCGGATGACTGTGGTGAAACGAAAAACGTTTTTTTTTCGGGAAAAAACTCCGATAAGAAATGCATTGGTTTTTTTTTTTAGAAGAACTGTATACTAGGCTTAAGCAACCAAGCAGTTGTGCAACTAAAAATCGAATGTGCGCGCCTAGCCTTAACGTGACGGCTACATTATGCTTTATTGCGTATATCCTCGTCTGCTTTCATAGTTTGAAACTGATTTTACAATAACGACTATGTTTCATCACGCTCCACATCTCCTTTTTCTTATCTCATTCATTGTGTTGGAGCCCAAGGATTTTAAAATTGTAGGCAACGCTAAATTAATTTCGACACCGAATTTAAAATTCTTCGCATATGGAAATGCTAGTTTATATTTGACAACAGAAAGCAGATAGTTTATTTACAAGTGTTTTTTTTTATATTTCGCTTTAAGTATTTTGTAAATTTTAGTGCTTAGTTTTCAAGTTAAATAGCATATAATTATTCAGTATTACTAAGGTTAAAGTGCTTATTGTTTGAAATAAATAAAACTATAAAAAATATATAAGTATTTGTTTGTGTTTTTTGTACAAACGAAAGTGGTTTTCGATCGAGAAATTGTTGGGCCACATAATTCATTGAAAAAAAGCTTTTATTAACTTATATTTTAATGAAATTATGTTTTTAATTACTTTGTAGGTTAGTTGTTGTGGTTCTTCTATTAAAAGAACATTCTCTTTCGGCGATAAGGTGTGTTTTTAAAGTGCTTTAAATAACCTCTAACAAAGTTCGAACAATAATTGTAAAAACCATGTTGCTGTAGCGTGTCGTTTTGACATGTCACTGACAACTCCATAGAAAATTGTTTATCCTCAACGCCGGAAAAGAAGTTTTACTTCAAAAACTCAGTGCCCTGAACATCCTTTTTCAAAAAATTTCCTTAAAATCGTCATTTTTTATTTTTTTGACTGGCCGCTTTCAACAACGCAAAGAGATGTTCTAATGATCAACTAGAACATCTTTTACGTCTTTTGGCTACCAAAAATGTCGTGCCGAAATTTGTAACATTTTATTCAATTGTTTGTAGAATCACCCGTATACAAGAAATCCATTTAATTATAAACCCTTATTGCGGGGATATTATACAAAAAACCTTTCTATGTAGAAGGTAGGTATTTTAAAAAGTTTTGAATAAATTATAGATAAATTATTATTTAAATAAAAACAAGCAAACAAAAATGTATAGGCACTTTAACAGTTTACAATCAGTAATATTGGAAAATATTAAAAATTAATATAATTTGAATTTTATTTATAGTTAGCTACTGAATTCAATATATTTATATAAATAATGCAAAAAATCAATGCGTTTAAGTCCTTAGTAAATTAATCTATCTACAAGATGGGCAAAGAAAATTGTTAATGTTGTTTTTGCTGCAGCATATGTAATATGGAAGTTTCTGAAAATAAACATTGAATTTAGTCGCGGATTTATATTTTAACTTCATTTTGCAAATCTTCTTTAAGCTAATTTTGCTTAGGCATTTTCCTGATCCTGAAAAAATAAGGACGAGCAGTCGGAGATTTTAAAACAACGCTTTATTAGCAAAATATAAAGCGGTTTGAAAATAATCACAGGAAAAAAGAAAGAAAAAAACGATGGTGTCCATAACTAACATCCTCAAAAACGACCAATCGTGCCAGTAATAGACACCCTTGTCGGTCACTAAAATTTTTTGAACATTACATTTTAGTTATGAACACCCCAAGTTAAATTAAGTTATATTATTATTTAATTAAAAAAAATTAACAAATACATCCACTTATTATTGTTTTAAAATAAAAAAAAAACTGTCCACACATAAAACACGGATAAGTTAATAAAATACTGATTACTGATAACGTGTTTCTTAGAGAATTCACAAGACGGTGTTCACATTGGACTTCCTCAACCGATTTATTTTGACGTAAGACCACCCTGTCGTGTTCAGACACAAAAGTAGTGTGAACACTCCAGACAGTTTCCAAATGTCATTGCAGCGATTAGAAAGTATCGAAAAGAAAATGAATCGAGATCACGAATATGGTGCTCAGTGTCAGGCAAAAATCAAGGAATACATTTCTAAAGGTTATGCTAGGCGTTTAACTGAAAAGGAAGCACAGACCCGAACGAAGAAAACCTTTTATTTGCCTCATTTTGGCGTGAGAAACATAAATAAAAAGGGTATACGTCTTGTCTTCGATGCCGCTGCCGAAACCCAAAGTATTTCCCTTAACAAATGCTTACTACCAGGTCCGGACATAAATCAGCCTTTAATTTCTATTCTATTCCAGTTTAGAGAAGCGCCTATAGCGATTAGTGGTGACATTAAATAAATGTCTCACCAGGTCATAATCTCAAAAAATGACCAAGATTGCCAACGGTTCTTATGGCGAAATAGAGATCCTAAACAACGTTTATAATGGAGAGAATGATATTTGGTGCTAACTGATCGCCGACGATTGCTCAGCATATAAAAAACGTAAATGCTAAGAGTTTTGCAACAGAACATCCACGTGCCGTAAAAGGTATCATCGAACGGCATTATGTCGACGACTATGTCGATTGTTTTAAATCAGAGGACGAGGCTATAGACGTCGTAAAAACTGTAAAAATACATAAGGCTGGAGGTTTTGAAATGCGAAACATCGTATCGAACTCGGAGCTGCTGAAAAGAGAAGTAGGTAATGCGGCCGCTGATAAAATAGTAAGCGTGGAACGCGCCAATGTAGAACGTGTTCTGGGCATGTATTGGTCAGCAAAACGAGATGTATTCTTTTTCGACCTTAAATTTAACAAAGTTCCTGTAGACATTTTAAAGTTTAAACGCAAACCTACGAAGCGTGAAATGCTTAGCGCGACGATGTCCGTCTTCGATCCCTTTGAATTTCTTGCGAACTTCACTGTATGTGCAAAAATAATTATGCAGACTGTCTGGAAAACTGGAATTCAATGGGATGAGGTAGGAGCTCCCAGACGTAATATATAAGAAATGGAAGAATTGGTTCGAGGAGCTGTCAAAGGTGGAGCAATTTAATATTCCAAGATGTTACTTTTCGAAACCACAAGAAGAAGCCGTGGATCTCCATATTTTTTCCGACGCCAGCGAGGAAGCGATGGCTGTGGTGGCTTATTGGCGAGGTGTGGAAGCTGGAATGGTAAAATTTTCGTTCGTTGCTGGAAAAACGTCTTGTGGCCCGACACGATTCCATACGATACCGAAATTGGAGCTGCAAGCGGCAGTCATGGTAGTGAGACTATTTTCTTGTCCAAGAAGATAGTCAGTGGCCAGATGAATCTCTCATGAAGAACAACGTGGACAAGAGTAGTGATGAAGTTCGATCCAGACATTTTGCTCTACTTATATGCCACGAAAGTAAGACAATTGTACCTGATGTTAACCGGTTTTCTTATTTTCTCAGATATAAGCGAGCTGTGGCGTGAATTTTGCATTATATCTATAGTTTGAAGGAAACCAAAAATCAAGGAACCAAACGAAGTGGCGAACTTTCGACGGAAGAACAAGATGAAGCGGAAGTCTACATCCTCAAAGTTATCCAACAAGAAGTATTTTTTTCTGAGCTACGCTGTTTGATCAAAAATCAAAACATCCCGAAGGAGAGCCGACTTAAAGCACTGAACCCATCCCTGGATGATCAAGGAGTTTTTCGTGTTCATGGTCGAATACACAATGCCATTTGTATACCTCTTTTTACGGGGAGACCTATAATTATGCCTCGGGACCAGCGTTGCCACGAAGGAAAAAACATAGAGGGCCATTTCGAAATTTTTTGAGGGCCATTTGACAAAAGTTGGGGCCAAATATTTTAATTACAAACCCGTCCTTAAAACATTAAACTACAATATATTAATATTGTATTAATATTTGTTTTTGTTCTTATTTATTTATTTAATGCATTATTTATTTAATGCATTTCTTAAATCTATGTAATAGGCAGCAGAAGCAGATCTTTACTCTGTCGTCTGATTTGATTTCTTGGGAATTACCTTAAAATATCTTAAAAAAATATAAATCACACCAGTAATATTATTTTAATATTTATATTACTTTTTTCATATTTTAATTCAATATATGAATGGACAGCAAACGAACAAACAACAAGCGGCGAAAAAAAACAAATGTCTATACGATTTTTTCAATTATTTTTATTTCATCAAGCAGTTTTATACAAACTAGCCGACCAAGCTCTCGAAATTCGAGTGCCAATTTATTTATTATTTATTATTTATATTATTGGCAGTGTTTTCAAGCAAATTTATTAAATTAAATTTTATTTTATGTAATATGCAAAGTGTTCGACAGTGCAAAAACAAAAATGACCCACAGTGTGTAAATGCGTGTCTCAAGTATATTCTGCACATCTCCGTAACTGTGGCTTTCCAACCCCCAAGCAACACAATTGCCTCTTACAGATATCTTGAAAAGTTATTTTCCAAGTGCTTTCAACTCTTTGAACAATCTTAAAGAGGTCTGTAATACCCAAAAAGGCCTAAAGGGGAGGAGTCTATTGTATTGAACAAAGAGTTCTAAATAAAGTATTTGTAAGACTTCATAAAGATCATTTTTTGATTAATCTATAAAGACACTTTCAAGTGGTTTTCAAGATGTTTATATTTTTGAGTAGAAAGATTGAACTGCGAAGAAGAAAAATGTATACAAAATGTCTTTCTCTTTCACGCAAATACAAATTTAATGCAATTCAAACAAAATGGATTGACTAATATAAATACACAAACATGGTGAATTCTTTCCTTCAATAATTTATGACTGGATTTACGATATTCATTGTATACCCTTTATATGATTGTGTGTTTTGATTTGCGAGAGAAGATTTAATTTGAAACCGCATACTCTACCCTACTTGAAATTAACGCGCCTTTAAATAGAATAGTATTTACAAAGAAATATTCAGAAAAATAATGTTATAATAATAAAATGCCCTCAGAATAAAAAAAGAAATGACGTTTAAGTATGCAATAGATATGGCCGATTCATGTATGTGTATGTATCGAAAGTATTCCTACCTACAGGGTGCTTTATTTTATGAAAGGTCTTTTTTTGTTCGATCTGAATAATTTTAAAATGTAAAATAATTTTAGCAAATAAATACAACTCAAAAGGTTTACAAACTGAGCGACATATTAGCACTTACGTCTTTAGAATTAAAGAAAAATTAAATCAACTTTTTTATTGTATATGGTGATGCTAAGATCTCCTTTATACTACAAAACACGAAGAAACATAATAATTGTTTGAAGAATGATTTCGGATTTTTATTGCATTTTTTTCAAAATTTAAATGTAAGTTGACAGGTTTTATACATCTTACAGAGAAAAGATACAAAAAGACATATCTATTATATGAAAATAAGTGAAAATATATGTCATTCCTTAATTTTTATTTCACAAAGTGTTAAAATCCCTGGATTAAAAATCTGTTAGAAAGATATGCTAACTTGACATTTTATTGTTGCGTCAACATTCTACCAAAATACAAAATATTGAGTTCAACTGTCAACCGACTAAAGAATCACTGAAAATTCAGAAAATTTGATATTATACATAATCAAAATAATACCCATTATCAATTTTATTTGAATTTGAATTTTATTTCAACATTTCTTTTATATTCTGCCAAAGTTCTTCAAATAACAACATTTCCTTCTTTCATTTACTTACATCCGTAGAAACTGATGACTTCGTATAGTAAACGATAAAACATAAAAATCTAGTAAATAATAATTTTATCTTCAATATACGTTTAACAATGTCACCCTTTAAAGAATATATGTATTTTATACAGATACGCCACCCATTTGTTAAGAACTCTTTAAAATATCTTAAGCACTTCACAATAAGATATCGAAACTGAAATTCAAAGCAAAGAGTGAAAAAAGTGTAAACAAAGAGTAAAGGAAGAATATAGATGCTTACAATCAGTCAAATCCAAAAAATAAAAAAGAGCAAACAAAGTGTAAGCAAAGAGTAAAAGAAAAAGATAACAAATTCACAACAATTAGGCTAGGCGCGGACATTAAATTTTTAGTTTTGCAACTGTTTGCTACGAGCAACTAAAAAGTTTGTGTTTTGACACAAACTAAACGATTGCCTGAAATGAGTTCGCTATTTTGTGTAACATATAATTATACGCACCTGCGCGAACATTCTACCAAATAGTTCATCTGTTTTCTATAAGCAACCAAACAGTTGTGCAGTTTTGCTTATTTTTTGTTAAAAATAATTATATGCAATGGCGCGCACATTCAACTAAATAGTTGAGTTGTTTTCTTTAAACAGAAGAGAGAAAAAAAGATTTTCGCTTGGTTTCACAATTCACAATTGTTAGGCGAAACAAAACATTTTTTTTCAACCAAAGAGGAAAGTAGTAATTCTTGATGTTAAGCTTTCATAAATACGTTTTAGTCAAAACTTCCACAGAGTATCTTCAAGATGTATTCGAAAGATTAAAATGAAAACCTCTTTCAGCATTTTAAAACTACTCATTTTAAAGAGGTTTTAAAGAGGGTACATAGAGAGTCAATATGGTGACATTTGTCATGATTATCTCTAAGATGTTTTAAAGAGCATTTAATTATACTATAACAAAAAGAACATTTTAAAGAGCAAATTAGGAGGTCATAAAGTGAAATGGTATTAAGAAGATTGAACTAACAGCTTGTAAAGAGCTGATACATTTATTGAAGTACTCTCCAAGAGTTTATGTGTTGCTTGGGCCATATAAAATTTATCGAAATCGGTTAAATACTTTTGGAGAAAAGTGTACCACAAAAAACATGTTTGCCGTTTTATTATATGATAATATATAATAATCTTACAGACTATCGAATCATTTTTTTTATTGAAAAATAGAAAAACCAAATAGTTAATTAGTGGAGCAAACAAAATAAAATTATAAACTTAATTTAAAATAATAACTTAATACCACCGGATTACGAATTAGATCAATATGTGCTTCTTAAAAGATTCTCGACTCTGTTGAGAAAAAAAAAATCAATATAATTACAAATAATACTGTTGGCTTCTCTAATGCATCGAGTTAAAGGTTCATGTTTACCCGATGATGAGGTTCATTAAAAAGGAAAAGGGATCGTAGATTCCTTGACGAAGCATACACAATTACAAGAGACAAAAGAAAAGGGCAATTTATATGGGATGTAATAATATCGCGCAAAAATATTATTGCAAAATTTTTACGACGAACGACAAGATATTATAAGCCAAGAAGTTGACACCGAGTTTTATAATTTGGGGTATGAATATTGTATGTTTGTATGTTTTCAATCCTATTAGAATGAACTTGAAAAAATGGATCCCAAATTACACAGCAATACTCTAATGATGACCTTACATACACAAAGAAATGAGATCAAAGTGTAAAAGGATCAGAGAACTCTTTAGAGTTCCGATTAATGAATCCTAACATAGAGTTAGCCTTAGCAATCACAGTCTATATGGGATTTAAAGCGGAGTTTCGAGATCTTTCTTTTCGTTAAGTATTGAGAGTTCCGTATCTTCTATAGAATACTGAAAAGGAATATATGATAAGCCTTTAAAAAATGATAAAGATTGACACTTTGATACGTTTAACAAAAGCTGATTAGCTAAACACCATTCAGACAAGCGATGAAATCACATTGGAGTAAATGACAATGATTAATTGACGTAACACGACGGAATATTTTAATGTAATCCGCAAACATCAAACAAGAAACATTTTTTAAGAAATCAGTGATATCATTGATCAGCAGCCAGAATAGAAGAGGGCCCAAGTAACTTCCTTGTGGTACTCCTGATTTGACCTCAATTAGATCTGATAGTATACATCATTAATACTCACAAACTATTTTCTTCCGTTTAGTTAGGATTCAAACCACTTTAAAATATTTGAGTGGAAGCCAATGGATTCCAATTTTTGTATTAGTATATGGTGGTTTACTTTATCGAACTCCTTAGCAAAGTCAATATACAGGGTGTCTCACAGTCACCGCCCCAAACGGAAACCATGGATTCCCGAGGTCATTTTAAGTCGAAAAACTTAAGAGGTAATTTTCTCGTTTTCGTCCCGTTTTCGAGTTATACCGGTTTTTATGATTTTTGCTTTAACTGGCTTTATCAAGAATTTATTACAGTTTTAGTTTGTTCCAAAACTTTTTTTTCTGCGGACAACCGTTTCTCCGCAATTCATTCAAAAAAAAACACGTTAATGATTATTAATTTTTTTTGCTTATTATTAAAGCCCAGTTTATTTTCATAAAAAAAAATAATTTTTTTTTCCTTAAAAAAATACTAAATGTAATTAGCAAAAAATAAACAAACTGAGTGAATTTAAAAAAAAAAACTAATTTTTAAATACAAAATTAATTCAAATGAATTAAAACTTTTTTCATTTTCGAAATGTTCGGAGGAATACAATCGGGTCCTGGTTGCTTATCATCATTTAGTCCAATTAAGACTATTTCAACATCTTTGTTACTTAAGTTTAAGTGACCGATATTGATTGAATTTAAACATGCAAAAAGGTTAGAGAGAATACGTTTGGGGATTATAAACGGAGTTAAAAAAAAGTCTGCAAATTGTTGAAATGTATATGTAGATGTATTTCCAGAATATTGCATGCAATTGGGGATAACATTTGAACCTATTTAATCATTGATAAATGACAAAAAAATTGTACTGTTAAGTTTTAGACTCGATTCAGCTCGAATTAAGTAGTCATTGTATTAAAATTTATTTAAAAAATCAAATTCTTTTTGCAAATGCAAATATTTTATGAGAAGCTCTTCATTATTGGGAAATTTACGATATAATTTGTAAGATTAAGTTTTTTTATATTAAAGTTACATAAACGCTTTGGTAAATGACGAAAATAAATGACGTCAGAGAAGTCAACACGCTGGACGAAACTGACGTGAGTCAAATCATTAAACGAGATAAATGAATAAATTCAGTTCCATTTTAAGTATGGTTATTTGTATGTGGTGGAAACACATTGTAGTGGCGATGCATAGCAATGGTTTATATTTAACTTTGTAAAGCTTTTTAATTATTACTAAGCACGATATGATGTGATGTTAAATCTTCTAAAATTTAGATTTGGGGGCCATTTCTAATTGGCCCAGGCAAAGGGCCAAAATTTAAAACAGAGGGCCAAATGGCCCGATCGGGCACTTTGTGGCAACGCTGCTCGGGACCATCAGATGTATCGTTTATTGGTCGAAAACTATCATAAGAAATTTGGTCATGCCAACACATCAACCGTAATTAACAAAATAAAACAAGGATATTGGATCTCATCCATTCGTTCTTTGGTGGTGTGGAAGCTCGTTGTGCATTTTGCCGAATCTGCAAAGCAAAGCCTATGCAACCACAAATGGTCCAATTACCTGTTGACCGAGTAACGTCTTACGTTCGGGCTTTTAGCTATACCGGACTAAGGTTCTTTGGGCCAATCCTGGTGACAATAGGCAGACAACGTCAAAAACGATGGGTGGCACTGTTCACGTGCCTCACAATACGTGCGGTTCATTTGGAGTTCGCGACCGATTTATCTAGCGATGCATGCTTGTTGTGTATCCGCATTCTTATCAACCGACGTGGTGTACCGATTCAGATAAGGAGCGACAACGGGACGAATTTTGTAGGACTAAAGAAGGAACTATTAGGCATCAGGGACTTTTTGGACCAAGATCATGTGATTGCTAGACAATCTGCGCTTGGCATAAAATAAGTCTTTAATACACCATCAGATCCCAGTGGTTCAGTCTGTGAAGAGGGTGCTGTTAGTAATGCTCAAGGAGTTTGCACTTCGAATGGAAACGTTTTATAGCCTATTACTAGAAGCAGAGATTGTCATTGTCAACTCAAGGCCGAACGGAGCTCACAAGGCGAACTAAGTGGTGTTTATCAGTCAGCCCAATCGTCGTCCGTCGTTTGGTCCTGGTGTGCGACGAAAACGCTTTTCGGTCGCAGTGGAGGCGTGGCCGAGTTCTGAGCTTGTACTACGGCAAGGATGGCATTGCTAGATCAGCTGACGTCCAGACGAGTGGGGCAATCCCGAAGAGACCAATATCTAAGTTGGCTTTACTGGATGTTGAAGTGTAACTTAAAATGTATGTTGTAATTTAACAGATTATAAATGCAACTAAACCTAAGTTACAGTTTGGTTATTCTTCCTTCCTTTTGTTCAGCAAATTCCACAATGTACAAAAATAGCACATAAACATATTTGTGCTCATATTTAAGAAAAAAATCGTCAATATGCATTTGTTTTTTTGGGCGTTGTATGTTATGATTTAATGCCTCTGTCCGTAAACTTCTTAGAACAAAAACTTTAGAGTTTTCAATGCCATATTATTCTGCCCATTGGATGCAATGGTCAAAATTTCCAACAGCTTCGTAATGACTCACTCTTTGAACTTCAGTTTCTGAGATAGCATTTTCATCGCTATCATTATCTACAATTTCTATTTCTTCAACATTTTTGCTATCAATCCAAATCATGTGTGGTGAATTCAAACTGAAACTGATGTTAGACTTTATAGCTTAGGGGCCAGTTATAGCTATCATTGAAATGCATCATTGAAAATTTTCATTCCCATTTTTAAGACGAATAAACAAAATGCAATTGCTTTAATTGGTACCAAAATGAAGGTAATGAGTAGTAGAATTTTTTTACTCTATAAAATACAAAATTCTGATTCAAACTTTCTTTTAAATCCACTTTTATTATTTCACTGATAGAAATCAATTTCAATGAACAGCTGATTTTCGTTTCTTTAATATGGAACACAATCATTCCACTGAATGTGTTCGATTTTCTTTCTGTTCTCAAATGTCAGTTTTCCTTTCAATGATCAATTCTAACCTCAAATGCATAGACTTGGTTGTAATCAGCCACTGACAGGATCTTTTTCTGAAACCAATTTTTCAATGATGGCTATAACTGGCTTGTCAAAAGAATGAAGTCAACATTCCACTGATTTGTTCCAATGATGCATTTCAATGATAGCTATAACTGGCCCCTTACAAAACAGTTTTTGCATTTGAAAATTTTGTTTACCTCTGGGAAAATATTTCTCATAAGAGCCACCGTATTTGCTACAACGATCATATCGTTTTGATTACGGAGAGCTGACAGAGGAATATCATCCTCACACATGAAAATGAGAGAACATGTAAAATATTTCAGACGCCACAAAACGTAAAACAACAAAAAAATGCGACTAAAAATCCGGTATAGTTTTGTGCATAGCGAACGAAAATTTGAGCATCTGTTTACATACACGAAGACGAATACGTAGGATATAACAAAGCAGGCGAAAAAATAAAAACACCTGAGTAATGGAAAATTGTGTATATATCTTCCAATATTATCATAAAGTAGATATTAACACAGTCAAGAGTTTCTTTCAAATTTGTTGTTTGTAATTTTTTTTTATTTTCCGAAATTCGTTTTTTGTTCGTTATATAGAATACCTAAGGGACTTGAAAAAAGTGTTCGTATGTCGGCATTCGTTATACTGGACCACCACTGTATATATATTAATTAGAAAGTTGTTTTAAGTTCGAAATTTTCTAGGTGCTGGACAACAATGTACACAGAGGTGGTATTTAGTACTGGTATTGTGGTGTGGTATGTGAGTTGGGTCAAAAAAAGAAATACATACTTATTTGCTATTGCTTCGCTGGTTGTTGCTTTTTGCTGTTGGTTGCTGCTTCTACCTGCTTTTGTCTGTTGCTGAATCAAGGTTTTTTCTAGCGTTGATACTCGTAGGCAAACATTCTAATAATTGTCATTCTAATAATTGTCATTCAAGAAAGAACGTCAATTCTTGGAGCTACTCACGTAATTTTGTATTTTTATCCACCTTTCACATGTATACATGGATATGGAATTTAGGAGAGTTTTTTCTTACCTACCTAAGATACAATTTGCGGGTGTTTAAGGTAAGAGGGATACTGATCAGGATCCTCGGTAGGATCTTCACAATTTAAAATTAGAAATTAGAAATCAAAAACATTAAAAATAAAATGCACGACTGGATCGCACGAATTTGCTGATATATTTTATAAATATAAAACATGGAATTAATGAGATAAAACTGTTCAAATGCATGGAATTGCCGTCTGATTTCCGGAAAAGTATAAATTTACGCAAATAAACTTTAAAATCGTTTTATTAAAGTAATTTTTTATGTAACAAATGTCTTTAAAAATTTTCTAGAACAAAATTTGGGATGCCAATTTTAAGTGCTTAGTAATATAGATTTTAGGAAATAATTTGAAAAAATAATCGTTCACACGTTTTTAAGATATTGATTTTTTAAAAAATAAATTAGATTTTTTTTTTCAAAAAACAAAAAAATATATTTTCGAATATTTTTATATACAATATTATTTTAAACTTAAGGGGGCTCCTGGTGAAAATTTTTGGTTAAAATCGTTAGAGCAGTTAATGAGAAAGTCGAAAATCAAAAAAAAACGTTCTATGACAGGTACCATTGATAACATTTTGCCCCAAAATTTTGTTTTATAAAAATGTAGTCCATTACCATAATATCACACTTAATTTTTTTTATCAAAATCGTTAGAGCCGTTTTCGAGATATATAAGACTTTGCAATACGGTTGTATGGGGGGTACCGTTAGTTTTGGAGCTAAAAACAAAATTTCAATTTCCCCCTAAGGAATCAGCGAAGACCCTAAACTACTGAGATTGAAGAAAATTAGTCCAGTGGTTAAGGCTGTAGGGAGAGGTACAGACATACAGACACACTAAAACATGTTTTTTGTGTACCTACTAAATTTCCCTTAATTTTTTTATAAAAAAAATTGATATGCAAATTGTTAATATTCAATAAAATACATTTTATAACGTAACTTAAAAATTTATTAGTGTATCCGTTTTCAAGATATTGAATTTTCCAAAAAAAAAAACGTATTATTTTGTTAAAATTCCAAAAACAATTTTTTGGAAAAAATTTTTAGATGATATTTTGTCAAATGCCTCTGTTGCAAATTGGAAAAAAAATGTGTTTAAACATTTTATACGGATTTTTTTCACATTTTTGTTTATATTTCCGTGAGTTCTATTTTTGATGCTGATAAAAATACGTTTTTATCTACTGACATTTATTAATTGATAAAATATTCTAACTTTGTGGAATTCACGGCGAAAAAAAAATTTTCTACTTTAAATTGACCCACTAAATCACAACAGAAACTCCTATTTACGTAAAACACAACTTTCGCCACTTATTTTCTTATAAGCTACAGCCTCTCCGACCTTCAAAATTTTACCAGTTGACAGACAATTATGTCAATTTTGTAACAAAATATTATTTTTGAAAAAAAAACGTTAATCTCAATTTTGCATTTTGAGCACGCTCTCCATACAATGGGTCGCAGTGTGCTGCGGTTAGGAAATGGAGAACTCGAAGTACAACACAATGTTTTACAAGACACCGTCAAAATGCCTAAGATATTTTTCACTGATAAAAATGATATAATAACGAAAGTTTTTCCAACTACTAATATTAATGCCAACAATGTCAACAGCTTTATCAACACAGCTATATTATGCCCGAAAAATTAATATTGTAGAAGAATGTTGTAAAGTGTACCTACTACAGTTGTGATTCAATTAAATCTGAGGTGAAAACTGATAACACATCGTATCCTACTAAATTTTTGAATAGTTTAAACCCTTCAGGCTTGCCAACATATAAATTGATTTTGAAGAAGAACACTATCGTCATGTTAATAAGAAATTTAAATGCTAAATATGGCTTAATAAATGGGGCCAGAATGGCTGTTACATACCTTCATGAGTACACTATCACGACTCAGCTGATTGAATCTGGGAAAACTTTTGTTATACCACGCACAAATCTTACTCTATCTGACCAAACTATATGTCTTTCCAAATGATTAGAAGGCAGTTCACACTGAAAGTCGCTTTTGGAATGACTATCAACGAGTCTCAAGGACAAACATTTGAAAGAGCTGGATTATACCTACCAAATGCAGTTTTTACTCATGGACAACTGTATGTAGCATTTTCAAAAGTCAACAAATCAAACAACATATTTGTATCTATTACAGAAAATGATAAACAAAAAATTTAAAATGATTTCATTCTTACATCAAATATTGTTTACAAAACTTTGTAAAACTAATATGTATGTTCATATCAATAAAGAATTTATTTATTTTGTTCAAACATTCTAATTGAAAATTTAATTGCAAAGCCTTATTGATTGTGCGAAATTTTCGCACTGGTCTTCTGGTTGTTTTTATTTTTCTAATGAAGGAGTTAAAACTATATGTCTTTGTTTTATTTTCTTAATTAAAGAATATTTTTAAGATGTCATATTTTTTGTTCTAATTAATATATGTATATATATTTCTTTTCAGCTAAAATCAAAAATTGAGAGTATGGAAAAGAATTTGGACGAGGAAAAAAATAAAACCGAAGATTTGCAGCTTTCAATTGAGGAAGCTAACTTTTGCGGCGACGAATTAAGTGTAAGATTTATTTTTTTACAAGGCACAAAAATAATACTTTTTCTGCTTGATTTTCTATAGCAAAATTATGGTTAAATATGTTTCAAATTGTTTGATTCGTTTTAAAAAGTTCAAAATTGTTTGCCTACATTTCATTGAATCGTAGTGTACTAGGGTTGTATAAAACACTTGAAATTTTTACCTTACGTAATGCATTTTGCTTCGAAAAAGCGTTCAAAAATCTGTGTTTCAAAATGGAGAGTTGAAAATGAATATTATTTTTTTTTTAAATAATTGTACTTAAATTCGCATGGGACAATGTACAGCAGTATTTTAAATTTGTATATTACGCACTTCGGAATCATCTATCGTAATATTGCATTATGAGAAAAATCACACTGCCCCTATAAACAGCCCTTGACAATCTCAATAATTGGGCCAGTAGCTGCGGACTTAATGTCAACCCTGTTAAAACAGAACTGGTTCCGTTTAAGAGGAAACAAAATATTCAAAATTTATATCCACCACCGTTAATGTAACACCGCTCCATATAACTGACACGGCCAAATATCTTGGTTCAGTTATCGATCGTAAACTAAACTGGAAAGAAAACATCAAAGAAGCCCTCTACACCGGCAGTAGAATTTTTGGCAAGAGATGGGAACCCAGCCCCAAAACCATTCATTGGATGTACATTGGATGTTTGGTTTGGTGGCCAGCCTTGGATAAGGGAACCAATCTTAAGACAATGACAAAAATTCAGAGACTGGCATGCATCGGCACTACAAGTGCCATGAGAACCACGAAAACCGCAGCCCTAGAAACTTCTCTCTCACTTAGCCCACTAAATCTATTTGAAAAAGAGTTGGCGGCCAAAAGTGCTCTACAACAAAAAGTGGTCACAGAACCATCGTAAGCCTCACTGACAGACATTCAAACACACTAAACAGACTTTATTTCAACGTACTCGTACATAGATTTTAAGCCAGTTACCCTAACATATATTCCAACACGAAAGATTTGGAAGGAAAACCTGAGTCTGAAACGCAAATCATGTATCGGTCTTTTCAGATTGGTATAAAAAGGAAGATGGGCTAGGGTCAGGCATCTTCCCAGACAACCCAACCATAATTAGGTCATTAAAGCTACCAAACTTTTGCAGTGTTTTCCAAGCGGAAGTGCTTGAAGTTTGCGAAACCGCAAAGCATCTTTCCATATGTGAGCTGTCGAACAAGAACATTGATATCTTCATAGATAGCCAGGCGGCAATCAGAGCCATTTCGTCAGTGGTCACGAAGTCAAAACTGGTTGCTCGTTGCCGTAGTGAATTACAATTGCACGGCGAAACAAACAAACAGTTTTTATATAGTCATAGACGTAATTTTTCTTTTATGCGGCGCATAAAACAGAATTGGTGTATCTCGAATTTCGACATAATTTTTGGTTGATTTAAAAAAAGTCCTACTTTGGTCTACTCATGTTAACGAGAGTTGCTCTGATAATACGAATGGTAGAAACTTCCTTTAGAACTTTATTTTAGAAGATATTCAAGCCTATTTAACTGCGTTAATTTAAAGTTTTTATCTGTTGAAAAAATCTAAACAATTTACAAAAAAAGATCTTGAAATTCTATTTCCGGGATTCCCGGTGTATCGTCTTTCAAAATTTTGACGAGACTACTATAACCAATTAAAATGAAGACGAAGAAACAGAAGAAGAATGTATTTATGAAGAAGTATCGATCGCAAAGTCTACTGAAAACTTTAAGTTCCATGTATTTCCTTCCATATACATTTTTGTATCAATTAAAAAGTATCTAAATACATCAAAGATGATAATTATAAATTTTAGTAGTTCTATATTAATAAAATATATAAACCTTTTTGAGTTGGCTTAGACAAGTTTCACTTCCTTAGGAAAAGAAAATATTTTTAATCGGTTTTCGAGGCAGAGGTATTTGCCGTATCGACGGTCGAACCGAATTCCGGTTTGTAACATTTTTTTTACAAAGCTGATAGTTTCTGAATTATTTCTAGTTATTTGATTGAGACGTGTTTCTGTTTTGTTTTGCGATTCTCACAATTTCCGCTTTACGAAAACAATGTGAAACCGAGATGAGGATAACGAAAAAATTCGGTAATCACAGATCTTCGCGCCAAGAACTGTTTTCGATTTCCCCGGAGTTTTGCATTTTAAATTTTTACCCCAACATCAAAAAGTACCATCTCAGTACAATGAATGAATTTTAAAAAAGTTGCAAATATCCCTGATCACGCAGCGGTGTTACTTTGTGAGTTTTAGCCAAAAAGTAAATTACGGTCCCTGTCTCATTAACTTCTAAGGCTTTTCTTGCTTCAACTTTTACATTTTTCAAAAATTAAAATCTAAAAGAATAATACTGGGGGGTCATTCCGTAACTCGATTATCGTCAGACGATATCGTTTGAACGATAGCGTTGCCTTTTTTTGATTCACGTAAGTCGATAATCGTCAAAACACTATCGTCAAAACGATAGCGTTTGGACGATAGCTAAATAGGTATCGTCTTGCATTAATTTTGAATTTTGTAGGTGACTGTAGCTGAGTGATTGAGTTTCCACTGTAAATCGACATTTTGTATTGTTTTCTATTGAATTGACAGATTGACTACAGTTTGAGAGTTTCTGAAATGCATACAAATCTCTTAAACTGTGATCGATAGACGAGACGATAGCAGTCGAGTATCGAGTTACGTGAAGCAAATCATGGACGATATCGTCGACGATTATCGTTTAGAAAATTACGGAATGACCCCCCTGTACACTAATGTTCTAATGTACACTATTAACATATGTATAATTGTATATTTCCTCCGTAAAAGGTCTGCAACATATCAGCTTTACATCGTTTTCAATCGCAACCATCTTTTTTCTAGCAAAAGCTTTGCCTTAAAACTAGAACCATGAGGCTGATATTCGAAGAAATTTGGCTGGAGCGTTTTCTATTCCTACAATGTGCCGTTCATCGTGAGTATCGCCTTGAAATTCGTTGGCTTTTTGTAGAATTATCTTCAATCTGAAGATTTCATCTACAGCTGATCTACTTAGCCAGAAGTAACACCGTTACTCCGTACTTCCTTATATGCAGAGTTATCTTGTCGTTCTTATCCAGGCTCGATACGCTTCCTTCGCAGCTCTTGATTTGCCGTGCTGTGCTAAAGAATCCGGAAAGGTTTCTACATGGCAATGTCGTGTGCCACAAAAGTAAATACACACCAATTTAGCTTATTTTAAATCTTGGTAATCACCTAATCTCGTCCACCGCAACTTGACTTTATAAACTTTAAGGCTCAAGTATTGATCAAAAGAAGAAATAGTAGTTTAAATAAGTCGTCAAAAAATTTAGACAAGCCTATCAGAAGATTTATTTATACATGATGAATTAAACTCAGTAAATCAAAGGAGTCGTTAAACAGTCTGAATGACAGATTTTTTTTAGCATTTTTCCAATAAGTTTTCTGGCATTAATTTTTTCATTATCAGAAATGTTTTTCATTATGAGAAAATTGCTTGTAAAGAAGTGTTTATTTTTTGGATGCTGCTCTTCCCGTTGTTTTCACATAAGTTTTGTTTTTCGACTGTTGGTTCAAGTTTGGAATGGCGGCCACGAGCATATTTCAGTTTAATCGAATTAATTATTTTAAATAGCGCTTTTCAATATGGTTATGCGCAAGCTCTGGTTCTATCATCCTTGTACTCAAAATTAATTTCAGTCAGTATTTTAGAAACAAAACACTTTTTGATTTTGAAAATATGAATTTGAATAGTTTTTGAATTTTAAAGGACGAAAAATAACAAAACTTTAAGTCTATCAAATTTAATTTAATACTAAATACGAGCGTCAGCCTAATTATTACAGAAAAACTAAGCTAAAAGTAACTCAACATAGAGCTTAGCAGTAAAAGAGCAAAATTCACAAGTTTTCAATAAAAAGAAAAATCTTTACTTAACATAAGAGACGACCCGCATGAACAAACAATCAGAAGAGAATTGCCTTCACCTAAAATTGAATATCATTGACAAAAGATATGCAGGTAGATTACATGCTTTGCAATTATGTCTATCTAGGAGTTTTTTTCATTTTGAAGCGTAGCACAAATTATTGATAATTGAATTTAACATAACCAAATATATTGTACTAGTTATTCCAGAACCATCATTTCAGGCACAAACGCAAGTGTACAAAGAAAGAATAGCCGACCTGGAGCAGAGGTTGCGTGCAGTTACTACAGGTAAATAAAACAATATGTTTTCTTATCTTGTTCGGAACATAAATACCGTGGGTGAATTGAATAATATAGTAATAGATTTATTCTATGACAAAATTAAACATCATTTATTTCTCAAGCCAGTATTAGAAACATTTGAGGGAGGGTTGCGATATAATTTTAAATTTAACTCGAATTTTCACACTGTTGGAATACATATATTTTCTTCTATTCAACGCCCTTTTTTTTACCTAACAGATAAATGCTAGATATTTTTTGTATAAATCACACGCGCTCAAGGGTGTATTAAGAGATATTCATAATGCTAAAAACAGAACGGCAATAAGAAAATTAGTGGAGGGCGGGAGAAAAAAGGGACCTTATTCGAAATCCCCCCCCCCCACCAAAATGAACTTTTTTTTACGAATCGATAAAAAAGTGTTTGCTGTTGATAAAAAACATCAAATTATAGAGGAGAAACACTTTTTTATGGTAAAAAGGTAAAGTATAAGCGGACCACCCCCAGTACTGTTGGCCCTTATTCGGAATTCTCCCCCCCCCCCCCCCCCCCCACCAAAATGAACTTTTTTTTTAACGAATCGATAAAAGAGTGTTTGCTGTTGATAAAAAACATCAAATTATGGAGGAGAAACACTTTTTTATGGTAAAAAAGTGAAGTAAAAGCGGACCACCCACAGTACTATAACTAAAACTACTTTTGTATGGGATATTTGCTTTTTTTGCTTGCTTACGCATTATAGTCCAGGAGGCGACCTACCTCATTCGGAGATAGAAAAAAACTATAATTAGTCGATAGTGTTCATAAAAACATTTGTAAAACCACTGGTCGGGCAAACTTTTTCAGGGAAGTTTGGGTTGAAAAGGATCACTTCCGGTACCGTATTTTGCAGAAAAACTACCTCATCGGGAGAACGAAAATCTTTAAACAGGGTAGTATGGGTATTATATCTAGGTTTGAAAACTTTTGGTCGGGCAAAAAAAATCAAGGAATAAATGCTTTCCCGACCAACTCAAATAACGGTTTTTTTGATGAAAATCTACCTCATCGGGAAATAGATGATATTAGTACCAAAACAAAGGCAAGACAGTCTTCTTTTCAAATCCATTGGTCGGGCAAACATTTTTAGGGAATAACCCTCCCCCCGACCAATTTTAGGAAAAAAATGACAAAAACAACTTTCTCTTCTTTTTTAACCTTAAATGTCTAAAAAATTATTGCAAATGCATAATATTACTATAAACAAAAGCCAGAATAGTATATTTATCAAATCCAGAGATTTTTTAGCTACCCACACCCTCCTCCCCCCTTTCCCTTTTTCGATGAAACGTATTGTGTAATATTATTTTTCGTATGTTAAGTTCACTTCAAAAGTAAAATAAAAACAACTTTCTTGATCAAATAGATATTATTTTACAATATAAAGACAACATACATTTGTCCCCTTAACAAAGAAATACTTACTACTTACAAGGGTTTCTCAACACTATTTGCCTTACCATTACTGTGATTTGTAACATAAAAAACACAATTATTCATAAAAAAAAACTTTATAATAACCTTAATTTATTTAGTGTTATGGGACACTACTCATACTTAAAATACACCTCAATACTTAACTATTAAACAAAATTGCCCAGAGTACTTCCTGGAATAGAAACCGATAAAAATTTAAGTACCCATGTAGCATTTGATAATGTTGATCGGTATGTCGAGACTTTTAAGGGTAGGTGTCCCTTGAAAAAATAGGTTAGACTTTTGCGCTAAGCTGTATAACTTTCACAATTTTACGAATATTTCAATGAAATAAACGGTCATCGATTAGAAAAATGTTAATCAAAATACTTTTGCAGTTTTGAAAAAAATATAAAAAAATTGTGTGCCCAGAAACTGCCACACAAGTGGAAAAATCATACATTTTAGTAAGGTCCTTATTCAAATGATAGGGAAATTCCGAAAATATTACTTTTTTATTTTTTTTATATTTTTTTTATAGAAACAACATATTCTCAAATCATGTATCGGTCTTCTTTTTTTATTTTGTTATATTATTTATTCAAAAAAAAATATACAAAACTATGAAAAACGAAGGAAATTTGCATAGTGGTATGAATGCTCTACTGGATAAAACTTCATAAGTATAAAAGATAACGAAGTAAAATTCACTCTTATACAAAGCCAACAAGTATGTGCAATTACGTTAATATTTTTTTTATTTTTGTTTTTATTTTTACAGTAACTTTTTACTAACAAAAGTCAAAAAATATACATTTTTTTACAAATATTTTGTTCTCTACCCTGGGAAATTGAGAGTTATATTTTTTAATTTTTGGAAATAATTTTTAAATGAAAGATTTATATTCCCTGAACAGCGTATCGGTCTTAAAAATTTAATAAAGCTCATCTAAGGTTCATAAAAATGTAATTCAATATGACAGTATTTATAATGCATTTGCAAGAAAAGTATTGATAATACAGTTCTCACATATTTTTTTTATTTTTGTTTGATATTTTATTTACTAAATTCAAAAATACAAAATACTTTTTTCACTCAATATTTATTTAATTTTATTTTTAAAAAAGAGGTCTGTTTTGCATTTTTTAACAAAAAGTTCCTTTGCACACGCACACAAGTAAGTTTTCAGTTCACAAGAATGCCACTGCAATATCAGCGCTTTGAAAGAGAAGGTTTCGTGTTCTCTGTGCAAAAGAATTTTGTCCGCCCATCCGCTCTCTTGATTCTTTTTTTTTTTGTCTGGGCTCATTTAGTTTTTTATTCTTGTTTATGACTTGTCATCTTGCATCTCGTATTACAAGAACAGAAAAAATAAAAAAAAAAACGTGTTAGAAATGATTGTTTTTAGTAGGTATATGATGCAATGACCATTCCACATTGTCGGAGGTAGAGTGGAAAAATGTTCTTTGTGCATGTATAAAAAAGAATATAAGTAGGTATATCACAAATTCGCTGTCATAAATTTAGTTTTTTTGTATCTATTTTTTTATTTGCGATCTATCATCACTTCTACTGTTTTTTTTTTGTTTCTTCTATGGAAATCCATTTTAGGTACTCACATAGTAATAAATTGCGATGCATAGTGATCTCCTTTTTTTTTTTTCAAAGGGTGTGTAGATGATGGAAAAAATGAAATTTGCGATGTTGTGTATAGAACAAGATACATACATATGCATATAAATATATACAATAGATTTTGTGTTGTTTTTTTTCCGATAGGTAGGTTCATAGGTAATGTAGAGGTGCAACGCCGTGATTTGATTTGGTATTGTTTGATTGTTTTGATTTAATTTTGCGTAGGTAGGTAATGGATGTATTATTTTTTTTTTGTATTAGATGATGAAATTGCATTTCACTGTAAGCGAATGCGCAACAACACAGGGATATGGCAAGTGGATGGCGCCAAAATATTATGTATGCAAGTATCTATTAATCTAAATACCTATGTACATATTTATATAAATAAGTTCAGAAGGAAAATTCGATCACATTTTGTTTTCGGTGGGGACGTATTCCACTGGTAGAAGAATGGTGAAATTGGGGGTATGTCAAAGTATGTAGAAAGAATATGGGAAGTACGCTTCTTTTATTTTTTTTTTGTTGTCTCCTTTATTTCAATATGTCATGGTGATAGATAATACTCTCGTTACTGTTATTTTCTGTTGTGTTTTTATTGTGCAAATCTATTTTGTACAAAGGTATAATGCTTCCAAAAACAAACAAAGGAAACAAAAAACCCAAGCAAAAAAAAAAATCGATAAAAAGTAAGCAAATAGAAAATACATACATATGTAATACCTACTTCGTTTTCATTAGGCCCCATAATGTAATTTCGTTGAAAATTTCGAAATGAGATAATTTTTAACAAAGGACAATAGGCAAGTCTGGCCCAGTTCTAATAAGAACGACCTTTATATAATATACATAACATATGTATGTTCATATATTCATTTATCACTTAGTTTTTAATTTGTAAAAAAAAAAACAAGTATTAGTTTTCCAATAATGTTGTTGGTGTCAAAATAAAAAATGATATAAAAATAAGAGCACATTTTTTGTTTTTTTTTCGATGAAGATTTTGACATATTTGAAAAACCAATATTAAGTTCGTTTTTATTAAAGCTTAGCCGGTTATTTGTACATATCTGCCCATCAACATTTTTTTCTATAGTAGTATACAAAGTAAAATTAAAATACAATGATGTTATTGGAAATAAAATTGAGAAACTTTTTCTTCAAAAATTGTTTCAGCTAATGGGAACCAGTGGCACCATTTTACTTCAATTATAGTAGATCTACTTTTTTTTCCAAATATTTAAAATCTACTTCTTACTTCGCACCATCAGCAAAATACTGAAATCTACCGCATTTTAAAAATCTCTGTTTTAACCTACTTCAATTTTACAAAAAAAGTCCAAATCTACTTCTTTTTCTCTATTTCACTAGATAGTATTTTTTTTTTATATTAAACGCGCACTCAAGGGGTTATGAATACCATTAAAATGTTAAACACAGTGCAAGAAATTAGGAAAGTAGGATAGGATGAGAAAGGAAATACCGATACACATTGGTTTTTAATGTCTGCACATTACAATGAGTGAGAAATATTGAGCCGGGTAAAGCATTCCAGATTCGTGTAGTGCGGCTAAAAAAGGAATCACTGTACTTGACAGTATGTCCGAAATTGGGCCCAAGGGTAAAATGATGAGCAGTCCTAGAAGTACGGGTATTACGGTTGAATTGTTTGAGGGGGAGAACGCAACTGGCTACTTCACTAGAGCGCTGTTTATGAAAATTGCGGCGGTGCTCGAGAGATTCAAATGTTTCAGTTAGACAACGGTCGCCTTTCATTTTTAGAGCTCTCTTTTGAATTCTGTGCTTAAGAGGGTTTTTAGAGCACCTACCTAGTGGGAATTACACTCGAGCTTTGGACGAATATAGGTCTTATAGATTACAGCCAGATTAGTAGGGGTAAAAAACTTCTTGCATCGGCGGAGAAAATCTAAACACTTAGCGGCGTTTTTGGTTACTTCAAACATGTTAACACTTCACAAATGATGGTCTCTGATGCACATACCTAGAAGCTGTTCAGTCTCCTCGATGCAAGTGCCAAACAGCATTGAGTTTTCGAAGATCATAATTTAATGAGCTTATCATACGCTGCCATTGGTAGTCCACATCCGAGGACAAGGATGTGAATCTAAAAACGAATATGAAAAGCTGAGGTTACTATCGTCAGCAAAATAATTAAGCGGAGCAACAGTTATAGACAGAAACTGTCGGAGACAAAACGGACCCCTGGGGCACACCAGCATTTATTTTGTGGATATCAGATTTGAAACCCTCCAAAACTACTTTTAGTAAACGGTCCGAAAGGTAGGAGTAATTTCTAATCCAACGAAGAAGAGATTCATCGAATTACAAAAAAAAAAAAGAATCTCAACACAATCAAAATACACAAATAAGTAAGTTTAAAAGCATAGGAACTCAACACACTGATGTGTACACGAATCCTATGAAAATTTCGGTTGCATATGCGTTTTTAATTTTAAATTAAACTATATTTAAATATAGTAATTTTAATGTTATTTTTTATAAAAGAATGTTTTATTAATTAAATTAAATTAAATATTTATACACAATTTTCTTTAAAATGTATTGATAATTTTAAGTATTTAAAAGTATAGATACATTTAAGGAAAACATTTGTCGTAAACAATATTATTTCAAAATCAAAGAATCTGCGATGTAAAAATTGTGATCGAAATCGGAAGAGTCGCAAATGAAAACGTAGAAAATAAAAAGAAGGTTCTATGACAGATACCGATAATAACATTTATTTTTTACCAAAGTGTGGACTGCATTGTTGGTACAGTTATCTATACATAATTTAAAAAAAAAAAGCATTAGAGCCATTTTCAAAATAATTATAATATTTCATAATGGCTGTATGGAAGGAACCGAGCTAAAGTGGCTGCAGATTGAGGTACAGAGTTGCAGATAGACGGAATCATTATTCTTTTGTGTTGTAATGTCAACTTATGAAAATTCCCAGTTCAAATTTTTCTAAAAGTAAATTAAAAGTCATTTTAAAATCTACTTCGATTTTTCCCAATTTACATCACTTTTTTCTTCAAATCTCCTTCGATTTTTTTCCGGAAATGGTAACGCTGATAGGGACTTCAAGTCTAAGATATGTAACAAATGCAAAACTATGAAAATTGTTATCATTATTTTTATTTTGATGATTAGGTACATAATATTCAGGAACAATAGATAATAAACGAACGGTTTGATCAACCAATTTCAAAATTGATAATCTGTTTGTTTAAAAACACTTTTCCACTTTTATTAAATGAACGGTCAATTGTAAAAAATCAATTATGTATCTCCATAAATTGTTTCAAAGAATCCATTATCTATAACAAATTTATTCATGTTTTCAAAACTGCCCAATTTACCTTTTATGTTGTCAATTTTTACATGTAAATTAGTGGTCAAAGACGGAACCACTTTTTAATCTGAGGCTATATTTTTTTGCACTTATTAATTTTATTGAATCATAAATAACCTCCAGACAATGAAGCCCTTAAAAAAATAAAAATTGAAAATGTTTGACTATGGATATTTCTCATTTTTAGAAACTCTGAAACAAGAAAAAGAAATATTTAAAACGCTTTTGGTTTCATCCCAATACGATCACTTTTCGCAGAGTTACAGCCCTTTGAAAAGACTCAAAAGAACATTTTTATAGGTATAGGTACATAGTTACCATTATTATTTTTGAAAGTGTGTTAAGGTAAGGTAAGGTTAGGAAATTTAATAATTTTTTTAGTTGAGCAATTTTTGAATTGTGAACTGTTTCCTAAAATTAATTGTCTTACATTAAAAATAAATTATAAATATCAGAGCAAATTCCTTGCGTTCCTAATGTCTAAATCTGTGCTCCCTTTTCTTTATTTTTTAAAATATCCTTAAAAGTAAAAGTCCTAGAACCAACAGATTAACCTTGTATACATACGCAAAGAATAAAAACTCTATCTAGGTACCTAAATGCGAAAAGTTTCAATTCACCTGCAACCAAAAATAAAACAGAAAACAAACTATCTATTATTCTGTCTAATTGTGCGCGCTGAATGCAAAATACTCAATTTCCCTTTTCTAAACCTCAAACAATCACGATTCACAAAAATTATTTTGTCTACCCATAATACAAAAGGAAAAAAAAACTTTCATTTATCTTTTGCGCAATCCGAGTCAATTCAAAATCAAATGCTTGTGCGCTGCCTGTGCGGCTTGCCAGCTTGCCACTCGTGCCTTGTTTCCGTTTTCTGTTATTTTTTTTTTTGATATTCTATCTTTCTCTATCTCTATGCATGAAGCGTGATGCGAAAAAGAGGTATCCTGAAGAGACGAGACGAGGTAAATTTATTTTCTTAACACAAAAATTCTTAACTAAGAGAGCCATATTTGTACACCAATACATGTACACGTTTTTACATGAGATTTGAGTTTGCTCCTGGGGTAGACCTACCCTTAATGGAAAAGATACTCTTCATGATACAGTTGGTATAATATATCAGTTTACAGCTAATCCAAATTTAGCGCATGTCGCTAGTAGTTCTGTAGAAGTTCCGAACAACCCTAACGAACAGAGTGAGTGTTCTTCTAGAAAAAGAAGACGATTTGAGGAAATACCACGTGATATTCAACCCTATATAAAAAGAATTACTTCTAACACAACTTTGCTTCGTTTAGAAGATATCATAAATGCTACAACCGATTCAATACGATTTACGAAAGAAAATGCAATTATTAAAGATTTAATTTGGTCTATATCGCTCTCTCAAATTTCTGAAACACCAATGTGGCTAGGTTTCAACAGTAAAACTACAATAGACAAAAGCGAAACTCAGATTATAGATTATTTACCTCAAATTAATATGTCACCAACATCCTATACTGTTGTACATACAACATTAAAATATGCCCAAAAGATTGCTAATGAAATTGGCCAAAAAGAAATCGTATTAACCTATGATTTAGCAATTGCTAAAATGGCTATGCAGATTCAAATAAATGAAAATCAAACTTTAAACAATGTTTTTATTAACTTGGGAGTATTTCATACACAAAATGGCGTAGCTGATATTTTAGTTCATTCTGAAGTTTTGGCCGAAGGATTAGTAAATGGATTTATTGATGGCAAACATTTTAATAGATGCAAAAGAATACATCCTGTGTTATCTGGGGCAATTCAAACTTTACATTTTGAACAATTTTGTTTAAAAAATGAGGCTGATATTGTAGGAGATTTACATCGCCTACACGATAACCCAATAGAACCAAATGAAGTCCTTGTTATGAGTCCATTATTAGAAGATGTCATAAGTAAGTATAGGCAATATTGTAATGTTACTCTAAAAGGAGGTGATGGAAAAACTCCACAATTTTTCATGCAATACGTTGAGCTTATGAACGTATTTTTACTTGCGATATAGGTACTATAGGGCAAGTTCTGCATTTGGAAAAAAAATCGAACTCGAGATTTTGATCAAAGTTGACATTACGATGATAGCGAAGACGAAAAAAGTGGGTCCGACAATTCCGTCTGTCTGTCTGTATGTCTGTATGTCTGTATGTCTGTATGTCTGTATGTCTGTATGTCTGTACCTCGAACTACAGCCTAAACTACTGGATTGTAAGGGTCTTCGGTGATTCCCTAGAGGAGAAATTGAAATTTTTTTTTTAGCTCCAAAACTAAGGGTACCCCCCATACACCCGTAATGCAAAATCTTATTTATCTCGAAAACGGCTCTAACGATTTTGATAAAAAAAATTAGGTGTGATATTATGGACATGGACTATATTTTGGTGAAAAAAAAATTTGGGGGGAAATGTTATTAGGGGTACCTGTCATAGAACGGTTTTTTTGATTTTCAAATTTCTCACCAACGGCTCTAACGATTTTAACCAAAATTTTTATGCAGGAGCTGCTTTGCATTTTAAAAAATATAAACTAAAAATTTTTTCGAAAAAATAGTTTTTGGATTTTTAAAAAAATAATACATATTTTTTTTTGAAAATTCAATATCTTGAAAACCGATACACGATTAAATTTTTAAATTACGTTTTAAAATGTATTTTATTAAATACTAACAATTTGCATATCAATTTTTTTTATAAAAAATTTAAGGAAAATTTAGTACACAAAAAACATGTTTCAGTGTGTCTGTATGTCTGTACCTCTCACTACAGCCTAAACCACTGGACCTATTTTTTTCAATCTCGGTAGTTAAGGGTCTTCGGTGATTCCGAGGAGAAATTGAAATTTTTTTTTAGCTCCAAAACTAAGGGTACCCCCCATACACCCGTAATGCAAAATCTTATTTATCTCGAAAACGGCTCTAACGATTTTGATAAAAAAAATTAAGTGTGATATTATGGACATGGACTACATTTTGGTCAAAAAGAATTTTGGGGCAAAATGTTATTAGGGGTACCTGCCATAGACCCGTTTTTTTTGATTTTCGACTTTCTCGTTAACGGCTCTAAGGATTTTAACCCAAAATTTTTAGCAGGAGTCCCCTTAAGTTTAAAATAATATTTTATATACAAATATTCGAAAAAATATTTATTGGGTTTAAAAAAAAAAAAATTTAAATCAATATCTTCAAAACCTATGAACGATTATTTTTTGAAATTATTTCCTAAAAACAATAATATTAAATACTTAAATTTCGCATCCCACATTTTTTTCTTGAAAAATTTTAGAGAAATTTCTTATATAAAAATTTTATTTAATAATAAAACGATTTTTTAAAGTTTATTTTAAATCCATGTTTTATACATTTTTAAAATGTATCTTAAATTCCAAAGTATTTTTACATAAGAGCAAGTTCGTGCGATCCAGTCGTGCATTTTATTTAGACTTCGAGAAGTATCAGAACGAGTGATTTTGATTTGTATGTGGATTCTATATTTGAGTTGTCTAATTTATTTTTTGTATTTAATCAACCCAATTATGCAAGATGGATATTGAAATACCACAGTAACTTAGCAGAGTTAAAAATTCGTAATTCTGTGTTGCTTTTGGGATCAAACGCACTGAAAAAGAGTCTAGCAAGAGCTCCTGTTGACTTAACACTCGAACAGACAATAAATGCCGATACCGCGAACTCTTTAACTGGTGTTATTCATTTTACAAATTCGATTTCAGCAAGGCAGCGTTGGGCCCTCAGTCATAACATACGCACAAAAATAATTTCCAAAATGTTCGCTGAAATCAAGTTTGATCAAAAGGATGACATAACCCATGAACTTGCACATAATCGCATCCAAAAAGACAAAGGCGTTATTTGAAATAATTCTTTTAAACAAAATATTATTTCAATTTGAACCAAATGTGCAAAAAGTAATTTATTTCATATTAAAACAGGAATAGCAGCATCCAAAGAAACTGCAGATTTTCTTTGAAGTGCTTTTCAAACCGGAAACAGTCAAAAAATCGCCTTTATCGAGGAGTGTTTCGAAAATTGTGAACGTTACGTGAAACCCTTGAGTTGGAACAATATTCGAAATTTCTCACCTCAGTGTTTGAAAAGGTTTCAAAAAAGTAAAAACCGCCGAAAAACAAGCACTGATTAAAATGGAGAGAGATGTGTTTGGGCGACTTTTAGCTATAGCTTTGGAAAAGAAAATTGATATGATATCCACTTGTACCTGCACCACCTTCCCTTTGTCATTAGAGTGGAGAAATGCATAAAACCGACAAATGTGTTTTGGCCAAAAAGCTCAAAAACCGAATTCATTTATCTGAACCAATTTGTCCAAATATTGAAATTATATGTAGATGGTTTTTACTTTTTTCATCCTTTGGGACTTTCAGTTCCTGAAACATTTGAAAAAATTTCCGAAATGATTTTGAGGAGAGTACACTGCCGCTCATCTGAATGGGTTCACTGTTTTTCGTAACTTACTGTAAGGCTCTCTGCATATATATGGCAATGATACGTCTGTGTTATATATGTAATGAAAGAGCATTATGTTGCCCTTAGTTTGGGAGAAAAAAATTTCTCTTTAAGCTTACCGTTATTCTCACACGCTTGCTAAACTTAATTCATTAAGAAAAACTAAGGTTTTTTTTTGGCTCATCTGAATAGGTTCAAAAGCAAAAAATGGAAGAAAAAAGAAAAATAAGTGTAATTAAATGATTTATTTTGCCCATTAAATAGGTAGGAACATAATAATTTATATTAATTATGTGTATTGCCACTTTTTTTAAAAATTGTTTCGAAAATTGGATTTGGAATGGAGTCATGCAGTTTTTCTAGATATTGCAGCGAAATCTCTGCCCACGCTTTCTTAATTTCCTCGATTAAGGACAACTTGTCTTCATATTGTCTCTCTGACTCATACACCTTACGGGAAAGAAGTCTCCAAACATTTTCAATTATGTTAAAGTCAGGTGAGTATAGAGGCCATACCAATACCTCTACATTTTGCTTCTCGATCCATTGTCTTACCGACCTCGCTGTATGGATAGGGGCATTATGCTGCTGGAATGGCAATGGTATTGGTTCTAAAAGGTTAGAGATTTGCGGGAAGACCTTTTCCAGCACACCTTTGTACACATTGACATTGATTCGCGATGTAAGAAATTGCAGCTCAAAAGTTCCATAATATGAAATTGCTCCCCACACCATGACACTGCCTTCACAGCTATGCAGACGGCTTATATAATGTTCTTCTTTACAAAGGTCATGAAAGTAACAGTTGTAGCCATCGGGGCCCTCTAAGTTGTATTTTTTTCATCTGAAAATATAACTCGGCTCCACTGCGATTTTTACGACATGTATTTTTTGCAAACGTGTTTTTTTCGGTGTTTTTTTCCTTTTTAAATGTTTAGTACTCTTAATACCGCGTTCCACCGTCGACAAACTACACTTAACACCAGTTTTGAGTCTAATTTTTGACGCGAAATCATGCGAATTAGAAGCAGCTGTTATGATTGCGGGTCTATTGGTCATTAATTTGGCATTTTAAGTTCCAACTTTTATATTTTTCCCGTAGTTTTCGATGTTCCGCAAATATTTACCGATTAAATTTTGGCTTCTTTCATTTTTTTTTACCATTTTTCTTTGGCTTAGCCCTAATTCACGAAATGCTTTTATTTTGCCTTTCTCTTCGCGTTTAAAAATTTTCCGCGACCCATTTTCCTTGTTAAATGGTTTAAAACAATTCGATTTACCAAAAAACTTAACTTTCAGTGCACATCACCCGCGCACATCAATTAAAAATGATTATTTTTCTTTTGAACCCATTCAGATGAGCCTTAATGAATTAAGTTTAGCAAGCGTGTGAGAATAACGGTAAGCTTAAAGAGAAATTTTTTTCTCCCAAACTAAGGGCAAAATAATGCTCTTTCATTACATACATAACAAAGACGTGTCATTGCCATATATATGCAGAGAGTCTTACAGTAAGTTACGAAAAACAGTGAACCTATTCAGATGAGCGGCAGTGTATGATCCACAAACGCTTCGGAAGTACATTTAGTTTTTGATAGGTATTTGCACCCATCTATTAAAGGTGTTGAGCATACTTATTTTTCGTAATAAACAAGAAACAGTTAATTTCACGATTCTTGGACCGTTACAAAAACGAAATAATGACTTCCTAAAGTGTTTGAAAAATCCAAAATTCAAAGAAGCTCAGGTAAAATTTTTAGCACAACATTGGGAAAACGAATCTTTAATTCCGATTCTTGGAAATAAGAAAGTTTTTTGACCTTAGATGACACATGCTTCTCCTATACAGTTCAAAATCAATCAATTTTTAAATTTGAAGAAATTGCATTTAATTGTAGCCATGAAGAAGCGGACACGCGCTACATTTACCATATAAGCAAGTCAAAATCTCATTCAAAAATATTAGTAAAGGCATCTGATACTGATGTGTTAATAATATTACTGGGCAATATGCATAAGCTGAAAACCTTGGACATTTGGCTAGCTGGAGGAAATACTAAATTTCGAGATATTAATTGCATCAATTGCACTCAGCTAGCTACCGCATTAGGCAGTAGTTTATGCGTTTCTTTGCCAGCGTTTTACGCTTTAACCGGTTGCGATTATACGGCATGTTTTTTTAGGAAAGCGAAAGCAGTAAAAGTAAGAATATTCTAGATGATATTGAAACTGAAACGATTCAAAATTTTACGTTGGAAATGCATGGCGTTAAGAATTGTAGCAACGTAAATTTAGCGAGGGTTCAAATGTTTCAAAGTCTTTATGCTGCGAAAAATAACACTGCTGGAAATATTTTCAAAAATATGAAACACTTCGACTCTAGTTTAATTCCGCCTTGCTTCAAATCTCTTCAACAAAAAATTAAAAGAACAATTTTTGTTAATTTGATGTGGGCAAACGCGACGGAATCAAATTGTGTAAAAACTAAAGCCGACGATTTGTGCTGGATTTTAAAAGATGAAAGGTTCTTGCCTCTTTGGTATGAAGGGGAGCCAACACTACTAAATATTGAAGACATTGTCTTAGATGAAATCGATGAAGAGACAGATTCCTTTTTAGAACAAGATTCCCATGACGACACTATTTAAAAAAGATAATAATGAATTATTATTCATTTTTTTATGTACATAATATATACGAGTACACGAGTACATATTTCGTGCAATTTAAATTTTGTTTGTTTATTGTTTTATTTATACATTTACGTTTATGATAGACATTTGAGTTGTCAAAAGTGAAAGTAGTGAAGTTTTGTTAGCTCCCGATTTTATTTAAAAAAGTCTAAATTAAAGTTGAATTTATTTGTTTTTGTCTTCGACAACAACTGAAAAACCATTTTAAATCACCAGTTGAAGAAAATTGCCTGTATTTTCGCAAGGTAGGCAATTATTTTAAAGTAAAAACAAAAAAAAAAAAAAATTTAAATTGCTTTTGCCGAGTACCGGAATACAAATTATTTGTATGTACCGCAAAAGAGGGGTAGCTGAAACATCGCCGGAAGTAGAATCCAACAACAAAAGATTCATTGCAAGCACTATGACACACACCGTTGATGTTGGAAAGCTTTCAATTCCCGATCTAAAACAAATCTTAAATGACTGTCTAACTGAGAAAATCAAAGACATTGCTACAAAATCTGATATCGCAGCATTGTCAACTGTAATTCAAACACTAAAACTGACAAACAACAAACTTTCTGAAAAACTGGCTCTAATGACGGAAAGATGTGATCTTCTCGAATCACAATTAGAAGCTTTATCACGAAAAGCCAATGAAAATATTGTGGTTGTACATTTGCCACTTAATGAAAACACCAATCCAACCGAATTTGCCACTCAAAGTTGCAGAGGACTGCTTAAATTCGCACAGACTGATGTGTTACCTGTAAACAAATCTCGGGAAATTATTAACACACAAAAAAACGAGGAACTGTAATTTTAGAGCTTCAATCCAGAGAACTTGTAGATCGCATCATATCGGAAACGAGTAAACTAAAAAACTCTGGAATCAGTATCAACCGCGAACATTCACTCATGTATAGGAAAAAACGACAAACACTTTATTCGATTAAAACTAAATTACTTGAAGCTAACCAGGCGGCGAAAATATTTATAAAAGGCGACAGGCTTCAAATTGATCAACACATGTTTGTTTACAAATTATCACAAGGATTAATTGTCAAAACTGTCAACGAATTGACATTTCTAAAGCAGACGTTTGGGGAGAACGTTTTGGAGCTATTCGACCATTGACTTATTATATATGGACTGCTAGTTGTGTATAATTCTCATACAAAATTTGCAACCAAAATGGTCCAACGGATACAATCGAAACTAGCCCTCGTGCCGACACTAGTGGCAAAAATAAACAACATATTTAACGCCATCTCTTGTTCTACTAGTGCCAACAGAAATGTTTACTCATAGAAACTAAGGACATCCATTGACATTGCTTTGAAGAAACGGTGCTAGTCTATGGTTAGAGAGATAATCGGCTGAGAATAGTGCTAAGGGATCTCGAAAAAAAATCCCCTTTAAAATATTTTATGAATCATTTTGGTTTACTTAATGATTTAATGTCCGCGCAGGTGCATATAATTATATGTTACACAAAATAGCGAACTCATTTTAGGCAATCGTTTAGTTTGTGTCAAAACACAAACTTTTTAGTTGCTCGAACCAAGCAGTTGAGAAACTAAAAATTGAATGTGCGCGCCTAGCCTTACAGTTCTAGTTTAAGATAAGGTGCGTTTTATTATTCACAAATCTATCTGGATCCGGATCTGGATTAAGTTTTAACATGTATTACAAAAACAATTTGGGATCCTGTTTTCTATCGGGATCTATTTCAAAGATCCAAAAATCAGTTATTACACTGGCGAGTAGATGGCTTTTTATGGCAAGGTAGTGTAAGCTATAATGTAAAGAAAAAAAACAAGACATAATTTAAAATTTACAAACCCAAGGATAAAAAGAGACGGACTTATAACACTGCTGTCACTAAGATCCGTATCGTTTTATTTTCAAAGAAAGATCCAGATCCGGATCCAGATAGATTTGTGAATAATAAAAAACACCTAAAGAAAGTTTTTTGTAAATTTGATACAAATTGTAGGATTGGTTTTTCTCTAAAGTGAGTTGTTAATTTAAATCAAAATTAGGATTTATTTGCATAACTATTTTTTTTGCAAATATTTTCGCTCTAGCCAAAAAGATCTTAGCTTATCTCTTGATTTCTAGTATAAAAATTAAAATTATTTGTAAAAGTGGAACTAATTGCTTTAATAAAAGTATTTTTACAAACAATAATAATATTTGTTAATAGATAATACAAGTAAATGCAACGAAAACTGTGTTGCAGTATATATTTATACGTTGAAAACAAAAATGAAAAAGGGAAAATTAAAAAGGGACATTTTCAGATTTGGCAATTGGACTATTTACACATTAGCCCCTTTAGCACTGGTTCCATTTCATAGTACTCAAATTTTCCGTCAGTGTCGGCACGAGGGCTAGTGTCGTTTGGTAATCCGCTGGACCATTCTGTAATCAGCTACTAGCAGTCCATATCTAGTATGTCAATGTATTCGACTGCATCGGGGGACTGAAGGTACCTACAGCTGGTGCTGTCAGTGCATCAAGCTCTCATGCATCATCACCGCCATCTATGTGGCAAATACAAAACAATATTCAACATCATTCACAATAGGATGCACCTGCCGTCTGCCATACAAAAATAAATGAAGTAACTAATTTTAAAATATTGTCTTATAACATAACAGGTCTCAAAAGTAAACTTTTGTTACCAGATTTTTTTAAACTTATATTAGATTTTGATATAATTATTTTATTAGAAACATTTATTGAGCAAGGAAATGAAAATAATTTTAATAAGTATTTTAGCGGTTATAAATTAAAATGGGTTCCAGCCACTAGAAGTAATGTTATGGGAAGAGCTAGTGGAGGCATTCTATGTGGCATTAAAACAAGCACTCTTGGTAGTTTTGTTGAGTTTAAATCTATTGAAAATAGGGTTTTTATACAAATCAATAATAATAATTCCAAGTATTTTATCATACCACTCTATTTAAATTGTAATAACTGGCAGAATGATTTCGATTACTTGTATAATTTGATAAATACCAGCTCTTTTGGAAATATAATGTTACTTGGAGACCTTAATGCTCGAATCGGTGAATACCAAAATCCCATTTCACATCATACAGAATCTCAAACGGACTTCAAAGTGAAAAGAAACTCTAAGGACGGTACTATTAACTCTAATGGCAGAACTCTGATAGATTTCTTCGAAAACTTTGGGTTCTTTGTTTTAAATGGAGTTTCCAAAGGAGATGATAAAGGCGAACTCACTTTCATAAGTGGTCAAGGACACTCTGTCATTGACTTATGTGCTGTGTCTGGTCTATGGATCGAAACTGCAGTTGACTTCGAAGTGCTTGCAGCTACATTTTCTGCTCATCAACCAATTGCAGTGAAAATCTGTTTCGAAAATATAATGCTTCAAAGACCCTCACTTAACCCATTAACTCCCAAGCGTATTGAAAATTGGAAAAATCATATTTTTATGGTGTTTTCTCTTTATTGAGGTTAAAATAAGAACATTTATACGAAAAAAGTTTTTGAAAAAAAATTATGTTGTTGGTAATGAAGGTGTACTTTATATAGTACAGTGGGGTCATACATATCATTTTAATTTGAGTTTACATGAATGTTTTTAAAACAGTTTTTATTTATACACAATGTTACATTGCACATTTCACAGCAACATTTTGATCGTAGATGGTACTGTCGACATCTGAATTGATTTGGTAATTTTTTGGGGAAGTCGTATCCTGGACTCTCCGCAATGCTTCGCTTGACAGTAAGTTTAGGTTGTCCTTGTCCTGCATTTAGAGTGTGGAACCTAAGGTGGTGAAGAGTTATTGCTCTGGTGAGTTCGAATAGATCACCTTTATAATTATTCGTCAGCTTGTGGAGCCTCCAGGCATTAGAAACAGTGGACGAAAACATGGAGGTGAAAATGTTCCACCACCAATTCTTGCCTCGAATTTCATTGGAATAACAGTAAGATTCCAATTAAAATTTTCAAATCCTCGTCATTGAATGAAAAGTTGTGTTGGTGTTTTTGCCCTCCATACAACATAGTTTGATTTACAATAAGTTGTCATACCTCGGGATCAAACAAATTTTCAAAAATGTCTATTTCGTTCAGGCCGAATAAATCTGAAATGCAGTTTTGGATTCTACGCAAGAAATGTTCGGTTCGTTGGAACTCGGCTGAGGAAATTGATTTTCTCCATACCGGTGGAGCAATCGACTTCTTCAACTCTGACAATGGGATGTCATCATCGCTGTCGAATACGTCGTCGTCAGCCGCTAAATAAGCTTCCACAAAAACCTCCACCTCACCTGCAACATCTAGTGGTAATTCCGTTGTTATCATATTGTCTTCATCGAAATCTAAATAAATACATGCATGCATAAATCATGCATGCATGATCCCATTGTACTTTTAAAAGTACATCAAACTTTGGCATTGCTTATATATATAAAAAAATATGAAGGGACTTGTATACTCGTAAGCTTTATGTTTGTTTCAAATAAAAATCAAAGAATAATTTTTACTATTTTGTCAATTGAAGTTTATATGACCACAAATGTTTTTGAAGGACACAAAACGAGAAATATTTCAGAATGCTTTCTACGAAAAGACAATTGGACAATAACCTATTGTGATCAAAAATTAAAAAAGTATCTGAAAAATTCAAATAATATTGGCTTTTGAGAAAACAAAATCAAAAAGATGATTTTTATTTCATGGCATATTGTTAAATGGCCATTTGTAAAATTCATTTTACTGTACTTTAAAAAGTACAATGGGAGAGAATGGGTTAAGTTACAAAAATTAAAATGGGTGGAGAACAGACGTGTTCTTTATCAATATCGTCTTAATAGAAATATTAATATCCTCCCTTTAATACAATCATCAAGATCATTTGATGAGATCGCAGAAAGTATAATGGATGCAATAAAGACTTCAGCTTCATATGCACTCACCAAAACCCAAAAAGCTGAACCAGTAAATAGATGGTTTGATAATGACTGCAAGCGACTACGAAAGAAATCTTTTGTGTTTTTTAAGCTTTTCAGATCGACCAACGCTGCTTTCTTCAAAACCCAGTATCTGCACTGTAATTCGCAATACAAACAACTATGTTCAACGAAAAAGATCGATTATCTGAAACTTGTAGCTCATAAACTTTTCTCTTGTAAGAACTCGAAAGAATTTTGGAACAATGTAAGAGAACTAGGAGGGCGCTCTCAAAAAACTGCAAACAATAACGCTATAGGAGAAGACAGTCTTGCAAATCATTTTAAAAAGCTGTTAGCAATTAATGATACTACCATTTTAGAGTTAAGCTATGCGCAACCACTCACCTGTGTATACGAACTAGACTGCCCAATTTCAATGAACGAACTGCATACAGTTTTGGATAAAATGAAAAATAACAAGGCACCTGGTATCGACGGAATCCCTGCCGAATTTTATAAATTCGCCACTTTACCGTTCAAAAACTACCTGTTAAACTTCTTCAACCAACTCTACGATGATGCCTCCGTTCCGATCTGTTTTAATAAAGCGATTATCTATGCCATTTTCAAGAAGGGGGAGGCGAGCGTTGCTGAGAATTATAGGGGCATATCTATCCTAAATACTTTGCGAAAAGTTTTTAGCTCAATTCTCTATGAGAGGCTTATCAGATGGATTGAGTCAACAAACCGCTTAAGTATTTTTCAAGCAGGGTTTCGGTCCGGATTCTCTACTGTGGATCATATCTTCGCGCTGTCTAGTATTGCATCAAAGTATTTAGAGAATTCTAAAAGGCTCTACGTTTGCTTCGTAGATTTTAAAGCGGCATTTGACACGGTAAGCAGGCAAGCATTGATCTACAAGCTATCATCTATAGGTGTATCTAGGAAATTTCTTCTATTATACTCCAAATTCCTGGATTCAACAACTGCAGCAGTTTGGAATGGAAGCAACTTATCGGAATGGTTTGGGACGTCTACGGGTGTTCCCCAAGGATGCATTCTCAGCCCAATTTTGTTTGCCCTTTATATTGATGCTGTCACTGACATTCTTCCGGGAGGTGTATTTTTTGCGGGCTACTTAGTCAAAGTCTTACTGTATGCTGATGACCTGGTGCTATTGGCTGATACACCATGTGCTCTGCAATTGCAAATCAACAGACTTCAAGACTACTGTTCAACTTGGGGCCTAAAAATCAATACAAGTAAAACAAAAGCTATGATTTTCGAATCTAAACACCGAAGGAGGCTACCGGAGGAATCATGGACCATCAACAATGAATGCATCGATGTAGTAAAGGAGTTCAAGTACCTGGGAGTGTTGATAACATCTAACCTTAACTGGAGCAAACATGCAAAGGAGAAAGGTAGGGAAACCAAACTAGCTATAAATCTGATGTGGCCAACGTTTTTCAGCAACAGAAACATTGATGTAGCATCGAAGTACCGAGTGTTCAAAGCAACAGTCAATACTTGTATGTGTTATGGGGTGCAAGCGTTTGGGTACGCACAACATGAGGAATTCGAAAGTATCCAGAGGTTCTTTTTCAAACGACTATTCCGATTACCTAACGCAACACCAACGTATGCTTTACATGTGGAGTCAGGTTTAGCACCGATTTACATCCAAAATCTTAAATCGCATGCTAACTATCTGACTACAGTAGTGAAAAGAGAAAACGGACTACATAAGTCAATTTTGTTAAGGCAACTTCGAAGAAACGCAACACCTTTCAAGGAATGGAACCATCTTGCTGCGGCACAAAATGTAACGCTTCTTCTAACTGAAAATAACGTTATTGAATGGCAAAATTTACTTGATGACCTGATTGCTAAAACTGATAATGCGATATATTTACAATATCTAGAAAGAGCATCCTCTTCAGAAAGTAGAAACATTTACAGGAACCTGAACCACCAATTGTCATCCGATATGAATTATTTTTGCAAGGAACTGACTGCAGAAGCTCACGGTATCATTTTTAGAGCTAGAGTCGAAATACTTAACCTAAACTTTGTGCCTTATAGATCCGATTTATCACAAATCTGCACTCTCTGCAATTTAAGAGAACTTGAAGGTACTCACCATTTTATAGCAGTTTGCCCAATATTGCAAGAAATAAGGCGATTATATTTCCAAACCAGCTTTTTGACTTGGAACGAGCTTATTGATATTCTCAATGGATCAATTGGTTGGGTAAATCTCTTTAAATTTTGTAAACATGCTTTGTCATATCGCAATAGTTTTTGAACCTTAAGGAAATATTCTCCCAGTCAAAAAATATTTGTGTTTAAAATCACGTGAAAATTTTATACCTAGTATTTATGTTTCAAATCATTAAAATTGCATAAAAAGCATCCTTCAAATATTTTTGTTTCAAATCACGTAAAAATTGTATAGTATTTATGTTACAAATCATTAAAATTGCATAAAAAGCTTAATATCTTTCAAATATTTGTGTTTCAAATCACGTGAAAATTGAATAGTAGATATTTATTTATGTTTCAAATCATTCAAATTGCTTAAAAAGTTTAATATCTTTCAAATTTAAAGTTTTAAAATGTATCTCATTTCTATCATTACTATGATCGGTTATAAACTAATTGTATTTAAAAAAAAAAAAAAAACTACTCCCTTTTTTAAGATTCGCTTTTTCTTTAATATATAATTTTTTCCTTAAAAGTAGAATAAGTTGATAAAATAAATAAAAATGTAAAAAACTGTTAATGAAGATTTAAAAACTTTCATATTTTACTTATAGTTATGTATGTATTTTAGTTTAAAAAAAAATGTCTATCAGGCAGACGGCAGCTTAGCCATGTCCTTATATTCTTAGTTTTAATAGAATGTAAAACTTATATATTGTAATAAAGAAATTTATCTATCTCTATCTATCTATACATCTATATTTATTTTGAATAAGAAATATTTTTTTGCTAGGTACATACGAGTATATATTGTTAGAAAATAACTGAAACTTTATATAGATACTCGTATAAATCAATTTTTTTTGAATTAAAAGCTTTTTGTAATTTATTTTGATCTGATTTGAATAATTGAAATATTGTAATGCTGGGTATTAAAGTGGGTCTCTTTGGTTAATTGTTAAGAATTAAGAAGTCCTTTAATTAAGTGTGATACAAAATTTCAAAACACTAGAAAAATGAAAAATAAATACTATGAATAGTAAACTGTTGGAAGTTACTAATTTTATTTTGGGAATAGTCACAATAATGGTAAGGCAAATAGTGTTGAAGAGAAACCCTTGTAAGTAGTAAGTATTTCTTTGTTAAAGGGACAAATGTATGTTGTCTTTATATTGTAAAATAATATCTATTTGATCAAGAAAGTTGTTTTTATTTTACTTTTGAAGTGAACTTAACATACGAAAAATAATATTATACAATACGTTTCATCGAAGAAGGGAAAGGGGGGAGGAGGGTGTGGGTAGCTAAAAAATCTCTGGATTTGATAAATATACTATTCTGGCTTTTGTTTATAGTAATATTATGCATTTGCAATAATTTTTTAGACATTTAAGGTTAAAAAAGAAGAGAAAGTTGTTTTTGTCATTTTTTTCCTAAAATTGGTCGGGGGGAGGGTTATTCCCTAAAAATGTTTGCCCGACCAATGGATTTGAAAAGAAGACTGTCTTGCCTTTGTTTTGGTACTAATATCATCCATTTCCCGATGTGGTAGATTTTCATCAAAAAAACCGTTATTTGAGTTGGTCGGGGAAGCATTTATTCCTTGATTTTTTTTGCCCGACCAAAAGTTTTCAAACCTAGATATAATACCCATACTACCCTGTATAAAGATTTTCGTTCTCCCGATGAGGTAGTTTTTCTGCACAATACGGTACCGGAAGTGATCCTTTTCAACCCAAACTTCCCTGAAAAAGTTTGCCCGACCAGTGGTTTTACAAATGTTTTTATGAACACTATCGACTAATTATAGTTTTTCTCTATCTCCGAATGAGGTAGGTAATCTGACGGTCGCCTCCCGTATTAAAAGGTTTTTGCTCTTTTTTTAACATTTATGTTTTTGGTCTGATTTAGTTTACATCGTCTAATTGTAAGGGGACTGTAATTTTTATTAATTAAATTAAGTAAAGCTTTTATTTGTTTAATTCCGAACAGTGTAATTATATAATTTTATCGTTTTATATAAATAAATATTTTTTTTAAAGGTGATGAAAATATACAGCGGGCCATTGATCCAGTGAAATATGAAGTTAAAACTGAAATTACTTGTACTCCTGAAAGCAAATATGATAGTGATAAAAAAAACAATCAATATTCATTCAACCAAAATGAAGAACCTAAAATTGAAAATTTAGATACGACCGAAGCATTGAACAATTTTCGAGATCTCTTTCGTAAAATAAAAGATTCCACCAGTTCGGACGCGACTTACCAAGATGAACTTAATCGATACGTTCAGGACCCTAATGAAATTCGTTCTATTAACTTACCACTTAACCAAATGGGCGATAAATTTCTAAGAGATTTATGTGAAAGTCTAGCCTTGTCCATTAAAGAATTTAATTTAATGTGCATAGAAAATAAAAATATCGTGACAAAATGTATAAATTTACAAAATACTTTGGAAAATAGTAGAAGGGAAATTGAAAGTATTGAAAATGGTAAAATTGAAATTTTCAAAAATGTAGAAGAACTTACATCGAATTGCAAAAATATATCAAAAGCAAATGAAAAATTACAAGAAGAAAACAACACATTCAAAGAAACCATAAAACGGTTAGAACATGAAAATTTTGAAATCACGGAAAATCTTCAGGTCGTAACATCAAACTGCGAAAGGTTTGTTGGGATCAATAAGCAATTACAGCGAGAAATTGAATCGCTACAAAAATGTACCAAACAAATCGAAAAGGAAAAATCAGATGCTTCGCAGAAACTTGAAGATTTTCTCTCAAACTACAAAACTGTATCAGAGATTTATTCCAAAATGGAAACAGAATTAAAAACCAATGCAGACAATTCGAATCTCGTTAAGGGAGAGGAGTTTGATGTGTCTAGTATGTTTGAAAACATTTCGTTCAAATGCAGGACATTATCAGTACAAAACTCAAATCTATTGAAAAACCTACAAACAAGTGAAGACAAATTGAATTTACTCGTAACCCAAAAGTTCGATGTGGAAGGAGAAAATACAAAACTCTTGACAAAATTAAAAAGCTCATCAGAACTCAATGCAAAACTTCAACAAGAACTTCAAGTCAGTGAAGAAAATTCATCTCAGTTTAAGAAAGAAATAATAGATGTTTCAAGAAAGCTTGAGGAAATGTCAATGAATTGCAAGATTCTTTCAGATGTAAACGAAAAACTTAAAGATGATCTTAAAACGAGTGCAGAAAAATTAAAAAACATGGAGGAAGAAAAAAGCGAAGTTTATAAAAAGTTGGAGGAAACTACATTGATTTGCAAAAACTATGAAGGCTTAAATAAAAAGATACAGCAAGTCAATGAAGGACAACTATTGATTGATGAAACAACAACAAGCGAACTCTCTGAACTAAATGACAAATTAAGAGCAGAACTTGCAGGTTGTTATGAAAAATTGGAAACAATTGAAAAACAGAAATTTGACATTTCATTAAATCTCGAAGAAATTAAAATTAAATTTGAAAGCCAATTAGAAATGTCTCATGATAATTACAAATTACTTGAAGCCGAGAAATTTGATATTTCACAAAAGCTAGAAAATGTGCAATCAACATTGCAAACAACATTAGAACAAAATGAAAATCTGCAGGAAAAACTTAAATCCATCCAGGAAAACTCAAATCATCTTGAAAAAGAAAAGTTTGAAATATCAAAAAAGTTCAGAGAAGTGTATTTGAGTCTTAACAGTTCGTTAGAGCAAAACGAAAAAATATCTCATGAGTTGACTGACTTGTCATCAAAGCTTAAAGTTTTTTCCGAACAAAATTTAAATTTGCAACAACAATTAAAATCTTTGGAAGAAAAAAATAAAGACAACGAGGCACGAAAGCTTGAATTAACATTAAATATTAATAAAGTATCATCAGCTTATGAGAACTTATTTGAACAAAATTCAAAACTGAAAGAAGAACTAGTGGAACAAAAAAACACCGTTAAGCAACTTGAAGAGACGAATTTTAAATTATATCGAAATCTTGAAGAAGTCAATTGTAAAAATGAGATATTGACAGAGCTTTCTAATAAATTGGAACAAAAATTGAAAACCATGAAAAATACCCCAAAAAAGTTAGATGTGCAAAACGCTGAGGCTTTTGAAACCCTCGAAAGTGTAACAACGTATTGTATGAAATTAGAAAATATCAAGGAAATGTTGCAACAAGATTTAAAGTTGATCAATGAAAAATACAAACAAAATGAATTGGAAAAAACTGAAATCTCACAAAAGCTTAATGATATTGTAAAAGGCTATATTAATTTGAGTGAGGATTTTGGGAAACTAGAACACCAACTCAAGGGAAATGAATCCAACCAACTTGCTTCAGAAAAGATTGACATTTCTGGAAATCTTCAAGAAGCCACGCTTCAAACTGCAAACCTATTAGATTTAAGTGAAAGTTTGCAACAGAAATACAATATCATTGAATTAAAATGCGGACAACTTAAAGCAGAAAAGTTAGAAATATTTCAAAAATTTAAAAAGTTGTCAGAACTAAACAATCATTTGGAGCAAGAACTTGAGGACTTTGAAGAAAAAATCAACGAACTTGAAGCTGAAAGTTATTATTTTTCTGAAAATATTATAGATTCAACACCCGAGGGTAAAAATCCGTCGGAGCTAAATGAAAAAATGCCACAAAAAATTAAAGAAAATGAAGACGAGTGTATACAACTTGAACTGCAAAAGTTAGAAAGATATGATAATTTTGAAAATTCCAATTCAAATAATGTGCAGCAAAACCTGGAAGATAACGAAGAAGAAAATAAAAGTGAAGACAAAAAAAACTTTGATCTATCTGAAACAATGGGTAAAGTCAATACAAGTTGCGAAAACTTATCAGAGCTAAATGACCAACTACGAAATTATTTGAAAAACAACAAGGATCAAATTGATGGTTTTAAAAATGAACGTTCAAAACTCATTCAAAATATTAAAAGTATATCAGGAAATCTTGTTGATCTTTCAAAACTATATCAAAAAATTCAATTTGAAATTAAAACAAACAGATCGAATAACAACCAGTTAGAAGAGATAAACTTCAACGTCTTAAAAGAGCTCAAAGAATTTAAATCCAACAAGAAGAATCTACCTGACTTAAATAATGAACTTCAAAAAGAAGTTAATACCAGGATATGCGATGATGTATCAGTAAAATCTGAAAACCTTATACAAACAAGCTCTAAGAATCCAGAAGAATCAGAACGAGAAACAGAATACTTTAATAATGCCTTAAGTAACAATGATACTTTGAGACGTTTTAGCCAAGGTATTTCTAAAATAGAAGCTAAAATAAATAAAAATCAGCAATGCGACGATGACGCAATTAGTACTACCGGCCATTCAAATATAGAGATATTCCTTTCGAATGATTCAATTTCAAAAAATCGTTTATATTTAATTGAAAAGTGTAAAAACCAACAAAATGTTCACAATGAATTTATCATCGCACTTCTATATATTCATCAACTTATAAGCTCAATGAAAATCCACATAGAAAATTTAGACAAAGATATACAATGCATACCTTCTGAAAACAGAATAGAAACCGATTTACTCAGTGTCGTAGAAGAAAAATCATGTAAATTGCGGTATGATTCAATAGACCTTGCGCGAAGGTTTAAATGCCTTGTAATAATAAACGAGAATTATCCTTCCTTAAAAGATTCAATTTTGTCCATATTAGACGAACCCAAAAAAAATATAATAGAACAAGAAGCTTGTATGGTCATTGAAGAAGTACAATTATTGCAGAATATTGTTGAGAGTTATCAATTACTATTGAAAGCAAATGATGTAGAAATAGCTAGTAGTATCATTGCCAAATCAAGTCTTGAACCACTGTCAACTGAAAACCGTTCTGATAAAAGCATTTTGAAAAATTTGCAAAGCGATCTGATGTTAACAAAAAGATTATTCAATAAATTAGAGGAATTGAATTTTATTTTGAAATGCTTACGCTATTTCCAATTAAAAATATCAAAAAAAAATGATAAAGTTAGCTTAGAAGATGTATCTCTTAATGTTAGTGACACCGAAAAGAAACTTAAAGTCGAATGTTCAGAACTCATAAAAATACTTGCCAATAGTATTAAAACTTTGAAGAACTCAAGGGAATGTTCGGATAAATCTAAAAGTACCAAAAGTGAACTTATTGCCTCAATTTTTCATATCGATGAGTCCATTAAAATAATAAATAATGTTATGAATTCAAAGTCTGAGCTTTTGAATCTACTTTACGAAAAAGTTAAAAGTTTGGATGAAAATTACACGGATTTTAGCAGTGAACCTTTGACAACTGATACTTCAAAATTAGACGCATATACAAAAACAGAACTCAAGGTTTGTATCTTTATTTTATTATTAATGTAATTAAACTGTTAACTTAATAAATATATTTTTTTAGTCTAAACAATTTGACGAAAAAACGGCACAAATCGATTTTTTACATTCTATAATCGCTGATATGCAACAGAAAAATGACAAACTAAAAGATAAAATCGAAACATTAGAAACTTTTTCAACTGATAGCAGAAAGTAAGTAGTAAGTAATATGTACAGTGGTGGACACAAATTTAGCACACTGAGATGGGTACTACAATATTTTTAATTTTCTCTCTTGTTTTGTTCCAAGCAACGGTACATTTTGAACTAATATATATGACAACAAATCAGAGAAAACAAAACTATATATTTTCATATGCAATCCAATTACATAGTGAAAAAATCGTTGATAGTTTGTCATTTGCATTGTTTTTGGTTGGACATCAATTTAGCACGTGTACAAATTTTGGTTATTTTTTTTTAATTTGTAGGTTTTTAAGAGACCAAATTATTTTCGAGGTAATTTTATATCTTCTTAATGTTATATATTCAAATAAAATTTAAAAAAAAACATTAAATAGTCATGGCATAAGGGCAATGGTGTTCTGAGGACAAAAGGAGTTTTATCATTAAGATGAAGTCAAAGGGTCGCACAGTAACGGAGATTTCTGAGCTTCTAGAATGTTCCAGGAAGATGGTCTACAATGCTCTTAGACATTTTGAAAAGTATGAAGTGACAAAACATGTAAAACAAGCCTCTCGCACACGAAAGACAACAAAGAGGAAAGATAAAGTCATTTACATATTATCAACAAAGAATCCATTTACGACCTCTAGTGTCATTCGAAATGAATTAATGGAGAATTACAATGTCAATGTATCCTGAAGAACCTAGAGACGACGCCTGAATGAAAAAAATTTGAGAGGGTGCATTGCGCAAAGAAAACCATTGGTTTCGAAAAAAAATCTGAAGGCTAGATTAGAGTTTGCCAAATTACATCTAGGCAAACTACTAAATTTCTGGAAAAATGTACTTTGGAGCGATGAATCAAAGTTCTGTCGATTCGGATCAGATGGAAAAAAATATGTGTGGCGTCCACAAAATAAGGAACATGATCCAAAATACACCATTAAGACGGTGAAGCACGGGGGTGGAAACGTGATGGCCTGGGCTGCCTTTTCTTGGCACGGTATTGGTCCAATAGTGAAGATAGACTCCAAAATGGACCAGCACCTGTACAAAGATATTATCTTGAACCATATGATACCATATGCCGAAGATAATTTGCCGGTTTTATGGCGCTTTATGCACGACAATGACCCTAAGCACACTTCAAAACTAGTGAAAAGTGCCTTAGGGGTCAATAAAGTGAATGTTTTAAAGTGGCCTGCTCAATCACCCGATCTGAACCCGATCGAAAATTTGTGGAATAACGTTGAGCAAGACATTGAAAAACAAAAAACGAAAAATTTAACAGATTTGTGGCAAGAGATACAGAATCCTTGGTATTCAATACCTAAGCAACGCTGTGAGGCCTTATACGAGAGCTTGCCAAGAAGACTCAATTCAGTATTAAAGAACAAAGGATTTCCAACAAAATATAAAAGAAAATATAGTTTTAGTAACGGTGAATAACATAACTAAGCAATTTTAATGAAATGTGCTAAATTCATGTCCAGACAAAAAAGTATGTTTTCTGTTATTTTTTTCATTTTTTCCTTTGATATATAAAAAATATAAGATTGTATTTTGGAAAAATATACTTATATCCGTAAATAATGTAAATAACATAAAAATGAAAATATTGAAATAGAAACAAATTTTGTAAATATAGTTTAATTTTTTCTTTTATTAATGTGCTAAATTCTTGTCCACCACTGTATATGTAATATGTAAGTAATATGTATAGTATATACATTATATATTTGATTTCATCAATTTATGATATAAAAACTTAAATTTCATGATTGTCGGTCATTCCTGCACTGAAGTTTTTGTACATGTATGTAAGTTTTTGTACATGTATGTTGAATTTTTCATATATACATACGAGTATATATACAAGGTGACCCTTAATTCGTGCATAATATTTAAGGGCGTGATTCTTGGGTATATTCTAAGACAAAAATCGTTCAACAGTAAGGGCCTATCTCCAATTTTTATACTATATATCGGGGACTTAAGAAAAAGCTTACTTTGGTGTACCTTGAACCATGTTAACGGTAATTGTGTAATTCATTTAGGGATTTAGTTTTAGAAGAAATACTAGCCTTTGTAATTGCGTTTAAATAAACTTGATATCCTATCTCGGTCTTGAGATATACAGTTTCTAGCACTTTCCGTTTTTTCCATGCTAATTTTTTGAATTTGGGCTCAATTTTCTCCAGAAAATACGTATTAAACATACCTTTTTACTAATTTTTTGAATGAACGGAACAATAATACAAATAAACTCAATGACAAGTTTGTGGAAAAACCGATAGATTTTATAATACTTGGAAAAACCTGAGACATGTAAACTTAAAAAAAAAAATTTATTTTTTGTTTTGCTTTAAGCTCCAAAGTGTTATCCTTGGTTTTATCTGCATGCTAGAGCTCGTATTTGGATTTCACTGTGAATATTTTTTAATGATAGCTGCTGCTTCACTTTTGATGACGCTTCGAGAATACGGTCTTCTATTCACCTAAATTTACTATTTCGGTTGAATAAACAAGTTCCTTTATTTTTCGTCATACAAAGAAAGGTCAGAAGATCTTTTAGGCCAGGAAACCGGTTTATAAATTCCTATCTATAGGTGTGTCCACACCAGCGATACATTTCAGGAAACATTGTTTAAAAAACGTTTTTGAAATGTTTCCCATTTGCTTAAAAAACATTTCAGAAACATTGCAGAAACATTTCAGAAATGTTTCTGATTTGTTTTTTTCGTGCAGACGCTTTGAGAAATGTTTCTTTGTTTCCCATTGTTTCCAAATTCAGTTGTCTGTAATTTTTTTTTTCGCCTGTGTTGCACCTTACGCGCATGAAGTTTCTTCTACTTCATCTATATCACAATTTATATTTTCGCAAATTTTATAATCGGCTTTTTTGATTTTACTTTTAATATTTTTCGTCAAGAGTCGATCCCACAAAACTTTTTTTATTTCATACATTTTTATCAGTTGGATAACATTCTCGTTGCTCCACACTCTTCGTGACATTTTATATTTATATTAATAACCACTCACACACTTTCTACCTATGTAAAAGCTTGGGAAACAAATAAAGTTTCCCATTCGGAATGGGAAACAGAGAAACATGCTTCGCGAGCGTCCAGACCAAAGAAAACATTTCAGAAATGTTTCTCTGTTTCTGTGATATTTTTTTTATATGTTTCTGAAATGTTTCTTAAATGTTTCTGAAATGTTTCAAAAATGTTTCTTTGGTCTGGACACACCTTAACGATTACCATACTCTTCATCTAACCAATTCTTAACCTCACGACCACAGTGGGCTGGGGCTGGGAAATAAGATGAAGCTAGTTGCATAAGTGGAATGGTCTCCAATAGTTCTGGTAAATTACTGCGCAAAATAGTTTGTAGAATTGAATAATTTTTGTCCAATTGCGCCTACCCATGTTAGGTCGTGTATTTGCCCTCGACATGTATTTCCGAATACTTGTAAACTAGGAAATCGTCGGTTTGGATAAAGTTCCGGTATCTTCGTAGCGGTCTAGTTGATGTTCCATTGCACAGCTCATAAACTAAAAAAAATAATGTCAGCGTATTCGTAGTTTTTAAATGTACACATTTGAAACAGCCTTTCTAAACAACTGTTGCCCTGGTGTTAAAAATTAAACTGATGAATTAATTTCGTATTCTAATCTTTTATAACATTTTTGCTAGATAGATTTTCAAATTGGCCTTCATAGTCCAAGCCTTACACTTTTTGAGAACTTTTAAGCAAGGGTACTTAAATAAACGGACACGTTTTAAAACCGCTATGCTATTTTAGAAATCAACTGTTACCAACGCCTGTGTAAACTCATTGTTACCAACGCCTGTGTAAACTCATTCTTCGGTCTCCGTGAATGCTGTTCGTTATAATTTGGTTTGGATGCGTTCATTGTTCTAGAATGTTCAGAACATTTTTATGTTTAGAATTTTGAACAAGTCGTTTCACGATTCTGAAACGGCTTTACTTGACTTATATTTTAAAGCAAACCACGAGCAGCAGCCACGGCAGACCAAGAGTAAGTACAAAATCAAAATCATTATTTTATATATATTTATTAACTTTACTTTCAATAAAGTTTTTTAAAGTTTTTTCACATTGGAAGACGAACTGAGTTTTCAATAAACGAAACACTGATTTTAACTTGGAAAAGCCTTGAAGTTCTTGTCGTCAAGGAATCGACGACAATTTCTTTAAAAAATCTTGTGGCGCTACAGAGTGGGTTCCAATTTTATTGGCAAATTGAATACTTGGATGCCAATCATTCGTGAAATTAAATAAATCATCATGGCACCAAGAAGTAGTTGTGCTGCGTGCACTAATGAGGATTCTGTGGAAGCGATGGTCCAGTGCGATGTATGCGATGTCTGGTACCATTTCAGCTGCGCCAAAGTAGGTGCCGACATCAAGGACAAGGATTGGATGTGTGAGGGCTGCGTCGCTAAAGAAGTTGAGGATGATGAGAATGGTGACGACCAAGTTGTGGATCAAACAATTTGCCAACAAACAGCTGCAGCGAAAAAGGTACGTACATGTAAAGACAATGGTTCCAAAAGTAGTGTTGTGCCATCTAGATCGCGTCGAGCAGTCAAATTAGAACTGATGCGTCTAGAAGAAGAGAGGCAAGCCGAATTAAATTATGTAAAAAAGAAATTCGAGTTACTTGCTATGCAGAGTGATTCCGACTCAGATGATTGCATGCGAAAACAAATTAATGAGAGAGAGGCAAATGATAGCTTAGGTAAAGGACTGGGTGAGTGAGGTAGGACATGGTACTGAGGCGAAAAATATACAAAGCGTTAAGCAAGGTGAACAAAAGCAAGATGTTCATGTCGTAGCTCCTATTGCTACATTAAATGCACCGAGTCACGAGAATTTTTGCGCTCGTCAGGTGGTTTCAAGAGAGCTTCCCGTATTCAGTGGCAGGCCAGAGGAATGGCCACTCTTTTTTAGTAGTTTTGAGACATCAACTCGCATTTGTGGTTTGAGTAATGATGAGAACCTCCTTCGACTGCAGCGATCTTTAAAAGGGAAAGCACTTGAGTACGTGAGTCATAGTTTGACCTTACCTGCATTAGTTCCCGAGATTATGTCAACTTTGCGCATGGTTTTCGGTCGACCAGAGCACATTATTAATAATCTCTTGTCAAAAATTCGTGCTACTGCACCAATAAACCCAAATCGACTTGATTCTTTAATTAACTTTTCTCTTGAGGTGAAAGCCATGGAAGCGTCCGGATTAGTTTCGTATTTAAATAATCCTTCGCTGATTCAGGATATAATAGAAAAATTTCCAGTTCAAAAGCGTATTGACTGGTCAATTTATTCTGAAAATATTAATGACGTAAACTTGAAAACTCTAAGCGACTGGCTTTTTAAATATGCTGAGGCAGCAAGTAGAGTGATATCAGCTCCCGTCGCAAGTAGTTCTGAATCAGAAAAGCGTAAGGTACATCGTCTAAACTTTCACAAAGACAGTTCTATGCCAAGTCAAGGTGGTTCATCATCGAGTATTAGGTGTTATGCATGCGAAGGGACCCACGGCATTATAAAGTGCGAGCAATTTAAAAGGTTGAACTGTAATGAAAAATGGAATGTTGTTAACACCAACAAACTGTGTCGCTCTTGTTTAAGACGTCATGATGCAAAATTTTGTCGAGATCGAAAAGAATGCCAGGTTGGTGGATGTCACATGAAGCATCATCCACTGTTGCATAAAATAAATGCAGTAGGTACTGAAGGATGCAATGACGTTGGTGTAGTTGCCGTCCACAGAATGCAGACTTCAAAAGTGTTATACCGAATTGTGCCTATAACAATTCTTGGGAAAAACTCCTCCGTGGATGTTTACGCATTTTTGGACGATGGCTCGGGTCCAACTCTTATCGAGAAAGATATTTTGGTACAGATAGGCAGTCAGGGTATAACATCAGACTTATGTCTCAGGTGGACGGATGGAACGGTGCGCATAGAGGCGAATTCACACCATCTTGATTTGCAGATTGCGTTTTTCACTACGAAATGTGAGATCCGTTGAAAGACTTGACCTACCGTGTCAAACTCTAAAAATGTTAGAACTTACGGAGGAGTATAAACATTTGAAGGGGATTCCAGTAGAATCTTACCAAAACGTAATTCCAAAAGTCATAATCGGTCTCAACAACAGAAGCTTAGCCATGCCTTTGAACCATCGTGAAGGGAAAATATATGAACCAGCCGCTACAAAGACTCGTCTAGGGTGGACGATATACGGTGAACTCGGTCAAAGTTCCAATACACGTTCAACTGCTGAAGCCGTTAACATGCACCTGCATATTTGCGAATGTGACGATGATGTAGCGTTACAAAAGCTGATGATAGATAACATGAAGATCGAGAATGAAGGCCTGGAACTATCGCCACGAGATAGATTGAATCTTGATACGAAAGAGGTTCTACAAAATAGTATCAAACGTGAGGGTGACCGGTTCATATCGAGATTACTTTGGAAGTCCGAAAACATGACGCTTCCAAATAATGATGCAATGACGTACCGAAGATTATGTTGTTTTGAAAAAAGACTTGAGAAGGATCCAGATTTGAAAGAACAGTTTAATATTCACATTCAAAATATGGAAGCCAAAGAATATATACGAAAACTCCGAAGGGATGAAGTCGATATCAACTATCGTCGTAAATGGTACCTACCGATGTTTGCAATCAGGAACCCAAATAAACCCAAGAAGATCAGGGTAGTATGGGATGCCGCAGCGGAATGCAATGGCATATCCCTAAATGGGTGCCTTGAAAAGGGACCAGATCTTATGACTTCTTTGACAGAAGTTTTATTTAACTTCAGAGTTGGAAAAGTGGGAATTTGTGGCGACATATGTGAAATGTTTCACCGAATAGCAGTGGATGAAAATGATCAGCAATCTCAACGGTTTCTTTGGCGAAGTGGAGAAACCCATCGCCACCCAGATACATACATTTTAAAAGTCATGAGTTTCGGAGCAAGTTGCTCACCATCTGTCGCCCAGGGTGTCAAAAATTCAAATGCATTGGAATACAGTCAGCAATTCCCAAGGGCAGCAAAGTCCATTATCGAGAGACACTACGTAGACGATATGCTTGACAGTGTCAACAGTATCAAGGAAGCAATCGATCTCGCCAAAGAAGTTCGAGAGATTCATAAACATGCTAATTTCCACATTCGCAACTGGATATCCAACTCAAAGGAGGTCATTGATGCAATGGGTGATGCGGGAACTGCAGATAATTTCTGTCGAGCTGGAAAAACTGTGGACCAGGTCATGGAGGCGGAGAAAGTTCTCGGAATGTGGTGGCAGACAAACAATGATACCTTTACATTCAATCTGAAATTTACGAAGGCGAGTGAAGAAATTTTGCGTGGGGAGAAGTTGCCAACCAAAAGACAGCTGTTAAGACTGCTTATGTCCATCTTTGATCCACTGGGCATATTAAACTTTTTTACGGTCTATATGAAAACTTTATTGCAGGACATCTGGCGAAGTGGAATCGGATGGGATGACATTATCCCTCAAGAGTTTTCGGATGCGTGGAACAGGTGGCTCTCCTCACTTCGACGGATTGAGATAGTTAAATTCCCCAGATGTTACTTCAATCTAGCAAACAGTGACTCAAGTAAGGTACAAATACACGTTTTCGTAGACGCAAGTGAGACAGCATACGCAGCGGTTGCATACTTCAGGATAGTTTCGGAAAAGGGAACAGAGGTAGTACTTGTCTGTTCTAAAACCAAAGTAGCCCCTCTCCGACCAATCTCGATACCCCGAATGGAGCTGTTGGCAGCTGTATTAGGATCACGCCTTGGGAATATTGTAGCCAAATCCCATGAACTGGAAATCGAATCAACGCATTATTGGTCTGATTCCAAAACAGTACTACTATGGCTAAGAGCGGACCCCAGAGCCTACAAGCAATTCGTTATGTTCCGTGTGGGCGAAATCCAGGAGTCAACAGATGTTTCAAGCTGGAAATATGTACCGACTAAACAAAATGTAGCTGATTTGGCCACGAAGTGGAATCATCAACCAGATTTCGATCCGAAAAGTCCTTGGTTCACCGGACCTAAATTTTTACATCAGTCACCAGATCATTGGCCGTCGAATCAACTACCACCAGAGAAAACAGCTGATCCAGAACTTAGAAGAAATAATGAGATTCAACAAGTAGCAGTACAAATCGATGAAGATGATCCAATCGTCAACTATCGCCGCTTTTCAAAATGGGAACGGCTCTTTTATTGTATGGCCTACGTGAAAAGGTTCAAGGATCGCGTATCACAGAAGAGATTGACAGGTAAATCAATCAGACGTACTCAAGTTAATGCCAACATCAATGAAGTGCCTTACCCAACCAACGAAGAATTACTATGGGGACACCAAACTCTCTACCGCCTTGCTCAGTCCCAAACCTATAGCTTAGAAAAGCGCCTTTTGCTAGATAACCCCCATTGCATTTTGCCTAAGTCAAGTCCTCTTCGTCGTATGTCCCCCTTTGTAGACGAAAATATAATAATTAGAATGCGGGGACGCTTAGAAAAAATGACTTTAGTAAGTAACACAGATAAGAATCCAATCATAATGCCAAAGCCACACTACATTACTGCACTTATTGTCGACTGGTATCACCGAAAGTTTAAACATGCTAATCATGAAACGGTTATCAACGAAGTTTTCCAAACATACCAAATATCAGGTTTACGAACGCTTTTTCGAACCATCCGAAGTCAGTGTCCGAAATGTAAGTTGCAGAGAGCCAAACCAAGTCCTCCAGAGATGGGATCTCTACCACCAGCGAGGCTTTCACCTTATACAAGGCCATTTTCTTATGTTGGTGTGGATTTCTTTGGTCCCTTCTTAGTAACAGTTGGGCGACGCACAGAGAAAAGATATGGTGCTGTTTTTACATGCTTAACCTGCCGTGCAGTACACGTTGAAGTTGCGCATAGCCTTACAATGAACTCATGTGTTATTGTCATTCTAAATTTCATCGCTCGCAGAGGTAACCCAATACAATTCTACAGTGACAATGGGACTAACCTAAGGGCAGCCGAAAAGGAACTGCGAGAGGCTCATGATCAAATCAACTTCAACGGTATTCAAGCTGAGTTCACTACCGCACACACCAAATGAGAGTTTATACCACCAGGCAGTCCTCATATGGGAGGTGCATGGGAACGTATGGTTCGTTCCATCAAAACCACATTGTACCAGATAATATCCGGTGACACTAAATTGAATGATGAAAAGCTGAACAATCTGCTTATTGAAGTGGAGAGTATTGTGAACTGTCGACCACTTACTTATTTGTCACTTGACACAGCGGAACAAGAAGCCCTCACACCCAACCACTTCTTGCTTGGGTCATCATCCGGCTGTAAGCCCCCAGGCGTTTTCGAAGCTACAGATAAATATGTCAAATCATCTTGGCGCCATTCCCAATTACTTGCTGACATGTTCTGGAAAAGGTGGGTTGCAGAGCTACTACCGACATTAACTCGACGAACCAACTGGTTCGACAAAGTCAAACCAATCAAAGAAGGAGATGTTGTGGTTATCGTCGATCCTAGCCTACCCAGACATTGCTGGCCAAAGGGAGTTGTAGTAAAGGCGGTTTCAGCAAAAGATGGGCAAGTACGAAGTGCCATCGTACGTACAGCAAATGGAGAGTACCACCGTCCAGCCGCAAAGATAGTAGTTTTAGACATACGCAGAGAAGACGAAGGCGCTGGTTTAGTTGAATCAGTATTTACTCACTCCGATCGCCATACGGGGGGGAGAATGTTACCAACGCCTGTGTAAACTCATTGTTACCAACGCCTGTGTAAACTCATTCTTCGGTCTCCGTGAATGCTGTTCGTTATAATTTGGTTTGGATGCGTTCATTGTTCTAGAATGTTCAGAACATTTTTATGTTTAGAATTTTGAACAAGTCGTTTCACGATTCTGAAACGGCTTTACTTGACTTATATTCTAAAGCAAACCACGAGCAGCAGCCACGGCAGACCAAGAGTAAGTACAAAATCAAAATCATTATTTTATATATATTTATTAACTTTACTTTCAATAAAGTTTTTTAAAGTTTTTTCACATCGGAAGACGAACTGAGTTTTCAATAAACGAAACACTGATTTTAACTTGGAAAAGCCTTGAAGTTCTTGTCGTCAAGGAATCGACGACATCAACTGTTGTAAGAAACGTGTCTAAAATTAGAAAACCTCTATTTTTACCCAAAAACATAAAATCAAAAAACATTTTTTTTTTAATTTTGCACGTTTCAAGTTTTCCTAAGTATCATAAAATCTTTGGGTCTTTCCACAAACTTGTCATTGAGTTTTATTTTTAATATTGTTACGTTCATTCAAAAAAAAAATAGTAAACCGGTATGTTTATTACGTATTTTCTGGAGAAAATTGAGCCCAAAGTCAAACAACTTTTATGGGCAAGAAAAACGGAATATGGTAGGAACTGGATATCTCAAGACAGAGATAGGATATATTCTTTTTACCGTCATAGACTTGAGTTTCTACTAAAAATAAAGTCCTAAATAAAGTTTCTATCATTATTACTAACATCGCAATAACCGTTAACCTGGATCAGGGTACACCCAAATAGACCTTTTCTTAAATCCCCAATATACGATATAAAAATTGGAGACAGGCCCTTAGGAACTATTCACATGAGAGCGACCAACGACCAACGAAGAAAAAAAACAAAAGGGATTAAAAACATATATAAGCCTAAATTCTTCACAAAAACCTTACAAAAGGGTAAAAATCTAGTTTAATTTAATGTTAATGTATTAAAATTTGCGTTGTAATTGCTAAAATGAGAGAAATTTGAGAAAATAAATTGGTCGTCGCGAATTGCAATATGATTGCTACGAACTATCAAAAACTATTCGCGTTTCACATACCATCCATACTGCAACGAATGAATTGTTAGCGCGCGACTAACCTCAAAATCATTCTAAGTTGTCTAAGTAAACGCCATGCGTGACGAATACAAAAAATGCATGTGAACGAAATGTCAAAATGGGCGAATGTTCCTTCATTCGTCGGTCGTTGGTCGCTCTCATGTGAAGAGTCCTTTACTGTAGAACGATTTTTTTTTCTTAGAATATACCCATTCACCTCTCGCACCTCGCGCTTAAATATTATGCACGAATTAAGGGACACCCTGTATATATGTTCACTATTATTATTTATATAAAAATCTTATTAGCATTTGTAAATGTCGTCTGTCAGATAGGCAATTAAAATAAAATAAATTATTAGTAATAAACATACACACATATGTACATAATATCATTAATGTCGATTTCCTTTACACCTAACAAATAAATTTCTGTGTGAAGATCTTGCGTTCCTTCACACCAAAAAAAATTATTTTTTTTTTGCAGAGATAAAAATCTTCGAATCCGTATTTGAAGATGGATTTACAAGTACATATGTATATGAAATACGCATACCAAAAAAAAAAAATAGATCCGGAATCGAAATCCCTAGTGCATAAAGAAAATCGACAGTGTGAACACTGTTTTGATCGTGAACGTTTAATTTGTCTAACAGGTTTTGATTGACCCTACAGTAAATTGATAATTCAAAATTCTTACTTTCTATGTTTGCCTTCTGCAGCTTTCCTTTGAAATTCTTCTCCATGCTCAAGTTTTTTGAAAAATAAACACCTAGATACCTATGTAATTCATTTATGCACTCTTTATTTTCTCCATTTAACGTCCACTTTTCATTCGATGAAGTTTATTTATTTATTAATTCATCTTTAAAGTTACAAAACTTTGCCTAGGCTGCTACATTTAATGATAATAATAAATCTGTAAATACAATGGCGCAAAATTTTAATTGAATTAGTACGATGCTAAAGCTGTTTTAATATGATACTAGGTTAAAACAACGAATTTGCAAATTTTAATCGGATATAACATCATACTTTCTCTACCCTTTTATTAAAGTTAAAATCATCGAATACCTACTTTATTTTTTTAGTATCGTGCTAGCTTTATATGACTCTTTGACATTTGCAAACATCAAAAAAGGTTCGTGTACTTACTCTTTTAAACGAAATGTCATTGTTTTAGGTATGTTCAGAAGCAATTTATTAAGAAAATTCTATTAGTACGATACTAATTAGAAAATGTTTAAAATTAAGAATGAGTTAGTAAACTACTATAAAGTTAGCAAATTGTACTAATACCTTAATAATAGGCTGTTTAAAATTTTGCGCCAATAATTTTAACAATCAATAATATTACAATAAATTAACTAAGGTATTCTTAATTTGAGATCTATTTAAATCAAATCAACTGATAAGGAACATTTAAAAAATTTCTACTTCTCGGACGCAAAATACGAGAATGTGCATAAATATTAAACATTGATAACAAAATCAGACAATCAATGACGCAATTCAAGACATCAAAAGCAAAAAGTGCTGAATTGTTTCAACTACTCTTTTTATTCCTTTAGACTTTTCCATGTTTACAATGAGGTTCCATAATCGACGGTAGTCATACATCTTGTTGATCATGAGCTACAAAGTTTCATCGGAATATACAAATAAGACTATATAATCTTCAAAGATCAGTGCCTTTATAAGCACTCCCCCAGAAATATAATCATTAAGATCATCTATGAAGAGTGCGAATAATGTTGGTATAAATGAACTCCCCTTACATCAGTTAAGACTTGAAACCAATCGGAAAGTTCTGCTCCTTTCCACATTGCAACTTCCGTTTCAGTATATAACTGTTCTAGAACCCGTCCCAACTTCCGTGATAAAACCAAACCACATCATTTGTAAATTAATGCTCCTGGGTCAAACAAATCGAAATGTTATCTACTTTCGAGTACTTTCATCTAAAGCCAGCTTGAAATTCTTTTAACAGGTGTTGAGACTCAATTTATTGTTGTAAGGCTCTTTTGTAAAACAGGTTTAAATATAGTATATATGTGGTTTGAGGGGTCCATTAAACTTAATTATTTTGCAAATGGGGAATATAATCGAATCCTGGATCTCCTTAGGGGAAAGATCAACTTCTAAAAATGTATTTAAAAGTGTTGCCAAGCTTCCCTTCAAGTTATAGGTTGGATATTTATAAAATTCGACTGGTATTCCTTTCCGGAGCTTTACTGATATTAGACCGAGAGCCCACAGCAATTTTTGGGTGTTGTCGAAGCGTCAGCCAAATTCGTATTCAACCAATAATATAACGATCTTCAGTTTAAGACGTTTATTTTCTACAAAGTATTTTAATATTAATTTTACAATTTATCATCATTTATAAAGATAAATTTAACTTACTTGATTTGGTTTCTTTATGGCTTCCAAATTTGGTGACGATCGGCAATGAAATGAAGTAAAATGAACGCAGAATATAATGACAGATATCGAAGTAAATGAAAGTAACCGAAGCCGATAGTTTGGATGCGTTCAGCCAAATTTGGAAGTCATGAGGACAACGTTACATTTATTCAAATTTATACTTTAATATACTATTTTTGACATCCCACCCCCCGTGAGGCATACAGATTTTAATCAGAGGTCTCACCAATATCAAGTACTGCGATCTTCACTGCTGGTCTTCGATATATCCCTTTCGATGTCTTTACTTCTGCTGACCGGACTTGGCCATCTGGGCCCGGAAAAACTCTGGTGACTCTTCCTCGAATCCATTGTGATCTTGGTATGTCAGCATCGCATACAAGGACAAGCTGTCCGACGGCAATAGGTGGAACCTCTTGGAACCATTTACATCTTCTCGTTAAAACAGGAAGGTATTCCTGAATCCACCTTCTCCAAAAGCGATCCTTTAATTGTTGAGAAATTTTCCACTGCTTTCGAAGGCAAAGTGCCCTCGGATTGATAACGTCTGGCGATTGGGTTGAATTGGGAGCACCCAAGATGAAGTGGTTGGGTGTAAGTGGCTCTTCTTCTTCAGTGGATACCGGCAGATGAGTGAGTGGCCTACTGTTGACGATATTTTCTGCCTCTATTAAAGCGCTCTGTAAGGTTTCGAGTGTAGGAGACGTTTCATTGAGAATACGAGACAACACCCGCTTGACGGATTGTACGAGACGCTCCCAACAGCCGCCAGCGTGAGGGTTGGCTGGACAGTTGAAAACCCATTGGATACCTCTCGTAGACAGCTCAGCTTTAATAGCTTCAACATCGAAGATAACGTTCGATGCTAGTTCCTTCTTCGCCCCAATAAAATTTGTTCCATTATCGCTGCGTATTCGTAGAGGAACCCCTCGTCGGTTGCAAAAATTTCGTATACATAGAATGCACGCATCGGTAGATAAATCGGCAGCGACTTCCAGATGTATGGCTCTAATAGTCAAACATGTAAAGAGAGCGACCCAGCGTTTTTCCTTTCGACGACCTATGGTGACGCTAACGGGTCCAAAATAATCCAATCCGGTGTATGTAAACGGTCTGACCGAAGGAGTAAGGCGATCTTCTGGTAACTGACCCATTATTGGCGGTGCAGGTGAGGCGCTTCGGATTCGACACAACAGGCAATTGTTCCTTACCTTCTTAACACCGTTTCGAAGACCAACCACCCAAAATTTCTGTCGTATTTCGTTGACTACAACATCGTCATTTTGATGGGCAAATCGACGATGAAATTGTTCGATAAGCAAGATTGTAACTGGATGGTTTTTTGGCATTATGATGGGACGTCTTGTAGAAAATGGAATAGTCTCGGCAGCATCAATACGTCCATACACACGAAGAAGGCCAAACTCATCAAGGTACGGTGTTAGTTTGATTATTTCACTACCCTTTTTTATTGGTAACCCTTTTCGTAACGTTGTAATCTCGTCCAAAAACATAAGCCTCTGTATCTCTCTGCAGACTACTTGTTCAGCAAAGTCTATTTCTAGCGCTGTCAGCTCCCCTTGCACCTTCGACCTGCGAAGAATGTAAACGTCTATGAAACGTATCGCCCATGCAATGGATCTCTTCAGTCTTATATACGAAGAAAATCTCTTAGTATCAAATAAAACATCTGTTTTTATCTCTGCATACAGAACATAATTTTGACGAAGTTCTTCCGTACATTCGTGAATGGTGAGATCATCTGGTATTTGGGGCCATTCAGATTCAGCTTGAGCCAAAAAAGGAGGTCCTCTTATCCAGTAGCTATCCACTCGAAATAGTGGCGGATACTTCACCCTTGTGGCTTCATCTGCTGAGTTTTGCTTAGATGGAACCCATCGCCACTGGCTTACTTTGGAACTGTCAAGAATTTCTGCAATGCGAAAGGCTACAAACTCTTTATGTCGTCGAGGATCAGTCCGTAGCCAATGAAGTACAGTCTTGGAATCCGTCCAAAAGAGTATCTTGACAAAAGGCAACTTATAACAGTTTACAATTGACTCAGAAAGCCTAGTACCTAGAACAGCAGCTGATAACTCAAGACGGGGCATGGACAATAGTTTCTTAGGGTTTCCTCTGGTTTTACCACAAACGAATGAAATGCAAGTCTCTCCATTAAAATGAACTCGAAGATAGGTGACGGCACTATAGGCATCCTCGCTGGCATCAACAAACGTATGGAGCTCAACCTGACTGCAGGTAGAAAGATGGCAACTATGACACCGGGGAACTCTCATATTGCTTAGTTTTGGCAACTCTAATCTCCATAGTTTCCATTTCGCGGAGAGCTCGTCAGGAATAATAGCATCCCAGTCAATTCCAAGACGCCATATCGACCTTAACAGCAGCTTCAAATACAATGTAAAATTCGCAATCATACCAAAGGGATCGAAAATGGACATCGTGATTCCAAGAAATTCCCTTTTTGTAGGACATCTTTCGTCGTTAATAATCTCTTGACTAATACGAGGAAAACGAACTTGGAAAACAAATTCATCTTCTGCACTGTCCCAACACATTCCAAGCACTTTTTCTGGAGGCAACACGGCATCGATGTTCATGTGAAGGCCGCGCTTAAGATTTTTTATTTCAGCATTATGTCCAATGCACCTTAGAACCTCTTCCGAGTTAGACATTAGATTGCGTAGTTCGAAACCACCACTTTTATGTATCTTTATAACGTCCTTTGTAACCTTAGAAGCTTCTTCGATAGTATCAAAGCTATCTACGTAGTCGTCTACATAGTGATTTCTAATTATAGCTTCGACAGCTCTAGGACACTCACGAGTGAAAGTTGCGGCGTTATGATTTTTTATAAAATTGGCAATGCAGGGTGAACATTTCGCACCGAAAGTCATAACCTCCATCACATAGACTTCAAGAGGCCCATCTTCTTTTTCTCGCCAAAGAAATCGCTGAGAATCTTTATCTTCGGGACGTGTTAGTATTTGGTGGAACATTTCTTTTATATCTCCCACTACTGCGACAGATCGTAGTCGGAAGTTTAAGAGAACTTCTAATAAGGGCCTATAGTCATCGGGGCCCTTTAGCAGAAACGTGTTTAGGGAACATCCACCCACTTCAGCAGCAGCATCAAACACGAGGCGAACCTTTCCAGGTTTATTAGGGTTTTTTACGCCGAAGTGTGGTAGATACCAAGTCCTCGATGTCCTCATTTCAACTTCTTCGGAAGAGAGTTTCCTTGCATAACCCTTTTTGGTATAGCTCTCGATAATACCTCTGTATGTTGCACCAAACTCTAGATCTTTTTTCATTCTTGCTTCTAAATTGTAAAATCTCTTTTTTGCTAGGCTATAGCTGTCAGGCAAAATAAGAGCATTATCTCTCCAGAGTAGACCGGTCTGGAATCGATCATTAATCTTCACTGTACTATTTTCCAAAATGTGTAGTGCTCTTGTGTCTGCATCACATAGCGTTTTTTTTGTCGGTCTTTTAATTCCAAAACTTTCAATGCTAAAATAATTTTCCACGGCCTGCTCTAATCGAAGATCTCGCTCCTCACTTTGGCTGCAAAAAAGTGTCATTAATTCAGGTTTCTCTGCATCACGTTCCTCTGGTGTAAAGCGGCCATAAACTACCCATCCGAGCTTTGTTTGCATTGCTATAAGGCCTTCATTTTTTGTAGAGTTGATGGTACGAATTGGCGCTCCAAGATGAGAATTGTCTAATCCTATGAGAATTTCAGGCACTGCTCCTTTGAGCTTAACCAGAGGAATCGAAAGCAACTGGCGATCAAGCGATTCTATGGCATCAAATGTCTGAATAGGTAGACACAGGCCATCAACTGTATATACACTTCTCATATCAAAACGTTCGGAGTCTTCATCGTCAGCACTTATCTGTACATCCACAACTACAGTTTTATTAGACGTGGATTCTCTTCCAAACCAACGCAGATTAAGATCTTGGGCAGTTCCTTCCAATTTTAAGCGCTTTGCTATGCTGGAGCTCATAATAGTGACGGATGACCCTTCGTCCAATAACCCAAACGTTCGCACCATTTCAGAGCCACTATATATTCGAACAGGTAAAACTCGGAACAATATTCTGACACTTTCATCATTGCAGTTAAGAAGTGATTTCGAGACTTGTAATGGGCTTTTATCATTTGTGCTTTCTATTGGTTCAGATGGTGCTGATTCTCGTTCATGGAGGATGTTATGATGATGTTTGTTACATCCTTCGATCTTACACATTCTTTTTCGTCGGCATAATCGAATTCCATGACCATATTTAAGGCAACTAAAACAAAGCATATTTCTTTTTACAAAGTCCCATTTAGCTTCTTGGTCCAAATTCTTAAAACTGGAACATTCAGATAAAGGATGTTTGCTTTCGTAACAATAACGGCAGTTGTTTTGAGTGCCACTTGTATCCTTCACGTGTAATATGTTTCCTGTCTTTATTTTGGATTCAGGGTTCCTTTGAAGCAATTGAGGTTCTGATGGCGTTGTAACTAAGCAAACTATTCGAGATACTCTACTTAACCACTCGCTGAAGTGTTTTAGTGTCGCATATGGTTGAACTAAAACACTTACTTGGGCCCATTCCATTCTCTTGCTCATGGGCAACTTGCCCACTAACTCTTCCATCAGTGTGGGATCAGCCATATGCTGTTGTAGACCACTTGCTTCAAAAAAGACTGCAAGGTTCTGTACTTTGGTTGAAAACGGAATCAGTAATTCGAATTTGTTTTCTGGGATTGTTGCTATATCTCTAACTTTTTTCAATTGGCTCTTGATTAAACATTCCGGGCGTCCAAATCGAGATTCTAGTGTCGCCATCACGTCATTTACATTATTAGGATGGATAAGAAGAGACTCGACAACTTCTCTTGCATGACCTTTAACGCTCTTTTGCAACCGGAACAAATTATCAAGTTTGCTATAATTAAATAAACTTGTAGACTCTAAGAATGCTACACAGAACATGGGCCACTCCTCAGGTCTTCCAGTGAACTCCGGCAGATCGTGTAATTTCTTAAATGCACCACAACCCGGAACTTCATTTCCCTGATTTGCCTGGCTTGTTGAAGATGTTGATTGTGACTCGTGCCAAGGTTGAGCAAAAGGTTGTAGAGCATTAATGGGCGGCAAGAATGAAGAAATAGTAGATGTTGGCCTATGAGTTGAAATATTCGCTGTGGTTGCTGTTGACACAGAGTTGGGGTGCATTGACGGAAGGCTAATAGATGGTAATGAATAGTTAGGATATGAACATGGCATTCTAATACTACTAAAACTATTAGGAGAAGTATAAAATAAAGCTGTTTGAAAATCATAATTAGCAGATGGAGCATAAGATGAAATGCTAGGTGTAATGACTGTGCTAACGGCTGTCACTGTAGTTGCGCAATTAGAGAGGGTTGTAGTAACTGTAGCTGTAGGATTGGAGTGAATAGCGGAAGACAGAGGACAAGAAACCGTACAGCCGTGGTTGACCTCCGAAGACGTGGTGGTTAAATCCTGATTTTGTTGTTTCTGACATTGGTTGAGTAAATTTTCGATTCGCTGGCGTTCTTGCTTCTCTATATTTAAAGAAACTGTAAGCATCTCAACCTGCGAGGTTAATTCCTGTAATTTTGTTTTCATAATCGCAGATTCGCCGTCAGCGTCAACCATTGTCACTTCGGCTTCGTCTTCCTCTTCTGAAAGTTCCTCCTCTGTTGAATCATCTGATGTTTCTAATACACTCAGGAGCTTGGTCGTGTTCCGCGTGACTCTATTATGCGGCAAGTTTATAGGCATGAACAAATTTTGTATGACTTACCGAATGTGCTTTGTTTCGCTGGCTGCGACAAACAAACTGTGAACTTCTTAAATGCAGCAGTTGAACAGTAACAATGCTTTCAGACAACGGAAAGGCAATAACGGTTGTTATCCCAAACAGTAAATTGTCTTGGCTGAATAATACGTAGCGGCACTAAAGATTCTTCGTAAAATGGCGGCAACACAAGAACGTTCTTTATTGGATGTCGACAATTCGTATTGCTGGCGGCAGTGATTCCTATTGCTGTCGGCGGCGATTCCTAATGCTGGCGGCAATTCCCAATGCTGGCGGCAATTCCTAAGGCTGGCGGCAATTCCTAATGCTGGCGGCGATTCCTATTGCTGGCTGCGATAGGGTTACAGAGTCAAGCAAATACTGTAACAAATGGCTGGCTAGATTAACGATAGACACATTTTGTAGGCTTTCTCAATTTGGCAAAATGGCGACTTAATTGCTGGTTGAAGGGCAAATCAAAAAATAAAATTTGTCGAAGCGTCAGCCAAATTCGTATTCAACCAATAATATAACGATCTTCAGTTTAAGACGTTTATTTTCTACAAAGTATTTTAATATTAATTTTACAATTTATCATCATTTATAAAGATAAATTTAACTTACTTGATTTGGTTTCTTTATGGCTTCCAAATTTGGTGACGATCGGCAATGAAATGAAGTAAAATGAACGCAGAATATAATGACAGATATCGAAGTAAATGAAAGTAACCGAAGCCGATAGTTTGGATGCGTTCAGCCAAATTTGGAAGTCATGAGGACAACGTTACATTTATTCAAATTTATACTTTAATATACTATTTTTGACAGGTGTGATTGATAACAAAAAATAATTAGCATAATTAGATAGGCCCTTAATAGTTATTTACAAATGCGAATGCCTTGCATGCTCAAGTGGGAGCAATAGTGCATAATAGTGCATCATATATGCAGTTCTTTCCAAGTCTAAGTAATTATGATATCAACTTTGTCAAAATGTAGAGTTAAGCCCCCTGATTGAAAATATCGAGTTCCAAGACGTTTTGCAGACAGACTGTTGCCTGCCAGACGCGATAAGAATACGGTACTTCTGGCACGAAGTAGGCCGCCTTCAAAACGTCGTGGGCCTCGATATTTGCAATCAGGGCACTTAGGTCTTCATTTTGAAGTTATGGCAAATTTCTTATCACAATTTTTTAGACTTTGGAAAGAACTGCATATCTGATGCACTCTTGTGCACTATTGCTCCCACTAGAGAATGCAAGACGATCACATTTGTAAATAACTACTAAAGGCCTATCTAATTATGCTAATAATTTTTTGTTATCAACCACACCCAAAAATTGCTATGGGTTCAGAGTCTATGTCCTAGCAGTGGTTCCTTGCAAAGTTTTGTGTTGTTTGTCATTTAGTTTCCATACTAGCTTCCAGAACTCTGATGCATATTTGCACTTCGCCAACTTGATGCTTCCATTTCTGCATAACTCCTCTTTTAGGCCCTTCTTTGTATTTTCTTTCAATGTAATTTCGTTTAATTAAACCTTTCTTGCGTACACGCGGTTCTCTTCCAGCTGATTTTACCTTAATGTGTTGTAGTGTGAACGAAGTGTTAATTATCTCCTCTAATTTGCAAAAGTGTATATTTTCCCGCTTTTGAAATTTGAAGTCAAGTAGACGTATGTCTAAGTAGCTGCTTGTTTTTTTTTTATTTTTATATATTTCATAGCTTAAAGTCTGTTACATAAGAATGCCCACACGCAAACGTAAAGTTTCCAAAGCTGTCGCTCAAATTTTCCCATTTTGAATTCGAATGCCAACTGAATCGAAAAGGTCAATCTGCTTGTTTCCTCTTGCATTGCATATTTTGTCGTTTGTTTGCCTATTTATTCCATTGACTGAATTCACCGTTCTCTTTACCAACCCTTGCATTAAAATTTCAAATCATCAAAACGTTCGAAATAATTGTGTAGCTAAGTAACTTGATAAGTTATTCAAAGTCGGTCTCCCAGCTGTTACAGTTTAAATATAGAGGTAGTATCCACAGTTTTATTTTTCATTCGAAAATTCAATTATGAATTATGATACCGCGTTAGGTATGTAAGCTCGCATTTGATACTAAAACATAATCAGCCCTATCAGGAGTTTCGCCCGAATAACCTTTCACCCGAAATATTTTTGTTCCCCCGGATTTTAAAAAGCTATAAGGAATTTCTCCCGAACAAGATTTCACTTCGAATTTAGAACTGACGGTTCGAAAAATAGGTATGTTCAGAAAACTGAGATATCAATTAATTTCCCCATCTCTGTGATGGAAACAGAGAATGAAATCTGAGCTTACTTTTTTCTTGTTTAAAAAAAGCTCAAAATAAATTCGGTTTTGCATTTTCCTGTTAAAATAGTGTCCACTGAGTGCAATGATACGATTTGTAAATCCTACTCCAATCGATTTATTTAAGAAAAAAAATTTATGAATTAGCGGATACATAAAATTTTCCTCCGTTTTTAATCATGAAGACTATTCGTGTTCGATACATGAACAAACCTAACAATCTGACTTTTTGTTTTGACAGAAGTTGACAACCAGTAAGAATTAAATAAAGCGACGAATAAAAAAAATTGGGTTGATATTTTTATTTAAAAGAAAAAGTGTAATGTAAAAATATAAATGATAAACTAAAAAAAATCATAAAAAGGAAATTAAAACGCAAAGCATACCCATGCATTTCCTGTTGCTTGAGGAAGAGGAAGATGTAATCTTCTTCTTCTTCTTCTTCCTTTGTTTCGGCGCTGTTATGATCTCGATGTCGAGGGGATCATAACTCTCCCACGTATCTGCTTCACACTAGTGATCCGCCTGTGGGGTTCGCCGGGTTGACCTCAGAAATCGGCGGCAAGCCTCCCGGTTTTGTATTGTTCCATTTCTGAGGCCAACTGAATGCTGGTGTTTTTGCATTTGTTTGTACCAGGAGTGTTTAGGCCTACCTTTCTTTTTATTCCGAATTGGAACGTTGTATGATATTGCCTTTTTGACGGGGTTCTCAGGATCTCTCCTTTGAACATGGCAATACCAACTGAGTCGGTCGTGTTCAATTTTTTGGGAAATGGTATTCTTAACATGAAGGCTTCCTCGGATCTTCGTACTTCTAATTCAATCAAGCTTTGTAACTCCTGCTGTCATACGAAGCATCTTCATCTCAGCTGCCGTTAGCTTACTCTCATACTTTTTGTACATTGTCCAACATTGTGAACCGTATGTGAGTGCTGGACGCACAACTGAAGTGTAGAGCTTTCCTTTCAGCTTAGGGGGCATTTTTCGGTCACAGAAGATAGCAGAATTTTCCCGCCACTTCATCCACCCTACGCTTACGCGATGATTGATATCGTCATCACAAGTAGCTTCGTTATTTATCATAGACCCCAGATATTTAAACTTTTCACACTTGGGAAGCACTACTCCATTCAAATAAATGTGTGGAATAGGCCTGTGTTGATCAGAAAATGGGCAGCATAGGTATTCTGTCTTTTTCGCGCTTATGCGGTACCCACTTCCTTCTAGAACATCCACCCATACGTCAAGTGCTCGTTGTAGGGATATCGGATCTTCACTTATGATGGCTCCATCGTCAGCAAAGAATAACTGATGCACTTTTGGATCCGTCACTTTGCCTTCAAGCAGGTAATCAAAAACTGTAATAAAGAGCAGGGGACTCAAGACACTTCCCTGGTGTACACCTACTGTGATTTCGAATTCTTCGGTGACTCCAGCTGCGCATCTTACTTTAGTAACTGCTCCATCATACATGTCCATAATTATCCGCACATAGGTTTATGGAACTCCTCGTTGCCTGAGGGCCACCCATATTAGATCTCGTGGTTGCCGATCGAATGCTTTTTCAAAATCAACCAATACGACATGCAAATCCTCCAAAGAATCCCGATGTTTAAGAGGAAGATGTAATACTGCGTTGAAATATTCCGAGGTAGTTAAGAGACCACTCAAATCCGTTGCAGTTAGCTGAACCATTGTAAGAATGAAATTATACATTCAACTTCTTTAATATCTAACTACAAATAATTTTCGGATTTCAACAGCTCTATAAAATACCTATTTCTACCTGATGATAAAGAAATATTTAATTTATACTTCTTTAATTTCTTTTGTATTAAAATAAAGATATGTTTCACATGATTCCTCTTGTTATTCCTCCTATTCGCCTCCAAAAAAGAAGTGAACATTTTAAATGTAAATCGTGTTGCATTTCACCCGAACTGAATGCTCCCAATAAGGGAAATTTTTCGAACATGAAATTTTTTTCGCCCGAAACTCAAAATAAGGGAAAAGAAAAAAGGGAAATTTTTCGGGTGGAATAACATTCGGGCGAAACTCCTGATAGGGCTGAATATACCATCTTATTTTCCACATTTTTAAATTTATTTCCAGTAATAAACGTATCATATAAAAATATAAAATCAAAATTATTCACAAATTTAGAAAAATCATTAAAAAAATTATTATAAGATTTAAAATTATTGGTACGCAATAAGCCTTTTTATTGACAGAAGGCTTTAGTACTTAATACCATGATTCATACTCCTTCCGACCGGCACTGTTCTAAGGCAGTGTGTTTTTACCGTGTATATAAGATCTATAGAAAAAAAACTGCACGACTGGGTCGCACGAACTTGCTCCTATGTAATAGACTAGGAATTTTAAAAATCGAATGTTATTAGAGAAAAGTGTTCATAAAGATAAAATTATTATTTCTTATAGTTCTCTTAGTAGTAAGAGATAAAAACAGAATGCTATGCAAATATAAATTTAAATAAAAAGTATAAGTTCTTGTAGTGGTTTCTTTAAAAAGATAAGCTTTAAAACATTTTTAAGAACAAAGTTTTTATTACTGTACGAATGGAAATTAAACTATTAAATTAATTAATAAATTAAAAAATTAAAAAGTATTGAGCCGTTTTTTAGATATCGAATTTTCCCAAAAAAAAATGACTTCCCAAAAATTTAAAAGTTAACTTTTTTTGAAGTTTTGAAATGCAATGTTCCCATAAAAAATTTCATTAAGATCCGTTTAGTCGATAATGCGAAATTCAAAATTCGAAAAAATGGTTCTATGGTAGGTACAAGCTGTAATATTTTCTTAATTTCAATTTTTTTTTATTAAATTAAAGATCATCAAAATTAAATGAAAGAAAAAAAAAATTATCAAAATTCTAGGCGCCGCTTTCGAGAAAAATACGATTTTTGAAAACAATTTTTTTTTAATTTTTTAACATTTTTATGGTGGGTACCTTTATTTTTAGGTAAAATACAATTTTTTTCCCACATCTTGTAGATTATATTGAGAAACTTTTATCAGACCAAAAAACATAAATGTTAAAAAAAGAGCCAAGTTCTTCTATACAAAAACCTTTGTGTAACAAGTCAGCCGTGAAAAGTACTGAGATCTAAAAGTACGCCAAGTTCTTACTTCATAAAGGTTTAATGCCGAATACTCGTATTTAATGTAGAATAATATTGAAGCAGCTACAATGTAATAGAGAAATTTTATTATTTAACGATTACTGACTAAAATTTGATGGGCTTACTGGCCAAGTTTTCAAAACCTTTTGAATTGGGCATAAAAAAAAACTTGTCAAGTAAGCCCATCAAATTTTACTCAGTAATCATTAAATAATAAAATTTAGCAAAAAAAATTATCGAAATCGGTTGTACCGCTTTTGAGAAAATCAAAAACAAAAAAAATGGTTCCATGGGGGTACCCTCAATAACCATTTTTCGGAAACTTTTTTTCAACCATTACCTACATAGCTTTAACCCTTGTATATAAAAACTATAGTACTCTCATGGAACAGAAAAAAATGTTATGGAATACACTCTACCGAGGGCGCTGTCGGAAGAAAAAATTTCGTGGAGACTTTTGATTTAGGGTGGGGTGGTAATTGAGGAAATTTTTTTAGCCACGTGGCAATGATAAAGACGAGAATGATAAAATGAAATTTGTTTTGTAGCATTTTTCTTTTGAGGGATCTTCTGTGTGTTTTGTTGTTATATTTTTTTGTCAAGAATATTTGTTTTGTTTTGGCTATTTCATACGCAACAAAGCAACGTTGTTCAATTTCGGCATATCTAACCAAAATACAACGTTGTTTTTTATTTGTATGGACACACATACCTATTTGAATAGATTTAAGTAGGAATAATTTTGAAAATTGATTATTGATAGGATTAGACTTTTTTGAATTTTAGTATATCTTCATAGAAACTTTATCTTAATATATTAGGTAACTTATCTATGTTGATTGCAATTATTATTATTTTTGTTATTCAAAAGTGGGTGGTTAGGTAGTGGAAATTAATTTTTTTTTTGCAATTAGTATAATTATGTACATATATAGGTATAAAACTATTTCTTTAAGCAAATCTAATACGAGTAGGTACGTATACCTATAATTTTATTAAAGAAAATAGCTTTTACATATGTATGTATGTACATAACTGTATAAAATATGGTATGGTAGAAAATAATTTTGATTACAAAAAAAAATATTTGTATTCGTTAATAGGTATTTATATAATTAAAAATAAAAAAAAGAAATTTGATATAGGTATAGAACAGTTTTTAAAATTTATTCATATAAACTTTGTTTGCAAAGAATATAGAAAATTTTTAATACTTTTTATGTGTATATAAACAATTTTAGAAATGTATAAATATTCACATAAAGCAATTGTAAAAAAAAAAATAAAATAAGTTTTTCGAGAAAAAAATAATTTTAGAAAACTTAAATTAATTAAAAAAAAAATTAGAATAAATATAATAAAATTATTATTGACCTAATATTTATAAAATATCAGATACCTTTTTGGAAAAAATATTTTGTATGCATCTACATATTGCTTATAAGCAATTTTAGAAAAATAAAAAAAAAGAAATTTGGTTTCAATTTAAAAAAATTATTGATGCACCCCACATGAAAAATTTTTAAAATAAAAATAAACATTTTTTTACAAAAAAATAGTTTTTATCCATACCTATATTTTGTAAAAATATAAGATATTTGCCCTGCGAATTTTGAATAAACAAATATTTCTTTAAATGTTTGTCTACGAATTTTTATCAAATTTGGAAATTATTAATTCATTAAAATAAAATTTTGTTTTTTTTTGTATTTTGTTAATATAAATATAAAAAGTACGAATTTATGCAAACAAAGTTTAAAATACCTTTTATTATTGAACTAATTTTGAATATAAGAAATTTCTTTAAAATTGTTTTAGAAAAAAATTTGGGATATTAATTTAAGTATTTAAAAATAAAGATTCTAGAAAATATTTTCAAATATTAGTCGCTCAAACTTTTTCAAGACATTGATTTTTCAAAAACAGTTTTTTTAGATAAAAAAATATTTTTTCGTGTTCTCTCGAGTTAAATTTTTTCCACATGCAAAACTTGCAATTACATAATTTTGTAAGTGAAAATAAAATTTAAAAAATTTGATACGCCAACCTTAAGTTTTATTATTGTACGAATGGAAATTAGGTTTCGAAATAAAATATTGAGCCGTTTTTGAGATATCGAATTTTCCAAGAAAAAAAAAAATATTTTTTTCAAAGTTTTGAGATGCAATGTTTTTTAAACCTTTGGGAAGCATCTCTATAAAAAATTTCAATACAGTGGACGTCCAGTATAACGAATGATATAATGTTCGAGGTCATTCTCTATATCGAGAGCATTCGTTATATCGATCGACTTTTCCATTCAAAAAAATTTAAATAGGTGGTTGATTTATTAATTTATTTATTCATATGTTTTTTATTGGTAATGTTAAATTGAATGGTTGTGTTTGATGACTTCAAGTAGATCTTTTTTGAACGGCTCAACGAGATCAAAGCGTGATAAAAGTTTTTCTCCGCATTCTTTGAGGATCCGGACACCGAAACGTTTCTTAAATTTTGTGAGCCATCCATTACTAGCACAGAATCATCCACTCTCTTCGCTATATAGATTTTGATGAATTACACTAGCTTTGGCCTTTAGTATAGCACCAATTATGGGAATGTTTTTCTCCCTTTGTCGTTTCTCCCATTTGTACAGCCGATTTTCCATATTAGAAAACTCTCCCTTTCACATAGATTTACGTTGTAGAGAGCCATTGTGTATCAAGTTCAGGTTCTTCAAGATTTTTACGCTACTTTTTAATCCCACATATTGTTGATTTTGGCACACAGAATTTTATTGAAATTTCCTTAAGTGAAACGCCTTTGTTGCACTCATCAATATTTTTGACTTTATCTTTTAATAAAAGCCGAGTACGTTGAGATTTTGTATTCATTTTAATATTTTGTACACAAAACTAAATCTACAAAATTATTACGGAGCGTTTCAGCCAGACGAGACTTTAACCAACAAAAACACTATTTAGCTGCTAACGTTATCTTGCTGTCGTGTCTTTTAATATATGTGTGCGTGGATAAAATTCAAAACTGCATAGCGATAGACAAACCAAAAAATAAGAATTCAAACAAAAATTTTTTAGTAGGCGACGTGAAGACTAAACGAAAAACAGAAAGCTGGTTACAGTTTTGAAACTTTGGGCCAAACACATACGAGAATAAACTTGTGTGTTGACATAAGAATAGATAAACAGATCATAATGGCAACAAAAAAACATTATAAGGCAATTTATCTACGCGTTCGTTATATCGGATAGCAAATTTTTATCATCGTTCGCTATTTAGAGATGTTAATGTAAATTTAAAAAGCGTTCGTTATATCGCAAATTCGCTATATCGGGTATTCGTTATATTGGACGTCCACTGTAATGAGAAAATTGTCAAATGTCAAAATTTGAAAAAATGGTTCTATGGTAGGTACAAGCTGTAATATCTTAATTTCAAAATTTATTTATTAAATTAAAGATCATATATTTAATACATATATTTTTCTTCCATTAGAAGTAAAAAAAGTGAAAATAATTTTTTTTTTCGAAAAACAAATTTTTATCTTTAAATGCGATTTCGGCTAAACGGAGCTCCGTAGACCCCCCAAAGTTGACATTTTCAAACGTGATTTATGGCTAAACTAGGCATCTTAGCGAGTTAAAAATTGCATACTCGTGATGTAGTGAGTGATGTATCACATTTTTTTTTTTTTTTTATAATCTACCCGCGCTCAAGGGATTATGATTACCCTTTAAATGTTTAAACACAGCGCGGGCGTGAAGTTAAGGAAGAGAAAGAAGGATAGGAAAGATGTGTGGCACGATGTTCTGAGACTGAAGGTTGTTGTCTCAGATATTTTATCTCCAGGGATGGCGGCTGAACTAAAGCGGAGAATGCCGTGTCTTATTTCTATGTCGCTTATAATTCACATTATTTTTATTCGTGTTTGTTCATCCTTGTTGGGCATACTAGTTTAACTCAATTACATGTTGTTAGTGTTATGCCTGAACAACATGCAATGAGTAAACCAGCAACCCATTGATGACAATTTTAGAAGGTTTTTAATGGAATTAAAACGATTTTTTTTTGTTGTTTTGTATTTCAAAATTCTACATTTTGAAATTCTACTTCTCAAAAATTGATAAAATTGTAGTTTTCAATATACTACTTGTCAAAATTAAAGTTTTCAAAATTCTGCATTTCGAAATTCTACTTCTCAAAATTCTGCATTTCCAAATTTTACTTACTAAGTTTTGTGCATTTAAAATATTATTTCCCAAAATTTGGCATTTCAAAATTCTACTTCTCAAAATTCTACTTTTCAAATTGTACCTATTAAGTTTTCTGCATTTCAGAATTCTACTTGTCAAAATACCTTCTTCAGAATTTTACTTTTTAAGTTTTCTGCATTTCAAAATTTTCATTCCTAAAATTCTGCATTTCAAAATTTTGCTTTTCAAAATTTTACTTACTAAGTTTTCTGCATTTCAAAATTTTATTTCCTAAAATTCTGCATTTCAAAATTTTGCTTTTCAAAATTTTACTTACTACGATTTCTGCATTTCAAAGTTTTGCTTTTCAAAATTTTACTTACTAAGCTTTCTGCATTTCAAAATCTCTTTTTCAAACTTCTGCTTTTCAAAATTTTACTTATTAGGTAATTTTTATGCATTTCAAAATTTCATTTCCCAAAATTCTGCATTCCAAAATTCTACTCTTCAAAATTTTAGCTTTCAATATAATTTTTCTGTATTTCAGAATAATACTCAAGACTCCAATTCTCAAAATTCTGCATTTGAAAAATCTGCCTACAAAAATAATTATCTATCTATACAAAATAATTGTTCTGAGTGGTAACCGTTTAAAAATTCGTCTATTTGAATATAAATCCTACATTTGCTCCAATATACATTCAAACAGCGAACGAAAAAAATCAAACAAAACAATATACCGTTTTTTCTCTATGCGTGAAGCAAAAAATGCCACCTCATACTTATTTGTATAGAAAATTGATAAAAAGAAAACAGAAAATAGCTTTATTGTCGTCGCTTTGTTCTGCACCTTCGGTTTGCTTTTACCGAAAATATTATCACCCCTTCCTGATTATCGTCTGTCCTTACTCTCCACAACTCTACGTAAAAAGTTATGGAATACGCTCGTATGGGGCCGCATCGTTCGTTCCTCTTCATGAGAGTACTATAGTTTTTATATACAAGGCTTTAACTAAATGAAATTTGTTTGTATTTTTATTTTATTAAATCTGTGGAACAGTTTGAGAAAAAAAAATATTTATTAAATTTCGAAAAAAAAATCGTATGGCAGGTACCTTTATTTTTGGTCTTAAAAAAAAGAAAAAAACGTGTGGGGGAAGAAAAATTAAAGATGATATCTACCAAGTTTAAAGAAAATCGGCCGAGCCGTTTAGGCTGTAGTCGAACAGACAGACAGAATTGCGAGACCCACTTTTTTAGTCTCTGCTATCTTCGTAATGTCAACTTTGATCAAAATCTCGAGTTCGATTTTTTTTCCGAATGCATAACGTACCTATAAGTCTCAAGTAAAAATGATGTGAAATCAACTTTACTGGTGGCGCTGTAGTAAAACAAAATTGACGTTGGAGACTTTAGATTTAGGATGGGATAATAATGTAAGATAGAGCAAGAAAATTTTACGTGGCAACTTTGTATATAAACTCTATAGTAGTCTCATGGAACAGAATTAAATCTTGGTTTTCTCTGCCTTGTGAGGCGCTGACATCGCTATATTTATTAGAGTAGTAATAATTTGGAAGAGGAAAATATGAAAAAAAAATGACATGCGGTATATTGATACATTTGTTCTGAAAACAATAAAGAGAATAAGAGAGAAAACGTAGTCGGATTTTGTTTTCGCTGTCAGAATCAATTGTAGCTTGTAGGTAGGGATCTAGATTTATAAAGAATTATATGCAAGACGCGAGAGGAATACAAGCAGATAGTATTGAGAGTGTATGAGAGCTTTGTGAATGAATTTTGTTTCATTACTCATGCAATCTGGTTTGTTTACATTTTGATACGAACCAAATTCGAAATTCGGTTTTATTTCGTTTTTGAATACAAAATAATTTCAAATTGGTTTTATTTCGTTACGGTAACCAAAATAGTGCCAAACAAAATTTGGAAATAAAACCGAATTCTAATCATTTTGCATGAATATTTTTCAAAGCATATTTCTTATGTATTTTTTTGGTTAAGTTGAAAATTAATTTCATATTAATTTTAACTGTTTGTTTTTCAATCTAGCAAATCAAAACGACAACAATTTCTACTGAAATAATTAACATTAAGTTTGTAATAATTCTTTTTAAATAATTCTTTAAAATTGGCTTTTTAGTCCAATAAGAGGGCTTGACCTTGTGCGCAGAGGCATGGTCTATTTTTTTTTTCATAGATCGATAGGGACTTATGAGAAAGGCTTAAAACCAAATTTCCGCCAACTTTTTTTACCAAAGTTATTGGTAAAAATGTGTTTTGTGTCATTTTTTGATCTTTCGCGAATATCTCGGCTCCAGTATCTCGTACAGAAAAAAATAAAACATATATTTATTCATAATAACATTAACTATTATGTTATAGAACAACAAATTTATCTAAACAAATAAAAAAGAAGTTATACTTTAATATACTTTTAATCAAAAAAACATTGGCGCCTGCCAAGCGATTAAACATACCCTAAGCGGAGCGACGGAGTCGCGTGAGCGGGTGTGTCCCGAAAAAAGGACTTAAAATCTTTAAGTCTCGCGGGCCACCGAATGTACTTTTAAACGTGTTTTCTGGCTAAACTAGGCATCACAGCGCGTTAAAAATTACATATTCGTGATCTAGGGAGTGCCACCTTTCAAACCACGTATCGCATGAAACGAAAAACGAATATTTATCTTTAAACGTGATTATCGGCTAAACGGAGCTTCGTACCCCCCCACAGTTTACATTTTCAAACGTGATTTCTGTATTAACTAGGCATCTTAGCGAGTTAAAAATTGCATATTTATAAAGATATCTTCGTCCCAGACGATTCTGTTAACGTTGTTTCCTCGGCCAGAAAGAGAAACCCATTATAGAAATTGTGAAAATGACTTCATCTGATTTTTTTTCGACAAAAAACAAAAAATAAATAAAAAGGAAAAATAACTTCAAACTGAATAATTTTTCGTCGAAAAAAGTACATTCAGCCTTATTGTGAGTTTCGCCCGGAAAACATTTCCCCCGAAACATTTTAATTCCCCCGAAATTTTAAAAGCTATTATGAGTTTCGCCCGAATAAAAATTTCACTTCGAATCAGGAGTGACAGTTCGAAAAATAGGCACGTTCAGAAAAATGAGGCCCGCAATAAATTCTCACTCCACTGTGATGGAAACGGAGAATGAAATGCAACCTCCAAATTCTCTGTAAATTAAAATAGTAATATAATTGAATTTGGGGCATCAGTTATTTGTCGAAATTACTTGCAATAGAGATACAATTGTGGCTACACTAATAGTGCCACTCATTGTGGCTTCCAATTTTTAATTGGGTTATCTGAAACGATTAATTTGCACACCTATTTTTAAACAGCGGACTTATAGCGTTCGGAAAATGAACAGACCTTCTTGTGAGTTTGAACAAACATATGTTTGTTTTGACAATTGTTAAATAAGAATTTCAGGATATAAAACTAAATTGTTATTTTATAATAAAGAAAGGATAATTATCATAAATACAGCATAGCATAGCGCTACATATCTTGTCTGAGGAAGAACAAATGTTTGAGGAGCGAGCACTTCGAAGGAATTTGAGGGATTACTCATTCTGAACCAAAAGAAGCAACCCAACAAAACAACACAATACAATATTCTCTCTTTTCAGTTTTATCTAAATAACTTAAATTTGTTAAATATGTTCGTTGTCTTATAAACAATCAAATAAACAATGCATTAATTTAATCAATAATGGACCTCTCGCCTTCAGAATCTATTGATAAAATCCAACAAATTAATCCAAACAACACCCCATCAGAATCCACCGGGACTTTGACAGTCGACCAGCTCGATATCGAACTTTTACCTGTTATCTACATCATTCGTTGTGTGGAAAAGGATCCCCTCGATAACGCAGCCAAGCAAAGATAATCTCAGGAGTGTATTCAAAAGATCTTAGAGTTACAAAAACCTTTTGAAAGTGCCCGCAATCAAATCAAACAATTGCCTGACATAAATTATAACAAACAGGAACAACTTCACAAGCTAGAGCTTCTCAAGAGTCAACTCCAACTGAAACAGTAGTTCATTAGAAAATATAAGAATATAAAATTTTAGAAAATGGTTCTCCGAATCCTCTTTCGATATCTGGCCAACAATGAGCAGCTCATTCAGAAAATGTCCGAAAGCTATCCAATGAGAAGGGCTGCCCAGCTGGTTGTTGCAATGATGTACAAGATGAAGAGAATAGCCGATCGGCGTGGTTTGACTGATATGACCCCGGGGAAATTTAAGGAGTTTGTTATAGCCAAACCACAATCTCGCGTTCACACGGTCGGGCTTTGAAATTACATATAAAAACAATAAACTCTAATGAGGCAATCTGAAATGTTGCCTAAGCAACGCCTGAGGTTTATATCGTAATATCGTAAACGTCAGACCAACGCCAGGCCAAAGCAAAAGTAGATCTATTTTATATTTCGTTGGGCGTTTGACAGTTCATTGTTTTTGTTTTGATTAAAAAAAGAAAAGAAATTAATTAAAAAATATGAGCTCTTTCGAAGACAAATTAATAAACATGATTCGGGATAACGATTGTATTTATAATACAAAAAAGTCTACACCTAGGAGAAATTGGTTTTCTCCAAGAATGCTTTTCTAGTTCTGGCTCAATAAAAGTTCTCAATAATGCTTTTGCATCGCATCATAATTAAGAGCAAAGAATCCATCAGTGTCTCTGCTTAAATTGAGCTCCCGAACCCATCGCTTCCTTTCTACTCTTTTTTCGTCGTTTATTAATGCCTCATAATCAGCATAGCTCATAGGGCCGAACAAAGAAAAGTCAAGGAGGTCATCAAGATCATCCATATCTGCCATATCCATCTCTTGTTTTAAAAAATAGTTTTATAAATTAATTATGTTGAATGCCCAAAGTTTAAAATACCCAGTATTATATGTATACATTTATCAATAACAAAATTTGTTGAAGAATTTCAATTAAGTAGGTACTTATCAAAGTCACTTATAAATGTCAGTCAACGCTCGTAGTTTGAAACTTAATTTCGCCTTACAAATGCTACGGTCGAGCTTTTTGACACATAAAATCGTAAATACGACCAAACGCCTATTAACGCCGGACCGACCGAACGCGAGGTTGTGATTTAGCCATTAGGGCGTTCAACAGTGGCGTAGATAGGGGCGATCAGGGGGATATATCGATAATTTGGATCGATAATTGTTCAACACAACCAGTCATGAACCAAATAAGTTAAAGAAACGCACTCTGAAATTTTTTTTACGTCTCTCACCAATTGATAATAGGTAAACGTGAAAGAAAAAGAGCTTCCATCCAGCTTTCCATCACATAGCACAAAAGCCCAGACCGACACAAAAAATGAAAATTATTTAGATTTCTTCCCACTGTGTGGCACATTGTTAAGTTGGGGTAAGAAACCACCCCAAACACACAGCACACTCATCCACACAAACACAAATGTTCGCACAACTGCGGTGTGGTTAACGCGAATCCTAACGGTATCGATAACTCACACTCATTCATTTTGACCAGAAAGCAAAATGTGCTTGCATGCCTTACACAAGCGGCAGAGTGACTGTCATTCGTCGTAATTTTACGGGTTATATGTGCGAAGTCAAACCAATTTTGCTTTTCTTCTTACGCACACCAGGCACAGTATAAGTAGAAATAAGAAAAACATGATAAACGTATACGACTACGAGATGCATGATTTTTTTGTAAATGAAGTGTGAATGTACATACATATCGATATCTTTCCGTAAGCATGTATTAAGCGACATTTTTAAAATTGTTCAGGAAACAAAAAAAAAGTCTCATTTAATTATTTTTTTGTGTATTTTATTGGAAGAAACAGATTTGGAGACGGATTTTTACAATACATCATTGCAAAGCCGAAATTTTAATCAGATTAGAAGTTTTTGTCGCTTAGTACATTTTCGTGGTCAAAACATTGGCGCTTGATACAATGTTAAATGGCGCTTAAAACACTGTAATGGTCACAAAAAATAAAGGTATGAAATAAATTGTGTCGTTTAACTCTTTTTTTATTTTTTTATTTTTTAACAATAAAATAAATAAAAATCTATATAAAAAGTAACATAACATTGATTTCAAAACGAAAATTCAAAAAGGACACTTACGATGACAACAACAAAAAAACACACAAAATAAATGGGAAAAAAGTAGTAGCATACTTGATAAAAAAAGACAACCATATCTGGAGTATTATAAACGACAAAAATGGATCAAGTTCTATTTGGATGAGTGTGCTAAGCGACAATTTCGGTTAAACTATGCGATATCTAAAAAACTTTTTTTTGTGGACGTTTAGTTGCTTAAGACAAAAATATATTTAAAAATGTCGCTTAGCATAATTTTACTGGTGGATAATACAAATTTTAGGGAGCAACAACATTCCAGTGAGGAAACTTGGCGGTTGCTAAAATTTTATTTTCTCTCTAGTTTCTTTTGCATACATGATACGGCAGTGAAACCCAGGCCAAAATGTGGCGCTTAACTTCTAGTATAGTTCCACATCAAAAAGTCATTTTGGACAAAAGTGTCGCTTAATACATTCTTATGGGAAGGTATCGATATTATGAATGATGATACTAATCAGAATCACTAATGTAAAGGTACTGTATTTAACTGCGAGCGGTCGAATTATTATAACTACTGTGTACGTGAAGTAATAAGTTTTAGTGATTGAAGTTGCATTTTAGTTCAAAATGAAGAGATTTTTAGTGCCAATTAAGCCAACATCATCTGTAGAAACGGTTTCATAAATACCTCGTTCCGATGTAGTGAGCATTGAGAATAGGGCTGATGATACCCGGCTACCCGAGTACCCGAGTAATTCGGGTAATACCCGGGTACCCGGGTATTACCCGTGTACCCGATTACTCGATTACCCGACTACCCGGGTACCCGGGTACAGCAAAATAAAAGATATTGAAGTTAAACTCTATTAAAGAAAACAGAATCAAGATTTAATTCAAACACTTGAACATATTCACCATTGAGAACAACTACAATTTACTTTTACATTAGCTCAGAGGCAACTTTAAGCTTGTCTATTATGTAAACAATGTAATTTAATCAATGATATTAACAACAATAGCTCAGTGGCAATCTTAAGCTTGTCTATTGTACCAACAACTTCAAAAGTTATTTTTCAAAAATTAACCAATTAAACTTTAAATCCTTAAGCTGCCGGCAATATTGTTACTGCCAAAAGATCATGTTTGGCCCCAAAAAATGTTTCTTTGTTGGTGTTCTTGCACAAAAATCAAGATCTATTAAATTAGAATTTAAACCTATCAAATTTTCCTCATCAACAATTTATCAAATTTCGAAAATTCTTTTGCTCATTATTAATATACATAATTGTTTTTTGACTACCTATTGAATAAAATGTTTAGTTTTTCTGAAATTTTGTCGCTGTACCTAATTGTGTCACACATATAATTATATAATTTGTTCCAAGATTTGTAGGTGTTTTTGAAAAAGGGATTTACATAGCCACAAAGGAATTTTGCGTTTTTATACCCGGGTACCCGGGTAATACCCGAATACCCGGGTAATTTACTACCCGGGTACAAGCAACTCGGGTAACCGGGTACCCGGGTAGTCAATTACCCGGGTAGAATCATCAGCCCTAATTGAGAATAAAAACAATGAAAGTTCCACAAGTGACAAACATTTTGAGCAATGTCCCCCTAGTGAAGTCGAAAAAAAATGAGCGAACTAGATCCATCAAATAGGGTAAAGCTATCTACGCCACTGGCGTTCAATAACAATCTGAAGCAAGAGATCGAAGACGTAAAGGAAGATCTTAAAAGGAAAATGTGATATGTTAGGAAGCAGAAAATAGAAACTTTGTTAATAAACATGTCCTAAGCAATATTAATCCTTTGGAGATGCACAAGTGTGAAAAGCAATTAATCTTTATTTTTTTTCCAAATTTCATCAGTACTACAGCCATTTTCTTCCAAAATTCGGCCACTTTCTCCCGATTTGCTTTAAGTGAAGCCCTTGGCAATTTCCGGATTCTCCTGCATTTTATTAAGCAGCATATCACTTTGGTCTTTTTTTATTGTTTTGCTCCTGCATTATAACAAAAAACATGAATTTTAAATTTTCTTATCTTAAAATAAACAAACAACTTACATTTTCCGCCTTATTGTGCTCTCGTTCGCCTAATTAAAATAAGTGAAAATTATGGCTGTCAATGGCATAACATTCCGCCCGAAATGATTGTTTACAATAAGGGGAATTTTTCGAACATGAATAATTTTTCGGGTGAAACTCACAATAGGCGAAAAGTGATATGTCAAATTTTCCGGGTGGAATGTTGTTCGGGTGCAACTTACAATAAGGTTGATTTTATATACTACCGCGATATAGATTTTGATTGTGTTTAAGTTATTTTATATTATTTTAGGTGGAAATGAAGTATATATCGCTAATTCACACCATAAAAACTCAATTTTGTTGTTGCAAGGGGCAAATTCATTTGGCTATACTCGTCTCGGCATGCAAACATAACATAATGTAGTATGGAAAATTTAAATTAATTAAAATTAAAATAAAATTAGAAAAAATTTAGTATACCAATTTTAGAAATTTATTGATATACACATAACTAATATTTAGAAAATAAAATCAGATAAAAATATTTTGTATGCATATACCTAGAACATTTTGTTAAAAAGAAATAAAAAAGGAGATATTTGGCGTTCCAATTTCAAATTACTAACAAATATATCTTTTCATGTTTATCTATAAATTTTGAGCAAATTTGCGAATTATTAACTTATTAAAATTAAAAAAAGTTATGTGTAATTTGATAATATTGGGTTTTCAAAAAAGTATAAACATTTCTTGGAAAAAAGAAAATTTGTATACGCGTGAAATATTCAATATCTCATTAAATCCATGTTGTAAATTTATAAAATGTATTTAAAATTCAAAATTCTTTTACATAAGAGCAAGTTCTTGCGATCCAGTCGTGCATTTTATTTCATATTTCAACTGTTTTTTAATATAAGTAAAATACAAACTTCATAATAGTCCATCGTTTTTACCTTTGTTGGGAGCATGCTCTGACAAACTTTCAGCTTTTATAAAATAAGGAAGGTTTGGGGTTCACGGGCTCTTGCTCTATAAGTATACTTTTAACCCTCTTCATGATTGCACAGTATTAAAAATTACGTAAAAACTATCAATTTTTGGAAAACCACTCCGATTGCCAAGTGCTGCAATAAAAGTAGGTAAAAAACCCAAAATTTTTACCTGTTTAAGATTTTCCCATGTATCAAAAGATGTATGGGTGTTTGGGTGCACTTAATGTTTTTTTTATTATTGTTTTCTTCATCAGGTAAAAATAAGAAAACTTTGTGTTTATGACGCATTTAAAAAAAATGACCTCAAAGTCAAAATTTTGCTCGGGCAAGAAAAATTGAACATCATTTAAAATCGAATATCTGGCAACCCTAAAAACATATCAGCTCAATTTAAACGTAGTTTTAAAGGTTAGTATTATACTAAAAAAAAGTGCAGAATGAGGTCCCTAACTGTGAGTACTGACAGAGAAATTGATTTTAACACCAAATTGATTTTTTTACACCAAAGTTACCCTTTTTTTTTAATTATCAAAAAGTGATGTCAAAGTTGAAAATCAGACTTTATTGTTTATTATCAGATGTTGCTAGCATTCTTGTTCGTAAACAGCTTCATAGCTTTTCCTTTCCTTGATATATAAACTTTTATTTATAACTTTTTAGAAGCATCTCTATAAAAAATTTCATTAAAATTCGTTATGCCGATATGTGAGAAATTGAAAATTAGACAAAATAGTTCTATGGTAAGTATAAGCTGTAAAATCTTAATTTAAATTTTTTTTTATTAAATCGAAGAGCATAAAAATTAATTGAAAGAAAAAAAAATATCAAAATTCTAGGCGCCGTTTTCAAGAAAAATACGATTTTCGAAAACAATATTTTAACATTTTTTAACATTTGTATGGTGGGTACCGTTATTTTTAGGTAAAATAAAAAAAATTTCTCACATCTTGTAGATTTTATTGAGAAACTCTCATTTATCAAGTTTTAAAAAAATAGCATTGGGTTTTCGAAATATTGAGTTTTGAAAAAAAAATTGAAGTTTTTTTTTTAAATCCAAAAAAAAAAATTTCGAAAATTTGAATACACAATTCTATTAAAGTTTTTGGGGAGCTTTAGCAAAAAAAAATTATCAAAATCGGTTGTACCGTTTTTGAGAAAATCAAAAACGAGAAAAATGTTCCATGGGGGGTACCCTCAATAACCATTTTTCGCAAATTTTTTTCAACCACTATATAGCTTTAACTAAATGAAATTTTTTTGTATTTTTATTTTTAAAATCTTTCGAACAGTTTTTGACAAAAAAAAATATTTATAAAATTTCGAAAAAAATCGCATGGCAGGTACCGTTATTTTTGGTCTAAAAAAAAAGAAAAAAACGTGGGGTGAAAATATTCAAAGTGATATCCACTAAGTTTAAAGAAAATCGGCCAGCCGTTTAGGCTGTAGGTAGTCGAACGGACAGACAGGCAGACAAAATTGCGAAACCCACTTTTTTAGTCTTCGCTATCATCGTTATATCAACTTTGATCAAAATCTCGAGCTCGATTGTTTTAACGAATGCATATGTCTTTCCCTATATAAGGTCATGTATATGCAAAAACTAAATACAATGGACCGCCATCAATCGCAAACCCCTCTCTGGCAATATATTGCTACCTTATTTGCTCATTCATATACCTAATGCATATTCTCATTTCTCATAGAATAGAGGTATCCAGAAAACAAAACAACGTTGTAAAAAAACTTATACACAAAACTTCATTCGCAAAGTGCCGTTGCCACCGCCGCACCGCGCGCCGCCGCCATCCATCGTGCGTAGGCTGTCCTCAGTAGGTTTTCTGCATATAAATATAATGTATGCATGCTTGTGTGCGCCTGCGCTGACTGGCTGGTGCAAGTCTGTGTGCTCTGAATAGCTATAGCAATATAGCATGTTTGTTGTTTATGTCTCTCTCTGCCGAGAAAAGAATAGCATTATGAGAAAATGTTAAATTAATTTGCTAAGAAAAGAAAATCTACGGTTTGGGTATTGGGTTTAGTTGTTATCTCTGCCGCTTACGTGGCGTTCCTCGTCATGAGACTACTATAAGAATTTATATACAAGGTCTAGACCCTACTCACAGTAGGGACCTCATTCTGCACTTTTTTTTAGTATAATACTAACCTTTAAAACTACGTTTAAATTGAGCTGATATGTTAGAAATGTTATGTTAGAAATTGATACGAATAAAGAGACCACACGTCTGCTCAGAACAAGATTTATTGATAAAGTAAAACATAGTGGAAATAGAATCCACTTGATGAAAATATATATACAAAGAAACATCTTGGAAAAGTTTAATCATATGCTATATAATAATGGAATTGAAACAATAGTTCAAATAGTTAATGTTGCCATATCGTAAGATTTACACAATTTAACACTCCTTCTCAACACTATTTATTTGAAACTAAATTCATAAATAAGAAAAATAGATTAATACAATCCCATAGCTTGGGTGAATTTACAATGCTTGATTTTCGGCAAATTCTTTGTAAGAATATCTGACATCATTTCACTAGTACTAACATAATTCAATTTAATTTCATTGGTTTTATATAATTCACGAATATGATGATATTTGATGTCGATGTGTTTGCTGCGAGCATGATAAACAGGATTTTTGATCAAATGCTGAGCACTCTGGTTATCGCTGTTAAGGACCATCGGAGCATTGTTACCGAAACCCATTTCGGTGATTAATTTCTGGATGTAGACTGCTTCCTTCGCTGCAGCCGAGAGTGCAACGTATTCCGCTTCAGTGCTGGAAAGTGCAACTATATTTTGTTTTTTAGATTCCCATGAAAACACGCTTCCTCCTGCGACAAAGGTACATCCAGTATAAGATTTCCTGTCACTAGCGTCGCCTCCCCAGTCTGCATCAACGAAGCATTCAATAGGCTGGGGCCCTATTTTGTAAAACGATTATCGTTGAAATTCCTTCGTTATCGTTGAAAAGCGATTATGTTAAACGAGAATCGTTTAATTTTAACGATATTCGTTAGTTCTAACGACTGCCATATACCTATCGTTTAGCTTTCGTTTTATCGTTTCTTGATTTATAATTTTTTTTTTCATTTATTTATGTCAATTTTTGACGTTCCTAATAGTCGAGAAATTGGTTGCGCTTCAAACAAATTTTTTTTCGGTTAAGCTTGGCAACATCTTTTGTACCCTTTTTTCGGTTTACTTAATCGCTCTTTGTCGTGACTATCGTATTCCTCAGTATCGTTGACTTGCCGCTCGTTTCGTAATACAAAATAGGGCCCCTGTCCTGTTTTGCTGTAATGTAGCTTAAAATCAATAGTTTTCTTTAAATATTTAAGGATATGCCAAACACCAGCTTCATGTTCGGAGTGAGGATCCCTATTACGCTGAGACAGTTTACATACGGAGTGTACAATATCAGGCCGAGAAGAAATTGCAAGGTACATGAGAGCACCAATAACGGATTCATACTTTGTTTGATCGACCCTTTTACAGCTATCGTTAGTGCAATGGACTTGAAATCCTGCGGCCAATGGTGTTGATACCGGTCTGCAATTCTCCATACCATACTGACATAAGATGTTATTTATGTACTGCCGCTGACAAACAGTAACAGCACCAGTTTCACTTTCACGATTTATTTCCATACCCAGGATATACTCAAGCTTACCTCCATCTACAACTTCAAACTCATTTGCTATTTGACTTTTGATCTCAGTAAGTTCATCCAACTTTGTGCTTGCGAGAATGAGATCATCAACATACACAGCGATAATATTAAAATTACCTTCATGATTGTTTGTGTACACACACGGCTCACTGACACACGACGAAAACCCAATCTTTCTTAGAACTGAATATAACCTTTTGTTCCATTCTCGCCCACTCTGCTTTAACCCAAAAAGTGCTTTGTTGAGTCTAAGTACTCTATGTGGAAACTCCTTTTCGACAAATGATTCGGGTTGCTTCATGTAGATAGTTTCCTGGAGTTCGCTGTTCAAGTACGCAGATGACACATCCATTTGATGCATATGCAGATTATTTTCACAAGCCAATGCAATGATCATGCGTATTTTTTTTTTTTTTTTTTTTTATAATCTACCCGCGCTCAAGGGATTAGGATTACCCTTTCAACACAGCGCGGTCGTGCAGTTAATGAAGAGAAAGAAGGATAGGAAAGATGTGTGGCACGATGTTCTGAGACTGTTGGTGGTTGTCTCAGATATTTTTATCTCCAGGGATGGCGACTGAGCTAAAGCGGAGAAATGCCGTGTCTTATTTCTATGTCGCTTATAATTCACATTATTTTATTGGTGTTCATCCTTGTTGGGCATACTAGTTTAACTCAATTACATGTTGTTAGTGTTATGCCTGAACAACATGTAATGAGTAAACCAGCAACCCATTGATGAGAATTTTTAGAAGGTTTTTAATGGAATTAAAGCGACATAGACGACGGCAGGGATCGAACCTGTCATCATGAGGTTGACAGGCGAGCACACATTTATCGCGCCACGGCCACCTAACCACGCGTACCTAACAACTGGCGAAAAGGTTTCAGTAAAATTAATGCCAAACTGCTGACTACAACCTTTCGCGACAAAACGGGACTTAAACTTTTAAATGCTGCCATCTGAATTCCTCTTTAAGTTAAATACCCATTTGCAGCCAATGAGTTTCTGTCCAGCTGGATGGTCAACTAACGACCATGTGTCATTATTAACTAAGCTATCATACTCCTTCTGCATCGATGCTTGCCATTGCCTAGAATATTTGCCACTTATATCCTCTTCGACATTCTGTGGAATTAAAACATCATCGACCTCCAAAAGATTCTATACATGACGTTCTTTTCTAGGACGTCCTCGCCTCCCTGTACGAACAAGTCTTGGTCTGCCTCTACTAAACTTTACTTCTTTTTCACAATCTTCGCTTGTGCTGTCGTCTTCCTTCTCGCGCCCTCGCTTTCCACAACTAACTTCATTTTTACTTTCCATCCGGACAGGGTCGTTTTCATTAGTAACTTCAACCTGACCAGCATCATAGATAACTATGTCGAACTCTGCATCTTTGGAACCAACATACGAATGCTCCATAAAAATGACATCCCTGCTGACCATTACCATTTTCGATTCGGGATTATATAACCGGTATGCCTTGGAAGTATCGGAGTAGCCAACCATGATCAGTTCCTTTCCTTTTGGACGAAACTTCTTTCGTTGCGTTTTATCGATTGCAATAGCTAAACTGCCAAATACTTTCAGGTTTGATGCTGTTGGCTTTTTGCGAGTCCACACTTCATACGGAGTTTTATCAACAATGGACTTTGTTGCAGATCTGTTCCGTAAATATGCCTAAGTTGCGACTGCCTCTGCCCAAAAAGCTTCACTCATACCACTGTGGACGATCATACTCCTGGCCATCTCCACCAAAGTTCGATTAGCGCGTTCAGCTACGCCGTTCTGTTGAGGTGTATGTGAAACAGTCAGCTGACGTTGTATACCCTCTGTATCTAGGAATGCCCCAAATTCCTTTGAGAGATACTCGCCACCATTGTCACTACGCAAAATTTTGATTTGCCTACCTGTCTGCTTCTCTACTAAGGCCTTGAAAGATTTAAAGATTCTAAATACTTCATCTTTGGTCTTAACGAAGTAGACAAAAACAAAACGAGACATGTCGTCTATAAATGTGACAAAATAGCGAGATCCACCTATTGACTTTTTATTCATTGGACCACAGACATCACTGTGCACAATCTCTAAAAGATCTTTTGATCGAGTATTTGTTACACTTGGAAATGGCTTCGCACATATTTTGCTCTTTGCACAAGTCACACACTCGTTTTTGCCTGGCACACCTTTTATTGTTAGCCCATGTACTAGGTTTTTGGCTGACATTACTCTCAAACTATCAAAATTTAAGTGTCCATATCGATTATGCCAATCGACTGCGTCTTCAATTTCACCGTTAGCGAGCATGCATTTATTAGAATCAGCCTTAAATGTAAACAAGCCACCACACATAGCTGCATTTATGAGGACATCACCTTTTCGGTTTCTTATAACAGCACTATCTTTATCAAAAACCACCGCCAGCCCGTTATCCACTGCCTTTGTAACGGAGATAAAATTTCGCTGCAATGTTGGCACGTATAGAACGTTTCTCAGTTTTACAGCTAGGTCATTAAATTTAATGCAAACATCTCCTCTGCCTTCCGCTTCTATAAAATTCTCTCCCGCTAATACAATTTTTTCTTTTTGTTCAGCATATGAAGAAAACATATTTCGATCACAGCATAAGTGTGACGTAGCTCCACTGTCAATGCACCAGGAATCTTTATCAAAGACGCTTTTTTAAGCCGAAGCGAGAATTGAAAACGAACGCTCACTGTTTATGTCCCTTTTTGGATCCTTACAATAAGATGCAAAGTGACCCCGACGACCACAATTGTAACACTTGCCTTTTACTCGTCTTTTACCCCTAATGCTACCATCCACGCTACTTCCAAGACTAGTGTCACCGCCACCACTATGCTTAGTTTTGAGAATTTTTTTAGAACTCACACGAGCAACAAATACCTTACCCGACTTTTCAAGCCTCCTAGCTCCTTCCTCAAGTAATTTCACTTTAAGCACATTTAAAGCTGGAAGTGTGTCACGTGTTTCGATGGCCACTACAAAACTTTCAAACGAATCTGGCAAACTAGAGAGCAAAATAATAACCATATCTCCTCAGGCACATCAACACCAATTTCAGCCAACTTATCTATTGTTTCACAATATTCATTTATGTGCTCCGACATGCTAATTCCGTCAGACAAACTAAGGTATAGGAGCTTTTTGAACAGTGTGATCTTACGCGCAGGACCACATGGCTGGTAAATTTCTTTCAATTTGTTCCAGGCCAATGTTGAGGTTAGCCAGTGCCTCACGTGATTTAGTTGCGAAGGTTTCATGCAAAGCAATATACTTGCTAGAGCCTTCTCGTCTTTTGCATCGAACGCTGCAGCCTCCGCCAAAGTAGCAGTCTCACTTTTTATAAGTCTACCACTTGTGAAAGCCCATAAATCTGAATGAACCAGAACGCTCTTCATATGGACTGACCATGATGCATAGTTAGAGTCGTCTAGTTTTTCAATGGAGTACAAACCCGCGGCACTCATGTTACTTTTGAAATCAACAAATTACCTCTACTATTATTTAAACAAAAAAAAATTTATTTAACTTTAGTATTTAATTTTAGGTTCGGCCTGGGCCCATAACCTGTTAGAAATTGATACGAATAAAGAGACCACACGTCTGCTCAGAACAAGATTTATTGATAAAGTAAAACATAGTGGAAATAGAATTCACTTGATGAAAATATACATACAAAGAAACATCTTGGAAAAGTTTAATCATATACTATATAATAATGGAATTGAAACAATAGTGAAACGCCATCCAGTTGCGCACCCCAAGGCTTCGGGCGTCCTGGTCTACGCCATCTCTCCAGCGCAAGCATGGTCTACCACGCTGTCGTCTACCATAGAATGTACCACAAAGAACTTTCCGAGCAGGTTCCTCTTCGCTCATGCGAGCTAGGTGCCCTGCCCACCGGAGTCTACCGAGCTTAATTTTTGTCACGATATCTGCTTCAAGGTAGATTGCGTACAGTTCATGATTGTACCGTCTCCGGAAACGTCCTTCCTCACATACGGGGCCAACAATTCTCCTTAAGACTTTTCTCTCGAACGCAGCTAAGAGGTCGGAGTGCCTTTTGCTAAGCACCCAAGTCTCGGATCCATATGTGAGTACTTTCAGGACCATGGTCCTGTACAGCAGCAGTTTTGAAGTTATGGTGAGATTTCTGGATTTGAAGAGCTTTGACAGACTATAGTAGGCTCTGTTGGATTTGAGAAGCCGCCCGCGTATTTCTTCTTCTATATTGTTATCGGCTGCTACTATTGACCCAAAATATTTAAAGGATTGCACCACTTCAAATTCGTGCTCCGCAACCTTGATTGTTTGACCAACTGTTCCTCTCGCATTCGACGCCACCATGTACTTTGTTTTACCTTCACTAATGTGCAGCCCCAGATTTTGTGCCGCCTGCTCGATCTGGATGAAGGAATCGTGTACAGCTTGTTCGGTTCTTCCGATGATGTCAATGTCGTCTGCGTAAGCTAGTAACTGGCTGGACCTGTTGACGATGGTCCCTCTTGTTGCCGTGCCAGAGTCACGGATTGCTTTCTCCAACGCCAGGTTGAAGAGGAGGCAGGCCAAACCGTCCCCTTGTCGGAGTCCATTAAAGATGTTGATTGGTCTGGATAGCAATCCGGCTATTTTTACTTGGCTTGTTACGTTGGTCATGGTCAACCTACATAGTCGTGTCAATTTATTTGGGATGCCGAATTCTCTCATGGCTTTGTAAAGTTCTACCCTGGCTATGCTATCATAGGCGGCCTTAAAGTCTATAAACAGATGGTATGTTGGGATGTTAAATTCTAGACATTTTTCCATCGCCTGCCTAAGGGTAAATATCTGATCAGTTGTTGATTTGCCTGGAATGAAACCACACTGATATTGTCCGATAACGGTTTTAGCGTATGGGGTTATCCGGTCTTGTAGGATAGAGGAGAGTATCTTATAGGCGGTACTCAACAACGTGATACCGACTGAAATTTTGTACAGGCTCTAGGTCAATAAAACGATGTTTTAGATGGTGTGCAACGTTTCGAGCGTGGTTACACTCTTCATCAGGCAAAATAATCAAAATTAGGCTTTACAAAACAATATACACTTTCTTGAAAACTTCAAACACATAATATAAATTATTTGTTAAAAATGAAATGAAAACTGTTCAGAACAGTTGACAGAAGAGAAACATCGAGAAGTGACAGTGGGACTGTTTTCATTTCATTTTTAACAAATAATTAATATTATGTGTTTGAAGTTTTCAAGAAAGTGTATATTGTTTTGTAAAGCCTAATTTTGATTATTTTGCCTGATGAAGAGTGTAACCACGCTCGAAACGTTGCACACCATCTAAAACATCGTTTTATTGACCTAGAGCCTGTACAAAATTTCAGTCTATATTAAACTAAAAAGGTCGTTTAATCATTCCAATATTAACAACGTGATACCTCTATAATTGCTGCACGTTGTGACATCTCCCTTCTTATGTATGGGGCATATTAAACCTTTTCGCCAGTTTTTTGGCATTTCTTCCTGCTCCCATAGGTTAGGTTAGGTTAAAGTGGCTGCTGACCGGAAAAGGTCAGCACACTTAGACCAATATTTGGTCCGTTGTGATACCACAAGGATTTCAAAAATCCCCCTTACTCGTTAAACCATTTTGAGCTAATAATGAAGCGTTTGAGACAGTGAATGTCGGAATTATTTAGATCACTAGGATCGTTATAGTAGTAGTCTCCCAAGTGGAGTCTACGTCTTTGCGCTAGGGCAGGACAAGAGCATAGAAGGTGAGGAATTGACTCCTCTTCTTCTTCATCCATGCAGCTTCTGCAAAAATCATTTGCAGGAACTCCAAGACGAAAAGCATGTCTTCCTATTAGGCAGTGTCGAGTAAGGACACCTATAATGGAGCTAATATGCAATCTACCAATAGAAATTAGTTGTTTTGAGCGTTTAGCATCAAACAATGGCCAAATCAGTTTAGTAGACCGGCAAGTTGGGGTGCTGGTCCACCTGTGGTTAGCTTTCTTTATGGTTTCTTGCTTTAGCATACGTTTACAAGTAGCTAGGGGTATACCGATGTTAGATTTGCTATCCAACAAAGGTAATATTGTTCCGTTTTTTGCAAGTTCGTCAGCTTTACAATTTCCTGGAATGTCTCTATGCCCCGGCACCCATGTAAGGTGAATGTTAAACTGTTTGGCATCTCCACCAGAGATGATCGACAATTTTGGGCTGTTTGTGAATTAATGGAGACAGAGTCCAGTGACTTTAAGGCAGCTTGACTGTCTGAGAAGATACGTATATCAGTAGTCGATATAACGTTTTCTTTTAGCCAAGAGAGGACTTCTTTTATTGCTAAAAGCTCTGCCTGGAACACGCTACAGTGATTGGGAAGACGAAAAGATAGACAAAGATTTAATCTTTCGGAGTATACGCCTCCACCGACCCCGTCATCGGTTTTAGATCCATCTGTATAGAAATGAATTGCTTCGTCTATCAAAAGCGACTCATTTTCCCAAGAAGACCTGGAAGGGATGGATACTTGAAAATTTTTATCAAATTTTGGATGAGGGGTGGTGTAATCGACGTTACTAGGTAACGAACTGAACTGTTCAGTATAGTAGAGTGACCAATATCATTATTGATCCACTGCGAGGAGGCTTTAAGTCGAATGGCTGTGTTAGCGGCCGATTGTTTGCTAAAAATATCTAGCGGTATGAGATGAAAAAGAATATCAAGTGCTGCAGAAGGGGTTGAGCGGAGAGCTCCACCCATGATTAAGCAGGCTGTTCGTTGGACTTTGCTGAGCTTATCGCGGTTTGTTGCTGTTTCCAGCGCAGTCCACCATACTGTCACACCATATGTAAGTATCGGTCTAATGACTGAGATGTATAGCCAGTGTGTAATATGAGTTTGTAGACCTTATTTATTACCTACGGCTTTTTTGCAAGAGAAAAGAGCTATGTTGGCTTTGTTAACTCTCTCTTGGATATTGGGCTTCCAGCTTAATTTCTTGTCCAAAATAAGACCCAGATATTTTGCTTTGCCTGAGAATTTAAGCGGTATACCTTTGATGAGGGGAGGGTCTATGTGTGGGATTTTATATTTCCTGGTAAATAGGACAAGTTCAGTTTTGTGGGGGTTGACACCGAGTCCACATTGATCTGCCCAGGTATTAAGCTTGTTTAGAGCATTTTGTAGGAGTTCCTTCAGAGTGTTAGGATGCTTACCAGATATCGCTATCGCAACATCGTCCGCATAGGCAATCACCCTGTGCCCCTCCCCTTCAAGAATCACTAGTAGTAGACCCAGATATTTTGCTTTGTCTGAGAATTTAAGCGGTATACCTTTGATGAGGGGAGGGTCTATGTGTGGGATTTTATATTTCCTGGTAAATAGGACAAGTTCAGTTTTGTGGGGGTTGACACCGAGTCCACATTGATCTGCCCAGGTATTAAGCTTGTTTAGAGCATTTTGTAGGAGTTCCTTCAGAGTGTTAGGATGCTTACCAGATATCGCTATCGCAACATCGTCCGCATAGGCAATCACCCTGTGCCCCTCCCCTTCAAGAATCACTAGTAGTTTATTTACGATTAGGTTCCAAAGGAGAGGAGAGAGGACGCCGCCTTGCGGCGTACCCCTACTGACAGTCCTTCGAGTAGTAAAATCGCCCAGTTTTGAATTTATAATCCTGCTTATCAGCATATGATTTATCAAATTACTGATTGACTTATCCACCTTCAGAGATGACAGCGCAGATGTGATTGCAGATGCGTCGACATTGTTAAAAGCTCCTTCTATATCCAGGAAAGCAACTAAGGTGAACTCCTTATGATGAAGGGAATGTTCGATAGTACGAACGAGCGTATGTAGAGCGGTTTCTACAGATTTCCCTTTGTTATAAGCATGTTGAGCATTGGATAGTAAGGACTTATCAATGTTTGCCCTCAAATAGATTTCAATCAGACGTTCAAATGTTTTAAGAAGGAATGATGAAAGGCTAATAGGTCTTAGATCTTTAGGATTAACATGGCTAGGTTTGCCAGCTTTGGGGATGAAAATAACATTTACTTCTCTCCATGACAAAGGAATGTGAGCCAGAGCGATAGAACCATTTGAGATGTTTACCAGAATGGGTATTAGAATATCGGAATTTTCCTGTAATTCCGCTGGAATTATTCCATCTGGCCCAGGAGATTTGTATGGATTGAAGCTGTTTATTGCCCATTTTAATTTTTCCTCTGTAATCAGACCTTGTGGAGGAGTTATGCTACTGAATATGTTTTTAGGATCAGTGTTATTAACGCAAGGAGAGCTATCTGGAAAATGTACATCCAGGAGCAGATTGAGCGATTCTTCGCTTGAGTTTGTCCAGGAACCGTCATTGTTTTTTAGGCAACTTGGCATTACTGGATTTTTGGAGAGGATTTTTCTCAGCCTTGATGCCTCTGAGTTACCTTCTATGTTGTTACAGAAAGTTCTCCAGGACATACGCTTGGTTTTCCTTAGTTCTTTTTTATATAACTTGAGGGAGTCTTTATATGAATCCCAATCAGAAGCTTCTCTAGAGGTTTTCGCTCTATTAAAGAGTTTCCTGCAGTTTTTCTTAGTGGATCCAGCCCCGAGTTCCACCAGTGTGGTTTCTTTTTACCTCTTATTTGTATAAGTTTCTAGAGATTTGTTGAGGGCTGCTGTGAGGTCATTGACTTTAATATCAAGATCCTCAGTGGTGTAGGGTATGCTGTATAACTCAGGTCTGATTGACCTTAGTAGAGTTGCCCTATATAGAAGCCAATCTGTTTTTCGATGGTTACGAAAGGAAGATTGACTAGGAGGTTCGTCCATAATTTCGAATTGTATGTATCTATGATCAGAGAAGGAATGATCATTTGATACTTTCCAATTCGAGATATTATGATAAATTTTATCTGAGACAAGAGTTATGTCAAGTACTTCCTGTCTGTTTTTAGTAACAAATGTGGGTTCATTGCCAACGTTACATATTGTTAGGTTAGTGTTTAATATATAATCGAAAAGAGACTCACCTCTGTCGTTTATATTCGTGCTACCCCACACTGTATGATGGGCGTTAGCATCACTTCCAAGGATAAGGCCAGTCTTCTGCCTGTCTGCTTCAGTGATTAGACTCCTCAGGTTGTCTCCTGGGAGACGGCCAAGGTAGTCATGGCCAAGATATGCCGACGCCAGCCACAAAGTTCCTTTGACTGTTTCCAGTCTTGCGACGGTTATATCTCGATCACTGAATTTAGGTAGTAAAAATACATTTAGACTACTTTTGACTAGTATGCAAGATCTGGGTTCACCTTTATCTAATGCATACAGCAAGTAGTAGTTAGGAGTCCTCAGTCCTCGAACAATGGATTTCACAATCCAGGGTTCTTGGAAGTAGGGAGGCCGAGGCCTTGATGGAGTGCTGGAGATTAATCTAAAGAAATTGCAACATCTTTGTTACAACCCTCCCTATCATCCTCCAACACGGTAATGTTAGAGCCTTCCGATTCTGATTCGCCCAGAAGAGCGTCCTCATTGAGAAGATCTTCGCTAATGTGGTCATCGACCTGGACGCTATTATTAGCTAAAAAGCTTTTAGCCCACTTGATTTTTGCGTCATGCTGAGAGTTCCCTTCGGCGCCAGGTTGTTCACCAAACACCTTGAGTATTCTCTTAGCATTGCGAATGTCCTTGTAGAAGGTCTTAAAAGGGTTGGGCTTACGCCCGCTCCCCCTAGGGCCTTCTTTAGGATTTGTGGTGCTATATGAGGTGGAGGGACCATGCTTCACAGTCCTACCACCGATGGAATGAGGCAAAGAAGTGCGGGGAGGTTTACTCTCCTTAGTGGTAGCAGGACCATGCTTCATAGTCTTACTGCCACTGAACCGCGGTGTTGAAGTTTTGAGAGTTTTACTCTCTGACGTAGTAATAGAAGGGCCATGCTTCACAGCCCCCCTGTTACTGGAAGGAGGTATTTCTACTATTTTACTCCTGCTTTTGCTTTCGGCAATAGGACTGTGGGAACCCACAGTACTACTACTTCCAGCGCAAGCCGGAGAAACAGCAGACGGCTTTTCAGTCGCACTGCTGGCCTGTCTCAAAGACCAGGACTTTCCACCATCTTTTGAAATTAAATTTTTCATAAAGATCCCACGAGTAACGGTGAAAGGGTGGTCCATCTGCACAGAGATCCGTATATGCAGATAAGGCTAGTTAATCCGGAGGTCGCCTGGTATACGGATACTCCGTTAGCGACTGAGCTAGTTTTTTGATTGGGCCCTCAGCCAGGCTGATCATCGGCACGGGTCGTATAACACCTTAAATCCAGCCCAATTGGAAGTTACAAAAAAATAGTAAAAGGAGAGCGTGGGCGGGGAATCAGACAGTATACACCGTTCTGAAAAGAAGGACGTTTAGGGTGGTAGAGGATCTGGTAACTTTGGATAGCTTTTTCGCATTTCCAATGTGGGAGAGGGAGGGATATAAGGATGGGTAAGAGGATGATGAGCATCCTTTGGTTTCAGGACTCATCTGGAGAAGACATCTCGAGAATCATTGACCCTACTTAGCTTCTACAACTCGGCAAGTTCGACGCTTAGGTAGAAGTCCTGCTCCCATACGTGTACTATAATATCATGAATTGCTTGACGTAAGGCTGGCCCGCCGTGATGGAATAATTCGGCTGGTATGCCATCAGCTCCCGGGGCTTTGTTCTGTTTAAGCCGGCCTATAGCCTTCTCAACCTCTTCTATGCTTGGTGGCGGCAACATAGGGTATTCTTCTTGAAGTAGTGGAGCCTCCACTTCTGCAGTGAGCTGACCATTTAGCAATTCATTAAAGTACACTTCCCATCGCTCCAGTATGCTTTCAGGATCGGTGATCAGATTTCCCTCTCCGTCCTTGCAGTATGTGCAGCGTGGTGTGTACTGCGTCATGTTTCGGACGGATTGGTAGAACTTCCGCGCCTGGTGCGGACCTCGCTCTCGGCTATTTTCTATTTCACAGATTAGGTTCTTCTCCCAGGCTGATTTTTTTTTTTTTGTCTGTGTAGCCGTTTTTCTATTCTTCTGAGCTCTTTATATTCCTCTTCGCGTCCCCGCGTTCTATGAGATTGTTGCATTGCTCGGTACGCAACATTCTTGCGTTCAGTCGGCTAGCTTGCATTCATCATCAAACCAGTCGTTCCGATTTTTACGACTGCTGCCTAAGATGGAGTTGGCAGTACTAATGACAATATTCTTAAGGCGTGTCCACTTCTCATTTACGCCCAGCATACTGGCTCCAGGACTTACTCTCCCTAAATCAAGTGATTCTAGGGCGAGTCCTAACGCATTACCAAAGGTGTTACTGGTGTTTTCATTGCACAGGGCAGCCGTGTTGATTCGAACCTGATCGGCGGATGCAATGCGTCTTCGCAAGGCAATCCGCCTTCGGAAAACCATACCAACAAGATAGTGATCCGAGTCGATATTGGCACCTCGGTACGTTCGTACCATCATCAAGTTCGAGTAGTGGCTACGGTCTATCAACACGTGGTCTATTTGGTTACGAGTGACTCCATCAGGTGATACCCAGGTGGCTTTGTAGATATCTTTACGCGGGAACCTGGTACTCGCAACGACCATGTTTTTCGATGCTGCCAATTCTAAGACTCGAAGTCCATTGTCATTAGTGTTCTCATGCAAACTATGGGTGCCTGCGTAATGCCTGAATACCGGCTCCCGACCTATTTTTGCGTTCAAATCCCCAAGGATGATTTTAACATCATACCTTGGACAGGCATTGAGGGCCCTCTCGACTAGTTCGTCTGAGGACTCCTCCGTAGGTCCGTGAACGTTAATGAGGCTGATGTTCGTAAATTTGCCTTTCGCTTATAGCGTTAAAGCCGATGATGGTAGACTTCATTTTTTCGATGACTAGGAAGCCTACCCCGAGCACATGGTGTTTTGTATGACAACTATAGTATATGTCATATTCTTTCTTCTGTAGCACACCATTCCCTGTCCATCTGATTTCTTGAAGAGCTGTTATGTCAGCTTTATATTTTGACAGGGCATCGGCTAGCTGCTGAGCAGCTCGAGCTCTATAGAGCGATCGTACGTTCCATAAGAAAATTCGTAAATCGTTTTTCAGTTTTCGTTGCGTTGGTTTTCGTCGTGTGATCAGTCCGTTTCCGAGGCTTGTTGTCGGTCTCGTAATTCATAAAGTTTTACGGGACAGGGAATTAACCTGTCGCCAACCTGAGGAACCAGCCTGATCATATTAGCCAAACCTTTTTAAAGGCTTGTTTCTAGCGGCCGCCACGGAGAGGCTATGATCAGACTTCCACCAGTCCCGAATAGTTACGGCACGTGCATGTTTTCGTATGCTACATGTTATTCCCCCTATTCGTCTGATGGCTGACCGCCAAGGTTGTATCTTACAATTATTAAAAATACTTGTATCTTACAAGTATTAAAAACAGTTGAAATATGAAATAAAATGCACGACTGAATCGCACTAACTTGCTCTTATGTAAAAAAATTTTTAATTTTAAATACATTTTACAAATTTACAACATGGATTTAATGAGATACAAATTTTCAAATACATGGAATTGCCGTCTGATTTCCGAATAAAGTATAAAATTCTGCAAACAAAGTTTGTTAATCGTTTTATTATAAAAGTAATTTTTTATACGTATAAGTAATATTGAATATTTCACGCGTATACAAATTTTCTTTTTTCCAAGAAATGTTCATACTTTTTTGAAAACCCAATATTATAACATAAGTTTTTTTTATTTTAATAAATTAACAATTCGCAAATCGCAACCTTAGAACAATAGGGTTCTTACTGACTTTTTTTTTCAAAACTGAGTTATACTTGTGGTCGTAGCAAATCGAGTATGCTTTTTCGATCTGTTACATCCATATTTGTCTATCTCCTTTAGTTTCCTATTAAGTCAATAAAAATACAGGAAGCAGAGTTCTATGTACATCAATTTATTAAAAAACTAAGTTCACAAAGTTCTAATTGGTAAATAGAACCTAGTGTAGTTAGAAAAATTAAAAAAAATGCACATAGAACTTTGTTACACAACAGGATGTAGATTGAACTTTGTTGCTTCAAAAGGCTATGAATTTTGTGTTAAAGTTGAATTTTATCTGAAATGCATTTTAAAAATTTGTGTCTGTGATTTTCAAAATGTTTGTTCTAAATATGCCTAAATTTTAATAAGTAAAGGTGAGTATTTCTATTTCAAAAGAAAATAGGAAATCAAAAGATTTACTGTATTAAATATACCACTCATTTAAAATGTCCTGTTAAAGATAGCTTTTACAGGAATGTTTTCAGTACGAAATTTAACCTTGATTTTCACCATCCCAAGTTTGATAAATGTGTTTGATACATTATTATATTATACATTATTTGATACGAATTTTTAACTCGCTAAGATGCCTAGTTTAGCCAGAAATCACGTTTGAAAATGTCAACTTGGGGGGGTCTACCGAGCTCCGTTTAGCCGCAAATCGCATTTAAAGATACACATTTGTTTTTCGTTACATGCGATACGTGGATTGAAAGGTGGCACTCCCTAGATCACGAATATGCAATTTTTAACTCGCTAGGATGCCTAGTTTAGCCAGAAATCACGTTTGAAAGTACATTGGTTGGCAAATTTTTGTCAAGAAATATTTTTGAAAAAAAAATTAATGAAAAATCAAAATTTCTTAAAAAAGAATTGTTGAAAAAAAAAATTTCAAGTTTTTTGAAAAAAATTTTTTGATAAAATGTCCAAAAATTTTTTTGGCAAAAGTTCAAAAATATTTTGGTCAAATGTCCAAAAATAATTGTCCAAACTATTGAAATTCATCTTATCTCTTTAAAGATGGAGGAGGTTTACCTCCTCGGAGTTCTAACATTTCTTTTCATTTGTTAACAAATAAATCAAAATAAAATATTCTGAATTCGGTTTTATTTCCAAATTCTGTTTGGCACTATTTCGGTTACCATAACGAAATAAAGCCAATTTGAAATTATTTTGTTTTCAAAAATGAAATAAAACCAAATTTAGAATTTGAGTTTATGAAGTTCAAATGTATCAAAATGTAAGCAAACCAAATTGTATGAGTAATGAAACAAAATTCACAAAAACTCTCATACACTCTCAATACTATTTGCTTGTATTCATCTCGCACCTGGCATATACAACTTTATATCTTCCGGTGATTTAGAGCCCACCCAACTGAGGAAAACCGGAAAAAGTTCAAACAAGCCAGGAAGGCCTGCAACGCCCATATTCGACGGACCAAATTTTTACATGATCAAAAACCAAGGCAAAAAATACTGCACTGTCCCAAAGGCAGTAAGAATTGTTGGTCATTTGTAAAAAATATGAGGAATTCTTCCACTTCCTCAGTTCCTACTAGGGATGCCAGATTTGAAAAATTGGCTTGCGGGACAATACAATTTTGAAAACATATTTTTATATGTGTATTTGCATACAAACCTTTTTTAAAAAAATTAAAAAGCTTAAGGAATTTTTAGTTAAATCAAAAAATCTTTTGAATTTTTAAACAGTCTTTTATTTTATTCGTACTTATATAAAAACAAACATATATCTTAAATACCTACATATGTTTGATACATCATAAATTACTTAACTATGAGAAAATAAATAAAAAGGAACATTATAAAAATATTAAGGGATAAGGAACTAATAAATAAAATAAATACAAACTTCGAGTTATTAAAAAAATTAAAAAGATATGAAAGTGAACAAAACAAAAAGAAACTTCAAGTTATTAAATAAATTAAAAAAATATCAAAGTAAACAAAGTTGTCCAGAATCATAAAAAAAATTAATTTTAATGGTATTTTTCTGCCGATGTGATTTTTTGTGTTACTTCTTTTAAACCAAAATCGGTTGTACAAAATTCTTTGAATTCCCTACATGTCATATCAAAGTTTTGTTTTATCAAAAGCTCTGCTTCTAATACTGACATTGAAATTTTATTTCGCTCTTCACGCCAGGATTTCTTCATAAAACTGAAAATCCTTTCAGAGCTGGCGTTAGAGACAGGCAAAGAAAACACGAAATCGCATATTTTTTTCAAAATTAGGGGCTGAATTCTTGCTAAAAAAGTCTACCCAATTATTTACAGATTTTCCATTTTTAATACTGCTACATTTGTTTTCATAGAATAATTTAAGATGCACAAATTCCTCAAAGAGTAAATCGATATCTACATTTTTTAATTTAAACCGTTCAACAATATTAAGATATTTTTCAAAATCTGGTTTATTTTTAAAATTTAATGCTGATAAATATTTGAGTTCATTGTTAAAATCAAATTTTCGTTGTAAATAATCAATAGCACTTTCATAAAATATATCAACTTCTCTCAAAAATTGTTTAACAGTTAGATCATCGTCACATTTCAATAATATAGTACGTACCCCAACTAACATACTCTTCAGAGCTTAGCTCTTTAAATCTGAAAAAAACTCTCATACAACTCTTTTATATCCCATTGCTATACTAAAGTATTATTATTATATATCTTGTTATGAAACTCAACTGGATGTCATAACACTTTTATTTTAAGAGTTAAACACTTTTCCAGCTTAAAAGAACTTAAATCTTATAGCAAAACTATTTTCTCTTCTTGTAGTTAGATTATAAGTCTTATAAGAATCCCTTTCTGAAAACTGAGCTCTAAATATGTCCAAATAATCCCATAACAAGTCATATTTAAGAGTAAAGTTATTTGTATACCACTTTCAAAATTCTAAAAGAATTTGAGTTTAAATCCTCCTATATCAAGAAATAATTTGGAGTTCAAAGAATATAAGCTTTTCAGTAAGATCCCAATAAGATCCTTAATGCAACAAGCACAACTATTCACAAACTTCAGTTTTCTGATGTCAACATTCTCCTCTCACTCGCACGTAAGTACATATAAATCATAAAGAAGCGTCTAAGATCCTATAGAAAGAATAAAGATGTTACTAGTAGAGTTAGTGTCGCATCAGCAGCAGCCATATTCCTATACACAAGCAAAGTAGTTGCCTGTACATTTGAGGGTTACCATAACTTAAAAAATTATCATCTCGATAAAATAACTTGGCTGTAGCACTGACTTAAAATTTATTAGGTGGCATTTTCAAGTTTACATTTAGCATTGTTGTGATTACATAGAAAGTATAAAATATAACTATTGTGTAACTTTTTTTCAATTTAAACTAAATACATTCACATCTTGGGATTTTATTGCTACTACTATCTTTTCATTCAAAATTAACAAAAAAATGTATTCTTTATGTTGCATTACACGAGTTGTAATTTTTTGTGACAAGAGTAATAGAAAATTACAGAGAATATGAGATTTTATTACTCTTGTAAATGCACCATAAGGCTAGCCGCGCACTAGCAATTTTTAGTTGCGAAACTGTTTGGTTACTTATAGAAAACAGATGAACTGTTTGGTTGAATGTCGGTGAATTTGCAGATAATTATATGTTCAATAAAATGGCGAATTTATTTTAGGCAATCGTTTAGTTTGTGTCAAAACACAAACTTTTTAGTTGCTCGAACCAAGCAGTTTCGCAACTAAAAATTGCTAGTGCGCGGCTAGCCTAAGACTCTCAGTATGTAATTTGGAATATTTTATATTAAATTTGACCTTTCCTGTTTCCTATAGTTACTCTCACAAGTAAATGACCCATGACCTAAATAAAAACAAAACAAATTTCAAAGTTAATTTTGATTTTATTTGCTTACGAAAGAAATATATGGTAACCCTATTTCCGATAAAAGTTATAAATAAAATAATTTAAATATGCATTATTTTGAAGGAGCTTTGTGTTTTTTCGACGTAAAATGTTAGAATTAGTAGATACAATTTCAACCGCATTTACATTTCGGTTCCCATATGTGCAAAATAATAAATATCATGCATCGCCATTATAATAATAATAGTTGATAGACTTACAAAATAAATGCTATATCAAGTCTAACAGTTTGTTGGCATAGCAAATTATGTATACACACAAACTTAAAAAGTATTTTGTTTCATTCTTTATTAAGTTAACAAATATTCTGTTCTCTTTTTATCACCTCTTATTGGAAGAGACGCTTTCTCATAATAGGTTTTTGCCGATCTCTATTAGAGCCTTAGAAGTGCCATTTTAATATAAACGTGCATCTGTCATCCCATAAAGAAACTTCTGTTGCTACTATGAGTAGGAAGAGCCTCTCATAACTAGGCCATTTAAGGCTTTTAACAGTTTTAAAAGAATCTCGTAGTATTCTTTAAGATTACTTTTAGCTCCTCTTAACTAATCTAGTTGAACTCTTAGAGCATCTTATGAGATGAAAAATGTTACTTGGGACTAATGCTCCGAAAAATTTATGCTCCCTTTCATTTTTTAATAACGTTCTTAAATCATTCATTATATTATATAAATTAATAATAGTAGTATCTTCACTTTCAAGGACGATTACTGCATTTTGAAAAATTTCACCAACATGAGAAACAAATGCTAAATAAGCTTCAGCAATTTCAAATTCGAAAAACTTTCTTATGTATGGACGAGCTTTCTTTTTCGATAGAAAATAGCTTTTAACTGAATTGAAATGCTTTAGAAGCCTATCAACTGCAGGAATTAACGACAACCAACGGGTAGGAACATGTCTCAGTAATTCAGACCATTCCTCATTACACCATTCCATTAAGTCTTTAAGTTCACATTTGTTTTTTGTACTTGAACTAAATTCATTATATGTCATTATAATAATGCTTTCGATATCAAATTTAAGCACATTTTGCGCTTTTTTTAATGTATTGTTCAAAATGTGGCAGTTACATCCCATTGGTATTATTAAATTATTGTATTTTTTAAGTTCAGTAAAAACTGATTGGTTTTTACCAAAATTTACGCTAGCGTTGTCGGCTGAATAAGCTGTTATGTTTTCAAGACTTAAATTTGAAGACAAAACTGCTATTTTAAGGGACTCTGCTATATCTTTCGATTTTTCCGATTCTAAGTTGTAAAAATTTATTAATTTTGTGCAGACACCATGGCTACTTTTGAAATAACGCACAATTAAAGGAAATGTTTTTATATTTCCCCTGTTTGATGCATCTGTGCCAATTGAAAATGGTTTACTTAACTCTTTGGTTAGATCCAATAAGACCATCTTTCTACCCGCAGGAGCGGGTTTTGTGCTTTTTTGTGCTTTTTTTTCTCCCACATGATATTTTTAAGGCTACTCTTGAATCGGGAAATAAACTTGGCATCAGCTTAAGACTACAATCGGCAGATTTGTAGCTATGCGAATGCTTTACAGTGTGATATACTAAAGTTGCCTCAACAACACTTGTTTCCTTCTTGTCCTTGTCGCCTTTAGAGAAAAAATTTGTCACAAGCATTGTTTTGGGGGTTGCTGTCATCGAAATACAATTTTTGTGGCGTTTTGATTGCTGGTGTCGTTTAACGTCGTTCTCTCCTCCATGAGATATGGTGAATTTGCAAACACATACCTTGCATTCTGCAAAACCTTCCGAGTTCTTATTCGGACGACATAACCAATCGTATTTTTTTTCCCATTCGGTATTGTACTGCACCATTCTCTTAATTTTTTTTCGTGAAGCTCTGAGGATTTGTTTTTCAGGAACGGAGACGGAGCAGCTGGCTTTTTCCTCACTAGAATCTGAAGTTTCTATAGAGTTATTGTCGCTATGCACATCGCTTTCACAATTCGAGGAACTCATTTTATATTTCTAAAAATTTAAATGATTTATTACGCTTTAAAAGTTTCGAACTAACAGTGCTTACCTTTTTAGTCAGAGCAAATCACAAACAGTTACCTATCACCCCTAACTGACGAAACGGTAATAACATACAGACAAAAAACAAAACAAACAGTGAATATTGCAGCAGAAAAAAAAACAAAAAACGTTCGTAGGTACATATGTATCTTTCACAGAGTTTTTCGATTCTCGGTTCATCAAAATGTGAGAGTTAAGGTGTCTTGTTACACTACATTTATTATAAAAATATATTTTAACTACCACATTTACAAATTTTTTGCGGGATTTGCGGGACATTAAATTACTTTCCGGGACAAAATATGCTGGCGGGACACTTGCGGGACAAATCGCGTTTTGCGGGACAGTCCCGCACCTGGCGGGACGTCTGGCATCCCTAGTTCCTACGCTTGTTGTCAATGACACTCCTTTCGTTAGCTCTATTGATAAAGCTAACTCGTTTGTAAGGCAGTTCGCCGCAAATTCCACCTTGCCGGATAGTGTCATGAAACAATTGTACAAGGACACAGGATTAGCAAGGTTTATTAGCACCTTGAAAACTGCCCCATTACCTACTTGTTCGTCGGCAACAACACAACAGACTCAAATTCAGCAATATTCGATCAGCATCGTCATCTCCATCGATATCAGCATCGTCGTCTCGATCAGCATCGACAACAGCATCGTCATCTCCATCGACATCAGCATCGTCGTCTCGATCAACATCGCTATCAGCATCGTCATCATCATCGAAATTCTCATCATCATCGTCATCGACATCAGCATCGTCGTTTCGATCATCATCGCTATTAGCATCGTCATCATCATCGATGAGGATCATCATCGTCATCTCCATCATCTTCCACATTAGCACGTCATCGCCGTCATCATCATCGGTAAAGGCATCGTCATCTTCTTCATCATCGTCATCGTCTCTTGATCATCGTTATCAACATAACTCATATCATATCCTCATCGTGTTCAGCACTGTCAACATAACTCATACCATTGAAAAAGAAGGTAAGTCAGTATGTCTCATAATTCCCGTAGTCATAGTAGTGGGTCGGGGTCAGATATTCACAATGCTCAAGGGTCAGATAGCGAGGGTTATAATTATTGTAAAAGATGTACTGCGCCAGATAGCAAGTCACCCATGGTTCAATGTGATACCTGCGAAGATTAGTTTCACTTCACATGCGTTGGGGTTACTAAAGCAGTAGAAAACGTAGACTGGCGCTACAATGCTACAAATTCCTTAAAATATTAAAAGTTACGCGTTTAACAACAAATATTCCTTCTGCAAGCGAACATTTCCCGCCGTCTTCGAAGAAGGGTAATGCTAAGAATGGGAAAAAGAAAGATAATGAGGTTACAGTCGCAAATACAAAAAACCCAAATACCGAAGATCATGAAAATGTTAAAACACAATTACCAGACAAATCCATAGTTACAGATGACACTGCTCTACAAAACATGAATTCTGCCGCTAAAATTACTCCTTCGAAAGCAAAAACCACCGCTGAAATTATTTAAACGCGAAAGCAATGCAAGCCAGCGTCAAATACCGATCGTCAAGCTAAATCGTCAACAATCAGAAGTTCAACTTCAACGTCAAAGTCAAGAATAAAGAAAATACAACTTCTTAAATTAGAAGAAGAACGAAAACTTGAAAAAATGTATTTAAATAAAAAATATGCAATTCTCGAAAAATTTGATTCGGACGAAGATGACATTTCAGTGACAACTTCGATTGACAGCGGCGGCCGAGTTCAAGAGTGGATACAAAATTCAAATTTGCAAGAGCCAGCTACTAAAAGTCTTGCAAATAAAATTGATGAAAAACAAAAAATGGAGAAAACAGACTTAGGGGTGGCAACGAGTTTAGCTGCAAGTTTAAATAAGTCTCAGATAGCAGCAAGCCAATTTATGGCTAGAGAACAAATTCAATTCTCAGGACGGCCAGAAGAGTGGCCGCTATTTATGAGCTGATGGAAAAATACCTCAGAGGCTTGCGGGTTTAGTAAAAGTGAAAACATGCTTCGCCTTCAACGGTGTTTAAAAGGAAAAGCACTAGAGGCGGTTCAGTATCGATTACTTCACCCGGACCAGGTTGAGGGCGTTATAAAAACATTGCAAATGTTGTTCGGTAGACCCGAAGTAATAATTCAATCTTTGATAAAAAAGGTCAGAAACGAGCCTGCAATTAAATACGACAAATTAGAAACATTAATACAATAATTCTCACTTGGGATTGACAATATGTGTCGTATGATGGAGGTCACTGACCTTGGAGCTCATTTAAATTACCCTTGTTTATTGCAAGAGCTGGTAGAAAAGTTGCCAGCACAAATCAAATTAAATTGGGGTATAAGCAGCGAAAACATATCTCTTCAAACAATGTCAAAAGGAAGGTTTTCCCTACGAATATGAAGCATTAGTCAGTGGAATGGTTTCCGGAAGTGAAGTCAATATCAACAGGACCAGTCCTCTGTATAAGCTCTCGCCCTATCTAGACAAACATGGAATAATTCGCATATCTGGAAGAATAGACGCAATAAGTAATGTTTCATTAGAAACTAAAAGACCAATTATTTTACCGAAAGACCACAAAATCACTCACCTAGTTGTTCACGAGTGTCATCTAAAGTTTCATCACCTCTTCAACGAAACAGTAGTCAACGAGCTTCGACAATTTTATTACATTCCAAACTTGAGACGTATTTTAAAGAAAGTTCAGCAACATTGTCAACACTGCAAAAACAACAGAACCAAACCGTTGCCCCCTCGTATGGCAGAACTGCCTTATGCTCGTCTCCTACCATTTCTGAGACCTTTTTCTTACACTGGAGTGGATTACTTTGGGCCGCTTTATGCCAAAGTTGGCAGGCGTCTTGAAAAAATGAGAACTGCGAGGCACTGACTCCTAATCACTTATTGGTTGGCTGTGCAAATCAAAAGAGTTCTTGTCAACCCCTTGTAGATGACGGAGCAGCCATTAAAAAGAATTGGTTAGCAGCTGAAAGATACGCACAAACCTTTTGGCAAAGGTGGGTTCGCGAATATTTGCCTGATTTGACCCGGCGAACTAAATGGTACGCACCACAGAAACCGTTACAAGCAGGTGATATTGTTATAATCGTCGACCATAACAAACCGAGGAAAACATGGCCCGAGGGTAAAGTTCTTCAGGTGATTACCGAGAAAGATGGAACAATACGCAGTGCAATTGTGCAAACTCAAACAGGGATTTATATACCCGCCCAGCTGTAAAGCTGGCAGTCCTTGACGTTCGCAAGTTCGAAGAAAGTGGTAATCTGGATCTTAACCCAGTTACCAGGGGAGTGTTAAGCGAACTTGGCATCACCACTTTCGATTAATAATAATCGAAATAATACGAAAGAGTACAATGCATAAACCTAGCTATGTACATATATATAACTATCTCTGTAATTGAAGAACACGTGGAATTTCAAAGCTTCCTCTCACCATTTTTCTTTTGACTTTACATGAAGAAGCCGGCGAGCAACTTTTACATCAAAGAAAAATCAAGTAAAAATTATAAATTAAAATTAAATTAATGTAAAAATTATTGAACAAACTAAACGTAAGTAAAAAATCAAACAAAATGTAAATATGTACTAAGCTAAGTCAATTTTAGGAAAAATAAAGTTTTTTGTTCTCTACTTGAATACACCATTGAAAAAACTTGTTTTCGGAAATCGTTCTTTAATTGAGTTGAACTCAACACGCTGATTAATTATCAGCTTAAGAAATATCTTGAAGAACGAAAGCTTCTTAATGACCGGCAGTTTGGCTTTCGTAGCAATAGGTCGACTGGTGACCTGATGGTATATCTCACTGAAGAGTGGAATAAATCTTTACATCGTTTTGGAGAAAGTAAGATTATTGCACTTGATATTTCAAAGGCATTTGATAAAGTCTGGCATCTTGCTCTTTTATCTCTACTTCTTTGGATTAGAAATTTTCTTTCGAACCGTTCAATACAAGTTGTACTAGACGGATTCAAGTCTGAAACCCACATAAATGCTGGTGTGCCCCAGGGCTCCGTTTTGTCACCGACCATCTTCCTCATTTTTATTAATGATCTCCTGTCTATAACTTCTAATCCAATTAATTGTTTCGCTGACGATAGTACTCTTAGCTTTTCATATTCGTTTTCAGACTCACATCCCTCCTCTTCGGATGTGAAACTGCAACGACAAAATATGATAAGCTCATTAAATTACGACCTTAACAGCATTGTACAATGGGGAATAAGAAACCGCGTCGAATTTAATGCTTCGAAAACCTAATGCTGTCTTATATCGTTAAAGCGAGATACACCCCCCTTGCCACTGTCTATGAGTGACACTTGCATAAGTGAAACTAAACATCTCGATATTCTCGGTATGTGTATCACGAACCACCTCTTGTGGAACGATCATATACGCGATGTTGCCAAAAATGCCGCAAGATGTTTGGGTTTTCTGAGACGGTGCAAGAAATTTTTCTCTCCTTCTGATCTGGCTACAATCTATAAAATCTTTTTACGCCCAAAACTTGAGTATAACTCCCATCTATGGGCTGGTGCTCCAGTAACTTACTTAAGTCTCTTGGACAGTGTTCAAAGAAGAGCTTTTAAAATGATTAGTGACAATAACATCATTGACTCATTTACGTCACTCCAACATCGTCGTAATGTTTCTTGCCTCACCCTTTTTTACCGTTATTTTAACGGACTATGCTCTAGTGAAATAGCCAGCTGCATTCCTCCCCTTAAACAATTTCAACCGTAATACACGCACTTCTAGGAATGCCCATCAGTTTACCCTTGAGCCCAACTTCGGCCGTACTGTGAAGTACAGAGATTCGTTCTTCAGACGCGAATGTGGAATTCTTTGCCACGCTGTCTTTCCCAGTCATTGCAATGTTCAAGAATTCAAAACCAATGTACACCGACACCTCCTTTCTAACCCCTCCCTTTTTTCCTAATGCTCACACTGTGTCTGTCATATTAAGGGTATACAAAAAACCTTTGAGTGTGTGCTAATTATAAAAAAAAAAAATATATATATATATACCTACCTACAATTGATTCTGACAGCAAAAAGGATTTTCTCCCTTACCCTCTTTTAAAAATATATCACTACCGCATCTCTTCTTTTGCTTATATTTTTCACTTCCACGTAGTATCTGCACTGTTAAATATGGCGATAATAACGTTTCTGCGGCAGAGATAGGAAAGTTTTAATTCAGTTCCATGAGACTACTATAGAGTTAATATACAAAGCTAAAACAGCCTTAACATAATATTGTCATGATCAAAATATTATCATCATAAGTAAATTAGACAATGCCACAAATAAAAAGAAAATGCATAAAGTTTTTAATTTTGGTTGTAAGTCCTAGTTAAGTACAAAAAGATAAATAAATAGTAACTGAGTGACCGTGCACTGAACGATTTTTGGGTCATTTATTTTTTGACCGATTTAGGGTAGGTTTAAGGTTTTGAAGATAAGTGAGTTAAATTTCTTTTTAATACTTTGTATACATATTTCTTTGTTCGCAATACAAAACAGGTAGGTAAGTATGTGTAGATTTCATAGAGGCTACGTAAATTAAAAGCAATTTTTCAAGTTTTTCAAAGTTTTAAGACAGTAATATGAATGTAAACTTATTACTTGTATACTATATGTACGCATTTATATGTATGTTTCTATATTTTTTGGTTTTAAATTGCTTTTAAAACTGACCAGAAAAGCTTTTGTTTATATTGGAAAAAACACATACGAAAACGAAATAACAAAAAGTGTTTTTAGGCGAATCGATTTCAATAGAGGATGGTTTGTGGACTTAAAAAAAACTACAACAAAATTACTAAATCTGTATTTTTCGATCGGGTGAGTGGAATTTGAGGTACCTATATGTATTTATCTATCAGTGGCGTGGCTTCCATATAACACGATTCCTATCGTCTTCCCTTTTAGAAAATCCACAAATAACAAAATCTACCAAATAAACATTGAATACGTTTAAGTTATCCATTCCTCTCGTTTGTATCTTATACTTTATCCAAACACATTCCACAATCCACAACCAACATTAACGTTAAAGATAGTCACAAAAATACTCTGACTTAAACTCTTCAATTACCGTCTTATTTATTTGTTTTATATCCCTTTCTTCCCCAAGCATTGTGTTTCGGATCCTCTTTGTTCAACATCCGCTTTTATATTCAAAAAATAAGATGCTACATTCCGTCTTATAAAATTTTCGATGAATTATTTGTATTTTATTCTCCCTTTAGCAATTAGCATTGCATTTCAGTAGGAAGATAATACATTGCAGGAGTTCAGGTGCTCGCCTTTTTCAACCTTGTGTAAGAAATAAGACGGTGCTCGACTTATTTGTTATTTTTCTTTAATATGTCATATAAATATAAATATGGAATGTGGGTATTGTTGATTCTTGATTTTGAATTTGATGTTGATTTGCATGCTAGTGTAAAATGCACGATTGATATTTTTGCAAATTTACTGTGATAATTTTGAATTATGAAATAAATAATGGTAGAATATATGGCAATTTGTCAGCAGTGTAAATTTAGCATATCGCTACTCTGGACAAATAAAATGCATTTGCTTTTTTTTAATAGGAGTTTAAATTTAGATTCAATTGGCATTCAATAAAAGACTGTGTTGCACAGGTTCAATAACTTCAAATAAATCTAGTGTTTTGAAAAGCCAATTTGAACTTTATTAAAAATAGTGAAAAGTTAGATGTTAAAGTGAAGATTTAATTCCTTTTATTACCCACTATAGTGATAAAAAAAATTAAGCTTCTTAATTTTAGTGCAGTTCTAGATTTTGTCTTGGAAATGTCTTTGATAAATGTAGATTGCTGTTTAAAAGATTACCTATCGGAGAAACCAAATAATTTTAGTAAGGATAGTTGATAGTTTATGGGTGATTCTACAGACAATGGAATAAGATGTTACAAATTTCGGCACGACATTTTTGGAAGCCAAAAGACGTAAAAGTTGTTCTAGTTGATCATTAGAACTTTTCTTTGCATTGTTGAAAGCGGCCAGTCAAGAAATAAAAAATGACGATTTTAAGGGCATTTTTTGAAAAAGGATGTTCAGGGGACTGAATAAATCTTTATTTTTTTTGTATTTTCTCTTGGGTACACATTGAAATATTGAAATTAAATTTAGTTAGTCTTCATAAACATACAAATTCATGGTTAATACATATAACTTAGCATTTTATTAAGAGAATATAATATATTATAATTAAATATTTTTGTCAATTTAAAATAAATTATATTCTTTTTAAAAATTTTAAAAATATTGGGCAATGAAGTTTGAAGTTCAACATAACTAAAAATTTTTCAGGTTTCTGAATAAAATACCATTTGTTCATTTATTAGCCAGGGGACTGAGGTTTTTAATGGTTTTTGCGCAAAAAAGATATTAAGGTCTTACTTAAGAAAACAAAAAAATATATATAATATTACAGTTTTATTAAACCTATACTATACTGTTAACAAATATGCCTACTTGCATACAAGTTTGTTTTGTAAAACCGCAACAGAGAACTGATTTTTTTTTTTTTTTAATCTACCCGCGCTCAAGGGATTTTGATTACCCTTTAAATGTTTCAACACAGCGCGGGCGTGAAGTTAATGAAGAGAAAGAAGGATAGGAAAGATGTGTGGCACGATGTTCTGAGACTGTTGGTGGTTGTCTCAGATATTTTTATCTCCAGGGATGGCGGCTGAGCTAAAGCGGAGAAATGCCGTGTCTTATTTCTATGTCGCTTATAATTCACATTATTTTATTCGTGTTCATCCTTGATGGGCATACTAGTTTAACTCAATTACATGTTGTTAGTGTTATGCCTGAACAACATGTAGTGAGTAAACCAGCAAATCATTGATGACAATTCTTAGAAGGTTTTTAATGGAATTAAAACGACATAGACGACGGCAGGGATCGAACCTGTGATCATGGAGATTGACAGGCGAGCACACAACCATCGTGCCACGGCCACTTAACGGACAATCCACGACTTCTTGCACAAAAGTCTTTTTCACAATACTAACATAAGAAACAGGATCGAGTTGCACCAAGATTTTATTGTAAGGAGACTTGGTACTTCAAATTGCCAGTACTAAAAACTCGATCGATATCCTGGTTTTTGATTTTTTCGACTGTTTCAATATTCCAGGGGACTGATATGAAATGCGGGGGACAAAGTTTAATTAAGTTTTTTTGTAATAAAATCAATTACTAAAAAATATTTATCTAATTCGTAGTAAATATGTATTATTTGGCGTAACTTCGGTGGGATTAATTTTAGTATGAGACCTGAAATAAGAGAACGGTAATAATTTTCCCTTGCGAAAACGCACTGTGGACAAGTCAGGGGACTGAGAATCATACACTTTGAAGAATTTTTGAGCAAAATAAAATAAGGTCAGCCTAATAATATTGTTAGGCCAGGTAGATATCAATTTTATAAAAAAAAATAGATTAAATAATTGAACGGATTTTAAAATATTTCTTGGGCGGCCGAAAATTCCATCGTTTGTAGAATCACCCTTATATTTTATCCTTTTTTCCTTTACACACTAGGGATTTACATCCCAGATCGAAATTTTTTGTTTGGTGGGCGTGTTTCATGTATACAAGTAAATCCCTCTTTAAATATGGATTAAAAGATTTTGATCCCTGTCAAAGAAAAATAAATTTTTGTTCGGTGTTTAGGAACGCAAAATCTGGCGAGGGATCAAATTGATTTCTTATGTGTAAAGGAAATCAACATATACATAAGTACCTATGACACTTTAATGGAATCCTATTTAGAGTAGTGTTATAGGGCAACGATATTCAAAATGACTTGATACATAGTATCGCGGCTGTTATTAAATCTGAAATTAAAACAGAAATCATAGAAGCTCTCGGTTCTCGTCGATTATGATCGACGAAACATCAGATCTGAGTCATAGGGGACAACTGAGTGCCATATTTCGGTTCTTGTCAGAGAATGGAATACAAGAAAAATATCTTGTATTTTTTGACGTTAGGGCGAGTCTTAATGCAGATTAGTTGTCCCATCATATATTTTATATTCTTGACACATATGATTGCAAGGAAAAACTAATAGAACATTCCTAAGAAGGTGCCGCAGTTATGTCCGACGAGGGGGTGGTGTCTAAAAGGAGGTCCTTTTTTATTATGTTTCAAGCTCATTTTTGATTGAAATATTAATGTCTCGAAGTATAAAAAATATAGCTACACATTTTTTGCTAAGTCAATGTGGAATGCATTTGTAGATACCATATCTCTACACCCCACTAGAAATGTTGTTTTTAAGGTTCTAAGATTTTTTTTTTTCATTCTTACAGGAGACGAAATTTTATAACGGGTTCTCATTTAAAATTATCCACGCCACGCCACTGGTATCTATATATCTGTGACAATAAGGAATAACAGCATAAGTCGACTTATGTCGAAAATGAGTTTTTGATACCATCCGATGCGCAATTGGCCATTCCGTCTGTCATATTTTTTTCGTATTTTTATCTCAAACGGTTCATGAATTACAGACAAACGAAAAAAAAGGCTTGTACCTGGTTTGTATTGCAAACTAAACATTCAAATCGCTCTCTTGAAAAGTAGCAAGAACTTATGTCGTTTTTCCTTGTTGTCACAGATATATTTTGAGATATCAGCATATCTTTAAATAGAAAAAATTTAAGTAGGAATTTTATTAATTTTTTATCAAATTAAATGGAAAATATGTTAATTTTATACTTTCGCGGTTCTCTCGTTTTTTGGCTCTAGAAAATCGAAAAATCATCCGATTTCGAGTTCGAGTTTTTTAATCTTCGTTTTTACGGCGGATTTATGAAAAAAAAATATGGGAAATCTCTCACCTGAAGATTTCATATAGTTTTATGACTTTAAATGTCTTCGAATATAATCGTTCATAGGTAACTTTTTTGCAAACCATTAAACGAAGTTAATTTTTTTTGTTAATCTACACAAAAAAACGAATAAAAGAACGAACGAACGAGAGCTTCGTCATTCTACAATACGCTCATTGTTGAAAGATCGAGTGTCAAGTGCATTTCAGTGAAAAAAGTTCGATTTTTTATAAAATTATTATTATAAACAGGTAAGTTCGACAGACAACGATTGTTCCGATGACGAACCCAAATCAAATCTACCCAAGACAGAAAAAAAAGATCAAAGAAAAATCTAGGTCTGAAATTTCACTAAGAATTAGTAAAAATAAATTGGAACTATAATTTGCATGTATTCAAACGGCCTGTATCGCAGCTCTATTTGAAAAAGACGTAAGAACAATCACATATAAATATAAGAAACTTTCACATGCAATATATTTGAAGCCATAAACTCTATATGTCAAATCCGGGCATGACAAGCTTTTTAAAGTGCGACTAGTTTTGAACAGCATCACGAAGCAGCTTTTTCTCGTACTAAAAGAAGATTTTCTTAGCAATGTATCAGCAAATAATTACAACTCAAGTTTGACGTGGCCTAAAGCAATACAATCCGCAAAACCTTGATCTTAAGTTATGATTTTGACATTTTTCCAAGTGATTAAAGTAATACTCGTCCTGAGGGCGCTCCTGATTTAAGTGTTAATGGAAATGGGGTTACTCATTTCACAGCAACTGTACTCAGACATGTCAACCATAAAATCTTCTTTGATATCTTACCTTAATATTGGTCTTTAAGGCATAATAAACCATATATGGAGGGCTCACAACTGAACCGAACCAAGTCATAAAAAAATATCCAAAACTAATCCGCAAAATTGACCTCTATTCAGGGCTGTAATGAACTAATTCAAAAATTGTTTTGTTTCTTAGTTATCGGTAAAAAAAACCAAGTCAGTGCCTCTCATTTTCGATTTATTTCGAAGCATGAAGGAACCAAGTCAATATTATTCAGTTTTCGTCAATTTTATTTTCAAACAGGAAGGTATGGTTTGTTTCGTATTTTCATCTCGTTCTGCATGCTGCCCCCTCTACAGCCCCCCTACTATGTCACACTATAGGATCTGTGGTGTCTGCGAGGTTGGGTGTATGCATTTAAGGAATCTGCCGAAAAATTTTAAACATTTAAAACCTACTCTAAATCAATTGTACAATGGGAGTCGACTCTAAATATTGTGTATAAAACCAGAACTGACGTTTTGTTAAATTTAAAGGACATAAACTATACTTTATCTTTAAAGAGCTCGTCTTACTTTAACAGAAGCAAATATGTAACTAGTTTATGTTTTAAAAGTATACTTTTTCTGTATTGACAATGGTCGTTTCATATCTACATATTATGTATAATGTATATTATGTATATGCATACCGAGACGAGTATAGCCAAATAAATTTGCACTTCCTTCCCATCTAAAGTAATGTAAATAACTTATAAGCAATCAAAATCTTTACCGAGGTAGTATATAAAATGTACTTTTTTCAGCGAAGATTTATTTGGTTTGAAGTTGTCTGTCCTTTTTTTTTTGTTAGTGTAGTTGTGTTTGAGTTAAATATCTGCCAAACTAAGGGTTGTTCAACGTAAATTCGTTTAGGTTCTGGTTTTACAACACATCAAAGAGTTGTCTAACATGTTTCAAATTATGAAAACGTTATACAAAGTCTCAAAGCTAAATGACTGTGTTAAGTAGAGCCGGTTTTATTGCTTAAACGAGAACTGTTTAAAATTTTGCGCCTCTGGATTTAAAGAAATTTTGAATTCATCTTATATATCCAATGTCAACAGCTATTTTCTAAAAATATATATATGTACATATGTGGCCAATTTAGCACTTCATTTCATAATTTTGAAAAAAAAATCGCCTAAAATTTCTATCATCCAAAATTTTAGAAACCAATATTACCAATAGAAAAAAGACCTTTAATGGATATAATTTTTCATAGCTCAAAATCAGGTGGCTTTGATTCGATCGCAATTCAATTTTTCTTTCAAATTTAAGGAAACACTCAATAAAGAAGTGGAGTTTGATGAAGTTTATTTAGGAAAGACAAAGAAAGAGAGGAACCTACAATCCCTTCAAAATTTGGAACAAAATAGCCTCTATCCAACTCGTGGTTAAGATATGTCAGATAGAGAAGGGATATGATGGATTTACTTAAATTTATTCCACCCATATGTACCATAGTTTTTATAAGAACCTACCCATTAAACAAGAGTTAACAAGGAGCCAACACCAGGACCAGCCCCAAATTGATGAAGACGATGAAAATGATGAAATTTTGTATGACTAATAACTGTTTTTTTAATAAGCTTTACTTTGTAATACATTTCTGTTTAGTTTTTGAAATAAATTCATTGTTTGTTTTTGCTCCTTTTTTAAATTATATCAATTTTTATTTTCTATAATGACGATTTTTCATAATTTTTCGAGGCAATAATGAACCAAGTCAATTTTTTTAAATTTTTTTTTAAATATTGGCTACATTTTTCAATTCTAGTTTTTCATTTTTGCTGTCAAAAGAAAACTGGGTGAATAAACTTTCCAAATGTCTTTACTATGAGTTAAATACATATGTATTTCAGTAATTAATGGCAGTTTATTTACCTAACCTCTTAATATTTCCGAATTCACTTTTTCTGACTTGGTTCGGTTCAGCTGTGAGCCATCCATATGGGATCTTTACTTGTAATTTAAAATCGACTTGGTGCATTTTAACCCACTTATGACTATTTATATGTAAAACGTTTTGAATATAAAAAAAACCCAAATAAACTTTGAAAAATGTTAATTAAATTTTCATTTTTATTTCCTCCATAATTCTCGCAATAGAGGGTTAAAGAAAACACTCAGATTATAATGAAATAATTTTTAGACCTTTTTTTTTTGTATTGTTGATAGTAATTGTTTATGGCTTGAAAATTTCTAAACTCTGAAAATCGCCATCAACCACAGTCAAAAAAAAAAGAAAACATAAAAATAGTCACAGACGATAGTGATAGAACGAACGAAAACGACTTAACGATGCACGTGTTTCTTGCAGGCGCGGCAAGAAAAAGAAACGAAGAATGGACATTTCGCCTATACACTATTTCAACTCCTCCAGTGAAAATGAGCGTGAGTTGATGGGGCTAAATGTTTACCCTAAAATTGGTAAAATCCTCTTGAGAAGAGAACATTCTCCTCAACTAAATCAGCATCTACTTTTGGAATATATGGTTTTTACATCAAGTAAGTAATTTGTGGACTATTTTATTTGAGAAAATTATATTTTTACTGCCTTTTTTTATTTTTAAATATAAAAACATCAATCAAACGCAATTCTGGTCTTGTTTTCAGGACAATTTAAAGCGCACGGTAGCGCCCAGCCAAGTTCTGGCACTACACCCTTTTTACAGGAACAAACTCAGGCGATTTTTGACCCCTCCCTATCTTCAGTACCAATGAAGTCAGAAACTTAAAACTCCGAATATTTGCTAAGGTAGTAAGGCACAGACGCCTCACCAAATTTCAATTTTCTAGCCTAAGCGGTTTCTGAGATATAAGGCCTCAAAAATCAGAAAAACCGTAACTGACTGACTGACAGATCATCAAAATTATGGAGCACTTCCCGACATCGTAGAATCTTGTAATTTTGCACAAAGGTAGGTCTTGTCATGCAAGCAGAGGAAAAAATCAAAAATTTGAAATTTTCCATTCAGGGGGCGTGGTATCCGCCCATTTTCTCCGAATTTCGGAGCACTTCCCCATATCGTATTATGGAGCACTTCCGACTGCTGTAAAACGATGAAATTTGGTGAACCGGTAGGGCTTATATTGCATATAAAGAAATAAAAATAAACACCAAGGTTTTCCTTTCAAGGGGCGTGGTATCCGCCCACTTTATCCGAACTGTTGTTGGTTGAATGGAGCACTTCGACTGCTGTAATACGATGAAATTTAGTAAAGTGGCAGGGCTTAAATTGCATACTAAGAAAAAAATATAAAATTTGAGATTTTCCATTCAGGGGCGTGGTATCCACCCACTTCCTCAGAACTGATGTAAATTATATATGGCAACCTTCCGATTGCAGTAGAACAATAAAATTTAGTAAAGAGGTAGGGCTCAAATTGCATATAAAGGAACAAAAATAAAAATTGAGGTTTTCCATTCAGGGGCGTAGTATCCGCCCACTTCTTCAGAACTGATGTAAATTATATATGGCAAACTTCCGATTGCAGTAGAACAATGAAATTTGGTAGAACGGTAGTGCTCAAATTGTATATAAAAGACAAAAAATAAAAATTGAGGTTTTCCATTCAGGGGGCGTAGTATCCGCCCACTTTCCGAGAAAAAGTTTGATTTATATGGATCACTTCCGACTGCTGTAGAATGATGAAGGTTGGTGGAAGGATATAGCTTAATGTACATTCAAAGCGAATGTAGGTACTAGTATTTAACATTGAAGTAGGTATGTTAGTGTTAGGTATCATGCCAGGACAAAAAAAAACAATTGAAGCGCGAATCAAAACAACCAATAACAAAAAGAAAATATACAAAAAAAAAAATAGGAAGCTATAAACTAAGTTCATTTTATAAGGTAGAGTCCACCCTTCTATTTTTCCGTATCTTTCGAAACTTTTACATAGCAAAACATTAAAATCTTTGCAAAAAGGAGTGAGATCAGACCAAAAACATAATTGGTTAAAAAAGAGTCAAGTTCTTCTTTACAAAAACCTTTGTGTTATAAGTCAGCCGTGAAAAGTACTGAGATCTAAAAGTGCGCCAAGTTCTTACTTCATGAAGGTTTAATACCGAATATTTAAAGTAGAATGATATTGAAACAGCTACAATGTAATAGAGAAATTTTTTTATTTAATGATTACTGACTTAAATTCGAAAGGTTTTACAAACTTGACCAGTGAACCCATCAAATTTTATTATTTATTAAAAAAAAATTTATTCACAAGCTACTAACTGACTTATGAATTTAAAAAAATTTAATTCATAGGCTAATTGGTAAACTGAAAATGTTAAAGCTTGTTTTGACTACATAACAGTGGCGTGGCGTAGATAATTTTAAATGGGAACCCGTTATAAAATTTTGTCACCTGTAAAAATGAAAAAAAAAAATCTTAGAACCTTAAAAACAACATTTCTAGTAAAGATATCTACAAATGCATTCCACATTGACTTAGCAAAAAATGTGTAGCTATATTTTTTATACTTCAAGACATTAATATTTCAATCAACAATGAGCTTGAAACATAATAAAAAAGGACCTCCTTTTAGACACCACCCCCTTAGTCGGACATAACTGCGGCACCTTCCTAGGAATGTTCTATTAACTTTTCCTTGCAATCATATGTGTCAAGAATATAAAATATATGAAGGGACAACTCATCTGCGTTAATACTCACCCTAACGTCAAAAAATACAAGATATCTTTCTCATATTCCATTCTCTGACAAGAACCGAAATATGGCACTCAGTTGTCCCCTATGACTCAAATCTGATGTTTCGTCGATCATAATCGACACGAACCGAGCTTCTATGATTTCTGTTTTAATTTCAGATTTAATAATAGCCGCGATACTATGTACATATCAAGTCATTTCGAACATCGTTGCCCAATAACACTACTCTAAAGAGGATTCTATTAAAGTGTCATAGGTACTTATATATTGATTTTCTTTACACATAAGAAATCAATTTCTGTGTGAAGATTTTGATCCCTCGCCAGATTTTGCGTTCCTAAACACCCAACAAAAATTTATTTTTCTTTGACAGGGATCAAAATCTTTCAATCCATATTTAGAGAGGGATTTACATGTATACATGAAACACGCACACCAAACAAAAAATTTCGATCTGGGATCGAAATCCCTGGTGTGTAAACGAAAAAAGGATAAAATATAAACTATCAACTATCCTTACTAAAATTATTTGGTTTCTCCGATAGGTAATCTGTTTAACAGCAATTTACATTTATCAAAGACATTTCCAAGACAAAATCAAGAACTGCAATAAAATTAAGAAGCTTAATTTTTTTTTATCACTATAGTGGGTAATAAAAGGAATTAAATCTTCACTTTAACATCTAACTTTCCACTATTTTTAATTAAGTTCAAACACTAGATTTATTTTAAGTTACTGAACCTGTGCAACACAGTCTTTTATTGAATGCCGATTTAATCTAAATTTAAATTCCTATTAAAAAAAAGCAAATGCATTTTATTTGCCCAGAGTAGCGATATGCTAAATTTACACTGCTGACAAATTGCCATACATTCTACCATAATTTATTTCATAATTCAAAATTATAACAGTAAATTTGCAAAAATACCAATCATGCATTTTACATTAGCATGCAAATCAATATCAAATTCAAAATCAGGAATCAACAATACCCACATGCCATATTTATATTTATATGACACATAAAAAAAAATAAGTCAGTCGAAGAACACCGTCTTATTTCTCACACAAGGTTGAAAAAAGGCGAGCACCTGAACTCCTGCAATGTATTATCTTCCTACTGAAATGCAATGCTAATTGCTAAAGGGAGAATAAAATACAAATAATTCCAACTCCTACTGGTATACATCGAAAATTTTATAAAACGGAATGTAGCGTCTTATTTTTTGAATATAAATGCGGATGTTGAACAAAGAGGATCCAAAACACAATGCTTGGGGAAGAAAGGGATATAAAACAAATAAATAAGACGGTGATTGAAAAGTTTACGTCCGAGTATTTTTGTGCCTCTCTTGATTAATGTTGGTTGTGGATTGTGAAATGTGTTTGGATAAAGTATAAGATACAAACGAGAGGCAGAATTGATAACTTAATCTTATTCGGTGTTTATTTTGTAAATTGTGTTATTTATGGATTTTCTAAAAGGGAAGACGATAGGAATCGTGTTATATGGACGCCACGCCACTGCTACGTAATTATTTAATTATTAACGAAAGTAGATTTCAAGCTTTTGTGTGTCATAAAATTATCATGCCAGCTTATAAATTTTCCGGAAAATCGATTTACGAATTTTCTTATGGAACGTACGATCGCTCTATAGAGCTCGAGCTGCTCAGCAGCTAGCCGATGCCCTGTCAAAGTATAAAGCTGACATAACAGCTCTTCAAGAAATCAGATGGACAGGGAATGGTGTTTTACAGAAGAAAAAATATGACATATACTACAGCTGTCATACAAAACACCATGTGCTCGGGGTAGGCTTCCTAGTCAGCGAAAAAATGAAGTCTACTATCATCGGCTTTAACGCTATAAGCGAAAGGCTATGCACCCTTTGCGTGCGAGGCAAATTTACGAACATCAGCCTCATTAACGTTCACGGACCTACGGAGGAGTCCTCAGACGAAGAAAAAGAGACTTACTACGAACAAGTCGAGAGGGCCCTCAATGCCTGTCCAAGGTATGATGTTAAAATCATCCTTGGGGATTTGAACGCAAAAATAGGTCGGGAGCGTATTCAGGCATTACGCAGGCACCCATAGTTTGCATGAGAACACTAATGACAATGGACTTCGAGTCTTATAATTGGCAGCATCGAAAAACATGGTCGTTGCGAGTACCAGGTTCCCGCGTAAAGATATCTACAAAGCCACCTGGGTATCACCTGATGGAGTCACTCGTAACCAAATAGACCACGTGTTGATAGACCGTAGCCACTACTCGAACTTGATGACGGTACGAACGTACCGAGGTGCCAATATCGACTCGGATCACTATCTTGTTGGTATGGTTTTCCGAGGGCGGATTGCCTTGCGAAGACGCATTGCATCCGCCGATCAGGTTCGAATCAACACGGCTGCCCTGCGCAATGAAAACACCAGTAACACCTTTGGTAATGCGTTAGGACTCGCCCTAGAATCACTTGATTTAGGGAGAGTAAGTCCTGGAGCCAGTATGCTGGGCGTAAATGAGAAGTGGACACGCCTTAAGAATATTGTCATTAGTACTGCCAACTCCATCTTAGGCAGCAGTCGTAAAAATCGGAACGACTGGTTTGATGATGAATGCAAGCTAGCGACTGAACGTAAGAATGTTGCGTACCGAGCAATGCAACAATCTCATAGAACGCGGGCACATGAAGAGGAATATAAAGAGCTCAGAAGAATAGAAAAACGGCTTCACAGACAAAAGAAATCAGCCTGGGAGAAGAACCTAATCTGTGAAATAGAAAACAGCCGAGAGCGAGGTCCGCACCAGGCGCGGAAGTTCTACCAATCCGTCCAAAACATGACGCAGTACACACCACGCTGCACATACTGCAAGGACGGAGAGGGAAATCTGATCACCGATCCTGAAAGCATACTGGACCGATGGGAAGTGTACTTCAATGAATTGCTAAATGGTCAGCTCACTGCAGAAGTGGAGGCTCCACTACTTCAAGAAGAATACCCTATGTTGCCGCCACCAAGCATAGAAGAGGTTGAGAAGGCTATAGGCCGGCCTAAACAGAACAAATCCCCGGGAGCCGATGGCATACCAGCCGAATTATTTCATCACGGCGGGCCAGCCTTACGTCAAGCAATTCATGATATTATAGTGCACGTATGGGAGCAGGAAGAAATGCCAGAAGACTGGCGAAAAGGCATAATATGCCCCATACATAAGAAGGGAGATGTCACAACGTGCAGCAATTATAGAGGTATCACGTTGTTGAGTACCGCCTATAAGATACTCTCCTCTATCCTACAAGACCGGATAACCCCATACGCTAAAACCGTCATCGGACAATATCAGTGTGGTTTCATTCCAGGCAAATCAACAACTGATCAGATCTTTACCCTTAGGCAGGCGATGGAAAAATGTCTAGAATTTAACATCCCAACATACCATCTGTTTATAGACTTTAAGGCCGCCTATGATAGCATAGCCAGGGTAGAACTTTACAAAGCCATGAGAGAATTCGGCATCCCAAATAAATTGACACGACTATGTAGGTTGACCATGACCAACGTAACAAGCCAAGTAAAAATAGCCAGATTGCTATCCAAACCAATCAAAATCTTTAATGGACTCCGACAAGGGGACGGTTTGGCCTGCCTCCTCTTCAACCTGGCGTTGGAGAAAGCAATCCGTGACTCTGGCACGGCAACAAGAGGGACCATCGTCAACAGGTCCAGCCAGTTACTAGCTTACGCAGACGACATTGACATCAACGGAAGAACCGAACAACCTGTACACGATTCCTTCATCCAGATCGAGCAGGCGGCACAAAATCTGGGGCTGCACATTAGTGAAGGTAAAACAAAGTACATGGTGGCGTCGAATGCGAGAGGAACAGTTGGTCAAACAATCAAGGTTGCGGAGCACGAATTTGAAGTGGTGCAATCCTTTAAATATCTTGGGTCAATAGTAGCAGCCGATAACAATATAGAAGAAGAAATACGCGGGCGACTTCTCAAATCCAACAGAGCCTACTATAGTCTGTCAAAGCTTTTCAAATCCAGAAATCTCACCATAACTTCAAAACTGCTGCTGTACAGGACCATGGTCCTGCCAGTACTCACATATGGATCCGAGACTTGGGTGCTTAGCAAAAGGCACTCCGACCTCTAAGCTGCGTTCGAGAGAAAAGTCTTAAGGAGAATTGTTGGCCCCATATGTGAGGAAGGACGATTCCGGAGACGGTACAATCATGAATTGTACGCAATCTACCTAGAAGCAGATATCGTGACAAAAATTAAACTCGGTAGACTCCGGTGGGCAGGGCACCTAGCTCGCATGAGCGAAGAGGAACCTGCTCGGAAAGTTCTTTGTGGTACATTCTATGGTAGACGACAGCGTGGTAGACCATGCTTGCGCTGGAGAGATGGCGTAGACCAGGACGCCCGAAGCCTTGGGGTGCGCAACTGGATGGCGTCGGCTAGAGACCGGGATAGGTGGAGAGACTTGTTGAAAGAGGCCCGGTTGTCGAGCCGATGATGATAATGATGATTATAAATTTTCCAATTAATAATTTTTTAATCAGAATGTATCCATTAGCTTATGAATTAAATTTTTTGTAATTCATAACTCACTAAGTAACTTTTGAATTAATTTTTTTTTTAATTCTTAAGTCACTTACTTGCTCATGACTTAAATTTTTTTAATTCATAAATCACTTAGTAGGTTCTAAATTAATTTTTTTTTAATTCATAAGTCACTAAGAAGCTTATGATTTAAATTTTTTTAATTCACAAGTCACCAACTGACTTATGAATTAATAGCCCGGTCAAATTAGCTTCAAAAATAGGGGTAAGGTTACATTAATTCGCACAAAGCTGAAAATTGGCATGAATGTTGGGAACACTATTACAAACAATTTGTCAAAAGTCCCCATCGATCCGACGTGTGGAAAAAAAATTATTCAAGGTTAAATGTTGCAAAAACCGGTTTTTTGCATTTTTCAGCTAAACGGCAAGTTTTATCATAAGATAGGTGAGACAAAAATTATTCATCATGCAATTATCTATAGAAATTGTCTTAACACTTTTTCTCCTAAAATTCACCATTTTGGAGATGCAGCGATGCAAAAGTTGAAAAAGTTGTGTTCTTCATAATATGTATGGCAATTACCGTTATATAAATTACAGAATGGTAATACAAGTTACAATATTAGTTTTCGTGGCGTATATATATGTACATATTATACAATTCTAAAGCCATATATACACTGTTCAAATGCATAACAAGCACGCGCAAGTGTATTGGTGAAATACACACGTATAAATTGGATGTAGGATTGAAGCAAAATGAAAATCTTTTGATTTTCTTTTAATCTAGCGACCTGCATTGAAGTAGTGTATATGCAAGATTGATGATTGATCATGCATTTATTGGTTCATTTGCGTATAGTACGTTGAAAAGGTGAGAGCACAGTACAACATAAGCACTGATTTAAACATTAAAACAGTAAACAAAAATTGTATGATGAAATGGACAGACAAAATAAAACAAATTACCTACTCGGATAAAATTGAAAAAATCTCAAGGAAATTCGTAAAATCACAATTTTGCCGAAAAAAACTCACAAAGCGCAACGTCCTCTCACCACACCGTCCATGTAAAAATAAAAGATTGAAGGCTCATGCTTAATGTGTGTATATTCAACTTTAACCCGAATTTACGAATACACTTGCACGTGATTGCCATGCATTTGAACAATGTATATTTGGCTTAAGAATATAAACTCGAAAGAAAATGAGCGTGGCCTAAAGACGTTAATTGGTGCAAGTGTTGAAAGAGGTGATGATTTTCCGGAATCCTTAAAAGACCAGACTTCTGTGACAATTCATGTGCAGTGTCGGAAAAAGTACACTCGGAAGAGTACCATTACCGCAGTTAAAAGACGTCACGAACAAGAACAAGCTGGTACATCAATAATAAGTCCTCCTCGTACTAGAGCACGCGTAAATGAATCAGTTTTTTGTTTAGGTTACGTTAGGTTAAGGTGGCTGCTGACCGCAAAAGCCAACACACTTAGACCAATATTTGGTCCGTTGTGATACCACAGCATTTCAAAAATCACTCTTACTCGTTAAACCATTTTAGACAGTGAATGTCGGAATTGTTTTTTGTTTAAAAAAGGAGTGCTGTTTATTCTGTTGCAATGAATTGAATGAAGCGTTTGAAATGAAAAAAGCACTGCAATATCGGCGTCAAATTTTAATGTCATTACGTGCTTAGATAAGTTTCTGTACTTATCTTTTGTAAAAAATACTCATAATCACTTTCGTCATTTCCAACAGTAGTATTTTTCAATTAGATACAAAATTTTCAACTCAACAGAACGCGTCAAGTGCACTACATCACGGGTGGCGCGGAACCGTGTGCATATTATGAAGAATACGACTTTTTCAACTTTTTGCATCGCTATATCTCCTAAATGGTGATTCTTAGGAGAAAAAGTGTTAAGACAATTTCTATAGATAATTGCATGATGAATAATTTTTGTCTCACCTATCTTATGATAAAACTTGCCGTTTAGCTGAAAAATGCAAAAAACCGGTTTTTGCAACATTTGACCTTGAATAATTTTTTTTCCACACGTCGGATCGATGGGGACTTTTGACAAATTGTTTGTAATAGTGTTCCCAACATTCATGCCAATTTTCAGCTTTGTGCGAATTAATGTAACCTTGAATGTCTATTTTGACCGTGCTATAAATTTTTTTAATTCATAAGTCAGTAACTAGCTGCTGAATTGAATTTTTTTTAATTTATAAGTCACCCACTAGCTTGTGAATTAAAGCCAAGTTTAAGCTACAAAGTGACTTAAGCTTTTGCAACCCTGATTGTTTCCAGGTGGGAAACTTGGTTGGAAGTTGTTGCTTACTACGCCAAAAACTATGAACGTTTTGAAGATGTTGTGAATGATCTTGATAAATCGGATGCCGTTGCCATTAAAAATATAAAAGAAGCATTGAATCAGCCTTTGGTAAGGAGTCAAATCATATTCATCAGTTCCAACGACAGTTTCCTGCGCGATACAATTGTATAGATTGAAGGAAAAAATACGTTAAAAAAACAAATCGATTTAATTGAAATAGTTTTTCAAAAATTATTGCAGTTGAAGGACCTTTTGGTGCAGCAATTCAAAAAAACTGGATAATGTTCTAGAAAAAATTAAGGTATTGCAAAAATAAAAATATTTACAAGGAATTTACACTGAGTTGTGTCGTTGAAAATTACATTGAGCCCTTAAAACCTCAAGAAATATGTTCTTTAAAGAATGCTCCATTAATTTCAGTTGACGTTGAGCGATCATTCTCTATGTATAAAGCATTTCAGAGACCGGATCGTCAAAGTTTTACGTTTAAAAATTTGAGAGAAAGCTTTATGATTTATGCGAATAAAGCATACGAAAATTTTGAAGATTAGATGTAATGCAATAATGGATGTGACTCAAATTCTATGCTATTTTTAATATTTTTTTTGTTGTTTTTTTTTTCTATTTTAATTGAAATGAAGAATTTTTTTTTCTGTTTTTATTGATATAATTTTGTGTTCCTCGATAATAAAGACTGAATTTGTTATATAAACCTAAATACAATGTTTTTCCCATACAGATGGTTTGGAAGGGATATGGTTTTAAATGGATATTTTAGAAGCATATTTTACATTTTTAAGACCATATTTGAAGAGCATATTTTGCATTTTTAAGTGCATGAAAATCTTAGCCCTAATCATTGCCATTAACTTAGCATATTTTTATTATTATACTAACATTACCATTATTTTAATCATGCAGGGTGCGTTTTATGTTCCAGATCGATGTATTTTTTTTAATAACTTTTAAATGAAATACAATTTATATTTAATTGATTATATTATATTGTCTGGAACTGGGAACCAAAATCATTTATCTCAGAAAAAGGGTCTTAATCAGTAGGTCCACAGTAACAAACCTTCTTGACATCCCAAGAGATGGTATAATCAAAAACCATAATTTCGAGAAAAGCTTTTTTTTACAGCTAAGCAACAAAAAAGAATGGGTAGGAGAAGAAACAAACAACACCCTCGAAACAAATACCATCAATTGGTACACTGATGGATCGAGAACAAGCGAAGGGACTGGTGCAGGAATCTTTGGGCCAAGAACCAAACTTTCCATACCGATGGGGCAGTCCACCAGCATCTACTTAACCTAGCGTCAGTGATCAAGTTAATAAAAAATCAAGCTTTCGCTCCTAAAAGAAAAAAGCGTTTCCCTTTCCGCAGCCCATAATCTGTTCTGTTTCTGTCTTACGATCCATGAACCTACCAGGTATAGTTGGTAATAGATTGCAATTTGGAAACATCAAAGTAATGCATACAATTAAATGGTTTTATGTTTCGAATTTTCATCCTAAAACTACTGTATGTCAGGGGCGAACGCAGTATCTACCCATACGATTTTTTCGAAATTTTATAAATATTATTTTTTCTCAAATACTGTCCCACAGAATAAAAAAAAATCATATAATTTCATTGAGATTAATCTAGGCAGTATCCCTAAGAGCCAATATTGTTAAGTTATACGTACATATTTATGTTAATAACAATAAAGATTATGTAATTAGCAAGTACCTCAACTGAGATATTTGATAGTAAACTTTACAACGTTTTCCGTGTTGACCGTTGTAAAACGGCTGCTGATCGTGTAGGTGGAGTTTAAATAGCAACTCGTTTATCTGTTGCGAGTAATCAAATTGATCTGTTTGTTCCAGATTGTGTACTTTTGAAGTCTTTTATAAAAAAAGTGACAGAAGTTTGTCTTTTATTCTTTTATGATTTTTAACAGATTTTGTAAAACATTTTGGGATGCTAAATACTAAAAATGCATTTCGTAAAAGATTTTTTCTGAATTCGATAGTTCATAACAGAATTCTTGGCAGATTTTAGCATGCGGAATACCAAAATTATAATTCATAAGGTTTCTTGATAGCGACTCAGTCGTGCATTTTATTTTTCTACTATCATCATTATCATATTATAAAATTATTATGATAATATTCATATTATCAGCATCATAGTATCATATAATATTATTGTTCTAAAAGATTTTTCGTTGTTAACGTTGCAGAGATTGCGGCATAGCAAGGTATAACATTTAAAGTAAAATACTCCTCTTCTGATGATAGTGAAATTGAGTTTATGTTTATAGAGATACTCGTATTAATCAGTTTAAAAATGCTGCTACTTAATGCTGTATACTGACCAACAACATCTGAATTTCACCGCTTATCTCCATAATATTATTTATATTGTTATTATTATTATTATTATTATTATTATTATTATATTTTATTATAAACAAGATAAAAATAAAGTATGTATATTATTTAACTAAATGCTGACTTGATCAGTTTGAATGCTCGTGACAGTATTAAATTATTTGTTGGCTGTAAAATGTTTAGTTTGTCTTCGATGTTTTGCTCAATTTGTCTAAATTTATTTTATTTCGTTGCTTTAGTTGTATGTATAAAATGATCCATGCGAGAAAACCAGCTCCACGCATTTTTTGCGATATTTGCGATCAATTTGATATACACGAAACAGAAGATTGTCCAATGCAAGAATCAGATGGAGAACTATCATTTCAACCAGATGAAAAATTGAAAAAGGAAAATGATGGGACCAGCATTATGAAGCCTTTGACAGCTAGAAAGTACTGTGAAAACTGTGAAGGTTGTTGCTTTATTTTTAATCCCACACATTTTTAATTATTCGTTTTCTTTAGCTTTCGGAGATCATGCAACAGAGGTATGCTGTGCTGGACTAGAATAAGATTATTATAGTTTAAAGAAAAAGTTGAAGTTCAAAGTTATTACATCGTTTTTGAATAATTTTCTACAAAAATAGAAAAATATTTTTATTTTTTAAACAAGAATAATTTTAAATGGGAAAAACCCGAAATTATTAAACACAAAAGAAGTTAATAAATAATTTAATTATGAACCAAAAACTTGAATTTTTCACTTTGAACACCAATTAAGATATAACGGTTTTATATATGACGTATTGAATACATGTATATAAGGTCAAATACTGTTGACTCAACTGAGTTCACTGTATCCATAATTCAGGGTGTAGCTGCTGCTTTTGTATTTAAACTCTATAGTATTCTCACGAATATATTTTGTTACTACCCCGCCAGCTTACAAGCAGCGAAAAAATGTTTCCAAGAAATTTGCGTGATTTGACATTGGAGTGAGAATGAAATAATTTTTAAGAAATAACTATAATGAAAGAACAATAAAGGGACAAAGGCAGATGACAAATAGCTGTTTTTGTTGTCATAACGATATAATACTAATACTAGTGGACCTACAACTTTTATTTGTTTGTATATGTATGTATGCATGTAGATTATTATTTTCCATTTTTCAGTTTTGTAGGAAAGTATCTCGATATCTAAATAAAATAGGGGTATGTTTTTAATTTTCTGAATGTTTTATTGAAAACTAAATATTTCGAAAACTACATATATGCCCGATTTATTTTAAACTTTTTGCTTATCATTCTTATAACATTAACCTTTTTTCATTTGAAAAACTACATACTCGATTTTTTTTTAAATTGGTGATTACCATTTTCAGCATTATCTAATAGATTTATAAACAAAATATGTACGAAGAAGGAAGAACTCTACTGAAAGCAGCAACTGGGTGACGATCAAGAACATCGATGGTGAGTTTACAGCCGATGAAATGAGAGATCTATCGTCCACTTGCCGGTCGGCACCTTATATTATTAACAATAACCTAGAACCGTGATTGTGAGTTTAGAAGCATTCAAATAAGAACCCAACAAGCTTCTGCCGCTCACCTGAAACCATGAAGGCAGAAGGAAGGTCCTCCACACTATTAAACTTACAAATTATATTTAATATTGTTAAATAGCGGTGAAGTAGTAAAAGAGAGTATATTCCGTAGAAATGTGCACTTCCTAGCCTTACAGCTCACGCGTGGTTTGGTTTATAATAAAAGAAGGCCATACATTTCGCAAAAACACAGAGTGCGGAAGACTTTTAACAAGGACACATCGGGGAACCGATCAAAGTCCAGACCAGACAAAGTACGGAGACGGACCAGCTAAAGTAGTATACTTGTAATAACTTGACGACTTCTCCCCACCAGGATCCTATTTCACCAACTACAAATTACAACCACAAATTTGTGACTTGTAATTCACAAATACAAATTTATAGAACAGAACTCGGTTTCACAAAGTACAAGTAACTGTCACACAATTTTGTGATTATTGCAAAAAAAAATTGCAACTAGCTTTGGAAAGCAACAAGCTCGTTAGAATGATGTCTGAAATGGACAAGCAAACTAAATTGTTTTTGCATCTTTAGTGCGCGAGAAAACAGACATTTTATTTTGAAAGTTTAGGTCTACCAATGTAAAATGACTAAATGAAAAAATATTTTAAATAAGTTAGCTTCCAAAGGTATTCTGGGGAATAAGGACTGGAAATATTTTCCCGACATTAGCTGGTAAAATGTCAAGAGAGGAACCATGGTATGCCACCATTTCCAATCCAGTGCAAGACAGTAAGTAATTGCTGTCTTGGAGACAATACACAATTTTTGTCCGTTCTGTGACTAATCCGGCCTCCAATGAGCAAAACTATTTCCTCCACCTTGCAGAAGAAACTCACACGAAAACACTCATTAAAATAAAAACACTCCGAAATATTAAAGTTTATCCGCCCGCGGACGATAAACTCTTCTTCTGCGATTCAAGACAATATAATCGTTTGCACTATTATCGCTTTCACTACTACTATGCCTTCGGCGTAAGGCCATTTTAAACACCTAAAATATTATTTTCAAAGACTTGTATCAAAAATAACTTACGTCTTGACTCGTGTAGAACTTTTTTACAAATAAAAAGAAACCTGTGTTTTTGTTTTCTTTGGTGAAACAGAAACATACATGAAACTTGAAAATTCACAAATTTTTTACTTGTAAAACACAAGTCTCGGTGAAACGGAAACTTACTTTATAACAAATTTCAAATTGTAATTTACAATTACAATTTTGTAACTACAGCAAAAAAAATGCTTGTAATTACAATTTTGTAAGTTGGTGAAATAGGCCCCAGAGGTAAGGGGTCTTAAATCAATTAAATTCAGTTTATTTTGGATTCGTCCGTGATTTGCCAGAATTGTTTGTGATTTGCCGGATTTGCCCGTGATTTGCCGGATTCATCCGTGATTTGGCAGATTCATCTGTGATTTGCAGCATTCCTCCGTGATTTGTCGGATTCGTCCATGATTTGCTAGACTCGTCTGTGATGTACCTCATTCGTCCGTGATTTTCCAGATTCGTCTTTGGTTTGCCGGATTCATCCGTGATTTGACGGATTTGACTGTGATTTGCCGGATTCGTCCGTGATTTGACGGATTTGTCCGTGATTAGCCGGATTAGTGCGTAATTTGCCAGATACGTCTGTGATTTACCGTATTTGTCTGTGATTTGCCAGATTCGTAATTAATTTGTCAGATTCGTCTGTGATTTACCGTATTTGTCTGCGATTTGCCAGATTCGTCATTGATTTCCCGGATTCGTCCGTGATTTTCCAGATTCATCAATGTGATTTGCAGCATTCCTCTGTGATTTGTCGGATTCGTCCATGATTTACTAGACTCGTCTGTGATGTACCGCATTCGTCCGTGATTTTCCAGATTCGTCTGTGGTTTGCCGGATTCATCCGTGATTTGACGAATTTGACTGTGATTTGCCGGATTCGTCCTTGATTTGACGGATTTGTCCGTGATTAGCCGGATTAGTGCGTAATTTGCCAGATACGTCTGTGATTTACCGGATTTGTCTGCGATTTGCCAGATTAGTGCGTGATTTGCCAGATTCGTCTGTGATTTACCGTATTTGTCTGTGATTTGCACTCAACACTCAACTGAACAACAAAATGAGCGTAATGGCGGAGAGGTGTGAGCTTCTTGAAACCCAGTTGGAAATCTTGTCTCCGAAAACAAACGAAAAGTTTTATTGAACATATAATTATCTACAAATTCACCGACATTCAACCAAACAGTTCATTTGTTTTCTATAAGTAACCAAACAGTTTCGCAACTAAAAATTGCTAGTGCGCGGCTAGCCTTAGACACAAAAACTAATGCAATTCAATTTTCAAAACAGACTTGCGAGGGCTTCTGAAGTTAAACGAAGCTGAAGAATGTAGTTAAATTAAAAAGTATTAACCAAAAAATCATTCTTCATGTGGCTAGCACCAACTTAAATCATTTTATACTTCCTTTCTACTAAAATTGCAATAATTGGGTAAACGAATTCGATGAACTTGTAGATTTTATGAATAACACCTCTTTTGAAAATTTACTGATCGTTGAAGACCTAAACGCTAGAATTGGTAGATATCAAAACCCTAAAGCTTAGTTTTTACAACCGCGAGCTGCACTAGAAGACCTAAGAAACTCTAAAGATGACATTTTTAACCGTAATGGGCGGAGTTTAACGGAATTTTTCGAACTATTTGGACTTGCTGTACTTAATGGGTATTCTGAAAGCGATCAGCGCAGCGTGGCGAATTTACTTTTGTTAGTAGTCAGGGTCAATCTGTTATTGATTTTGCTGCTATGTCAGGGAACTGGTTGAACATGCTGGAAGATTTTGAACTGTATTTAGATAACTTTTCAGGATACTTGCCAATAGTCGTAAAAATTTAATTTCCCGAGTTATTTCAGCAATTGAATCCTTCAAGTTTTAGTGAGCTCAAATGGTCGGAGAAAAATGCAACATTCTACACAAATCTTTTAAGTCGTAAATCGCACACCCTATTTCAGCAATCATCACACTCAGTTGAGGAGACATGTGAAAGTCATAAAAGCCGCTGCCCCTTTTACCTTACCTCCGTAAGCTAACATTTGTATATTTAAAGCTTTTATGATCGGCAAACTCACAATTTTTTAAAAACATTTACTTTCAAATTAATAAAAAGTATAAATAGTTATGTTTAGCTAAAGGCACAAATTATTTTAAAAACTTGGCCATAAAATAACAAAATTGTAGTCAATTTAAATAATCGCACGCGAACCTGGTGGGTATGAAATACTCTTTGGAAGCTGAGACGTTAGCAGCTCGCTTTAAAACTCTACTCATAACTGACGAAGATCTTCATACCTTCAATTACGCTTTACATAACTTTGTACTAAGAGAACTGGATGAAGATATCGCGCTACCGGAGTTCTGTCATTTTTGAAATTTTCAAGAAAGGCGATGCAAATGTTGCTGAAAATTATAGGGGTATTTTGATCTTAAACACAATAAGGAAAATTTTTGCTGCTATCCTAAATGAAAGACTCACAAAATGGATTAATATCGGCGTATTTTTTTAATTACAAATTAATTTACAAATTATACTGTTTAGGTACATCGCGAAAGTTTCTGATAATATATGCCAAGCTCATCTCGTCGATAAACGCAAGGGTTTATCACGAGTTCTCGGAAGGGTTCAAAACAACACAGATGACAACACAGATGTGACCTTCTTCCAGGAGGAGTTCTTTTTGCTAATATTGTCGTTAAAGTCTTGCTTTATGCTGACGATTTAACAATGTTTGCTGACAATCCTTTCTCGCTACAAATCCAAATAAACCACCTTAGTTCATTTTGTGAGACTTGGGGTCTGCAAATAAATGTACAAGAAACTAAAATTGTAATTTTTGAAGCGAGACAAACCAGAAAAACGCCTGAAAAAAAGTGTTCCCTTAATGACGCACGGATCGAGGTTGTACAAGAGTTCAAGTATTTAGGAGTTTTATTAACAAATAATTTAAGCTATGTTAAACAATCTAAAGCAAAAAGTAATGAAGCTAAATTGGCACTTAATATGATGTGGCTTTAGTTTTTCTCCACCCAAAATATTGATCTGGCATCTAAATACCGAGTTTTTAATGCAACATTAAATTCTTGAATGGCGTACAAGTTTTCGGATACTTGAACCTCGAAGCTTTTGAAAGCCTGCAAAGGCATTTTTTTAAGCGGCTAATTAATATTTTGACTTCACGTTTGGTGTTTTTAAAAAACTTTATTCACAATAATTATAATATAGAAAATAATTATTAAAGCTAATTCAAAACCGGTCTCATTGCCTGACAAACTAAGAATGATGCTAACACTTGTATATATGGTCCACTGATGATGAGATCGATAGCCAATGATCATGTCAATAGATTCTGCGATGATGGGATAATGCTTCGTAGGCAAATTCCTCAGTTTGGTTCTGTTTAATATATAAATCATCCAAAGGGATGTTTTTTTTTTCCCTGTCTACGTGTTGATTTTTCGTGAACTTTTTGTCCTGGCTTAAATTTAACTTCTGTTCTGTTTTTATTGAAATATGAAAGAGTCTTGTGCTGTTTCTCTTTCAATACATTCCTTAAGTACATATATTTTTCGAAATTATGAAAAACATCTATGGGTTGTAAGTTTGTCACTGTATGGATGGATATATTGTATTTCTTTCTCTCATTCCATTAGACTTACTATGGTGAGGTGCTACCTTTTCATGTTTTATACCTAGTCGCTGTAGTACTAATTCTGTTGATGGTGTACAAAATGCTTTTTCGTTGTCAGTCACTACTACTTCTACTTTGCCGAATATTGGTATTGCTTCTATCAATTTTGCTTTTGCATCGATTTTACTTTCAACATGCCTTACTATAAGATATTTTGAAAACGAGTCTATTATAGTTAAAAATTAATCGTTATCTACATAATAAATGTCAGCGTGTATGCGCTCCCCCCCTTTCTTCGGAATTGGAGCCTCTCCAATCATATACTTAATTGGGTGTCTATCGTACTTATTTTCCTTACATACTGTACAATCTTTCGTATAAGATATTAATTGTGTATAACACTCTGGCCAATACCACTTATTTGAAATCTGTTTAAAATTTTCTCTTGAGTCACGATGTGCTCTATCATGTTCTTCTGTTATTATTTATGTTTGAATATTTCTGTCCGTAACGTCTTCTACTAAATTTGGTATATGAGCAAAGTTGGTTGTTGGGTATTCGTTTAATAATTTTTCCTTTATCTTAAACAATACTTCCTCCGTTGAGTGTATTGCATTTAAGCCATTCTTAATTACCTCTTTTAATTTGTTGAATATACAATCGTCTTTATAAATAACTGTATTTCGCCAGTATCCTTTATGTACTTCCTTACTAATTATGTTATTTTTATTTCCTGTCTGAAATATCAGTTGATTCTTAAATCTATTTATGTTAGCCCCTAATCTTTTTATTTCTTCGACTGGACTACTTTGAGTATTATGTACTGTTCCTACGTCCGAACTCATCATATTTAGTTCTTGTCTACTCGGAGCATCTGCTACTGTATTTTCTTTACGAGGTTTATATGTAATTACCGGGGTGTATTCTTCTATGAACGCTTTCCAGCGCTTCATTTTCGCATTGGGGTTTTTGTCTGACATAGCAAATGTCAATGGTTGGTGGTCTGTTTATATATCAATTCCACTTGTTCCATAAAGGTAATTCCTTGAGTTTTTCAAACTCCAGACAATTGCTAATAACTCCTTCTCGTTGGTTGCATAGTTTTCTTCGGTTTTACTCAATGTTCTGCTGATAAATGTAATAGGTTTGTTATTCTGGCTAAGTACTGCGCCTATATGGCTGAGTTACTAACATCAGTTGTTAATTCAAATCCTATATTGAAATCTGGTTGGTTCAACACAATATTTTCTTCTAGCTTATCTTTCAATATTTGGAACACTTTCTTTCCCTCTTTGTCTAACTCTATCGCTACTACTTTGCTCTTTGCATTATTATCCTACTGATCGTTGAAGACCTAAACGCTAGAATTGGTAGATATCAAAACCCTAAAGCTTAGTTTTTACAACCGCGAGCTGCACTAGAAGACCTAAGAAACTCTAAAGATGACATTTTTAACCGTAATGGGCGGAGTTTAACGGAATTTTTCGAACTATTTGGACTTGCTGTACTTAATGGGTATTCTGAAAGCGATCAGCGCAGCGTGGCGAATTTACTTTTGTTAGTAGTCAGGGTCAATCTGTTATTGATTTTGCTGCTATGTCAGGGAACTGGTTGAACATGCTGGAAGATTTTGAACTGTATTTAGATAACTTTTCAGGATACTTGCCAATAGTCGTAAAAATTTAATTTCCCGAGTTATTTCAGCAATTGAATCCTTCAAGTTTTAGTGAGCTCAAATGGTCGGAGAAAAATGCAACATTCTACACAAATCTTTTAAGTCGTAAATCGCACACCCTATTTCAGCAATCATCACACTCAGTTGGGGAGACATGTGAAAGTCATAAAAGCCGCTGCCCCTTTTACCTTACCTCCGTAAGCTAACATTTGTATATTTAAAGCTTTTATGATCGGCAAACTCACAATTTTTTAAAAACATTTACTTTCAAATTAATAAAAAGTATAAATAGTTATGTTTAGCTAAAGGCACAAATTATTTTAAAAACTTGGCCATAAAATAACAAAATTGTAGTCAATTTAAATAATCGCACGCGAACCTGGTGGGTATGAAATACTCTTTGGAAGCTGAGACGTTAGCAGCTCGCTTTAAAACTCTACTCATAACTGACGAAGATCTTCATACCTTCAATTACGCTTTACATAACTTTGTACTAAGAGAACTGGATGAAGATATCGCGCTACCGGAGTTCTGTCATTTTTGAAATTTTCAAGAAAGGCGATGCAAATGTTGCTGAAAATTATAGGGGTATTTTGATCTTAAACACAATAAGGAAAATTTTTGCTGCTATCCTAAATGAAAGACTCACAAAATGGATTAATATCGGCGTATTTTTTTAATTACAAATTAATTTACAAATTATACTGTTTAGGTACATCGCGAAAGTTTCTGATAATATATGCCAAGCTCATCTCGTCGATAAACGCAAGGGTTTATCACGAGTTCTCGGAAGGGTTCAAAACAACACAGATGACAACACAGATGTGACCTTCTTCCAGGAGGAGTTCTTTTTGCTAATATTGTCGTTAAAGTCTTGCTTTATGCTGACGATTTAACAATGTTTGCTGACAATCCTTTCTCGCTACAAATCCAAATAAACCACCTTAGTTCATTTTGTGAGACTTGGGGTCTGCAAATAAATGTACAAGAAACTAAAATTGTAATTTTTGAAGCGAGACAAACCAGAAAAACGCCTGAAAAAAAGTGTTCCCTTAATGACGCACGGATCGAGGTTGTACAAGAGTTCAAGTATTTAGGAGTTTTATTAACAAATAATTTAAGCTATGTTAAACAATCTAAAGCAAAAAGTAATGAAGCTAAATTGGCACTTAATATGATGTGGCTTTAGTTTTTCTCCACCCAAAATATTGATCTGGCATCTAAATACCGAGTTTTTAATGCAACATTAAATTCTTGAATGGCGTACAAGTTTTCGGATACTTGAACCTCGAAGCTTTTGAAAGCCTGCAAAGGCATTTTTTTAAGCGGCTAATTAATATTTTGACTTCACGTTTGGTGTTTTTAAAAAACTTTATTCACAATAATTATAATATAGAAAATAATTATTAAAGCTAATTCAAAACCGGTCTCATTGCCTGACAAACTAAGAATGATGCTAACACTTGTATATATGGTCCACTGATGATGAGATCGATAGCCAATGATCATGTCAATAGATTCTGCGATGATGGGATAATGCTTCGTAGGCAAATTCCTCAGTTTGGTTCTGTTTAATACTGTTTAATATATAAATCATCCAAAGGGATGTTTTTTTTTCCCTGTCTACGTGTTGATTTTTCGTGAACTTTTTGTCCTGGCTTAAATTTAACTTCTGTTCTGTTTTTATTGAAATATGAAAGAGTCTTGTGCTGTTTCTCTTTCAATACATTCCTTAAGTACATATATTTTTCGAAATTATGAAAAACATCTATGGGTTGTAAGTTTGTCACTGTATGGATGGATATATTGTATTTCTTTACTACGAATGGCATTATCTCTTTAGTTTCTGCTTGAATTTCTGTCTTCGTTATACGTATAAGTTCTGTAATTGTACTATGGACTCTTTCAATCATTCCATTAGACTTACTATGGTGAGGTGCTACCTTTTCATGTTTTATACCTAGTCGCTGTAGTACTAATTCTGTTGATGGTGTACAAAATGCTTTTTCGTTGTCAGTCACTACTACTTCTACTTTGCCGAATATTGGTATTGCTTCTATCAATTTTGCTTTTGCATCGATTTTACTTTCAACATGCCTTACTATAAGATATTTTGAAAACGAGTCTATTATAGTTAAAAATTAATCGTTATCTACATAATAAATGTCAGCGTGTATGCGCTCCCCCCCTTTCTTCGGAATTGGAGCCTCTCCAATCATATACTTAATTGGGTGTCTATCGTACTTATTTTCCTTACATACTGTACAATCTTTCGTATAAGATATTAATTGTGTATAACACTCTGGCCAATACCACTTATTTGAAATCTGTTTAAAATTTTCTCTTGAGTCACGATGTGCTCTATCATGTTCTTCTGTTATTATTTATGTTTGAATATTTCTGTCCGTAACGTCTTCTACTAAATTTGGTATATGAGCAAAGTTGGTTGTTGGGTATTCGTTTAATAATTTTTCCTTTATCTTAAACAATACTTCCTCCGTTGAGTGTATTGCATTTAAGCCATTCTTAATTACCTCTTTTAATTTGTTGAATATACAATCGTCTTTATAAATAACTGTATTTCGCCAGTATCCTTTATGTACTTCCTTACTAATTATGTTATTTTTATTTCCTGTCTGAAATATCAGTTGATTCTTAAATCTATTTATGTTAGCCCCTAATCTTTTTATTTCTTCGACTGGACTACTTTGAGTATTATGTACTGTTCCTACGTCCGAACTCATCATATTTAGTTCTTGTCTACTCGGAGCATCTGCTACTGTATTTTCTTTACGAGGTTTATATGTAATTACCGGGGTGTATTCTTCTATGAACGCTTTCCAGCGCTTCATTTTCGCATTGGGGTTTTTGTCTGACATAGCAAATGTCAATGGTTGGTGGTCTGTTTATATATCAATTCCACTTGTTCCATAAAGGTAATTCCTTGAGTTTTTCAAACTCCAGACAATTGCTAATAACTCCTTCCCGTTGGTTGCATAGTTTTCTTCGGTTTTACTCAATGTTCTGCTGATAAATGTAATAGGTTTGTTATTCTGGCTAAGTACTGCGCCTATATGGCTGAGTTACTAACATCAGTTGTTAATTCAAATCCTATATTGAAATCTGGTTGGTTCAACACAATATTTTCTTCTAGCTTATCTTTCAATATTTGGAACACTTTCTTTCCCTCTTTGTCTAACTCTATCGCTACTACTTTGCTCTTTGCATTATTATCCTACTGATCGTTGAAGACCTAAACGCTAGAATTGGTAGATATCAAAACCCTAAAGCTTAGTTTTTACAACCGCGAGCTGCACTAGAAGACCTAAGAAACTCTAAAGATGACATTTTTAACCGTAATGGGCGGAGTTTAACGGAATTTTTCGAACTATTTGGACTTGCTGTACTTAATGGGTATTCTGAAAGCGATCAGCGCAGCGTGGCGAATTTACTTTTGTTAGTAGTCAGGGTCAATCTGTTATTGATTTTGCTGCTATGTCAGGGAACTGGTTGAACATGCTGGAAGATTTTGAACTGTATTTAGATAACTTTTCAGGATACTTGCCAATAGTCGTAAAAATTTAATTTCCCGAGTTATTTCAGCAATTGAATCCTTCAAGTTTTAGTGAGCTCAAATGGTCGGAGAAAAATGCAACATTCTACACAAATCTTTTAAGTCGTAAATCGCACACCCTATTTCAGCAATCATCACACTCAGTTGAGGAGACATGTGAAAGTCATAAAAGCCGCTGCCCCTTTTACCTTACCTCCGTAAGCTAACATTTGTATATTTAAAGCTTTTATGATCGGCAAACTCACAATTTTTTAAAAACATTTACTTTCAAATTAATAAAAAGTATAAATAGTTATGTTTAGCTAAAGGCACAAATTATTTTAAAAACTTGGCCATAAAATAACAAAATTGTAGTCAATTTAAATAATCGCACGCGAACCTGGTGGGTATGAAATACTCTTTGGAAGCTGAGACGTTAGCAGCTCGCTTTAAAACTCTACTCATAACTGACGAAGATCTTCATACCTTCAATTACGCTTTACATAACTTTGTACTAAGAGAACTGGATGAAGATATCGCGCTACCGGAGTTCTGTCATTTTTGAAATTTTCAAGAAAGGCGATGCAAATGTTGCTGAAAATTATAGGGGTATTTTGATCTTAAACACAATAAGGAAAATTTTTGCTGCTATCCTAAATGAAAGACTCACAAAATGGATTAATATCGGCGTATTTTTTTAATTACAAATTAATTTACAAATTATACTGTTTAGGTACATCGCGAAAGTTTCTGATAATATATGCCAAGCTCATCTCGTCGATAAACGCAAGGGTTTATCACGAGTTCTCGGAAGGGTTCAAAACAACACAGATGACAACACAGATGTGACCTTCTTCCAGGAGGAGTTCTTTTTGCTAATATTGTCGTTAAAGTCTTGCTTTATGCTGACGATTTAACAATGTTTGCTGACAATCCTTTCTCGCTACAAATCCAAATAAACCACCTTAGTTCATTTTGTGAGACTTGGGGTCTGCAAATAAATGTACAAGAAACTAAAATTGTAATTTTTGAAGCGAGACAAACCAGAAAAACGCCTGAAAAAAAGTGTTCCCTTAATGACGCACGGATCGAGGTTGTACAAGAGTTCAAGTATTTAGGAGTTTTATTAACAAATAATTTAAGCTATGTTAAACAATCTAAAGCAAAAAGTAATGAAGCTAAATTGGCACTTAATATGATGTGGCTTTAGTTTTTCTCCACCCAAAATATTGATCTGGCATCTAAATACCGAGTTTTTAATGCAACATTAAATTCTTGAATGGCGTACAAGTTTTCGGATACTTGAACCTCGAAGCTTTTGAAAGCCTGCAAAGGCATTTTTTTAAGCGGCTAATTAATATTTTGACTTCACGTTTGGTGTTTTTAAAAAACTTTATTCACAATAATTATAATATAGAAAATAATTATTAAAGCTAATTCAAAACCGGTCTCATTGCCTGACAAACTAAGAATGATGCTAACACTTGTATATATGGTCCACTGATGATGAGATCGATAGCCAATGATCATGTCAATAGATTCTGCGATGATGGGATAATGCTTCGTAGGCAAATTCCTCAGTTTGGTTCTGTTTAATACTGTTTAATATATAAATCATCCAAAGGGATGTTTTTTTTTCCCTGTCTACGTGTTGATTTTTCGTGAACTTTTTGTCCTGGCTTAAATTTAACTTCTGTTCTGTTTTTATTGAAATATGAAAGAGTCTTGTGCTGTTTCTCTTTCAATACATTCCTTAAGTACATATATTTTTCGAAATTATGAAAAACATCTATGGGTTGTAAGTTTGTCACTGTATGGATGGATATATTGTATTTCTTTACTACGAATGGCATTATCTCTTTAGTTTCTGCTTGAATTTCTGTCTTCGTTATACGTATAAGTTCTGTAATTGTACTATGGACTCTTTCAATCATTCCATTAGACTTACTATGGTGAGGTGCTACCTTTTCATGTTTTATACCTAGTCGCTGTAGTACTAATTCTGTTGATGGTGTACAAAATGCTTTTTCGTTGTCAGTCACTACTACTTCTACTTTGCCGAATATTGGTATTGCTTCTATCAATTTTGCTTTTGCATCGATTTTACTTTCAACATGCCTTACTATAAGATATTTTGAAAACGAGTCTATTATAGTTAAAAATTAATCGTTATCTACATAATAAATGTCAGCGTGTATGCGCTCCCCCCCTTTCTTCGGAATTGGAGCCTCTCCAATCATATACTTAATTGGGTGTCTATCGTACTTATTTTCCTTACATACTGTACAATCTTTCGTATAAGATATTAATTGTGTATAACACTCTGGCCAATACCACTTATTTGAAATCTGTTTAAAATTTTCTCTTGAGTCACGATGTGCTCTATCATGTTCTTCTGTTATTATTTATGTTTGAATATTTCTGTCCGTAACGTCTTCTACTAAATTTGGTATATGAGCAAAGTTGGTTGTTGGGTATTCGTTTAATAATTTTTCCTTTATCTTAAACAATACTTCCTCCGTTGAGTGTATTGCATTTAAGCCATTCTTAATTACCTCTTTTAATTTGTTGAATATACAATCGTCTTTATAAATAACTGTATTTCGCCAGTATCCTTTATGTACTTCCTTACTAATTATGTTATTTTTATTTCCTGTCTGAAATATCAGTTGATTCTTAAATCTATTTATGTTAGCCCCTAATCTTTTTATTTCTTCGACTGGACTACTTTGAGTATTATGTACTGTTCCTACGTCCGAACTCATCATATTTAGTTCTTGTCTACTCGGAGCATCTGCTACTGTATTTTCTTTACGAGGTTTATATGTAATTACCGGGGTGTATTCTTCTATGAACGCTTTCCAGCGCTTCATTTTCGCATTGGGGTTTTTGTCTGACATAGCAAATGTCAATGGTTGGTGGTCTGTTTATATATCAATTCCACTTGTTCCATAAAGGTAATTCCTTGAGTTTTTCAAACTCCAGACAATTGCTAATAACTCCTTCTCGTTGGTTGCATAGTTTTCTTCGGTTTTACTCAATGTTCTGCTGATAAATGTAATAGGTTTGTTATTCTGGCTAAGTACTGCGCCTATATGGCTGAGTTACTAACATCAGTTGTTAATTCAAATCCTATATTGAAATCTGGTTGGTTCAACACAATATTTTCTTCTAGCTTATCTTTCAATATTTGGAACACTTTCTTTCCCTCTTTGTCTAACTCTATCGCTACTACTTTGCTCTTTGCATTATTATCCTGCTCTCTTAAATATTTAGTTAAGGGTTTGCTGATCATAGCGTAATTTCTTATGAATTTACGATAATAACCGCTTAGTCCTAAAAATTATCGTAGCTGTCTCAATGTTTTTGGCTCTGGATATTCTTTAATTGTTTTAAATTTTCTTGGATCTGTTTTGATATTATTGTAAGATATTACGTATCCTAAAAATTCAACCTCTTGCATGAAATATTTGCTTTTTTCGCTGCTAATTTTCATGTTAGCTTCACTTAGTGCTTTTATTATGATCTCAATATGTTCTAAGTGTTTTTCCTCTTATTCAGAGAATATAATGACATCATCAATATATACGTGACAGAACTTTCCTATGTATGTTCTGAGAATGTCATCCATTGCTCTTTGGAATAAAGAGGGTGCATTCTTCAAACCGAATGGCATACGAAGGAATTCGTATTTTCCATTGTTGACACTAAAAGCTGTCTTTTCCGTATCTTTTTCTTTCATCATTATTTGATGGAAACCACTTTGTAAATCTAATGTGTCGTAAAGAATTTAGATTTTTCTAAGTTAAATAAAATAACAGAAGTATCAGCAATTGGATACTAATCTGTTTTCGTAAAAGCGTTGAGCTTCTTGTAGTCTATGACTAATCTATGTCTTTTGGATCCATCTTCATTAAGACCTTTCTTATCTACGACCCACACTGGTGCATTATATGCTGATCTACTGGGTGTTATAATGTTATTGTCTCACAAATTGCTTACTTTACAATTTACGAAGTCACTGATTGCTTGAGGATAAGGACATGATTTCGACCATATCGGTTCATCCTTAGTTGTTTCTATTGTTGCTATAATATTTGTATTATATGGTAAATAACTTGGTTTATCTGTGAAAATTCCCTGAAACTTCCTTAATATTTCCTTGAGTCTTTCTAAATAAGTTTCTTCTGTACTCATGCAGATGGTTAAACTGTTTATTAGATCGTCATTGAATATTAAAGGTACTATGCCTTTCTCGTATTCTAATGTACTCTCAAGTATATTTATTTTGCCTTTTATCTTTTTTAGTGTCCTCATTCCTATTATAAGGTCATAGTCTCTTAGTTCATTCAATTCATAAAATGAATCTTTTATTCCTAATAAATTTATCAGACCAAAAACATAAATGTTAAAAAAAGAGCCAAGTTCTTCTATAAAAAAACTTTTGTCTAACAAGTCAGCCGTGAAAAGTACTGAGATCTACGCCAAGTTCTTACTTCATGAAGGTTTAATACGGAATATTTAAAGTAGAATAATATTGAAACAGCTACAATGTAATAGAGAAATTTTATTATTCAATGATTACTGACTAAAATTTAATGGGTTCACTTGTCAAGTTTTTAAAACCTTTCGAATTGGGCATAAAAAAAACTTGCCAAGTAAGCCCATCAAATTTTAGTCAGTAATCCTTAAATAATAAAATTTCTCTATTACATTGTAGCTGTTTCAATATTATTCTAATGATAGAAGGGTGGACTCTACCTCCTAAAGTCAACTTAGTTTATAGCTTCCTATTTCTTTTGGTATATTTTCTTTTTGTTATTGGTTGTTTTGATTTGTGCTTCAATTGTTTCTTCTTGTACTGGGAAGATACCTTACCCTAACATACCTACCTTAATTATAAATACTTATACTAGTACCTACATCCGCTCAAAGTCATAAAAAAGCAATAATTGTTGAGGACGCGATGATGTTTTTGTTGCAATTTTAAATTCTTTTTTAAATGATTTGATTATAGTTCACATTACTTTTAAGAGTTTTTTTTATGTAAACTCATAATTTTTTCAGGTATGCAAATGTTTTCTTTTTTCATTCATGTAGTTCTAAGAAAAATCATGAATTTTCAAGCTGCATGTATAGTTTCAAAATGGCAAAATGATAATATTTATTTATTATTTATTTATTTATTTATTTAACTCTAACAAGTACAATTGACTTTCATAGAATAACTTACAGACTTAACTTAAAATCTAATATAGAATCAAACATTATTTAATAGCAAAATTTTACATTCATTTCGACTCAAATGGAATTCTAATAAATCTTGTAATTGATTGAAACAAGAAGCCGCGTTACATATAGGATTGTTCGAACCGTAATTAGTGTTATGTCTACGGATATAAAAGAAATCATTTTCTCTAGGACGTAAGGAACGCGCAGGAGCATAAATATTTAATAACGACAGCAACTTCGGACTGTCTATATGGCTAGAAATAATGTCTAGCAAACATTGCGAAATAATACACTCGTCTGCAGTGCAGAGGTTTTAACTGAATTAGTTGGCATCTGATATCATAAGCAGGCATATCTGAGAACAAGTAAGTTTTACGCAAAGCAAACTTCGTGAACCTTTTCTGAATACGTTCAACCCGTAAAGATCGGCTTTTATAGTAGGGTGACCATATGATGGAGCAATATTCCAGATTAGAACGAACCAAAGAGACAAACAGACTTTTCAAAGTATACGGGTCACTAAATTCCTTAGAGTTTCTAAAAAGAAAACCAAGCATGGCATTTGCCTTCGAAATTAAAAAGTCTACATGTAGCACAAAGCTCAATTGACAATCGAAAATAACTCCCAAATCCTTATGCATCGAGACTCGTGTAAGAAAGGTCCAAAAAGCCTTGGGGTTGCTTTTAATATTGGATTCCACGGATAAAATATGCTGACGATATAGAAACCGTTTTAAGAATTCATATTCCTTTCTCAATCTACAAAAAGTTAAATGAAAGGATGAATCATATAAACTTTTTCTATACATCCGTTTCATTTCACATTTTAAATTAACGAGACGTTTATTAAACCAACTAGGTTTAGTAGTGTTCAAAACTTTTTTTACAGGGACACACTTAGAGAAAACGTCTTCTATTATATGCATAAACAGATCGTAGACCTCTTTCAAATCAGATAATCCCGAAAAACTTAAATTCCAATCAATCAAAGATAAATAATTATTTACATAGTCATAATCTACTTTTAAAAAGTCGTAAATATAATCAAAATCATATTGTTTAGAATCTTTAGAATACCAATTTAAAAAAGAGATATCAAAGGAAATGTACAAGGCTTTATGATGAACACTATTGTTAGACAATAAAAAATCGGCTTCCGTAACTCTTAAAATTAAATCTTCAAAAGTAAAAACCAAATCTAAGGCTCGGCCAATACTATTTTTTATTGCATTTGACTGTACAAAACTCATAGAAAGCATGGAATCAACCATTTCTATTTCAAAATCTTTTATGACATTACAAGGAAGTAAACATTTTTCATCTTCAGAGTATACCCAATTAACGTTACTTAAATTAAAGTCACCCAGCACCACTATAAAAGAATTTGAATCTATGTTATTAGCAATTAATCTTATATTTGAAATATGAGCTAAGTAAATACTGATATCAGAACCAGGAGGTATGTAAGACAAAATATAATAAATTTTAACAGTGATATTATCATTTGAACGAATATAATCAACGCTTACACAGATTTGTTCAATCAAACCAGATGATGCATCAAGATTCACCAAACTGCTCCTGAGAGAGGTTTTGATCGCGAGAAGAACACCACCTCCCCTTGATAAGCCAGTCTGGATTGGACAACGATCTTTCCTATAGACAGCATAGCTGGCGTCAAAGAGTTCTGTAGTAAGTATATTGTCACACAACCAGGTTTCCGTTAGAGCGATGACTACATACGAGCAATCGGCCACTGCATCAAAGAAGTCAGTAGTCTTCGTCCGCAGACCTCCAGAATTTTGATAATAGATTGAGTTATTGTTATCATCAGCATAGTTAAAATCATGAACAACAGCAGCAATCGTGTCAATACGATGTACTTCAAAATCTGTTAAGGCGTTTAAAGCAGCAACATCAAGATCAACAACAGCATCATCAACATCATCATCATCAGAAACAAGATCAGCATTGGCAACCACGACAGCATCAACATCAACAGCAGTATTAGCATTAAAGCAAACATCAATTTCAGAAATGATATCAAAATCGAAGTTATAGAAATTATTTTCATTCCCCTGAAAGCAGGGGCTTATTCGTTTTTTGGCAGATAGACAAATGGGCGTATAGTTACTCCAGTTGGCCAGAAGTCACCGTCATATATTGAGTTGACATATTCAACAGGAACCATAATTTTAAAATTGATGAATTTATTCTTTCGTGTCTTATTATTAGATATTAAGAAACAAGAGAATCCAGAGTTATTAGGAAAATTAGTTAAATTTCCAGACATATAATTAATGATATCATCGGTTTTAGTGTCTGGATGGAAGCCTGTGATATGAAAACATTTAATTTTGCGCATTACCTTCAAGTTATCGCATTGCCCCTTTTTGCCTGAAAGGCCCTTTGGTTTGCGTTGAGATATCCTTGTTTCGGCAAGGGGGATAGCAGGTTCGGCAACATTTGTCTTCGTTCGAGAAGAAGAAGGAAGATCATTTTCATAGTCAAAGGACTCAGCAATAGAATTCGCAACAGAAGCACCCCCAGGCACTATGACATCAACTGGCGCAGCAGTAGTAGCAACACCAACATTTTCAGCATAAAAAGACACTTCGAATGAAAAATCTTAGATTTTCTATTTTTCGCTTCGAATGTACATTAAGTTATACCTCTCTACCAAATTTCATCAATCTATAGCAATCGTAAGTGCTTCATATAAAATAAACATTTTCTCAGAAAGTGGGCGGATACCACGCCACCTGAATGGAAAACCTAAATTTTAATTTTTGGTCCTTTATATGCGATTTGGGCCCTACCGTTCTACCAAATTTCATTGTTCTACTGCAATCGGAAGTGTGCCATTTATAGTTTATATCAGTTCTGATAAAGTGGGCGGATACCACGCCCCTGAATGGAAAATGTCAAATTTTATATTTTGTTCTTTGTATGCAGTTTTAGCCTTACCACTTTACCAAATTTCATCGTTTTACAGCAGTTGGAAGTGCTACATGCAACCAACACCAATTCGGAGAAAGTGGGCGGATACCACGCCTCCTGAATGGAAAACCTCAATTTTTATTTCTGGTCCTTTCTATGCAATTTGAGTCCTACCGTTCTACCAAATTTCATTGTTCTACTGCAATCGGAAGTGTGCCATTTATAATTTATATCAGTTCTGAGGAAGTGGGCGGATACCACGCCCCTGAATGTAAAACGTCCAATTTTATATTTTGTTCTTTGTATGCAGTTATAGCCCTACGACTGTACCAAATTTCATCGTTTTACAGCAGTTGGAAGTGCTCCATTCAACCAACACCAATGCGGAGAAAGTGGGCGGATACCACGCCTCCTGAATGGAAAACCTTAATTTTTATGATTGGTCTCTTCTACGCAATTTGAGCCCTACCGTTTTACCAAATTTCATCGTTTTACAACAGTTGGAATTGCTCCATTTAACCAACACCAATTCGGAGAAAGTAGGCGGATACCACGCCCCCTGAATGGAAAACCTGCAATTTTTGATTTTTTCCTCTGCTCGCATGACAAGACCTACCATTGTGCAAAATTACAAGGTTCTACGATGTCGGGAAGTGCTCCATAATTTTGATGATCTGTCAGTCAGTCAGTCAGTCAGTTACGGTTTTTGTGATTTTTGAGGCCTTATATCTCAAGAACCGCTTAAGCTAGAAAGTTGAAATTTGGTGAGGCGCCTGTGCCTCATTAGCTTAGCAAATATTCGGAATTTTAAGTTTCTGACTTCATTGGTACTGAAGATAGGGAGGGGTCAAAAATCGCCTGAGTTTGTTCCTGTAAAAAGGGTGTAGTGCCAGAACTTGGCTGGGCACTACCGTGCCCTTTGATATCTTGATATTTTGTTATTATGCTTGTACCGTGTACGCTCCTAACTCTACTGTTAATTTTTAAATTCTTGTTCTGAAATAGTCCTGGTTTGACATAACTATGAGTCGCTTCAGTGTCAATTAAAATGTTGAAAATACGACCTGTCCTTGGATCCGTTCGCTTAATAAAGGGCAAGTCGTTCCTTACTCTAAAAAATGATCTCCTTCATTGAGATTATTAAAACGTGGATCCCTATATTGATTATTATAGTTATAATTTCTATTAATTATTACTATTAAATTGTGGCTTAGGATTGTAGTTTCCACTCCTTAAGTCTAATCGTTGTTGAGGTGGCGTGTTGTAATTGTTTTGTCGTGGTGCGTAATTTTGTTGATATCTTGGGGTAACAGCCGTTCTAGGTCCGTAACTCATAATTGTCTCATATGTTAATAATGTTAAAAGTTTACTGACCTGGTCATAGAATTGTTGTAGAGTCTGTTTACCTTGCCTTGCATTTAATAATTCGGTCTGTAACATATGGACTGGCCTTTAATCTTCATATGTTAAATCTAGTCTTGCTAAAATTGCATCTACATGCAACGGTGTGACATGTGATGTCAGGATGTCATTTGCTTTCCCTACAATCTTATTTCTTAGTATATTTACTGCTGTAAAATAACTAGAACTACCCTTGCAGTGTTCGTATGCTTTCATACAATGTATAATTGACGTTCGCCAACTAATGTAGTTTTCACCATCAAATTGTTGTAAACTTTTAACTAATTCCAAACTTTCCCTTGTATTATTTAAAGGATCGATCGTATCATCTGTATACGGTTCTATGCTTTCTAATGGAGTTATCCTCCCTAAGGTTTCTGTCAGTTCTTCTATTCTCCTAGTCAAAGTTAATGTACTCTCTGCTACTGTCTGTGCAATCATCGTGTGTACTTGCTCTACTGTCATTGCCATTATGTCTTTTTTATATATATTTTTTATAATATAAAATATATTTATGTAATTTTTAATCGTTATGAATATTTATAAAACTTCTTACTAAAATAATGTCTGCTACCAGCTTGTTTGTTACTGCTTTTCAACTACCTGCTTTCGATTTTTCTCTCCGCTCCTCGTTCTTTATTTCACTTTTATTTCTGCTACTGTCTTTTTATTATTATTTTTTTCCACTAGTTATTATTATTAACTATGTCCTCTAGGCATTCACTTAGCACTTTCTTTATTTTATTTGCTTTTTTAGAAGATACTTTTTTTGATCACTATCTTTAATCTGTTCGTTCACTTTATGTTTGATATATTTTATTTCACTTGGGTCCTGACCTGACCACATAATATTCTGCTTATCTCACTTAATTTGTATTCTTTTTACATAAAATTTGTTCATTTATTTTTATTTTCACTTTACTTTGTATGTTTTCCTTTTTTCCGGATTTTATAACCGTACTTCTCTCGATCTTTGGAAATTGTAAACTTCTTTCCGTTTGCCTCTCAGTGTTTTATGTTGAGTAAGGTCTACTGTTGATGTTTAGTTATAAAAAATCTTTTATTTTTTTAAACTTCCCATCTGCCACAGTACTAGTTGGTTTAACCTTATGGCCTTAATATTTTGGTCTGGTTCCTGATGCTAGCAGTTACTTTGTATGTGTTATTTTCCTTCTTCACCCCTTTGAATGCACTTTTTATTTGAACGACTTTAACTTTACCGGTTGGGTTTAATTTTACCCTTTTTTAATTAATTTAAACATATGATGTATTAAAGCACTTGGTTCTAAATAAATTTACAGGTCTCTTCTCGGGCGCCAATTAATATTTTGACTCCACGTTTGGTGTTTTTAAAAAACTTTATTCACAATTATAATATACAAAAAAATTATTAAAGCTAATTCAAAACCGGTCTCATTGTCTGACAAACTAAGAATGATGCTAACAGAAGCTCCACTTGTATATATGATCCACTGATGATGAGATCGATAGCCAATGATCATGTCAATAGATTCTGCGATGATGGGATAATGCTTCGTAGGGAAATTCCTCAGTTTGGTTTTGTTTAATATATAAATCATCCAAAGGGATGTTTTTGTTTATGTCTACTGATGAGAAATTCAGATAGTATCTGAAATGGCTTGCTTTGATGATTAGTCATCAAATGCGGGTGTTAACTCGGCTATTCCGTTTACCAAATTCAACACAAAATTATGCCAAATATGTAGTCAGATATAACCCCAATATAGAGGGTGTCCCACAGTCACCGCCCCAAATGAAAACCATGGATTCCTGAGGTCATTTTAAGTCGAAAAACTTAAGAGGTAATTTTCTTGTTTTCGTCCCGTTTTCGAGTTATAACGGTTTTTATGATTTGTGCTATCTTTTCCCTTAACTGGCCTTATCTTTGCCAAACTACGTCCAATTCGTAAGATTTTTTTTATAACCAATCAAGAATTTATTACAGTTTTAGTTTGTACCAAAATTTTTTTTTCTGCGGACAACCGTTTCTCCGCAATTTTGCATCAAACCCAATTTTTTCGTTTTTTAAGTTGTTTTTTTCACTTTGATATCATTTTATTCAAAAAAACAAGTTAATGAGTATTCATTTTTTCGCTTATTATTAAAGCCCAGTTTATTTTCTTAAAAAAAAATATTTTGTTTTCCTTAAAAAGAATACTAAATGTAATTAACAAAAAATAAACAAACTGAGTGAATTTAAAAAAAAAAATAATTTTTAAATTAATTCAAAGGAATTAAAACTTTTTCTGAGCTATTTTGGTTAAGAAAAGGAAAAATAGATAAGGTTATTTGTCCCATTTCACCGTATATTAATAACATTTCCAGATATTCTTGATTAGTGTAATCCATTGTTCACAAATAATTTAAAAAAAAATACTACAACTTGAATAATTACAAATCGAAAATGGAGTAACAAGTGAAAGAAAACGACGCGGACACTAGATCACTCGAGAAAGGCATTTACAACCTTCAAATCATAATGCAAATCTTTACTTACATTAGTTAACGGTCTTACTAATTAACTTTATCTATTTGTGCTTTTCTTAATATAATAGCTCAGAAAAGGTTTTAATTCATTTGAATTAATTTTGTATTTAAGAATTAGTTTTTTTTTTTAATTCACTCAGTTTGTTTATTTTTTGTTCTTTTTAAGGAAAAAAATATATTTTTTTTAAGAAAATAAACTGGGCTTTAATAATAAGCGAAAAAAATTAATACTCATTAAGGTGTTTTTTGAATAAAATGATATCAAAGTGAAAAAAACAACTTAAAAAACAAAAAAATTGGGTTTGATGCAAAATTGCGGAGAAACGGTTGTCCGCAGAAAAAAAGTTTTGGTACAAACTAAAATTGTAATAAATTCTTGATTGGTTATAAAAAAAATCGTACGAATTGGACGTAGTTTAGCAAAGATAAGGCCAGTTAAGGGAAAAGAGAGCAAAAATAATAAAAACCGTTATAACTCGAAAACGGGACGAAAACAAGAAAATTACCTCTTAAGTTTTTCGACTTAAAATGACCTCAGGAATCGATGGTTTTCATTTGGGGCGGTGACTGTGGGACACCATGTATATACAAAATTTGAAGGCAAACGCGGACTTCATTTTAAAAGTTATGAAAAGAAGTGATGTGTGTCTTCACAAGGCCATTTTGGAAAAATTGCTCCAAACAAATGCCTCTTCGTTTAAAGAGTGGAACCAACTCGCTTTATCACAAAAATCGTCCCTAAATTTAACGGAAACCAATGTTGACAAATCGCAGGCCCAGTTTGCAGAAGTGATCGCTTAACTCGATCACACAATTTTTGTAGAAAATCTTTCAAAAGCAAATTCGTCCGCATCCAGAACTATTTATCGAAATTTAAATCATGAGTTGACTTCTGATGTCAATTACTTTTTTATAGATTATAGATTGAAATGATCGGATCATTTTCGTAATCGATTGTTGAACGATTCGATCATTTGAAATGAACGATTCACACAGCTCTAATAGACTTTATGAAATCTTAAAAGGAGCAGCGGGTTGGCTCAGTCTATATAAATTATGTCAACATGCTCTTAATTTGTTGCGCGGCAAGAGGAGTGGAGGACCGTCGGTAAAAGAGTAGGACAAGAGTGTCGAGTTCCGTGTAACGTGGCCTGCTTACGGTTGCGCGGCAGTTAACTCGACGGAATGGGGGGATCTTGTCAGCCAAGCTTGATCTCACCAACAACAAATGCATAAATCAGGCCTGTAAACAAAAAATAATCAAAGGAAAAAGACCACGAAAGGACTATCACCACTTCAAGGCACTGCTGGGGTTATCGCAGCGATGCCAGCCCACCCTACCATGAAATCCATTGGCAATTCTCGGAATTGCCCTACTTTAACCGATGACCTGTTTCGACTTACACCATCTTCACCGACATTATTCAGCTAACGTCGACACCCCTTGAAAACTTCTTCAAAAATTTATTTTTCGATTACACTGGGCACCAAAATTCGAACTTTGTCGCTCCACACGGACTTCACTTATGGTTTTTACTTTGATGGGTGACTGTTAGTGAAAATATGTAATTAAAAAAAAATCTATTGGCCAAGAATTTTATTTATTGATATAGTTTAAATATTTAAAAACATAGTGAATTTCTGATACAAAAAAAAAGCAAAAAAGCACTATTATGAATGTCCAATTTTAGATTTTCTGACATATTTAGCTTCGGGTTTGTCCCTTTTTATCGTTCAGCAGTAATAAGCCAACATCCTTAGGCTCCATTTCCCTTATAACGTTTTTCCGTCTGTGAAATGTCCCGATGGAACATAACATTTCCGTTATGCAGTAAAACGGCTTTTAGGCTAGTTTTAGAAGAGTCAATGAACAAACGCCAATGAGAGGGATCAAATTCAATTTCCAAATTCTGCTTTACATCTTTTATATTAATAAAATACACCAAGTCTCCATCTTGAGAGTAGTATGATATCACGATTTCGAAAATGGCTTATTTTAGTTTCTTGATGTAGCAAATTCCATTATTTTAATCGACACCCTAAGGCCGGTATTCACCGAGCGTTTATAACTTAAGAAGCTCATAAACCTATTCACCAAGCAATATTAGTGAAGATCTACGAGCGCTCTTAGAAGTTAGGAGTGGTCCCGACCATTCCTAACTTACGAGCGCTCTCTTCGAAAGTTTGTTCCCTTGTGCATGTGCCACGCACGCATTTGACTCGAATCCATGTGAGCAATGCCAAGTTGAAGAGTATCCATTTGCTGTCAAGACCAGCGTTGTTCCTGGGAAACAAAATGTTGGGGCCATTTTTGGGGCCATTTCAACTTTTTTGGGGCCACTTTGTTTTTCCATATTCGGTAAAATAATTAAATAAAACAGAAGATATTATTTTATTTGTATTTTTACAGTTTATTCCATTTTTTTAAATAATAGGTGCGTTTTATTATTCACAAATCTATCTGGATCCGGATCTGGATTAAGTTTTAACATGTATTACAAAAACAATTTGGGATCCTGTTTTCTATCGGGATCTATTTCAAAGATCCAAAAATTAGTTATTGCACTGGCGAGTAGATGGCTTTTATGATAAGGTAGTGTAAGCTATAGTGTAAAGAAAAAAGACAAGAAATAATTGAAAATTTACAAACCAAAGGATAAAAAGAGACGGACTTATAACACTTCTGTCACTAAGATCCGTATCGTTTTATTTTCAAGGGAAGATCCAGATCCGGATCCAGATAGATTTGTGGATAATAAAACGCACCTAATATCTATGTTAGACATTTTTTTATCAATTCTGGAGGCGGAACAAAATTACCAAAAGTATTATTTTTCAGAAACCCCATAAAGTTCATAAGCGAATTTATAACTTCATAGCTAAGTCTATTGCGGTTTTCGATTTTAATATTATTAAGAGCTGAAAAAAAAAACGTTCTGCACAGGCAGAGGCACTGCTATGGGGTAGACTCAAAAATTGCTTATTTGCTTTATTTTGCAATTTTTTCAATTTTGGGGCCATTTCGTGATGGCCCGGGGCACCGGGCCAAAATAGGAACCTTGGGGCCAAATGGCCCAATTGGGCACTTTAGCACAACGCTGGTCAAGACCAACATTCCACAACATTTCACAGTTTGGGTATGCCTGAACAAGAGAGAGTGGCTCTCATTTTCGAACTTCGAAAAACACTTGCGAGTGAATACCCCACAGAAATTTCAAGTTAAGAGCCTCGTAAAGTTAAGAGCCGTTTAGGAGCGCTCGGTGAATAAGAGCTTAAGAGGCCTCCGGCCAAAATGTCGAACTCAGATTCGAAGATTGGAACTTCGAATTAAAATAATCACTCCGCATTTGTACATTCAACATGTTTGATCTTCGAAAGTTGCATTTGGGTTGCAGAGAAGTTACAGCCTACACACAACCTTCTTTCATTTGCTTGTTTTATTTTTGTGTCCTCTGCTCTGTTTGATCTGTTTGTAGAAAAGGGTAGTGTAAAGACGTATAGAGGGGCAAGTGTAGGTTCAACCTTTCCGTTGTGTGAAGTATTAGGCGATGGAACATTTGAGCAAGAAAAAAATATTATTTTGTATCTACCTAGAAGCTCCAATATGTCTATCAAAATGAAGTTACATACCAATCTGTGTATATGTATGTATGTAGGTATACATATATCATAAAACAGAAAATTGGTGAGGTTGACTTTGAATTTGAAATAATTCAGAGTTATTATATAAGATTTTGTACCTATATTACAGATATGTATTTTTTCGACCTACCTATACGTAGTCATGTACATTATTTCTGTGGCGTTTGGTACAAACATGATAAGTCCATAAGATAATTTGCGTTTTTACGTTCACTTTACTTGGAGCTAGGGCTGAAACGGGTTGACTGATTTTCTTCAAATTTGGAAAACTGTTGAAAATATTCTTTAAAAAATTATGTTCCAATTTTTAAGAAAATAGGTTTACCCGTTTAGGTTCGAGCTCGATATAAAGTGAATGTAAGGATGCAAATTATTTTATGGAGTTATCATGTTTCTACAAAACACCACAGATTTATTTGTAATTGCACGTTTCGATAAAATGTAAAGAAGGACTTGCTTGAATTAGAAAGGTTTTTTTATTTTAAATTCTGAGTACGAATTTTACTCTCTTAAAAATCATTTTGGTGGTGATCGAGTTTTTGCTAAATTTACATTTATATATTTATTCTAAGTAGTAACCAATTTGATAAAAAAAAAGTAAAAAGGGATTAAGAAAAGGCTAAACAACCCAAAAAGGGAAAATTAATACCTAAGTACGTGAGTATTTAGCTATTTACAAATGTACTATTCTTTTTTTGATCACTTTTAACTACAAAGCTATTTTTAATTGTGACTTATAGGTACTATAATGCAAGTTATACATTCGTTAAAAAAAATCTAACTCGAAATTTTGATCAAAGTTGACATTACGATGATAGCGAAGACGAAAAAGGTGAGTCTCGAAACGACTCGCCCAATTAAGTGAAAAGAAATTACAAAAGTACATTTAAGAACATACTTTTCAAAAAGATTAAAACTTACATAAAAAGCCAAGTGGCCACGCAATAAAGTTTATGTATGAATAAAGAATTTATTTAAAATAGAGATAAATGACGAACCAAAATCTGCAACATTTCTTAATATCACGCTACTGAAATTGGCGTATTGTGAACTTAAGACATCAAATTCGGTAAAAGCTAATTGTGATAGTTTTGAATTGTTTAGAATAATTAATTCAAATGTTCTCTTTAATATTTGTTGGAATTCTGGGCCCATAACCTAGTAGTTATTTCTAGAACTCTAAAGTCATAGAAATAACTAATTTAGTAATATTGTTCAACATCGAAACCTCTTTCAGATTCGACTTGATTGTTTAAATTTGATTATATTGCTCCTTACCTTGGGTGGGGGGTAGCAATTTCGAATTAAACAAATGAATTGACTTCTGGATTAAAATTGATTTTATTATAATTTTCATGGCTATTTGACATTGATTCATAAACACATTTGACAATAATTTTCATTTCATGGGAAAATAAATGTAATACGATAGGATAGCACCTGTAAAAAGTGCTGATTGTGCAATTTTGGTGGGAACCATATGAAAAGGTATGGGTCGTGATGTTCATAGGGAATAAGGTGTTCTAGATTTTGATAGGGTGTTATAATCTTAATAAACTGCTTAAACAGTAATGAATTTGTTCTACGAAATGGGATACTGAACGTTATGGTATTTTTACGATAAGAACGAACCGGGCAGTGTATATTTATGTTGTTAAACAATAATTGACATTCACTTCTGACAGGAATAATATTATAAATAAATATTTCGTCTAACAAAACTTGTGCTGAAACAAAAAAAAGAATATTGAATAGACTTAGCCTACAAAATAAGTTGAATGCTGTCTAAACATTTTGAATTCTGTATATCTTGTGAATTTTGTTGTTGAATTTTTCAGTTTTGTCTAAAAATGTTTCGTAATTTGGATTCCAAATAGTATGGATGCATATTTAAGAGTACTGTGGAAAAGTGAGTAGTATAGTGCTATAAATATTTCAGATTTCTTAAAGAATCTAACTGTGCAGAAAATAAAACCTATGCTCCTGGCCTGATTAACTAAGAAGTAGTGGTAGTGTTTGTCAAACATTAGCTTAGAGTGAAACACAACAGTTAGATCTTTTTGCTCATAAACTCTTGTCAATTCATTTTCATCCAATAGAGTTAAAAACAATAGGATCCTTTTGAGGAGTGAAAGACATAATTTTACATTTCTTAGTTTTCAAGGGAAGGGAATTTGAATCACACCATAAAGAGATAAAGAGTTATGCCTTACTCCTTATCTATCAAATTGGTAAGTTACATTATGATTAAATATTTGGAAAATGTTTTTATAGTTTAATTTTAAAGATATTGGCGCAAAATTTTAAACATCTTTCTCTAACATTTTCATAATTTACGACATGTTGGACAATTATTTCTTTAGATACTCTGCTTATGCCTTTAAATATAGTAATAACTTTGTAATAATTAAACAAATAAATTCATAATTCATAATCAACTCCAATTTGTTTTGGTATGAAATGACCATTGTTAATCTGGATAAAGTATACTTTTAAAAGATAAAATAGCTACATATTTGCTACTGTTAAAGTTAGACGAGCTCTTTAACGTTAAAATATAGTTTTGCGTTTAAAATTAACAAAAAGTCGGTTCTCGTTTTATAAACGATATTTACAGTCAAACCACATTCTAAAATTGATTTAGAGTAGGTTTTAAATGTTTAAAATCTTGCACCATTTTGTTTATGAAAATCATGTTTGTGGATTAATTATTGAGTTATAACGTTTCAGCTGATATCACACCTTCATTCCAACCTATTCATGAACAAAATTTTAATTAGAAACATTTAAGTATACAATACATATCTTTATACAATAGTAAAAAAAAAAGATTGTACTTACTGCAATAATTAAGAATGTATACCAATTTTTTTCTTATGTACCTATTTGAGCGTTTTTTGTATTCGTGTTTTTTTTTTTTTTTAAATAAACAAAATCTATAATTGACCTTGCACCCACTCTAGGACAAACATCATTTTTATGAATAAGAAAAGTTCACGAAGAAAGGATAATTTAATATTTTATTTTCTGAGAATCTTGTATCGACGGTTAACTTTGAATATCTCCTAACATACATTTTTTATGAAACTCACTTTTTGATGCAGTTTCGTTAATAATTTCCATCTGCTTCGCTGAATTTTTAAAATTTAAACTATTTCACATCATAGATATTCAAAACTTATAATTATGTATAAAATTTTATTACTATGCATTTTAATTTTGAGACTATAATCTGTTTTTTTGTGGCCCCTTTAAAGTTTACAAAATGCGACATAGGAGATATTCATAGTTAACCGTCGGTATTCTGATTTAAAAAAGTCATTTTACTAAAAAGGGGTTGGATAATATCCTAAAAACTCTAATATCTCTTCTCAAAATTGCAAAAACTAATACCTGCCTTGAAATGAAAAAGTTGAAAATCTTAGCTCAAAAATGAAAAATTTCAAGATTTTTCAATTAGAATGAATATTTCCCTCAAAATCCAATATTTGTCCAAATTACTAAAAAATATTAAATATGTACCTATTCGAAAAAAGGATATTCACCTCGTCGTTCGTCGCAATACAAAATAAGATACAAACCGATTTCTTATCATAACAAACATAACAAACATACCGAGCTTCATAATAATACATTCAATACTTTTCGCATACCAACCAATATACATATGTAGTTACTTTTCTTCCTAAAAACACACAAGCCAATCCAACAAGTTAAATCTACTACTCCTTTGCTTCATTTTACATTCACACCATACTCATCGCTTACCAATCCCTATACCACCATAGCCCTCAAATATTATCATCCACCGTCACCGTGGTTCTGCTCACAGCCATTTCTTCCCCTTCTACACCACCCCTTTACTGAACTTCTCCTATACCCAAAAGCCTACTCGCCTTTCATGTTCGTCATACTTCTTTTTGCTTGAGTTCCAACAAAAAATAGCTATCTTCGAAAAAAACCACGTTTTGGCAAATAGATGAACTAAAAACAGCCAGTAAACAAAAGTAACGACTTTTGTGCAAAAAAAAGACTTTTGTAAAATTAGTTATTTTGCAATAAAAAGTTACTTTTTGATTACTTTTTTTTTAATATAATCAATTTTAGAAAGCATGATGTCATTTTGGGAAAGTTATGATGATCTTTTCACATAACTACACATTAAAAAATGCATTGGAAAATGAGCAATTTTAATGTTTTTCAAAAGATGATTATTCAAAAATAGAGCCCAAAATTAAAAATCCGCTCCGACGCTCTTCTAAGTCTCTTCATTACCTTTAAAATGACGTAAAAATATTATAAGTTTTCCACTTCAATTTGTCACAAACCTTGCACAACTTTAGCAGTTTTGTGGAATTTAACGAAAGAAGCAACCGGAATATTAAAATTAAATAAGAAAAATATAAAAAAATTAAAAAAGTGGCTCGACGCTTTTCAAGATAAAATGTAATTCTTTCATATGCAATTTATTTTATTTCAATACGTCTTGCATTGACTTCACAAACCTTGCACGAATTTGCCCAATTTCACGTTTTTCTCAATATTTTGTCCGGAGGCCTCTTAAGAGTTCTGATGGCTTTTTTGACAAATTTAAGTCGCGAACCAAGTCGTTTAGCTCTTCTTGAGTTATAAAATGTGACTTGAATTTCTTTAAACTCACAGTCATCGTCGCACACTGGGGCAAAACACCACTAAACGTGGCATTAAATCAAATTTTAAAGCTCAGCTTTGACGTAAAGTGTTTTTTTTTTTTTTTTCATTGTAAATATAATAGAGAATTAGAAAAGAGAATGCAACAATTAATTGGGATCACGTGATCTTTGCAAAACCGTCCGGGATGGAGAATATTCAGCCTTATCACAGGCCCCGTCGTAATAGATTCGTAGTACGAACCCCGAAAAAGGTATGATCGCTCCCGTCGTAATAAGAAAAACTTGCTACGAAATTCGGAGTTCGGGAATAATGGTATCACTAGCCCCGAATGAATAGGAAGTTGGACAGTTTTTTCTACGAACAGATATTTTGATCGGAGCTCAACTTAAAACGAAACACAAATATAACTAAGCGAACGAAGATAAAGGACATGCAAATAAAATATATAAAAACAAGTTTTATTATTGTTTACATGTGAATTTGTTTATTTTTTTTTATTTTTTTAAGGGCAAATAAAGTAAATACAAATAAATATTGGTATCCTTCCGTAATGAATCTCATTTTTACTGTTTGTCTTCTTCGCGTATTTTCTACATTTATTACAAAGATTGTAACGGCACACTGTGGTCCAAAATGACTTTTTTCGTTGCAAAAATCATAACTTTTGAACACGTGAAGCTATCGCAATAATTTTTTTTTTGCCTTAAAGGTAATTTCCAAGGCTATACAAATTGTGAATTTTAAGAAAATTACTTTACAGGGTGTTTCAGAATAATTGGTTGATGTAAGATTTTCTTAGAAAAAGGAGTTAACAGAATAAAGTCTGAAAGTAAACCTTTTAAAAACAGTCCTAAATTTTTAAAACTTTGTAAAAAAAAAGTTTTTGACTATTCAAGTGAATTCATAACAACAGTGGATGCTTAGAGTTAACACACCAATTTCAGAAATATTTTTTAAGGAGTATTATAAAACAGTATTTTTTCATGTTGTGGGGCATCAGTTTAGTCTATAAACTGTTTGACTGATATATTTTATATGAAACAGTGTAGGAAAAAAGTAAACGGACGAAAAAAAAAATAAAAAAAAAATCAAATAGAATATAAAATTTATATTAACAAAATAAAATAGAATACATTATAAATATTTGTTTACAATTAACTACTATAGATCTAATTTTCAGAAAAAAATTCATCGGCATCGTTATCATTTTCAACAATTAATAGACCTATTAGTTCTGGGCAGCAACTCTTTTTCAGCTCTTTTTTTGATCTAACGTGTCTTAAAGATGAAACAAGTGGATCTGATGATATAGCTAGCATATTAAATAAATCTTCATTTTGTCGTTGCCGTGAGACTTTGCATGTACGAGTATTTGAGTATCGATATCGCTTGTAGTCTTTATTCCTTGATTCCTGTGCTTCTTCTGAAAGCTCCCCGATTGGCAAAATTTGATGTCTTATAAGTTCCCCTCCATGGTCCAAAATTTTGTGCAGAGTTGGTGTCAGGAGTTTGTAGCTGTATTTGGCTTCTAAAAGATCCGAAGTGGTTTTGGTATACTCGTTGAATTTATCTACATTAAAAGATTCTTTAGATGACAGCGCATTTAAAATAACTTGCAGTTTCTTTTTAAGATCCTTGTCTACTCGGGTTATAGCTGACGTAACTTCTGGATTTTCAAAAAATCTATATATATCCATTGTCATAGTTTATATATATCTCCATAATGTATATGCACAAGGATTATTTTACCTGTGAAATTTAAGCTTAACAATATGGGGTATCGGAAGAAAATTATTATTCCTACCTGTTTTATAAGATCATAAAATAATAATCCAAAATTAAATAATTCTTTCAACTTTGTATATGGAGTAGGCAATAAAGCTATTAATCCTTTTCTTTTGGCAAGTTAATCTATGTTTAGGTACTATTAGAATAAGATCAATAAATATTTACAATAATTTAAGTTAAGGGGAATTTATTCAAAGAGGGTCGTCAAAGTGGGCGGATTAAAGAAATTTAATGTTCAATAAAGTAATCAATAGTTTGTGTACAATATTTTATATTTTTTTTTAATAATAATTGGCATTTGTATAAAAAGGGGCGTAGAAGTGGGCGGTTTTTTTTTGTCAGAATCAAGATAGTAATAAAACGATTTTTAATTAAAAAGAAAATTTCACGTCCTCGACTATTTTAATAATTAAAATAATTGAAATTTTCCATAAGGGAATTTGCTTTTAAGACCAAAAGGTCAGCACTGGGAACACGACTTTTTTTAAACAAATTACAATTTCTCTGAAGGTTGCAAATAGTTGCAGCTACAATTTTGCATATGGTTAAAGAAATAGTTAGGGTAAACTATCATGGTCAATTTTCCGCGCGAACTCGCGAGTATTTTTTTGTAGCTCTATTCAAACCGAAAAAATCTGCTAAAAAAGGGTGTTTTTTGTTTAATTTATTAAAAATATTAAATATTTTTTTATTTTTTTTTTTAATTCAAATTTTGATTTACGCATAAATAATACAACTAGAATAAACTATAGAAAATTAATATTTTACATTTAATATGCCAAAATTTCAAATACGAAAACAAAGAAGTTAGTTTTTTCTGCTTTTTTTTAACTCTAGAACGAAATTGACCAACTTTGAAAAGCTCTATAAGTCAAACTAGTTAGCGGAAAATTTTTTTGTTTGCTGTTTTTGAAGCTCTGTTTATATTTCTATTAGAAATAAAAAACAAAACTTTAAAAATAAAACATCGAAAATAGTATTTTTGCCACGAAATTTTCCTTTTCGGACCACAGTGGGCAATGGTATCCATTTTTAATGACCAACAAAATCAAAATATGAACAACGAAAATTTATTTATTTTTTCACATTTTAACGCAAATCAACTGATTTTGAAACTCCGAAATTAGGAAATGTAAATGATGTAAATTTATTCGTATTCGTAGCGTAACAAAATTTTCGGGGATTTGTTACGAGGGACTCTGTGATAGGGGTGATTATAATTTTTGTCATCGAAGTCAGAGGTATTTTTTAGTTTTGAGTGGTAACAAATAATCAAGTCGTCATCAACGCTCCGCTACTGGCTCGAATTGGAAGGCTGTTGTGAATTTTGAATCTCAACGGCCGCAGGTATAACTGGTATAAGTAAATTGTCACTATAAAGTACTGGTATTTTACTTGACTGTAAATTAGGGTCTTGATGAGCCGCAGGGAAACCAAAATACTAGCGATAACTCTCCAACACAAGTGTAGTAAAATTTCATCTTTGTTTTTTGAAAGTTAAATCACCACAAATTAACAAATGAATCCGGATCGTTATTACACTTTCTCGACATAATTACACAATCTCAACAATTACTTGTAAAGCACTAAATTTGAATTAATACAAAAATAGTTACTTTTATGTCTATTTATTCGCGACCGTTTACTTGCGTTTATTGTCCTAGTACAGATTATACTTATCAACATATCACACAAAATCTGAGGCCATTCGAAACAAAACTACTGTAATTTATTAAGGAGGGTAGATGACTAAAACAGTATTAGCTATGACGTGTTGACCAGTGTTATTTAAACAAATAAACACAGATATCAACCAAAAAAAACAGTCGTTAGCGAAGTTTTATTGAAAAAGACTGACTTATATAAAAATAAAATTCACGACTGGGTCGCACGAACTTTCTTTTATGTAAACGACTAAGAATGTCAAAAATGAATGTTATTAGAGAAAAACTGTTCGTAAGCATACCTATAAAATTAAATTTGAATAGACTTAAACAACTCCTTTAGTAGTTTGAGCTAAAAACAGAATGCTATGTGATTCAAGCAAATATTAGGTTATGCAAGAACAAAAATTATGAGTTTCGTCCCAGTGATCTCACATGGACTAATCAGTTGACTGTGAGGACCTTGTCAATACGCAAGTTTTGTTAAATTCAGTTCATCTTACATCGTTTTTTTTTTTGACAAAAATCCAATGTGAACTAACCAAGATTGAAATTGTAATCATTAACGTTGGAAGATTTTGCACCTGGGCTGGCATTGATTCTACCTTTGTATATACACTCTATAGTATTCTCATGAAACCTTAATTTAAGAGGACATAATATCATCGGCATGAGTACTATTTCAGAGTGCAAAACTATTCAAAATTTTAAATAAATGGCGGTTATAAAATAAAGGGAATCAAAAAAGGACTTTTTCTTGTGTGCATGATTTTTGTTTATCTTTCTATACCTTTGTGTATAGATTTTCAATACGTGGAGTCTGGTAAGAAGTGAGACGTGAGGGATGAAAGATTGCTTTAGTTTTGTTTTTGTAATTTTGGTTATGAAGATTTTTTGTTGATGTTCTTGACCTACCTTTTATTCTGTGTATGTTTTTGTTGTTTTGTCCTGGTAGCTGGTGTTTGATGATTTTTTTCAGTTGTGAAGAAAATCTTATTTTAGCTTTCAGTATTTTATTAGGTAGGTATACTATTGTTTTTTTTATTTTTTTTGTTTTGCTTTGTACGCGTGCGTATGTAGGTATTTACTTGGAAGATGGGGTTATCTATTTTTTTTTTCATTCATCGCGTTCTCGATCATTGGCAAGGTTTTTTTTTAGTTTTCTGAGAATTTTTGTAGGTCAGAAAAATATGTATATCAAGCAAGGTTTCAAATAAGAGTTTTGTTTGAAGAATTTCTCTGTTTTCATTTAAGGGTGAAGAATATATTATGTATACCTAGGTATTTTTGTAATTTTTGTGAAATGGTAGACTTGTTGGCCTCTGAATGTACATTTTTACGTGTGACATACGTAGGTATGTAGGTACAATATGGCATTGTATGCATTTGTAAACAAAATCGAAGTCGATATTTTAATCAGTCTTAACATTACGACTTTTACTTGCAACTTATGGGTACTATGTATGAAGTAAGTTACACATTCGTAAAAAATCGAACTAGGATTTTGATCAAAGTTGATAGGTATTACGATGATAGCAAAGACGAAAAAAGTGGGTCTTGTAATTCTGTCTGTCTGTTCGACTACCTACAGCCTAAGCGGCTCGGGCGATTTTCTTAAAGCATCGTAGGTAGGTAGGGTAGAGTAGCCTAATTGCGGCCCCCTCCAGTAGCCGGCCACCTATGATAAAAGTAGATGTAAATAGTGAATTCGTATAGCTATTTCTAAGTTTTTGGTTTTAAATTGTTCACTTAAGCTTCTCTCTTAATCTGTCAAAATTCTCGTTCCGTGTGCTCAGTCGCTTTCGAGAAATTAACATATTTGCGTACGGTGGTATGTCGGGAAGATTTTTTGTAAATTAACTGTCAAAATCGTTAGTGAAACATACTGTTGGAATTAGTGTTTAGAGTGCAAATTTTGTGGATAAGTGTTTTCTAATGTTGGTTTTCTTATAAAATATATGATTTTTCATTAAAATAAGCTTTTAAATGTAAAAAACTTTTGTATTTATTCTTCATTTTAAGGTGGCCGAAGATAGGACACAAAAAAACTAGCGGTTGCCTATTGTCGGCCACCCCGGCCGGAGATACGCAACTCGTTTTTTTTAATTTTTTTTAACTGAGTACACAAAATGATAAATAAACCTGCTCTCTTCACCTTGCAGCAGAAAAAATCGTTAAAATTCAAAGGTTTCCAGTACTCGGCCGCCTCTTTACCAAAAGAAATAATGGTGGCCGGCTAAAGGACACTCGTGTCCTAACTCCGGCCCCTTCTTTTATCTTAGGTTTAAAGCAAATCTTTATAAGGTTCCAACTTTTTGATACCAATTAGATACCTTTATTTAAATTCTTGTCTTCAGCAACTTAAATATGACCCGGACAAATGTGTCATTCCATATAAAGACACACATTTGGAACAATCCTTATTTGAAATCCGTTAAAATAAACTGCTAATCAGAGCAGCAGCAAGAAGGTTTAAAATTCCAAGGACGACTCTTCAGAACCGAGTTCACAACAGAACCGCAGAAAACCTTGGGAAGTTTGGTCCCTGCCCTGTGCTTTCTGCAGAAGAAGAAAATAAGCTAAAAACTGGCTTGTAAATCCAGTAAAATTTGGATTTTCACAAACCTCTGAAAAACTTTTGAAAACGGTGTAAGCTATTCTCCAAGAAGAAGGCCGCAAAATCCCTTTCAAAGACATCAAACCAAGTAAGAAATGGTATTACGGTCTTATGCGACGCCATCCAGATTTAAGCCTTCGAACTGTTCAAACTGTCTCTAAAAGCCGGACTCAAATAACGGAGGAAGGAATAAGAAAATCGTTTTATGAGCTTAAAGAATAGTTATCACAAGAAAATGCCTAAGACGTTCTTGAGGATTCTTCTAGAATCTATAACGCTGCTGAAACGGGATTTAGTATGGCTCCAAAAATTGGAAATGTCATTCGAAAGGAATAAAAAATCTTTATGAAATCAAAGCAGCAAATGAAAGAGAAAATTTAACTGTGCTGATTACTTTTTCAGAAGATGGAAGAACACTTCCTCCTATGGTCGTTTTGCCATACAAAAGATCGCCCAACTGTCTGAAAGAGGTCCAAAATAAGTAGCCTGACTGGATTTTTGGAAAGACGAAAAGTGGATGGATGCGGGGAGAGACTTTGTTTCAATACGTGAAAGAAGGTCTTAACGTGTGGATTTCCAACAATGATGTTAGACGTCCAGTTCTATTAGCTTTTCACTATTAGGCACTAGGAACTTGTGTTTTTAATATTTTATTTTTTAAGATACCACGAAGCTGCAACAACTCGTATACTTTAGTTGTAAGGTCTTAAACGAATTTAAATTATTATTCGAAGCACTTTACTGAACCGCATTCTTCAAAGAGCCCATCGGTTTTTGAAAAATATCTAAAATAACCGAAGCCAATACGAAATTCCGTGCGACGATTTTTTAGTAATCCCAAACCACCTATGTCAATATCATCGCAAGCCTGGAAAACTTTTCATCAAAGTAAAGAAGACCAAAAACAAGTTAAAGCTGCCGGATTAGAAAAAGGAAGCTTGATCGCCAAACAAAAGAGAAGCCAAGAAAAAAATCAATAGAACGGAAAAAAATGGTGCCAACATGTCCTTCATGCAATGAAGATGTCCTCACGGATGTAGAAGAAGAAGGGCTCAAAAATGTTGAATGTGATAAATGTGAAAACTGATTTCATCTCAAATGTACCAATTTTTCAACCATGTCGTTTTTAGATGCTAAGCTCGAAGTATTTATCTGTCCAAAATGTGATATTTTGTTACCCAAAATGAGATAAGAAAAACTCTAGTGCTTTGTTTCGAGTAAGCATTTGTTATTTATGCATCCTTGAAACTGTATTAAAAAATAGTATGTGCCTATTATTTTATTTTATAATTCCTATTAGCTTTAAAAGAAAATGTTCCTAACTGAATTAAATTAAAAGATTTTTTTTTTATTTTTTAAGCCTGAAAAATGGAAAAACTAATTTATTTTTTTTTTCTTTTTATTTATATTCGTTTAAATAAATAATTTTTTCTTAACTTTTCAATAATAGAACACTTAAATAAAAATTATTAAAACATGAAAGCCCTTAATTTACTGGGTGGCCGAAGATAGGATACCAGATGGCCGGAAAAAGGAACCAAGGGGCCGGCTACTGGAAAAAATGACTTTTTTTACAAAAACTTAAATAAAAAATTATATGGTAAGATTAATTAACTTTTTTTTTATTTTACCCACGGAGAAATCAATAAACAATAATTTATTTCAAGAATTATTTGAATATATTAATATTTGTTGTAACTGTGGTATATCTTATGAGGAAAAATCCTTAGGGGGCCGGTAACTGGCAACTCTACCCTATATATATACTATTTTTAAAATTGTCAATTTTTAACTTCCCATACGTTTCAAGGTCCCCAGAGGCTATATCAATCATTTTTAGAGAGATGTATGTGTGTGTGTGTACGTACGTTCGTACGTGCGTACGTGCGTACGTTCGTACGTCCGTACGTTCTGGTACCATTTTTCGTCGTCGATATCTCAAGAACGAGTAAAGATATCGACTTCAAATACATTTTGTTTAATAGATAAAAACTTGGAAAGAGGCTGAAAGGGCGTTTATTAAAATTCAGTGAGTAGTTTTTTCACTATAACGTTTTAAAAAAAAAAGTTTCAAACATCTCACGAAAAAAATAATGCTATTGATTTCAAATAAAATTTAGTGTATTTAATATAACTAGCCGACCCAGCTCTCGAAATTCGAGTGCCAATTTATTTATTATTTATATTATTGGCAGTGTTTTCAAGCAAATTTATTAAATTAAATTTTATTTTATGTAATATGCAAAGTGTTCGACAGTGCAAAAACAAAAATGACCCACAGTGTGTAAATGCGTGTCTCAAGTATATTCTGCACATCTCCGTAACTGTGGCTTTCCAACCATATAAAATTTATCGAAATCGGTTAAATACTTTTGGAGAAAAGTGTACCACAAAAAACATGTTTGCCGTTTTATTATATGATGTCATACAGATTTGGTATGAATTTTGAAAAAAAATATTTCTTTAAATAAAAAAAAAACTGGAAAAAAAATTTCATAACCCAGATATTCTAAGAACGGAAAACAATTTGAAACTCAAAATAATTTTATTTTACGAAAAATAATGTGTTTGACAGCTGGTGAAAATTTCAAAAAAAATCAGTTAACAGTTTTTTACAAAAAATAAAAAACTACATATATAAAATTCTATTGAAAATTGGTAAAAATTGTTTTTCGGCTCAAATTTCTTGAGATCTAGTAGTGATATTGACTTCTAATTTAGTTTATTTTATACATACATAGTATAATTTTGTACAATTCGTCGCCTGAGTTCTATCTTGTTCAAAAGACCATTTTTGGCGAAATTGAGTTAGAAATGCAGTTTTTATAAATCGAACATGCTCTTTCGAATGGCGTACTCCATTTTTTTCTATCTCTTTTCGTTTTTAAGTTATGAAGAACTATTTTGTTCAATAAACCACTTTATTAAATATTTTGAGTGTCTTTTTTATTCAATCAACCACTGATTTTTGTTTTTAAATGAAATTGAACAATTTTATATTAACTTTAAAAAAAAAACTACCATGTATTTCTTTGTTGTTCAATATCCATATCTAATCCATTTAGTTTTATATGTTATTGAACAAAATCCTATTAAAAAAGTTATGCGGACGGAAAATCGCATTTTCGTTCAATATCACTGCACTGTAATGTACCACACAAGCTGTAAGCACAATGTGATGTAAGCGAAAAGTTGGAGCGTAATCTTCAAACGCTTTTAAAGTATTTTGAGAAACCCTTTTATCTTTAGACAGTTTTTGAATACAATATTTTTGTCGCTTACAGTATGATAAATCCAGCTCATCCAGGATCTGGTATTTCAGAATTCTATGATTCAGAATTCTAATATACTAGCTCCTTTATCTGAAGAAGTCATTTCAGTACCTTCATTGGAAAATGTAGTACCAGCAGAAGGTTCATCTAAACAAACTACATGCTTTACACCAGGAGAAGCCCTGTATCGAGTAAAAAAAAATCGAAAACCATTTTTGTGGAAACAAAATATACAAAAACGGATGGGTCAAGGTGGTAAGCAATATTCAAATGACATCCGCTTGCAACGTTTAGTAGTTGCAGTCATAATTGTTTCACCAAATTTTCTTATGATGATCGTGTGAAAATATTTGATTCATTTTGGACCTTAAGGCAAGGCGCGCATATTCAATTTTTAGTTGCACAACTGTTTGGTTGTTTATAGAAATCATATAATTATATGTTGATATGATTTTAGGCAATCGTTTAGTTTGTGTCAAAACAGAAACTGTTTAGTTGCTCGACCCAAGCAGTTGCGAAACTAAAAATTGAATTTGCGCGCCTAGCTTAAAAAAGTCTGAAAAAGCACAGTTTTATTCCAAATTTGTGATAAGATCGGAACCAAAGTGAAAGAGAGTAGCTAAAGTAATTTCAAGAAAAAAGTTTACTTTCGATGTAGACAAATACAATATCGACAATCTGGGGCCTGTTTCTCAGATCATACACATCATACATTGTATGATATTGACAGTTCTGCTATATGATTTCTGTTTCTCAATTTTGTTGTATGATCCACTGTCATACAACAATGTATGACTGAAGATTACACTGGAAATATTGGAATGTTATATGATTCTGTTTCTCAGAAATGTGTCATTTACATCATACAGAAAATTTACCTATAAATGATCATACATTTAATACAGCACAAAATTCTGCTGTAAAGTGGCTGCTGCATGTAACATGTAGCGACATTGTTTTCATCAGTCAATTTTTTTTTTTTTTTTTTTATAATCTACCCGCGCTCAAGGGATTATGAATACCCTTTAAATGTTTCAACACAGCGCGGACGTGAAGTTACGGAAGAGAAAGAAGGATAGGAAAGATGTGTGGCATGATGTTCTGAGACTGAAGGTTGTTGTCTCAGATATTTTATCTCCAGGGATGGCGGCTGAACTAAAGCGGAGAATGCCGTGTCTTATTTCAATGTCGCTTATAATTCACATTATTTTATTCGTGTTCATCCTTGTTGGGCATACTAGTTTAATTCAATTACATGTTGTTAGTGTTATGCCTGAACAACATGCAATGAATAAACCAGCAACCCATTGATGACAATTTTTTAGAAGGTTTTTAATGGAATTAAAACGACATAGACGACGGCAGGGATCGAACCTGTGATCATGAGGTTCACAGGCGAGCACACATCCATGACCATGACTTCTGGTTCCAGGTACCAGGAAATTCTAATAAACCCTACCAGGAATATTACATATTTAATCAGGGTACTGATAAAATCTACCAGGATACAGATTTTTTGTTTTTTATCAAAAAATTCTGATAATAGTTACCAGTTTACCAGGATTCATTTATTTCCTGGTTCCTGGTATGGGTTATCAGATTCAAGGTAAATCTACTTTAGCAAAAAAAACTAAAATTTTAGTGGGGATCTGGTAACTTTTACTAGGAAAATAATATTAATTAAAAAGTCCAATAATATTTGTAATACTTTCAAAAAAATTAAAAATACATCCTGTTACTGGTATCTGGAACCAGAAATCCTGACAAATGAAACAATTTCATGTTCACTGGTAAATGGAACCAGAAACACTGGTAAATACTACCAACAGTTTTGGTAAAGTAAACAAAAAATCTTCCGAATAATTTTTATCAGAAGTCCGATAATATTAACCATAGCTTCAGATTTCATTTTAGTGGTAAATATAATCAGGGTTCTGATACATGCAACCAGGAGGATTTTTTTTTTAATTTATTGTTTTTTTTTTTATTATTTACCATGACTTCTGGTTCCAGGTACCAGGAAATTCTAATAAACCCTACCAGGAATATTACATATTTAATCAGGGTACTGATAAAATCTACCAGGATACAAATTTTTTGTTTTTTATCAAAAAATTCTGATAATAGTTACCAGTTTACCAGGATTCATTTATTTCCTGGTTCCTGGTATGGGTTATCAGATTCAAGGTAAAATTGATCTTACCAGTAAATCCGATAACATACACCACGAATCTGATAGTCTTTACCAGGATTTCCCCTACCTTTTTTTCTACCAGGAAATCTGGTAGCAAAACTAACTTCCTGGTTCCTGGTAGGGGTTACCAAGATACAGATAAACACACTTTTACCAGGAAATCCGATAACATAGACCAAGAATCTGATAACATTTACCACGATTTCTCCTGGTTGTATTATACAGAAAACCCGCACCAGGAAAATTTTTTGAGTGTATGATATTGACAGTTCTGCTGTATGATTTCTGTTTCTTAATTTTGTTGTATGATCCACTGGTCATACACAGGACCGGCCCGAGCTAAATTAGAGCCCTGCGCAAGCTTTATCAATGGCGCCCCTCAAGGGGTACCCTTTGCAATGCGTTTTTTTAACGAGGGATCCCCAAGAGGCCTATTCCTAGATAATACTCATATTTAATTAAAATAAATATGATTTTTATTAAAAACTAAGAAATCAAAAATATATCACAAAAATAATAGTCAAAAAATATATCACAAAAATTTAGGAACTGAAAAAAATATTTTTTGAAGTAAAAAATATTTAAAAACTAATTAAAAAACATAACAACATAATCAGTAATTGTTGTTGAATTAAAAGTTTTATATTCATATTTAATTTATTCAGTGAAGGAATAGGAAATAATAATAAGATTATTATTTTAATAAAATTAAATAGAACCGAATTTATTTCAATAGATTAACTTTTCTGGCTTCTGTTTTAGCAAACTCAGTTACCAGATCATCATAATATAATGACTTGACAAGCTCTTTCACTATAGCCATGATTGTATAGTCAACTTATCTTTCCTAAATCATTTGGGTCCTGAAGTAGTTTTTTATTAATTTTAGTTTAAAAAAACTACGTTATTTGATGAAACTATGATGGTATTTATAGATTTAGAGCTATGGCTTCAGCTGATTGCACGTTAGTGAATTGTTCTTCTGATCGCATTTCCACTAAAGAGTTTTTAGTAGCATATTTAAGAGATAAATTAGCAGACGGAGTTTGTACATACTTACTAGTTATATTATTTTTTTCTAAAATATCAAACTAGATTAATATGCAACATATAAACTTGAAACTAAAATTTTACTTCCTAATGACTGCATATTTCTATTTTCAACGTTTCCAGCCTCAGATATTTCAATAAGAGCTTCATAAGTATAGCTTCTAAGATTTTTTTGAATGGTTTTAAAGCATTAAGTCTACACCCATCTAGTTTCAGAAAGGGGTTTTAAGGTCAAAACAGCGAAATTTTTTGTATTATATGTATGTCCCAACGCATTGTTGAACCTGATACAAAGTTTTATAGGCATTGCGCAATGTCAAAAAACTTAACAGCTTCCAATGAACAGCAAGCTGAATCATTAAAAACCAACAACAACCAAAGGGAATGCAAGAAGCCTGAACAAAATAAGCTCTTGGTTCAAGACACTTAATTTTGTTTTGAACACCAGCCTCTTTTCCTTTCATGTTTGAACCATTATCATAACCTTATACATACTCGTATACACTACTGGAATAGTAGCGTAGCAAGTCAATACAGATTCCCTATCCTTTCTTTTGTTTTGAGTTTTTTTTACCATAATACCAGATTATGAAGTAGTGGCTTTTTTAACGCTTGCCCAAGGCGCCTTTTGAGTTCAGCGCCCTGCGCATTTGCACAGCTTGCACGTATAGCTTGTCCGGCCCTGGTCATACAACAATGTATGACTGAAGATTACACTAGAAATATTGGAATGTTGTATGATTCTGTTTCTCAGAAATGTGTCATTTACATCATACAGCAAATTTACCTATAAATGATCATACATTTAATACAGCACAAAATTCTGTTGTAAAGTGGCTGCTGCATGTAACATGTAGCAACATTGTTTTCATCAGTCAAAGCTGGGGAAACAAAATTTATTTGAGAAGTTCTCTGGCTCGACATTCACAAAACATGGTAGAGCCTGTAGGGCATAGAGAGAGGTAGTTTCATTGGGGTTGTCTAATGTCTTATGGGCTTGCATTATGCCGATTTCATGATAATGGATTCCATTTCCAAGCTAATGAAGGGTTAACAATATTTGTTGCAAAGGTGACAAGGCTTCGTTGCAATTAGTTGAACGCACAATTCATCTTCCCAATTTTTCCACTAAAAATGTTTGGCAATCTAAATTTTTCAATAAAATATGGATCTTTAAGATTGAAATTAACAGGTTCTTTTATTATTTTAAGGCGTCATCTGACACGTATATTAATTTCAACTAGTTCCAACACGTCTTCACCAAAAATTGAGATTTATATTAACCTCACACTCAAATAATAATGAAATATCAGAATCATACACATCATACAACAAAACAAATGTCATACAACACTTCCAATGAAATCTGAGAAACAGAATGATGTGTATGTTGTATAAAAATGTTGTACTCGTATGTTGTATAAAATGTATGATGTGTATGATCTGAGCAACAGGCCCCTGATCTTCTTTCAATGCATTACAAATAAAATCATAATGGCACAAAATTTTAGTTGAATTATTACGATGTTAAATCTGTTTTAGTATGAAACTATGTTTAAACAACGATTTTTATGAAAAAATAATAAGAAACCAATTACAATAAAACTCAGTGGTGCAAAATTTTAAACAGCCTTTTATTAAGGTATTAGTATGATAATTCTTAACGATTTGCTAACTTTAAAGTAGTTTAGTAACTCATTCTTAATTCTTACAATTTTATAACTATTATCGTGCTAAGGCAATTTTCTTAATAAATTGCACCTAAAACAATGAAAGTTCGTGCAAAGAACTAAGTCCTTGTGTGGCGTTTGTAAATAGCACGATACAAAAAAAATAATATAGGTATTCGACGATTTTAGTATCATACTAAAACAGCTTTAGCATCGTACTAATTTAATTAAAATTTTGCGCCAGTTTGTTTTAAACAATAACAAAATTTAAATTAAAAATTGTATGTAAAATAAATAATGTATTTATTTGAAAAAAGAAGGGTAAAAAGTGAATTCAAAAAAATGTTTAACAAATTTTGAATTTCATTACCTACCGAGCAGCAGCAATATTTTTTCTGATCACCCATTATGTTCTAGTGCTTAACTCAAAGAATGAGTTAGAATTTTTTGTTCTATTTTCATAGTATTTTCGTAGTTTCAATGATTTAATTATTAAGTGCTTCTATGTTGTTCAATATTCAGCTTTTTTGTTCAATATCCACCAATTTAATCAACTTGTTTACAGCCCATACAACGTTGTTCAATATCCAAAATGACATCCCACTTGATTTTATTTTTTAACTATTTCAGGATTTAATAAAACCTAGATTTATAAATCATTTTGCAAACAAAAATTATTGAGTTTAATGGAGAAAAAAACTCCACAGTACTTCCTTTCAAATTTAAGTAAAAGTTTTGCTTCTGAAGTTAAAAAATCGTTTTCCCAACATTTTCCAAAATGGACTTTGAACAAGATAGAACTCAGGTGACGAATTGGTAAAATGTTGACAAATATTGAATTAATAGTTTTTTTTTAAATAAAAAAACTATTAAAAATTCTAGTGAAAACTAGATAAAATTGTATTTCAAGTCGAATTTCTTGGGAATGTACACCGATAGTGCCTTCTAAAGTACGTTGTTTTAAACATCGATACCTTCCCGTAAGAATGTATACTAAGTGAAATTTCTAAACTTGTTCAGGAAACGAAAAAAACGAAGAAAGTTATAGTTGAATCATAGCGTGCTAAGAGACAATTTTGGTTAAACTAAGTGACATCTAACAAAATTTTTTGTTGCTCACGACAATCAGATCTTTAAATGTCGCTTAGCATAATTTTTTCGGCGGTTTATACAAATTTCAGGGGGCAACATTATTTTAATGAGAAAACATGGCAGTTGATAAATTTTTTTATTTGTACTCTAGTTTGCTTTTCATGCATAATAGGTTGGCGAAACCCAGGCCAAAACGTGGCCCTTAACATATAGTACTAGTATATTTCCTCATCAAAAAGTCATTTTCGAAAAAAAGTGTCGCTTAGTACATTCTTACGGGAAGGTATCGACATAATACAATTATTGACATATGGTTAAATTTTGACAAGTATCGAATTGACAGTTTTAACAAAAATATAAAAAAAACATCTACTAAAAAGTGGTAATATTTGTTTTTCGACTAGAATAACTTGAGAACCAGCAATGATATTGACTTTGCCATTATTTAATTTTATACATAATACAATTTCTAACAAATGGTTTATATTTGACATATGTATATCTAGTTTTAGAGCGAATATATTTTGTAAGTACCCTTCCATCAATAACCAACCATATCTTTTATATTTGAATATTTCGTTTTTAAATTTTTTTCAATTTAAATGTTTGGAACCGAAATAATAAAGTAATTTCTATAACATAATACATAATTTTATAATCTTATTATCAACTACAGGTCTGCATGAATACATTCATTTACCTTCTCTGAGTAAGCACAGTACTTCAGTGTATTCTGTTCGTTGCATGCATAGAAAGTAGTGTACACTGAAAATGAATACACTATTCTAAAAGAACAAACACTGCACACCATTCGATTCCTTTATAATAAAACAAATACACTGTTTGGTTTCTCTCCTAGGCTTGAATGCTTGAACCAAATAGAACAGAACAAGCCTAACAGTTATAAACACACCGAATACAGTGAACGCAGCGAGTATAAAAACGAATACACTGTTTGGTGTCTCTCCTAATAGCCCGGTCAAATTAGCTTCAAAAATAAGGGTAAGGTTACATTAATTCGCACAAAGCTGAAAATTGGCATGAATGTTGAGAACACTATTACAAACAATTTGTCAAAAGTCCCCATCGATCCGACGTGTGCAAAAAAAATTATTCAAGGTCAAATGTTGCAAAAATCGGTTTTTTGCATTTTTCAGCTGAACGGCAAGTTTTATCATAAGATAGGTGAGACAAAAGTTATTCATCATGCAATTATCTAAAGAAATTGTCTTAACACTTTTTCTCCTAAGAATCACCATTTTGGAGATATAGTGAAGCAAAAAGTTGAAAAAAAATTATTCAAGGTCAAATGTTGCAAAAATCGGTTTTTTGCATTTTTCAGCTGATCGGCAAGTTTCATCATAAAATAGGTGAGACAAAAATTATTCATCATGCAATTATCTATAGAAATTGTCTTAACACTTTTTCTCCTAAGAATCACCATTTTGGAGATATAGCGAAGCAAAAAGTTGAAAAAGTTGTATTCTTCATAATATGCACACGGTTCCGCGCCACCCGTGAAGTAGTACACTTGGTGCGTTTTTTTAAAGGTGGCTTTCCCGGTAGGCCTATTCAACGATCTATTGTGGTCCTATTGAGTTGAAAATTTTGTATCTAATTGAAAAATACTACTATTGGAAATGACGAAAGCGATTATGAGTATTTTTTACAAAAGATAAGTACCAACCTTATCTAAGCACCTAATTACATTACAAATTTGACGCCGATATTGCAGTGCTTTTTTTCATTTCAAACGCTTTATTCAATTCATTGCCACAGAATAAACAGCACTCTTTTAAACAAAAAACAATTCTGACATTCACTGTCTCAAATGCTTTATTGTTAATGGTTTAACGAGTAAGATTGATTTTTGAAATCCTGTAGTATCACAACGGACCAAATATTGGTCTAAGTGTTTTGGCTTTTCCGGTCAGCAGCCACCTTAACCTAAGGTAACGTAACCTAAACAAAAAACTGATTCATTTACGCGTGCTCTAGTACGAGGAGGACTTATTATTGATGTACCAGCTTGTTCTTGTTCGTGACGTCTTTTAACTACGGTAATGGTACTCTTCCGAGTGTACTTTTTCCGCCAAATGTTTACTACAAATAAAGCAAAATTGATACATTTCTCTTACAAACAAGAAACTGCATAAATTCTGTTTGCAATAACTACTTGTTCTTACTACGAAGGAACGCTTGGGACTAATACTATTTTGTTTGGGCCCTTAGAAACGGAGCTGGTATACGAGCGTCGCAGACAGATGCTGCTCAAGGCCGTACGGTCACATAAAATGAGGGACTGGGTTTTCTTTCGAGTTTATATTCTTAAGCCAAATATACATTGTGCAAGTGTATTCGAAAATTCGGATTAAAGTTGCATATACACACACCAAGCATGAGTCTTCAATCTTTTATTTTAACATGGACGGTGTGGTGAGAGGACGTTGCGCTTTGTGAGTTTTTTTTCGGCGAAATTGTGAATATAAGAACGTCTTTGAGATTTTTTCAATTTTATCCGAGTAGGTAATTTGTTTTATTTTGTCTGTCCATTTCATCATACATTTTTTGTTTACTATTTTAATATTTCAATCAGTGCTTATGTTGTACTGTGTTCTCATCTCTTCAACGAACTATACGCAAATGAACCAATAAATGCATGGTCAATCATCAATCTTGCATATACACTACTTCAATGCAGGACGCTAGATTGAAAGAAACTCAAAAGATTTTCATTTTGCTTTAATCCTAAATCCAATCTATACGTGTGATTTTTTCACCAATACACTTGCGCGTGCTTGTCATGCATTTGAACAGTGTATATCTGGCTTTAGAATTGTATAATATGTATCTATACGCCACGAAAACTAATATTTTTACTTGTATTACCGTTGTGTAATGTATATAACGGTAATTGACATACATATTATGAAGAACACAAATTTTTCAACTTTTTGCATCGCTGTATCTCCAAAATGGTGATTCTTAGGAGAAAAAGTGTTAAGACGATTTCTATAGATAATTGCATGATGAATAATTTTTGTCTCACCTATCTTATGATAAAACTTGCCGTTCAGCTGAAAAATGCAAAAAAAAAACGATTTTTGCAACATTTGACCTTGAATAATTTTTTTTCAACTTTTTGATTCGCTATATCTCCAAAATGGTGATTCTTAGGAGAAAAAGTGTTAAGACAATTTCTTTAGATAATTGCATGATGAATAATTTTTGTCTCACCTATCTTATGATAAAACTTGCCGTTCAGCTGAAAAATGCAAAAAACCGATTTTTGCAACATTTGACCTTGAATAATTTTTTTTGCACACGTCGGATCGATGGGGACTTTTGACAAATTGTTTGTAATAGTGTTCTCAACATTCATGCCAATTTTCAGCTTTATGCGAATTAATGTAACCTTGAATGTCTATTTTGACCGGGCTATAAGTATTTCTGGAATTATAGATAATTTTGTATAGCAAAATCGAAAATAATTTACAAATTTTAATTATATGGGCTTATCCGTGCAAATTTTAACTTTTGCCATGCGTCGAAATATATAGACATTATTATTAAATATTCAGGTTTTGGAACTTATAATATTATATGTATATATCATTGAGTTTTAACTATTCAATTTATAAAATGAACCATCGAGATAGTGCGAAAGTGTTTGAAATCGAAAAAATCATCGAATATTGATACTTTTGGCTGCGTGCGTGGATAATTAACGTTTTGTATTATTGCAAAAATAATGTTTAACATAAGATTACTTAGTACAATTTTTGTTTTTTTTTTTCAGATAAATGAAGGTCAAAATTAATTAAAATCATTCATTTTGAGTGCGTGCCTTCCTTATAAATAATCCTTTATGATATAAATTTTAGAAAAAACTGTGTCTATTTTTTTAACATTGATCATGGGGCATTTTTTTATGGTCTGCATCATTATTTAAGCTATCTAGAGTAAAAAAAACTTTGGCTTCAATGCGTGCTTCATTATGTACAAATTTTATGAAGTTAACAAAACGAATGTAAAAAACGTAACTGTTTCAAAAAAGGCACATTTTTTACTAGCACACCAAAGCATTGTTTGATTATACCCTTACAATGAGCGTAATTTAAACAGTAGAAACTATAAAAAAAATGGTAAAAGTGTTAAACAAATAAGTTTTAAAAAAGAAGCTGTGAAGATTAACAATAAAAACCAAATCAATTAACTCGGTTCTTAAAATAAATTATTTAAAATTCATTTTTCTATACTTTATACCTTTATACTCTTCAACAAACAATACATATGAGTTATTTTGAAGTTTTTTATTTATTCGTGGTTTATAATTGAAGAAAAACTCAAATTTACAAGCGTGCCTTATTTTTTTTTTTTCAAACTCAAGAAGTTAAAATTTACAGGGATAAGCCCATATCTTTCTTAAAAATGAAATATGTTCAAGGAAAATGTACTAAAACTTTTTTGCAAATTTTATAGAACATTATAATACAGTTTCTATGTCATTCATGGTAATGTTTTATATATTTGAATAAGAGCTTATTTGTAGACAAGATAATTTTTCAAAATGCGTTAATAATGTCAAAACTAATGAGTGATATATGTGTACTGGAACAAGCCTTTAAAAAAAAAAAATTAATTGAAAATACTTTTATATCAGCTTTTCTCTTAGGCCGTGGTTACGGCCAACGCTAGTAAGCTAGTGCGCTAGTCCGCGCTAGTAAGCTAGTAAATCTAATGTTTGCATAATCCATAACGTGGTCATAGATCACGCTAGTTGCTTTAACGCTAGTAAAAGAGTGCGCGCTAGTCCTTGCTAGTAAGCTAGTAGATCAAAACTCATTTGATTTTCAAGCTTACTAGCGCGAACAGTGTTTTAATTTTTGTCGGAATGGACATACAATTATTGGTAAGTAAAGTAAAAAAAGGGAGTTCTTGTGGGATGTAAGGTCCAACAACTACAAAAATAAAAAAACTATAAAAAAGCACAAAACGATTAATAATAACAAATACATACCAGTTATTTATTCATATATTCAGTTTTTTATTTTTAACAAAGGCATGAAAAACATAATTAAACATTTTCGCTTTTTCACACAACTAAACAATTTTTAATAATTTTTTATAGTACGTCAAAAAACCTTCAATTTCATGTTTTATTATAATTTAATTACATATTGCAGTTAATTCCTTAAAAATTTACATACAAAATAGCTTTTTCCATCCGAGTAAAAATTCAGAGTAATCTCCGTGGCCTTCTTATCTTTGTACCAAATTAATATTTTTTAGTCTAACCAGCGCCAAAAGAAAGGTATTTAATCATACTTGAACCTAATATAATTTGGATGACATTGAATTACATTGACTATATTAAAATTAAGAAATAGTCGATTTTGTAATCTCCGTGGCCATTTTCGTATTTGTTTTTTTAATATGTTCTTTTAGTTTATAATTGCTATTATTATTAATTTTTTTAAATTCTAGATAAGTATACTGAATTTCATCATTATTAATTGTAATTTTAATTTTTTCATTATTATAAATTTCAAAGAATAAAACAGTTTTCCCCTGAAGAGTATGATTTTGAATTTATTTAATTTGTATTTTTTATTGATTATCCTATTAAATTTATTTGCTTTCCACAAAATTTCAACTATTTATTGTTACTATTTATTTTGTGGATTATTGTTATTTTATGCAAGAAAAGAACATTTTAAGTACATTCGAAATTTTAAATTTATATTTTTATCAAAAAATACTCGTAAAATTAAAAATATTTGAAATTATTTTTGCGCAACTCGGAGAACTCCTTTTCTACTTGTTTACTATAGATTTAGAAACTAAAACCGAAGAAAAACTGAAAAAAAAAATTTTTTGAAACGATCAATAAAAAATGTCAATTTTTAAAAAAAATGACCCATATATGTATGTAAATAAATAAATTCTATAAATTGTCCACTCTTTTCTCTTCCCAAATGAATAACCTGATGATGCTCTCAAAATAAACAATACGATGAAATACCAACTAGTGCAAATGGAACTAGCGTGAACGAACGTCCACGATTTTCTTACTAGCGCACTAGCACAAAAAAACGAGAACTAGCGTGGGCTAGCGCACTAGCTTACTAGCGTTGGCCGTAACCACGGCCTTATTAGATTTAAGGTTTTGTAATATTTTACATAATATGTTTATTTAAAGAATAAGCAAACCAATAAAATAAAAATACTTATTGGGGGCTATCGTGAACAAAATTTCCCTCGGAATTTTCCCCATCTTCGAAAATTGGAAAGGTCAATACTTCTGCACTGTTCATTGTAAGCTGGCGACTGACCTTTTTAAATGAGAGCCAAAGTCACTATGAAACTTAATTCCCAATCAGTGATGCCAGACTTTTAAAGCGTAAAATCCCAGAATGAATAGAAAAAAAACCCTTTTATCCCACGATATTACAAGAAAAAACCCACAAATATCCCACGAAGTGTAAAATCAAAAATGTATAGTTTTTTTCATTATAATCTATTTTAAAATAAAAAAAAAACAAGTTTTTTTATAACAAAACAACTTTTTTTTTATAACAAAACATACTTATTTATTATTCAGTTTTCAACAAACTTAAAAATAAAATAAAATTAACAATAAAAAACAAAAAATCACATATTCAGTCTGATAAAAAAAAAAAAAAACAAAAAAAAACTTATTTCACACTTAACAGTTATATAAGAACTTATACCTATATGAACATTATTACATTTACAATTTACATATCTAATGTGTACATTTTTGAATTATGTACGGCTAAGTGCTCCTTCTTAATTTCAAAATTGTAGCAGTAAATATTTTTGGCCTGAAGCATGATCTAAGAAACAATTTGAATTTATAATATCTTGTCCGAGACGATTTCTTTTTTTAGATTTGATATCTGTTACAATAGAGAAAATTCTCTCTGCTTCTGCGTTCGAATGCGGAAAACTTAAGGCCGTTTTGACCACATCATTTAAGCCTGGGAAAATTAGTTCGTCGTTGAAATTCTTCATGTGGCAGATCTCGAACCACATTTCGTCGATCGAAAGTTTCCTCAGTGAAGCTTTTTTCTCATCACTAAGAATGACAAAAATGCTTCTGAATTCTTCAACGACGTTTGAAGTTTTAATGCCAATTTGATTCAAAAGATCGGCTATTGAAAAATTTCTACTGCTGGACACATTTAATGCTATATTTGGGTCAAGAAATTGAAGTTGACAACAACAGCATCCTCAAAAGGCATCCGGTTGATTACTTCTGAAACGGACGAGTTATAAAAATTCAAACAATTTGTTTTGTTTTTTTTTTTTAATCTGCTCTTTCGGCGCTGTCCAGAGTGCAAGGAATCCTTGCATTCTTGACCCAAAAATATATTTTCTGTAATACCCAACGTATAATTAGTAGGATTTTTTAAAATTGCGAGCTGAGCGTCCCACTGTACCTCGAAAAACTCTGCTTTTATAAAAAATGAACACATTTTTAGAACTAAAATTTTGCATTCCTGAACTATGCAATGCACCAAAACTTTTCTGTTTTGAAAAAGGGCATTAAATTGATTGAAAATCGACAAAACATGTTTCAAGAAAAAGAAATAAGATTTAACTTTATTTTGAAGGAGCTAAGCGAAAAAACGATTTTAAAACATCCCAATTTTCTAAAAGTCTAATCACGCAGGGATGCACAGAAAGCCAGCGAGTTTTTGATGGCTTTAACATTTTTTTGGTTTCGCAGCCAAAATATTCTTGAAACTCAACTAACTCAGCTGAGCAGTTCAGAAACTTAGGACGAGATGTCTCTCATCACCTCTTCTAGTTCTTTCGGCAGTTCCTTGCTTGCATAGGAAGCGACAAGTGCCGATGAATGGCATAAGCACTTCATCAAAACTATATTCGCATTGTTCGCATTGAAAAACATCCTAACACTACGTTTAGATGAAGGAAAAGTGGAAGTGATTTCTAATTTAGAATTTTTGTTTAACAAACGAAAAACGAAAATTCTCATTATGAAAAAACCCTTTTTTTTGTTCTACGAGCTTCAAAAAAACCCTTTATCCCTTTTTGCTTTTTTTAGACCAAAAAAACCCACAAAAAGGGATAAAACCCACGATATGGCATCACTGTTCCCAATATCAATAAATTCCAAGGGAAACTTTCGACATTACAACAATTCCCAGGGAAATTTTATTCGCGATAGGCCCCATTTTCTCCATTTTTAATTTTGTATACAGATTTTACATTTTTAGTCAATGGAAAAGAAACACTACTTCAATTTCTTTTAATATTATTTTTTCAGATTAATCATGTAGAGTTGGATAATTTCTTTTCACAAATTGTATATTTGCTTTAATGACAGTATTCTCAGACCTTAATTTTATAGATCTGTTGACGATTTCGGAAGTTAGAAACTAGTTTATGAACCATCTCGTTTGAATTGTTTTATGAAAATTGTTTTTTTTTTTTCGAATCCTTATGACCAATTTTAGTGTGTAACTTGTTGAATTGATCGTTAAATATTGTTCGGCATTATCTTAGAGCAGCGTTGGGGCAATAAATGAGTTTTAATTTTTGTTCAATATTCAGAAATTTTTCATCAACTTTTGAATTTTTAATTATAAGAACCTATCCCAGTTTTGCTTCACACAGCTTTTTAGTATTAAATTTGGTGTCAGTTTGGAAAAAAATTTAAACAAAAATAAAGATGACCATATTTCATTGAACTATTGACCTCAATCATAAAGACTCGTAATACTCAAGTTAGAATCGATACAGTAAAATCGGCATTTTTTCACGATTTTAATTTTTAATCTTATAGTGAGAAATTAAATAAAGTTCCTCTACCTCGTCTCCCGTTGCATATATCAAGTTATTGCCTATGAAACATTATAGAGAATCATTACGATAGTAAATTTGCATCATAAGATTCTTAAAATTATTCAATTTTTCATCAACTTTTGAATTTTTCATAACAAAAGTTGAAATTAAAAAAAACTATAGTCATTCTTTTAATATGGTCAGTTTTACCCTTTCCCAATAGTTCTTATCAAAATTCAGCTTGAGTTTTCCACTTTCTTTATTGATCTTCACCTTAATGATCGGATAATTTGATTAAAAGTTAAAGTAAAATTTGCCGTGAACAACTTTTCTATTTGTTCACCCTCACATTCTTTAGCAATTGAAAGTTTCAGTTCGCTTGGTGTACTCGGTGTGTTTAGTGTATTATTTGGTGTATTCGATGTTTTCGATATAAACTCGCTGTATTCGATGCATTTGAGAAAACAAATCAAATGGTGTATTCGTTTCGAGTGAATACACGATTCTTTTGTTTTGGTATGGGGCGATGATTCATTTGTTTTGTTTTAGAAGAAGTGAAAGCAGCAAATAGTGTATTTGAAAAAATATAGAATGGCTTGGAAGTGGTTTCAAGCCATTCGTTGCAGATGTTTATTATCAACTTAGTTTTTAGAAGAATGTACACTCAAAAAATTTCGTGTGTAAATATTACTAATTCATACGTACATTCTACGAATTTTATTCGTGGTTTTTAGCCACGAATAGTATTCGTAGAATGGAGGTTTATTAGTACATATTACTAATATTTTATTAGTATTCGTAGAAAATCAAACGTTTATTGTACGAATACTAAGTATTGGTACAATGTACGAATATTATTCTAATATTTACCAATGCCATTCGTATATTGTACGAATACCATTGGTACAATGTACGAATTTTTTCCAATGCCATTCGTATATTGTACGAATATCATTGTAATATTTACTAATGCCCTTGTAATTCATTCGTAAATAATACAGCTCCATTTGTATATTGTACGGATATTATTGTAGAACTTACTACCATTAAATATGTTCTCTGAAATTTCTTAAATACCTATTGTAAGAAATAATAACAAAAGACATTTATGTTGTAAGTTAAAAATAGTTTTTTAATTCATTTTATTGTCATATGAATAAAGTTAAAAATTAATTAATTCATTATAAATATAATTAAAAATCAATGAAATATTTAAAAACTCCTTATTTTATGTATTAAGGGCCACTGAAAATAAATTTAACATTTAAAATATTGAAAACTTCTGAAAAAAATTGTACTTACATTAAAATTCTTTTAGGAATAAAATTCCCACATATGTATGTATGCTCTGCTGCTTCTGGATGCTGAATATTAAATATAAAATAAGCTTTAAAGCATATGTATGTACTGTTGCGTACCGCCGTGTCATGGCGAGGACCTGAAAATATCTAAAAAGATTAGCAAATGGTACAATAGGAACAATAGAGAAAAAAAAATGATAATAACAAACAAAACTTACCAATCTTATATTAACTTTTCTGTTGCTGCTGTTGATGTTGATTTTGATATGGCGATTCTGGACATGGGGTTGTGAATGGCATATCACAAAGACGAATTAAAAAGAGATAACTAACTTTTCAACCCAGTCTCGATCTCTCAACTTTTTATTCTCTTGTAAACCTTGACATAAGGAATGTACCATACAATGGGTAGAGATTGACACTTGAATATCGATCGGGCTGAGGTGAAGTTTTGTCATTTAATAGTATTTTATAAAGACAAATAATTGTGTGGTAAAAATGATTAAATGAACCCGATGGTTTTTGGTCTTATCAAATACTTAAAGAATTTTTAGAAGAATTTTAGGAAATTAAATGGAAGGAAATGGGTTGAGCAAATTGCTGATGTCATGTGTAGACAAATTTCAAGTCACGCCATCTGTTAGGTAATGGAATGAGCGAATTTGACAATATGGCGAAAGAGATGGTTTGCCAAGTGTAAAAATGAGAGTTGAAGTGAAAAGAGAGTAGTCTGAAAACAAATACAATGACATCTCTAAAAAACTAAAACCAGCAAACTAGCGGGCATATGGAATCATACGATGCTATAGGTGTGGGAGGAGAAATTTGACGAGAAAAAAAGTGGCCTGTTCGTTGGCTAGTCCTTCAAAAATCAAATGTCATATTGCTGTATTAAGTTAAAGTCGGATGACACGGTGTTTTTCTTGTTGGTCGGAAGAAATTGTTTTTTGGTGGAAATAATCCACCTCCTTTCTAAAATTTTAAATTAAAAGTAAGAAGATGATTTTTGGTGAAATTTTGAGTTTGTTTAATTTTAATTTTATTTTGTTTGCGTTATGTAGTTTTCGATACAAATTAAAGGTTATTAATTGCCTTCCACCAATTGCCTGGGCTCAGCAAATTGCTCTACAAATTGTATGTCAAATAAATACTTAATTAAGAGTGAGGTGAGTTTGAAATGAACAATTTTGCTTAGAAGTAAGTCCTTAAACGCGGTATTTTTATTTAGGCCAAATACCCATCCCATTGTGCTGTTCTGGCGGTACCAGCTTGCTAGCGGAGCTCTGGGCCGCCGCCTAAATTTTTGTTGGTGCAATTTTTGTATTGCTGATTTTTGTGAGCGTCTTCACCGGAACGACCACTGCAGCCTCATTGACAGTATCCTCAGACCGCAGCAAATCCGATTAACAGTCTTGTTTTGGGACATAAACCAGTGGATCTGGATAGTACTTCAGCGGAATACCCTCTCTTGTGGGGTCCCAGGTTTTTATTAAAATCGAAGAACTTCACTTGATTTCACATTGAGTTAGAAAAGGACCGCTTACGTCCCTCTATTTTAAAAACCATTTCGTCGCTGTTTTGTGTTCGTGATTGTCCTAAAAACCAAAAAAACAAAGGAGACGTTAGTTATTTTTTTTTATTAAAGATTGAAAATTCATTACTTCTGCTTGATTTTATTATATATATTATAACTTAAAGTGTAAGTGGGAAGTGTTGATTTTCAGGGTCTGTCATCTGGAATTACTCCGTTCCTTTTTTTTTATTATTTATGTTTTTTTTGTCTTACATAATCCACCTTCATAGAGCTCTTAGTAGGTAGGAAGTAATCGTGTTCTTCAAGTAGTCCTGCGTGTTAAAAAGGCAACTTTTCGGAGTTTGTATGATCGTCCTTGTTGAGAATCTTATTTCCTCACGATGTTTTCTATTGCTTATTTAATTGGGTACAAAAACAAAAAAAAAAAAAAAAAAAAAAAAACAAAAAAAAAAGATTATAATTAGATTTTGTTTTTTTTTTTTTTTCTCAACTTTACTGAAATTAAATTTTTTTTATTATTAAATTTATCTCAAGCTAAAAAGAGCCCATGTTTTACTTGTACTCTATCAACGACGTCTCTATTAGAATATTACAATAATCAACTCTAAAATTACCAGCCATTACAATATAACAAAAAAACTAAAACCAAAACAGACGAAATCTAAGAGAAAAATCACTGAATAAGATTAATTAAAAAGCCTTCTCAACGCAACATCACTAAAAATGTTATGCCTTTAGTAGTGACGTTGAATTGATCCGAACCCTAACAATCAATCAGTAATCCTCTATACATCTGTTATCGTATGACCTAGCAAATGCAAACATATGAGAGAGCTTATATAAGCTCAGATCAATGCATGCACCCACTAAGCCACACAACTGTAGGAAAAAAAGGAAGGGAGGGAAAATGTCACTTACCGTGCTACTGACATAGGTATTTTTTTGTTGTTATTTGTTCCTATGTGTGCTTGATTTTTTTTTTTGTTCTTGTTTTGTTGTTGTGGCTATTTGGTTCTTTTTATATTTTGAGTTTGGGTGATTATTTTTTTTTTTTGTTGGTGGGTATTTATTAAAAAAATTTCTGTTTGCTATTTTTTGTTTTTGTTTAATTAGATGATTATATTTTGTGGCGCGTCTGCGACGGGGACAGAGACGGGGGCAAAAAAACGAACGGAAGCACAGCACGGCAGGAGGACATCGACCGACCTTTTCATACGCTCACTGACGCTCACTGCATCAACATCAGCAGTGCCTTGAAGTGGTAATCGTCCGTCCGTTGTCAATTTCAATGAATTTTGTTTTATTCATAGGCCTGATTTGTGTTTTTGTTGCTGGTGAAGTTGAGTTTCGGTGACAAGATCCCTCCCATTCCGGCGAGCTAAGCTGTGCATCGCAAGCAGGCCGTGTCACTTGAAACTTAGCACTCCTACCCTTTTCTAACCTATTCCTTTTCCAATTTCCTTTCCTTATTTTTCCTACCCTACCGCCTTACCGACATCCAATTATTCCTCTTGCCTCGCAACAAATATGGCGCCCAACGTCTTAGCTTTAATGTTAAGATTTTTGTAGTTTCGTTTTTGTGCAAGTCCGCAACCAAACTTATTATGGATTTTTAGGGATCGTATGTCTGCATCAGGAAAGTCTAGGACATACCTAGATGTATTGCGACGATTTCTTGAAAATTCATAATGACTGCGGTTAGTGTTTGTTTAACGTTTTCTTTAGGGTTTCTGCAAGGTTTTGAAAAATGCGTATGTCTGCATCAAGAAGGTCCCTGACGTACTTAGGTGTATTTGCGACGTCATTTAGCATAAACTTGCAGTAGCAATAAACAACGTTTTGGTATCGTTTTCCTTTTTCCTATTCCTTACTTATTTTTTTTACTTTTCTATCTACTATATTTTCAATTTCTGATCTTTTTGTACAGTCAATTTAGCTAAGGTACTTGAACGCAGTGACCGTGTTTGACGAGCCGTCGAACATCGATGCACCGTTCAAACTTCTTATAGTTTTTGTTTCTACAAGTGTTAGTCGTTCTACTTTATGTATTTCCTTCTACATTACCACTTCAAGGGATTTTTTTTGTCCGCCTGAAGTCCAACTATTCAAAGATGCTGCAAGTAAGGTCACAACGTGTCGAAAAAAAACCACCAAAGACGCTACCTGAAGCACCCCGTATCATCATGATAAAACAGAAAACTAAGAACAAATACTTAAATTTTTTCATTTGAAAACTTTATTCAAAATTATAATTTCGTTTCGTTGATTTTTGGAAATCCTTTAATTTGTTTTTTGTTATTTTTTATTATTTCGAAAGTTTTAGAGGAAAAAAACTTAATTTTCGAATGGCGTTTGCCGAATTCAAAATTACTTGCGTATAATAAACGTTTGATAGTTTTAGTCCAGTCAAAGCGTCATTAGACCTTGCGCGCAGAGGCATGGTCTATTTTTTTTTTTTTTCATGGATCGATAGATGCTTATGAGAAAAGCTTAAAACCAAATTTGCACCACATGAAAACTTTTTTTTACCAAAGTTATTGTTTTAATTAATATCTCAGCCCCAGTACGTCGCAAAGTCAAAATAAAAAACTGTATTGCTAATAACAATATTTTCTATCAACTTGCATTTAATTTAATATGTTTGAGAAAAAACATAAAAAGTTACCGTTGGTTTCAACGTTTTTTTCTTGTTCTTAATACCTTTTTTTCATAGTTATTGAGAAAAAAACTGTATTTCACAGTAAATATTTTGCAGTTTTGGATTTTTGTTTTATAGTCCTACTAATTTTCTTCGAATTAAAAAAAAATTAGTCCATTACGAAAAACGGGAGCCAAGATATTCATGATTTAAAAACTTAGGAAAGCTTACAATTTAGTATCTTAACCTTGTAGCTTGTAATTTTGGTGTCAAGATATATTAATATCCTTCAAACACCCCACACATGCTTACACATATTTGTTCCTTCTTGTTGCTGGCGATTGTAACGTATAGCCATGGTAATTAATAATGTGTAATCTCCGTGGCCTTTTTGGGATGTGATTTTCATGCTTAATCAGTTTTATTAATATTTTTAATGATGAAAATGATTTTTTATTTAATTTTGCGCCTTGTCGTTTGAAAGGCTTTCTCTCAAACTTCAATTTTATGATATGCCAAAAAAAAATTGTTTTGTTGTCCGAATTCTTAGTTGAACGAGTGTGACAAGATTTGGAAAAAAAAAACCTAATTAAACATTTTCGCTTTTTCACACAACTAAACAATTTTTAATAATTTTTTACGATGCATTATCTTATAGTACGTCAAAAAAACCTTTAATTTCATGTTTTATTATAATTTAATTATTGCAGTTAATTCCTTTAAAATTTGCATACAAAATAATTTTTTCATCCGAGTAAAAATTCAATGTAATCTCCCGGGCCTTGTTATCTTTGTACCGTATAAATATTTTTTAGTCTAACCACCTCCAAAAGAAAGGTATTTACTCATACTTGAACCTAATATAATTTGGATGACATTGAATTACATTTACTATATTAAAATTGAGAAATAGTCGATTTTGTAATCTCCGTGGCCTGTAATCTCCGTGGCCATTTTCGTATTTGTTTTTTAATAAATGTTCTTTTAGTTTATAATGGCTCATATCATTATTAATTTTTTTTATATTCTAGATAAATATACTGAATTTCATCATTCCTTACAATATTGGTACCGTAAAAGTTCCAAGAAAGTTATGTGCCGTTATTTAAAATAATTTTTTTTTGTCTTTCATGCTTTTAAACAAAATCATTTCGTAAACAAACAACTTTTTTATTAATTATCTTATTAAATTTAGTTGCTTTCCACAAAATTTCAACTATTTATTGTTACTATTTATTTTGTGAATTATTGTTATTTTATGCAAGAAAAGAACATTTTTAGTACATTCGAAATTTAAAATTTAAATTTTTATCAAAAAATACTCGCAAAATGGAAAATATTTGAAATTATTTTTGCTCAACTCGGAGAACTCCTTTTCTACTTGTTTACTATAGATTTAGAAACTAAAACCCAAGAAAAACTGAAAAAAAAATTTTTCAAACGATCAAAAAAAATGTCAATTTTTAAAAAATGACCCTTATATACAAAAACATTTTTAAGAAACAATTTTGGAAGCCCAATTTAATGTGTTTATTAATGTACGAATAAAAACTAAATACTGATTCGTTTTTGAAATATTGAATTTTCCAAAAAAAAAAAGATTTTTTTTAATTCAAAAATATATGTATATTTTTTAAAGCTTTGAAATGCAATGATTTTTTTTAACTTTTTACAAGCTTGTCTATACAAAATTTCATTGAAATCCGTTATGCCGATAACGAAAAATTCAAAATTCAAAAAAATCGTTCGACGGTATGTACATTCAGTATAATAGGTATCTTGATTTCAAATTATTTTTTTTATTAAATTATAGATCGTAAGAATTAATTGAAAGAAAACAATTTTCTCGGAACCTTTTTAGAGGAAAATGCGATTTTCGAAAACCATTTTTTGACATTTGTATGGAGGGTACCGTTATTTTTAGGTAAAATACATTTTTTTCTCATATCTTGATTATATTAAGAAAAGAAGAAATTTTTATTTCAACTGGCAACTGATTCAAAAAAGCGGGAAAATTATTTGCAAGAAAATATTTTGATATGGCATATGTCTAAATAGTAAACAAAAATACAGTGCAACCCTAATATAAGGTACCTTATAACGACTTACTCGATTTAACAAATTCTTCGTAATCCCCTTAAATTGTCCATAAGAGTTAATGTAAAATATACCTTTACATTGCGAACATTTTTTGCGAACAACCTCTTTATAACGAATTTTCAACTATCAAGAAACAGGATAAACACCTTTAACTAAAGAATTTTCTCAACCCAAACCTTTATATAAAGTTCCCACCAATGTATGACCCTTAATCTCATAGTATGTGATTCATGTCGCTACAGGTTTCGACCCGCTTTTGTTCGTAAAACAATCATTGTTGTTTGATGGAAAGTAATGTTAATACTGCTGCTCGTCACTTTTACCTCTTATACCTCTTTATAACTAATTTTAGACCAATTTAACCTCAACATAACAAACCTCAGTTCAACGAATTACTTGATATAACGAATATTTACTTGTTCCCTTCCGATTTGTTATATCGAGGTTGAACTGTATACATGTATTCACAAATCCATAAAAAACCTTTAAAATTTGCAGAGGAAAAATCAGACAGAAAGTCATGGTTGCCAAATTGATTATTTTCAATGCATTATGTTTCGAATCGTTTATTCCATATAATTTTGAGATTTTGATAAATTTTTTTCATTTTCTCAAAACGTGTTCCTTTACTTGCGCAAAACTACTAATTTCAATGTATTTAACCAAACAATAACGCTACCCACCATACAAATGCTAAAAATGGTTTTCGAAAATCGTATTATTCTCGAAAACGTTTATTCATACAATAATAGAAGCTTTAAGTTGGCCTACTAATTTTTATTCTTATTTCATATTTGCATAGCAATCTTTTTTATCGCTTACTACTTAAAGAATTAAAAGAAAAATAATTTTATGCTTATGAACAGTTTTCTCTAATAAAATTCGTTTTTAAAATTCATATTCTATTACATAGGAGCAAGTTCGTGCGACCCAGTCGTGCATTTTATTTATTTAAAAAAATATATAACCCATGCAACAGACTCGGTTATTGCATCTGCCTTAATTTCTATTAGTTGCGTAAATCGAGTTGTTATCCTAATAATTTACTGTACACATATTCATATATATTTAATTTTATTTACAAGTATTTAAGGTACTTAGTAAAATAAGGTTAACCAAAACATAAAAAAACTTTCTTTAATTCTATCAGTCATCATTACATTCTATATTTATATTTATTTGTTTGTGGCAACCATGGTCACAGATTTATATTTTTTCATACAAATATATTTTCCCTATCCTCACAAAAGGTCACATACACATCCGTGAATATAATTTTCTCGTTCTGTTACTATTCCTATTTTTTTCTTTTTGCGCACATTCTCAATACAATTTATTTTTTCGCATTCTTCCATTATCTCTACACCCATATTTTGAAGTCTCCAAAATTTAGCAGAGACACATTTTAGCAAATGCGGTCCGTAGCTTGAAGATGCCGCCACAATCTTTCGACTTCTCGATATTACTATAAGATATATATACAATGGTACCATACAATGTGTAGAGATTGACACTTGAATATCGATCGGGCTGAGGTGAATGTTTTGTCATTGAATAGTATTTTATAAAGACAAATAATTGTGTGGTAAAAATGATTAAATGAACCCGATGATTTTTGGTCTTATCAAATACTTAAAGAATTTTTAGAAGAATTTTAAGAAATTAAATGGAAGGAAATGGGTTGAGCAAATTGCTGATGTCATGTGTAGACAAATTTCAAGTCACGCCATCTGTTAGGTAATGGAATGAGCGAATTTGACAATATGGCGAAGGAGATGGTTTGCCAAGTGTAAAAATGAGAGTTGAAGTGAAAAGAGAGTAGTCTGAAAACAAATACAATGACATCTCTAAAAAACTAAAACCAGCAAACTAGCGGGCATATGGAATCATACGATGCTATAGGTGTGGGAGGAGAAATTTGACGAGAAAAAAAGTGGCCTGTTCGTTGGCTAGTCCTTCAAAAATCAAATGTCATATTGCTGTATTAAGTTAAAGTCGGATGACACGGTGTTTTTCTTGTTGGTCGGAAGAAATTGTTTTTTGGTGGAAATAATCCACCTTCTTCTTCTTCCTTTGTTTCGGCGCTGTTATGATCTCGATGTCGAGGGGATCATAACTCTCCCACGTATCTGCTTCACACTAGTGATCCGCCTGTGGGGTTCGCCGGGTTGACCTCAGAAATCGGCGGCAAGCCTCCCGGTTTTGTATTGTTCCATTTCTGAGGCCAACTGAATGCTGGTGTTTTTGCATTTGTTTGTACCAGGAGTGTTTAGGCCTACCTTTCTTTTTATTCCGAATTGGAACGTTGTATGATATTGCCTTTTTGACGGGGTTCTCAGGATCTCTCCTTTGAACATGGCAATACCAACTGAGTCGGTCGTGTTCAATTTTTTGGGAAATGGTATTCTTAACATGAAGGCTTCCTCGGATCTTCGTACTTCTAATTCGATCAAGCTTTGTAACTCCTGCTGTCATACGAAGCATCTTCATCTCAGCTGCCGTTAGCTTACTCTCATACTTTTTGTACATTGTCCAACATTGTGAACCGTATGTGAGTGCTGGACGCACAACTGAAGTGTAGAGCTTTCCTTTCAGCTTAGGGGGCATTTTTCGGTCACAGAAGATAGCAGAATTTTCCCGCCACTTCATCCACCCTACGCTTACGCGATGATTGATATCGTCATCACAAGTAGCTTCGTTATTTATCATAGACCCCAGATATTTAAACTTTTCACACTTGGGAAGCACTACTCCATTCAAATAAATGTCTGGAATAGGCCTGTGTGGATCAGAAAATGGGCAGCATAGGTATTCTGTCTTTTTCGCGCTTATGCGGTACCCACTTCCTTCTAGAACATCCACCCATACGTCAAGTGCTCGTTGTAGGGATATCGGGTCTTCACTTATGATGGCTCCATCGTCAGCAAAGAATAACTGATGCACTTTTGGATCCGTCACTTTGCCTTCAAGCAGGTAATCAAGAACTGTAATAAAGAGCAGGGGACTCAAGACACTTCCCTGGTGTACACCTACTGTGATTTCGAATTCTTCGGTGACTCCAGCTGCGCATCTTACTTTAGTAACTGCTCCATCATACATGTCCATAATTATCCGCACATAGGTTTCTGGAACTCCTCATTGCCTGAGGGCCACCCATATTAGATCTCGTGGTTGCCGATCGAATGCTTTTTCAAAATCAACCAATACGACATGCAAATCCTCCAAAGAATCCCGATGTTTTTCCATAATTATTCTTATACTCTGGATTGCATCCGTGGTTGACTTACCCCCGACAAACCCGCACTGGTCATCAGATAGCCTAATTATTTTTCGCAGTCGGCTACCTAAGACTCGCTCAACGATCTTCATGGTGTGTGACATCAGCTTAATCGAACGGTAATTATCACAGCTTCGAGTATCACCCTTTCCTTTATAAATTGGAAGAAGGTAACTTTCCCTCCATTGATTAGGCATTCGATTACCTCGTATAAGTTTGGAGACAAGAATCATGAGCCATCTAAACCCGATGTCTCCCATCTTTTTCCAAAACTCTGAGGGTATTTCGTCTGGGCCAACAGCTTTTCCCTTTTTGGAGTATTTTACCGCCTCACTAACTTCTTCGACTGTGACGTCGGATACTTCGCTTAAGTTAGGTGAAGCTATTGGAAAGTACAGCCTTGGAAATTGTTCGTTTAGAAGTCCGTCACAATACTGTCGCCACCTGTGAAGAATTTCGTTGTCTTCCACAAGTAGTTGGCCTTGAGCATTGTTAATGAACTTTGGCGAACAAATCTCCTGGGCATTTCTTCTTCTTTGAGCGGCTATTTTGAAGATAGTTGCGCCCTTATTCGTGTTTTGCCGTAGCTCTTGAATAGCACCAGCTGTCGGGGTAGAAATTTCATCCAGCTCCCGATACAGGTTTTCTGTATTCTTTGCTTGAATTTGGGCGCACTTCTTCTTCGCTTCTTTCTTGCAGTTTCTATATTCCACTTCGAGGCGTGACTTTTGCTCTGTATCATTAGAGGGGCACTTCGACCAAGCCTTGAAAGCCATTTTCTTTTTACTTATAACTGATTTAGCTTCATCATTCCACCACCATGTTTCTTTGCCTTGTTGGTTGTGTCCTTTTGAAACCCCTAACAGTGTTTTGGCTTTTTCTTTGCAAGTTCTCTGTAGGAGATCCCACATACTTTGTGCTGTACTCTCTTCATTTCGAACTATATCGGTGTTGTTATACAGAACGTTTTGCATATTCGAAATGAAAGCTTCGCCTTTTTCCTTATCCAGATTATACCATTTGATCTTCCCAAAAGTTTTTGTATGTTTGTTGTCGTTCACTGTCTCCATAAAAAATTCTGTCAGTAGGAGACGGTGTTGGTGGGCGATCGCTTCTCCTAGTATCACTTTGCAATCTTTTACCTGGGGTTTCATGAAACTAGATACCAAATGGTAATCAATCTGGGTTTCATTTCCACCACTGCTGTAAGTGACCAGGTGTCGGCTTTGTTTGACGAACATGGTATTTAGTACGATAAGACCGTATGTTTTGCACATGCTCAGGATGTCTTCACCAGGAGGGTTCTTGGTGCCGTATCCGAGGCCTCCATGGCAATCTTCATAGTCTTCGTTTGTCTTCCCGACATGTCCGTTCAAATCTCCGCCCACGAACAAAAATTCTTCCTTTGGGATGTCCTTAAGTAGATTGTGAAAGTCTAGCCAAAATGCATCTTTTTCCACCTGCTCACATCCAATTTGGGGAACATATGCAGTGACAATATTCCACAACTTTCCTTTAATCACCAATTTAAGGGACATCAAACGGTCGCTGGATTTCGAAATGGTCAATACGCTGCCTAATAGATGTTTTGCAAGGATGATTCCGATTCCGTTTTTACCCTTTTCCGTTCCATAGTAGAACATCTTATAGTTTTTTGTCCTCGTATCCAAGAAACGGGCCCTGTTTCCCGTGTTTCGCCATTTTGTTTCTTGAACACATAAGATGTCCACTCGCCTTCTTTTCATCATCTCTTCCAGCTCGAAGCTTCGACCTGTCATACTGCCAACGTTCCAACTCGCAACTCTCAGATTTTGTATAATCTGCGGCATTACTTTGCTAGCCCCCGGAATCCGTCTAGCTCTGACCCGAGCATTGCTGCTCGGTCCAGGATCAGTACCATGTGTAACAATGGTAGTGCCTGGCGGGGTAGTGTCATTTCGGACGAGTACTTCCATAATGCTTGGATTCACAAAATCCGTTGTAAGTATCGACGTGTGCATGCTCCAGTTTTGTATTTGATCTCTCTTTTACGGCACCGGTGATCTCCAGTCGTGCCAACCCAGGGACTGGCATGCACACTTTTGGGAAAGTTTATAGGTGTTACGTGTCGCTAGGTTCACCTTGCTGTTTGTGGCCTAGATGTATTTACTCCTTTAGTCGCCTTTTACGACAAGCGGGGAGGCGCTGCAGGAATATTCTAACCCGTCCCTGCACAGGGAAATAATCCACCTCCTTTCTAAAATTTTAAATTAAAAGTAAGAAGATGATTTTTGGTGAAATTTTGGGTTTTTTTAATTTTAATTTTATTTTGTTTGCGTTATGTAGTTTTCGATACAAATTAAATTGTGTTTAGTGAAGGTTATTAATTGCCTTCCACCAATTGCCTGGGCTCAGCAAATTGCTCTACAAATTGTATGTCAAATAAATACTTAATTAAGAGTGAGGTGAGTTTGAAATGAACAATTTTGCTTAGAAGTAAGTCCTTAAACGCGGTATTTTTATTTAGGCTAAATACCCATCCCATTGTGCTGTTCTGGCGGTACCAGCTTGCCAGCGGAGCGCTGGGCCGCCGCCTAAATTTTTGTTGGTGCAATTTTTGTATTGCTGATTTTTGTGAGCGTCTTCACCGGAACGACCACTGCAGCCTCATTGACAGTATCCTCAGACCGCAGCAAATCTGATTAACAGTCTTGTTTTGGGACATAAACCAGTGGATCTGGATAGTACTTCAGCGGAATACCCTCTCTTGTGGGGTCCCAGGTTTTTATTAAAATCGAAGAACTTCACTTGATTTCACATTGAGTTAGAAAAGGACCGCTTACGTCCCTCTATTTTAAAAACCATTTCGTTGCTGTTTTGTGTTCGTGATTGTCCTAAAAACCAAAAAAACAAAGGAGACGTTAGTTATTTTTTTTTATTAAAGATTGAAAATTCATTACTTCTGCTTGATTTTATTATATATATTATAACTTAAAGTGTAAGTGGGAAGTGTTGATTTTCAGGGTCTGTCATCTGGAATTACTCCGTTCCTTTTTTTTTATTATTTATGTTTTTTTTGTCTTACATAATCCACCTTCATAGAGCTCTTAGTAGGTAGGAAGTAATGAATGAATTTTGTTTTATTCATAGGCCTGATTTGTGTTTTTGTTGCTGGTGAAGTGAAGTTTCGGTGACAAGATCCCTCCCATTCCGGCGAGCTAAGCTGTGCATCGCAAGCAGGCCGTGTCACTTGAAACTTAGCACTCCTACCCTTTTCTAACCTATTCCTTTTCCAATTTTCTTTCCTTTCCTTATTTTGCCTACCCTACCGCCTTACCGACATCCAATTATTCCTCTTGCCTCGCAACAGTACATATGTCTAGGTACTTACCTCATCTTTTCGAAAAAAGCAGATGTTAGTCTGATCCACCACTGCAGCACTTTATAAATAATATCACGTTTGAACGTGTTGACTAATGGAATACATTTAATTTTTAGAATTGAACACATATTATTTTTCTTACTGATGATTAGTAAATAATACTAATGCACTTCAGCCATCAGACGAATAGGGGGAACAACATGTAGCATACGAAAACATGCACATGCCGTAACTTTTCGGGACTGGTGGAAGTGTGATCATAGCCTCTCCGCGGCGGCCGCTAGAAACAAGCCTTTTAAAAAAGGTTTTGCTAATATGATCAGGCTGGTTCCTCAGGTTGGCGACAGGTTAATTCCCTGTCCCGTAAAACTAAAAGAATTACGAGACCGACAACAAGCCTCGGAAACGGACTGATCTCACGACGACAACCCACGCAAAGAAAAAGGAATAACGATTTACGAATTTTCATATGGAACGTACGATCGCTCTATAGAGCTCGAGCTGCTCAGCAGCTAGCCGATGCCCTGTCAAAGTATAAAGCTGACATAACAGCTCTTCAAGAAATCAGATGGACAGGAAATGGTGTTTTACAGAAGAAAGAATATGACATATACTACAGCTGTCATACAAAACACCATGTGCTCGGGGTAGGCTTCCTAGTCAGCGAAAAAATGAAGTCTACTATCATCGGCTTTAACGCTATAAGCGAAAGGCTATGCACCCTTCGCGTGCGAGGCAAATTTACGAACATCAGCCTCATTAACGTTCACGGACCTACGGAGGAGTCCTCAGACGAAGAAAAAAAGACTTACTACGAACAAGTCGAGAGGGCCCTCAATGCCTGTCCAAGGTATGATGTTAAAATCATCCTTGGGGATTTGAACGCAAAAATAGGTCGGGAGCCGGTATTCAGGCATTACGCAGGCACCCATAGTTTGCATGAGAACACTAATGACAATGGACTTCGAGTCTTAGAATTGGCAGCATCGAAAAACATGGTCGTTGCGAGTACCAGGTTCCCGCGTAAAGATATCTACAAAGCCACCTGGGTATCACCTGATGGAGTCACTCGTAACCAAATAGACCACGTGTTGATAGACCGTCGCCACTACTCGAACTTGATGACGGTACGGACGTACAGTGGTGCCAATATCGACTCGGATCACTATCTTGTTGGTATGATTTTCCGAGGGCGGATTGCCTTGCGAAGACGCATTGCATCCACCGATCAGGTTCGAATCAACACGGCTGCCCTGCGCAATGAAAACACCAGTAACACCTTTGGTAATGCGTTAGGACTCGCCCTAGAAACACCTGACTTAGGGAGAATAAGTCCTGGAGCCAGTATGCTGGGCGTAAATGAAAAGTGGACACGTCTTAAAAATACTATCATTAGTACTGCCAACTCCATCTTAGGCAGCAGTCGTAAAAATCGGAACGACTGGTTTGATGATGAATGCAAGCTAGCGACTGAACGTAAGAATGTTGCGTACCGAGCAATGCAAGTATCTCATAGAACGCGGGCACGCGAAGAGGAATATAAAGAGCTCAGAAGAACAGAAAAACGGCTTCACAGACAAAAGAAATCAGACTGGGAGAAGAACCTAATCTGTGAAATAGAAAACAGCCGAGAGCGAGGTCCGCACCAGGCGCGGAAGTTCTACCAATCCGTCCGAAACATGACGCAGTACACACCACGCTGCACATACTGTAAGGACGGAGAGGAAAATCTGATCACCGATCCTGAAAGCATACTGGAGCGATGGGAAGTGTACTTCAATGAATTGCTAAATGGTCAGCTCACTGCAGAAGTGGAGGCTCCACTACTTCAAGAAGAATACCCTATGTTGCCGCCACCAAGCATAGAAGAGGTTGAGAAGGCTATAGGCCGGCTTAAACAGAACAAATCCCCGGGATCCGATGGCATACCAGCCGAATTATTTCATCACGGCGGGCCAGCCTTACGTCAAGCAATTCATGATATTATAGTGCACGTATGGGAGCAGGAAGAAATGCCAGAAGACTGGCGAAAAGGCATAATATGCCCCATACATAAGAAGGGAGATGTCACAACGTGCAGCAATTATAGAGGTATCACGTTGTTGAGTACCGCCTATAAGATACTCTCCTCTATCCTACAAGACCGGATAACCCCATACGCTAAAACCGTCATCGGACAATATCAGTGTGGTTTCATTCCAGGCAAATCAACAACTGATCAGATCTTTACCCTTAGGCAGGCGATGGAAAAATGTCTAGAATTTAACATCCCAACATACCATCTGTTTATAGACTTTAAGGCCGCCTATGATAGCATAGCCAGGGTAGAACTTTACAAAGCCATGAGAGAATTCGGCATCCCAAATAAATTGACACGACTATGTAGGTTGACCATGACCAACGTAACAAGCCAAGTAAAAATAGCCGGATTGCTATCCAGACCAATCAAAATCTTTAATGGACTCCGACAAGGGGACGGTTTGGCCTGCCTCCTCTTCAACCTGGCGTTGGAGAAAGCAATCCGTGACTCTGGCACGGTAACAAGAGGGACCATCGTCAACAGGTCCAGCCAGTTACTAGCTTACGCAGACGACATTGACATCATCGGAAGAACCGAACAAGCTGTACACGATTCCTTCATCCAGATCGTGCAGGCGGCACAAAATCTGGGGCTGCACATTAGTGAAGGTAAATCAAAGTACATGGTGGCGTCGAATGCGAGAGGAACAGTTGGTCAAACAATCAAGGTAGCGGAGCACGAATTTGAAGTGGTGCAATCCTTTAAATACCTTGGGTCAATAGAAGCAGCCGATAACAATATAGAAGAAGAAATACGCGGGCGGCTTCTCAAATCCAACAGAGCCTACTATAGTCTGTCAAAGCTTTTCAAATCCAGAAATCTAACCATAACTTCAAAACTGCTGCTGTACAGGACCATGGTCCTGCCAGTACTCACATATGGATCCGAGACTTGGGTGCTTAGCAAAAGGCACTCCGACCTCTTAGCTGCGTTCGAGAGAAAAGTCTTAAGGAGAATTGTTGGCCCCATATGTGAGGAAGAACGATTCCGGAGACGGTACAATCATGAATTGTACGCAATCTACCTAGAAGCAGATATCGTGACAAAAATTAAGCTCGGTAGACTCCGGTGGGCAGGGCAGAGGAACCTGCTCGGAAAGTTCTTTGTGGTACATTCTATGGTAGACGACAGCGTGGTAGACCATGCTTGCGCTGGAGAGATGGCGTAGACCAGGACGCCCGAAGCCTTGGGGTGCGCAACTGGATGGCGTCGGCTAGAGACCGGGATAGGTGGAGAGACTTGTTGAAAGAGGCCAGGACCGGAACCCGGTTGTCGAGCCGATGATGATGATGATGACTTCATGAAAATACGAAGTTATTAGTTCATTCTACGCATAATGCGTACGGTCAACCTACGAATGAATTCTGTCTACTAATATTAGTTTTACTTAGTAAATAGTACGAATTTATTAGTAAATACTACGAATGCAAAAGATTGAAGTACGAAGTCATTCGTACGATAAATTAACGAATGTTATTAGTTATAAATAATTAATTCAATCACTCCACTTAAACAGAAATAATTTTCATTTCTCTGAAATCGTCCAGCAACAATTCAACAAAACGTCAAGAAATTGTTACTTTGTCTGATGTTAATGAAGACCAGCTTAGCGTAACGGGAGCTAATTGCATACAAACTTCATCTGGAATAGCCCACATTGCTACCGGAGCGGTATCAAAAGTTGTACATGCGCCACCTGAAGTACTAATGCTCATTGCTCAAAAAACTGCACGTTCATTAACGGATCCATTGTTTCTACCAGGAACATTTTCTAGCAACCAAGTCGATCTTGCTGTATCAAGTCAAGAGTCATTGACTTTTGAAAACCAACAATTTAAATCCAATTATTATGAAAATGTTCCGAAATCTACCGTAAGCAGTATACTTCATTCGACATTGCTTAGTAATACAATCAATGGAAATCGCATCGCTTCTGAATTTGGCCAGAATTCTTTTTCTCTTCCACAATGGCGACAATCATTAGGCTTCCTAGGTGCTATCCATCCTGGTACAATAGTGGAGCGAATGTCTCACCATCTTGCAACACCGTCCCCGTATGGTCATCGCGAATGCCTAACCCTACTGCGCTTGAACTTCCCCACTCAAATTTTGACGATCTTTTAAGCAATCATTCAATTGCCGGCAGAACAAGAGCTCCGAAGTCCAACAACGTATTTGTACAAGCCACAAATAACAGATGGTCTAGTTATACACCTGCTTTCATACACAACGGAGTGCCAATATCAATTCCCTCGCCCATCGCTACAACTTCATTCCCTCGGTCTAGTGAAATGCTGTCAAACCATAGGTCAAGGGGATCCGCGCACATGAATTCCGAATCAAATTTACCTTACATGAACATTCACAGTGGATATACTGATATAACATTGACTACGTCACAAATTGCCGCTCGCCACGTAATGACGAAAGATTTGCCTAATTTTTCGGGTAAACATGAAGAGTGGCCTCTCTTTATCACCAATTACTTCCAATCCACAGAGCGATGTGGATTTACGGACCAGGAGAATCTCCTCCGCCTGCAGAAATGTTTAAAAGGTCCAGCATTGGAAGCAGTGCGGGGAAAATTTATTGTTCCAAATACAGTTCCAGCTGCCATCGACACGCTGCAGATGCTGTACGGCTGTCCAGATGTAATTTATCAAACTATGCAGCGCAAATTGAGACAGGAGGCTTCCGTTAAATCAGATAAGTTGGAGAGTTTGATTCATTTATCGTTGTCTGTACAAAATTATTGTTCCACTGTTCAAGCAATAGGTCTAGATGATTACCTGAATGACCCAGTTCTGTTAAGCGACCTTGTTGGAAAGTTGCCGAGTGACCTGAAATTTGATTGGAGCCGTCATCAAATGACATTGGCTCGAACAGATGTTAAAGCATTTGACAATTGGCTATCCACACTTGCTAGTTGTGCGAGCAGAGTAACTACATTCAGACAACCTCTACTATCGTCAAACAATGAAACAAGAAATTCAAACAGGCAATCGGTAACCATGGTCCATAACGTTGTGGAGCAAGCTCAGGAATCACCTATTAAACTAGTTCCTTGTCCAAAATGCTCTTCGGATCATCGTCTTGCAGATTGTGACGAATTTTTATTGCTACATACGCAAAATAGGTGGAAGTTCATTCGAGAAAAAGGGCTGTGTTTACGTTGCTTTAAAAAATATTACGTAAGGCGCTGCAATTCCAAAAGGCGATGTGGTGTAGACAGCTGTACGATGTCTCACCATCCTCTTCTTCATAGTTCAGGTGATCGTTCATATAGTACACGGTCCCCAACTGAAATCACCAAAAAGCAACGAGAACATAGTGTGCATCAAAAGGAAAAGTCTCCGGCAAGAAAATCACCCGATCGAGTTGTCTCTTTTCATTCAAATGAAACACGAAAGTCAATGTTTCGGTATGTTCCCGTAAAGTTGTTTAATGGAGATAAATCAATTCAGACTTATGCGTTCATTGACGAAGGGTCAGCCATTACACTGATGCAAGAAGACATTGCCACGGAACTTGGCCTGGATGGTCCTATAGAAGAACTGTGCTTAAGATGGACCAACGATATTACTCAAAACGATGTGAACTCCAAAGTTCTAAGTTCTTTTATTAGGGAACACGGTCATCTAAGTATGTTGCCGATTCTACCCTATACAAATGCTCAAGCAAGAATTCTCATCGGAATCGACAATGCAAAAATTGGCATGCCTCTCGAAATCCGAGAAGCCGATGACAACGACATGATTGCCACAAGGTGCAGAATTGGGTGGGCTGTATACGGCCGAGAGCGTGGTTCATTGGCATCAGAAAGTCATAGTGTTATGCATGTTTGCCCATGCAGCTCTGGAATTAAAACGAACGAGATGCTAAAAGCTTATTTTTCTTTGGACTCTATCGGTATATGTACAACATCCGCCCTTGCATCTAAAGAGGATGAACGTTCGCGAAAAATAATGAAGATATCTACCGCCTATCTCTCTTCCAAGAAAAGATGGGAAACTGGCCTGCTCTGGAGGTTTAATAACATCGAGTTGCTTGATTCATTACCAATGGCTCGACGAAGACTTTGGTGTTTAAAATGAAACGTGATCCTGAAATAAGACAATTTTTGATAGAGACAATCAGGAGCTACCAGGAGAAAGGCTACGTAAGAAAACTAAATGCAAATGAAATTCCATCTGGTGGAAAAGCGTGGTACATTCCCATATTTACAGTTACCAACGTAAATAAAAATAAGAAAAGACTCGTATGGGATGCGGCAGCGAAAGTTAATGACGTTTCTTTAAATATGAATTTGATGAAGGGGCCTGATTTTTTGACATCTTTGGTCGGAATACTCATACGATTTCGTGAGAGACCTATCGCGTTGTGTGGTGACATTAAGGAGATGTTTCACCAAATTCTTATACGAAAGGAAGACCAAGCATCTCAAATGTTCTTATGGCGTGATGGTGACTCTTGATACTCCTGATACATTTGTAATGCAAGTCATGACATTTGGTGCTTCATGCTCACCATCGTTGGCTAACTACATCAAAAATAAGAATGCAACCCGTTGGATCAAATACACTCCTGTAGCCGTAGCAGCTATATTGAAAAATACTTATGTGGACGACTGGTTGCAAAGTGCAGACAGTGAAGATGAAATGGTCAAAATGGCTCACTCTGTAAAAAGCATTCATAGCGAAGGAGGTTTCCAGATGAGAAATTGGACGTCAAACTCAAAACGAGTTTTAACATCTTTAACTGGCTTATCTCCCCAAAAAGACAAAGAAATTGAAGAGTTTAATACTACAGCACTTCATGAAAAGGTCCTAGGATTATGGTGGTGCCCCGAAAGAGATGAGCTGACATTTTTTGAGAAATTTCCCGAGGAAGTTTTTGATGAAAAAACATTACCATCGAAACGCCAGATTCTTCGAGTGGTTATGACGATTTTCGACCCACTTGGCTTGCTTGGTTTCTTCGTTATTCATGCCAAAGTAATTTTACAAAACATCTGGCGTTCTGGAGTAAACTGGGATGAGCCTGTACGAGCTGAAGAGCGTGAACAGTGGTGGCAGTGGGTACGGTTAATACCTTCCATAAAATTGATTCAATTACCTCGATGTTATCCTCTAGTCAGCATAAGTTATAACGTCCAATTACATATATATGTAGATGCAAGCGGTAATGCTTTTGCGGCTGTGGCTTATTTACGAGGAGAAAGAAAAGGACAAATTGCCTGCTCACTTGTGGCCTCAAAAACTCGAGTCGCTCCACTCAAACCCGTATCAATTCCAAGGTTGGAACTGATGGCTGCCATTTTGGGTCTTCGATTGGCTAAATTTATTACTACTGAGATGTCAATTCATATTACACGTCGAATCTTTTGGACGGATTCCAAAAATGTTCTGCATTGGATCAGGTCGGACACCAGAAAATTCCACCAGTTTGTAGCAGTCCGAATAGGCGAGATTCTTGAGGGATCTGAGGTCAACGAGTGGAGGTGGGTTCCAACGGCACACAATGTAGCAGACGAAGGGACTAAGTGGAGTAAGAGTCTTCAGTTTGATCATCAATCTCGGTGGTTCAATGGCCCTTCCTTTCTTACTTTGCCCGAAAACAACTGGCCGGAAACCGAAATGAATAACTGTTCCAACTTTGAATCAGAAGTCGTATGACATGCAAATCTCGTAAATGAAAATATTTGGAGTCTATCTGCCATTGTAGCTGACCCTGAACGGTTTAGTAAATGGGAAAAACTTCGAAGCGCTCAACGATACGTGTTGAAGTTCCTAACGTTAGTTTCCAAACCAAAAATTGTGTCTGAAAGACTGCAAAATCTCATCAAACCACAAGGAATCCATGGAGCGGAACTTTTGCTCATTCGAATTTCTCAAGAAGAGGCATTTTCTGAAGAATTAGCGTTGTTGCGCTCTAAGACCGCGCAAGTGAGTTCTAAAAGTTCTATTTTCAGAAATTCCCCTTACTTAGACGAAAATGGTTTGCTGAGAGTGTTTGGACGGGTGGATATGATTCAAGACGTACCTCTGGATGCCAAACGTCCAATCATCATGCCTCATAACCACCGAATTACAGCGTTGATAATCGATTTTTACCACCGCAAGTTCCATCATCATCATAACGAGATCGTGGTTAATGAGGTCCGACAACGTTTTTCCATAAATGGTCTCCGAGCGCTGGTAACTAAAGTAGCAAAAAAATGTCAGCTATGTCAAAATCGTCGAGCTATCCCAATACCTCCTACCATGCCCAAGCAACACATAAACTCTTGGAGAGTACTTCAATAAATGTATCAGCTTTTTACAAGCTATTAGTTCAATCTTCTTAATACCATTTCACTTTATGACCTCCTAATTTGCTCTTTAAAATGTTCTTTTTGTTATAGTATAATTAAATGCTCTTTAAAACATCTTAGAGATAATCATGACAAATGTCACCATATTGACTCTCTATGTACCCTCTATAAAACCTCTTTAAAAGGAGTAGTTTTAAAATGCTGAAAGTGGTTTTCATTTTAATCTTTCGAATACATCTTGAAGATATTCTGTGGAAGTTTTTACTAAAACGTATTTATGAAAGCTTAACATCAAGAATTACTACTTTCCTCTTTGCTTGAAAAAAAATGTTTTGTTTCGCCTAACAATTTTGAATTTTGAAACCAAGCGAAAATCTTTTTTTCTCTCTTCTGTTTAAAGAAAACAACTCAACTATTTAGTTGAATGTGCGCGCCATTACATATGATTATGTTTAACAAAAAATAAGCAAAACTGCACAACTGTTTGGTTGCTTATAGAAAACAGATGAACTATTTGGTTGAATGTTCGCGCAGGTGCGTATATGTTACACCAAATAGCGAACTCATTTTAGGCAATCGTTTAGTTTGTGTCAAAACACAAACTTTTTAGTTGCTCGTAACAAACAGTTGCAATGCGCGCCTAGCCTAATTATTGTGAATTTGTTATCTTTTTCCTTTACTCTTTGCTTACACTTTGTTTGCTCTTTTTTTCTTTGAATTTGACTGATTGTAAACAGCTATGTTCTTCCTTTACTCTTTGTTTACACTTTTTTCACTCTTTGCTTTGAATTTCAGTTTCGATATCTTATTGTGAAGTGCTTAAAGATATTTTAAAGAGTTCTTATGCGCGAAACAGATTAAACCAGCAACAGCACCAGCATCGTCAACAGCAAACAGCACGCTGACCAGCAAAAATTTCTCAAACACATTGCCACCAGCAACGTCATTTCATCTGCTTGACATTTCATATGGAAAAAAAAGCTTTTCATTGTGGTGTCACTGAATATTGCAGTGGGAAAGTTGACAACACCGCACCAGCAACAGCAAATTTAGGACTTTGGCCTAACGACACTGTTGGCGTTGCTGTTGCTGTTCTAATGTGTGTTGAACAATTGAAATACATTGGTTCTAAATTAATGGCGGCCGCTGTTGCTGTTGACGGTGCTGTTGCTGGTTCAATCTGTTCCGCGCTTTAACAAATGGGTGGCGTATCTGTATAAAATACATTTATTTTGTAAAGGGTGACATTGTTAAACGTATATTGAAGATAAAATTATTATTTACTAGATTTTTATGTTTTATCGTTTACTATACGACGTCATCAGTTTCTACGGATGTAAGCAAATGAAAGAAGGAAATGTTGTTATTTGAAGAACTTTGGCAGAATATAAAAGAAATGTTGAAATAAAATTCAAATTCAAATAAAATTGATAATGGGTATTATTTTGATTATGTTGTATAATATCAAATTTTCTGAATTTTCAGTGATTCTTTAGTCGGTTGACAGTTGAACTCAATATTTTGTATCTTGATAGAATGTTGACGCAACAATTAAATGTCAAGTGAGAATATCTTTCTAACAGATTTTTAATCTAGGGATTTTAACACTTTGTGAAATAAAAATTAAGGAATGACATATATTTTTACTTATTTTCATATAGTGTCTTTTTGTATCTTTTCTCTGTAAGATGTATAAAACCTGTCAGCTTACATTTAAATTTTGAAAAAAATGCAATAAAAATCTGGAATCATTCTTCAAACAATTACTATGTTTCTTCGTGTTTTTTAGTATAAATGAGATCTTAGCATCACCATATACAATAAAAAAGTTGATTTAATTTTATTTCATACAAAATTCTAAGTGCTAATATGTCGCTCAGTTGTTAAACCTTTTGAGTTGTATTTATTTTCTGAAATTATTTTACATTTTAAAATTATTCAGATCGAACAAAAAAAGACCTTTCATAAAATAAAGCACCCTGTAGGAAGGAATATCTTCGATACATACACATACATGAATCGGCCATATCTATTGCATACTTAAACGTCATTTCTTTTTTTATTCTGAGGGCATTTTATTATTATAACATTATTTTTCTGAATATTTCTTTGTAAATACTATTCTATTTGAAGGCGCGTTAATTTCAAGTAGGGTAGAGTATGCGGTTGCAAATTAAATCTTCTCTCGCAAATCAAAACACACAATCATAACAAGGGTATACAATGAATATCGTAAACCCAGTCATAAATTATTGAAGAAAAGAATTCGCCATGTTTGTGTATTTATATTAGTCAATCCATTTTATTTGAATTGCATTAAATTTGTGTTTGCGTGAAAGAGAAAGACATTTTTTATATATTTTTCTTCTTCGCAGTTCAATCTTTCTACTCAAAAATATAAACATCTTGAAAAACACTTGAAAGTGTCTTTATAGATTAATCAAAAAATGATCTTTATGAAGTCTTACAAATACTTTACTTAGAACTCTTTGTTCAATACAATAGACTCCTCCCCTTTAGGCCTTTTTGGGTATTACAGACCTCTTTAAGATTGTTCAAAGAGTTGAAAACACTTGGAAAATAACTTTTCAAGATATCTGTAAGAGGCAATTGTGTTGCTTGGGTGGGTAACCTTCCAGCCGAGAGGTTGTCTCCATTTACTCAGCCCTTCACCTATACAGGTGTAGATTATTTTGGGCCGATGAACATATCGATTGGACAAAGAAGGGAGAAAAGATGGGGAGTTCTCTTCACTTGCTTAACGACAAGAGCAGTCCACATCGAGATTTCTCCATCACTATCAACCGAATCATTTTTACTTGTGATCAAACAGTTCATCAGCCGACGAGGAGTGCCTAAGCGAATCTTGTCAGACAACGGCACAAATTTTAGGGGAGCAAGCCGTGTTTTGGTTGAGGAAATTGAGAAGGTGTCATCCAATCAACTAGAGCAGATTTATCCGGAAATTGAGTGGTCATTCATACCACCTGCTTCTCCCCACATGGGAGGTGTGTGGGAAAGAATGATCAGATCTGTGAAGAGCATTTTAATGGACATCTTGAATAATAACAGCTTGCGTGAAGAAGTTTTGCGGGCCACATTAGCCGATATCGAGAATATTTTAAATTCCCGACCGTTGACGTATGTACCATTAGACTCACCCATGGATGAAGCCCTCACTCCAAATCACTTCCTGGTTGGAAGCTCAAGTGGAATAAGAGAACGGTATGATGATGACAATAGTGGTCCAACTTTACGCAAAAATTTCAACTTATCAAATCAACTGACAAATCAATTCTGGAAACGGTGGGTACGAGAGTACTTACCGTGTTTAACTCGGCGCACCAAATGGTTTCAACCACCGATACAGCCTATCAAGATAAAAGACGTGGTGATAATCGTTGATGAGAATAGCAAAAGAAACACCTGGAAAAGAGGCATCGTTGTTGATATGCATCACTCTAGAGATGGAGAAGCTCGTAGTGCTGTGGTTAGTACGAATACTGGTTTGCTGACTCGGCCTATAGTTAAGCTGGCCAAGTTAGATGTGAATGGGTAATTATCGCGCAGGATGATGCGCAGAATTTACAAGGGGGGGAATGTTACGATGTAAGCTGCCCATTACGAACGATAAACTTAACGATTTTCATGTATTTATTACTTTTGACATTTATCATCTTTTCTTTAAGAATTCAATACATTCGCCAATAATTAACCATTTCCTATATTCATTAATGCTTACTTAATTCTTTTTATTTTAACCCTTGGAGCAAACGGGTGGTGTCTTATTGCACAAATGTAAGAAATTAAATTATATTTTTTCAAATTGTTAATTAATGAATTTTAATAAAGATTTTAGTGCTATATTCTACTTAAAATACGTGTTTTACTACATCCGGCCCGACCGCTCAACAAATGCGTTAGGAAAAATGCCACTAAAAAAAGAGCAAGCCACTGACTTTTCTTAAGGAATTGTTGTTGTAATTCTTTGCAAAAAGTTGTACACCCCAACACGACCGTCGTATCCCACTGCTGATGAGCATGAGATACTGTCAATATCAAGTGTCACTCAATACGATCGTGCGCTCTTTATCTACATCAAAACAGAGTTACCATTATCATTCTCAATTGCAAGCAAAGAGCTTTTTCAGTGGTTTTTATTAAGGAGCTTTTGGGATTTGAAGCTTTTGAGAACACATTTTAAGAAGATGAGTATGTTGAGTGTTGTCGTATTGCTTTTCAACTTAAAAAAAAACGCGCCTATTATCTTACCACTTGGCGTTGTGGGAAAAGGTAAATTGAATATTGTTTTCAGTCGTTTTGAATCGGCAGACGGTAGCCCTAAGCGTTTTTTACTTTCATTTGCGGCGATTTATAATTTAAACTACGGAATCCCTGTGAGAGCTTTAAAAGGCGACACACTTATGCATGGCAATGCAACCAGAATGAGAGACAAACGTCTTATCTTCCCTGTACTGACAATTTTTGTTGGACAGAGTATAGTGTATTAAGCGAATAGATTCGTAGATAGTACGACAGTTGTTAGTAAAATTTTACGAATGCATTCGTAGATATACCACTGTACAAATACTTCGTACATCTTACGAATATTCGTACAATGCACGAATATTTTCCTTACGAATATCATTCGTAGCCATTTTACTAATAAATTTTTTGAGTGTATGTACTGTACATCCGTATATGAATAAGGTTGTTCAGTTCATAATATTGAAGAAAACGTCACAATATGTTTTTATCTTTTTGTCCATAAAAAAGATGTAAAATTCTACTCAAGGTTTTCTTACCACAATGGGAAGTTATCAGTGTGGGTCGCACCCAGCCTCTTTTTTTATTTTTAAATAACGATTTGAAAAATTTGGAATTAGATACTTTGATATATTGTTTGTTATGAATAAATTGTCTATATAATGAGTGTATTATGATTTCAATGTTGTTATGTCGAAATATTTTAGGTACCTACCTATATCACTTTGGTCTAGAACTCTATTTGTTCTGTGTCAGTTCTTTTTATAGGTAATCACTTGTTTTAGTTATTTTCAAACGTCCCCAAGAAGTTTGTTTCTTATACCAACCAAATATTAAATGATTATTTTTTCTGATGACTTTTACAAGGGAAGTTATACCTTGTTTTGCACTTTCAACCGTGAATTGAAATTAAGAATGTTAAATTTAAATTGACTTCATTTGATTTAAGAATTAAAAATAATTTATTTACATATTTTTGACTCGAACTTAGTTGTATCTTTATGTTTATTTTGGACTTTATTGCACTTCCAAGAGTGCATGGGTTTACATATAAATAGTCATAAATGGGTTAAAATGCACCAAGTCCATTTTCAATTGCAAGCTAAGAGCCCATACATGGTTTATTATGCTCTAAGGACTATTTAAGGTAAGATGTACCTGGAGTCTCGGACTGTTGGACCAATTGTCAGAGAAGATTTTATGGTTGACATGTCTGAGTACAGTTGCTGTGAGATGAGTAACCCCATTTCCACCAACACTCAAATCAGGAGCTCTCTCAGGACGAGTGTTACTTTGATCAGTTGCAAATAATATGTCCAAATCATAACTTAATGCAGATACCCCAGTCAAGGCTTAATTTTTGTATCTCCATTTATGAGTATTTGAGGGATTGTATTGTTTTAGGCCACTTCAAACTAGAGTTCTAACTATTTGCTGATAAACTGCTAAAAAAATCATCTTTTGACACGAGAAAAAGTTGCTTCGTGATGCTGTCAAAACTGGTGTCGTATTTTAAAAAGCTTATCATGCCTTGATTTGACATAGAGTTTATGGCTCCCAATATGTTGCATGTGAAAGTTGCTGAGGCTATTTCCAACAAAAATGATTGTAAAAATTTTGTCCGTAGCATTTACCGTTAAAAAGTTATAGCACTTTAAAGAATAGTAAGTATCAGCCTATTTCGCATTTTCTCCAACATTACTCATAATTACTTAAAACCAGTTTGTTTTAGAGAAAAATTTTGAAGTACAAACTTGTAGATGAGAAAATTTTCACAAAAACGGCTTTAAGATTTTGTTCGTAGCACGTACCGTTAAAAAGTTATAGCAATTTACTGAATACACGGACCATAAAATTAATTTGATTTTAATTTTTGGGGCCAAATATTTGTAACCAATCAGAGAATTTGGTGAGAAAATTTAACCCAAGAATGGTTTTTTTTGGTGATCATAAAGTTTAAAGCTACCCTTTTAACTGTCAACAGTTCGATAAAAGTGCATGGTGAAAAAGTTGCAATTGACCCTCTGTTACTTTTTCAACGAATAGGTATAACTAAAGAATTTGAAGACCAACTGCAGACATTTTTAACATACGAGTTGGCTCCTTATCCATTGTCACTTTTTGATGAGGTTGGTATACGAAAAAATAAAAAATCTTCCCTTTATGAATTGTTAGAGCCAGTTGAAGATAACATTGATTATAATAATGTTACATACATCATAGATGGAAGATTTTTACTGCATCGTGTTTTATGGAATCGAGAGAACTCATTTCATGCAATTTTTGATAGCTACATTAACTATGTACAAAAGCATTTTGGCAAAGATGTCACCATTGTTTTCGATGGTTATAAAGATCAAGGTAACAATATAAAAGCTTCAGAGCAGCGTCGTCGGTGTGCTTCAGCTCCGTCATCAGCTGACATTTTGTTCGATGTATCAATGAAAGTCTCAACTTCCCAACAACAATTTCTTGCTAATGCACAACAAAAGTCGATTCATTGCTATGCTTTCTGAGAAGTTTAAGGCTGTAAACATCCTAGTGAGGCAAGCCAAAAATGATGCTGATGTTTTGATAATCGAAACAACCATAGAGAAAGCTGAGAAACGCACGAGTATTGTTGTAGGAGGGGATGTCGACCTACTAGCAATACTGATAGCAGGCGCTCCTCCAGACAAAAAGATCTATTTTCGTAAACCAGGTAAAGCTAAAATGGAAAATAAATTATACTGTACTCACAGTTTAGCCGCTTACCGAAAATGTCAAGCCCACATCTTATTTTTGCACGCATTTACTGGTTGTGATTCAACTTCTGCTCTCTACAACAAAGGCAAATTAAAAATGTTCAAGCTTTTCGAAAAGAGTGACGATCTGATAAAATATGTCGAAGTGTTTGCCAGAGCCGAGTCCTCCAAATATTATATTTGAATATGGTATACGTCTACTTCTAGCATCTTACAAAGCACATTCGACAGAAAATAATATCGATGCATTAAGATATTCCACATTTGTCCGACTGACTAGGTAGGCTCAACAAGGCTGTACAATTATCTTCCCTTCCTCCAACATCTGCTGCTGCTCAACAATACCTTTGTAGAGTGTCCTATCAAGTTCAAGCTTAGTTGGGAAGAGATAATATTAATCCGGAAAGCTGGGGATGGGCATCAAGAAATAATGTTTTGGAGCCTATAACCACTCTGCTTCAACCAGCACCGGATGAACTTCTTACAACAATATTTTGTAAGTGTAGTAAAGTTTGCGGTTCTAATTGTGGTTGTCGAAAAGCGGGTTAAAGTTTTTTTTTAGTTTGTTGTCAATTACATGGAAAGTCATGTACAAACTCAGTTCAAATTGATCCATATGCTGAGGACGCTAACGACGAATCATTACTTAACATGCCTTTTGCCAGACGTTAATTAATAATTTTAACTAAATTTTGTTTGCTAGGAATAGGCCTACGGGCGATACCACATAAAAAAAACGTGCCTGGCACTTGACCTCTGAGGTGGTGTGGAAGAATGTGGAGAATATGGCTACTTTTTGCGACACTTACGATTCTATAAATTGCTATAACTTTTTAACGGTACGTGCTACGAACAAAATTCTAAAGCCGGTTTTGTGAAAATTTCCTCATCTACAAGTTTGTACTTCAAAATTTTTCTCTAAAACAAACTGGTTTTAAGTAATTATGAGTAATGTTGGAGAAAATGCGAAATAGGGTGATACTTACGATTCTTTAAAGTGCTATAACTTTTTAACGGTAAATGCTACGGACAAAACTCTTACAACCATTTTTGTTGGAAATTGCCTCAGCAACATATTTGTGGAACAATTTTTTTTTTCTAAAACAAACTGTTTTTGAGTAAATTTAAAAAAACCCATTTTCGTGACCTTTAACCTTGAATAACTTACGTAGCGGTCATCGGATCGGTGAGGAACTCTCTCATTTTATAAAGAGCCCAATTCCCATTGATCGTGCCAATTTTCAACCAGGATCTAAGTTTTTCCTTTCTTTGGCATTTTTTTGTCTATTTTTCCTGGACTAATATGGGCGATTCCATTATAGAGGGTGCAACATTTAGACTCATTTGAAGTACATTTAATAAAAAAATAAGCAAAATATTTAATGACATTATTACTTGAAAGGATACATTTTCGCCTATTTATTCTTAATCCATTTAAAATTCTTAAATATAATAAATAATTTGGCAGAAGAATGGTTTCAAAGTGCGATCGCGGGTGCAACAGAACCGGCCCGACTTTTCTAGATCATAGTACAAAAAACACAAATTCTGTTAATTGTGAAACATTTATAATGCTATTCTTACATATATTGAATGACGTTGATTCAATTAACTAAATAAATAAAAATAAAGATAGAAAACAAAAGTAAGCAACGAAATATTAACTTTTAAATCAATCGCGGGTGCAACATCAAATTATCGCGGGTGCAACGCGTCTAACTTAAATTAATAAACTGATTTAAAAAACTAAAAAAAATATAAAATAAGGCACATATGTAACAAGTCAGTACCCTTCTCTATTAATTATAATTTTGTTTTTTTCAAATACTTCAATATTTTTTCGAAAATACATATATGTATGTTAGAAGTACTCCATCTTCATCGATATCGGTTAAGTATAACCCCACATAACGATATTGTGATATTGCAGCCTACTTGGTGCAAGAAGGTACAAACCTGCGGAAATAACTTTTGGAAATACTGCTGCTGTAAAAACAGAACGGTATTTTAGAGCATGGATCTACTGGTAATATAGGGGGCTCAAAAGACCCTGTTGGAGATTTTGAATTTAATGCTTCGTCTTCTGACTCAATAAAAACACCGAAAACTTAACTTCACGAATGCTCATGGTTATTGTACTCTTCTCGATTCTTAACTTCCGACTTAATCGATTTCACATCTTTTATACCCGGCACTTGTCTGCTAATATTATCTTTTTTATAGAAATCACCTGTCATCATTCAGCTTTTTAGGCATTGCTTTGGTGGAATCAGTTTTTTTTAAATACATTTTTTACCACTTCAACTACGTTAGTGGGACTCCTTGGGCGATTACGCTTCACTTATGCGACTTTTTCAGTCTACAGGGACTGATGTAATGAGTGCCTGCCTTTTTTGTGTTGCCTGCATTTTTTCATTTTGTCTAATTCTGGTCAGAATTTTAAAATTTGTATCTGCCTTCATTTTCCCTTTCAATACATCTCTCCACATTAAATTTCTACTTCCTTTTTCTGCATGAAGCTCAACATATTTGTTATTTTTTGTCAATTTTCTGTAAAGCAGTCTCTTTTTCTTGTTTCACTTCCGTTTAACCATATATTTTTATATGAAAAAGAACAAAATATTATAGTTATTACATAGTTAAAAAAAAAAACGTGAACAGCAGAAATTATTATTCAAAGCATATTTTATCAATAAAATACAATAAATCACGTTATAATGCTAGTAGTCAATAAGTTGCACCCGCGATCTTAATATTGGTATCGCGGGTGCAACCAATTTAAATCAAGGTTTTTTGTCGTTCAACGTACAATGTATTCCTAATAACGATTGATTTAATTTTAGTTTTGTTTTCTTCTTACTTAGAAAGTTTCAAAACGCTAGCACTTTATTTCTGCTGTTACGGTAAAATTTACCGCAACAATGACTGGCCTTCGTTTCCTTCCTTCCCTTCTTTTCTTTGGTTGCGGCTGCAAAATTCTGGAGAGGTTGAGGGCAACCATGGTACCATCAACCATTGGTGTACTAAGTCAGCATTTTGCAAAAGTGACAATACAGGTTTCGAGTCGAATGGTTCCCGAGATTAATTGATTACTTTGGCATGTAGACGGGCGGTCTCATGCAACAAAACGAATGCCAGCGGATGAGCTGAAGAGGTAACGAGTCAGGCGGACTCTTACCTACCCCAAATAAACAAATAAAACAACACAACGTCCTAAATTTTAATTGCGATAAAATAACCTAAATTTTTTTTGTAAGCGTAAGGGTCCCTAACGATTTAGAGTATCTATTAAATTCATTTCATAAAGATATTAATTCGTCTTTTTCAAAAAGGTCCACTTAGAATATAGTTCGTGGGTTAAAATATGTTTTCCTCTTCCTTCTTATTATTATTTAGCAACGATGGCTTCGCTCTTCGAAAAACTAGCGTGTATTTAATTGTATCAGGGGAATGCCTAGAAAAGGGCTTTTCCTCGGTTTTATTCTTTTTGATTTTTCTCGAGAAATTTAGTTGATTGTAGTCTGAACTCGACCATTTAGATTCGGCAAGTTTTGGAAAGACACCCAACAACTTGCTGAATCCGTGAATGTGTGCGTGAGAGAAAAGTTTCGTTTGAGATTCAACAACGGTGGTTTTCTGCGAAACGAAAACGGTTTCCAGGAAGCCGGTGTCCGTGACCGATGATCGCGAAAACGATTGGCTGGATGTGTGTATGTGTGAGTGACTGGAATGGTCGAGGGAGGAAAGAAAGGATTTTTAAGCTAGGAAAGTTCACTCTTTGGAGAGCTTACCAAGCGATAAGGTGAAAAAAAAAAACAAAAAAAGATTATAGAAAGGATTCGAGAAAATTTAAAAAGAAAAATCGAGGAAAAGAGGAGATAATTGAAAAAGTAAGGAGATCGAGGACGAGAATTTGGAAAGAAAAATAAATAGTGATTCGAGGAGCGAGGACAGGAGAAATAGGAGAATCGAGAAGTTAGAGGAACATTAATCGAGGGAAATAAAAGATAAGTAATCGGACATCTTGTCCATATAAAATATTTCATTGTTTCGTATATTAAAATTCGAGTGGACTTTTGTTTCTTTTTATTCGTGATTAATCTAATTTGTTATCTCGGGTATTCGTTCTGAATCGTTAGAGGCCTAATCGCGTTTTTTTTTAATTGCTTTCTCATTTCATTTTTAATTTTATTTCGTTGAAAAAATTTTGGGTTTTTATCCTGGTTTCTACCAAGGTTTCCCAAATAAAATTGATTTTCAAATTCCCTAAACGGTGTTTTATTTCCTTTAAATTATTTTCTTTCACTCAATAATTAGTTTTGGAATTTTACTAATTTTAGTTCGAACAAAAATTCCTGGCGCCCATTTTTATTACAAGTATCCCACTGTACTTGTAATAAAAACCTTCTTCGTTTCATTAAATTGATTAAACCGATAATCAATTTAAAAAGTTCTAATCGCGAATTCTTCCACCCCCGCTGAACCCAACCCAGCTGAGCAGCCGCGGTGGTAGCTCATCTTAACGAGCTACAGGTTGCACTTTTTTTGTTGTTCGTCTCTCAGTTCTCTTTTTATTTGGCCATCTATCAAAATCGCGTCGAGTCGTGGTTCGTTTTGCTTTTTTTAATTGGAGTCTTATTATTATTATTAATTAAAAGCAATTTTTTAAGTTTTTCAAAGTTTTAAGACAGTAATATCATTGTATATATATCTTATAGTAATATCGAGAAGTCGAAAGATTGTGGCGGCATCTTCAGGCTACGGACCGCATTTGCTAAAATGTGTCTCTGCTAAATTTTGGAGACTTCAAAATATGGGTGTAGAGATAATGGAAGAATGAGAAAAAATAAATTGTATTGAGAATGTGCGCAAAAAGAAAAAATAGGAATCGTAACAGAACGAGAAAATTATATTCATGGATGTGTATGTGACGTTTTGTGAGGATAGGGAAAATATATTTGTATGAAAAAATATAAATCTGTGACCATGGTTGCCACAAACAAATAAATATAAATATAGAATGTAATGATGACTGATAGAATTAAAGAAAGTTTTTTTATGTTTTGGTTAACCTTATTTTACTAAGTACCTGAAATACTTGTAAATAAAATTAAACATATATGAATATGTGTACAGTAAATTATTAGGATAACCAGTACTAACTCGATTTACGCAACTAATAGAAATTAAGGCAGATGCAATAACCGAGTCTGTTGCATGGGTTATATATTTTTTTAAATAAATAAAATGCACGACTGGGTCACACGAACTTGCTCCTATGTAATAGAATATGAATTTTAAAAACGAATTTTATTAGAGAAAACTGTTCATAAGCATAAAATTATTTTCCTTTTAATTCTTTAAGTAGTAAGCGATAAAAAAAGATTGCTATGCAAATATGAAATAAGAAAAAAAAATTAGTAGGCCAACTTAAAGCTTCTATTATTGTATGAATAAACGTTTTCGAGAATAATACGATTTTCGAAAACCATTTTTAGCATTTGTATAGTGGGTAGCGTTATTGTTTGGTTAAATACATTGAAATTAGTAGTTTTGCGCAAGTAAAGGAACACGTTTTGAGAAAATGAAAAAATTTATCAAAATCTCAAAATTATATGGAATAAACGATTCGAAACATAATGCATTGAAAATAATCAATTTGGCAACCATGACTTTCTGTCTGATTTTACCTCTGCAAATTTTAAAGGTTTTTTATGGATTTGTGAATACATGTATACAGTTCAACCTCGATATAACAAATCGGAAGGGAACAAGTAAATATTCGTTATATCAAGTAATTCGTTGAACTGAGGTTTGTTATGTTGAGGTTAGATTGGTCTAAAATTAGTTATAAAGAGGTATAAGAGGTAAAAGTGACGAGCAGCAGTATTTGCATTACTTTTCATCAAACAACAATGATTGTTTTACGAACAAAAGCGGGTTGAAACCTGTAGCGACATGAATCACATACTATGAGATTAAGGGTCGTACATTGGTGGGAACTTTATATAAAGGTTTGGGTTGAGAAAATTCTTTAGTTAAAGGTGTTTATCCTTTTTCTTGATAGTTGAAAATTCGTTATAAAGAGGTTGTTCGCAAAAAATGTTCGCAATGTAAAGGTATATTTTACATTAACTTATGGACAATTTAAGGGGATTACGAAGAATTTGTTAAATCGAGTAAGTCGTTATATTTAGGTACCTTATATTAGGGTTGCACTGTATTTTTGTTTACTATTTAGACATATGCCATATCAAAATATTTTCTTGCAAATAATTTTCCCGCTTTTTTGAATCAGTTGCAGTGCCAGTTGAAATAAAAATTTCTTCTTTTCTTAATATAATCAAGATATGAGAAAAAAATTTATTTTACCTAAAAATAACGGTACCCTCCATACAAATGTCAAAAAATGGTTTTCGAAAATCGCATTTTCCTCTGAAAAGGTTCCGAGAAAATTGTTTTCTTTCAATTAATTCTTACCATCTATAATTTAATAAAAAAAAATAATTTGAAATCAAGATACCTACCTATTACTGAATGTACATACCGTCGAACGATTTTTTTGAATTTTGAATTTTTCGTTATCGGCATAACGGATTTCAATGAAATTTTGTATAGACAAGCTTCTAAAAAGTTAAAAAAAACATTGCATTTCAAAGCTTTAAAAAATATACATATATTTTTGAATTAAAAAAAATCATTTTTTTTTTTAGAAAATTCAATAGGTATTTCAAAAACGAATCAGTATTTTTTTTTTGGAAATTTAGTTTTTATTCGTACATTAATAAACACATTAAATTGGGCTTCCAAAATTGTTTCTTAAAAATGTTTTTGTATATAAGGGTCATTTTTTAAAAATTGACATTTTTTTTGATCGTTTGAAAAAAAAAAAATTTTTTCAGTTTTTCTTGGGTTTTAGCTTCTAAATCTATAGTAAACAAGTAGAAAAGGAGTTCTCCGAGTTGCGCAAAAATAATTTCAAATATTTTCCATTTTACGAGTATTTTTTGATAAAAATTTAAATTGAAAATTTCGAATGTACTAAAAATGTTCTTTTCTTGCATAAAATAACAATAATCCACAAAATAAATAGTAACAATAAATAGTTGAAATTTTGTGGAAAGCAACTAAATTTAATAAGATAATTAATAAAAAAGTTGTTTGTTTACGAAATGATTTTGTTTAAAAGCATGAAAGACAAAAAAAAATAATTTTAAATAACGGCACATAACTTTCTTGGAACTTTTACGGTACCAATATTGTAAGGAATGATGAAATTCAGTATATTTATCTAGAATATAAAAAAAATTAATAATGATATGAGCCATTATAAACTAAAAGAACATTTATTAAAAAACAAATACGAAAATGGCCACGGAGATTACAGGCCACGGAGATTACAAAATCGACTATTTCTTAATTTTAATATAGTAAATGTAATTCAATGTCATCCAAATTATATTAGGTTCAAGTATGAGTAAATACCTTTCTTTTGGAGGTGGTTAGACTAAAAAATATTTATACGGTACAAAGATAACAAGGCCCGGGAGATTACACTGAATTTTTACTCGGATGAAAAAATTATTTTGTATGTTAATTTTAAAGGAATTAACTGCAATAATTAAATTATAATAAAACATGAAATTGAAGGTTTTTTGACGTACTAAAAGATGATGCATCGTAAAAAATTATTAAAAATTGTTTATTTGTGTGAAAAAGCGAAAATGTTTAAATATATTTTTTTTTTTCAAAATCTTGTCACACTCATTCAACTAAGTATTGGAACAACAAACAAATTTTTGTTTTTTTTTTTGCATATCATAAAATTGAAGCTTAAGAGAAGGCCCGAAATTAAAAAAAAATCATTTTCATCATTAAAAATATTAATAAAACTGATCATCAAAATCACATCCCAAAAAGGCCACGGAGATTACACATTATTAATTACCATGGATATTCGTTACCATCAATCGATCTGCAAATTTTTTCTTATAATGCTGACATATAAACACAGTTCCATGCCAAATTTCAAGTCTTTAAATTGAAATGCAAAAAAAAAATAGAAGCTATAACGCTAAAAATGTAATTTTTTTAAAACGACCATAAAAGCTTATTTTTAAGAAACCACTACAAGGAATTATAATTTTATTCTTACATAAACTAATCTTTGCTTAAAACATATGGCATCCTGTTTTTAGCTCCAACTGCTAAAAGAGTTGTTTTAGTCATTTAAAAAATAAATTTTATGCTTATGGACAGTTTTCTCTAATAACATTCGTTTTTAAAATTCCTAGTCTATTACATAGGAGCAAGTTCGTGCGACCTTGTCGTGCATTTTATTTTTGTTAATCTACAAAAAAACGATTACTTTGATAATTACTTGATAAAAAAGGTACAAATGATATGTGAAAAAGGTAAGTTTTGAGAGAAATTGTTATTATTTTGAATTGTAAAAACATGAAAAATCAACATTTTCGTATGATTCTTTTTAATTTGTTTGTTTTTTCTTTTTTGTGTAGATTATGAAAAAACATAAAATAAAAAATTAGAATATAGGTAATATAAAAACTTAATTCGATTTCTTGTAAAAAAGTTATCAACAATTAGGTATACGTGAATAAGTGCGTTTACATGAACATTTGAAGCCCTGAAACTAGTATAAATTAACATTTTTTTCATCCTCGAAATTTTTTTCATCAATCCGCCGTAAATACGAAAGTAAAACAAAAACATTCTAGAGAAAAAAATTTTTTTTCTAAAATTTGGAAAAAAAATGTATGGCAGATTTTTAGGTATCCACTAATTTCCATAAAATTTATCGCCAATATACCTACTTTTTATAAAGTTTGTCATTGCAATTAGGTATTATGTTTTCTAGAACACATTGTATCTTTGTAGCATTGGTTGAGAGTTCTCGCTTCAGATAGTAATTATTTGATTTTTCACCAGAATTGAAAATTTCAAATCAAATGATAGGCATATCTCTTTTTTTCAATACCTACAAAAACCATGCAAACAAGAAAATGTGTTCAGACAAACAAGTTCAAGCGAAAAATATATCTACCTCAATACATACTCACAAAAACATACAAACAAGAAAACAGAACAGAACAGGCCAACAGAAAAAGGTCAAAAAAGAAATTGTTTTTCATTTCCACCGCTCGGAAATCTCCCTACTCCCTTACTCTATTATCTTTCGTTGAAAAATGAAAATAATAAAATTTCTCTTTCTTACTACTTGTTTCTATCTTTCTTATCCTACTCTCCACTGACAAATTTTGTTGATTTCAGCGTCACCACAGGCTAGGGACTCTAACTTAAAATCACGTCAATTGATAATACTATAATATATAAATATACAATGGTAATATGAATGTAAACTTATTACTTGTATACCTACTATATGTACAGTGGATCAAAAAAGAAATCGGACATACAAGTTTTGTCTCTTTAAATCACAAAATAAAATTGATGAAGGTTTGAAAAAAGCGGATTTCTGCATTTATACATAGTTTTTACTATAAACTCTGGATATTTAGCAAAAATTACAGTTTTATTTACAAATTATCATCGAAATTCAATATAAAAGAAAATAATCGCAAATTTAATATCAAAAAAGAAATTGGACACTCTGTGTTGTACTCATTTTTTTGTTTTTAACGGGACAAATATAACACTTTTAGGTTCTTAATATACCGTTACATTTGTCAGATGTTTATTTGATTTGAATTTAATGCGTTATTATTAATAAGGTCAAAATGGAAGAACAATGTTGATATACAACGATAGAAGTACGAAAAATAGTGATAAAAAAATTTTAAAAAGGTAACTCTGTACGTGCTATTGCAGAAATTGTAAAAAGAAGCAATTCTACGATAGGAGACATCATAAAAAGATTCAAAACAACAAAATCTGTTGAAAATTTACAAAAATCTTGAAGACCAAAAAAGTTTACTGCAGGCGATGAACGTTGGATATTGTAATAAGTTAAAAAATAAACCCCAAATAGGTGCACCAAAGTTGACGGGCGTAGGTAATGAAATACCTGCACTAAGGTATTAACCCTGAAACCGTAAAAACAGTGCTGCGAAAAAGTAATTTTCATGGAAGAGTGGCAAGAAAAAAACCTTTTATCAACAAGAAAAACCGAATCAAGAGAAATAGTTTATAAGGAGCTACCAAAAGACAGATTTCTCATTCTAGAATCGTGAGATTCTTTATACTGTACGTATAAATATGTATGTTTATATATTTTTTGGTTTTAAATTGCTTTTAAAACTGACCAGAAAAGATTTTGTTTATATCAAATCGATTTCAATAAAGGATGGTTTGTGGATTTAAAAAAAATTACAACAAAATTACTAAGTCTGTATTTTTTGATAGGATGAGTGGAATTTGAGGTACCTTTGTATATACCAGTGGCGTGGCGTCCATATAACCCGATTCCTATCGGGTTACCTTTTAAATTTTCTGCTAAACAACAATGTTTACTAAATAACGACCAACATAAAACCCACTTTATATACAAAATACGTATCTATTCATTAACCTCCACAAGCTGCACACTCCACCAACTCAATTGAACTTTATTCTCATTTTTCATTCAAATACACACCAGCACCACACACACACACACATTATTATCACGAGTAATTTCTTCCACACTTCCGCAATCCAAAGCAAATGCAACCCGAAATATCTCGGGATATAAGATCTCTCGCTGGATAGAACAATGTTAGTTTTCTTTCTCTGTTTTAATTATGGTTTTTCTGAGTTTGGGTCCACTCTGTCTAACGCCCGCTGTCTTACGCAAAGAAATAACACGCTTTTCTTCGACTTATTTGGTGAATGTTGTGTTGTGAGGTGAGTATACCCAATTCCAACACCAAGTCACTTGGTGAATGGTGGGTTGCGCAGATAGAGCAAAAAAATTGGTGCGCAAAAAATTTAACTAGTGAAGAACTGAAGCTGAAGGAGATGGTTTTTTGTATTTGTTAAATTTTGTTTTATCTATTTATTTTAACTACAATGTAAAATCGTAAGGAGGCAAGCATTAACAGTAAACTCATCAGCCTTAATTTTGTTTTATAAGTACACTTCTCTGCTTATGCAAAAAATAACTCGCTCTTCACCGACTTATTTGCTGAATTGTGTGAGTTTTTTTCTACCGCTGCACTTTCTTGGATTAATTGAGTAGGTCATTCATTCATTCATACATATTTAATGAATTCTCAGTGAGAAGACTGAGAAGACAGGCTAACAGATTTAGCACAGAAAAGCGGCTTCTTTTAAAAAGAAGGAATAGACCTGACTTCTATGAAAGAGTTTAAAAAAAAAAAAGATCGTATAATAGCTTTAGAATATCCCTACTTCCCTACTAATATTATAAATGTGAATGTAAGTTTGTTTGTTACGCTTTCACGCAAAAACTACTAAACCGATCATCATGAAACTTTGTACACATATTCTTGTAGGTATTAGAAGTAACATAGGCTACTTTTTATTTAAAAAAAAATTACCGACGGTCATGTCAATATCCATTCCGATTGACTATAGTTTCAACTGTTTGAAATTTTTCTATATTTATTGTTTTTTTTTCTTCTGTCATTATTATATGAAGTATAAAACTATTTCAATATTTGAGGTTAGGTGTCATTTTTGTGATTTCAATTCGTTCTCTGTTCTTTAAAAATGCCTCCGAAGCGGAAATCTGGTCTATCCAAAAATTCGTCGCGGGCCCGTGTAGCAAAAATTGCACGAAATCAAGAATCTTCTGTTCACGCAGAGCTGAGAACACAACAGCAAGCACAACAGCAAAGGGTTTTGAGAGCAGCTAAAATGCCTTTTCAGGCACGAGTTCGTTCAGAAAGACAAGCTGCGCTGCAGGCAGCTAGAAGAGCGATAGAAACGCCAGAACAATCACAAGCGAGAAGAACTTATAATGCAGAAATGCAGACCACACGAAATTTCATGCGTAAGGATTGGTCTGTATTTAATGGTAGAGAATTTTGTAATTTAGTGGAAAATGATGTGGATCTCATTGCTCATGTTTTTCCGGAATTGCAACAAAATTTGAGTTGTGATGAGTGGTTGTGTGCAAGAGCAATATTAGCACCAAAAAATGAAGTAGTTTATAGGTTCAACACCGACATTTTAAAAGAGGTACAAGGAGAAATGAAGGAATATTTGTCAATGGATACAATTATGGATACGGAACTAAGTACTTCATATCCTGTGGAGTTTTTAAATTCACTTGAACTGTCGGGTGTACCGTCACATAAACTTTAATTGAAACTAAATGTACCAGTAATGCTTATGAGAAATCTAAATGCCCCTCTGCTATGTAATGGAACAAGGCTTCGGATAACGAAATTGGGGCAGAATATACTAGGTGCTACTATTTTAACAGGTGTCGGCAAGGGAAAAAGTGTTATCATACCTCGGATTCCAATTATTCCCACTGACCTTCCATTCCAATTTAAAAGGGTTCAATTTCCCGTTAAGCTTAGCTTTGCTGTTACTATAAACAAAGCACAAGAGCAGACATTACAGGTAGCGGGAGTGCATTTAGAAAAGCCACGCTTCTCTCATGGCCAACTATATGTAGCCTGTTCGCGAGTGTCTAATGCCCGGAATTTACACATATTTGCACCAGACGGAAAAACTTATAATTTTAGTCTACAAAAATATCCTAGATTAATACGATGCATTTTATCTTTTTAAATTGTTAGACTTCGAAATTATTTATTTTTGTTACAGTGTCTGATACTTATTCAATGACTTAAATGCGGGCGAAGCCGCGGGTAAAAGCTAGTATGTAAATAAGAGAAGTTGTTTTAGTAAACTTTTCATAGTTTCTTATTTGTTTAGAAACGTGAACTTTTGCTATTTTTTTTAATAACATACATTATTATTTTTATTGTAACCAAAAATATTACATTTCTTATACTTAAACCTATACTGCACAATTTACAGAGATTGGTAACATATGTACATAAATCATCTATTTGTAAGCTTTTGTACATACTCGTAACTGAAAAATTTAATTGATTTATTTGCTTATTTATCTCATACTTAAATATACATACTTTTGTTTTGAAGTTCCTTATTTTTTATTTTTTCTTATAACTACCTTAAATTTTCCTTAATGTACTGCATTTGTATTTGCCAGAAATGGTTTCTTTCGAAGCCACTTTTATTATGCTTTAAGATTATTTATAATTTATAAATTAATGATTTGAAGTATACAAAATTGGCATGAATTGCTTCGCTTGTTTGTTTTGGAAATCAGAACTGCAATACATTTTTTTTAATTTTTTTTAATTTAGGATAATTTAGGATATTAGAATTAATTATCGTTTGCAGGTAATTAGTCTAAGCTTCGACTTACCATTTGAAATTTTTCACGCCACGCCACTGCTACCTATCTAAAAACTATTTTATTCCAAATAAATGTAACTATGTCATTTTCTTTTGAATATAGTTTTGTACCTATACTGTCAGCTGTATTTATTAGAATTCGCTAAACGCGTGAATAGTTATGCAATGCATAAGGACTTATTCATCCACTATGCACATTCATATTTATAAAACATTTGCCTACCCTGCATAGTTATAATCATAGAGGAAATATATTACCTAGAGTCACGACCGGTAAACTTCTTGCCTGAAACACCCTCAAATTTTTTTGAGGTGAGTAAGAGAAAACTCTCTTAAATTCCCTATCCATGAATACGTGTGAATGGTGGATTAAAATACAAAGTCAGTAGCTCAAAATTTGAAGTTTTGTTTTTTTTTGTGAATATTTTTTTTGTGAAATGACAGTTCTCAAAACAAATATTTTAGACTTGTAAGTAGACCTTGATTGTAAATATTCGTGATAAACATTAATTGTTTTTATACTTAGGCTTATGTTAATAACTTAAATTAGAATTAGTTCAACAAAATGCGCAAAACGCAAATAACAAAGAGCGAGTAGTCTCATCAGACAGTAAGGCTAGGACCGCACTTGCGATTTCAATCGCACGATTTTTTAGTCGCAAAAATAGAACCCATGAATTTAAATGAGAATGAACGCACTTGCTACCAACAAGTTATGACGATTTAAAAGTCGCAATTTGTTTCATTTTTCTTGCGATGCGATTGTCGTAAACTTTAATGAAACACATGTACTCAAATGGATATGCCCACACTTGCGATTCAAATTACTACGACCTAAAAATCGTAGTCGCAAAGAGAAATTGGCATGCACGCACTTGCGATTTTTAATCCACGATTTTTTAGTCGCAAAAAGTAAGACACATGGCCTTAAATGTGAATGCACGCACATGCGACTTAAAAATCGTAGCGATTATAAAAATGAAACAAGTTCTATTTTTCTGTCGCTACTTATTTGTAGCAAATGCGTGCTCTCACATAAAAAGTAGTGTGTTTTATTTTTCGCGATTAAATAATCGCGCGGCAAAAAATCGCAAGTGCGTGCATGACAATAATTTGTAGCGACTACGACTTTTTAATCGCCTCGACGAAAAATCGCAAGTGCGGTCCTAGCCTAAGTGCACCTACAAAGACCATTCAACAACACCGACCAGCAGCGGGCATTAAAAAAGCAGATTAACTAAATCAACTCCCAAAATAAATCTTACCACCAGCCTAAATCATCTAGAAAGCACCACGATTACAAATGGAGAAGTTGATAGTCATGAGGATACAACCGAAAATAAAGATCAGCCAGATAGTTCAACGACAAGTGGTCAACAAAAAGTACAACAACAACACGATCCAGAAGCACGTAACCCTGGTCCAGAATCAGTCTCATCAGCAGTCACGGATTCATCTTCATCGCCGCTAAATCTACGAACAACACTCCATGATAATCCAGCCAAAAAGCTTGTTGAAATTCTATCGAATCACAATTCAAATGAAAGTCTATCGGTGCATTCGTTCGATACCTCATCCAGTCATTCCCTGTCACGTTTATCCAAACATACACAGCCAATAGTATGCCTTAGTTCCGAAGAAGAAATAGTCAAGAAAGCTAGAAAGAGAGAGACTTTATTTCTCTTCTGCCACGTGAACTGGCGCTACAAGTGTTGGCCTATTTGGATCGAACCGATCTTCGTTCGTGCTTAGGAATTCTTCAGGCACTGTAAATAACTTTGATAATGGCCGATCAGAAGAAAAAATCATCTTCTATTGATATTTTGACTGCAATTGTCGAGTTTTAGACGCAATTACACATTGCAAAAAGTGAGCAGGACAGACGGGGTAAGTGTTGCGAACTAATACAAATATAATAGTTTTAAATGCATCTTTTTTTATTTTTCTGCAGGGATGAATGCTACTTAATATAGCTAGTGAACAAATGTAGACTGATTCCGAACCAAAGAACATGCTCACCTAGAAGAGGGACTTCCTAAATTTCTTTTGCAAGCATAGTATTCAAACCTTAATTGGTATGATAATTTTTATTTGGTTTATACAAGAAACTTAATGATTGTCTTTATCGACAGCTCCACTTTTAATGAATACCATTGGTCATGGACCACAAAACGAAGATAATCAAACGGCGCAGTTGTTGGGTCATTCTGTGTAGAACATCACGTATCACAAAAAGAATTTTGTAATACAAAAAGATCTCAAGAGAATACTAGTGCTTATGAAAAGCATACACACTTGAAAGAAAAATAAATGCACTTAAAGACACTTAAACGCTTGTCCCGCCTGTTAATGACATCTATCGTTCGAAGCAACAGAAATGATTTTCTAAAATAAAAAAATTGAGAACTGTTGATCAATTGATTTTAAATCTAGTTTTAATTTAGCTATCCTAATTGAAACTTGAATGAGTGGATGTGGTGTAAGTATATGCTGAGTACAAGTCAGCTATTTCAAAAACAGGCAGCAAATGACAACATAGTTCATCGATCACATTCGAAAATATCATGATTTTTCATGAAATTCTTGAAATGGTAGATAAACCATGATGTCATTTCTGAACTATTTGCTTCATTTTGATAATTGAAGCGGTTTTAGATATTGATTTTAATCCTCTAAGTGGTTCTGAAAACAAAATTTTAATTGTAACAAGAACTTGAAAAAAAATTCATACGGGGGACGTTTCAACAATTTCAATATGAATATGAAAATGTTGAAACATCTTTGGCATTCAATTTTTTGAATATTCTTATCAGATTTCAAAAAAGTTTTCACAAGCATCTATAGGACTTAAATCAATACTCGAAACCGTTTCAATCATCCAAATCAAGCAACTAGTTTGGAAATTACAACATGGTTTATCTACCATTTTCAAGAATTTCATGAAAAATTCTATGATTTTCTTAAAAGTGATCGATGAACCATGTTATCATTTCTGAACTAGTTGCTTCATTTGGATTATTGAAACGGTTCCAAGTGTTGATTTAATTCATCTGAGTGATTCTGAGAACCAATTTTAATTTTAACGAAAAATTGGAAAAATTTTCATATGGGGAACCTTTCAAGAATTTCGATATGAATATGAAAATGTTGAAACGTCTCTGGCATGACATTTTTTCGATGTTCTGGTTAGATTTTAAAATCACCTAGAAGATTAAAAACAACACTAAAGACCGTTTAAATCGTTGGAATCGAGCAAGTAGTTCAGAAATAACAGCTTGGTTTATCTACCATTTTCAAGAATTTGATGAAAAATAAGATTATTTTCTTGAAAGTGATCGATAAACCATGTTGGCATTTTTAAACTACTTGCTTAACTTGGATGATTGGAAAAATTTTGAGTTCCATTTTAAGTTTACTAACTTATTCTGGAAACTATTTTCAATTCGAAGAAATATTTCAAAAAATGTCCATGTAGAAGAAATTTTGTCATGTTTCATTACTCAAAAACATAATGAAATTACTTTTTATATTAGTAAGTTGGGCCAAAGCTTTCTAGATTATGCAGTTAGTTAAACTGCTTCACCGACGACGACGGTTTGATTCGCTTAGAAAAATTGAGAGAATATTGCCCTTTACACCTCCGAGCGGAATGTTGATTCTTTCCGCAAGTGAGTTATGAAGGGCTGATCCTTGCCTAGCCAGTTCGTCCATCCGTTCACTCCCATCAATGCCACAATGACTCGGGGTGGCCGTGGCGCGATGGATGTGTGCTCGCATGTGAACCTCATCACAGGTTCGATCCCTGCCGTCGTCTATGTCGTTTTAATTCCATTAAAAACCTTCTAAAATTGTCATCAATGGGTTGCTGGTTTACTCATTACATGTTGTTCAGGCATAACACTAACAACATGTAATTGAGTTAAGCTAGTATGCCCAACAAAGATGAACACGAATAAAATAATGTGAACTATAAGCGACATAGAAATAATACACGGCATTCTCCACTTTAGTTCAGCCGCCATCTCTGGAGATAAAATATCTGAGACAACAACCTTCAGTCTCAGAACATCGTGCCACACATCTTTCCTATCCTTCTTTCTCTTCCTTAACTTCACGCCCGCGCTGTGTTCAAACATTTAAAGGGTAATCATAATCCCTTGAGTGCGTGTAGATTATAAAAAAAAAATAAGAGGGACATTGTGGTGTAGATGTACTCGAATGAATGGCTTTAACAGTCCAAAATTCGAGGGAAATCAATTTGCAACCGAATGAAAAACGTGAATCCAAAAGCATTTCTCGATTGATCCTATTTTGAATCCAATCCAATGATTCCTAGAACATATTTCCATAATCCCCACATCAATTCCACTCACAGGTTTAACCGAGTTATTGTATCAAAACTTCAGCACTAACTTGGCTGGAATTTTAGGTTATATTCCGGTGGACATCTAGTTAAACGAAATTTTGTTAAACTATCAAGTTGGAAGGCCAATTTAAAAAGGAAGAAAATTAAAAAAGTAAACAAAACATTCTTGAGTATAAAATAGTATTTTTTTTTAATCAAGGCATTTTTTGTTTTTTTTTTTCAACTGAATTGAACTTGAAGTTCAAGGACAAACAAATAAGTTGATTCAAGATCTAATTCGATGATGTTGGTCGATTTTTGTGTTTAGATCTTGTAGAAAGCTGCGATATCAACAGATTGGACAAAGTCCTCAAACTCTTGCATCTTTTCTTGCAACAAGTCAATTGAAACCTTGTCATCCTCGATGACGCACATGATTTGCAACTTGATGATGCCTTAGCTGACTGGAACGAGTTTGGAGGCACTCCATAACAGACCGACCATCTCGATGGTGCGGACACACTTTTCCATTTCTTTCATGTCGGTCTCGTCATCCCAAGGCTTCACGTCGAGCAGGACGGATGATTTGGCAATGAGGGCGGGTTTCTTTGATTTCTTGGCAGAGTAGGCGGCTTCGGCGTCTTCTTCTTCGTCGTCTGATCTGAATAGATTTACGTCTATATTGGGTAAACAGAGATTTTTAAATTTAGATGCAAATTGGCAAGAACAGTGACATTCGAACTTACCATCATCGTCTTCAGCTACTGTGGGCTTGGCGCCAGCAGTTTGTGGAAGTGCCTGACCGCCCCATGCGGCTCTTTCGGCGGAGGTAAAGGACGCAATGGCCCTGAGTAATAGATCCGAATCTAGCCTAAGTTCGATTTTAACCAAACATTCGTAGAAATAAAACAAATTTCAAGTATAAATACTTAAAAGCGGCTTTCCTGTAACTAAGTTAAATTTAAAATGATAGAATCACAATAGAACTTTACGAATCTGGTTAATAGAAATCTGTTTGTGTATCAGTTCACAATAACGAAATTATGAAAATGAGTCACAATTATTGGTATAAATAAGACTTTTGTAAATTTGATCTGTTACTACGAAATTTTAAAAGCAACTTGTCTACATCTAACAAAAAGTGACTTTAAAATCGATTTTATGAATGTCTATTACTAAGGGCCAATGTGTTATACCAACTGCGGACCACTAGTTTGGCACCTACTGTTTGAGAGTTCTGCTGCTGCTCTTGTTGGTGCTGCTGCTGCTGATGGTGTTGCGGCAGACCTGCAGCCGAGGTTATCGTCTTGATGGTAGTGGTGTTGGACAGCTGGGTCGTGGACACGGCTTGCAGAATGGATGATCGTGCCGTTGGGTAGCGACTGACTGGTAAAGGTGATCCGATTCCCGCCAGCTGCCTGGTTGCTCGAGTTCATGCTGGTTGGTATCTTGGTGGTTCTTATGAAACTGTTATTCGAGAGCTGGTATTGCGTGGTGTGCTGTTGCTGTTGGTGCTGCTGAGGGTGTTGCGCCTGTTGCTGCTGCTGTTACTGATGCGATGCTGAGAAAGCTATCTTAATCGGTTCATTGCTGAATTATTTGCGTCTTCTCAGGCGAAGAAAATATTTGCCCACCAGCAGGCTGATTTAGGTAGCTGTTAGGCTTGTTTTCCTCCCTTGCTTTTTCTACTAGCTGCACTTAATGTTGTGCTGTTTTTTAAATTATCAAAATTTATATTATTGTTTTTTAGCTCGTGGGCTGTTGTTGAAGGGAAAACACTTTTATTGCGGTCACTGCTGATGCTGTTCATTGACGAAGTGGATGTCGATGTTGACGACAAAATTAGTAGGTCGCTTGCCCTATTTCTGGTTGTATTTAGTGTAGGGAAAAACTTGTGTGCGGAAAAAAAACACTTTCGAAATTTACGCGATTAATTTAAATTTTATCGGGTATCGACGGGGAAAACTTTGATGTGCATTTTTATGGGCAATTTATTTAATTTATTTGAGAAAATTACGCTAATATCGGTGAAAAACTTGTTTATTAATTAGAAGCAGCCACCCGCACTTTTGTTTTTTTATGACATTTGTTTTTTTTATCGATTTGATTACTTGTCAACATTTTCACCTTTGGGCTAAAATGTCTATATTCCGTGGTCAACGTTGGGCAATATACGCATTGATTTTCTAGGGTGCACTTCTACTTTTGCTTGGAATTTCTTAGTTTTTAAGGAATTTGTATCCGAAAAGCAATAAAATTAATATCTAATATAGGTTTTATTGATAAAGAGATAAAAAAAGCAAAATTAATAAAAAAATATATGTATTTTAAATTTTTTGAATTTAACGGATTCCTTTTTTGAATATTCAAACGCACTTATTCAACTTTTTGCGCATTGAGCAAAAACCCACAAAATTTGAACAAAGCTGTGTTGGCCCCATTTAAAAAGCATGGGGCAACTAACACATCTCAATTCAACTTGTAGGGTTAAAGAGAGCAAACCCCCGAAGTCGTAACTCCAGGTAATATATTTCCTCTATGGTTATAATGAGCTTGTGTCAAATAAAGTACCAAAAAGTAAGAATCTATTACATTTAGCCTTCATAACACTCAGCTGTTTGTCAAAAAATAAAAAAAATATCTTGTCTGTCTATCGAATTTAATAAACAAAAACGAATCTACCAAAAGCTAAAAGAATGCGAACAATTAACATTCATCAGATAAAGAATGTTATTATCTCTAGCACAATATTGGAAATCAAGTTGTTATTCGTTTCATCCTAGGTGGGATACTACTCAGACAAGTTCTTGAGGATAAAAGTAGGTAAGTTCAATTTTCATTGCATTGTTTCATATACTTTTGTTGCGACGCAAGAGGAGCGGAGAATCGTTGGTATTGTGGATCGGTAGGAAAAAGGAAAGGATAGGAAAATAGAAAAGGAAGCGGTCAGAAAAAGGATCGGAATGTCAAGTTCCGGGAGCGTGGCCTGCTTGCGTTGCGCGGCATTAGCTCGCCAAAATGGGGGGATCTTTCCCTCGTAACCTAACCTCACCAGCAAGCAAAACATTAATCAGGCCAGAGGAAGCAAACTAAAAAGACAGCAAACGGACTCTCCTCACTTCAAGGGCACTGTTGGTGTTATTGTTGCGAGGCAAGAGGAATATTAGGATGTCGGTAAGGTGTTAGGGTAGGAAAAATAAGGAAAGGAAAGGAAATTGGAAAAGGAACAGTTCAGAGAAGGGTAGGAGTGCTAAGTTTCGAGTGACACGGCCTGCTTGCGATGCACAGCTTAGCTCGCCGGAATGGGGGGGATCTTGTCACCGAAACTCAACTTCACCAGCAACAAAAACACAAATCAGGCCTATGAATAAAACAAAATTCATTGAAATTGACAGCGGACGGACGATTACCACTTCTAGGCACTGCTGATGTTGACGCAGTGTTGCCAAACCCACCCAACCATAGGAATCCGGTGGCCATTTTTGGATTCCCCCAAGAAGGATGATGCTCGCGTTCAGGTCACTCCATCTTCACCTCGGTAGCTTTGCTACCTTCCACACCCCTGAAACTTACTACTTCAAAACATTCTGATTTCTGCTCCGAAATCAATGAAACACAAAATTTTCATCCAAAACTGGCGTTGTGTGAAGTTTTATTGAGCAATTGTTAATCAACATTGAGCCAAAGTCTAGGTAGATATTTAATTAACCGGAAAGTTACAAAAAAAAACTAAATTTTGGAACTTTTTTCTATAATTTACATAAAAACTAAAAAAAATGTTATCCTTAACCAAAAAAAAAATCAAAACCACTTATAAAAATGTGACTCGGATGTGTTTCTTACAGGTTTTACCAAATAACCCGAAAACGAAGCCGAAAGTACAAGCTTGGTTACCTGGAGACTACTTAATTTTCCTTTTACACCAATTGGACCTACCCCTATAGAGCTCTTTGGAGGTGGCTTAAGGAACAACCCAAAATGAACCGACAAAACTATCCTGGAAACAATACCCTTATCACTTACAATAAAAATCGTGGCTAAATTAGGAAAATTATTAAATGTAATACAGTCAAAAGCAATTTAATCAATAATAATATAAATCAAAGTCAACAAAGAAAATAACTTCACCGCCTTTAAATCACAAGAATCAAAATAACACAAAAAGGTAATTACGAATTGACAAACACAAAAAAAATCCGGAAATCCTTCTTTTCTTCCTTTTCTTTCACCTCGTACGGAATATATGTATATAATCGTTTGTTATTGCCTTTATCAGACCGGAACTTAAAATCGTTTCTCGTATCTTTTGATTCTTTTTTTTTTCTGTTAGACTCACTGTGCTATCGCCAATTCATTACTAGTGGCCATGCATCCGCTAGGAGGCCTATCGAACCTCAAACGGTATCCTGACGTGTGGAGAGCTGGTCTCAAACTCCGACCAGTCTAAAAACAAAACTGTCAATGTGGCTGTAGTGGTCGCTCCAGTGAAGAATCACGTCAAAAATTGGCAATACAAAATTACACCAACTAAAATTTTGAGGCGGCGGCCCAGCGCTCCGCTTGGCAAGCTGGTACCGCCAGAACAGCACAATGGGACGTGTATTCAGCCTCGCTATTAGTTCTATCCAAAAGGAAATAATTTTAGATGCAGCAACTTGCCGCACTCCGAAAATCGATGGAAAGCAATTTCAACTAACACACTTTAGTTTTGGTTTATAATAAAAAACTTTTTAATTCTAAATTTTAGAAAAGATGTGGATTATTTCCACCAAAAAAAAACAATTTATCCGACCACCGAGAAAAACACTGTGTCATCCGACTTTAACTTACTACAGCAATATGACATTTGACTTTTGAAGGACTAGCCAACGAACAGGCCACTTTTTTTTTTCGTCAAATTTCTCCTCCCACACCTATAGCATCGTATGATTCCATATGCCCGCTAGTTTGCTGGTTTTAGTTTTTTAGAGATGTCATTGTATTTGTTTTCAGACTACTCTCTTTTCACTTCAACTCTCATTTTTACACTTGGCAAACCATCTCCTCCCCCATATTGTCAAATTCGCTTATTCCATTACCTAACAGATGGCGTGACTTGAAATTTGTTTACACATGGCATCAGCAATTTGCTCAACCCATTTCCTTCCATTTAATTTCATAAAATTCGTCTAAAAATTCTTTAAGTGTTTTGTGAGATCAAAAATCATAGGGCTTATTCCATAGTTTTCCAAACTATTTGTCTTTAATTATAGTAACCTCACCAAATGATATAAAACACCTACCTCACCCAATAATAGTCAACTATCAATCTCTACACGAACTAGTTATCTCTCCTATGTTGACGTTTACAAGAGACAAAAAGGTTGACGGGTTGAGTCCTGGTTGAAAATCTATGTAATTCTCAATGATTGGTCTTTGTGGTATGCCATTCACAAACCAGAATTTCTACCAACTACTAACAGCAACAGCAACAGCAGCAGCAGAAAATTTCATATATAATTGGTAAGTTTAGTTTATTATTATTATTTAATATTCTTTTTTTCTTATTCAAACTTCCATTTTTTTTTCAGATATTCGTGAGGGACTTCACCTAGCCCGGTGGTTGCAACAAATTTTGTTCGTTTCTTGGATAAACTCCATGATAACGAACAAAAAAAAAAGGACGCCGTGGCTAGGTTCCTCTTGCCTCTGGTTGCACTAGTGACGTGGGGAGTCAACCCACAGAGTATCCTGCCGGGCAAAAAAACATAGGCGCATAGGTAAGTGCATCTGAGTACACAAGACATAACCTTATTTACTTTACAGCAAACAATTTTTTTTTTCAGATTCAGTCGAGAAGGTATTAATTACTCGCCCAGCCGCAACCTAGAACAGCTTTTATTTTCCACCAAGGTAAGCCCACATCTCTAGAAAGCACTAGTGGCCAATACCAATTAATCTTTTATTACTATTTTCAGATATGCGAGCCGAAACAACATTTAAAGGAATTTCAACAACAAACATTCAATAAAAGAAGAGGTGCACTAGCCAACTATGGAATAGAGGATTCCCCACCACCACCCACTACAAAAACGTTTAGTTTCAATTACTCCGGTAAGAGTTAAATTTGCTACCTAGTGCTGTGTTCTTATCTAATAAATAATTTAACATGCAAATAAATAAAAACAAAATAAAAGTAAAATATCACGGATCTAACTTATAACTAATTCTATAAATATCACAGTAGTTTTAAATCATTACGGATAAGTTATCACTGATTAGTTTATAATCTTTGCGGATTATTATATCACAGATTAGTTTTTAATCTTTGCGGATTATTATATCACAGATTAGTCAATTAAAAAAAATAGAATTAATAAATAAAAAGTTAATAAATAAGTATATAAATAAAATAAAAAAATATAAATAAATAAGTGACTAGATATAAGCATGCAATAAATAACTACTAAAAAAAAATGTTATTGTTTTTAATATACATTTCAACAGACATTTTCGGGTACAGAGTGACAATTAGTGTTTTTAATAGGATTGTTTTGAGATTATGGACTAAATCAGGTACTTCGTGCGGGTTGTTAAAATAAATTAATATTCAAATGAAAAGTAAAATAAAAGTGATTACGTGAAGTTACAAAAACATTAAGGGATATTTACGCCAAAGGATACACAAAGTGGTTTTTCGGTTTTGACTTGAGCCAGTGTTTTAGGATTTGAATTTGTGGTTTAATTAAGTGATTTATTATTGCTTGAGATCTTTTGCATGAAATATGCCGATCTTTTTACCACTCAAATTCTCTAATTCGTACATATGTGATCCTACTTGTTTTAAAATTCGGCATTTGATAAATTTTGGCGAAAGTTTAGCCGATAAATTCTTCGTTGAATCACTCAATATGAAATTCTTTCTGTAGACTTCCTGTCCGGGTCGAAAAATTACTTTTTTGGTTCGAGTGTTATACATTTTCGCCGATCTTTCATTGGCTTTAGAAATATTTTCGCGAATTCGGTTCCGTATACACTGCAGTCTGTTTTGTCGGGGGATTGTTAGCAGTTCGCTATCATCTACTGCGTTTAATTTTCGTGCCAGTTCATAGCTAGAACCATGAGTAATCATGTTCATACCGAACAAGGCATAATATGGGGATAATCCCGTAGAGCTATGCACTGAGCTTCTAAGTGCACACGCAATATCACTAAGGTGTACGTCCCATTCGCGTTGGTCGTTTTTCAAGTATGAGCGAATCGCTGCTAACAAAGAGCGATTAACCCTCTCCGACGCATTCGATTGCGGAGCATAATTGGCGGTTCTAAAATGTCTTATTCCATATTTAGACAACAAATTTTGAAATTCTTTCGCCATAAACTGCTTGCCGTTATCGGAGTGTATAATGTTTGGAACTCCAAACATATTGAAAACATCTTGTTGTAAAAATTGAATCACGCTTGACGTATTTGCATTTCGTAATGCTTTTAATAAAACAAACTTAGACAGATGGTCTAAAACTACAAAAACATAGGCATTTCCTGACTTTGACCGTGGATATGGTCCTAAAAAGTCGACATATAACTTTTCAAACGGACGATTAGAACAATACGACGTGACGATAGGTGGACGAGAGACTTGGTTGGACGCTTTACTCTGTTTACATACAGAACAATTAGACACATATTCTCGAATTTGCACTGTCATATTTGGCCAATGGAAGTATTGCCGGATTCGGTGAAGAGTTTTGGCTATACCACCATGTGCTACTTGAGGGGGGTTGTGAGCTTTACTAATAATTTCTTCAGTCAACCCAGAAGGAACCCAGAGAAGCCAAGTATGTTCTAAGAAGACTTCTTCACTTCTAAACGCTCGCTTGTACACAAAGCCATCTTCCACTTTCAAATCTGGCAGCTTGTCTGGATGTGCCTTGATAGTTTCTCTTAGACTTGTGTACTCTTCTGAGTGGAACTCTTCGGACTTCAAATCGATCATCGGTGCGACTTCTTCAATAGCCAGAGAATCTACATGTACCCGAGAAAGAGTGTCAGGTACGACATTAAGTGCGCCTTTTCTGTGCTGTATGTCGAAGGCATACGATTGTAATAACAGACTCCATCTGGCGAGCTTTCCACTAAGGTCCTTCATGCTCATTAACCACCGAAGGCTAGAGTGGTCTGTTATTATGGTAAAGTCCATGCCCTCGACATACGGCCTGAACTTTTGCACTGCCATCACCGCGGCCATGCACTCCCTCTCGGTCACACTATAGTTTCTCTGGCTCTTGTTAAATTTTTGTGAGAAGTACGCGATCGGAACTTCTTCGTCTTCGGTATTCTTTTGGAATAGTACCGCACCTATTCCTGTATCCGATGCATCGCATTGAATGTAAAATTTTTTTGTGAAGTCCGGGTGTGAGAGGACGGGAGCTGTGGTTAATGCTTTCTTTAGGTTCTCGAACGCTTCCAGTGCCTCTTCCGTCATTTTAAATTTATCATTCCTCTTTTTCAGCAGGTCTGTCAGGGGCGCAGTCAAACTCGAAAAATTCCTTATAAACTTCCGATACCACCCTGCTAAACCAAGCAACCTCCGAACCTACCTTGGGGTTTTGGGAAGTGGAAAATCCACTATCGCTTCCACCTTAGCAGGGTCGGTTTTAAGCTTCCCACCACCAACTATGAAGCCCAAATATTTTAACTCCTTGAAGCCAAACTTTGATTTCTTCAAGTTGATGGTGAGGTTAGCTTTGCGTAAGCAATCGGCTACTTCGCTCAACAGGGCAATATGGGTCTCGAAGTCTGACGCCATGACCAGAAGATCGTCAAGATACACAAATACTCGCTCCCTGAGTCGTGCAGGAATCACCTTGTCCATTAACTGGCACAACCTTTGGGCGGCATTACACAACCCAAAGGGCATGACAGTAAAATGGTACAAGGGTCTTCCCGGTACCGCAAATGCAGTCTTTTCTCTACTCTGTCTCTCCAGAGGTATCTGCCAGAATGCTTCCTTTAGATCTATACTACTAATGTAGTATGCATTCGGTAGTCGGCTGATGAGCCCCTCGATATGAGGGAGCGGGTTAGCATTTTTCTTAGTGAGTGAGTTCACCTTGCGAGAATCCAGACATAGTCGGTTTTTGCCGGGTTTTCGCAAGAGAACCACTGGTGAGCACCACGGGCTCTCGCTCTCCTCAATAACGCCGAGACTCAACATCCGATCTAACTCCTCGTATAATATGGCTTGTATCGCCGGAGAGACAGGATAGTGACGCTGCTTTACAGGGAGCGCATCTCCTGTATCAATAACGTGCTCCATCAGCGTCGTCCTTCCAAGACCATCGCGGTCGTAACAAAGAAATCTTCGCTTGACAGCATCCAACCTGGCCTGCTGATCAGAGGTCAACTGATGAGCGTTCAATAAATCCAAATCATCATTAACCGCAACACAACTTATTATATTAGGGGCTAACTCGAAAGCTCTCCAGAAGTCTACCCCCAGGTAAACCTCCTGGTTCAAATTTGGAACGAGGTAGAACGTTAGCTCTTCAACTTTACCCTTATATCGTACTTCAATATCAATTTTTCCTACAATGGATTGACTTTTGCCATCAGCTGTCTTGACTCCAGAATGAAACGGGACAATTTTTCTTTGGAGTTCATTCGCTAGTCGCATACAATTTTTCCCTAAAATGCTAACACTAGCGCCGCTGTCTAGTAAACCCAAAACTTCTTTTTCACCTATCCTGATTTTTGCGTAAGGTCTAGGATCGGATGCCAAATTCACCACTGTAGAAGAAATTCGCTTTCGAGTTTCTTTTCTGGATTTGAATCGGATCCTAGCCTTGAGAACTTTCTTTGAAGGAAAATAAATCTCGCTGTTAAAAATTCTCTTTCGTGCTTTGTTATATTCTTCAATTCTCACGTGTAGAGGTTTGATTTGAAATTGTTTGCATGTTATATCGGTATCTTTTTTTAAATCTATTTTACTATCTCGTTTTAAAATTCTCATAGTTTGTTTGCCCTCTTTTGTAAGAGGGCTTTGAATATCGTTGGATTCATTTTTAATTGGGCAGTCTAAAATTATTGGGGGTTCTGGTTTGGGTTGGTTCGCGATTCCCCCGAAGCAGTCGCGTCCCTCAAACGGTTTCCCGGATTGCAACGTGAACAACGAGGAGTTATTACCCCCTCTTGTCCACACTTGTAACAAAATAAATTTCTTACCTCGGAATCGCATTCAAAGTAAGTGTGACCCTGCACCTTACAGTTCCAACATACCAAATTTTGCGTGTCTGCATATTTCCGAGGAGGATTTTTCGGTCGAGCCCCTCCGAATTGGTATGCAGCAAGTTGTTCTTCAACTGGCTGGTACTCTTCTTCATATTCCAGCTCGTTGGCAACATACTTAGACTGGGGCTTGACGAAAGGCTTTGGTAGATCTCGGTCTCTCCTCGGAAATGCTGTTTCTGCATCCTTGCAGGCAATCCTCAGCTGATCCAAGGAGAAGATAGGTTGTGGGTAGACTAACCTTCCAACTTTTTCATTTAAATTTCTTTTCAGAATCCTCACCATCTCTACCTCCGGAATGGGGATTCTCAACTGAAACCTCAACTTATTAATTGCCGTGAAGAACTCTTCGCTACTCTCCCAGGAATTCTGCCTACGATCCATGATGTCACGAATTATTTCAAAATCAGAACGAGTGTTCCTAAACTGACGCATAAGAGACTCTTTCAGTGTCGGCCAGTCGGATCGATAATTGTTCCGCTGAAATTGCCAGAACCATTCGTGGGCAGTTCCTGAGAGAAGTAGGTGGAAATCGCGCAAGATTTCTGTCCACGGACAGGCATATTGACTCTGAAGAGTCTCTAAACGAAAGACGAAGTCTTCGACCGACAGAGTTGATGATTGACCATCGAATTTTAAGCCCCACTTGTCAATTTTAATGGGTGCTTTAAATCCTTGAGGCGGAAATGGACTGAAATAAGGAGGCGGATAGACGTACGGATTGGGAGTGTTAATAGAAGCCCTAAAGTTACAACCAGGAGTCTGTTGAGCCTCATGAAGCCCTCCAGATTGGTAACTCCTATTTTGACTTCTTCTATTCTGTTCTGGTTGAGACCTGCGCTGCTGTCCTAACGTTACAAACGCGCTTCTGCTTGGATCAACTGGAGGAATTTGATGTTGTCCTGCTGGTGCAGGGTTGTAAACACGTTGGGTTGGTCTTGACGTGATTTGATCATCACCGGGTTGATTCGATGGACTTATCTTCAGATTCTTGAGGAATTCCCCAAGTTGATTCTGAATTTCTCCTTTTACGGTAGTTATAACTTCCCTTTGTATCGCATCTTTGGTAATTGCAAGGCCTTCTACTAGGGCTAGATTAAGGTAAGCTTTTACGTCTTCCGAAAGCACTCGTCTTCTATCTTTTTCTCTACTTACAGATGGTCTTTGGGCTAAGCTTTCGAGAATGTCCCTAGAACTACCTAGATTTGTGTGGTTTGGTCGAGCATCTATAGTTCGCCTCACCGTTTCGTTTATGGAATCTGTGCTGTCTCTAGGAGTTGGTCTATCTTCAGCGCCTAGGCCACTGAGATGAGAATAGGACGGAGTTGGAATCGAATCGAGAGAGCTATTCACGTGATCGTTTGAGTTCTGAAAATCAGCATTAGCGGGCACATTAGATGAAGAACGAACATGTCTATCGGATATGAGAGGAGAATGCATCCTTCTACGTCTCTCGGTAACATCAAGATTTTGACTAACTGACCTGGTTAATCTAGCATTTTCTTGTATTTCAGCATTTCTTATTAGATTATTAATGCGCTCTTCTTCCTCTTTATGATTGGAAGCCATCTTTAACGAGTTGAAAACGAAGCAACAAAATAATCAAAATGAAATGAATTTGAATGACTAATACGGTGAGTTTTACAAAAACGTTTTTTGAGAAAAAGTAGGAAGTAGTAGTGTTTTTAAAGCGTTTATGTAAAAAAAAATATTTCCTAAACGGAGCAAAAAACAAAAAATTAGCTTGTCCTTCCAAAATTTTGAAGGTGTTTCTTCTTAGAAACAATTCCTATATACTAAAGAAAGCGTAACGATGTAATTATAACAAAACAAAAAGAAAAATAACAAAAAAATAGTTCGTAACAAAAATAAAGGAAATCAAAAACAGAAAAACTTATACTCTGAAAAAAAAACTTATTTAAAAAAAACAAATAAAACTGATAATATAAGCAAATAATTGGCTTTAAATTCTCTTAATATTTAAGGTACTTTTTTAGTATTTACAAAAAAAGGAACCAAATAAACGAGAAAAAAGCAACGGAAAAAAAAAACGAAAAACGAAAATTAAGATTATTATATCAAAAACTTGATGTTTCTAATAAAAACTTTTTTCTTTTTTCAAGAAACAAAGCTTCTCTTAAACCAAAACAAATTAACTTTGAACAAGCTTTCGTTAAAAGAAAAAGTTTAAGTATTTTTTTCTTTCAAAAAAAAAACTAAACTAAATACGAAAACTAAATCAAATTATGTACTGAAAAACTATAAACCCAAAAAAAAACAAAAACGAAAAATTAAGAAATGTAACAAAAAAACTTATTAAACGAAGAAAAATTAATGACTAACAACTATCAAAGTTTTATTCCTCTAAAACTTTCGAAATGATAAAAAAAATATATATAAGTAGGTATTTGCTTTAACAAAAAAACAAATTAAAGGATTTCAACAAAAATCAACGAAAAGAACTTATAATTTCGAAAAAAGTTTTCAAACAAAAAAAATTCAAGTATATTTTTCTCTGTTTTCGGTTTTATCATGATGGTTTGGGGTGCTTCAGGTAGCGTCTTTGGTGGTTTCTTTTCGACATATTGTGACCTTACTTGCAGCATCTTTGAATAATTAGACTTCAGACGGACAAAAAAAAATCCCTTGAAGTGGTAATGTAGAAGGGAATACATATAGTAGAACGACTAACACTTGTAGAAACAAAAACTATAAGAAGTTTGAACGGTGCATCGATGTTCGACGGCTCGTCAAACATGGTCACTGCGTTCAAGTACCTTAGCTAAATTGACTAGACAAAAAGGATAAGAAATTGAAAATATAGTAGATAGAAAAGTAAAAAAAATAAGTAAGGAATAGGAAAAAGGAAAACGATACCAAAACGTTGTTTATTGCTACTGCAAGTTTATGCTAAATGACGTCGCAAATACACCTAAGTACGTCAGGGACCTTCTTGATGCAGACATACGCATTTTTCAAAACCCTGCAGAAACCCTAAAGAAAACGTTAAACAAACACTAACCGCAGTCATTATGAATTTTCAAGAAATCGTCGCAATACATCTAGGTATGTCCTAGACTTTCCTGATGCAGACATACGATCCTTAAAAATTCATAATAAGTTTGGTTGAGGACTTGCACAAAAACGAAACTACAAAAAATCTTAACATTAAAGCTAAGACGTTGGGCGCCATAATTTGTTGCGAGGCAAGAGGAATATTAGGATGTCGGTAAGGTGGTAGGGTAGGAAAAATAAGGAAAGGAAAGGAAATTGGAAAAGGAACAGTTCAGAGAAGGGTAGGAGTGCTAAGTTTCGAGTGACACGGCCTGCTTGCGATGCACAGCTTAGCTCGCCGGAATGGGGGGGATCTTGTCACCGAAACTCAACTTCACCAGCAACAAAAACACAAATCAGGCCTATGAATGAAACAAAATTCATTGAAATTGACAGCGGACGGACGATTACCACTTCTAGGCACTGCTGATGTTGACGCAGTGTTGCCAAACCCACCCAACCATAGGAATCCGGTGGCCATTTTTGGATTCCCCCAAGAAGGATGATGCTCGCGTTCAGGTCACTCCATCTTCACCTCGGTAGCTTTGCTACCTTCCACACCCCTGAAACTTACTACTTCAAAACATTCTGATTTCTGCTCCGAAATCAATGAAACACAAAATTTTCATCCAAAACTGGCGTTGTGTGAAGTTTTATTGAGCAATTGTTAATCAACATTGAGCCAAAGTCTAGGTAGATATTTAATTAACCGGAAAGTTACAAAAAAAACTAAATTTTGGAACTTTTTTCTATAATTTACATAAAAACTAAAAAAAATGTTATCCTTAACCAAAAAAAAAATCAAAACCACTTATAAAAATGTGACTCGGATGTGTTTCTTACAGGTTTTACCAAATAACCCGAAAACGAAGCCGAAAGTACAAGCTTGGTTACCTGGAGACTACTTAATTTTCCTTTTACACCAATTGGACCTACCCCTATAGAGCTCTTTGGAGGTGGCTTAAGGAACAACCCAAAATGAACCGACAAAACTATCCTGGAAACAATACCCTTATAACTTACAATAAAAATCGTGGCTAAATTAGGAAAATTATTAAATGTAATACAGTCAAAAGCAATTTAATCAATAATAATATAAATCAAAGTCAACAAAGAAAATAACTTCACCGCCTTTAAATCACAAGAATCAAAATAACACAAAAAGGTAATTACGAATTGACAAACACAAAAAAAATCCGGAAATCCTTCTTTTCTTCCTTTTCTTTCACCTCGTACGGAATATATGAATATAATCGTTTGTTATTGCCTTTATCAGACCGGAACTTAAAATCGTTTCTCGTATCTTTTGATTTTTTTTTTTTTCTGTTAGACTCACTGTGCTATCGCCAATTCATTACTAGTGGCCATGCATCCGCTAGGAGGCCTATCGAACCTCAAACGGTATCCTGACGTGTGGAGAGCTGGTCTCAAACTCCGACCAGTCTAAAAACAAAACTGTCAATGTGGCTGTAGTGGTCGCTCCAGTGAAGAATCACGTCAAAAATTGGCAATACAAAATTACACCAACTAAAATTTTGAGGCGGCGGCCCAGCGCTCCGCTTGGCAAGCTGGTACCGCCAGAACAGCACAATGGGACGTGTATTCAGCCTCGCTATTAGTTCTATCCAAAAGGAAATAATTTTAGATGCAGCAACTTGCCGCACTCCGAAAATCGATGGAAAGCAATTTCAACTAACACACTTTAGTTTTGGTTTATAATAAAAAACTTTTTAATTCTAAATTTTAGAAAAGATGTGGATTATTTCCACCAAAAAAAAAACAATTTATCCGACCACCGAGAAAAACACTGTGTCATCCGACTTTAACTTACTACAGCAATATGACATTTGACTTTTGAAGGACTAGCCAACGAACAGGCCACTTTTTTTTTCGTCAAATTTCTCCTCCCACACCTATAGCATCGTATGATTCCATATGCCCGCTAGTTTGCTGGTTTTAGTTTTTTAGAGATGTCATTGTATTTGTTTTCAGACTACTCTCTTTTCACTTCAACTCTCATTTTTACACTTGGCAAACCATCTCCTCCGCCATATTGTCAAATTCGCTTATTCCATTACCTAACAGATGGCGTGACTTGAAATTTGTTTACACATGGCATCAGCAATTTGCTCAACCCATTTCCTTCCATTTAATTTCATAAAATTCGTCTAAAAATTCTTTAAGTGTTTTGTGAGATCAAAAATCATAGGGCTTATTCCATAGTTTTCCAAACTATTTGTCTTTAATTATAGTAACCTCACCAAATGATATAAAACACCTACCTCACCCAATAATAGTCAACTGTCAATCTCTACACGAACTAGTTATCTCTCCTATGTTGACGTTTACAAGAGACAAAAAGGTTGACGGGTTGAGTCCTGGTTGAAAATCTATGTAATTCTCAATGATTGGTCTTTGTGGTATGCCATTCACAAACCAGAATTTCTACCAACTACTAACAGCAACAGCAACAGCAGCAGCAGAAAATTTCATATATAATTGGTAAGTTTAGTTTATTATTATTATTTAATATTCTTTTTTTCTTATTCAAACTTCCATTTTTTTTCAGATATTCGTGAGGGACTTCACCTAGCCCGGTGGTTGCAACATTATTACAGTGTGGCCTAATCCCACCCAACCTGGAAGTTCGTCGGCCTTGTTTGAACCTCCCCAAGGATGGCAATGTCTAGTTTCCGGTCATATCATCTTCACTGGCTACCTTCCGCACCTCTGAAAATTTTTACACATTGCAATTTCGGAGCTGAAATCAAACAAACACAAAAGTTTCATCCGAAACAGGCGTTAAATGAAGTTTTATTTAGCAAATTGTTGCGGGCGCCTGTTTAGGCATAACCTTATTTACTTTACAGCAAACAATTTTTTTTTTCAGATTCAGTCGAGAAGGTATTAATTACTCGCCCAGCCGCAACCTAGAACAGCTTTTATTTTCCACCAAGGTAAGCCCACATCCCTAGAAAGCACTAGTGGCCAATACAATAAAATAAATTAATATTCAAATGAAAAGTAAAATAAAAGTGATTACGTGAAGTTACAAAAACATTAAGGGATATTTACGCCAAAGGATACACAAAGTGGTTTTTCGGTTTTGACTTGAGCCAGTGTTTTAGGATTTGAATTTGTGGTTTAATTAAGTGATTTATTATTGCTTGAGATCTTTTGCATGAAATATGCCGATCTTTTTACCACTCAAATTCTCTAATTCGTACATATGTGATCCTACTTGTTTTAAAATTCGGCATTTGATAAATTTTGGCGAAAGTTTAGCCGATAAATTCTTCGTTGAATCACTCAATATGAAATTCTTTCTGTAGACTTCCTGTCCGGGTCGAAAAATTACTTTTTTGGTTCGAGTGTTATACATTTTCGCCGATCTTTCATTGGCTTTAGAAATATTTTCGCGAATTCGGTTCCGTATACACTGCAGTCTGTTTTGTCGGGGGATTGTTAGCAGTTCGCTATCATCTACTGCGTTTAATTTTCGTGCCAGTTCATAGCTAGAACCATGAGTAATCATGTTCATACCGAACAAGGCATAATATGGGGATAATCCCGTAGAGCTATGCACTGAGCTTCTAAGTGCACACGCAATATCACTAAGGTGTACGTCCCATTCGCGTTGGTCGTTTTTCAAGTATGAGCGAATCGCTGCTAACAAAGAGCGATTAACCCTCTCCGACGCATTCGATTGCGGAGCATAATTGGCGGTTCTAAAATGTCTTATTCCATATTTAGACAACAAATTTTGAAATTCTTTCGCCATAAACTGCTTGCCGTTATCGGAGTGTATAATGTTTGGAACTCCAAACATATTGAAAACATCTTGTTGTAAAAATTGAATCACGCTTGACGTATTTGCATTTCGTAATGCTTTTAATAAAACAAACTTAGACAGATGGTCTAAAACTACAAAAACATAGGCATTTCCTGACTTTGACCGTGGATATGGTCCTAAAAAGTCGACATATAACTTTTCAAACGGACGATTAGAACAATACGACGTGACGATAGGTGGACGAGAGACTTGGTTGGACGCTTTACTCTGTTTACATACAGAACAATTAGACACATATTCTCGAATTTGCACTGTCATATTTGGCCAATGGAAGTATTGCCGGATTCGGTGAAGAGTTTTGGCTATACCACCATGTGCTACTTGAGGGGGGTTGTGAGCTTTACTAATAATTTCTTCAGTCAACCCAGAAGGAACCCAGAGAAGCCAAGTATGTTCTAAGAAGACTTCTTCACTTCTAAACGCTCGCTTGTACACAAAGCCATCTTCCACTTTCAAATCTGGCAGCTTGTCTGGATGTGCCTTGATAGTTTCTCTTAGACTTGTGTACTCTTCTGAGTGGAACTCTTCGGACTTCAAATCGATCATCGGTGCGACTTCTTCAATAGCCAGAGAATCTACATGTACCCGAGAAAGAGTGTCAGGTACGACATTAAGTGCGCCTTTTCTGTGCTGTATGTCGAAGGCATACGATTGTAATAACAGACTCCATCTGGCGAGCTTTCCACTAAGGTCCTTCATGCTCATTAACCACCGAAGGCTAGAGTGGTCTGTTATTATGGTAAAGTCCATGCCCTCGACATACGGCCTGAACTTTTGCACTGCCATCACCGCGGCCATGCACTCCCTCTCGGTCACACTATAGTTTCTCTGGCTCTTGTTAAATTTTTGTGAGAAGTACGCGATCGGAACTTCTTCGTCTTCGGTATTCTTTTGGAATAGTACCGCACCTATTCCTGTATCCGATGCATCGCATTGAATGTAAAATTTTTTTGTGAAGTCCGGGTGTGAGAGGACGGGAGCTGTGGTTAATGCTTTCTTTAGGTTCTCGAACGCTTCCAGTGCCTCTTCCGTCATTTTAAATTTATCATTCCTCTTTTTCAGCAGGTCTGTCAGGGGCGCAGTCAAACTCGAAAAATTCCTTATAAACTTCCGATACCACCCTGCTAAACCAAGCAACCTCCGAACCTGCCTTGGGGTTTTGGGAAGTGGAAAATCCACTATCGCTTCCACCTTAGCAGGGTCGGTTTTAAGCTTCCCACCACCAACTATGAAGCCCAAATATTTTAACCCTTGAAGCCAAACTTTGATTTCTTCAAGTTGATGGTGAGGTTAGCTTTGCGTAAGCAATCGGCTACTTCGCTCAACAGGGCAATATGGGTCTCGAAGTCTGACGCCATGACCAGAAGATCGTCAAGATACACAAATACTCGCTCCCTGAGTCGTGCAGGAATCACCTTGTCCATTAACTGGCACAACCTTTGGGCGGCATTACACAACCCAAAGGGCATGACAGTAAAATGGTACAAGGGTCTTCCCGGTACCGCAAATGCAGTCTTTTCTCTACTCTGTCTCTCCAGAGGTATCTGCCAGAATGCTTCCTTTAGATCTATACTACTAATGTAGTATGCATTCGGTAGTCGGCTGATGAGCCCCTCGATATGAGGGAGCGGGTTAGCATTTTTCTTAGTGAGTGAGTTCACCTTGCGAGAATCCAGACATAGTCGGTTTTTGCCGGGTTTTCGCAAGAGAACCACTGGTGAGCACCACGGGCTCTCGCTCTCCTCAATAACGCCGAGACTCAACATCCGATCTAACTCCTCGTATAATATGGCTTGTATCGCCGGAGAGACAGGATAGTGACGCTGCTTTACAGGGAGCGCATCTCCTGTATCAATAACGTGCTCCATCAGCGTCGTCCTTCCAAGACCATCGCGGTCGTAACAAAGAAATCTTCGCTTGACAGCATCCAACCTGGCCTGCTGATCAGAGGTCAACTGATGAGCGTTCAATAAATCCAAATCATCATTAACCGCAACACAACTTATTATATTAGGGGCTAACTCGAAAGCTCTCCAGAAGTCTACCCCCAGGTAAACCTCCTGGTCCAAATTTGGAACGAGGTAGAACGTTAGCTCTTCAACTTTACCCTTATATCGTACTTCAATATCAATTTTTCCTACAATGGATTGACTTTTGCCATCAGCTGTCTTGACTCCAGAATGAAACGGGACAATTTTTCTTTGGAGTTCATTCGCTAGTCGCATACAATTTTTCCCTAAAATGCTAACACTAGCGCCGCTGTCTAGTAAACCCAAAACTTCTTTTTCACCTATCCTGATTTTTGCGTAAGGTCTAGGATCGGATGCCAAATTCACCACTGTAGAAGAAATTCGCTTTCGAGTTTCTTTTCTGGATTTGAATCGGATCCTAGCCTTGAGAACTTTCTTTGAAGGAAAATAAATCTCGCTGTTAAAAATTCTCTTTCATGCTTTGTTATATTCTTCAATTCTCACGTGTAGAGGTTTGATTTGAAATTGTTTGCATGTTATATCGGTATCTTTTTTTAAATCTATTTTACTATCTCGTTTTAAAATTCTCATAGTTTGTTTGCCCTCTTTTGTAAGAGGGCTTTGAATATCGTTGGATTCATTTTTAATTGGGCAGTCTAAAATTATTGGGGGTTCTGGTTTGGGTTGGTTCGCGATTCCCCCGAAGCAGTCGCGTCCCTCAAACGGTTTCCCGGATTGCAACGTGAACAACGAGGAGTTATTACCCCCTCTTGTCCACACTTGTAACAAAATAAATTTCTTACCTCGGAATCGCATTCAAAGTAAGTGTGACCCTGCACCTTACAGTTCCAACATACCAAATTTTGCGTGTCTGCATATTTCCGAGGAGGATTTTTCGGTCGAGCCCCTCCGAATTGGTATGCAGCAAGTTGTTCTTCAACTGGCTGGTACTCTTCTTCATATTCCAGCTCGTTGGCAACATACTTAGACTGGGGCTTGACGAAAGGCTTTGGTAGATCTCGGTCTCTCCTCGGAAATGCTGTTTCTGCATCCTTGCAGGCAATCCTCAGCTGATCCAAGGAGAAGATAGGTTGTGGGTAGACTAACCTTCCAACTTTTTCATTTAAATTTCTTTTCAGAATCCTCACCATCTCTACCTCCGGAATGGGGATTCTCAACTGAAACCTCAACTTATTAATTGCCGTGAAGAACTCTTCGCTACTCTCCCAGGAATTCTGCCTACGATCCATGATGTCACGAATTATTTCAAAATCAGAACGAGTGTTCCTAAACTGACGCATAAGAGACTCTTTCAGTGTCGGCCAGTCGGATCGATAATTGTTCCGCTGAAATTGCCAGAACCATTCGTGGGCAGTTCCTGAGAGAAGTAGGTGGAAATCGCGCAAGATTTCTGTCCACGGACAGGCATATTGACTCTGAAGAGTCTCTAAACGAAAGACGAAGTCTTCGACCGACAGAGTTGATGATTGACCATCGAATTTTAAGCCCCACTTGTCAATTTTAATGGGTGCTTTAAATCCTTGAGGCGGAAATGGACTGAAATAAGGAGGCGGATAGACGTACGGATTGGGAGTGTTAATAGAAGCCCTAAAGTTACAACCAGGAGTCTGTTGAGCCTCATGAAGCCCTCCAGATTGGTAACTCCTATCTTGACTTCTTCTATTCTGTTCTGGTTGAGACCTGCGCTGCTGTCCTAACGTTACAAACGCGCTTCTGCTTGGATCAACTGGAGGAATTTGATGTTGTCCTGCTGGTGCAGGGTCGTAAACACGTTGGGTTGGTCTTGACGTGATTTGATCATCACCGGGTTGATTCGATGGACTTATCTTCAGATTCTTGAGGAATTCCCCAAGTTGATTCTGAATTTCTCCTTTTACGGTAGTTATAACTTCCCTTTGTATCGCATCTTTGGTAATTGCAAGGCCTTCTACTAGGGCTAGATTAAGGTAAGCTTTTACGTCTTCCGAAAGCACTCGTCTTCTATCTTTTTCTCTATTTACAGATGGTCTTTGGGCTAAGCTTTCGAGAATGTCCCTAGAACTACCTAGATTTGTGTGGTTTGGTCGAGCATCTATAGTTCGCCTCACCGTTTCGTTTATGGAATCTGTGCTGTCTCTAGGAGTTGGTCTATCTTCAGCGCCTAGGCCACTGAGATGAGAATAGGACGGAGTTGGAATCGAATCGAGAGAGCTATTCACGTGATCGTTTGAGTTCTGAAAATCAGCATTAGCGGGCACATTAGATGAAGAACGAACATGTCTATCGGATATGAGAGGAGAATGCATCCTTCTACGTCTCTCGGTAACATCAAGATTTTGACTAACTGACCTGGTTAATCTAGCATTTTCTTGTATTTCAGCATTTCTTATTAGATTATTAATGCGCTCTTCTTCCTCTTTATGATTGGAAGCCATCTTTAACGAGTTGAAAACGAAGCAACAAAATAATCAAAATGAAATGAATTTGAATGACTAATACGGTGAGTTTTACAAAAACGTTTTTTGAGAAAAAGTAGGAAGTAGTAGTGTTTTTAAAGCGTTTATGTAAAAAAAATATTTCCTAAACGGAGCAAAAAACAAAAAATTAGCTTGTCCTTCCAAAATTTTGAAGGTGTTTCTTCTTAGAAACAATTCCTATATACTAAAGAAAGCGTAACGATGTAATTATAACAAAACAAAAAGAAAAATAACAGAAAAAAATAGTTCGTAACAAAAATAAAGGAAATCAAAAACAGAAAAACTTATACTCTGAAAAAAAAACTTATTTAAAAAAAAACAAATAAAACTGATAATATAAGCAAATAATTGGCTTTAAATTCTCTTAATATTTAAGGTACTTTTTTAGTATTTATAAAAAAAGGAACCAAATAAACGAGAAAAAAGCAACGGAAAAAAAAAACGAAAAACGAAAATTAAGATTATTATATCAAAAACTTGATGTTTCTAATAAAAACTTTTTTCTTTTTTCAAGAAACAAAGCTTCTCTTAAACCAAAACAAATTAACTTTGAACAAGCTTTCGTTAAAAGAAAAAGTTTAAGTATTTTTTTCTTTAAAAAAAAAAACTAAACTAAATACGAAAACTAAATCAAATTATGTACTGAAAAACTATAAACCCAAAAAAAAACAAAAACGAAAAATTAAGAAATGTAACAAAAAAACTTATTAAACGAAGAAAAATTAATGACTAACAACTATCAAAGTTTTATTCCTCTAAAACTTTCGAAATGATAAAAAAAAATATATATAAGTAGGTATTTGCTTTAACAAAAAAACAAATTAAAGGATTTCAACAAAAATCAACGAAAAGAACTTATAATTTCGAAAAAAGTTTTCAAACAAAAAAAATTCTCTGTTTTCGGTTTTATCATGATGGTTTGGGGTGCTTCAGGTAGCGTCTTTGGTGGTTTTTTTTCGACATGTTGTGACCTTACTTGCAGCATCTTTGAATAATTAGACTTCAGACGGACAAAAAAAAATCCCTTGAAGTGGTAATGTAGAAGGGAATACATATAGTAGAACGACTAACACTTGTAGAAACAAAAACTATAAGAAGTTTGAACGGTGCATCGATGTTCGACGGCTCGTCAAACATGGTCACTGCGTTCAAGTACCTTAGCTAAATTGACTAGACAAAAAGGATAAGAAATTGAAAATATAGTAGATAGAAAAGTAAAAAAAATAAGTAAGGAATAGGAAAAAGGAAAACGATACCAAAACGTTGTTTATTGCTACTGCAAGTTTATGCTAAATGACGTCGCAAATACACCTAAGTACGTCAGGGACCTTCTTGATGCAGACATACGCATTTTTCAAAACCCTGCAGAAACCCTAAAGAAAACGTTAAACAAACACTAACCGCAGTCATTATGAATTTTCAAGAAATCGTCGCAATACATCTAGGTATGTCCTAGACTTTCCTGATGCAGACATACGATCCTTAAAAATTCATAATAAGTTTGGTTGAGGACTTGCACAAAAACGAAACTACAAAAAATCTTAACATTAAAGCTAAGACGTTGGGCGCCATAATTTGTTGCGAGGCAAGAGGAATATTAGGATGTCGGTAAGGTGGTAGGGTAGGAAAAATAAGGAAAGGAAAGGAAATTAAAAAAGGAACAGTTCAGAGAAGGGTAGGAGTGCTAAGTTTCGAGTGACACGGCCTGCTTGCGATGCACAGCTTAGCTCGCCGGAATGGGGGGGATCTTGTCACCGAAACTCAACTTCACCAGCAACAAAAACACAAATCAGGCCTATGAATGAAACAAAATTCATTGAAATTGACAGCGGACGGACGATTACCACTTCTAGGCACTGCTGATGTTGACGCAGTGTTGCCAAACCCACCCAACCATAGGAATCCGGTGGCCATTTTTGGATTCCCCCAAGAAGGATGATGCTCGCGTTCAGGTCACTCCATCTTCACCTCGGTAGCTTTGCTACCTTCCACACCCCTGAAACTTACTACTTCAAAACATTCTGATTTCTGCTCCGAAATCAATGAAACACAAAATTTTCATCCAAAACTGGCGTTGTGTGAAGTTTTATTGAGCAATTGTTAATCAACATTGAGCCAAAGTCTAGGTAGATATTTAATTAACCGGAAAGTTACAAAAAAAACTAAATTTTGGAACTTTTTTCTATAATTTACATAAAAACTAAAAAAAATGTTATCCTTAACCAAAAAAAAAATCAAAACCACTTATAAAAATGTGACTCGGATGTGTTTCTTACAGGTTTTACCAAATAACCCGAAAACGAAGCCGAAAGTACAAGCTTGGTTACCTGGAGACTACTTAATTTTCCTTTTACACCAATTGGACCTACCCCTATAGAGCTCTTTGGAGGTGGCTTAAGGAACAACCCAAAATGAACCGACAAAACTATCCTGGAAACAATACCCTTATAACTTACAATAAAAATCGTGGCTAAATTAGGAAAATTATTAAATGTAATACAGTCAAAAGCAATTTAATCAATAATAATATAAATCAAAGTCAACAAAGAAAATAACTTCACCGCCTTTAAATCACAAGAATCAAAATAACACAAAAAGGTAATTACGAATTGACAAACACAAAAAAAATCCGGAAATCCTTCTTTTCTTCCTTTTCTTTCACCTCGTACGGAATATATGAATATAATCGTTTGTTATTGCCTTTATCAGACCGGAACTTAAAATCGTTTCTCGTATCTTTTGATTTTTTTTTTTTCTGTTAGACTCACTGTGCTATCGCCAATTCATTACTAGTGGCCATGCATCCGCTAGGAGGCCTATCGAACCTCAAACGGTATCCTGACGTGTGGAGAGCTGGTCTCAAACTCCGACCAGTCTAAAAACAAAACTGTCAATGTGGCTGTAGTGGTCGCTCCAGTGAAGAATCACGTCAAAAATTGGCAATACAAAATTACACCAACTAAAATTTTGAGGCGGCGGCCCAGCGCTCCGCTTGGCAAGCTGGTACCGCCAGAACAGCACAATGGGACGTGTATTCAGCCTCGCTATTAGTTCTATCCAAAAGGAAATAATTTTAGATGCAGCAACTTGCCGCACTCCGAAAATCGATGGAAAGCAATTTCAACTAACACACTTTAGTTTTGGTTTATAATAAAAAACTTTTTAATTCTAAATTTTAGAAAAGATGTGGATTATTTCCACCAAAAAAAAAAACAATTTATCCGACCACCGAGAAAAACACTGTGTCATCCGACTTTAACTTACTACAGCAATATGACATTTGACTTTTGAAGGACTAGCCAACGAACAGGCCACTTTTTTTTTCGTCAAATTTCTCCTCCCACACCTATAGCATCGTATGATTCCATATGCCCGCTAGTTTGCTGGTTTTAGTTTTTTAGAGATGTCATTGTATTTGTTTTCAGACTACTCTCTTTTCACTTCAACTCTCATTTTTACACTTGGCAAACCATCTCCTCCGCCATATTGTCAAATTCGCTTATTCCATTACCTAACAGATGGCGTGACTTGAAATTTGTTTACACATGGCATCAGCAATTTGCTCAACCCATTTCCTTCCATTTAATTTCATAAAATTCGTCTAAAAATTCTTTAAGTGTTTTGTGAGATCAAAAATCATAGGGCTTATTCCATAGTTTTCCAAACTATTTGTCTTTAATTATAGTAACCTCACCAAATGATATAAAACACCTACCTCACCCAATAATAGTCAACTGTCAATCTCTACACGAACTAGTTATCTCTCCTATGTTGACGTTTACAAGAGACAAAAAGGTTGACGGGTTGAGTCCTGGTTGAAAATCTATGTAATTCTCAATGATTGGTCTTTGTGGTATGCCATTCACAAACCAGAATTTCTACCAACTACTAACAGCAACAGCAACAGCAGCAGCAGAAAATTTCATATATAATTGGTAAGTTTAGTTTATTATTATTATTTAATATTCTTTTTTTCTTATTCAAACTTCCATTTTTTTTCAGATATTCGTGAGGGACTTCACCTAGCCCGGTGGTTGCAACATTATTACAGTGTGGCCTAATCCCACCCAACCTGGAAGTTCGTCGGCCTTGTTTGAACCTCCCCAAGGATGGCAATGTCTAGTTTCCGGTCATATCATCTTCACTGGCTACCTTCCGCACCTCTGAAAATTTTTACACATTGCAATTTCGGAGCTGAAATCAAACAAACACAAAAGTTTCATCCGAAACAGGCGTTAAATGAAGTTTTATTTAGCAAATTGTTGCGGGCGCCTGTTTAGGCATAACCTTATTTACTTTACAGCAAACAATTTTTTTTTTCAGATTCAGTCGAGAAGGTATTAATTACTCGCCCAGCCGCAACCTAGAACAGCTTTTATTTTCCACCAAGGTAAGCCCACATCCCTAGAAAGCACTAGTGGCCAATACCAATTAATCTTTTATTACTATTTTCAGATATGCGAGCCGAAACAACATTTAAAGGAATTTCAACAACAAACATTCAATAAAAGAAGAGGTGCACTAGCCAACTATGGAATAGAGGATTCCCCACCACCACCCACTACAAAAACGTTTAGTTTCAATTACTCCGGTAAGAGTTAAATTTGCTACCTAGTGCTGTGTTCTTATCTAATAAATAATTTAACATGCAAATAAATAAAAACAAAATAAAAGTAAAATATCACAGATCTAACTTATAACTAATTCTATAAATATCACAGTAGTTTTAAATCATTACGGATAAGTTATCACTGATTAGTTTATAATCTTTGCGGATTATTATATCACAGATTAGTTTTTAATCTTTGCGGATTATTATATCACAGATTAGTCAATTAAAAAAAATAGAATTAATAAATAAAAAGTTAATAAATAAGTATATAAATAAAATAAAAAAATATAAATAAATAAGTGACTAGATATAAGCATGCAATAAATAACTACTAAAAAAAAATTTTTATTGTTTTTAATATACATTTCAACAGACATTTTCGGGTACAGAGTGACAATTAGTGTTTTTAATAGGATTGTTTTGAGATTATGGACTAAATCAGGTACTTCGTGCGGGTTGTTAAAATAAATTAATACTCAAATGAAAAGTAAAATAAAAGTGATTACGTGAAGTTACAAAAACATTAAGGGATATTAACGCCAAAGGATACACAAAGTGGTTTTTCGGTTTTGACTTGAGCCAGTGTTTTAGGATTTGAATTTGTGGTTTAATTAAGTGATTTATTATTGCTTGAGATCTTTTGCATGAAATATGCCGATCTTTTTACCACTCAAATTCTCTAATTCGTACATATGTGATCCTACTTGTTTTAAAATTCGGCATTTGATAAATTTTGGCGAAAGTTTAGCCGATAAATTCTTCGTTGAATCACTCAATATGAAATTCTTTCTGTAGACTTCCTGTCCGGGTCGAAAAATTACTTTTTTGGTTCGAGTGTTATACATTTTCGCCGATCTTTCATTGGCTTTAGAAATATTTTCGCGAATTCGGTTCCGTATACACTGCAGTCTGTTTTGTCGGGGGATTGTTAGCAGTTCGCTATCATCTACTGCGTTTAATTTTCGTGCCAGTTCATAGCTAGAACCATGAGTAATCATGTTCATACCGAACAAGGCATAATATGGGGATAATCCCGTAGAGCTATGCACTGAGCTTCTAAGTGCACACGCAATATCACTAAGGTGTACGTCCCATTCGCGTTGGTCGTTTTTCAAGTATGAGCGAATCGCTGCTAACAAAGAGCGATTAACCCTCTCCGACGCATTCGATTGCGGAGCATAATTGGCGGTTCTAAAATGTCTTATTCCATATTTAGACAACAAATTTTGAAATTCTTTCGCCATAAACTGCTTGCCGTTATCGGAGTGTATAATGTTTGGAACTCCAAACATATTGAAAACATCTTGTTGTAAAAATTGAATCACGCTTGACGTATTTGCATTTCGTAATGCTTTTAATAAAACAAACTTAGACAGATGGTCTAAAACTACAAAAACATAGGCATTTCCTGACTTTGACCGTGGATATGGTCCTAAAAAGTCGACATATAACTTTTCAAACGGACGATTAGAACAATACGACGTGACGATAGGTGGACGAGAGACTTGGTTGGACGCTTTACTCTGTTTACATACAGAACAATTAGACACATATTCTCGAATTTGCACTGTCATATTTGGCCAATGGAAGTATTGCCGGATTCGGTGAAGAGTTTTGGCTATACCACCATGTGCTACTTGAGGGGGGTTGTGAGCTTTACTAATAATTTCTTCAGTCAACCCAGAAGGAACCCAGAGAAGCCAAGTATGTTCTAAGAAGACTTCTTCACTTCTAAACGCTCGCTTGTACACAAAGCCATCTTCCACTTTCAAATCTGGCAGCTTGTCTGGATGTGCCTTGATAGTTTCTCTTAGACTTGTGTACTCTTCTGAGTGGAACTCTTCGGACTTCAAATCGATCATCGGTGCGACTTCTTCAATAGCCAGAGAATCTACATGTACCCGAGAAAGAGTGTCAGGTACGACATTAAGTGCGCCTTTTCTGTGCTGTATGTCGAAGGCATACGATTGTAATAACAGACTCCATCTGGCGAGCTTTCCACTAAGGTCCTTCATGCTCATTAACCACCGAAGGCTAGAGTGGTCTGTTATTATGGTAAAGTCCATGCCCTCGACATACGGCCTGAACTTTTGCACTGCCATCACCGCGGCCATGCACTCCCTCTCGGTCACACTATAGTTTCTCTGGCTCTTGTTAAATTTTTGTGAGAAGTACGCGATCGGAACTTCTTCGTCTTCGGTATTCTTTTGGAATAGTACCGCACCTATTCCTGTATCCGATGCATCGCATTGAATGTAAAATTTTTTGGTGAAGTCCGGGTGTGAGAGGACGGGAGCTGTGGTTAATGCTTTCTTTAGGTTCTCGAACGCTTCCAGTGCCTCTTCCGTCATTTTAAATTTATCATTCCTCTTTTTCAGCAGGTCTGTCAGGGGCGCAGTCAAACTCGAAAAATTCCTTATAAACTTCCGATACCACCCTGCTAAACCAAGCAACCTCCGAACCTGCCTTGGGGTTTTGGGAAGTGGAAAATCCACTATCGCTTCCACCTTAGCAGGGTCGGTTTTAAGCTTCCCACCACCAACTATGAAGCCCAAATATTTTAACCCTTGAAGCCAAACTTTGATTTCTTCAAGTTGATGGTGAGGTTAGCTTTGCGTAAGCAATCGGCTACTTCGCTCAACAGGGCAATATGGGTCTCGAAGTCTGACGCCATGACCAGAAGATCGTCAAGATACACAAATACTCGCTCCCTGAGTCGTGCAGGAATCACCTTGTCCATTAACTGGCACAACCTTTGGGCGGCATTACACAACCCAAAGGGCATGACAGTAAAATGGTACAAGGGTCTTCCCGGTACCGCAAATGCAGTCTTTTCTCTACTCTGTCTCTCCAGAGGTATCTGCCAGAATGCTTCCTTTAGATCTATACTACTAATGTAGTATGCATTCGGTAGTCGGCTGATGAGCCCCTCGATATGAGGGAGCGGGTTAGCATTTTTCTTAGTGAGTGAGTTCACCTTGCGAGAATCCAGACATAGTCGGTTTTTGCCGGGTTTTCGCAAGAGAACCACTGGTGAGCACCACGGGCTCTCGCTCTCCTCAATAACGCCGAGACTCAACATCCGATCTAACTCCTCGTATAATATGGCTTGTATCGCCGGAGAGACAGGATAGTGACGCTGCTTTACAGGGAGCGCATCTCCTGTATCAATAACGTGCTCCATCAGCGTCGTCCTTCCAAGACCATCGCGGTCGTAACAAAGAAATCTTCGCTTGACAGCATCCAACCTGGCCTGCTGATCAGAGGTCAACTGATGAGCGTTCAATAAATCCAAATCATCATTAACCGCAACACAACTTATTATATTAGGGGCTAACTCGAAAGCTCTCCAGAAGTCTACCCCCAGGTAAACCTCCTGGTCCAAATTTGGAACGAGGTAGAACGTTAGCTCTTCAACTTTACCCTTATATCGTACTTCAATATCAATTTTTCCTACAATGGATTGACTTTTGCCATCAGCTGTCTTGACTCCAGAATGAAACGGGACAATTTTTCTTTGGAGTTCATTCGCTAGTCGCATACAATTTTTCCCTAAAATGCTAACACTAGCGCCGCTGTCTAGTAAACCCAAAACTTCTTTTTCACCTATCCTGATTTTTGCGTAAGGTCTAGGATCGGATGCCAAATTCACCACTGTAGAAGAAATTCGCTTTCGAGTTTCTTTTCTGGATTTGAATCGGATCCTAGCCTTGAGAACTTTCTTTGAAGGAAAATAAATCTCGCTGTTAAAAATTCTCTTTCATGCTTTGTTATATTCTTCAATTCTCACGTGTAGAGGTTTGATTTGAAATTGTTTGCATGTTATATCGGTATCTTTTTTTAAATCTATTTTACTATCTCGTTTTAAAATTCTCATAGTTTGTTTGCCCTCTTTTGTAAGAGGGCTTTGAATATCGTTGGATTCATTTTTAATTGGGCAGTCTAAAATTATTGGGGGTTCTGGTTTGGGTTGGTTCGCGATTCCCCCGAAGCAGTCGCGTCCCTCAAACGGTTTCCCGGATTGCAACGTGAACAACGAGGAGTTATTACCCCCTCTTGTCCACACTTGTAACAAAATAAATTTCTTACCTCGGAATCGCATTCAAAGTAAGTGTGACCCTGCACCTTACAGTTCCAACATACCAAATTTTGCGTGTCTGCATATTTCCGAGGAGGATTTTTCGGTCGAGCCCCTCCGAATTGGTATGCAGCAAGTTGTTCTTCAACTGGCTGGTACTCTTCTTCATATTCCAGCTCGTTGGCAACATACTTAGACTGGGGCTTGACGAAAGGCTTTGGTAGATCTCGGTCTCTCCTCGGAAATGCTGTTTCTGCATCCTTGCAGGCAATCCTCAGCTGATCCAAGGAGAAGATAGGTTGTGGGTAGACTAACCTTCCAACTTTTTCATTTAAATTTCTTTTCAGAATCCTCACCATCTCTACCTCCGGAATGGGGATTCTCAACTGAAACCTCAACTTATTAATTACCGTGAAGAACTATTCGCTACTCTCCCAGGAATTCCGCCTACGATCCATGATGTCACGAATTATTTCAAAATCAGAACGAGTGTTCCTAAACTGACGCATAAGAGACTCTTTCAGTGTCGGCCAGTCGGATCGATAATTGTTCCGCTGAAATTGCCAGAACCATTCGTGGGCAGTTCCTGAGAGAAGTAGGTGGAAATCGCGCAAGATTTCTGTCCACGGACAGGCATATTGACTCTGAAGAGTCTCTAAACGAAAGACGAAGTCTTCGACCGACAGAGTTGATGATTGACCATCGAATTTTAAGCCCCACTTGTCAATTTTAATGGGTGCTTTAAATCCTTGAGGCGGAAATGGACTGAAATAAGGAGGCGGATAGACGTACGGATTGGGAGTGTTAATAGAAGCCCTAAAGTTACAACCAGGAGTCTGTTGAGCCTCATGAAGCCCTCCAGATTGGTAACTCCTATCTTGACTTCTTCTATTCTGTTCTGGTTGAGACCTGCGCTGCTGTCCTAACGTTACAAACGCGCTTCTGCTTGGATCAACTGGAGGAATTTGATGTTGTCCTGCTGGTGCAGGGTCGTAAACACGTTGGGTTGGTCTTGACGTGATTTGATCATCACCGGGTTGATTCGATGGACTTATCTTCAGATTCTTGAGGAATTCCCCAAGTTGATTCTGAATTTCTCCTTTTACGGTAGTTATAACTTCCCTTTGTATCGCATCTTTGGTAATTGCAAGGCCTTCTACTAGGGCTAGATTAAGGTAAGCTTTTACGTCTTCCGAAAGCACTCGTCTTCTATCTTTTTCTCTACTTACAGATGGTCTTTGGGCTAAGCTTTCGAGAATGTCCCTAGAACTACCTAGATTTGTGTGGTTTGGTCGAGCATCTATAGTTCGCCTCACCGTTTCGTTTATGGAATCTGTGCTGTCTCTAGGAGTTGGTCTATCTTCAGCGCCTAGGCCACTGAGATGAGAATAGGACGGAGTTGGAATCGAATCGAGAGAGCTATTCACGTGATCGTTTGAGTTCTGAAAATCAGCATTAGCGGGCACATTAGATGAAGAACGAACATGTCTATCGGATATGAGAGGAGAATGCATCCTTCTACGTCTCTCGGTAACATCAAGATTTTGACTAACTGACCTGGTTAATCTAGCATTTTCTTGTATTTCAGCATTTCTTATTAGATTATTAATGCGCTCTTCTTCCTCTTTATGATTGGAAGCCATCTTTAACGAGTTGAAAACGAAGCAACAAAATAATCAAAATGAAATGAATTTGAATGACTAATACGGTGAGTTTTACAAAAACGTTTTTTGAGAAAAAGTAGGAAGTAGTAGTGTTTTTAAAGCGTTTATGTAAAAAAAATATTTCCTAAACGGAGCAAAAAACAAAAAATTAGCTTGTCCTTCCAAAATTTTGAAGGTGTTTCTTCTTAGAAACAATTCCTATATACTAAAGAAAGCGTAACGATGTAATTATAACAAAACAAAAAGAAAAATAACAGAAAAAAATAGTTCGTAACAAAAATAAAGGAAATCAAAAACAGAAAAACTTATACTCTGAAAAAAAAACTTATTTAAAAAAAAACAAATAAAACTGATAATATAAGCAAATAATTGGCTTTAAATTCTCTTAATATTTAAGGTACTTTTTTAGTATTTATAAAAAAAGGAACCAAATAAACGAGAAAAAAGCAACGGAAAAAAAAAACGAAAAACGAAAATTAAGATTATTATATCAAAAACTTGATGTTTCTAATAAAAACTTTTTTCTTTTTTCAAGAAACAAAGCTTCTCTTAAACCAAAACAAATTAACTTTGAACAAGCTTTCGTTAAAAGAAAAAGTTTAAGTATTTTTTTCTTTAAAAAAAAAACTAAACTAAATACGAAAACTAAATCAAATTATGTACTGAAAAACTATAAACCCAAAAAAAAACAAAAACGAAAAATTAAGAAATGTAACAAAAAAACTTATTAAACGAAGAAAAATTAATGACTAACAACTATCAAAGTTTTATTCCTCTAAAACTTTCGAAATGATAAAAAAAATATATATAAGTAGGTATTTGCTTTAACAAAAAAACAAATTAAAGGATTTCAACAAAAATCAACGAAAAGAACTTATAATTTCGAAAAAAGTTTTCAAACAAAAAAAATTCTCTGTTTTCGGTTTTATCATGATGGTTTGGGGTGCTTCAGGTAGCGTCTTTGGTGGTTTCTTTTCGACATGTTGTGACCTTACTTGCAGCATCTTTGAATAATTAGACTTCAGACGGACAAAAAAAATCCCTTGAAGTGGTAATGTAGAAGGGAATACATATAGTAGAACGACTAACACTTGTAGAAACAAAAACTATAAGAAGTTTGAACGGTGCATCGATGTTCGACGGCTCGTCAAACATGGTCACTGCGTTCAAGTACCTTAGCTAAATTGACTAGACAAAAAGGATAAGAAATTGAAAATATAGTAGATAGAAAAGTAAAAAAAATAAGTAAGGAATAGGAAAAAGGAAAACGATACCAAAACGTTGTTTATTGCTACTGCAAGTTTATGCTAAATGACGTCGCAAATACACCTAAGTACGTCAGGGACCTTCTTGATGCAGACATACGCATTTTTCAAAACCCTGCAGAAACCCTAAAGAAAACGTTAAACAAACACTAACCGCAGTCATTATGAATTTTCAAGAAATCGTCGCAATACATCTAGGTATGTCCTAGACTTTCCTGATGCAGACATACGATCCTTAAAAATTCATAATAAGTTTGGTTGAGGACTTGCACAAAAACGAAACTACAAAAAATCTTAACATTAAAGCTAAGACGTTGGGCGCCATAATTTGTTGCGAGGCAAGAGGAATATTAGGATGTCGGTAAGGTGGTAGGGTAGGAAAAATAAGGAAAGGAAAGGAAATTGGAAAAGGAACAGTTCAGAGAAGGGTAGGAGTGCTAAGTTTCGAGTGACACGGCCTGCTTGCGATGCACAGCTTAGCTCGCCGGAATGGGGGGGATCTTGTCACCGAAACTCAACTTCACCAGCAACAAAAACACAAATCAGGCCTATGAATAAAACAAAATTCATTGAAATTGACAGCGGACGGACGATTACCACTTCTAGGCACTGCTGATGTTGACGCAGTGTTGCCAAACCCACCCAACCATAGGAATCCGGTGGCCATTTTTGGATTCCCCCAAGAATGATGATGCTCGCGTTCAGGTCACTCCATCTTCACCTCGGTAGCTTTGCTACCTTCCACACCCCTGAAACTTACTACTTCAAAACATTCTGATTTCTGCTCCGAAATCAATGAAACACAAAATTTTCATCCAAAACTGGCGTTGTGTGAAGTTTTATTGAGCAATTGTTAATCAACATTGAGCCAAAGTCTAGGTAGATATTTAATTAACCGGAAAGTTACAAAAAAAACTAAATTTTGGAACTTTTTTCTATAATTTACATAAAAACTAAAAAAAATGTTATCCTTAACCAAAAAAAAAATCAAAACCACTTATAAAAATGTGACTCGGATGTGTTTCTTACAGGTTTTACCAAATAACCCGAAAACGAAGCCGAAAGTACAAGCTTGGTTACCTGGAGACTACTTAATTTTCCTTTTACACCAATTGGACCTACCCCTATAGAGCTCTTTGGAGGTGGCTTAAGGAACAACCCAAAATGAACCGACAAAACTATCCTGGAAACAATACCCTTATAACTTACAATAAAAATCGTGGCTAAATTAGGAAAATTATTAAATGTAATACAGTCAAAAGCAATTTAATCAATAATAATATAAATCAAAGTCAACAAAGAAAATAACTTCACCGCCTTTAAATCACAAGAATCAAAATAACACAAAAAGGTAATTACGAATTGACAAACACAAAAAAAATCCGGAAATCCTTCTTTTCTTCCTTTTCTTTCACCTCGTACGGAATATATGAATATAATCGTTTGTTATTGTCTTTATCAGACCGGAACTTAAAATCATTTCTCGTATCTTTTGATTTTTTTTTTTTTCTGTTAGACTCACTGTGCTATCGCCAATTCATTACTAGTGGCCATGCATCCGCTAGGAGGCCTATCGAACCTCAAACGGTATCCTGACGTGTGGAGAGCTGGTCTCAAACTCCGACCAGTCTAAAAACAAAACTGTCAATGTGGCTGTAGTGGTCGCTCCAGTGAAGAATCACGTCAAAAATTGGCAATACAAAATTACACCAACTAAAATTTTGAGGCGGCGGCCCAGCGCTCCGCTTGGCAAGCTGGTACCGCCAGAACAGCACAATGGGACGTGTATTCAGCCTCGCTATTAGTTCTATCCAAAAGGAAATAATTTTAGATGTAGCAACTTGCCGCACTCCGAAAATCGATGGAAAGCAATTTCAACTAACACACTTTAGTTTTGGTTTATAATAAAAAACTTTTTAATTCTAAATTTTAGAAAAGATGTGGATTATTTCCACCAAAAAAAAACAATTTATCCGACCACCGAGAAAAACACTGTGTCATCCGACTTTAACTTACTGCAGCAATATGACATTTGACTTTTGAAGGACTAGCCAACGAACAGGCCACTTTTTTTTTCGTCAAATTTCTCCTCCCACACCTATAGCATCGTATGATTCCATATGCCCGCTAGTTTGCTGGTTTTAGTTTTTTAGAGATGTCATTGTATTTGTTTTCAGACTACTCTCTTTTCACTTCAACTCTCATTTTTACACTTGGCAAACCATCTCCTCCGCCATATTGTCAAATTCGCTTATTCCATTACCTAACAGATGGCGTGACTTGAAATTTGTTTACACATGGCATCAGCAATTTGCTCAACCCATTTCCTTCCATTTAATTTCATAAAATTCGTCTAAAAATTCTTTAAGTGTTTTGTGAGATCAAAAATCATAGGGCTTATTCCATAGTTTTCCAAACTATTTGTCTTTAATTATAGTAACCTCACCAAATGATATAAAACACCTACCTCACCCAATAATAGTCAACTGTCAATCTCTACACGAACTAGTTATCTCTCCTATGTTGACGTTTACAAGAGACAAAAAGGTTGACGGGTTGAGTCCTGGTTGAAAATCTATGTAATTCTCAATGATTGGTCTTTGTGGTATGCCATTCACAAACCAGAATTTCTACCAACTACTAACAGCAACAGCAACAGCAGCAGCAGAAAATTTCATATATAATTGGTAAGTTTAGTTTATTATTATTATTTAATATTCTTTTTTTCTTATTCAAACTTCCATTTTTTTTTCAGATATTCGTGAGGGACTTCACCTAGCCCGGTGGTTGCAACATTATTACAGTGTGGCCTAATCCCACCCAACCTGGAAGTTCGTCGGCCTTGTTTGAACCTCTCCAAGGATGGCAATGTCTAGTTTCCGGTCATATCATCTTCACTGGCTACCTTCCGCACCTCTGAAAATTTTTACACATTGCAATTTCGGAGCTGAAATCAAACAAACACAAAAAAATGAAGTTTTATTTAGCAAATTGTTGCGGGCGCCTGTTTAGGCTTTGAGTTGTCCACCGTTGAGGCCAAAAACATTTGTAATAGTAACCTAGAAAGTGGAAAAGGAAAAGAAAAATATTTTCAATATTGAAAAAAATGCAACCAACTTTCTTACCTCGATTGTAGACAATTGGGGGCCAATTCGATGCAGTTGAGATAATCTGGAAGAAGAAAACAAAAAAAGTTAATTTTTGAGACCCTTTCAATGATAAATTTATGAAAAATAAGATCAAAATAAAACAAAAACAATTTTTGCACTTACCCAAATGAAATGTCCACCATGGTGGTTTGATACTATTTGTTGTTTACAAATAAAATCAACATTGTTGTTGTTATTTGAGTCCATCTTCGTGTACTTGCCAAAAATTATATATACGAGACAGCAGAATTTCCAAGTTGGGCGTGTTCAACCAAGCGAGCTCTTATGGGAAATTTTTGATATACGAAGTGTGGAGAGTTTGGAGACCATTCTGTCAATTCATTTCATTACTCAGTTTTATTTATTAATCGTTTTCGTTTCTGTTTATTCTGTCTTCTGACATGTTTTATTCCCGGTTTTCGACGTTTTTAGGTGTTAGGTTTTAGTGTCGTTTTTTTTGTGGTTTATAGAGTAAATCTGCGTCATGCAAATCTCCTTCAAATAGAGCTCAAGTTCGGTTCGAAATTCCGAACCTTGATTTTGAACAGGCCCATGGAAAAGCCAGACTACCAGAGAGTTAATGTTAACTCATACTTATGAAGACTCATCGGATGATGCATTTACATATATGGGTATGATGATCGGATGTTGTTTTGACGGTTAAGGGAGAGAGTGGGACTTGCGTTCGTACAGGTGAAGTTTTTCTGGCAGGTAGCGATCAATAGTAAATTGACGTTCATACGGAAAAGTAATCGAAATCAATGGAATCAGGCAAGTCAGATTCGGTGCGTTTTTTTTGTTTTTTTATTGGCAAGTGGTATTATTAATGTTTTTGTTCGTGGTTTTTTTTATAGAAATTTTGGTTGAGACAGTCTAAAAAGGAAAAAAGAGTCTCGAAAATATTAAGTTCCGCCTCGTATAACAAAAAAAAAAGAAACAGCTATACACAAAAACTAACAAAAAAAAAAATTAATAATAGTGGTGAGTCATGATTTTAAGTTTTTTTTTGAAAGGTGTTTTAAAGACTCCAAACGTTTTAGGTGAATTCTCGGCGGCCCCAGATAACCAACCGAGTACTGGGCCGCCGCATCGTTTTTTTCTGTGCTTTTTGTGTTATTCTGGAATTCACACCAGTTAAACAGTGACCAGACGGGATTATTGGACGTGAACTCGAAGGACATTAGAGAGGCAAAGGTGCAACAATCTTGGCGGAAGCCCTAAAGCTCACTCCATTCGGAGCACCTCCAATCCCAGGTCGAGGATATCCAGGTTTCGATAAGACCGGTACAAGTGAGTCCTTGTTAGAACAAAAACAACAACAAAGACCCCTAGCAGAATTGCATAGATAAAAAGAGAAATTCATCCTTCTGAATTTAAGTGTTTGTGCTTGTCCTTTATCTGAAAGTCATTAAGAATTTTGTTTTTTGGAAATATTTATAAGTAGCGTTGAAGTGAAGTTTTGGTTTTCTTTTAAATTTTTTGGCGTTAAATTTGTTTTTACTCGTGTCAAAAATTAATAAATTTAATTGTAAGTGGAAAAGTGGTGTTTCCCTCGGGTTTTTATGTTTTTTTTTGCGTAGTAGGTTGAAATCAGTTATTTTTTTTGTGAAAATTATACCACCTCCAAAGAGCTCATTAGAGGTAGGGCATTCTCTTTTTTGCGCATATAAAATTAAAGTCGCCGTCGTAGTTGCCAAAAAGGGTACTTTTAGTTTTCAAATGGGGGAACATTTCTTGGACACCCTGTTTTCCTTTCATTGCCGTTTATTGTTAAATATGTTTAACTTCTTATTTTTTTTGATTAAATAAAACTTCAATACGCCGATTTTGTCGAAAGTTTAAATGTGTTTTTGTGTTTCGAGAAGTCGAAACATGACATTTTGAAGACCATTTTTCATGGGTGCCTAGGGTAGCTGAGTTCCGGTGAAGATGGCGTGATCCGAAGCCGATCATCCACCATCTTGGGGGAATCTAAAAATGGCCGAAGATTCCTATGGTAGAGTGGGTAATGGCTTCACTGCAACAACATCCGCAGTGCCCTTGGTGTGTCGATAGTCCGTCCGTCTCTTTCTAGTCCAAAATTTTCCTGCGTTGTTTACCTGGCCTGATTTATGTATTTGTTTGCAGGCGAGGTTAAGTTTCGGGGGCAAGATCCCCCCCCCCCCCGTCCGACTAGCTAACGCCGTGCACAGCAAGCAGGCCGCGTCCTCCAAAACTTAACATTCTTACCCTTTTCTATCCTATTCCTATTCCAGTTTCCTAACCTTTCCTTTTTCCTACATAACCCCAATACCGACACTCCTTCGCTCCTCTTGCCTTGCAACAAAATTAACAATAAACATTGAAGTAAGGAGGCTAAATGTATGGAATTAAACGGAAAAATACTGAAATTTTAATTTATCAATTTTACTATGAATGTATAAATTAGAAAATGTATACTTAATCAAACACAAAAAAAATAGACTAAAATCGCCACTAAAATGTGACTCAGATACGTTTCTCACAGGTCTTGAAAAATAACACGATACCAGAGTCAAAATTACCAGTTTTGGTACTTTTTCCTTTTAGACTACTTGGACCTACCCCTATAGAGCTCTTTGGAGGTGGCTTAAGGAACAACCCAACAATGAAAACCAAAAGACAATCCTAGAAACACTATACTTATCACTAACAAAAAAAATCGTTGCGAGAATAAAAAGAATTATTAAAAGTAATATGATATTATTATAAGAAAAAGTAATTTAATCATAAGCAATATAAATCAAAATCAACACAAAAAAACTTCACCGCCTTTTCAAACACAAAAAAAAACATGAACAACGCGAAAAGGTATGTACACATGCACAAATAATCACGTCCTAAAATCCGGAAATCCTTTAGTAGAAAATAGGCTGCAATATTCTTTATATCTTCTTTTTTTTTTCTGTTCTACTTCTCGTACTAATTATATTTATACGCTTGTTCGCTTTTGATAGATTGGAGCGACTTTATTTTCTCATTCGTTACAACTCACTGTGATACTGACAAATTTTTGCTGGGTAACATGCAGCGGCTTGGACATCGATCAGACTTCAACCCGTATTCGGTCTGGCGGAGCGCCTGAGGAAGTGTGGCTTTCTACCGGAGGAAACCCAAAGGGTCCCTCGAATCGAACACGGTCCAAGCCCTAGCTTAAAGCTGGTTCGAATTAAATGGTCCAAAACGTACCGTCCAGAGGATGCGTATTCCACTGAAGATTTAGTCTGCACTAAAAAGGAAAATGACGGCCCAGATCTTCACTGACAACCTGGAGCCGCCAGAAATTCAAATAGCCGTGCAACCTATATAAATTTTTCCACCTTTAGCACTAATATTCAATAAAATATTTTCTGTGGCAAACTCACCCTATTGTCTTTGTAATTCAGCTAGTTAAACATATATACTTTTTCCTGGCTTATGGGTAAACCGAAACTTTTAAGAAAATACAAATCTTTAAGATCTTAATAACTTACTACTTATGCTTTACTTTTTTTTCACGTTTTTAGCAATAACTTTTTGGAAGTTCAGCCGTTTAGTTAAAGTTCCGAATTAGCTTATCCTTTATTCACCGTAGTGGCCCACACTTTTATGTCACACGATGGTAACTGACATATAGAACTTGGTGGTTCGATGAACACCCCACTTTTTTTTCTTCATTCTTGGAGATCTCTACCTCCTACGTGATTTATGGCTAAAACAGATGTGCAACAAGTCTGAACGCAGCGATGCATGCAGCGCTGCAGCCAGAACACATGTGCATACTTCCTAACTTTAATGATGCCTAGTTCTGTTAAAACAAAAATGACATCTGCCAAATTTTCATTCTTTTTGTTTGCTTAAATTGTTTTGTACTTAAAGTTTTATAAGTTTATTTTAAATTAAATGGATTACCTTTTATCCATTTTTTATTTAACCTCAACCTCACATTTTCTCCGATTATAAATTCTTTTCTTTTTCTTGCATTCAAATTATAATAATATACGTTTTTATTTTGCATGTTTTTAATATATTTTGAAGCATTTTTACACAGAACAGGTTTCAACATATCATTTTTAATTGGTAGTTTAGATCTTAGCAAACGAGATTGAAGGAGTTGTGAAGGTGAATAATGTAGCCCCGTCACTGGGGTGTTCCTGTATTCTAATAAAGATACTGCAACTTCATCTTCAGTATTTGATTTTTTTACTATATTTTTTGCTATCTGCACGGTCCTTTCTGCCAACCATTTGATTTGGGATAGTTAGGACACTTGAAGTTATTATTTCAAAATTCTACTTTTTGGCGAACTCTTTACATTCAAATGAGCTAAAAGGAACATTATCGGCAATAATAAGTTGCGGTATACCATATTTTATAAAATATTCTCGCCAAACTTTTATAACCTCAAAGGAACTTTTATTTGGTATTTTCTTAAACTCAAACCATTTTGAATAGTAATAATCCACTATAAGTAGGAACGAGTTACCATCAAACTCAAATATGTCACTTCCTATTTTATTAAATGGTATAGCAGGAATTTCATGAGCGATCATAGGTTCTTTCACGTTACTTTTTTGGAGTGACTGACACTTTGAACAACTAGCAATAAGACTCTCTATCTCATTGTTTAAATTTGGGCAATAAATCAAAGCTTGCGCTCTTCTTTTTGTTTTGGTTATTCCCTGATGAGATTCGTGAATTTGAGCTCGAATGGACTTACGCATCTTTTGAGGAACTATAATTCGGTCTTTATAGAAGAGTAGGTCATTTTCAACATAAATGTCATGCCTTAATTTATGATAAAATCTAATATTGTCTTGAATCTTATTTTTATTTGCTGGCCACCCGTGCAAGCAATATGTTACTATAAGGCTTAACTCACTAACGTTCAAAGTTTCTTCTTTGAATTGCAAAATTTTTTCTTGGCTCACATTAATAGACTTAACTGCTTTACAAAAACCTTTGTCTTCTTCTGTATTTCCTGTGTCTCTAAAATGTCTCGAAAAATAATCATCTAAGTGGAGGTCCTTACCTGGTATATAATATTATAATTTAAACTAAGGTTGTAGTTAAGAAGCCTTAAGCGCATTCTTTGTAATCTTGAAGATGGAATTTTAACAATGTCCTTATCCATAATAGCAACCAGCGGCTTGTGGTCTGTTTGTACTTTAACATTCCGACCATAAATATAATTGTGAAATTTTTTGCACGCAAACCTTATTGCCAAATATTCTTTTTCGATTTGAGAATATCTTTTCTCAGTATCTGACAGGCTTCTTGAGGCAAAAACAACAGGTTTGTTATTTTGAAGCAAACAACACCCTACTCCATTTTGAGATGCGTCAGTTTGAACTATTATCTCATTCAATTCCTCAAAGGGCTGTAACAAAGTAGCTGAAGCAATTTCTTTCCTAATATTTTGAACTGCAGTGGAGCAGTTATTTGTCCACGAAAACAAAACATTTTTCTTTAGAAGTTCTCTTAAAGGGGCAGTTAGCTCTGCCAAGTTAGAACCGAGTTTCGTTTAACGTGGACACCTGCCTATTAAAGGCTTAATTCCACGGCGGGCCTACCCACACTAACGGAGTCAGGATAAGCGCTGACCAACGCCCTGAGCAGTACAAGACCACCCAGTAGCAATTCTGTAAACATGTTGGGGCATGTCACACACCTTGCTGAGGAGCGAGGTCTATCTAGCACCTCTTGAATCCAAGCAGAACTTGGAAACCATATGCTTCCGCGATTTGGAGCAACCACAGCCACCACGATACTCCCACAAGGGGGCCTACCTCATAGATAGTCTGAAGTAGAGGGGCCAAGCATCTTGCGACACAAGAAACCACCCCTACCTCCTGGGCACTATCTCCCGTGGTACCAGAATATAGCTTCCGGTGGAGCTTCGCGACCGTGAAGGTCACTTCTAGATGAGTTCCACAAAACTCGAGGCCTAGCAACCTCAGATGCACACACCCAGCCACCTGCCAAGTTAGGTAAGAAATGCCTTAAATAGTTTACAACTCCTAGGAACAAAATGCAAATTAATTGGCACACACCTTTCGGCTTAATTTTTTCACCGCCATACGCCTCAAGCTTTATATTTGTATTAGATAAGCACCTTTCGGACCACGGAATAATATTAGCTTCCGCTCCGGTGTCCAATTTAAAATTAATAAAAGCCTCTTCAACTCTGATTGCCTCCTTCCGAACATTTAATTTTCTGAAATTTTTAACAATATGATCATTCAAATTATTATTTTTAACTTCGCTTGAAAATATCTCTATAGAATTTAAAAATATACCATCCTCGCTGTCACTGCTTACATCGCCGTTAATTTCGTCCTCCTCCGCGTACTCTATTGATTTGATGTTTTTCTTCTGCTTGTTCTTACAAGCAACCGCAAAATGATTAAAACTTCGGCATAAGCTGCATTTTTTTTCCAAAAGCTGGACACTGTCTTGATTTGTGTTTCGTGTTACACCTTCCGCAATGGAAAGTTTCAGGTTGCTGTCCCTTCTTGTAAATTTACTGCTGTTCATTTCTCCATTTTTACTGTACATCGAAGCACGTCTCCTGTTTTGAGAATTGATTGCATGTACCGGTGTAGAACTGGATTCCCCCGTTGCCTTTTCTTGTATAGCACGTGCATATTCTTTTGTGGATTCTGCTGTCTTGCAAAAGTCAACAGCTATTTTTAACGTCAAATCTGATGTTTGTAATAATTTTTCTTGGACACTTTTGTGAGCAATTCCAAGTACTATTCTGTCTCTAAGAAGACTCTCTTCTTGATCTCCGAACTCACACGACTTCACAAGTTTTTTTATCGACGTTAGAAAACTTTCGAATGGCTCACTGTGTTGTTGGTTTCTTGTAAAAAATACAAATCGTTCATAGACCACAGTTTTGTTTGGTGTGCAGAAATCAACATAAGCTTTTAAGACTTTAGCATAGTCTTTTTTGTCATCGCTGCTCAGGTTGAAAGTATCGTAGAGCTCCAGCGCTTCTTCCCCAATGGCGTTTAAGAAAGTAGCAATTTTAACCTCATCTTTCTTGGTGTCTAATTCTGCTGCTATTTCAAATATTTTATAATTTTGCAGAAATTTTTTCCAATTTGCATGCACATTTCCCTCTAGGCTCAAATTTGACACTTTTTTAATATGATTCATAGCGGATATTTTTGATTCTTCTTTTTTAATTATTTTTAATTTCTTAACTTTTGAATGTTCGACTTTTTTAACATCACTTTTTCCACTATCCATTAATATTTTACTTTTAAGCTGACTGCGCCATGTGATGTTCTTTATTGTGTTACTAGTTTCAGACTGCTCTACATCTTTTACATGACTTACTGACTAACATGAATCATTGTAACTGTTCACATTATGATAGTATATCATTTAATGGTTTGTGTAATATGCATACAATGCATATACGTACATATGCTATATATACTACAGAAACCCCCCTGCTTGGGCTCACTATAGGATTTGGGGTAGGTGCGAGGTTGGGTGGCCGCAAAGTTTATTTGGACTTCCAAAATATTGTAAATATTATTGTTTCTAAATATTCAAATTCGAAAAAAGGAAATTTCCTGTAATGTATTTATTTGTACTATGTTATATTATTTATTAAACTATAAGAATTGCTAAATGTAATACGAGCCTTAAGCTATCCAATAATGCCACCTCGCGGTCAACACTTGAACAACTATGAATTGAATCAACACCAACTTCAAGTAAAAGAGATTCAAAGTTGAGGGAAGGAAGGACGAAGAAAACCAACCGCCGTTGAAGAAGGACGCCTCAGCAAGTTTCTCCGTGAAAAGTTTCATTTATTATAATTTAAAGTCGAATAAAGTATTCATTTTTGTTGAAATTTACCTATTACATTCCCCAAAATTTCCCTTAAATAAAAGAACAATTTCCTAAAAAAATACAAACGAAAGCAATAAATTTCAAGAATATCCCAAAAAACAGCGCGTATAAAATCACTGAACCAAAGAAAGAGAGGAGAAACGTCAAAATAAAGCAAAAAAAAAAGTTTTTCATGTGGATCGCAGCAAAGCCATTATTGTGTTCAATTTGTATGAAAAAGTGAAACTTTAAAAATTAATTAAAAATAGAAATAATTTTTTCCTCACTCTAAGATTGCGATAAAAATAGTGTTTTTTAGTGATTATCTATCGAATAAAAAAAAACCGCATGTGAAAATTCCTGCTGTCGTTTTGGAAAGTTGAGCCAATATTTTTGTATCATTAAACCACCAAATAAACACTTAACTAAAACTCATTACACCTTGAGTTCGTCTTCGAATTTGGACTCGTTTTTCGGTTGGAATTGTGCCAGTTCCTTAATCTTTACCTCATAACAAAGGTGACACAAACCACTTGCAGGGAATGGATCGCTGATGTCGGAAAAATCATTCTGTTGTTCATCTCTCTTAGTCGAGGCTAAATTACTGCAGTCCAGATGTTGAAAGATCTCCCAATTGTAGTCGCGATCCTTGGTAAATCTATTGTATTGGTCACATTGTGGGGAAGCTATTCGCCTCCAAGTAGGGAACTTAAATATTTTGATTACAAAATAGCAATTAACAGCCACTTTAAAGTTTGATCTTATTTTTACGTATAATTTGTAAAGAATTAAAACAGTGACAAAGCTTATTGATATGCGGTTTTTTGCAAACAAGACTGAAAATTTACCGAGTGCTTCATATCACATGTGACGGAGAAAGATGTGCGAGGAGAAGGTAAACACAAATTGACAGCATACAGCCGTATCCTTAACTTACAGATAGTGAGACAGCGACCCCTATCACAACTGCAAGTACTACAATGCATTAGGGATAGGAACGAGCCCTCCATATTACATATACTCAAAGGCAGCAATTCACAATAGTATGCATTTTGCGCGCGAACTGCGTAATACTCGGAAAAATATCCGAGACAAAATTTGTCCCAGGAAAAAAATGTATGGGGGACAAAATTTTTCACGATCTGCGTACTAGGCTTATAGCTGGAAATATGTAGCTACTCAGAGAAACTTATTAAGGATGAAATTCAATAATCCAAAAAAAATTTGCAACACTAACAAGGTATGAAAAAAGATGCGTGGAGAGAGATCACCAAGAAGTCTGTTTATATATTTAATTCTCAACAATTTGTTTTTAATATAATAATATAACATTTTAGTTTCAATAAATAAAAATAACACAAAGTTTTAGTTTCAATATCAAGTCAAAGGCATTTTATTTTGTTGATAAATCTTTATAATTCAATGTCATGTCAAAGTGAATATGACAGCTCAATACTAAAATGTCCTTATGTAGGCACTATTCAACCTCCAAACGCGTTTAGCTTATAACGCCTCTATTCAACGTCACATAAGTTTTATGAATAACGATTTTGCGTTTAGAGGCATTATAAGGATTGCATAGCCTTATGTACTCACTATAATAAGTTTATAAATATGGCTGTGTATGTTTATTTATTGGTATTTAAATTGGCATTGACACCAAATGCCTTCATATCTTATTAGGTCTACATCTTGAAAAATGTAACTATTTACATATTTACTTACCTACATACCTACTAATAACTATTTACATACTTACTTACCTACATACATATTTATATAACTAACATTTTCCACATGTTTTCTTTTAAGATCAAAAATAATAGGGAATATAAGGTTCAATCCTTGTACATATATAAAATTACTTTATATACAAGGGTTCAATGTTCAATCAATAATAAAAATGTTTTAAAAACTACCTTCCTACCTGGACCCATGTTCTGTAACTTTCGAAGCGATAAAACTCGTCGAGAAACGGTGAGAATTGGGACGAAATTCATTTTATCGCATCGTCGGGTTTCTGTAACTTTGACAGTCGTTAATTATATCGACTGGAACAAACGGAATAGGAATCCTGGAAAAATTCGATAAAATGGGTTTCTGTATTTATGAAAGTCTATAAGTTTTTCTCTTCAAATGTCAAAATTTATCACTACATAAAAAGCAGGCGAAGCGCGAAGGCAAAGAAAAATGTCGGAGGAAAAAAAGGTAATACATAAATAATAAATAATTGATTTAAAAACTTAATTAATAAATATTATATTTTTAGAGATGCGCAAGGTTATCAAAGTGCCAGAAGGAAACTCTTGTGGATTTTATGGCTGAGAACAAGCCGTTTGCCCGCGGTCAGTTCACAGATGCCAACAGCCGGCAATCTCCCGGCTCAACTCCCTAGGGCCAAACATAAAGACGGTGGAGCAATGGAAAAAGGCATAAATGATATTAAGAACACATCACACATTTATTTATGTAAACTATGTATGTATGAATGCCTTTCAATTTTAGTGTTGGACTGACATAAAATCTGCCGCGAAAAAGCAGGCAAATGAATTAAAGGCCTTTATGAATAAGACTGGTGGTGGAAGCTTCGCCGATGGACCTTTTTTTCACTCTAAGGCTAGTCGCGCACATTTAATTTTTAGTTTTGCAACTGCTTGGTTCGCGCAACTAAAAAGTTTCAGCCGTATCTATAAGATTTTCTTAAATTGCATCTTAGAGGTTATTTAGTTAAGCATACTTAAATATTTAATTTGGCTTTAAATGACGAAACTTCAATTCGTATCTATAATCGATTTTTCATTGGTACTTAACTAAACAATGGTTGTGTCACGTAACGTAAAAGAATGTGAAAATCTAGTACAGAAAAAAAACCAAATGCTGCTTCATTTTATACAGCACAGCTGTTTTGTGACACCTTCATTCAGTAAATAATTGGAAGACACATTTTTTTATTTGTGAAATCAAAAAAAAAATGGCTATCTAACACACACCCACACCCGCTGCCACAAATAAAAGAAAAAAGATCTAAAAATTGGGATGCCTCCTACAAGGAAACTTTTTTATTTTAGAATTTGCAATAATACACTACGAAACAGAATTATTTTATGCACAGATTGGGCGTTTTCCTAAATGCAGTGTTGCAGCGCATCATGAATTTTGATACTTTTTTTATTAACTTGCTACAATAAAATAACGTTATTAAATACGAATTCTAAATTTTAGAGTTTGTTTTTAATGAATTGTAAAAGTAAATTTCAGAGTGAAGAAAAACGTTGCAAGGGCATCAAAATCCACGATGCGCTGCAACACTGCATTTAGGAAAACGCTTATTCTCTTCCAACAACGAGGAAGAAAGTGTCGATACAAACACTTCAAAGGTAAGAAGGAAGCGCGGACGAAATTTCTTTGCGCGTACACATACTTTAATCAATACAAATTTTATGTTTCTTAAATCGTTGCACTTTATAGTTCTAATATAATATCACAACAAACAATACCTACAAACTCACAATTTGAAACTTCAAAATTTCAAAGATGACAATCGATATGTCAAAATACATTTTAAAATGCCTTTAAGTGACCCTTAAACGCCGTTGATGGCGTTTAAGTTAAGAGGCCTTTAAGTAACGTTACTTAAATGTGAAAATTGATTATAGATACCGATTTCATACTTAAGAGCTGCTTAGAGGTATTTTAAAGTTAAGTAACCTTTAAGATTTGTTTATAGATTCGCCTGTAAGAATTTTAAAAATGAATGGCGCAAAATTTTAAACAGCCTATTATTAAGGTATTAGTATGATACTACTTAACAATTTGCTAAGTTTATAGTAGTTTACTAACTCATTCTTAATTTTAAACATTTTCCAACTAGTATCGTACTAAAAGAATTTTCTTAATAAATTGCTTCTGAACACACCTAAAACAATGACATTTCGTGTAAAAAAGTAAGTACACGAACCTTTTTTGATGTTTTCAAATGTCAAAGAGTCATATGAAGCTAGCACGATACTAAAAAAATAGAGTAGGTATTCGATGATTTAACTTTAATAAAAGGGTAGAGAAAGTATGATGCTATATTCGATTAAAATTAGCAAATTCGTTGTTTTAACCTAGTATTATACTAAAACAGCTTTAGCATCGTACTAATTCAATTAAAATTTTGCGCCAATGTTATTAGAGAAAAAATAATTTTTTAAATGACTAAAACAACTCCTAAAACAAGCTCCTACTAGCTAAACGCAGGATGCCATGTGATTCAAACAAATATTGATCAATGCAAGAACAAAATTATACTCCGTTGTAGTAGTTTCTTAAAAACATAAGCTTTTACATACAAAATTTTTAAATCATTTTTAAGATAAAATATTGGTACGTCAATTTGAAGTTTTTGATTTTGTTCGAATAAAACTTTAATTTACAAAAAAAAGATATTGAGCCGTTTTTGAGGTATCGAATTTTCAAAAAAAAAATATTTGTTTTATAGTTTTAAAATGCAATGTTTTTTAAACTTTTTCAAAGCTTCTCTTTACAAAAATTTATTAAAATCCGTTATTCCGATAATGAGAAATTCAAAAGTCGAACAAATCGTTCTGTGGTAGGTACAGTCGGAAATATCTTGATTTAAATTTTTTTTTATTAAATTATAAAATTCTTATATAAATTATAGAATTTAAATACACAATAATATTTAAACTGCTGGGGAGCTTTGACATTAAAAAAATGATCAAAATCGGTCGTAGCATTACCATTTAGAGCTGTATCAACTGCGATTGATTCGGTCTTTGTGACCCGTTCACCAAAAAGATTGATTGATTGCAATCAAAGTAGACCAAATCAATCAATCCTAATTTCAAACTCTTGCCACTGGAACCGATGAACGAAACGAACGAAAAAAAGTTATGTTTCGTTCATTCAACTTGTTCTCAATCATTTCACAATACCAAATAGGAATGAACACGAAACAGAATATATTCCTCATTTCTTTCATTTTCACATTGTTTCGGTCTCGGTCTGAACGAAACGATTGGAAAAAAATATTTTAGTCGAATGAATGATTGAAAACATTTCGTGTCGGTCTATATCTCGTTCGGAACGAAACGGATGGATTTAAAATAATTGAATGAACGATTGATTGAAAAGACCGAATCCTTGAAACAATCAATCAATGATTGATTCGATCTTTTAAAATGAACAATTGGCACAGCTCTATTCCCAACTAACAATTTTCCTTCTATAAGGTCCAATTTTTAAATTTCTTGAAGTTGATACTTTATTAGGGCTTGCATTTAGCTTATTCATCCAAGTTAACAATATCCGAAGCAATATTTTCTTTAACAGCTTCTAAGAAACCCTTTAGAGGTGGTATTGAAAGTTAGTTGCAAGCCTTTGTAAATATAACTACGCTAATTAATCGATAAGGCTACCAAAAATTCATTAATAGAAGCACGAGAAGTTAAAACCAAGAAAAAGCTTGTCAAGCGAATTTATTTCGCTAAGTTCTTCTTAACGAGTATAAACTATTTTAGCTGTACAAGACTCATCCACACAAGCTTAAGAGAAGCATGTTGTTTTCTTTTAGTATGTCTCAGCAAAGCAATTGCCATTTGAACTTATAAACAAAAGTCACATACAAGCTTTATATTGTTTTCTAACAAAAAAAAATGCGGGAGAATTATTATTTCCGGCTATTTTAACCGAATAAAGTAAAGTTTATTAGTCAAGTATAAGTTGGTATTATTTAGTCAAGTATAGGTAAACAAAGGATACATAAAAACTTAATCTTGTTTGCTAGCATCAGGTATATGGGAGTGAAATAATATTGTTTGATAACTTTTCTTATCGAAGAAATCAAACAAAATTAAATTGGGTAAACATTGTGAATAAATGTTTTACACAAGCAAAAGCGTTTGGTTTATGTACCTACTATATAGGTAGTATACAAAATTATTGTATGCTACCTACATATATAGTAGGTACACAAACCAAAATTATTTTTTCGGTTAATTTGTCTTATCGAAATGATGCATATAGCTTGTTTTCTATAAGTCCTGCAAGCACACGATTAATATAAGTCCAATAAATAGCGTGTTAAATTGTGCACACGAAAGAAACATAATTTTCGATTACTTTTTTTTAGCGAAGTTATGTCAAATTATTTTGTTTGTAAAAGTCCTTTAGTCACAGGTTTGAAACAAATTATACATTCTTGCGTCTATGTTAATTGCGAAAGGTGAATATTTCTTATTTATTTGTTTGTATTTAAAACATGAAATCGTTAAGAATTATTTATTTTCAGAAAAATTGTATTTAAATTAGCTTTGGCGTAGCTAGAATCCTATTTTTGCGCAAGATGAGAAATGAATTTAAAAGTTGATGTAAAACGGCTGAATCTTTCATTTTACGTATTCTTGAATTGTTACTTCTTGTGGTGAGCTGTGATAAACTGTGGTTAGTCTTTGCCTTACACGAGAGGTATTTGCTTGTCATTGGAAAAAAAATTTGTTTTCCTTGCAGGGCTGTAGCTTTCCAATGCAACACTTAATTTAGCATGAAAAGTTTATGCTTCGCATTGAAATTTGTTGGAATATACGCTATAAATATGGTGACCGTTTTGGTTACATAATGGTTAGCGTTAAAAATTCAAAGTGAATATTTTTATGAAAATCTAAACAAAACTTCTTAAAGATTTTCCTTTTTACAATTTTGTCATGAGTGTCAAAGTAATAATTCACAAATTACTTTTTAATTTGACACTGAAGCTGGTCACGAAATTTGAATAAGTTGAAATATAATCACCTATTTGTCAGCTTTACGGATATGTCAATAATTTTTAGAGCTCCTATAGGAAGCGCTAGAATAATATATGTATGTATATTATAATTTTTATTAAAAAAAAAAATCTTTCATAAAATGCGTACTGAAGTTATCCTTTATATTACATTTTCTATATTTTATCTTTTTAATAGAAATGATTTCACACAAAGCCAGAATTTCCTTGAATGTAAAATTAAATAACAAAACCGTAAATTTCATTAGACTTTGACGTTTATAAGCAAATGAAACATTTATTTTACGAATATGTGGAATTATTGGTAGACATTTGGATATTGTATTTTTAGGAAAATATCGTAGTTATCTCAGTTTTTTTTAATATTGTACCTTAAAACCATAGACAGATGGTCACCATGTTCTTAAATTAAAAACGAAAATGTATCAGGAAGTCTTTACGAAGTGCTAGGAATGCTTATTTCGGTTTCAACTGATTACGATTTTAAGCCACTTAAAATATATCGTTGTATAGCTCAATGCATAAGGTATCGGGCTATCAACTGACGCATCCAAAGTTCAAATCCCAGAAAATGCATCAGGTAAGTAGTAATTTTTCTCTTAATAAAAATAAATAACATTTAATTCCAGAATAAACTAATACTTGAGTGGGGAAATAAAAGTCAAAATGAAGAAATAAAACTAAATAAATTAATTTTTTTTTATATTTTATTTTGATTATTTCGAAAAGGCTTCGACTAGGCTTTCGTTTCTAAGTTTCGTAAGTATTCTCAGAGCTTCCTGATAAAAGTAAGAACTTGTATCAACAACTTGTAAAGTGCTTTTTTGGAAAAATATAAACCATCCGCATTTCCAATTTTATAATGTAGTCATTTAAGTCTTTAAGAAGTCTTGTAAGTGCCTCCTATCAATCTGTATATGACTACTATGCAGCCTCTCGAGCTTCTTGAGTGCGCCAAATGGGCTTGTCTAAGGCCATATAAAAGCAAATTTGCTGATATGTAAATAGCTTCGTTAGATCCTTATGGAAGTAAAATTGTTATTTGGGTTACCATTAACCATTACCTAGCTTTAACTAAATGAAATTTGAGAAAACAAAATATTTATGTATAAAATTTCGAAAAAAAAAATCGTATAGCAGGTACCGTTATTTTTGGTCTTTAAAAAAAAAGAAAAACACAAACAAAAGAAAAACACAAGATATCGCAAAGTTTAACGAAAATCAGCAGATCCGCTTAGGCTGTAGTCGAACAGACAGACAGAATTGTGAGACCCACTTTTTCGTCTTCGCTATCATCGTAATGTCAACTTTGATCAGAATTTCGAGTTCGATTTTTTTACGAGTGCATAACTTGCTTTAGGCTAGTCGAGCACTGGCAACTGTGATCGAAATCAGATAGTTTAATCACCAGTTGAAAGCGAACCGCGCATTGGCAACTCTTTACTCACGCTCACACTCATTTCTCTCTTGCGCTTATAGAAAACAGCTCAACTATTGCGAAGGCAATCGTTTAGTTTGTGTCAAAACACAAACTTTTTAGCTGCTCGGACCGAGTTTCTCTAAGTGCGCGGTGTCCCATATCTGCCCATATGTTTCATTTTAGCAACTAAACATTACCGAAACTGAAAATTGAATGTGCGCGCCTGGCCTTATAGTACCTATAAGTCGCAAGTAAAAATCATATATAATGCGTGTAGATCAAAATAAATAAATTCTTTTATTAATTACTAATTAAATGACTTTTTTGTCATTTATCATTTGCAAATATTTTTCTTTTGTCAATTTTAATGACAGATGTCAGTTTACAAAAATAAATTTTTTAAGTTAGGTTTTTTTGATTGAAATTTTAAAAGTAATTTCTTAAGGTTAAATCGCAATGTGGTGATTGTTCCTTATCACTGAAAGATATTTAGGTACATTAGGCATTGAGTTTGTGTCCCAAACCGGGAAAAAAGCTGTCCCGGCGGGACAGATGAATTTATGTCTGAAATCCGGGATGTCCCGGGTAAACCGGGACGTCTGGCAACGCTACTCTCAACTCAAATAGGGGGGTTCACATTTTCAAATATGTTTGACAAATATGGTTTGATGAATATTTGACGGATTGAAAGCATTTGCGTTCACATTCGTCAAATATGCTATCAAACATCACTTCTCATTAGAATTCTTACTATGGCGGACCAACTCAGAGCATAGATGAAATATTAGTTGAGCAAATTTACTACCATTTTTATATTTAAAAGTCTGCAGAAAACTTATATTAATCTAATAAAATCCACCTGAATTACCGCTATTGCATATATGACTCATTTTGAAATATTTTCTTACGGTATGCACAGCTCGAGAACTTCATTGAAAATGAAATTTGCTTGTGGCTTGACAAGCATGCGTTCACATTCTCAAATATGCTATCATCAAGCATGTTTGACAATCCATTTGATGAAGCGTTCACATTTTCAAATTCGAGTCAATCAAACCGCATTTGTCAAATATATTTGAGAATGTGAACCCCCCTAATTACTACGTTTATATGAGGTATTGAAGCGAGCTTGAAGCTCGCTTCGACCCTTTGTAAACGGGTATTGAGTTGAAATGAGCTTCGTTCGACTCGATCTCACTCGCTCAGCGTTGTCGAGTCGAAATATGTGACGAAAAACCTGGGTCGAGGAGTTGGCTTAACAAATTGTTTCAGGATCGCTCAACACCATTTCAACTCAACTCCAAATCGAGCTCTCAACTCAAATGACGAAAAACCTGGGTCGAAAATCCGACCCTAATCCAACTCGATCTTTCGATACTGCATATAAACGTAGTAAATGACGAAAAACCTGGGTCGAAAATCCGACCTTAAATTAACTTGATCTTTCGATACTGCCTATAACATGCGGTCTCCACTAGCGATGAATCCAGAGCATGCTTTAAAGCATGCGTTCATTATCGCAAGTAGAGACCGCCATCGCAGCTATATTTTCATCGCTTGCGATAGAAAGTATGCTCTCATCGCATACCATCCATCGCTTGCTTTATCGCAAGGAGAACTGTCATATTGTTCTGGCGTAACCAAATTTAATTTAACTGAGTTTGAGTTTTGCGTGCGAAGAAAGCTTTTGCTTGGGGTTTACGTTTTTCTAACAAAATTTAAAAAAAATCTGATTTGAAATTGTCCATAGAACTCATTTATATCCATTAAAATTATTCACTATACTAAAAAAGTATGCGATGAAATGCCCAGCCACAAAAATCTGACAGTTCTTCTGCTCTCTGCTTTCTGCTTTGGCTATTGCGATTGCGATGGATTTATCGCTAGTGGAGACGGCGTGTAAACGTAGTATATATTTTGAACTCGATCTTGAAATCAAGACTGATTCGGATCGAGAATTGCTATTTGGATCCGAACCAGGTCTTCACGAGATCGAATCTGGATTCAGTTGGGATTCAATTCTCATGCTAAACGGGGCAATTGTTTTGATAACATATCGATAACGAATACCTGCTGTGAAATGCGTCGCGGCATATAACACTTTTGTATTCCACGAGACAAAAGTAGTACTATTAATTTATCTTATTCCAATATAATAAATTTTAATAAATCAAAACAAAATAATTATTCATTGAATAAGCTTACAATAAAAATTGGAGATTGAAATATATAATTGGTACATTTGCTTTGAAATTCAAAAGAATTATAAAGTGTAGTCGTACACCATATAGCGTCATTTCTCATTTCTTTCTCAGCTGTTTCCCGCCACTCCTGTATTTTCGTGTGATATTCTTAAATTTCATTGTGTGTTCTGCTTCTTGCTCTGGTCTTTGGTGGTACTTTTTGTTAGCCCGACGGTGTGGATATATTCGATTTTTCCTGTTAAAAAGGGAAAAAATAAAATATTCTTAAAATACGCCCAAAAATTTATATTTCAGTTTATTTTAAACTAAAGAATTGCGATTCGTAATACGATAACAAATACCATAAGCATTTAAGTTTTGCGTTGAAAGCTTCATATTCACAGCAGCTGATTGAACATTTTTCGTTTCGATTGAAATATTTTTTCGTGTTTTTTTGTGTATAAATATGTAATAGTGTTATTCCTTGAATTCAGAATACATATATATTCCCATGTTCGATGTGAAAAATACGAGAAATAAGGATAAAACTAAAAATTTTTATTTCAAACTGAGATGTACTAAATAGTACACAAAAAAATCACGTGAGAAACAAACCCAGATGTGAATTATCCTCGTCGCAGGTGAAAGCGAATTTTTTAAAAGATTAATATTTTGATTCTAGATAAAAAAAATAAAACGGAAGTAAAGACAATGTCCTCCGTGGTAATAAAGTCAGAAGAAATTATTGTGGATACCAACGAATATAATAGCGACGACCTGGATGAAGACCTTAAGTAAGTATATGTTGATTTTTGTAGTAAATCTTGAAACAAACAAGCGGTTGTCAGAATAATGATCTTATGGAAACAAAATATTTTTTAAATTTTTCGCATTTTTTTTGTTTTCGTTATATTGAGTGTATGCTCTATTTGATTCGTATTGATTTTTATAAATTATTTGTCTGAACATATAACTCAAATTGAAAGCAGAGCTTCATTTTTACTTACATTACATTACATTACCAGATTCACACCTTTTTGGTGTATTGTAGTTTTTTATTGAGTTGCAGTCCACTGGCTGTGTTCATCCATTTAATTTATGCTCACGAGTCACAAGGCCTTTTTGGAGTTGGTTTGCACCAAAACGCAATTCTGAGTCACTTTTTCTAAGCCAATGCCACAAGGTAGCTTGTAAAGGTTTTATCTTCTTTAATAACGTTATGGGTTGCATTTGCAAAAATTGAGCAGTTTTTACTTCTTATACCTTATACTGTTTTTGTCTTCGTTTTTTTTTTTACTTTAATAAGTACATTTTAATTTGTAGGTATGTGCATGTATGTATCTGCAGAGCCGAATGAATAGCATTCCTCTATTGATTTTTGTAAACATGAATGTACTATGATGAGAACATTACATACGAATTTAAAAACAATTTGAATTTTCCACAATTTTCTTAAGATATTATATTTGAATGTATTATTTTTTTCAATTAGACAATATATATTTTTAATTTCTGCCGTGGAAAGAATAAAGAATATTTTTTTGTATTGCAAAAATTTATTTTTTATCGAAATAAGGTTTGTATGCATTCAATACACTTAATATTTGAATCATGTCACCTATAGACAATTTTTTTATATTATACGTGCACTCAAGCGGTTATCAATACCCTTATATTGTTAAACACAGTGCGAGCAATTTGGAAAGAAGGATATCATTTGAAAGGAGATACTAATGCATATTGGTTTCGAATGTCTGCACATTTCAATTAGTGGGAAATATTAAGCCGGGTAAAGCATTCCACATTGGTGTAGTGCGGCTAAAAAGAATCTGCGGTTGACAGTACGTCTGAAATTAGGCCCAAGGGTAAACTGATGAGCATTCCTAGAACTACGGGTATTACGGTTGAACTGTTTGGGGGGAGGGATGCAACTGGCTATTGCACTATAATAGTTGTGTTCAACCAGAAAAAGGCCAGTGTAGAGTAGTCTAGTGCAGTGCAGGTTCATGAAAACTGTCAGAGCAAATTCAAGCAAAAACGTCATACGTCAGATGTTAAAAACAAGAAAACAAATTAAATTCGACGCAAGTAAAATGTAAGCAATAATTAAAAATACAATTTAAGAAGAGTTATTAAATAGTGATACTCGTAGTAAAATTGATTTATCAAGTGAATCTTCTTCCGAATCTGAAGATCAAGGAAGAAACGCGACGGTGTTCTCTTTGTTAAAAATAAAAAGAAGTTGCATTACCCAGTATTTAAATGAAGTAGTTCCTCTTTACTCAGAAAAAAAGTTTGTAACTTATTTGGTGTTGGGAGAACAGTGAATCACCAGAGATTGCCCTTCACTCGTAGTTAGCTCTAACCTATGCATTTTTTAAAATTTTAATTCAAAAACAAAAAGCGCAGACAAAATTCAAATTAATTCGTTTACAAAATATAATCTAATAATAGGTTTGTTCGTTGAGCCCTGAAGTCACCCTGGGGTCGCCCTAAATCGTTTTTTGAAAAAACTTAAGTCGCCTTGGTGAGCAAATTCTGTGTTTTTTGAGACCTGGGGTCCCCCTGAACTCGCCATGAAGTAGATCTAGGTATTTTGCTGGGGCGAGTTCAGGTAACGATCAAACTGTCAAAAGTCATATGAGATTTCATATGTATTTCTTTTTTTGTCGTTTGGCGATTCGCATGTTGCATGTTATTGCTTGTATTTGCAATTAAAAATGTTTGTTGTACTCATCGGATGAAACATTCAGCAAGAACGCGAAATTGTTTTCGTTCATTTTTAAAACTCATTTATAACAAATTTAAAGTTTTATCAGATCACAAAATGACTTTGTCTTGCTTTTAGCTGTCAACAAAACAGTTGAAAGCCCTTGGGTGTTTTTTGAAAACCGAAAACCAAAGTTTTTGTTGACAACTCTGAGGGTTGTCAAGAAAACCTGGGTCAACCCTGGGTAAAGTTCAACGAACGAAACTGACATCAGATGATTTTGACAGTTTTGATCAACCTACATTAGCTCAAAAGGTAGTGAAGAATATTTAAAACTAGAGTACACTATTTCAGCTCAATGTGTGGAAGTAATTTATAATTATTAATTTGCCACATATAAAATATTCAGTTCACAAAAACTTTCAATCTTTATTTTATTATAAAAAGGTATAACAATGAGAAAATGGCGAAAGAGGCGTCTCGATGAGAAGGTTAACATCTGCCGGATACCTACTTTGAAATCGTTGAGATTCAATTTTGAAATTAGTTGCGATGAATATGCCATCTGGTTGTGGTAGCTGTTGGTCGCCACAAATGAACGCTAATCAGTGTTAGTCAGTGTAAAAATTTTCTCAATGAACACCAAAAAGCCACACTTTTCTGCCCAGAGTAGTCCAATTGGAGCACCTGCCCAAATATGGGACTTATACTCAACCTTGGACAAATATAGGCCTTATAGATTACAACCACATCAGAAAGGGTAAAAAACTTCTTGCATCGGCGAAGAAAACACTAGCAGCGTTTTTGGCGATGTCAAATATGTAATCACTCCACAAAAGATGGTCTGTGATGCACATACCTAGAACTGAGAGCTATTTAGTCTATTAGATTCAAGTCCCATCCACGGATAGTGGCACGGATAGTGGCATTGAGGGAGTGTTACACTTTAACGACAGTAAACAGCATTGAGTTTTCGAAGCAACAAGTGAGTCAATGAATTTTTATATTTAAGGGTATAAAGATAAGAACGCTTCAGAAGCGCGTGCTGCAGAAATAAATTCGTTTTCTTGTTTAAGGATGTACTTTATATATATTTTCAGAATATTTCAATGGAACTCAACAAAAAATAGTATGTAACATGTCTTAGAAAACCGACATGCCTTAGGACTCTATGACTATGATTATCTCTAATTACATAAAATATATTTATGGGGTTAATTATAAATGGGAACTTATACCAACCAGGTATTTGAAATAAATCTTTGAAAACAAATTATGTATTTGCAAATGAATTTGTAGAGAAAAACTTCTCTAAGTTTGGATAAATTGTTAAGTTATTTATTTTAAGTTAAATATAGGAAAAATCAATGGATAGTGTGAAACCGAGTAAGAAATTTAAGACGATATTTCTATTGTGAAGACTTGTCAAGATTAAAAAGCTACCTATCCCAATTAGGTACATATTAAAACAAGAATTTTAAATGATCTTTCTTGTTTAAGATTTCATGCACAATTGCACAATTGCACAATTTTGTAAGATTTCGTTATTTGGTGAAGCAGAATAATTTCAATATAGTTGTTACTTGGGATTGACGTTTCTGTCAAATTTTGGGAAAGTCTATTTTAAAGTCGCTCTATTAAAAAGTTTAATATTTTGGAATTTAAATAGTATTTTGTTTATCAACAGTTTGTAATTTTATTGCTGATATCCTTATCTTCCATTATTTATAAAGACAAGTGAGTTCTAGAGCTATAAAAAGTGCAATTCTTCTTTTTAGTCTTAAGTGTAGGCACATGTATACACATAACCTCACTATATGACCAAGATCAAAAGAAAATGGCACGAGCAAATTAGACAAGAATGGAGAATTTACCTTTGTAGGACAACAAGGTTGCTCAGTGGTGGACTATTGTTTGATTAGAGGTGAATGGATTTCTTTAATGGCAACATTCAACGTCGTGGTACAACAATATTCTGACCATCTTCCCATTGTAGCAGAATTTGAAACTGTGCCAACAGAGTGCAATGAAACGAGAATTTTGCAAACTCCTACTAAGCTCCTGTGGAAAGAGAATAAAGCAATCGAATATAGAAACAACCTAGAAAATAATTTGAACACCGGTATACAGATGAGCTTGAGCGATATTGAGGATATAATAAAAAGATCATTTTATAATATACAGCCTCAAAATAAAACTCCAGCGTATAAAGGAAAATGGTTCGACAAAGAATGCGAAACAGCAAGGAACAAGTCTCTTGCATGGCTCAAAGCCTTTCGAAAGTTTGGTAGTATGGCTTTAAAAAATTTGTATATTCAAGCGAATTCTTCATTTAAAAAAATTTGCAAGGAAAAACGAAGAAGATATTTTGAAAATGAAGCTCTAAATCTAATATGCTGCAAGAAACAAAACAATTCTGGTTGACGATCAATAAGTTCAATGGCAAACAACCAAAAATCGGGATCCATCTAAATGCAGGAATACTGACTGATCATTTTCGAGACCTTTTGAACCCAACATCAAATCAACTACCTATGCATTATGCAAGACCATGGCATACCAATGAAATATTGGATGATCCGATCGCACATGAAGAAGTTTTGATGGCTTTGAAAAATCTTAAGGATGGAAAGGCAGCTGAATCAGATAGTATCCCTGTAGAGTTTTTTAAGTACGCAACTGATCAACTTATTCTTAAGACAACGACCGTTTTTAACAAAATTTTAGAAACAGCTGATATTCCAAATCATTTTAAGGAAGCTATTATATTTCCTATACACAAAAAAGGTGATATATCTGACCCATCAAATTATCGAGGAATATCCTTCCTGAACTCATCATATAAAATATTTACAAAGATATTAAATAATAGAATTGGAAAGTGGATAAAAAGCCAAAAACTAATCAATGAGTTCCAAGCGGGATTTCGTAATGGTTATTCAACCGTCGATAACATATTTGTGCTGCAAAACATCGCTGGTACTTTTATTGAACAAAAAAAGAAATTATACAGCTTTTTCGTTGATTTCAAAGCAGCCTTTGATACGATCGACCGAAAGGCTTTATTCTTCAAGCTATACAACGCAGGGTTAAGTCATAAACTTGTAAGAGTTCTGGAAAACATATAAAAAGAAACTCAATCAGCTGTGTGGAGCGGAGAGAACAGGTTCGAATGGTTTGAAACCACAATGGGAGTACGGCAAGGGTGCACTTTGAGTCCGAATCTATTTGCTCTATATATCAATGATCTCATTGATTTTTTACCTGGTGGAATACAAATTGATGGTACATTGATAAAGGCTGCTATTCGCTGACGATGTGGTCATCTTCGCGTATTCACCGGAAACGTTACAGTTGATGATAAATCGTCTTTATTCATATTGCCAGTAATGGAATCTAACAGTCAATCTCACCAAATCAAAAGTAATGATTTTTAAAAAAGGATCTGGAAGAACCTGCCGAAACGAAAACACCAAGTTTTTAATGCTGTAGCGGAGTCAATTATGATGTATGCGGCACAATCTTGGGGATACCATCAATTCGAAACTGTGGAAAAACTTCATAGGTACTATATCAAAAGATGTTTTGGTTTACCTAGCAAAACGCCAAATTATATAAGAATAGAATAGAATAGACTTTATTAATATAATAAATCAGGTTTACAATTAAAATTTTTTACAAGTCTTTTACGACCTGGTTTTGAAACCGTCGGTCAGATTGACAGATAATTGAATAAAAATTTAATTTAGTTTAATTTAAATTACAAAATTTTTCGCATAACAATAAAAAGTGCATTTAAAACATTATAAAGAAAATGATAAATTAACGACAATCAAAAGCATTCCCTTTGGATTCTATTTCTATAAGTCATAGCTGTTCGAATTATATAATAATATTGAAACGGGACTATCTCCATTATTCACAAAAACGTTAAAACTCCACGTTGATTATGTCATAAAAGTTCTAGAGATGTCAGAGGAAAGGCTTCCTAAAATAATTGCGAGGAGGGCAATCGAAAGTAAAATCTTATGGTACAAAAAGCTGGAAGATCTTGCTAACTACTGTGGAATGGAGCTACATTTTGTGACGGAATTTGGAGGATATTCGAAAGAAGCGCTCTACGATCTTGTTTCAAAAGTGGACGAGCAATATAGAAGGGATTGTATAGACAGAGCAACTTCATCAGTGCATAGAAATGTTTATAGCATTGTAAACCATAATTTGTGTGAAAAAACTATTTCAAAAATGATAACAGCCAAAAACTAATTTCATCAATATTCAAAATGAGAGGAGAGCTTGTTACGCTTAATTATATACCTCATCGACCTGATCTACAAATCTACTGCAACCTATGCAACCTGGCAGAGCGATATTATCCACTTCATTGGAAGATGTCCTGTTCTCAAAGAAATAAGAAGAAATACTCTAGGCAGCGATGCAAAAAACGGAACAGAAGTTATAGCACTGCTTAACTGTGAAAGTAATATTCATCAATTATTTGAATTCTATAAAAGAGCCATAATGTACCGGAAGAGAATTATAAACGAGGAGTTCTAGAATATAACAAGCAATTAGTTAAGTACAAAGTAGATACCTTCTAAAAAAAAAATGTCTTGAATATATGTAACTAAATCCATTTATATCTAATGTTCATTAAATTTATTTAAAACTTTATACAAATTATGTTGAAAATTGTATAGTGAAATGTCAATCAGGCAGACGGCAAAGCCATGCAAAACTGATTTTGTAAATAACTATGTAAGATATACAAAACGAAAGAATTAATAAATCTTTCTATCTATCTATCTATCTATCTATCTAGTTGTTACTTGTAAACTCATAATATTTTCAAGTTTTTTCGATGAGACCATTCAATTACGAAATTCAAAAATAGATTGAATTGCTTTGTAAAGGGTTAGCCAAATGCATGTTTCTTTTTAAAAATGCAATAAAATTAACAAAATTAAATTTTTTCCATGTATTATGGCTTTAGTAATGCCGGTCGTCCACTATGTGCGCGATAAGTTCAACCAACTTCGTTCAACTTTTTATTCAACTCTTTCGTTGGATAAACGAATTTACAACTGTTGAAATTGAAATTAAATTTACTTGTTTTGTTTATTATTAGCTGGCTGTTCTATGTAACTTAAATTAATTTTTTATTTTATTGATATCGAATAATAAAGATTCATTCATTTCGAATACCTTAAACACTAAGGACGTGTTTAATAATTCAATAGGTTATGGACCCAGGCAGCGAAATTGAATAAAGAAATATAAGGAAATGGAAAAATTTGCTGATTTTGAAAAATTAAAAGGAAGAGATAATTTTCATAAATGGAAATTTTCTGTGGAGCATGCCTTAAAACTTCAAGGCTATTGGAAATCCGTTTTAGGAACAGAAACCGATGTGGACACGATTGAGAAGGCAACATCAATACTAGTTTTATATATTTCATCCAATCTGTATGGGCATATTCAAGGATGTACAACGGCTAAGGAAATATGGACTAAGCTTAATTCAACCTATGACGATTCTGGTTTGACGAGACGTTGTGGTTTGCTTAGAAAACTGACAACGACGCAATTGGATAAGTGTGCAAACATTGGCGAATATGTTGATACAATTATTGATACTTCCCAGAAGTTAAATCAAATTGGAATGAAGGTGGATGAGCAATGGGTTGGAAGTTTACTTCTGAGTGGTTTGACGAAACGATTCAAACCTATGATAATGGCACTAGAGAGCAGCGGTAATGAAATTACAGGAGATCTGGTCAAAACTAAGTTACTGCAGGATTATGACAACTACAGTAATAATGAAACAAATGAAAATAGTAACAGTCTATTATACAGTAACTATAAAGGAAATAATTATCGTGAAGCTAGCCAAAAGAAGAAAATAATTTGTTATAAATGTAAAAAGGAAGGACACATAGCAAAATACTGCAAACATAAACCTAGGATGGATTGTTATATGAACAATAAACGAACAATGGCACTAACATTTTCTGCAGAGTTTGATATTGAATCTAGAGATTGGCTCATTGATTCAGGAGCATCTGCGCATATGGCAAGACGAAGAGAAGATTTCGTTAATTTCAAAGAATTTTCAACTGATGAGTTTGTGACAGTTGCAAACAATTCAAAATTAAAAGCAGTTGGAAAGGGTGATGTTCCAATTCATGTTATCATGAATAACACAACAGAAGAAATTATTATTCAAAACGTGCTACTAGTACCAGAGATCTGCATGAATCTTTTATCAGTAAGCCAATTGACTAATAAAGGATTAAACGTTAAATTCAACAAAGAAAAATGCGAGATATATGAAAATAGACATATAATTGCCGAAGGAAATGCGATAAGAAGCATGTATAAATTGAATATCAAAAACGATCATAAAGGTTTTCAAGTAAATTCAAGAGAAATTTGGCACAAACGTTTGGGACATACAACAGAAGCAAATGTCAAAAATCTTAGTTCAAGGAAAACATATGAAGTGGAAATCGATCCAAATTCTTTAGATAAGAGATGTGTTTCATGCATTCAAGGAAAACAAGCAAAATTACCATTTAAAAAATCGGAGAGCGTTACAACGGACATACTGGAATTGGTTCACACAGACGTTTGTGGTCCAATGGAACAAAAATCAATGGGAGGTGCGCTCTATTTTGTTTTATTTTTGGATGATTTTTTAAACAAAGTTTTCGTGTTCATGATGAAGCATAAATCTGAAGTTTCAAATATTTTTAAGAAATTTAAACTAATGGCAGAAAATCAAACTGGTAAGAAGATCAAGAAATTAAGATCAGAGAACGGATTAGAATTCATAAACAAAGAAATGAAGAAGATTTGCATGGAAAGCGGAATAATACATCAAGCTTCAGCCCCATATAGTCCACAACAAAATGGTAAGGCTGAACGTATGAATCGAAGTCTCGTAGAAAAAGCACGATCTTTATTAACAGATGCAAATTTAAAAAAGTTTTATTGGGCAGAGGCAACCAATACAGCAGCATACCTTTTGAACAGAACACCAAGAAAGCATCTAAACAATAAAATCCCAGAAGAAATTTGGACCGGCAATCAACAGAATTTGAAATATCTAAGAGTATTTGGATGCATAGCAATGGTTTTGATCCCAAAAGAAAAACGTAAGAAGTGGGATTCAAAATCAGAAAAATGTGTTATGTTAGGGTACTGTGAAAATACCAAGGCTTACAGACTTTATAATCCTATAACAAGAAAGATAAATACCAGCCGAGACGTAATATTCTTAGAAGATCAAATGTATTTCTCAAATTGTAAAAATAAAGAAACGAAAAATGACGAGAATAACGAGTCAAATAATCAGGATTTAGTGAGGATATGTCTAGAGAAAAATCCTATTATTGAAAATGCGGATCAAGAAGATGACACCATTGTTGAAGATAGAAATATTAATATTGACAACTTGAATGAAGAAGATGTTGAAGCCGAAAAACAATCACCACATACATCTGAGTCAGATAATTTTGAATCATTGGAAAGCAGTTCTAGTGAGGATAACAATGAAGATGAAATTCAAATTCTTAGACGATCAACAAGATTACGTAAACCACCAGATATGACAGACTATGTCACCTTTATAGCAAACCAGAATATTGAAATTATGATGAAGCTACTAACAGTATTAGCAGAGAAGAATGGATGAAAGCTATTAAAGATGAACATCAGTCACTAATTGAGAACAATACTTGGAATATCACAGATTTACCTAAAGGTAAGAAAACTCTAACTACGAAATGGGTTTTTAATATTAAGCATAATGAAAAAGGAGATATATTGAGATATAAGGCAAGATTAGTTGCGAGGGGTTGTGCGCAACGAAGCGGTATAGATTTTCAAGAAACATATTCACCTGTGATGCGATATAGTTCGTTGAGATATCTTCTTGCTCAAGCTTTGAAATCTAATATGCGTATAGATCATTTAGATGCCACCACAGCGTTTTTACAAGGCGATCTTAATGAAGAAATTTATTTATGTGCTCCAGATGGTATTAACGTTCCAAAAGGAAAGGTTTTAAAGTTAAATAAGCCCATTTATGGTCTTAAGCAATCTGCGAGAATGTGGAACATTAAACTAAATCAAGTCTTATTAGAATTTGGATTAATTGAATTGAAAACTGACCAATGTATATATGTTTTAAACAAGAAGCCAAAAGAAATGCTTATTTTAACGGTTTATGTAGACGATTTGTTAATATTTTGGAAAAACGAAGATACACGAAATTCATTAGTAAACCATCTTAAGAAAAATTTTAAAATGAAAGAACTTGGAGAGGCGAAATCGTTTTTGGGATTGCATGTTCAATATAATCATGGTAAACAAATTTCAATTGATCAAAAACAATATATTTTCAAAATTGCTAGATAAATTTGGAATGAGCAATTGCAATCCAGTTTCGTCACCAATGGATGTAAATATTAAATTGTCAAAAGAACAATGCCCGACAAATGACCAAGATAAATTTGAGATGTCGAAAATCCCCTACCAAGAACTTATTGGGAGTTTATTATTTGCAGCTCAATTAACGCGACCAGATATATGCTATGCTGTTAATATGTTGAGCAGATTTAATAACAATCCTGGACAAGAACACTGGTTAGCAGCAAAACGAGTTCTGAGATACTTAAAAGGAACAATAAACTTAACATTAACTTATAAGAAAAATGACAATCAAGATTCCAAAATAAAGGGCTATTGTGATGCTGATTTTGCAAATGACCAAGACGAAAGAAAATCTGTAAGTGGATATATATTCTTAAAGCAAAATGGCGCTATTTCCTGGGGATCAAAAAGGCAAATAACAACTGCACTATCTACATGCGAAGCAGAATACATGGCAATAGGCACAGCTGTCCAAGAAGCACTATGGATCAAAGGATTGGAAGAAGAAATTTTTAATAAACAGATTGAAGCAACCGATCTTTTTTGCGACAATCATGGAGCGGTTCAGCTTGCAATCAATGAAAACTATCATCAGCGAACAAAACATATAGATGTCCGGCATCATTTTATTCGAGATACAATTGTCGATAATAAAATAAAACTTAAAAAGGTTTCTTCAGATAAAATGATTGCTGACATTTTAACAAAACCTTTTCCTGCACCTAAAATTACTTTATTTAACACATAAATGGGACTTTGTTAATTATTTAATTTAGTGAGGATGTTGAAATTGAAATTAAATTTACTTGTTTTGTTTATTATTAGCTGGCTGTTCTATGTAACTTAAATTAATTTTTTATTTTATTGATATCGAATAATAAAGATTCATTCATTTCGAATACCTTAAACACTAAGGACGTGTTTAATAATTCAATAACAACCTCTTACACTAGTGCAGCAACTTACGTAATTCACGTTGAGCAACTAAAGTTGAACAAAATGCGTTTGGAGCCCCGTACACATAATTGACCAACTTTCCCATTTGTTGATTAACCTCGCACACCTAGGTGATCAACTCTTAAAACTTATTCCAGTGTTGAATAGCTCCGTACACCTAGTTCACCAACTTCCTCAAATGTTAAATAACCTCGTACACTAGTTGATAAACTTGTTCGATTTTGACAGAAAAAAAAGTTTTTCGAGTTGATCAACTGTGTTTTCGATATGGTTGCTCAACCAGTTGATGAACGAGTTGATACCTTCGTACACTTAACCAAGGATCACTCGTTGGGGAACGCGTTGAACGCATCACGATAAACAAAAAACTCAAACGTCAAACCTGAAATAATTTTGACTTCAGTTCGGTACATTAGGCAATTGCATTTTCGAGGAAATTTGACACCAAGCCAATTCCCTGGCATCTCGATTTTTATATGAGGGGCTCTTAATGTCCCATATATTGGGCTTTTCCTCAATTGCTGAAATCAATTGCAAAATTAATTCCGTAGTCCACTCTGTTTTTTTATCACCTTCCATAACGAAAAACCAAAATAAACTACAGTTTGCAAGTTGCAACAACTGCAAGTTCATGGCAACACAATAGTTCAACCAAGTAGAAACATTTCACTGCAACCAACGCAACGCAACACAATATAACATCAAGAAATCCCAAAGAAAATTAAAAAGTTGATCAACGCGTTGAACAAATAATGTGCAACACATTATCTTGAAAATGTTGCTCAACGTGTTGATCGAACATTTTCAAGGAGCAACACGAGCTCGTACACTACTCGTACACTTGTTACGCAATTCGTTGAGCAACGGCCAACAACTAGATCCAACCCGTTGGTTGAACAGAATTGAAGGCACCGTACAATAGAGTTGAATGCGTTGAATTCGAAATTTGTGCGTTGATCGCCTAGTGGACGACCGGCATAAGAGTAAACATTCCGAATAATTATGGAACACAACGTCGTTCAAGTGGATGTCTGGGCTGTTCGTGCGCCTTCAATTGGTGAGTCAATTGGACCTTGTAAAAAAATAATCCGAGATCTTTGTGCAAAATTCTCCTCAGGTTAGTGCGTGAAATGTTCAGCTGTTGAGATCGATATCGAGTTGATGTTCGTGAATTAAGTCTCACACTCTCGGCTACAGCTGCCGCATTCTCGTGTGTGGCACCCTACAACGACGGGGACCTTGAGTGTTGTCTACTATTATACCAGTCTCATCAACTTTTTGCACAAGCTTGGTTACAGCAGGCGCGATAGGTGATTCATTTCGGCCAAAACCAGGAATGAAGGGGACCTAAAATTTTTTGCCGATTCCAAACGGCTAATGAGCAGCACTTTTCATAACAAGAGATTCTTGGATGATTTTTCAATTCCTTGCAAGAGGCAGTTCATCCTTGAAAAACATTTGCAACGGCTGAGAATCCAACGTAAGACCTTCTGCTTGACAGTCCAACGCGCTATCCATTATGTCAAGGGATACTACATATGATGTAGAGATGATACCTAGGTATGGAATATAATTAATAATTAAACTAATCTTCAAGCAAGCTATTTTCTTGATTGCTGCGATGTAATTTGGTTTTAAAAATGAACAACAGTTGCACATTTAAAAAAGTTTTAAGATAGGTAGGAAAAAATGGCGAAAACGAAAAGTTTTTGCACCATAAACTAGTTTGACCTGTGGATTTAATGGAATATTATGAAATATTCAAGAACTTCCCCCTACCTGAAGTTCACTAGCTCAAGGTCTTAAATTATAGGAGTACCTATTAGAGAAATCTTCGTGTTTTTTTTCTTTCTGATAGTTCGTTAAGGTCGTCAAGGAATAACTTTCCGAATAGTTGGCAGTCATTTTGGCCAGAGCAGGATATTTACAGAGAAAATGAATGACTTTTCCAGCTGATCTCCAAAACTACGGCAATGAGCATTGTAAGTAATGCCCAGCTTCGCTGCAAGTTCCCCTTTTGGCCAGTGTCCAGTGAATGTTGCGACTACTCTAGGTCTGCATATAAAGTCATTTGTTCGGAATTGCTAAAGTGAGTCACATCTTTCTGGATATAATACAAGAAATACAAAGACGACTATTATTTCCACTGGAAACAGAGAAGCGAGGATAGGAAGAATCTACTTCTTAAAGGAATACACCATATAACCTATGCTGCCATCGAAGTTGAAGACGAACTACGGATAGAAGGACTTCCAGTGGTCAAGGTATCCCATTTTAAAGCCAAGAAGGCCCAAGGGAAAACCTATAACAATTTTGTAGTAGAGCTATCGAAGACATGTGACATTAACAAAGTCTACACGAAGACTCTAATAAAGAACCAGAGGGTGCACTGGGAGCGACTAAAGACCGATGACATTGTTCAGTGCCGGAACTGCGAGTGATTTGGACACGTTGCCACCAATTGCGGACGCCAGTACGTGTGCGTCAAGTGTAAAGAGGATCATGAACCCGGGCAATGCCAACGTAAGGAGAATACTGGGTTGGATATATGGTGTGCCAACTGCAAAAAGGAAGGTCATCCAGCCAGTTTCAATGGCTGCCCAACACTTAAGGTAAGACTCACCGAAAAAAACAACAGCCGAAAAAAAGGCACAACAGGTATTTGCTGCAAAATCAGCATGTTTGGTTACCCGCCCTGCACTCAGCTTTGCAGCAATGGTGAAAGGCGGTTCTTCGCAGAAACCAACCAATTCCAGGAGCCAACAGCAACAACAGAAAACGACACCAGCGAAGGTGATCACACCCCAAGCAACAACACCAAGGAGTGGAAAATCAAAAACCCGGACATCGCTCTCATCAGTGAGACCAACGTCACCAGACGCAACAACATCGACATGGCCGGCTTCAAAACCTTCCGAAAGGACAAAGATGAGGGACGGCAATCTACGTAAAAAAGAAGATTTGCCCCAACACCGCCGAAACCATTATCACTGGCCTCAGAACCAGCGAAGCCACTGCCGTCACCATTAAACTTGGAAGAGATGAAACCCTTATCATCGTCAGTGTCTATTTTAAGTGCCAATCCAGCATGAGAAATATTCACAATGACCTCCAAATTCTCAACGGTGTCCTCAAGAGAAGCACATATGGACTCATCGGCGGTGATTTCAATGCCAGGCATCACATGTGGCTGGATACTACGATTTCACCTGAGGGCAAGGCGATTGTTGACTGGCTGGACGCCAACAACGACCAGCACTCCTTAGTGGTTGTTTCACAACACAAACCCACCTTTCCCACCATCAACGCTGGACTTCTTCCTGGCTCGAGGACCTAGTGCACACTCTTCCGGAAATCCGGAATTATGTCTGTACAATATTGCATAGTGACTCGGACCATGAAGCTGTTCAACTATCGATTAACCTAAACCAACCCATACTCCTTACAACAAAAGCTCCTGAGAATTTCATTAATTTCAGACGGCTGGATATTGAAAGACTTCACAGAGACATAGAAGACAGCTTAACTCTCCCACCTTCAGAAAAGAATCTTCTGGATATCGAAATCGATGCAGCAATTGTCAACTTTGAACATGCTGTATCTGATGCCCTGGACAAGCAAACACAGTCTAAAACGTCAAAAGATAGGTACCAGCACCTTCCCGAGTACGTTCAAAATCTGTATGCTCACAGACAACGTCTAAGGAAACGTCTCCAGCGGATCCATCAAAGTGAACTGAATACAACAAACAGAAACTACCAGATAGTTTGGAATGAGCTACAGCAAGTCAACATCATGTTCCGGAACTCCATTCAATACCACAATAATATCCAATACCAGAAAAGATTACAAGCAATCAAGCCAGGACCAAATGCTTTCAAAAACATCAATAGGATCATTGGAAAACAGCCACAAATACCGAAAACCATCATAAGCAATGGTACTAAAGCTACCTCGGCCCAAGACAAGGTGGAAGCGTTCGCCGACTACTTCGAAGGAAACTTCACACCAAGCCCACCTACTGACCCAACTTTCTTACGAGAAGTTGGGGCAACAGTTCAAAAAACACTGCAACCAAATCCGAATAAAATAAATTTTAATATCAATCCAGCAAATGATCCCACCGATAGTCCACATTTATGCAATCTAGATGAGTTTGTAGAAATCATCGGCAATTTTAAGCCAAAAAAGTCTGCTGGAACAGATGGTGTCTCCTACTACATCCTGAAAAGGCTGCCACAGGCGGTAATGATTTTCCTCACAATCATTTTAAACAACTGCATCAACAACTGTTACTTCCCCCAGAAGTGGAAAACAGCGAAGATTGTGCCAATTCCGAAGAAAGGTTCTTCCAGCTTAATTTCCAACTACAGGCCAATATCACTTCTGAACAACATCAGCAAATTACTGGAAGAATTAATCTTACGAAGACTGAAGAAATTCTGCTGTGAAAATTCAATCATCCCTGACATGCAATTCGGCTTTCGAGAAAAACACTCAACCTTGCATCCACTGGTAAAATTCCAACACGAAACCCACATTAACAGACTCTTCCAATTCTTCCAGAAATGGGGCATCCGATTCAGTACTTCCAAATCGGAACTTGTCTGCTTCAGGAGACCTTCAACTGGTAGAGGCCTTCCCACCGCAACAATTTGCAGAAATCTGGTCCTAAAACTTCCTGACGGATCCTCCATAGTGGCAAAGCCAAATGTCAAGTACCTGGGAGTGCACTTCAACGAGTTGCTAAGGTTTAACCTGCACTCAAGAAATAAAGGCCAGCTGGGCCTTCAGCCGTTTGCACCCATTGCTAAAAAGAAGATCAGGTCTTAGCCAACCGACAAAGATATTAATCTACAAGCAGCTCCTGCGACCAGTGATCAGCCATTCCTTCCCAGTCTGGTTTTCCATCTCGAAGACAGCTATGAAGGAACTTCAACTATTGGAAAGGAAGATACTGAGGATCTGCACTGGACTCTACTTCGACCGTCAACGACAGAAACACTGCAGGAACGAGCATCTCTACACAGAAGCCAGTTTAATCCCACTTCAACGAAGAAAATAATGGGGAACATCGTCGACCACCCGAATCAGCTTATGAGAAGGATGACCACAGAACAACGACATCCCGAGCTGAGGTACCTCAGTGTGATGGAAACTCTGGATGACAACGTAATCATGGACAACGATGAAGTAGTCTCGTTCTACGCTGACATTGGGTCAGCCTACCACCGCGGCTAAAACGCCATCCCTGCCCACAACCCACAAAAATCACCACTGACAACCAGGAATGAACACCCTAAGGACAATACAACCGACGCGACATTTTAAATTTAATTTTTAAGTCAATGTATATAGTTAGGCCCCTATGAGCCAACAAATGTAAACTTTCATTCATATGTAGTATCTTATTAGTTGTAAGCCAAATTGTAAATAGTATGTTCAATAAAACAAAATTGAAAAAATTGACTTTCTGGATATAATGCAGTTGGTTAAGCTACTCAACCTTTGGTTGAATTCTTCGAGAAAAAGAAAAGAATTTGGCCTTCATAACACCAAGAGGAATGTTAACTCTTTCCACAATTGAGCTATGAAGGGCTGATCCTGGCATTTCCCCCAATTCCACTGTTTTATGGAACCCAGATAAGATTGACGTTGAGGTTAAATTTAAGGTTCGCAAGCTCATCCCGGCATTGCTGGACCAATTGCAATAGCCGCCAAATACAATCTCGATATTGAACAGATGGATGCTGTGAGTACATTCCTACAAGGCGACCTGAACGAAGAGATTTTCATGGCGCAGCCAGAGGGCTTCAGCGACAGAAGTTTGAAAGTCTGCAAGTTAAAAAAAATCCCTGTATGGCTTAAAGCAGGCTAGCCGGATTTGGAACGATAAGTTAATGCGGCTCTGCAGAGGTTCGGTCTATCAAGATCTAAAAGTAGATCCGTGCGTCTATTATAGAATAACTTTAGGCAAAATGTTCTACATAGCAGTTTATGTCGATTATCAACTTATCTTCACAAACGATGTACAGCAAAAAAGAGAATTGAAAAACAACTTACAAAATACTTTGTTTTGTTTTGGGTATTCAAATCAACAGAGATCGCAAAAAGGGTATAATTTCAATAGATCAGGAGTTATACATCCACGAAATTTTAAATAAATTTAATATGCTCGATTGTAACCCGTCAAAAAAACCCCTTACGGCTCGCGTACACCTAATCCGTCATCGGCCGAAGTATACTCGGGCGTTGTCAGACGAAATCCGCCGATCGAACCAAACGTATAGAAAGGAAAGAGAGCGCGTACACCACTGAAAGCGACATCGTCCGATGACGCCCGATAATAAGCGATCAACCGGCATATCCCAACATGTTTGGATTCGGCAGTTGTCCGGTTGATTCTTGCGGTGATATTCATGCAAAAATAAAATGCACGACTGGATCGCACGAACTCGCTCTTATTTAAAATTACTTTGGAATTTAAGATACATTTTATAAATATAAAACATGGATTTAATGAGGTAAAAATCTTCAAATGCATGAAATTGCCGTCTGATTTTCAGAAAAGTATGAATTTATGCAAACAAAGTTTAAAAATCCTTTTATTATTAAAATAAACCCCAGACCGGCACCATCCGAGATCGGAAGGAGTGTATGCAGACGAACGTCCGAGACAGTCGTCCGAATAGCTCCGACCCGATATCGGCCGATGATTCGGTTTTAGTGTACGCGAACTGTTAGATCCTAATCAAAAGTTAACAAAGGAAATGTGCCCACAAAACGAAAAAGACTGCAGAAACGAATGATGTACCCTATCAAGAAGCTGTCGGTAGTATCATGTTTGCAGCTCAAGTTTCTCGACCAGATATCAGCTTTGCTTTGAGTACAGTCAGTAGATACAACCAGAACCCTGGAAAATCTCACTGGACATCAGTCAAATGTATTTTTCAATATCTAAAAGGAACAGCCGATATGCAGCTAGTTTACACCACTGGAGAAGTCATGATTCCGGATTTTGCGATGCTGATTGGGCTAGTGATACTGATGAGAGATGATCCATTGCTGGTTACATTTTTTTATTGCATAATGGAGCGAGCTATCATGGAATGCAAAAAAACAGCCAACCGTTGCCATCTCCACGACTGAAGCAGAACATATGGCACTAACTGCAGCAACTCAAGAAGCATCCTGGTTGATAAGCTTACAAAAAGCGCTTATCCCAAATTCGATTATTATTCGATGTGATAATAAAAGTGCTATAAGTTTGGCTCTAACCAGCACATATTATGCAAGAACCAAGCACATTGATGTTAATCATCATTTCGTACGAGAAAGAATTAACGAAGGCAAAATAATTTTGAAATACGTCAGTACTCAAGAAATGGCAGCTGATGTAATAACCAAGGCTCTTCCCGCCGCGAAGCACATTACCTGTTCTTCTGCTCTCGGACTTAGCTTTGGATAAATCTGATTCAGTGAGGGTTTTAAAATAGACCTTTTGTTTTATATACTTAGAATTAGATTTATATCAGCATATCATTTCATTTTTATCTTATCTGATTAAAAATAAATGTTATTTATTATTTCTTCAATCTTCAAACAAACTGAGAAGACCTAAATTCTTTATTTTAATTATAAATTTATATCACTTCTGCTGGTCGCTCAAACGTGGAACTTGACGACTTTTAACCTCATGATCACAGGTTCGATCCCTGCCGTCGTCTATGTCGTTTTAATTCCATTAAAAACCTTCTAAAATTGTCATCAATGGGTTGCTGGTTTACTCATTACATGTTGTTCAGGCATAACACTAACAACATGTAATTGAGTTAAACAAGTATGCCCAACAAGGATGAACACGAATAAAATAATGTGAATTATAAGCGACATAGAAATCAGACACGGCATTCTCCGCTTTAATTCAGCCGCCATCCCTGGAGATAAAATATCTGAGACAACAACCTTCAGTCTCAGAACATCGTGCCACACATCTTTCCTATCCTTCTTTCCGTAACTTCACGCCCGCGCTGTGTTGAAACATTTAAAGGGTAATCATAATCCCTTGAGCGCGGGTAGATTATAAAAAAAAAAAAAAAAAAAAAACAACTAAAAAAGAAATCAATTTTAAAACAAATAAACAAAAGATTCAATCAAAATTATTTTCTAGTGCCGTGTACAAAATTTTTTATTCCTACACCATATATATATGATCGATTTTAATTGGATTAAATAGTAAACGCACTTTAAAAAGGATCAACGAAAGAAAAGTTTATTCATTAGTTGCCGAAAACGGTCTTCAAAATCAGAAAAAAAATTGAAAAGGTGTACATTTCACAGTTTTAAAAAAAATGCTACCACTATTTTTATAATTTTCAAAAGTGGCAACATTCTTCTGTTCCAAACTTTAAAGAAACTTAATTTCAATCGAAGAATTACTGAATTAAATATCTTTTTTTTTTGTAGGAAATTACTCAAAAACGGGTTTTGAACATTAAGTTGAGAATTTGAGGGTATATAAACATTTTTAGTTATATGTACATAACGTATTATATTAAATATAAGTTGGGTAAAATTTGGTCAAGGTTCAACATGTTTTAGGGGTTGCTACCACGATTCAAAGTTTTGAAAAAACAGCAAATTTTTGTTTATTTTTCAGAAAAAATTAAAATTGGTAATCAGAATTCCATGCAATATATTAAATCTTAAAACAGAAGAGATCACAAAAAAAAAAATATAAATAAAGTGTCAAAGCACATTTAAGGAATAAAAAAACCGAGCTAGGGGCCGATGCAAGTTCTATCATGCATTTAAATAGAGCTTTTAAATTTTTTTTTTCCATTGTTGTTTTTGTTTCAGTGTTATCTTTATTGTTATAATTTACTAAGTGGTAAAAGTGTCACCTGTAAATGAATAATAATAAACAATCAAGAACTTTTCAAGAAATTATTTTATTTAGCATGTAAGTCCAAAATATTTTTATTTTTAGTGTTGTTTCCTTAAAAAGTTAAATTTTTAGTTAAGCTATGGCATCAAGTGGTTCTGTTGTTTGTACAATAAAAATGACGAATATAGAAACGCTTTTTAGAGAGTGGCAGAAACTTAAAAAAATATGGCAAACAAATCAAAGCGATCTGGGAGTTTGAAGCAAAAAGAAGAACGTTTTCAAAAAAGTCTGGAGCACCTTTTTGATATAGCCCACGCTGCCGCTGAAATTATTTTTATTCAAGAGGACATAGAGTTTTTGCGTTCACAACGCCAAGAAGGTCGACCAGGTAAAAATTGAAAAGCAGATAAGGCACTCTTAAAAAAGGAAGAAGAAGCTGAGAAGAAAAAATCAAAATTGAGAGCTATGCGAGAACGATAAGATGAAATTATTAATTCACAGACTGTGGCCAGGAAAACTTTGATTCCGTCTGAAGTTTATTTGACTGAAGATGAGGAGGAAAGTCTATCTGATGGCGATACATCTTTTTGTCTAGTCCATATCCCTACAAATCAAGAAGAACCACCAACAAAAAGAGGAAGAAAAAATCTTTTGAGCGATGATTTGGCAGTTTCTCTGGATGTTGCTAAAATAAGTGACCGAAAAGCAACTGTAGTTCTAACAACAACTCTTAAGACCCTTGGATTTGACCCTTTAAAATACAACGTTAATTCGTCTTCAATACGTCTTCGACGTATTTTTTCTCGACAGAAGCTTGCTGAGAATCTCAAAAATAATTTTACATCAAATATGCCCCTTACGATTCATTGGGACATTGTTGGCTATAAAACTGTTAATAGGCTTCCGATTTTGGTCTCTGGAAACAATATTGACCAGCTGCTTGCAGTCCCAAAACTTGTTTCTGGAACTGGGGTAGCACAAGCAACAGCAATTTATGAGGCAATAAATTCCTGGGGGCTTTCCGACCGAATTAAATGCATGAGCTTCGACACAACAGCTGTTAATACCGGCCAAAAATGGATAAGAAAATGCTTTGGCTGGCCTGTCGCCTTCACGTGATGGAAATAATGCTGGAAGCTGTAGTTATTCAGTCGATTGGTTGCTCAACTGGATCAGATATTTTGCTGTTTAAAAGATTTAAAAATGAATGGACTCGAATTCAGCAAAATAATTTTGAAACTATCAGCAATGAGGATTTAAATAAATGCGAACAAATTCTATCTGCTGCTGAAATAATATCTTACGCTCCGAATCAAATCAACCGATTTCAACATCGAGATGATTATTATGAGCTTTTAAATCTTACCATCATCTTCCTAAGAAAGGAATCTCTTTCCGTGCCCCTGCTGGACTTCACCGAGCTCGATGGATGGCAAAATCTATTTATTCCTTAAAGCTGTATTTATTCAGAAGATATTTTAAGCTAAGTAAAGTAATAAAAAGAAGAAGAGAGAGGAATTTTAGATATTTGTCTATTCACAGTTGCTGTTTACGTGAAATATTGGTACGAATCACCATCATCATCTTACGCAGTCGAAACGATCTTCAGCTTCTGAAAGATTTAAAGAAGTATGAAATTTTGAATCTTCCACTATCAAAAACAGCTATGAAGAAGTTCCTTAGTCACTTATGGTACCTTTCGGAAGAACTTTTGGCCTTTTCGATGAAAATGTAAGCAAGCAAACTAAGCGAAAAATGGTAAATGCTCTTAAGAATCGAAGGATTTGAATATCCACCCAAAAAAACTACAATAGATCCCGAAGTTATTTCTTCAAAGAATTTAGAAGATTTTGTGACGAGTAATACATTAAGATTCTTCCGGAATTTGGGAGCTCCACATGATTTTCTCAACAAAGACGTCGAAACATGGGAAGCAGATGGTTCATTTAAATCCTGCAGGGACATCGTTAATTCGATGAGAGTTGTCAATGACATAGCTGACCGTGGAATTGCTTTGATGGAAGAGTACAACAAATTACATACAATCAGCGAGGAGCAAAAACAGTATTTATTGTTAATTATTAAAAATTACAGGCAAAAATTCTCTGATTCCAAAAAACGTACACTTTTGAATAAATTTTTTTATCTTTTATTCAAGAAAATCTGTTCCTAAAAACATATTGTAATTAATAAAAATATTTCTTTTTTTTTTTTTATTTTATTTTAAATCATTACAAAAAAATGTGTTGAAATTGATATTTTTTTTTACTTAAATGTTTAGTGAATGGTAGCGACCCCTAAATTATAATATTTAAATCGAAAAATAAATACCATATACTATGCTTATATGGTAGAACATAATGCGGGGGTGTCCCATTAATAAATCGAAAAAAAAATGTTTCGACCACATAATAAGCACCCTAATACATATAGTACCATAAAGTACTCGAATGCAATTTTTTTATTTTGTAGCACAGTGTACGACAAACGTTGTATTTAATATGTAAGATAAAATATTATAAATTATCCAAAACCCACAATCAAAGAAATTGAACTAGCGTAAGATTGTTTTCATTTAAATCTTATTAACTTACGTGCCCACTCTTATATTAAAAAAAAGGTGGCAAAAACCTCAAACTAAATATAAATAATAATAAAAATCTTCCTAAAAACCCTTCTAGGAAAACCTACACAAACCGAAACTAAAAACAGAACTTCGAATTTCGAAGATTTAATTGAATTTTAGCTTTTAAATTTCTTTTTGTCTGTTATCGAAGCAACCAAAGTCAATTTTTTTTGTTTCAAAAAACGTCAGAAATATGTTTTTTTTTTCTAATTTTTATCGTTTGTGGCTCATCGAAGGTTTGCCCCATTTATACAAAATATATATCGTTGGAAAGAGAAAAACTTTACTTTTCAAAGTGTGTTTGAAAAATTAACCTTAATTTATTCTCATTACAATTTCTGAAAAAAACCTTCTTTGCAAATTTAGTCTAGAAAAATTTTTTTTTTTTTTTGGAAAATACGATTTCTCTTTTACTATTGTTAATCCATGGATGCCAATCGGTATACTTACAGATGATTTTCATACATACAAGGAAAATTTTAGCAAAAAAAAACCTCAAAATCATAATTTAACTGATATTTTTAATCGCTTATATAACTCATCAGAAATCAGATCCAGTTACAAGTCTTATGCCAGTGCTGAATCAAAAATCTCTCAACCCAAAGATATACATTTATTAGAAGCAGAATGTTAAAAAAAACATAACATAATGTAATGTATATATTTTTGAATAGAACAAATTATTTCTGTGCAAAAATTAACTGTTCCTTTCTTATTAATTATATAGCCTTAACACCCATTTTCAAAACGAAAAGTCCAGGTAAATAGTTTTGAAGAAATACTAGCCTTTATAAATGCGTTTAATTTAAACAAAGTTGAAATCTTTTTGGAGTCTTGTACATCCAATTCATGATTTTTCTTGCTCACTAATTTTGCGTTTTACTTCTACTTTTTTCCTTATGAACGTAATAATAATGAAAATAAATGGCAAGTTTGCGGAAAAACTCACAGATTTTATAATACATACTTGGGAAAACATGCAACAGGTAAAATAAAAAAATCGTTCTTTTTGCTTTAACTGCAAAAGCAATGAATAAGATATGATTTTGTATAGTTTTACATAATTTTTATTTTTTGTGTTACGGGTGTTCAAATTGTCGTTCCTTTTGTATGATCCCGTTTTCGAATTCACTGCGAATGTTTATTAAAATTCACTGCTACCGCACTTTTGATGACGCATCGGGGATAATCTGTACTCTAATCTAATAAACAAATTCATTTATTCCCGTACACCAAAATGCAATACAGTCAAATCTGGAGATTGCAGTCAGTGAACTGTTCCATTTCTATCCAATATTCGCCGCCAAACTTAACCTTATGATCATAATGGGTTCGAGCATTATCCTGTTGCATTATCCTTGTGATGAAGCTAGTCAACTCAGTCCCCAAATAGTTCTGGATTTCGCAAAAACTCTTGACAGATTGTAGAATTCAGCCTGGGTGGTAGTTTGAAGGGGTCGAATTAATGGTTTTCAATTACACCTGTCCCAATGTTGAATTGTTGTTGAAATGATGAATATATCCTTCAGCATGACTACAGCTCCCGCCTCAGAAACTGATCCCATCTCTTCATAATGAGCTTTAAAAAAAATTTGGAGTTTTTTAAATCCAAACAATTCCACCCATGCACCGACAATTAAGTGCATACATACTTCAAATACACAAAATCATAACAATATGTTTTGCTATCTGGGCTTAGCCCTATTAAAATCGAAGCAATAGCACTCTTTTTTTTTCTCCGGTCAAAACACCGAAATTCATTCAGTTTATATAAACCAACATTCTCAATGCCACTTGACGCTTCGAATTAATTTTGCTTTGGTCAAGTGCATTTTACAAAAGTTCAATGTCTTTTGTACTTGAACCCGAACTCGATCTGATTTGTATGCACTCATTTTATTTAACATTATATATGTCTAGAATATAAGCTTATATTTTAGTTCGTAGTTTTTAAAAGTAATTTTGTATAAATAGGCTAAGAAAATTATATCAAAAAAGGGAATATAAAATCCGGTTATTCAACCATAAATCACATTAAAATCGGCTCTCTAGACACCATTATTTTCCCTTCAGGAAGCCAATAATACTCCCATTGCTAAATAACGCGAAGTAGAAATAAATTCAAATTTTTATTAAAACAAGCTGAACGTCGGATTGGACTTTGCATAGTTTATAATAATTAGTTGTTTTATCTAAAGTGTTCCACCATACTTTTTGTATGAGAAGAGCCGTTTTTTATGTTATGTTTCCAGCTTAATTTCTCATCTTGCATAAGACCCAAATATTTTGCTTCGTCTGAGAAAGTTTGTTAACAAAAAAAGAGGACTTAAGACTGAAATTATTTAGAACTTAATTTATAAATGATACCAATAAAAATAAAGAATTGAGAAATAAGTTCGAATTTAAACATGAAATAGTTAAATATATTGATCCCAATGATGTAAAAAACATACTTGCGATATATGTATTGGAAAAAAATCGAACTCGAGATTTTGCTCAGAGTTGACCTCTCTTATCTTCCTGAGGAAGACGAAAGAAGTTGGTCTTGGAATTCTGTCTGTCTGTTCGACTACAGCCTAACCGGCTCGGCCGATTTACAAATGTTTTTGTTTGAAATTTTAGTATTTTTTTCTTTTTTTGTTAACAGTTCCGCACATTAAAAAAAAACATTAAAATAAGCTAATAGTTGAATGAAAATTCCAAGAAATGGTTATTAAGGGTAGATATCTCCAATAGAATTAAATTAAAAAAAAAATGGTTTTCAAAAAGGCACCTAGAATTTCGATAATTTTTTGCCTTTCACTAAATTTTAACGATCTATAATTTAATAAAAAACATTTCGTAATTAAGATATCAGACCTATCATAAAAGTTTAAAGAAACATTTTTTTTTGGAATTAAAAAAAAAAAATATTTTTGTTTTTGAAAATTCGATCTTTAAAAAAACTTGTCAATTGTAAATGAATTCAGACCCAGTAGGCATTAAAACATTTTCGAGAAACACCCTTCATCAAGATCTTGATTTAAATAGAGCATGTATGTTACCCTGATGGGATAAAAAGAAAGGTTAAAAAAAATTCTAATCCGTTAATTAATACTGTGAATACAGTTTCGCAATCAGCTTCCTTAGGAGGAGCTTCGGAAATTTTACAAAAGTTTTTATTTTTTATGCAATACCTTTTTGTTATAGGGTCGAAGGAAGATTATTGTGCAGCTATATTTTGGTTGGTACTAAAATCCATTATAACACTACGGTTTATTTTCGGAAAGTCATTTCTCAATTTTCCGTCTTATATTGAATACATCGTTACTGATTTTGAATTTGTGACATTTTAGAGTGCATGTGTTCTTTTTGCAAATTAGTTTATTTTGGTTGGTTGGTTTTAAAGTAGTGATACAAAACTGTTCCCAAAGATTTTAAAATGTCAAAACATAAAAAGGAGCTAAACTGATTATCGATTTCAGTCCGTCGACGATTGCTGCAAGATTAAATCTATAATGCCTCTTTAGAATTTTTTACATTGGACAAATTTTCGTTTTCATTAAATTTTCAATTAAATCTCGAATTTTTGAATTGAAATAGATTCAGAGTACTGTTTTTTAAACGATTTGACTAAGATAAAATTAAACATAGCTGAACTTCGATTGAAGGATTTGAAGCAAAAAAATAGCGAAAAGTAATGAATATCTTATCGTAAAACAATAAATCAGAACTATCTAAAGGGTGGTTAAATTTTAAGGGCCGATGTTGAATGTGAACCACACCTAAACGTCAAGTTTTTTTCTGCATTTCATTTGACATTTCTCAATTTCAGACTAACTCAATTTGAACCATGGGAAGATACACAATCGAGCAACGCGTTAAATAGTCCAGTCAAAGCGTCATGAAAAAGGGCCTGACCTTGCGCGCAGAGGCATGGTCAATTTTTTTTTCATGGATCGATAGGTGCTTATGAGAAAAGCTTAAAACCAAATTTGCACCACATGACAACTTTTTTTACCAAAGTTATTGGTAAAAATGTATTTTGTGTAATTTTTTGGTCATTTGCGAATATCTCGGCTCCACTATGTTGTACAAACAAAAATTAAACATGTATTTATTCCTTATAACATTTATAACAAATGAAAAAAAAGTTATAGTAAGTTAAACAAATTTTTTGTTGTTTAAAAATCACTTTTTCGTGATTATTAAGAAAAAAGCTCATTTAACGATGAAATTTTTATTTTTTATTATTAAAGTTCTTGTAATTCCCTACAATTTAAAAAAAATCAATGAACATGGGTAAGTCAGCGCACCCACGCATTTTATGATTTTATGTTTTAGTTAATATCTCAGCCCCAGTATGTCGCAAAGTGAAAATAAAAAACTGTATTGCTAATAACAATATTTTCTATCAACTTGCGTTTAATTTAATATGTTTGAGCAAAAACATAAAAAGTTACCGTTGGTTTCAACGTTTTTTTTCTTGTTTTTAATACCTTTTTTTCATAGTTATTGAGAAAAAAACTGTATTTCACGGTAAATACTTTTCAGTTTTGGATTTTTTTTTATGGTCCTGCTAATTTTCTTCAAATTAAAAAAAAATTAGTCCATTACGACAAACGGGAGCCAAGATATTCATGATTTAAAAACTTAGGAAAGCTTACAATTTAGTATTTTAACCTTGTAGCTTGTAATTTTGGCGTCGCCAGCAACAAGATAATTGGTATCCTTCAAACACCCCACACATACTTATACATATTTGTTGTTTCTTGTTGCTGGCGACACCAAAATTACAAGCTACAAGGTTAAAATACTAAATTGTAAGCTTTCCTAAGTTTTTAAATCATGAATACGAGTATCTTGGCTCCCGTTTGTCGTAATGGACTATTTTTTTTTTAATTTGAAGAAAATTAGCAGGACTATAAAAAAATCCAAAACTGAAAAGTATTTACCGTGAAATACAGTTTTTTCTCAATAACTATGAAAAAAAGGTATTAAAAACAAGAAAAAAAACGTTGAAACCAACGGTAACTTTTTATGTTTTTGCTCAAACATATTAAATTAAACGCAAGTTGATAGAAAATATTGTTATTAGCAATACAGTTTTTTATTTTCACTTTGCGACATACTGGGGCTGAGATATTAACTAAAACATAAAATCATAAAATGCGTGGGTGCGCTGACTTACCCATGTTCAATAATTTATTACTCGGCTTTCGTTAATCGTAGAGTGTTGATTTTTTTTTAAATTGTAGGGAATTACAAGAACTTTAATAATAATAAAATGCACGACTGGATCGCACGAACTTGCTCTTATGCAAAAGTACTTTGAAATTTAGGATACATTTTATAAATATAAAACATGGATTTAATGAGATAATAATGTTGAAATGCATTAAATTGCCGTCTGGTTTCCGGAAAAGTATGAATTTATGCAAATAAACTTTAAAAAATCGTTTTATTATTAAATAAATTTTTTATATAAGAAATTTCTCTAAAATTTTTCAAGAAAAAAATGTGAGATGCGAATTTTAAGTATTAAATAATATTGATTTTAGGAAATAATTTCAAAAAATAAGCGTTCCTAGGTTTTGAAGATATTGATTAAATAAAAAAAAATTTTCAAAAAATCCCAACAAATATTTTTATATGTATGCAATATTATTTTAAACTTAAGGGGACTCCTACTGAAAATTTTGGGTTAAAATCCTTCGAGCCGTTAAAGAGAAAGTCGAAAATAAAAAAAAACGGGTCTATGGCGGTACCCCTAATAACATTTTGCCCCAAAATTTTTTTTGACCAAAATATAGTACATACATGTCCATAATATCAGACTTATTAATTTTTTTGATCAAAATCGTTAGAGCCGTTTTCGAGATAAATAAGATTTTGCATTACGGGTGTATGGGGGGTACCGTTAGTTTTGGAGCTAAAAATAAAATTTTAATTTTTCCTCTAGGGAATAACCGAAGACCCTTAACTACCGAGTTTGAAGAAAATACCTCCGGTATTTTAGGCTGTAGTTCGAGGTACAGACATACAGACATACAGACAGACGGAATTGTCGGACCCACTTTTTTCGTCTTCGCTATTATCGTAATGTCAACTTTGATCAAAACCTCGAGTTCGATTTTTTTTCCAAATGCAGAACTTGCCCTATAGTACCTATATCGCAAGTAAAAAATAAAAATTTCATCGTTAAATGAGCTTTTTTCTTAATAATCACGAAAAAGTGATTTTTAAACAACAACAAATTTGTTTAATTTACTATAACTTTTTTTTCATTTGTTTAAACAAATGTTTTTTTTAGAACATAATAGATAAGGAATAAAAACATGTTTAATTTTTGTTTGTGCGAGATAGTTTAGCCGAGATATTCGCAAATGACCAAAAAATGACACAAAATACATTTTTACCAATAACTTTGGTAAAAAAAGTTGTCATGTGGTGCAAATTTGGTTTTCAGCTGAGTCTAAAGAAACAAGTCAACGGTGTCGGTCTTTGAGATTTACAATATAACACTTGAAAAAAATGTAGCAAACATATCACGTACTCATTGATAAAACGTAAATTTAACTTCATTTTTGCTATAAATATGTTTACATTAGGAAATGAAAGGCAGTAGAATATGCAAAGACAATATTCATATCCTCATTCGCTAATTCAAGGCACATTTCAAAGACCTACCGCATTCTCCACTAACAATAACTCAGAAGCGTCGAGAATCAAAAAAGTGCTAAGAACATCAGCAGCTCCAACTATCTCAGCTACAAAAGAAAACAATAGAAAAACAACACCCATTTGGTTTACAAAGGACATATCTAAAATAGTTTAAGATAAAGATAAGGCCTGAAAAACCTTTGCTGTAGTTCTTGCTCGCAAAATTTTATTTTATACAGAAAAATATGCGATCAGGTATGAGGGGATACAATTTAGGCCGAAGAAAGTCCTGAGAAGTGTTTGTAAATTCAATGGATCCCTCATTGGATATTAAATCTCTTTGGCAAGAATAAGCTTTCTTCAGTACAACAAAACAACCCAACATTTCCCATTCATGTCTGCAGGTTATGCCATACAAACAGACTCTAGACTAATAGCCAACACCTTTTGGGCAAATTGGGCACACAAAACATACTTAGCTCTTCCAAGGGAACAACAGCTGGAGAAGATAAAATATCCTACAAAAGTTCAGACTATGTGCCCTTTACAACATCATCCTATGTACGTTTCCGGTTTTTTTATTTAAACAAGAAATTGATTTTGCGGGCGTTTACGCTGATAACATATATGTTTTGTGTTCACGAAGTGTTTCATTCATCTTGTCCAAGCTGATAGAAAAATACAAGGATGGGCAAAAAACAGGGAACTATTGCTCCTCTCCCTAAAATGGAAGCTCTTCATCAATGCCGAAAAACGAAATGCCAAACAGGAACTTCGAGTTTTTGGAGCTATTTTCATCTAAAAGTTTAATAGAAACAGAAAACTTAAAAAAATAGCAGATCATCTGAAACTGTGCAACAATATAATAAAAATAATGAGCCTTATCGGGAATTCCTTTCGAAATATTTTTACCAAGGAAAGTTTCCCTTCCCAGAAAAGGGTTCCTGCTATCGGGAATTCCCCACGAATTCTTTTTTTTGTTTTTTTTTTGGGAACAAGTTTTCTCAACATGAAAATAATAAGTTGATTTTCGAACATATCTTAATTTGACAGCCGATTTATAGTGAAAAAATTGTTTTTGTCCTAAGCCTGAATAATTAAAAATGCAAAGAATATACTTCTTATATAATTAATTGATGAAATACATCAAGGAGTTGCTGGTTTACTCATTGCATGTTGTTCAGGCATAACACTAACAACATGTAATTGAGTTAAACTAGTATGCCCAACATGTTATTTATCGTTCCAAAGCGCCACTACATATGCCTTTTTGTGGTTTCTTTGTAAGATGAGGAGTGGAAGTTTGTTCTTAATATTCATATTCGAATCATTCTTTTCAACGTTCTGCTCCTCCGGTTCCGTTGGATTCATGATCATTTCAAACATAACATTCTGGTCAAAGGATTTGTCTTTTAACACTTCAACAGAATGGCTGCCTGATGATTAATTTCGGCAGTGTTCATTACCGATGATTTGATTTCTATTACTGCCTGTCTTTCTCTTTTTGTTACACGAAGGGGTAAAAGCTTATTAATTCGTATAATCACTGAATTTTATATTCCTTGTTTGGACCTGCGCCAGTTGCTTTTTTTTGGCAATTTATCATTCAGAAATAGATTTTGTTGGTGGGCCCAAACTGTTAAGTTCTTTTTCGACATTTTTCCAAAATTTGATTACATATTCTTTTTGCCGATTTGTTGAGAAAACATTATCCATATATCGTTTTTTTCCATAAAGCTGATTAAAACTTTAATTTGTTTAGTATTTGATGAATTCGACCTTAAAATTAAACACATTTTTATTATTATTTTGTGAAAATTGCTTACATTGTTTGCTCCGTTTTCCATCCCGACAACTAAATAAGGGGAAATATTCAGACAGAAAAAAACACAAAATTTTCCATAGCAAAAGAGTTCCCGATAGGTATTTTTTCCTAGGAATTTTGTTCCCAATTTCTAAAAGTTCCAGATACCAATTTTTCAAATATTGGAAAAATCCATGGGAAAAGAAGTTCCCGATAAATCCAAATATGTCCTCGCCAGAGGTCCGCACATTGAAACTGAATATATCTAACACCTTTGTTGAAAAAAAACACTAGTAGTTTGTAGTTTGATTACAAAAATGTAGACTACTGAAAAAAATCTTTAAAATATAAATGTGGAAATCAATGTTATAAAACAGAGACAGGGTCTTTATAGACTGAAGCAGGATGCGCCCCCTTCAAAAAAATCAATGAAAAAAGAGGTTGTACGGCTATAACTGATAACGAATCACCCTTTACATTCCGCAATAAAGCGCCTTACAGCATTTATAGAATATTAAAAGTAAAATCTTTTCAGCATTTCACAATATTTCATTCATCATGACTTACATGCTTTGATGAGGAAACCCTTTTCAATAAAAAAGAAAATCCACCCTGGTCAATAAACAACCTGCAAATTGATACCAGTTTAGCAAAATATAAAAAGGATCCATACCAGCTATAGTTTTCTAGCACTTCACAGGGATTTTATCGTGTCCATCAAGCCAAATAGAATCCTGTAACACAGATGGATCCTGAATAGGAAATTACACTTCATACTCAGTCACCTAACTCCTTTCTTCAGGATGTACGACTATTCACCAAAGTCTGCTCGAAGCTTTAGCAGGTAATTATATTGCACAAAACTACAAGTATCTTTCAACTGGTGCGTAAAAACTCTTATTTCCATTGTCTTAAATGGGCTTAAGAGTTCTACAAATAAATATCGCTTCACTTAAATTAAAAAAAAAACTGAACGATAACATCATACTCTCGTGTGTACTTGGAAATATGGGAATCACATGAAATGAAGTAGCAAATTTGGAAGCGAAAGAAGTACCAACTAACTATCTAGAGTTTTTGCAAACGATTAACCAGAACTGTTGAAAGACATTCCACTACTTTAACTTGCTTCATTATATTTTCAAAAAGATGGTACTCCTCCCCACTTAGTTAAGAGGTTAAGAATTGGCAAGATGAAGAATATGAAAATCGTTGGATAGGAAGAAACGAACAGTTCACTGGCTTGCCAGATCTCCTGACATTACAGTATTGATTGATGAAATCAATGTCGTTTTCCATTGGTGTTTTAGATTGTTTCACTCCTTTTCATTTCCAATCAATTATAAATATAAACATGTGTGTTCTGTGGACTTAGATAAAAGGTAGAAATGAAAATCTAATTATAACTAGTGTTTTTTTTTTTTTTTTTTGTGATTCCATAACTGGCTTGAACTGTTCTAAGATTTATTTAAGCAATACTATTTATTTTGTCCTAATGAATAATTCTTTTCTCAGTTTAACGTTTGAAGATGCTGGAGGCGAAATTTACCAACAACGAGTTAGTTATACAAAATCTCTTCAGCATAATCAAGAATCTTTTAATGGGTTGTCATCTTCGACTGTTGTATCCTCACAACATCATCGCAACGAAATGAACATCAGTGCCGGCACAGAACAAAATAGCGTTGGAGTCAAAAATTCTTCACCCAAAAATATACTGGAAAGTGAGAAGCGCATACGAAGAGAAATTGCAAATAGCAATGAAAGACGGCGCATGCAGAGCATTAACGCCGGATTTCAAAATTTAAGAGCATTGCTACCCCGGCATGAAGGAGAAAAACTGAGTAAAGTAAGTACATTAAAAATGGTTTTATAAATTTTATTTTGTTAATTGATGACAATGGAATATTTTCTTATCCATGGTGTTTTGGAGAAGCATGATAACACCAAATTTCATTGAAAGCATTTGAATTCTAATTAAAACGTTGTAAAAATGCCTTAAGAAAAATGAATGGGATAAATTATTTAAATTCTTGTTAGATTAGGTTAGAAGGAGCGTGCACAGCACAGAGGCTGTTGCGTACACGGGGGCCTATTGGTCCATTGTGATCCCCTATTAAGAAAAGCAGAGATGCTCCTAAACTAATGTCTTATATAGACTGGTTCATTTGCGAACCAGCCTGTGATTACTATGAATTTTCTTATATTTGCCATTGAGACCTGCGTAAGATCGTCCAGTTCTCCAACAAACCTGTTTCCAAAGTAACGGAGACGATTTGTTTGGAGGTTCGGACAGTCGCAGAGCAGATGTTTAATAGTATCAATCGACATCCTCGACATCCTGACAGCTCCTACAGAAATCGGGTGCAAATGCACCCATTCTAGTGGTCATTGTGCCAATAGCGCAATGACCCGTTGGTACACCTATCAGGATTCTAATGTTCTTTTTACTCAGCTCACACCCGCTCACGCAACTCCGTTGCTCCGCTTAGGGTATGTTCAGTGGCCAGGCAGGCGCCTGTAGCAACAGTTTTGTATTTTACATTAATTGGGGTAAACAACTAACAGTTATGTACTGCTGCTCAGGAAAACTGTTGCTACAGGCGCCTGTCTGGCGACTGAACATACCCTAAGCGGAGCAACGGAGTTGCGTGAGCGGGTGTGAGCCCCGAAAAGGGAGTTAAATCCTGAAAACCCGCGAAGCGGGCCACACAAGGTACTGTTGCTCAAGACAAAACATTTTATTTTTGGCCTTAAGTCACAAACAAATTTGGCCTTTTGTCACTTGGCCTTATGTCACGGCACCACACACCACACACAATAACCACACCAACGTGAACGATGGCTCTGTAATCACAGGTACTTTGCTCTTAGTTTCCTGAGCAAAATGTATACCAACACAGAAAAATCTGCTTTTGATCTGACACAGTATATAGTATGCTCTTAATTTGAATGAGCATTCTGTAGTCTATTATAGAGCGTCGGAGCTCTGTACTGATATACAGTTTGGCAATACGCAGCCCGGCCACTGTGTCATACCTTTGCAGGATAGACCCATGACCATAAGTGCTGTGCTTCCGTGTGCTGCGTGTGGCGTAGAACCCTGTGCCCCCGTTATTCCTAAACAGGCTAGTCTTCAGGTTTTTGATATAGCTTACTTTTTCTACAGCCTTCCACCACACGATCGACCCATAGGTAAGTATGGGACGAACAATCGCCGTGCACATCCACTGGATGACCTGCGGTCGCATGCCCCAACGTGTACCGAAGGTTTTTTTTTGCATGTGTAGCGAGCGTTTCTCTTTTCATTCTTTCCTCTGTGTTACGTTTCCATGTTAGCTTGGAATCAAGAATTACTCCAAGATATTTAGCCTCGTTGGAAATTTTCAGAGGAATGTCGTTAAGCTTGTCGTTAAGTTTCTTCGTAAACAGGACTAGCTCAGTTTTGGAAGGGTTAACCTCGAGACCGTTTTGTGCTGCCCAAGAAGATAGTTCTTTAAGTGAAAATTCCATAATATCTTTGATGGTTGTAAGATATTTACCTATTGGTCCATTCAAAATTACTATGTCGTCCGCATAGGCTACTATTTTATTGCCCTGATTCCTAAATCTTGTAAGAATTTTGTTAACAACAAGGACCCAGAAGAGAGGTGAGATTATTCCTCCTTGTGGAGTGCCTCTTGTAATTGCTTTCTCTACAATATTATCCCCAAGTTGCGAGTTGATGATTCTGCCATTGAGTATGGTATAAATTCAGTCCACAATGTCAGATTCAACTTCAACTTCTCCAGAGCAGATTTAATGGACTCCGTTTTTACGTTGTTAAACGCTCCTTCTATGTCCAAAAATGCTGCAAGGGTATGTTATTTGTGCTCGAGACTTTTCTCAATTTGTGAGACGACCTCGTGCAACGCAGTCTCCACTGACTTACCTTTAAGGTAAGCATGTTGGTAGTTGCACAGATTGCTTGGATTGAGAAGGTCCCTAACATGCAGATCAATAATTCTCTCCAGTGTCTTGAAGAGGAACAAAGAGAGATTTATCGGTCAGTAGTCTTTTGCAGTCGAGTGTGTCGGTTTCCAGCTTTTGGAATAAAGACCAATTTAACTTTTTCTGTTAGGGACGTATCTCCATTTAATACAAGTTTTAAAGATTACCTAAAGTTTTACTAATTTAAAAGTAATATGGAGATAATTTATACATAAAACTATGGAATTACTATAAACCATATTCTTTGATTAATAATTGTAATTGATTATAATAGATGATTACAAAAATAATATTCTTGGAAGAATCAGAAAAATGCTTCCATGGTTCTATTTGTTAATCAGAGCATGAATGAATAAATTAATTTTAAAAACTAACAGTACTAGCTTCATGGCTTAAGGCTGGGGATTCTATTTATTTTGAGTCTTCTAGGTGGATTTCACTTCAAACATAAAATTCTCTTGTAAAACTACGAAATAATTTGGATTTGAGCCAGTGAACTTTCCACAAATAAAATTTCTTGTTTTCAAAAAAATGACTGCAGCACTAGAGTTTTTTGTTCTTTGGACGACTGTAGAAAAGAAAACAGTGAAAATTAATTCAAAATTGTTATAATTTTACTAGTTCAAAAATACTAGCTTTTGTATATTTCCTTTTCATGTTATACATGCAGTTTACAACATAATTTTGTGTTGTAATAAATGTATGAAAAATTGTAGGTTAATTTGCTGTATGATGTGTATGATAAATTTCTGAGAAACAGAATCATACAACATTCCAATATTTCCAGTGTAATCTTCGGTCATACATTGTTGTATGACAGCGGATCATACAACAAAACTGAGAAACAGAAATCATACAGCAGAACTGTCAATATCATACAATGTATGATGTGTATGATTTGAGAAACAGGCCCCTGGTCTAGCTGATTTATAGGGTTTGAACGAGTTTATTGCCCACATAATCTTCTGCTCTATGATAACCTGTTCCAATTCTGGTACTGATTGTAAGATATCTTAGGTGTGTGGTTGTGTAAAACCTGATCCGCCATGACTCTTACAGCCTGGGAAATGCGTTTCCATAAAGAGTTTAAGTGTTTCTTGGCTCGAGTTCGACCACGATCCATCGGGATATTTAATATATCCCGGAATCGTGGGAAATGCAAGGATCTTTCGAAGTCTCGCCGTCTCACTTGTGTTCTTAATGAATTCACAGTGTCTAGCCCATGAATCTTTCTTGGCCCTTCTTAACACTTTGGTGTATGAGTTATAAGTTCGGCTCTATATGAATTCCAGTCTTCCTCTAATTTACTTAGTCTGGCTTTGCTGAAAAGTTTTCTGACCCCTGTTCTTCGTTTCTTAAGATCACTGTTCTACCATGGCGGGTTAGTGGGTTTAATGTTACGAGATATGGGCAGTGTTTTTCAAAGGCCGTTTTCATTTTACTAGTTAGGTTTTGAACAGCAGTGTCGATGATTGATGTTGTCGAAGCGTTTCCTCCTCTGGATCCTAAAAGCCTTAATATCATGTAGTTTTCTATCCAAGGTAAAGAGTATCCTATAGTGATCCGAAAAGGATTTCTCAGGAGAGACTCTCCAATTCTCTACAGAGATTTTATCATTGTTACTCATAAGAGTGAGGTCTAGAATTTCTTCCCTGTTTTTATTACGAAATGTTGGATGATTGCCCCTACTACATAGGATAAGAGTAGAACAGAGAATGTATTCAAAAATTGACTTACCCCTTTTGTTGATATCTTTGTCACCCCATTGTGTGGGATGGGTGTTGGCGTCACATCCTATCACCAAAGGTGTCCCTCTTGCTGTGGTGTAATCCACAAGATCGCGGACCTTGGATTCAACGCTGATTGCCACGTTATCCTTGTTGCTTTACCTAGATAAAAAGAAAGCGTTAATTGATTTTTTGGCTAGAATACAACTTCTAATATCACCTTCTGACGTGGAGTGGGTAAGGTTGTAGTTTTTTTTTACCTCAACCCTCGTACCTGGTTCTTACGAATCCAAGGTTCTTGGATTAAGGCCACGTCTGCTTTCTCTTTCAGGAGGAGGTCAGATCTTTTGTCAATTACGAACCAGAGGTCCTTACCTTACCTAGGTGTGTTAAGACTCTTCCTGGAATTCAGTAGGGTCATTCCGTAATTTTCTAAACGATAATCGTCAAACGATAATCGTCGATGATATCGTCCATGATTTGCTACACGTAACTCGACTACTATCGTCTCGTCAATCGATCACAGTTTTAGAGATTTGTATGCATTTCAGAAACTCTCAAACTGTAGTCAATCTGTCAATTCAATAGAAAACAATACAAAATGTCAATGTACAGTGGAAACTCAATCACTCAACTACCGTCCGTCACCTAGACTTAGATGTGGCAATAATTAATCTTTCGCTGTCCGGTTTCATGTTGCTCTTTTGTTGGGAGGAAGCAATCGGTACAGTGGCAGCCTTTGCCAACTGACTTCAGAGTTCTTTACAAATTTCCTATATTTCTTTAAAATGCCACTTTCTTTTGAACTAAGAGTAGTTGGGTCCTTTTTCTCTGTAACACTCACGAATCTTTTAGAGGATCTGTAGTTACTGCGTTGCCTCGAAGCTTTAAGCGGTGCATTAGACTTCAGCGTAGTCTCTTCTTGACTCGAGTCTTCCAGCAACTCGTCCTCGGTTCGACTTCCTATAGAAGGAGTTCTGTTCGAGATCTCCCTACAGTCAATAGGGAGAAGAGCCGCTGTAATGTTGTGTTGTCTAGTTAAGGCGGGTTTGTTTACTTTTTTTGTCACTGGCGACTTAGCCTCTTCCGAAGCCAAGCCCCCGCTGACAGCCGTGACTTCTGCCGACACTTGAGTGTATATCGCCACACATCCTGATTTTTGTTGGTTTCACTTAGTTGTAGCCCCCTGCAGCTGGATTGCTGGAGGGTCAAACGTAAACCCGCTCGCCACCGTCAAGGCGGAAACCGTGAGGGAAAAAAACTTCTTGTACATCTAACATCTGTTTTTCAATAAGCATTTAAACAACATTATTTTTTGGAGCTGTCATGTTTCCCACAGAAACCACAAATATACAGCTTGAATTTCTTTTTGCCCTTAATTTTATACTCAAAAGAGGAAGGTTGCACACATAATTGTATTATTTTTGGTGTACTATTGCGATTCCCAATTCAAAAAAGTTATTTAAAACAGTCTGAAAATGGAAGTAGAGAATATTGTGTGTGTACCGGGCCTCCGATCAAGTAAATCGTTACTAATAATAAACATTTTCTGTTTTAGGCTGCAATTCTTCAGCAAACTTCCCAGTACATTTGTGATCTTGAAAACCAGAAAACTCAACTGCTTGCCCAGAACAGTCAACTAAAACGTACCGTTGGCCAACACGAATTGTCCCTTAGCGGATACGGGAGTGGTAATGGTGGATCTAACATCGATGAGGGCTGCAGCGCAATTAAAAAACGTAAGCTAACTGATAATGTAAAATCGCTGCAAACGATTTCTGACTCCTCCGATGAAGGTCTTGGTTCAGTTTCGCCAGAGCCAACTACACTTCTACAAACTGGAACTAACACAACAAGTGCAGTGTGTTTAGGTATGGCAAAAACGGCTCATGGCAACGCATATATAACGCATAGTGCGAAAGAGTTACTTGAGTTAAAGAAGCAATTGGAAAAAGAACGCCGGTTTCGGGCAATCATAGAAGAGGAACTTAATTTGATAAAAAGGCAGTTATATAATGACAATTTTATTGGTCGTGAGGTCATCGAGCATGCCGACAACGTTAATGATGAAAACAGTACGATTTCGTATGTATCACTTAATGACAAAAATGAGCCATCTGAAGTTGTTGTATGCTCCTCCATTGAAGAAATCAACGACGACTGCACAGAAATCATAAGCGATGAAAATATCCATGAAGAAATTATTGTGACACAAGAAGACGTTAAATATGACACTTCTTCATTGCAGCCCATACTACAGGCGGCAATTAAAGCTCAACCAAAAGTCGAAGTTGAAAGAATCAATGAGACCGTTATGAAAATAAATACAGAAAGAGATCTTCAGCCCTCACAGAAAAAAGGGGGAGGAAATTCCATGGGATTGACTCGATCGAGGCAAAACCTAGAGACGATCGTTGAAGCTATTCGACATCTTGAAGGTGATCATTTATTTGGTGAAAGCGCTGCACAGCAAAAAAAAACACAAAAATCACAAGAATCACCTTTGGCATTGACTACTAAGCAATTAGTGTCTTCTGTTGTTCAGCCACACCATCAACAACAGCGCAAAACTATTGCCGAGTTGAGTCCGTTCCTACAGATAAAGAATCCAAAAATTGGAGCAACTAACATTGTAACTATAGTAAGAGGACGGTCAATTTCATTAGCTCACAATGGAGGAGATAATTCTTTGCCTTTATCAAGTGTGCTTAACACATCTACTCAGAACATCAGTACAGTAAAGAACACGCCTTCTAGTAATAACACCAGCAGCAGTACTTCTAACAACAGTTCGAGCAACATTATCCCATCGAATAGTGCTGTAATACCCACGGCAATAGTAAAAGTACAACCAACTTTGCCAACAGCCACGTCATCCATACCTATTGCTACACCTCCATCACATATCACAATTACAACAGCATCACTTAAACAATGTCGACCGGGTGTTATAGTTGCAAAACAAATATCTTGATTGCATTGCAGTAGTAGGAGTCATATGTGTAAAAACAGTATGATGAGTACCACCACCACCAATAAAGATACTAGAAGTAAAGCTGGCGTTAGCAATAATATTAGTAATATAACTAATTATAATGAAAATATTAAAAATAAAATTATGTCAAGCAAAATCCATAGTAATAATGTCATTGATGTAAAAATTACGCATGCAATCAAAAACAATGCCAACGATACATATAAATGTAAAATTAGTAATGAAAGTTATGATACTACTTCTGCGAAAAATAAGGAATATTACTTCGTTGGCGAAGGGGGCACTGACTTCAATGGCGACGGCGGAACCAATATGATAAAGCTCATTCCTCCTCTACCAATAAGTATATCATCAAATACTAATAATTTTAATTTTACTTTATCAAACAGCAATTATAATAACTTTAGATCGTCCTTCATTTCAAATTCTTCGAAATCCAAATCACAAGAACATCATCAGTATATACAATTCAATAATAATACTAAATCAAAGAAGTCACATCAATTACCAATTGCATTAAAACTTTGAAAATCCAAACAAAATAAAAATAAATTTAAACAAGAAATAAAGTAAACAAAGAAGGGGTTTTTACGTATTCTATAAATATTATCTTTATTTTGAGAAATGTAAATTGATTCAATCTTTAATAAGAAAAACTCACATTTAAGAGGTATACAAAAATTCAATAAAGTTTAAACAAATTTGTTTTTGTTGAGAAGTACACAAAAGTTTTTTTTGCTCCTATTTTGATACAACCCACTTTTAACTTACATTCTTTAGAGGTTTATTGAAATTTTTCATAAATTAAATATTTTTGGTTGCTAAATTTAAAGTGTCTAAACATTTATATTTTAAAAGTCAAATAATTTACAAAACACTGAATATTTGTGAAAATTTAACCAATTACATAAAATAGTAATTTCCCTTCGATAAACTGAAAAAGAAATAAATTGTTAGATTAACCGACTGAACAAAATGGAATGTACCTGTACACATACTCAGGTACTACAGCTGTAAAGCTGACTCAACTAATACATACTATACAATGCATTTCTTGCTACGACTTCATATTGTAAACTAGTTTTGTGTCCTTAAAACATTGAACTACAGCTATACCATTGTAGTGAGACTGTATTAAAATGACTAGAGTTCCATTTCTGTAAGGATCTTGAACTACATTTCGGCAAGACCATTGTTTTTTTTTATTTTCATTGATGCATATACGAGGGCCATTGACGTATTATATATGGACTGCTAGTCGTATGAAATTTCCATACAAACGCTCTGTGAATATGGTTCAACTTCTCACTACCAACATTAGAGCTGTTGGTGCAAAAGTGGTAAAAGTAAATATTAATTCCAGAGGCCATCTTTTGGCTCCTGGCCTGAACTAGGATTTTTGCCATAGAAACTATAGCCATCTATCTCAATTTGAACTTTACATTTTAACGTTATCCAAGACAAAATAATAACAATAATATAAAGGGTGTTCAGCGAAATTTGTGAACACGCGAGAGCAAAGCATTTAGTTTAATGAAAACTGCTTTACGGCGGATATTGTCTTCTAGGGCCTGAATTGCCATGTCCATGTATAATAAGTCAATGACGAGGGCGGTCCGATAAGTACTTAGCCTCACCGCCCGATCGTGCCAGTATCGCAAGAGAGATTAACTCGTCTAGTACATTCCACCCATTGACGTATTCATTGACATACTAGATATGGACTAGACATGTGTAACGCAGCGCTGCGCTAGCGCAATGCGCTGAAGCAGCAACTGCGTTATGTGCGCTGATACATCAATTTGTAACTCAGTGGCCCAAAAGCGCAGTTCAACTCATCAACTCAATATTCGAATAGCGCTTTGACAAGCGCAGCGCTGCGCTGCACAAACAAAAACCATTCAAGCAGATAAAAAAAGCGCTGACTTCCTTGTAGCGCTCCCATATTTTTCACATGTTTGACGGAATTCAATAAAATTCCATGATATGGTGTATGAAGGGAAAGGGGAAGGAAATTTAAGGAAAGACAATTTTTTTTTCATAAATTGTATCCATGTCTATTAAGACTTTAATGTTAAAGATTCTGTATGATATTTTCGAAGTAAAAAAATAGTTTATGAAACCATCTCTATTTCTTTTTTGTATGAAAATCGATTTTTTTTCGTTTCAAATCCTTTCAACCAATTTTTGCGTGTTTCCTGTCCAATTTATTGCAAAACACTGTTCAGCATTACTTTAGAATAGGGTTGGGGCAATAAGAAGATGGTAATTTTTTTTCAAAATTCTGAAATTTTTCATCAGCTTTTGAATTTTGATTTGAATTTTTGATTTGAATTGAATTGATTTTTGCGTCATTCAACTTTTTAGTATGAAATTTTTTGTCATTTTGATTTTTTTTTACACAGGAATAAAGTTTGACATTTGTCAATTAAATATATACTTCAATAATTAAGATCTGAAAACTAATACTGAAGTTAGAAGCCCTAGAAACCATTTAAATCGGCATATTTCAAAGATTTTAATTAAATTTTTAATCAAAATTTAATATTTATTGAAAATTTGAGAAAAGTCACCCTACCTCCTCTCCTGTTTCATATATTCCAAAATGACCTGTGACACATTTGTAGAATAGCATTAGTGCAATTAATTTGCATTTTTATTTTTTTTAAATTGTTAAATTTTTCATCAACATTTGAATTTAGAGTTCTTAAAATCGAATCGAAAAGAGTTCCTTGCACGCTTTTAGTTAGAAAAACTTTGCCCCTCCTCAATAATTTTTAGACCAATATTTAGGAAAACATTCCATCTTCCATTTAAGACCTTAACCTTGAAAATTGGTGTAGTAGTACCAAAGATATAAGTACAAACGTCTCCACACCTCGAACGAAAAAAAAAATTGAAAAGACACCCCCATTCTCACTCAAACTGTTTGGTCGGCGATGAACAACTTGTGTGCGCTTGTGCGCTACGAAGTTTGTATGATGATGAGTTAACCAAATACAGCTGCGTTGCGCTGCGCTGCGCTGTTTTGCTTCAAATGAGTTAAAACAAAAATTGCGTTACGGCGCAAATTGCGTTATGGCGCAAATTGCGTTATGGCGCAAACTGCGCTAGCGCATTGCGCTGATGCAGTGAAGTGCGCTTGAGTTACTGTATCAGCGCACCAATTTTTACTGCGTTACCCATGTCTAATATGGACTGCTAGTAGCTGATTACAGAATGCATTGACTTATTATATATGGACTGCTAGTTGTGTATAATTCTCATAATTCTCATACAAAATTTGCAACCAAAATGGTCCAACGGATACAATCGAAACTAGCCCTCGTGCCGACACTAGTGGCAAAAATAAACAACATATTTAACGCCATCTCTTGTTCTACTAGTGCCAACAGAAATGTTTACTCATAGAAACTAAGGACATCTATTGACATTGCTTTGAAGAAACGGTGCTAGTCTATGGTTAGAGAGATAATCGGCTGAGAATAGTGCTAAGGCTAGCCGCGCACTAGCAATTTCAAGTTGCGAAACTGCTTGGTTACTTATAGAAAACAGATGAACTGTTTGGTTAAATGTCGGTGAATTTGCAGATAATTATATGTTCAATAAAATGGCGAACTTATTTTAGGCAATCGTTTAGTTTGTGTCAAAACACAAACTTTTTAGTTGCTCGAACCAAGCAGTTTCGCAACTAAAAGTTGCTAGTGCGCGGCTAGCCTAAGGGATCTCGAAAAAAAATCCCCTTTAAAATATTTTATGAATCATTTTGGTTTACTTAATGATTTTATGTCCGCGCAGGTGCATATAATTATATGTTACACAAAATAGCGAACTCATTTTAGGCAATCGTTTAGTTTGTGTCAAAACACAAACTTTTTAGTTGCTCGAACCAAGCAGTTGAGAAACTAAAAATTGAATGTGCGCGCCTAACCTTACAGTTCTAGTTTAAGATAAGGTGCGTTTTATTATTCACAAATCTATCTGGATCCGGATCTGGATTAAGTTTTAACATGTATTACAAAAACAATTTGGGATCCTGTTTTCTATCGGGATCTATTTCAAAGATCCAAAAATCAGTTATTACACTGGCAAGTAGATGGATTTTTATGGCAAGGTAGTGTAAGCTATAATGTAAAGAAAAAAAACAAGACATAATTTAAATTTTACAAACCCAAGGATAAAAAGAGACAGACTTGTAACACTGCTGTCGCTAAGATCCGTATCGTTTTATTTTCAAAGGAAGATCCGGATCCAGATAGATTTGTGAATAATAAAAAGCACCTAAAGAAAGTTTTTTGTAAATTTGATACAAGTTGTAGGATTGGTTTTTCTCTAAAGTGAGTTGTTAATTTAAATCAAAATTAGGATTTATTTGCATAACTAATTTTTTTGCAAATATTTTCGCTCTAGCCAAAAAGATCTTAGCTTATCTCTTGATTTCTAGTATAAAAATTAAAATTATTTGTAAAAGTGAAACTAATTGCTTTAATAAAAGTATTTTTACAAACAATAATAATATTTGTTAATAGATAATACAAGTAAATGCAACGAAAACTGTGTTGCAGTATATATTTATACGTTGAAAACAAAAATGAAAAAGGGAAAATTAAAAAGGGAAATTTTCAGATTTGGCAATTGGACTATTTGCACATTAGCCCCTTTAGCACTAGTTCCATTTCATAGTACTCAAATTTTCCGTCAGTGTCGGCACGAGGGCTAGTGTCGTTTGGTAATCCGTTGGACCATTCTGTAATCAGCTACTAGCAGTCCATATCTAGTATGTCAATGACAGAATGGTCCAACGGATTACCAAACGACACTAGCCCTCGTGCCGACACTGACGGAAAATTTGAATACTATGAAATGGAACCAGTGCTAAAGGGGCTAATGTACAAATAGTCCAATCGCAAAATCTGAAAATTTCCCTTTTTAATTTTCCCTTTCTCATTTTTGTTTTCAACGTATAAATATATACTGCAACACAGTTTTCGTTACATTTACTTGTATTATCTATTAACAAATATTATTATTGTTTGTAAAAATACTTTTATTAAAGCAATTAGTTTCACTTTTACAAATAATTTTAATTTTTATGCTAGAAATCAAGAGATAAGCTAAGATCTTTTTGGCTAGAGCGAAAATATTTGCAAAAAAATTAGTTATGCAAATAAATCCTAATTTTGATTTAAATTAACAACTCACTTTAGAGAAAAACCAATCCTACAACTTGTATCAAATTTACAAAAAACTTTCTTTAGGTGCTTTTTATTATTCACAAATCTATCTGGATCCGGATCTTCCTTTGAAAATAAAACGATACGGATCTTAGTGACAGCAGTGTTATAAGTCCGTCTCTTTTTATCCTTGGGTTTGTAAATTTTAAATTATGTCTTGTCTTTTTTCTTTACATTATAGCTTACACTACCATGCCATAAAAAGCCATCTACTCGCCAGTGTAATAACTGATTTTTGGATATTTGAAATAGATCCCGATAGAAAACAGGATCCCAAATTGTTTTTGTAATACATGTTAAAACTTAATCCAGATCCGGATCCAGATAGATTTGTGAATAATAAAACGCACCTTATCTTAAACTAGAACTATAAGGCTAGGCGCGCACATTCAATTTTTAGTTTCTCAACTGCTTGGTTGGAGCAACTAAAAAGTTTGTGTTTTGACACAAACTAAACGATTGCCTAAAATGAGTTCGCTATTTTGTTTAACATATTATAATTATATGCACCTGCGCGGACATAAAATCATTAAGTAAACCAAAATGATTCATAAAATATTTTAAAGGGGATTTTTTTTCGAGATCCCTTAGCACTATTCTCAGCCGATTATCTCTCTAACCATAGACTAGCACCGTTTCTTCAAAGCAATGTCAATAGATGTCCTTAGTTTCTATGAGTAAACATTTCTGTTGGCACTAGTAGAACAAGAGATGGCGTTAAATATGTTGTTTATTTTTGCCACTAGTGTCGGCACGAGGGCTAGTTTCGATTGTATCCGTTGGACCATTTTGGTTGCAAATTTTGTATGGGAATTATACACAACTAGCAGTCCATATATCATTGACTTATTATACATGGACTGCCAGAGCCCAACTTCACGATGGTTCAACTTAAAACTATACGGAACTAGCGCTCTTGGTGCAAACTCGGAAAACATAGTGTAACTTTTGGTTTTGGTATTTGATATATATAAAGACCGTTTGAACTTTATTTAGTTTTATTTAATTCTCATAGATAAATATAAAGAAACATAAACATAACATATGTACATAGGTGAACATTAACTTATGGCAGACAAGACCAAGGAGGTGCTCGTGCTGCAAGCGTCGAATAAAAAGTGAAAAATATTGAATGTGGTATCTTCTTTTATAGTCTTCGGATGGAGATACTTTTCGTCTTCTTTATTATGGCTTCCTTCTTGAGTGTTCTGCTGGTTCGTTATGGCGGCAGCTGCACATTGTATTAGTATGTGTGCTTTGGGGGATGTTTTGTTCTTTTGATGTCGTGTGGCTGTCTGGCTGCGATGGTTGCGTTATGGGCGAGTGTTGCCACTTTATTAGTATTTGTTACAGTCTCCCCTTTTGTATCTGAAAGAATAATAAAAAGTGAAGATACAAGAAAGTTAGGTCACCACAAGTTTTCGTGGTCTTCCTCGACGTCTGATTGGTACGAGAGGATTTTCTGCATCATGCGGATTTGTACATCGGGTTAGGGCAGATGTATGATATAAGCCCATGACTTCATGTGGATTGGCGGGACTGGCGATTTCGTAGCTGTTGGAGCCTTTGTTAGTGAGAATAACATATGGTCCATCACGTCTAGGTGCGAATTTGGATGTGAAGCGGTTGGCTGCCTTACTGTGGACTTTAGTATGAACCCAAACATAGTCTCCTGGTGAGTAAATTGGATTCGGACGACGCACAGTGGGTCCTCTCCATACACATCAGTGCTCAAAATACAATTTTTAATTTTTGCCTTAAAAAAAAGATAAAAATGCATAATTAATATACATATTATAGCACATGTCATTTGTAAGTATTATCTTCCCTCTCTGTCTAATGCCCAAGTTACGGTACATTCAAGTTGACTCTTTATCATTAGTTTTTATTAGACATGCGCAAGTTTTAATTTTGTGTAGTTTTATTTTATTTTTAAAAGTTAACTTCGTTAAACAAAAAAAAATTAAAAATATGTTGTTTGTTCAAGAAGGCATGTAGATTGCAAATACATTTTTATTTTCGATTGAAAGGTGTTACTTAGTGTATAAAATACATAAATGGATGACGGGTTTACTCACGGGCAATGAAATTATTAAATTGATTTTTTTTTAACTGGCGCAGAGAACTTTTAAATCTAAGTATACAGCATGAAAGAAGAAATATTTGTTATTAAAAATCCGAAGACAGAAGTAAAAGTTAGGTGCGCCAGTTTGAAATATCACTGTTTGAGTTTGCGGTTAAATAAATAGATAATACAAAGGCCGGCAAAAAAATTTGATAGTGGGTGTTTAGCTAAAATATGAGTATGTGGGCTTATAGGTATGTTTATTATGATATCAAATCCGAAAATTCCGGCAGGTTTTTTTCTCAGCCTTGGGTAGGGGTAGGGGTGAAGTTAAAAACAATCTATTTTTCCTATCTTTGTTCCAGGAATGTAACCACTTATATAAATATAAAATTTAAATATGCAATTTGATGCTCTGTAATTAAACCTAAGCTTACATACCTAAATGTTGAATATCCGACTGATAGAACTTAAAATATAAGCTTTTTAGTGACTCATATCGAATTTTTTGTTAATTTTTTGCTTAATATAAGATCGGTTTTCAGATACATGCGGAAAGATTTAGGTGTTTTTTCCTAGAAACAGCTTGACTTTACGTGAAGCTCTCTCCTTGGTATCCCATGACCACAAGTCTGCACCAAATCCTTATCAATGAAAGTAAAATAATGACTATCATGCCCTACTTCCAATTAGCCAGTTAAGCGAAGAAGACCAGGAGGTGCGAAATAGAGATTTTCATATATCGGCAACATTTCTGCGGGAAGACATCACAAAAAAAAGAAGGATAACGTGTTGGATGTTATAAATAGGTTGTTTATCTCTGCCAATCCCTTGATAACATCGCGCACAACGACAGGCATTCACCGAAAAATGTTTTATCCTGAAGTCATGAATATGTTACTCGAAGAACAATTGTTTTCTTAAAATAAATCAATCAATAACCTTGAAAATGTTTACTATGGTCAGAACTATATTCATTATTAATAATATTTTCATTTTCAATAGCAGTTGGTATCTATTTATAACAGTTCTTAGCATTTGAAACAAGATTTTGAATTTTGAGCACTGCTTAGTATAAAGAGGACCCACTGTGCGACGTTTCAAATCAGCGTAAGATTTCTGGCGATCTTGTTCTCGTTCGTTGACTTCTCGGGCATTTTTGAGGGTTTCTGCCATCTTGTTTAAGTACGGGGTAATGCCGGGTACGAAATTTTCGGATTGGACAATACTTCGAAAATCACGTTGAACATCATTGGGAGCGCGTAGTTCTCTTCGCATGCATGGCCAAAAATATCTGGCTGAAATTCGTTGAAGAGTACGTTCGGATCTGTAATGTCCGGCTGTAGGTTCATCTTGGTATCTTGGTAGGAACTCATTATTTGCTGTCTTTCATCTTTGGGAAGAACAAGTTGAGCTTCCTCATTGTCATCGTCTTGGTTGTGTCGATATAATACTCCATCATGAAGCATGTAACCTCGTGAAGTCCAGGGGGTGAATCGTTCTGGTGCGAAAGATTCGAGATCGTTGATTATTTTTTTTAGATCAGGGTCTTCTAATTGTTTTTCATGAGTTTCCTTTGCACTTCTGTGAGGGAAATCGACAGAGATGATGCAACTCTCTAACGTTGGAAGTTCCTCACCGACTGGAGGGCGGGACAACATGTCTGCTAAAACGTTGGCTTTTCCTGGCGTATACTGGATATGTATGTCATATGGTTGTAACTCTAGACACCATCTTGATAAGCGTCCGGTTGGTGAGTCTGAACCCTCCCCTTGTAGTAAGGCTGCACCAACTTTTTTTGGGATCATTACGACAGGTGAGGCCCAGGGAGATTCACATTCCTCTATAATGCCGGTTTTAAGCATCTCGCTTACTTCATTTTGTAGGACTTTCTTTTTTTGTTCGGAAAGCCTATAAGGCGGAACCGCAATTGGTTCATGGTTACCTGTTGGTATAGAATGTTCAATAGTAACGGCTGGTTTATCTGACAGCTGGAACAACTCTTTGTTCTGGACCAGAAGTGTATTTAGTTCTGTCCTTTTGGTTGCATGTAGATACGGTGCTTCATGTTCTTTAAGTGTAATGTTCTCCGCACTAAATGATTCAAAGAAGACGAAATCTGGATCATATAAAGAAAGTTCAAGATGCGACAGTGTTGAGTGCTTGGGAATAGCATCTTCAAAGATTTTGTCAATGGAAACTGGAGAATAATCTTTGTTCCGATTTGTGAACAGTTGTTCATTATCCCTAGTTCGATTCTGTGTCGAGTGATTTGATATATCACGGAGCGGCGTTTTCGGAATAGGGCTTATTGCCATTGGGACAGGGGAAATAATTCCCAGCAACTCTGGAGTTGACAGCGATGGTGCTAGACTCATCGAAGGCTTCGTTTCAGTTTGAAAAAAGTCGAATTTCGTTGAGGGAGCGTCAGCGAAATACCACATTCGTTGAGGCAAGTTCATCACTATTTTAGCATCCTCGACAAAGTCGATTCCGAGGAGCGTTCGGTTATCAGTGGAACTTTCAATTACCATGAGTTTCGTTGGTATGGAGCGTCCTTCTAGTTTAATCAAAACGTTTGTTACTAGAACGTCTTGTTGGCGTTTAATACCGTCGGCCAGAACAATTTGCGCACGGTATGCTGTGAACCGGTAGCCAAGATCAAGCATTTGTTTGTATAGCTGGTAGCTAGCTATACTCATTCTTGCCCCAGTGTCAATAAAAGCAACTCCCTTCTGCCCACCAATTTTAATTTTGACGGAAGGTCGTTGACGGAGTGGTGGCAAAAATTTTTTGGGAAAAGCATCGATGGAACAAAAGTTTATGTTTGCAGCTTCTTTTGCTTGGTTGCAGTTTGGGCATTGGCTGCGTACGTACCCAGGTTTCCCACAACCGTAGCAATTGAGAACAGCGCGCGATGTATTTCGGTTTTCTCTGCTCTTATTGTCTTCTTGTTTTGTGTCTCTTTCTTTTTTCCTACACTCCTCAATGCTATGTCCAAAATTGGAGCAATAAGCACACTTGATTCGTTTTTTGCTTGTACCTACACTTTTCTCATGTGGCTTCTTGTGGTTTGTTTCTTCTCTTTTTTCTTCTATATTGCTTTCGACTTTCCGTGCAAGAGACAGAAGGTTTTCGAAAGTTTTAATGTTGTCTCGTTCAATTTTGTTTCGAATTCTTTTGTGCAATAGTCCAAAAATCATGTCTATCTGTTGCGACTCGTCATGTGACCCTTCCTCTAGTTCGGATAGTAGTGCGCGTTTTTCGCATATGAAGACGTCTGTTGGAATTTTTTCGTTTTGCTTCTCATTGAAAATATCCATGTAGATTTGGTAGTATGGCCTCGGGGTAGCAAATGAATTTCTTAGCAATGTCATTGCCTCGTCCCATGTTTTTGCCTGGGATTTAACACCCTGCCACCAAGTAGAAGCGATGTCTTCGAGAAGAAGAGGGAGACCAATAAGTGCGTTCTTCTCACTCATGTTGGTGACATCTTTGTAAATAGTAGCGCTCGAGATGAACGCATCTACTTTAACCTTAGACCTTTCGCCGTTGTAGCGTGTGGTGCAGTTGGCAAAATTTCCATTTGCGGACGACATTGCGACAGACCGTTCCATTAGTGAACACAGCTGTTCGTCGGACATCTGCACGATAATCATCGTGTTTTCTTGCACGCGGGCGCTTTTTCGTAAGGCCGTTGTTAGTTTTTGACCGTTTGAGGTGCAAAAAGATTGCTGCGTGTGTCGACCGTAGCGTATGTAGGTGCGACTTTGTTCTCGTATTTATGGCGGATTATAAAATTTTGACCAGTCGAGGTGCAAAATTTTGTCTTTATATTATGCAAATTGACCTTCAAGGTGCAATTTGAGAAACTTCGACCAGTCAAGGTGCGAAAGTTTTACTAAATTAGTTATTATTTTGACCAATATTGGTGCAAAATTTCGATTTTTGCGCAATTTATTTTTGTAGTTCGGGCCTTATGTTGGGCGTCAGTTATAAAGACCGTTTGAACTTTATTTAGTTTTATTTAATTCTCATAGATAAATATAAAGAAACATAAACATAACATATGTACATAGGTGAACATTAACTTATGGCAGACAAGACCAAGGAGGTGCTCGTGCTGCAAGCGTCGAATAAAAAGTGAAAAATATTGAATGTGGTATCTTCTTTTATAGTCTTCGGATGGAGATACTTTTCGTCTTCTTTATTATGGCTTCCTTCTTGAGTGTTCTGCTGGTTCGTTATGGCGGCAGCTGCACATTGTATTAGTATGTGTGCTTTGGGGGATGTTTTGTTCTTTTGATGTCGTGTGGCTGTCTGGCTGCGATGGTTGCGTTATGGGCGAGTGTTGCCACTTTATTAGTATTTGTTACATATATCAATTTTTGGCATAATTGAGTTTGTAAAGGGTGTTGAGCGAGAATTGTTTAAGTTTATTATTAAATAAAAACCTGAGGGCTATTTTCATGCTTTATTTGCCGATTTAAGAGTCATAATAGCATTTATCATAGACTTATATCAATTTGTAAACACCTTATTGTTTAACACAAATAAAACTTTCAACTTTTCATTTCAATTTATTGTGAACATTGTGTTCAAATCATGATGAAAACTATCTAGTAAAAAATGGATGCGATTCAACATGAAAAGATAAATTAAAAAGTTCATATTGTTCTGCTTACATTTATGTAGATAGGAGATTTTTTTGAAATAATAGCAAATTCACTTATAGTTAGATAAATATAATGACAAAATGCCATTTCCATTTTAAAATATAAATATAAATTTACGAAGAACTGGTTCTACCTTTTCATAAGGTTACCTGTCAAAACCTTACAGCAACAATCGCCAAGCAATTCAGCCCGAGAAGACAATATCCGCCTAAATGCTTTGCTCTCGCGTGTTCACAAATTTCGCTGAACACCCTTTAATTTATTGTTATTATTTTGCTTGGATAACGTTAAAATGTAAAGTTCAAATTGAGATAGATGGCTATAGTTTCTATGGCAAAAATAGTAGTTCAGGCCAGGAACCAAGAGATGGCCTCTGGAATTAATATTTATTTTTACCACTTTTGCACCAAGAGCTCTAATGTCGGTAGGGAGAGGTTGAACCATTTCATTGAAATGTTTGTATAGAAATTTCATACGACTAGCAGTCCATATATAATACGTCAATGCCATATATAATAAGTCAATATAATATGTAAGTCAATGGAAATTTCATACGACTAGCAGTCCATATACAGGGTGTCCCACAGTCACCGCCCCAAATGAAAACCATGGATTCCTGAGGTCATTTTAAGTCGAAAAACTTAAGAGGTCATTTTCTCGTTTTCGTCCCGTTTTCGAGTTATAACGGTTTTTATGATTTTTCTCTTAACTGGCTTTATCTTTGCCAAACTACGTCCGATTCGTAAGATTTTTTTTATAACCAATCAAGAATTTATTAGAGTTTTAGTTTGTCCATAGACTTTTTTTCTGCGGACAACCGTTTCTCCGCAATTTTGCATCAAACCCAATTTTTTCGTTTTTTAAGTAGTTTTTTTTCACTTTGATATCATTTTATTCAAAAAAACACGTTAATGAGTATTAATTTTTTTCACTTATTATTAAAGCCCAGTTCATTTTATTAAAAAAAAATATTTTTTTTCCTTAAAAAGAATACTAAATGTAATTAACAAAAAATAAACAAACTGAGTAAATTTAAGAAAAAAAAAATAATTTTTAAATACAAAATACACTTTTTCTTAGCTATTGTGGTTAAGAAAAGGACAAAAATGGATTCTTTTTTCTGTAACACTTCACTTTACATTCGAATTTTAAATGAAGGAGCACTATAAATTGTTGACATTTGTATTTCAAAAAAATGGTTTACGCGTTTCATCCTATTTCCAATTCTGGGGTGACATTCTGTATCGCACACGCGAACAAACGTTTTCGCGCGTGCGAACAATTTGCTTTATGTAACATAAAAAACGAAAGTTTTCGTTCGCACATGCGAAACAAAATAAACGACAGCTTATTCCTTGACGTTTCTCTTCTTAAATATTTCAGTTTTGTTCAGAAAGAAAGTTTTTAATAAAACAAAAAAGAAGATGATACGGGAATATATTGCATTTTTGAAGGATAGTGAAGAAGAACATGAGGATTCGGAGTTATTGAACTTGCCGAGTACAAAAAGAAATCTAAGAGTTTTTTTTTCCAATTTATCTACTTTGTCAGATCAAAGATGTGTTTTAATTTTAATAGTTATTGGTTGTGTTAATACATACATACATAAACAAACATTTATTTGCATCACATTTTGCACAAAAATACAATCTGTCACAGTAATAGTGATGAGTCTTCTTGCCATTTTATGTGTATACAAATTTACTTTAATCGATATTTAATGCTTTCTTATTATGTATGTGTTTTTTTACTTAAAAATCAACAAAACTAATGTTAATTGATATTAAAATCCCAAGAAAATAAGCTACGTACCTTCTTTTTCTTAATTTTTCCTCATTTCATTTCTTAAATCGTGTACGTGACATCGATTTTCCTGAGTTTTATGTATCGATTTAAACTAATGTTCCATCCTTCCAATTATCTGATAGCTGTCAGCATCATAGAAGTATGCAATCAAATTTGTTTGGGTTTGAAGCATAAACGAACACAGAACCAAAAACGAAATGCGATACAGAATGCCAATTATCGCTTTCGCACATTTTCTTTCGTTTTTGAAAAACGATCAATCGCTATCGTTTCGTTTATTACAGAATCTGCCCCCTGGGTTTTTAACTTAACTCATTATTTTTAGTCATTAATTCGATAACCTTGCATAATCGCTCTAATTATCACTTCACAAATGTTAAAGAATCCTCCAGTTGTTTTTCTTTTTGTATGATTCATTTGAAATATCAAGCATAGAATGTCACACTGTGCATTCTTGCTGGATATAAAATACTTTAATTCTTAATATGCTCATGTTCATTGTTTACTTATTCAGTGACCTGAATCAAAATTCAAATAAACTGATTTGCTAGCTTCACACTTTTCGTCGAAGAGCAAGTTAGTTCGGGTGTATTCATAAACGCAGAAAATCTGCGCTAGTAAAATCGAAGTTCTTTTCTAATGCATTTGTGAACGCACTCACAGAGCAGAATGTCTGCAGTAAACAAAAAGGCCTGATTTTATTGCCAAAAAATGCATTCTTAAAGCTGGGTAATGGTTAAAAAAAATTTCCAAGAAATTGTTATTTTTAGTACCCCACCTTGGAACAATTTTTTTTGGTTTTTGATTTTCTCAAAAAAAGGACGACGGATTTTTCTGCTAAAGGCCTCCAATAGTTTGAATATTATTATGAATTTAAATACTCAAACAATAATTTTTTGGATTTTTAAAAAAATTTTCAAAATTTTTTTTTGAAAACTCAATATTTCGATAAACAAAAGTTTCTTAATATAATTTACAAGATATGAGAAAAAATGTATTTTACCTAAATATAACGGTACCCTACATACAAATGTTAAAAAATGGTTTTCGAAAATCGCATTTTTCTCTAAAAAGGTTCCCAGAATTTGGTAAAAATGTTTTCTTTCAATTAATTTTAAGATCTTTAATTTAATTAAATAAAAATAATTTGAAATCAAGATATCACTGACTATACATACCGTACAACGATTTTTTCGAACTTTGAATTTCTCATTATCGGCACAACGGATTTCAATGAAATTTTGTATAGACAAGCTTCTAAAAAGTTTAAAAAACATTGCATTTCAAAACTTTAAAAAAAATATATTTTTGAATTAAAAAAATCAATTTTTTTGTTTGAAAAATTCGATATTTCAAAAAACGGATCAATATTTTTTTTTGGAAATTTAATTTTTATTCCTACATTAATAAACACATTAATTTGGGCTTCCAAATTTTTTTTTATTAAAAACGTTTTTGTATATAAAAGCTTATTTTTTTAAGAAACCACTACAAAGAATTATAATTTTGTTCTTACATAAACTAATTTTTGCTTAAAACACATGGCATCCTGTTTTTACCTCCAACTGCTAAAGGAGTTGTTTTAGTCATTTAAAAATAAATTTTATGCTTATGAACAGTTTACAAAGGAGCAAGTTCATGCAACCTTGTCGTATTTTTTGTATAGATTATAAAAAACATAATAGTTTTGTTCACTGAATTAAAGTTCAGAGTAGAACAGTTTCCATGAAAAATGTCAGACAAGTTAGAACAGTCTTTCCTGCTCTATGTCTCTCTAAAGCTAAGTGTACACGATTGCTAGATCTTACAATATTGTAAGATCTTACAATGTCTGACAATTATCTACCAATGAGCTGACAAATAAGTTGTGTGTGTACACGGTTGGTACAAAATCTACCAATCTCTTACAATTAATTGTCAGAAGTTGACTGACAATTCATTTTCAGATAGCCGGCTTAATACCTACCAATTAATTGTAAGAGATTGGTAGATTTTCTACCAACCGTGTACACACACAATTAATTGTCAGTTTTTGTTGGTTATGGAAACTGACAATTAAACCTTGGCTGCAAATTTTCTGACAATGAAAAAATTGTATGATGCTAAAAAACGAACATCTTACAATTTCTTCATTGTCAGAAACGTCAGACAACGATAAAAATTGGCAGGCCTGACAATAATTTGTGTGTGTACACGATTATCAAATACCTTACAATTTACCGTCTTACAATTAATTGTCAGATACATTTTCTGACAATTAATTGGAAGATTACACGATTGTCAGCTAGCGTACACATGATTGTCAGGTTTCTTACAATTAATTGTCAGACAATGACCTAACAATTAATTGTCAGACAAATTTTCTGACAATTAATTGTAAGACTACACGGTTGTAAGACATTGTAAGCATGTTTTTCACTGACAGATCTGACAATATTGTAAGATCTACCAATCGTGTACACTTAGCTTAACTAAAAAGCTAGGGCAAGAAATCTTGTTCTAAACTGTTTCAAACTGTTCCAGACAGACTCATTGAAAAGCAAAATGGAACAGTTTAGAACAGAAAATTTCTCATTGAACAGCAAAAAGGTGTACTTTTCTGTTCTAAACTGTTCCAAACTGTTCGGAACAGCGTCACTGAACAAACCTAATAAAAGAATATAATATAAAAACTTCATTAGATTGCTTGTAAAAAAGTTGTCAACAATTTATTATACGTGAATAAGTGCGTTTACATGAACATTTAAAGCCCTGAAACTAGTATACATTTTCATTTTTTTTTTTCATTGTCGAAATTTTTTTCGTCAATCTGCCGTAAATACCTACCTACGAAAATAAAAAAAAATTCCAGAGAAAAAAAATATTTTCTAAAATTTGGAAACAAAATTTTATGGCAGATGCCTACTTATTCAAAATTAAAACAGTTTAATTACTAATTTCCATAAAATGTATCGCCAATATATTTTTTATAAAGTTTGTCATTGCAATCATTATGCTTTCTAGAACACATTGTATCTTTGTAGCAAATATTTGATTTTTCACCAGAATTAAAATTTCAAATCAAACGGTAGGCATATCTCTATTTCAATACCTACAAAAACCATACAAACAAAAAAATGTATTCAGACAAAAAAGTTCAAGCAAAAAATATTACTATCTCAATACATACTCACAAAAACATACAAACAAGAAAATATATTCAAACAGAAAAGGACAAAAAAGAACATTTTCTTATTCTGCCTTTCGTTGAAAAATCAATATATAGCTGTTTTCTTTTTTCATTCAGAGTAGAGCACTGAACAGAGCATGAGCATGTCAAATATGCTCTGAACTTTCTCCGAATCGAGCGTGTTCTAAGAGCTCTGAATTATTTTATAAACACACGCGAGTTTTTGAGTTTTTTTTTCTTGTCTGTCAGAATGATTTCAGCATTTAACTCTGCTCAGTTGTTTTATACCGAGCTCATAGAGTGCGCTCTCAACAATCTCTGAACACGCTCTCAACGAAAAAAGAAACACAAATTTAAACTGTTATACACACTGAGCTAAAAAAGAAACACGATCTTTTGTTTGACAGTTCAGGTTCTACTGAACTGAATTAAAAAAGAAAAACGCCCATAATAAAATTTCTCTTACTACTTGTTTCTATCTTTCTTATCCTACTCTCTACTGTCAAATTTGACTGGCGACACCACAGGCTATAGGGACTCTTACATAAAATCACGTCAATTGATAATACTATAAGATATACATATATACAATGCTTCTAGTCGAAGTCGTGACTAGGAAATGTATTTCCTCTATGATGGATGGCGTGATGAAAAGTCAAAATCTAAACAGCGTCTTATAAAGACGCGTGTAAGCACACCTTAAGTGGATAGCAAATATAATGGTGGATTTACATGTATCTGCATTTGATTTCTGCAAAAAAAAGGATGCCAAATACAGAATTCATATTTGTTAGATAGAGAGAAAAAGAGCAAAATGCAGAAGAACTTCATTTCTGCTTTATAGGCGGTGTTCACATTGGACTCACTCCGCCGACTTATTGTGATGTCTCTGTGTTTTTCTCGTTCGCACTTCATGGTAAGAAAGAGACGGCAAAGTGAGGCAGGATATTAAAAAAATAGGAAATTAATGGATTTTTTTTGACATTTGTCTTGGTGACTATGACACACGAAGATACAGTGTATCACAAAAGTAAGTAAGCACTCATAAAAAAAAAATATAATCAAACACTATTTGGAAAATAAATCGAAGTGCAAGAATGGTAAAATTGTTAACAAAAGTCCATCTACTATAAACAAAATAATAACCAAATGAAATAACATTGGAAGTTTGCAAAATGACCCTCGATCAATGACCATGACAAGCAGGAATGCCGTATTATTGTTAGGAAAGTGAAGAGGAATCCCAAAGTAAGCTCATCAAAGATATCAGCAGAAATAACCAAATAAAACAGGTAAGTCATATAACCCTCAAACTATTCGACGAGTGCTCTACCAATCCGGTTATCATGTTCGAAGTATTAGAAAGAAACTTAACATAAGTAAAATAAATCGCCAAAAGCGGCTCTTCTTTGAAAAAACACAATTTTTTTTTTTATAATTAGCGCACACTCAAAGGTTTCTTATGCCCTTAATATGCCAGAGACACAGTGTGAGCATTAGGAAAAAAGGGAGAGGTTAGAAAGGAGGTGTCGGTGTACATTGGTTTTGAATTCTTGAACACTGTAATGACTGGGAAAGACAGAGCGTGGTAAAGAATTCCACATTCGCGTAGTACGGCTAAAAAACGAATCTCTGTACTTCACAGTACGACCGAAGTTGGGCTCGAGGGTAAACTGATGGGCATTCCTAGAAGTGCGGGTATTACGGTTGAATTGTTTAAGGGGAGGAATGCAACTGGCTATTTCTCTAGAGCAAAGTCTGTTAAAATAACGGTAAAAAAGGGTGAGGCAAGAAACATTACGGCGATGTTGGAGTGACGTAAATGAGAATGATGTTATTCTCACCAATCATTTTAAAAGCTCTTCTTTGAATACTGTCCAAGAGACTTAAGTAAGTTACTGGAGCACCAGCCCATATATGGGAGTTATACTCAAGTTTTGGACGTACATATATAGGTTTTATAGATTGTAGCCAGATCAGAAGGAGAGAAGAATTTCTTGCACCGTCTCAGAAAACCCAAACATCTTGCGGAATTTTTGGCAACATCGCCCATGTGATCGTTCCACAAGAGGTGGTTCGTGATGCACATACCGAGAATATCGAGATGTTCAGTTTCGTTGATGCAAGTGCCACTCATAGATAGTGGCAAGGGGGGTATATCACGCTTTAACGATACGAGACAGCATTGGGTTTTCGAAGCATTAAATTCCACGCGGTTTCTTATTCCCCATTGTACAATGCTGTTTAGGTCGTGGTTTAATGAAGTTATCATATTTTGTCGTTGCAGTTCCACATCCGAAGAGGAGGGATGTGAGTCTGAAAACGTATATGAAAAGCTAAGAGTACTATCGTCAGCGAAACAATTAATTGGTTTAGAAGTTGCAGACAGCAGATCATTAATAAAAATGAGGAAGAGGGTTGGGGACAAAATGGAGCCCTGGGGCACACCAGCATTTATATTGTGGGTATCAGACTTGAATCCGTCTAATACAACTTGTATTGAACGGTTCGAAAGAAAATTTCTAATCCAAAGAAGAAGGGATTCGTCGACACCAAAAGCACGCATTTTCGATAAAAGAGCAAGATGCCAAACTTTATCAAATGCCTTTGAAATATCAAGTGCAATAATCTTACTCTTCGGTGAGATATACCATCAGATCACCAGTGGACCTACATATTGCTACGAAAGCCATACTGCCGGTCATTAAGAAGCTTTCGTTCTTCAAGATATTTCTTTAGCTGATAACATTAGTTTACACAAAAAAAGTACCTCAACAAAAAAGTATTTTCTAGACTAATTTTGGCTCTCTGAACACGAAAATGGCAATCATTTATTTTTCCAAAGAAGCGTTTTCGAGATATGACCAAAAAACGTGTTTTTCTGCTCTTTTTCCATGTATAAGCCCAATTCTCAAAAACGGTCGAACTAATTAACATATACTTTATAGTTTTGAACAGATATTTTGTTTGTCTTTCCAACAGTATACGACTTGTGTAAATCGGCCCAACAATCATCAAGAAAAAGCCGTTCAAAGTTTCAAAAAACACAATTTTTCGCCGTTTTTTGAAAATCGCTTGTTTTAAGTCATTCCTTAAGGATAGAAAAAAATATTTAAAATAGTTTTAAGATCTCAGGTGGAAGGTATTGTTTTTACAAAGCTAAAACGCACAAGATCAATGAAATCGGATAATAAATGTGGAAGTTATGAAACATTACGTGAAGGGAGACCATTTCAGTTTTTTTTCAAAAAAATTTATGTTTTTTAGTTTTATCTATCTGTTTAAGAATTGTTGTAAAAAATATAGAAATTCAGAATGGAAATAGGAAGTATTTATCGTTTGGAAAGCCAGTTGAATGGAGAAACCCAATTGATCATGTGACTGACTGTTACTTCTGCTTAACTAAAATACAAGGAGTGAAATTTCGGAAAGCTTTTTATCTCGAAGTGCAATAAGTAACAAAGACGGCGCCACCTTCTTCTCGGTATCCAAAACAAGAACCACCAGGAACAAAAATAACAGCCGGAGAAGTATCAGATTTGAATTTCAGTATCATCAGCAGTTTGGATATTGAAAGTCCAAAACTAAAGCTATTTAATCAATTCCAACTCAATGATTTATGCCGTGATCTCAACTTATCTTAAGAGAAGTCTAAGTTGCTCGCTTCGAGATTGCAGAAATTTAACTGCTTGGAAGCAGAAACAAAAGTCATTTATTATAGAAATCGGAATAAGAAACTTGAAAGGTATTATTCAAAAACGGGTGACTTTTGTTGCAATGATGTGACAGGATTATTTGCTGAATTTGGAGAACACAACGAAGCTAAGGATAGGCGGCTTTTTATCGACGGTAGCAAGTATAGCGTGAAGGCTGTTTTACTTCATAAAGGGAACACGAAACCATCAATCCCGATTGGTCACTCCACAAATGTAAAAGAGGACTACAAGACCATGGAAAAACTTTTTCAACTTGTGAAATACAATTCATATAACTGGAAAATCTGCTGTGATTTAAAAGTCGTAGCTTTACTTACTGGCCTGCAGGCCACAAAATACTGCTGTTTTCTGTGTTTTTGGGATAGCAGAGCAGATGAAAAGCATTTTATCCAACGAAATTGGCCACTTCGTGAAAATCATGTAGTGGGAAAGAGCAACGTTGCTGAAAAAGCACATGTTGAAAAACAAAATGTAATACTTTCACCATTGCACATAAAACTCGGCATTATGAAAAATTTTGTAAAAGCCTTAGCAAAAGATCCCGAAAACAAAGGATTAACATATTTGAAAACAAAGTTTCCCAAGCTGTCGACCGAAAAAATTAAGGCGGGTATATTCGTTGGTCCACAGATAAAAAAATTGCTTAGTGACACCGGATTTTTGAATTGTCTAAAAAACGAGAAAAGAGCATGGAATGCTTTTCAAGACGTAGTTCATGGATTTTTGGGAAACCACAGAAGTCCAATGATGATTACATTTCATGCTATTGGTGAGTATTTAGCAGATTAGTGTTTCAAAAACAATGAATTCTATTGACAACTAAAATTTAAATATTTGTATTCCTTTCAGGTGCTCGCATGTCTTTGAAAATGCACTTCCTGCACAGCCATTTGGAAACTTTTCCCTCGAATTTAGGAGCTGAAAGCGTAAACCAGGACCTTGTTATCATGAAAAAGAGGTATGAGGGCTTTTGGGACCAAGGGATGATGAGTGACTACTGCTGGATGCAGCTCCGCGAAGATTCAACGCCACATAAAAGAAGAAGTGTAAACAATAATTCAAATTTTAATTAGTTCGACCGTTTTTGAGAATTAGGCTTATACATGGAAAAGGAGCAGAAAAACACGTTTTTTTTGTCATATCTCGAAAACGCTTCTTTGGAAAAATAAATGATTGCCATTTTCGTGTTCAGAGAGCCAAAATTAGACTAGAAAATACTTTTTTGTTGAGGTACTCGCCAAAAACCGAAAATTTGTAAACTAGTGTAATTAATCAGCGTTTCCATGACCTTAGAAAGAAGGGACGTTAGTGCAATCGGTCGATAACTTGAGGGAGAAGAAGAGTCGCCTTTTTTCGGAATTGGCTGAACAAATGCAGTTTTCCAACTGCTCGGAACGAGCCCAGAAGAATAGGATAGATGGAAAAGCTTACGCAGGGGTTTTGCTAGCGTGGAAGAACACCTCTTCAGAATAATAGCGGGGATACTATACGGACCAGCGGATTTATTTATGTTCAGATCTTTTAGGACTCGCCACGGTACGAGTACGAAAAAAGATTTGTCCCATAGAATCATTAACGCGCTCAAGAACTGGGGGAGTCATGACACTATCCGGCAAGGTGGAATTTGCGGCGAACTGCCTTACAAACAAGTTAGCTTTATCAATAGAGCTAACGAAGGGAGTGTCATTGACAACAAGCGTAGGAACCGAGGAAGTGGAAGAATTCCTCATATTTTTTACAAGTGACCAAAAATTTGTACTGCCTTTGGGACATTGCAGTATTTTTTGCCTTGATTTTTGATCATGTAAAAATTTGGTCCGTCGAATATGAGCGTTGCAGGCCTTCCTGGCTTGTTTGAACTTTGAGGCTCCTCACGATGGGTCTTACGTGGAATTATTTGAATCGAAACATTTTTTTATCGTCATTAGTTTTGGAGTACACAAATCTGAATAAAAATATAAATAGATAACTGCGACGAAATATCGTGTTTATGTTTACAAATAATATGTTCCGCGACATGCATACAATTCATACAATTTTTTGTATAACGAGCTTAGGTTCGAAGACAAACATGCCTACCGCCAATATCTGAGGATGGATGAAAACTTTTTTGTGGAACTATTAAGTAAATTTAATAATTATATTTACATTTACAAATACTATATAATAAGATTTCAATATTTCTTAAGGCTACGTGCAACCAACTATCCAAAAGCAGGATACATTGATGAGAGCGGCGATTTATGCGGCTGAAATATTAGCGATGTTCTTACGGTTTGTTGCCACAGGAGAATCATTCAGGAGTCTGGATTACCAAACAAGACTCTCTGTGTCATTCATATCTAGGATACTAAGTACTTGTTCAAAGGCGCTATACTCTTCTTTGAAAAAAGAATATTTAAAAGTAAATTTGATTTTATCCAGCTTCTAAAAAATAAAATATACCTAATGTTTGTTCTTTTAGTTTCCTTCTATCCTCTGTCCAACAAAAATTGTCAGTACAGGCCTTATGGGAGAGCTTTTTCTAAAGCAGTGGCGCCTGATGCACCCTCACTACAACGCGTTAGGAAAAATATCACTAAAAAAAGAGCAAGCCACTGACTTTTCTTAAGGAATTGTTGTTGTAATTCTTTGCAAAAAGTTGTACACCCCAACACGACCGTCGTATCCCACTGCTGATGAGATACTGTCAAGACTCAAGAGCAAGAGTGTCAAGTGTCACTCAATACGATCGTGCGCTCTTTATCTACATCAAAACAGAGTTACCAGTATCATTCTCAATTGCAAGCAAGAGCTTTTTCAGTGGTTTTTATTAAGGAGCTTTTGGGATTTGAAGCTTTTGAGAACACATTTTAAGAAGATGAGTATGTTGAGTGTTGTCATATTGCTTTTCAACTTAAAAAAAAAAACGCGCATATTATCTTACCGCTTGGTGTTGTGGGAAAAGGTAAATTGAATATTGTTTTCAGTCGTTTTGAATCGGCAGACGGTAGCCCTACGCGTTTTTTACTTTCATTTGCGGCGATTTATAATGTAAACTACGGAATCCCTATGAGAGCTTTAAATGGCGACACACTTATGCATGGCAATGCAACTAGAATGAGAGACAAACGTCCTATCTTCCCTGTACTGACAATTTTTGTTGGACAGAGTATAGTACCAGCGATTGGAAAAATGTTGCAGAAGGGTTTGCAAATAAATGGCAATTTCCACTCTGTCTTGGTGCACTAGACGGAAAACATATCGCTTTTCGAGCATCAAAGGCTGACGGAGCTTATTATTATAACTATAGAGGTTTTAATAGCATAGTTTTGCTGGCAATAATGTGTAGTGCGGACTATAAGTTTTTGTTCGTAGACATTGGGTGCAACGGCAGGGTAAGCGATTCAGGAGATCTTAATCGCAGTGACCTTAGAATCGTCTTAAATAACCCAGAAACATATTTTCCTGCTGATGAAATAATTGGCAGTAACAGACTCTTGCCATATTCCATTATAGGAGACGATGCATTTGCCTTGGAAAAACACATGCTGAAACCATATCCGTATAACAGCAAAGATAAATCCAAACAAATTTTTAATTGTCGCCTTAGTCATGCTAGGCAAACAATTGAGCACACTTTTGGAATCCTCGCTAACCGATTTAGAGTTCTTCAGACGCAAATACATCTCCGTCCAGAAAAGGTCAAGCAAATTGTTCAAGTATGCTGTGTCCTTCATAACTATTTGCTTGAGAAAAGTACTATTGGTACAGAATCTTACCCTAATGGCCCCAAACCACATTCTGCGGAAGATAACTTGCAAGCCGCACCAAAGAAGTATTCCAGGATCGCTTCTTCTATCCGAGATAACTTCTCTAAATATTTCTCTATGGAAGGAGAAATTCCATGGCAAAATAATTATTTATGGTCAACAAAAAAAATCAAGCATTTCATATTTTATTGAAAACAAAATCAAAATTAAAATCCAAAATGATGTATTTAAACTATAGGTATGTGATTTAAGACTTTTTTAAACTAATAAAGTGAATATATACATAATGAAAGATGTGTCTTTTTCTTAAAGAAATTCATTCTCGTCAAAATCACTTAAATCTTCCAATGCTTTCTCCAAAAGGTTTCTTGAATTTGAAGACGATGATTGCTGTGGAGTTTCGTACAACAAAGTACTTTCAGTATCCTGTAAAAAATTGGAAATATAGTACACTCAAAATATCGTAAACGTAGGAAAACTTTAATATTTATTAACGTTATTAAATGAATAAAATTTTAAGCAAAGAAATTTTAAGTTTTAGAACGATTATAAAATACTCCTTCAAAAATTTCAAAAATCAACAATTTATTCACGTTATCGTGAGTATACTAAAGTTGTTTTCGCTTTGGAGGTGGTGAGAAGCGAATGTTAGAAAAGTCTAATGGAGTTGTTGACATTTTCTGTTCATGAAATTTTTTGTAAAAACATAATATTTCATGTCCAGGGTGTGGCAGTCGCTTCGGATTAGCGGGTTTCGACGTTACCATTGTATGTTTTGAAGCATTATGTTTTCGCTGAACTTTCATAAGACCTTCCATTACAATCCACTTTAATTCCATTTGTAAATTTTCTGGGAGTTGTATTATTTCCATTTCAAGCATATTTACAAAAGGACGAAAAGGAGATTCTTCTTTATTTCTCTTTTGGATCCTTTTTAGTGTTTCCTCAGCTTCAACTATGGTTTTCAGACATTTTGATTGAACTGCTGACTGAATCTGTTTTGTTTTCTGAAAAAAAGTAAACGAAATGGAAATAACAATAAAATTATTTGAGTAAGTTAGAAAATTTCCCCCTCGAGGGTCTCCACCTTGTCGTGGTGAGGGGGCTTACACCCAAACTCCGTGCTGGACAGCGGAGACACACGCTCTTATGCGGTCTCAGTAATTGCTGCCAGCATGGGTTTGGGCAAACGAAGAGAGACCTAAACCTATGGAAAACATGGAACATAAGATGAAAATCGTAGCGGGGATATACGCTACAATGTCGGTAGTAGTCACGGCTACCGGCTCGGGCTTTGCCTCCAGATCTCAATATCTAGAGGAGGGGTCGCCAGTGACACCATTTTTTCTTTTTATTTTATTGATTTCTCTTATATTTAAAGGACTGCTTTACTTATCATTTTTCTTTCTCTTTTTCTTTTTCCTTTTCTTTTCTTTTCTTGCAGTCAATAAATATAAGAAGCGCACAAAAATGAACCACTCCGATAAAATCAAACTTACCGAGGAAGAAGAGAACATTCTTCTTAACCCCTTCTCCAACCTTGACATGGAAGATGGAGCAAGTGATGCGATCGATGTCAGTGACGAAGTCAGTGATGTCTGTTCGATGGTAAGCTCGACACCCTCCAATCTGTCGACGTCCTCTAGACGCAGCAAGGTCTCTAATTGCAAGAGGACCATTAAAAGGTTGGGGTTACTGGAATGGGACCAGCTCTCGGAGCAAGAACGGAAGAGGCTGCACAACGCTCGTATCTTTCTAGTAAGGGAGGACTTGGGAAAGGATGGGCCATTAGCTAATCCTGAACCGGACCTCCCTTCTCGGAAAGAAACGAATGATAAGACCCCGATGGGACCCCCTGCACCCTATGCTGAGAAACCTCTACGTAGGGAGAAGGTCCTACCGTCGGGGTCTGGTGTCAACTCTAAAGACACACTAATAACAGAAAATAAACAGGCAGACGACAATATCCGGAAACATGTCGGAGTGTCAAGCAACATATCTACTAAACCCCTCTTGGTACCCAAGATACCAACCGGGGAGGTAGAGATGAAGGTTGCCTCTGATAAGGGCGTGGACGAAGGGAAGCGGGACGGTAACCTAGTAGGCCACAGCCCACCGGGAGACCGTAACACCTCCACGGAATTCGAACCCGAAAACCGGAACAACGACACAACTGACAGCCTGGCGACCGTGATCAACACGAATAAGCCCAGGCAGACAAGGACTAACAACCTCAACGCGACTGAAATTAACAGACGACGCAAACGAAACGCAGAGAGGATTGTTCACGACCGTCGTATCCCACTGCTGATGAGATACTGTCAAGACTCAAGAGCAAGAGTGTCAAGTGTCACTCAATACGATCGTGCGCTCTTTATCTACATCAAAACAGAGTTACCAGTATCATTCTCAATTGCAAGCAAGAGCTTTTTCAGTGGTTTTTATTAAGGAGCTTTTGGGATTTGAAGCTTTTGAGAACACATTTTAAGAAGATGAGTATGTTGAGTGTTGTCATATTGCTTTTCAACTTAAAAAAAAAAACGCGCATATTATCTTACCGCTTGGTGTTGTGGGAAAAGGTAAATTGAATATTGTTTTCAGTCGTTTTGAATCGGCAGACGGTAGCCCTACGCGTTTTTTACTTTCATTTGCGGCGATTTATAATGTAAACTACGGAATCCCTATGAGAGCTTTAAATGGCGACACACTTATGCATGGCAATGCAACTAGAATGAGAGTCAAACGTCCTATCTTCCCTGTACTGACAATTTTTGTTGGACAGAGTATAGTACCAGCGATTGGAAAAATGTTGCAGAAGGGTTTGCAAATAAATGGCAATTTCCACTCTGTCTTGGTGCACTAGACGGAAAACATATCGCTTTTCGAGCATCAAAGGCTGACGGAGCTTATTATTATAACTATAGAGGTTTTAATAGCATAGTTTTGCTGGCAATAATGTGTAGTGCGGACTATAAGTTTTTGTTCGTAGACATTGGGTGCAACGGCAGGGTAAGCGATTCAGGAGATCTTAATCGCAGTGACCTTAGAATCGTCTTAAATAACCCAGAAACATATTTTCCTGCTGATGAAATAATTGGCAGTAACAGACTCTTGCCATATTCCATTATAGGAGACGATGCATTTGCCTTGGAAAAACACATGCTGAAACCATATCCGTATAACAGCAAAGATAAATCCAAACAAATTTTTAATTGTCGCCTTAGTCATGCTAGGTAAACAATTGAGCACACTTTTGGAATCCTCGCTAACCGATTTAGAGTTCTTCAGACGCAAATACATCTCCGTCCAGAAAAGGTCAAGCAAATTGTTCAAGTATGCTGTGTCCTTCATAACTATTTGCTTGAGAAAAGTACTATTGGTACAGAATCTTACCCTAATGGCCCCAAACCACATTCTGCGGAAGATAACTTGCAAGCCGCACCAAAGAAGTATTCCAGGATCGCTTCTTCTATCCGAGATAACTTCTCTAAATATTTCTCTATGGAAGGAGAAATTCCATGGCAAAATAATTATTTATGGTCAACAAAAAAAATCAAGCATTTCATATTTTATTGAAAACAAAATCAAAATTAAAATCCAAAATGATGTATTTAAACTATAGGTATGTGATTTAAGACTTTTTTAAACTAATAAAGTGAATATATACATAATGAAAGATGTGTCTTTTTCTTAAAGAAATTCATTCTCGTCAAAATCACTTAAATCTTCCAATGCTTTCTCCAAAAGGTTTCTTGAATTTGAAGACGATGATTGCTGTGGAGTTTCGTACAACAAAGTACTTTCAGTATCCTGTAAAAAATTGGAAATATAGTACACTCAAAATATCGTAAACGTGGGAAAACTTTAATATTTATTAACGTTATTAAATGAATAAAATTTTAAGCAAAGAAATTTTAAGTTTTAGAACGATTATAAAATACTCCTTCAAAAATTTCAAAAATCAACAATTTATTCACGTTATCGTGAGTATACTAAAGTTGTTTTCGCTTTGGAGGTGGTGAGAAGCGAATGTTAGAAAAGTCTAATGGAGTTGTTGACATTTTCTGTTCATGAAATTTTTTGTAAAAACATAATATTTCATGTCCAGGGTGTGGCAGTCGCTTCGGATTAGCGGGTTTCGACGTTACCATTGTATGTTTTGAAGCATTATGTTTTCGCTGAACTTTCATAAGACCTTCCATTACAATCCACTTTAATTCCATTTGTAAATTTTCTGGGAGTTGTATTATTTCCATTTCAAGCATATTTACAAAAGGACGAAAAGGAGATTCTTCTTTATTTCTCTTTTGGATCCTTTTTAGTGTTTCCTCAGCTTCAACTATGGTTTTCAGACATTTTGATTGAACTGCTGACTGAATCTGTTTTGTTTTCTGAAAAAAAGTAAACGAAATGGAAATAACAATAAAATTATTTGAGTAAGTTAGAAAATTTCCCCCTCGAGGGTCTCCACCTTGTCGTGGTGAGGGGGCTTACACCCAAACTCCGTGCTGGACAGCGGAGACACACGCTCTTATGCGGTCTCAGTAATTGCTGCCAGCATGGGTTTGGGCAAACGAAGAGAGACCTAAACCTATGGAAAACATGGAACATAAGATGAAAATCGTAGCGGGGATATACGCTACAATGTCGGTAGTAGTCACGGCTACCGGCTCGGGCTTTGCCTCCAGATCTCAATATCTAGAGGAGGGGTCGCCAGTGACACCATTTTTTCTTTTTATTTTATTGATTTCTCTTATATTTAAAGGACTGCTTTACTTATCATTTTTCTTTCTCTTTTTCTTTTTCCTTTTCTTTTCTTTTCTTGCAGTCAATAAATATAAGAAGCGCACAAAAATGAACCACTCCGATAAAATCAAACTTACCGAGGAAGAAGAGAACATTCTTCTTAACCCCTTCTCCAACCTTGACATGGAAGATGGAGCAAGTGATGCGATCGATGTCAGTGACGAAGTCAGTGATGTCTGTTCGATGGTAAGCTCGACACCCTCCAATCTGTCGACGTCCTCTAGACGCAGCAAGGTCTCTAATTGCAAGAGGACCATTAAAAGGTTGGGGTTACTGGAATGGGACCAGCTCTCGGAGCAAGAACGGAAGAGGCTGCACAACGCTCGTATCTTTCTAGTAAGGGAGGACTTGGGAAAGGATGGGCCATTAGCTAATCCTGAACCGGACCTCCCTTCTCGGAAAGAAACGAATGATAAGACCCCGATGGGACCCCCTGCACCCTATGCTGAGAAACCTCTACGTAGGGAGAAGGTCCTACCGTCGGGGTCTGGTGTCAACTCTAAAGACACACTAATAACAGAAAATAAACAGGCAGACGACAATATCCGGAAACATGTCGGAGTGTCAAGCAACATATCTACTAAACCCCTCTTGGTACCCAAGATACCAACCGGGGAGGTAGAGATGAAGGTTGCCTCTGATAAGGGCGTGGACGAAGGGAAGCGGGACGGTAACCTAGTAGGCCACAGCCCACCGGGAGACCGTAACACCTCCACGGAATTCGAACCCGAAAACCGGAACAACGACACAACTGACAGCCTGGCGACCGTGATCAACACGAATAAGCCCAGGCAGACAAGGACTAACAACCTCAACGCGACTGAAATTAACAGACGACGCAAACGAAACGCAGAGAGGATTGTTCGGCGTTTTGCTAAAAGGACCCCTGGTTCCTTAACAGCAAAAGAGTCGGCAGCGCTGAGCAGATCCAATCAGCTAATACAATCTTTGACGGTACTTAACCCAACGAACGCACCAGACATTCCCCCCCAAAACCAAGAAGCGCCGAGATGCTCAAAGAGAGCCAGGAACTCCAGCACATCTCCGGCTGACTCCCCAACAAATAACGTTGGCAAGAGAGCAAAAACTTCCCGAGCTAATGTGAAGGGATACCAAGTGGCCATTGCCGACTTCGGTAAACCTTCGCGCAAGCTGACGGAGGATGAATGGCAGCTCCTTGAACTAAGGATCCTGAAGGAGGTGAACGAGGCGATCGTTAAGAGCAGGCAACCGCCGCTCTTAGGGAACCTTATCACCCTCCACGGTTTCAAGGTGATGAACTGTGAGAACGATGATACCCTGAACTGGCTTCAAGAGTTCATCAGTAAGACAACGGCACCGTGGCCGAACGCCGACCTGCGGCTTTTAAAGATGGAAGAGATAAGGAATCTCAACAGACCCATCGGAAAGCTGGTCAACAGCCCAAACCTCCCCAACGACCGCCTGGAGAGGTATATCCTCTCTCTCAACGGAGAGCTCCTCAGCCGGGAATGGGAGATGTTATCGATCAACAGATCGAGCGAGGGAACAGAAGTAGTGATACGATTACCTCATAAATCGATACCACTACTTAGAAAAGCCGAATTTAAGGTGCGGGTCGGAATCACCAAGTGTAAACTTAGGCTGATTGCCGCCAACAAAGGAAAGGTTAGTAAGGCGCTCTACATTTATTTTCACTATGTCCATGAGTTTAAAAATTTTGCAAATTAACCTCCACCATAGTAAAGCAGCCAGCGCTAACCTTGTCTACCTCATGGAGAGTAGACAGTACGATGTAGCCCTCGTACAAGAACCCTGGACGGTAGGTGGCAATATAAGAGGGCTAAATTCAAAGGAACTAATGCTGTATAAGCATAATATAGGAAATAATAACAGTAACCCACGAACATGCATTGTAGCAAGGAAACTAGTTAATCTTTTTCTTCTAACTACTTTCAGCAATATCGACCAAACTGCGGTCAGAATTGAACGTGAGGAACTCCCACTGCTGATCTTAACCTCCACATACATGCCGTATGACGGAGTGGAAGGTCCACCGGCGGACCTAACAGGAAAACTGATCACATTCTCAAGTAAGAACCACTTTGATATTGTCTTAGGCTGTGACTGCAATGCACATCATGTGCAATGGGGCAGTAGTGATACTAACTCAAGAGGCGAAGCCCTCTTCGAGTTTATTCTCAACAATAACCTCATAGTAGCTAATAGAGGCAATACACCTACCTTTATAACAAGAAATCGGGAAGAAGTCTTAGATATCACATTACAAAGCAACTCAAACTCCTGCTCAGTAGAACAATGGACGGTCCTAGAAGACTTATCCTTCTCTGACCACCGTATTATTGAATTTTATATCCCTAATGTGGAGCAACAGCCTAATTCTTTTAGAAATAATAGGCGTACAAACTGGGACCTCTATATTAGGGAAATTAGACAAAACTTAACCTTCTTTAACTCCAATCAGAACATGGAGCCGGAAAAAATCGATAGCGACACCGAGGAATTCACTAGAATTCTTCAAAATGCTTTCAACAAAAGCTGTCCGCTCATCAACATGATGAAGAAAAGTAAAAAACCACCTTGGTGGACAACCGAACTCAGTAAAATTAGGAAAGAAACCAGAAAACTTTTCAACGCTGCAAAGCGTACTAGGCAGGAAAATGACTGGGAACTTTTTAAAGCTAGCCAAAGAAAATTCAAGCATGAAACTCAAAGAGCTAAAAGAAACTCATGGAAAAAATTCTGCAGTGATATTGAGTGCACAAATAAATCAGCTAGACTGAGAAGGATACTCTCCAAGACTAACACGTCCATAGGATCTCTTAGGAGACCGGACGGTCACTGGTCAGAGTCATCCATAGAAAGTCTAGAAATTTTGATCCAGGCACACTTTCCTAGCTGCAAATTAAACTATTATCAACAGACGGTCAATCCTCTCTCTGAACACGAAGTCCCGGGGGACATTATAACGGAAGATAGGCTACATTGGGCTATCAACTCCTTCTCCCCTTATAAATCTCCAGGGCTAGACGGCATATTTCCACTGATGCTTCAGAAAATTAATGACTTAATTATTCCGAAACTGAAAAACCTATACCTTAGAAGCCTAAAATGGGGTTATATTCCCCAAATATGGCGTAAGGCAAAGGTGGTTTTTATACCTAAAGCTGGAAAACCCAGCCACACAAATCCAAAGGACTTTAGACCTATCAGTCTCACTTCCTTTATGTTGAAAACCCTTGAACGACTGCTGGATATTCATATCCGTTGTAACTTGAATCCGGATTGCTTATCACCCTTTCAGCATGCATATACAAAAGGTAAAAGTGTAGATACGGCCTTACACTGTGCAGTAGGAACAATTGAGAAATCCCTCGCTGCCAAGGAATACACACTCGCGGCCTTCCTTGACATCGAGGGAGCTTTCAACAATGTTCAAAGCAATGCGGTTGAAAAGGCACTCTTAGACCTTAAAGTAAATACGACTATCGTTACATGGATCATGAATATGTTGGAAAACAGACAAATTCATAGTGAACTCAATAATGCTCATATTAATATGTACGCTTCAAGAGGAACTCCTCAAGGAGGGATACTTTCACCCCTTCTATGGACCTTAGTAATGAACGAGATTCTAATTAAACTGAAATACAGTGGCGTTAAGGTAGTTGCCTACGCAGACGACTTAGCTCTCCTTGCTACAGGCAAATACCTAACCACAGTTAGTGAACAGCTAGAATCCGCACTCTCCAAAGTATGCAATTGGACAAAGAAGTGCGGACTTGCTGTGAATCCCCTAAAGACAGTAATGGTACTTTTCACCAATAGAAGGAAAATTCCAAATTTTAATAAACCGAGGCTAAATGGCATAATACTCGAATTATCCGATAGTGTCAAGTACCTCGGGGTAATCTTGGATAAAAAACTCAACTGGGGTCCCAACATACTTGATAGGTATAGTAAATCAATGACAGCACTATATACATGTAACAGGATCCTAGGAAGGAACTGGGGTCCCAATCCCAAAATAATTAAATGGATGTATACAGCAATTGTAAGACCCATCCTCACCCACGGCAACTTGGTTTGGTGGCGTGCCTTAGTTAAATCTAATCACCTTAAAACACTTACCAAGGTTCAAAGAATGGCATGTATGATGATCACGGGAGCCATGAAAACAACACCAACTGCGGGCTTAGAAGTTATTCTAAACCTCACTCCTCTCGACTTATTTGTACAAGAATCCGCGGCTAACACCGCCCTACGACTCAGTCAGACGAAGAGTTGGAGTTTAAACCCATTAGGTCACTCCCAAATCCTGACGAATTATGTTAGTACAAATACAACCACGGATTATATAACCCCAAAGTTAGACTTTGAAAGACCCTACAGCACCTACTTCCCCGACAGACAGGAATGGGAGAACAATATACCGCTCGTAGCTGAAACAACACACTCCATTTTCACAGATGGATCGAAAATGGATACTGGGGTTGGAGCAGGTTTCTTCTCAGAAAGCCTCAATCTTGCTTCCTACTTCAAACTCCCCGATCACAGTAGTGTTTTCCAAGCCGAGATCTTGGCAGTAAAGAATGCTGCAACACAGGTGTCAATGATGGCGCTATCACGATCTGATATCACCTTTTTCATTGACAGTCAAGCAGCGATAAAAGCACTCTCTGCCAATCTAACCAAGTCGAAGCTTGTTTCTTGCTGTCGCGAAGAGCTCAAGGTTCTTGGCTCGCAGCATAATGTTAGACTCTGCTGGGTCCCGGGACACAGTGGTATCCCAGGCAACGAAAAAGCTGACGAACTCGCTAGAAGGGGTTCGACACTTGAATTCTCTCTAATAGACCGCACAATCAACATCCCCCCATGTGCTATCAAGCAATACGTTGGCAGCATAACCAAGCGTAATTGCAATGCAAGATGGAGCCTCCTTGGCACATGCGGTATCACCAGGAGGCTGTGGCCTCAATGGGACGAGAAAAAATCTAACTCAATCCTACTATTTAAGAAACCATCCATAAAATCTCTTATTAGTGTCATAACGGGTCACAACCTGTTAGGTTATCACAAGACTAAATTAGGACTTAGCACGGATGACATTTGTAGAGGCTGCGGCAGCGCCGAAGAGGTCGAGGATACCACTCACTTCCTCTGCCACTGCCCAGCACTCAGTCACATAAGGAATAGGACTTTAGGATATTACTTCTTTGATGATCTAGAGGATCTCTCTAACTACCCTCTGAAACTAATCCTGAAATTTATTGAGACCACCAAATGGCTAGAACTACCTGTTGACTCATAGGTTCTTTTATATATTACAGAACTTGTAATACTTCGGGCAGCACAATGGATCAAATATGATCTAAGTGGGACGAGAGCAAGATCAATCGTCCGCCCATATAACCTAACCTAACCTAACCTAACCTAGAAAATCTATACAGGGTGATTGGCATAAGGTGTGACAAAAAGCTAGGGCGTGTAGGTTGGACTTAGACAAGAAAAAAATCGTATGGGAGGGGGGGGTCTATTTCCCCCCGTTTAGGCGGGAGGGGCAATTTAAGAAAAAAATTATTAAAAAATAACGGTGATACCTACAGAGTAATGCTATAGCATTTTGAAAAGCCTGAAATACATTCTTTAATTTTGTTTTTAAATAAAGTTGTTCGAGTGAATAGTTTTTGAAAAATTAATTTTCAAAATCAAAATTTTGAAAAAAAAATGAAATTTTTTTTTTTAAACAATTTTTTTCAAAATTTTACGTAATTAAGTATTATTTTTTTATTCAATATTCAATGCTCTTTTTAATTTTTGATCAAACACAAAAAACCGGATGTCAAAATGTTTTGTAGTTTTTGAGAAAATCAAAAATAACAAAAACTACTTTTGTTCTAAGAAAAGCCTTTTATTTTAGTTTTTACGTTTTTGGATTCTTATGTAGGTGAATTTACGATTGAAAGGATTAACTTTCTTTTTACTATTCTTTTAATTATCGTCTTATAAGCATACAATAATGTGACAAAGTACTGGATTAACCATATTTCACACATTTTTTCATTGAGAACACCTGCGTGAGAGCATTGGTTTAAAATTGACCTGCCACTTTTTTATTATGGTGGGGTCGGCTTGGCTTAGGTGCATTTACGAAAGAAAGGATTAACTTTTTTTGTAAAAATTTTTTATTATCTGTCTTATAAGCATACAATTACACATTTTTTCATTGAGAACACCTGCGTGAGAGCATTGGATTAATATTGATCTGCGAATGTTTTTTAAATAATGCAGCGTTACACGCCCTAACTAGTGACAGAAAAATGCAATTGCGAAATAAGAACAAAAATGTTCCTGAATCTTGAAATCAATTTAAATAATAAATACATGCATATTTAGATAAAATACATAATTACTGTTTATTTAAAGTTAATCCTTTCTTTCGTAAATGTACCTAAGCCAAGCCGACCCCACCATAATAAAAAAGTGGCAGGTCAATTTTAAACCAATGCTCTCACGCAGGTGTTCTCAATGAAAAAATGTGTGAAATATGGTTAATCCAGTACTTTGTCACATTATTGTATGCTTATAAGACGATAATTAAAAGAATAGTAAAAAGAAAGTTAATCCTTTCAATCGTTAATTTACCTACATAAGAATCCAAAAACGTAAAAACTAAAATAAAAGGCTTTTCTTAGAACAAAAGTAGTTTTTGTTATTTTTGATTTTCTCAAAAACTACAAAACATTTTGACATCCGGTTTTTTGTGTTTGATCAAAAATTAAAAAGAGCATTGAATATTGAATAAAAAAATAATACTTAATTACGTAAAATTTTGAAAAAAAAAATTGTTTAAAAAAAAAAATTTCATTTTTTTTTTTCAAAATTTTGATTTTGAAAATTAATTTTTCAAAAACTATTCACTCGAACAACTTTATTTAAAAACAAAATTAAAGAATGTATTTCTGGCTTTTTAAAATGCTATAGCATTACTCTGTAGGTATCACCGTTATTTTTTAATAATTTTTTTTCTGTTTTAAGTGATTTTTTTCTTAAATTGCCCCTCCTGCCTAAACGGGGGGAAATAGACCCCCCTCCCATACGATTTTTTTCTTGTCTAAGTCCAACCTACACGCCCTAGCTTTTTGTCACACCTTATGCCAATCACCCTGTATATCTATCTATTTATATATAGATCCCATCTTGGTAGGAAGTAGGTACATTTTCACTTCCAAAGAAAAATGACTTACCTTTTTTGAGGTAGAAGCTTTGATTGTGTACCCTTCATTTGATTGACCTGGTGGTTCTGGGCTCTCCACAATGATTTCATTGAAAACATCATCATCAACCTATACAAATATTTATATAAAATATTCATATGAGCAAATATAAATTATATTTACTATTTTATTTGATTACGTTCAAACAAACTTACCGATGCATTTTCGATGTTCGACTCCCCCATACTGTCATCACTTGAAAAAGTTTTGTGAGCTCCTAATATTTTATTGAAATTAAAGCAATTAAAGTCTAATTTTATTAACTTTGAATATCTCAAACATCTTAAGAGCAATATATTCATACAGAACATAGGGTAAACTACCTAGTGACCGACCCCCTTTCAGTAATGGACACCTATGACTGTTTTTTCATTTTATTAAGGTTTCTTGTTGCTGGATACTGCCGAGACTATTTTTAACGTGTTTAGACGTGCAAATGTCATAACAAAATACTTCAATTGATATTTTGTAGTCAATCGTTGACGTGTAATAAAAGATGTAAGTTGAGAACCTCTGTAAATCAAAGAAACCTTGTGAATTCCTTAAGAAACACTTGAGTATAAATCAGTATTTTATTAATTTATCCGTGTTTCTTATATATGGGACAGTGCATATTATTTCAAAACAATAATTAGTGGATATATTTGTTAACTTTTTTTTTATTAAAATAATAAAATAACTTAATTTAACGTGGGGTGTTCATAACTAAAATGTAATGTTCAATAAATTCAGTGACCGACAGGGGTGTCTATTACTGGCGCGATTAGTGGTTTTTGAGGATGTTAGTTACGGACACCATCGTTTTTGTCTTTCTTGTTTCCTTTCATTATTTACAAACCGCTTTTTATATTGCTATAAAGCCACATTTTTCAGGAATTTATTACAAAATGCCTGGGCAAAATTACTTTAAGAAGAAGATTTTTAAAATACAAGTTAAAAAAAAAAACGTTTACTTTCGGAAACTTCCATGGTACAAAAACAGAAAAATACATTAGCACTTTTCTTTGCCCATCTTTAAGATAGATTACTTTACTAGTGATATTAACGTATTGATTAATTACAATATTTATATAAACATTTTTAATTCAGTAACTAACTATAACTAACATTCAAATTATATTATTTTTTTTAATTGCAATTACTTGTTGAAAACAGTTTAAGTTTCTTTATATTTTTGTTTGCTTGTTCTTATTTAAATAATAATTTATCTTCATTTTAATCATAACATTATAAGTACCTACCTACTGCATAAAAAGATTTTATATACATATGTATAATATCCCCGCATTAAGGGTTTGTAATTAAATGGATTTCTTGTATATTTTTGTTTTTGTGCGTATTAATATATATTTATCTTATATATTAGACAAAAATTATAGTACTTTGAAAAACCTTCCAAGTTAAATATATTCTCTTTTTATTTCGGTGTCAGTTTTGGTGAAAAACAAATTTAAAACAGAAGTTTTCGTCTACATTTTTGACGAACCACAAGTTTTTATGAGTCAGGATTCATGATATTCCCAATTGTCAATTGAAATGTCGAATTAAAACTTTTAATTATTCGATTTTAACGTTTGACGAGCTTATGTAAACTTGTTGCCGAAAATTCCTCTTACAGTTTAGGGTGAAAAGCTACAGAAAAAGGGTGTCCGTAACTAGTATTTGACGGGTGTCGGTTACTGAAAAAAAGGTGTCCGTAACTAAAAAACTGGTAAGCTTTTACGATTTTGTGTTTTATTTATTTTTGGAATTTCGTACATATTTATTTCTTTAATATTGTAAAAGAAATTATTAACAGTTATAATAATACACAAAAATCATTAAAATCGATCTAGCGAAAGGAAAGTTATGAATATGCAAACTCAAAATTTCTCTTAAGGGTGTCGGTCACTGGGTGTCTTACCCTATAATATCTGAGCTACTGCAAACACAAGGTACGATTTCATTCACTTATTTTGTTGAGGAATATTGTATCGTCCAACTCAAATTTAAATTGCGGCACATGCAACCAAAACGAAATTTAAAAGAAACTTCGCCGGAACATTCTTCATCAAGTAATAAGAAATTAATTGTGGATTTATCAAGTAAAATGGCAGTTGGAAGTATGTCAATTGAGCAATTAAAAGTTCTTTTGGATGAATGCTTAACCCCAAAATTAAAGGATATTGCTACAAAAAAAGAAGTCTTAGCTGTCTCAAATGAGATTCAGTTATTACGGTCTCACAACATCTACCTACTGAACCGGATAACAAATATGGAAAGCTATTGTCAAACATTAGAACGTCAACTCGAAATACTTTCACAAAAAAATAATGAGAATTCTGTTGTTGTACATTTTCCGGCAGAAGGGAAGGCCAATAAAGTTGACTTTGCCAAACAAACTTGTAAAGGCCTTCTACAGCTCCAAGAAAATGAAGAATTGCCTATAAAAAACACACAAGAGTTTACAAATCGCAACACAAATAAGACCACTGTGATTCTTAACTTTCATCCCGGAGACACTGCAAACAAAGTTATCGAAGCTACACCGAAATTAAAAAACACAGGAATTGTAATACATCGTGAGCAATCTTTAATTACACGACAAAAGAGAAGTGCACTTTATCAAATTAAAACGAAACTTTCTGATATTGCACCCACCGCTAAGATCACAATAAAAGGAGTAAAATTAAATGTAAACAACTTTTCATTTGCATATAATAACTCAACGCGAGGTTTGGTGGTAAAAAACTCAGATGAACTGACATTTGTACGTAACACGTTTGGAGAAGCGGGATTACAGTTTTTTGACTTAAACGACAACAACAATCGTCAGAACTATGAGATGTCATCGGCAGCTGTTTCGCGAGATGAATTTAGTTTACAGCGGATTCAACATCAGCATCAAAGTAAGGATAGAGTTGCCGTCTGCCATTTAAATTTGAAAATTTTATGTTATAATGTGTCTGGACTTAAAAACAAATTATTAATTCCAGATTTTTTTAAATTCATTCTTAAATTTGATATAATTATTTTGATAGAAACTTTTGTTGAAGAAGATAGAGAAACACAATTTTTTAAATATTTTAAAGAATTTTCTGTTAAATTTATTGCAGCTACAAGAAGTAATGTTTTTGGTAGAGCTAGTGGTGGTTTTTTAATTGCAGTTAAATGTAATTTGAATAATTTTGTAAAAATTAAGTCAATAGGTAGGAAAACTGTTATAGAGTTAAACCATAGGCATGACAACTATTACATTATTCCAACCTATCTTAATTGTAATAATTGGATTAATGACTTTAACGATTTGCAAACGTTTTTTAATGAAAACGAAATGCAAAACATAATGGTATTAGGAGATCTCAACGCAAGAATCGGAAATTTTCAGAATTCAAACTCATTGGTTCAAAACGTTCTGCATGTGTTTGAAAGTGTAAGAAACTCTAGAGATGAAGTGTTTAATAGATGCGGAAAGCAACTTTTAGATTTTATTGAAGATTTTGGTTTGATGGTACTGAACGGGATAACTAAAAGCGACAAGTTAGGTGAACTTACTTTTTTATCGGGTCAAGGCAGCTCAGTAATTGATTATTGTTTAGCGAGAGGAAATTGGTTGAGTGTTATTGAAGATTTTGAAGTCCCACTTGCGAATTACTCTGGCCACATGCCTACAGTTACCTTTCTTAAATTCCAAGGTGTCACTTTGTTACCTAAGAATGGAATTGAAAGTATAAGGTGGGTAGAAAATCGCGTGGAGGTTTATAAGCGCAGGCTGGATGCTCAATTAAACCGTTCTCCTGACCAGGAGCAATGGAGTTGTGACCAGTCCGCCGATAGTATTTTACAAATGGTATTATGAAGAAACCTCAATCGGGTAGTAGGTTTATGGCTGACTGGTTTGACTGGGAATGTAGGAAACTTCGTAAAAAATCTTTTTCATATCTCAACCTCTTTAGAAAAACCAATTCAACGTTTTTTAAAATGCTTTACTTAGAAGCTAATAAAGCTTTTAAAAATCTTTGTGTTCTAAAGCAAAAGCAATATTTTATGCTTGTAGCAACTAGTCTCTCATCCTGTAAAGACTCAAGGATATTCTGGTCAAAAGTGAGATTACTAGGAGGCTGTAAGAAGGTATCAGCATCGACTATTGCAGTCGAAAATCTTGCCGGTCATTTTAAAGAACTCTTGAGTCCTCTGGAAAATCATTCAATGTTCCAGTATGCTCTACCTCTAATTATAATTCCTGAACTGGACGGTAGAATTACAATGAGCGAACTACAAATATCCCTTAAATCTATGAAAAATGATAAGTCGGCAGGAATTGATGGTATTCCTGTTGAATTTTATAAAAACTCAACACCTTGTTTTTTGAATCATATTCTTTTATTTTTTAATAGACTTCTTGAAGAAGAAAAAATCCCAAAAATGTTTTCAAAGGCATGGATATGCGCCATTTTTAAAAAGGGCGATTTGCAGCTACCAAGCAACTACAGAGGCATATCGATCTTACCTTGTCTTAGGAAAATATTCACTCATATTCTATACCATAGGTTGACGAAATGGGTTGAAGAGAATAAACTCCTTAGTATTTTCCAAGCTGGTTTTCGCTCGGGACTTTCCACAGTGGATAATATATTTGCACTTACAAATATTGTCAAAACTTTTTTAGAGAAGAATAAAAAACTATATGCTTGTTTTATCGATTTTAAAGCGGCCTTTGATACCGTGAACAGAGACTCTTTAATTTTTAAATTGTCAACATTAGGTTTATCGACAAAATTTCTTCACCTATATAAGCTCCTTATTTCTGACACTTCTGCTGCCGTATGGAATGGAAAATCAATGTCCGATTTTTTTGCTACAGGCACTGGTGTTCCTCAAGGATGTGGGTTGAGTCCGATTGTGTTTGCATTGTATGTTGATGATGTATCCAATGATTTCCCTGGAGGTGTCAAGGTTGGTGGGGTACTTATAAAAATGCTTCTCTATGCGGATGACATTGTCATATTAGCAGATAATCCCACAACACTACAACTCCAAATAAATAAGTTAAAAAGATTTTGCGACTTATGGGATCTCAGCATAAACTGTGCAAAGTCAAAGATAATGATTTTTGAAAGCACCAAACATAAAAGAACTTTTCAAGAAAAATGGTTTTTAGAGGATGAAGCTTTTGAGATAATTAGTGAGTATACGTACTTAGGATTCTTAATGACTTACAACCTTGATATCCGCTCACATGTTAAAGAAAAATGCGCTGCAGCCAAAACTGCAATTAATCTTATGTGGAGCAAATTCTTTTGCAACAAACATGTTGATGCTGTTTCAAAATTTAAAGTATTCGATTCAACTATAAAAACATGTCTTTGCTATGCAAACCAGGTATTTGGTTACCAATATATAGATGATCTTGAGGCTGTCCAACGATTTTTTTTCAAGCGCATTTTTAAACTCGCTAATTCAACCCCCACTTACGCAATCCACGTTGAATCCGGCATACCACAAATTTTTCTAAAAAACTTAAAATCAAATGCTGATTACATAATAAAGGTTATGAATAGAGCAGACTCAAACCTTCAAAAACAAATAATGAAACATGCTCTCCGATGTCATCTATCACCGTTTAAAGAATGGAACGAATTAGCTAATCAACACTGTCTAAATCTAGAGCTCAACAGTACATCCCTGTCCGAATGGCAGGATTTATTCTACAAATGTATAGCAAAGATAGACGACACCATGTATCTGCAAAGTTTAAATAGAGCTCAAACGACATCAACTAGGCTTATATACAAAGTATTAAACCACACCCTTTACATAAATAATTATTTTAACAAAACACTATCCTTACACCAAATGAGTCTTATATTTAAAGCTAGGACGGAAATGCTCAATTTAAATTATAGGCCCCATAGAGCTGACCTTCGCCCGATATGTAGTTTGTGCAACCGGAATGAAATTGAAGATGTGTACCACTTTTTAGCTGTATGCCCGATGCTACAGGAGATCCGTAGACTTTATTTCTCAAAGAGCGCTCTTACACTCGAAGATACAAAGCTTATTTTAAATGGAAATTCAGGTTGGAAAAGTCTTTGTTACTTTATAAATCATGCCTTAGGTTATCGTAACAGTTTTTTAGATTAATAAAATAGTTAATTTTATAAATGAAATATACTCTTTTATCTTTAAATATGTTAATTATTATACCTTCAATTAATATTTGTTTTTTAATGTATAATTTTTATTGCTCTAATTTCAAACATAATTTTAAACTTTAACTTTCTTCTATAAAAAAAAACTCGAAATAAGTCAATTCAGGCAGACGGCAAAATTTGCCATGCTATTATTCTTAAGTATGTAATAATGTAAAACAAATCGAGAAAATAAAGAATTAGTAATAATAATAATAATAATAATACTGTCATCACTTACATCAGCAAGATAGTGCAGATGATCGTAAAACCAAAGCTTTGGTGTATGAATTTCATCTGCAACTGCACCACTTTTTTTTTTACTTAAGCAGCAAATTTTTTTCCCTGCAATATTGATTTTTTATTGTTTTTATTTTTAATTGAATTTCCTTCACAGTAACTTCTGGCTTAAAAGCCTTTAATCTGCTTTGCATTTTCCGATTTAAATAGTCCGGCGTTTTAGGGTTATATAAAAAGGGGTAGTCCTCATAAATATTTATCAGGAAACTTGTTTGCTCTTTTGTCCAATTCGTCATTTTTTTCTTTAAAAATTCACACGAACAAAATTAAATACTTTTATAGACAGACAGCTGTTGTTTCCTTGAAAATTGACAAATTGAAATGGACAAAATGAAATAAAACGAAACGTTTCGGTTATGAAACAGTACTCACGAGTCCAGTTTTTATGTTTTCTTCATGCCTCAAGAGACCTCTCACCCCTCACTTTTCTTGCCTACAAATTGCCGTGAGTCCGTACTCAATCTTCCCAATCTAAACAGACTCATAACTCATAAGAACAGCAACAGCAATGACAACAGCGTCGTTAGGCCAAAGTCCTAAATTTGCTGTTGCTGGTGCAGTGTTGTCAACTTTTCCACTGCAATATTCAGTGGCACCACAATGAAAAACTTTTTTTCGATGTGAAATTTCAAACAAATGAAATGACGCTGCTGGTGGCAATGTGTTTGAGAAATGTTTGCTGGTCAGCGTGCTGTTTGCTGTTGACAATGCTGGTGCTGTTGCTGGTTTTATCTGTTTCGCGCATAGTTAAGAATATTAGATAAATGTCAAAACACTTAAAAATGGAATTCCTCAAATTGTTTACATACGGTAGGGCTTATAACATAACAGATAAGTCAAATTTGTATGTATTATTTTGAGTATTATTTTTGTTTGTTTATTAATTTTACTGTCATTTACAGCCAAACTGACAAACAAACAAAAGAACACTTTTATATAATAACTTTTTATATAAAATTTATAGTACCTACTCTCATGAAGACGAACGATTGGAACGACATCTTAAGCATAGTGATAGTACTTGTTAGATTTGTCTCTGCTAAATATAATAATAAAATATTCTCTTTTTAACTACTAGTTTTGTACGACGCGTCGCGTCGTCGGTGCCACAATTATGATTATACTATAGTTTATATATAAAAAGATAATAGTATAGATTATCAGCAATAAAACATTGCAAATGATGCCACTCTGATAAGTATCGTTTCTCTTAGCACAGAATATAGAGCATATCAAGGTTGCAGTTCATTCTCCGCAAGCTATTGATCTGTTTAAGCAGGTCAACCGAACTAAGTTGTTCAATGGGTGCAACGCCTTAAGGGGCCGACCCATAGAATCCGTTGCGTCCGTTACCGTGCCGTATTCAACTGACAGCTTGATTAAATATACGCTTTTTCATAAGAGACGACCAAAAGGCGTCGCATGTGACGGACGCAACGGAACAAGTAGCCGAACTTTTAAGACGGTGTTCACATTGGACTCACTCCGCCGACTTATTTTGACGTCTCTGTGTTTTTTCTCGTTCGCATTTCATGGTAAGAAAGAGACGGCAAAGTGAGGCAGGATTTTTAAAACAAATTGAAAATTAATGGATTTTTTTTGACATTTGGCTTGGTGACATAATATGACACACGAAGATACAGTGTATCACAAAAGTAAGTAAGCACTCATTAAAAAAAAAATATAATCAAACACTATTTGGAAAATAAATCGAAGTGCAAGAATGGTAAAATTGTTAACAAAAGTCCATCTACTATACACAAAATAATAACCAAATAAAATAACATTGGAAATTTGCAAAATGACCCTCGACCAATGACAATGACAAGCAGGAATGCCGTATTATTGTTAGGAAAGTTAAGAGGAATCCCAAAGTAAGCCCATCAAAGATATCAGTAGAAATAACCAAATAAAAGAGGTAAGTCATGTAACCCTCAAACTATTCGACGAGTGCTCTACCAATCCGGTTATCATGGTCGAAATATTAGAAAGAAACCTCACATAAGTAAAATAAATTGCCAAAAGCGGCTCTTCTTTGTAAAAACCCATGAATCTAAACAAGCAGAATTTTAGAACACAGGTGTTTTATTTGAAATGTTACTTTTTAGTTCGAAATACATATCAATTATAGACAAAAATATTAAGTTTTTTTTTTTAACATTACTATCGATTGTTCGAAGGAAATGATCTTTAAACTAAGTGGTGCTTACTTACTTTTGTAGTTCACTGTATATTTGTAGTGGCATAGCAAATGGCCAACAATTATGACAACTACAAGACGTCAAAGTGAGTTTGGAGTGTTCACACTGCTTTTGTGTCTGAACACGACAGGGTGGCCTTACGTCAAAATAAATCGGTTGAGTAAGTCCAATGTGAACAGCGTCTAACTTTTCTCCCGCAAATGCGGTGACAGCCGTTGTCATCAGCAATTTGAAGTTTAATGTTTTTGCTAGTGATGGGGTGAGACAAACTGCTACCTTAGAGATGTTACTCTAGTTGTGATTAATACTGCCAGTGAAATAGCAATGAGTTCATTGGCATTAACGATAAAGTTTTAAAATTGATCCGTGGTTAATGAAAGGGTACACAAAATTGATTATATATATATATATATATATGTTATTATATATAAATGTGTATATACCATAGAGATCTTTTGTACAGAGAAAAAGTGAAGCTTAACGACCATTTTGTTGGAGGCAAAAAATGTAAACAATGGAAATAAATGCATTTAACAAATGAATTGAACAAATAAAAATACTTAATTTTAGAAAAAATCACCTCCGCAAAAAAGAAACAGCACACAAAACACAATAGAATTGTTGTTGTATTTGCCTCCACCAAAATGGTGACCGAGCGATGTTGTTTATCTAGGTATATATTAAAATCTATGGTTTATATGTATTAGATACCAATATTTTCAGCCATAATTCTGACAAGATTATGATTATTGACACTACTTCATTTTGTGTCAAAATATCTCAGCCAAAACATGCTGACAACCTGCCACAACAATATTCAATCAGATTGATGTGCGTAATGGTTTGAATGTAATTTGAATGTAACTTTTCAATGCAAAAGAAAAAGACAGCATGCTGTTTTTTTAGCGCGCCAAATTGGAAAAAGTTGTGTTTTTGTAAACAAACTCAGATTTGATGATTGAACATGTGATAAATTAGGTAACTTATTTCTAATCATACCATAAAGTAACAACAATATGAGGCCAAACCTCACACACATTTACTACGTTTACACGACCGCATCTCCACTAAGACGTTGGATTAACAGAGCTTTCGATTCGATTCAGCTTGTTTAACCGTACCGAATCGAATCGGAAAATCCTATTTCGATTCGATCTAGGTATACACGGCACTAATTCTGAATCAATCACGATTCAATTCGCTTTGTAAACGTAGTAATTGACATCCCTCCAGAAGCTGATTTGAAAAACACTACTTTATTTTCAAAACGCAAAACCAGTTTTGAAATCCGCTAATCACAATATATTTCATACATTAGAAAATTTATCTTCTTTTGAAAGCAAGACTTCTGGATCAAAACTATTTTTTGAATGAGGTTGCCCCCTTACCGAAATCCCCTACTAACTAAAATCCTGCGTACATCCTTAAACATAACTGAAATCACTTATAAAGCAGAACCAAAACCTGCTACTGAATAACACTAATTGAACCACTCTCGGTGATACATAAGCACATCCCTAGTACCGCTTCACTTTTTCTGATCAATTGACTCATCTCTAGTTCGTTTGAATGTTGACTTTCAAGAATCTGTACGAATTCAGCTGTCAAAATATCGCAACGGATTCATTTGGTCAACCTCATTCCGTTAAATACGGCAACGGCACCGCATCCGTTGCTGAAACGGACGCAACGGATTCTATGGGTCGGCCCCTTTAGCCCATTATAATCAGCCCATGCAACTTCTTTATTATAACCTGCAGCTCTTCTTTTTTGTAAAAATTGGATTCAGCCAAGTGGAAAAGTTGAGTTTAAAATTTCCTCTTCCAAATCAATTCTTAAGTGTTTTTGTGTAAATTTTATAATAAAGGAGAATGGGCATTTTACATACATATGTATGTATATCGTTTGAAAGCTTAGCCCTAGTACATTATTTTTTTATGAATACAAAGCTGTAAACCATGGGGCTTAGGTAGTATATGGCAACGAAGATCATAATTAGAGTAGGGTAACATGGTCGACATTGCACCAGTGGTTCACCATGCACCACGGCGAAATCTAACATACCGACAATTGCATCAGTGTAAACTTCACTTAATTTTATGCACCTTTTGCAAAAATATCAGTGGAACTTAGTCTGGTGCTAGTTGTTGGTGTGTGCGGACGTGCACAAGTCTTTTTCGAAATTTGTAGTTCAAAGAAAAAAAATTAAGGTAAGTTATTTTTTTATTCTCATTTAAGTTGTGGTGTCTTTTTCTTATTAAACTTTGATAAAAATAATTGTTGTTGTTTTATTCATTGGTGAAATAAAATAGATTTTAATATAATTGGGTAGTTAGCGATTTACTTTGACTTAGAAATAAACTGAGGCGGTAGTGCACTATGCACCACAACAGCATGGTTTTAAATGCACCATGGTGCATTTTGCACCCACCTGATTATAATGTTTTCTCAGGTTTTTTTATTTTTGCTTAAGATACCACGGAAGTCAGTTTCAAATAGGAAGAAGGGATTCCACACAAGGGGTGAGATGAAACAACCACACTGTACGAAGATATTTCTTAAAATCGAAGAACTCTGAACCTCTTTCCGACATCCGTTTGACTCAAAATTACCAACACTGGATGATTTTACTGAGGAGCAGGAAACATCACTAAAAAAATACATTAAGTACTGCGCAAGTATTTTTTATGGCATCACTGCCAAAGATTGCCGAATATTAATCAGATAGAAAATATTCCAGAGACCTGGAAAACATTTTCGATGGCAGGCATAGACTGGCTTCGGGGCTTCCGCATAAGGCACAACAGCTCAACATCCACTTCCACAAATGGTCGAGGAAGAACAGGGTCCCCATTGTAGCCGATAGAAGCCTTCCATAAGCCCATTTGAATTTAAACAGCAAATAAAATCTGGGCCTCGTAAGTCCAGGAAGCGCACTGCTGGTAGAAGCATTATTGCTACGGACACTCCCGAGAAAAATATATTAGCTGCAAAAAAAAAAAGGCAAAATACTGAAGAAAAATCCAATTATTGTAAGGCGAAAAGTACTTAAGGAAAGTGATAGTGAAACTGATGCCTCATTACCACTTGATGACTCGAGGAACATGGGACAATTTTGAATTATCTGACGAAGAAGATATTTTAACAAATGATTCAGTTATATTAGATTATAAGACTATTGAACGTTTTTTTCTTTTTTGTTATATTTTAAAGAAAAATGATTAATTTTTTTATTTATTTACTTTTTTGTATTATTAAATTCTTATGTATTTTTTTATAAATGTGAATTGAATAATTTTTTTTTTATTCTTAAAGATACCATGAATTCCTATAATTTTTTTTGAAATAAAACTCAATATCTCTTGAAATGCTTGTTTTATTTCTTGAAATTAGTTGGTGCTGCATTGAGTACCTGCATGGTGCATTGTGGACGTAAGACTGGTGCAGTTAGTACCTACTATGGTACACTATGCACCATTTCCCTTTTTCTGAACAATTAATTTTAGATTTAATCATAAACATACTATGCACGAATTTTTCTAACAAATCTACATAAGTGATGTTAAAAAATCTAACAAAAAGAATAATATTTGAAGAAAGTAGGACCATTTGAAAAATGGCTGGTGCAATGTCGACCATGTTACCCTAAACATTAATTTTAATAGTGTTTCACTTAAGTGACAGTATTGTTCACTTTCGATGAGATTGGTAGACCCCAAAATAAAGGAAGTTTTATAAAAATGGCCAATAATAGTGAAAAACATCAGAATTCTATTTTTTTATTCCATTTATTCTCTAGCGTACCAACTTTTTTTTTAAGATGAGTTAAGTTTTAGCTGTACATACTTGTACGTCATATATGTTTTGTGTTATTTATGTTGGGTATTGGGTCCGAAAACTAACTACCTATATTCATATTCGCAGCTAACATCCACAATGTCATTTTTGATGAAACTTAATTGCAGTAAGTACACACTTATCGGGACAGTATTGTCATCAGTACTTATTTAATCTTTACTTAGCAATAATTGTGGGATTAAATTTATTTATCATATATATGTACATATATTATTTCGTAAGAACGTCTACCTTTTCCGACTCTCACAGTGAACACATTTTAATAAATGAGGTGTCAAAAGAAAGATAGTCTGAAGACTATGCGAACTGTATTTTTTTTTAAAGTAAAAATATGAAATACTTGGAAAATAATTTGTTTTTTGCTTACTTGAACGAATTCGAGACACAACCCATTACTTTCGATAAATAAGTTTCCCAATATATTTTTTGTGATGAGTTCTTGCTTACTTTATAACCAGTCTTAGGATGAGCTAAGCCAGGCATGAACCATGCAGAATATTTTGTCTCGTGGGCTAGCCAATTTGTGGGAAAACCACTAGAGCGGAAATTTTGGTTTTCAAGGCATACAAATGCCAAAAAATAATAAAAATTAATTTTTGACCAAAAATTTAACTTTATAGTTTATTAAAGGCGATCGCTTGCGACAGTTTTTTTATCAAGCTTTGCAAAGCAAGAAAAATGATTAACATAAAGTTTGAGACACATGAATAATTTTGAATACTAATAACTTCACTTTGAAACATTTGCTTGCGAGAGTTCCGTATGGGTACGCTAGTTAATCTAATTTTTGTAGGGATTTTTTCTATTCAAAGACATCTCTCTAATTTAACAAAAGTCAACAGTTATTTTCGATCTCTGGTATAAATCATTAAACCAACGTTAAATGTGCACACACACACGCTGCCATGAAAATTTTCTTTTATTATGTAAGCAAAAAATAAGATACTCGTATAATTAAATGTTAAAAAAATAAAATGCACGACTGGATCGCATGAACTTACTCCTAGGTAAAAGTACTTTGGAATTTAAAATACATTTTATAAATATAAAACATGGATTTAATGAGTTAAAAATGTTCAAATGCATGGAATTTTCGTCTGATTTCCCGAAAAGTAGGAAGCGAACAAAGTTTAAAAATCATTTTATTATTAAACTAATTTTTTATATAACAAATTTCTTTAAAAATTTTCGAGAAGAAAATTTGGGATGCCAATTTTAAGTATTTAGTAGTATAGATTTTAGGAAGTAATTTCAAAAAATAAACGTTCACTCGCTTTAAAAATATTGTTTTTTTTTTCAGAAAAAAAACTTGGAATTTTTTTTTCAAAAAACACAAAAAATATTTTTTCGAATATTTTTATACACAATATTATTTTAAACTTAAAGGAGCTCCTGCTGCAAATTTTTGTTTAAAATCGTTAGAGCCGTTAATGAGAAAGTCGAAAATCAAAAAACGGTTCTATGACAGGTACCGTTAATAACATTTTGCACCAAAATTTTGTTCACTAAAATGTAGTCCATATCTATAATATCACACCTAATTTTGTTCATCAAAATCATTAGAGCCGTTTTCGAGATAATTACGATTTTGCATTAAGGGTGTATGGATACCGTTAATTTTGGAGCTAAAAAAAATTTCAGTTTTTCCTCGAGGGAATCACCGAAGTACCTTAACTACCGAGATTGTAGAAAGTAGGCCCGGTGGCTTAGGCTGTAGGGCTGTACAGACATACAGACACACAGACATACGGACAAACAGACGAAATTTTTGGACCCACTTTATTCGTCTTCGCTATCATCGTAATGTCAACTTTGATCAAAATCTCGAGATAGATTTTTTTTTCCAACTGCAGAACTTGCCTTATAGTACCTAAGTATATCGCAAGTAAAAATTGTGAATCATTGTAAAAGAGATCGTTCCAAGAGCCCAAACAATCTCATGATTTTTTAGAAATCTCATGATAAAAAATCATGAACATTTTTTTTTTGAATCGGCAATACCGGCTATAAGGCTGGGTCAAAATTTTTTTTTTACATTTCTAGAGGGGCTCAGCGATAAAAAGGTGCTAAATGGTGTTATTAGTATATACCTAAAGTTTCATTAAATTATTTTGAGTTTAACTGCCTCCGGATTGAGGTTGCATTTTTGAAAAAAATTCTTATTGAATGCATGTCCCAAAAGTAATTAACCAAAGGTCATTAAGGGTTGTTTATGGACAGGACATAAGAAATTAATAAGTGGAAAAACCTTACATAATTTTACACAAATCTACCTGCCCCTAGATAAGAAAATAATTAGTGAAAAAACCCTACATAATCTACCTGCTCCTATATAAAACCGCAGGGTTGTTTATGGGCAGGACATAAGAAATTAATTAGTGGAAAAACTTTACATAATACCTAATACAAATACCTAAATGCTCCTATATAAAGCTGCTAGCGCAAGCAGAGAAGTCAGTTCCAATTGTGAATTTGTGATATAAAGATTAAAAAAGTAAAGTGGTACATGAAAGCAGTTTCCCAATAGAAAAGTTTTGTTTATACGTATTAGTTGAAATTTCAAGCCCAAGCGCTAAAGTTATATCGAGTGAAGTTTTAAAATACAAGTGAAGTCTTTTTTTAAGATAAAACGTCGAAAACGATTTGGTGCCCCGCATTGAGAACTAAAGTGCAAAAAAAAAAAATGGAACGTACTAGAAACAGTTGGCAGTGTCCTCTATTTGGTGATATTTGTGATGTGAAAGACAACATATTGGCAACCTATGAAGATGTGATGAAGTTTTATGAGTGCACCCGACACAAAATTAAATATGAAAAAGAAACTAAAAAAGAACCTACTTATAAAGAAGTGGAAATCGTAGTTATTGAAAAATTAACGGAAATATGGGCCAAATCTTCTATGCCTACCGTAGAACCGAAACGAATGAAGGTAATGTTACAAACATATCATGCAAAGTGCAAAAACCTTCTGAAGTCTCACCCAAATATACCCAAAAACAAGTTGGAAGAATTTCGTCTAAGAAGCAAAGCATTATTTGATATTTCGGCTTGCAAATGCCAAGATTTAACAAAATGTACTTGTTCTAAAGTTAAAAAAGTACCAGCAAGAGAACACACCTTCATAATAGACCAACGAACAGCTAGGCAAATGGTGATAGGTGGTATTGACGTAAATACAATGAAAGAGATTTCAAAAGCATTGAAAAGAAAATCGGAACGAGAAAAATCAATGGAAAAACAACAAAATCTAACTGAAATACGTACGGAAATGTTGGATAATACGTCTGAATCCGAAAGTGACGTAGGAGATTGCGAAGAGCCTAGCCTTGAAATGCGGTTGCCGACTTCAGTGAAAAAATCAAAGAGGAATAATTCAACTGCAGTTGATTACGCTTTACTGTCAAAAACTTGCGATAGATTTGGGGTGTCAGACAGGGCGGGAGCAGCCATCGCGTCAGCAGTCCTGCACACATCCACATCACAAATAATAGACAAAAATAAGCTGCGTCGAGAAAGGCAAAAGACCAGACAAAATATGATTTTGCAACAAACTGTTTCAGAGATACCCGCATTATATTTTGATAGAAGAAAAGACCAAACATTGACGATATCTGAAAAAGATGGCAAGAACTACAGACAACGTATAGTTGAGGAACATATTTCTTTGATTAAAGAACCTGCCTCAATATTTTTAGGGTACATTACACCTTCTTCAGGCACTGCCAAATGTATAGAACAAGAAATATTCAACTTTATAATGAATGCTGGTGTATCGATGGATAACTTAGTCGCAATTGGATGTGATGGCACCAATGTAAATGTAGGATAATACGGCGGTATTATACGGATGCTCGAAAAAAGATTGGATAGGCCATTACAGTGGATCATTTGTTTATTGCACATGAATGAGCTACCATTGAGACATATTTTTCAACACATTGATGGCAGTACTTCTGGACCTCTGATATTTTCAGGAATAATTGGCAAGGAACTGGAAAACTGCGAAAAACGGCCTGTAGTTCAGTTTCAACCTATTCCCACTAGCTTACCGACGGTTTCTACTGAGGATATTAGTACAGACCAGAAGTACCTATACAGAATAGTGGAAGCATTTTCATCGGGCATATTTCCAATTGATTTAGCAAACAAATCACCAGGAAAAATGTCACATGCTCGATGGCTAACTCGCGCCAACAGGATTCTTCGCATCTATGTTTCAGTAGAGTCTGCCTCTAACAATCTAATCACCCTTGCAACGTATGTCGTCAAAGTTTACGCTCCAGTATGGTTTTCTGTAAAACTCATCCCAGCTGTAAAGATGGACCGAGACACTTTTTTAAACTCATCGAGCTTTCTAGATATTTACCAACAGACTTGAAAACTGTCATCGACCCAGTAATTCAAAGAAATAGTTACTTCGCACACCCGGAAAATGTGTTGATTGCAATGCTGACTGATTCCCAGCCACATATTCGAGAATCAGCTGCCCGTCGAATCTTGAAAGTAAGATCAGTGACTCCTGAAAAATTGCGCCTGTTTCAGCTACCAAAGTTAAACCTTAATGCTTCAACATATTATGATATTTTGAATTGGCAACAAAATATTACTGAACCGCCGATTTTAAAGTCGATAACCGAAGAAAATCTCCGATGGTTTGTTGAACGAAAAGGGGAAAGAGAAATAGATTTATTAAGTCTTCCTTGTCACACTAAAGCTGTTGAGAGGGCTGTCAAAGCTGTGACTGAAGCCTCACTTACTTTATGTGATAAAAAAAGCAGAGAAGGATTCATCAAAACCCAGATAGAAGCGAGGAAGGCAATGCCGAAATTCGACAGCAAAAAGGATTTTACCACTAACTAGGGTCTATATTATTTTATTCATTATGAATTTATTTTTTTGTTATTTTTGATTACTTTTCTGTTGTAGCTATTATTTCAAATGCTAGTTTTACTTTAATAAACATAATAACCATTACTGTAATAATTTTTACAACTTTGAACAATTTATCTTTAAAATGCTGTTAATGTCTTTTTTACTCGATTTTCACCAAATTTTAACATAAAACCGGAGGCTGTGCCCGCAGTAAAATCGAATTTTTTTTTTTCTTCATACAAATGTGGCCCAGCCTAGGGATACATTCTTAGCCACTAGAACCTTTGAATACGTACGTTATTTAACACAGGCTAAATATGTACTAAATTATACTTAACATTTAAAGTTCGGTTAACAACACGGCAAGCTTGCTCTTATTTGGGATTATTCATTAGGGTATAATAGGTGATTATATCAAATTAAGTTAAAAGAGAATAATTCATTATTAACTATACAAAGGTTTTTTTTATAATACAAACTCCATATAGACTCCGCTTCAACTGAATACACACAAAGTTTTTTTAAGGTATGTTCATGAATTCGGTCCGGCATGTTCTTTAAGCAGTTCATCAAAATTTCCCTCCAGGCTAATTTAATGGCTGCAATTAGGGATTCTCTGTCCTCAAACTGATGGCCAGACTCATAAACTTTTCGGGCCAACCATCCCCATACATTTTCTATAAGGTTCAGGTCGGGAGAGTACGGCGCCCATTGAAGCAATTCCACATTCTGGTCCTATATCCAATTTTGTACAATGCGCGCCGTGTGGAGGGGGGCGTTGTCCTGCTGGAAAGTCCAGTTAATGGGTCCTTAAATATCGGGAAATTTAGGAAAATTTCTTTTCTCATCAGAAAAAACGACGTGGTGCCATTCATTTTTCCAACTCATATAGAGTCTAAAAAATTCGAAATGCATACCTTTTCTTTGCTCGTTTAGTGGTGGTTTCTTTTGAAGTTTCAATCGTTTTAAATGATTTGCACTATTTAATACTCTACGGAATGTTGAAACGCTTGCAGTTTCATCAGTTTTTTGTTTAATTTTTACCGCAAAATCACACGAATCAGAAACACATCTTAAAATTGCTCTTCGATCAATTGTAGTTGTTGCCGTTTTTTTACTTCCTTTCATGTTTTTCCCTTATAAACTTTTATTTCTTAGGTGGGAATAAACAACACTAAAACTTTGTTCATTTTTGGTAGCTTTAGCACGCCCAGTTAGTCCTTGTTCTTTTAACAAATCGATTTTAGCTCTTTCGACACTATTTAAAGCTTTTGACCTACCCATTTTTTTTTTAATTTCAATTAAACGGCTAAATTTCATTTAAAACACTTCAAATTTTGATTAAATGTGTCAATCATCTCAAAACTCTCGTTAACAATGAAGATAATGACCGATAATGATCGTGTACCTATTCAGTTGAATTATTCTTTCTGATTTGTTTTCTCAACACTACAAGCAAACAGTAAGCATCATTAAATGATACATTAAGGCCCAAAGTTTGAAAAAAATTAACAACATACCTTAAAAAAATTGTGTGCGTATTCAGTTGAAGCGGAGTGTATTACGATTGTTGAGTTATAGATTCAAAAATTAACAAAAAAAGTTACATATACATAATAACAATTTTTGACAAAAGAAAAATAAATTAAAAACTATGAACATGCGAGTAAATACCAATGTATGTACATAAGTTGTTGCGAGGCAAGAGGAGGTGAGGAGTCTATATGGAAGTAGGATGGGAAAAGAGAAAGGGTAGGAAACTAGGAGAAGGATAGGTTTGGAAAAAGGATGGAATGTCAAGCCCCGGGGACGCGGCCTGCTCGCGTATGCTCGGCGTCAGCTCGTCGGACGGGGGGGATCTTGCCCCCGGGAACTCAACCTCGCCTGCAACCAAAAACATTAATCAGGCCGGAATTAATCAAATCTGAAAAGACGTCGGACGGACTTCACCATACTAAGAGTGCTGCGGATGTCATTGCAGCTGACCATAACCCTCCCAACCTTGGAACCCTTTGGCCCGGTTTGGATTCCCCCCAAAACGTCACTAACTAGAACCAATCGGGTCACTCCATTAGAGCTCCCAGCGCTTTAGCCGTCCTTCAGCACCCCTGAAATAGATCTTCACAATGTCATGTTTCGTGTAAACGAAACAAATAAATACCTCAAAATTTCGATAGAAAGTCGTTCATGGAAGTTTTATTACACATAGAAAATATAAAAAGGAAATACTCTCCGATACATATCCGAATTTTTCATGGATGACATAAATCAACGTGTGGCAAAATTTAACAATAATTCTTGACAATGTTTAACATTAGATTCAATTGCATCTTTACTTTTACATTTAACTCTTTAAGGATAAATTGCTTACTTTATTCTTTATTCTTTCGCTCAATTTACCTTTTTTTGATTTTAAGCTTTCTAAAGTTACATTAAATAAATTGAATCTTGAATTTTTTTTTTTTTTTTTTTTTTTTTTTTTTTTTTTTTTTTAATCTTTTACTTGAGTAATGTGAGACAGATATTCCCTAAGTGCTCTACCGACGCCGCTTAAAAACTGAGACCCCTTTTTGGGTAATAGGACTTGGTTTGATAAAACGCGCGTATTTTCTTAACAATGCTAGGACCCTACCTTCAAGGAGCTCGATGGAGGTAGATGATAAACCAATAAATAAATTAAAAGTGATAATACAATAACCTGGGGAACTATCTCATACCACTTACACTATATTTTAGAAATTTATAAAACGAAAGGAATTATATAAAATAAATCACATCCACAAAAATAAATTTATATACCTATGAAGGTGGAACAATAAAAACTTCCACGCCAAAACAAGAAACATTTGGTTTACGTTATAGACTAAGCCTTTTGGCTCTAATATAATTTAAGTTTTTTTTTTTTTTCTTTTTGTCGGTTTTGAATTTACTTTTCTTAGTTTTGATTTACTGATTGTGTTGGTTTTTTTTTCGGTTTTTTTGTTCTTTCTTGACTAACTCACGTGACCTCTGGCTACTTTACGTTATTTCCTTCTTTTTCTTTTGGGTCCTGCGCGGTTCTCTTCGTCCCTCTTGGCGGGCTCGACTTCGCTGGCAGGATGAAATGAGGAATTACCGTCTTGGCCAAAAATGAACCGGCTCAGACGTCTTATTCGCCCACAGGCGAAATGCCAGGATGAGGCGTTCAGCAAAATTAAGGGTGGGCGGCCACAACTCCTGATGGTTAATAATAATATGACCGCCCAAAACTCCTAGTAAAATACCGATGGAACACCATTAGTGAAGTTTAATACTTTTTCAATTTTGTTTTCTTTCTTTCAATAAAGAAAATTTATTTTTTTTCTCGTTTCCGACTCACCTTTTTTTCTTATTTCTTTTTTTTTTCTTGGTTAAGTTGAAATATCCTATTTCCTTGACTTGCTTATTTCGTGTCTTTTCTTTTATTTCGATTAACTTATGCTTCTTTTAGGGTTGCACTACAGTTTCTTTTATGTTTAGTTCTTTTTCCACAAAATTACACCGTGGACTACCTGATCGGGTGAACTGCCAACCGCGCGAGGATATTTTCAACTGATCCTGATCATCAAAATATAATAATCAAAAAAACAGTACAACCTGCCGATGTACATAGGCACCGTATTCATCACCCCACACCACTTTTTTTTCTGTTTTCCTTCCCCCCTCAATCGACTTCCACCAGGCGGCACTCGTTACGTTATTCCCTGTCGAACTTGGTATATACAACTCTTCCCCTCTTTTTTTTTGACATAAGCCTTCCAAGCCACAGGGTAACTCAAAAGCCCTACCTCGCTCGGTTTCCAGTCTCCACTCCTGGGATTTACACGGAGCGATCATTCTAAGCTAACCGAGTTCAATTTAACTTGGTACCTCCGAATAGGTGCAATAAACTCAGATCTTCCTCGAATACTATATGCTTTAAATTACTTTCTAGCAGCCACCCCAATGCCCTCTTTGAGAGTTAGGCCAGCCTATACTTCAGAGTGCCAAATAATTTCCATCGGTCCCTTTGACAGAGCCGAGGAATAAAATATAACCTCCATCTCTCCGTTCAGTAAACTCTTGGAGGCACTCCCAACATAATAATAATTCCATCAACACTTCCAGTGATTGGAAGTTTGTGGGTCTTTTACCTGTTTTTTTTTTCGTTCTTACTTAGAATTCTTTCTCCTGTCAAATTTGTTTAGAGAAAAAAACAAGTTCTAATTAATTTAATATTTACTTTTAGATCCTTAATTCGTTTAGGAGGATCGGTGTCCGTAACAAATGTTCGGACTTTGTTGGATACATTCCGACAAAAGGACGAACAATAAGGACTATCAGTCGATACCTGTACCTGGAAAAAGAAGATTTCCTAGTGGGGAATCAACCCACGATAGAATGCCGGGCATGATTGGAACATTATTATACTTCGGGATTGCAGCTTTGTTAGGATTAGTTTGCCTGTGGTACCTTTACAGTACATCCGTAAGTTCGTATTCACCCCTAAGGGATTAATAATATTTTTATAATTTTTTTTTATATGATTTCTTTTAGGTTGCACTAAGTGGAATACCATAGTTTGTGGTCGGATCTAATTAGCCTCGGCTGACTATTGTTCTGTTCCAGGGACAGAACTTGAATCACTTGAGTCTTCGGCTAAGAGGTAACTTTGCCCCCTGGCAGATTATAAGCGGTGATTAACCATATGTTGAGAAAACAAAAACAATACACCGCTAAAATAAAAATATATAAATTAATCTATAAGTATAACAAACAAAAAAAAATCACAGCTAGGCTTATCACAGTTTTAAGGTCTATCGGATTTTTTAAAGATAGACCTTCTAAGTCTCGGAGGCTTAAACTAAGGCATGTACTAATAAAGGAAACAAATATCTAAAGTAAATAAAAGTATTTTAACTTGATGAGGATTGCCCCGTGTTGATTTCCTGTACAAAGTGAGAGTACGCATAGGTAAGTTGTTAGATCAATTTTCTAAATTATCAGGTACGATGTAGAGCATACCAATCGTAAGAAGAACTAATGGAGAATATGCATAAAGGGTTTTGGTTAAAACGGAGTTTGTAGTGTTTCCTAGTCCTAGTTAAGAATGAATTCTATCTTCGGAGGTTTCTTAACTATTAGGTACTGTACAGTCTTCATAAATTAACTACTAAATAATAATATACTAATCAATCTTTTCTCTCATACGGGTACTATGTGACTAATAAAATATTTACTACGGGTATCGGGTCATTCATTACAAGAACGGAATTTGCAACTATGAACATGGATTCAGCTGGGCAAAGTTAGTTTCAGACTCTTAGAAAATCCGAGGTCAGGCAAAGCGAGTGAATTGTATGCTTACGCAGCCCGCCAATGGGACGGCTCACCGGTATAGTGTGAACGATATATTCAGTTACTTCCTTTTAACTTTCGAATTAACTTTGCTTGATCGAACTCCTATTAACAGGAAGTTCTTGGTACGCAGAGTACCTTTTAACGATGTCGTTTATGTAATGGGGAGGACGCCAGACACTTTTCATGTCTCTAATGTGTTTATGAATATAGAAATTAATAAATAGAAATGCAGACATCGCAATTAATTACATATATAACTAATGCTAAGGGTATAGATAACGATCAAAAGTGTAAATAAGAAAAAAAAATATCACAGACAGAATTATCACAGTGTAGGGTCCTTATCACAGTAGAATCACAGTTTCGTATGCTGCTTAGGACGAGGTGATCTCGATTATAGCTGGCAGGAAATCTGGGTATTGCCCGATTCAGGGATTTATGTCTTTAGACCCGAGTACTTTGTGTAAGTTATATTTAATACGAGTAAGCCATAATATAATATATAGGTGTGTATACGGATATATGTATACCTATATTATCTTAAGTTCCCAGATACCATAATAACTAAAGGAAATCAATGAGTTTTCATTTTATGGAAGGTATCTAAGTAGTGTTTTTGGGATCAAGTGAACTCGGTTTCTTCATTAAAATTGCTTTGTGTGACTAGATGTATTATCCGGAAGATATACCCAGTGAATTGCTGAACAGAAACTACAACCCTTAACCTTTTAGGATATCAAGTGTAAGGTATTATTCATATAGTTCAAAACTATTTACCATCATGGCTATCAATAAGGTGGGTCGACTAGACTCTGTCTTAGCTTTCATAGAGTTACTATGACTGGGGGGTACCAATAAGTAACCGACACTTCAGTTAACGTAATATAACTTTCTTAACGAACATTCGGCACGATTATCGAAATAGTTTACGAAGGGTAATGGTTATTCTGTAGTAACTGCATAAGAATGAAGCTACTTTTAGTTTCGCCAAAAAAAATAATGCTGAACCCTTAATAGTTCAGTGCGGTCTGTGACGATAACAAATAATTCAGGTAGTTGCTTAGCAATTACTACCCATTCTATGAAACACAGGGTAATACTATTTTTTAGTCCAGCGGATGGAAACACAACATCCAATTACCAACATACGTATGATTATTGCTTGAGGTCTTTGGCATGAAATACCCCAATCTTTTTTCCTGCTAAATTCTCTAATTCAAACATTTGATTACCGATTTGTTGAACTATTCGGCATTTTACGAATTTCGGTGAGAGCTTGGCGGACATATACTTAGACGAATCACTCAAAACAAAGTTTTTTCGATATACTTCCTTTCCCGGCAGGAACCTAACGTTCTTAGTGCGGGTGTTATAGGTCTTAGCTGACCGATCATTGGCTCTTGCGATATTTTCTCGTATTTGATTTCGTAAACACTGCAACCGATCTTGCCGGGGAAGGATTAGCAGCTCGCTGTCGTCTACCGCGTTCAGTTTCCGTGCTAGTTCATAGCCACTACCGTGGGTCACCATATTAGTTCCAAACAGAGCATAATATGGTGACACGCCGATAGAGCTATGAACAGAACTTCTTAAAGCGCAGGCAATATCGCATAGGTGAAGATCCCATTCGCGTTGGTCGGTTTTCAGATAAGACCGGATAGCCGCTAACAGAGTGCGGTTAACCCTCTCCGACGCATTCGATTGCGGGGCATAGTTGGCGGTTTTAAAGTGTCTAATTCCATAGTTGGATAAAAACTTCTGAAAATCGTTGGCTAAAAATTGCTTGCCGTTATCGGAGTGAATTACGTTCGGAACCCCAAACATACTAAAAACATCCTCACGTAGGAACTTAATGATGCTCGAGGAGTTGGCGTTTCTCAGAGCCTTTAAAAATATGAATTTTGACAAATGATCCAAAACAATAAACACATGGGCGTTACCCGTCTTTGACCTGGGGTAAGGGCCTAAGAAGTCAACATATAGCTTTTCGAACGGACGATTAGAACAGTATGACGTTTTTATAGGTGGACGGGAGAGTTGATTTGTAGCCTTAGACTGTTTACACACAGAACATTTAGAAACGTAACGACGGATTTGGACTGTCATATTAGGCCAATAGAAATGTTGACGAATCCTGTAGAGAGTTTTTGAAATTCCCCCGTGAGCTACTTTTGGAGGATTATGAGCTTTGGATATGATTTCTTCCGTGAGCTCCGACGGTATCCACAGTAACCATGAATGCTCAAACATGATTTCGTCCCCTTGGCATCTGAAAGCCCGCTTATACACAAAGCCATCTTCGACTTTCAAATCAGGCAGTTCGTCGGGATTCGCCTTAATTGTTTCTATAAGATTTGTATACTCTTCAGAGTGAAACTCGTCCGACTCTAAGTCTATAAGAGGCGCTACTTCTTCAAGTACCAGAGAATCCACATGTACCCGAGAAAGAGTGTCCGGAACCACGTTCAGCGAGCCCTTTCGGTGCTGTATGTCGAAGACATAGGACTGTAGTAACAAGCTCCACCTAGCTAGTTTGCCACTTAGGTCCTTCATGGTCATAAGCCATTGAAGACTGGAGTGATCGGTGATCACTGTGAAATCCATGCCTTCGACATATGGCCTGAACTTTTTTATGGCCATCACGGCAGCCATGCACTCCTTCTCGGTGACGCTGTAGTTCCTCTGGCTCTTGTTAAACTTCTGGGAGAAATATGCAATGGGGACCTCTTCCTCATTGGAATTTTTCTGAAACAATACCGCGCCGATGCCCATATCCGACGCATCACACTGAATATAAAATTTTTTCGTGAAGTCCGGATGAGACAACACGGGTGCGGTGGTGAGAGCTTTTTTCAACCTTTCAAACGCTTCCAGTGCCTCTTCCGTCATTTGGAATTTGCCGTTATTTTTCTTAAGTAGCTCTGTCAAGGGTGCAGTCAGACTCGAAAAATCTCTGATAAACTTGCGATACCACCCCGCTAGACCCAGTAGCCGCCGAACCTGACGTGGAGTTTTGGGAAGAGGGAAGTTCCTTATTGCTTCCACCTTTTCCGGATCCGTTTTGAGCTTCCCACCACCAACAATGAACCCCAAATACTTCAGTTCTTTGAAGCAGAACTTCGACTTTTTCATGTTGATGGTGAGATTCGCCTTACGTAAGCATTCAGCTACTTCTTCTATCAGGGTGATATGGGTTTGGAAATCCGGCGCCATGATGAGCAGATCATCCAAATACACGAACACCCGATCCCTGAGTCGTGCAGGAATCACCTTGTCCATTAACTGGCATAACCTTTGAGCTGCATTACACAACCCAAAAGGCATGACAGTAAATTGGTACAAGGGTCTTCCCGGTACCGCAAAGGCAGTCTTTTCCCTACTCTGTCTCTCCAGAGGTATTTGCCAGAATGCTTCCTTGAGATCTATACTACTAATGTAATAAGTATCTGGTAGCCGGCTGAGGAGCCCTTCGATATGGGGGAGAGGATTCGCGTTTTTCTTCGTCAGTGAGTTCACCTTGCGAGAATCTAGACAAAGTCGATTTTTTCCAGGTTTTCGCAAGAGAACTACCGGCGAACACCACGGACTCTCACTCTCCTCTATAACTCCGAGACTCAACATCCGGTCTAACTCTTCATACAAAATGGCTTGTACCGCTGGCGAAACAGGGTAGTGACGCTGCTTCACATGACATGCTCCATGAGCGTCGTCTTACCTAGTCCGTCGCGGTCAAAACAGAGAAATTTCTGCCTGACTGCATCCAATCTGGTTTGCTGTTCCAGAGTCAACTGGTGAGCATTTGAAAGGTCAACCTCTTCGGGCACGGAAATTGAACTGATTATGTTCGGAGCCAGTTGAAACGTACGCCAAAAATCAACTCCTAGGTAGAGTTCTTGGTCTAAGCTAGGGACCAAGAAAAACGTTATTTGTTTCTCTTCTTCTTTATATTTAACAGGCACTTTGATTTTCCCTACAATGTTCTGCCTTTTTCCGTCGGCTGTTTTAACGTCGGACTTCAACGATATCACTGGAACATTGAGAGTGTGGACCAGCTGTAAGCAATTTTTACCCATAATACTTATACTGGCCCCGCTGTCTAAAAGACCTAGTAATTCTCTGTTTCCTATCAAAATCTTGGCGTACGGCCTAGGATCTGAGCTAACATCTACTATAGTAGAAGATATATTTGCTCGTTGCTCTTTCCTAGCTCGATACCTTTCTCTGGCTTTTAAAACATTATTGGCTACTGTATATTTATGACTATTAAAAATTCTGTCACGGGCCTGGTTGTACTCTAAAATTCTCTGATGTAACGGTTTTAAATAAGGAGGGTTCGAATTGACTAATTTATTTCTATCTTCATTGTGTGGTCTTTTTAATATTTGTATTCTAGGGTTATCTTTTTCTATTTTATCAAGCATTTTCTCAGTCATACAGCTGGTTCCGAAAAACGGTGCTAGTGGGGGTTTTGTGGTTGAGTCGAACGCGACTCCCCCGAAGACTTCGCGTTCTTCGACCGGTTTTCCGGGTTGCACCTTGAGCATCGAGGAGTTCTTACCCCTTCCTTACCACACTTGTAACAGAATACGCTAAGCACCTCAGAACCACATTCAAAATAAGTGTGACCTGGGGCCCTACAGTTCCAACAGATTAACTTAGTGGCATCTGCATACTTCCGTGTAGGCTGGGCTCCGTCCCCTTGAAAAGCTGCCACTTGTTCATCCGTTGGCCGTATCATTTCTTCTTCATCGTATTCTAGTTCGTTGGCTGCCAACTTTATTGCTGTTTTGAAGGGTTTCGAAAAATTTGGTTCCCTCCTCGGAAAAGCAGCCTCAGCATCTTTGCATGCATACCTCAGCTGATCCAAAGTAAAGATAGGCATAGGGAAGACTAATTTTCCTACTCTTTCGGAAAGGTTTTTCTTTAAAATTTTAACTATCTCTAATTCCGGGATTTGTATCCGTAACTGAGACCTCAACTTATTTATGGCAGCAAAATAATCGTCACTGCTCTCCCAGGATCCCTGCTTACGTTCCATGATCTCACGCATGATTTCATAGTCTGACTTAAGGTTCTTGAACTGACGCATTAACGCGTCCTTCAACATTGGCCAATCCGGCCTATAATTATTCCTTTGGAATTGCCAGAACCATTCGTAAGCAGGTCCTGAGAGGAGCAGGTGGAAGTCGCGTAATATCTCTGGCCAAGGGCAACTGTATTGAGCCTGGAGAGTCTCTACCCGAAATATAAAATCTTCGACTGTAAGATTATCAGGCTTTCCGTTGTAATTGATACCCCACTTATCAATTTTAATCGGTCCTCCTACTGGAGGGTTCCCGGTGTAGAAGTAAGGTGGAGGTTGATTAAAAACGGGATTAAACGAGTCTCTTGGTGGATGGCCACTGAAATCTGGGAAAGGTTCAGCTTGAAACGTCCGTTCTTGCCTTAGTCTACCTGGTTCGTTTTTCCTACGATTTGGATTACCTACCGGAACAAAGTTCCTGCTACTTGAATCAACCTGAGGTGGATGCCGACCTGGTTGGGGGGCTGAAAATGCTTGGGCTGAGGAGGGACCATCCGGTTTCGATAGTGATACGTAAGAAGCTGTTCGATTCTGACCCAGATCCCTGAGTAGCCCTCCCAGTTGATTTTGTATCTCGTCCTTTAAAGTATTCGTAATTTCAGATCTTACTGATGACTGATATGAAGAAAATGCATTGACAATCGCTAGATTAATATACGCTTTAAGATCTTCTGGCACTAATATTCTTTCCCTTCCACTACTGCTGGGTCGATTTGTTGCACCTTCGAGAGGGTTTCTCGGAGTGCCCACAGTGGCGGAGTGGGTTCTCGGATCGCTGGGCTGGCGGACTGTCCTGCTGTTTTTGGGTGGAACTCGAGTCATTGTGGCCCCCTGCTCACTCAAACTACTAAACGAGGGTGCGGTGATGGAATCTATAGAAGTGTTAGCGAAACTCGTGGGCAAGGGAGTAGCGGTACCCGCTTGAAGAACTGGAGGTTGGAAACTTATGCTCTGCGGAGGAGGCGAGTGTTGCACACGTGGCCGTTGTACCCGATCACCGTCATAACCTAACCCTTGAATGGCCCTATTTTGCTCTATCTCAGCATCCCGAATTAGTTTCCTAATACTCTCTTCTTTCTCATTGTCCGATGTAGCCATATCGAACAACTTTCGATAAATCAAGAAAAACAATTAGAAACTTAACAATGTCAAGGCAGTGAGTCTCGGAAAACAAAAAGATGTTTGAATCAAACTATAAACTAGTTCTGTAAAACCGAACAACACTAGATTGATTTAAATTTTTGTTCTATAATTTTTTTTTTCCAACCGACGAGGGTTATTTCAAACAATATCCTCTAACTCGGAAGTTTTTTTTTTTTTTTTTTTTTTTTTTTTCGTTAATTGAAAAATAAAAAATTAAGACTAACAAAAGGATTCGGATGAACTGAAAATTGACTTGAAAAACAAACTTGAAGAGCAAAGAAATCAAACACTAGTTTAACTATTTATATAAATGTAGGACGAAAACTAAAAGTATACTTAAACGGGAAGTGTAATATAGCTAAATACCTACTTTAGTTAAGCCTTTAACTTATATTTTCAGTACACCTTTTTCTGTTACCCACTCCTAATCAGGACTCGGGATAGGTGAAAAAGATATTAAAAATTTAAGTAAAGAAAACGAACGATATTTTTTTTCGAAAACTTGAAGAAATTAAACTTTTTGGAAAACTGCGATATTCAAATTTGATAACTGGGATTAATAAATCTAGAAAAAGGTTAACCAACGTAATTTTAAAGTTTCAACTCCAAAGAAATGTCTTTAGACAACTTGAAAACTTTTCAACCCTTAACTTTAACTATAAGTACTAAAATATGATTTAGTAGAAAACGAATAAAAAGTTTACCGTATTGAAAGCTTTTTATTATGTATATGAGTACGGGGACGTGTTTAAGAACAATAAACGCCAAAACAAAACACCACCAAAAAAACTTAACCTAAAATTTACTCAACGTAGTTTCGAAAATGAAACTAGGTAGGTATAAATTAATTTTTGAAAACGAACAAAAATTGTAAATTTAAATATATTTAACGCAAAAGAAAAATTTTCAAAAAAAGAAAAAAAATATAAATATTGTATTTGAAAAATAAAAAAAGGTTGTAACGAAAAAATTTTTGAGTGTAAATGTGATTTTATAATTTTAAAACTCACCTTTTTATCGAGGTTCTTGAAGCAAATTATATATCTTTTAATAAATAAATTTACCGAATAATATAGTGTGTTTTAGATTTTTTGTTTTTGTTTTATATGCATACGGGATGCTTCAGGAGGCTGTTCGCTGATGAGCTTTTTGACGAGACGGTGTGACCCCACTAGTATATCAGTTGTAATTAAAGACATCAGACGGACTTGACCATTGACCACTTAGTACGGTGAAATTGAATAATTTAATGGTAACAATTAACATTACACAATACTACGATTCGTTATTATCTTCTTACAACCCGCAATTCAAGTCTGTCTCTGGGACTTTCTTTGAAGACATGGTAGTAAAGAAATAACATACAACAAAGGAAGAAAAAAACTCACTCTAGTGTGTTTTGAAAACCCGCCCTATACCTGGAAAACGGGCAACTATGTCCGACCAATTGCTAAGCACAGACACTTGAAATGTAAACGCGTGGCACAGACTGGACAAAAGGATAAGAAAATGAAATTTGGAAAGAAAAGTAAAATAAAGTAAGGATAGGAATTAGGAAAAACAATACCATACGTTATATGTGGGAACCGCAAAATTGAGCAAAAATAATGTCGCAGATACATCTAAGTACGTCTGGGACCTTCTTGATGCAGACATACACCCTTCTTTTTCAAACCTTGCAGCCCCCAAATAAAACGAAAAACAAATACTAACCGCCGTCGCCATGAATTTTCAAGAGTTCGTAGCAATACATCTAAGTTCGTCTGTGACCTTCTTGATGCAGACTTACGATCCTTAAAAATTCACGGCAAGTTTGGTTGTGGACTTCCACAAAAGCACAATAACGATTACAACACAAATCTTAACCAAAAAGCTAAGACGTTGGGCGCCATTTTGTTGCGAGGCAAGAGGAGGTGAGGAGTCTATATGGAAGTAGGATGGGAAAAGAGAAAGGGTAGGAAACTAGGAGAAGGATAGGTTTGGAAAAAGGATGGAATGTCAAGCCCCGGGGACGCGGCCTGCTCGCGTATGCTCGGCGTCAGCTCGTCGGACGGGGGGGATCTTGCCCCCGGGAACTCAACCTCGCCTGCAACCAAAAACATTAATCAGGCCGGAATTAATCAAATCTGAAAAGACGTCGGACGGACTTCACCATACTAAGAGTGCTGCGGATGTCATTGCAGCTGACCATAACCCTCCCAACCTTGGAACCCTTTGGCCCGGTTTGGATTCCCCCCAAAACGTCACTAACTAGAACCAATCGGGTCACTCCATTAGAGCTCCCAGCGCTTTAGCCGTCCTTCAGCACCCCTGAAATAGATCTTCACAATGTCATGTTTCGTGTAAACGAAACAAATAAATACCTCAAAATTTCGATAGAAAGTCGTTCATGGAAGTTTTATTACACATAGAAAATATAAAAAGGAAATACTCTCCGATACATATCCGAATTTTTCATGGATGACATAAATCAACGTGTGGCAAAATTTAACAATAATTCTTGACAATGTTTAACATTAGATTCAATTGCATCTTTACTTTTACATTTAACTCTTTAAGGATAAATTGCTTACTTTATTCTTTATTCTTTCGCTCAATTTACCTTTTTTTGATTTTAAGCTTTCTAAAGTTACATTAAATAAATTGAATCTTGAATTGAATTTTTTTTTTTTTTTTTTTTTTTTTTTTAATCTTTTACTTGAGTAATGTGAGACAGATATTCCCTAAGTGCTCTACCGACGCCGCTTAAAAACTGAGACCCCTTTTTGGGTAATAGGACTTGGTTTGATAAAACGCGCGTATTTTCTTAACAATGCTAGGACCCTACCTTCAAGGAGCTCGATGGAGGTAGATGATAAACCAATAAATAAATTAAAAGTGATAATACAATGACCTGGGGAACTATCTCATACCACTTACACTATATTTTAGAAATTTATAAAACGAAAGGAATTATATAAAATAAATCACATCCACAAAAATAAATTTATATACCTATGAAGGTGGAACAATAAAAACTTCCACGCCAAAACAAGAAACATTTGGTTTACGTTATAGACTAAGCCTTTTGGCTCTAATATAATTTAAGTTTTTTTTTTTTTTCTTTTTGTCGGTTTTGAATTTACTTTTCTTAGTTTTGATTTACTGATTGTGTTGGTTTTTTTTTTCGGTTTTTTTGTTCTTTCTTGACTAACTCACGTGACCTCTGGCTACTTTACGTTATTTCCTTCTTTTTCTTTTGGGTCCTGCGCGGTTCTCTTCGTCCCTCTTGGCGGGCTCGACTTCGCTGGCAGGATGAAATGAGGAATTACCGTCTTGGCCAAAAATGAACCGGCTCAGACGTCTTATTCGCCCACAGGCGAAATGCCAGGATGAGGCGTTCAGCAAAATTAAGGGTGGGCGGCCACAACTCCTGATGGTTAATAATAATATGACCGCCCAAAACTTCTAGTAAAATACCGATGGAACACCATTAGTGAAGTTTAATACTTTTTCAATTTTGTTTTCTTTCTTTCAATAAAGAAAATTTATTTTTTTTCTCGTTTCCGACTCACCTTTTTTTCTTATTTCTTTTTTTTTTCTTGGTTAAGTTGAAATATCCTATTTCCTTGACTTGCTTATTTCGTGTCTTTTCTTTTATTTCGATTAACTTATGCTTCTTTTAGGGTTGCACTACAGTTTCTTTTATGTTTAGTTCTTTTTCCACAAAATTACACCGTGGACTACCTGATCGGGTGAACTGCCAACCGCGCGAGGATATTTTCAACTGATCCTGATCATCAAAATATAATAATCAAAAAAACAGTACAACCTGCCGATGTACATAGGCACCGTATTCATCACCCCACACCACTGTTTTTTTCTGTTTTCCTTCCCCCCTCAATCGACTTCCACCAGGCGGCACTCGTTACGTTATTCCCTGTCGAACTTGGTATATACAACTCTTCCCCTCTTTTTTTTTGACATAAGCCTTCCAAGCCACAGGGTAACTCAAAAGCCCTACCTCGCTCGGTTTCCAGTCTCCACTCCTGGGATTTACACGGAGCTATCATTCTAAGCTAACCGAGTTCAATTTAACTTGGTACCTCCGAATAGGTGCAATAAACTCAGATCTTCCTCGAATACTATATGCTTTAAATTACTTTCTAGCAGCCACCCCAATGCCCTCTTTGAGAGTTAGGCCAGCCTATACTTCAGAGTACCAAATAATTTCCATCGGTCCCTTTGACAGAGCCGAGGAATAAAATATAACCTCCATCTCTCCGTTCAGTAAACTCTTGGAGGCACTCCCAACATAATAATAATTCCATCAACACTTCCAGTGATTGGAAGTTTGTGGGTCTTTTACCTGTTTTTTTTTCGTTCTTACTTAGAATTCTTTCTCCTGTCAAATTTGTTTAGAGAAAAAAACAAGTTCTAATTAGTTTAATATTTACTTTTAGATCCTTAATTCGTTTAGGAGGATCGGTGTCCGTAACAAAGTATGTATATAAATGTATTTAAGTATTTATTTTTTTAATCATCTACAAGCTTAGCTTAACAGACTATTTACAATTATAATAGATAGAATAAATACTATTACTATAAAAAAGAAAGAATAAGTTGTAATTATTTATATAAATGAAATTAAATATTATTTTATTCGCAAGAAATTAAATTAAATACTATGTTTTTGAAGCGGTCCCTGGAATAGTGCAAGTCTAGAACAACGCCAAATTTATTGAAAGATCTTATAGATCTGGATATAGTTTCATTCATCCCATAGTTTGTTCGATGCTGTTGCTCAAAAAGAAAATGTCTTTCTCTCAGTGTTCTAACAGGGGCATAAATGGGAATAAGACATAGAAGTGAAGGGCATTTAACATGGCTACATAACACATCTCTAATAAACATTATTTCATGCGCGTTTCTTCTGCTATTAAGAGGCAAAATACCCAGTAACTGGCATCTAGCAGGATAAGAGGGGGAAAAATCCCAACTCATTTTCCTAAATATATATTTGGTAAAACGCCTTTGTACATTTTCGATACGATCAGAATGCACATTATATATAGGGTTCCAAATTATATCGGCATATTCAAGAATAGATCTAACCAATGATACAAACAGAGATAAGAGAGTGTGAGGATCGGTGAATTCTTTACTGTTTATTTTAATAAAACCAACAACTGAATTAGATTTAGCTACGATATAATCGATGTGTGAGTTAAATGTCATTTTTGTATCAATAATAACACCAAGATCCTTAATTCGGTCGACTCTATTTAACTGACATCCATTAAGGTTGTAATCATAGATATAAATTGAAGAACTTCTAGAAAAACTTAAGACATTGCATTTTTTTATATTTAGTTTTAGGCAATTTTCATCACACCAACTGGAAAGAAGGTTTAAATCATGCTGTACCTTTAAGCAATCCTTAAGGTTATTTATTTTAAGAAAGAGTTTAAGATCATCCGCATATATTAAGCATTGACAAAACTTAATTCTCGATACTATGTCGTCAATAAAAATTATGAATAATAACGGTCCTAGATGACTACCCTGAGGCACACCAGATGTGCAATCTATAGATCTCGAATATTTGTTTTCTATGGATACTCGTTGAGTTCTACCAATTAAGAAAGAAGCGATCCATTTAAGCATTGCTGAATGGAAACCAAAATTTTCAAGTTTTTTAACGAGAATGCTGTGATTAACTGAATCAAACGCCTTGCTGAAATCAGTATATATTGAATCTACTTGCAATCCATTTTCTAGAACATTTGCCACATAAGAAGTAAAGAGTGCAAGATTAGAAACAGTTGATCGACCAGAGACAAAACCGTGTTGATTTTCGGATAAATGTTCCTTAATTTGAAATTGTAACTTGGATTTAACGATTGACTCGAAAACCTTGGGTATTGAAGATAGTTTGCAAATACCTCTATAATTTTCAATATTATTTTTAGAACCTGACTTAAAAATAGGAATTAAGAAGGAAGATTTCCATTCATCTAGGAATATTCCCGAACTAAGTGATTTGTTAAAAATAATACATAATGGCCTAGAGATTATCTTAAAACATTCTTTTAGAATTATGGCAGGTATGCCATCAACACCAGGCTTTGAATTTGGTTTCAAATTAAAAAGCGCATTTTCAACATCAAGGATATCAAGATGCATTATTCCAATATCAATCTTTGATACTTTATCAAAATTTGTTTTGGTATTGGATGTTGAATTAGAATAAACAGATTGGAAAAATGAAGCAAATAGATCCAGGGTTTGATCAACATTATTTGAAATAATATCATTAAAAAACATAGTTTTCGGTATCCCTATTGACTTTTTTTTATTGCTTATGAATAACCAGAATGACTTCGAATCAAATTTGAGCTTGCACTCTGTATCTAAAATGTAGTTTCTATATAGAAACTTGCTTAGAACCTCAAAGTCTTTCCTATGAACACAAAAGAGATTGTAGTCGCTTTCACTAAGGGTTTTTTTATATTTAGCGTGGGCTTTATTTTTCACATTTTTTAAGTGAAGGAGCTGATTATTGTACCATGGGGGCCTTGACAATTTTCTTTTAGATATGCATGGAACAAACCTGGGAAAAGAATTTATTAAAATCCTTGTGAAAAAAGAAAACATTTCCTGAGCATTAAGATTCTTTAATTCATACTCCCAATTAAAAATACTTAGGTAACTATTAAGACCCGAAAAATTAGATTTTGAGAAATTGTAAACTTTCTCAGAGTTCAAAACAGGTTCCAAAAATGAATAAATTTTGATTTCAATTAAAATTTGAGTATGGTGAATAGAGTTATTTGCTAATTGATAGGGAGCTTCAAAAACGTCGGTTTTATAATCATCATTACTCACAAAAACTAAATCTAGAATTTTATTAAGAGAGTTTAAGACTGAATTCTTCTGTATAAAATTTAAAGAATACAAATGATCAATGAATTCAAATTCGAAATTTTTTTTCATGTTACAAGGGATTAACATTTTGTCATTATCAGACCAAGTCCAAACAATATCACTTAGATTAAAATCTCCAATTATACAAATATTGTTAGAATCATTACACTTTTTAGAAATAAAATCTATATTCATAATATGATTTAAGTAGGTATCCAAAACACTATTAGGTGGAACATAACTAATTATAAAATATAAAATATGAGAAACAAGATTAATTGATACACATAATTGCTCGACATCTGGAACAAGCAGATCTATTTGATTACTCGCAAGAGATAAACGAGTTGCTATTAAAACTCCACCTCCACGATCAGCAGCCGTTTTACAACGATCAACACGGAAAACGTTGTAAAGTTTACTATCAAATATCTCAGTTGATAAAATTCCTTCATAAAGCCAGGTTTCAGTTATAATTATGACATCATATTCAGTATGACTCGAAGCATGATATATATTATTCACTTTAGTTCTTAGACCACTTATATTATGATAATAGATTTTTAAATTATTGTTCATATCTTTGACTATTGGAGTATCGTCGTTCTCATTTATCTGAGAACAAGTTACTCTACGTTTTTTGGAATGAAAATAAATGGGCGAATGATGATTCCTGCGGGCCAAAAGTCCGCATTGTAGACTGAATCGACGAAATCAATTGGCACACTTAATTTGAAGTTCGCAAATCTTGAGCTACGATCATTTTCTTTGGGCTTAGTAAGTAAAAAGCAGGAAAAATCAGATGTATTTGCGTTTAAGTTAGATAAAATGTAAGATATAATTTCATCTACAGTAGTCTTAGGATGAAAATTCGAGACATGAAACCATTTAATTTTACGCATTACTTTGATGTTTCCAAATTGCAATCTTTTGCCAACTATACCTGGTAGGTTCATGGATCGTAAGCCAGAAACAGAAGCATTGTTGGCAGACGTTCCTGCTGCATCATTGTAGACACCTGTAGGCAGTTCATCAAGAGTGTTAGATGATGTCCTAACTCGAATAACATTATCATTGATTGTTTTCGCAGAATCAGTCAAAGTATCTTCAACACCAACGGAAACTTTCTTCCTATCAGCGGTAGAGACAGCAGCAACACCAGCTGCGTGAGCAACATCAGCGACAACAGCAACACCAGCAACATTAGCACCACCAACATCATCAGCAACAGCATCAACAGCATCAACAATTTGAGAGAAGTCTCCCGCAACATTCTCATTAGTGCAGGTAGCAACAACATCTACAATAACCGTTGATACTAAATCAGAGCGCACATTTGACACATTATGTGCACACGCACCAGCACCAGTATTCAAAGAATCGCCAACTGCAACGGTCTTATCCGCTGATTTATCAATAATTGAACCACTCAGAGGAACTGAGTCGGAATTGAAAACAGCTTTGTTGTTGGATTTGGACGAAGAAGCTGCTTGCTTAGGAGTAACTGCAGCGATCTTGTTATTACCACCACTTTTAAGAGCTCGAGTAGAATGAGAAGAAAGTTTATTGCTTTTAGGTGGCAGGGGCGAAGATGTGGTTCGATTATGAGCTGGGGAAAGGGAAACGCTTTTTTCTTTTAGGAGCGAAAGCTTGATTTTTTTATTAACTTGATCACTGACGCTAGGTTTAGTTTTAGATCGGGTAACGCGGGGGATATTTGGTTCAACATTTTTAAGAGAGGGATTAAGTTTCTCAAAATCACTTTTTTTTTCAATAAAGAAAGAGAAAAGTTCATGGATTTTAGGTATGCAGGCTAAAATTGTTAATTGCTTGCACGCATCACACTTCCAAAATAAATTTTCATCTGCATTTATTGCGGATAAACTGGTTTCACTCAATTCTAAGTTGAAAATGTTTTGGCAAATCCCGCAACAAACCGAATTTATTTTAGAAAAGTTTTCCATTTTAAAGAGAGCAAAGAAAAAATTTACGGACTGTATAAAAAAGCTATTACTGTCTATAACAAGAGCTAAGACTAGACTTATAATAAAAGCCTTCTATCATTATTTTACTTCTATAATGATATTTTGATGAATTTGTATATTTTAAGCCAATTGTTCCCATTTAATATGTTGAAAAATTCTGATTGGTCAGGGAAAATTGTTTGCCATATCTATCTACGTATTTTCACTAATTATGTTAATAGTCAAGTTCCACTGAAAATAATAGCCACAGCAAATTGATCATTATTTGAAGAGACTCAAGAGAGTTAGTACTAACTGACTTAGATTCCATCCTTGCTTCAGTCCTACCAAAGTTTGAAACCAGTTAGAAATCCAATACTGCGTTTAATGTTTGGCTGTAGATCCCTTCAATTATGCTTGCGAGCTTGAATGAAATTCCCTGTACACATTGAGCGTTTGTGTTCGGAAATCCACAAAAATGCATATAACTTCTTGTATTTAAGTAGCCACAGGTATAAATCCCCAATGTTTGTGAGGGTTAAGTGATGATGTGGTCGATTAGTAAAACCTATCTTGAATTCACTGAGCAGATCACCCATTCCTGCGACAACGCAGGATCTCCATAAACACTGTAGTTGGAATGGAGGGGCCAATCCTATCTCCATTTTTGAAGACTTCTGGTGCTTTTGCCGATTTAAAAATTTGGTAATAAGTACTAGTTAGACATTTTTGGAACTCACCTGTTGCCTTTTTTAAAAAATAAATGTAAATTTCTGTTATGACTTGCCTTATCATCTTTTGCTATGGAAATAAATGATCTTAGCGCAGAAAGCGTTATATAACAGTCCAATATTTCATTTTCGTAAGCTGTTCTAGCGTACAGTTTCTCAGCTTTCAAGTAAATATTCTTCAAACAGTATAAAACTTTTTAAAAAAGTTTAAGAAGAGCAAATATTTTAGTCCTTGCGGACTCACATTCCTTATCAAACAAACCAAGGTGACCGATATTTGTGGGCCTCTGATTTATGTTAACGTTTAACTGCTTAAAATAAAATTGCTTGCTGTAAAATTTCTATTTTTGTTTTGGCTTTGTGCGAAGCAAGCGTGTTAAGACATCACGCAACATGCCTTATACTAATTTTCTTTTTAAATCTATTTGAATTAAAACTTAGAATCTAAAACTTAAAAAGTAAAAAGTAAAAATAAACCTAAAATCTTAAAAAAATAATGTAAAACTTTAACATGCAAAAAAATGTAAATTAAAATCATGAAGTAAAACTGTCAAACCTATGTAAAAGAAATTACTTATGTACTTAATCTACAACTGTTAAATAATCACGCAATTTTACGGCTCATTAAATGTAAAAAGAGCAAAGAAGATATGAAGTAGTCAGTCGTCGTTATACCACACTTGCGTGTACAATAAAAATTAAATTTGTGAATTAAAGAAACTCGACTTAAACTTGTTTTATTTCTTAAATTCGATCTTCGTAGTTTTTCTTAGGCTAAATTATCGCCATCGAATATTGTTCAAAACGTTTCGTCCTAAGAGAATATAGGGAAAAATCATTCCCTCAACATTTTGGCGATCGTGACAGGACTGTCCTGTTTTCGTTTTTTAATATTTCTATTCGTTGAGCAAGTTTTAATCAGTCGGTCCATCGACCTGTTGTTCTTCTTCGTGATTAAAAACATTTATTGAAAAGACCTTAGCAATTTGTTAATACTTTGCATACGATATATAGACTATTGTAACACGTCCAAGCGCGGGAACTTTACAGTGCTGATTGGGCATAGCTGAAGCTACTGGTTGAACATACATAATTGGAGTTGCTGGTTGGGTTTTTGTTGGAGCTGCTGGGTTGGCGGATTTTACTTGGAGTCGCTGATAACGGAGTGTTGGTGAACAAAAAAAAAAAATACCGCAAGTATAAACTATTAATATTTTAAAAACGTGGTTCTTAATTTACATTATTGAGCTATTAATATTTCATAAGCTCACATATAAGAATAACGTAATATGGCCACCAATGATGGGACAGAGAAAACCAAGGATTTGGATAATCCAAAGGCATCAGATTTCTCGAAAGGATTAAGTGAGCTTAAAACACTGCGATCAACCACAAAGGCGAGTATAACCCGCATACGTCAGTAAGAAAAGGATAGATCAGAATATTTTTCTTTGTCGGAACTCGAATGTAGGTTAGGCATTTTAGAAGCATATTTCAAGCAACTGCTAATAACACAAAATAATAGAGAAAAACTTACTCCAACTGAAGATAATGCTAATACTCGAGGTGATTTGGAAAATTCATATGTCGAAGCCAAAGTTTTGATTATGGGCTTAATAGAAAGCCATAAAGCAAAATCAGTTGATTCAAGTATTCTAAGTACTTCGTTTTCAGTGCCCAATATTGGGTGTAGTTCCAGTTTGCAAAAAATTAAGCCTCCATTCTTTGGTGGAAAATATTCTGAGTACCCAAACTTCATTGGGATATTCAATAAGCTAGTTCACAACAACACGAACCTAGATCGTATAGAAAAGTTTAATTACTTGAAGGGATGTCTACAAGATGATGCGTTGTCTACCATTTGTGACTTAGAGGTTACTGACGTTAATTAATTATAATAAAGCTATAGAAAAGTTGAAGGAACTATTTGATAACAAGAACCTCATGTTTCAAGGGCACATTACGAATATGTGATGGACAGTATGAGTGCACATTTGAGTGCGATGCTTTCGTTAGGTAGTTACGAGTAGTTACAAATACAATTATAATTCGACTTGCTACTGAGCGACTCGATCATGAATCGGTGGCAAAGTGGGACGATTCTATAGACTTTAATAAGCTGTCATCATGGGCAGACTTTTCAAATATCGTTGTTCGTCGTTGTCAGGCTTTAGAATCGAGAAAGTCTAGTGAAACCTCTGCATCAACGGAGCGTCGCTCATCCCTGAATCATGAACCGAAGGGTCGTTTTCGGCAAAAACCGAAAAGGAACTCGCAGAGTACATTTGCAATTGCTGGACCAAGTACACTTTGCTCATTTTGCAAGGATTCAAATCTTATCGATGTTTGTCCATCGTTTCTGAAACTCTCAGCTCAGCAACGCTTTAATCAAGCTAAACTTTTAGGACTGTGCATTAAATGCTTGACTAAAGGTCACACTATAAGGCAATGTTCCCGACTGTGAGGTGTGTGACCGTCTCCATCATCCGAAGTTACATAGGTTTGTAGTTTCACCTGGATGTATTCAGCAGAGTTCTTCTGATATATCTGTTCCGGAAGCCATAACACCCACGTCACTTGTCGGCAGAAGTACTGATGAAGCGAGTGGTTACGTATTCCTTGCTACAGCGATAGTAAATATTCGTAACAAAACTGGTACTTGGCAGCCGATTCGTGCGTTACTTGGTTTAGCTTCTCAGCTTAATATCATAACCCAAAATGCTGCTCACCGTCTTGATCTTAAACAAGAGGTTGCTTATGCGGAAGCGAATGGCTTAGATATGAGCAAGTCAGCATACAGATACCAGACTAACGCTGTCATAGGTTCACGTCTCAACAACTTTTCAGTCCCTTTGCAATTGGCTGTATTTAAATGCATAACAGGATTTCAACCAAATAAGAAAATAGATGTTGATGAATGGAATCTTCCCAACAACATTGATCTGGCCGACCCTTATTTTAATCTGCCAAGTAGAATCGGTATGTTGGTAGGCGCTGATACGTTCTTTAAGGTATTATCAGTTGGTCAAATTAAACTTGGTAATGAATTCCCTATTTTACAAAAAACTTTACTGGGATGGATTGTGGCAGGCAGATTTGAAAAGGGACCAAATCAACAACAGTACAGCCATGTTATATCAAGCAGCATAGAAAAGAACGTCTCTGACGAAGGTCTTCACAGTTTAGTGGAACGATTTTGGAAGATTGAAAATCTTATTTCACAGGATGTGGGACTCAGTGAAGAGGAAAAACGCTGTGAGGAATTATTCCAAAGTACAACAACTAGATTGCCGACCGGAAGTTTTTTGGTAAAGTTGCCTTTTAAAAAAGAGGTACAGGGACTTGGTGAATCTTTTTCATGTGCATATAAGAGGTTTCTATATTTAGAAAGAAAATTAGAAAGGAATCCTATGCTAAAAGAACAGTACTCAGCATTTTTATCGGAATATGAAGCCGTAGGGCATATGGTGGTTGTGGATCCAAGCGAAATATTTAGAGTCAAATACTATACTCCACACCAATGTGTTATCCGACCCGACTTTTCTTCGACAAAGTTAAGAGTTGTGTTTGACTGCAGCTGCAAAACATCAACAAACCTGTCGCTTAAAGATGCGCTGATGGTTGGGCCCACAATACAAGATGACCTGTTTGACATGTACTTCGATTTCGATTCCACAAGTACGCACTAACTGCAGACATTTCTAAAATGTATCGTCAGGTGCATGTGACGGGTAACGATTCCTATTATCAATGCATTTTGTGGCGCAACGATCCAACCAATCAACTCAAAACTTATCGTTTAAAAACCGTCACATATAGAACGGCCCCAGCACCTTATTTGGCTACGCGATGTTTAAAGCAAATTGCAGAAGACAACAAATTTAAAACCCCAAAAGCAGCTCAGGTAGTTCTTAGAGATTTCTATGTAGACGATCTTATTACTGGAGCAGCTACAAAACAAGAAATAAAAATCATTCAAGAGGGCGTAAATAAATTGCTTTTATCAGCCAACTTTACCCTTAGAAAGTGGTATTCAAACGATCTCTCAACATTGGAAGGTATTGCCGATGAAGATGTAGAAAAATCGCTTCGTATTAATGATTCTGACGTTATCAAGGCATTAGGCCTAGTTTGGCATCCTCGTAGTGATGCTTTTGGATTCATTTCACCGTCCATTAGTAAGGTTGGAAAAATCACCAAGCGTTCGGTTCTTTCAGATCTTTCCCGTCTTTTCGATCCTCTAGGACTAATCAATCCCATAGTTGCGAAATCCAGAGTAGCACCACTTTCAACTCAGTCGTTACCTCGGTTGGAGCTCTGTGGTGCTCTTCTCCTTGCAGAGCTAATGTTATTTTATTTTTTTTATTATTATTTGGTACTTTATTAATTCAATTATAAAATTTACAGTTGTTTATTAATAAGTACATTTAAGCATGGCAAGCCGTCTGCCGAGAAATGACAACAAATTTAACATTTTTTTTTGTATACAAAATTTGATTTTAAAAGTATTTTTACAATATTTAACTAAGAAAAAGTGTATTATTTATTTTAGAAATTTTCATTTATAATTCTTGTTCTATAATCGAACGCTGTGTAGCAATAAGAAGCAAGTTTCCCCCAATTTTCACTGTCGTTGAGGATAAGTTTTACATCTTCAATACTCATCACATTGACTCCAAAATGGTATCGCCTTATTTCTTTCAAGATGGGACAGGAACCAAGAAAGTGCATCACGTCTTCGTTTTCCCTAGTGTTGCATAGGCAGCAAATTGCTGGCCTATCTTCGCGATGTGGCATGTAATTTAGCTTAACTAGTTCTCCTCTCACTCGGATTACCATCGAAATTTGTGCAGTACTAAGGCCAAGATTCAGATAGTTAATCTGTTCGTGTTCGCGTCCCCGATACAAGAAGCGTGTTGTTGAATGTTCAGCTTGTGTTATGTTTTCCATTTTTATTGCCTGTTGCACATCAAGAACGAATTTTTGGGTTCTTTCTTTCCACTCCGGTATATTATTTTCTGTTAGGTCTAGCAGAATGTTATATTTAGCTGCGGTATTTTCCCAGTCCTTGTAGAACATTGTTTTCGTTCTAAGTGCCTTCTTGACTTGAACCTTCGTAAGTCGTGAATAGTCTTCCTCGTTTAGGTCTTTGGTCACATAGTTCATGCTAAGTTGTAGTGTGAACACATAAAGAGGAGACATTCCATTTTCAATTAGTAACATGTAATTAGGAGTGGTATTTGGTAGTCTCAAGAGTTTTTTCAAGAAGAAACGCAACAGTTTTTCTACATCTTCGTAGTATTTGCCACCCCAAACTTGCCCACCATAGCACATTATGGAGCGCATAACAGCTTCGAAAACTTTTATTTTGGATGGTAATCCAACCCTTGAGTTAGACATTAGGTTTTTCCGAGTTGTATTGATGGCTTTTTTTGAATCAGCAAGTTTCATTTCGTTTAAAGGAAAGGTCATGATTTATCATCACTCCCAGGTATTTGTACGATTTAACAAATTCCAGATCCTCCTCCATATTTCCACTTTTCATATCCAGCTAATCGACCTCTTCCTTTTCTGAATACAAGGACTTTAGACTTCCCTGTGTTGATTTGTAAAGAGTTACACATGCAGTAATTTTCTAATTTGTTTATCATAAGCTGCAGAGAACTATGTGATTCTGCTAAGATTACCAGGTCGTCCGCAAAAGCAATGTGGTGATTTTGATACCTTCAACCATGACTCCTGCTGGCAGGCACTCTGAGATATCATCCAGAAACAGAGAGAAAATTAGCGGACTTAGCAAGCACCTCTGTCGTACACCTATTTCAATTCCAAACCATTCTGACAGCTCGTTCCCATTCCATATTGCCGATTTGTTGGCACTGTAGAGATTGGTCAAGATATTTAAAAAATTTGTCGATACACCAATTTGGGAAAGTTTGTAGAAAAGACAGTTTCTGTTGATCGTATCAAATGCCGCAGGAAAGTCGATGAAAAAAGCATATAATTTGTTTCCTCTATTAAGATAGGTTTGTGCTATACTTGTTAGATTAAAAATCTGATCTACAGTAGAATAGCCCTCTCGAAACCCTGCCTGAAATTGGCTTAATTTTCTATTTTCTTTGGCCTATTTTGTTAGACGTGCGTTCAATAGGCCATTAAAAATTTTCGCTATAGTGTTAATAAAAGAGATTCCTCTATAGTTTGCAGTGGCGTGGCGTGGATAATTTTAAATGGGAAGACGTTATAAAATTTTGTTACCAGTAAAAATGAAAAAATAATCTTAGAACCTTAAAAAGAACATTTCTAGTAGGGATATGGTATCTACAAATGCATTCCATATTGACTTAGCAAAAAATGTGTAGCTATATTTTTTTATACTTCAAGACATTAATATTTCAATCAACAATGAGCTTGAAACAAAAAAAAAGGGACCTCCTTTTAGACACCACCCCTTTCGTCGGACATAACTGCGGCACCTTTCTAGGAATGTTCTATTAATTTTTCCTTGCAATCATATGTGTCAAGAATATTGAATATATGATGGGACAACTCATCTGCATTAAGACTCGCCCTAACATTAAAAAATACAAGATATCTTTCTTGTATTCCATTCTCTGACAAGAACCAAAATATGGCACTCAGTTGTCCCCTATGACTCAAATCTGATGTTTCGTCGATCATAATCGACACGAACCGGGCTTCTATGATTTCTGTTTTAATTTCAGATTTAATAACAGCCGCGATACTATGTATCAAGAGGGATTTACATGTATTCATGAAACACGCACACTAAACAAAAAATTTCGATCTGGGATCGAAATCCCTGGTGTGTAAAGGAAAAAAGGATAAAATATAAACTATCAACTATCCTTACTAAAATTATTTGGTTTCTCCGATAGGTAATCTGTTAAACAGCAATCTACATTTATCAAAGACAAAAAACAAAATCTAGAACTGCACTGTAGTACCCCTTGGCATAATGGTTAGTGCGTTGGACTGTCATGCGGAAGGTCTCGAGTTCGATTCTCAGCCGCTGCAAAGTTTTTTTCAGGGGTGTACTGCCTCTTGCGAGAAATTGACAAATTCTCCAAGAGTATCTCTTGTCATGGAAAGTGCTGCTCATTAGCCGTTCGGAATCGGCAGAAAATTGTAGGTCCCCTCCGTTCCTGGTAACACGCACACAGGAAAGGTTGAGAGTTGTAAGTCACTAGGTCCTGGTTCACTCCGAGCTGTTGCACCACCAAATTTAATTTAATTTTAATTTTTAAGAACTGCACTAAAATTAAGAAGCCAATTTTTTTTATCAATATAGTGGATAATAAAAGGAATTAAATCTTCACTTTAACATCTAACTTTTCACTATTTTTAATTAAGTTCAAATTGGCTTCTCAAAACACTAGATTTATTTGAAGTTATTGAACCTGTGCAACACAGTCTTTTATTGAATGCCAATTCAATCTAAATTGAAATTCCTATTAAAAAAAAAAGCAAATGCATTTTATTTGACACAGAAGTGCTCTTCATTCAGCGATATGCTAAATTTATACTGCTGACAAATTGCCATATACAATATACATATAAATACCATGATTTATTTCATAATTCAAAATTATCACAGTAAATTTGCAAGAATATCAATCGTGTATATTATAAACTATCACGAGAGAGAAAAATGAAAGCATTTTACATCAGCATGTATATCAACATCAAATTCAAAATCAAGAATCAACAATACACACATGCCATATTTATATTTATATGACATATTAAAAAAAAAAAACAAATATGTCGAAGAACACCGTCTTATTTCTTACACAAGCTTGAAAAAAGGCGAGCACCTGAACTCCTGCAATGTGTTATCTTCCTACTGAAATGCAATGCTAATTTCGAAAGGCAGAATAAAATACAAATAATTCCAACTCCTACTGGTATACATCGAAAATTTTATAAGACGTAATGTAGCGTCTTATTTTTTGCGGATGTTGAACAAAGAGGATCCGAAACACAATGCTTGCGGAAGAAAGGGATATGAAACAAATAAATAAGACGGTGATTGAAAAGTTTATGTGAGAGTATTTTTGTGACTCTCTTGGTTAATGTTGGTTGTGGATTGTGGAATGTGTTTGGATAAAGTATAAGATACAAACGAGAAGCAGAATGGAAAACTTAAACTTATTCGATGATTATTTGGTAGATTGTGTTATTTGTGGATTTTCTAAAAGGGAAGACGATAGGAATCGTGTTATATGGACGCCACGCCACTGATAGTTTGCTGCATTATTAGGATCATCTTTCTTAAATATTGGGAAGATTATTGATTTCTGAAACTCCTCTGGAATCTTTGTTTCTTTATAATATATAATTTAAGGATTGAAGTACTTTTTCAAGAAAATTGCCTGGAGCATTTTGGAAGTACTCATATGGAATTCGATCTTCACCTGGTGCTTTTCGCAACACTTCATATAGCTCTTCGATGTTGAATGGTGGGTCCAAGATTTCGTCCAACACCTGTGGTACTGCATACATATATATAACTTGTGGTCCTTCAGGATTCAGCATTGTTCGGAAATGGTTTTTGAGAGTATCAACATCGATTCGGGTGTCAACTCTGTACGCGTTTCCATTGAGTTTTCTGGCAATGATCCAAAAATCTTTGCTACTGGAAACTTCAGCTATTTCGCTCGCCATTCCATTGAAATACATAGTTTTCTTGGATTCACAAATTGTTTTGTAATTAAAATTTGCTTCAATATACATTTGTTTCGATGTTTCCGAATTCAGTGCTCTAAACAAGTTGAGAGATCCAAGCAATGTTTTTCTAGCTTTGGACATTCTTCATCAAACCAAGGTTGCTTTCTTACTAGTGTGTTGTTGCTTGTTTTTGTTCCATTTATGTGTTTAATTATACTTGTCAGGAAACTAGGATATAAAAAGCATGGTTCGACTCAATTTCCAGCATTGTGACGCATTCATCTAGTTGGCGATGATACTCATATATCCAATTATCCTTCCAAATAAGTTTTGGTAGTAGCGAAAGCTTTTTCGTAGTAGGATTGTTTGTTTCTGTCCCACATTTAATAGAAAGGGGCAGGTGATCTGAGAAAGGTTGGATTGCTACTTCCATGTCCTGTATCACCTCGTGCCAGTTTCCATTTATGAACGCATAATCAATTACGGAGCATCCGTTTCCCTTTACAAACGTAAATTCGCCATTACTATCGCCGGATGTTCTACCGTTTAAAAGACATAAGTTAAAAGAGTCACATGCTTCAATAAGTTGTTTGCCTTTAGCATCGATAGTTTCGTCCTTAGACTCTCTAACAACGTTGCAGAAAAATGTTTATTCTCCTTTTATTATGGGTGCTACTTGTTCTTTTCCAAAGTAAACAATCGATTAGGTCGTTGTATTCCATTTGCCAGTTGCAACAGTTTATGTAGATTGGACAAATCTCCATAGGTTCTCCTTTTATATCTATTTTAACATAATCTCTATTTTCTCTCCTTATAAAGCAGCAATTTGTTTTTGACGAAAATTCTTTATTTATCCCAAAAACCGTTCCCCCACTTGCTCTTCCTACTGTATGTGTTCGGACGGCTGCACTCCATAAAAATTCGAATTCATTAAAACTATTTTCGTAATTTTCTACTTCCCGTGAATTTGACCTTGACGCGGTGGGAAGGCTTACGTCCTGTTTTCTACCCCAGCAATCCAGCTGCGGTAGCACAGACAACAAACAAAATTCAAAACCCAAATTATGAACCATGAATAAAGCTAATGAAAAAGATAGAATTCGAACGGGGGATATACGTTCAAATGTCGGCAGGAGTCGCAACTGCCGGCACGGGCTTGGCCTCTAACGAGGATAAGTCGCCAGCGACTAAAATAGCTTTCGAAGGCGAAGCGGCTATCAAGCCTGACACAGTTTGCGGAACAACTGTTAAGACAGCGTCCGCGGGCTGTAGCAGGACTGATAAGCTACGCTCCATTGGTAGTACTACCATCAAACCCAAACCCCACTTCAGTGGTGAGGCGCCCTTGAGAAAAGGGTCTGCTGCAACCACTACGGTCAGTGACAGTACGTCCAGCAAACCCCACTTCAGTGGTAAGGCGCCCTTGAAAAAAGGGTCTGCTGCAACCACTATAGTCAGTGGCAGTACTACCAGTAAACCCCATTTCAGTGGTAAGGCGCCCTTGAAAAAAGGGTCTGCTGTAACCACTACGAGACATCCCCTATCGCAAAGCGTTCGCGAATGGCGGAATGCTAAGAGGATTATAAAAAGACTAGGTGATAAACTAGAAACTAATGGTGACTCAAAACAGGAAGTATCGCTAGCATGGGCCAAAAGCGTCATTGCTAAATAGCAAGATACTGAGACCAGCGGCGACTCCACGTCAAAACGACAAAGGTCCATTGAGGGAACCACTTCGGAACAAAAGCGCCCCAAAGTGAAGACCAGCACGGCATCAACTGCGTTAAGGAAGAATGATCTTTCTTTTAGCGATGCGCTAAAATCAAACATAATAAATAATACATCGCTGGGCAGTGGTAACAAGAGAGCTCTCGGTACGCTACCTGGACATCATGAAAGCCAATCCAGGACCACCTCCAGTTATTATAGATAACGGCTGGCACCGAGGCCAAGTAAAGCTTATCTCTTGTGGAGATCGGAGATCTTGCGATCTATATAAGCTTGCTGTCAGCAAGTTAGGAGAGATCTGGACAGGCGCGAAGCTCGAGATTTTTGCTAGATAGCAAATCTCTACAAGTTCTAGGGCTCGCACCTGGATTCCAGAGGAACCTTCTCGTCCGGATGTAATCCTTAAAATTATACAAAGTAGTAATCCTGACCTGCCTACTCATAACTGGAAAGTTGCGAAAGTGGAGGAACCAAAGGGCGCTTCAAGATTTGCAATCATTGTAGTGAATAAAGAGTCCTTGGCTCCTCTACTGGCAACCAAAGGTGTGATTGGGTACGGATCTTCTTCGATTACTCTGAAGATATATAAAAAAGATGAGGGTAACACCGTTCCTCCACAACCAATAGGTACTTCCACAGTCGAAGAATCTGCGGTAGACATCGACCCAGCAATGGAAATTGATGCTTCCAGCAGCTCTGAGACTGAAGTGAAGACCACAAATATCGCCGAAAAGGCTCCTGAAAATGTCGACTGTCTCTCCGAGAAGGACGCTGAAGACTCCGTGAGGAAGATTCTTCTGAGTGAAGACGAATCCATTGGCTCGGACTCTGAAGCCGAGCTACTGGATTCGTCCTCTGAATCGGAAGACCTGAATCAAACCATGTTGGGGGTTGGTCTGGATGAGTGTAGCCAAAATGCTGCAACTACTTCAGATTAATCTTCAACATTCCATCAAGGCTTCGGCCTCACTTCTTCTCCGTCTGCACAAGAACCGAGAGGATATAGTCCTGATCCAGGAACCATAGATTGCCAAATCTAGAATTCAGGGACTCAGGACTCATGGTTACTACTTGCTGTATGCATCGGACAAAGGTGAACCCAGATCCTGCATATTAGTTAAAAGTAGTTCTAATGTATATTTACTCCCTGATTTCAGCGATCGAGATATAACCGCCGCCAGACTACACACCAAAAATGGGACGTACTGGATAGTGTCGGCATATCTTGGCCACGACAACCCTGGCCCTCCTGGCGAAACGCTCAAGAGGATCATCGCTGAGGCAAAACGGCAAAATATCAGCCTCTTTATTGGGTGTGATGCTCATCACACTGTTTGGGGCAGTACGGACATAAATGATAGAGGTGAGTCTCTTTTTGATTATATTCTTAGTACTAACCTTATAGTCAGTAACATCGGCAATGAACCTACCTTTGTTACCAGAAACCGACAAGAAGTGCTAGACATCACTCTTGTCTCTCACACTATATATCAAATGATAACGAATTGGAAAGTATCAGAGGAACACTCATTCTCAGACCATAGATACATTCAATTCAGTTTAAATGATGTACCCACCATACGACCAGTTTTTCGTAATTATATGAAAACAAATTGGCAAACGTATAGAGATATTCTGAAAAGATCGCTTACAGCCGAATCTCTAGATATCCCCTCCAACACCTCAGATCTAGATAACAAAGTCAAGGATCTGACACTAACCCTGTTGAAAATTCTAAAAAAGTCCGGGAAAATGAAAACTCTTAAATGTCCAATTTTTAAATAAGTTTTAATTTTCAGTATTAAATTGAATCATCAGCGTTATCTGAATACAAATCGTTAACTGTCGAATTCATAATTTGTCTCGCTTTATATAAGATAATTAAAACAGTTATTATTATATAAAGAGATGAATACAATCTCAAACGATATTTATGTACATAACATAATAATCGATACTACATACAAAAAAAGAAAAGTGATGCCACTTTTAGCAAATTAGAGATATGCTATTTAATTTTTAACATCCTCCGCCCGCGCCAGATCACGGTCACAAATCTCTAAGGGGTACAAATGTTGGACAGCTCTTCTCAATTTCTTGCCATCAGCAAAACGAACTTCAGCTGCTCTCACCTTACCGTCTCGTCCAGGAAAACAGACATCAACTATTGCTAATTTCCAATGTATCCTCGGAGTTGCCGCATCATAAACCAAAACCACGTCTTCTGGTCGAATTTCTTTGGAAAATGTTTTGTTTGAATGATGAGCTGAACGTAGTAGGCCTAAATACTCGGTCTTCCATCTTTTCCAAAGAAGAGAGGTGTACTTGAGTCTTGTAATCCATTTTGTCCGAAGTTCAGATGAAGAGATTTGATTATTGCCTTCGTTTTCGATAGGTATTGTAGAACCACCAGTGAGGAAGCTGTCAGGTGTAAGCGGGGAAAGGTCCAATGGATCATTACTAATGTAGGTGAGTGGTCTCATATTTATTATGCGCTCAGCTTCCGTCAAAAGAGTGTATAGCTCATCGATGTCCACCTTCGCCTTCCAGATAGTAACTTTTAGTATGTCTTTTACACTTTTTACCATTCGTTCCCAAAAGCCGCCCCACCAAGGCGCTCTTTCAACACTAAATCGCCAGATGATCCCATTATTGCTGAGAAACCCAAGAAAAATTTCGCTGTTAAAGATTTCGCCAATAGTTCTTACTTCAATGGCCGCCCTCTTAAAAGTTTTAGCGTTGTCGGAGTAGATGATATTCGGTGAACCTCTCCGAGCTACAAATCTTCTTATAGCCAATAGGCATCTTTCAGTAGTTAGGTCAAATACCAATTCTAAATGTAAGGCTCGGACAACGGCACAAGTGAAAATCATAATGTATACCTTTTTACTGCTTTCTCCATTATTGACGGGTGTATACAGCGGGCCAGCAAAATCCACTCCAACAGTTTCAAAGGGTCGGGTTGCCACTAATCGTTCAAAAGGTAATGGGGCAAACGGTTGTGAACCAGGCTTTCCTTTCATTCGCTTACAAACTGGGCAATTAGCAATGACACGTTTGATGAGCTGACGTCCGCCTGTCAGCCAAAATCTTTTGCGTATCCTCACCAAGACTGTGTTGACACCTCCATGTAAAGTTAGCTCGTGAAAGTGTTTGACAATTAACTTGGTTAAAACGCTGCTTTTTGGTAAGATGATAGGGTTGACAACATCAACAAGTTCATCAAGTTCTTGGAGCCTAGTTGATAAACGAAGGAAGCCAGCTTTGTCCAGAAAAACATCGAGATTTTGCAGGGTCGAAGAACGAGGAATTTGTTTTCCGACCTGCAAAGAAAAAATTTCGTTATTAAAATATTTGCTTTGATTGAATTTTAACCAATAATCTTCAGCCTTTTTTATTTCAAGCGCTCCCAGAAATTTAGACACAGGCTTATTTTTATAGATAATGATGTCAACCGTTCGAAAAATGTAGCCTGTAATTCTTAAAAGCTTCCTCCATGAACTTATTTTTTCAAAAGAAAGAATGGGCCCCGAAACTTCTTTGGATTTTAATTGTGCAGTTTCCTCGCACATCGCAAATAGTGTAATAGTCTTCTCCAACACAGTCATTTCATTAGATGAAGGCCAATCAGCTTTATCACCATTTAACCAGGAAGGGCCTTCTTTCCACATCTTTGAAGCTGCAAATTTTTGACTAGATATCCCCCTTGTAAGAAGGTCCGCCGGATTCTCGGATCCCGAGCAGTGCCGCCAATCTGATTTGGTTGTTAGATTTTGAATCTCTTTAATACGGTTGAATACAAATGGCTTCCATCTTCGAACATCTCCATGTATCCAGTGTAAAGTGATTTGTGAATCGGTCCACAAATAATATTTTTGGCACGGAAGATGACAATTCTTAAAATAGGCACACAACCTAGCGGCTACGAGCGCAGCAGCCAGTTCTAATTTTGGCAAACTAATGTCGTCCGTCTTAGTTTCTTTTAAAGGAGCCACTCGTACTTTCGAACAAACAAATCTCACCTGAACTTCATCTTCGGAATTATAAGTTCTCAAAAAAGCAACTGCTCCAAAAGCCTTTTGACTTGCATCGGCAAATATATGCATTTCAGTGTTATTTGAAATATCGTCTACACCCAGCCATCTTGGAAATGATAGCTCTCCAATTTGGTCAAGGTCCTTGACACAAGCACTCCATTCCTTGTGAAACTCATCCGCAATAGGTTGATCCCATGTTAGCTTCTCTTTCCATAAGGACTGAAAAAGAATCTTAAGTCGAATTACAACTGGGTTTATATAACCCAAAGGGTCATATATTCGAGCAATTATTTTTAAAACGTTGCGTTTAGTAGCACAAACCATATCTTGCAGATCCTCTGGGTTGATATTGAGAGCTAGGTCATCAGTCAAAATATTCCACCTTACCCCCAAAACAGTTTGAATGCACTCCACATTCTGTATGCCGAGCGAAATTCGAACACCACCATCATTGCTTACCCACTTTCTGAGGTTCATATAGGCCCGTTTCATAATTTGTGTTGATTCCTGATAGAACACTTCTGCTTCGGCACCATTGTTAAGGCTGGTGATCAAATCATCCATATAAAAAGATTTTCGTAGACGAGAACCGGTTTTTGGAAACGCATCTAATGTTTTTTGAAGATGTAAATCTATGGTGGCAGACAACAAGAAAGGACTCGACGTGACACCAAATGTCACACGTGTCATGCGGAACTCTTGAATAGGCGGCAGGTTTCTTGAAGGAAGCACTTCATCAGCGAACCAGAGAAATCGATGACTATCACGATCTTGATCAGCTAGAGCGATTTGTAAAAATGCCTTTTCAATATCAGCAACGAGTCCAATTTTCCCAAGACGAAAATGCAGCAATATTTTTAAAATGTCTGGAAGTAAATTGGATCCCGTCCATAAGCAATCATTTAGGGAAAGTTTACCTGGACCATGCGAAGACGCATCGAAAACAATTCGAATCTTGGTGGTGGACTTCTCAGGACGATAAACAGCACAATGGGGCATGTAATATAAATTTGAAGCATCACTTTTATTGGGTACACGTTCAGCACAGCCACTGGAAATCAATTCGCGCATAACCACATCGTAATCCAAAAGTTTTTGTGGTTCCTTGGATAAACGTCTCGTCAGTGAGTACAATCTGGATAGTGCCATTTCTCTGTTTGTCTCCATCTGGTGATTAATTGGCTTCCAAGGTAGGGAGGCCTCATACCTCGTCGAAGTCTTACGAATGCATTTCTTTTGGAGCTCTGAAGTAAACGTCTTCATCTCGGATTCATCATTTTTAATGCCCAGTAATTCCATATTCCACATGTTTTCGAAGAGAGAAAAGCTGCAAAAGGAAGAAACATTTTTAGTTAATGCATTACGACAATCAACTGAGGTATAGGGTCCCTGAAGTGTCCACCCAAATACGGTGTCAACAGCCGTCAATCCTTTGGCCAAACGATGATACCTTCCTGTAAGGATTTCCCAAATATAATCCGCTCCGATCAATATGCTCAAACCTTCCATCTGTTCATGACCATCAAAGTTGGTGTCAGCTAAGCAAAAACCTGGTATTTGGGGAGTGTAACAATCGTCAGGAGCAGGCAATGTGTCAAGACAAATTTGGGGAACGATAACAGCAACAATTTCAATCTTATGTGCACTAAATTGACTTTTGATCGTGAGTTTAGCTGTCTTCAACTTCTTATAGCTTGGAGCCTCCGTGTTACCAAATGGAATGACGCTAATATTAACAAATCCGATTATGGGTAACTTTAATTTATTTGCGATGTCTTCTCGGATGTACGTCTTTTGGCTACCACCGTCAATAACAAGTCGAACAAATAAATTAGTTTTATCTGTCTGATGAGAGCAAAGAAAAACTCGTGCTGTCTGCAAGAAAACATTTGTAGACAAATTACCTGATTTATTCGAGGAATACAAGTTGGCTGATGACAGTAAAGTTGTTGTACTGCTCGCACTTTCTGAGTTATTTGTCTTCGATGATGTTTCTCCCCCACACAATGTGGTAGAATGCATACGCTTGCACTTTTTGCACACTAGCGTTCTCACTCGGCAAAATTTTGCAGTATGGCCTTTTTGTGTACATCTGAAACACCTGCCATCTTTTTTAAGCATTAGCTTCTTTTCGTCTATGGTGCGTGTACAGTCACACTCTCTGGTAGAATGCTCAGCAGATTTACAAAAAAAGCATATAGAGTTGGAAAAGGAGGTTTTCGTGGGTGTGAGGAGACCTGCAGCAGTTGTTAGTTGAGTGTGATGGGTCTGTTTAGCATTAGATTTTGCGACTGCCGCTCTTTCTATAGACTCCACTTCTTGTTTTAAGAATCTTAAAATATTCTTCACTTGCTTGTCCCCGTCAAATGACAGAGTAGAACTTGTATCATCTGATAAATCAGCCGTCTCTTTCGTCTTATCAGCTACAGTTAATTCTTTATGAATGCGGTGATAATCGATACGTAACTCATTTGGCATGCATTTAAGAAGAATTGTTTTCAGCATTATGTAATAATGTGATGATGGCACACCTAAGGCTGTAAGTGAACGGCTGCATGCCACAACAGTGTTGTATAATTCTCTTAAAGCCATCGCATCAGTTCTACGATGAACGGTTGGCAAACCCATAAGAGTCTGCATCAGTTTATCTATAAGCTTCTCGGTATCCCCGTATTCTTCTTGCAAGAGCGAAATGGCACCATCATAACATGCATCAGAGGGAGTAAAACCTACGATGGTTTTTGCTGCATTGCCCGTTAGCACTGATTGCAAGAAATTAAACTTTTCGACTCCCGTTAACGATTCATTTTCATGCACCGCGGATCGAAAATTTTCCCAAAAGGGAATCCACTCCTGATAGTCCCCAGAGAATCGCTTAAGTTGTAATTTAGGTAACTGAATGCACTGATTCCTCGGCGTTGATGAGCGTAGAGAATTATCCAGAACGGGAGTAGGGTCGATTTGTTGCTTAATTTTTGCAAGACGAACTTGAAGCCGAGAAATCATTCCTGCAGCAGCATCTTCATATTCGGCAATTTTTTCAGGATTTTTGTCCTCCAACTGTTTAGTTTGAATGTCTTTATTTACCGAATTCAAATTAGATCTTGCAGTTATAAGACGTTGCAAATAAGAAGAAAGATCTTCTTCGATAATGTCTAACTGAGTCAAGTCTTCAATTCCGCGCAGATCGGTCTTTAGATATTCTGTCGCTTCGTTGACAATCTTCGTAATTTGACTGCGAAAACCAGCACGTGTTTGCAGTTCCATTTTTTTTTTTTTTGTCTCGATCGAGGAAACGAATTTCGATATTAAATATAACACGACGATTACTTAAAAAAAAAAACTTATTAATCTTATTTTTCCGACACATTCCCGGGTTTCGGCACCATGTTGAAAATTCTAAAAAAGTCCGGGAAAATGAAAACTCTTAAATGTCCAATTTTTAAATAAGTTTTAATTTTCAGTATTAAATTGAATCATCAGCGTTATCTGAATACAAATCGTTAACTGTCGAATTCATAATTTGTCTCGCTTTATATAAGATAATTAAAACAGTTATTATTATATAAAGAGATGAATACAATCTCAAACGATATTTATGTACATAACATAATAATCGATACTACATACAAAAAAAGAAAAGTGATGCCACTTTTAGCAAATTAGAGATATGCTATTTAATTTTTAACAAACCCTGAACAATGCAATGAATATTCCTTGTCCTCTTCTGCAAGTTAGAGGAAAAAAGAAACCTTATTGGTGGAATTCAGAATTAAAACCGCTCAGGAAAAGTTGCAGAAAACTCTTCAATCGAGCTAAATACACAAAAGAATTCTCAGATTGGGACTTATATAAAGAATCCTTAAAGATTTATAAGAAATAATTGAGGACAAGCAAAAGATCTTCATGGAGGAACTTCTGTAATAAAAAAGAAGATACTTCTGAAGCATCCAGATTGAGGAAAATCCTCTCAACAAATCCAGTCATGCCAAGCTCTTTGAAAATGTTAAATGGCTCCTGGATAAATTCATGTGAAGAATAACTCAATTTGCTACTTGACAGTCACTTCCCAGGTAGCTCGCAAAACGTTTGCAACATTAACTCACTTGAGTCAAATAACAAAGGTATAAAGATCCAAGGGTTAATAACAAGGGACAAACTAAAATGGGCAATTAACAGCTTCGATCCATACAAATCGGCGGGACCAGACGGTATAATACCAGCTGAACTGCAAGTTGCTTTAGACATTATCTTACCCACGTTAGAGTTAATAATGAACAGTTGTCTAAACCTGGTTCATATTCCCCTTATATGGAGAGAAGTTAAAGTAGTCTTTATACCGAAAGCTGGTAAATGCTCCCACGTTACGCCCAATGATCTAAGACCTACCAGTCTATCGTCATTTCTTCTTAAGACGCTGGAACGATTGATTGACATTCATCTGCGTATTGTTATAAAACCAAACCTTTTTTCTACAGCACAACACGCTTACTGCAAGGGAAAATCGGTAGAAACTGCGCTACATACCTTGGTACGTGCAATCGAATACTCCCTAGATCACAAAGAATACACTCTAGTTGCATTCCTAGATATAGAAGGCGCCTTCAACAATGTCGAAAGCGCTGCAATAGCGAAGACACTGCAGAATCTCAATGTGGATAGCTCACTTGGTAACCTTATAAATTTCATACTGAAAAGCAGAATTATAAATGCGGAACTAGGTAGCTTTACTACAAGAAGGTCAGTCAGTAGAGGAACCCCACAAGGTGGACTCCTATCCCCACTTCAATGGAACATGGTAGACCTAGAAGAAGAGGGATTCAAAGTGATTGCATACGCTGACGATATTGCCATTGCCGTATCAGGAAAGCATCCTCAAATTTTAGTTTTTTTTAGTTTAGTTTAGTTTATTTCATTCAATGTACGCCTATACACATTAAGAATATACTTCTTATAAGCTAGTGTTAAGCTAATAATAAATCATAATACTCTGAAGAAAACTACTTTTATCATCATTTAAATTCAAACAAGGTTATTAATTTTAAATTAATTTACAATAAATGGAAAAGGGAAATTAAAAAAAAAAAAGTTACTAATAAAAAGAAGAGATAATTATATAATTATATACACTTTTTTACAATTTTTAAAGAGAAAAAAAAATACAATACATCTCTATTGAAAAGAAAGAAAAGGAAAAAATAGAAAATAGAAAATAATAAAAAGAAAAACAGAATTAATTTTTGAAAACGCATAAGATGATCAAGGGACATATTATAAAGTTCCTTTGAGAAATTCGACACATGATCAAATCTTCTCAACCCAAATACATATCGCACGGTATTGTTGAATGCGACATTAAGCTTTCTTCTGCTGATGGCGTCACAGTTACTAAATATCTGGCACCCGTATGTCAGTATTGGTAAGACAAGCGTCTTAGCCAAAAGCATACGCGTTTTCAGGGGGGTGTAATATTGCGAGGGCCATAATCTTCGGAGAACACCATAGACTTTACCGACTGCAGAGTTTATATGGACATCCCAACTTAGAGTTCTATTAAATAACAGACCAAGATTTTTGGCAGTTGATACATAAGAAATGTTCGCGTTGTTTAAATATAAGTTGGGAAAGTAATCGAGGTTCAAAACTTTTCTACTAATCACAATGCATTTGGATTTCAGCGGATTTAATAACAGACCATTATTCAAAGACCAATGGGAAATTTTTTCTAGGTCATCATTTATTCTGTATGCGCAATCTTCTATAAGTCCCAGGGAACAACTCTTGTATAATTGTACATCGTCAGCATACATTTGAATGGAGGAACTTGAAATCTTAGTGGGCAGCTCATTTATATATAAAGAAAAAAGAAGAGGTCCTAAGATTGAACCCTGAGGGACTCCTCTAGTGGTCGGAAGGAAACTTGAAATATTATTACCAATTGAAACTGCTTGTCTTCTATCCCGAAGATACGAAGACAACAAAAGAACTGCGGAGAGTGAAAACCCATAAAGAGATGAGAGTTTGAAACAGAGATTAGAGTGGTCCACAGTATCAAAGGCCTTAGAAAAATCAAGCAGTACAAGGAACGTGACATGGTCTTCATCCAAAGCATGTCTGATATCTTCAACGATATTAATAATAGCAGTAGTACAACTATGTTTTTGGAGGAAACCAGACTGCTTAGATGAAAGAATGTTTTTTCCGCTGAGGTATGCGTTAAGCTGTTTTTGCACCACTCTTTCGAAAACTTTTGACAAAAAAGGGAGCACAGAAATAGGTCGAAATTCATTTCCACCTGCATTTTTCGGGATTGGTAAAATTTTGGCTAGCTTCCATTGGGATGGAAATAAACCCGTTGTTAAAATGGAATTAAAAGTGTGCGTTATGTAGGGCAAAATCACCGGTAATATTGACTTAACAAAGATAGGATGAATTCCGTCAATCCCAACAGCATTGGATTTAACTGACAAAACACTTTCCACTATGTCAGTACTATCCACACAAGTAAATTCAAAGTGATCATCTGCAGAATACTCATTTAAAGGCCCGGGTAAGTTTAAGGAATTACTAGAAAGAGCTGGAAACGGTAACGTAACAAAGTCATGATTTAACGATTCGACATTAATATTCATTTCCCAATTCACATTTTCCTTCCCTAAACCGATTTGCTTCAAGTTTTTCCATAGTTGACGACTATTCATTGAGGGATCTAAGTTTCTACTGTAAAGTTGAATTTTGGCAGATAGTATTTTCCTAACCACTTGATTACGCAAACTGCGATACATATTGTGATGGACATCTAATCTATAACGCTTCCAAATATTATACGCCCGATCGCGTTGAAGAATCAGGTTTCTAATTTCAGAACTAAACCAAGGACGTTGACCAAGTTTAATAGTTCTGGTTCTAAGCGGGACATATCTATTAAACAAACTAACCATATTGTTATTAAGAAAGTCAATTTGCTCATCCGGGGAGAGTAGAAAGTAAATCTGTTCCCAGTCAACACTCTGAGTGCTTAGCTCTAAGCCAGGATAATCAATATGTCTGAAGTCTCTATATTCATACGAGTTCGGTGGGGTTTTAATCTTAAAGTTAAAAGTCATGTAAATTAGATCATGTCTTGAGAAAGCTGCAGCGGACAACTGGTCATATAGAATAAGATAATTCACATCACTTATAAAGAAAAAATAGTTTAAGGAATATTTTTTTTAATAATAAATATAATAAATAAAACTTAGTATTAATTATTTAAATAAAATGCATACAAATAAAATTTAAAAAAATGTACTTGTGCTATATGTTAATTTGTTGCAATTAGTGTCATAAAATTGTGTGTCTTACTATGCGTACAAAATTTTAACAGAACTTATACAAACCGCTCTCAACAAGCTACTAAAATGGACAGATCGATGTGGCTTAGGTGTTAACCCCCACAAGACTGAACTAGTCCTCTTCACAAGAAAATACAAAATTCCTCAACTAGGCCCTCCATCGATTAAAAGTGTTCCACTCACTTTCTCAGATCAAGCTAAATACCTGGGTCTTATTTTAGACAAAAAGTTAAGTTGGAAACTTAATATACAGGAAAGAGTAAGGAAAGCCACGGTAGCTCTCTTTTCTTGTAAAAAAGCCGTAGGGAACAAGTGGGGCTTGTCTCCACAAATTACTCACTGGCTATATACTGAGGTCATCAGACTGATACTCACTTACGGGGTGACCGTATGGTGGACGGCCTTAGATAAAGCGACAAATCGCGATAAACTAAGCAGAGTTCAACGTTCAGCGTGTATGTGTATCAGCGGAGCAAACAAATGGCCGCGAGCACAGCCATACGTCTCAAAGCCATTTCTCAATGGACCAATAACTCTATTGGCCACACCGCCATTCTGAATTTATTCGGAACTCTCCCAAGTCACTCTGACTACATAACTCCCTTTTTGGTTTTCGATAAAAACTTGAAGTCACCATTCCCTCAAGGTCAGTTTGGGAGGAAGGGGCTTTGACAGGTAATAAATCAGTAAACTTTTTTACAGATGGATCGAAGACTGAAAACGGAGTGGGTGGTGGAGTGTACTCAGATGGACTATATAGAGTATTCCAAGCGGAAATTCTGGCGATAAAGGAAGTATTGTCTTGGCTTAAAGAAAACGTGGTATCTAGCACGGATATCCGTATCTTCTCAAATAGTCAGGCTGCTTTGAAATCCCTCGCATCAGTCTCTGTAAACTCCATTACAACCCAAGACTGTCGATCGTTTCTGATGGAGATGGCCAAACAGTTTAACATTGACCTATTCTGGGTGCCGGGTCACAGGGACATTCCGGGGAATTGCAAAGCCGACGAACTCGCCAGAGTTGGAACGGAAATGCCTATCTTACCCGAAAAGGCAAATATAGGTATGCCCATAGCTACAAGTAAACTTATGCTGAAACGAATTGCTCTGGAACAATCAAACACATGATAGCTTAATACTACCACTTGTATGGCGACCAAAGAAATCTGGCCTAAACTGGATCTGAAACGGTCAAAATGTCTATTGTCCCTCAGTAGATCTCAGATCAGCTCCATCATAGGTGTCATAACTGGACACTGTCTCATAGGTAGACACGCCGCCGCACGACTCGGTGTGCTATCAAACGATTTTTGCAGGAGTTGCTTGGACGAGGAGGAAGAGGAGACAATCCCACACCTTCTTTGTACATGCCCTGCTCTTTCTTACAGACGCAAACTTCATCTAGGAGAATATTTCTATAATATACCAAGCGATCTCATAAACAAAGACATTAAAAGTCTCCTTCGCTTCATCAGAAGCTCCAAATGGTTTTAACTAGTAGGAAACCTTTTTGTTCCCTATTAGATCGTGGTATCACAATGGACCTCTAATGGTCTAAGTGTGTCAGACGCTTTAATGACAACCACTTTAACCTAACCTAACCTAACCTACTAGGAAAGTTTTATATAAGGGTCGTTTTAAAAAAATTACATTTTTAGTGTTATAGCTTCTATTTTCTTTGCATTTCAATTTAAAGACTTGAAATTTGGCATGGAACTGTGTTTATATGTCAGCATTATAAGAAAAAATTTGCAGATCGATTGATGGTAACGAATAGCCATGGTAATTAATAATGTGTAATCTCCGTGGCCTTTTTGGGATGTGATTTTCATGCTTAATCAGTTTTATTAATATTTTTAATGATGAAAATGATTTTTTATTTAATTTTGGGCCTTGTCGTTTGAAAGGCCTTCTCTCAAACTTCAATTTTATGATATGCCAAAAAAAAAATTTTTTTTTTGTTGTCCGAATACTTAGTTGAACGAGTGTGACAAGATTTGGAAAAAAAAAACCTAATTAAACATTTTCGGTTTTTCACACAACTAAACAATTTTTAATAATTTTTACGATGCATTACCTTATAGTACGTCAAAAAACCTTTAATTTCATGTTTTATTATAATTTAATTATTGCAGTTAATTCCTTTAAAATTTGCATACAAAATAATTTTTTCATCCGAGTAAAAATTCAGTGTAATCTCCGTGGCCTTGTTATCTTTGTACCGTATAAATAGTTTTTAGTCTAACCACCGCCAAAAGAAAGGTATTTACTCATACTTGAACCTAATATAATTTGGATGACATTGAATTACATTTACTATATTAAAATTAAGAAATAGTCGATTTTGTAATCTCCGTGGCCTGTAATCTCCGTGGCCATTTTCGTATTTGTTTTTTAATAAATGTTTTTTTAGTTTATAATGGCTCATATCATTATTAATTTTTTTATATTCTAGATAAATATACTGAATTTCATCATTCCTTACAATATTGGTACCATAAAAGTTCCAAGAAAGTTATGTGCCGTTATTTAAAATTATTTTTTTTTTTGTCTTTCATGCTTTTAAACAAAATCATTTCGTAAACAAACAACTTTTTTATTAATTATCTTATTAAATTTAGTTGCTTTCCACAAAATTTCAACTATTTATTGTTACTATTTATTTTGTGGATTATTGTTATTTTATGCAAGAAAAGAACATTTTTAGTACATTCGAAATTTAAAATTTAAATTTTTATCAAAAAATACTCGTAAAATGGAAAATATTTGAAATTATTTTTGCGCAACTCGCAGAACTCCTTTTCTACTTGTTTACTATAGATTTAGAAACTAAAACCCAAGAAAAACTGAAAAAAAAATTTTTTCAAACGATCAAAAAAAAATGTCAATTTTTAAAAAATGACCCATAAACAAAATATTTCATGTTTTTTAACATATTCAAAAAAATCAAAAAAATTATTTTTATTTTTTAATCCAGATACATTATATGATAAAATACTAAAATTTAAATTATTATTTGATTTAGCTACTTTAATATTAGGGCAGACGGCAATACTATTAGGAATGAGTTAGAGGTTGGGTTTGTATCCTGGATACTAGATCATTTCTAGCTGATAATAGGTGTGTTTTTTTTGCAAGTCCATATAGAATTGTAAAAAAAACGACATCGGGATTTAGGAGTTTTTTTTCCACACAGCTGGAAGCACTGTGTACGCTATGACATTTGTCAGTTTATTGACGACTAGCATCAACCAATCCAAAAACTTCACTTTTGACGTCTCTGAGCAAATTATCGATAACATATAGATAATACTATTTTGGTATCACCATTTTTATCGGGTCTTAGATTAACTCTCGAAAAGTATCTGGTCTTAGCTAACTCTGTATAGATTTAAGTAGTTGTTGCATTTGCATGTAAAGCGCTTAGTCCCGATGTCGTTTTTTTTTACAATTCTATATGGACTTGCAAAAAAACACACCTAATGTAGGTGTCGTTGCTATCGTTGAAGAGATTCTTCTATTTTTTGTTTTATTTGTCACTGTCAATACCAGCTGATTGATAATTTCTTCTCCATCACCATCTCCATCTTTCCAAATAAGTTGTTCATTGTCATCATTGACGTATTATATATGTATGTATGGACTGCTAGTCGTATGAAATTTCCATACAAACGCTCTGTGAATATGGTTCAACTTCTCACTACCAACATTAGAGCTGTTGGTGCAAAAGTGGTAAAAATAAATATTAATTCCAGAGGGGATCTCTTGGCTCCTGGCCTGAACTACGATTTTTGCCATAGAAACTATAGCCATCTATCTCAACTTGAACTTTACATTTTAACGTTATCCAAGACAAAATAATAACAATAATATAAAGGGTGTTCAGCGAAATTTGTGAACACGCGAGAGCAAAGCATTTAGTTTAATGTAAACTGCTTTACGGCGGATATTGTCTTCTAGGGCCTGAATTTAGCTTGACGATTGTTGCTGAAAGGTTTTGACAGGTAACCTAATAAAAAGATAGAACCGGTTCTTTGTAAATTTATATTTATATTTTAAAATGGAAATGGCATTTTTGTCATTATATTTATATAACTATACATAAGTGAATTTGTCCATGTATAATAAGTCAATGATTGTCATCATAAAAGAATGTTTTGTCTTCGACTTGTATATATTCGCCTTTAAGTAGAATTTTTAAGTTTTGATTTTTCGCTAGTAGATTCTTCTTTAAATTAAATATTATCCTCCGAAGATCGCGAACTGTCCTAGGTAGATCTCTACGAATTGAAATTCCAGGGTTTCGTAGAGTGCGAACTTTGGCCATTATTGTTTTGACATCTTCAGTGTTGTTTACCTGGATCAATATATTTGCCCCTCTCTCGTTTGCACATCCCAGCCTTCTTGCATCTTTTAATAGTTCATTTTTATTTGCATTGGTTTCCAGCAAATCTGGGCATATTTCTTTGGCACGTACAATTGGGTAGGCATTTGAAGTTGTAGGTACATGCACAATAATATTGTTTTCACATGCCTTTTTAGCCAGAAATTCCACCTCTCTTTCCCACGTGCAACATCTAAGCTGTGTTTTATAAAGAGCTTCTTGGGTTTCTTGTAGTTGGGCTTGGGTGGCCATCAATTGGTTTTGCTGTACATCTATTTGCGCCTTTTGTTCTGCGATGTGGTTTTGAAGATCTACAAGATTACCCTTAGTCGCGAGGTTGGCTGTTTTTCGGTCAAATAATTTTTCGAAATCCTCCACTGACATATCGCCCACACCCATTGTACAAGGGTTTTTTTGTTCGGATTTTGCGCTTCGGGTTTAGTTTCACCTACCTTTCGCTTAAGCATATATGTATGTATTTATATATATTATATTGGTATGAGTGAGTTGGCGTATGAGGGCTAGTTACTTGATATAATTTCTTTGTTTACAAGAGTAATTTTTGTCTTAGTTTTTCTTACATTACATTACATTTAACACTACACCGTAGATAAATCTACGAAGTAGAGACACTGAAAAGCACTGGCAACTGAGGCCATCGGCCTTAGACAATACAACAGAGAGAGACACACAGAAAGAAAGAACAACAGAAGAAACACATGTCAACAGCACATGGTCGGTATTTGAACGGTCCCCCATCCAAGTACTAACCATGCCCAATGATGCTTGATTTCGCGTGATCGATGGGAAGCGGTGCTTTCATCAAAGCCAAGGCCGTTGACTAGTTTTTCTTATTCTCTATGACTTACTCTGTTCAGTTTTTTGTGTTTTTTAGATGAAACGAGACTTCTTTTTGAAATTAATCACTGTCACTATACTTTTTTTTAACTCTTTTAATTTTGTTCAAATTCGAGAGCTTAATTTTGCACCTTCTTGATAGTTTGGGACCAGGGTTGCCAGCTAATGGAACGCGTTAAAAACAACATAGGTTCTATAAATGAACACTTATACAACTGTGATTGTACGTATTTATGGACAGATTCTGAGGTCGTGTTGGATTGGCTTTCAGTGGACCCATCAAACTGGAATACCTTCGTAGCCACTAGAGTATCAAAAATTCAGGAGTTAACAAAAACATCGCAGTGGCTGCATATCAATTCGAAATCCAACCCTGCAGATATTGTGTCAGGAGAGTCAAAAGTATCTGATCTCTCGGAATCGATTTGGTTTAAAGGCCCTCAATTCTTATGGCGACCAAAAGATGGATAGCCACGTCAACAAAGACATGCGGTAAGGTCGGAACTAGAGAAACGAATAAAACCCACTGTTTTACTTTCAACTACATCAGAGTTTTTGGCCTATGAAAAATTCAGCGACTTCGAGAAAACGTGTAGAGTATTTGCAATCATATTTCGATATTTCAATCGCTTGAAAATAGGAAAAAACTATCAACCTGGACTGCAGCTTAGTGTAAATGAAATTCACACTGCATTTGTACGCATTGTTTGGAACATCCAGCAACGTGAATTCAAGAGGGAAATTAGTGACATTCAAAATCAACAGGAAAAGTACTACTCGTATAAAATCACTTTGTCCATTTTTAGATAGTAAAAACAACATCAGTGTCTTACGAGTAGGAGGTCGTCTTCGAAACGCAGCCCTCCCATATGAAAGCAAACACCCTTTACTTTTATCGAAAAATTCTAAATTTATAAAAACTTACTTTACCTACTTACATACAAAGTTTTATCATGCAGGTCCCACAGCACTGGTATCAATAAGTCGACAGCAAGTATGGGTGATAAACGCTAGAACTCTTGCAAGAAAGGTAGTCCAAAATTGCATTCACTGCTTCCACTACAAACCGAAACTGAATCACCAAATCATGGGAAGTCTTCCTCAAACGAGGGTTAAATTTGAAAAGCCATTTCTAATATCAGGCGTGGATTTTTGCGGACCAATTCAGACGACGCATCGCATTCGGGGGAAGCAGCCCTATAAATCATACATCGCCGTGTTTGTTTGCTTTGCTACTAATTGCTACTAAAGCAATTCATCTTGAGGTCGTATCGGACCTATCTGCCAAATTATTTATTGCAGCGTTTCGAAGGTTTATTGGGCGTCGTGGATTTTGTCAGCACTTGTACTGTGACGATGGCACAAATTTTGTGGGCGCTCGAAATCTCATGAACGAATTCCGCAATCGCTTTTTGGAAGAACAAACCCAAAGAATGATAGCATCTTGGTGTTCCTCTCAGATGGTTGAATTCCACCATATTCCACCTCGGTCACCCCACTTTGGAGGTCTTTGGGAGTCAGCTGTCAAATCGGCAAAGAGACTATTGGTTGGAGCATTGAACTCCACACTTAGAATCTAAAACTTCAAAAGTAAAAAGTAAAAATAAACCTAAAATCTTAAAAAAAATGTAAAACTTTTAACATGCAAAAAAATGTAAAGTAAAATCATGAAGTAAAACTGTCAAGCCTATGTAAAAGAAATTACTTATGTACTTAATCTACAACTGTTAAATAATCACGCAATTTTACGGGTCATTAATTTTTTTTTGTAATCTACTCGCGCTCAAGGGATTAGATTAGATTACCCTTTAAATGTTTCAACACCGCGCGGGCGTGAAGTTAAGAAGAGAAAGAAGGATAGGAAAGATGTGTGGCACGATGTTCTGAGACTGAAGGTTGTTGTCTCAGATATTTTATCTCCAGGGATGGCTGCTGAACTAAAGCGGAGAATGCCGTGTTCACGTTATTTTATTCGTGTTCATCCTTGTTGGGCATACTCGTTTAACTCAATTACATGTTGTTAGTGTTATGCCTGAACAACATGTAATGAGTAAACCAGAAACCCATTGATGACAATTTTAGAAGGTTTTTAATGGAATTAAAACGACATAGACGACGGCAGGGATCGAACCTGTGATCATGAGGTTCACAGGCGAGCACACATCCATCGCGTCACGGCCACCCCAAATGTAAAAAGAGCAAAGAAGATATGAAGTAGTCAGTCGTCATTATACCACACTTGCGTGTAGAATAAACATTAAATTTGTGATTTAAAGAAACTCGACTTACTTGTTTTATTTCTTAAATTCGATCTTCGTAGTTTTTCTTAGGCTAAATTATCGCCATCGAATATTGTTCAAAACATTTCGTCCTAAGAGAATATAGGGAAAAATCATTCCCTCAACAATGCGCTTTAAAAAATCGATTAATGTTCCGCTGATGAGCTTTTACTTATTTTTTTGGAAAAAAAGAGGGTTCACCCTACCAGCTTGTTCTTCATCGTCCAATTCTGAAGTGAGAAGTGTGGTTATTAGCGGCATATGATCCGAGTAAATTTAGCTCTTAACTTCGGAATGTTAATTACTAAATGTCTAGGATTCCATATAAAAGTGAGTTTTCCTTCTTCGCCTTCTTTTTCAGTAGCATATATGTACATAATAAGTAGACCAAAAGCACTTCCAAAATCTAGAATTTTTCTTTCTCGTGATGAGTAACCGAAAGATTCAAAATATCATTAATTGACATTAGTTCACAAAAATTGACGTTTCACCCCGGTGATCTCACTTGGATTCAGGGGCGAACGCAGAAAAACATTTCGGGGGGGTTTCAAAAAAATATGAGATTTTCATAAATAAATTAGTTCCGGAGTTTATTAATACGTGAAATCATATCTTGTTGTACTTTTGCGATCATACGAATCGCAATACAACACACTCCGACCTTGGAGCCATCAAAAACTCAAACTTGCTCCGCTCGGATTGACACATAATGTCAATCATCAAAAACGCAATTGCTGCTGGCTTTGTGTGTCTATTTGTTAATGATCAATTCAAAATAGGACAGTTTCGTTAAAATACGAAGACACAAAATAAAATGCACGACTGGGTCGCACGAACTTGCTTTTATGTAAAAAGTTCAAAAATTAATATTTCTAGAGAAAAAAATGTTCATAAGCAAAAAATTCATTTTTTAAATGACCAAAACAACTCCGTAAGTTATTATTTTATAAATAGTAGTTTAGTAGTTAGAGCTAAACACATAATATGTTTTGGAAAAGATTTTTCAAACATATGTATTTAAAAAAAAATTTTGGTACGCCAATTGTAACTAGAAGCTTCTCTACACAAAATTTCATTGAAATCCGTTCTGCCTATAATGACAAATTCAAAATTCGAAAAACTGGTTTTATGGTAGGTACACTCAGTAATGTCTTAATTTAATTTTTTTTATTAAATTAAAATTAAAATTTATCAAAATTCTCCTAGCCATTTTTGAGAAAACTACGATTTTCGAAAAAGATTTTTTAACACTTGCATGGTGGGTACCTTAATTTTTAGTTAAAACAATTTTTTTCCCTCAGATCTTGTAGATTATATTAAGAAACTTTTATTTATTGAAGTTTAAAAAATCGAGCAGGGGTTTTCGGAATATTGAGTTTCCAAAAAAAAATAATTGGCGTTTTTCTTTTTTCATTCAGAGTAGAGCACTGAACAGAGCATGAGCATGTCAAACATGCTCTGAACTTTCTCCGAATCGAGTGTGTTCTAAGAGCTCTGAATTATTTTATAAACACACGCGAGTTTTTGAGTTTTTTTTCTGTCTGTCAGAATGATTTCAGCATTTAACTCTGTCTACTCAGCTATTTTATACCGAGCTCATAGAGTGCGTTCTGAACAGTCTCTGAACACGCTCTCAACAAAAAAAGAAACACAATCTTTGAACTGTTATACACTCTGAGCTAAAAAAAGAAACACGATATTTTGTTTGACAGTTCAGGTACTACTCTGAACTAAAAAAGAAAAACGCTCAATATTTAAAATTTGGAGGAGCTTCATAATGATTAAAATCAAAAACAAACAAAATAAAATGGTTCCAAGAGGGCTTCCAAAAGATGATTCGTACCTTTATTTTTGGTTTTAAAAAAAGGAAAATTTAACGAAAATCGGCCCATGCTCTTAGGCCGTAGTCGAAGAGACAGACAGACAGAATTTCGAGACCCACTTTTTCTTCGCTATCATCGTAATGTCAACTTTGATAAAAATCTTGAGTTCGATTTATTTTACAAATGCATAACTTGCCTTATAGTACCTATATGTCGTAAGAAAAACTCAGAGAACCGATAAAGGGAAACACAAAACTTCTAATAATCAATTGAACTTACATTAATATTAATACGGCACGAACATAGCACTTTGTCTCTTTTTTCTTTAACAAAATGAACTCTTAGTTTTTGGTTGTTTCGGGGGGGGGGGGGGGTTTAACCCCTAAAACCCCTACCTGCGTTCGCCCCTGCTTGGATTTATCTTATTAGTTGGCTAGCGCCTTGCCAATATGCAATTTTTGTTAAATTCAGTTCATTTTACATTATTTTTTTGACAAAAATCCAATGTGAAATTGTGTGCATCATAATATTAGCTGTGTTTTACTTGCCATATAGGTACTATAGGGCAAGCTCTGCATTTGGAAAAAAAATCGAACTCGAGATTTTGATCAAAGTTGACATTACGATGATAGCGAAGACGAATAAAGTGGGTCCGGCAATTCCGTCTGTCTGTCTGTCTGTCTGTATGTCTGTACCTCGATCTAGAGCCTACGCCACTGAAACTATTTTCTTCAAACTCGGTAGTTATGGGTCTTCGGTGATTCCCTAGAGGGGAAATTGAAATTTTTTTTTTCGCTCTAAAACTAACGGTACCCCCCATACAACCGTAATGCATAATCTTATTTATCTCGAAATCGGCTCTAACGATTTTGATAAAAAAAAATTAGGTGTGATATTACGGATATGGACTACGATTTGGTAAAAAAAAATTTGGGGCAAAATGTTATTAACGGTACCTATCATAGAACCGTTTTTTTGATTTTCGACTTTCCCATTAACGGCTCTAACGATTTTAACCAAAAATTTTCAGCAGGGGTCCCCCTAAGTTTAAAATATTATTATATATAAAAATATTCGAAAAATTATTTGTTGGGTTTTTTTGAATATCTTCAAAACCTATGAACGATTATTTTTTGAAATTATTTCCTAAAATCAATATTATTAAATACTTAAAACTCGCATCCCACATTTTTTTCTTGAAAATTTTTAAAGAAATTTCTTATATAAAAAATTTATTTACTTAATAATAAAACGATTTTTTAAAGTTTGTTTGCATAAATTCATACTCTTCTAGAAATCAGACGGCAATTTAATTTTAAATTCATGTTTTATATTTATAAAATGTATCTTAAATTCCAAAGTACTTTTACATAAGAGCAAGTTCGTGCGATCCAGTCGTGCATTTTATTTTTTTTTTGCAAGTCCATATAGAATTGTAAAAAAAAACCGACATCGGGGATTAGAAACTTTTTTTCAAAAAGTTGGAACCTTGGCAGTACTATGCACGCTATGGCTCTTATCAGCTTTATTGAGACTAGCATCAACCACCATCCAAAAACGTTACTTTTGACTTCTCCGAACAAATTATCGATAACATATATGTATATACATAATATCATTTTGGTATCACCGTTTTTATCACGACTTAGGTTAAGACTCGAAAATTGTCTGGACTTAGCTAAGTCCGTATAGACTTAAGTAGTTGTAGTATTATTTACATGTAAAGCGCTTAGTCCCGATGCCGTTTTTTTCTACAATTCCCTATGGGATTTTCGCTTATAGTTGGCGCAATGTGAATGTAACTTCATGTTTTCATAGATATATGTATGTATGTACAGTGTCGGACAAAACTAAAGCACGAAAAAATATCAGATTGGAAACATACGAATAAAAAGTGAAAACACTCGTGATACTTTTATATTTTTTTTATTTTTTCTTAATCACAACATATTATTCTATATTTTACAGCTTTTAATTTGATTTTAAATCTTAACATATTTCTAAAAAATAAAAATAGTTCAAAACTCATTAAAAAGTAGCGCGACAAAACTAAAGCACATGCAGCATATTTCTGTTTACAGTTATCGAATTTTAGCGCTTACTTCTTAAATGCTACTACCTTCACTTGTTATTTTGTCAAGCATGTTCTAGGCAAAACAAAAAAAATTAATCGCGGATCTTTGCACCATGCTAACGGTCAAAGCTAATGAAGAATTTAAAATTTAAATAAAAATTGTTAAAATGGCGCGGAATAAATATTCCAATAAATTAAAAGAAAAAATAGTGCCCGACTTTCAAAGCGGTGAATCAATTACATTTATTGGCAATAAATATGGTATAAGCCATACGGTTATTTCTCGGATAATAGCTCGATTTCGTGCTCGGGGTAGTGTCCAAACAGTGCACAATGGTGGTAGACCTCGAAATACCACGTCGCATTGCGATAAAAGAATAATGAGGTTAATCAAAAAGGACCCTTATATTACCCTTAAAAAAATAAAAAAATAACTAGACTTATAAATCTCTTGTAGAACGATCTGGCGAAGAGCGGTTGATCGTGGCTGGAAAGCTCGTCGTGCTGTAAAAAGGGCCATTTATTTCCCTTAATAATAAACGTGCAAGACTAAACGCACCTTAGCTGGACTAGGGAAATATGGAAGACGGTTCTATTCTCTGATGAATTGAAATTTAATTTAAAAGGATCGGACAGATTTCGTACGGTACGTAGCCCGAAAGGCGAACGCCTCAATCCTCGATTTACCAAGGCATCTGTGAAGCACTGTGGGGGGGAACATTACTGTCTGGGGATGTTTTTCCAGTCAAGGGATCGGGCCACTTCATAAGATAAGTGGTATAATGGATCGTTTCATGTACCAGGAAAGCCTTCAAAACGTCATGCTTCCGTATGCGGAGGAGAATATGCCGTTGCGATGGATCTCCCAACATGACAACGATCCGAAACATACCGCTAAATTGGTGAAAGATTGGCTTAATGAAGGTAATATCATGGTTATAAAGTGACCAGCGCAAACCCCTGATCTCAACCCAACGGAGAATCTATGGGAAATGGTAGATTAGAGGATTGATCGAACGAAATGTAACAATTTTGACTCGCTACTTGGCAACAAGTACAAACTGTCTGGGAAAACATCCCCATACAAATAATTGACAATCTTATTGCATCCATGCCTCGTCGATGTGATGCAATTATCAAAAATAATGTTTACGACACCAAATAGTAACATTAAAACTTTTTTTTAATTTATTTTGTATATGAAATCAAAAATGTGCTTTAGTTTTGTCGCGCTACTTTTTAATGAGTTTTGAACAATTTTTATTTTTTAGAAATATGTTAAGATTTAAAATCAAATTAAAAGCTGTAAAATATAGAATATTATGTTGTAATTAAGAAAAAATAAAAAATATAAAAGTATCACGAGTGTATTCACTTTTTATTCGTATGTTTCCAATGTGATATTTTTTCGTGCTTTAGTTTTGTCCGACACTGTATGTAGATATATCAGTTGACTATCAGTGAGAACTAAAGCTTACAACAGTTAAAATCTGAGAAAATTGTTCCGATAGTTGCAGTATTTTAAAAGATTTTGAAAACTTATTCTTTTCATTTTAAAAATAAATTAAAAATAGATCAGTTCACCACGAAGATTTATTTTAGTTATTGCAATCAATATTACATTTAAATACTTTTATTTGTACTATTAAATTCAGAAAATGTTTTCAATCTACTTTAATTGAATTAAAAGAAGATATTAATTATTCTTCACAGAAGATCAATTATTGCAAAATTAAAAAGAAATTCGTTATTGTCGAAGTCGGTTTTTGGAAACAGGCAAATATATTTCTGTTGTGCCTTTTCTCTAATTCCTTCTTCCGTTACGGAATTTCTCCTACATTTTCCCTCCCGACTTAACAAGCAGAAATACGAGTTAAACTCTACTCCTGAAAAAACCCAATTCGCCATCTAAGCCATAGAGGAAATATATTACCTAGAGTCACGACCGGTACCCCTCTTGCCAGAAACACCCTCAAATTTTTTTTAGGTGAGTAAGAGAAAATTCTTAAATTCCCTATCCATGAATACGTGTCAATGGTGGACTAAAATACAAAATGAAGTCAGTAGCTCAAAATTTGAAGTTTTGTTTTTTTTTTTTGAATATCAAAATGACAGATGTCATAATTGTATAAAAACAAATATTTTATATCTCGTTTTTTTCCGGGCATCTAGCAAATTTCGTGAAGCTATCCCGATAAGAAATTAAGACGTACTGGCAAAAATCTATCAAACGTTCCGGAAACCGAAATACATTCAGGATATTATATTGCCAACACCTTGGGTTTTTGTCGAAGACAACATGCTGAATACGTTGTCCAGTTTTATATTCTTTAACAAAGTCGAGATTGTCACACTGATACAAGAGGACGAGCGTTTTCTTGTCGATATGTTTATCCTGCTTACCGATCCCAATACATCAGAGGCGAAGCGTCGTAATATTGTGCTTTTTTTAAGGAATTTTGCAACAATGCTCAAAATTTGCAGACGCAAGGTAAAGATTCGTTCTACAAAACCCTAATGTGCTTAGGAATTCTTCAGGCACTGTAAATAACTTTGATAATGGCCGATCAAAAGACAAAATCAGCTTCTATTGATATTTTGACTGCAATTGTCGAGTTTTCGAGATTGGTTGTTCGCAATTACACATTGCAAAAAGTGAACAGGACGGACGGGGTAAGTGTTGGGAACTAATACGAATATAATAGTTTTAAATTCACCTTTTTTTGTTTTTCTGCAGGGATGAATGCTATTTAATATAGCTAGTGAACAAATGTTGACTGATTCCGAATCAAAGAACATGCTCACCTAGAAGGGGACTTCCTAAATTTCTTTTACAAGCATAGTATTCAAACCTTAATTGGTATAATAATTTTTATTTGGTTTATACAAGAAGCTTAATTATTGTCTTTATTGACAGCTCTACTTTTAATGAATACCATTGGTGATAGACCACAAAACGAAGATAATCAAACGGCGCAGTTGTTGGGTCTAATTTTGGACATTCTATTATTCTGTGTAGAACATCCCAACTAACATTTCAGCTTCGATTCGGTCTAACTAAATATATTTTCGATGTTCTTTAATACATTTGTAAAGGTTGTTTAAGAACAAAAAGGAGAATATTACACAAGCTCACAAAACCTTTTATGTACTTCTATAAGTGATTCTGAAAATCCTCTTAGAAGTAACATGCACAGATGTTTTAAAGGTGCCAGTTTCGTGTATGAACTATTAGAAGTTTAACAGAGTCCTATTCGAAATTGAACTGAAGTTCAAGTTTTGACAGATGGCTTCAATAAAGCTGCGCTTTTTATGTCTATTACAGGCTTACACTACAACTTTTACCGAGTCTGAAAAGTACGAAAATAAAAGTAAATTTATATTTCTTTAAAGACGTTTTTCCGACATTTAATCAATTTTAAACCTGAAACTATGTATCACATTGGAATTGTTCTTAATTATTGTATTTGGAATAATTTTAAAACATGAACGACATTATACCTTATTTGGGGATCGAACTCGGCATCTCTTGTGTAATAGTCCATCTCTCATTTTTTTTTTTATTTTTTTTTATAATTCATTTTTATTCAATTCAATCTTATAACTATCTTAATGCTAGACAAACAATAACTTACAACTAACTTACTGGTCCCATGCGGGCACTCTAAGTTAAACTATATTCTTATAACTACTGCCTTTCGGCCTAAAAAACTCGGATTCTTTATCATTTTTACTTTTTTATATAAAACTTACAAACTAAAATTAAACTAATTAAAAGTACCTAAAACCACTTAAACTACTGAAAATAAACTAAAACTAAACTAAAACTACTTAAAAACTAGAACAGCCACAGCGGAGTTTTTTTTTTTTTTTTGTACATTTAAAGAATGTAATTTTTTGTTTTTTTTTTTTTTTTGTTTTGTGCCACTGTGCCTATTCTTTTTTAAAACTAAACCTGTGACTAAGAACAGGTATGCAAGCCGGCTACGGCTCTAACACCCCACCCCGACTACCCATTATCAAATGTCGATTGAAGCCACCAAAACTGGTTCTCCTGCTTCACCCTATCAGTTTTGTCCCGTTCGGACATAGTCCATCTCTCTACACACTGGGCCATATTGAATATTATTTGGAAGATGCAAAAACTTAATCAGCCTATTTCTTTCTCAAACTTCAAAATTAACACAAGACTGCGATATACAATAATTTATTTTTATTCAATTCAATCTTATAACTATCTTAATGCTAGACAAACAATAACTTACAACTAACTTACTGGCCCCATGCGGGCACTCTAAGTTAAACTATATTCTTATAACTACTGCCTTTCGGCCTAAAAAACTCGGATTCTTTATCATTTTTACTTTTTTATATAAAACTTACAAACTAAAATTAAACTAATTAAAAGTACCTAAAACCACTTAAACTACTGAAAATAAACTAAAACTAAACTAAAACTACTTAAAAACTAGAACAGCCACAGCGGAGTTTTTTTTTTTTTTTTTTTTTTTGTACATTTGAAGAATGTAATTTTTTTTGTTTTTTTTTTTTTTTGTTTTGTGCCACTGTGCCTATTCTTTTTTAAAACTAAACCTGTGACTAAGAACAGGTATGCAAGCCGGCTACGGCTCTAACACCCCACCCCGACTACCCATTATCAAATGTCGATTGAAGCCACCAAAACTGGTTCTCCTGCTTCACCCTATCAGTTTTGTCCCGTTCGGACATAGTCCATCTCTCTACGCACTGAGCCATATTGAATATTATTTGGAAGATGCAAAAACTTAATCAGCCTAATGGGAGCGCACAAAATATCTTTAAATTGCTGACCGTAGTGATTTGTTTTATGTTTTACTTAACTCTTTCTTTGTTTTGATTTGTGCCCTTAAAAACGATTCATTCATTCATATATGTAAAATGTTTGTATTCCGTTTAGTTTGACATTTGTTGTGTTAAGTATACATTATGGGCGTTTTTCTTTTTTCATTCAGAGTAGAGCACTGAACAGAGCACGAACATGTCGAACCTGCTCTGAGCTTTCTCCGAATCGAGCGTGTTCTAAGAGCTCTGAATTATTTTATAAACACACGCGAGCACTAGCTGTCAACAAATGACATTTGCCTATTCGCTGCTGTCACTTTTTCTAAACGAAATTATTAAATAAAAATGGATAGCAAAGCAATGATAATCAGCCAAGCATTTTCTTTATTTTTTGAACAAAGTGATGATGAAGATGAAAATAAATATCGAACAAAAATTGTTAAAAACTTAAACTACGCGGAAAATGTCGTCCCTAGGTTTTCCGACAAAACTTTTAGGCAGCATTTTCGCATGAATCCGGATTTGTTTGAAACCGTGTGTTGTGAAATTCACGCAATGGAGGAACACATTTATGGACCTGGTAGAGAGTCAACCTCGATTGAAAAACAGCCTATGATAACTCTGTGGTATTTGGGAAACCCGGAATGTATCAGGTATGTATTTATCCGATTGAAAAACAGGTGAACAAAAGCGGACTGTCTCATTTATTTGTATGATCAAGAAATGTAAGTCACTATGTTCATCGATTTTTGTATTTCAACACATTTTTTATGCGTATGCATATGATTGACCAAGTTCTAATTGTAAATTTTGAAAAACTTAATCGACATACTTGACAGTTGAGAAATTCGGTCTTGTTCGCCTCCCTCTCCATTTAGTGTTTTTTTTTTTAACTACTATAAAATACATGCATACATATTATTTCAGATCAATTGCAGATAGATTTGGAGTTAGTATTGCGAATGTGTGGAGGATTGTATCCAGCAATTGTGACACCTTGATAAGGCTCAATAACTCAAAAAAGTACATAAGATGGCCTACTGTAGATGAAGCTGCCAGAACATCCGCGTACTATTTGAGAAAAACTCGCTTTAGAGGTAGAAATGCTGAATGAATTATGTCATTATTCATATACTCACTGAAAAATATACTATTTTTAGGAATTATTGGATCAATAGATGGCTCACACATTCGAATACGAGCACCAATAATATCCCATAACTCCTACGTTAACCGGAAGGGATTTCATTCGGTACTTCTCCAAGGGATATGCAACCATAATTATGGAGTTTATGCATTGCTACACTGGTGAAGCAGGATCTATACACGATTCTCTTTTGCTAAATAGATCTAGTTTGATTGGCAAAATCAATTCAGGTAAACTATTTCACAACAATATACGAAGAAATTAAGGCTAGGTTCTCAAAATTTTACGTTATCAATTTTTTTGTTTGTTTTCAATATTAAATGCTCTTATCAATTTGAAAGCAAACACTGAAAACTGAATATCGTAGGACTTATACGAGTACCTTGAAAGATATAAATAATTACCAAATCCAATTCATTCCATTTTATTATAAATACATATTTTTTACATTAGATTGTTAAATATTTATGGTTTTAAAAGTATACAATTTGGAAGATAATTACACAGAAGATTAATTTAATTTTTTTTATAAGTTTATATCATTAAAAGTTTAGCTCTTAACAGCGTCTCTAGTTTTCAGTGTAGATATTCTTACAAAGTACGATCGTATTTTTTTTCCGAGGCATTTTCGATTGAACGATTTCATATGAATTATGACTTTGTTTAAAAAAAAATAACTAATCTATAATTAATTTCATTTCAGGTAATTTTAACATAAATGAAGATCAACACCTGTTGGGAGATTCTGCTTACCCACTTAAGCAATGGCTTATAACTCCCTATAAATACAACGGTCGGTTAAGAGATGAACACAAATTTTTTAACACGGTTCATTCAAAATGCAGAGTGACAATTGAACGAGCTTTTAGCCTTCTGAAAGGCAGATTTAGGAGGCTATTCTATATTGACTCTCTAAAGCCAACATCAATAGTTAAATACATACTTGCATCATGTATTTTACACAATTTATGCATTCAACACAATGATTCAAATGAAGATTTGATTATAGTTGATGACCACAACGACAACGAGGACGACTTTAACACTGGTTCCATAGATTTTCAATCCGGACATTTGAAGAGAGAAAGTTTACTCAATTCTTTATTTTAAACAAAAATACATTTAAGTTTTTGTATTGAACATATACATTTTAATCCTTATGCAAGTGAAAATTTGGGCTTGATGTTCATAGAAAAATGAATGCAATCAATCTGTATGGCCTACCAAAAACACACAAACCAGACTTGCCACTACGGCCGATAGCATCATCCACTAATGTCCCTTGCTATGAATTATCAAAATTCATTGGTAAAATCATTCAAAACCTAGTATCATGTCAATTCAATGTTAAAAACTCTTTCCAACTACGAAACAAAATTCAACAACTATCAATAGAAGACGATGAAATACTAGTATCCTTTGACGTAGCATCACTATTTACTAATATACCAACCTACACTGCAATTAAAATCATCATGGAAAAATGGGAAAACCTTAAAACATATACTCCAATAACACAAAGGTATTTCCTCAAAATACTACAATTTTGCCTAGCAGACAACAACTATTTTCGATACAAGGACCATTTCTACAACCAAATATTTGGAATGCCAATGGGAAATCCACTTTCACCAACAATCGCAGATTTATTACTTGACCATCTACTAGAGGAAACAATTGACAAACTAAAAAAACACAACACACCAAAATCAAATTCATAAATAAATATGTTGATGACATGATCGCCATAATTAAAAAGAAAGACACAGACATCATACTCAAAACACTTAATGAATACCACACAAAAATAAAATTCACAATTGAAATAGAAAATAACAATTCAATCCCATTCTTAGACGTAATAATCATAAAGGACAACAATAAAATAATTTTTGAAAAAAAAAAAAAAAAAAAAAAAAAACACTCAACAAAATATTCACTAATACCAAACCACCGATTAATAAAACAGATCAACATGACGTCATATATGCAATTCCATGTAAAGGTAAAAATGAAGAAGAGTGTGAACAAATATACATTGGGACGACAAAACGCGCTTTGGGAGTGAGATTATCGGAGCATAAGGCTGACATAAGGAGGAAAAAAACAGCAACAGCTCTCTCACAACATATGATCGAACTAGACCATCAACCAGACTTTGACAATGTGAGGATTATTGACAAGGAGGGACGAATGGGGATCCGCTACACTCTGGAGAGTCTTCATATCTAAAAAAACATAAACAAGACCATGAACCACAAAGAAGACAGTGATAATATAAGTGCAATATATAGTGTTGCCATAAGAAATAGTCTGTGATATTAGTTTTTAATTTGCTTGTTTGTTTTTCCTTTTCTTTTTGTCAAATAAGTGCTATTTATTTAAGTGTTATTTATTGAACTGTGTTATGTAAAACTGTATAAAAAGTATGTTTATTTATTTATTATTTTACATTATAAAACTCATAAAATTGTATTTTATTAGGTCTAATAAAATTCAAACCCCTGATGATGCCGGAAAACAACCGGAGAAACGTTGGGAAAAGAATGGATTAACTTTTAATTGATTGCATTCATTTTTCTATGAACATCAAGCCCAAATTTTCACTTGCAAAAATACATTTAATTTCAAACAGTTTCTTTAAGTTTATTTATTATTAAATAACGTATATATAAAAATACTATAAGGAAGTTGTATTAAGTAAACATTAATGCTAAAACGATCACATTCGTGTTTAAATTTTTAATTATACTTGGATTAAAAATAATATTAAAAAAAAAAAACAAAACAGAACTTAAATCACATTTTGAGATAGGTAATCTTATACTTCATGTTTATTAAACTTAATTCTAGCATGATCACATTCCATTTTGAAAAAAACAACATACATTTTTTAATATAAACTAAAAATCGTAACTTCATGTTATTTTGAACTTTAAATCACATTTTGAGATAGGTAATCTTATACTTCATATTTATTAAACTTAATTCTAGGATGATCACATTCTATTTTCAACAAACATCATACATTTTTCAATAAAAACTAAAATGGTTACTTCATGTTATTTTGAACTTTAAATCGCATTTATCGGAACAAAGTATTATATTCTGTTCCCACCACAACGAAATCAATTAAATCACACATCGAAAATCTAAATTTTTATGCCGAATTCTCGGATTTCGTTTTATTGAAAACATGTACATATGTACATTATGCCTTATTATATAAAATATATTTTTACAATAAACTAAAATCCGAAAATAAAATTTTAACCATATTCCACGAATTTCAAACCTCAGAAGTTTGCAGTTGAAAACTCAGATTTCGGTTTTATGTAAAAATAAATTTTAGATAATGCTTTAGTTCCCACCAAAAAGAGATCTGAGATTCTGGCAAACAAATTTCGATTTTTAATTGGTGAATTAAAATTTAATTGAGATTTCTTTGAAATCTCGGAATGTTTCAGCCGAAATCTTGGTTTTCGTTTTGGTAGGAACGTAGTATAATACACAAAATAAAAAAGCTGAAATCTCAGATTTCATTAACAATTCGTAACACAAAAAAAACTTAATGCAGTAAAAAAAAGTTGAAAACGAAATGGATGTATGTACCTACATTTTATCAAGCATTTTCTGAAAAAGCTCTAAGAATTTATTGGTAGCTTCCATTTTCTTGCGGTGCCTTTTTTCCACAGGATCATCTTCGATTTTTTTTCCTCGTCGTTTTCTAAGATTTGTGACGAATTTATTTTCGTCCTGATCTCCATAATCCGACCACATTTGTACGGTATCCAAATGTTCCACTGTTTGAACATCGCAGTCTTCCGACGATATGACTGCCGGTGGATTTATCTCCGGTGCCTTGAATAAAAATTCATTTAACATATCGTAGAATTCCCAGGACTTTCTGGAGTGCCCAGTGGTTTTGTTTTCTTCTTTTATTTTTTTGTAAGTTTTCTTCAATCCCTTTCATTTGGAATCGACCTGTTCTGCCGAAACATTTGTATCAAACTCTGCGTTTATTTGAGACGCAATTTCCTGGAACACGAATTTTTTTACGCCATTTTCCAAGCGTTCATAGCTGTAGTATAGCGAGAATTGCGAGTGTCAGCATGACTCAGTGGCCAAATTAAATAGTAACTATTCATATCGCATCACTTGAACCTTTTCAAGTGCATTGCATAATGTGTGACACAATTGAGGTCGGGTCTTCTTGCTACGCTTGCACCTTCTTTTAAATTGAATTGTATAATAATAAGTATAAATAAGGTGAATTCAACAATAAAGACATCAGTAATGAATCAACTATAAGTCTTTATTTCCGCCAACCTAACATATTACATGGCGATCCTGCCAGACACTGATTCAAATTAACTTAAATATAATAAAAGTGAATTCATCGACAGCAGTGTCACCGATGTCCAAGGAATCTAAACTCTAAAAAGAGTGAAGACCCTAACGCCCATCAACCTGAGAAAAGACCCGAAGTATTGAAAATTGGACCACTTCCCCTACAATCGAAGAAAACACCAACGTCAACGATAAGAACGTCAACAAAAAGAAAGAGAGGAGGAAAACAATTTAAAGACAGAAGGGCGATCGCAGTACTATATAAAGAATTAAACCTAACAATTTCAACAGAAACAAAAAAAAAAAAGAAATTAGAACTCGAAAATTGTCATAAATAAATAATAAAATTCTGGCAACCTCACGGCTGCCTATTTATGGGCAAAAATTAATGCCTTTAAACTTAATAAAATAAAAACTTAAAATTGGTTGGGGACAATCCAAAGTCGAAAACCCAAACGCAAATGTTATAAACACTATTAAAGTAGTAGATCACACCAGTCATTTAAATGACATTTGGTGGTTTTTATTAATTCTTCTAATACTATCTAGTGTAAATTTATTTATAAAATTGTACTCCACACACAACAAATTTTTAAAAAAAAGATACACCCAAAATGAAGGGGCCAGTAAACTATAAATATATATGTAAAAATAAATAAATATATATGTATAAATAAATAAATATATATCTACATAAATGTATATAAACGCATACGGACTATAGACAGCAACACATGTGTCAGTGGGATAAAATACTTACAGAGTTAGTAGCTAGAAAAGCAGAAGCAGATAGGGCTTATAAATGTATTAACAAAAATGTTCCCATTCGTAGAGAAACGATAATCAAACATTGCATAGCAATATCAGCAGCTTTTAATGGGATAGCTGAAATTTTACGAAACCTACCTATAGAAATTGCGACAGTTCATAAAGAACAGGGACAAGAAATTGTTATTAGTGTTAGAGATAAGTTGATAGATTCCTTAGGAAAGCATAATATAGAAGCAGAAGTACCTTCTACCTATGCCGAAGACATACAAATAAAATTTGAAGAATTATACCCAATAAATGAAGACGTTTCTCAGTTAGAAAACACAGACGATTTATTAATTGGTTATCATAATATAGAGAAACATCAGCTTAAACAAAAACCAATAGAAACCAAAATGCCAGTAACAGCAGTAGAATTCATAAAGTTAGCCTCATCAATTCTTCCAGAGTTCGATGGTGTGTAGAAAACTTAACACGTTTTTTGGATGCAATAGATATTCTTGAACAGATTAAAGAGACTCATGAAGCTACCGCGGTTTTGATGGTCAAAACCAAACTCAAGGGAACGGCTAGGAACTTGATTAACAACGAACAGACGCTACAACAAATTAAAGATAGACTTAAAACTAAGGTACAAGGTGAATCAGTTGAAGTTCTGATTGCCAAAATCATGAATATGCAACAACGTGACAAGACCGCAAACCAATATACTAGTGAGATAGAAAAACTAACAAAATCACTAGAGGGAGCATACATTTCTGATGGTTTAACAACTGAATTAGCAACAAAATATGCTACACAGACAGCAGTAAAAGCAATGTGCAAGAACTGTTCAGTCAACAGTGTTAAACTAATCATGCAAGCTGGTACATTTGCTACAATGAATGATGCCATATCAAAATTTACAAATAGTTGCACTGATGCATTTGGTAATCCTAATACAATACTATATATAAACCAGAATCGAGGTAGTTATCATGAAAATTATCGACAAAGTAATAATAAAGGTAGATTTAGGCCAAACCAAAGCAGAGACGACTACAGTCCTAATTAAACTAAAAGAAATTTCAACCAAAATGGCCAGAGGTTCGGAGGTCAACATAAACAAAGAAATATTAGAAATATAACTCAGCAGGAAAACCAGCAAATTCCACTTCAAGAACAAGAATAAATAGTGCTTTAAAAAAAGTGTATGCATTTAATTTGCATCTCAGCAGTTATATATCTTCAAGCTCAACTTTAAATAATTTAGTCTCAACGTTCCTAGTAGATACAGGAGCAGATATATCAATTTTTAAAAAGGGTCACATAAATCAAAATGTTTGCATAGACACTTCAATTGTTACAGGCCTTAACGGCATTGGTCATGGCACCGTCAGTACCGTAGGCATGGTGAGTGCGGATCTAATATTAGAGGATCTGCTAGTTCGACATGATTTCCATGTGGTAGAAGACAACTTCCCCATACCATGTTCAGGTATTTTAGGTCTAGATTTTTTTTAAGAAATATAATTGTGTTTTAGATTATCAAACAAACCAAGATTGGCTTATAATAAGATCGAAAGATTACCACGAGGATATAGCAATCCCCATGTCAAATTCTTTCAAAGTAAACACAATTTCTATTCCCGCTAGATCTGAAGTCGTTCGACTTATTCACATAGAATCAACAGAAGAAGAAATTTTTATTCCTCATCAGGAGATTGAGACCGGTGTGTATATAGCTAATACGATTACTTCAAGAAAGCAACCATTTGTAAAAATTGCCAACACTTCGAACGAAAATATAACAATACAGAATATAAAGGTGAAAACAGAAAGTCTTAACGACTATAATATTATCCATTCGATTCAAGCAACGGGTAATAGTGAAGAAAAATTAAATAAGCTTAGGAAACATTTCCCTAAATTTGCTTATAAGGCATTGAACAAATTGTGTTCCAACTACGTGGACATTTTCGCATTAGAAACAGAGCCCATAACAACTAATACATTTTATAAACAAAAACTTAGGATGAAAGATGATGAACCAGTGTATATTAAAAACTATAGCATACCTCAAGTACACAAAGAAGAAATAAGTAGTCAGTTAAGTAAATTAATTAAAGATGATATAGTAGAACCATCCACTTCGGAATACAATAGTCCTATACTCTTGGTACCCAAAAAACCACTTCCAGGAAAACAAGAGAAAAGGTGGAGACTAGTCATTGACTACAGAGCGATTAATAAAAAACTAATGGCAGATAAATTCCCATTACCAAGAATAGACGATATACTCGATCAGTTGGGAAGAGAAAAATACTTCTCATGTTTAGACTTAACGTCAGGATTCCATCAAATAGAGTTAAGCAAGAAATCAAGAGATATCACATCTTTCACAGCTGGTGGCGGTACATACCGATTTAAGCGACTACCTTATGGATTGAAAATTGCCCCAAATTCTTTCCAAAGGATGATGACACTAGCATTTGCTGGTCTTAAGCAATCTCAAGCATTTCTTTACATGGATGACTTGGTAGTATTAGGTTTTTCCGAAAAACACATGATACAAAATTTAAAAGATGTTTTCGATACATGCAGGAAGTACAACTTAAAACTGCATCCTGATAAATGCATATTTTTCAATCAAGAAGTTACATATCTTGGGCATAAATGCACAAACAAAGGCATCTTGCCTGACCCAAGCAAATTTGAAACAGTCCAGAAATATCCAGTACCAAAGAATGCTGATGAAGCTAAGAGGTTTGTTGCGTTTTGTAACTATTATAGGCGATTTATTCCTAACTTCGCTGAACACTCTAGGATTTTAACAAGGTTGTGTAGGAAAAATGTTCCATTTGACTGGACTGAAGAATGTACTAACGCGTTTCAATATTTAAAAAAATCTCTAATCAGGCCACAAATACTCCAATACCCTGATTTTAGCAAAAAATTTTATATCACAACAGACGCCAGCGGCTTCGCTTGTGGCGCAGTGCTTAGTCAAAAATATGAAAACAAGCAATTACCAATATCCTACGGTTCAAGAGCATTCACCAAAGGAGAAATTAATAAAGCCACAATAGAGAAAGAATTAGCAGCCATACATTGGGCCATAACATTTTTTAGACCATATGTCTACGGAAGAAAATTTTTCGTCAAAACAGACCACAGACCCTTAACCTATCTTTTCTCAATGAGAAACCCATCTTCTAAACTAATGCGAATAAGATTAGACCTTGAAGAATATGATTTTGAAGTGGAATACATAGCTGGAAAAGAAAATTACATAGCGGACGCACTATCCCGAATAGATATCAGAGATTTAAAACAACTTACGGTAGAATCTGCTAAAGTATACAGAGTAATAACAAGAGCAATGAATAAACATAATCCTTACACTGTTGCAAATGACATAAGTCACCACGAGAACCCCAAAATATACGAAGCGCTAAATAAATATGAAGTTAGAAAGCATGCTCAGCTCATTTTTGATTTTCCGAAAATGTATATCAAAAAAGGGAAGAAAATTTGCAGCTATATAGATACAAGCAACCTAATTGTTGAGACGAAAATTGACCTAAGACGATTCTTTGTCAGGCTTATGAAAGAAGCCGGCAAATTAGGACTTTTAAAAATACAATTGTCTTTAGGAGACAAATTGTTTAAATATACTCGAGTAGATGAATTTAAAGAAAAGGGTACTCAAGTTCTCAAAGGAATAGAAATAGCGTTAACTCCGGAATTAACGCAGGTGACAAATGTTGAAAAAATCAACGAAATCATTAAGCAGTACCATGACGATCCAATCCGGGGAGGCCACCCAGGAATCGTTCGTACTACAACATTTCTACTGGAAAAATATGAAAAAAGATATAAAGAATTATGTTAACGATTGTACAGAATGCAAAAAGAACAAAATAAGTAGACACATTAGAGAACCAATGGTTATCACAGAAACACCAAGAAAAGCATTCGAAACTGTTCAAATAGACACAATAGGTCCTCTTCCCAATGGGAATGAGTATGCAGTCACCATCATATGTGATCTGACAAAGTATCTTATTGCAGTACCAATACCGACCAAGCACGCCAAAACAATAGCAAGAGCAATATTTGAAAACTATATTCTCATTTATGGCTGTATGAAAACAATGTTAACAGACATGGGAACAGAATATAAAAACAGCATTTTTGAAGATTTATGTCAATTACTTAAAATTGAACAAAAAACTTCAACACATTATCATCATCAAACACTGGGAACAGTTGAACGTAGCCATCGTACATTCAATGAATATGTACGCTCTTATATATCTGTTGATAAAAGCGATTGGGATGGATATCTCAAATATTTTTGCTATTGTTACAACACGACACCATCAACCGTGCATGGTTACTGTCCTTTTGAACTTGTTTTCGGGAAAACACCACCTACATTTGACTTCCTCAAACAGAATGAAATTACGCCACTTTATAACTACGACGCGTACGACAAAGAATTAAAATATCGACTACAAATAGCGCAAAAAAGAGCCAAAGAATTCATAACGAAAACAAAAGAAAAACAGAAAACAATTTACGATAGGAAAATACAATCTAAGGAAATTAGCATAGGAGATCTAGTGTTAGTAAAAAATGACACAGGTCATAAGTTAGATAGTAGATACAAGGGTCCCTTTAGAGTAGAAAGCATAGATAAGAACAATAATTATAGTTTAGCACCTAACAACACAGACAATGACAAATCAAGAAAACAAATAAGTAAAAATATTGTAATACACAAAAACAGGCTAAAACCTATAAACTAAAAATTTTATGTTCAATACACATAATACATACAGTTTAAATTTGAGTAGATATTAAAAAAAAAAAAAAAAAAAAATATATGTAAATACTACATAATTATTACTCGTATCAAATATTGAAATGCCTAACATCTTACAAATTATGCAAAAAAAAAATTATTAAAATTTAATGAACACAAAATGTAAACAAAACAAATGTGCATCAAAATAATGTCAAAGAATGCTCATCTATTGACACTAACCATGTATAAGCATTTTAAAAAAAAAGGGAGGTGTAGTATAGCGAGAATTGCGAGTGTCAGCATGACTCAGTGGCCAACTTAAATAGTGACGATTCATATCGCACCACTTGAACCTTTTCAAGTGCATTGCATAATATGTGACACAATTGAGGTCGGGTCTTCTTGCTACGCTTGCACCTTCTTTTAAATTGAATTGTATACTAATAAGTATAAATAAGGTGAATTCAACAATAAAGACATCAGTAATGAATCAACTATAAGTCTTGCTTTATTTCCGCCAACCTAACATATTACATAGCGCTCTTGGATGCAATTTATTAAACAAATCGTCATATTTTTGGTCCATTTTAATCCTGATAAAATAGAAATGTAAAATAATGTATTTTATTAGTTATTTTATAAATAATTTACCTTCGACTCCAGATCGACCTGCCTCGAGCGCCATATTTGAATTTTTTTTTATGTCTTTCAGACTGACTTCAGCATTTAACTCTGTCTGCTCAGTTATTTTATACCGAGCTCATAGAGTGCGCTCTGAACAATCTCTAACACGTTCTGAACGAAAAAAGAAACACAAATTGGAACTGTTATATACTCTGAGCTAAAAAAGAAACACGATTTTTTGTTTGACAGTTCAGGTTCTGCTCTGAACTAAAAAAGAAAAACGCCCTATGCCTTTCTTCAATATCGTAAATTATTTTCATGTAATATTTATTTATATTATTTGTAATAAAACCATCAAACATTTTGGTCAGTTCACCCAGCTATAGTTTTATGCATTTCCACTTTGAGGGATATATGGAGATATCATGCTGGATTTACATATATGCCTCTTCCAAAGAAATTCACATTTATATCTAATAAATGGGCACAGAAGATCAAAATGAAGATAATCATATAAATGCAGCTACATTATATGTTTGAAAACAAAAAAGTTCTCGGATATTCAGGTTATAACTTCGCACCTGTTTCGAAACGCTCGTTTATAATTGCAATTCAACTTTTAAGAGCCGAATGGTTGATTTGAAATTCAGCTGCCTGCTTTCGAAGGTATTTTTTCTTAAATTTTGGTTATTCGTCACTTCAACTTCATCTTCGCTAGACTCTTAGGGTAGGCGCGCACATTCAATTTTTAGTTTCGCAACTGCTTGGTTCGAGCAACTAAAAAGTTTGTGTTTTGACATAAACTAAACGATTGCCTAAAATGAGTTCGCTATTTTGTGTAACATATAATTATATGCACCTGCGCGGACATTTGTTTTCTATAAGCAACCAAACAGTTGTGCAACTAAAAATTGAATGTGCGCGCCTAGCCTTAAGGTTCACAAGGCAAACAATCAAACTAATTGTCTATGCTATATATCATAGGGATCTCGATTTACACTCTTATACTTGCCTGAGTAATATCTAAAAAGTTCACAGATGGATTACAATAAATATGTACAAATAATTAGTTAACATGCATCAATTTAATATTCCTAACTTTAATTAAGATTAAATGTATTAGTTTCTGTTAAGATTCATTTGCAGAGTTCTTAGAAGTTTGAACATTGACATTTTCTTTAAAGACTTTTTGTTAAAGTCTGCTAGGCTTAAGAGACGTATTCTCTTAGGAAATTGTTATAGAAACTTTTTGAAAACTCACTGATGTAAACTTCTATATCATATCACATTGCAATCTTTATACAAGTTCCAGCTTCTCTATTTTCATTTATAAAACCATATCCGAAAAATTGGTTCTAGTCTCTGAAAAACTTTGTGTCTTACTTGCAAAAGGTTTAAAAAAAGAGTATATTGAAACCGTGACTTCTATAGGAAAATTATTTTTGAAGAAGGCTCTTTAGAAGCATTATATAAATTGAAACTTCCAGCATGTCCATATTTCTAAGCTAATAGAAACTGAAATGTTAGTTGGGTGTAGCCGCCTACTCTGCCAAGAAATCAAAGAAACCCGCCCTTATTGCCAAATCGTCCGTCCTGCTCGACGTGAAGCCTTCGGATGACGAGACCGACATGAAAGAAATGGAAAAGTGTGCCCGCACCATCGAGATGGACGGTCTATTATGGGGTGCCTCCAAACTCGTTCCAGTCGGCTATGGCATCAGCAAGTTACAAATCATGTGAGTCATCGAGGATGACAAGGTTTCAATTGACTTGTTGCAAGAAAAGATGCAAGAGTTTGAGGAGTTTGTCCAATCTGTTGATATCGCAGCTTTCAATAAGATCTAAACACAAAAATCGGATCAAATTAGATCTTGAATGAACTTAATTGTTTGTCCTTGAACTTCAAGTTCAAAACAAAAAATGCCTTGATTAAAAAAAAATACTATTTTATACTCAAGAATGTTTTGTTTACTTTTTTAATTTACTTCCATTTTAAATTGGCCTTCCAACTTTTTCGTTTAACTAGATGTCCGCCGGAATATAACCTAAAATTCCAGCCAAGTTAGTGCTGAAGTTTTGATACAATAACTCGGTTTAACCTGTGAGTGGAATTGATGTGGGTATTATGGAAATATGTTCTAGGAATCATTGGATTGGATTCAAAATAGGATCAATCGAGCAAATGCTGTTGGTAATTCTTGAAAATTGTAGATAAACCAAGTTGTCATTTCTGAACTACATAGTTGCTTCATGTTTATGATTGAAACGGTTTCGAGTGTTGATTTTAATCCTCTAAGTGGTTCTGAAAACCAATTTTAATTTTAACAAAAACGTCGAAAAATTTGCATATGAGGACCGTTCTCACATTTGATTTAAGTCCTCTAGGTGGTTTTAAGAAACATTTTTAAATCAGACAAGAAATTCGAAACAATTTCATACAAGAGACGTTTTAAAATTTTCATATTCGTATTGAAATTGTTCAGAACCACTTAGATGACTTTAATCAACACTCGGAACCGTTTTAATCATCCAAGTGAAGCAAGTAGTTTGGAAATGAGAACATGGTTTATATAACATTTTCAAGAATTTCATGAAAAATCATATGAAATTCTCGAAAATGATCGATAAACCAAGCTGTGAATTCTAAACTAATTGCTTCATTTGGATGATTGAAATGGTTCCGGGTGTTGTTTTTAATCCTCTAGATGATTTCAAAAACTATTTTCAATTTTAACAAAAACTTCGAAAAATTTTCATATCGGGAACGTTTTAACAAGTTCAATATGAATACGCAAATGTTGAAACGTCTCTCACGCTTCTCGCGGATACGTGCTGCTTCAGTGTCTTCTTTTTCGTCATCGGATCCGAAAAGATCTACGTCTATATTGGGTAAACATAGAATTAGAATTAGAAAAATTTTTATTCATTCATTCTTTTTTCATTTCCAACTTAAAACTAGTACAATCGTAATAAGAAATAAATAATAGTTATCATTCTTTAACTTGCAAGTTAGTAGTTAGTGATGAATGATACATTTGTGGATTAATTTTACAATAATTAGAAACTGTTGTGGGGTAACAATCAGCATTATAATAATAAAATGATTCAAAAGTTAAGCGGATTAATAAATACGAGCCGACACAGCTCTCGAAATTCGAGTGCCAATTTATTTATTTAACTCATTATCATTCAATAAAAGACAGAGAACTCATGATTTTTTTTTAAATTGTTGAATGCAATGAGAAGTACCTACTAAGCACTCAATCCTGGAGTCCAAAGGAAAACAGTTAATGGTAAACAAACTTTCAAACCTATACACATTTTTGACCCATTAAAAATTTTTGTTTCGATTCTTCCATGTCATTGTCCTTCAGCTGTTATTATGGCCATAATATTGGAATAGAACCCACGTCGCCGGAGTGACGTCAACCTGTGAATTTTGTGTTACATCTAAAATTTTCACTCTCATCATTTTTTCATATCACGGCAATAAAAAAAATATATATCATTCTATTGGCACTCGAACCCACGTCGTTGCAGTGACGTCAACCTGTGAATTTTGTGGTACATCTAAAAATTTCACTCTCATAATTTTTTCATATCACGGCAATAAACAAAAATATTTATCATTCTATTGGGACTCGAACCCACGTCGTCGTTGCAGTGAATTTTGTGTTACATACATGTGATTTTTTTTTTTTAATTTCACTCTTATCATTTTTTCATAACGCGACTAAAGAAATGTAGGTAACTTCAAAAACATAAATTCAATTTACTTTTGTAAAACTTTTTTTGTTTCCACATCGATCGGCCAGCTGTATATTGTCAACAAAAAATGACATAAATGGAAATGTTCCGAAAATGAAGTAGGTTTGAGCCCATGGAACGCATTCAGCCATGGAGATTTAAATTTGTATCGTAAGTCATGTTCGTCCGCATTTTTGACGACGCGACGTCTCACGTCTGCATTTTCTATCTTCTCTCTTTCCCTGACAAATACATTTCGAGTATTTTGTATTCCCTTTTTTCGCAAATATTTAAAATTCAAATGCATACAAATGTAAATAAGTTTTGAAAATAATTGACTTATACAAACACGCAGAGCTTACACTTTTGCATTAATACCCCTATTATTGTAAAGCCAAAACTGCAATGAACTTGAAAAGTGAAAATGTTATAAAAAATCTGCTCTCCTTTTCCAACTCAATTTAACATTTTATCTCCCATCTCAAAAAAACAAAAAGTAAATGTTTCACTTTTTGAAAACACTAATACATTGAATAAATTGCTTCAGAAAATGATCGATAGATGTCGCCAAACTGAAAGCAACAGACGTCGCTAGTGTATGTGTGTATTCTTTTTCACTTTTTGCAAAAAGTGTCGATTGTAGTTAACGCTTAATGTTTCAAAATTTTATTATAAGAGCTCAAATACTAAACAAACACATGCCGAATATTTATATTGAAAATATTTTTTCATTTAGGGAGGTTCACATTCAACAACAACAACATGTTCATCAACTTCTGTCGTGTTGGCGGATTTGTGTAATGTGAACACCACTGTGAACCCACCTTAATGTTTCGGGTTCTGGCTTTGGGTTTTGAGTTTTCGCTGAATGCTTTCATTTTTTATATTCTGGATTTGATATTTCAGTCGATTTGACATTTCTAATTATTTTTGTTTTTGTTTTCCGGGCATTTTTTGCAATTTTTATTTATTGTTTTAAACAATTTCTGTGTAGTAAATTTAAATAATTTTGGCATTCTTAACATCTATGCTAAAAATGCTTTCGTTTAGTATGTAATTTATGCCCCTTCAGTTTTTGTGGGCCGCGAAAAGTGTACCACAAAAAACATGTTCGCCGTTTTATTATATGATTTCAGAGATAGTTAAAACTGATATAGAAAAAGAAATACAAATTCATCAAAAAAATTCAGATGAAAATAACAGCAAATGATACATTTTCTGATTTTAAAATTATGATACAAATTTCAACAATAGTTTTCAAAAGAATTTATGTCAATTGTGAAAAGCCAGTCTTTTACTTTTCTTAAGAAAGAGTTTAAGTTTTGAGTTGTTCTGATAGACAGAGGTAATTTATTAGATGACTTTGGTGCTGAGGCAGTATAAAAGTTAGAGAAATGAGTTTTGTATGCAGTGGGTTCATTTGCAAGGTGCATGTAGTTTATTCTTAAATTATATAGCTGCGAGTTTCTACTAGGAATATTACCGCTTTGTTTGAAAAATTCTTTAAGAACTTTAAAAATATAAAAATGTCTCATAGGTAGAATTCGCAATTCCTTGTATAAAGACCAACTTTCAGTATAACGATTTTTGTTGCAATTAATTCGAATAAGATGTTTTTGAGCAATCATTAAAGGTCTAAAAGTATTTGCATAGGAACCACCCCAGCTAGATAGTTCTTATTCTAGTTTAGAGTGCGCAAGACCATAATATATTGAAGTTAGAACCCTTTTAGAGCAGAATGGTTTTAAAAGATACATTTTTCGCGTTATGAGCATCAAACTATTTTTGATGTTGTTACTATGGTCTTTCCAATTAAGATTAGAATCAATTGTAACACTCAAATATTTAAAATTATTTACTGAATAAATTTTGAAACAAGAATTGGAGCAAGAATATTCATGTTAGAAATTAGGTTTGCCACAATTGTGAATTGGAAAGCAGAATTGCCTACAACTTAAAGAATGAAAAAATAAATTATAATTACAAACTCGATGACCAGATATTTTGAAAGTTATGAACTTAGTTTTTTCACTTACTATTAGCTTATGGTTATAAAACCAAGTCCTTAGAACTTCAAGGTCCCTCTTCAATTTGCAAGACACAATTAAGATCCGAATTTAACTGGTAGGTAAATGATATATCATCTGCAAATGCTGTCGAAAGGCCATTTAAACGGAGCTTAAAAATTGAGTTTATATAAACAAGAAAAAACAGATCCCTGAGGTACTCCATTTTTTAAAAATCGAGCTTCACTATGCGTACCGTTTACAATGACTTTTTGAACTCTTCCTTTTAAGTATGATTGCAACCATTGAAAAATTACTCCCCTAAATCCTGCATTATACAACTTACCTAATAGTAAATCATGGTCAACCATGTCAAATGCTTTTGTCATATCGATGAAAAGAGCCATTGTAGATTTATTATTATTTAAGCTGCCATAAAGTTGACTACATAGCCTAAGAATTGCATCTTCAGTTGATTTTCCTGAACGGAAACCAAATTGATTTTCGCTAAAAAATCTGTTTTTATTTAGGAAAGAAGTAATTCTCTTTATCATAAGTTTTTCAAATATTTTTGAAAAAGCAGGAAGAATAGAGATAGGTCGATAGTTAAGCATATTTTTCCTATCTCCCTTTTTAAAGAGGGGGATAACCTCAGCACACTTAAATTGTTCTGGAAAACAACCTTGTTCAACACTTAAGTTAAATATATAACTCAACACATCTGAAACATAAAACGCAATTTTTATAAGTAGGTTACTCGATATTCCATCTGAAGTGCAAGAATTTTTATTTTTCAGAGATAAAATAGTTTTGTAATTTTCAAAAGAGGTGATTGGACTAAAAACAAAGCTATTTGGTTGTATGTAGTCAACATCCAGACAATGTTCAGTAAAACAATTACAATAATTACCACCGGAATCAGTGGATGGCTTCAGTGTATCAGATATTTCTGTAAAATTTCCATTAAATTTGTTCGATATACAGTTAAAATCTGTTAGAGGAACATTATTAACTACAATAGTTTCTATTGCATTAGGCTTCCTTTTTTTCCCTAAAATGTTGTCAATTGCTTTCCATTCTTCTTTAATATTGCCCTTCGATTTTTCAAATAAATTAGAATAGTACTTTTTGCGAGTCAATTCAACATTTGTGCTAACAGCTTTACAAAGTGTAAGGTAATACTTTTTTAGTTTTACATTGTTTGGATATTTTTTTAGCTTTATACTAATTTTGCTTTTTTGTTTAATCTGCTTTAAGAGACTCATATTCATCCAAGGCTTTAGGAATTTATTTTTATTCAAATTTTTTATCGATACAGAAGTACATGACTTTATATGTTTTTCTAATATCGAGATAAAAATAGCAAACGAAGTAGGTGGGTCCTTTTCCGCATAAACCTGATCCCAAAATTCATGCTTCAAATTATTCTGCAATAATATATAATCGGTGGTATAATGCTCTTTTGTTTGTGTTTCTGATGTAAAACTCAAATTGTTTTCTAACATATTAAATAAAATCATCGATTTATGATCAGTTATATTTAGGTCGAGAACACTGCCAAAAAAATTAAATTTATTACTGACTTTAAAACGGGTAAAAATGTGGTCAATACAAGTACTTGTAGATTCTGTTAAGCGAGTTGGGTCATTTATAATTGCCTTTAGGGCATTCGAAGCCATGTGAAATAAATAATTTTCAGTGTCTTTGTCGGACACGTCCAAAATATCAATATTTATATCACCAATTAGAATTAAATTACAAGTTTTGTTTTTTTGAATTTTACTGAGTTCCTCTATGAACAAAACTAAACGCGTGGAATCTATATAAACACAACATTGTATAGTTTTCATTTTGATAACAAAACGACAACTTTACAACATCCGCGCTGCATATATTGATTTTGGAGAATTTGTGAAAAAACTCTCTTCAATATAAACTGCAACATCACCTGACGAATAAGTTTCATTGCAACAACTGAAAAGTTCATAACCCGGTATATTATAAAGGCTCATTACTCATTACTCATTACTCTCATAAACCCAAATCTCTGTTAAAACTATTATAGCTGGCAATTTTTGAAATGACTCAATGTGAGCTAAGAAATTAGAAAATTTTTTTCTGAGGTTACGGATATCCTGGTGTATACAAAAACCATTATTATCAATAAAACTACGAAAAACTGGCACTTACCAAATATTTTGAACTGGAGAAAGAAAAAGATTAACAATATTCATACTTTATCTAAATCAGAAATATAAATAATTCTTACTGAATTGTCACCCTCATTCTTCCTCATAAAGATATTCCCATTCCTAGTCCAAACGTATTTGATCCCTTTCGTAGTTTTTAGTGCTAGCGCAGTATTAAGAAGTTGACGCCTCTGTTTAGTTAAACAATCGTTGATGTATACATTCGCTGGTTTACCTTTTCCTCCAAACATTTTAGTCGTTAGTTGTTCTCTTTTCTCTCGTTTAGTTTCCATAATTTTCTCTTTCAAGTGATGAGAAACAAATTTGACATGAAGAATATTGGTGCTCTTCATATCACCATTCGCAAGAGAATTACCTTTTTTAATTGTTTTAACAAAACATTGATCAATGTCAGTCTCATTTACATTTGAATCAAAGGGCACGGTAGTGCCCAGCCAAGTTCTGGCACTACACCCTTTTTACAGGAACAAACTCAGGCGATTTTTGACCCCTTCCTATCTTTAGTACAAATAAAGTCAGAAACTTAAAACTCCGAATATATGCTAAGCTAGTCAGACACAGGCGCCTCACCAAATATCAATTTTCTAGCATAAGCGGTTCCTGAGATATAAGGCCTCAAAAATCACAAAAACCGTAACTGACTGACTGACTGATTGACTGACTGACTGACAGATCATCAAAATTATGGAGCACTTCCCGACATCGTAGAATCTTGTAATTTTGCACAACGGTAGGTCTTGTCATGTAAGCAGAGGAAAAAATCGAAAATTTGAAATTTTCCATTCATGGGGCGTGGTATCGGCCCACTTTATCCGAATTGGTGTTGGTTGAATGGAGCACTTCTGACTGCTGTATAACGATGAAATTTGGTGAACCGGTAGGGCTTATATTGCATATAAGGAACCACAAATATACACCAAGATTTTCCTTTCAGGAGGCGTGGTATCCGCCCACTTTCTCCGAATTGGTGTTGATTGAATGGAGCACTTCCGACTGCTGTAAAACGATGAAATTTGGTAAAGTGGTAGGGCTTAAATTGCATACAAAGAAAAAAATATAAAATTAGCGGTTTTCCATTCAGGGGCGTGGTGTCCGCCCACTTCCTCAGAACTGATGTAAATTATATATGGCGCACTTCCGATTGCAGTAGAAAAATGAAATTTGGTAGAACGGTAGGGCTCAAATCGCATATAAAAGACCAAAAATAAAAATCGAGGTTTTCCGTTCAGGGGCGTGGTATCCGCCCACTTCCTCAGAACTGATGTAAATTATATATGGCGTACTTCCGATTGCAGTAGAACAATGAAATTTGGTATAACGGTAGGGCTCAGATCGCATTTAAAGGACCGAAAATAAAAATCGAGGTTTTCCATTCAGGGGCGTGGTATCCGCCCACTTCCTCAGAACTGATGTAAATTGTATATGGCGCACTTCCGATTGCAGTAGAACAATGAAATTTGGTAGAACGGTAGGGCTCAAATTGCATATAAAGGACCAAAAATAAAAACTAAGGTTTTCCATTCAGGGGGCGTGGTATCCGCCCACTTTCTGAGAAAATTTTTAAATTATATGGAACACTTCCGATTGCTGTAATTAAGGTAGGTTTGTTAGTGTTAGGTATCTTGCCAGGATAACAAGAAATAATTGAAGCGCAAATCAAAACAACCATTAACAAAAAGAAAATATGCCAAAAGAAATAGGAAGCTATAAACTAAGTTGATTTTAGTAGGTAGAGTCCACCCTTCTATCTTTCGAGATTTTGACAATGCAAAATATTAAAATCTTTGCAAAAAGGAGTGAGATCAGACCAAAAAACATAAATGTTAAAAAAAGAGCCAAGTTCTTCTATACAAAAACCTTTGTGTAACAAGTCAGCCGTGAAAAGCACTGAGATCTAAAAGTACGCCAAGTTCTTACTTCATGAAGGTTTAATACCGAATATTTAAAGTAAAATAATATTGAAACAGCTACAATGTAATAGAGAAATTTTATTATTTAATGACTACTGACTAAAGTTTGATGGGCTTACTTGGCAAGTTTTTTCTTATGCCCAATTCAAAAGGTTTTAAAAACTTGACCAGTAAACCCATCAAATTTTAGTCAGTAGTCATTAAATAATAAAATTTCTCTATTACATTGTAGCTGTTTCAATATTAGTTTACTTTAAATATTCGGTATTAAACCTTCATGAAGTAAGAACTTGGCGTACTTTTAGATCTCAGTGCTTTTCACGGCTGACTTGTTACACAAAGGTTTTTGTATAGAAGAACTTGGCTCTTTTTTTAACATTTATGTTTTTTGGTCTGATCGGTCATTTCAAAAACCTCATAAGTCATTCAATTAGAATTTTTCAGGAATCAATAAAAACTGTTTCATGCTCAAACAAATGAGTTTTAAACCACTTTTTTATGCTTAACTAAGGATTTTAGTGGTAAGAAAATTAAAAAGCGAAAAAAATTCACAGTTTATTAATAAAAATAATGAAAAAAAACTAAAAAACTGTTCTTGACTTAAGATGTTTTAGCAAGGACTGGGGTAAGTGGTATCTATATAATTTAACCAAAAAAAATGGTAGTAATTAGATATATTTTGTATTGCTTATTATTGAAAATTACACTTAAGAGTAACTTTTTGTCATGTTTTAATATCTTTAAGGTACAAAGATTGATTATCTTCAACATTTTCTTATTGATGGGCACTTTTAAAACTTAAGCCTTGGCTAATAGATGAAGTGAAACCGAAGTTGCAACTTTATTTATGACTAATAATGAATGTTTAATCAATCCATCAATATATTCCTATAATAGTACCTTTTCTATGTGAAGCATACTTAAAGCTAATATATGTCGAAGGTGCTTTTTTCTGTTTTTGTGGTATTTTTTTCTATAAGATTCAGTGTTGACAAACATGTTTTTTTGTACAAATTTGGCCACAATTTCATGAATTCCAAAACATCTTCAGTTTTTAGCTCTATGACTATATTTTATAAATTTTGAATGAGATGGACGTTAATTTAACAAACGCGACGGATGAATATGAAAAGCTAAGATAGACAATGAAGTGCAAATCATCAGATCATTCAGTTTCAGAGATCATTCATAAAAATGAGAAAGAGAGTCTAAGACTAAACGTAGACATTGGGGTCCCCAGCATTTATTTTGTGAAGATCCGATTTGAAACCTTCAAAAAAAAAAAGTATTGAACAATCCAGTAGAAAATGTCTAATCCAACGAATAAGGGCTTCATTGATACCAAACTCACGTATTTTCGATATAATAGCTTGATGCCAAAATCCATCAAATGCCTTAGAAATATCAAGCTCAATGATCTTACTTCGACATATGATTCTACTCTTCTGCAACTTGATATCAACAGTTCCTCGGTTTTTCAAATCTCTTAGATAAATTAGTTTATGTCTTGTCTCTCAATTTTATAATTTGTTATAACATTTCATTAAGGTATTACACGTTCTCTTCTTTTTCGGCGCACCATCACTCTCTGTTTCACTTAAAGACATTTTTAAAGCTAAAATTACTTTTCGCAGAAAATAGTTGTATGAAAAACGCAAATTTGACATTGATGACGGTTGTTATCAAATTGAAGATTTGAATATTGTTGAACCAATCAGAGCAAAGCAAATTTAAAATATCAAACTACTCCCGCCATTTTGGTAGTGCATGCAAAAACCTCTTAAGTCACTGACTTATGTTGTTTATGCAATGAACGTCTTTCCTACGGTATTATTTGAAGAGGAACGAATGTACAGACTTAAGTGGTTCTTACCCAGAATACGCATCTCCCTTTAAGGAACCATTTTCAGCAAAAAAAGCATTTTGGAAAAAATGTGACTTAAGAGGTTTTTGAAATGATCGATTCATTTATATTTAACGCATTGCGAAAAATATCAACTGCAAGATCGATGTGTGGCGTGTCTTATAACTGGAACATTATACACTTCCATGCTGTTTGAGAGAAGTTGTTGTTCTAGGTAGACTACCTTATGTTCCAGTGTGACAATTTTTTGAACAACTTCATTAATTTTGGCAACCATTTCATCAACCTGAGCTTTGTGGTATTTCTTTAGTTGCAAAATTTCAGCATAAACCATCTCCAATGTAACAGCAGGAGGTAGTTCGTCGGTGCCAATGCTGTAGGAAGTTGTAGAGAAAGTGGCGGTGTTGACGGGTGCGGATAATGTAACTGCGGTGGCGATGGTGGTAGTGGAAGAAGAAGCATCAACGTTGGATGATTTGGAGTAGGCGGTAGCGGCGTGGGTAGCAGGGGTAGTGGCGGCAGCGGTCGTAGTGCAGGTAGTAGAGGTAGTTGTGGTAGTGGTGGCGGTGTTAGTGGTGGTAGTAGTTGGGTTTGTAAATGGTACATATACAGAGTCAGATGCAATTGATGATGACTTAGGTGGTGTATGTTTCAATAATGATGCAGTTGAAAAGTTTTTGATTGGAGTGGCACCAGAAATAGATCCTCTCCTCTCCTCACACCAATCCTACTGTCAATTAATATTTGACAACCAATGCTACCCACGAGGCTGATAGATTAGACATTAAATTTTGGCGCCAGCGGCAGAACCCAGACCAAGGATTACGAAAGTAATTAATATATAAATAATTTGATATTGTTTCGGAATTATGATTATTTCATTTAGGATTTTTTAAATAAAATATTGAACTAAATCGTTAATTTTTCCTTGAAACAACATTTTTAAAAAATCTTTCTGGTGATATGCCGCCGAAGGCCCCCAAAAATAATGGATCTAAAGAGAAGACTTATAGTTGTCTTCTGTGCAACAAAGTAGATAATCTCCGGATGGTTCGCTGTGATAATTGCGATGGCTGGTATCACTACATATGTGTTGGAGTGACTTCTTCGATAGCCCATCGTGATTGGCGATGTAGCATCTCAACAAACACCGTGTAATCCAAAGAAGGCATCAGATAAATCGAAGAGTGAAGGGAAATTGGATAAAGTGCATAAGGAGCGCCGTATGTCTCTTAACAATGGAGATTCACGTTCTTTCGTCGGCGATCTTGTTCCCCGAACCTCTTCATTCTCCTTATCTGTTACGGAAAATTCGACAAATCCATTAATTGTGGTCACCAGTGGTCCACTTCCCGATGCTCATTCTTGTCAAGATAACTTAGCTAACGATGATTTGGAGGGACCACAAGCCCTGACATCTGAAAGTCGTAAGCAACACGATGACATAGACGCCAATCGCGTAAATTTGGGTAGTTATGAGATCGCTGCGCCAACAAAAGGTGACAATCAAAGACTTGATGGAATATCTGCACCCAAGAAAATTAACAAGCGTGCGCGTTTTCAGATTTCAAAGGCTTCTTCTACTAATGTTAGGTGGATAAACGCTGAATTGCAACTATTGCAAGATCAACAATTAATTATGAAGCAAAGGGAGGAACTACTAACCAAGCAAAGGAATCTAATCGCCCAACTAGCAGAGGAAGAGGACCAAATTTCATAATCGGACGAGGAAAGTGAATGTTCAAAAGTTGAAAGCTGGCTAAAGGCATCACATCCATCTAAATCCATGTTTAAGGGTGCACCTGGTGCAGAAAGCACAAATGCGACGTTGCTTCGGTCACCTACTGTCGATGCTGGAGCATCTCATCAAGACCCACCGCTACAGCAGATCTTAGAAAAACTACTTGCTTTAGAGATCAAAACGTCTAACCAAATGACTAACGCGAATGCTTTCAACAAACGCAACTAGCGTCATGCGGGAAAAAGAAGATGCCTCTAAATCAAATATTGGTTCAAATGATTTACGACTTATTACTCGTGAACAGCTGGCGGCTCGTAAAGGAATATCAAACGAACTTCCTAAATTTGATGGGGACCCAGAAGAATGGCCCTTATTTGTGGCCACATTCCAGCAAACAACTAAGCTATGTGGATTTTCAGATCCCGAAAACCTACTTCGTCTTCGACAAGCTTTGGAAGGGAAGGCAGGAAAATCAGTGAGAAACTTATTGCTGCATGAAACCTGTGTGACGCAATTAATATCAACATTACGGATGAAGTTTGGCAGACCTGAACTAATAATAGATGTCCTACTGTTGCAAATAAAATAAATGACAGCACCTAAAGAAAATCGTCCAGAAACAATAGTTGACTTTGCACTAGATGTACAGAATATATGTGCTACCATGAAAGCTTCTGGTTTGTTGAATCACCTGTGCAACCCTGAACTTCAACAAGAATTGGCCTCCAAGTTACCTGGACTTTTAGGACCATTTTGGGGAATGCACAAACTAACCTTGAAAAATTGCACATTGGATGATTTTAGTAAATGGCTTCTTCAACTTGCAGAAGGTGCAAACAGCATAATTATTCCAAGCACTTTAAACAAAGCTCGTCGGCGAGGAGCGCTCAATACTCACACTGTACAACATGATGCTATGGATACTGAATCTTGTGTTATTTGTAAGGGTGATTGCCAAGGTGTTGAAAAGTGTAGCACATATTTACAAATGAAAAGAGCAGATAAATGGAATGCACTAAGGAGCAATAAACTTTGTAGAAGATGTCTCAAATATCATTTGCCAGCGGCTTGTACATCAAGTACATTATGTGGTCTAAATGGATGTCGTTCTTTTCATCATCCTATCCTTCACAAGGAATCTTCAGTAAAAATAGGTCCGGCACCCTCACGTATGAACACTCATTATGACAAGCAAACACGTATTCTTTTCCGAGTTTTACCAATTACTCTACATGGAAAAGGCGTTAAAATTCCTACATTCGCGTTTTTTGATGAAGGATCATCGTTGACACTTATCGATGAGAGTTTGATGAACGATTTAAACCTCAAGGGTGTTCCTCAACCATTATGTCTTCGATGGACCTCAAATACCCATCGCTATGAAGACGATTCCATGGTGTTTGACCTTGAAATATCTGAAACGAATAATTCAGTCAGATTTCCACTCAAAGATGTACACACAGTAAAAAATCTGAATTTACCACTGCAGTCACTGGATGTCAACTTCTTGCAGGCTCAGTATAAGCACCTAAGAGGTCTTCCTATAAATTCGTATACAAATGCTGAACCGAAACTTCTTATTGGTCTTAATAACTGCCGACTTGGAGTAAGCCTTAAGTCTAAAGAAGGTGAATGCCATGAACAACTGGCAGAAAAAACACGTTTAAGCTGGACATTAAAAGGTCAATCAGGCAATAATCCATCTTCTGAACTTATCACGGCTAACCACGTGTTCCAAAAGTGCGACTGTGAGATTTCCGGAAATGATGAGCTGCTCGAGATCGTAAAAAACTACATTTGCTTAGATAACTTAGATGTTGATTGCAATAAGGATTTGCTTGTTTCAAGAGAAGACCAATACGCTTACGACCTGTTGCAGAAAGTAACGCATAGAATAGAAAACCGGTTCCAGACTGGTTTACTCTGGAAACATGACAACATGCCTCACCCAGACAGTTTTCCAATGGCGCTAAGACGAGCCAAGTGCCTTCAATCAAAAATGTTAAGAAATTCCGATCTAAGTCGCACGCTGCAATCTAAAATTGAAGTTTACGTAGCCAAGGGGTGTTCAAAAAAATTGATCCCGAGTGAAGTCGAAACCAAGAAATGTTGGTACTTACCTATCTTTCCAGTGATCAACTTAAATAAACCCGGAAAAATCAGACTATTATGGGACGCTGCCGCTAAAGTTGATGGTGTATCCTTAAATAGTATGCTTTTGAAATGTCCGGACCAGTTAACACCTATGGTTTCTGCGATCCGAAAGTTTCGGCAAAGGAGAGTAGCAATCGGAGGAGATATAGCTGAGATGTATCACCAGATAAAAATTCGAAAAGAAGATCAAAACTATCAACGTTTCCTTTGGTTTGAACCGGGTGCTTTAAAACCATCAGTTTATGTTATGTTGGTAATGACCTTTGGGTCAACTTGTTCGCCAAGCTGTGCTGAGTACATTAAAAACCTTAATGCCAAAGAGTTCCAAGATCGTTTTCCTAGAGCAGTTCAGAGTATTTTGCATAACCATTATGTAGATGACATGTTGGATAGCGTTGATAGTGAAGAGGAAGCAATTCAACTTGCTCGTGATGTGCACTACGTTCACTCTCAAGGTGGATTTCAAATCCGGAACTGGGTATCAAACTCTAAGACGGTTTTAAGTGCCCTCAATACAAAATTTGCCGACACAATTAATTTAAGTTCCGAAAGAGAACTTGCCACAGAAAAGGTGCTTGGGATGTGGTGGTCAACATCTGATGATAGTTTCGTTTTTAAAATTTCAAATCGCTATAAGAATGAGGATGTGCTTCGAGGCGAAAAAAGGCCTACTAAAAGAGAGGTTCTCAGTTTGTTAATGACAATATTTGACCCCTTAGGTATCCTTGCGTTCTATGTTTTGTATGCCAAGATAATTTTTCAAGAAATATGGCGTTCTGGTTGTGCATGGGACGAATTCATTCACGATAAAGAATATTCAAAGTGGCTGCATTGGATTCGTTTGCTACCTGAGGTGACAGCCATGAAAATACCAAGATGTTACGTCAGAGCTGATTTCAAAAATGTTCCCAAGTTTGAGATTCACACGTTTGTGGACGCCAGTGAAGATGGCTACGCGGCTGTCAGTTACCTAAGAAGCACCGATGGACATCTGGTGGACTGTGTTTTGCTGGGATGTATGACTCGAGTAGCTCCATTGAAGCTTATGTCGATTCCACGATTAGAGCTTCAAGCTGCAGTCATTGGAGCCCGATTGGCTAAAAACCTTCTAGCCACCCATTCAATTCCAATTTCTAAACTAACATTCTGGTCAGATTCGCGTACTGTACTGTCTTGGCTTCGTTCTGATCACCGTCGTTACAAACAGTTTGTAGCCTTTCGCATCAGCGAGATACTTGAGTTAACAGAAATATCCGACTGGCGATGGATTCCAACGGTAGAAAACGTAGCAGAGGAAGCAACAAAGTGGCAACGGATTCCTGATTTCTCAAAAAGCAGTCGATGTTTAAATGGACCATCTTTCTAGCTCAATACATAGGTTTTCATGGTAACGACGGCTTGGTTGGTAAGTGTTCTATTGCCATTGAACCCGAACGCTTCTCTTAATGGAAAGGATTGCTGAAAGTCATGTCAAAAGTGATCAATTATTCTCGATTTTGGAAAGAAAAGATCATTGAAGAAATACTAAAATCAAAACGTAATCCGCACCTTCAAGTTGATGTTGTAAAACGTAAACCTATCTCGCAAAACGAAATTCAATATGCCGAGATAGTTTTGTGCAAAAAGGCACAATATGACGAATTCATGGATGAAATTTGGATGCTATCAAAAGGGAACGATATTAAGAAATCTAGTCCCATATATAAGCTTTCACCCTATTTGGATAACAATGGCTTACTTCGACTTGGCGGAAGAGTGGCCCTCGAAAACAGAGATGATCCTATAATTTTGCCCAGGTATCATTATATTACTCAATTGATTCTTCTTGATTATCATTTAAGGTACCATCACTGTAATCACGAAACAGTTGTTAAGGAGATACGGCAAAAATATTGGATTCCACCTCAGAGTTGTTCTCTATAAAACTCGACGAGATCATTGCCAATACTGCAAGAATCAAAGTGCTCGACCGTCCCCTCCAAAAATGTCATGTCCTTCACAGGCGCGCCTTGCTTCATATTGCCGTCCTTTTACATACGCTGGTGTAGACTATTTTGGTCCTTTACTTGTCTCTGTACGACGCAGCAGTGAAAAAAGGTATGGAGTATTAATCACTTGCTTGACAACAAGGGCAATTCACATCGAGGTTGCCCATTCGTTATCGACAGACTCCTGTATAATAGCCATCCGGAACTTCATAGCCAGACGTGGGTCTCCTATTGAACTGTGGAGCGATAATGGCACAAACTTCAAGGGTGCGGAGCGTGAATTGAGGGAAGCTTTCAATCTGGTTGATAAAAACAAAATGACAAATACATTTACGAGCTCTTCCACGAAATGGCGTTTCATACCACCTAGCTCACCACATATGGGAGGAGCTTGGGAGCGTTTGGTGCGTTCTGTTAAGGATGTACTCAATAAAGTTTTACCGTCACGCAATCCTACTGATGAGCTCTTACGCGGCTCTCTAATGGATGTGGAGGTGATTGTGAACTCTAGACCGCTTACATACATTCCGATTCATCACGAAGAAGAGGAATCTTTGACGCCAAACCACTTCCTGTTTGGCAGTTCAAGTGGTTTTAAGCCATTATTAGAAGGTGTGAGCGAGAGCGTGCAAATGCATTTTGGAAAAGATGGGTTCGTGAATATCTGTCTGTAATAACTCGACGTTGTAAATGGTTTGACGAAGTAAAGCCAATCGAAGTAAATAATATCGTGATAATTGCCGACCCTGATAGTCCTAGATTCTGTTGGCCAAAGGGAAGAATCATCGCTACTAAAGTCGGTTCTGATGGTAGAGTGAGAAGTGCATTGGTCAAAACTGTTGCTGGAGTGTACGAAAGGCCAGCTACAAAAATCGCAGTACTTGATGTTCGTCGACCTAAAGAACAAGAAATAGTAGGACCTCGAGAGGACATACTGGGGGGGAGTGTTACGAAAGATCTGGCAACGTCTTTGCCGAACTTCCAAACGCACACCAATCCTACTGTCAATTAATATTTGACAACCAATGCTACCCACGAGGCTGATAGATTAGACATTAAATTTTGGCGCCAGCGGCAGAACCCAGACCAAGGATTACGAAAGTAATTAATATTTAAATAATTTGCTATTGTTTCTGAATTATAATTATTTCATTTAGGATTTTTAAAATAAAATATTGAACTAAATCGTTAATTTTTCCTTGAAACAACAGTACCCCTTGCCTAAAACTCCGCCTCTTGAATCAATTTCCCCACTAACCAAAATTCGTAGCTATACGTTTTTTAGTTTTAAGTTAGATTAAGCTATAGCTTGTATTAAGCCTAATAAATGGGGGTATTGCCCCTACCAAAATTAAAAATTAAATCAACTTTTGTTATTATTTTATTTCTTTAAGCCTAGTATACAGTTCTTCTAAAAAAAAACCAATGCATTTCTTATGGGAGAGTTTTTTCCCGAAAAAAAACGTTTTTCATTTCACCACAGTCATCCAAACTGTAAACCAAAATCGAAAAAAAAATGTATACTCAACATGATTTTTTTTTCACGCAAAACAAGGTGCATCCCATTGTTTTGGCGGAAAAAACAATGTCATCTGTGTTTCAGTCAGTCAGAAACCTAGTAGTGCTTTCTCTCGAAGAAATAAATTTGTGAGCGTGAATTGAAGAAAATATAAAGAATTATGGAAAATGTCCTCCAGCATTTGGACAAATAGTGAAGTCAGTAATATTTCAGAAAATGCAATTATTTCTGAATCCATATTATATTACTTCCGCAAATTAAGAGGCGTAGTAGTAGTAGAACTTTGACAGCTAATTTTTTTTTTCCACCACAGACATTTTTTCATGAGAAAATTTTTTTTGTTTTCACCACTCATTTTTTTTTTCAAAAAGAACTGTATACTAGGCTTTAAGTAAATATGTACTTTATTAAAGAATTAGACATTTAAGAAAATTGGTGCCAAGTTTTCGGGAATTTAGTAAGAAGTTCAAAACGGCTTTTTTGCTTATATGTACGTATTTATCGATTTTAACGTCATATTTCTCTTACGTTTTATTAAAGTAAAAATCGTAGAATACCTTTTTAACTTTGACACTTATAAATGTCAACAGAAGGTGTGTTTTCAGTTTTTGCCACGAACAATCACTGTTTCTGGTACATGCTCAGTTGCAATTTATTAAAAAAATACTTTATTGTGCTTTTAAGTTCAAAAGTGTTTATAATTGAGAAAAAAAATTGGAAAATTGTTAAGTTGTATCAAATAATAGGTGTGTTTTATTATCCACAAATCTATCTGGATCCGGATCTGGATCATCCCTTGAAAATAAAACGATACGGATCTTATTGACAGCAGTGTTATAAGGCCGTCTCTTTTTATCCTTGGGTTTGTAAATTTTAAATTATGTCTTGTCTTGTTTCTTTACACTATAGTTTACACTACCTTACCATTAAAAGCCATCTACTCGCCAGTGTAATAACTAATTTTTGGATCTTTGAAATAGATCCCGATAGAAAACAGGATCCCAAATTGTTTTTGTAATACATGTTAAGACTTAATCCATATCTGGATCCGGATCGGGATCTTCCCTTGAAAATAAAACGATACGGATCTTACTGACAGCAGTGTTATAAGCCCGTCTCTTTTTATCCTTGGGCTTGTAAATTTTCAATTATTTCTTGTCTCTTTTCTTTACACTGTAGCTTACACTACCTTATCATAAAAGCCATCTACTCGCCAGTGTAATAACTAATTTTTGGATCTTTGAAATAGATCCCGATAGAAAACAGGATCCCAAATTGTTTTTGTAATACATGTTAAAACTTAATCCAGATCCGGATCCAGATAGATTTGTGAATAATAAAACGCACCTAATACTAGTTTTAGAATTCGGTGCCAAGAACTGTAAAATAGAAAAACTAATATAAACAAGAAAATAAAATGAAATTACTTTTGTAACTTCGAACAGATCCAGGTAATAGTGACGTCACAAAATAAATGCGCATAACTTGTATTTGTTCATGTCTATACCCTATTTGTCGAAAAGGTGAGAATAACGAAAAGAAAGATGAAAGGAATGTATTAATCAGGTTCCAAAATAGGAAGAATATATAGAATTTATTAGTTTGTATCGTGAAAGAATCTTTGTCGCGAAAATAAAATTTATTTTATAGACGATTAAACAATTATTGTACTGCATTTCATTCGTCTTAAATAAAATCTAATCAAGTATGTAATTTTGTGTAATGTATCTTTTTAAACCTACATACATATACCCATATATATATTTAATTTGATAAAAATGGAAACAGATTTTTTTTCGATATATTGATAATCTTGTGTACAAAAAACGCAAAAATAAATCCGGGACATACGTATGTACATATACATATATGAATGGCAGCTCATTTCAAACCACTGAAAAAGGATATTCGCTATCAAAAATTGTTTTTTTTTTTTTAATTTTTGATGAAATTTATTGATTTATTTCACCAGGGCCTTAGTTTTCATCGACATTATGTACATACATTGTATGTATGTACATATGTCTCGTCGTCTCGTCGATATTAATTTTGTGCTATCCTACTTTTTGTCTGAGAAAAGATTTTAGTTTAGATATACATACCTATGTATAATACGTATAGATACATCCCTATGCATCTAACAAAATAAAATGTACAAATAAATCGCACAAAAGTGCTCTTATATACCTACATTATGTTTGAGAAACTAGGAGTTTTGAAAATTTTCTATATTAAACATAATGGCGCAAAATTTTAAACAGCCTATTATTAAGGTATTAGTATGATACTACTTAACAATTTGCTAACTTTATAGTAGTTTACTAACTCATTCTCAATTTTAAACATTTTCTAACTAGTATGGTACTAAAAGAATTTTCTTAATAAATTGCTTCGGAACACACCTAAAACAATGACATTTCGTGTAAAAAAGTAAGTACACGAACCTTTTTTGATGTTTGCAAATGTCAAAGAGTCATAATGAAGCTAGCACGATACTAAAATAAAGTAGGTACCTATTCGATGGTTTTAACTTTAATAAAAGGGTAGAGAAAGTATGATGCTATATTCGATTAAAATTTGCAAATTTGTTGTTTTAACTTATTATCATACTAAAACAGCTTTAGCATCGTACTATTTCAATTAAAATTTTGCGACAATGATGCGACAATAAGGCTAAGACAAATCATTAAGTAGCTTAAGCTAAAAGAGAAAGAATGAATTTATGCAAGGAGAAAAATCTTAAATCATTTTAGCAGCTTTAAAAAAATAATTTCTATACACATAGGTACATATATACCTATACTTATAAACAAAATTAAGCGTTTTTGAGAAAAATAAGATTTTGAACAGGTTTTTTTTTTAACATTTGTATATTTGAACCAAGAGAAAAAAATATAAAAATATTGAATACTATTTTGGAGAAAATACCTACAAAAAGTATACAAATCAGTGGAAGAGTTTTTGAGAATTTTTTTCATATTTGAAAATTTTTGTATGGCAAAATCGACCATGTCGTTTGGGTAAATTGAAGATAGAGAACAAGAAGACAGGAATAAATCTGTTTTCTAATTTCCTTTGATTTATTTTGTTCTTTTTTTTATATTTGATTTAGCACAGAGAAACACGGCAATATTGTTCATAAAGGGGTTTTAAAATTTTCTTTCGCTGTGATGTATGTTTGTAAATAAAAACAATTAATTTTTCTACATAGGCATTTATAGGTTGTTATTTGCTTGTAGGTACGAGTACATATTTGCAAAAGAAGTTTTTTTTTTTACTTTTGCTGTGACGTATTTTTGGGAATAGATGAAAATTATTTATTGAGATAGGTACTCGTACGTAGTATACATTATGTACAAGTACATATGAAGGTATTTGTAGATTGTTATTTTTGTTAGTTATTTTCAATTTTGTTTCTTTCGAGCCGTGACGTATTTTATCCGAATAGAAGATAATAATGTTTCAGGTAGTAATTTGTAGGTACATATACATACATACATATACATATTAGGTACCTTGTTATTTTCTTTAAAAGCTATGCATGTTGAATAACAAAAACAATTTTTTGAGGTAGGTATTTGATTTTTAATAAATTTTTTTTTATCAAATACGCATACAAACTTTTTTTTGAGAAATAAGTTAGGAAGGTAGGTATGAATGTATGTATATTTAATTTGTAAGTATGTATTAAAAGATTTTTAAAATTGGAATACCTACCAAATTTCGCATTTTTTTAACTAAATTTTTCTACAGGTAGGTATTTACATAGGTAAGGTATGTATGTATATGCATAACTAGTTTTTTGTGAATTTTTTTTGTACTGGTTTTAAAATAGTTTGATGTGTTTAAAATAATACATTTTTAAAATTGGTAGGACGACCAAAAATCTGTTTTTTTTTTAAGTAATACTTCTTTTCCGGCGTTAGGGTTAAAAAATATTATACGAAATGTTTGTACGTTTACAAGTTAGAATCTTACAGAGGCTTTGCTTGAGGGAAAAGAAGTTTTACTTCTACCGCGCGTACGTCAGTTCACAACTTTTTTTTTTTTAATTGTATACAACTTTAATACTTACATAGGTATTTATATGGAAAAACTATTTTCTTCAAATAAGCTTACCTATGTATGTATGTACATATATCCGATTTTCTTTGAAAAATAGTTTCGTACCTACATACCTTTATTAATTGATATTTAAATTGGCATAATAACCAAACGTCTCAGAACTTTACATACATCTCCACATACTTATAAACCTACCTAACATACATACCAATTAAAAACTTGCTCTTATTTAAAAGACTAAGAATTTCAAAATTTAATGGCGCAAAATTTTAAAGAGTTCTCGTTTAAGCAATAAAAAAACCGGCTCTACTTAACTCAGTCGTTTAGCTTGGAGACTTTGTCTAACTTTTCCATAATTTTAATTACGTTAGACAACTCCTCTAACTAATGTGGGTTTTACAACAGAACCTAAGCGAATTTGTGTTGAACAACCCTTTTTTGACAGATACATAACTCAGACAACTACAAAAACACAAAAAGTAAAAAGAACAGACAACTTCAAACCAAATAATTTTTCGCCGAAAACGTACATTTTATATACTACCTCGGTACAGATTTAGGTTGTTTATAAGTTATTTACATTATTTTAGATGGAAATAAAGTATAAATCGCAAATTCACCTCATAAAAACTCAATTCGTTGTTGCAAGGTGCAGATTTATTTAGCTATATTAACAAAAAGTCGGTTCTCGTTTTATACTCAATATTTAAAGTCGACTCCAATTCTTAAATTGATTTAGAGTAGGTTTTAAATGTTTAAAATTTTGCGCCAATGTCATCAGAGAAAAACTGTTCCTTTATTAGTTGGAGCTAAAAACGAATTTCATGTGATTCAAGCAAATAGTAGCTTATGCGAGAACAAAAATTATAAGTCCTTGTAGTCGTTTCTTAAAAAAATTAGCTTTTATATACAAAATTTTCAAAACATTTTTTAGAAAAAATTTTGGGACGCCAACTTGAAGTTTTTGGTAATTATTTAGAATTAGGGCTTCAGACAAAAGTCGCTCCAAAAAATTTTTCACCACCTGGAAACTATTTTATCAGGTAAAATAAGATAATTAAAGGTGGGGGAGACATGTTTTATGGGGTTTCATCGAAAAAAAAAAACCCTTAGGGTTAATTCAAAGTTTCTTTAAATCCAGATTCTGGAAATGCAAAAGAAATCTTGCATACACCCAACCTCGCATCTACCCCAAATCGTATAGTGTGCCCATCGTAAGATCGTAAGAATTAATTGAAAGAAAACAATTTTACCAAATTCTCGGAACCTTTTTAGAGAAAAATGCGATTTTCGAAAACCATTTTTTAACATTTGTATTGAGGGTACCGTTATTTTTTGGTAAAATACAATTTTTCTCATATCTTGTAGATTATATTAAGAAACTTTTGTTTATCGAAATATTGAGTTTTCAAAAAACAATTTTGAAAATTTTCTTAAAAATCCAAAAAATTATTGTTTGAATATTTGATATTCATAATAATATTCAAACTATTGCCATTAGGGGTCTTTAGCAGAAAAATTCGTCGTACTGAAAAGTTGCAGAACAAAGCGACGACAAAAAAGCTATTTTCTGTTTTCGTTTTATTAATTTTCTATACAAATAAGTGTGGTATTTTTTGCTTTAGGCATAGAGAAAATACGGTATATTGTTGGAATGAAGGTTTGATGTTTTTCGTTCGCTGTGTTGTACGAGTATGTATATTGGAGCAAATGTAGGATTTTTATTCAAATACACGAATTTTTAAACGGTTACCACTTAGAACAATTATTTTGTATAGATAAACAATTATTTTTGTAGGCAGATTTTTCAAATACAGAATTTTGAGAATTGGAGTTTTGAGTATTATTCTGAAATACAGAACAATTATATCGAAAGCTAAAATTTTGAAGAGTAGAATTTTGGAATACAGAATTTGGGAAATTCAATTTTGAAATGCAGAAAACTTAGTAAGTAAAGTTTTGAAAAGCAGAAGTTTGAAAAAGGAATTTTGAAATGCAGAAAGCTTAATAAGTAAAATTTTGAACAGCAGAAGTTTGAAAAAAGAATTTTTAAATGCAGAAAGCTTAGTAAGTAAAATTTTGAAAAGCAAAACTTTGAAATGCAGAATTTTAGGAAATAAAATTTTGAAATGCAGAAAACTTAGTAAGTAAAATTTTAAACAGCAGAAGTTTAAAAAAGGAATTTTGAAATGCAGAAAGCTTAATAAGTAAAATTTTGAACAGCAGAAGTTTGAAAAAGGAATTTTGAAATGCATAAAGCTTAGTAAGTAAAATTTTGAAAAGCAAAACTTGGAAATGCAGAATCTTAGGAAATAAAATTTTGAAATGCAGAAAACTTAAAAAGTAAAATTTTGAAAAAGGTATTTTGATAAGTAGAATTCTGAAATGCAGAAAACTTAATAGGTACAATTTGAAAATCAGAATTTTGAGAAGTAGAATTTCGAAATGGAGAATTTTGAGAAGTAGAGTTTCAAATGCAGAATTTTGAAAACTTTAATTTTGACAAGTACGTAGTACATTGAAAACTAAAACTTTATCAATTAGACTCTTAAAATTCAGAATTTTGAGAAGTAGAATTTCAAAATGTATAATTTTGAAATGCAAAATAAGAACCAACCAATGGATTGTATGTGTAATCAATTGCCACTCAAATAAATATGTTTCAAATCATAGTATGTATTTTAATTAACTAAGTACATAAGTACAGGTATCTCATATTTAAAAATTACTTTAGATTTTTCAAAATAACTTTTTGCAAAAATAAATATTTGTTGGTAAAATTTACAATTTGCAACTGTTTTTATAATAAGGTTTCTTTTATCATTTCAATATGCAAATTAAAACAATTCTATATTAACCTTCAAATAAAAATTCGTTGTGGTTTCAAACAAAAAAAAAATAAATAAATATAAATATTTTTTTTTCTCAAAAACTGTTCGACGGATTTAAAAAATAAAAATGTAAACAAATTTCATTTAGTTAAAGCTTGGTAAGGCTAGGCGCGCACATTCAATTTTTAGTTTCGCAACTGCTTGGTTCGAGCAACTAAAAAGTTTGTTTTTTGAAACAAACTAAACGATTGCCTAAAATGAGTTTGCTATTTTGTGTAACATATAATTATATGCACCTGCGCGGATAGTTCAACCAAATAGTTCATCTGTTTTCTATTAGCAATCAAACAGTTGTGCAACTAAAAATTCAATGTGCGCGTCTAGCCTAATGGTTTTTTTTCCAAAAAAATGGTTATTTTTGGCACCCCCCACGGAACCATTTTTTTGTTTTTCATTGTCTCAAAAACGGTACAACCGATTTTAATCATTTTTTTTTTCATTGTCTCAAAAACGGGACAACCGATTTTGATCATTTTTTTGCTAAAGCTCCCCAAAAACTTAAATAGAGTTGTGTATTAAAATTTTCCAATTTGGAATTTTAAAATAAACTTTTCAAAACTCAATATTTCAAAAACCGCATGCTAGATTTTTTTTAAACTTGATAAATAAAAGTTTATCAATATAATTTACAAGATGTGAGAAAAAAATTATTTTACCTAAATGTACCCACCATACAAATGTAAGAAAAAATTAAAAAATGATTTCCAAAAATCGTATTTTTCTCGAAAACAGCGCCTGGAATTTTGATATTTTTTTTGTGTTTTAATAAATTTGTATGATCTTTAATTTAATAAAACAAATTTTGAAATTAAGATACTACAGCTTGTACCTACAATATAACCATTTTTTGAAAAATCAATGTCTTGAAAAAGTTAGAGTGATTAATTTTTGAAAATATTTCCTAGAATCTTTACTTTTAAATAGGCACATAAAATTAATATCCCAAATTTTTTTTCTAGAACAATTTTAAAGAAATTTCTTATATTCAAAATTAGTTTAATAATAAAATGGCTTTTAAAGTTTGTTTGCATAAATTCGTACTTTTTATATTTATATTAACAAAATACAAAAAAACAAAATTTTTATTTTAAAGCCTAGTACGCAGATCGCGCTAAATTTTATCTCCCACATTTTTCTCCAACCATCAGCTAAAATCCAAGCTAAATTTTAACATAAGCACTTTGTGGATAATATGTCACAGAAAACAGCTGTTCTCTAAATGAATTTTTTCAAAGATTTAAAAGAATTTGTTTTAAAGTATGATTTTTTAAGAATTATGAATGAGAACGAATGAGAATGAATTATGAATTATGAGTGATTTTTGTTGTCGAAAATCTTGTAAGACTCCCGTCACCAAATATTGTTCTAAATATAATTTAAATATTTTTCCATTTCAAATTGAAATTGAAATTTAGCTCGAGAATAAATGTGCCGGACAATTATTTCGTGCGCTAAATTTTGACAGATAAGTTATGTACAGTTCGAAGAGAAGTTTTGATTTTTTAGCTGGAGCAGCATACCTCAGCTAAAATTCTTGACATAATTTGGCATACTTGATGCACTATTATGCACTATTGCGCCCACTAGAGTATGCAAGACGTTCACATTTATAAATAACTATAAAAGGCCTATCTAATTATGCTAATTATTTTTTGTTATCAATCACACCCAAAAATTGCTGTGGGTGTCAAGCACATTGCCTACAACATTTCTTCGTAGTTCCACTCTTAATACTAGGTATGGAGATGGAGTATAGAGTATAGTTCATTTGTCGTATGAAGTTCCTTCATGTCCGGCTGAATATAAATCGGTCCGATCTCTTTATCATACTCATAGTTCCCTTAATAGTTCCATGTCTTTTGTTTTCATTGTATTTCCATTCTTTCTTTTTCTTATTAGGATGGGAAACATAACTTGCTCGTATACGTTTATTCTTTTTTTGTTCAGATTCGGATGAGATAGGATACAATTTTGGATTTTTTATCTAATGATAATGAATAGTGTTTTTTCTTGCGACTTATAGGTACGGTGACCATTTTTTCAGGAGCAAAAAAAAGGACAGTCTTTTATTAACGTACAAAATACTCTTGGAGGATTTCTCAATTCCTCGCAGGAGACAGTACACCCCTGAAAAAAAACTTTCTTGCAGCGGCTGAGAAACGAACTCGAGACCTTCCGCATGACAGTCCAACGCCCTAACCATTATGCCAAGGGATACTTCTTTTTTTTCTTAGTAAGAAACGAAAACAAAAAATTGTTTACACTCCTTTTTGTAAATTTCACAAGATGTCATCTCAAAATGACATTTAGATACTAAAACGGCCTTAAACCTCCTATGAACCAGTTTTAGCTTATTCCACCGCTATTCCTCGTGCATTTTCATTATAAATAAGGCTAAAACGAGTTAGTAAATAAGGCTGTACGAGCTTTAATATATTGTCATATTCAACATAATTTTTATTATTCAAAAAGCCGAACGAAAGCCAATGCGAACGACACTAACTTGCAGATGGAGATGTAAATTTGAAAATCATTCACAATAGCAAAACATATGAGACGGAATTCAATGGCCCTTAGTAATAGACATTCATAGAATCGGTTTAAAAGTCACTTTTTGTTAGATGTAGAAAAGTTGCTTTTAAAATTTCGTAGTAAAGCCTAGTACGCAGATCGGGAAAAATTTTGTCTCCCATACATTTTTTTTCCTGGGACAAACTTTGTCTCAGATATTTTTCCGAGCAGTACGCAGTTCGCGCGCAAAATTCATACTATTGTGAATTGCTCTACAAAATGTCTCCACTAAATTTTGCCAGGAAAAAGAATGATACAGGCATTATTTTGCGGGACAAATTTTGAAAGGCACCGTATTTCCGAAAGTGATTTTTGTCAAAACTGGTTTTATGTAAAACGTGCTGATGCTTCTCTTGAAAGCATCAAGAGGAGATTCCAAAAAGGTATGAACGACTTTTGTAAGACAACCCGTTCCAGAGATACACTAAAAAACACATTAAATTAGATTTATTCTCTCCAACTTAAAACTTTTGCGCGAGATTTGGAAAAGTTTTGTAGAGATTAAAATTGTAGAGATAAAATTTGTCTTGTCTCGATCTGCGTACTAGGCTTAACAGATCAAATTTAACAACAGTCTTATTTATACCAATAATTGTGACTCATTTTCATAATTTCGTTATTGTGAACTGATACACAAACAGATTTCTATTACCCAGATTCGTAAAGTTCTATTGTGATTCTATCATTTTAAATTTAACTTAGTTACAGGAAAGCCGCTTTTAAGTATTTATACTTGAAATTTGTTTTATTTTTACGAATGTTTAGTTAAAATCGAACTTAGGCTAGATTCGGATCTATTACTCAGGGCCAATGACATTAAGCAGTGCTGCTAGTCGTAAAATCGTGGTTTGAAAGAGAAAAAGAGGACCTTGAAAGGACAATTTAGAAAAGAAAGGACAAATGTCTGTCCTCTCTAAGAAAAGCAAACAGAAAGGACACGACACAAAAAGAAAGGACTGTCCTCTCAAAAAGAGGACGGATGGTCACCGTACTTATAGGTAATATAAGGCAAGTTATGCATTCGGGAAAAAAAAATGAACTCGAGATTTTGATCAAAGTTGACATTACGATGATAGTGAAGGCTAAAATAGTGGGTCTCGCAATTCTGTCTGTCAGTTCGACTACAGCTTAAACGGCTTGGCCGATTTTCGTGAAACTTGGTAGATATCATTTGTAATTTTTCCCAACCACACATTTTTTTTCTTTTTTTTTAAGACCAAAAATAACGGTACCTGCTATACGAATCGACAGATTTAAAAAATAAAAATACAAAAAAAATTTCATTTAGTTAAAGCTAAATAATGGTTGAAAAAAATGTTCCGAAAAATGGTTATTGAGAGATCCTCCCAAGGTAGAATTTTGTTTGTTTTTGATTTTCTCGAAAATGGTACCACAGATTGATAATTTTTTTTTGCTAAAGCTCCCCAAAAATTATACATATAGTATTTTGTATTCAAATTTTCAAAGAAGAATTTTTTGGATTTTTAAAAAACGTTCAAAATTTTTTCTTCAAAACTCAACATTTTATAAACCCCATACTAGATTTTTTTAAAACTTAATAAATAAAAGTTTCTCAATATAATCTACAAGACGTGAGGAAAAAAAATATTTTACCTAAAAATAAAGGTACAAATGTTAAAAAATGGTTTTCAAAAATTGTATTTTTCTCGAAAATGGCGCTTAGAATTTTGGTAAAAAAATTTTTCTTTCAATAAATTCTTATGATATTTAATTTAATAAAAAAAATTGAAATTAAGATATTACAAAGAACCATTTTGTCTGGTTTTGAATTTCTCACTCACATGGCGGATTTTAATGAAATTTTTTTATAGAAATGTTTCTAAAATGTTTAAAAAATATGCATTTAAGAACTTAAAAAAAATATTTTTTGATTTTTTGGAAAAAAGTCATTTTTTTTTTGGAAAATTCGATATCTCAAAAACGGCTCAGTATTTTTTTTGGAAATTTAATTTTTATTCGTACGATAATAAAAACTTAAAGTTGGCGTACCAAATTTTTTCTTACAATTGTTTTAAAAATTTTGTATATAAAAGCTTATTTTTTCAAAAAAAAAAAACAATAGAACGATTCATATTTTGATTTGCAATTTCGGCATAGTATTTAGGTGGATTTTGGTATTTGTATAATTTAATTTTTTTAACTCAGAACGGTTTCTTATCTCATTTTTAATTGTCTTCACTACGAAGAGGAGTGCATTTGGAATCCAAATGAACATGCAAAACATCCATGTTTAGTTGTATGTGGAAAGCGAAACAAAAACATTTGAAAGGGACACAAATAATTTGCCCTTCAACAATTCAATGGTATTTTTTTGAATTTCTTTTAATGCTTCAATAAATTTTTATCAACTAAAAACAAAATACTTTAAAATGTTGACTAAAGACTGATTTTTTTAATGTAAATTTTTTGTGATCAACTATTAGGTATATTTGTTATTTTTCTGAGCTGATATATTCAAGTTTAGATTTTATATCTTATAGTAACACTAAAGAAAAAACCTTAAAATATTTACCTGAGATTGAATTCTTATTTTGTTTTTGTGTCAAAATTTGTTCTGTTAATTATTTATTATTCTTCTTATATTTATAATGATGTAGTTAAAAATGTCAATTGGAAAGCTGAATGTTTTTTCCATATTACTTTTTTGTGTTCAAAATTTCAATATTTATTTGTTAAATATAAAAATTGAATAAAGTTACTTAAAAGTCTTTAAATTCTGGCTATACTAGTGCTTCACTGCACCGAGATTTGTCTAGCTCATGCCACTTAATATCAAATCTTAATAGTTCCGCGGACATAGTTCCAGGAACTAGTTCCGACCGGAAAAAGAACCGTTCCATGTTCGTTCCGCCTTTGGAACTGTTTTGCACAACTCTATTGGGTATCCATCAGATTTTATTTTAGAGTTAACATATTTCCAGAAATTTCGCGGATTATATTTAAGGTCATCTTCAGTTTTAGATATAAAGTCCGAATAAAGAAAATTAGAGTAGTTGATAAATTCATCTCTTAGTCTAGTATAGTCAATTTGAGCCTCATTACTCCAGGATCGATTCAACTTCACCCAAGCCTTGTTTTTTTTATTTTTAAGAGTTTTAATATATTAATCAAACCACGGTGGAGTGCTACTTAAATGCCTTATTTTCCGTAACGGAATGGTTTCTAAAAAACAATCAAATAAAATTTTATAAAAACGAAAGACCATTTCGTCAAAACTGACGTTTAAAAATAAGCTATTCCAGTTAATATCATTCAATAAACGGTGGAGTTCGGAAAAATTACACTTTCTAAAGTTGAATTCATGCATATTCTTACAATCATAAGTTACATTAATGATATTTAAGTTTAACGAAATAGATAATGCGGGATGATGTCGAATTTCGTCAATGAGTTTTGTATCAGCGAGTAATGCAGTTCCGTCAGAATTATTGAGGTCAGAAAAATACACAAGGTCTAAAATTTTACCAAGTTGGTTTTTGACATTGCTTAATTGATTCAGTCCAAATGAAGTCATTAAATCGATAAAAAGGACTTCGTTGTTGCTTGATGCATTGACGGCATGATAACATTCAAGTTCCGGTGATTTTGCCCATTCAAGATTTGGTAGATTAATGTCTCCAATAACAAAAATTTCATCAGAAGGTTCAATTTTGTCATTTATAGCTTTTAAGCAGTCGATAAGTTTGTTGTAGACATCACAGTTGGAAGAAGGAGAGATATAGCAAACAACCACATATAAAAATCCAGACTGAGTTGATATTTTTACACAAATTATTTCAAGGTCGGAGTCCAAGAAATCGTCGACAAGATAACAAAACAGATGATTACGAACAGCTATTAACAAACCTCCTCCAACAGTTAATATATTCGGGTCATTATGGCGATCACGTCGAAAAATTTGAAAATTGGAATCGAATAACTCAGTGTCAGCAAAAGAAGTACTCAGCCAGGTTTCTGTGAGTATGAGAACATCATGGGGAATATTATTAACATTTTTATAGACCTTGTTGGTCTTTGTCCGGAGGCCGTTTACATTCTGATAGTAAATCAGTAATCTTTGTAGCTAAATTGGTTGAGGCTGCGCATTGTCAATCGTTTTTGAAAATGGTGAGAGTTGTAATATCATTTTCTATTTTGATATTCATGCATGACTATTCCCTTTGGCCACAATGAAATTGAGTTAAGGAGGTAGAAGATTGAGTCTGGTACTTTAATTTTAAACGATGAATATTTAGAAAAATTTCGATGGAGTATTTTTTCAACGATTAAGGACTTTATTGTTCCAATCTTAGATTTTATATGACATTTCACATCAAGGGCGTTTGTAGATGGAGAAAGTTTCGAAATAAACAGTGTTTTATGTCCTTCAACTATTTTTAAACACGACTCAAGAAGTGATATAAAGTTTTCATCAGTGGAAGAGTCCGTATGAGGAAATGTGTTGACAGGAGTAGTAATCATTTCTGATGAATGCTGGTCAATTAATATCGAAGAAGTAGTTGTTGTTGTAGATGTGGTATTTGAAGTTGCCACACAATGCAATGATGAGAAATTACATTGACTAGATGTAGAAAATTCATTAGGAGTATCAAGTTCAATAGGTTGTTCTTGTCGAGGTGTTTTATTATCAGAATCCTGGGACAAATTAGTTATTATAACCATTGCAGGTTTCTTTGTCAAATTGCTGTTTTCAGATATTTCGGTATCTATTTCGTCTAGTTTTCGCTTCAAAGGCGCTGAATGACATATAGATGTATTATTTAAATAATCTTGATTTTGAACTAAGTTTTCTAGTGATTGTTGATTGGAGGTAATATCTTCAATTTTCTTGTTAAGTTGGAGTAATTGGTTATGAAGGTTATCAAGATTTTGCTTATTTTGCAGTACGTCACGAACAATATTCGTGTATGCAAACGGGTCGCATTCTTCACAAGAAATAAAAAGATTTTCTCTCTTTGAACAAATTAATAGTACTGAACGGAGCTTTAACACAGGATACGTGCAATAATTTGCGACAGTTGCCATGATAAATTATAGAGTCAATGAAGTAATCGGCGATATTATTACATAAAGCGCAAGCAGACATAATAGTATTGAAGATTATTGAAGGTGATAAATGATAATTATTGAATTTACGGCAATTTTCAATTTATAAAAAACAAATAATTATTATTACTTGCCAAAACTTAGCTCGTAGTGTACAACGAGTATAGGTCAGTAAGTAAGTAAGTACACAAACCATGAATCGATGTATCGGTAATGTAGTTTATGATGACAAATGGCAAATGAAAGCTTTGTATTATCTTATAGTATTATCAATTGACGTGATTTTATGTTAGAGTCCCTAGCCTGTGGTGTCGCTGAAATCAGCAAAATTTGTCAGTGGAGAGTAGGATAAGAAAGATAGAAACAAATAGTAAGAAAGAGAAATTTTATTATTTTCATTTTTCAACGAAAGATAGAGTAAGGGAGTAGGGAGATTTCCGAGTGGTGGAAATGAAAAACAATTTCTTTTTTGACCTTTTTCTGTTGGCCTGTTCTGTTTTCTTGTTTGTATGTTTTTGTGAGTATGTATTGAGGTAGATATATTTTTCGCTTGAACTTGTTTGTCTGAACACATTTTCTTGTTTGCATGGTTTTTGTAGGTATTGAAAAAAAGAGATATGCCTATCATTTGATTTGAAATTTTCAATTCTGGTGAAAAATCAAATAATTACTATCTGAAGCGAGAACTCTCAACCAATGCTACAAAGATACAATGTGTTCTAGAAAACATAATAATTGCAATGACAAACTTTATAAAAAGTAGGTAGGTATATTGGCGATAAATTTTATGGAAATTAGTAGATACCTAATTAAACTGTTTTAATTTTAAATAAGTACCTATCTGCCATACATTTTTTTTTTTCCAAATTTTAGAAAAAAAAATTTTTTCTCTAGAATGTTTTTGTTTTACTTTCGTATTTACGGCGGATTGATGAAAAAAATTTCGAAGATGAAAAAAATGTTAATTTATACTAGTTTCAGGGCTTCAAATGTTTATGTAAACGCACTAATTCACCTATAATTGTTGATAACTTTTTTACAAGCAATCGAATTAAGTTTTTATATTATATTCTAATTTTTTATTTTATGTTTTTTCATAATCTACACAAAAAAGAAAAAACAAACAAATTAAAAAGAATCATACGAAAATGTTGATTTTTCATGTTTTTACAATTCAAAATAATAACAATTTCTCTCAAAACTTACCTTTTTCACATATCATTTGTACCTTTATTATCAAGTAATTATCAAAGTAATCGTTTTTTTGTAGATTAACAAAAATAAAATGCACGACAAGGTCGCACGAACTTGCTCCTATGTAATAGACTAGGAATTTTAAAAACGAATGTCATTAGAGAAAACTGTTCACAAGCATAAAATTTATTTTTAAATGACTAAAACAACTCTTTTAGCAGTTGGAGCTAAAAACAGGATGCCATATGTTTTAAGCAAAGATTAGTTTATGTAAGAACAAAATTATAATTCCTTGTAGTGGTTTCTTAAAAATAAGCTTTTATGGTCGTTTTAAAAAAATTACATTTTTAGCGTTATAGCTTCTATTTTTTTTTTTGTATTTCAATTTAAAGACTTGAAATTTGGCATGGAACTGTGTTTATATGTCAGCATTATAAGAAAAAATTTGCAGATCAATTGATGGTAACAAATAGCCATGGTAATTAATAATGTGTAATCTCTTTGGCCTTTTTGGGATGTGATTTTCATGCTTAATCAGTTTTATTAATATTTTTAATGATGAAAATGATTTTTTATTTAACTTTGGGCCTTGTCGTTTGAAAGGCTTTCTCTCAAACTTCAATTTTATGATATGCCAAAAAAAAAATTGTTTTGTTGTCCGAATTCTTAGATTTGGAAAAAAAAAACCTAATTAAACATTTTCGCTTTTTCACACAACTAAACAATTTTTAATAATTTTTTACGATGCATTATCTTATAGTACGTCAAAAAACCTTTAATTTCATGTTTTATTATAATTTAATTATTGCAGTTAATTCCTTTAAAATTTGCATACAAAATAATTTTTTCATCCTAGTAAAAATTCAGTGTAATCTGCCGGGCCTTGTTATCTTTGTACCGTATAAATATTTTTAAGTCTAACCACCTCCAAAAGAAAGGTATTTACTCATACTTGAACCTAATATAATTTGGATGACATTGAATTACATTTACTATATTAAAATTAAGAAATAGTCGATTTTGTAATCTCCGTGGCCTGTAATCTCCGTGGCCATTTTCGTATTTGTTTTTTAATAAATGTTCTTTTAGTTTATAATGGCTCATATCATTATTGATTTTTTTTATATTCTAGATAAATATACTGAATTTCATCATTCCTTACAATATTGGTACCGTAAAAGTTCCAAGAAAGTTATGTGCCGTTATTTAAAATTATTTTTTTTTTGTCTTTCATGCAAGAGCATGGAAAGCAACTAAATTTAATAAGATAATTAATAAAAAAGTTGTTTGTTTACGAAATGATTTTGTTTAAAAAAACAAAATCATTTCGTAAACAAACAACTTTTTTATTAATTATCTTATTAAATTTAGTTGCTTTCCACAAAATTTCAACTATTTATTGTTACTATTTATTTTGTGGATTATTGTTATTTTATGCAAGAAAAGAACATTTTTAGTACATTCGAAATTTTCAATTTAAATTTTTATCAAAAAATACTCGTAAAATGGAAAATATTTGAAATTATTTTTGCGCAACTCGGAGAACTCCTTTTCTACTTGTTTACTATAGATTTAGAAACTAAAACCCAAGAAAAACTGAAAAAAAAATTTTTTTCAAACGATCAAAAAAAATGTGAATTTTTAAAAAATGACCCTTATACTCGTATACAAAAATATTTTCAAGAAACAATTTTGGAAGCCCAATTTAATGTGTTTATTAATGTACGAATAAATTTCCAAAAAAAAAATACTGATTCGTTTTTGAAATATTGAATTTTCCAAAAAAAAAATGATTTTTTTTAATTCAAAAATATATATATATTTTTTAAAGCTTTAAAATGCAACTTTTTAGAAGCTTGTCTATACAAAATTTCATTGAAATCCGTTATGCCGATAACGAAAAATTCAAAATTCAAAAAAATGGTTCGACGGTATGTACATTCAGTAATAGGTATCTTGATTTCAAATTATTTTTTTTTTATTAAATTATAGATCGTAAGTATTAATTGAAAGAAAACAATTTTCTCGGAACCTTTTTAGAGGAAAATGCGGTTTTCGAAAACCATTTTTTGACATTTGTATGGAGGGTACCGTTATTTTTAGGTAAAATAAATTTTTTTCTCATATCTTGATTATATTAAGAAAAGAAGAAATTTTTATTTCAACTGGCACTGCAACTGATTCAAAAAAGCGGGAAAATTATTTGCAAGAAAATATTTTGATATGGCATATGTCTAAATAGTAAACAAAGATACAGTGCAACCCTAATATAAGGTACCTAAATATAACGACTTACTCGATTTAACAAATTCTTCGTAATCCCCTTAAATTGTCCATAAGAGTTAATGTAAAATATACCTTTACATTGCGAAAATTTTTTGCGAACAACCTCTTTATAATGAATTTTCAACTATCAAGAAAAAGGATAAACACCTTTAACTAAAGAATTTTCTCAACCCAAACCTTTATATAAAGTTCCCATCAATGTATGACCCTTAATCTCATAGTATGTGATTAATGTCGCTACAGGTTTCGACCCGCTTTTGTTCGTAAAACAATCATTGTTGTTTGATGGAAAGTAATGCAAATACTGCTGCTCGTCACTTTTACCTCTTATACCTCTTTATAACTAATTTTAGACCAATCTAACCTCAACATAACAAACCTCAGTTCAACGAATTACTTGATATAACGAATATTTACTTGTTCCCTTCCGATTTGTTATATCGAGGTTGAACTGTATACATGTATTCACAAATCCATAAAAAACCTTTCAAATTTGCAGAGGAAAAATCAGACAGAAAGTCATGATTGCCAAATTGATTATTTTCAATGCATTATGTTTCGAATCGTTTATTCCATATAATAAAATAAATTTTTTCATTTTCTCAAAACGTGTTCCTTTACTTGCGCAAAACTACTAATTTCAATGTATTTAACCAAACAATAACGCTACCCACCATACAAATGCTAAAAATGGTTTTCGAAAATCGTATTATTTTCGAAAACGTTTATTCATACAATAATAGAAGCTTTAAGTTGGCCTACTAATTTTTTTTCTTATTTGATATTTGCATAGCAATCTTTTTTTATCGCTTACTACTTAAAGAATTAAAAGGAAAATAATTTTATGCTTATGAACAGTTTTCTCTAATAAAATTCGTTTTTAAAATTCATATTCTATTACATAGGAGCAAGTTCGTGCGACCCAGTCGTGCATTTTATTTATTTAAAAAAATATATAACCCATGCAACAGACTCGGTTATTACATCTGCCTTAATTTCTATTAGTTGCGTAAATCGAGTTAGTACTGGTTATCCTAATAATTTACTGTACACATATTCATATATATTTAATTTTATTTACAAGTATTTAAGGTACTTAGTAAAATAAGGTTAACCAAAACATAAAAAAACTTTCTTTAATTCTATCAGTCATCATTACATTCTATGTTTATATTTATTTGTTTGTGGCAACCATGGTCACAGATTTATATTTTTTCATACAAATATATTTTCCCTATCCTCACAAAACGTCAGATACACATCCATGAATATAATTTTCTCGTTCTGTTACTATTCCTATTTTTTCTTTTTGCGCACATTCTCAATACAATTTATTTTTTCTCATTCTTCCATTATCTCTACACCCATATTTTGAAGTCTCCAAAATTTAGCAGAGACACATTTTAGCAAATGCGGTCCGTAGCCTGAAGATGCCGCCACAATCTTTGCCAACGAAATCGAAAGCAAAATATTATCATCCAGCAGGTAGGCGTAAAATACGATCGGCAGCAATATATACTCAGGTAGAGTTTGATTGTAGTATGAAAATGTAAATAGATGTTGGATACAATGCAGAATTCACAATTCTTCAAGTGCAGAACATATACATAGAAATTATGTGAAAACATAGAGATCCTTGGACATGCAGCAGAGTGAAATATTATATTACTTTCAGGCAGACTTGAAACTTGTAAGTTAAAAAACATAAGTTTAGTTTTCTCACTTACAATAAGCTCATGATTTGCAAACCATTGTCTTAGTCGTTGTATGTCATTTTCTATCTTTGCCACCGACTTAAATATTGAGGTATTTATGTAAGAAAAAGCTATATCATCGGCAAAGGCTGTAATATTTCCATTAAAATGTTGTTTAACAATAGAATTTATATAGATCAAAAACAGAGTTCGACCTAAAACAGAGCCCTGGGGCACACCAACTTTTAACTCTAACATGTCACTAAAAATTCCATTTAATTTCACTCGTTGATATCTTACAGATAAATAAGATTTTAACCAATTCAATATAGAACTCCTAAAACCAGCTTTATAGAGTTTATTTTAAAGAATTGTATGGTTAACCATATCAAAGGCCTTAGTCATGTCTATAAATAATCCTACAATACTAGTTTTTTTTATTAAATCCATCACATATCTCACTACAAATTTTAAAAATGGCATCTTCTGTGGATTTACCCTCTTGAAAACCAAGCTGTTGATTGCTAAAATAATTTATTTATTTTTTCAGAAATGAAATAATACGTTTTTTCATAATTTTTCCAAAAAGTTTAGAAGTAATGATAATGGTCTATATTGACTTATTGTTTTTTACAGCCCTTTTTATACAGAGGAATAACCTCAACTATTTTAAGACTCGACGGAAAAATACCACAATTAACACTCATATTAAATATGTAACACAGTATGTCAATAAAAAATAAAATGCACGACTGGATCGCACGAACTTGCTCTTATGTAAAAGTACTTTGGAATTTAAGATACATTTTATAAATATAAAACATGGATTTAATGAGATAATAATGTTCAAATGCATATAATTGCCATCTGATTTCTATAAAAGTATGAATTTAGGCAAACAAACTTTAAAAAACCGTTTTATTATTAAATACATTTTTTATATAAGAAATTTCTCTAAAATTTTTCAAGAAAAAAATGTGGGATACGAATTTAAAGTATTTAATAATATTGGTTTTAGGAAATAATTTCAAAAAATAATCGTTCATAGGTTTTGAAGATATTGATTTAAAATTTTTTTTTTTTTTTAAACCCAATAAATATTTTTTCGAATATTTTTAAGGGGACTCCTGCTAAAAATGTTGGGTTAAAATCCTTAGAGCCGTTAATGAGAAAGTCGCAAATCAAAAAAAACGGGCCTATGGCAGGTACCCCTAATAACATTTTGCCCCAAAATTTTTGTTGACCAAAATGTAGTCCATGTCCATAATATCACACCTAATTTTTTTTATCAAAATCGTTAGAGCCGTTTTCGAGATAAATAAGATTTTGCATTACGGGTGTATGGGGGGTACCCTTAGTTTTGGAGCTAAAAAAAAAATTTCAATTTTTCCTCTAGGGAATCACCGAAGACTCTTAACTACCGAGATTGAAAGAAATAGGTCCAGTGGTTTAGGCTGTAGTGAGAGGTACAGACATACAGACACACTGAAACATGTTTTTGTGTACTAAATTTTCCTTAAAATTTTTATAAAAAAATTGATATGCAAAATGTTAGTATTTAATAAAATACATTTTAAAACGTAATTTAAAAATTTAATCGTGTATCGGTTTTCAAGATATTGAATTTTCAAAAAAAAAATTGTATTATTTTTTTAAAAATCCAAAAACTATTTTTTCGAAAAAATTTTTAGTTTATATTTTTCAAATGCAAAGCAGCTCCTGCATAAAAATTTTGGTTAAAATCGTTAGAGCCGTTGGTGAGAAAGTCGAAAATCAAAAAAACCGTTCTATGACAGGTACCCCTAATAACATTTCCCCCCAAATTTTTTTTTCACCAAAATATAGCCCATGTCCATAATATCACACTTAATTTTTTTTATCAAAATCGTTAGAGCCGTTTTCGAGATAAATAATATTTTGTATTACGGGTGTACGGGGGGTACCCTTAGTTTTGGATTTAAAAAAAAATTTCAATTCCTCCTCTAGGGAATCACCGAAGACCGAGTTCGAAGAAAATACATCCGGTAGTTTAGGCTGTAGTTCGAGGTACAGACATACAGACAGACAGACGGAATTGTCGGACCCACTTTTTTCGTCTTCGCTATCATCGTAATGTCAACTTTGATCAAAATCTCGAGTTCGATTTTTTTTCCAAATGCAGAACTTGCCCTATAGTACCTACATATATCGCAAGTAAAAAGCAATCCTTTTTAAGAGAAAATTTGTTACACCGTCGGAAGTACATGATTGTTTGTTGTTCAAGTTCATTATATGTTTATATACATAGTTCCAGTGGTGAAAAAGGTTGAAAAACAAAATTATTCATTTGAAAACTATCATCAATTATACCCGGATAAAAGTTGCAACTACAATCGATTTGAAAAGGTTTTGGCTGCGAATTTGTTGCAAAGGTGGCAAAATACTTGTTAAATATATTTGAAATATTTTTGGGATCGCGAACTAGAACATTCTCGGCCTCAATTTCGCAAATTCTTTCACTAACTAAAATGCTATTCACAACTTTCCACTCTTCCTTAACATTTCCCTTACAGTTCTCGAACTTACCCGAATCAAAATTATTTTTGCTTGAAGCAACCTTCATTTTCATTTCCTGACTCATCTTAATATACTGAATTCCAGCACTCAAACTTCAAGGCAATTACCAAAAGCGGATAGTTAATTTTTCTTTAATCGGTATTGGTTTTGGTTTGCTAATATTCAAATTATCTATTTTGAGGCTAGTCATACAATGGTCAGTTATTCTTAGTTCAAGAACCTCACTCACTTATTCCTGTTTTTTTTAAGTCTAGCAAAAATATGATCAATACAAGTTTTCGTGATTTCAGTTAACGAGTTGGTTCATTTCGCGATTCCATATCATTCTTCTCTTGCTTTCCTCGATCAGAAAGAGAATACTGCAGTATGATAAAAATGTCATCATCACAACACACATGTTGTTGTAATTGTACGGGAAAGCAAAATCATTTCAACTTTTTTGTTTATTTGTATTCATGCTGTCAAAAGCGCTGTTAACGTTGTAATATATTTCACATGACTTGATGTCAAGGTTTTCGTTATTTCGGCTTTACTGGTGGAGCCATAGTAGAACAAAATTGAAGTTGGAGACTTTAGATTAAGGGTGGGATAGTAATTAAGGATAGATTGAGGAAATTTTATCAGCTGTTATCCACGAGGCAATGAGAATTTTATTATTTAAAGATTACTGACTAAAATTTGATGGGTTCACTTGTCAAGTTTTTAAAACCTTTCGAATTGGGCATCAACAAAAAACTTGCCAAGTAAGCCCATCAAATTTTAGTCAGTAATCTTTAAATAATAAAATTTCTCTATTAGATTGTAGCTGTTTCAATATTATTCTACTTTAAATATTCTCTATTAAACCTTCATGAAGTAAGAACTTGGCGTACTTTTAGATCTCACTACTTTTCACGGCTGACTTGTTACACAAAGGTTTTTGTATAGAAGAACTTGGCTCTTTTTTTAACATTTATGTTTTTGGTCTGATCTCACTCCTTTTTGCAAAGATTTTAATATTTTGCCATGTCAAAATCTCGAAAGATACGGAAAGATAGAAGGGTGGACTCTAACTACTAAAACCAACTTAGTTTATAGCTTCCTATTTCTTTTGGTATATTTTCTTTTTGTTATTGATTGTTTTGATTTGCGCTTCAATTATTTCTTCTTGTCCTGGCAAGAAACCTAACTCTAACATACCTACCTTAATTACGTGCTCCATATAAATTAAACATTTTCTCAGAAAGTGGGTGGATATCACGGCCCGGCCCCTGAATAGACAACCCCAATTTTTATTTTTGGTCATTTATATGCAATTTGAGCCCTACCGTTCTATCAAATTTCATTGTTCTACTGCAATCGGAAGTGTCCAATATATAATTTACATCAGTTCTGTGAAACTGTGCGGATACCACGCCCCTGAATGGAAAACCTCTAATTTTATATATTTTTATTTGTATGCAATTTAAGCCCTATCACTTTGCCAAATTTCATCGTTTTACAGCAGTCGGAAGTGCTCCTTTCAACCAACACCAACTCGGAGAAAGTGGGCAGATACCACGCCCCTTGAATGGAAAACCTCAGTTTTTACTTTTGGTCCTTTATATACAATTTGAGTCCTACCGTTCTATCAAATTTCATTGTTTTACTGCAATCGGAAGTGTGCCATATAATTTACATCAGTTCTGAGGAAGTGGACGGATACCACGCCCCTGAATGGAAAACTTCAAATTTTATATATTTTTCTTTGTATGCAATTTCAGTCCTACTACTTTACCAAATTTCATCGTTTTACAGCAGTCGGAAATGCTCCATTCAACCAACACCAATTCGGACAAAGTGGGCTGATACAACGCCCCCTGAATGGAAAACCTCAATTTTTATTTTTGGTCCTTTATATGTAATTTGAGCCCTACCGTTCTACCAAATTTCATCATTTTAGAGCAGTCGGAAGTGCTCCATTCAACCAACACCAATTCGGAGAAAGTGGGCGGATACCTCGCCCCCTGAATGGAAAACCTCAAATTTTTTCCTCTACTTGCATGATAAGACCTACCGTTGTGCAAAATGACAAGATTCTACGATGTCGGGAAGTGCTCCATAATTTTGATGATCTGTCAGTCAGTCAGTCAGTTACGGTTTTTGTGATTTTTGAGGCCTTATATCTCCCGCCTATGCTAAAAAATTGAAATTTGGTGAGGCGCCTGTGCCTGACTAGCTTAGCAAATATTCGGAATTTCAAGTTTCTGACTACATTGGTACTGAAGATAGGTAGGGGTCAAAAGTCACCTGAGTTTGTTCCTGTAAAAAGGGTGTAGTGCCAGAACTTGGCTGGGCACTATCGTGCTCTTTGATTTGTTTTGTCGTATTAACCTTTTCTTTCAAGGATCTTCTGTTTTTTATTTTGTTTTTTTTTTTTTGTCAATAGTTCTTATTTTGTTTTGCCTATTTGAATCGCATCAAAGCAACGTTGTTCAATTTTGATATTATATAATCAAGAAACAACGTTGCTATATGTATGTACCTATGTATGTATATACTCGTATTTGAATATATTTCTAGATTTAAGCCTAGTACTCAGATCGCTCTAAATTTTTTTCTCCAAACATCAGCTAAAATCCAAGCTAAATTTTTACATAAGAACCTTGTGAAGAATATGTCACAGAAAACAGCTGTTCTCTAAATGAAATTTTTTCACAGATTCAAAAGAATTTGTTTTAAAGTATGATTTTTTAAGAATTATTAATGAGAACGAATAAGAATTATAAATTATGAGTGATTTTTGCTGTGGAAAATCTTGTAAGACTTCCTTCACCAAATATTCTTCTAAATATTATTCCATTTCAAGTTGAAATTGAAATTTAGCTCGAGAATAAATGTGCCAGACAATTAATTCGTGCGCTAAGTTTTGACAGATAAGTTATGTTATCTCGGCTAAAATGCTTGACATAAACTTGGCTATATTTTGGAGATAATTTTGTAAGGGAGATTAAATTTAGCGCGATCTGGGTACTAGACTTTAAGTAGGAATATGTTTCCATTGGATTCTTGTCAGGCTTTTTGTCTTTTTGATTTGTACGTATGTACTTGTACATACATGTATATGTAAATATATTACGTAACTCATATATTAGTTGTAATTATTATGATTTCTGTTATTCAAAAGTTGAATTGGTGTCATTTTGAGGAACAAAAATAATAATTACAATTAATTATCTGCCTACAGTATATGCAGTAGTGGCAATTGTCTCAACTTCTTTTTATTTTTTTGTCGAGGAAGGTATATACAATTTTACATATGTATGTACATACCTACCCGTAGGTATATTCATAGATGCAGGAATGTCTATCAATATTTAGGGATGTAGACAGGTACATACATATGTACATATTTATTAAAAAAATAGACTTTTTTCATTTCTGCAAACTCAAATATCAATCATATAGGAATGTACATACAAGTACAAAACTATTTATTTAAGAAAATCAAATAGGTGTGTAGAAATATTTTTGCATATGTACATAACTATAGAAAATTGTATTAGATTAAGAAAAAATAGGTTAGTAATATACAATTTAAAAAATAATTTGGTATATGTAGATATAGACCATTTTAAAAATATATTGATATAAACTAAAAAACTATTTCTAAATAAAATATCAAATAACGTTTTTAAAAAAAATTTAAAAAAAGAAAAAAACTAAATTTCGTGTACTAACTTCAAAAATTATTGATTCACACTTAAAAATTATTAAAAAATCAACAAAATATTGCTTGTAAAAAATAGTTTTTAGGTATATAGACAATTTAAGAAAAGCTGTTATGCATTTATGTTTGAATACATCAATTTTAAAAATTTATGAATATTCACATAATACCTATTTTTGAACAAAAAAACAACAAATAACTGTTACGAACTATAACTGTTTTTATCTATTTAGAAAATTTTCTAAATTATAAAAAAAAGAAGATATTTGGTGTGCCAATTTCAAATGGCTTACATATTGAAGTACAAAATATGATGTTCATGTTTTTAATTTATTAAATTTATAAAAGTTATAAGGTTCTTAGACTAAATTTTTTAACGTTTATAAAAATTCTTAAACTAAAAACACATTTTATTTTTATATATACATTAAACAAGAAATTACTCTCAGATAATGTTCAAGAACTGATAAGTGCGTTTACAAAAAAACAAACATGAAATTTTCAAAAAAATTAAAAAAAAATCTAGTATCTGACTCACAAATACAAATTATTACAAAAAAAATCAAAACAAATTTTATAATTGTTTTATGTGCCAAAAATAATTTTTATGTGTACAAATCTTAGGAATTTATTAATATACACACAAAATTATTTGTACGCATACATTTTATGGATAAATTAGAATTTATGAAAAACTTTATAACTCGTATAACGTACTTTTTTAACTATCCTAGAAGAAATGTTTTTTTTTATTTGGAAGATTTAAAAACAAAGAGTTAAAGTTAAAGTTAAATACTAATCTTACAACTCAAACAAAAAAATACATAGGTACATACATTTATCTTCGATCAAAAGTAAACAAAATATGTTTTGCAGTTAGGAAAAAAAAAACGGCTCTAACAATTTAAACCAATTTTTTTTTTTACACAGGAGTCCTTTTGAACTTGAAACAAATATTGTTTATAAAAATGTTCCAAAAAATAGTTTCTTGATTTAAGTTTTTCGTTTTGAAAATTCAATATCTTGTAAACGGGTACAGAATTAATTTTCTAAATTATGCCCTTAAATGTAAATCATTAAATATCTTAGAATTTGCATATCAAATTTTGTGTACAAATATTAAGAAAATTAAAAATATAAAAAGCATGTTTCAGTATGTCTGTATGATATTCTCAATAAAGGCTTTAACTATTTTGACCAAAATTTGTATACCGGCCTGCATATATATAATTTAAATTTACGTTGTTAATAAAAATATTTGAAGAAATATTTTTTGGACTTTAAATTGTTTTTAAATCAATATTTTGAAAACGTGTAAACGGTTAGTTTTTGAAATTAATTCCTAAAAGTAATTATATTAAAAACCTAAAATTGGATTCCCAAATTTCTTATATAATAGTTACTTTGATGATAAAACGATGATAAACTTTGTTTGCATAAATTCATACTTTCATAGAAATGAGACCACAATTTTAATTTGAACATTTTGCTCTAATTCAATTCATGCTTTTATATATTATGAAAACAATTTTTAAGTTCTTTTATATAAGAGCAAGTGCGATTGAGTCACGCATTTTATTTTAACTTTGAAACGAATGTTGTTAATATGGAATTTTTTGAATTTGCTTAAATATGCAAATAAAAAAATCCACATTAGAAAATCAAAAAAGTGCATATATAAAAAATAGTTGCAATTTGAAGATTTTAACTAAAAACACTTATTTTTGAAAAAAGTTATTTCGAGAATTCTATAGCAATTTGTGAATGAGATAGGTGCTTATTTAGTGAAAATACTTGAACTTGAAAATACCTACATACTCGGCCCTAGCTAGGTATCCGTTCGGAGCGGAAAATTGTCCGCAACGCATACTTTGTCGGAGGTTCAAATTGCTTTCGAGGTATTCTATCGGAAAGAATATTACTACACAAATGCGTTGGCGTGATTTGTTCCGCGACGAATTTCTGTCGGACAAAATCGGAAAAACAATTGCGTTAAGCTGTCAGAAATTTCGCAAATAATGCACTTGATCGCACTTCAACGCAGTTCTCCGGGTGCGTTAAAAAAATGTCGAAGAAAAATTCCGAACAGCTGTTCGGAAGAATACCTCGAAGCAAAAATCCTCCGAATCGTATGAAATCGGAAAATTATCCGCTCCGAACACATACTTCGCTAGGGAGGACTACTCGTATTATTTGAAACTTATTTATTTTCGTCGAAATTGATTTCTCATACAATCCATGGGTTGGGGTTAAAAATTCTTTTTTTTTCGAAATTCTGCATTTCGTAATTCTACTTCTCAAAATTTTGATTTTCAAAATGTTACTTCTCAAAATTTAAGTTTTCAATATTCTGTATTTCAAAATCTTACTTATTAAATATTCTGCTTATAAAATTCCTTATTAAAATATTCAACTTTAAAGATTCTGCATTTCAAAATACATATTTGCTTTTAACATGTTTTTAACATGTTCCAACTTACTGTAGGTTCATACTTATTTAAAATGCATTATTTCGTAATAATTGTACCTATTGGTTTCTTTAGGATATTCAAATGCAATTTAAAAATTCGGATATACATAGATAACTACTAACTACCAATGTACATAATTTATTTTGTTTTGCAAAGATACATACAGTGTATCACAAAAGTAAGTAAGCACTCATTGCTGTCGCATAGACATGTTAAAATAAAATTAAATTCCGTTACGAATATTAGGAAAAATGCATACATAATTTATTATGTTTAGCATGTGAACATTATGTGGTAGGCAAATTTTATTGTTTAACATTTGGTTTATTTGCAGAACATCACTGTTTGTTCAGTTAATCGCATTTTTATACCACAAAAGTAAGGCACCTGCAGCATTTTAAGGTTAAATATTTAATGGTTTAGTTAACTTCGACTTTTTTTTTAGTTTTTGGCTCCTTATCTCTCTAATCTTTCTTTTTCATAATGTTTTTTAATTTAAGATTAATTAACAATTAATAAAAGGAGATGGCTCCAAGGGTAATCAACTTAGCTTAAATTAAAAAAAAAATATAATCAAACACTGTTTGGAAAATAAATCGGACGTCGAGATTGGTAAAATTGTTAACAAAAGTACATCTACTATACACAAAATAATAACCAAATATAATAACATTGGAAGTTTGAAAAATGACCCTCGATCTGGACGTTCTCGCCAGCTTACTTAACAGGAATGCCGTATCATTTCTTCTTTGCAAAAACCCATGAATCTAAGCAATCAGAATTTTGGAACACATGTAAAGATGGTTGAATAATAACCTGGAATCTGGCAGGATCGCCATGTAAAGATGGTTGAATAATACTGGCAAGATCGCCATGTAAAGATGGTTGAGGGTCGGGGTGTCCTACCGAAATACTTTAGAGATCTAGAATCAAATCGCTTAGCAACGAATGCTTCAGCTCGAACCTCTGGCAAAACTGCACTCGAGGTTTTGACCTACAAATCAAAGTATTCAAAGTATTTTCCCTTTTTCCTTTCAGCTCGCAAGCTCCTCAAGAATAAAAAAGAAAAGACCTTCTGTTTTGATGTCTAAGGCGAAGACAAATTTATTTTGAAAATACTGTTCCTATTTATACTTACAAATTGGTTATCGGAATCGATCCATACTTCGATTTTTGACCTCACAAATAATCGATATTAAAATCATCACAATTCGTACGTATGGGCTAAGGGTGAACGACCAGCTATCTTAAGTGGCACAAATCGTTCGGCTACAATGCTTAGTTGACATATTTTGTCAACCTAAACAAATGACCGTTGATCGCACACCATCAACCCATTCACATAATACCATGCACTTTGTATATTTATGCCGTTCGTGCCATTAGGGAAATATGATACTGTTTTTTCTTGGTTGGTCATCGACAACGAGTCGGATATGTTTATTTCATGTATATCTTTTATTACCCTGGCGTAGAAGGCAAATTAATACATTGCATTGGATTTTGATCGTTATGTTTGGCTTAAGGCAATGCATTTCATATTGTGGGAATTGAGTGTCAAATATCGAAGTATGGTTCTGTATGGAAAAGATAATTAAGTGGTCGCTAGTGCGATCCCTTCACACCACCCTTCCTGGGGAAAAAGGAGAAATCATGACACTTCTTGATTTCTTCTTTTACGCGCCACTTGTACAATGGGGATTTTATTTCATTTGTTCTTATGTATATATGATACTTTATTTCTGTTTTTTTTTTTTTGTTACATTAAACTGTGAATATATATTTTCTTGAAATTAGTTATCAACATGGAATATGAAAATAGCTATAGCTATGAAAATAGCTACGTCAATTTAAATTGTTTCAAATAGTTACATTTTAAAGATATACTCGTAGCACAGTGTGTGCATATATATTTTCATATTAAATAGCTTATCAATAATTTTTAAAGATAATGAATATTTTTATTTTTTTTTTGTTATTTTAAATTGCTTCTCAACATTTACGTTTAGCTTTATACATTCGGGATATTTTGTTTTTATTTTAAATTGCTTATGAATAGTTACGTTTAGCTATATACATTTATACATATATTTAGTTTTTATTTTAAAATGCTTATCAATAGTTTTTAGCTTTATACATTCAGAATATTTAGTTTTTATTTAAATTTCTTATCAATAGATATGTAAATCGTAAGTCTATGCGCGCCTAATTTTATTTTTAATTTAAACCTATAACAACAAAACTACAATTGTTGTTATGATTGCATATTTATATATACATGTACTAGTACTACTAAACGCCTCTTTCTTTCCCCTCTTTTTTTTGAGATAAATTCTATACAATATTGTTTACAAGTTATGTGTTTTATTTATTTACAGAGTTCATTAAATCAGTGTTAAATATATATAAAACGGTTTTAATCTATTTTTATGAACCGTTATTTTCTTGTTTTCATATTTTATATCGCAGTTCACACCTTTTTGAGACAAAACTTCATATGGACCTATGTAGATTGGATCAAGTTTCTTTCTATTTTCATTTCTAAGTAAAACTAGACTTCCTATTTCAAAATTTGAGCTTTTTGTTCGTTCTTCTAGATCAAATCTGTTCTTCCTTGCTATCTTTTTGCCTATCAGATTTTCTCGAGCATCTTTATGAGCGATTTGTAATTTATGTTTTAAATCAATCACATAATCGTCATAGTTGTACACAGGTTCTACCTGTTTAACTAAATTTGATGGTAGGTTACACTGTTTTCCGAATATTAGCTCGAAAGGTGTATATCCGGTTTCTGAGTGTACTGATGTATTATAACAGAAAACGTAATAAGGTAGCCATGTGCTCCAATCGGTATGTTTTTCTGAAACGTAACTTCTTAGATATGCTCCTAAAACTTTGTGAGAATTTTCTAAAGCTCCTATACTCTCATGATGGTAGGCTGTAGATTGTAGTTGTTCTATTCTCAATAGCTTACAAATACCCTTGAAACCCTGGTTTATAAATTCAGTTCCCTGATCAGATGCTATTGTATGTGGTGTTCCGTATCTTAGAATAAAACCTTCTACTAAAGCTTTAGCTACGGTGCTTGACTCTTTATTAGGGAGTGGTATAGCTTCGATAAATTTGGTCAACTCATCTTGAATGGTGAGAATATATTTAGATCCGTCTTCCGATTCTTCTAAAGGTCCTACTAGGTCTAAAAAGAGTTTGTCGAAACCTGATTCTGCTGTCGATGTAATAGTCATTGGTTGCTTCTTTGGTTGAATATATTTGTTTCGTTGACAAATTGGACAATGCTTTACAAATGTCGTCACATCGTTTTGCATACCTGTCCAAAAGTATTTTTTCTTTATATTTTGTAACATGCGGTTTATTCCTGCGTGTCCGCTGGTTGGAAGTATGTGATAATCATTAAGTATTAGTTTCTTCTTACAAGGATCAGTTATTTCAATATTTTTATCACTTTAATATTACTTTCTTTAAATATTTCTCCTAATTTCATTTTTAATTCATTAATATTGCTCTGTTTGCGGCCGCATGCGAGCTTCTTTATTTCATTTTTATTAATATATATTCTTTTAATACAATTTGATCCGCAGAGTTTCTGCACATCCCTCGACAATATTTTGCCAAATATTGTCGATTGGGTTGTAGTGCTGTCCTTGGACTTTTTTAGGAGTAAACAATTCCCTTCTGAGATATACGCCAAAACCTTGTTTGGGCCAATAATTATGTCTGTATCCTTGAAACTAACTAAATCTTCCTCGAAGTTGTCAACAATCTTCAACTCTATTATTTTGAGTCCATTTTCCGGTAATTTTAAAAGTTCAGTTATGCGTTGTTCGTCGGTTTTCGTGGTCTCTACGCTAACTTGTTTTTGTATATGATTTTCCGTTTTTGACTGAGCTCTCGTTACAACACAAATGCATAATTGCTTTAAATCCTCTGAGTCTATTTTTATACGGCTAAGGGCGTCGGCTGTACAATTATTCTTACCCGGAGAATATTCTATGTAGAAATTGTATTCTTCTAGTAATAGCCTAAATTTGGTTAATCGACTGGAAGGTTCTTTGCGAAAATAAGTATACTAGGGGCCTATATGATCGGTTTATTTTAAAACGTCTACTTTAAATAAATACAATTTAATTAAAAAAAAAAGAATTAAGGTAGATATATTAATAATAATTACAGTGACGTTTTTTTTTTTTTTTTTTTTTTATAATTATTAATGAGTTTATATTACTTAGTTCTTGTTTTGTATTTTTTTTTTGTATTTAAATTAAAAAAGAAAAAACAAGAAAATAAAATTTAATTCTTTCTTTCATCAATACATTTACATATAAATATAAAATTCTATCAAAACATACATATATATATTTATATTAATACATGCATATATAATTACATTTCTTATAAATCTTAATGTTCACCTGCATTTTATTCTTCTGTTTTTGTATTTATAGACTGGCTTGCATCTGAATTGAGCTGTAGTTAACGCAAACTAGATACATAATTTTTTTTTTTTTTTTTTTTTTGAGGAATTATAAAAGTTATGTTTGCAATATATTTTTTTTTTTCTTATTATTGTTGTTTTTGAAAACAGTACAGTAGGAGTATATCTATTCCATTTTTATTGCAAAGTGTGGGATTTTGTATGGTATATTTTATTCTATTGCTTTTTATTTTGTTTTCTTTCTTTTTTATCGGATGTTGTTGTGCTGCATTCTAATAGTCGGGTTAGTAAACAAATTGGTAGTTTTAGGTCTTCCAATTATTCTGGTGACTGTTACTCGGTGCCAGCATCTTGGGTGGCATCATTTCGAGTAAACACTTACGTTGTGTTTCTGCAGCACTTTGAATATCTGCTAAACTAGGTGCGTTCTTACTGGAGGAGACATTCTTCTTGTTGAAAGCACCCGCATGAGCTTGTAAAATTGCCATTTGGTAAGAATACAGCAAGGGTTTGAACTGCATCATATGCCGGGGATTCGAGCCAGCCAAAGCTCTTAATATATTCTGTTGAAATACTTGCATTGCAGCGGCTGTAGCAACAGGTGAATCGTTGCCTACACTTCCACGGTTGTACGTGGCGAGTAAAATTCGTTGGTTCCAATTCAGTAATCTGCTGAACTGGCAAGATCGCCATGTAAAGATGGTTGAATAATAACCTGGAATCTGGCAGGATCGCCATGTAAAGATGGTTGAATAATACTGGCAAGATCGCCATGTAAAGATGGTTGAGGGTCGGGGTGTCCTACCGAAATACTTTAGAGATCTAGAATCAAATCGCTTAGCAACGAATGCTTCAGCTCGAACCTCTGGCAAAACTGCACTCGAGGTTTTGACCTACAAATCAAAGTATTCAAAGTATTTTCCCTTTTTCCTTTCAGCTCGCAAGCTCCTCAAGAATAAAAAAGAAAAGACCTTCTGTTTTGATGTCTAAGGCGAAGACAAATTTATTTTGAAAATACTGTTCCTATTTATACTTACAAATTGGTTATCGGAATCGATCCATACTTCGATTTTTGACCTCACAAATAATCGATATTAAAATCATCACAATTCGTACGTATGGGCTAAGGGTGAACGACCAGCTATCTTAAGTGGCACAAATCGTTCGGCTACAATGCTTAGTTGACATATTTTGTCAACCTAAACAAATGACCGTTGATCGCACACCATCAACCCATTCACATAATACCATGCACTTTGTATATTTATGCCGTTCGTGCCATTAGGGAAATATGATACTGTTTTTTCTTGGTTGGTCATCGACAACGAGTCGGATATGTTTATTTCATGTATATCTTTTATTACCCTGGCGTAGAAGGCAAATTAATACATTGCATTGGATTTTGATCGTTATGTTTGGCTTAAGGCAATGCATTTCATATTGTGGGAATTGAGTGTCAAATATCGAAGTATGGTTCTGTATGGAAAAGATAATTAAGTGGTCGCTAGTGCGATCCCTTCACACACAGTTGTTTTGTCCAATGAAAGCTAACTTAATATCCACGGCTCAGATGGACGCAGAAAAGTTTGGAGAAAAAAAACACAGAGCTTGAATCATCGAACATGTCAGGAATCGTGAAGCTCGATGGTGGAAACGTGTGGTGTGGGGGTGTATGGAAGCATCTGGTGTCAGCAATTTAGTGTTTATAGATTCTTTGATGAATAGGTTCGATTTTTTGAATATTTTAAAGAACAACCTTCAGAAAAGTGCCAATAAGCTGGGTATGGGTAGGTCATTTGTCTTCCAGCAAGGCAATGATCCTAAACATACCTCACATGTTGTCAAAGAATGGCTGCTTTATAACGTCCGAATCCAGATCAAATCACCATCACAGTCGCCCGACTTAAATGTCATTGAACATTTATTGGAACATCTTGACCAACAAGTAAGAAAACATGAAATCAGGACGAAAGATGATTTAAAGCGTGCTCTTCAAGATGAATGGTCTAAAATTGGACAAAACGTTACGAAAAATTTGGTTAACTTAATGTCTCGACGTATGGACGCAGTTATAAAAGCCAAAGGGTATCCAAAGAAGTACTAAATGGATAAGATTTACAAAATAACTGTAATGAATTTAAGGTTTATTTGAACTGCTTACTTACTTTTGTGATATAAATTTGTTAACTTTTTTGGTTTAAGTCGAATATTTCATAAGTTTCCTTTAAATTTTTATTTGAAATGTTATTTTTTAGTTCTAAATACATATCAATTACAGACAAAAATATTAAGTTTCTTTTTTAACATTACTATCGATTGTTTGAAGGAAATGATCTTTAAACTAAGAGGTGCTTACTTACTTTTGTGATTCACTGTACCTACCCGCTCCCAACATCAATATCATATTCTTATATATGTATATACGCCTATAAATACGATACAATAAACTTACATATACATATAAACACCTTAACACCTTAAATTATAACCAGATCAGAAGAGATAATAAATTTCTTACAATGATTAAGACATACCAAGTATTTAACGGCTTTTTTGGCAGCCTCGAGAATGTGGTCATTTCGACTTTTTCGAGGACCATTCAAGTACAATGGCATAAGGGGAACATCTTACCTTTGTATACAAAAAATTTATATACAAAGGTTTCACACTATTTCTCGTAGAGTTGTGTAAAGTTGAAACAATTGAGAAAGAAAGAATTATAATGACAATTAAGGCAAACAGAAGATTCAGAAGAAAAATTAATAATTCCCAAATTGGATAAAAATTCGTAGACAAACATGAAAAGAAATATTTGTTTGTTCAAAATTGGCACGCCAAATATCTTATTTATTAATTTCTTACAAAATACATAAATGGATAAAAACTATTTTTTTGTGAAAAAACTTTATTTTATTGAAAAAAAATTTCATGTGCGGTGCATCAATAAATTTTTAAAGTTGACTAAACAAATTTCCTTTTTTTTTTCAATTTTTCTAAAATTGTTTATAAACCAGGTACATATGTATGTACAGTACACAGCATACAAAATATTTTTTCCAAAAGAAGGTATCTGATTGTTTTAAATATTATGTCAATAATAGCCGCGTTTTATTATCGCCAATGATTCGTATAGATCTTCCCTTGAAAATAAAACGATACTGATCATAGTGACAGTAGTGTTGTATGCTCAGCTCATCTCTCTTTTGCTTATGTTTATTGATTTTCAAATGATAGATAAGATAAGATATATTTATTTCTTTGTAAGCTTCGCTTTTACAAATTGATTGGCAGTGTTTTTTCTTAATAGAATAAATCATGCAACAAATACTCGCATAATAATTCAAGTTTAAAAATCAGTTTTTTAATAGATTTAAAAATAAATAAAAGGAAAGTATGTGTATTTTGAGATTTATGTACTTAATATGAAACCTGAGTTGGTTATTCATTTAATATAAGTTTGAGCGAGTTAACTACATATTTGTAAATATTAATTTTAATGTTTTCATTTTCAGAATTCATTATGCTACTTCAATCGAACAATCTGTTAGTAATCGGGTAGTGGTTTCTCAATGTATTAAAGATAGGACATCTTAAGAGGAAGTGACCAATTGTGTCATCTTCATGCAGGTTACAAATCGTACAAAATGTTCATTGGGTCAAAACTGTGCCTAATGACCGTGCAAAATGATCCTATGGGCATATCTGTTTGCACACCTTATTTGTGCCATGACTTTATGTACAAACGGTTTTAAAACAAAATTCAAGTAGGGGGCTGGCTTAAAATGTGGTTCCTGTCTTTAATAAATGTGAAACGATTAAAAATAAACAAAATGTATAATGTATAAAATTTAGTTTTAAAAAGACAAATTTTTCACAACATTAATTTTAGTTTTATTTCGAGCGACGCGTTTCGGATTTTTTATACATCCATCATCGGGCTTAGCTTCGTGACTTTGTGTGTAGTTTGCCAAACTTAACTTTGTGTGTTGTTGTGCATTATTTATTTTTTGTTGATCGTGGTTATGTTGATGTCGCATTAAAAACTTAACGCTGCAAGAACAGAGAAATGGAGAAATTCGGCAAATAATTGAAAAAAAATTACAAACAGTTATACAGAAATGTCATCGATTAAAGATTGTTTAAAAAGTAGCAAAAAGTTAGCGATTGTTTTGTTTGTGGTTCATTTGAAGTTTCCTTATTGAGAGAGAGAGGGTAACCTTAGGATCCTCGTTTACAGTTGACAAACTGGAAGAACGATTTTGGGTATTTTAGAAAATTGTTTTGGGTTTGGATTAAATAGCGTTAATAGAGGGAATTGTAAATTTCGGTAAAGTGAAGATAAGTACTAAGATAATAAGAGTTGTGATTTGTGTATCGAGAACGAAGGAAAACAATTGTAGCCTGTGATTTTACCAAGGTAGGAAAGAAGACGAAGAGTACATGAAGAGAAATATAATTAAATATTTCTTTATATAATATGTCTATTTCGGTGCCGTGAAATAAGGCCAAGTGAAATAAGGCCAACTTTCAAAAATTGACAAAGTGAAATAAGGCCAAATGATTTTGAGAGATAAGACCAAATTGGTCTTATTTCACTTTTTGAAAGCGTAATAAGAGCAACTGAATGTATTTAACGGTGCCGTGTGACATAAGGCCAAGTGACATAAGGTCAAATTTGTTTGTGACTTAAGGCCAAACATAAAATGTTTTGTCTTGAGCAACAGTACCTTGGGTGGCCCGCTTCGCGGGTTTTCAGGATTTTAACTCCCTTTTCGGGGCTCACACCCGCTCACACAACTCCGTTGCTCTGCTTAGGGTATATTCAGTCGCCAGGCAGGCGCCTGTAGCAACAGTTTTGTATTTTACATTAATTGGAGTAAACAACTAGTCTAATAGTTTATGTACTGCTGCTCAAGAAAACTGTTGCTAAAGGCGCCTGCCTGGCGACTGAACATATAAGCGGAGCAACGGAGTTGCGTGAGCGGGTGTGAGCCCCGAAAAGGGAATTAAAATCCTGAAAACCCGCGAAGCGGGCCTCCCAAAGTACTGTTATTCAAGAAAACCCAGAACATCGGCCTCCAATAAACAATAAATTATGTATTATACAAAAAATAATACTTATAAATGAAATTAATGAAATGAAATAAATATAAAAATGCAGTTCGGCCTTATTTCGCTTTGTCAAAGTGCAATAAAACCAACTGTTGAAAGTGAAATTAGACCAATTTGGCCTTACTTCGCTTTGTAAAAGTGCAATAAGACCAACTGCTGAAAATTGGCGTAATTTCACTTCGTAAAAGTGCAATAGGGCCAATTTTTGAAAGTTGGCCTTATTTCACTTGACCTTATTTCACGGCACCGCCTGAGCAACAGTTTTTCTTGGGCAACAGTACATAACTGTTAGTTGTTTACTCCAATTAATGTAAAATACAAAACTGTTGCTACAGGCGCCTGCCTGGCGACTGGACATACCCTAAGCGGAGCAACGGAGTTGCGTGAGTGGGTGTGAGACCCGAAAAGGGAGTTAAAATCCTGAAAACCCGCGAAGCGGTCCACCCAAGGTACTTTTGCCCAAGAAAACCAAGAACGTCGGCCCCCGATAAACAATTATGTACTATACGAATCTAACGGCAAAAACTACTTTTTTTATTTTTAACGAAAGATTTTATGCTTGGCCTTAAGTCACAAACAGATTTGGCCTTATGTCAATTTGTAAAAGCGACATAAAGCCAAATTTTTTTATGAAATAAAATGTAAAAATGCAGTTCGGCCTTATTTCGCTTTGTCAAAGTGCAATAAAACCAACTGTTGAAAGTGAAAAAGACCAATTGGGCCTTACTTCACTTTGTTAAAGTGCAATAAGACCAACTGCTGAAAATTGGCCTAATTTCATTTTATAAAAGTGCAATAAGGCCAATTTTTGAAAGTTGGCCTTATTTCACTTGGCCTTATTTCACGGCACCGTCTATTGCATCTTTTGCAGTTAGGTTTTCAAGACTTAAGTGATTAAAGTGAAAAACTACAGTAAATAATTAATATTTTGAGAAAATATTTTTAAAAATTATGAAAAGATATATCCATGGGGGAGAAGTCTGTATAGGAGCATCATGATAAAAAGTTAAATGGGGAGGAGGATAATAGGTGTCGATAGAAGATAAATAAAATGCACGACTGGATCGCACGAACTTGCTCTTATGTAAAAGTACTTTGGAATTTAAGATACATTTTATAAATATAAAATGTAAATATAAATGTAAAAAAAAATCTAGAAAAGTATGAATTTATGCAAACGAACTTTAAAAAATCGTTTTATTATTAAATATATTTTTTATATAAGAAATTTCTTTAAAATTTTTCAAGAAAAAAATGTGGGATGGGAATTTTAAGTATTTAATAATATTGATTTTAGGAAATAATTTCAAAAAATAATCGTTCATAAGTTTTGAAGATATTGATTTTTCAAAAAAAAAAAATTTTCAAAAAAACCCAACAAATAATTTTTCGAATATTTTTATATACAATATTATTTTAAACTTAGGGGGACTCCTGCTGAAAATTTTAGGTTAAAATCGTTAGAGCCGTTAATGAGAAAGTCGAAAATCAAAAAAACGGTTCTATGACAGGTACCGTTAACAACATTTTGCCCCAAATTTTTTTTTTACGAAAACGTAGTCCATGTCCATAACACACACCTAATTTTTTTTTATCAAAATCGTTAGAGCCGTTTTCGAGATAAATAAGATTTTGCATTACGGGTGTATGGGGGGTACCGTTAGTTTTAGAGCTTAAAAAAAAAAATTCAATTTCCCCTCTAGGGAATCACCCAAGACCCTTAACTACCGAGTTTGAAGAAAATAGGTCCAGTGGCTTACGCTTTAGATCGAGGTACAGACATGCAGACATACAGACAGACAGACAGACAGACGGAATTGCCGGACCCACTTTATTCGTCTTCGCTATCATCGTAATGTCGACTTTAAACATTTTAACTTTTGGATACTTTCCCGGAATTGATGCTAGTATTCACTTGATTGACTAATTGCATTAAGACATGTCCTCCTGTCACCACATAGGTAACGACATACTAGTTTTAAAAAAAGACCTCGAAGAAAATAAACAGTTTTATTGAGGAAAATATGGATAGTGATGAAGTTTTGGGAGATAGCGATGACAGTGTTCTTGATATGGATTTTAAATTAACACATCAAGTTCTGAGCTATGTGGGATCTCTTATAAATCTTATTTTTGTAGCTTATCATTTTGCTATAAGAAAGTAAATTTAAATGTTTTGTGCGTATTATAATCATTTGTAAATTAAATTTTAATGTGGCCAAATATTTATTAATTCGGATATATAATCTGGGGGTCAATTCTCTATCTGTGAAACTGTGAAGTGATAAACAAGTTATCATTTCAGTTTTCACAGCCATTTTTCATTTTTACATTTCATAAACTGATATAATGCGATTCTGGAACTCATTCTGATAAGTTTGTCAAAACATGTACTAAAAAGTACTAAAATGAGAAACGCTCTCATTTTTGATATACGATACTCATTTTTGAGTATAATTTTGTTTTTGTAATTTTCATATTTTATCAGGGCTTTTCACAAAATCGTTTGAGTGTGAAAACAAATTTAATATTTGAAAATATTTTGACATTTTATTAATTTTTTTCATAAATTGCGAATCGGATAGTGTGTGAAGTTGTGAAAAAACTTATCACTTCACAGTTTTACAGATACAGAATTGACCCCCTGGTGTATTTTTTCTTTCAATTTGTAGGATGCAAATAAAACAATATATTTTCAAATGTGTCGTAAGTTTTCACGGCTTCTTCAGAAGTTTTTCATTTTTGATAAATGTTTTTTAGGTTTATAATTGAATTTCTTATGGTAGATACATACGATGCAACAGTAGCAGCAAAGTGTTACAGCAACGTGTTTCGTTTGTTATCTACACACGGGGTAACTGTTGCCGCAACCACAGTGCTGTATGTAGTTGCGATACAGAAAAGACATAAGCGGGAGAAAAGTAAAGTAGGTAAGTACGAGTAAGTACGTCCCATAACTCTCTCAAATTTTTATATTCGTTAATAAAATTAACATAATTTTCATTATTTAAAATTGCCATTTTTTTCACTTTATATAAGCCCTCACAAACCTTCTTAATCGCTTGTTTCCGACGAACTGCAGGAGTAAATGCAGTAAACAATGATACACACAAAGCAACGTTTGCAGTAACATTACTTTTCGTTAACACATTTTGTTAGAAATAAATTTAACAATAAAAACCATATAAAATAATTTAATAAATACAAATTCTGAACGATAACGTTGTGCTAAATTTTGTTATTTCATTAAACAAAACTCGTTAACGAAAACATACAAATTAAATTGAAAACATTTGAAAAAAACGTCAGGAAAAATATAAAATATATTTGTTTCATTCGTATCCTAGAAAAGTCAAAAATCCCACTACAACAACATACATATGTAATATACAAAATCAATTGTATCGTTTTAAGGAGGCACAATAAATAAATATTTAACTATAAGCTACTAGCTTAGACAGTTTTTGAGAAAGATTATATTATGTATGTATCTTTATTATTATTATTATTATCTTTTATTAACAGGTAATTTAAATTACATGATAATTCTTAAATTAATGAGCATAGCTGCGGGGACTATTTGCTCTATGATAAAAAAAGGTCTTATATATTAATTTTAGTAGAGAATATAAATTCGTTAATTTTTTTTATATTGGTATAACTGGTTATTTTTAAAATTTCATAAATGTTTGTATCTTTGAAGATTTTCTTTAACACTTGTTTAGAGTTGGTACAGCTCTCGAGAAGGTGTTGTAGGTCCAATCTAACATTGCAGGTAGGGCAGTTTGGGGGTGTCATTTTAGTCAGCAGGTGCTGGTGTGTGTCAATCGTATGTCCCAGACGCAGTCGAATAAAGTTTGATATTTCGAACTTAGTTACGTTGGTCGGATATTGTGGGAGGCATTTGCTTGTGTTGATTTTGGAGTAATGATGGTGATATGTGTTCCATTCAAGGAGACGTTGAGTGTGGATGGATTTTTTTATTTTGTTTTTCAGGTCGGATTTGGTGAATATGTTGAAGGTGAAGACGGGTGCGTTTTTTGCACTACTGGCCACATGATCAGCGCGTTCATTACCCTTGATACAGGTGTGACCAGGAGTCCACATAAGCTTTAGTTTATTAGGCGAATTTATAAGTTTATTCCGGATTTCAGTAATAAGGTCAGTAACATTGTTGGGGTTGTTAATTGCTCGAAGAACAGAGTAGCTGTCAGTGCATATAATATATTTTTCAGCACGATTCATAGCTTCGTTTGCAGCTTGCAAAATTGCAAATGCTTCGGCTGTAAAAATTGAGCAAAATTCTTGAAGGATTCCAACACTTAGGATGTTCCCATTTTCTAATGTCACAGCAAAAGAGGTACATTCTGATGATTTAGAACCATCAGTAAATATAAAGATCCATCCGTTAGATTTGAGGTCGGAAGAGATGCTGGCGAATAGCGCTTGGTAGACATCGTTGCTTGTGTTACTTTTTTTGAAATCGGAAAGCGTCATTATTGTTGATTCTGGTTTGATAAACCAGGCGGGGAAAGTTGTTGCTATGTTGCGTATGCGTTTAGTGGGAATGTCGAATTGCTTAGCCTTTTCTAGAATGAGACTGATGGCCGATGGGATTTTTTTCTTTCTCTTGTGACGTCTGGATTCCAGAATGTCTTTGTTAATGACTGAGTTTTTGGAAAAAGCTAATTTGACAGTTAATTTCAGGGTAATGTCGTCTCTTCTTTCTTCGATTGAAGGTAGCCCCGCTTCTGCTAAAATATTTTTGATCGGTGTTGTAGGAAAAGCATTAATGGATCTTCTAACTGCGTGGTGATAGATTGGTTTAGTAATGTTTAGAGTTGTTTTAGGGCAGTTGCCATAGATGAACAAACCGTAGTCGATTTTGCTAAGAATTAACATTTTAGTGATTAAAATTAAGGTGTTAATATGTACATTACTTTTCTTACTACCTAAATACTTAATAATATTTTCCCTCGCAGCTATAGATTTCTTAAGTTTAATACAATGTTCATTCCATTTATATTTCTTATTGAAAATAATTCCTAAAATATTTACGTTTTCAACGTTGACAATATTTATGTTATTGATGCTTAAAACAATTGCGGACAGTTAATCTTACGACATATATGTAGTAATTTACATTTATCTATTGACAGCTTTGCACCAGATAACACTGACCAGTTTAATATATCTTTAAGAGAGTTTAAAAATAAATTTTTACAAGTATTTAAATCATTAACTTTACTGAGAATGTAAATGTCGTCTGCTTACAGACAGAAGTTTTAGTTTAGTTTATTTCATCAATTCGAGAACAATGCTCTTACAGACTACTTATAAATATATACAGACAGAGTATAACTATAATAATAAATAAATAAAAATAATATAATAATAATAAAATTATAACAAAATCATACCCCAAATCTGAAAACAAAAAGTATTCGAGCTTTAAAAACTTCTCTGCTACAATCTTGAAAAAAATCAATATTAGTAACGTTAGAGACTGTATTTGCCTGTCTTAAGCATCGCGATAAAGGTTCATTAAAACCATAGTTTACTTTATGATGGGGAATAGAAAAAATATTGAATGTCCTGAATGCATAAAATGGGCAATTAAGTCCGACCATGCTCAATAGACTAGAACAATTAATTTTACAGCTAAGGATATCTCTCACAAACATTATTTCATAACATTTACGACGAGTTTCAAGGCTTTCTAAGCCAAATAATAAGCAACGAGTATCATACGAAGGACGAGGAATGTTCCAATGTAACATATAAAACAAACATCTAGTGAAACGTTTTTGTAGTTTTTCGACTCTTATGGAATGTGTTGTATAGTATGGATTCCATATAATGCAACAATATTCTAACATGGATCTAACATAGGAAAGATAAAGACACTTTAACGTAAACGGGTCATTGAATTCTTTAGAGTTTCTCATAATGAATCCTAGCATCATGCTTGATTTTGAAACAATATAATCGATATGAGAGTTAAAGGAGAACTTGTAATCAAATATTACTCCTAGATCTTTTTTCTCAACTATTTTAGAAAGAGCTTCATCATTCAATGTATACTCAAAACATATAGGAGAAGTACAACGACTGAAAGTTAAACTTTGACACTTAGATACATTTAAATGGAGATTATTTCTTCTACACCAATCAGAAAGATTACGCAGATCACTTTGGATTTTTTCACAGTCAGACGTGTTTTTGACGGCCATAAATAATTTTAAATCATCAGCAAACATTAAACATTGAGAATAAACAAAAACATCGGGAATATCATTCACAAGTAGAAGGAAAAGCAGAGGACCCAAATGACTTCCTTGGGGGACACCTGATGTGGCATTTATAGCTTTTGAGACAGAATTTTCAATACGTACGAATTGCTTGCGATCAGACAAATAGGATTGAATCCAGTTCAATATATTAGAATGAAATCCATAGCATTTTAACTTGTGTATTAGTATTTGATGATCAACTCTATCGAACGCCTTTGCAAAATCGGTATAAATAACTTCACAACTTCACTTCGATAGGATTATACAGATGTCGTCGAAAGCAATAATGAATAAAACTACGGATAAAGGGGATCCTTGGGGGATTCCATTATGTAGATGATATTGGTTTGAAAAGCGATTATTTACACTAGCATAAAATTTTCTATTGGTTAAGAAGGATTTGACGTATCCGAAAATTTTCTTTCCAACTCCCCATTCTTTTAATTTTGTCAGGATAGTGTGTAATCCAATTTTATCAAAAGCTTTTTGAAAATCTAAGGATAGGACTGAAACATGGTTCTTCGAGGACAGCGCTTTGGCGATGAAGTAGTCTATATGTAGGTGGGCGTCAATGCATCCTCTATTAGCCTTAAAGGCGACTTGGTTGGGAGAAATTAGCTTTTTTGTTTCGACGAACCAGAGAATGCGCTTAGCAATTATTTTTTCAAGGATTTTTGACATGCAAGAAATCAGAGAGATGGGGCGGTAGTTTTCAACAACATTATTGTCTTTATTAGGTTTAAGGATAGGAACAAGAGAGGCTGTTTTCCAGCTTTGTGGAATGATTGCCGAATCGAGTATGTTGTTGTACAGATCGATAATTCTTTTTTTAGCTTCAATGGGTAGTTGTTTCAACATTGGGTACGAAACTCGATCACGTCCGGGTGTTTTACCTTTGACTTTATTAAGGCAGGATTCAAATTCAATAAATGAAATGGGTTCTTCAATTCGTCTTGCAGAGGAGTTGGTTGATGTGAGTGGTATATTATAGATATTGAGGCTGAAGGTCTTAGAGTAAATAAAGTCAGTGTGAAAGTTGGAGTCGTCTGAAAAGTTAGACCAGGTTTTGGCGAAGAATTGAGATATTTGTTCATGATCAGTAATTAGCTGGTTAGGTATTTTGATGCTTTTAATGAATAATGTTGAGCGGTTTCCGGTGAGTTGTCGTATATTGTGCCACACTTTTGTAGGCGAAGTATTGGGATTTATCGTAGCAGTAAATTCTGAAAAACTTTTTGCTTTACTTTCTCTAAGCTTTCTACGAAAATTAGCGTTAGCTTTTTTGTAGATGATAATATTGATTTGGGTCTGACTCTTTTGAAACTGTCTGAGAGCTAGCATTTTTATCTTGCGAAGTGACGAGAGTTCGGGGTTCCACCAAGGTACTATTCTCTTGATTTTACCTCCAAATGTAGGATTTGTTTGGGGAATGGAAATGTTAGCAGCCGTACGGATGCCTCGTTGTATAACTGCTGCTTCTTTATTGGTATTGGTAGTTGGGATTTTGTTGGTTAAGTATTCATTAACTTTTTTTTTAAACAAAGGCCAATTGGCATTGTCTGTTTTAAATTTAGCCCGGCAGATTTTATTAACGGTTGAAAGCCCGAAATTGACCAATGTCATGATTGGGAAATGGTCGCTATTGAAGAGATCGTCTAGAGTATTCCAGGACGAAATTGATAGAAGTTGGGGGGAGCAACAAGTAATATCTATATGAGTAAGAGTATTATGTGTAGACAGGTGAGTTGGCGATCCGTCGTTTAATATAGCTAAGTTGGACTTTAGAAGAAAATCTTCGAAGATTGCACCTCTAGAATTTGTGATAGGAGATCCCCAGAGCACGCTCCATGAGTTTACGTCTCCTCCAAGAATAAAAGGTGGATTGAGCTGATCAATAATGTTGTACAAGTCACAAGATTGGAAGTTAGTTTTAGGTGGGATATAAATCCCAATGTATGTAATTTTCATTCCTAGCTCTAATTCAAATTCACAAGCAATTGTTTGCGTGTTTGAATTAATGGCAATAATTTTATGTGGGACGTTTTTTTAACCAAAAGACCAATGCCTTGTACTGATGTTGTATTTGTGTCTAGATTTTTGAAATATCCTACGTAATTATTTGGGACAATTGGATTGTAATTGAATGCGCAGTGGGTTTCTTGGAGTGATATTATGTTTGGGTTGTGATCTTTGATCAAAATTTTTAGCTCATCTAAGTTATTATGTTAACCTTTCATATTCCATTGAAGAATACTGAGAGCTATATTTTGTTGGGGCTGTTTGCACAAGTATTTGTTGCGCGAAGCAACAAAAGAGTGTCTTACAGAGTTGTTAATATGATTTAATGAGATTGGGATTGAATTGTTTAAATTTTGTTGTGTACTTGTTGGGTTTCGGGTTGTTAAGTTGATAGATTCTGGACTCTGCTGCTCCGATGTTGAACCAACTAAGCTCCCTGGGGAGATCAATTGATTCAATTCCGGAACAACAGAGTCATTTATTGTGGCGTCATAATTATTTCTACATTTCGACATCATTTGGGCTTGGAGTATTATTAGTGTTGTTTGAGTTAGAAGTTAAAGACTGTAATGCTTTTGAGGGGTTAATGGGGATTGAGGAGTTCGTATATGTTAAATGTTGGTTGTTTAAAAGGTTTGAGTTAAGTGTTGAGTGTGGATTGTAAAATTGTTTGGTGGTGGTACTTACATTGGGATTAAGTGTAGCGGATTGTGTATTTGTTTTTGCTTGTAGATTTGGAGCTGTTGGTTCGGATGTTGGAGTTGGTTTGATCAATGAAGACTGAGTAGGTGAAGGAGTTGGCTGGATTTTATTAGTTTGAGTTGGAGGTATGAATGGGTTTGTTTTTGTTTGTTGCACTACGTTAGGTAGTAATTGGGCAGTTGGTGTGGTGGTCTTATTGTGTTGCATTGCCATTTTAGCATATGAAGTAAGTTGAGATGCTGTTTGAGAGGGATTTTGCTCTCTATAAATACGCTTTGCTTCACCAATAGAGCATTTGTTGGTTGTTTTAATTGTGAGAATATTTTTTACTTCTTGGTACTTGGGACATGCCTTTGAGGATGCGGGATGTGGTTGATCGCAATTAGCACAATTCGTGCTTAAGCAGGGTGTGGGGGAGTGGAGATCAAGACTGCATATTTCACACTTGGGAGATCCGTTACAACGTTTGGTTGTGTGACCAAGAAGCTGACATTTTCGGCATCTCATGGGATTCGGAATGTATTCCGAAATTTTTGCAGTATAAAAGCCAATTTCAATTGATTTCGGGGGGGGGGGGGGGAGAAAAGATCAAAGGTAAATAGCATTAGTCCCGATGGTTTCGCATTTCCTTTGTCGTCGACTTTTGTATACTTATATACGCTTGTGACACCTTGCACTTTCATCTCTGAGACGATTTGTGTTTCGGAAACATTGTTAAGACAGGGAGCATAAGCGATTCCTTTGGATTCGTTTAGGCGATCGTGTAATTTTATTTCTACGGGGCATACATTAGCTAGGTTATTAATTTTAATGAATTTGTCGGCGATTTTTTGTGATTTAGTTTTGATTAGTAGGCTACCATCACGGAGTTGGGAAATTTGGTGGTATTCGGTGCTAACATTATCAATGGCTTTCTTAAGTAAGAAGGGGCTCACATTGCTGATAGGATTGTCTCTATTTTTTGCGACGATTGTGATAAATTTGGGATTACTGGAGTTAGTTTTCGTTGGTAAGGAGGGGAATTCGAAAGGGGTACTGGTTGTTTTTGGTTTCTTTTTTGGGTGAGTTTCGCAAACAGAATCTACATCGAGATCACTGAAACGGTTAGTTCTGTTCGGCCCAGGGGCCATAGTTGCACTTGCAAAGATAACTAGCTCTAGGAATTAATCGAAATTTACAACGAAAAAGTAAAAACAAAAAAATTAGAAGGTTGTGGTTTAACGGGAGATACCGGTTTGCGCTCAGGGAGCAAAAATAGTTTAGCACACACTTATTTTCCGTAGACGATGTGATCGACACAGAGGTTAGTCGGTGACTGTATGTATCTTTAATTTATAAAAATTATATGGCTTGAGCCGTAATTTGTTCTTCTTAAAAAACATAAAACAACTCTTATTAAATACATATACTTTAGTGAACTATTTACAAAGGCCTTAGGAGAATGGAATTTTATGAATGAGCTCTCTAAAATGTAAATCAATCAAATACAAAGTTTTGAAGTATTTATGTATATTTATGGTAAAATTATCTAGAACTCTCATTGATTCCAAAATAATAGGTGCGTTTTATTATCCACAAATCTATCTGGATCCGGATCGGGATCTTCCCTTGAAAATAAAACGATACGGATCTTACTGACAGCAGTGTTATAAGCCCGTCTCTTTTTATCCTTGGGTTTGGAAATTTTAAATTATGTCTTGTCCTTTTTCTTTACACTATACCTTACACTACCTTACCATGAAAAGCCATCTACTCGTCAGTGTAAAAACTAATTTTTGGATCTTTGAAATAGATCCCGATAGAAAACAGGATCCCAAATTGTTCTTGTAATACATGTTAAAACTTAATCCAGATCCGGATCCAGATAGATTTGTGAATAATAAAACGCACCTAATATAACAAATTGACGCTCGAATTGTGAGACCTTGGGTTCGCTCTATGTTAAAAAACGTGTTTTAAATAAACAAAAAAACTAAAACAAATATTTCTCTCATTACAGCCGTACGCAAACAAAATTGTTCGCCATCGTAAAACTACAACATTAAGAAGAGATGGCTCATTCTGTTGGAATTCTATTGGTAATATTTGGAGTTGGACTTGCATCTTCCGCACCTTACAGGCAGAACGAAGATTTTCCTAGTTTTAATGTTTCAGACTCTCCACGTGATGGTTTGTATATTTTTATTTTTATTGTTGATTAGCAGAACAAATTTCTATGGAGTTTCGGTAAAATAATTAGGTTGGTATTTAATTAAAACTAGCAAAAAATTAAATTTATATGGATGGTTATATAAATTTAACTCTTTGCTACATGGTGGATATGCCTACTGGGGAAGCCAGCCATGGAACAAAAATGGCATAATGCGCTATTGTGCAATACCTCTAATGCTTGCCAAAAAAAAAATGTTTATAAGGTCTGTTTGGTAACCTAAGAAATATGTAGTAAAAATCTTGTACAAATTCTATTTTCTCAAAAAATTAGCAAGCAAAGAAAGAGCTAAGCCCATAACTGATACAAATTTGAATTTCTTCCACTATCTATAATCATATAATAAAACAGCGAACATGTTTTTTGTGATACACTTTTCGCGGCCCACAAAAACCGAAGGGGCATAAATTACATATTAAACGAAAGCATTTTTTGCATAGATGTGCAGAATGCCAAAATTATTTAAATATACTACACACAGAAAAACAATAAGAAATGTCAAATCGACTACTAGAGCTGTAGCGAATCGTACGTATTCGTTACTGAGTAATGGGTATTCAATGAAATACCAAGTAACGAAACGTTACTCACAAATCAGAGTCGTTACTCGCACGATGTCGTTAGTTTTGTTTTGGAACAAATTTAGTATCCACAGGTACGACATACGGAATATGCGTACAGCATACACACAAGATGAGCTCGCGTTGGACGTTCATACTTTCTGCTCAATTTTCATGAGCAAAAAATCGATTTTTCGTTAAAAAAAAATCAGATTTTGTAGATGTTTTTTAATCCATCGAGATCTCAGCCATCCCCCAATGGAATTTGACAGTTTATGCTTTGGTTGATGGGAAATATATTATATTTTGACCTACTTTGAGTATTTCTTTCTAGATACCTTCCAAAAGCCCTAAAATCGCAATTTTCCTGAACAAAAAAAAAAATCAAAAAAAAAACTAAGATTTTTCAGAAGTTTTTCCATCAATTGACATTTGAGATTTTTTGTACGTCTTTTACAAAATAGACATGAAGCTTTATTTACAAATGTCTTGACATAATATAAATCTCTGAGAAAAAAAGATGCATTCCAGAGCATCCCAGTACCTAACTTTCCGAAGCAATCTTCGTAATGTCAACTTTGATAAAAATCTCGAGTTCCATTATTTTTCCAAATGCAAAACTTCCCCTAAAGTACATATAGCGCAAGTAATAAAATAATTATCATATAGTCAATTAAAGTACAATAAACAGTTGTTACCAAAAAGACTATTATTCATTTGCATTAAATCCATCCGAAAATATTAAAAGTATCATTTTTGGCGACCAACTTTACAAGACATAACAAACATTGATTCTTTAACATTTTTGGGCAAAGATAATGTTTTAATTAAAAGAATCTCCTTATTTGATTCAAATAAAACCAACCAACATTGCATATGATAATGATTTACATATTTCGTTACAGTAAGGCTACCGCGCGCATTCAATTTTTAGTTGCACAACTACTGTTTGGTTGCTTATAGAAAACAGTTGAACTTTTTAGTTGAATGTCCGCGCAGATGCATATAATTATATGTTACACAAAATAGCGAACTTATTTTAGGCAATCGTCAAAACACAAACTTTTTAGTTGCTCGAACCAAGCAGTTGCGAAACTAAAAATTGAATGTGCGCGCCTAGCCCAACGATACTCATATTTGGTTAATACTATAACGTGATACATACGAATTGTATTGGAATACCTAAAGTAACGATAGTAACGAGTAACGACATTTTTGTAACGGGTACTCATACCTAAGGTAACGTATGCATGCGGGTATTCATTTTGTCGTTACTTTTACAGCTCTAACTAACACATAATTAGAAATGTCAAATCTACTGACACATAATTAGAAATGTCAAATCGACTGAAAGCATTCAGCGAAAACCCAAAACCCAAAGCCAGAACCCGAAACATTAAGGTGGGTCACAGTGGTGTTCACATTACACAAATCCGCCAACACGACAGAAGTTGATGAACATGATGTTGTTGTTGAATGTGAACCTCCCTAAATGAAGCATGGGCATGTCTTTGTTTAGTATTTGAGCTCTTATAATAACATTTTGAAACATTAAGCGTAACTTACAATCGGCACTTTTTGCAAAAAGTGAAAAAGAATACACACATACACTAGCCACATCTGTTGCTGAAAAGAGCGTATAATTTACACCATACAATTTCAGTTCAGACATCTATCGGTGATTTTCTGAAAAAAATGTATTCCATGTAAAAGTGTTTTTAAAAAGTAAAAAAGTAAAAGGGTAGAACCATTTAAACCATCAAGCGTTAACCACAATTGGCAATTTTCGCAAAAAGTACAATAAGTGAAAAAATGAAAAAGAATACACACATACACTAGCGACATCTGTTGCTTTCAGTTTGGCGACATCTATCGGTCATTTTCAAAAGCAATTTATTCAATGTATTAGTGTTTTCAAAAAGTGAAAAGTGGTTTTTTGAGATGAGAGATAAAATTTTAAATTAAGTTGGAAAAGGAGAGCAGATTTTTTTAACATTTTCACTTTTCAAGTTCATTGCAGTTATGGATTTACAATAATAGGGGCATTCATGCAAAAGTGTAAGCTCCGCGTATTTGTATAAGTCAACTATTTTCAAAACTTATTTACATTTGTCTGCACTCGAATTTTAAATATTTGCGAAAAAAGAGAGTACAAAATACTCGAAATGTATTTGTCAGTGAAAGAGAGAAGATAGAAAATGCAGACGTGAAACGTCGCGTCGTCAAAAATGTGGACGAACATGGGTTACGATACAAATTTAAATCTCCATAGCTAAATATGTTCCATGGGCCCAAACCCACCTCATTTTGGGAACACTTCCGTTTATGTAATTTTTTGACAATAAACAGCTGGTCGATCGATGTGCAAACAAAAAAAGTTTTACATTGAATTTATGTTTTTGAAGTTAGCTACATTTCTTTAGGCGCGTTATGAAAAAATAATGAGAGTGAAATTTAAAAAAAAAAAATCACATGTATGTAACACAGGTTGAATTCACTGCAACGACGTGGGTTCGAGTCCCAATAGAATGATAAATATTTTTTTTATTGCCGCGATATGAAAAAATGATGGGAGTGAAAGTTTTAGATGTAACACATTCCAATATTATGGCCATAACAACAGCTGAAGGATAATGCCATGAAAGAATCGAAAAAAAAATTGTTAATTTGTCAAGAATGTGTATAGGTTTGAAAGTTCGTTTACCATTAACTGTTTTCCTTTGGACTCCAGGATTGAGTGCTTAGTAGGTACTTCTCATTGCATTCAACAATTTAAAAAAATCGTGAATTCTCTGTCTTTTATTGAATGATAATGAATTAAATAAATAAATTGGCACTCGAATTTCGAGAGCTGGGTCGGCTAGTATATTTAGTACTATCATGTTGTGGAATAACTTATAAAAAGGAACCTAGGAGCTCCGCCGAACTTTTTCTATTGGAGAGTTAAGAATATGCATATAAGCTGTTTCTGTATTTTCCCAAACTTTCTCTATTTCTAAAGCATTTACAAAGAGTTTGAGTGTTCGTGTGTGAAAAATTAAAATTTCGCATAAAGTGAAGAGCAATGAGGATGTTATTCAGTTAATATAGACATATGAAGCAAAAAAAAAATGTGTGGGATCACCTGGATCAAAATTTTAAAAATAAAAAAAAGCGAAATTACTCTCAGTTTTATTGTTGATTATCTTGCCATTTCTTTCTAATCCATCATCAAACACAAAACTGGATAGATAAATTGGAAACAAATAAAATTTTCAGTAATATTTCTTGAAATGTCCACACCAAAAACAAATTTTATAAATGTTTTTTAAATAATGCTCGCTTAAATGTTTCTTAAATGTGGAAACTCATTCAGCTTTTCACAAATATATACCTATATCAATTATTTTGAATTAAAAAAGTTATCAATTAATGCGATATATGTATCATATTTCCAAAATCCAATTAATTCAATCGTTTCTATAATGCAAGAAAATAATGATTGCAAAGCCCTTGCTCGGTAATTGATGACTTTTGTATTGCGTCTATTTTAGGAGAAAGTTGAAAATGACGACTCGTGCGTAGATATGCTGGGACCAAGCAGTGCCGCCGCTGGTTGTTCGTGCGCCCGCGTGCAAGAACATTAAATTGCCGCCCCATATCTCGGGTGCCGGGGGTATTTACGTTAAATAAGTGAAAGTTTTATTTATTCTCCATTTCGCAGTTGAAAAATTTAAGCAAACGTGCATTGTTGTTGTCGCGTTCCAATCTACACCAAATTCTTATACAATGAACGTAGTCAGACTAGGATTTGGGTGAGTCTCCTGTAAATGAGTTTGAGAGTTTCTGTTATAGCATATATAGTTATTGGATCCTTAAAAGATTATTTACTCCTTTTACTTGAGACTTATAAGTAATATATAAGGTAAGTTATGCATTCCTTAAAAAAATCGAACTCGAGATTTTCATCAAAGTTGACATTACAGTTTAGACTACGACTGTAATCGAAGAGGTTATTTAGTGTGAGAGGCGACAGTCACAAACAAAATATGAATCAAGATTTGATTGTGTGTTGTGAACGGTCAAATGTAAACAGGTTCCAATAGCCTAAGGAAAACTTTTATAGTATGCTGTATAGGTATAGGTTGAATTAGATCGATCTCTTATCTTTTACCTTCTTTTTGCTTGCAGTAGTATAGATTTATGATTTTTTTACATTTTTACAAATACTGGTACCTGCGGGTTCATTCATACTAGTACCTACGGGTTATTAAAAAAATTGATTAGATTTCATTTTTAAATTAGAACGTCTTACAAATAAAAGTTTTATTTAACAAACAAAATTTTTAATTTTTGTCTGTTCTATTTTTTGCCAACATTTTAATAACTACAATTTAGCTTTGGTCAAAACATTCATCTGAACACCATTCCAAAGCCTTTTTAAATATTTCATATTACGCAATGTCAAATTTATGGGGCCCCCGAAGTTTTAAAAAATGAATTCAGTGCATTTTTATGTAGAAATATTGAAAAAATGTCTGTTCACGTTTTAGAGCTTTTCGGTTTGTTCACGTTTTAGAGCAGTCAATGTAAAAATTACGGTGTTCACGTTTTGGGATAGTTCACGTTTTGGGGGGTTCACGTTTTCCAATGTTCACTGTATAATAAAAAATTAAGCTAACAGCTTATACTACATGTGCACAGTTCTAAGTTATCAACGAATAATAATTTAAGATAACATCATATAATTCGTTAAGTTAAAATTGAGAGCAATTTAAAATAGTTGCAAGTGTTTACTTTTTAGTTGAATTTAGTACTACATATTTGAATTCGTTATTTATCTCAAGTAAGTAATTAAAAGAAAAATAATTAAAATAAATGTATTGGCTCAAAATTTAAAACAACCCATTATGAAGATATTAGTACGATACTAACGGGTGATTTTTTTGAGGTTAGGATTTTCATGCATTAGTATTTGACAGATCACGCGGGATTTCAGACATGGTGTCAAAGAGAAAGATGCTCAGTATGCTTTGACATTTCATCATGAATAGACTTAGTAACGAGCAACGCTTGCAAATCATTGAATCTTATTACCAAAATCAGTGTTCGGTTCAAAATGTGTTTCGCGCTTTACGTCCGATTTATGGTCTACATAATCGACCAAGTGAGCAAACAATTAATGCGATTGTGACCAAGTTTCGCACTCAGTTTACTTTATTGGACATTAAACCAACCACACGAATGCGTACAGTGCGTACAGAAGAGAATATTGCGTCTGTTTCTGAGAGTGTTGCTGAAGACCGTGAAATGTCGATTCGTCGCCGTTCGCAGCAATTGGGTTTGTGTTATTCGACCACATGGAAGATTTTACGCAAAGATCTTGGTGTAAAACCGTATAAAATACAGCTCGTGCAAGAACTGAAGCCGAACGATCTGCCACAACTTCGAATTTTCAGTGAATGGGCCCTAGAAAAGTTGGCAGAAAATCCGCTTTTTTATCGACAAATTTTGTTCAGCGATGAGGCTCATTTCTGGTTGAATGGCTACGTAAATAAGCAAAATTGCCGCATTTGCAGTGAAGAGCAACCAGAAGCCCTTCAAGAACTGCCCATGCATCCCAAAAAATGCACTGTTTGGTGTGGTTTGTACGCTGGTGGAATCATTGGACCGTATTTTTTCAAAGATGCTGTTGGACGCAACGTTACGGTGAATGGCGATCGCTATCGTTCAATGCTAACAAACTTTTTGTTGCCAAAAATGGAAGAACTGAACTTGGTTGACATGTGGTTTCAACAAGATGGCGCTACATGCCACACAGCTCGCGATTCTATGGCCATTTTGAGGGAAAACTTCGGAGAACAATTCATCTCAAGGAATGGACCGGTAAGTTGGCCACCAAGATCATGCGATTTGACGCCTTTAGACTATTTTTTGTGGGGCTACGTCAAGTCTAAAGTCTACACAAATAAGCCAGCAACTATTCCAGCTTTGGAAGACAACATTTCCGAAGAAATTCGGGCTATTCCGGCCGAAATGCTCGAAAAAGTTACCCAAAATTGGACTTTCCGAATGGACCACCTAAGACGCAGCCGCGGTCAACATTTAAATGAAATTATCTTCAAAAAGTAAATGTCATGGACCAATCTAACGTTTTAAATAAAGAATCGATGAGATTTTGCAAATTTTATGCGTTTTTTTTTTTTAAATCACCCGTTATTTAACAATTTGCTAACATTAAAGTTGATTACTAACTCTTTCTTAATTTTAAACATTTTGTAACTTGTATCTAAGGCTATGTATTTTAATAAATTAGAACGATACTAAAAAAAGAAAATGGGTATTCGATGATTTTAGTTTAAATAAATGGGTAGGGAAAGTATAGTGCTATATTCGATTAAAATTTACAAAATCGTCGTTTTAACCTAGTTTCATACTAAGACAGTTTTAACAACATCGCAATTATTAAACTTAAATTTCTCGCCATTATATTTAAGTTATATATGTATCATACTGGCATTGACAGTCTTGAAGTATCTTAGAAATGAAGTATCATATACAAAGTAAAAGATGTTTCTCTTTTGATAGGTTATAACTGAATGATTTTATTAAATTTAAAATTGACAAACAAATAAATAATAGGTTACTTACACGACATCTTTCTTTTTTTCTTTTCTTTTTTTTTTTTTTTTTTTTTTTTTTAAATAACATGTATACATTATTAAAAGAAAATTAAAAAAATATTAAAGAATAAAACCAAATTAAAAAATTATGAATTGAAATAATAAGTACATAAAATCAATCGTTTTAAATATGAACATAGCATTATCTACATTTTTATGTTTAAACAAATATTTTAGTTTCCTCTTCTTTAGTTTCTGGTAAATCGGAATCATCTTCATCTATTTCAGCATTAATGCTATAACCTTTTGCTTTTCTTTGGTGATGATTATTTCTTCTTAGTTTTGTTCCAGTGGCTGTTTTGATGATAACTGCTTCGATTGGTTCCATTGCCGATGTCCGGTTTGAATTCTCACTGTATCACCAACCTTAAATGGTTCACGTCGTTTGGTGTATACATCAGCTGTTTTTTTTATTGTTTTAATCGTGCTTTTTTGAATTCGTATGGAACATTTTGAACAATCCTAGGTTTTAGATTATTTATTTCGGTCGGAATAAGGCTAAATAATCGCTGACATGGTGACTTAAGTGATTCATTACGTGAAGTATTACGCAGCATTAACATTGCCTTAAATACATCGCTGTTGTCTAGTTTGCATTGTTTGATTAAATAGTTTACTCTCTGGGCGTTTCGCTTTTCAATTCGGGTCGGTGAAATTTTTCATATGAGGATTCTACCAAGCTTGAAATTCTTCCCCATAGCCAATTTCGTAGCGATATATTGTCATCCACTAATTACAATTATTATGTTGAATTTAAAATTTTTGAAATCGGACTGCAATTCCACTCGTTTGCGTAAATCGACACGATACTCCTTCGACTAGTGGTTCCAGTTCGTTGCCATCTGTTCAACGCAGACATCTTAAAATTAGTGACAATTGGTTTGGCTACTGCATTCATTGGGGCACCAATAAAAATATGCCCTGGTGTAAGGAATTTTTCATCGAGATATCAATATGGCTGTATCTATATCTGCCAGAACAGATTACAACTCTTCAAATTTTAGAAAGGCTTCGCTGATGGTATGATCGAGATGTCTTTTGGCTGGCTTTACACCCAACTCCCATTGACCACCGAAATGGAAAGAGTTTCAGGCAGTATTTCATACCATTCACGAATGATTTTTTCTGCTGCTGGCTCAAAACACTGTCTGAAATCGTCATGGCTACCAACGATGTTCATCTCGCTTACACAAGTGTCGCAATGAACCTCTCTGCTGAAAAGTCGGAGACCACCTCTGTTTGAAACAGTGCCAATTGATATCAACGAAATGCTTTGTAAATCAGTGACCATCTACTACTCAGAATTTCTGATTATACAAAATCTTTCTAAATTATAGCCTATAGTATTATCATGGCACGTGATTTTGTATTACCAATGCTATCCTGGTGATGGCACATAATTTTACTACTATCGCTATGCTTAAGATTCCGGCCAATGATGTACATTAAACCTTAAAGTGAGCTCTGGAAGTCTGGAAGTCTGGAAGTGAGCTGTGGCAAGTCGATTAGGGAGCTACTTAAGGAAACTGATCTGAATCAGTGCTTTCCCTCTCAATTAAGTCTTTTTATCGTTCAGTGACAACAAAGATAAGTTAGATAATAAGCAAAGACAGAGTAAAATAAGTTTCTTATATAGAATCTTTGAGTATATATAATATGGAGGGCTCGTTCCTATCCCTAATGCATTGTTGTACTTGACATATTATATATAGAATACACAAAAAAGAAGACACAACAGGCAAATTGTGGAGGCAGGCAAGAGGAGGAAAAAAACTGTTTTGTGTTATGAATTTGTTCTTATTGAAGATGATGTTTGTTTTATGGAAAAAATAAACTTACAGCTATGACTGCCACCTTCTAAAAAAATGTTGTTTATGTTTTTTAACTATCGATTTAAAAAAATATTAGTCAAGTATTTGGTTAATTTCTTTAGGGATTTGTTGATCGAGTGAGGTTCATTTAGTGATATTAAGTGAGTTTAAGCAATGTCATTTTACCCATATTATATAAAAACTATAATAATATCATCAAGTCGAACGATTGTGGCGGCATCTTCAGGCTATGGACCGCATTTGTTAGATTTGTCTCTGCTAAATTTTGGAGACTTCAAAATATGGGTGTAGAGATAATGGAAGAATGAGAAAAAATAAATTGTGCTGAGAATGTGTATAGAAAGCAAAAGAGAAAATTATATACATGGATGTATATGTGACGTTTTGTGAGGATAGGACAAAATATATTTGTATGAAAAAATCTTTGAGTATATATAATATGGAGGGCTCATTCCTATCCCTAATGCATTGTAGTACTTGAAGTTGTGATAGGGGTCGCTGTCTCACTTTCTGTAAGTTAAGGATACAGCCGTATCCTCCGATTTGTGCTTACCTTCTCCTCGCATATAGTTCTCCGTCACATGTGATATGAAGCACTCGGCAATAACTTTGTCTTACACAAATTTGAGTAGCGCCCCCTATGATAGTCACGCATTTGGAATAGAAACGAGCCTCCATATTATATATACTCAAAGGATATGAAGCACTCGGCAATAACTTTGTCTTACACAAATTTGAGTAGCGCCACCTATGATAGTCACGCATTTGGAATAGAAACGAGCCCTCCATATTATATATACTCAAAGGAAAAAATATAAATCTGTGACCATGGTTGCCACAAACAAATAAATATAAATATAGAATGTAATCATGGCATATAGAATTAAAGAAAGTTTTTTATGTTTTGGTTAATCTTATTTTACTAAGTACCTTAAATATCTACTTGTAAGTAAAATAAAATATATGTGAATATGTGTACAGTACACTGCCTTTAAGGTCTCCTGTCCAGTTAAATATAGCCACAAAAAATTCCCTCCTTGGTGGAATGAAGATCTTTCTGCACTTAGAAAAATGACCAGAAAGATCTTCAACATATGTCAGAAGGAGAAATTCTTTCAACCATATAAAGACTGCCTAAAAGTGTACAAGTGAGCCATAGCAGCATCTAAGAAGCTTGGCTGGAGAGAATACTGTCACTCAATAGAAAATATTAAGGATTCTGCTAGACTAAGTAAAGTTCTGTCAAAGGAACATTGCAGCCCTTCATTTCTGAGAAAAAGTGACGGTATCTGGACAGCCTCTCCAGCTGAGTCCTTGGAACTGCTTATGACAACACATTTCCCGGGTTGTGAGAATAGCTACCCCGAAACGCTTAGCACTACAAATACCATTATAGCTCATAGGGAGCAAATCAATTCTGTTATAACAGGAGATAGTATTTCATGTGTGATTAATACTTTCTCCCCTTACAAATCACCTGGCCCTGATGGCATAATCCCAGTTATGCTGCAGAAACTGCAAGACTTGGCAGTACCATGGCTAGAAATGATCTTCAAAGGTTGTCTCTATCTCAATCATGTACCCGAGTCATGGAGACATGTAAGAGTGGTCTTTATTCCGAAGGTCGGCAAACGAGGTCATGAATCCGCGAAGGACTTTAGGCCTATTAGTCTGACATCTTTTGTTCTAAAGACACTAGAGCGCATCCTTGATACTCACATCAGAGTTTTACTAGAGGGTCGTCCTCTTGATGAATCGCAACATGCATACCTAAAAGGCAAGTCTACGAAGACTGCCCTGCATGAAGTAGTGCGTACAATAGAGAAGACGATTCACTACAAAGAATATACCCTAGCAACCTTCCTAGACGTGGAGGGTGCTTTTAATAACGTCCTAACTGAATCCATTCGCGAATCACTTGCTCACTTTGGTGTAGAAAGTTTCATATCCAAATGGATTGTATCTATGCTCAGTGACAGAATGATCCAAGCAACGTTAGGAAACACAATTTCTACTAAATATGTTAGTAGGGGAACTCCCCAGGGTGGTGTTCTCTCCCCTCTTCTATGGCTCTTAGTCATGGACAAAATTCTCGTCAAGCTCAGAGGTAGTGGTGTAAAAACTGTAGCGTATGCTGACGATCTGGTTTTATTGGCATCAGGTAAGTTTACCACTGTGATTAGTGAAATCACTGAATTGGCTCTGAAAAGAGTTAGCAACTGGGCCACTAGTAGTGGACTAGGAGTTAATCAGAGTAAGACGGAACTGATGCTCTGTACTACCAGGACTAAAATATCTACATTCACCCTACCTCGACTTAACGGTCAAACTCTTTCTTTATCTTCCAAAGCTAAATACCTTGGAGTTATTCTCGACCCCAAATTGAATTGGAAGGTAAATATTGAAGAACGGGTTAAGAAAGCCTGTATAGCTTTCTATGCCTGCAGAAAGACCTTTGGTAAGAAGTGGGGCCTTCAGTCGAAGATGATTTTGTGGACGTACACTGCAGTGGTACGGCCAATTTTGTCTTACGGATCGATTGTTTGGTGGCCTGCACTTAGCAAGCAATATAACGTCGGAAAACTTAAAAGGGTTCAAAGAACGGCTAGCGTCGGCACTACGGGGGCTCTCAGATCATGCCCAACAGATGCCCTGAGCGTTATCCTGAACCTTTTACCACTCGACCTTCATATAAAATACCTAGCGGCATGCAGTGCTGTAAGACTTAAAGAATCTAACTGTTGGTTCTCCAAACCCTATGGTCATGGAAACTTAACAAAATTGATTCCTCCGGATATTTTCTTATCGAACACCGACTACTGCGTACCTCCTCTTGGCCCAAGCGGGGATTTCAAAGCCATTTTTCCCACCAGAGAGGATTGGAAGAATGACGTTGTCACAAAGGATTTCGATTCGATAATCTACACTGATGGATCTAAGATGGAGTGCGGTGTTGGTTCAGGAATTTTTTCCGAGTCCTTTAACATCTCCAAGTCACTCAGACTACCAGACTTTGCGAGTGTATTTCAAGCCGAAGTACTAGCAATCAAGGAGGCATGCAAGTTGCTCCAATCTAACCAAAACCAATTCAGAAATATAGCTATCTGCTCAGATAGCCAGGCGGCCATTAAGGCCATTAAATCATCTACATCAACCTCAGTACTTGTCCAGCAATGTCGGGACGAACTGGCGAGTCTGAACATTGACCTCCAGGTCACTCTCATCTGGGTTCCAGGTCACAGTGACATAGAGGGTAATGAACGGGCTGACGCTTTAGCTCGGCAAGGCTCGACCTTACATAGCTCACTAGCGGAAAAAGTTAATATTCCTCTTGGTGCTATGAAGAGAAAAATCTTCTCGATTTTTCTCAATGAATCCAACCGTAGGTGGAGCAGTCTCACAAACTGTGTCATATCAAGAAAGATGTGGCCTACTTACAACAACTCACGTTCCAACGATCTAATATGCAGACCCAGGCGCGACATAGCCAGGATCACAGCAATATGCACCGGGCACTGGCCCATAGGTGAACATGCAAGAAAGCTAGGCATCCCCTTCAACCCACACTGCCGTAGTTGTGGAGATCCACAAGAAAAAGAAACTGTGGTTCATTTTCTTTGCGATTGCCCCGCCTTAGCAAATTACAGGATGGCTTCCTTTGGGAAAGCCTTCCTCGATGACCCCAGCGAACTTTCGGAGAAGAAAATCAAAGATCTGATTATCTTTCTGAATGCGACAAAATGGCTTTAGTAATGCTCCGCTAAAATATATAAAAGCCATTTTCTTCCGTACTAAATCCTTATTAGGTTGACACGAGTTTAATGGTATCAAAACGGCGCACCCCAGCGCTAATTGCGTCGCGGGCCCAGTTGGCTGGCGTCTACCATCTCTACCTACCTACCTACCTATGTGTACAGTACATTATTAGGATAAACAGTACAAACTCGATTTACGCAACTAATAGAAATTAAGGCAGTTGCAATCTTTGTATATAAACTTTATAGTATTCTCATGAGGCAGTTTTTTTTCTTTACTTGTCCGCTCACTAGGATCGCTGTAAAGTTTATATACAATGGCCAAATCGTTGCGAAGAGTGTGAACATTGTATATAAACTTTGAATTTTAAGAAGTAAAAAAATGAAAGGGTTGATTATTGATATCTATATCAGTAAGGCGGCAAAGAGAGATGATAAATACAGCTGGTTTCGTCTTTACAACTGTAATACAATGCCAAGAAAATGTAGAAATTGCAGAAAATGCAGACATTTTGTTTACAAAATTTCGTTGTAGCTTGGTTGTTTTCTTTTTGTTGGCCTTGGTTGTGTGTTTGTATGGATACACATATGTTTGTGCGTATGTAGGTACATTCAGATTTTTCATTTTCAGCCTGGATTTTGCATTTTTTTGTTTTGACATTTATTTGATTCAACGATACACATATGTATGTGCGTTTGTACATAGGTACATTCAGATTTTTCATTTTCAGCCTGGATTTTGCATTTTTTTGTTTTGATATTTATTTGATTCAACGATTTTGAATTTTTTGTATGGAAGGATTATTTACCGACGAGACGCGACGTAGGAAACTTGAAAGAGGTAGGTATTTAGGATTTAAGGAATGCAATTTTTGGCAGTTAGAATTAGCGAACTTTGTATGGAAGGTATTAATATACGTATTAAGTTCATTAGGTCCAGATTTTGACTAACCATGACATAAGTCAACGAAACATAAGTTTTAAGAAACTTTGAAAGTTTGTGAAGGGACTTTGTTGTTTTTTTTTTTAGTTTTTTGTCAGTTTTTTCAATATTTATAGATTTCAGTAGGAATAGTTTTCAATTGGATTCTTATTAGGATTTTTTTGATTTGTATGGATGTGCATGGATGTGTAAATATATTAAGTAATTTATATTGATTAGGTATGATTTTTATGATTTCTGCTGTTCGAAATTTCAATTGTTTTCATTTTGAAGAACAAAACTAATAATTACAATTAACCTATCTGCCTACATTTTGGTAGGTACCTATGCCAAATATAAGACATAAACAAAGAATTGTTTTTAACCACATAGTCAATAATTAAAAAAAAATAGGTATTTGGTCTGCCTTAGCTTTCAGAGCTAATCTTAAAGTTAGTTTATTCATAAAGACGCTCTAGATGCGCCTTTAGAGCAAACATGGAACTCACTTGCACCAAATACATTGAATTTGAGAGTGCTTGTAAGTATTTTTGCCAGCTAATAATTATATATTAAATAGTTTTAATATACGTTCTTAAGCTGCCATAGAACTGCGTGCTTTTACTTCGATATATAAATTAAATATTTTGTTAGTTATAGTAAATACGAATCATACCATGGTATGATTGTGGTACCTATTATCTTAGAATCAAAATTTGTCTCAGAACTTCTTTTTATTTACATAAAAGTTTATAAACAAAGATTGCAATAACCGAGTTTGTTTCAATTACTGGGTTATATATTTTTTTAAATAAATAAAATGCACGACTGGGTCGCACGAACTTGCTCCTATGTAATAGAATAGGAATTTGAAACGAATTTTATTAGAGAAAACTGTTCATAAGCATAAAATGATTTTTCTTTTAATTCTTTAAGTAGTAAGAGATAAAAAAGAACGCTATGCAAATATGAAATAAGAAAAAAAAATAGTAGGCCAACTTAAAGCTTCTATTATTGTACGAATAAGCATAAATAAAATATTGAGCCGTTTTTGAGATGTCGAATTTTCCAAAAAATTCAAAATTTGTAAAAATGGTTCTATGGTAGGAGGTAAAGGTACAGTCAGTAATATCTTAATTTCAATTTTTTTTATTAAATTATAGATCGAGGATTAATCTTGTGTACTATTTAGATATATGCCATATCAAAATATTTTCTTGCAAATAATTTTCCCGCTTTTTTGAATTAGTTACAGTGCCAGTTGAAAAAACAGTTTCCAAGAAATTGTTATTTTTGGTAGATAGATACCCCCCTTGGAACAATTTCTTTGGTTTTTGATTTTCTCAAAAACAGTACGACGGATTTTTTTGCTAAAGGCCCCCAATAGTTTGAATATTATTACACTCAAAAAATTTCGTGTGTAAATATTACTAATTCATGCGTGCATTCTACGAATTTTATTCGTGGTTTTCAGCCACGAATAGTATTCGTAGAATGGACGTTTATTAGTACATTTTACGAATATTCGTAGAAAAACAAACGTATATTGTACGAATACCATTGGTACAATGTACGAATATTAGTGTAATATTTACCAATGCCATTCGTATATTGTACGAATATCATTGTAATATTTACTAATGCCCTTGTATTTCATTCGTAAATTATACAGCTCCATTCGTATATTGTACGAATATTATTGTAAAACATACTACCATTAAATATGTTCTCTGAAATTTCCTTAAATAACTATTGTAAGAAATAATATCAAAAGATATTTATGTTGTAAGTTAAAAATAGTTTTTTTATTAATTTTATTGTCAGATATATGAATAAAGTTAAAAATTAATTATTTCATTATAAATATAATTAACAATCAAAGTAATATTTAAAAACTCCTTATTTTATGTACTTAGGGCCACTGAAAATAAATTTATCATTTAAAATTGAAAACTTCTGAAAAAATTGTACTTACATTGAAATTCTTTTAGGAACAAAATTCCCATATGTATGCACTGCTACTTCTGGATGCTGTATTTTAAATATAAAATGAGATTTAAAGCAAATGTTTGTCTAGGTACTTACATATGTACCTCGTCTTTTCGAAAAAAGCAGATGTTAGTCTGTTCCACCACTGCATCACTTTATAAATAATATCACGTTTCAACGTGTTGACTAATGGAATTCATTTAATTTTTAGAACTGAACACATATTATTTTTTTTACTCATGATTAGTAAATAATACTAATGCACTTCATAAAAATACGAAGTTATTAGTACATTCTACGAATAATGCGTACGGTTAACCTACGAATGAATTCTGTCTACTAATATTAGTTTTACTTAGTAAATAGTACGAATTTATTAGTAAATACTACGAATGCAAGAGATTAAAGTACGAAGTCATTCGTACGAGAAATTAACGAATGTTATTAGTTATATGTACACAATAATTCGTACAATGTACTCAAAGAAATTATTTACTTCTTGTTTACGAATAAAATTAGTGTATTAAACGAATAGATTCGTGAATACTACCACACTTATTAGTAAAACTTTACAAATGCATTCGTAGATGTAGCACTGTACAAATACTTCGTACATGTTACGAATATTCGTACAATGCACGAATATTTTCCCTACGCATATCATTCGTAGCCATTTTACTAATAAATTTTTTGAGTGTATGAATTCAAATTTTCAAACATCAATAATTCTTGGGATTTTTTTAAGAATTTTAAAATTTTTGTTTTGAAAACTCAATATTTCGAAAACCTCATTCTCGATTTTTTTTTTTAATTTTAAAAATAAAATTTTCTGAATATAATCTACGAGATATGAGAAAAAAACGTATTTAACTAAAAATAACGGTACCCTCCATACAAAAGTTAAAAAATGCTTTTCGAAAATCGCATTTTTCTCTAAAAAGGTTCCGAGAATTTTGCTAAGATTGTTTTCTTTCAAATAATTCTTACGATCTTTAATTTAATTAAAAAAAAATAATTTGAAATCAAGATATATAACTGACTGTACATACCGTAGGACGATTTTTTGAATTTTGAATTTCTCATTATCGGCATAACGGATTTCAATAAAATTTTGTATAGACAAGCTTCTAAAAAGTTTGAAAAACATTGCATTTCAAAACTTAAAAAAAAATATTTTTGAATTTAAAAAAAATCAATTTTTTTTGGAAAATTCCATATTTCAAAAACGGATCAATATTTTTTTTGGAAATTTAATTTTTATTCGTAGGTACATTAATAAACACATTAAATTGGGCTTCCAAAATTTTTTCTTGAAAATTTTTTTGTTCATAAAAGCTTATTTTTTTAAGAAACCACTACAAGGAATTATAATTTTGTTCTTACATAAACTATTTATTTATTTATTTAACTTAATTCAAGCGAAAAAATAAAGTATACAAATATTATGAATAACAAAAGAGAGAATATAATAAATATATAGAAAGAAAAACCAAATAAAAAGTAAAAAAATTAAACAACCTCTGTACCGATAACATCGTTTTACAAGTTTTACAGTGACTTCCTCTCGCCAAGCGCTCAAACCAGTTTTTCACCTTTAAACCGTATTTTTCTCCATCGAATCTCTTTTCTCCCTATTCCCTGCTGACGTGTGTACTTATAAGTGTTAGTGAGTGATATACTGCAAACATGGCCCACAGGCCAAGCATGGTAGGCGGTTATTTTGGGATTCTCGACCCAGACCCTGACCCTAACCCTCAACCTACAAAAAAGACCAAATATAACTCCCTTCCCCTGAACTCCTTCCCAGATCTCCCAACAAATCCTAATCCAAAAAATCCACGTTTTGTTGTAATGTGCCCAAAAAATAAAGATAAACCTATCACAGCCCTCAGTCCATTCCTCCTTAAAAAAGCGATCGATGCGATCAGCAAAGACTACAAAAATATATCGCAACTACGCGACGGTAGTCGGCTCAACTTTCCAAAACGACAGCAGGAATTTTCACATGCGGTTTTTTTTATTCGATAGATAATCACTAAAAAACACTATTTATCGCAATCTTAGAGTGAGGAAAAAATTATTTCTATTTTTAATTAATTTTTAAAGTTTCACTTTTTCATACAAATTGAACACAATAATGGCAGCGATCCACATGAAAAACTTTTTTTTTGCTTTATTTTGACGTTTCTCCTCTCTTTCTTTGGTTCAGTGATTTTATACGCGCTGTTTTTTTGGGATATTCTTGAAATTTATTGTTTTCGTTTGTATTTTTTTTAGGAAATTATTCATTTATTTAAGGGAAATTTCGGGGAAATTTCCTTTTTTCGAATTTGAATATTTAGAAAAAATAATATTTACAATATTTTGGAAGTACTAAAGAAACTTTGCGGGCACCCAACCTCGCACCTACCCCAAATCCTATAGTGAGCCCAAGCAGGGGGGTTGCATACATATCTCACTGTTTATGCGCCATAATGCTGGATGCTAGCACTGATGCATTTATGTAAGTATGTAAGCAAAAAAACAAAAAGTAGTCTTAGTAATTTTCAATTTTCTCAAGAACTAAAAGACATAAAATCATTCGGTTTTTTGTGTTCGATTCAGAATAGATAGAAACATTGAATACATAAACCAATTAAGCACTTTAATTTACAATTTCGCCAAAAAAATTGAGTCAAACAAAAAGTGAGGTTAAAACCGAAAAAGAAAATATTTTTTTTTTAGGATTTATGGGGGTTTCCTCACTCTAATATTTTAACCCTGTTCTATTGAGACCCATACCTAACTGTAAAAAAAAAAATCAAAACTCAACTCCTGCTGTCGTTTTGGAAAGTCGCCCCCGGTAGTCTCTTAATATTCGTAAACTCGCAAAAATCTGCACAAGCCTTTCTCAAAGCCAAAAATCTTGCTGTTTCTTGTGAAGTTACAGTTAAAATGCACGATCGGTTAAATCAATCGAAAGGGATAGCATTCGCCCCCTGCCTAAATGACGTCTCCGAAACCGAAATAATCAGCGAAATGAAAAGCCAAAGTGTTACAGATGTTTACAAGTTTACGAAGAAAACCGATGAAAACAAAGTAAAACCCTCAGGATTAATCCTATTTACATTCAACCTCTTCCAACCCCCAAAAAGTGTAGACATAGGTTTTTATTCCGCAAAAATCACCGAATATATCCCGAACCCCATGCGGTGCCGAAACTGCCAATTACTTGGTCATACAAAAAATCGCTGCAATGGTAATGCAAAATGCGAAACATGCAGTCTTCCCCCTCACCCCCCACAACCATGTAATCGTACCATGTGCGCTAATTGCTCCCTCTCCCATCCTTCAACCTCCAAATCCTGCCCGTCCTACCTACAGGCAAAGGAAATATTAAAAATTAAAACATTAAATAAATGTACAATGGCAGATGCCAGGAAATTATACAATCAACAAAACTCCATCCACACTCCTCACCTAACGGAAAGTTTTGCAGATAAAACAAAAAACACACCAAATGCACCGCTTCAACATCAAAATCCCCCCAACCCCAACACGTAAGTCCACCACCTATTCCCACATTTAATAATATTCCCCCATCAAACAACGCCGCAAAAGAAATAAAAACAAGCAAATATACAAATAATAACCATGAAAAAGAAACCGCTAGCAAATCATCATCAACTACTTCGAATACAAAGAAATCATTACCCAGCTTAATACTCTCAACTACAAACGTTAACACTCAATCCACTAACACAACTTCAAACACATACACATCTTCCTCCACTCCCCCCTCTAAACCCAACACTTACACAGTTTCTCATACTAACACCTCAACAAATTCTAACACTATTCCCAATTCCACTCAACCATCAACCTTCACCCCAACTACACTCAATCAAAATACAACAATTCTCACTCAATCCACTTACTCTCCATTATCAGCTGTTACCCAAACATTGCTGGCTAACAATGATTACTACATTGACACTACAAACAATCAAGATGTCGAAATGTAATAACCAATTGATAAACCAAAAAAGCGACTCTGCAGTCCGGGGATTGAATCGATCAGACTCTCATGAGAGTTCGATCGCATCAACATCTGGCCTGCAGAGTCTCTGCACTAAACAACAGATTTCTGTCAACCCAATTATCTCATAACAATCTTATATTCAAAAAATAAACGCAACAGGCCACCCTTCTTTTACTTCAAGTAAAACAAGCTCGTGTAACCAATCCCCTTCTAATCTAGCTCTCAATATTCTACAGTGGAATATGAACGGTTTTGCTAATAACCTTGATGAGCTTAAAATAATAATAAATCAACAGAACCCAACTATTGTATCTATTCAAGAAACACACTGCCAATTCGATTTTGTACCAATTGTACCAAAAGCCTTTATGGGATATTTCCAAAATATTCCAAATAATACCACCTCTAAACAAGGGGTTGCCTTACTTGTCAAAAAGAACGTACCACACAAAATGCTATCTTTAAATTCAAACCTACAAGCTTTGGCAGTCGAAATCCAAACCAAAATCAAATTCAAGTTTATAAGTATATACCTCCCACCCCTTCAACCAATCAATAAAACAGAATTAGACAATTTAATTAACCAAGTTATTAACCAAGTACATTCCCCAATAATATTTGGAGGTGATATTAATGCGTGGAATACTCTTTGGGGCTCCCCAACTACGAACAGCAAAGGTTCCTTGCTAGAAAACGTTTTCACCGATTCTAACTTAATTATATTAAACGACGGCTCACCCACCCACTTATAAACACACGGTACACTTACACACGTCGATGTTACCTGCTCTTCTCCAGAACTACTTCCAAAGATTAATTGGAAAACCTTAAAAGACTTGCATAATAGTGATCACTTCCCTATATTGGTTACTATCAACATGGGTAGAACTATAATATCGAATTCACACATCTCCAAATTCAAAACCGATTTAGGGAACTGGAAGATATTCAATAATCTAGTCACAGAGTACCTAGCCAACAAACCATTATCCACTAATAATAATAAGGAGGCTGCGCTCGTACAAAAAGCAATAAGAACAGCTGCAAACAAATCCATTCCCCAATCGTCTCCAATCAACCATAAACACGTAATACCTTGGTGGAACCCCGAACTCTCAAAACTACGGCAAGAAAAAATGTTTGCTTTAAAACAATTCCAAAAAACACAATCTACCCAAAATCTAGTCCGATACAAAAAATCGAATGCGAAATTCCGCAAAATACTAAGGGAAAGCAAAACAAACTGCTTTTATAAATTTACATCATCTATCTGCCCCAACACCTCGTCTACAAAAATATGGCATAACATCCGGCGACTTACCGGCGATTTTACCCCACTTACAATCACCTCGATGGTATCGCATATGAGTCATATAACTGATCCTCCTGAAATTTCCGAATTCCTTGCAGAATCGTGGTCTGATAAATCTAAGAACTCAAATTTTTCTGATATATTCTTAAATGAAAAAATCGCCGTCCTTAATAGTCTCCCACCATCAAACATAACCAACGCTTCTGCTGTACGTATTGAACAGCCTATTTCATCAGTTGAGTTTGAATCAGCTATTAATCAAGTCAAAGGCAAAACCCCAAGCAGAGATAAAATTTCTTATCCTATGTTAAAACATCTTTCAACACAAACTAAAACGAGGATAATTAGCTTATACAACAACATTCTTATTTCTGCCACTATTCCTCAAGCTTGGAAAACCGCCACAATCCTACCCATTCCAAAGCCCAAAAAGAACAAAAACACAATCGAAGGTTATCGCCCGATCTCATTCATCCCATGCTTGTCGAAAATTCTAGAAAAGATCATTGCCAAACGGATTTTATGGTTTGCAGAAACTAACAAACTCATTAGCAGTAACCAAGTAACTTTCAAACCTAACCGAGGATGTGTAGACGCTCTTCTTCACCTCGACTTTTTCACTTCTAATGCGCTATCTGCCAAAAATCACGTCAACATTCTCTCTCTTGATTTCGAAAAAGCTTTTGATAGAATTGGTCCACACATTATGTATTTTAAATAACCTCCGGAAATGGGGTGTTGGTAAAATTATATATGGATATATAAGATCGTTTCTTGTAAACAGAAGATTTTGTATCAAAGCTAACAATATTTACTCCTCTAACCATTATTTATATAACGGTATCCCACAAGGATCACCTCTCTCCGTAATATTATTCATAATCGCCTTCGATGACATTAATAGCATTTTATCAAAACATAAACCACTAAGCCACTGCCTTTATGCAGATGATGTATTTATATTAAGTAAATTAAATGACAATGACAAAACTAAAACCTTGTTTAAAGCCGCCCTAGAAGATATTCTAGATTAGTCAGAACTATCAGGAGCCGAACTGTCCATTCAAAAATGCAAACTTCTTCACATATGTAAGAAACTGCGTTGCCCTGAAATTGTTATTAATATAAGAAACATACAAATCGAAAATGTAAATAATCTTAAGATTCTTGGACTAACCTTTAACGCTAAGTATTCTTGGAAACAACATTGTTTAGACCTTAAGAATTCTCTAGTTGCGAGGACTAATATAGTAAAATATTTAAGTTGTAAAAAAAGTAACGCTCATATAAACACTCTAACAAATATTGCGAAAATGTTAGTTCTAAGTAAGATAGAATATGGGTTATTCATATATGGCCACAGTCCAAAATCCGTTTTGCAGATAATTAAACCAGTTTACCACCAAGCTGCGAGAAAAAGCATCAACGCCTTCCACACCACCCCAATAAAAAACATTCTTGTTGAAGCCGGACTACCAACAATCGAAGAACGCAGGGACGCAATAACATTAAAACTGTACTCTAAAATTATCTTCTCCAGACACTCAGTCATCGATAATGATGTGAAGAAAGCGAGGGACCACAAGCTCACAAAGAAAATTCCATCCGCCATAGCCACAATTCTTCAAACAGCATCGTTACTCTTAATATCGATACAAAATCTAAACATAATGCAAGCGAACGCTACCCCCCATGGTTTATCGAACCGGACTCAATAATATTTAAACTCGCAGACTACAAAAAAAACTATCACAAACAACGAAATTTTCCGCCAAATCTTCTTAAGTATCTCAACAGACTTAAAAAATAAAGGATGGAATTTCCTCTATACAGATGGTTCAAAAAGTTCAGACTGCACATCGTTCGCAGTCATATGTACTGGAAAATGGAAACCCAGTCTGCACCGGTCACCTCCCAGATTTTGCATCCATATTTACGGCAGAAGCTTTCGCCATCCTTCAAGCCATACAAACGAGTCAAAAAGGCAAACATATAATATGCTCGGATAGTAGTTCCGTACTCAACGCAATAAAGAATCCCAACAATAACACCGAATTGATCTCAGAAATCAGAAATCAGCTTATCAAATCATCAAATAAGATCACGTCGACATCAAAGGTAATGAGCAAGCCAACACCGCAGCCAACTCCGCCAGGAACTCTCCTTTGTTCCTATTCAATATTTTTACAAAAAAAGACCTTACTAAACACATAAACAATACTACAACCGCAACTTTAAAAGCAGACTGGAGTCTATATCACCACCACTACAAAAAAATCAACCCTGAACGACTCAGCCCTAAGTTTCCAACCACAAATGCAAAGCACAAAATCTCCAGTTTCACAAGACTCCGACTAGGTCACACTACTGCAACCCATCAACACCTACTTACAAAGAACCAGCCCCCAATATGTAACCACTGCGGAACAAACATAGACTTACCACACATCTTAAAACATTGTAAAAACACTAACCCTATTATAAATAGTATATTTAAGCAGAACTCAATTTACGAAATTTTAAAAAATCCTAACTATGATAACATTGAAAACATTACGAGATTCCTCTCTCAAGCAAAGATAAATATTTAATTATAATCATCACAGAGCCAATAGTCCTCGCAGCTAGGCTCATTTTTTCTTTGTTATATTAGCTTGTAATTTTAATTATAGGTTAATAAAATATAATAATAATAATAAATTCTTAAAAATTATGTGACAGGTTGAAGGATTGAGGTAAGGTGGCATATAGTTCTTTACGAAGGAATGATAAGCTCTTGTTGAAGTCAAGGACATTATGTGCACTGTTCGCTAGGCGTAGCATTCTAGATAGAGGGTTGAAATGACCATAGTTGGTGCGATGAGTAGGGAGTCGAAAGAAGGGGACAGATCTTAGGTTACGTGGGTTGGTATTAATGGAAATCAATTCGAGGAGATTTGGGGAATCGATGGTAACGGTAATAAGTTGGTGGATGAAAAGTATATCTGCAATCTCGCGGCGCCTGACAAGGGTAGGCAGGCTAATCAAAAGTAGACGGTTTTCGTAGGGCGGCAAGATAAGAGGGTCTGACCAAGGGAATCTGCGTAAGGCGAAACGGAGGAACCTTCGCTGCACTGATTCAATTCTGAGGGATTGGGAAATTTGATAAGGAGACCAAACCTGACTGCCATACTCAAGAATATGTCGTACGAAAGTGATGTGAAAAGTCTTGGTAACATAGGGATTGGAAAATTCTTTAGACAAGTGCTTGATAAAACCGAGGGATGAATTGAGGTGACGATAGGCATGAGAGCATTGTGAAAGTGATAATTTCTTGGGGGAGAGGGCAGACGCTTGCGAGAAAAAGTCATTGATTGACATTTATTCACATTAAGCTCAAGGAAATTTTTTCACACCATGTTAGAAAAGAATTTAAGTCTTCCTGAAGAAACGAGGAATCAAAAGGAGAAGAGATTACGTTCATAATTTTTATATCGTCTGCATATGTAAATAATTAACTGAGAGTTCATTATAATATTGCATACATCATTAATGGCAATTCAAAATAAAAGAGGTCCAAGATGACTGTCCTGAGGAACACCTGATGTGGCAATGATGGGATTAGACACGGCACATCTGAAAACAACATTATATATTCTGTTCTGTTCAGTAGGTACTATGTAGTCAAGTGTCGTTGGGTGCACACTTCTAATTTTTGCACAAGTTTGCTTTACTTAATATAATAGTTGATAGTCTCTTATCATGAATTGCCCGATATGTAAAAATAAATTTCGTAAAAACGACTTAAAGGTTATATGCAATGATTGTAAAATTTGTTTTCACGGTTCATGTGTCAATATTAAAGCGTGTGATATCGATTATATGTTATCAAATGGCATAGCTCATAGATGCATAAAATGTTCAGCTTTGCGACGTGTATCAATGGCACATTCTCCACCTTTACCATCATCACCATCAAAATCGGAACGGAATGTGGATGCAAAGCGTAGTGGAAAAAACAACAACAAATTCTAATGCTAATACAAACCAAATACACGAAATCGCAACAGGTTCATCAAAAGTGTTAACATTTACTGATGGGGCATCAAATCATTTGCATTCGCCTGAGAGTTCAATAACACTGCAATCAATATACGAGCAGATGATAAGCTTGAAGAAGATGAACATCGAAATTCTTAACACGATGCATAGGCTTGAAGAAGAGAACAAGGTGTTGCATTTAAAAGTGGCAAACCTGGAGAGCAAAGTAAACTGGAGGGAGCAGAAGCTGTTGGAGAACGTTATTGATCTTAACAATTTGAATGCAAAAGAGAAAATGCAAACCGTTCTTGAAGAAGCGCTAAGCATATCAGTGGCTATCGGAGAAATCGAAAATCTGCTACGCTAAATAATTTAAAAAAAATTATAATAAGAAGTAATTAGTAGATATGCAGGTACTCAAAAGTTTTTTTTGATCTGAGTTAAAATAAAAATGAAAAAAAAATAAAAATGTATAATTCTTTTTTAATGATGTCTAATTTTTATAAAATGTCATGTTTTTTAGCCTAAAATAAAAATTGTTTTCTTAAAATTTGTTTTTCCTTTCACGTAATGTTAAATTTCATTAATTACTTGTGCACCCTACACCAATGTAATTTTTTTCTTATAAAGTGGCATCATTTCAATTATTTATTAATATAAAAGATGTCACTAACTGTTCTCTGTATTATTTATATATTTATATTGAATTGTTAAGTTACTAACATATACTATATATAAGATTTAACCCATTTGATAAATGATGGTGGAAAACCTAACGCTTTTAATTTTATGTAGATTATTTGGTGGCTGATCTTATCGAATGCTTTACTGAAGTCGGTTGTAATAACGTCGACTTCTTGGCCTTTTTCCAAAGCGCAGATTGTCGTCGAGACAAACTGAGTTAGGTTCGTCGTGGCAGACCTTCCCTTTAGGAAACCATGCTGTAGTCGAGAGACTATTGACTTGCAATGAAAATAAAGAGCGTTATAAACGATACTTTCAAAGAGTTTAGGGATAGAGGAGAGTTTAGCTATCGGACGATAGTTAGAAATTTCGTTTTTACTGCTTTTTTATGGATTGGAAATATAAAGGAGCGTTTCCAAATCGAGGGGAAGACTGCTTGAGCAAGCGAAAACGAAAGAGAGCGATAAGGGTTAGGTAAAGAATTTTAACACATTTTTTGAGAAAAATTGCTGGGATACCATCAGGACCAGGAGAAAAGTCATCTTTCAAAGAAGTGATCTTCTCAGCGACACTTTGAGGGCTTATGTCAATGGACTGGAGAGTGGGGTGCGAACTAAGGTCGAGAAATCTATGATACTCAAAATCGGGATGATTTTGACCGATGCTATAAGATTCGCAGAAAAAAGAAGCAAATAAGTTAGCAATCACTTGAGGGTCAGAAGATATTGTGTTGCGGAAACTAAATGTGGTGGGAAGGCCGTCGGATTTTTCTTATGCGAGAAACAGATTGGCACAGCAACTTCAACAGCAACTTTGACAACCACGTCACTCTTTTTAGAGCCAGTGGTTTTAAATGGCTTTGATTACATTAACACAGTAACTTCGACATCGACATCAACGTTAGACCTAAACCCTAAATTTGCTGTTGCTGTGCAAATGCTACCAAATTTTAAGGTGAAATTTGTCAGTATTATCAACACTCAAATGAAAATGTGAGAACCATCTTTTTGTTTTGTCTATTTATTTTGGTTTTGACAATTTGGAAGAATTACTAAAAACAATTTAATTTAGTACGACAAATTGCAATTTACGTTAATTTTTATCAAATTATCAAATTTTATCAAATTCATTTCGCATTTGAAACTATTTTGATTATATATCCTGTCAAAAATGCTGTTCACGTTGTAATCTATTTCACAAGACTTTTGATGTTGAAGTTGTCGTTGCTGTTAAAGTTGCTGTTGAAGTTGCTGTGTTAATCTGTTTCTCGCTTTAATTAATAAATTGATAGAACCGCTTAGGTTGGGATATAAGGCTGGATTGCATTTTTTCGAGATATTTCTAGTAGAGTGAGGCTTGCCGCCGATTTCTGAGGTCAACCCGGCGAACCCCACAGGCGGATCACTAGTGTGAAGCAGATACGTGGGAGAGTTATGATCCCCTCGACATCGAGATCATAACAGCGCCGAAGCAAAGGAAGAAGAAGAAGATTTGTAGTAGAGTGAGTCACAAAGGATAGAGAAGTTGGCTGATGCTTGTTGGTAATTAGCATAATTTAGAGTGGTCTGGAACTTCAGATAAGTTTTCCACAATTTGTTTCTAGTATTGCGAAGAGTACGTAACTCCTTTGTATACCAAGGAGGTGATGTCACAAAACTTTTTTGAACTGTGTAAGGAACACATTCGATAAGACATTCGAAAATAGATGTAAGGAAAAAAGGGAAAGAGCAATGTCAATGGGCGTTTTTGTGTTGAGAAAGAGGCTGAAATTAATTTTATTTAGAAGTAGGTTGAGTTGATTGAAATCGACCTTACGAAAGCTGAAATGGGAGGAGAAATTCTTTTTCAGAAGTTAGATTAGAAGGCACAAAACATGAATCGTCCTCAGAGGGGACCCAATGTAAGTGAGGCAAAAGATAGAAAGATCGATTGCAGATAGTCACCTTTATGCAGACAAATTCAAAGATTGGCGATTTTGAGACTTCCACTAATGATGCGTTAAAATGGATATGCACGGCCAAAAGGACACCACGATCTAAGGGAGCGAAATCTGAAGATTGACTATCCGTACGAAAGACAACGAAATCAGAAGTGAATAACTCATTGTCAAGAAAACCGGAAGAACGATTAGTTTCTGTGAGGACAAAAATATCAAAAGGAAGTTTTTGAAAGTTGAGATATACAGTATACACATGAAGTTTTGGTACGGAGGCAATCGTTTGGAGCTCAAATGTGAAGCATATGTAGCAAGGTCCTTAGAAACATTTAAAGAGGAAGTATTGAACGTTTCGTGAAAGCGGGTATAAATTCTTTTAAGAGCAGCAGGATCTGTTGGGAGACCCTCTTTTTGTATTGAAACAATTACATTGGTTTTAGTTTTACCGTTGATGCGCACAGAGTCAGATTTATTATGTAAGTATGACAGATAGAGACGCACGTTTTCATAAAGTTTGGTATCTCGCAACCTTGACATTAAATATCGTCCATCGATCGTATCAGTTGTTGTTTTAGAGTCAACAAATTTAGATGCAAGTTTAATTTCGGGGGGGGGGGGGGGGGGGGGACATTGGATCAAACACATCTTTCCTATCCTTCTTTCTCTTCATTAACTTCACGCCTGCGCTGTGTTGAAACATTTAAAGGGTAATCATAATCCCTTGAGCGCGGAGGGAAAAATAGCGCTGGTAGGTGTTGAATCAGGGATTTTATATGACGGAATAGAAGGATTTAAAGTGTGTGACTGAATGAAGTTACTATAGTGCCCGACAGAGGAAATGCTTTTGTTTGCGTCAGAACGAATTTGTGGAGAACTGAAATGAACTTATTTGTTGCTTTAGGATTAATGGATTTTTTTGATACTGGGCGGTTGAAACCTTAGGATAATGAAAAGGATTGGAATTAGTAATATTGGCTTTAGGTCTAGTAAAAATTTTTCTTTTGATACATTTTTTATAAGATGTTTTTGAATTGTTTTTTTTAGCCCATTTTGAGATTTTTATTTTCCCTAGTAAATAAATATTTTTGCTTAAAACACATGGCATCCTGTTTTTAGCTTTAACTGCTAAAGGAGTTGTTTTAGTCTTTTCAAAATAAATTTTATGCTTATGAACAGTTTTCTCTAATAACATTCGTTTTTTAAATTCCTAGTCTATTACATAGGAGCAAGTTCATGCGACCTTGCCGTGTTTTTTTTTTTTGTAGATTATGAAAAAACATAATAGGCGTGTTTTGTTGAGCTTCTTAATGTACACATTAAGAAATCTTACACATTAAGGTTATTTTGCACATGTAAATACAACAACAACAAGTTAACAGCACATTCAGTTCTTGAGTTGTGACGTTGTGGGGTGCACTCATATCGGGAGCTTTTCTTTTCACATTTTTGTATATCAAGTCAATAGTATCAGTATAATTTAAATAATCTGAATCAACAATAACTATGTCGTGCAGAATTTGTCGTAAAAAGACCATTGGGTCAGAACTTAAAGTAGAGTGCAGTGATTGCAACAAGTTTTTTCATGCCAAATGCGCTAAATTAACAGCAAACGAACTTGATTTTTTTAAAAAGACAAATAAAGCCTGGAGGTGTTCTTCTTGCTGCATTCAACGGCGAGCCTCTTTTTCTATAGAAAATAACTTGCCGCCTTCACAGTTCAACTCTCCACCTAGCTCTGCATCTGCTTTCTCACCACCACTACTATCAGCAGACCCGCTGACACCAGTATCATCTAATGCATCTTACACCGACAAAACTTCTACCACCACAACCACCTCTTATATCAACACCGCCACCACTGGCACAGTCTCAACCGCTTTCACCGCCGCCGCACTATGGGACCAAATGATGAAATCCATCTCAAAAATGGTTTTGGTCAATTTCGTAATTTGAAAAATCTAATGATGGGATTATATACGAGAAATAGGGTTCTTCCTAACACAGTAAATTTTTTGTATCTTACTTTTGTTCTAGGTACCTAAAATTACCGTTAAAATGAAATTTCAATACATATTTTTATTTTTTTGAATTATTAGAAGTGAGAATTTGAAGTCAATTATTTCGTATTTTTCTGGACAGAATGTATAAGTATTATACCTTTTTGAAAAGCGCGCGCTCTGTTCTTTACAAAACAGTTATACTTTTTTTAATTATGTTCACCAGTAAATTAATTAAAAAAAAAATAAGTAAGGCGCAGTATCTTTTTTGTTTGTTTGTTTTCAATTGAAGTTTTCTCTGTTAGCTCCGGCTGCCTCCGTTTAGTTAATGGCTGTTTAGTATTCTAAAAATATTCTTAATTTGGAAGAAAAAATAAAAAATTTCGCATTTTCATGCATTTTTGTTTAAGAAGAAAAAACGTATGATGAGAAAGAACATAAGTTTTTAGAATAAAAATTCGTATTCTTATAACTTTATCGTTAAGTAATGAAAAAAATTAAAATTTGGCAAAAATGTGGAACCTTTATTGATGCACATAAATATGTATTCCAAAAAGTTTTAGACCATTATTTTATTACTTTTAGCTCAAAATTACAAACAAAATTTAATTTTTTGTCAAAGGTTAAAAAATATAACTGTTAAAACATGTGCAACACATTTTCATAAACATCATATAAGTGACTATGTTTCCACAAAATTTATAAGTTTTTATCATTTATTTCCAATATTGTTAAAATTCTAAATTTTATTTTTAGAATAAAATATTTTTTGTTTTCCAATTTTAAACTTCCTTACTCATATTTATATTAAAAAAAATCATAATTAAATAAAAATAAATGCCAAGCATTTGAGGGTGGGAGGGGGTGTGTGGTTTATGGTTGCATATAATACAAATGTAGGTACATAGGTATAAATAACACAAGCATTGTTTGACGATGCTTAAGAACTTTTAGACATTAATTAATATACCTAGTAATAAGGTGTACTTTTGAATTCCTTTTTTTTTTGTCTTAAGGGCGAAAAACTTTCATATATCAAAAAGGGGCGTGGCAGTACACGGATTTTACTAAAAATAAATAAAACTTTTCATAAACTCACTTCTTCATATAAAACTTAATTTAAAAAATGCCTGCTCTTAATGAACTTTAATCTGAAAATAAAAAAAGGGGAGTGAAAGTCGGCGGGAAAGTGGGCAGAAAAAATATACATGCGATGTCTTAAGTTTAAAAAACCTCAAATACAAATTTTCGGCTTCCTGTTCACTAAAAATAAGAAAATAACAAAAATCTGAAAAATATGGACGTGGTAGTGGGCGGATTTTACAAAAACTACTTTCAAATGTTTTCACCGGTAAAAGAAGAAAACTGTACATATTTCATCCAAATTGTTGCAATAATTCTTGCTCCAACAAATTTTTCCCATATAAATTAAACAAAATCTACAAATTTGTTATTTTATTTTATTAAAAAAAAATAAAATAATTTATTTCTATTTGAAACGTTTTAATATTTTAAATTCTTGGTTATACAAGTATAAGTGTGCAAAATTTCAAAAAAAAAATATTGAGAAACGAAAAAGTTATGGATTTTTGAGATGGTTTGCATCATTTGGTCCCATAGTGCGCCGCCGCCTCCACCTTATCGCAAAAAATATTGAATGTGAAACTAAAATTCTACATCTCGAGGAAAAGGTGAATAGCTTGGAGCAACAGCTTTTAATGAATAGCATAGAAGTATATAACGTTCCCAACAACAACACTGTAATGTCGAACGTTGACACAGCTCTCAAAATTTTTAGCCATGGTTTAAATCTGAATATTAACGAAGCTGACATCGATCAATGCTATATGAAGAAAATTAGAACAAAGCAATCAAAGAATATTAACAGCAACAATTCAAAGAGCACCACCAACATTCTTCACGTCAAATTCAATTCTCATCTACTCAAGGAGAAAATTATGAAAGCAAAAAGAGAAAAAAGAGAGCAGCTTACAACAAACTTATTCGATGCGCAAAGGAAACCTGAAAACATTTACCTAAATGACTGTTTAACTCATCAGACACGTAAACTGCTAAACACTGCATTGTCGCTGAAGGCTACGAAGGGATTTAAATATGTTTGGACCAGAAACGGGACAGTTTTTATGCGGAGGAGTGAGGGTGACAATTCAGTAAGAATTTTTAGTGCTACTGATTTTGATAAAATAATATGAATTTTTGTCCGTCTGCCCTCCGTCCCAATCCAAACATGTGTCATTTTCCAGTCAATGTACCTTGTGACTTTTGTCTTTGTTTACAACAAAATATCCGTAGTTTGAGACAAAATTTTTCGGTTCTTGTAGCTCATATTGAGTCGCACATATGTTTACCTGTGGTAATAGTTTTAAGTGAAATCTGGATATATGAAAATGAACTTTGTTTATATAATATACCTGGTTATTCGCTGTTTGGTAATTGTATTGAATCATATCCATCGGGAGGTGTAGCTGTTTATGTAAGAGATGGTTTTGTATGCGAGTGCTCAAAAATTGAAATTTCTAGTGCAGATGCGTTGAAGTTGTCGTTTTGTTATGAAAATGATAACTACACTATGTTGTGTATATATAGACTGCATGATTTTAGTAAAAGTATTTTTATTGATGAATTAAGCAATATTCTTGGTAAAATTAAGGCTAAAAATTTGATTTTATTAGGTGACATTAACATTAATATATTAAATGAAATAGATAAAGACACAGAGAATTACTTATTTCTATTGGCAGCAAATGGTCTTAAGAATTATAAAAACGAGCCAACCCGTGTGACAGGATCTTCGAGTACTTGTTTCGATCACATATTCGCTAGATTTAATAAGAAACATAGTAGTATTTCTTATGGAAAGGTGTATGATCTTATGTTGACAGACCATAACATGGTTGCTCTTATCAACGTTTCTGATTCCACTTCAGGAAGCAATCGAAAAACACTCAAGAAAACTAAAAACTGCATTGATTACTCCTTTATTACTGGAGCTTTTAAAGTATGAATTTTGGCAGCCGGTTTATTTGGAAAGTAACCCATCTAAGGCCTTTGATTTATTCAATTCAATTTTACATAATCACATACATTCCTGTACTTTTAGTTATAGTCAAAAACCAAACAAAAATAAGCATTTAAAGCCTTGGATGACTAATAATTTACTTAAGCAGATTTCTAAGAAAAATACTTTAAGTATTAAGTGCAAAAAACATCCCCAAAACAGAAATCTCAAAAGTTATTATGTCTCTTTATTTAAAACCATTAAGCATAAAATAGAAATAGAGGAAACGCGTAATAATTATTATATGGGTTTACTCGAAAAAGCAAATGGAAATATAAGAGAAGAATGGAAAGTGGTAGATAATATTTTAGGTAAGGATTCGCGGTTAGTCGAAATAGATAACTTGCAAATTAATGATATTTCCATAACTGACTTAAACTCAATATCAAATAAATTCAACGAATACTTCACAGAAATTTCAGATAAACTTAAACATTCAGTTGATCCTTGCTCAAGTTGTGATTGTTCAATATTTTCGAATATAACGTCTGATAGTTTACAACCAAATAGTTTTGTTTTCAATTCAATATCTTCGTGTGAAGTTTACATGACTATTTTATCGTTAAAAAATAAGAATTCGTGTACTACTGATGGTATTTCTAGTATTTTACTTAAAAAAAATTTCAAAAAAGGTAATAGAAAGAATGTTTCCGACTATAGGCCTATTTCTCTGCTTTCAACTTTCTCAAAACTTTTTGAAAAACTGATAAAGGTAAGAATAATTACCTTCTTGGACAAAAATAAATTTTTCAGCGATAATCAATTTGGATTTCGATCAGGAATGTCTACTGGGGATGACAGCTGGGGTGGATCATACGCAAATACTTTTAGACCCCTTATGTTAGCTCAAAAACATGTAATACTAATTATTTGTAATAAAAACCGTTTTGCTGAAAGTTGGCCTTTATACAAAGAATTGCAAATCTTACCAATGAGACATCTCTATGTTTTCAGAGTTTTAAGATAGTTCTTCAAACAAAGTGGCAATATTCCAACTAGAAACTCACAGCTTTACAGTCTACGTATAAATAACTCACATCTTGTTACTATACCACTCGCACGCAGAACTCATTTCTCTCTTTTTTTCACAAGTACAGCTCCCAAACTTTTCAATAAATTACCGTTATTTATAAGGCAAACAACATCTTTTAGTTCATTTTTGAAAAAAAGTTAAAGACTGGCTATTCACACATGACTATGAATGTATTGAATCCTTTATAAGAACCTTATCATATTAAGCAGCACAAACATTATGTACTTAGTAAAAATAATTTCTTCTTGTTTTTTAGAGTATATTATTTTTGAATTGTTAAGTTTGTTATTTTGAATTTATTTTATTATTCCTTCTTTTAAAGTTTACTTTTATTATTAATCAAATTTTAGAAATAGTTAAATTCTGATTGTCACCCCACTTCAGATATTACTTGAATTAATTTGTTTTGGCGTGTCGTTCAACACTAACTTTTATAGTTACCGAATGTTCACTAATTTCATTCAATCTTTAAACATTTATATTGTATTTATAGCTTTAAGTTTGCTTGAATGAATAAAATTATCTATCTATCTATCTATCTATCTTATTCACTCTTCAGAATATAATATAAAAACTTCATTCGATCGCTTGTAAAAAAGTTATCAACAATTTATTATACTTAAATAAGTGCGTTTACATGAACATTTGAGCTGAAACTAGTATACATTTTCGTTTTTTCATCCTCGAATTTTTTTTCGTCAAAACCTACAAAAATAAAAAAAAAACATTCTAGAGAAAAAAAAATATTTTCTAAGATTTGGAAAAAAAAAATTATGGCAGATACATATTTAAAATTAAAACAGTTTAATTACTAATTTCCATAAAAATTATTGCCAATATATTTTTTATAAAGTTTGACATTGCAATCATTATGGTCTTTCTTACTACTTGTTTCTATCTTTCTTATCCTACTCTCCACTGTCAAATTTGACTGATTTCAGCGACACCACAGGCTAGGGACTCTAACATAAAATTACGTCAATTGATAATACTATAAAATATATATACAAGGATACTACTACAAAAAAGTTGCCAAACAAACCTAGTTTCGTTTAATAAGATTTGTTGTGTTTGATGCGAAACGAAAAACCGTATCCACAAATCCACATCATAAACGAATATTTTCATTTTGAATTACCCTGTTGGACGATCGAAATTGAGAATTGTAGTAAAGCATATTATTTAGAAAAATCGCCACTATTTTTACTTACAGAATTGATTGGACGGAACATTCAAATTTTACGGGAAAATATCATTTTGGTTTTATTGGTTTGCTTTTGTTGGTTTGGTGTAACTCTCCTTGAATATTCGTTGACAAGGTTTTCGTAAGCAATTCGTTCCTTTGTTGGATATCTCAGAAAAATTTCGTTTCGCATCTGAAGCATATAAAATTAAAGCATTTAGGTGGCGAGGAAATTTGCACTACTTAAATTAAAGCTCTCGCAAAACTAACGAGAAACATTCGAAGACAACGAAACTTTCCTTGTTGACAACGTTTTCATATGCTTCATATGCTAACGAAGTCTGGTCGGGTTAATCTCCACAGTGCAATATTAATTTGTTAAATTGTAATTCCGGATGTTTAACGTTGGTTTGGTAAAACCTTTATAAAATAAATCATGTTTACACTGTCATTATTAAATGTGATAATAATTTTTTACTAAATAAAATATCTACTTTTTCAGACCACCAATAAACCATCCCTACATACAATACGGCTGTCTCGACGATACCAGGTGATGGCTTGAGTGGTATTTCAAATAAAGTGGCGAACATCTTTACACATCCAATCTATTCGCACTCTACACCCCTACACGCCGCCGTCTCCACTAGCGATAAATCCATCGCAATCGCAATAGCCAAAGCAGAGAGCAGAAGAACTGTCAGATTTTTGTGGCTGGGCATTTCATCGCATACTTTTTTAGTATAGTGAATAATTTTAATGATATAAATGAGTTCTATGGACAATTTCAAATCAGATTTTTTTTAAATTTTGTTAGAAAAACGTAAACCCCAAGCAAAAGCTTTCTTCGCACGCAAAACTCAAACTCAGTTAAATTAAATTTGGGTACGCCAGAAACAATATGATAGTTTTCCTTGCGATAAAGCAAGCGATGAATGGTATGCGATGAGAGCATACTTTCTATCGCAAGCTATGAAAATATAGCTGCGATGGCGGTCTCTACTTGCGATAATGAACGCATGTTTTAAAGCATGCTCTGGATTCATCGCTAGTGGAGACCGCATGTTAGGTTTGATCTCTAACATTGAATGGTGTTGGCTCTTTTGATTTTTAATTCTAGAAGATAAGATCAGCAACAGAACCATCAATAAGAATAGCGCCGTCATAAGCACCGCTGTTATGGGACCAGAGAGAAAAAGGTTTGATTCGATATGTCAAAAGAAGAATTGCAGGTGCTGAAGTCCTCTGTTACAGAAATTGTTGCTGGTCAGCATGCTGTTTGCTGTTGACAATGCTAGTGCTGTTGCTCCTTTGACCAGTTTCGCTTATAATACTTTTATTTATAAACTAGGATTTAGAACTACTGGTTGGCATTGCATGATCTATGTAATTTGTTTCAAATATCTTTCTATTTGTAAAGAGTATGGTGTTGAAATGCTCGACAATGTTTACATATGTCTTCTAATCTGAAATCGGACCTTATACAAGATCAAGAAGTAGAAAAAATAAAATTGTATTGTTTTCCTAGAGTTTATTTAAATAATTTTTTTATTTTGGTTAGTTTTTCTATATTTTTTATGTTCTAGAGATTTAAAAGCTAATTACCCCAGCTTTCAAGTTGCAGCATACACAAGACTTGGTGTACTCCTTCTGCTGTTTATTCAGGGTGGCAAAACACTCGGGCCACTATGTAAAAAAATAATAAAACGCTTTCAATCAACCGGTCACGGTAAAATTTACTGCAACAAAAATTCTTTTAAGCTTCCAAAGTCCTTGTTCCCACCTTTTTCATTTATTCTTTCCCCCTACAGGTATTTGTTTCAATATACTAAGGCTCGTATTCACCGAGCGCTCCTAAACGGCTCTTAACTTTACGAGGCTCTTAACTTGAAATTTCTGTGGGGTATTCACCAACCACTCGCAAGTGTTTTTCGAAGTTCGAAAATGAGAGCCACTCTCTCTTGTTCAGGTATACCCAAACTGTGAAATGTTGTGGAATGTTGGTCTTGACAGCAAATGGATACTCTTCTACTTGGCATTGCTCACATGGATTCGAGTCAAATGCGTGCGTGGCACACGCACAAGCGAACAAACTTTCGAAGAAAGCGCTCGTAAGTTAGGAGTGGTCGGGACCACTCCTAACTTTTAAGAGCGCTCGTAGATCTTCACTAATATTGCTTGGTGAATAGGTTTATGAGCTTCTTAAGTTATGAGCGCTCGGTGAATACCGGCCTAAGAGAGAGAGAGAAGTGCAGGCATCAGCCATCGGCTCACTCTCTCAGTATCTTGAGAAAACAATAATTTTAACTTCTATCCATAAAGTGGTTGATTGATCCACATGAAAACACCACAGACGGGCGATCTGGTTCGATCCAAAAGAGCGCGGGCGACAACTAGTCCCCGAGAGTGCGAAGTTACTCGGAAGAGAATAGCTGAGTGCTGGTTTTCAACTACATATCTTCATAAAATGAATAATATTAGCTCTTGATAATATTACTTGATAATTTTTAAAAATAGAAGACTATGCGATTATCCCTAATCCCCAAATCTAACAAAGCTCAACCGAATTAGTTTTTTTGTAACTCGCGTGTAAGAAAATAGCTGCCAATTTTTCACTCAGAAATATTTATTGTTATTGGTCATTATATAATTCGCTTCCATGAGTTTCTCTTTACTGTTGTCTAATATTTATATGTAAAGTTTGGAGGGGACAAATTTATTCAAGAAATCGAAATTTTGAATGGGTCACGATTTGTTTTTTGGCTTTGCTTTTTGTTGGTAAAAATAGTGGGAAAATGACTGAATGCGTTCATTGAGTTTGCCGCCCCTGGCAGTAAAACAAGCGGGTGGCGAATTCAATAAAGGCAGCGCATATCGAGGGTTAGTGTGCGTGTAAGCTGGACCGCTGGCTTTCAAAAACGAGAGCGCATCTGAGCGCATCTGAGCGCATTAGACCGAAAAAGGAATTAAATTGCTTAGAAGAAAAAATTGTCCTCTTCCTGCAATAAGAACCCTTCAAACTTGGGCCCAGAAACTAGACATAACACCAGGACCCATGTTCAGTAACTTTCGAAGCGATAAAACTCGTCGAGAAACGGTGAGAATTGGAATGAAATTCATTTTATCGCATCGTCGGGTTTCTGTAACTTTGACAGTCGTTAATTCTATCGACTGGAACAAACGGAATAGGAACCCTGGAAATATTCGATGAAGTGGGTTTCTGCATCTTTAAAAGTCGATAAGTTTTTCACTTCAAACGTCAAAATTTATCACTACATAAAAAGGAGGCGAAGCGCGAAGGCAAAGAATAATGTCGGAGGCAAAAAAGGTAATATATAAATAATAAGTTTAAAAACTTAATTAATAAATATTATATTTTTAGAGATGCGCAAGAAGAGAGCTTTGTATTTTTGAAGCATTGAATTCTACGCGGTTGTTAATATTCCATTGTATAATGATGTCGAGATCAGAATCTAATGAGCTTAGCATACGCTTCCGCCTTAGTTCCACACCCCACCCGAAGAACAGAGTTGTGAGTCCGAAACGAATATGAGAGTGCTGGCGTCAGCGAAACAAGAGATCATTATGAAAATAACCATTATTTCGGAGACAAACTGGAGCCTTGGGCATTTATTTTATGAATATTAGACTTAAAACCATCCAAAAAAGTTCATTTAAAATCCATCGAAGAAGAGATACATCAATAACAAATTCGAGAAAAAAGCTTCAGGCCAAACTCTATCAAATACTTTAGAAATATCAATCACCTTTGTTTCTCCAAAATGATATAATGATAAGTTCTACTTTCGGGTTAGTTATGCGAAACACAATTTTTTTTTAAAATGTGGTTATTTTTACAAAATTTTAATAGAAATATTTGTTTTCCTATTGCAGTGCTGGATAAATTGCTATTGACTCGCAAACTCTCACAGCGAAAGGTTCAGATCGCTCATCAACAACAACAGCAGCTACAGCAGCAACAACAACAGCAATCACAGCAGCAGTATCAACTTATCAAATCTGAAGACGACGCAAGCAATACCACAATGATTGATGTTAACAACCAAACAACTCAGAAAACTCTTCCAACTGGAAAAGTTATCAAGATGTCTTCATATCCAGTTGTAGTATCTGAATTAAGTGTGCAACAACAGAACTCGGCTGACGTTGAAGCTAATCATAATTATAGTCTGCAACCCTCATCGCAGCCAATCACCATGATTAGCCAGCATTCAAATGCAGGCAGAGTTGGTGGATGGAGTGGAAATAAGCTGATACTCAGTACATCGGATCCTTCGGGAAATGTCACAAGTACTAGTAATTTCACAATTGGCACATCGTCTGGAGATATGCAAAATAAAATCCATTATAAAGAGATTCCCAATTCGAATCTTTAGTTGAATCTTGTGTCAACGGGTTTGCTGCAACAGAGTAATATAGTTGTGGATTCAAAGGATGCAATTAGTGCGCAGCAACTAAACAATCAGCAGCTGAAAACAGCTCAGCTTCATCATCAACAGCAACAACAACATCAACAGCAACAGCAGCAACAACAACAACAGCAACAATAGCAGCAACAATAACAGCAGATACAACTTCATGTAAACATCAAACACTCCCATATAAATATCTTTTATTTTAATTATTAACTGTATCATAGTTTAAAGTTTTGTAATTTATAATTGGTTTATTAATACATTATCAGATAAGTTACAGTTTTGATAAAATTTTTCTTTTGAAGTGTTTATGAGAATGTCCAAAAAGTTGATATTGGCCATTTCGTGTAGTCTTTGCGTTGAGTAATAATGTGGTAAATCAAGTATAGTCTTAAGTATTTTGTTTTGGCATCTTTGAAGTTTTAATTTATGTGTTTTGGCACAATCATACCAAACAGGGGCACCATACCTACAAGAGTATCGCCTGAAAGATTGTTTTGAACATAATTAATAATTAGTTTGTTTTCTTTACTGAGCTTAGATTTTCTGCAAATCAGAGGGTAAAGAATTCTAACGTACATATTTATTTTATCAATGGTGGTTGAAAAGAATGGATCACAAGCCTTTTTATGATCCTCAAATTAAAAGACGATTACTCTTGATTTAAATTTACAACTTTATTCTTCGAATGACAATGAATGATAGAACAAAAGTAAAAGTCCCAGTATACTTATAATCATTAGAAGTAGCTCAAATTACAGTACTTGAAGTTAGGTATAGTGCTTTAAAGTACACTTATAATAAAATGCTTAGTATGGAATTTCGTTCATGTTATTCCGTGCGTACATACTCCCCACCTTGAAGGACATTGGTTTCTTCAACCTTTGGCAAAAGGCATAACTTAATAACAGCTCTTGATATTCTTCCTTTCGCAGTTTGAATGTCTGCAACATGAGCAACCCCATCATGCCCCGGATGAATTTGAACTATGCGACCAAACTTCCACTTCAATGGTGGAACATGTTCGTCCTTTATAATAACGATGTCGTCTATTTGAAGATCCTTCGTCAATTTTCTCCATTTACCTCTATCTTGAAGGCTGTGAAGGTAATCACTGCTCCATCTATGTCAGAATTGTTGCATTAACCACTGTACTCGTTGCCATCTACTTAAATATGTAAGATTTTTATCTGTGAAGTCATGATCTGGTAACGTTAGTAAAGGACTACCCACTAAAAAATGCCCAGGTGTTAATGGCTGAGGATCGAAAGGATCTTCTGAAAGGGGGGAAATTGGACGGGAATTAGGAATCGCTTCTATCTGAATTCCTAATGTGTTTAATTCCTCGAAGGTCAAGGATGCTAAATGCAGTAGACGCTTCATGTGATACTTAGCCGCCTTAACAGCGGCTTCCCAAATACCACCAAAATGTGGAGATCTGGGCGGTATTGTACGCCATTCGACGCCATCATCACCATAGCAGGTCATCACTGTGTCTTTAAATGCTTGAGAATTAAAGAGTGCATACAGTTCACTTATTTCATTTTTTGCACCCACATAATTGGTCCCGTTATCGCTGTATATTAATCTACTTAATCCTCTTCTACCAAAGAATCGACGAAGTGCTCCCATGTATGCTGCTGCGCTCAAATCACTAACTAGTTCAAGGTGTACTGCCTTAGTACTTAAGCAAATAAAAATAGCAACATATACTTTAGCTGGAATACTTCCTCTTCGTTTGAAATGAATTAAGAACGGACCACAAAAATCTGTCCCAACAGCTTCAAATGGGCGAGACGGATGAACACGCTCACAGGGTAAATCAGCCATAATGGGATAAGTTGTTTTTGGATTACTCCTAAAACAAAGAACACATTCTCTTACAACCTTCTTTGCCAGAATTTTTCCATGTAATGGCCAAAATTTTTGGCGAATGATAGCTAATAAACCTTGCGCTCCTAAGTGATGGTATTTTTGGTGATAGTGCGTCACAAGAGCCCGCGTGAAGAAGTTATCCTTCGGTAATAGGATTGGGTGCTTAAAGTCGTATGGTATTTTTGCATGACTCAGTCGACCACCAACACGTAGGATTCCGTCGTCATCAGGAAAGGGACTTAACGAGTGAACATGTGATCTGGGATTTATTTGAGAATTCTTTTTTAAAAGTTCAATCTCTTTGCTAAATGTTTTACTCTGGATCGACTTAATTATAACCATTTTTGCATTTTTGATTTCAATAGCATCCAACTCATTGGTTCGTTTTACAGTTAAGCGCTTACTTGCTCGTAGATTAAATATGAATCTCAACACAAATGCCACCGTTCTCACAAGTCTTAAGTAACTATTTTGAAACTTGATCCTTGTAAATATGTCATATTCTTCTGAAACTAGCATGACATTCTGTTTTTTAGGTTTCCGCTCCAAGGTTTCATCCGAAATATTATTATCTAATAATTTATTAGTCGGCCACTCGTTATGTGGTAGTTCCAAAAATGATGGTCCATAAAACCATATTGGGGATTCACATAATTCATTTGGAGTTGCACCTCTTGATAATATGTCTGCCGGATTATTTTTACTACCGACATGAAACCACTGTTCGGGATCAGATAACCTTTGAATAACAGCAACACGATTGCCTATGAAGGTTGACCATTGATGAGTTTCCGATGATATCCAACTTAAAACAACGCTTGAATCCGTCCAATAATAATACCTGCTAAACCTTATCAGTGTTACGGATCGAATTTTCTCAATCAATCTTGCCAGCATTACAGCAGCGCATAATTCCAGTCGAGGTAATGTTAATCGGTTCTTATCGATTGGAGCAACCTTGGATTTGGAGCAAAGTAAATATATTGACACGTGACCGTCATCTGATATCGATCGTACATAGACAAATGCACCATATGCCTTTTCTGAGCTGTCGGCAAAGCCGTGGAGCTCCGCATTTTGGATATCACCATGTAAAACATGTCGATTTATTGTGATTCCTTCAAGACGTGGTAGTTCTATTCGAAAAGTATTCCATAAATACTGAAGATTTTGAGGTAGCGCTTCATCCCCATGCAGCTTAGCCTTCCACAATTGTTGCATAAATAATTTGGCACTCACAATTACTGGATTCACTAAACCTAGTGGATCAAAGAGTCTTGATATGTCGGATAGAACTGCTCTCTTTGTTATTTTATTGGTGTCATTAACCTTAACCTTTATTTGAAAGGTGTCATTATTAGGCTCCCAAATCAAACCAAGCGTCTTCACAACATTGTTGTTATTTAAGTTAAAGAATGGTTCTCTATCAACATCGTCAACATCGCTTATAATTTGCTCATTATTTGCGCACCATTTTCGCAATTGAAATCCACCAGTACGTAGAGTTGAATCAAGTTCTTGTTTAATTTGCTGAGCTTCCTCTATGGTGTTAGCTCCAGTACGGACGTCATCGACGTAGAAGTCCGACTTTAAAACCTTGGCTCCTACAGGATATTTTGAATATTTATCTTCAGCCAATTGGTGCAGGATACGAGTGGCAAGAAAAGAAGCTGGGGTAGTTCCGTATGTGACGGTTTGTAATTTATAGATCTTGATATTTTCATCAGGTGATTCCCTCCAAATAATGTATTGGAATCTAGTATCATCATCATTCAGCCTAATTTGACGGTACATCTTGGTTATGTCCGCTGTGAAAACAAATTTATGATATCGGAATTTTATTGCAATAGAAAATAGATCTGATTGCAACACTGGCCCAGTATACATAACGTCATTGAGAGACTTGCCTGTATCAGTTTTGGCGGATGCATCGAATACTACACGGAGTTTCGTTGTTGAACTCTCTGGTTTAATCACACAATGATGTGGGAGGAAATAATGAGGTTTATTAAAGTCAACACGATCAGTACTCTGCATGTGAGAAAGAGAAGCATATTCACGCATAAATGCTATATATTCCGCAGCCACATTAGGTTCTCTATGGATTCGCCTCTCCAATGATAAAAATCTTCTTAAAGCGATTTTATACGAATCTCCTAATTCAGCTACGTCACTCTTGAATGGTAATCGAACCTGATAGCGACCACATTGAAGTCTCTGATAAGTTGAGCAAAATAATTCTTCGCATTGTTGCTCTTGTTTTGTATCAGATTGATCATCCAATATATTTTCAACCTTGGAGAAATCTTTAATTAAATTTTCAATGTTCTCATCATCGAAACAAAAATTGCAAGAGAGTTTAATGCCCTTTGCTTCACTGACTACACCAGAGACAACCCATCCGAGCACAGTATTTTGGAGAGTAGGTAGTCCATTCTTTAGCTGAATCTGTCCAATTGAGAGCATTGAAAAGAAGTGAAGAGCACCGATTAAAATGTCTATTCGTTGAGCAGTTGCGAATAATGGGTCTGCCAGTTTAATGTTAGCTGGATTTGGCCAGTCGCTCACGTCGATTGATCTCTCTGGTATTATATCAGTTATTTTTTTTATTATCGTGGCTTCAACGTTGGAATTGAATTCATTGAAACGTGATTTGATATTTATGTTTGTTGATCCCAGTTATATTTGTACATGATCGTACTTTTTGGGAGCCCAGCATGTGTGCGAAACGATCAGTTATCAAATTAATCTGGGAGCCAGAATCGAGTAGGATGCGGCATGGAATATAATCGTTGTTTTTGTCTTTTACAAGTACTACTGCTGTTGCTAGAAATGTGAACATGTGATTGATGTTATTTGCGCTTATTTGCAAAACGCTTCGAACGCTGGAGTCTTGTGACGAATGAAAATTAGGTGCATTTACGTTTAATTGGTTAGCGGTAGGACCTGAATGGAGCAAGGTATGATGGGGCAAATTACATTTGTGGTATACGGAAGCCTTGCAGTCTTGCACTTTATGGTCGTCATGGAAGCAGTTGGCACAAAGCTTTGTCTCCTGGACAACTGCTTGCCTTTTGATGACAGGTAGATTCATAAACTTATAGCATCTGTTAATATAGTGGCCTGCTCGTGAACAGTATGAGCATTGGACCTTGTTATTCGTGATCGTGAATGCCCTAGCACGAGGTTTTCTAACTACTGAATTAATTATATTGGTACTTGCCTGATTAGTTACATTGTTTGTACAGCCCATGATTTGACAGCGCTTATCAACAAATTTCATAAAGTCCTTCAAAGTAGGCAACTCGTCAACTGGGTGCTCCTCTTGCCATTTATTGCGTGTAGTAGAATCAAGCTTTGTGGTAATAAGATGCACTATAACATCATCCCAAGATTCAACAGGACGTCCTAAAGAGGCTAATGCACGTAAATTGCTGTTGATGCAGTCGGCTAGCTCACGTAAGGCTAATGCAGATGGTTTTTGAATCTGTGTGACATCAAATAATTTCCGCACGTGCTCCGAACATATGAGTCTTTTGTTCTCATAGCGACTGATTAGAATTTTTAAAGCAATATCGTAGTTTTTGTCATTCACCTCAAATGATTCTATAGCACGTGCAGCACTTCCAGATAAAGATGACTTTAAATATTGAAATTTAGCGATATTGGATAAAGTGAGGTTGGAGTGGATAAGGGAATTAAAGGAGTCATGGAAATTTAGCCATTCTGTAATTTCACCTGAAAATGAGGGCAAGTTAATTTTTGGTAACCTGATGTTTTCGGGTTTAGTTTTAAGTGGAACTTTCTTTGATTGTTCCTTTGTCTTAAACGTTTGCGTGATGGATGTAAGTTGTGGACGGATTTTATAATAAAGTTCCTCATACTTAGCTCGAGTATCTTGCTCACACTCAATTTCAGTGGGATCTAACTCCTCTATCCCTGACTGTAGTTTTTCGAAAGCATGAAAGCTGTCGTCAAACGCCGTAGTCCGCAACTCGACTTGAGGAAGCGTAATGTCCGTCCCAGTGGCATCCAAGAATTCAGCAACGCGGTCCATCTGCTTGCATGATATAGCACGCCGTGTTTTTAAGGTTTCCAACCTCTTAATTTCCTTTTTCGATTCCATTTTGAGGTTAAACACAAATGACAGAAATGAATATGATTATTTTGTGTTATAAATGAAAAAATAAGTTGCTTGTGATCACGTCGGGGTCACCATGAAAAGAATGGATCACAAGCCTTTTTATGATCCTTAAATTAAAAGGCGATTACTCTTGATTTAAATTTACAACTTTATTCTTCGAATGACAATGAATGATAGAACAAAAGGAAAAGTCCCAGTATACTTATAATCATTAGAAGTAGCTCAAATTACAGTACTTGAAGTTAGGTATAGTGCTTTAAAGTACACTTATAATAAAATGCTTAGTATGGAATTTCGTTCATGTTATTCCGTGCGTACAGTGGTAGATATATGTTTTTGAAAGTTAAGTTTTTTATCTATCATAATGCCGAGATCTGTTAATCAAATTGTTATTCATTTTATCCTATAGCTGGAATTTTTTATTTATTTTTTTTTTTTTTTATAATCTACCCGCGCTCAAGGAATTAGATTACCCTTTTAAATGTTTCAACACAGCGCGGGCGTGAAGTTAAGAAGAGAAAGAAGGATAGGAAAGATGTGTGGCACGATGTTCTGAGACTGAAGGTTGTTGTCTCAGATATTTTTTTATCTCCAGAGATGGCGGCTGAACTAAAGCGGAGAATGCCGTGTCTTATTTCTATGTCGCTTATAATTCACATTATTTTATTCGTGTTCATCCTTGTTAGGAATACTAGTTTAACTCAATTACATGATGTTGTTAGTGTTATGCCTGAACAAAATGTAATGAGTAAACCAGCAACCCATTGATGACAATTTTTAGAAAGTTTTTAATGGAATTAAAACGACATAGAGGATAAAATTCTATAATACAAAACAAAACTTGCAACACTAACACCGGATGAAAAAAGATCCGTGGAGGCAGATCACCAAGAAGTCTTTTTATATATTTAATTCTCAACTATTTGTTTTTAATATAATAATATCCATACCTTCCCGCAAGAATGTATTTGTTATAAAGTAATGTGACATTAAAAGTAGGGCTCTTGATACCCGCATACCCGGGTAATTACCCGGGTACCCGAGTACCCGCACTTACGGGTATTACCCGGGTACCATAATTTCGGGTACCCGCTTTCTTGCGGGTACTCGGTAAAATCCGGGTACCCAAAACATATTCGTGTATAGTTATAAAAAAACACTTAAAGAAAGATTGAAGAACATAATTATATTATTTCTCTGCTGCTTACCACTTATAAAGGTTGGTTGAAGAAAGATGCACGATGTTAATTGTAAATACAACAAAAAGTTTTCTGAGAATTATCTTAATATTTTTCATTATGATAGAAGGATCTTTGACAATTATGTGTGAAACAAAATTGCGGCCAAATGCTCGCCACGGCTTCGGTGGCATACCTCTATCCGATGGTCCATATTTTCAATGACTCTGAGACATAATTGATCGTGATTTTTTTGGTCAGCATAATCGCCCAAATGTGTCCACAATCGGTAAAATTGTGCGCAAATTTCACCAAACCGGGTCTGTAGCAAATGATAATCCACGAATGATCGTTGCAAAGCTTATGGATCCACAAAGAGTGACTGGTTGGTGCGGTTTATGGGCTGGCGGCGTCATCGGGCCGTACTTCTTCGAAAATGAGGTCGGCCAAGCAGTAACTGTGAATGGTGTTCGCTATCGCGAGATGATAACGGACATGGATATGGACATGGTCAATATGTGCTTCCAACAGAATGGTGCCACTTGCCACACAGCCAACGAAATTCAATGGCCGTGTTATCCCACATCGTGGCGATGTTAATTGGCCTCCACGATCATGTCATTTGACACCGTTGGACTTTTTTCTTTGGGGATATTTAAAAGAAAAAGTGTACGTCAATAAGCCACGAACAATTCAAGAGCTAAAGAATGAGATAATTCGGCACATTAACGGCATTGAACCTCAATTATGTCTCAGAGTCATTAAAAATATGGACCATCGGATAGAGGTATGCCACCGAAGCCGTGGCGAGCATTTGGCCGATATTTTGTATCACACATAATTGTCATATATCCTTCTATTATAATGAAAAATATTAAGATAATTCTCAGAAAACTTTTTGTTTTATTTACAATTAACATCGTGCATCTTTGTTTAACCACCCTTTACAACATACATAGATAAGTAGTCGGATTTTGATTCGACTAAGTAGCCCTGGTTAAAAAAAAAAAACAGTAATATAAATATAAACAGATTCATAACAACATTTTTAAACGGATTCATAACATTTTTTTTTTTTTTAATGTATCTTCATATCAAAAACGTTATGATTTATGAATGCATTCTCAAACATTATATTTTGTAGTGTGTCTTACATTCGCGTCTAAGCTATTTTGTCTCAGAATATTGCTTTATTGTTGGGCAGTAGAGCTGTGCAAATCGTTCATTTCAAATGATCGAATCGTCCAACAACCGATTACGAAAATGATCCGATCATTTCAATTTCGATTTCGATGATAAGATTGACTTGTGGCTTTGATAGTTCTCACAAAATACTCTGTTAATGTAAACCATAAATAGCCAAATAACATCGAATGATGGCTACTTTGTACATGGAATAAAAAGTGTCGAAAAATTCAAGAAAAAGATATTTTATTTGTTGCTTCGGAAAAGAGCAATTTTAGGGTTTTCCGCTAACATTTGGTACAAAATACTCTTTGTACATCAAAACTGAATTCGTCCTCTATTCCTTAAGTCATAAACTGTCAAATTCCATCAAAGGATGGCTACGATTTCGATGGATTAAAAAACGTCCAAAAATCCACATTAAACATACCGGATCCTGATACAGCAAATAACATCAGTTCAACAATTGTTTTTGCGGCCTACAACATCAACAACCGGCCCGATCAATCATGTTCTTCAATGCCGAGTTCAACCCAGAAATTCTAGTCCACCGTACGTTTGGCTTTCATAATCCACATTGATTGAATCGGAATAAATGGAATCGAGTAAATCATGATAAATCGAGTCAACTGATATCGAAAATCTAGACTCATTGAAATGATTGAGATTGAAATAGAAACTCGAGAATCCAGAATCGAGAATCATCTAAATGTTTGAGATTGGGATCGATTAAAATGATTGATTTCGATCATCAATACTTTTCGATGATCGGATCAAGAAAATCGAATCAATCCTGATTGACACAGCTCTATTGGGCAGGGATTAATTAATTAATAATTATTGGGAAATCATTTGGATTCTGGATATTTCTTTTTATAGAAAAGAATGTAAAGATGCATATCTAAGAGCAATGTGAAGGAAATTAGTGAAAACTTATTCACATCAGTGTATTTTCAATAAAATTTAAGTACAACATCATGCTTATGGATATAAAAATCACATTTCATTTCTTCTCTGCTTCCTCTTTCTGTGAAATATTATTTTATAAGCAATTGTAGCATTTTTGAGTACTGGGTACCCGTAACACGACATTGTCGGGTACCCGCCAGTTGACATATCCCGGGTACCCGCAAATTTGGGTAATACCCGCATTACCCGGGTACCCGGGTACCCGGGTTTTTGATGAAATGGGTACTACCCGGGTAAAATCAAGAGCCCTAATTAAAAGCACAAGCGACTGTTGAAGACTCGACTCTTTATTAACTTACAGCCTTATTTATTAGAATTCGCTAAACGCGTGAATAGTTATGCAATGCATAAGGACTTATTCATCCACTAAACAAATTCATATTTATAAAACATTTGGCTACCCTGCATAGTTATAATGAGCTTGTGTCAAATAAAGTACTAAAAAGTAAGAATCTATTACATTAAGCCTTCCTAACACTCAGCTGTTTATCAAAGAAAAAAAAACATCTTGAATTTAATAAACAAAAATGGAACTACCGAAAGCTAAAATAATTCGATTAATTAACTTTCATTCATGGAGGGAGATCACCAACAAGTCTATTTTTATATTTAATTCTCAACAATTTTTTTTTAATATAATTATATAAAATACTAGTTTCAATATGTAGATAAAAATAACAAGGTTTCAATAACAAGAACCATTTTATTTTTTTGATAATCACAATAATTTAATGATGTCAAAGTGAATGTGACAGTTCTATACTAAAATGTCCTTATGTAGCCACTGTTCAACCTCCAAACGCGTTTAGCTTATAATGCCTCTATTCAACTTCACATAAGTTTTATAAATAACGATTTTGCGTTTAGAGGCATTATAAGGGTTGCATAGCCTTATGTACTCACTATAATGTGTTTATAAATATGGCTGTTAATATATAACTACATTTATGTACATAAGAATACAAGTTTATATATGAGTATAACTCATACTATAACATCTTTCCTTTTTTCCTAATTAATGATCGTTAATTATATAATAATTCATTAAAATAATACAACAACTAATAACCTATTAATAAAAATACAAAATATAATATCAATTATACAATTCAATTTTTTTTTTTTATTTTTAAATAAATTGAACTTAAAACTTAAATATGAAATGAAACTTTAATGAGAAAAAATGTTAATTAGAAGTAGTCTTCATGAACAAATCTTTTTGGTGGTTTAACTACTCTACCAGTTCTAGTTACAACTGTTTTCTTATTACCGAAATCCATTTCATTTTCAGGGTTCGAGAGAGAACTACTACTTGATGGACTTTCAACTAACTTTTCAGGACAAGATTCTTTCTCTTTATTCGGTAATTTCATAATATGCTGTCTTATTCGTCGATATATTTGATCATTATCACCCTGAATCACATAAGACCTTGGTTCTGAACATTTTTCTCCCACAACTCCAGGATACCATACGGATTTGGGATATTTTTTTTATAATAAATTTTCTCACCACTTTCTAAATGTTTTAATGGTTTGTAGATCGATTATAATATTTTCTCAATTGCTCACGATTCCTACGAGTATTAAAAGTATTTTTTACTTTAAAATTGATGTTTGGGCTTAATGATCGTTTCAGTGGATGCAATTAATCAATACAAATTAATTCATTTTTCACCCTACGTTTCGCCAATTACTTGTTGGCTTCTTCAGGGGTTAATATTTATTACCTTTAAAGATACAAATACAAAGAGATGATAGGTACTTATTATTAATTAAAATTTGAAAAAACTATTTACTCGTACTCGGTCTATTACACTTATTGTTTTGGATTTATAGATTTTTGTTTACATTATGGTTTAAATAAATTAGAATAAATTAACATTAATTAAACAACACATAAATAAATTAACACTTATTGGACAGCAAAACTTAAGTCTAATATTGCTTGCTATTGTAATGAAGCATTACAAAATACTTAAACCCCTGACCGGCGCCAATGACCATTCCTATACAAATTAGAATTAAACAATTTTAAAGCATCAACCGAAACATGCACCCTTTTAAACATGTCTTGCCTTGAACTAATCACAAGACAAACTAAATAAAATGCTACAAGTAGCAGGCCACACACCGTATGTAGAATGACGACGACGAGACCAAAATTCCCCACACCCAACTAAACCAGTATGGTGAATTACCTAGTGATAAGAACATTCATTAACAATACAGTATACGCTCTTATTTTGATTTGTCGATATAGTTGACATTCCCTCTCAACAGTAGCATGGCATAAAGAGGGCTATGCCAGGCGATCAAAGGGAGAGGAAACACACAGTCATCAGCTCAGAGATAGTGCGGCGGTTTAAGTTGCAGAAAGGATAAAGCGTAACTCAAAAGGTAACCCCATCTACCAGTATTGCATTATACTGTGATCTACCAGGCTAATAATCTGTGATGTACCAGATTTATATAAAATCTGCGATTTTACCAGTTGTAAAAAGACTGTGATTTAACCAGGCTAAGCCTGCGATTACCGGACAATACTAAAAGTCCGCGATCTACCGGGCAGTGAGCTCGTGATCTTAAGATATCGAAGGATGAACAAACACACAGCGCAGGCCAAGCAAAGACGATAATACAGCAGCAGTACAACACGCTCAGCCAGAAGACAACATCGACACCGCACATAACAAACAACAGATAAAATAATAAATTATACTTTTATTTGAATTACAAAATAATAATCTGATTTAATCGCTTAAACTAAAGTTTATGGTACTTTCTTTAGTTCGAACCCTGGAAAAACACTGCTGAGTATCTACCTTAGCTGGAAACTCCAAAGTACCGTTACAAATTGGCGCCCGAGCAGGGACTGTAAAGTCCACTTTCCGAAAAATTTTAAAGGCATCGCTAGCTAAGCAAGCTTTTAAACAAGAAAAGATAGTTTTAAAATATGTCTGACGACGAGGACAGTATTTTTAGCAGCATAGGAGCCATATACCTCCTCCGCAAAGAAGAAATAATCGAACGTATGTCACGATTACAACTTGATACAGAAGGCACCTTAGCTACGCTGCGCAAGCGTCTCAGTAAGCATATAAAGGAAGGGCGTGTGCGGGCTTCCACACAAGACATTTGCGAGGAAATGGAGAAGTTAGGTTTGGAACGTGAATTTCCAAAAGAAACCATCCAGACAGGTATCGAATCTGCTGGAAATTCACCAACAGACACCGTCAAGACAAGCAAACAAACGCATTTCACCGAGCTATGTTTTCCAGTACCGTCCTTAGGACATGTGACACCTCAGAGTAACCACTTCTCCTGCAACACTGCTCATGTATCCAAAGAAAATACATTACCCAATATCCCAGTTGACAATTTTCAACCAAGGTCCAGGGACAGAGTTTCGTTTAATAGAGAGGCAGATGTAATAAACATAATAAGGAAATGGGGTGTAAAGTTCAGATCTACTAGTGACCCCATCGAATTCCTGAAACGTTGCGAGGAGCTTACCTCCGGTTTCAATCTTCATCCCGATGAGATAGTAAGTACACTTCCTGAAGTATTAGTAGGTACTACTCTAGAATGGTATAGGATCAACCGCGATCGGTTCCATACTTGGAAGGACTTCCAAGAAGCTTATCTACAGAATTTTCTACCAGCCAGATATATACCCAAACTAGAAGATGAAATAGCAAGAAAGAAGCAGGGGCCCAAGGAAAAGGCCAGAGACTTTATACAAGCAACCCAGTACCTAATCCATAAGCATCCACAAATGAAAGTTGATGATAATATAGATCGAATCTATGACGGTCTCCTTCCTGGGTATCACATGTATATTCGTAGAAAAGACTTTCAGACTCTTGCCGAGTTAATACAACTTACTGAAGAATACGAAAATATTAAGCGCGAAGAACGAAATCAGGCTTCAAGCTCATCATCCAACAGGTTATCACAGTCAGTAAGACCAGCGTCTAGTGGTCATCAAACACAGGTCCAACCACAGCAACAAAGGCAAGGAAATCCTTGCAATAGACCAGCATCTTCCTACGACGGCTTTACGCATTGCTGGAATTGCAAGCAGAGAGGACATACCAAGAGTAACTGCCACCGGCCATTTCGATTATTTTGTTCTAATTGCGGGGAAGATGGACGATTAGCCAAAGATTGCCCCTGCCACACCCATCAGGCTTTTATAATCTACGATCCACCAGACCCATCAATCATGCCGCCAGTTTCAAATATAACAGATGAGATATCAGAATACGCATTACCAATCACTTCAGCGCTTTCAGAGTCGATGAAACCGAATCATGACTCAATCTACGGAGATTCAGAATCAGAAGAAGAAAGCCATGAGTTATTCCCCCAATGTGAAAAGAAAGTTGCGACCGTATGGACAGACCCACGACCTTTCATGAATATCACCGTACAGGGTAATCGTTTGACAGCCCTTATAGATACAGACGCAACAAAATCATATGTCAACACAGCAACCCGACAACTTTTCCGTCGCCTCAAAATTCCAATGGTTTATCAGAAACATACAGTACACCTAGCGAATGGCAGTCCTGTCAGCACCCGAGAATCTTTCACGGTCACTTTTGAGCTAGGCGATAAGACAATGATGGGGAAGATGACATATTTACAACAATTAACCGAAGAGGTCGTCCTAGGTATGGATCTACTTTCACAGGTCGGTTTCTCAATATTTGTAGCGGGCAAAGGTCTAACGTCTTTCGAAATTTTCGCGCCAGCACAAAGAGACTCACTATCCCTACTTGGAGGCAAACCACTCTCCAGTGAGCAGCAGAAGCAACTTACCTCATTATTAGACGTCAAACTCCCTAAATTTGATAATTTGCCTAATACAACGAATGCCGCCGTCCATCGGATACGTCTGAAAACCGACCATCCATTCAAACAGAGATACTACCCTAGAAACCCAGCCATGCAGAAAATCATCGACGAAGAGATAAACGAATTGATAAACGCAGGAAGAATAGAGCCTTCCAATAGCGCATACAGTTCCCCGATCGTGTTAGTCAAAAAGAAAACAGGTAATTGGAGGGTATGCGTTGACTATCGGCAACTTAACGAAGTCTCCATCATGGATGCTTATCCTCTGCCTCAAATCTTTGCTATACTCGATAAACTCAAGCGAGCCAATTTTATATCCACATTAGACTTAAAACAGGGATATTGGCAAGTTCCGTTAGAACCAAGCTCCAGACCAGCAACAGCCTTTACAGTCCCAGGGCGTGGTCTCTTTCAGTGGACAGTAATGCCATGTGGTTTGAATTCAGCAGCAGCCACATTCCAACGAATGTTAGACACGATAATAGGACCAGATATGGACAATTACGCTTTTGCATATCTGGATGATATTATCATAGTGAGCGAAACCTTTGAAGACCACATGACCCATCTACAAGAAGTATTTAGGCATCTGCAAAAGGCACAACTTAAAATAAATAAAGAAAAATGCGTTTTCTGTAAACGTGAACTTAAATACTTAGGGCACGTTGTGAGTGACCGCGGTATCAGTACCGATCCCGATAAAGTAGCCGCGGTACAAGAACTTAAAGCCCCTAAAAATGTAAAGGAACTGCGACGACTCCTGGGCATCGCCTCTTGGTACCGTAGATTCATAAAAGATTTTTCAGTCATAGCTACTCCGCTTACGAAGCTCTTAAAGAAAAAACAAGTTTGGGAATGGTGCCCTAAACAAGAAACTGCCTTTATTGAACTAAAAACGAAACTTACAGAAGCACCTGTGCTAATGTGCCCCGATTTTACACTCCCCTTTACACTTCAAACTGACGCGAGTCAACACGGACTAGGAGTAGTCTTATCTCAGAACACAAAAGGTAAAGAAAGGATTATTGCATACGCAAGTAGAACCCTTAACGAATTAGAACAAAAATACTCAGTAACTGAAAAAGAATGCTTAGCCATTTTATGGGGCATTCGAAAAATGAGACCAAATCTTGAAGGCTATCATTTTACTGTAATAACTGACCATCACTCTTTGAAATGGCTCCATTCAATGGAAAATCCATCCGGAAGACTCGCACGTTGGGCAATAGAGTTACAACAGTACAACTTCGAGATAAAATACCGTAAAGGAGCCATGAATGTGTTAGCGGATGCATTATCCAGAGACCCTTTACCTTTAACCGAAGGTGATCTAGCCGCCATTATCGACGATTCAGAAGACTGGGTTCAACGCCGTATGAAGCAAGTCCTTGAAAATCCCGAAAAATTCCCAGATTTTCGCATTAGTGAAGGCCAGTTATACCGAAAATTCGATGCCCACCCACTTTCTAACGTACAAAATCACTGGAAGATATGTGTACCTAAAGCAGAGTGCGATAAGGTATTTCAGCAGAATCATGATGCAGTGACCGCTGGGCATTTAGGGGTATCCAAAACGTCGTCAAGGATAATGAAGCTGTACTATTGGCCCGGAATGTATCGTGACATTGCCAAATACGTGGGTAAATGTGCCAGTTGCCTGCAACACAAGGCATCGCAGTTAAAACCTAGCGGTTAATGCACTCTTCCATAGTGCAAAAACCCTGGGAAGTAGTTTGTGCCGATTTTGTGGGTCCACTACCTAGATCGATGAAAGGTAACACCAGTATGCTAGTACTAGTGGACAAGTTTACCAAGTGGGTAGAGGTGGTACCCCTGCGAGCAGCCACCACAGCGGGTGTAATAAAAGCATTACGTGAGCGAGTGATTACACGTTTTGGGGCACCGGAAGTATTGCTGACTGATAATGAAGCACAATTTGTCAGTCAACAAATGAAAGAATTCTTGCAAGAAATGGGGATTTCACAACGATTGACTGCACCATACACCCCACAAGAAAACCCAACGGAGAGGGTTAATCGAGTAATTAAAACTATGATCGCACAGTACGTCAATGAAAACCAACGTCAATGAGATGAGCACCTCCCTAAATTATCGTTTGCAATAAACACCAGTAAACACGACTCCACTGGATTTACTCCCGCCTTTCTCAACTTCGTTAGAGAGTTAAGAGCACCCCGACAACCTAATCCTCGCCTACAGAACGACGAAGAATTCACCGAACCTGTGTCTGTACGGCAAGAGAGACAGAGGGACTTGTATAGATTAGTAGCCGACAGTTTACAGAGAGCATCACAAAATCAAGCTAAGCATTATAATCTTCGACGTAGAGCCTGGAGACCAGCCATAGGAGAGCAAGTATATAAAAAAACCATAGTACTCTCATCGGCGGTTGATCACTTCACCCAAAAACTAGCGCCGAGATATGATGGACCTTACGAAGTCATGAAATTTTGTTCACCCGTTATCGTTCTTTTGAAGAAGAAAGGTGACAAAAGAAAACAACAAACTCTTATTCGCTCTCACGTTAAAGACCTGAAGGGATTTTCAGCATCAGAAGAAATTCTAGAGATTAGTTTATGTACAGCCATGTCCGAGTACACTTCGAAGCAGCTCACCTATGAAAAGGAAGTGCGACGCATCTTAGACGTCGACCCATGGATTCGCACGCTAACCCTGCCAAAACGCCCTTACGCCCCAGTACGTCCACGAAATTTAATTTTACCGCCGCCAACAACATCACCGCCAACAACTCTAACACAATGCGATCCGTGGTAATACGTTTTCCCCGTCGCTCGGAAAAACTTGTAGCCGCACTGGCCACCACGAATGAGATCCTCAAACGTAAGGCTAATGGACCACGCGTAGTGCAAATGACGGAGACACCCAACCATGACCCAGCGAGAAAACAACGGTCCAGTCAAGACCAAGCTGTAACAGCAAAACCTTCCACACCTGGGGTCAACTCGGTCAAATCAATTGTCCGTAGAGCCACCAAGCCACCAGAAAACAAGAGGCCAGGGACAAGCCATTGCTTAGCATCCATAGCAGAGCAGAAACCGCGGTATACCCAACCACCACCAGCAAAGAACGACTACCAACCACAAACACAGGGATGGTCCCCGATGCCCGAAGACCCTTTTAAAGATTTCGACATCAACAAGTGCCGAATGAATGAAAATTACTTTTAATTTCGCTAAACAAAAAAAAAAAAAAAAAAAAAAAAAGAATACAAAAAAAAAATTTGAATTTCGTTTTAATTTAGTATTCCTGAAAAATTTCAATTTCAATTTCAATTTATTTATAACGGTGCACAATAAGACATAGTCTTTTATAGTACTTAAAGCTAATACAAGTTAGATCGGATAGATTGATGTTACAAATGAGTGATAAAAAAAATTAAAATAAAGAGCTAATAATAACAAATAGTAAAAATAATATAATAATACAAGCAAAAAAAATTTAATGATAATAATTAAGAGATATTGAAGAAAGGTATAAGAATTTTAATTTACTTTTGATTTCATTTTTTGAATTTGAATTTAATTTTGAATTACAATTTTTGAATTTCAATTTGCTGTTTGGTTCACTACTATTGAAAATTCAGAAATACAAACAGTGCTTTTTTAAATTGATTAGTTCCTATTATTTGTCTTACAGTTACAGGTAGGGAGTTCCAAAGTCTAATGCCATATACAAAAAAGAGTCTCGAAGAATTTAAATAATTTGATGAGTGTGTTGTGAGATTCAAGGTTCGGGTAGACTGCGCGAAGCGAAGCTTATCAAATAGATATAACGGTGCTTTTCTTTGAATTATTTTATGCATAAACATGCAACATCTAGAATCAAGGAAGTGTATGAACGAGCAACCTAGGACATGTTGATGATATTGAGAAACATGGTTAAACCTACGCAAGCCATAAACATACCGAACCATATCATTAAAGGCAACTAATAGTTTTTGCATTGAGTGCGAATCAGGTTTACAGTATACTACTGCAGCATAATCAATGATAGGCAGTAGTAAAGTTTTAACAAGTCTCAACTTAGTATCTATAGGAGTTAGGTTTGAAAAGAGGTTTAATTTTCGGAGACCGCCATATATTCGGCCGACAGAGAGATTAATGTGATCATTAGGAGAAAGGGTCCGATTAATTTTGAAGCCAAGATTTATGACCGTATCTGAAAAAGCAAGTTGGAAACACGATATAAAGACAGGTGGAAGGGTAGTAACATCAAATTTCTTTTTAGATATTGCAATTATCTGCGATTTAGAAGGATTAAGAGTTAAACCATTGCATAAGGTCCAATTGTAGATCCTTAAAAGATCTTCATTAAGTCTACAAACTAGATCCTCCAACAAATTAAATGGTCGAGAGAGATAAATTTGGACATCGTCTGCATAAAGATGCACCATGACATTGAGGCACATTTGGGGGAGGTCGTTGATGAACATGCAGAACAACAAAGGGCCCAAAATTGAACCCTGCGGAACACCTGCAAACAAATACTTTGATTCAGAAAAAATATCACCGACTTTAACTCTTTGACTACGTTGTTGTAGGTAGTTTTTAATCAAACGGACAGATCTTCCACTAAAACCAAAGTAAAAACTCAGCTTCTTACACAAGATTTCGTGATTAACCCTGTCAAACGCCTTTGAGAAGTCCAGCAAACACAATATAGACAATTTATCTCGATCATACTGAATTCTGATATCGTCGAGTACCTTCACCATTGCTGTAGAACAGCTATGATTTGAGCGAAACCCTGACTGAACAGAAGAAAATAAACTATGTTGATTGACGTGGTTAGATATTTGATTTGCTAGAATCTTCTCAAAGACCTTTGAAAGGCAGGGAAGGATGCTTATAGCCATGGACAGTTTTTATTGCGAACTAAAACTGACTTCAATGGAACATGTTTTTCGTACAATTCAAGTAGTAAGTACTGAAAAAAATTTATTTTATCGTTGACATCATACATACTGTAACATACATTCCAAGGAGAAGTAAAGGTGTCGGATAGTAAGGCATTATGGTCAATGGATGTAAAATCACGAAATTGAAATGTAGATGAGCAAGCGGTCCGTGAGAAGTCAATGTTATACGTACAAAAGATCATATCATGATCAGATATACCTTCAAGGGATATTTGGTCTACTAGGAGAACATTGGATAAGTCAGATACAATCATTAAGTCAAGTAGACTTGGAGAGGAGTTAGGACCGAAACGAGTTGCATGAGAGTTAGCCACAGCAAGGCCAGTAGCTGCAATTTCATCGATCAGTTGTTTGGCTCTGGTATCATTTAGAAAAAGGTCGGAATTAAAATCACCACAAAGAATGTATTTTCGTAACTTCCACATATTTCCCGGAGGGCTAAGAATAGTGGTTCCGGAGAAAAGCTCCTATTAGGGTTGTAAGCAACTCCCAGTAGGGTTTTAACATTACCATCAGTTATTTCTAATATCAGAAATTCAATGCCGACGTCTTTCGATTTGGCAATGATTTTGCAACTAAGACCAGTATTAACATAAACTGCGACTCCTCCTCCAATAGTAACAGTGATTCTATCATTGCGAACAAGTTTGTAGTTGTTGAGTTCGTAGATATTATTCGGAGTGTCAGGTCTAATCCAAGTCTCAGTTAAGCATACCACATCGACCCCTGAGGAATCAAAGATATACCTAATAAAATCTAACTTATTTAAGTTTAAGCTACGCGCATTCAAACAGCAAACCTTGAAACCCCCACGCACATTTGAAAGTATTTTTAAAACTGACTTAGCAGATATGCCATCAGCATGAATAGATCCTAAAGACATGACAAAGACAATAATCAGAACAAAAAGCAAATACTTATAGCGAATTAAAGCAGAAACAGCAAGAAGAATTACAATAGAAATTTGCAAAAGAAAAATGTAAATTCAATGAAATAAATTAATAAAATAAAAATAATTGAGATCATTTAAAGTTAAAAAAAATAAAATAAAAAAATAAAAATTAAATATTAAGTACCTACAATAAAATAAAATATCATCGATCTGCTCCGGTATCATTTATATAAAAGTAGTGGCAGGAGTAGAAAAAGTACTAGAGTCAATCTTTATTTCGATGTCATCACTGCTCTTCTTAACATAAACGAACCCATTCTTCGTTCTCACTGAAAACAGAATTCCCTCTTTCCGAAGCTGAATTGCATGTCGCAAAAGAGAACTATTAAGTGGTGTTAAGCTCTCGTTTATGTATATACGACGGTCAGGTGAGGCGGAGTGTGTGGTGTTAGGGAGCTCACAATCATTGAACAGTTGAGAGGCTGATAAACTTTTCATGGACTTGAATGCAGAAAGTAATGATTTTTTTTCTGCTGATGATGAAAGCCGAATAAGAAGCGGGTTATCATTATTGGCGTTTCTTGTGTTTAGATGAAAAGCATCAAAATAAGGGCCGAGTGTATGATTAAGTTTGGCTGCAAGTTTTTTTGCCAATTCAATTGCGCTCACGTTCTTAGGCAAACCACAAACAATCACATCACTTAAACGATGCAGTCGCTGATTGTCATCCAATTGTTCTTTTATGTTTTTGTTTTCAATTTTAAGCTCAGTTATTTCTCTCTCGCACTGAATCAAACGGTCATTCAAAGTTGAAATAGCATCACTGACGTGTTTATTTATTTTGGCTTCAAGCTCTTTAAATGATTTGGACAGATTTGCTAATAGATCAGTCTCAAGCTCGCGAAGATGTTTATTTACATTTTTATCAACGTTAGTTGCACTTTTATCGATGATTGCAGGAGCATTTGATTTTATCTTTTTGGATGTTGATAATGGTAATTTCAAAGGTCGGTCTGGAGTTTGAGTTTTGATAGCTTCATTTTTTGTTCGAATCTTAGACCTAGTGTTCAGCGCAGCAGAGCTACATGAAGGTGAGGAGTTGACAGCGCCAGAAACAGTGGAAGCAGTGGTGCTGCAGGCGGTGGGGGTGGACGTGGAGGCAGTAGTAATGGCAGTGGATGCAGCGGTCAAAGTGACAACAGTTGTATTGGCAGCAGTGGCGGATGAAATAGTGGTAGTGCTGGCTGTATTAGTGTTGGTGGTTAAGATGTTTGTCATGATGCACAAAGAGTTATAAAAGCAGAAAAGGATGAAATTGAAAGTCTCGCTTTTTGTTACACTTTGAGGATAAGTTTAAAATAAGATTGTATCAAATTAACACAAGAGCAAGAAAATAAAGAAAAACAATATATTTTCACAGGAGTATTGAAGATATACGGATTTTTATTATTAAAAATATACGGAGCGAATCAAAAACACGTCTACTTCAGAGACATTCTCTCAAATAAATATAATAAAAAAAAAAACACAATTAAATTGATACCCTACAGATAAAAAGACGAGATTGCTCTCGTCTAGAAAGAAAGAGGGGAATGTAATGAAGCATTACAAAATACTTAAACCCCTGACCGGCGCCAATGACCATTCCTATACAAATTAGAATTAAACAATTTTAAAGCATCAACTGAAACATGCACCCTTTTAAACATGTCTTGCCTTGAACTAATCACAAGACAAACTAAATAAAATGCTACAAGTAGCAGGCCACACACCGTATGTAGAATGACGACGACGAGACCAAAATATCCCACACCCAACTAAACCAGTATGGTGAATTACCTAGTGATAAGAACATTCATTAACAATACAGGTAATAGAAATAATAGAAAAATAGCAAGCCGCTGCCGCTACCGCTAACGAAGACACGACCACCACACACCGCACACCATCGCCGAACGCATATGGCCTATCGTAGTGTCAAACTATATCAACAGTATACGCTCTTATTTTGATTTGTCGATATAGTTGACATTCCCTCTCAACAGTAGCATGGCATAAAGAGGGCTATGCCAGGCGATCAAAGGGAGAGGAAACACACAGTCATCAGCTCAGAGATAATGCGGCGGTTTAAGTTGCAGAAAGGATAAAGCGTAACTCAAAAGGTAACCCCATCTACCAGTATTGCATTATACTGTGATCTACCAGGCTAATAATCTGTGATGTACCAGATTTATATAAAATCTGCGATTTTACCAGTTATAAAAAGACTGTGATTTAACCAGGCTAAGCCTGCGATTACCGGACAATACTAAAAGTACGGGCAGTGAGCTCGTGATCTTAAGATATCGAAGGATGAACAAACACACAGCGCAGGCCAAGCAAAGACGATAATACAGCAGCAGTACAACACGCTCAGCCAGAAGACAACATCGACACCGCACATAACAAACAACAGATAAAATAATAAATTATACTTTTATTTGAATTACGAAATAATAAACTGATTTAATCGCTTAAACTAAAGTTTATGGTACTTTCTTTAGTTCGAACCCTGGAAAAACACTGCTGAGTATCTACCTTAGCTGGAAACTCCAAAGTACCGTTACACTATTAATATCACAGATCAATTATTATTATTGTTACTAATGGCAACACTATATATGGAGCTGATATTGTCCAAGTCTTCTTTGTGGTTCATTGTTGTTGTTATTTTTTGTTGAATCCGAAGACTTTCTAGTGTGTAGCGGGTGGTGGTGCGGTTTTCCTTGTCCAAAATAGTAACATTGTCGAAGTCTGCGATGTGGTCTTCTTCTATCATGTGTTGTGAGAGTGCTGTAGCTGTTCTTTTCTTTCTTATGTCAGCTTCATGTTCGGATAATCTCACTGCAAGCTTACGTTTTGTTGTGCCTATGTATAGCATGTTGCACTTGTTGTTGTCATTACCTTTGCATGGTATTTGGTAAACTACCTTGTGATGATCTGTTATTTGTGTGGGTGGTTTTGTTTTTGTAAAAATTGAACTTAAGGTGTTATTGGCTTTATGTGCGAAAGTAGTTTTTTCTCTGTCAAGTGGTATTGTTTTGTTGAGAGTATTATTGTCAGTTAGATGAGGGATGTATGTTAATGAGAAAAATCTAGCGTTGCCAGATTTTACTTTTTGTGTTGTATGTTGTTTATTTGAGTTTTGTATTTGGTGAAGTTTATTATTAATTAAATTTATAACTATTGTGTTTGGATAATTGTTCATTTGTAGAATTGTTCTTATTTTAGTTATATTTTCTTTGTGGTATATATTGTCACTGATGTCTAAAACTTTGCTATATCAGTCAAAGATTTTATTTTCTTTTCTTATAAGTTTCACCTCAAGAAACGGTAACTGGTGATTGTTTAAGCCCAAACATCAATTTTAAATTAAAATTTCAACATATCTCGACTGAAAAGGTAAAGTATCTTAAGTCAATTTTGATGATTTTTCAGGAGAGCGAAAAAACACTTCAAAGCTGTATCCCAAAAAATCTTTCATATATAGACTTTATTCAACAAAGCATTTATATGTAAAATTTTATGATCTTTTTTTTGAAATTATTTTCGAAGAGATATTTTTAACTTCCCATAGGGAGTTATTGTAATCGGTCCGATTTGTCAAATTGGAATTTTTGACATTTCTCGACGTTTCAAGGTCCCTAGAGGCTATATCAATCATTTTTAGAGAGATGTCTGTGTGTGTGTGTGTACGTACGTTCGTACGTTCGTACGTTCGTACGTTCGTACGTTCGTACGTTCGTACGTTCGTACGTTCGTACGTTCGTACGTTCGTACGTTCGTACGTCCGTACGTTCTTGTACCATTTTTCGTCGTCGATATCTCAAGAACGAGTAAAGATATCAACTTCAAATAAATTTTGTTTAATAGATAATAACTTCGAAAGAGGCTGAAAGGGCGTTTATTAAAATTCAGTGAGTAGTTTTTTCACTATAACGGTTTAAGAAAAAAGTAAAAATTTTGGTTAGTTTCAAATATCTCACGAAAAAATAATGCTATTGACTTCAAATAAAATTTAATGTACTCATTATAAGGTCATACAGATTTGATATGAATATGGAAAAAAATGAACTTACCGTTATTTTTTTAAATTAAAAAAACTGAAAAAAAAATTTTCATAACCCAGATATTCTAAGAACGGAAAACAATTTGAAACTAAAAATAATTTTATTTTACGAAAAATAATGTGTTTGACAACTGGTGAAAATTTCAAAAAAAATCAATTTACAGTTTTTTTACAAAAAATAAAAAACTACATATATAAAATTTAATTGAAAATTGGTAAAAATTGTATTTCGACTCAAATTTCTCGAGAACTAGTAGTGATATTGACTTCTAATTTAGTTTATTTTATACATAGTATAATTTTGTACAATTGGTAAAATGTTGACAAATATTGAATTAATAGTTTTTTTTTTTAAATAAAAAAACTATTAAAAATTCTAGTGAAAACTAGTTAAAATTGTATTTCAAGTCGAATTTCTTGGGAATGAACACCGATAGTGCCTTCTAAAGTATGTTGTTTTATACATCGATACCTTCCCGTAAGAATGTATACTAAGCGACATTTCTAAAATTGTTCAGGAAACGAAAAAAACGAATAAAGTTCTAGTTGAATCATAGTGTGCTAAGAGACAATTTTGGTTAAACTAAGTGACATCCAACAAATTTTTTTTGCAACATCAACATCAACAATCTCAATTTCAAATCTCTTTAAATAATTAAAATGCTTTTCAATCTTAAAATAATATTTGTTTGAATTTTACAGCTAAAGTTTGTTTCGCTGAAAATTTGGTTATTTGAAAAAAAACTAAATATAAAGTTTTCAAGACCACAAATGGGAAGTTATCAGTGTGGGTCGCACCCAGCCTCTTTTTAATATTTTGGTCGTTATGAGGAAAAATATGACTTAAGATAGTTTGGCTTTTCTATAAATTGAATTTTATATTAATTTCCAAAATCTTAAGTTGAGATAAGATATTTTGCCTTGCGTTTTCGAAGGACGTTTTCAATTCTTATGTCCATTTAAGATGAGTTGCGTGTGCAAAAGTGGAAAAAAAGAGATTAAAGATGATATTTGGTGGTTTTTATTTAAGTCGTATATGAAAAAGTCACATTTGTTCTATAGAGCTTTAATAATAAAAAAAAAAATAATAACCAATAAAGACTTGAATTTCTTTAAAAAAAAAAGGCTATAAAATCACATTTGGTTCACAGAATAGAAACAGTTTAGTTTTATTCAAATAATTTATTTAAAAAATATTAAAATAAAATATAAAATAAATTATTAAATTATTTAAAAAAAATCATTGATGATTGTAAAAAATGTTACATGAAAACATATTTTTAAAAGTCAAATCAATAATAACAAAAAACGATTGGAAAAATTTACCTAAGGGACCCAAGGGGAGATAGGAGAAATTGAAAATTATTTTTACCTCCGAAACTAACGGTATCGCACCCGTATTGTAAGATCTTATTTATCTCGAAAACGGCTCTCATGATTTTGATAAAATAAAATTTTTGAATAATATGTTATTAACTGTACCTGTCATAGAACCGTTTTTTTTTTTAAGTAAAACTTCTTCTCCGGCGTTGGGGGTAAACAAAATGTCTATGCAGCTGTCAGTGACGTGTCAAAACGACACGCTATCAGTCAAAGACAACGACATGTAACGAAGTTTTACTTCTACGGCGCGGCGTTTCCATTGGAATATTGAGTCAAAAATATAGTGGTATGGTTAGTTGAAACAATTGAAGTAAAGTAAGTACATGCCGTCGGTACACCATTGCACCTTGTGTAACAATCGGAGTTGATGTTTTCCCAAAACAATTGTCATACCGGGTGAAATCTGCATTGTGAAATTACTAGTACTTGTGACATTTCCCGAAGGATCCGATGTACTGAGTATCAGCTTATTATCACTCGATCCACCAACTCCGCCTGCATTTGAATACTGTCTAATCATATTGATTGGCTGCGATGAGGGTTGCAGACTATAATTATGATTAGCTGCAACGGCGGCCGAGTTCTGTTTTTGCACACTTAATACCGATACTACAGCTGGATATGAAGACATCTTGATAACTTTTCCAGTTGAAAGAGTTTTCTGAGTTGTTTGGTTGTTAACGTCAATCATTGTGGTATTGTTTGTGTCGTCTTCAGATTTGATAATTTGATACTGCTGCTGTTATTGATGTTGTTGTTGTTGATGAGCGATCTGAACCTTTCGCTGTGAGAGTTTGCGAGTCAATAGCAATTTATCCAGCACTGCAATAGGAAAACAAATATTTCTATTAAAATTTTGTAAAAATAACCACATTTGTAAAAAAAAATTGTGTTTCGCATAACTAACCCGAAAGTAGAACTTATCATTATATCATTTTTGAGAAACAAAGGTGATTGATATTTCTAACGTATTTGATAGAGTTTGGCCTGAAGCTTTTTTCTCGAATTTGTTATTGATGTATCTCTTCTTCGATGGATTTTAAATGAACTTTTTTGGATGGTTTTAAGTCTAATATTCATAAAATAAATGCCCAAGGCTCCAGTTTGTCTCCGAAATAATGGTTATTTTCATAATGATCTCTTGTTTCGCTGACGCCAGCACTCTCATATTCGTTTCGGACTCACAACTCTGTTCTTCGGGTGGGGTGTGGAACTAAGGCGGAAGCGTATGCTAAGCTCATTAGATTCCGATCTCGACATCATTATAAAATGGAATATTAACAACCGCGTAGATTTCAATGCTTCAAAAATACAAAGCTCTCTTCTTGCGCATCTCTAAAAATATAATATTTATTAATTAAGTTTTTAAATTTATTATTTATATATTACCTTTCTTGCCTCCGACATTATTCTTTGCCTTCGCGCTTCGCCTCCTTTTTATGTAGTGATAAATTTTGACATTTGAAGAGAAAAACTTATCGACTCTTAAAGATACAGAAACCCATTTTATCGAATATTTCCAGGATTCCTATTCCGTTTGTTCCAGTCGATAGAACTAATCAGTGGCGTGGCGTACTTTTAGATCTCAGTACTTTTCACGGCTGACTCGTTAGACAAAGGTTTTTGTATAGAAGAACTTGGCTCTTTTTTTAACATTTATGTTTTTGGTCTAATTGAAATTTTCCCGATTCTCGACAGAATTGAAATCAGAAAAATGTTTCGGATTAAAATTCTGGAATATTTTCTATCCCGAAAATATTCCCGTATTAACACCAATCCATGAAGAAGATTTCAGTATCTCTTCCTTTATTTATTTTTCTCTACCTGTTTTTTTTTTTCATTTTTAACTTCCCATAGGGAGTTATTGTAATCGGTCCGATTTGTCAAATTGGAATTTTTGACATTTCTCGACGTTTCAAGGTCCCTAGAGGCTATATCAATCATTTTTAGAGAGATGTCTGTGTGTGTGTGTGTACGTACGTTCGTACGTTCGTACGTTCGTACGTTCGTACGTTCGTACGTTCGTACGTTCGTACGTTCGTACGTTCGTACGTCCGTACGTTCTTGTACCATTTTTCGTCGTCGATATCTCAAGAACGAGTAAAGATATCGACTTCAAATAAATTTTGTTTAATAGATAATAACTTCGAAAGAGGCTGAAAGGGCGTTTATTAAAATTCAGTGAGTAGTTTTTTCACTATAACGGTTAAAAAAAAAGTAAACATTTTGGTTAGTTTCAAATATCTCACGAAAAAATAATGCTATTGATTTAAAATAAAATTTAATGTACTCATTATAAGGTCATACAGATTTGGTATAAATTTGGAAAAAAATGAACAAACCGTTATTTTTTTAAATAAAAAAAAACTAAAAAAAAAATTTCGTAACCCAGATATTCTAAGAACGGAAAACAATTTGAAGCTCAAAATAATTTTATTTTACGAAAAATAATGTGTTTGACAACTGGTGAAAATTTAAAAAAAATCAGTTTACAGTTTTTTTACAAAAAATAAAAACCTATATAAAATTCTATTGAAAATTGGTAAAAATTGTTTTTCGACTCAAAGTTCTCGAGAACTAGTAGTGATATTGACTTCTAATTTAGTTTATTTTATACATAGTATAATTGTGTACAATTGGTAAAATGTTTACAAATATTGAATTAATAGTTTTTGTTTTTTTAATAAAAAAAACTATTAAGAATTCTAGTGAAAACTAGTTAAAATTGTATTTCAAGTCGAATTTCTTGGGAATGAACACCGATAGTGCCTTCTAAAGTATGTTGTTTTATACATCGATACCTTCCCCTAAGAATGTATACTAAGCGACATTTCTAAAATTGTTCAGGAAACGAAAAAAACGAAGAAATTTCTAGTTGAATCATAGTGTGCTAAGAGACAATTTTGGTTAAACTAAGTGACGTCTAACAAAATTTTTTGTTGCTCACAATCAACATCAACAATCTCAATTTCAAATCTCTTTAAATAATTAAAATGCTTTTCAATCTTAAAATAATGTTTGTTTGAATTTTACAGCTAAAGTTTGTTTCGCTGAAAATTTGGTTATATGAAAAAAAAAACTAAATTAAAATTTTCAAGACCACAAATGGGAAGTTATCAGTGTGGGTCGCACCCAGCCTCTTTTAAATTTTTAACTCAGCTCTCTCTTCGGTTATATCCCAACCTCTGAGTGTTAACATAATAATTTTGTGTGTACCCATTATTTTCACCATGGTCATTTCATTCAATCTACCGCAGCACAACCTCAAACCTATCACTACCTCAAACCTAAACCTTCATTCGAGTAAAACTCTACAAATGTTGTTTCCTGTATAGGGATAACTAATCAAGTTCCTAATCCTAAGTATTCAAACATAAAAATAAACTGCCACTACTCTAATTATTACACTTTAAACATTTTTCCAATTGTCAAAGGTCATAAAATAAATAAATATAATTATTCCAATTCCCTCATCTCATCTCGTACTGACGGATGGTTGTTCAAATCGAAGGTAGGCATTTATTTGGGTATTATTATTGATAATTATAAAAATTTCAATTATTAACCCTAAAGTATTGTTGCGAACAGAGCTTTATACTCCTACAGCGCCATCTGTTGGAAAATTGCATATCTACTTTATGGAAAGAACAAAAAGCCAATGCCATATGTATTTCCCCTTATTCCAAACATCTAGAACATTCCAAGACGAGAACCTTGGCGAAATAGTTTCGAGTTTCACGGTGAGCACGGACAGTCTATTTTTGATTATGAAAGTGTGCAAAAGCTTTGATTATTGGATTCTGTTACTAAACAAGTGTGATTAAATCTGAATAAAAGTGATGAGTTGATTATAAATTATGATATATTGTTTTGATTTGGAAAGTGTAAATATAGAAAAAATAATAAAAAGAGTAATAAGTTTTATCTAACGAACCCAGTAAAAAAAATTACATTGGGGTCAGAAAAGTTGAATAAAACTTATTGTGCAGTGAAGTGTGCGAAAAAAAAATAATGGGCAAGTTACTGAAGGAGCTCAACTGTAATGAGCTGAAAAGAGAATTAGGCAAGCGAGAACTTTCTAGAGCAGGACTTTCTAGAGCTTGCTCTGCGTTTGGCCGAATATTTGAAACAACAAAATGAAGACCCGGACATTTTCGTCTTTGAAGCTGACGCTGAGGAAGCAGACGTAAGTAAAATGTAGATGTTTCAAATATGATTAGTCTTAGTCTTCTACTTGAACGTTTCGAAGAGCAATGAAATGAACAAAATAAAGAACAAAAGAATGTTCTCGAAGAGCAACGAAATTAACAAAAGAATGTTCTCGAACGTCTCGAAGAGCAGAGAAATGAACAAAGGAAAGAACAGAAGAATGTTCTTGAATGTTTCGAGGAACAGAAAAAACGAACAAAAGACTATTCTCGAACGCCTGGAGAAACAAGAAGACCTTCTCGAAGAGCAGAGAAACATGCTAGAAGGCAAGCTTGTTAACATCGAGAATAATATATATATCTGCACTTAATAAACGTGTTTCATTCCTGGAGAATCAAGTCGCCAACAAAATGGGGACGTTTTCAAAAGAGTTAGATGAACGTGTTTCATTTCTAGAGAATCCAAGTCGACAACAAAATGGAGACGTTTTCAAAAGATTTAGACCGTGTTTGAAACATAAAGATTCGGGAAAGTTCTGGTGAAACTTTGAGAAAAAAAAGAGATGCAACCTCCTACCTTTGATGGACAAACTTCGTGGTCAATATACAAGAAGCAATTTGAGGCAGCTTCCACAACAAATGGCTGCGATGAGGCTGACAAGTACATATAGCCTTAACCCTTGCTCTAAGAAGAGCAGCTGCTGAATTATTGCAAACCATACCAGCATATAAGAGCGGCGTCTTTAATTTCTTGGTTGAGGCTATAGACAAACGCTTTGACAATAGCCATATGAAAGAAGTCTTCAAAGTACGACTCTATTCCAGAGTTCAGAAGGGGGGAGAAACTCTACAACAACCACAAGTGGACAATGAAAGGCTTGTTCATCTTGCATATGCAGATGTTGTAGAGGAAATCTGTAACCAGTTTGCAGTTGAGGCATTTGTTCGCGCCATTTCCGACATACATCTTCAAAGGCCCATGCGAACTGCTAGAAAACTAACGCTTTCTGAAACATTAGCATTTGCCTTAACAATGGAAGCAGCAGAGCAAGCTTCTCACGGAGTACATCGACTTAGAAAAGCCATCGTCGAAGAATGCTCATGCCAAAGAACTGATGTCCAAAGGAACCAACGAAACGGACTTGCAAAGTGCTAGAATTGCAACAAGACCGGACATTTACAGCGTCAATGTCCATTACTACCAAGAAGAGCTTGTCAAGATTGTGGACACGGAGGTTCAAACTCAGAACTTACTTCCCGAACAGTTTCCCAACAGGGAAACGAGTAAGAACCAACTTCGAGGGGCAGAAGCTGGTTTCTGCTATAGATGGCCCCAGAAACACCATTCAAGTTTCTCAGACTAAGCGAGACAATAAAAGTCTGACTGTCGAGGCAACTTTAAATGGCAACAAAAGTGTGGTCACCATCGACAGCGGTGCCACCGCCTCCATTGTGTGACAAGACCTAGTGCACCTGAATTGGCTACATAACACCAATAGCTACCGTCTGAGAACTGCCACAGAAGAAGCAGCTAGGATTTATGGTGAAGTCCGTCTTGGAATTCGAATTGTAGATATAGAATTCTCACACAAATTTTTGGTGGCAGATATATGTGACGATAGCAGCTAACATTCCTGCACCCATGTTCTGTAACTCAGGCGGTAACTTATCACATCGTTAAAAAATTAAACTATTCATTCCCCTCTTATCGCATCTGCAAAGAAATGGGATTCTGTAACTCAATGCGATAAGTTCAATTTGGGATATCTTTTTACTGTAATTTCTATTGGAAGGCGATAAGACGACCTGTCATGTTGACATTTAAAAACAAAAAATTTCTCATTTCTCAATTCAGTGTTTTTGTTTTTAAGTTCAAGATTATTTGTGTGAGTAAAGGATCGGGGATCCTTAGTGTAGAAAAAAATAGATTTACGGGACCTCGGCACTGGTCCCAAATTAAACAAACAGTTAAATCGTTATAAGAATTTATAAAGTGCGACTGCACTGTTTTAGGATACACAACAGAATGAATCAAATAATACAATAAGTACATTTCAATGCTTAATCTAATACTACTGATATGCAGTTCCCATGCAGACCGAGTGCAAAGGTGTTTGCTAGGCTTGAGTTTCCCGGTGGGAAACAATCCAAAGTGCGAAGCGCATGCCCGTGTGCATCGTCGACACTTTTTTCTGGTTGGGTCAATGCCTGACCGTGATAACTGTGTGTTATTCAATTTTGTACTCAATTTTAAAATTATTTAAATCAATTTATAAAAAAAAAAACAATGTTCGCTTTGTTACTGTTGGGAGAATCCAATGATCGGCGCAATAAAATGCGGATTTAACGAAGGCACCTGTGAGACACCACGAATCCTTTTGATATGCCCGAAGAGCTACTCCGCAAATTAAATGGTAAGTTTTTGGTTCTTGCATTAAACAAAATAAATTTAATTTTAATTTGTATCCCTTTATTTATACAGTTTTACATGTCACCACTTTGACTTCGTCTCCCTGGAACCTTTTGTGCTGGCTGGACCATGAATGTACCAAAGTCGGTAGTCTTCTTCTGGCAGAATGACCAGAAATTGAGAGATTAACACTAAACAATTTGTTCTATTTCAGACCACGTTGTATAGGATTTGCACGACGTCGACTGGGAAGAGGAGGACTTGTCGTTTTAGATCGACCATCAAGAAATATGGATGATATTTGGTCTAAACTCGATTACACCATCATGGCAATCAGCAAACTCAGAACTCTCCAAGAACCTGCCCAACAACTTAAAACGTCAATAGATTCGATTGTGACTATGATGACGAGGATGATAAGAATGTTTCTCGGGATTCACTTTATGTAACAGCATTTGTGAAACCGATGCCAATAAAACGCAAATGGGATTACAACAGTTCTCATCCCAAACATAGAACATCAATCAATAATAACAACAGTGAAAACAACAATAGTATTAGCAACATTAAAAATAGTCTCCTTAGCGAACAAGTAATCAAGCGAGAGAAGCTGAATGACGCCGAAGACTCTTTCTGCTGATGTCCAAATCAAGCAAGAGATAATTGACTCCGCCGACCTAAATATTCTTCATGATGAGAATGTGTACCTGTGAGTAGCTACATAAAGTGAGGAGTCCATATAGCAAGTCAATGCTTCTTGTTATTGAAATTGAAACTTTGTTATTTTTATTTATTGAAACTAAAATGTTATATTATTATATTAAAAACAAATTGATGAGAATTAAATATATAAAAAGTCTTCTTGGTGATCTTCCTGCATGGATCTTTTTTCATCCGATGTTAGTGTTGCAAGTTCTGTTTTGGATTATTGAATTTTATCCTCAATAAGTTCCTCTGAGGAGTAGCTATTTCCGGCTATATGATAAAATGAATATCAATTTGATTAACAATATTGTGCTAGACATAATAACATACCTTATCTAATGTTTTAGGTAGATTTTCTGTGGCATATGTATTTCCCCCGGCGTTTCCATTGGAATCTTGAGTCAAAAATATAGTGGTATGGTTAGTTGAAACAATTGAAGTAAGTAAAGTAAGTACATGCGGTCGGGACACCATTGCACCTTGTGTAACAACCGGAGTTGATGTTTTCCCAAAACAGTTGTCATACCGGGTGAAATCTGCATTGTGAAATTACTAGTACTTGTGACATTTCCCGAAGGATCCGATGTACTGAGTATCAGCTTATTATCACTCGATCCTGCATTTGAATACTGGCTAATCATATTGATTGGCTGCGATGAGGGTTGCAGACTATAATTATGATTAGCTGCAACGGCGGCCGAGTTCTGTTGTTGCACACTTCATACCGATACTACAGCTGGATATGAAGACATCTTGATAACTTTTCCAGTTGAAAGAGTTTTCTGAGTTGTTTGGTTGTTAACATCAATCATTGTGGTATTGTTTGCGTCGTCTTCAGATTTGATACTGCTGCTGTTATTGATGTTGGTTGTTGTTGATGAGCGATCTGAACCTTTCGCTGTGAGAGTTTGCGAGTCAATAGCAATTTATCCAGCACTGCAATAGGAAAACAAATATTCCTATTAAAATTTTGTAAAAATAACCACATTTGTATAAAAAATTTTGTTTCGCATAACTAACCCGAAAGTAGAACTTATCATTATATCATTTTTGAGAAACAAAGGTGATTGATATTTCTAAAGTATTTGATAGAGTTTGGCCTGAAGCTCTTTTCTCGAATTTGTTATTGATGTATCTCTTCTTCGTTGGTTTTTAAATGAACTTTTTTGGCCGATTTTAAGTCTAATATTCATAAAATAAATGCCCAAGGCCACAGTTTGTGTCCGAACTAATGGTTATTTTTATAATGATCTTTTGTTTCGCTGACGCCAGCACTCTCATATTCGTTTCGGACTTACAACTCTGTTCTTCGGGTGGGGTGTGGAACTAAAGCGGAAGCGTATGCTAAGCTCATTAGATTCCGATCTCGACATCATTATAAAATGGAATATTAACAACCGCGTAGATTTCAATGCTTCAAAAATGCAAAGCTCTCTTCTTGCGCATTTCTAAAAATATAATATTTATTAATTAAGTTTTTAAATTTATTACTTATATATTGCCTTTTTGTCTCCGACATTATTCTTTGCCTTCGCGCTTCGCCTCCTTTTTATGTAGTGATAAATTTTGACGTTTGAAGAGAAAAACTTATATTTCCAGGACTCCTATTCCGTTTGTTCTATTCGATAGAATTAACGACTGTCAAAGTTACAGAAACCCGGCGATGCGATAAAATGAATTTCATCCCAATTCTCACCGTTTCTCGACAAGTTTTATCGCTTCGAAAGTTACAGAACATGGGTCCAGGGGTCTTATATTTGTTTTATTTTTAATTAAATAGATATTTATTAATTTGAAGACAAATATACCTCTTTGAAATTGAACTGCGTCCACTTAAATAAGACCATACAAATTGAAAAATTTATGTATTTTAAACACCTTGACAGAAAACGATATTAAGCAATAACAATGCTGCTCGTAAAAAAAATTGATTCATCTGTATAAATACATGATTCGTATACAAAAGATTTGTTTATGTTTTTTGAAGACAAATTACAAACGATTATTTAAGTTTTTTGTTATATTTTCAACCTTATCTAGAAATTATTAAATATTATGTACTATTCTCTTCAAATCATAATATTATGAATAATGGTTCATATAAATTTGATTAGTTTAATTAATATCTTTCAGATCCTTTTTCGCTTTTTTCTTATGGAAAATACATTGAACGTCAAATCGAAAAAAAGTACCTCCTATTGAACGTTCACATGTTCACTGCCAGATGCCGTGACTCCATGTGTCAATACTAAATAAAACAATGCATACATATGCATACATACATTTGTCAGCTCCCCATTGGAATACTGCGAATACAAATTGAAAGAATATTATGTACTGCCTTGGAAACTTTATTATGCTATCAAAATTATTAAATTTCCAATATTCCAAGTGTTATTTTTTTTACTGTGCCGTAATATCGTTTGTCTTTTTGTGGAGAATTGCAGGTAAGTTGTATTATATTTATAGTAAAACTATTTCTTTAATAAAGCAAACAAAATTTACAGAAATATCGAATTAAAAATGGCCAGTATTGCTGCTAAAGGGTCCGGTTTGGTAAACAGTAAGTTCATTCTCTCCTACCTAACCCCAAAACGTTATGTAATGATTATTTTACGAATTGTCAGAGCTTATGGTTCAGGCCAGACCACAATTAGACGTTTTCATGAAATACGCCAAAGTAGAACTGACACCACCAACTCCTGCTGACATCCCAGTAATTCGCCAAGGCATCGGGCGACTCATAAACGGTGCTCGTACTGGTGCATGGAAAAATGTTACCGTTCGCGAGGCTTGGTTAAATACTTTGGTAACGATGGAGGTGTGCTTCTGGTTCTATGTTGGCGAATGTATCGGAAAGCGTCACATCGTTGGATACAATGTTTAAACAAGACATTATTAATTCGTTTATAATTTGTTAATCTCAACATTCAACTGTGGAAGAAGCTTTCATCAAAAGAAATAAAGATACCTACAAATTGAACAAGTTTTACAAAATAATTTTTCAGTTACTCTTCTATATCGCCTTTCATTTTGTTTGGTAAAACCACAAAAACAGAGTTGTTACCTAAAACCAGCAATCTTTAATAAATCGAACGTTTGGTGATACAAAAAGTATTTTGGTTTTTAACCATACATTTGACTGGGAAATAAATTTTGCTTAAAAAATAAAACTATTTTATTTCCTGACGGTGTTATTAACGTTGATACTGGCCCTTATTGCGAGTGTTGTTTGTTAATCGGTCAACGACTTTTGTCGAAAATCGTTTATCGAAAAATTAAGATAGATTCTAGAATAAGATACCATAATCCGTGTTTTTATATCTGGTGACAACAACATTAAGTTATCTAAATAGCTTTGGTTACAAATTTTAACGCATTAAACATTTTGGAACTATCGACTTTTATCGAATCGCACCTTGACGACACTCGCAATAAGGGCCACTGTCGCAAAGATGGTTGTAAGTTCCCATGAACATTAGAAATCAGTTGCACGGATTTTTCTTATTTTCTAGTATGATGTGGTGTTCCATCGACAAAATTCTGGACTTGCTTGCACTGTACGAAATTGGGCACTGAAAAAAAAGTTCGCTACGTATTTGATAAGAGCGTATTACCTTTTCAGAATGATAACTACAATGATTGTCCTTGAAACGAAGTTATTGCTAAACGGGCTTACATTCCCAGCGTCTATTTTTTATCTATCTTTTTTGTAGTTAATTTCGTATAGTTAAAAGCTTTTTGTACAAAGGTTTTATAATGTACGCGAAGGAAATTTTTGTAGTCACTTGTTTCCTGCGACACAGGGCAAATTACTAAAAGCATATCTTGCGCAAATTATGCAAAGCAAACATACAAATCCCTGCTAACCAGTCTCAAAATGCATTCGATGCTACTTTTTTGGCATTTGTGCAAATTTTAAAATTATATTGATCAATTAATTTGCTCTTGCGTATTCTGCTTTGCATGTGTTTTGCTTTTGCAAATCTTGTGTAGGAATTTCGCCTAATTTTTCCAGCAAGTCAATCTCAGAGGTCAGAGCATTAACTACTTCCAAAAAACTTAAGAACACTTTTCTCTTTCGTCCAGACACTCCAATAGTACTTGAGGATTTCCAGAATTTTCCCCATTCCTGTTCATGATGAAAGTCTATTTCACACTTAATAAGACAGCAAGTATTGTGATTTGGGGGAGGAGCAGTCCGTGGACAGAGTCGTAAAGTTTATTCGTACTTACAATCGTCTATGTCGAAACGAATTGCCTCTTCTAAAACTAGTTTTCCGTTTAAAGAAGGTATATTAAATTTATTATTGACGACCAGATTCTCGCAAACCTCGCTGATACGGATCGCTCAAAAGATAAAAAATATATTTTGTGACTTTCGTGTTCTACAGTCATAACTTGCTACAGTCGAAATTCTTCAACCTTGGCTTATTATTTACATTTATATTAAAATCGCCAGTTTTTGAAATAGTTTAGAAACATCGTGTGATCAATTGTTTTTATTTTTTAAATGAGTCGATACAATCAATAGAACGGTCTTTTATAAGACTAATTGATTTGGAACAAAAAATGGTGATTTAACATAAACATACGAGATTTCCAAATACTTTGAAGAAAATACAAGAAGAAAGACAACATTGATAAGTCGAATAGAAAGCTCAAAGGCAACGACAAGTGCATTACAGAGTTTTGCAAAATAGTGTCACGGCAGCATGCGATGAGTCTATCGTCAAACGTACCGTGGCTAATGCTGCTGAGCTTATATACTTATTATTACATACTTGTGTATAGGTACGACAAGGTATGTACACACAGCCACAAAAGTAAGTTTACACCCAAGCTAATACGTAAATAGACGAAAAAATACCGTTAATATCAAATCCATATCTATTCTCTGCATATGGCACAAATGTCTTGTCATACACATTACTGCTGTTAAGCAAAATAGCGGTACAATTTGTATCCACTTCTTTGCTATCTCATTATTTGTAATTACGGGTAAAAAAAATAGTTTACAAAAGTTAGTATACAGAGAGTTTTTCTTATGTGATGTCGCATCAATAAAAGTTTTTATTCTTTTTAAGATTAGAAATGGCACCACGTGGAAAAGAGCTCTCCTTGGACTTACAAAAATTAATAGTTAAGTACTCAAGTGAAAGGAAAGTGGATTCGGAAAGTAGCTGTACTTGTTGATAGGAGCCCAGCAACCGTCCAAGAAATATTGGAATAGCAGAAACAATGTGGAACAGTTACGAACACGGCTCGCAGTAGCCGCCCGCGAACGTTCTCTGAATATGAGAAGCGACTAATAATTCGCAAAGTAAAAAAAAAATGTGAAAATAAGCGCACCAAAACTGCAGGACGAGATAGAAGAAGAGACAGGTAAGTCATGCTGTACCCAAATTATACGCCGCATCCTTCACGAAGTCAGGTATAAGGCTGTGCTATTAGGAAAAAACCATTCATTAGCAAGGTCAATCGGTCAAGCGGATTGAATTTGCCAGAAGTCATATTCAGACCGATTTGGCTTTCTCAATACCGTTATATTTTCTGACGTGAGCAAATTCAACATCCATGGGTCTGATGGACGTGCAAAAGTGTGAAGAAAACCTAATACTAACCAAGAAGTGCAAATTTTTTAATTTCCAATTTTAAAATTAACTAACTTTATTGTTTTAAAAAGTTTTCAACAAAATTAATGTAAAACTAGACAAATAATTCACTTTATTTTATTCTATATGATCCCCTGAAGAAGACAGCAACCCCTGTCGAAACGTCGGGAGAAGTAAATGAAATCGTACTAGTTTCATTGCATATCAAGTGACCAAAATAGCCAAAGAGGAACCAGATTCTTCAACAATACAAAAATAAAAAATAATCTTCATCAAAGTGCACAAAAACTAGGTTGTGAGAGGTCATTCATCTTTCAACAAGATAATGACCCCATACCCATACATGATATACCTCGCAAATCGTGAGAGAATGGCTGCTATATAATGTGCGAAGAAAAGTCAAAACAACTCCTCAATCGCCAGATTTAAATGTTATTGAGCATTTATGGGATCATATGGAGCGTCAAATCCGCAAACATGACATAAAATCAAAAGTAGAGATTAAAAGGATCCTTCAAGAAGAATGGAACAAAATAACCCTAAGTGTTACCCAAAAACTTGTTTCGTCGATGCCATCGAGAATAAACGCCGTAATTAAATAAAAAGGTTACCCAACAAATAACTAAATTTTAATATTAAGTTAAAAATGTTTTAATTTCTATTAATGTATACTTACTTTTGTGATCAAAATTCTGACACCCATATTAATAAATATGGTTTAGTGAAGGTTTATCGTTAAGCCCTGGACTAAGTGCGAAATTTCATTAATAAAACAAATTTTCTGTTAAGTGACGTTTACTAAGTATGATTAAGTTAAACCACCGAAGTAGGTGGTTTAGCGAAGGAATAAGAAATAGAAATGTCAAATTCATTTTTTTAATCAAAAAATTAAACAAAAGTGAGAAGTTTCTAAATTAATTTTGAAAAGAAATAGTAATAATAAAAATGGCACAAAGTTTTAACGATTTCTTGAACCGTTTGGATTTGCTGGATAATCCTAATTTTTCTATAAGAAGATCAAAAATCTATAAACCGCGATATGATCCGATTAAAGAGCTAAGCGAAGAGGAATTCCGAAAGAAATATAGGTTTTCCAAAAAAAAACATGGAAAAACTTGTAGCTATCGTTGAAGCAGACCTAAATGCAGACAAAAGAGGTGGACATATTCCTGTGGATTTACAAGTAATGGCTTCTATTAGATACTGGGGTCGTAATGAGGTATAATGATTGACTCGATGTATATAAACATAATCTTAAATAACATTACTCATTTAAAAAAGGTTCAAGACGATTGTGCTGATATCCACGGCTTTAGTCAGCCTACATTGAGCATCGTGTCTTCACGAGTTGCGTGGATTTCCACAAGTCATTGGTGCAATTGACTGCACCCATATCAGGATACAAAGACAGGCAGGAGAAAACGGTCAATACTATGTTAATAGGAAAGGGTACTACTCCATTAATGTGCAAGTAAGGACAGCTTACTAAAAATTATATACATAAATATAGATCCAATTATCTTTTTAATTTTGTTTTCTTATCTTTTTATCTTTACTCCATAGGCAGTTTGTCACGCCAATTTGAAAATAAGGGACATAGTTTGTCACTGGCGTGGAAGCACCCATGATTCCCGTATTTTTGGAGAAAGTACTATAAAAGACCGATTAGATATGGGAGAATTCCTAGGAAGACTTTTAGGAGATGGTGGTTACGCGTGCACAAATAGTTTATTTACACCTGTTCAGAATCCAAGAAATTCTTCCGAAGTAAACTATAATATTGCTCATATAGCTACTCGCAATACTATTGAACGAACATTTGGAATTTTGAAGTCCAGATTTAGGATTTTGTTGACAGGAATGAGAGGATCACTCAAGAATGTTAAAACTACAGTTGTTGCTTTGGCAGTTTTGCATAACTTGGCAAACATGCAAATCGTAAATAAATTAATTTACCAATCCCACAAGGGATGATATTATATGTATCCTCCCAAAGAATTAAAACATAAAAAATAAAAAAAAAACAAAATTTTTGAAGCACATTATGTACATTATTATTTAGTTCAAAAAAATTAAATAAACATACATTGGAAATAAAATAAAATAACAATTCATAACAAAAAACAAAAAACTTAAAAACACTTCATGAAAAATAGGAACTTAAAAAATAATATATCACATTTAACATAAAAAAATTACATTTTACTTTTTAACAAAAAGCTTTCGGTCTGCAGATTTTCCAATTTCTGTTGGTGACAGTTCAATTTTGATGCATTTGATCTTCTCATTATGTTCCTCCATCATATGAGCTCTTGAAAGCTCAAATAGCTCCCTTTTATAAGAGTTGGAATCCTAGAACATAATGAAAATAGGTATGAATAATATTTGTCTGATCAATATCTTATATTATATATTTTTAACTTACATTTACCATTTTACGTTTTTTCTTTTCGTTTTTCTTTGGGGGTTCCGGCTGAGAAACGTTTAAACACACATTTAATTTACCTTGTTGGTTTTCTATAAGCAAAATAAAAGTTTCATTAGCTGAAATTGAATTTGATAAGATTGTTTTACCTTCGTCCATTTTCTCACTTTCGTTTACAATTTCTAACTCCTCATAATTCTCGTACAATGTTTCTTCCGGAATCTAAAAAGAAATAAATGGTTGGTATAAATATTACTAAACAAAACAAAAAAAAAACTAAATAACCTTCAGGGCAGCTGCATCGCTGTCGAATTCATTAAAATCAACATTGAATTCTTGAGGAATGAGATCAATGAGTTGTTGGTCCTCATGGGAAGGCGATTTTGGTGGTTCTTACTTTTGCTTTCCGGAAAGCCGACTCTGCAGCATTTGCTTTTCCACTGAAGCTGAACCTGGGCAACTTCTCGTTGCACATCGCATGCATAATTGAACCTACAAATATATTTTTGTTTCACTTTGTTATTTCATGTTTTATTTAAAAGTTGCAAATTGAATAAACCAAACTTACTTTTTCGTTATTTGTATCCAACAGTCTTTTTTGTTTTGATTTGTGTTGGTGTCAACACATTTGTTCTCAATTACCGTGATTGCTTCTGTACATAATTCTCGAAGTAGGTTCTAAAATAATCAATTAATAATAATCAATAAAAGGGTTACACAATTAAAAAATACATACTTTGTCTTTTAGGCTCCAATTTTCACTCCTTTTTCTTTTTTTGGTAATATTGTCCATGATGGATTTTTTGATAGAATTTATAAAAAAAAAACAAGCAACAGCAACAAGCAATATCCACAATCAGACACAACAAAAGCAATTGACAATCAATTTAGGTAGCCACAAAATATAAAAAAGAGATTGCTTACTTTTGTAGAAGATTTTCTTAAAAGGATTTTTGATAAACGTCATTTTACTATTCCGGGAACATTTTGTTTTTATTAATGTAAATATTTAAGCCAGGACTAAACTCCTATTCTATGGTTTAGTAAGACAGTGGACTATAGAAGGAATAAGCGTTTTTTATTAATATGGGTGTGAGAGTTTTAGTTTTAAGTTGATATCTAAGCCATTTAAAAAAAAAAATGTTTTGATAATTGATTTTATGAAAAGAGAATAAAATTTTCTAAAAAATATACGCCAATTGTTTCATAACATATGCTTATTCAATTTTTTCCTCTCTGCTTAACATTTTGTTTCCTGCTGTATACTTACTTTTGTGACTGTGTGTATATAATTTAATATATTTCTAACAAAACTTTATCACCCATATTAATAAAAAACACTTATTCCTTCTATAGTCCACTGTCTTACTAAACTATAGAATAGGAGTTTAGTCCTGGCTTAAATATTTATATTAATAAAAACAAAATGTTCCCGGAATAGTAAAATGACGTTTACCAAAAATCCTTTTAAGAAAATCTTCTACAAAAGTAAGCAATCTCTTTTTTTATATTCTGTGGCTACCTAAATTGATTGTCAATCGCTTGTGTCTGACTGTGGACATTTCTATTTCTTATTCCTTCGCTAAACCACCTACTTCGGTGGTTTAACTTAATCATAATTAGTAAACGTCACTTAACAGAAAATTTGTTTTATTAATGAAATTTCGTACTTAGTCCAGGACTTAACGATAAACCTCCACTAAACCATCTTTATTAATATGGGTGTAACACCCATATTAATAAAAAACGCTTATTCCTTCTATAGTCCACTGTCTTACTAAACCATAGAATAGGAGTTTAGTCCTGGCTTAAATATTTATATTAATAAAAACAAAATGTTCCCGGAATAGTAAAATGACGTTTACCAAAAATCCTTTTAAGAAAATCTTCTACAAAAGTAAGCAATCTCTTTTTTTATATTCTGTGGCTACCTAAATTGATTGTCAATCGCTAGTGTCTGACTGTGGACATTTCTATTTCTTATTCCTTCGCTAAACCACCTACTTCGGTGGTTTAACTTAATCATAATTAGTAAACGTCACTTAACAGAAAATTTGTTTTATTAATGAAACTTCGCACTTAGTCCAGGACTTAACGATAAACCTCCACTAAACCATCTTTATTAATATGGGTGACGATAAACCTCCACTAAACCATCTTTATTAATATGGGTGTTCAATGTTTGGTACAACCTTTGTATAAATGGCGGTTATAAAATAAAGGGAATCAAAAAAAAGGACTTTTTCTTGTGTGGATGATTTTTGTTTATCTTTCTATACCTTTGTGTATAGATATTCAATACGTGGTGTCTGGCATAGAGGAAATTTTTTTTTTTTTTTTTTTTTTTTTTGTTATTTATTTATTTATTTGGCAGTATTTTGCCATTTAAAAAATTCAATACAATCATTTTATATTATACATATTAAATAAATCTATTTTTAACATATTCGAATAATTTGTTTTTGAATCTTTGTAAGTTATTCTCATTCTTTAAAATATAAGGAAGACTGTTATAAATATCTAAACCTCTATGTAGAATCATATTAGTGGTCTTAAAGTTTCTAAACCTTGGTAACCTGAAATCACCAGCATTGCGTAAGGCAAAAGGTTGTACATCACCAACAAAAGATATATACTCATACAAATAGTTAGGCAATATATTAAATTTAATTTTAAATATAAATACTATCACATTATACATAATTCTTTGGTTAACACTCATCCATGACAATTTAAACAACATTTCTCTTATTGGGGTAAATCCATTACACATTAAAACAATTCTCATTCCCCTATTTTGAAGTTTTTGTAATCTACTCATTTTTTGATTATTACACATAAATAAAATACTTGAGCAATACTCAAAGTGTGGTTTTATCATTGTATTATAAACATTAATAGTTGTGTTTATAGACATTTTTTTTCGAATTCGACTCAGGAAGTACAGTTTTTTTGATATCTTCTTACATACATAATTAACATGATCATCTAAAGTTAATTTATCATCAATTACAACACCTAAATATTTTATTTCATTTACTGTTTCAATATTATTACTATTTATACTGATGCTTCTATTAGTAGAACCATTTAAAACCATAGCTTTTGTTTTATTTATATTTAATTTTAACATATTACTGTCAAACCAGTCTTGTAAATTTTGAAGATCTAAATTAATTTTATCTATACATTCATCGATATTATTACCAGAAATAAACAGTAAAGCATCATCTGCAAACAAAACAATTTTAGAAAAACGAACAGCATTCTCCATATCGTTGATGTATACTAAAAACAGCAAAACTCCAAGCAAAGATCCTTGAGGAACTCCATGAAGAACAGACACAGGGTTTGAAATTACGTCGTTAATTTTCGTTCTTTGAGTTCTATTTTCAAGATATGATTTGAACCAACTTAGTTCTCTATTTCTCACACCATACATTTTGAGTTTATCAATTAAAATCAACTGGTCTACAGTTTCGAATGCTCTTTTCAAGTCTAAAAACACTGCCACAACCACTTTTTGTCATGAATGTCAATTTTCCACTTCGTTATGACAAGATAGAGTCACGACTTCGGGGGTTTGCTCTCTTTAACCCTACAAGCTGAATTGAGAGGAAAAAACCCACAGTCCAAAGATGTGTTAGTTGCCCCATGCATTTTAAATGGGAACAAACACAGCTTTGTTCAAATCATAGAGGAAATATATTACCTAGAGTCACGACTTCGGGGGTTTGCTCTCTTTAACCCTAAAAGCTGAATTGAGAGGAAAAAACCCACAGTCCAAAGATGTGTTAGTTGCCCCATGCATTTTAAATGGGAACAAACACAGCTTTGTTCAAATTTTGTGGGTTTTTGCTCAATGCGCAAAAAGGTTGAATAAGTGCGTTTGAATATTCAAAAAAGGAATCCGTTAAATTCAAAAATTTTAAAATACAAATATTTTTGTATTAATTTCGCTTTTTTTATCTCTTTATCAATAAAAACTGTATTAGATATTAATTTTATTGCTTTTCGGATACAAATTCCTTAATATTTATGTATATTTCTGTTAAAAACTAAAAAAATCCAAGCAAAAGTAGAAGCGCACCCTAGAAATTCAATGCGTATAGTGCTGAACACTTACCACGGAATACCGACATTTTAGCCCAAGGTGAATATTTTGACAAGTAAACAAATCGATAAAAAAACAAATGTCATAAAAACAAAACTCGAGAAACCCAGCAAAAACAATTGTTAATTTCGGAGGCAAGTTTGTTTTAATAAAATCCCAGGATAGTCCTTCGAAGTTTATCAATTTTAAATTTGTTAAAAACAAAAAACAATGTTTTTCTTAAAAGTATAAGTAATACCGGATTAAAATCAATTGCAATTCCTTACAGTACAGAAGTTACTGGGCAGGCTACTCTAATGGCTGTCAATAAACAAAAAGTAAGCAAAGCCATGAAATCCTATCTACAACGGGCTCAAGAGCACGATCAGTTCATGAAAACGCAACACAGTATAAAATCGGTAAAAGACATTCGGCCAATATGATGGGAGAAGATCGTGAAACATTCACCCAAGAGGACGTTGATGATGCCATTTTTCCATCGGGAATTTATGATAAATTCGCCAGACCCGCTATGAAAAGTCCCAATCAAGTGTTTCCAGCACGGAAAGTGGCTGAATTCGATGAAACTGGGCGTCCTTTCCACAGCATGTTCTAAAGTGGCAGGCCTAACTTTTTTAAATTGCTTTATGTAAGTTTGCAGTGAACAATAACTGAAAGACAGAAAAATTATTTTGTATTATTTTAAGGACAGTGTTGAAGAAACCAACAAGTTGAACGACTTGGAGGAAAGAATGCTGCGTCGCGGTACAAAGGCAAATGCTGAACAGAAAGTGTAAGTATCTGTTATGACCTTGGGTCATACAAGACAATAAAATAGTTTTGAATTTACAAAATACTTTATTATTAATTTTATTAAAAAGACTATGCGGTTAAGCCGCCAAAATACAAGAGAGGAGTAGTCCCGACAACAACGCAATCAATTGAGTATCTAAAAAGAGCAGATGGCAATTACCCAGGGATGATCACTTGGTATTCCAGTGCTGCCTAAGCAATATAATTATCCTTGCTCTCAACACCTCCCTTACTTAAAAGAGGTCATAATCCTTCATCCAACTAGGGGTCTGAATGTTTCTTCCTCTGGAAGACACCCTTTGAGCCTTTGAAGCTGAACTTGGTGAAGGAAATCCGTGTAACTCTGAAGTTTCTGAACTTGATTCCAACGCATCTTCGAAATTCTCTGATGAATCAAGGACTGATCCGTTAAAATTTTCGTTTTCAGTTTGTGGTTCGGAATCATGTTGAGTCGATATTGGTTTGTCTTGATATAAATCCATCAAATCAAGGAATGTGTTGGTAGTTGGCTGCTCTTTGGCTTCAGAGAATCTAGACCTTATTTGGTTCGTATGTGAACGAATAAGTCTTTTCTTATTTTTATCGTTGACAAGAATATTGTAACCAACGGTTCCTATTTTTTCGATTATTGTGCCTGGAACCCAGTGATTCTTCGATAAATTTTAGCGTATACCATTTCACCCACTAAGAAATTCCGTTTCTTAGCACCGTATTGTATGTTGAACTGACGATTCTGCTTTTCGTTTGTATAAATCGGCTTTTGTTGATTTGGTTTTAATAAATCCAGTGATGTATGTACTGTGGGTGGTATGGGGCTGTTCGTAGATGCTGGATGCCTCGATTCTTCAAGAATCGTTGAAATTCAGAACTGGTGAATTGTGTACCATTATCTGAGACAAGCTGTTGACAATCACCGTAGCGAGAAAAGAAAGCAGTTAGTTTGTTGATTATGGTTGATGATGATAAGTTGGGTAGTTGCAAAACTTCCAACCATTTTGAGAAGGAGTCCACAATAAGAAAATAGTAGACACCCTCACAAGGTCCTGCGATGTCAATATGGACCCGTTCCATCGCAGAAGTTGTTATTGGCCATGACTGCAGGGTTGTTTTGACTGGAGACTTTGCTGCGAGAGCGCAAGCATGACATTGTTTAACAAAAAAAGTTACGTCTTTATCGATGTTGGGCCAATAAACATGGCATCTGGCAATGGTTTTTATCCTGTCTATGCCCGGATGACCTCGATGGAGCTGTTGCAGAATTCGCTTTTGAAAACAATCTGGAACTACGATACGGTCGTTAAACATCAAAACACCATCGATTACTGCTAGGCTCTCCCTTCTGCTGTAGTATGAAAACAATTCTGGTGAAGGGGGATATTTCCATCCGGAGTTCATAGACTCGATAACTGATTGAAGAATTTTGTTGCTCTTTGTAGCGTGCTGAACCATTTTGAAGTTGACAGGAAGCACTTTGATTGTTTCGAGCAAATGCGATGAAAAATTTTTTTCAAATCTCAAGCAAGCTATGACTGTTTCGTCTTCCAATTTTGATTTTGTGTCAATCAGACGTGATAGAACATCAGCAAAACCAAAATCATTTGTTGAGATGTACTGGATTTCAAAATCATACATCATTAAAATCAGTGCCCATCGCTGAAGTCTGTTTGCTGTGTACATTGGAATTCCCTTTTTACTACCAAAGATTGATAGGAGCGGCTTATGGTCAGTGAGAAGAAGAAATTTTCGACCAAAAATCATTCTATGAAATTTCTTCACGGCGAAAATGATTGCTGCGGCTTCCTTCTCGATCTGACTATACCTTGTCTCGGTTGGTGTCAAAGATCTAGCTGCATGAGCGATGACTTTTTCTGTTCCATCCGGAAAAATGTGCATGATACAGGCACCTAGCCCTACGTTGGATGCATCAGCTGCAACTTTTATCGGTATATTTGGATTGAAATGTGTAAGCAAAAGGTCTGATGCGAGAATGCTTTTAAATTTCAGAAACGATTGTTGGCATTCCTCTGACCATTCGAATTTAGCATCTTTCCGGAGCAAATTGTCCAATGGTGCTCGGATTTCTCGTATTTGCTTAACAAATTTGCCGTAATAGTTTACAGCCCCGAGGAAGGATCTGACCTCGGTTATGTTGGTTGGTGCTGGCATCGTGATTATCTTGTCAATTTTGGCTGGATCTGGACGTAAGCCATTTTTATCGACTATATGTCCAAGATATTTCACTTCTGGTACAAAAAATGAACATTTTTCGATTTTGATTTGAAAATTGTACTCCAAGAGACGTTGCATGACTGTGTTCAAGTTGTTCAAGTGGTCCTGCCAGTCCTTTCCACTTACGACGATGTCATCAATGTATGCTGCAACACCGTCGACACCTGCAAGCATTGAATCCATTAGCTGCTGGAAAGCTCCTGGTGCTGACTTAACACCAGGTGCAAGTCTGTTGAATGTGAACAATCCTTTGTGCGTGTTGATTGTGAGGAGCTTTCTTGATTCTGGTGTGACAGCAACCTGAAGATACGCGTCGGCCAAATCGATGTGCGTATAAAATGGGCTGTTTGCTATTTTTGCGAAGATATCTTCAGGTAGTGGAAGCGGATATTGATGAGGCTCTAATGATTGGTTTAGGCCTGAAGAGTAGTCTCCACAAATGCGCACTCCACCTGATGCCTTACGAACGACTACAATGGGTGCGGCCCAATCAGAGTAGTCTACGGGGGTGATGATATTGCGATCTTGGAGACGTTGCAATTCTGCTTCGATGAGTGGGAGTACTGAATATGATACTGGACGCTTTGCTCTGAATATTGGCTTTGTATCAGGCTTGAGATGAAGTTCTATTTCTGTTTTGGTACAGACAGAGGAATCGGCTTTGAACACTTCGACGTATTTTTGTTTAATGCTGGCAATGGATGCATTTCGCTCGTCGATAGTCGGTTGAGTGATCCGACGGCATACGATGTTCATTGGTTGATTCCACAAACCGAAGATCTCGCACATGTCTGTACCTAAAACATTGAGAGAATTAATATTTGAAACATACAGTTTACAGGTTTTAACTTCCCCTTTAAGCTGAACGTCGCATTCAAATTCAGCAATCAAATTGATGTTGTTAAGACAGGCACTTTTTGCCCGAGTTCCTTTTAGAGATTTACCCGGCTGACCAAGCTTCCGCCATGTGGTGATGTCTATCATACTGATGTCTGACCCAGTATCGATTTGAAGTTTGAGTGGGTATGTCTCGCGTTGATGATTGAAGCGAATTTCAACTGCTACAAACTTCCGTCTTTGGACATGGTTAATGGTGTTGACTTGGATTGACTTGTTGCGCGGTGTAAATTTCTTTTGGCCCGACTTATTTTTTTCGAAGTTATTGTCGTTTTGTTTTTCCTTCTTCGAGAAACAATTGCAGTAGCCTTCCTTGTGTCCAGTTCGTCCACATTGGTTGCATTTGTGATTTTTAAAATCGCAATCTTTTGCAAAATGCATATGACCGCAACCCCAACATGGTGTTCTTGGCTGACTGTTTTGTTGCTTACTTTGCTGCTGGTGCTTGGACTTAGAGTGACTTTGGAATTGTTTTTCCTTTTTTACAACGTTGATTGTGGGAATAGGTGTTGACGAATTTTCAATGAGTGCTGTGTCCTTTTTAAGATTCTTGAATTTTTGTACATCCGACAACAGCTTACTCAAATCCAAATTTATATTGTCCTCCAATGCTGAAAGGAGCTTGGTTCTAATGTCTGCGTCTTCAGCTGAATGCAGTCCTGTGACGAAAATCAAGCACTTGAACTGATTAGCTTTCAAATCGCTTAGCTTGAAATCTTCGCATGATTTGTTCACTCTAGCTGCATATGTAGTAAAATCTTCTGATGGATTTTTGATTGTCTGCAAGCAGCGGAAGCGAGCACTGTCCTCCTGCGATGAGTGATTGCAAGAGCTTGGATTGAATATCCAATAGTTCGAGAATTTTTCCTTCGTTTGAAATCGACATATTTGAATAAAAAATAACAAAATGGTGAATTCAGATAATTTTTTTTTTTTTTTCGATAATTCTTATTCGTATTCTTCGTAGCCAATTGAAATGAGATGACTTTGTCAATTTTTATCCTCGTCGCCAATTGTTATGACCTTGGGTCATACAAGAAAATAAAATAGTTTTGAATTTACAAAATACTTTATTATTAATTTTATTAAAAAGACTATGCGGTTAAGCCGCCAAAATACAAGAGAGGAGTAGTCCCGACAACAACGCAATCAATTGAGTATCTAAAAAGAGCAGATGGCAATTACCCAGGGATGATCACTTGGTATTCCAGTGCTGCCTAAGCAATATAATTATCCTTGCTCTCAACAGTATCTCAAAATGTTCACTTTTAAGTTCGATCCATAAGGCAGATTTTTCAGTTCGGAAACGTCTTGCATTCTCTAGTGGGAGCAATAGTGCACAAGAGTGCATCAGGTATGTAGTTCTTTCCAAAGTCTAAAAAATTGTGATAAGAAATTTGCCATAACTTGCAACTATCGAGGTCCACGACGTTTTGAAGGCGGCCCTTTTCGTGCAAGAAGTACCGTATTCTTATCGCGTCTGGCAGGCAGAAGGCTGTCTGCAAAACGTCTTGGACCTCGATATTTTCAATCAGATGGTTTAACTCTACATTTTGGCAAAGTTGATATCATAATTATTTAGACTTGGAAAGAATTGCATATATGATGCACTATTATGCACTTCCACTTGAGCATGCAAGGCGTTCGCATTTGTAAATAACTACTAAGGGCCTATCTAATTATGCTAATTATTTTTTGTTATCAATCACATCCAAAAATAGCTGTGGGCTCTCGGTCTATTAGATGAAGCCTTAGACGCCAAAATGGATCAGATGCATCTATTTTCATTAAATGATGTAATTTCACTTCCCAATGATTTTCTCCACTTAGTTTTACTTTTGGTGGTAGTTTATTCCAAAAAAGTTTCACGCTTTGATGAAGAGTTGACATAATGCTACGCTGCTGTTATAGAATCGTTAAGATTTTGGGGTCTAGCTGCTTTTAAAAATTGGTTTTGGAGTATATCATGCTCCTTGAATTTTCTAGTTCTAGTTTTTACTTGCGACATATCGTCGGCTCAGAATTACAAGGTTCTAACAGCCATTTTTACGAAAAATGAGTTATGGATGTCGTTGGATTCGTATTTTCAAGCGCTTTCGAATGAATTCATAAACATGCACCTTAATTCACCCTATAAAGCGTAAAACGCAAAAAACAAAGGTTCTAAAAACCAAAATGAAGTTAATTTAAGAATTACAACGTTCTATGTAGCAAAATTGGCGGATAGAACTTTATAATTCTCCCTTTGACCAATTAAAAAATTACACATCTTCTTATTGACATAGAACCTTGTATTCCTTAATTTTGTACATAGAACCTTATAATTCTTATCGGATTGCCGAAAACGCAACAAAGTTCTATGTTGATCAATTTACCTTTGGTTTTTTCTTCGTGTTTTTGATATTGTTTACAAAAAGCTTGTGAAAAACTAGCAACAAGCAGTATCTCAAACCAAGTCTAACAATTTCAGAAATGTTTCATATGTATTAAGAGAACACAGGATCTGACGAAACTGTTAAATTTAATGCATATCGACAAGTTTTCAACACTCAATTTAACTTGGATGTGATTTTTTTTATATTTTAAATGATTGATCACAGTGCGAGCGTTTAGGAAAGTGGGAGGGGATTTAAAAGGAGATACCGATGCACATTGGTTTTGAATGTCTGAATATCACAATGGGAAGGAAATATAGAGTCGGGTAAGGCATTCCACATTCGTGTAGTGCGGCTAAAGAATGAATCTCTGAATTTAACAGTACGTCCGAAGTTGGGCTCAAGGGTAAACTGATGAGCATTCCCCGAAGCGCGAGTGTTACGGTTAAATTGTTTAAGGGGAGGAATGCAACTGGCTATTTCACTAGAACAATGTTTGTAAAAATAACGGTAATATAATGAAAGACAAGAAACATTGCGACGGTGCTCGAGAGATTCAATTGTTTCTGTTTTAGTCCTATCACCTATCAATTATTGTAAAGCTCTTTTTTGGATTCTATCCAAAAGACTCAAGTGGGTTATTGGAGCACCTGCCCAAATATGGGAATTATACTCGAGTTTAGGACGAATATAGGCTTTATAGATTACAGCCAGATCAGAAAGGGTAAAAAATTTCTTGTATCGTCGAAGGAAACCTAAACACTTAGCAGCGTTTTTGGCAACGTCGAATATGTGATCATTCCACACAAGGTCGTCTGTGATGCACATACCGAGAACTGAGATCTGTTCGGTTTCCTCAATGCAAGGGTCACTTATGGATAGCGGCATGGGGGTGGATTCCGCTTTAGCGACAGGAGACAGCATTAAGTTTTTGAAGCATTAAATCTATGCGAGGAGCATAAAATAGCAGTTGAAAACACCACTGTATCTGATGAGCTGGTTTTGAAATATAATGCGCATTTTCAGGAAAAGGAAGAGGCATACAAGCAAAGACAAGTTGACAGAGGAAATACAGTTCCAGTTTTGTGCTTTGACATGCAAAATGTACTTACCTGTCCAAAAGCTGATGTAAGCTCATTTTTTTACCACTCAAAGTTAAATGTGCATAACTTTACAGGACATTTTTCGCTTAATAATAACGTCTATTGCTGCTTGTGTGATAAAAGCACAATGGGAAGAACAGGAAATGATATTGCTAGTGCTTTGCTGAAGATTCTAAACCGTGTTATGTCAAAACCGGCACTTGTTGGTAAACTTCATATTAATTGATTTTCATAAGCATCAGCCAGACATCCAACATATACATTTTAAATTCTCTACTCCAGGACATTCTACAATTTAGGAAATAGGTAATACCCATAGCTGCATTCAATGCGTCTTACGAATCGCGATTTTCATTCACCCTTGTCATTCAAAAACCAAAATCTTACAGTTTTGCAAATGCAACCGTTAGATTTTAAAAATGTTTACGAGTGTTGTAAGATTTTAAATATTAAATTAATACCATTTTCGAAAGTTGTCCAACTTCAACTTACACAGAACCTTACCGAGGTGTTTTTTAAGACTTCCCATCTTGAAAAATCTCTTAAAAGTGTAGACTTAGTGTTCAAAAACCTTAAGAAATAAGAATATGTGGTCTTTTCAATGGCCAAATTTAAAAGAGGTACAATTAAAAAATGACCTTGCAACAAGAAAAATCAAACCATTTAAAGCAATGCTTAAATACATGCCTGCAATTTATTGATAAAGAAATTTCGAAAATATAATGAAAACAAGAACAAATATCCAATATGATTAATTAAAATGCTTGTTTGTTTAATTAATTTATAATATTCTATAATTTTCTTAAATGTATTCACATATTTACTTGAACTGTAAGATATATATAAAATATACTATGAAAATTAAAATTTTAGTTTGTTTAATCAAATTACTATTTATTTTCTTATTTATTTAAATGTTGTACCTTTAATTCATTCAATCAATAATTAAAATATTAGTTTTATTATATTTATTATTTATTCTCATTATTTTCTTATTTACGTAAACGAACTGTTAAATATATGAAGTTAATTATATAGTGTACTAGGTGCTACATGCATTAAAAATACTATATAATATTTTCCTATAATAAAAATGTAAAAATCAGATTATTGTTTTATATTTAGTTAAAGAATCATTTCAGATACTCTATTTTGCTGCTTTTATACTATGAATACCATAGTTTTTTTCAACGACTAAACTAAATGTTAGAAATCTTCATATGATTAAATAACAATTACAAGGTTCTATGTGGTACATAGAACCTTCACCGAAATTTGAACTACATGGAATTGGCTTATAGAACTTTGTGCAAAAAATTTAATTTGCAATTAAAAGGAAATTCCTCAACACATAAACAAATAAATTATATTTTTATTAGTTATTATCAATAATCTATCGTTTGTTATCATTCGAATGTAAATCAATAGCCATTTAATACGAAATCTGAGCATCAAAAACTTAAAAGTTGAATAACTCGAAATGGGGGTCGGTCGACATAGAACCCTGTAATTCTCAGCCGACGATATACAAGGTACTATATAGGAAGTTATGCATTCGTAAACAAAATCGATCTCGAGATTTTGATCAAAGTTGACATTGCTATGATAGAGAACACGAAAAAAGTGGGTCTTGCAATTCTGTTTGTCTGTTTGGTCGACTACAGCCTTTAAACTAGAGAGCGTAGAGAGCGTTTTTTTTTTTAATATTCACCCCCACACGTTTTTTTCTTTTTTGATAAATTTTTTTTCCTATCGATTAATTTTTACGATTTATTATTCAATATAGAAATTTTTAAAATAAACTATTGCTGACTGTACCTACCATGAATGAACTAATGAATTATGTATTAGGGGTATTGCATGAGTTGACAACAATTTCCTAGTATGTGGTACAGTGTTTCCTCATGCATGTTGCAGAATCTACATGTGGTACTGCTTACCACACCAAGTAAACCTAGGTGTCTTCTAATTTTTTAGTGTCAAGTTGGGATATCTGTTTTTATTTTCAGAATATTTCTACTTAAGTTTATGCAGTGACACGTTCCTAGTTGTAGTTACCCAGTAATAGTTTCGCCTGCCTTAGCTTTGGGAGTTCTTTCTAATTCTTGGATCCACTTGCCTCCTTTTCTTGTTTAATTTGGTTTTGATAACATTTTCTCCTATTCCGCAATAGGACTCTGGCACTATTAAAGGGGTCGATGGCCTATTTTTGCTAAGGAGCCTGCCTCTTCGTTTCCACAAACACCAACCCAGAGAAGTGTAACCCTGTTTTGTTTGCCAAGTTTGTTTAGCCTGTTTGTGCACTCCCACACTAATTTAGAGCTGATGGAATATGAGTTCAGCGCCTTGAGTGCAGCTTGGCTATCTGACATGATGGCAATGTTCTTGTTACGATAGTTCCTTTCGAGATTTCGATCCACGCATTTCCTTATGGCGGTTACCTCCGCTTGGAAAATGCATGGAAAGTTTGGTTCTAGGCCCAAAAATTCATACACCAGTCCCTTGGCTTGTTATCGATCCATCAGTGTACCTCTTGATGGTGTAGTTTATTTCTTCTCGTACCCAATACCTACCATAGAACTATTTTTTCGAATTTTGAAATTCTAATATCGTCATAACAGATTTTAATGAAATTTTTTTATATCGAGAAGCTTCTAAAAATTTGAAAAATTTGCTGCGGCTGAGAATCGAACTCCAGACCTGCCGCATGATAGTTCAACCCACTAACCATTGTGCCAAGAGGTACCAATGTACTTTCATTAACTTTTTGTTCATTTTTATCGAAAAAAAAACAAGTCTCGTTTAGAAAATTTAGCACGAGTAATAAAGTACACAAATACGACTTCAAGTAAATCGAATACGAGATTCGGAATAACGATAAAATATGAATAGTCGTATGCGATGTTTTGCGTTTCCCAATATTAGTACAAGTGAAGTCGAATGTACGACTCCTGAAATACTAACATACGACTATAGTCGAATACGAGTCATAAATACGAGTTTCAGAATATAGGTGATTGTTTTTTTAAGCTTCTCGTACGCAACGTATACGACTTGAAGAATAATGATTTTGATACGAAACGAGTTCGAATTCGACTACGAGTACGAGACAAAATACGACTTGTGGAATAAGGGTGATTAGTACAAGTGAAGTCGAATGTAAGACTCCTGGAATACCAACATACGACTATAGTCGAATACGAGTCATAAATACGAGTTTCAGAATATGGGTGACTATAATTTTGTATTTTAATATAAACACATTCATAAACTTTTTTTATGATCTGTCAATGTGAATATCTAATGTTATGGTGTAGTTTTTAGGAAAATTGAAGAGGATATAATTGGAGATGTACATGACAATGAGGGGAGAAAATCGAGAAGGGCAAAGTATTCCACATTCTAGTAGTGCGGCTTAAGAAAGAACCTATATATTTGACAGTAAGTCTGTGATGCTTTTTTACTCAAAGGCTGAGGTAGCGTCAGCTTGTTCAGGGTCAGTCCGAAGAAAGCACAAAACTCGGTTTTGAAAGTTCAGAACTCCAAATAATGTCCGACTTTATTCAGTTTTATCTTAATTCTAACTAACAATTTATTTCATATACTTGTACATTTGTATCAAATCCTTAAATAACTAACACGGTATTTCATATAGTTCACAAATTTTCATATACCTAAATAATTAACACGGTATTTCATATACAAGGGTGAGACGGTGGGATTAGATCCCTAGCCTTGACTGAAGCTATAGGCAGAGCGCAGTGGGATTAGATCCCTAGCCTAAGGTAGCGACAAGACACGGTCAGACGGTAGGATTAAATCCTTAGCTTTGATTGAATTGCCTGGCAAAATCGGTAGTGAGATTAATCTCTAGCCTCGGCTCAAATCGCAGCAGGGTACAAACGGGTAGGATTAAATCCTTAGCCTCAAACAAACGTTCGGGGCAAAACAAGGGGCGGTGGTGACAGAAGGTGGGATAACTTCCCTAGCCTTGACTGAAGATATAGGCAAAACGCAGCAGGATTAAATCCCTAGCCTAAAGCAACGACAAGACACGGTCAGACAAGTAGGATTAAATCCTTAGCTTTGATTGAAACGCCTGGCAAAATCGGTAGTGAGATTAATCTCTAGCCTCGGCTCAAATCGCAGCGGGGTACAAAAGCGGGTAGGATTAAATCCTTAGCCTCAAACAAACGTCCGTGGCAAAACAAGGGGCGGCGGTAACAGAAGGTGGGATAACTTCCCTAGCCTTGACTGAAACTATAGGCAAAACGCAGCGGGATTAAATCCCTAGCCTAAAGCAGCGACAAGACACGGTCAGACAATAGGATTAAATCCTTAGCTTTGATTGAAATGCCTGGCAAAATCGGTATGAGATTAATCTCTAGCCTCGGCTCAAATCGCAGCGGGGTACAAACGGGGTAGGATTAAATCCTTAGCCTCAAACAAAGTTAAAGGCAAAGCAAAGGGGCGGCGGTGACAGAAGGTGGGATAACTTCCCTAGCCTTGACTGAAGCTATAGGCAAAACGCAGCAGGATTAAATCCCTAGCCTAAAGCAGCGACAAGACACGGTCAGACAAGAAGGATTAAATCCTTAGCTTTGATTGAAACGCCTGGCAAAATCGGTATGAGATTAATCTCTAGCCTCGGCTCAAATCGCAGCGGGGTACAAACGGGGTAGGATTAAATCCTTAGCCTCAAACAAAGTTGAAGGCAAAACAAAGGGGAGGTACCGAGAAGGCAGAACAACACACACACAATTTACGGCCAGAGCCAAAAGCTTTGAAACGTCTGTAAGTACACCACGTACCCTATCAGCGTGTTTCGGGGATAATCTGCAACCTTGATACTCTAAATTGGTATCCCAACAACAATAGGCGAGAGAAAATCCGATTTGAGCTCGATTTTCTACCTCCCTATATCACATCCATCGTCGTCAGCGAATGTGAATACATAAAAGACAACCAGAATGTATTCATCGTAAATTGTTGTTGTGCCACCGACAATGCTTTCTTCCTACTTTGTTGTTGCACTCGTACCATCGACGACTCAGTTGCAATGCGTGTTGTGTGTACCTACACCTCCGTGGGCGCCTTAAGGTAGGCAATAGTTTTGTAGCACTTTCAGCTGTACCTTCGGTGTATACTTTCTGATGTCGGGTTGAGCAGAAAAGGCGGCTTTATAAAAGTAGCTGAGTAGTAGCGTCGGCGTGCCGCGGCGGCTGAAATATGTAACTTCGTTACAAGTCCGAAATAAGGCTCCAGGGTAAACTGATGTGTATTCATAGCTAGACGAGTATTACGGCCGGAGTGTTTGAAGCGAGGAATGCAACTGGCTATTTCATTTGAGTATTTATTTGACAGGAAACATTACGACGGATGCTTATGAGAGACAAAGTTTCCGTAATTAATCTGTCTCCTATAAGTTTTATAGCTATGTTCTGGATTCTATTCGCCAGATTCAAATGAGTAATGTGGGCACTAGCCCAGATATTAGAGTTGTGCTAAAGTTTTGAGCGGATTTATGCCTTATAGATGGTAGCCAGATCAGAGAGGGAAACAAATTTCAGTAACATACATATTGTTGCGAACAGAGCTTTATACTCCTACAGCACCATCTGTTGGCAATTACATATCTGCTTTATGAAGGAACAAAACCAAAAGCTCTTTTCCAGCAGTTCGCATCTAAATTTCTCCTTATTCCAAACTACTAGAACATTCTATCTCCATATAAAGTTCCCCTCGTTCCAAGCAAATAGAATATTCTAGACAAGAACCTTCGAGAACAACTGGTTTGAGTATAAAAGGGAGTGTTCGCGGTGAGCACAGGACAGTTTATTTTCGATTATGAAAGTGTGCAAAGCTGAACTATTGGATTGTGGAAAGTGTAATTAAAAAGTGGATTTAAGTTGGAATAAAAGTATTAGAGTTGATTATAAATTGAGATTTATTGTTTTGATTTGTAAAAGTGTAAATAAAGAAGAAATACTAAAAAGATAAATAAGTTTTATTTAAAGAACCTAGGAAAAATATTACATTGGTGTCAGAAAAGTGGAATAAAACTTATTGTGCAGTGAAGTGTGCGGAAAAAAAAAATAAATAAATAAAAAAAATGAGCAAGTTACTGAAAGAGCTCAACTGTAATGAGCTGAAAAGTGAATTAGGCAAGCGAGAACTTTCTAGAGCAGGATCGAAAAATGAGCTTGTTCTGCGTTTGGCCGAATATTTGAAACAACAAAATGAAGACCCGGACATTTTCGTCTTTGAAGCTGACGCTGAGGAAGCAGACGTAAGTAAAAATGTAGATGTTTCAAATATGATTAGTCTTCTGCTTCAACAACAAAAGAATGTTCTCGAACGTCTCGAAGAGCAACGAAATGAACAAATGAAAGAACGAAATGAACAAAAGAAAGAACAAAAGAATGTTCTCGAACGTCTCGAAGAGCAGCGAAATGAACAAAAGAAAGAACAGGAGAATGCACAAAAGAATGTTCTCGAATGCCTGGAGAAACAGCATAGCGAACAAAAAGACCTTCTCGAAGAACAGAGAAACATGCTAGAAGGCAAGCTTGTTAACATCGAAAAGAATGTATCTGCACTTGATGAACGTGTTTCATTGTTGGAGAATCAAGCCGAACGTGTTTCATTATTAGAGAATCAAGTCGACAACAAAATGGAGACGCTTTCAAAAGAGCTAGAACGCATTCGAAATATAAAGATTCGGGAAAGTTCTGGAGAAACCTTGAGGAAAAAGGAGATGCAACCTCCAACCTTTGATGGACAAACTTCTTGGTCTATATACAAGAAGCAATTCGAGGCAGCCTCCACAACAAATGGCTGGGATGAGGCTGACAAGTATATAGCCTTAACTCTTGCTCTTAGAGGAGCAGCTGCTGAGTTGTTGCAAACCATACCAGCAGATAAGAGCGGCGACTTCAATTCCTTGGTTTTGGCTATAGACAAACGCTTTGGTAACAGCCACATGAAAGAAGTCTTCAAAGTGCAACTCAATTCCAGAGTTCAGAAGAGGGGCGAAACTCTACAACAACTGCAAGCGGACATTGAAAGGCTTGTTCATCTTGCATATCCAGATGTTGGAGAGGAAATCTGTAACCAGTTTTCAGTTGAGGCATTTGTTCGCGCCATTTCCGACATACATCTTCAAAGGGCCGTACGAACTGCTGGAAAACGAACGCTTTCGGAAACATTAGCATTTGCCTTGACAATGGAAGCAGCTGAGCAAGCTTCTCACGGAGTACATCGACTTAGAGAAGCCGTCGTCGAAGAATGCTCATGTCAAAGAACTGATGTCCAAAGGAACCAACGAAACGGACTTGCAAAGTGCTGGAATTGTAATAAGACTGGACATTTACAGCGTCAATGTCGGTTACCACCAAGAAGAGCTTGTCAACATTGTGGACACGGAGTTTCGAACTCAGAACAAGGTAACCATAACACCAGTGTTACTTCCCGAACAGTTTCCCAACAGGGAAACGAGTAAGAACCAACTTCGAGGGGCAGAAGCTGGTTTCTGGTATCGATGGCCCCAGAAACACCATCCAGGTCTCCCAAACTAAGCGAGACAATAGAAGTCTGACTGTCGAGGCAACATTAAATGGCAACAAACGTGTGGTCACCATCGACACCGGTGCCACAGCCTCCATTGTGCGTCAAGACCTAGTTCACCTGAATTGGCTACACAACACCAATAGTTACCGTCTAAGAACTGCCACAGGAGAAGCAGCTAGGGTTTATGGTGAAGTCCGACTTAGAATTCGAATTGCAGATCTAGAATTCTCACACAAATTTTTGGTGGCAGATATATGTGACGAATGCATCATAGGCATGGACTTCATGAAAGAACATCGAGTAATTTTGGATATTGGCAAACAAGTACTCAAATACCAGAATACAGAGATTCCAATGAACTATGGGCACGAAGGAACAACAACTCTAAGGACTGTCATCAAAGAAGACGTGATTATTCCAACTTCTTCTGAGGTATTCGTTTGGACGAAATTAGAAGGTGAGTGTGGACGCCATCGATACCTAATGGTGGAACCAGGCCCAGATTGTTCTTCCCAAAACGTCATCATTGGGAAGACACTTGTGGCTCCAAAGAACAATATGGTCCCCGTACGGATACTCAACACCAAACCGTACGATGTAAAGTTAACAAAAGGAGAAGTTATCGGTAAGTGCGAAAATGTCGCAGCCATAACACGAATTGACGCTGAAACACCGAGAGTGACATTAAATACTGAGGAGCTCAATAGCATCAAGGCAAAGATATTCAATTCATCTAACCTAGACCAACATCAGGTTAAAATGGCAGAAAGCCTTCTGAATGAGTATGCCGACATTTTCGCTTCACCAAACGGGAAATATGGAAGGACACAAATGGTGCAGCATCGAATAAATACAGGAGATGCAAGACCCATTCGTCAGCCCGCAAGACGTCTGCCACTGGCCAAACAAGGTGAAGCTGAGGAAATGATTACCACCATGAAGAAGGATGGTTTGATTGAGAACTCCAAGAGTCCTTGGGCGTCACCAGTGGTCCTAGTCAAAAAGAAGGACGGAAGTACACGGTTTTGTGTTGACTACCGAAGGTTAAATGACGTGACCAAGAAAGATAGCTATCCCCTGCCAAGAATTAGCGACACCTTAGATGCGATGGAAGGAGCACAATGGTTTTCAACACTGGACTTGAAAAGTGGATATTGGCAAGTTGAAATTCACCCTGAGGATCGAGAAAAGACAGCGTTCTCCACAGGTAATGGGCTATGGCAGTTCAACGTGATGCCATTTGGTCTTTGCAACGCTCCGGCAACATTTGAGCGTTTGATGGAGTGTGTCCTTCAAGGTCTGACGTGGAAAACTTGTCTTGTCTACTTGGATGATGTTATCGTTTATGGAAAGACATACGACCAACACTGTAAGAACCTAAAGGGTGTGTTCCAGAGACTTCGAGAGGCTAACCTTAAACTGAACCCAGAAAAATGTGCACTGTTCCAGACTGAAGTAAAGTATTTGGGACATATCATCTCGTCCCAAGGAGTCAAGACTGATCCTGAAAAAGTTGACACCGTCAAAAATTGGCCGACACCACAGGACAAACATCAACTACGAAGTTTTCTTGGTCTTGCTACTTATTACAGACGTTTTGTTAAGAACTTTGCCGGAATTGCGAAGAGTTTGCATCAGCTTACGGAAAAGAACAAGCAGTTTAAATGGTCAGGTGAGTGTGAAAAAGCCTTCCAAGAACTGAAATACCGTCTATGCAATGCTCCGGTGCTGATCTATCCGACTCCAGGCAAGCCTTTTATCATTGATGCTGATGCAAGCAACGTAGGAGTCGGCGCTGTTCTGTCACAAGTGCACAATGGCGAAGAAAAGGTTGTCGCCTATTTCAGCAAAGTACTGTCGAAGACCGAAAGGAACTACTGTGTGACCAGAAGAGAACTCTTGGCACTCATCTTGGCAACGAAACACTTCCACAAATACATCTATGGACAGAAGTTTCTTCTACGAACTGATCATGGTGCTCTTAACTGGTTGTTGAACTTCAAGAACCCAGAAGGACAAGTCGCAAGGTGGATAGAAAGACTGCAGACTTACGATTACGAAATTCAACACCGAAGGGGAAAGCTGCATTCAAATGCCGACGCACTATCCCGTAGGCCTTGTAAATTAGATTGCAAGCATTGCATGCGACAAGAAGAAAAGGAATCCATCAACATTCAGCGAATAAGGGCTGACCCCATTTGTGGATGGAGCAATGAAGAAATAAGATCTGCTCAACAAGAAGACCCCGACATTGAACCTCTTCTCGCATGGAAAGAACATGAAGAAAAACCCGCATGGAATGACATTTCCGATAGGAGTCCAATTTTAAAAGCCTATTGGGCACAATGGGACTCACTTCATGTGCAAGAAGGTGTTCTTAGGCGAAAATGGGAGTCCGCTGATGGTAAATCCTATGTGATGCAGCTTGTGTTACCTCAATCAAAAATTAAAGAGGTTCTTCGAGAAATGCATGATGGACCTTCAGGAGGCCATTTGGGAGTCAACAAGACGTTAGAAAAAGTGAGACAACGATTCTACTGGTTGCATGCAAGAGACGACATTGAAAAGTGGTGCCGAAATTGTGACGCTTGTGCTGCAACCAAAGGCCCTGGTAGAAAACTACAAGGAAAAATGATGCAATATAATGTTGGCTCACCGTTTGAAAGGATTGCTGTTGATGTGGCTGGCCCATTTCCGGAAACGAATGATGGAAACAAATACATTCTGGTGGTAATGGATTACTTTAGCAAATGGCCTGAGGCGTACGCTATCCCGAACCAAGAAGCCAAGACCGTGGCCGACCAGATTGTGTCTAACTGGGTAAGCAGGTTCGGTGTGCCTATGGAGCTCCATTCTGACCAAGGAAGGAACTTTGAGTCGAACATATTCCAAGAGGTGTGCGCGTTCCTTGGCATTAAGAAAACGAGAACCACACCACTTCACCCGCAATCTGATGGAATGGTCGAGAGATTCAACAGGACGTTAAAAGAGCACCTCACTAAGGTCGTAGGCGACAACCAAAGAAACTGGGATAGGCACATACCACTATTTTTGATGGCCTATCGAAGTGCAGTACATAGCTCAACAGGACAAACACCATCTGAAATCCTGTTCGGAAGAAGCATACGGCTGCCTAGTGAGATAAGGTTTGGACATCCATCACAAGAGTCTAAGGAAACAAGGGATTACGTGAGTGACCTACAAGAGAGGCTAATCGACATCCACGAAAGGACCAGGACTAGAATGAGCGCTTACAGCGATCGAATGAAGACAAGGTACGACACAAGAGCAAACACGACAGGATTCCAAGTAGGAGATCGTGTATGGCTGTATAATCCACATCGTCAAAAGGGATTGTCGCCGAAGCTTCAACAAAACTGGGAAGGCCCTTATACTGTCGTCACGAAAATCAATGATGTCGTTTACCGAATTCAAAGAGGGTTAAGAGGAAAGCTAAAAGTTGTGCATAGCGATCGACTGCACCGATACAGTGCCGAAGCTGGTGATAGAGTTGTTCGGGACGAACAATCTTAAGAAGGGGGCAATGTTGCGAACAGAGCTTTATACTCCTACAGCACCATCTGTTGGCAATTACATATCTGCTTTATGAAGGAACAAAACCAAAAGCTCTTTTCCAGCAGTTCGCATCTAAATTTCTCCTTATTCCAAACTACTAGAACATTCTATCTCCATATAAAGTTCCCCTCGTTCCAAGCAAATAGAATATTCTAGACAAGAACCTTCGAGAACAACTGGTTTGAGTATAAAAGGGAGTGTTCGCGGTGAGCACAGGACAGTTTATTTTCGATTATGAAAGTGTGCAAAGCTGAACTATTGGATTGTGGAAAGTGTAATTAAAAAGTGGATTTAAGTTGGAATAAAAGTATTAGAGTTGATTATAAATTGAGATTTATTGTTTTGATTTGTAAAAGTGTAAATAAAGAAGAAATACTAAAAAGATAAATAAGTTTTATTTAAAGAACCTAGGAAAAATATTACAATATCAACAAAAGAAAGCTTTTCGGTTTCTTTAATATTTTGCTTCGCCGACAGAAGAGAGTTTCGTTTTTTCGAAGTTTTAAACTCCACACGGTTTTTAATTCCCCATTATGTAATATTGTCGCAATCAGAATCTAATGTGCTTAGCATACGCTGCCATTTCAGTACCACGATCGAAGAGTAGTGTTGTGAGTCTGGAAGCGAATATGAAAAGCTGAGGGTGTTGTCGTCAACGAAACAATGAAGTTCATTAGATGTTTTAGACGAAAGATAATTGATATAAATATGGAAGATGTTGCTCACAAAATGGAGCCTTGGGGCACACCAGTATTTATTTTTTGACTATCAGAACTAAAACCGTCCAAAACAACGTAAACTGAACGGTCCGAGAGGTAATTTCGTATCCAACGAAGGAGCAATTCATCGATACCAAATGCACGCATTTTCGATAAGAGAGCTTCGTGCCAAACTGTATCAAATGCTTATGAAATATCAAGGAATATAACCTTTGTTTCACCAAAATTATGAAAGATTGGTGCCACTTTTCGGTAAGATATGCATTCAGATCACTAGTGCACCTATTCCTAGGAAAGCCGTACTGACGGTCGTTAAAGAGCTTTCTTTCTTCGAGATATTAGTAGGGACGTTAGTGCAATTGGTCGTTAATTGGAGGAAAGAGCCCCGAATAATAAGACAGATGGAAAAGCTTACGCTTACGCAGATTTGCTTTTTCTTGCGAGCTGACGAAAGGAGTATTATTGTGAACGAGTGGAACCGATGATTTAGAAGTGCTTTGAATACTCTTGGGGCATTGTAGTATTTTTTTATGTAGATTTTGGTCATGTAATAACTTTGTTCTTCAAAGAAGACCATTACGGGTATTCCTGGCTTGCCTGTACTTTTTTCGGTTTTCATCAGTTCAGTTTGCTTTGTAGCATCGGAAGTTTAACTCCCAACTTTTTTTACTTATATCTTTTTGTCCATAGGTAAGTTATGCATTCGTAAAAAAAAATCAATCTCAAGATTTTGATTAGACACATTACGATGATAGGAAACGGAAAAGTGCACCTCGCAATTCTGTCTTCCTGTTCGACTAAAGCCTAAACGGCTCGGCTCATTTTCTTTAAACTTGGTAGATAGCATTTTCAAAATTTTACAATTTTTTTTTTAAACTTCCACTGATATTTTTTTTTAATCAAACATTTTCATTTATTAGAGGCTTTAGAAGTTAAAATAATACTGTGTATTCAAAGTTAAAAAAAAATCATTTTTTTGAAAATTACGGCCTTAAAGTGGTCTTAAAAAAAAGAAATAAACCCTGAGGGGGGGAAATTTAAAAACGATACATACCAAGCTTGACGAAAATCGGCCGAGCCGTTTAGGCTATAGTCGAACAGACAGATAGACAGAATTGCGGGTCCCACTTTTTTCGTCTTCGCTATCATCGTAATGTCAACTTTGATCAAAATCTCGAGTTCGATTGTTTTTACGAAAAGAGCAAATTCGTGTGACTAAATCGTACATTTCATTCTGAACTGTTTAAGGATATCTGCATTTTATAAGTACATATACAATTTTCTTAAATTTTCAAATTTCGAATTGAAGACCAAGAAAATAATTTGATTTTGTTAATATTATTCCAATTTTTTATATACGTCTGAAGCAGATATGTATGATATAATTAATGTATGTCGCCGCTATATGCCACTCCTCCACACTTACCCAGCAGCGAGCTTAGTTCACCCGGACAATTGCCGTCGATAAATGCTTTCGAAGAAATCGGCGGTGCAACTAGTGGTATTAATCATTCAACAAATGCAGGAGGCGGAAGCAAAGCATGCTCCACAGACAACCATTTCGCACGAGACACTCATATGCGAATAATTTTGAGAAAGCTTAAAGAAAAGTGTGAAAAAGTATAATTGAACGTTAGTTTATTTAATTACACATCGTTTGGGATATAGTTTTGCTAATAAAACTCATTGTGCTGGCGATTTTTTTACTTTATAGTAAAATCAATTCGGTGCGATGTATGTAACAGAATTGCCGTCTGCCATAATGCCATCAAAGAGAGTTTTCACCAGTTCTTCAATCAATATCGCCTCGCAGAGCCAGGCTGCATCAAGACGATAACGTCGGCTGCAGGTCTGCCGCAAACCCCATCAGCAGCAGCAGCACCAACAACAGCAGCAGCAGAACTCTCAAACAGTAGGTGCCACCCAAACTTTGGTAATCAAAAACAACAACCCTATGGTATTCGCATCCAAGGACCACTTCAAACTAGTGGTCCGCAGTTGGTATAACACATTGCGTCCTTTACCTCCGCCGAAAGACCCGCATGGGGCGGTCAAGCACTTTCACAAACTGCTGGCGCCAAGCCCACAGTAGCTGAAGACGATGATGGTAAGTTCGAATGTCACTGTTCTTGCCAATTGGCTTCTAAATTTAAAAATCTCTGTTTACCCAATATAGACGTAAATCTATTCGGATTAGACGACGAAGAAGAAGACGCCGAAGCCGCCTACTCTGCCAAGAAATCAAAGAAACCCGCCCTCTTTGCCAAATCGTCCATCCTCCTCGACGTGAAGCCTTGGGATGACGTGACCGACATGAAAGAAATGGAAAAGTGTGTCCGCACCATCGAGATGGACGGTCAGTTATGGGGTGCCTCCAAACTCGTTCCAGTCGGCTATCGCATCAACAAGTTGCAAATCATGTGAGTCATCGAGGATGACAAGGTTTCAATTGACTTGTTGCAAGAAATGATGCAAGAGTTCGAGGACTTTCTCCAATCTGCTGATATCGCAGCTTTCAACAAGATCTAAACACAAAAATCGGCAAAGGTCAACAAATTAGATCTTGAATCAATTTAATTGTTTGTCCTTGAACTTCAAGTTCAATTCAGTTGAAAAAAAAGAAAACAAAAAATGCCTTGATTAAAAAAAATACTATTTTATACTCAAGAATGTTTTGTTTACTTTTTTTAATTTTCTTCCATTTTAAATTGGCCTTCCAACTTGATAGTTTAACAAAATTTCGTTTAACTAGATGTCCGCCGGAATATAACCTAAAATTCCAGCCAAGTTAGTGCTGAAGTTTTGAAAGAATAACTAGGTTAAATTTTTAGAAACAACTTTCAAGAAAATAATCTAATTTTTCATTAAATTCTTGAAAATGGTAGATAAACCACGCTGTTATTTCTGAACTAGTTGCTTTATTTTTATGATTAAAACGGTTTCGATTGTTGATTTTACTCCTCTAAGTGGTTCTGAAAACAAATTTTAATTTTAACAAAAACTTCGAAAAATTTGCATATGAGGACCGTTTTCACAATTTCAATATGAATATGAAAATGTTGGAACGTGCCTCATACGAAAATCTTTCAGAACCATTTTGGGGACTCAAATCAACACTCAAAACCGTTTGAATTATCCAAATGAAGCAACTACTTCAGAAATGACAACATGGTTTATCTACCATTTTCAAAAATTTCATGAAAAATTCTATGATTTCCTTAAAAGTGATCGATAAACCATGTTGGCATTTCTGAACTACTTGCTTCATTTGGATTATTGAAACGGTTCCGAGTGTTGATTTTAGTCCTTTAAGTTATTCTGAAAACCAATTTAAATTTTAACAAAAACTTCGAAAAATTTTCATATAGGGAACGTTTTAGCAATTTCAATATGAATACGCAAATGTTGAAACGTCTCTGGCATGACATTTTTTCGATATTCTTATCATATTTAAAAACGGTTTTCACAATCACCTAGAGGACTTAAATCCACAGTCGGAACCGTTTCAATCATCCAAATGAAGCAACTAGTTTAGAAATGACAACATCATTTATCGACCACTTTCAAGAAAATCACATGATTTTTCATGAAATTCTTGAAAATGGTAGATAGACCAAGCTGTCATTTCTAAATTAGTTGTTTCATTTGGATAATTCAAACGGTTTTGAGTGTTGATTTGAGTCCCCAAAATGGTTCTGAAAACCATTTTCAAATCTGACAAAAATTTCGAAAAAAATTCATGCCAGAGACGTTTCAACATTTGCGTATTCATATTGAAATTGCTAAAACGTTCCCCATATAAAAATTTTTCGAAGTTTTTGTTAAAATTTAAATTAGTTTTTGGAATCACCTAGAGGATTAAAAACAACACCGAAGACCGTTCAAATCATCCGAATCGAGCAAGTAGTTTGGAAATGACGGTATGGTTTATCTACCATTTTCAAGAATTTTATGAAAAATTATATGATTTTCTTGGAAGTGATCGATACATTATGTTGTCATTTCTAAACTAGTTGCTTCATTTGGAATATTGAAATGGTTTCGAGTTTTGTTTTAAGTCCTCTAAGTAGAACTGAAAACCAACTTTAATTTTATCAAAAACTTCGAAAAATTTGCATATGGGTATCGTTTCAAGAATTTCAATATGAGTATGAAAATGTTGAAACGTCTCTGGCATGACATTATTTCGATGTTCTGGTTAGATTTTAAAATGGGTTTCAGAATCACCAAGAGGATTAAAAACAATACTAAAGACCGTTTAAATCGTTGGAATCGAGCAAGTAGTTTAGGAATGACAGGATGATTTATCCACTATTTTGAAGAATATAATGAAAAATCATATGATTTTCTTAGATGTGATCGATAAACCACGTTGTCATTCCTAAACTACTTGCTCGATTCCAACGATTTAAACGGTCTTTAGTGTTGTTCTTAATCCTCTAGGTGATTCTGAAACCCATTTTAAAATCTAACCAGAACATCGAAAAAATGTCATGCCAGAGACGTTTCAATATTTTCATATTCATATTGAAATTCTTGAAGGTTCCCCATATGAAAATTTTTTCAATTTTTTGTTAAAATTAAAATTGATCCTCAGAATCACTTAGATGAATTAAATCAACACTTGAAACCGTTTCAATAATCCAAATGAAGCAACTAGTTCAGAAATGATAACATGGTTTATCGATCACTTTTAAGAAAATCATAGAATTTTTCATGAAATTCTTGAAAATGGTAGATAAACCATGTTGTAATTTCCAAACTACTTGCTTGATTTGGATGATTGAAACGGTTTCGAGTATTGATTTAAGTCCTCTAGATGCTTATGAAAACTATTTTGAAATCTGATAAGAATATTAAAAAAATTCCATGCCAAAGACGTTTGAACATTTTCATATTCATATTGAAATTGTTAAAACGTCCTCCATATGAAAGTTTTTTCAAGTTCTTGTTACAATTAAAATTTCGTTTTCATAACCACTTAGAGGATTAAAATCAACAACTAAAACCGTTTCAATCATCAAAATGAAGCAACTAGTTCAGAAATGACATCATGTTTTATCTACCATTTCAAAAATTTCATCGAAAATCATGATATTTTCGAATGTGATCGATGATGTTGTCATTTGCTGTCTTTTTTTGAAATAGCTGACTTGTACGCAGCATATATGTATTTACACCACATCCACTCATTCAAGTTTCAATTAGGATAGCTAAATTAAAATTAGATTTAAAATCAATTGATCAACATTTCTCAATTTTCTTATTTTAGAAAATCGTTTCTGTTGCCTCGAACGATAGATGTATTTAACAGGCGGGACAAGCGTTTAAGTGTCTTTAAGTGCATTTATTTTTCTAGTATTCTCTTGAGGAGATCTTTTTGTATAATAAAATTCTTATTGTGATACGTGTGATGTTCTACACAGAATGATAGAATGTCCAAAACTAGACCCAACAACTGCACCATTTGATAATCTTCGTTTTGTAGTCTATCACTGGAGCTGTCGATAAAGACAATAATTAAGTTTCTTGTATAAACCAAATAAAAATTATTTTACCAATTAAGGCTTGAATACTATTCTTGTAAAAAAAATTTCAGTTCTTTCCTGTGCTTCATTTGCTACACACGCTAGTTTTATTTGCTTAACAATGAGTATAAAGTGCCTGAAATGCCTCTTAAACTTGGACTCAGACAATTCCGTGTCTTGTGGTATCTGCCAGGCTAACTATCACTTAAATTGTAGCTTGTTAAATGAAAATGAACTCAATTTGTTGGATTCTAGTGCTAATATTTTCTATAATTGTGAAAAGTGTAAGAGTTTTTCTTTTTCCGATTGCATAAACAAAATAAACAAACATTTTGCTCTTCTTCAAGAATCACTAAGTGAACTCAAACATTTTGAACTCTTGAATAAAGACAAAAAGAAAAAGAATATTTCGCTTCCACTTAATAAAAATAAAGTAAGCTTAAATGTGAGTAGGGAAGTAAGAGAAAAAACAAAAAATCAAAGAATTCAAAAGTCCATTGAACCCAAACGGAATCTACAAAAAAATAACTCGGTAAATTCATCTCCTGCTCTGCTCTAAATCGCCTCTCGCTGAAAAACATTAATTTGTCCCCTTCCCCCTCAAATCAATCAAAAGGTGACAAAAATGCAAAAACTACGTCACTCTCTAAAAGCTCGACGGGCGAATTACCATTGTCCTCTTCATTACCAATGCATTCTCACTCTTCCTTAATTGTACCTATACAAAAAAAGAGTGTAGTAATAGCTGAGGCCAACAACAACGATGAGTCCGCTGCATCATACATACCTGCGGCTGTTGTTTCTCTTAACTCATCTCATCGTACAGACGATGCTCACAAGAGTAATGATAATTTGACAATCTTCGTTCCTCCCACCTCTCCAACTACTGTGACTAAGATTGCTGATGACAATGATGCTCTCCTCGATGTTTGTGCTGACGAAAGGGATACAATTGATGTTGCTGAGTCAGGTGGAGATGAATTTTATAAAAAAAATGTTTCTATCCCTTCTCTATTTGTAAATGAAATGCATGCTAACGATGTAAATAAGAATGCTAATAACACATAAATTGGTAAAAAATCAAATGATATGGGACTTAAAGTGTATAATCCACTAAAATGGTTTCATCTATCGAGTTTCCACTGTAGTACAACACCAGATTCTATTTCTGCCTATATCGCTGCTAATACAAAGTTAAGCCCATTATCTTTTCCATGCTATAAATTAGTAGCTAAACAAAGGAGTGACTCCGAGTCGGATCTAAGATATCTAAATTTCAAGTTTGGCTGCCCGCTGGATCTTGTTAAAACTATTTTTAGTTCTGATTTTTGGCCAAGTGGGGTCAAAATTCGCGTATTTGATTTCAAACAAAAAAACGATTTATAGCTTAGTGCTGATGATGACGCTAAAACTAATCTTGTTGCTGTTGATGATGTTGTTGTTTTTGATGATGTTGCTGCTGTTGATGGTGTTGTTGCTGCTGTTGCTAATACCAGCGCTGTCGTCACCCATTCAATTGTACTTGAATTTTTTGATATCGTTCCGGATATTTATTCTGCTAATGGGGTTGGTGTAAATTCAATCAATCTTGCTCCTGTTGCTGTCGCTGCACTTTCAACTGGCGATGTACTTTTTGATGATGCCGTTCCTGATGTTCCTGAATTTTCCAGTGATTTTCCTGTAGTAAATTGTTCTAACACTGTAAATTCTAAAAATCTTTGTATCTACTACCAAAACGTTGGTGGAATTCGAACGAAATTAAATGAATTATATGTCTACTTTGCATCACAAGATTATCATATAATAGTACTTACTGAAACTTGGCTTAGTGAGAATCATCTTTCATCGGAATTATTTAATTGTAATCAATTCGTAGTTTTTCGAAAAGATAGATGTTCATTAACTACTGGTCTTGAAAGAGGTGGAGGTGTAATTATTGCAGTTAGAAGTAACTTTGTTTGTAATCAAATTGAACTAATTTCGGATATAAATCCACAAGGTTTTGATATTGATCAGTTAATAATAAAAATTAATTTGAATAGAAACTTAAATTTATATGTGGCTGTAAGTTATATTCGACCAGGAAGTTCGTTAGATTTATATAACCAGCATTTATTAAATTGTCAATCAATTCTAAATAACTTAAGTACAAGTGATCATGCAATAATCTTAGGAGATTTCAATCTTGGAGATATAAGCTGGAAATTAGACTTGGATGACAAATTTTTAGTACCATTCAATGTCCGTACTGACATAGAAACGTCAGTGATAGATTTTTTCAGTCAATTTAATCTTATACAAATAAATAATTTTCCTAATGGTTTAAATCGTATATTAGATTTAATTTTCGTGGATCAAGAGTTTGAAGCTTATATTGAAAAGACAAATTTCCCTGTTGTCAAAAACTCAATCCATCATATTTGTTTCACTGTAGAGTGTAAATTTTTAACTTATATTAAAGAGACAATTGATGTACCAGAATTTTATTTTGATTATAAGCGTGCAAACTTTGAAGCAATTAATAACTATTTCTTTTCAATTCCGTGGGATGATACAATAAACAATTTAAGTCTTATTCATGCGTTTGAAAAATTTGTAATGTATCTAGATGATACTTTTGAAATTTATATTCCGAAAAAAATATTTAAACCCAGTAACAACCCGCCTTGGTTTAATAAACAATTATTGAATCTGAAAAATAGAAAAAATAAAGCCTATAAAGCTTATAATAAAAACAGAGATAATTTTGACCTAAAGCAGCAATACATTCTATGCCATCGTGAATATGACTGCCTAAACAATTTTTTGTTTAATAATTTTACTCTCAAAGCTGAGTCTAAAATTAAAACGGATTGTAAATATTTTTGGAAGTTTATAAATATGAAGAGAAAATCTACAGGACTCCCAAACTGTATGAAATTTTCTGATAACTTATCTAGTGATATGAACATAATATGCGACTTTTTCGCTGATTATTTCAAATCAGTATATCTGCCTTCTTCTTCTTGTGAACCTCCCCTTTTCACACCTACAAAAACTGTTGATGTTGGAAGTATGGAGTTAAGCGTTTCTGATGTTTTCGAAGCTTTGAATAGTCTTGATGTGAAAAAAAGTGCTGGACCTGATAATATTGCTCCTATTGCTCTAAAAAAATGTGCTGCTTCTCTTGCTTTGCCGCTTAGTATTATTTTCAATAAATCTCTACAAACAGGCCAGTTTTTAGACTATTGGAAGATATCCTTTATAACTCCAATTCATAAATCGGGATCGAAGCAAAATGTTACGAATTATAGACCAATATGCAAATTATCAGTGATCCCAAAAATTTTTGAAATGCTTGTTTGTAAAAAGTTAAATTTTCTTATTAAGGACATTATATCTGAATTTCAACATGGCTTTGTTCCCGGTAGATCTACATCTACAAATCTATCAACACTATGCGAATCAGTTCTCTATGGATTTGATAACAGTTATCAAACTGACATTATTTTCACCGATTTTGCTAAAGCATTCGACAGAGTTGATCACAATATTTTAATTTTCAAGCTTTTAAAATTAGGTTTTCATTCTAGTTTTCTTAATTGGGTCTCTAAATATTTAAAAAACAGAGTTCAGTTTGTTAAATTGGGCAAACATAAGTCTAAAAGGATAGATGTTACCTCAGGTGTACCTCAAGGTAGTCATATTGGACCTCTTTTATTTGTCCTTTTTATAAATGACATCCCAGACAGTTTCAATCATTCAAGTATCTTATGTACGCCGATGACGTTAAAATTTTCCGGCCCATAAAATCTCCCGTCGACTGCCTTCTTCTACAAGAAGATATCCACAAACTGTCTGAATGGTGTGAATCCAACCAATTGTTTCTTAATGTCGCCAAATGTCAGAGCTTTTCTTGCCATAGAAAAAAAACACCCATTATCTTTGATTATACGATTAACAATATGACTCTAGATAGGGTTACAGTAAAAAAGGATTTGGGAGTTGTTTTAGATGTAAAGCTTTCGTTTAGCATGCACATCGATTACATAGTGAATAAAGCTAATGGGATGTTAGGGTTTATCAGACGAAACTCTAGGGATTTCTCTGACCCTTATACACTTAAATCTTTATATATTTCTCTTGTACGATCGGTACTGGAATATTGTAGTATAGTTTGGAATCCCTACTATAATACACATTCGGCAAGAATCGAAAAAATTCAAAAAAAATTTACCAGGTTTGTTTTTATAAAATTGAACTGGAATATGGAAGTACCTTCATATGCATCTAGATGCTTGCTTATTGACATTCAAACGCTTGAGCTAAGAAGAAAATACTTCTCAATTATGTTTATAAAAGATTTAATAAGTAATCGTATCAAATGTTCTCTTTTACTTGAACGAATTCACTTTTACTTTCCGTCAAGAAATCTCCGCGCTCATTTTCATCTGCGAGTAACTTTTGGCAGAAGAAACTATAGTAGAAATGAACCGTTTGCACGCTGTATAAGAGAAACTAATTCTGTTGTTAATTTCATAGATATTTTTTCAAATAATTCAAGGGATGTATTCAAAAAAAATGTATGGTTGGCTTTGCTATTTCCACATGACATGTGATTATACTATTTATTTATCTTTTTACTTTTATATACATATGTACAATTTTATATTTATTTTATATTATAGTAGTCTGTAAGAGTTTGAAATCTCTGTTTGATGAATAAACTAAACTAAACTAAAACTAAAAAACTAAATTTAGGAAGTCCCCCTTCTCGGTGAGCATGTTCTTTAGTTCGGAATCAGTCAACATTTGTTCACTAGCTATATTCTAGCATTCATTCCTGCAGAAAAAAAAAAAACAAAAAAACATGCATTTAAAACTATTATATTTGTATTAGTTCGCAACACTTACCCCGTCCGTCCGGCTCACTTTTTGCAATGTGTAATTCCGAACAACCAATGTCGAAAACTCGACAATTGCAGTCAAAATATCAAAAGAAGCTGATTTTGTCTTCTGATCGGCCATTATCAAAGTGCCTGAAGAATTCCTAAGCACGTTAGGGTTTTGTAGAACAAAGATCGGTTCGATCCAAATAGGCCAACACTTGTAGCGCCAGTTCACGTGGCAGAAGAGAAATAAAGTCTCTCTAGCTTTCTTGACGATTTCTTCTTCGGAACTAAGGCATACTATTGGCTGTGTATGTTTGGATAAACGTGACAGTAAATGACTGGATGAGGTATTGAACGAATGCTCCGATAGACTTTCATTTGAATTGGGATTCGATAGAATTTCAACAAGCTTTTTGGCTGGATTATCATGGAGTGTTGTTCGTAGATTTAGCGGCGATGAAGATGAATCCGTGACTGCTGATGAGACTGATTCCGGACCAGGATTACGTGCTTCTGGATCGAGTTGTTGTTGTACTTTTTGTTGACCACTTGTCGTTGAACTATCTGGCTGGTCTTTATTTTCGGTTGTATCCTCATGACTATCAACTTCTCCATTTGTTATCGTGGTGCTTATGCAATCTAGAGGAGGTTGTAGAAATCATCGGCAATTCTAAGCCAAAAAAGTCTGCTGGACCAGATGGTGTCTCCTACTACATCCTGAAAAGGCTGCCACAGGCGGTAATGATTTTCCTCACAATCATTTTAAACAACTGCATCAACAACTGTTACTTCCCCCAGAAGTGGAAAACAGCGAAGATTGTGCCAATTCCGAAGAAAGGTGCTTCCAACTTAGTTTCCAACTACAGACCAATATCACTTCTCAACAATATCAGCAAATTACTGGAAGAATTAATCTTACGAAGACTGAAGAAATTCTGCTGTGAAAATTCAATCATCCCTAACATGCAATTCGGCTTTCGAGAAAAACACTCAACCTTGCATCCACTGGTTAAATTCCAACACGATATCACCACAGCCCTCAACAGTAATCGTGTCACCGTCGGATGCTTTCTGGATGTCGAGAAAGCATTTGATAGCATGTGGATAGACGGTCTAATCCACAAACTTCATCTTATGCAAGTACCTCCGCCATTAATAAAAATTCTCTTTTCTTTCCTATCTTGCAGGAAATTTTTTGTTCAAGTAGATAACTGCAAGTCAAACATGAAGACCATCAGAGCTGGAGTCGCCCAAGGCTCAAAACTAGGCCCCTTCCTCTACAACTTGATGACTTCAGACCAACCTTCACCAATTGGATGCGAGAACCTCCTGTATGCTGATGACTCGCTCACCTATGCCACATCAATGTCACCTCTAATCGCTGTCCAAAACGTAGAAACGCACATTAACAGACTCTTCCAATTCTACCAGAAATGGGGCATCCGAATCAATACTTCCAAATCGGAACTTGTCTGCTTCAGGAGACCTTCAACTGGTAGAGGCCTTCGCACCGCAACAATTTGCAGAAATCTGGTCCTAAAACTCCCTGACGGATCCTCCATAGTGGCAAAACCAAGTGTCAAGTACCTGGGAGTGCACTTCAACGAGTTGCTAAGGTTTAACCTGCACTCAAGAAATGTTCTGAAAAAGGCCAGCTGGGCCTTCAGCCGTTTGCACCCATTGCTGAAAAGAAGATCAGGTCTTAGCCAACCGACAAAGATATTAATCTATAAACAGCTCCTGCGACCAGTGATTAGCTATTCCTTCCCAGTCTGGTTTTCCATCTCGAAGACAGCTATGAAGGAAGATACTGAGGATCTGCACTGGACTCTACTTCGACCATCAACGACAGAAGCACTACAGGAACGAGCATCTCTACACAGAAGCGAATTTAATCCCACTGGACAAATATCTAGTTCATTCAACGAAGAAATTAATGAGGAACATCATCGACCACCCGAATCAGCTTATGAGAAGGATGACCACAGAACAACGACATCCCGAGCCGAGGTACCTCAGTGTGATGGAAACTCTGGATGACAACGTAATCATGGACAACGAGGAAGTAGTCTCGTTCTACGCTGACATTGGGTCAGCCTACCACCGCGGCTAAAACGCCATCCCTGCCCACAACCCACAAAAATCACCACTGACAACCAGGAATGAACACCCTGAGGACAATACTGTCAACCAACATTTTAAATTTAATTTTTTTTTTTTTGTCATGTAAATTTTATATAAAAATAATTAAACTTAAGTCACTGTATATAGTTAGGCCCCCTATGAGCCAACAAATGTAAATTTTCATGCATATGTAGTATCTCATTAGTTGTAAGCCAAATTGTAAATAGTATGTTCAATAAAACAAAATTGAATTGAAATTGAATTGTTATCGTGGTGCTTTCTGGATGATTTAGGCTGGTGTTAAGATTTATTTTGGGAGTTGATTTAGTAAATCTGCTTTTGTAATGCCCGCTGCTGGTCGGTGTTGTTGAATGGTCTTTGTAGTTGCACTTACTGTCTGATGAGACTACTCGCTGTTGGTTATTTGCATTTTGCGCATTTTGTTGAACTAATTCTAATTTAAGTTATTAACATAAGCCTAAGTATAAAAACAATTAATGTTTATCACGAATATTTATAATCAAGGTCTACTTACAATTCTAAAATATTTGTTTTGAGAACTGTCATTTTGATATTCACAAAAAAAAACAAAACTTCAAATTTTGAGCTACTGACTTCATTTTGTATTTTAATCCACCATTCACATGTATTCACGGATAGGGAATTTAAGAGAGTTTTCTCTTACTCACCTCAAAAAAAATTTGAGGGTGTTTCAGGCAAGAGGGGTACCGGTCGTGACTCTAGGTAATATATTTCCTCTATGAGATAAAGTATGTTATTATCTCTAGCACAATACTGGAAATCAAATTGTATTCGTTTCATTATAGCTGGAATAATCCTCAGACAATAAGTTCTTGAGGATAAAATTCAATAATGCAAACTAAAAATTACAACACTAACACACCGGATGAAGAAGGATGCGTGGAGAGAGATCACCAACAAGTATATTTATCTATTTAATTCTAAACAATTTTCAATTCAATTTGTTTTTAATATATTAGTATAACATTTTTGTTTCAATAAATAAAAATAACACAAAGTTTTAGTTTCAATATCAAGTCAAAGGGATTTTATTTTGTTGATAATCTTTATAATTCAATGTGATGTCAAAGTGAATGTGACAGTTCAATACTAAAACGTAGGCACTATTCAACCTCCAAACGCGCTTAAAACCACTTTACACGATAATAGAACTCATATAACCTGTCATCACATTTTCTGTATGATTTATCAAATGACCTGTCATTTCGAGTCAAGTCATACCGTTTTGGTTTTTATCTATGCTTTACACGTCTATAACTTCCCCTTTGATTTTCAGAGTACCAAAATCCAAAATAAATATAAAATATAAACTGAAATAAATTTACGTCGTTATTCCATGATGGAGAACAAAAAGAAAGCAATGGCAGTGGTTTTATCAACAATGATAGCTGTATTAATTCAAAATTTTACACTATACATATATGTTAATGAGATCTGAAATATTTAAAAAAAACGCATACATAGTTTCCTTTTCAGAATTTTACCATATTTTGTACTCAAATGTCAACACTCCATTCAATGTTTCCCACGAAAACAACAAATCTCGTATGACTTCTCAAATGGAATTAGCTACAGTCCTAATGTCAAAAAAGTCATATGCTTTTTCGTTTGAGAAGTGATATGCGTTTAATGGGTGCGTTCAAACGATTTGATTTGTTTTTTTTTGACAGGTCATATGAGAAAGCATATGACTTATAATATCGTGTAAAGTGGCTTTTAGCTTCCTCTATTCAACGTTACATAAGTTTTATAAATAACGATTTTGCGTTTAGAGACATTAGGTGTGTTTTTTTACCTTTTCAATAGGCGAAGATAAAAAAAACGATGTCTGGGGCAAACAATTCACATGTTAAATGCAACAATAACTAAGCGCATATGGGCATCAGCGATGCCCCGAGAATTTTCGGGGCATAATTTTTATCGAGGCTTAAAACTGTGCTACCAAAGCGATGAATTGTATACAAACGTCAGATAAAAGAAAACAAGAAGAAAATTGTTTTGGGACGCAATGAAGGTGGAATTTACCCACAACCCAAAGCCACATTCGTCAAAGAAGTGTAAGTTTTCTGAAAAAATGAATTAAATATAAAATTTATTGATTATTTTTTTTATTTGTAGAACCTGTCGCAGTGCCAACACAAAAGAACCAGGTGAAATCTCAGCTCCCTAATCGAATCTAAATAATGCGTCCCGTCTCATCAAAGAGGTCCAAAAACGCTTTAAAACACGCGAAGCTGAAGAGCGCGAAAAAGAAGATCTTGTAAAGCAAGACACACTTGTAATGTCCCAAAACAAGGGTAATCCCAAGCTTAAAGATTTATACATTCCTCCAAATATTGTTACCAAACGTATGACTGTCAGCTTGGAAGCGCACACAAATGGTTTTCGTTATGTCTCAGTGCGAGGTGACAAAGTGGACATTTTATACAACAACATCAAGGGCGCCTTCTTTCTGCCTTGTGACGGTGAAATGATCATTCTATTGCATTTTCATCTCAAGCATGCGATTATGTTTGGCAAGAAGAAGCACGTCGACGTTCAGTTCTACACAGAAGTCGGAGAAATCACTACGGATTTGGGCAAGCATCAACACATGCACGATCGTGATGATTTGGCTATCGAACAGTCGGAACGAGAATATTCAGAAAAACTTATCAAAGTAATATAACTAAATATAACCCTAATAAAACAAGAGACACCTTAAATGAATTTATCATCACCCGGCAGTGATTCAAGTCGGTTATCTCGAACATCTAAAAGTAAGGCTCTTGATCAAGTAAAACAATGGAGATATTCGCTTGAGTGTGTTAGAGAACATTCGTTGGCCGCTTGTAGAAAAGTTTACAATCTTGGAAGTAATTCAAAAATATTCGAAGAATTATACTAAAAAATTGTATGTGTTGACTACCTTAAATTATTAAAAAGTCAAAGATGTGAGTATGTATGTATAAATATGCTAAAAAATCAATTATCAGGCATTCAGGATAATAGTATAAATATAATATGTATACAATAATAGTAATAAATATACATGTACTACCTTTAAAACACTGGAAAAACGATTATATTTAAATATATTAAATGCGTTTAACATTTTTTTACGAAGCACTTTGTGGTGTTAATGGATAATTCCACAAAAACATTTCAAAAACCCAATTATACACTCTCTTCCCCGTTCAAAAAAAATTTAAAATTTTTATCATTTGCTTATTCCTTTTAACCTCCATTCGTCTTTTTCTTAACCTGATAGCATCTCCTCCTTCCTATACTTACCTTTCAATTCCCTCGCCTTCTTGTCTTTTTGATACTATTGAACGTCTCTTTTCGCCTTGCCTATTAGCAAAATATAAACGTTTTTCCGAAAAAAAAAATAAGTATTACAGTATAATTGAGAGCGCTCAAAAATATCCAAATTAAAAAAAGGCTATTTTTATTCTGAAAGCCTTCTAATAATGGTTTCATTGCCATATTTGATATATCTTTCTTTTTGTACTAAAAGCCTAATTATAACTTTTTTGCAGACTTCTTTGATCCAATGCAATGCCACTAACATAACTTCTACCAAATTTGTCCTTGTTCGTTACGTATAGAAGGAATCCTCGATCTTCTATTGATGTTTGTCGATGAACCTGTTTTCGATACTATCCGCACCAAGGAACAACTCGGATATGACGTTTCAGCTTCGGTAAGAATAAATAGTGGCATTGCTGGCTATTCAATTACTGTGCAATGTCAAGAATCAAAATTTACTGCTCAATACGTGGAAGAACGTATTGAAGCATTCCGCCTGCAAATGATGACTATTCTAAGCGATCTAGACCAAGAAGAGTACGAACACGTTCGTGAATCGCTGATTAAAATCAAACAGGTCGTAGACGCTTCACACGCTGAAAAAGTTAATCGAAATTGGGGCGAGATTTCGTGCGAGGAATATCTTCGAAAGAAGAAAGCGTGAGGTAGAAATTCTTAAAACATTAACCAAACAGGATCTGATTGACTTCCTTTTAGAGAACGAACGTAATAACCTCAGGAAGCTGTCAGTGCAAGTGATTGGCCACAAGAAAGATGTAGATTTAATCAATTCCAACGATGAATCCTCAACGCTTAGCGAAGATGTTATCGAGGGTTACATTCCTAAATCTGTTAAAAAAAACCACCTAATGTTCTGAATTTCAAGAAACATTTGACTGTGTACCCAGTGACCAAGACAAGCACGGACCCTATCAGTTCTCCAATGAAAATTATAGAAAATTGTTAAACATTTTACTGAAGCAAACATTAATTACGGCTCAAATTGTATCTGTTTTATTGTTTTTTTTTTGCTGTGAGATTTTACGTTGAACAAATAAATTGGTTAAAGTTATGTTCTTCCATTTCATCGTCTGCAAAACCAACATGTTTTTCCTCGTTGCCCTCTTCATCATCAGAACTCTCATTCCCAAGATGTTTGAGGTATATATCGGCGAGCTCGCGGGTCGCGGCCAACGGCGACCTAGTAAGACGGGTATTCATAATAAAATTTGTATATCTTCTATACCTCTTCAATAAAAGTCGTAAGAGGTACTTCAGAACCGGCACCAGTACTTGAAGCAATCTGGTTAAGCTTTTGTTTGAAATGGAAACTGTCGGTCATTCACAGCAAACCAATCCTTTAAGTTACTATGCCGCAAAACGTCTTTAGCTTCTGTAAACTGACTCTTGGGCAATTGATTGTTGTTAATTATTGTCATTCATCATCCGGCTCGGCCTTGATTAAACCATGTTTTTTTTTTTTCTTCTATGATGTTTTTTATTGAAGAAGATATATAAGTTGTTGAATAATTAATTTTGTCACAAACTATCATAATCAATTCAAGTTTTGTTCGCAGGATACAAATACAGATAATATATTTCAGATGCTTTTTTATCTCTATAAACACTTTCTTCACTATTCAGCTTTACAAAATTATGATCTCTCTGCTCTGATTTATTTATTGGAAATGTTTTAAGTAAAAAAAAGTTGACTCGGTAAAAAATTTAAAACGGGTTGGAAAGTTTCATTGTCATCGTCGCACTCCTCCGAACCATCACTCTCGAAAGTATTATCGGGAATATCGTACAAGCGAATCATTTGCTTGTTGGGGTCCTTCGCATGATCAAATACTTTCCATCTTTTTGCTTTATGACAATGTCAATGATGCAACGCAGTATACCCCAAGCATTGCCCATGCTAAGATTGATTTGGGTAGCGAATTCATGGGGCTTGAATTGTTGTGTGCCCAAAATGACATGACGTGAAGGATGACGAATGTGAGCACGTGAAACATAACCGAATTTCAGCTGGTCAGATCCAGTGAGAACAGCTTGAACGGTCCATTTGGCCAGTTTGCAGGCATTGTTGCGCAGTTCGTTGACCAAAACAGCTCCACGTTGGGTATCCAGCTTCTGACGCCACTCAACACCGTTTGCAAGTTTTGAATCCCACTCATTGAGAGCCTTTATGGTTAAGAATTGCGCTTCATTGTTGAGGGTTTGCAAAACGGCATCGTGTTCACAACGAGCTACAAGAACAATTCCACCTCCCAAGTTCCATTTCCTGTAGCGATAACCGACACTGGCAATCTCCACATCCTCGTCTTCTCCAATAAATGGATTGGGCTCTTCAAACTTGAACTTAGGCTCCTTTTCGCCTGTCTTCAGGACCTGCTGGCTGAAGTTATGGTTGATGAAAGTTGCCTCGATAGCCAAATTCCTTGGAGAGTTGGGGGATGCATCATCATCGGTTGGAGGCTCCACAGAGGTCTCGTTTACAGTTGAACTCTGTGTTGTCACGCTTGTCCATGAAGATTTTGTCTCCAAACTTCTCGACAACAATATCCTAAGAATAGTTGGAACGAGTGCAGCACATAATCGTTGCCAAGATTGCGTCAGTGGCAAAAACATTACCAACCGTCTTTGAAAGACGTCGAATGATTGGATCATCAGTGGTTGTAACAGTGTGGACGATGCGATCGATCTTTTGAAGAGGACGCTCATTTTTGACATTCACACGATCGTAACTCTTGTCGTAGTACTCCAAAGTACCACAAGTCACGATATCTTCACCTTCCTTAATGTTAGGCAGCGACAATTTGATCAAACGTGGAAAGTCCATGGACTCTACAGTCGACCAATCTGCACGTACAGCCACAGAAGCATCACGGATTTTCGGTGAAGCGTTACGCATTCCGAATTTTTTTCTCATTCCACGACGATTATCGCGCGACTTAACATTCTTGCCGCCAAGGGTAGTCATACCAGACTGCATTCCTCCACGAGAATTACGTCCTCTATGCATGAATCTTGAGTTCCTCAAATTTCCACGGAAGCGACCACGTTGATGTGGTGGTTTCGATTTAATGTTTTTATATAATATATAGCGACGAAGGATGGAAATGTCAAAAATGTTTGATAGAAGATATGAGAAAGAGATGGGATTTGATTTGTTTTAAAATGTCATTAGGTGTGTTTTTTTTACCTTTTCAATAGGCGAAGATAAAAAAAACGATGCCTGGGGCAAACAATTCACATGTTAAATGCAACAACAACTAAGCGCATATGGGCATCAGCGATGCCCCGAGAATTTTCGGCGCTTAATTTTTATCGAGGCTTAAAACTGTGCTACCAAAGCGATGAATTGTATACAAACGTCAGATAAAAGAAAACAAGAAGAAAATTGTTTTGGGATGCAATGAAGGTGGAATTTACCCACAACCCAAAGCCACATTCGTCAAAGAAGTGTAAGTTTTCTGAAAAAATGAATTAAGTATAAAATTTATTGATTATTTTTTTTATTTGTAGAACTTCCTTTTAGAGAACGAACGTAATAACCTCAGGAAGCTGTCAGTGCAAGTGATTGGCCACAAGAAAGATGCAGATTTAATCAATTCCAACGATGAATCCCCAACGCTTAGCGAAGATGTTATCGAGGGTTACATTCCTAAATCTATTAAAAAAAAACCACCTAATGTTCTGAATTTCAAGAAACATTTGACTGTGTACCCAGTGACCAAGACAAGCACTGACCCCATCAGTTCTCCAATGAAAATTATAGAAAATTGTTAAACATTTTACTGAAGCAAACATTAATTACGGCTCAAATTGTATCTGTTTTATTGTTTTTTTTTGCTGAGATTTTACGTTGAACAATAAATTGTTAAAGTTATGTTCTTCCATTTCATCGTCTGCAAAACCTCGGGCGTTTTGTTGCTTAGACTTTTGATGTTGTTCACGTTTTACGGCCGCTTCAGCAGCTTGAGCGCTATCAAGTTCGGCTTTCTTTTTGGCTTTGCGTTGTTTGTTGCGAAGTTTCTTTAGCTCGGAGGGTGGAAGATTCTCTGAAAATTTAAGTTTAGTTAAAGTTATTTTAATTTTCTTTAAAACCTGTAAATTTCACTTACCGGTATCGATTTCTTCAAGTAAGCGATCTTACAATTGAATGTATACCTAGAATCAAGTTTTGATTTAAAGAAGAGCTTTTATAAGTAGGTGAACTTTACTTACCTCGATGGCACACTTGCAGCCTTATAATAAAATGGATGCTTCCTGAGCACGTTTTCCAGCCTCAAAAGCCCAACATACGCACGCAGTGTCATCTTTCTCATGCAATACGTATGGAAATCAAATTGATCTTCGATGATTCCAGCAAAATGTCGATCCACTTCGTGACATTTCTTCAGAGTCACCCCATTTTCCCAGACGCTAATAAGTCAATGCGCATTCTGTCTGGAACCACATGCATTGCATTTCGTTGAGGTTCTCCATTGCTGACACACCCTCACGTGTGAACTTTGCACAAATTTCCTCTACTTCTTTGACCATATTTGCCCGAAACATGTATTTAGCGCACTTGGAGTTAATGTACCTTTAAAAACACATCCACCATCATAATTAAATCAAAAATGTGACCTATTTTTTGTTTACTCACCTATCCGCAGTATCTAAGCTCTGTGCTTCGTTAAGCCATATTCCACAGGACTACCAGCATGTTTGTAAATTCGCCCTTTGGTGACAAACAATTCTATCAGAGTAGGGGTATAATCGATGGCTTTCAGTCTCGCGTATAAAATCATAGTGCTGCGCCAAGAATAACGTTGTCCACAATAACGCCGACGCCGGTTCGTTGAGCTTATTTTGTTCACAATCGGCCTTGGAAAAATGTCCCGTACTTCGGAGGTTCTCCGAGCACCAGCCTGTCGATAGTTTTAACCTTTTCGGAAAACTTGTACAAGGAACGAATATTGACAAACGACGGTGGATCGCCCTTTCTCAGGCCGCGTCGCAGATATTTATCGATGACTTCGACGAAACTGTCACCGGATGCAACATCCAATGGCAGACGTTTGGGACACACACGTGTCAACAAAGGTGCGATTTCAAATCATTACGCAAACCCTGTCGCACATACTTGTACGCCTCATCGCGACGACCTAGGCCATTCAAAGTGAGTCCTTTCATGGCTACTGTCTCTCCATGTTCGACATACTTGGGGTTGGATAGAATCTGCTTTGCCAGTTTCAGCGCATTTTTGTATTGCTTCATTTCGTAACATTTCAAAAGTTTTCTGAAGAGAGCACTCTCCTTTTGCGGCAATGGATCGCTAGAAGGTATCTTGGCTGGAGTTGCTGCTTCTGCTTCTTGCGGGCGTTGCGGGGTTTTTGATGTTGACTTATCCCAGTTCTCGTGCGGCAGGAATTGGATTGAAGTTTTTTTTTTTTTGATATTTTGATGGCAGCGAGTGCAAATTAATTAATGGTTGGATTGTTTTTGCTTGAGAAATTAATTTTTGTTTCATTTTTCGGCTACATTACCACGAACAAGTCGAGGTTTCTCACTCATTCCATCAAGTATAAGTATAATCTGAAAAATAAAATACAAAATAAATTATGCGAAACAATGAAATGAAAATTGAACTTACCTCCATTCTCTTCCATTTCGATTTAATGTTTTTATATTTATATAGCGACGAAGGATGGAAATGTCAAAAATGTTTGAAAGAAGATATGAGAAAGAGAAAAGATTTGATTTGTTTTAAAATGTCATTCCACAGCACAGTGCTGCCAAGTTTTTTTTATGCCCCGATGCGTTTTATTTATCGTCGCCTATTAAGCCTGTAAAAAAAACACACCTATTCCACAGCACAGTGCTGCCAAGTTTTTTTTTATGCCCCGATGCGTTTTATTTATCGTCTCCTATTAAGCCTGTAAAAAAAACACCTATTATAAGGGTTGCATAGCCTTATGTACTCACTATAATGAGTGTATTAATATGGCTGTTCGTTTTTATTAATGTAAATATTTAAGCCATGGCTTAAATCCTATTCCACGGTTTAGCAAAACCATGGAATATAGGTGGAATAAGCGTTTTTTATTAATACGGCTGTTGATGTTGAAGTTTTTCGTTGCTGTTAGACTAGAGACGCTCACATTAAATTTTTGGCTGCACAACTGTTTGGTTGCTTATAGAAAACAGATGAACTGTTTGGTTGAATATACGCGCAGGTGCATATAATTAGATGTGTTATACAAAATAACGAACTTCATTTTAGGCTGTTAGAAATAAAATATCAACCAGCACTCTCGCAATGCCCTGCCATTGACAGAACATCAATTTGCGTTTGGCAATACCGTCTTTCAAATATTATACCGATTACTAATGTCATTTTTGTTCTTCGAGAAACTTCTAACCTTTTTTACTTTCCTTCCTTTTTAATAAAACTAAATTTGTTTTTTCAAGTTGTTTTGCGTATTTAATTCTTCAGGTTATGGGCCCAGTCCCAACAGTTAATTCTATCAGTATTAATTATTAGAGTAAAGATAAAAATATAAAATAAAATGTCGAGCAGCACGAATTCCATCAGGCCGCTCGTGAGCGACAACTATGACACGTGGGTCATGCAAATCGAGGCTGTGATGGTGAAAGCTGGAACATGGAAGCATGTGAATGGAGCAGCACCGAAACCCGATGAAAACGACGAAAAATCCAAAAAGGACCTTGAAAAGTGGTTGGATGACGACGCGAAAGCAAAGTCAGACTTAATTATTGCCATAGACCCGAGTCTATTACGTCTCGTCAAAGGATTGGACACGGCAAAGAGTGTATGGGAGCGATTAAAGTCTGAATTTGCTTCTACGGGACCAACGAAGAAGGCAACATTGCTGAAACGTGTGGCGACATATAAAATCCAGGAAGGTGACGATCTGCGAAAGAATTTGATGGAATTCTTCGTCGCAGTGTCGCAACTTAAGTGTATGGACGTTGATATATACGAAGAGTTGTTGTCGATTCTTTTATTGAATGGATTGCCACCGAGTTTCGAACTGTTCAAATGCGCTATGGAGTCTCACGATAACCTCCCGAAGACTAGTGTTCTGCGTGAGTAAATCCTTGAGAAGTACGATGCAACAAATCAACGCAAGATAGACGACAGATCCGAAGCATTGTATGTCGGACGCGAGGTGCTAGTCGCAGCAAATCGAAGTTCGAACGAGGAGCGCAGCAACGAAAGCAAAGCAACGCGAACGACCGTGACACATCTTTCAAATTCAGCTGTTTCAAATGTCATGAAATTGGTCACAAGGCATCCATGTGTACGAAGAATAACAAACCGAAATGTCCTCTACGATATGAAACTTCAGCGAAAGCAGAAGACACTTTCTACGCGATGGAAGATCAAGCTTTGGGGATACAGAGGAGTAAAATCGAAAGACGCTGGTGTCTGGATAGCGGTTTCACGCCCCACATGTGCAACGATCCGAGTCTGTTTACATCCACACCACTTGCGACTCAAACAAAGCTGATGTTGGCAAACGATTCTAGTACAACAGTCGATGCGAAAGGAGCCGTAAGGATTGTCACTACAGACGGGATGTCTGAGAGGTCAATAAAACTGGAAAATACGCTATTAGTTAAGAATCTACGAACTAACCTATTATCCGTTGCGAGGATAACCGATCATGACAACACTATCACCTTTGATAAAGAGAAGGCAATCGTCCGAGGAGACGACGGTGAAGTCAAAGTAGTTGCGAGCCGAGTTGGACAACTGTACTATGTCCAAGAAAGTACAACGCAAGCGTGTATGGTGGATGTTAGTGAATCCAAACTTGAGCTATGGCTATGGTCATCTGAACGAATATGCATCTTAAGAAAGCAGTGACTGGATATTTCCTGAACGAAAATGAAAAGCTTGGCGCTTGCAGCGTGTGTCTCAGCGGAAAAATCACGAGGTTGCCGTTCCCTAAGAAGTCAAATAGAAGCACAAATGTTTTGGATCTTGTGCACACTGATGTATGGGGACCTTCTAGAGTTGATTCCTTAGCAAAGTCAAGGTACTTCGTCACTTTCATTGACGATTGCAGTCGTCGGTGCGAAATAAGACTTTTGAAGCAAAAGAATGATGTTTATCGCGCTTTTAAAGATTACAAGACCCAAGTTGAGACGCAAACTGGCCGAAAAATAAAATGTTTGATGTCGGACAACGGAGGAGAGTTTTGCAATCATGAATTTGATGAATTCCTACGATTGAATGGAATAAGAAGATGACTTACAGTTCGGCATACGCCACAGCAAAATGGTGTGGCTGAACGGAAGAATCGAACGCTTGCTGATATGGCAAGGTGCCTGCTAATCCAATCTGGTATTGGAAACGAATTTTGGGCAGAAGCAATTATTTGAGGAATAGATGCCCTACAGTCAGTTTAAATGGGCGCACACCGTTCGAATTTTGGAACAAAAGATTGCCAGACTTGAGGCATCTAAGAGTTTTCGGCGAAAGAACCTTTGTCCTCGATAAAAGTCCTGGTAAGGATAAATTCGAAGAGCGTTCAATCTAGGGCATCCTAGTTGGTTATTCCGGTCTGTTTCAAAATTAGTCAAGCAGAAAGAAGTCGAACCACCAGTAAAAGATGATGCTGATTCTGAGGATGAAACAGAAGATGAAGTTTACACCGATGCCATTGACGAAGATGAAGTTGAGATGGCAAACATTGGAGAGCTGTCACTTGAGGATGCGATGTCTGGAGCAGAGGCACAACAATGGCTGGAAGCAATCAAGGAAGAGATTCGAGCGCTTATCAAAAACAACACGTGGGATCTAGTCGAGCGTCCAAAGAACAGAAGTATTGTAACGAGCGAAATCGTTCTACGAAATAAAATGAAAGCAGACGGCACTTTGGAACAAAAGAAGGTTCGTGTCGTTGCTCGAGGTTTCACGCAGCGTAAAGGAATCGATTTTGATGACACCTTCGCTCCTGTAGCCCGCCTCGAATCAATCCGGCTTCTGATGGCTTTAGCAGTCCGTGAAAATTTGAAAGTTTATCAAATGGATGTTGTGTCAGCGTATCTAAATGGTGAGTTGGAACAAGAGATCTTCATGGAAACTCCAAATTATCTTCAGCAGTCGTTGCAAATGCTGGCAGGAGAGAAGCGAAACGATCATGATGTAGCGGAAAAGGCCAAACAAATGCTGCAAAAACTCAAGAATGGCGATTATGTCTGTCGATTGAGGAAAGCCTTGTATGGCCTGCGGCAGGCTGGACGACAGTGGCATAAGAAGTTGGACGAAACACTTCGTGGACTTGGCTTGAAACCAGCTGCCAACGACACATGTTTTTATTTCAACACATGTGAAGAAGAATTCACCATAGTCGCAGTGTACGTCGACGACATTCTGTACGCCTCAAAAAGTCAGAAGACATTGAAACACATACGTGATGGACTTGCTATGGCATTTGAAGTGAAGGATCTCGGACTGGCGCGATTTTGTTTGGGCGTTGAAATCATTCAAGGTGAAGGCGAGATTAAACTGAAGCAGCAAGCATACATCAGGGAAACATTAAAAAAGTTCAAAATGGACGAATAATCGAAAGCAATAAGTACACCAAGCGACGCAAAGTCAAAATTACCTTTTGGAAAAGGCAACACTGAACAGCGTCAAAGCGAAAAACCCTATCGTCAACTCATCGCGATCGCTTATGTATTTGGCGATTGGAACCAGGCCAGACATAGCGTTCACAGTTAATCGTTGGCACAGTATAACGAAACCTATCAAGATGTGCACTAGTCACGGAAACCCATGGGCTTACTTACACCAAGGACACCTTGGGTCTTCGAGGATATTCGGACGCTGATCATTTAAATGACGAGACCGATAGAATATCATACACCGGATATGTTTTCGTTTTGAGCGGAGCCGCCATTACCTGGCGTTCCCAGAAGCAAAGGTCAGTAGCAATTTCAAGTACTGAAGCAGAATACGTTGCGCTGTCCGAGTCATCGAGAGAAGCAACATACCTTCAGAACCTCATGATCGAGATGAATTTGCCACCACTAACAAAGATAAGTATTGGAACAGACAACCAGGGCGCAAAGCACATGGCCGAAAATGCAGTCTGTCATTCACGAACAATAAGCATATTGCGACCAGGGGGCCGATTCTGGTTCTGTGAAAAAGTGAATCGAATAAATTGTTTTCACATTCGCTGTCATGCATTGCTTTCACTCTTCGATTCACTTGGTGCAAATAAGCGATTCTGGTTCCGTGAATGAAAATGGTGTGGTGAATTCAATATCATTTGCCGTGGTGGATGATTTTTTGTTGTCTCTTATGAATTTATCTACTATTGTGAATGCTTAATGCCAAAACGAAATTATTATTTTTCATTGTTGTTTCAATTTTGCCAAACGTTTCTACATTTGTGAATTTGTTTATAATATATTAATATATTAAATTGTTTGTATACGTTTTTATAATGCCTTCAATATACATATATAAGAAATCTTATGGAAATAAATCGGAGAAATGCTCATAGGTTTGTATTTGTGCTTTATATAGATGTATTTTTGTATTGTATTACTATAGATTTTTGTTTTGTAGGAGAAATATGAGGATTAGGCGAAATTTGAGAGACAACGAAAATCCTTTCGAAATGAATACGGAGGACCATTTCATACAATTGTATCAACTGAAACGTCAACTGAAACAAATCTACAAAAAAAAAAAATTAAGACGCGATGAAATAAATTTTCAAAACTTGTTTTCGTACCTATCATGAGCAATCTCCAAATTTATTTCCAAAAAAACTAATCAAAAATTCTGTTTGTGCCTGTGTCACACTTTCCTTTATTTTTTTTTCAAAAAAATCTCCATATTTTCCGCTTTCACCTATTCACTTTGAATATTCGTCATCGAATAAGAGCGTGAAAGCAAATTATTCATATGAATGTTTTTGACATTTGGTTTCACTTTTTCACAGAACGAGAATCGCATTTATGCGTGAAAGAGTGAAAAGCTATTCGATTCACTTTTTCACAGAACCAGAATCGGCCCCCAGGTACCACTTTGTCCGCCAGCTCCTAAAAGATGGAAAAATAACAGTCATCTATATTCCAACTGAAATGATGCCAGCGGATGTGTTCACCAAGCCACTTCCTGGACCGGCCCACTATAGATGCATGAAAGACATCGGTGTATCAACTTGTTAAGAAGTGCTGATTGAGGAAGGCGTGTTAGAAAGAAAATATCAACCAGCACTCTGGCAATGTGTGCACCTAATCTTAAAGTTGCTGTTGAAGTTGCTGTGTCATTCTGTTTCTCGCATAAACAAGTGCAGTCACATTTGTTTTCCTCTTTGTCATGTCAAAATATTTTTTTTCTTATGAAAAGAAGACGCCAAATTATGAAGCTGCCCACCATCTGTCATCTTCAATTGGAGTCAAAAAATCTGTTATACAATGTAGGAAATGCGCTATCCAATGTATTATAGAGATCAGTGGTTGATGCTAGTCGTTAATACAGGTGACAAATGCCATAGCGTGCATAATGCTTCCAACTATTTGGAAAGACGTTCCTAAGTCCCGATGTCGTTTTTTTCTACAATTCTATATGGACTTGCAAAAAAAAACACGGCTAACTTTTCGCAACATATTTGCATGGACATTTCCTAAGAAATACTTGCGTAAATGTGGGAAATAATCAGCTGTTCGTAAAACGACAGTCAACTCATAAAAATTTTTGTTATCCAAAGTGCACATAATAAAAAATTTTAACTTAAAAGGTGAGTCAGTAAAAGAAAATAAAGCATTTCCAAAAAAAAATGATCTCAAACCAGTTTTTAAAGAGAATTTCTTAGTTTATCAGGTTTATTTCCAAAAAAAAATGATCTCAAACCATTTTTTAAAGAGAATTTCTTTATCAGGTTTATTTCTTCTCTTTTCGTATCAAATTCGTGAGATAATTTTATCAACTTTGCAGAAAATTTTTCCCATTCAAATTCTGACAGCTCGTTTTATGTTGAGATAAAATTATCTTGTTTCTGAGGTTAATCCACCTTTTTATTAATACCCTTAATAATTGTAAATTCAAGTTGTATCGTTTAAAAGCATTCAATGAGAGCTGGAAAAAATATCCCGCGTACATTTAAAAATATACCTCGAAGCAAAATTTCGTGTAGACGAAAACAAACTCTCCACTACTGTATTTCTTTTTTGGAAATCAGCTATTACATTTGGAGAGATATATTTTGGAGTAAATTTTTTATATTTATCAGATTTTGTATTTTTTCAGTGGTTGTGGGAGACAGATAGATGTCTTCATTTGTTGAAAAGCGTCGCTTTTTTATTTGTGAAATAAGTAAACAATAAAGTTAGTAATTTCGGTAAGTAGATGGTAGAAATAAAATTATGTATTAATAAATTGTAATGCTTTATGTTTTAAGGTATTTTGTGTGAATTTTTCTGTTTACTATGTCCGATAGTCAAAGTAGGGGTCGAAGGACTTCGAGTGATGAAAGTAGAGAGAGGGAGTATGTGGGATCGCGTCGTCCACGATCGACTTTATCCCCACCAAAAGAAGAACCGGTAAGAATTTTTATAATCCTTATCTGAACAATATAATAGAAGTACCGATATTTGATGGCGGTCTGTACTAGAAAACAACATCCCTATAATTAGTTGATCGACATGTGCAATTGGGAGAGGAAACTATTCCACCTGTCCGGAGAATTTATGTATTGAAAATTTATGCTGCCTAAGCTATTTTCCAGATTGTATGTATGCATTTGTTTTTGGGTATTTGCATGTTATAAGTTAACAAAATATGCATTTTTGCGTTTTTTTTTATGCATATGTAAATTTGATCCCGACGCTTAGGTTAATTTCCTTTAACAGAAAATAGATTTTAAGCGGTTATGTCCTCTGCGTTGCTTTAGTATTTATATTGCTGTTGAAGACAATTTTCACGATTCATTTGATGAACAGAAATAAATGCATAACCTTCGGTTAAAACAAAGAATTTAATATCGTACACAGTGGTGCCTCAATTTTTGATACACACATTCTCTTCAAAATATTATCACGCTAAAAAAAAAGAAGTTTTGTGGGCTTACCTACATAAAGCGGGAACCATAATTGTCTCTTGTGGAGTGGTGTGTTGTTGGGTCGAATGTACACACTAATTAAGATTGGTGTGTTGCCAACGATCCTAATTGAACTAAGTTGTTTCAATTTACGAGAGCATTATCTCTTTTTCACGGATGTAGCACACTAAGTATGTTTCCGTTTTAAAGTCAATTTTAGAATAGTCAAAAATTTCTTAAATATCAATTAAAAATTAACTACCACACCCCAACCATGAAGGTCAAATGTGAAGGCATATATGTACATATATATAACTACCTAACTGCGAATTTATACATAAGTGTTTTTCTTTTTTAGTTGAAAAGTTGTCTAAAAAAAATTCACAAATCGTATTCTTGTTTCATTTTTCGTTCTGATCATGGTCCGAGCCGCTCCATGAGCTCCTAATAAAATAATAGTAATTGCTAAACACATCACTTTTTGGGGAAATAAAACAAATTGAAAATTATTAAAATGGCGGGTGATAGATAGGTAAAATAATTTTGAAAAATAAAAAAAAATATGAGTTTTATCGTCAGCTCCATTTTACTTTAATTTACAAAAACATTTTGAACAAATATTCCTTGTACATATTTGAATATGTATGTATATGTACATACCCATTTCTTTGATACTTCATACTCGGCAAATGGCAACATTATCTCTTCCATGATCTTCAAATAAACTTGCTAATTCACGATACCTTCAATTCGATGAATGCGACCAACACAATAAAATTAAAAATATATCCAAACCATTATGCTGAATCCTCTATATTTATTGGTCTTGTCTGTGAAACGTGGATTTTATTCTATATATGGTGGTTGTCTAACATATTGGCGACTATCGTAGACGTAGACGTAGATTCAGGCCAGTCAATTTGCTTTTTTTGTGGATATTGTTTTGTGGCCTGTGGGCTGCTAGACCATGCTCTCATAAACATTTACGAAGCATTTCCATAATATCGTCGACGCCAAAAAATAACCCATATTTCAGAAGCTGGCGTAAAGGGATTAATTTTAGAATGCTTGATCACCCGTTTTCTCAACTTTGTTGACATTACAAGTTTTCGCCCTCGAGTGCCTGCCTTCGGTAAGTATGTAATGGCTTTTCTTATAGTTGTTGAGAGCAGCCAACTAGACTTTGAACCTCCGAATAAGTTTTGCTTCCCAAATAATAAGTTTTCTAAAGAGTTCAAGCTGTTTAGAAGTACAGTGCTTGCCCCTTCTTATTGCAGAGAAATATCAAATAGAGTTTTTGAAATCTTTGAAAATATAATGGTTACACAAAAACTAACCTTTTTGAAATTTTTTATTCTAAAATTAAGATTGAGAAATAACATTTATTCACATTAACTGTTGAACTACTATTATTTTGACTGGCAAAATCTGTACCTGTCGTTTGACAACAAGACTATTTTAAATTTAAACTTAAATTATACTTCTAATTTAGATTTGTGTACCTAATTGGTTTTCTATCGCACAGTTCCTAGCTCTAATTTTGTTGGAGTACGAGAAAGCATTTTCTCGAATAAACGGATAGCATCGACATCTTTATACTCAGGTTCAATATTAAGGTTTATTAGCTAAGCACACATTTCAGGGGTTCGTCCAGTGGTATTTTCAGAGGTGAAAACCCGGTTGTCTTATTGATTGTCGTATTTAGAGCCAATTGACTCGACTAACAGCTTGTCCATTCCATATAAACTTCCAGATTAGTTTCAAAAGGTTTGCCACTGGTTTTGACAGCTCACGCACGTTTCGTGTTTTGTGTCATTGTATCGTCTTACAAACGTCATCTCCTTTCTAATCCTATCCTAATTTCCTAATTGCTCGCACTGTGTATTTAACATTATAAGGGTATTCATAACCCCATAAAAAAAAAACGCTTGCAATTTATTCAATTTTACTATCTTAATGCGTGCTCTGCTAGGAAAATTCATCGTGAAGGGTACGACAGCATCTAACTGATGAGCCCAACTGTCGTACCTGGGCGAAACGCATTTGGACTAGAGGTCACAAAACGCTTTCAATTGATTCATTCAATATAGTCAACAAAAACAAAAACTATAAAATTTATTTTTATATTTTTCGTTTTTACTTCTTCTTCATCACTAATTCGTTTAGCAGGAAAATTTAAAAAACAATTTTTTAAAATCACATTTAAACCACCTGGGCCCTATTACACAAATATTACATACAACATACGGCAAAATTTTTGTCATACATTACATTGAAATTTCAGTTTCCCAAATCACTGGAAATATTGTATGTTTCCAATGTATAAAGTATGTGATGTATAATTTGACATTTGAAGTTTGAAAATAAAAATAGTTTTTTTTTTCAAATAATAACAACAACGAAATTTATTACATAAAAATAAAAATGAATATTCTTTTTGAGGATGAGGAATTAGTTTTAGATAGTGAAAGTGAATTGGAATTATCAATAAATATTGCAAGAAGCCCGAGCGTATTCCAAGCAAGAATAAATTTTCAATAGAAGATCCCTATTTTTTAGAGAAATTTCGAATGCCGCGGTCGTCTGTTGAATTCTTGGTGTCACGATTAGGTGCACTAATTGTACAATGTACATCCCACTAATCGTAGTGAAGCCGTTGCAGCAAATTCTATTGACGCTTCATTGGATGGGCAACGGAAGCCAATACCATGGTATCGAAAACAGCCATGGAGTTTCAAAAGCTTCTGTGTGTTGTTGTGTCAACACCGTTTGTTCATCCAACTCCCTAAGATGTTTATTTAAATATTTAAACTTATCTTCTTATACCTTCTTTTGATTATACTGCTCATAATTACTTTTTCGTTTTGATGTTGATGTTGATGTTGTGTGATGTATAAACACAAAATAAATGTATCTTACATTTATGTCATACAATGTTTGAAAAAAATTCTTGAAACAGAAAATTACTGGAAGTTTTCCAGTAAATTTCAAATGTCATACATAGTTGTATGCTATGTTTAAACAAAAATTCTGTGAAACAGAGTTGATGTTTTAAAATTTTCAAAATCATACATTGTATGTGATGTATGATTTGTGAAATAGGGCCCTGATAGTCTTTTATATGTTGCCGCTATCTTGAGTTACAATTGAGTTCGTTTTCACCAATAACATACATACGTAATTATAAATTTAAATTTGAGTCTAGATTTTTAAACCTATCCCTTTAAGGTACTAGTACGGTACGAATGTCAAAATAACGCACAATTTTTGGAAATTTTTTTTTCGGAAACATTAGGTAATAACATATTTTTTTTAAATAATGAATACATGCGTCAAGAGTACAAAAAACATTTTTTTTGTTTAATTTTCGAATTTTGGCCGAATTATAGAGGGCGCCAGCGTCGAGCCATCAAAAAATACATGGTCCCATGGCGGACAGGTTATCTCCGGATCTACTGAACCAATTTTCAAAAAACTTGATTGTTTTTATGTTTTCTAAGACAATTTACCATAATTTGACCAAAAAATTATGAACAAAAAATGGCGACCCGAAATTGGCCAAAAAAATTTCAAAAAAATTTTTTTTTTTTTTCAAAGCTCGATATTTTGTTTTGACTTTTTAAACAAATTGTGCTAAATTGTCTCGTAAGAAACCTTCTTTTAAATAACCCACTTTGTTATTTTTGTTTCAGTCCAGCCAATTCTGAGATTAACTGTCCGCCATAGAACCATGTATTTTTTGATGAGTCGACGTTTGCGCCCTCTATAATTCGGCCAAAATTCGAAAATTAAACAAAAAAATTTTTTTTGGTACTCTTGGCGCATGTATTCATTATTTAAAAAAAAAATATGTTATTACCTAATAAGGTTTCCGAGAAAAAAATTCCCAAAAATCTTGCTTTTTTTTTGGCATTCTAGACCGTACTAGTACCTTAAACAATAAAAATTAAAAGTGACCAAACATTTTACTTCGAAAGATGTTGTTGTTCAAAAATATCTCATGCCAAAAAAGCGTTTAGATCAAAACTTCATCAAACATGGGTAAAATATTTGTAAAGGGTGGTTAAATTTTAAGGGCCGATTCTGAATGTGAACCACACCTAAAAGTCAAGTTTTTTCTGCATTTCATTCGACATTTCTCAATTTCAGACTAACTCAATTTGAATCATGGAAAGATACACAATCGAGCAACGCGTTCATTCAGGCTTATTATGAAAATGGGCGTTCAAATCAAAATGCATATCGTGCACTTCGTGATTTTGTCGGTCATTTTAATCGTCCAAATGTGCGTTCAATCGGAAAAATCGTGCAAAATTTGAGCAAACCGGGTCTGTAGGAGATGTGAAAACACATGTGCATGCTCGTACAGCTCGTACTGCAGAAAATATTGCTGCTGTTCGCGATAGTGTGGCTGAAGAGCCGCCCAGCTCAACTCGTCGTCGCACACTGGGACCCATTGTAGGGAGAGCGTGCTCAAAATGCAAAATTGAGATTAAAGGTTTCTTCTAAAACAAATATTTTGTTGCAAAGTCGACATAATTGTCTGTCAACTGTTAAAATTTTGAAGATCGGAAAGGCTGTAGGTTAAAAGAAAATAAGTGGCAAAGTTGTGTTTTACGTAAATAGGAGTTTCTGTTGTGATTTAGTCGGTCAATTTAAAGTAAGAAAAACATTTTTTCGCCGTGATTAATTAAGGTCAGTAGATAGTAAAAACGTATTTTTATCAGCATCAAAAATAAAATTCACGGAAATATAAACAAAAAAGTGAAAAAAGAGTGCGGGAATGAAAAATCGAGTGAAAAAATGGAATCGGCAATTAAAGAGAAAATGAGTGACAAATACGATATTGAAATTCATCAAAAGATAAATCCTAAAGTGCGTGTCTGTGGAATGAGTGAATTATTGAATTGAATTATTATTGAATGATATATTGAATGCGATCCAAGTTCAAAACAATATTAAGTTTATGGCAGTGAAATGTTTAAAGGTTTACCAATCTCCTAAAAATAATTTTGTTTTTAATGCCATTTTGGAAGTAGATGGGGAAGCATTTTGAAATCTTTTAAGTTTAAAACGTATAAATATTGAATGGGATAGATGTATAGTTTACGAAGAAATAAATGTTGAAAGGTGTTATAAATGCTGGGGTTTCAACCACAGTGCCAAAGTTTGTACCGGCGAAGAAACGTGTGTAAAATGTGGAGGAAACCATAAAAGAAAAGACTGTAGGAGTGATTGTGTGAAATGTGTGAGCTGTATTAGAAATTCAAGAAATAATCCTAATGCGGACACAAACCACGACACAAGAAGCTCTAACTGTCCAGTGATGCAAAGAAAAATGCAAAGTGAAATGCGAAAAATTGCCTATTAGCAATTAAATAAATATAAATGCTTTTATGGAAACATACAGGGACTGATAAACAATTTCGAAGAGTTTGAAAATTTAGCAAATAAAGAAAGGTTTGATTTTGTTATAGTTACTGAAACTCATGTAACGTCAAATATTGATGATAATGAAATTCGTTTAAGAAATTATACAACAGTGAGATGTGACTGTATCTTCCCATACAGGTGGTGTTGTTTGTTATATTAACGAATTATGGCAAGTTGTGGTATTAGAATGTGTTTCAAAAGGTATGGATTGGTGGTACTCGTATTTAGTGATAAAAGTGAGCTTGAGCACACAAAGTTATATATTGGCTGGTACGAGTATATGAGGAAATCCAGCGTACTTTAGGATTTTATGTCACTAGCAGATATAAAAATATAGTTCATTAAAATAGTTGTTATTGGTGTAATTTTTTAAATAGGACTTAAATAGAAAGATGATCTATATGCATATTTCAACAGAAAATGTTTTAATTTTGAATATACAGCTATTTTATTACGTGAAAACAACGAAATTTAATAATTTAATTTGTACCTTTCAATGTTTTTTTATTTTAAAACTTTGTAACTTTTTGATGCAATGTTTGATCCACCTGAAAACTGAAATAATTATTGTAGCTACTTCACTAAGTATAATCTACAGTGGGTCACAGCTTATTTGACCCACACCTTATATTTACATTTAATCGAGTATGGCTCCTTAACAATAAAAGTTATTTGGAAAGTACAAACACAGAAAGGTTCATTAAGTTTTTAAGTTGAACATGACATTTAAATCAATTAATTTTATTTTTAAACACCATGTTTAACTTAAAAAAAAGAAATAATTACATTTTCTAGTACTACAGCTTATTTGACCCATTGTGTTTAGAGATCACCTGCCTTAGAAAAAATATCGAGATAACGGTGGTTTTTGATTCTTTCTCTTATTTGTTCTATATTCAAATAGAATTATCAGTTTTAGTAATTTTTCGCAAATGCAATACGTGTTACGAAGATGGGAAAACGAACAAAAGTCGAACAGCGTGAAATAGTGCTTCATCATTATAAAAATGGACTTTCTTGGAGAAAAATAGCCGAAATTGTTAACATAAAAGATGGCACGGTCAAAGCTATTATCCACCGTTTTGTATTCGAGAATCGAAATGAAAATAAAGAAACAAAACCTCCGAACAAAATATTTAGTGCATCGGATGAACGATATATTGTGCGAAGAGTAAAGCAAAATCCAAAGCTATCGGCACCAAAACTGGCTAGTGAGATGGCGAATACCCATGGAAAACCTTGTTGCCCCGAAACCATTCGCCGGATCCATAGAGATAATGATTTGCATGGAAGAGTAGCACGCAAGAAACCTTTTATCAGTAAAAAAAAATCGACTTATCCGTTTTCAGTTTGCAAAGGAGCATATAACAAAGGATTCCACGTTCTGGAAGAGTGTTATATTCGCGGATGAATCCGAATTTAATATATTTGGATCCGACGGGCGGTCTTATGTGTGGCGAAAACCGAATACAGAGCTTCAAGATAAAAACTTAAGAGCAACAGTGAAGCATGGAGGAGGGCATGTCATGGTATGGGCCTGCATGTCTGCAGCTGGAGTCGGCAAGCTGCAATTTATTGAGAGTACCATGGACAAATTAGTGTACCTCAATATTCCCAAAAATAATTTGCTCCAAAGCGCAGAAAAACTAGGCATAAAGGATACATTTCGATTTTATCAAGACAATGATCCGAAACATACATTGGGCATTATTCAAACTTGGCTAATTTATAACTGCCCTCACGTCATGAAACCGCCAGCACAGAGTCCAGATTTGAATCTCATCGAAAACCTTTGGTCAATTTTGGAAACAAAAATACGCGAGCGCCATATTTCTAACAAAAATGACCAAAAGACGGCTTTAGTTGAAGAATGGGCAAGAATACCTGTGGAAACGACAAAAAAAAAAACTGGTGGGTTCTTATAAAAATCGGCTTAAGGCAGTTATAAAACAAAAGGGAGGACATACCAAATACTAAAATTATGCTAAATGTGAAATGTGTCTTTGTATTAATAAATAATAATAATTTTACTCGATTTTTAAAATGGGTCAAATAAGCTGTGATCGTGAAATATTGATTTTAATTTGTTTTTGTTATTTTGTTTTCTAATTTTAATTAAAAATAAATAAATGAAGTTGTTATGTTTTAGTTAAAAACTTAATTACCATTTCCGCGTTTTTATTTTGTTGATTACTTGCTTCGTTGAAGAGATATTCTCTTTTAAAGTTTTGAGTAAAGGGTGGGTCAAATAAGCTGTGATCCACTGTATGATATTTGGGTGTGCCACTAATAATATTGAAATGGTGAACTAAGAAAAACACGTCCCTCGCTCTTTTTGAAAATTAGATCGTTACACTTTTCTTTTCATAACTTTTTGATGCATTTATATATCGTAATAAATTTTTTTGTGCATATTCTATATACAAAAACGAAGAAATTCAAATGTGCCTCAAAGATTTACAAACTTATCGAGGAATTAAAAAAATGTTCGACAGCGTAATTTTTATTTTAGATGTTGAAAATTAAAGAGCACACTCAAAAACAGCTTAGAAATGCCTAGAAACCTGAAGTTATCCAGAGAGTGAGTGCTGAAAAAGTAACTGTATTAAGTATCATTTTTTATTCCACTAAATAGATTATTTAAAATGAATTTTTATTTTAAACGAAAAATTTTTAACTTATCTCGGATTTTTATTTTATTGTTTTATAATTTTAAACACTAAATTGATGTATAAGTTATGAAGTAAGGGCATATAACAAAAAGTATGTGATACTTTATTCTCTGACATACATGTATGAGGAAATTCACAAAACAAATCGGACGATCCAGGCATTTATGCCTCCGCAATGTGAACTGGACGCCTGAATTCAACAGCCTTATATACAAACTTTGTGTCAAAAGCAAACATTTATTGATTTCTTGCGTGTTTACAATTGAAATATCATGTAATTAGTATTTAAAATACATATTGACTTAAGGAAAGTTAAAAAAATAACTTAAACATACAAAAAAGTGAACAGCTCCGAAAAAAAAATGGTCGATGAACTTATTGTAAGTTTTTTACGATTTGAAAAAAAACTGGAGGGTGGTGGACCAATTCTAACTTGAAATTCAAATTCAGCGCGTCAAAATACGTAAGGATATGTAGGTTCGGTTTTTGAAATTAACTACTTTTTTATTTTTTGTGCACCTGTGTAGAAACTCGACATATTTTTATCAATTAATTTTTGATGCATTGATGAATTTTAGTAACGCGACTTGATTTACATTTCTGACGTTACTTTGATTATAAAAACATCAACTGTTTTGGTGTGCTAATGATTTGAAGTTTTTGTGCAGGCTTTAAAGAATTAATGGAACGTGTAGTGTAGTGAGCAGCACAAGTTGCGTATTGAGCAGGTAATATTTGATAATGCATGCAAGCAGTTAATATCTCAACCAACAAGGATAACTCTTACATCGCGTACTTTAATTGATTATGTCATTACGAACAATTCAAATGTTGAAGCAGATGTGGCCAGGAATTGGAAAATTGGTGATCATGAGAGCATTGGAATAATTATAACTGTTAAAAAGCTGAAGCAAATTCAAATACTAAAATATAGAAAGTTTAAATTTTGTGGTAACATACTTGAGAATGTTGATTTTTTAAATAGTATATTTGATTGTAATAATATTAACTTAACTGCTGAAAACTATGGTGATTTCTCGTGCAATTAATTCTCTTACAGCCATATTAATAAAAAACGCTTATTCCACCTATATTCCACGGTTTAACTAAACCATGTAATAGGAGTTAAGTCCTGGCTTAAATATTTACATTAATAAAAACGAAATGTTCGCGGAATATTTAAGTGAAGTTTATCAAAAATCCTTTGAAAAAATCTACTACAACAGTAAGCTATCCACCTACTTCGGTGGTTTAACTTAATCATAGTTAGTAAACTTCACTTAAAAGAAAATTTGTTTTATTAATGAAATTTAGCACTTAGTCCAGGACTTACGATAAACCTCCACTAAACCATCTTTATTAATATGGGTGTTAAGGTTTTTAAAACAGTAAGCACCTGTTATACAAACGAATGGTTTAATACCGAACTAAAAAGACTGAGAAAAAATAAAATTGTTAGTTCTTATAATAAAGCCATTTGGTCAAATAGTATTCAGGATTGGCAATGTTACAAATTTGCACGTAACAAGTTGAAATCAGAGCATAGGGCAAAAAATAAGTTTGTTTTAAATAAAGTTCAAGGGGCTAGAGACCAAAAGACAATGTGTAGAGTGATTAAGACACTAGTGTTAAAGCAGAAGAAAAGTTCAATTAAAAGTATTGCATTTGATAATTTAATGATAAGTGACACAGTTGTTAGCTGCAAAACTTAATGAATTTTTCGTAAAGAGTGTTATTGAAATTAATAAAGTTATACCAAAAGAAACGTATCTCGACTACATTGAAGGCAATGATAAAACATTCGAATTTCAGTTTGTTACATTTAGTGAACTAAAGACATTTATCAAGGGCATGAAAAATAAAAAAGATTCGAATATGTTGTCAGTTAGCATGATAAGTGATTCATTTCACATTATTGGAGATCATTTGTATAAAATTATAAACGAATCGTTGAAGCAAGGTGTTTTTCCTGATTGTTGGAAAGAATCGATGGTGGTTCCAATTGCTAAAACTACAACCCCATTAGGCCCTGAGAAATTCAGACCGGTTAATATGTTGCCAAATGATGGAAAAATTCTTGAAAAAATTGTACAAAAACAACTCCAAAAATATATGGAAGAAAGTCTGCTTTTCGTGGAATCTCAATCAGGATTCAGAGAAGGGCACAGCTGCGAATCTCTGATAAACTTAATAATTGCTGACTGAAAGACAGAAATGAATCGAAAAATGAAAATTGTTGCTGTATTTGTTAATCTGAGAAGAGCGTTCGAAACAGTCGATAGAGAAATTCTTCTTAAGAAACTGGATAGATATGGAGTGAGAGGCAAAGAGTTCAGATGGTTCCAATCATATTTGCAGAGGAGAACGCAGAGAACGAGAGTTGAAGAAGCTGTTTCGGAATCTGTAACTGTGAATTTAGGTGTTCCGCAAGGATCCGTTTTAGGGACTTTGTTATTCATAATGTATGTTAATGAAATGCCTAAAGTTGTGAAGTATTCTTTCTTAAAACTATTTGCCGATGATGGCCTGTTATATGTCGTACGAATGTATCGATAAAATAAATTCGGATTTAGTGCAATTAGGTAAATGGTTTCGTATGAACAAATTAAGTTTGAATATAGGAAAAACAAAGTGTATGACTATTAACGGAGAAACCGATGCAGAAGTTAAAATTGAAAACCAGGTGATAGAAAGAGTAGACCAGATAAAGTATCTAGGAATAATGTTTGACAAAAAATTAGATTTCAATACACACATTGATTACATATCAAAAAAAAATTGGAAAGAAGATTGGTTTTTTTTCTAGGATAAGAAACAGAATGTCAACTCTGTGTGCAATTAATGTATATAATACTATAATAAAACCTACTATCATTTATCTTGGTAATATAACTGATTGATAGGTTACAAAAGTTACAAAGTAAAGCTATGAGAATAATTCTTAAATGCCACTGGTTAACACCAATTGTCTCAATGTTACTCGTAAATGTGTTGAAATGGCTAAGGCTTCGGCCACGCAATGAGCGACGAGCGACTGAGCGGCTGAGCGACGAGCGATAGAGCGACGAGTCTGACCGATGGGTGGCCATTTACTGAGCGTCATCGCTGAGCGATTAGTTGCGAAAATGCAATTGTCAAGTGTAGTTCGTCGTAGTCTTTAAGTTGAAAGTCGCGTTCATATTTAAAGAGCTATTATAAGATCAAAAACACGAAGGTTTGATGTATACCCAATAAATCGAAAAGGCAAATTATGTTGAATCTCCGCAAATATCCAGACCTGTTTTATCAATACTGTCGTATGTCAATAGAATCTTTCAATTTGCTGTTGGAAAAAGTTCGGCCAATATTAACAAAACAAAGGAAGCCAATAAGTGCAGAAAAGCGACAAATTTTATTACTAAAGTTAGTTTTTACTTGCGATATATGTAGGTACTATAGGACTAGTTCTGCATTTGGAAAAAAAATTCAACTCGAGATTTTGATCAATGTTGACATTGCGATGATAGCCAAGACAAAAAAAGTGGGTCCGGAAATTCTATCTGTTTGTCTCTTCCTCGACCTGCAGCTTAGCTACTGGAGTTATTTTCTTCAAACTCGGTACATAAGGGTCTTCAATAATTCCCTAGAGAGGAAATTGATTTTTTGTAGCTCCAAAAGTAACGGTATGGGAGGTATACATACACCCGTGATGTAAAATCGTATTTACGCATGAACTACATTGAATGAATGAATGAATGAACCGTTTATTTGATTTTCGAATTTCTCATCCACGGGCCTTGTGAATAAAAAAAAAGTTAAAGCTAAAACTTGGATTTTTAAGAAAAAGCTTGATTTTTAGTGAATAAAAATAAGCTTAAGCTAGCTAGTTAAAGATGTTTTCTAGTAATAGCTATTTAAAAATATCCAAAGCTAAATTCATTTAGTTTTAGCTTGTTTTCCTAGCTTAAGCTTCAATTTGTGTGAATAAAAATAGCTTAAACTAGAATATTATAGTTAAAGCTACAAAAATTTCAAGATTTTTTCGACCTGTCTAGAAAGCTTTGACTAAGTCTTATTTTCAGTATTAACTTGTGCGAGTTTTAACTAAACATAAGGGAATATCTCAAAAAATAGGACTGTGAACGTATAGACCCAAAAACTGACATATACGAAATGTTAAAAACATTTTTTAGCCGAAACCAATACTTGCCCTGTAGAACAGATAACAAATTGAGGCAAAAAAACTTTCCTTTCGGTCATACATGTACCAGTTTTAGCTAAAGCTAACTAGCCGAAACATGTGAACAAAAAAACGAAAACCTTAAATTACGAAGCTTAAGCTAGAATTTTCCAGCATAAGCTATTTAGCGTTATCATTTTTTTATTAACATAAAACAAAGCTTTAGCTAGTACTGTCTAGCTGCTAGTAAGAGCTATGACTAGTTGGGCTTAGCTTCCTCCAAAAAAAAGCTTTAACTTTTTTTTTATTCACAAGACCCAACGGCTATAACGGTTTGAACTAAAATTTTTATGCAGGAGGCCCTTTGAAAAAATATGGTCTATAATGGTCTACAAAATTTTTCGAAAAAATAGTTTTTGGATTTCAATATCTTCAAAATGTTTATTTTCAAATCATGTCTTTGAATCTATACTACTAAATACTTAAAATTGGCATCCCAAATTTCGTTCTTGAAAAATTTTAAAGAAATTTTTTGTACACAAAATTACTTTAATAATAAAACGATTTTTGAGCTTTGTTTGCATTAATTCATACTTTCTGAAAATCAGACGGCAATTTCATGCATTTCAACATTTTTATCTCATAAAATCCATGCTTTATATTTATTTATACAAACATTTTAAAATCCAAAGTACTTTTACATAAGAGCAAGTTTGTGCGATCGAGTCGTGCATTTTATTAATTCTTTATTTTTATTGTTTAGTTTTGCCAAAATTACATTCTGTCGCTTTTCATCCCAAGTTTTTTAAACTCGTTAAATGGCAAAAAACTTTTGAAAAATTTCATATTTTAAACTTTCTATGCTTGTTTTCTTCATGGACTAAGTTCGTCGCTCAGCGATCGACTGAAAAATTAAAACAGATTTGATTGCAGAGCGACGTCGCTCTGTCGCTTGAAAAAATCACAAGTCGCTCAGGGCTTACGTGGCCACCTCCATACAATTTCATGTGTTTTAATTTTTTTGCGTCGCTCAGCGACTCGTCGCTCAATCGCTCAGTCGCTCGTCGCTCAGTGCGTGGCCGTAGCCTAAGTGTAAACCAGAGAACTATTATGAATGTGTTAATATATGTTTTTAAAATGAAAAATGGACTGGTTCCTAACTATTTATGTGATAGAATTATACAGGGTGATTTGCATAAGGTGTGACAAAAAGGTAGGGCGTGTAGGTTGGACTTAGACAAGAAAAAAATCGTATGGGAGGGGGGTCTATTTCCCCCCGTTTAGGCGGGAGGGGCAATTTAAGAAAAAAATCACTTAAAACAGAAAAAAAATTATTAAAAAATAACGGTGATACCTACAGAGTAATGCTATAGCATTTTGAAAAGCCAGAAATACATTCTTAAATTTTGTTTTTAAATAAAGTTGTTCGAGTGAATAGTTTTTGAAAAATTAATTTTCAAAATCAAAATTTAAAAAAAAAAATGACAATTTTGTTGTTAAACAATTTTTTTTTCAAAATTTTACGTAATTAAGTATTATTTTAGTATTCAATATTCAATGCTCTTATTAATTTTTGATCAAACACAAAAAACCGGATGTCAAAATGTTTTGTAGTTTTTGAGAAAATCAAAAATAACAAAAACTACTTTTGTTCTAAGAAAATCCTTTTATTTTAGTTGTTACGTTTTTGGATTCTTAGATGAATATACGATTGAAAGGATTAACTTTCTTTTTACTATTTTTTAATTATCGTCTTATAAGCATACAATAATGTGACAAAGTACTGGATTAACCATATTTCACACATTTTTTCATTGAGAACACCTGCGTGAGAGCATTGGTTTAAAATTGACCTGCCACTTTTTTATTATGGTGGGGTCGGCTTGGCTTAGGTGCATAGCAGACAATTTAATCTACCAGCAAGATGGAGCTCCAGCACACTACAGCCGCACTGTAAGGAACTGGCTTGATGAACATTTTAGTGATCGTTGGATTGGAAGAGGAGGTCCAATAGAATGGCCGCCTAGATCGCCAGATTTAACTCCGTTAGATTTTTATGCTTGGGGATTCATGAAGAACTATGTGTACGAAGTGGAAATAGAATCTTTGGAACAACTGAAACAACGGATTGAAGTGGCTGGAGTCAAATTACAGGAAAATTTATCAAGTATAAATTCATGTGCAGCAATTAGAAGGATCATATTTAAAATTTTTTGTAAGGCCCCAGTTATAGCTTTCATTGAAATGCATCATTGAAACAAATCAGTGGAATGCTGACTTCATTTTTTTGACAAGCCAGTTATAGCAATCATTGAAAAATTGGTTTCAGTAAAAGATCATGTCAGTGGCTGATTACAACCAATTCTATGCATTTGAGGTTAGAGTTGATCATTGAAAGGAAAACTGACATTTGAGAATAGAAAGAGAATCGAACACATTCAGTGGAATGATTGTGTTCCATACTAAAGAAACGAAAATCAGCTGTTCATTGAAATTGATTTCTATCAGTGAAATAATAAAAGTGAATTTAAAAGAAAATTTAAATCAGAATTTTGTATTTTATAGATTAAAAAATTCTACTACTCATTACCTTCATTTTGGTATCAATTAAAGCCCTTGCATTTTGTTTATTCGTCTTAAAAATGGGAATGAAAATTTTCAATGATGCATTTCAATGATAGCTATAACTGGCCCCTAATAAGCTTTAGTTAAAAAATAGTTAAAAATTTAAATAAACAATAACTGTGTATTTTATCTAAATATGCATGTATTTCTTATTTTAATTGATTTCAAGATTCAGGAACATTTTTGTTCTTATTTCGCAATTGCATTTTTCTGTCACTAGTTAGGGCGTGTAACGTTGCATTATTTAACAAAAATTCGCAGGTCAATATTAATCCAATGTTCTCACGCAGGTGTTCTCAATGAAAAAATGTGTGAAATATGGTTAATCCAGTACTTTGTCACATTATTGTATGCTTATAAGACGATAATTAAAAAAGTAGTAAAAAGAAAGTTAATCCTATCAATCGTAAATTCACCTAAGAATCCAAAAACGTAAAAACTAAAATAAAAAGCTTTTTTTTAGACCAAAAGTAGTTTTTGTTATTTTTGATTTTCTCAAAAACTACAAAACATTTTGACATCCGTTTTTTTGTGTTTGATCAAAAATTAATAAGAGCATTGAATATTGAATAAAAAAATAATACTTAATTACGTAAAATTTTGAAAAAAAAATTGTTTAAATACAAAATTTTCATTTTTTTTTTTTCAAAATTTTGATTTTGAAAATTAATTTTTCAAAAACTATTTACTCGAACAACTTTATTTAAAAACAAAATGAAAGAATGTATTTCTGCCTTTTCAAAATGCTATAGAATTACTCTGTAGGTATCACCGTTATTTTTTAATAATTTTTTTTCTGTTTTAAGTGATTTTTTTCTTAAATTGCCCCTCCCGCCTAAACGGGGGCAAATAGACCCTCCCCCTCCCATACGAGTTTTTTCTTGTCTAAGTCCACCCTACACGCCCTAGCTTTTTGTCACACCTTATGCAAATCACCCTGTATAGAGACCATTAAATAATGCTTCATTTCGCTCAAATATTAAAGTCGTCTCTAAATTTGATTGTTGGTACCGCCCTTTGTTTTATCGCTTCTTCTATAAACAGTGCTCTAATGAAATAGCCAGTTGCATTCCCCCCTTGAAACAATTTCGCCGTAACACTCGTCTTGCTAAGAATGCCCATCAGTTTACCCTTGAGACTAATTTCGGGCGTACTGTAAAATACAGAGATTCATTCTTTAGCCGTACTACTAGAATGTGGAATACTATACCCCACTCGATTTTCCCTCCTCATTGTGATGTACAAGCATTTAAAACCAATGTGCATCGGCATCTCCTTTTAAATCCCCTCCTCATTTCCTAACTGCTCGCGCTGTGTTATTTATAACAGGGTATTCATAACCCCTTGAGTGTGTGCTAATCATAAAATCAGCATCTTTCTGATAATTATTCGTATTATAAAATGAGTATCTTTTTTGATCTGTTCATCTTTTAATGTTTTTACTCTCCGTTATTATAATTTAACTAAATCTTAAAATTTGGTATAATAACTTATACGAACGAAGTAAGCAGAAATCGAACAATGAATTAAAAAATAAAATATTGTTTTGGCCAAATTTTCTCAAGGAGCAGCTTACCCTTCAACGAACTTACAAATGATTCTATTTGCGAAATCACTTAATTCCCAATAAAGACATCCGTTACATTCCTCAAAATTCGGTCGTCTTAAGATATGTGTTTTATAGCGATTTAAAGTAGTAAAATAGCTTATGCAGACTGTTTTATAAAACTGAGTTTGGCTCGAAATGACTTCTTTTAAAATGGCTTATGTCGACATAAGCTGTTAAATGATTCAATTTGCGTAGGTTTAAAGTAACTTATGTCGATTTAAGCTATCATTTCTTCTGCTTTCGACAAGTAATAAGGACTTTTGTCATGACTTAAACCATTTCAAAAAAATATATTTTCTTTTTGTTTTGATCAATTTGGGCTCAACATAAGCTGTTATGCAAATGCATTTTTTGTCCATTTTAAAATAAGCTCCTTTGATTTTTTTTTTAAATTTAACGGCAATTTTTCGTCGTAGAGTAACGGGACCCAGACTAACTGGCTGAACACAATAGAATGCTGCAACTGGAGCTGCAGCTGCAACTGGAAGAGCTGTCAAATGGTGTCGTACGTACTTTTTTTTATGCGGCCACAATGAGGCTGTACAGCTTTCATGTTTTGTTGTCATTTGTTGGGTCAGGTGTTGAATCTTTGGCAAATTGTAAATATTTTAAGTAATTGAAACTATAAAATGGACACTGAAATTGAAGATTTTCGTCCATTATTTTAATCAAAATTTAACCACGAAATCACAATAAAACAAAACAACACTTAAAATCACTGACAGATATATAAAATTTGAAATGTCAAAATTGCTGCACGAAAAAGTTAAAAGTTCGCCAACTCTTGCAGCACCGTCTGCAGCACCGACTGCAGTTGCGTTGTGTTGTGTTCGTAACATTGAATTTACGTGTATTGAATATTTTGACAGCTATTTCAGTTGCAGTTCCAGTTGCAGCTCCGTCTCCATTGTTTTCAGCCAGTAAATGAAACATCAACGAAATGGAAAATATGTGAAACTAAAAACACGATTTTCGCTTATGTCGACTTAGCTCTTTTAACTTATTGGCACAAATATATCGTGTTTTTTTACAGCGTTGGCAACAGTAAGCATTTCAAATTCAATCGCTGAAAAACTGCAGTTGCGCTGGGAAGCTCAGATGGCATTCTTAAATATTCGTAATAGGCATAATTGTCAGATATTAGTGAACAGATTGAATTTTTTAGGATATTTGGCCCTTATTGCGAGTGTTGTTCAACTTTCGACCCGACAAAAGTCGAAAGCAACGACAAATTTTCTTTTTGGTATTGTGTATCTCAATCGACAGATATAATAGTTACTGTGATAATGTGAATAACGAATGTGCTTATTATTAATGAATCCTATATTTTGACATTTGAGCATGTTTCAGTGATGGTATATGTGGAAAAAAATTCCTTTACTTAGGGATCAAATAGTTTGATCAATAGATGAATCACAAGAAAACATTTTTAATTAAAACACCAATACAGCAAATTGACGAAGTTGACGGATTGACGCGATAAGTTTGTTGTGTTCAAGAAGTATAATAAGAGCAGCATGAAGCAGAGGTAGAACACAAAGTCGTTCTAGTCAAAGACAAATGTGTTTTATTGGAAAATGGAGAGCCAAATTTATGCATTACAGTTAAATTTCCTTAGGTAACCAACAACAAAGTCACTTTTATCGACACGAGATTTGTATTTCGAGGGAAGTTTTATTATGCTAGATAAAATATTTTCCAATATAACTCACTATATTAAGAACTTTACGAATCCGTCAAGTTCAAAAGTGACAGCAATCAAATATCAACACGATATGATGATACTCATTCCGCAAGTGTCAATATTTTTTGTGGTAGAGAATTTAATTTGTATGTGATTGATACGTGACTATAATGTGTTTTTTGTGAATTGCGCCGGTGTAGGGAAAATTGGTATTTTCTTATACACGTATGTAGGTACTTTTATTGTTTTGATATACTAGCACTGCCATATGGTTTTAATTTGAATTTTTGTATTAGGACGCGAAAATTGTGAAATAAATGAAATGTAAGTGATGAAATTGTGTAAAATTAAAATACAAACAATAATAAATGCAATAAATTTCAGTTAAATAAACAAGAAATGATTTCCTCCGAGTTCTGTTTCGATGATACAGATGATGAAATAACCAACGACGACCACATAATGATTGCCAGGAATAAGAGACAACTTAGAGATGTTTCCAATCCTCTGCAGCTTGAAGAAAATATGCCCGTTAATGAGTAAAAATAAATTTTCTTTTATTAACATACTACATTGCAGATTTTTGAAATACTTCCGCTTGTCAAAGCCAGCATTTGTTCAATTATTGGCCGACATTGAAAATCATCTCAAACCAACTAAAAGAAATACGGCAATACCAAACATAATGGGGCCTATCGTGAATAAAATTTCCCTGGGAATTGTTCCCAACTTTCAAAATTGTCATCTCCAATAATGTCGAAAGTTTCCCTTGGAATTTATTGATATTGGGAATTGAGTTTCATAGATACCTTGGCTCTTATTTAAAAAGCCAGTCGCCAGCTTACAATGAACAGTGCAGAAGTATTGACCTTTCCAATTTTCGAAGATGAGGAAAATTCCGAGGGAAATTTTGTTCACGATAGCCCCCAATAAAACTTGCCACTGCATTAAGATTCTTTGCCCATGGATCATACCATACTTTAGCCCTGTAGTTAAAATAATTATTATAATGGAAATAATAAGTTAATAAAATAAAAAAAAAAATACATTTTTGCCCAGGAAATTATATTCGTTGGCCAGTCGAACAGTAAAATCCAAACGATAAAGATCGATTGTCTTGACGAAAAATTTCGTTCACAATAGAGATCCACAATACCAAAAAAGATTTTCGACTTTCGACTATCGATAAAAGTCGTTTATCGATAAGAAAACGACACTCGCAATAAGGACCATTGTTTAGGTTCTTTCTTCATGTCCAGTCTTATTACATTTGTAATGCTTTTTTGAAACCAGTCGATGGGAATTTTTTTTTAAATAACCCGGATTGCCACACTGACACCAGTTCTCTTTCCGTTGCAAGCGGGACGCTTACTCAGATAATTTTCTTCATTATTATGTCTACTGTTAGTAAACCTCTTAAGCGAAACTTCATTATAATGTTTTTACACATAGGCTCGCTGATGTAATAATCAAACACTGAATTGAATTGGGCATATCAAACATTACTGAATTTTTCAATCCAATGTTTGATATACAACCAATTTAAATTTTTATTATTTTGTCTTCAGGAATATCAAATGGTAAACGGTTTGTGATACTTTAGCCATTACAAAATCTGAGCAGGTTCCAAACTCATTGCTCTCGGAATCAGCAACATTTCTTTAATGGGTGATGACATCTGAACCGCTTGAAAATGGATAGATAATAGAGATGATCGTTATTCGGACCAAGTGTAGTGTTTTTTATCAAACCAGGTTTTGACCGGTTAAAACCACTCCCAGGCCATAAAATTTCCTCCTCCATGTTAAACACTGCTCTTTGTAAACTGAGGAATAAGGCTAGCCGCGCACTAGCAATTTTTAGTTGCGAAACTGTTTGGTTACTTATAGAAAACAGATGAACTGTTTGGTTGAATGTCGGTGAATTTGCAGATAATTATATGTTCAATAAAATGGCGAACTTATTTTAGGCAATCGTTTAGTTTGTGTCAAAACACAAACTTTTTAGTTGCTCGAACCAAGCAGTTTCGCAACTAAAAATTGCTAGTGCGCGGCTAGCCCAAGAGCTTAGTTGATTGGCCGACGCACACGTCGGCAACCATTCGACCTATCAAATTGAATTTGGAATTATCAGAAAATAATACCGTCTCCTACTTTGAAATTGACCAATTTATGTGATTTTTGACAAATATCAACCTTGCCTTTCTGTTATTGACCGAAATAAAAGGTATTTTAACAACCTTAAAAGATAATAAACTGTCATCCACACCTCTCAGCAACTTCTAGGTTTGAATTATTCTTTAATTCCTTAGATGGTATGAATGAATGATTTATTATTGTTATTGCAACCAATTTATCTTCTTGCAATGTTGTGACTTTTCGCCTACCACCTGGGTAAATCGTTTTGACAGATTTGTTAGAGTTATAAAATTTATCACTTATTTATTAATGCCAAATTTTTTTTGAAAACAGCAACCAAAAATTCAAAAACGATCCTCCCCTGGAGTAGGGCCATCGACATCTTCAAGAAGTCATTATGAGCGCAGTGAACGTCATGAGAAATCTGATCATCGCGAACATAGTGAACATTCTGATAAATCCGAGCGTCGTGAAAGGAGTGAATATTCTGAACGCCACGAACTCTCTTCATCATCATCAGCATTTCAAAGTGGTAAGTTCTTATTGAAAATATTTTTGCTTGTAACCATTTATCTATTATTGCCAAATGGATTTAAATCGTGTTTAGCCGTTTGCCCAAGTTTGGTTTTTAACAATTATTTATTTAATCAAATCTTTATTTTATTCTACACATGAATTTCAAGTTGTTACAGTTTAAAATGAACTTTGAAGTGGAAAATTTTGAAAGGGAAAAAAATAAATTCAAAATTCAAACACCCAATTTTGCCGAAAAAAAATACTAGTGTATCTGAAAACCAAAGACAATTGAGTAATCAAAAACTAAAATGAATGTTGCAGATTGGTGTAGTCAGTGAAGTTTGGATGAGTAGGGCGAGTTTTACATTTGGAAAAAAATGGAACTCGAGATTTCGATCAAACTTGGGATATAGTTCTATATTTTGCATTTAAAAACAATGGTTAAGGTAGGTAGGTAAAAAAGATATATCTTATTGTATGTTTGCATAAGCACAATCATCCGGAATTTGGATCACACACTCAACCGGACCACCACACAACCGGTTGTTAAAATTGAGGCTAACAAGTTTATTCCGGCATTGCTGGTCCAATTTGGAGGATGATGTACTAGAATTTATGGCCTTAATAGTGAATAGCCGTATTTCGGTTCTGGTTTGTATCTATAACTTTTTCGAATAAATAGTTATCTCCCCTGAAGAAGACGGCAACTACCGCCGAAACGTTGGGAACAAGGAAATTAATTAATATTTCATTTAATCATCATTACGACCAATACAGCCAATGGGAATCACACGTATTTCAAATGCACACGTGATTTTAATTGGGGGATTTTCCCAAAAAAATTGACTTATCAATAAGCTTTTAATTTTTTGAGTTATAAGGAAATCAGAATAATATAAGTTTGAGATATCAAAGTGAAAATGTATGAAATTTCTGTTGTTAGGGCTGCTACCGCTTAATTTGATTCGAGTTATCGAATTTCCACTGTATTTCGAAAACGGCTCTAAGGATTTTAAGATTTTAAGAAAAATTCTAACAAACAATGATATAAACAATATATCGTCGTCGTTCTATAAAAACTCCCTAAGTCCATTTTTTGTGTTTTGAGATATTTGTATTTTAACTTAATATAAAAAAATCCAAAAATTATCAGAATAGCACGATCTCGGGCTTCAATTGAAGAATGGGTTTGGCGTAGCCATTGTGCAATAAAATTTTTTGCAAATGATTTATCCGGAATGAATTAAATAAGAATAAAATCACATTTTTTTTTTAAAATGGACTTATGGAGTTTTCATAGAACGACGACGATATATCATAGAACGTGTTTTATCCATTTAAGGCGTGTTTTATTGTCTAGAGATACATAACAAATCTGCTTTCTATCTGGATCTATTCCAAAGAACCAAACATTTTTCTTATTCTCTCGTGTAGATGACTTTTTATGGTAAGGAAGTGTAAAATGCTGTGTAAAGAAAACACAAGAAATAATTAAAAATAAGGAAACATAAAGATAAAAGGCACATAAAGCCAGACATCATTGTTCAAATGCATAACATGCACGCGCAAGTGTATTAACCTAACCTAACCTAACTTACATATTGTAGGACATTTTCCCTTATTTATATGCTTAGTTAAATGAAAAAAAAAAAATGAAAAAAAGTAATGAAAAATTAATGAACAAACGATAAGATAATTTTTGTTAATTTATAGCAAAATTTAAAAGAATATCAATTAGAAATTTAAATTATAGTAAGTCAGTACCTAAACTTATTAGTAAACTTATTTAAATAAACATAAACATGGAGACACAACAAATATTTTATATGACTTCAAACTAAATCAGAGAAGCAAAAGAATCGGAAGTATGCAAATGTAGCAGATATTAAACGCTTGAAATTATGAAAATTGTGTGTAGATCGCACTTGTCTCGAAAGGCCATTCCAAAGTTTAATTCCCAGAATTAGAAACGACGATGAAGCCCTAGTACTTCTGTGTCTGGGAATAGAAATCCTATTTGTATTCCTTAAAAACACAATTTTTCTGGAAAGGTACTCTGGAATCGACTTAATTTTATGGAAAGTTGTAAGAACTCTTAGCTCTAAAAGGGCTGGAAACGACATCCCCAGAAAAGATTTAATAAAACCAGAAATGTGATCTCTCCTCTTTATTGAATAAATAAATCTGACCACATCATTAAAACATACCCTCAATCTTGAAAGTACTATACCAATAGCACCAGAAAACATTTCAGCACCATACAAAAAGTGAGGCAGAAGAAGAGTCTTGGCAAGCTTAATTTTTATATGGAGCGGCAAATAGTCATTTATATTATAGAACTTGCGCAAGATAAAATTAATCCGACTTATAAGACTATTTACATGAGCTTCCCAAGATAGTTTCATCAAGTATAAAACCCAAACTTTTAACCTTACTTTGGTATGGGATAATAACATTATTTAACACAACCGGATCCAAAATATTATTAACTGGCCGAAAATAAAACGCTATTGCCTGCGATTTATCCGGATTCAATTTCAAGTTATTAAGTGAAGCCCATGAGTTAACAGAAAGAAGGTCAGCATTAACGGATGTAATGAGGGAAGAAACTTCAATTATTGGTCAAGAAAGGAGTAACTGAACATTGTCAGCAAAAAGATGGACAAGCGAAAAAGATGTTGCATTGTGGAGGTCATTTGTAAATATAGAAAACAGAATTGGTCTAATATAGATCCTTGAGGGACTCCAGAAATGATTTCGATAAAATCAGATTTATTTTCTCCAATACAGACATATTGAAATCGCTGCGATAGGTATGACAATATCAGATGACAGGCACTATTAGAGAAAGAAAAATATCTTTTAAGTTTGAAACAAAGACGACCATGGTTAACGCTATCAAAGGCCTTGGTGAAATACAAAAGTAATAATAAGGAAACATAATTGCGATCCATGTTCATCTTGATTGTGTCGGTTAGATCAATTAAGGTTGAAGTTGTATTATGGTTCTTTCGAAACCCAGATTGGTTGCAAAATAATAACTTCTTCCTAGTATAGTAATAAAATCATTGATTTGGGTTTTCATCAAAATTTCCAAGATTTTCGAAGTAGCCGGTAGCAGGCTAATGGGTCTGAAATCTGAAGGTTCTTGAGGGTTAGATTTTTTACCAATTGGTATGATTTTGGCAACTTTCCAAGCTTGAGGATATGAAGAAGTAGTGAGGACTGTATTTATTACATGTAATAAATGGTAAGATAATAAAGGAAAAAGTATCTTGATGAATTTAATTGGAATTTCATCAAAACCAATAGCATTCGATTTTATAGAGAACAATGCATTGTGAAGCTCCATAAGAGAAATGCAACGAAAAGAAAACGCATTTTCGATTTCGGGAACAAATTCATCATCACTGACACTACCTGGGTGGCTTTGATTTTGCGAGAAATGTGCATTTAAAATCGACGGATCAAGATTTCCATAGTCCTATTTTTTATTACTTAGACCAATAGCGTTAATTTTTTTCCAGAGATCTTTGCTGGATTGAATACCCTCAAATTTATGAATCCCATGTTCCATTTTCAATGCCTTAATTTCACTTTTAACCTTATTTCTGTACTTACAATATGTTTTCCAGGTGTTTTCAGAGGCACTGCTTCGATATGCTCTAAAAGAAAGATCCCTTAAATTAATAGCCCTTATCACACGAGGAGAAGTAAGAGGATTTACTTTTTTGCTAGGTTTAAGAATTTTAAGAGGCACATAAACATCATACAAATGTTTTAATTGAGCATTTAAGAAATTAACTTGACAATTAGAATCATTTGTACTGTAAAGGATATCAAAATTAATCCGCGAGAAGCTGCTCCATAATTGATCAAAATTTATTTCTCTGAAATCCCTTATTTTAATTTCAAGGTCAACTATTTCAGGAATTATATCAAGAGAAGCAAATATAAAAGCATGTTTAGAGATACCCGGTATCCAGAACTGATATTTGTATTGAACTACGTTAGGATCATTTGCAACCATAAAAACCAATAAAGAAGTATTAGAATGGAAATTATTAAAATGTGTTGGAATACTGTTATATATTGTGTGCAAATTACATCTACCCAACAAATTATCACAAGTTGTTCTTTTATTTCTATCCAAAAGATTAAAATTAAAATCACCCATTATGAAAACGTTACAATATTTTTGTGTAAGATCGGTCAAAATAGACTCAACTTTAGAAATTTCACCCTTGGGAAGATAGATAACACCCACTAGAATTTTTGTATGACCAGATGAGATTTCCGCGAATATAAACTCGATACCAGGTTCAGAACCTTTCAGTATTTTAGAGGGTCGAATTTGTTTGTCGATGTACAGTGCAGCACCACCACCCCTAGCTAGCGGTCTGTCTATTCTATAAACTTTATAGCCAGGAACATCTACAGCCATATCGCACTGATACTCGTAGCTTTTAAGTCATGTTTCAGATACACCAATTAAGCCTAGATAGTGGCCACTAAGGATGGATTTAACTTCATTAAACTTGGAACTTTTATTGTTGAGACAAACAATTTGGCAGTTAAAATGACCAATATTAAACAAATTTTTCCGATTTTTAAGCCTGTCTTTGAGATAATTGGAATCACTTGAATTATCCATTTTATAGTGTTTAAATAGAAGGTTATTATGTATATGAAAGATATTTAATAAAAAGAAATTATATATAATTAAGTTAGAATGAAATACTACCTATATAAGAAGAGTTTTATTTAATAGCCAAAAAACTGTTCATATAACAAGAAAAAAATTGATATTCAATTTGATTATCAATTATTTATAATAGTTTTTAATTCATAAATGGCAAAATATCATTATCATCATCGGCTCGACAACCGGGTTCCGGTCCTGGCCTCTTTCAACAAGTCTCTCCACCTATCCCGGTCTCTAGCCGACGTCATCCAGTTGCGCACCCCAAGGCTTCGGGCGTCCTGGTCTACGCCATCTTTCCAGCGCAAGCATGGTCTACCACGCTGTCGTCTACCATAGAATGTACCACAAAGAACTTTCCGAGCAGGTTCCTCTTCGCTCATGCGAGCTAGGTGCCCTGCCCACCGGAGTCTACCGAGCTTAATTTTTGTCACGATATCTGCTTCTAGGTAGATTGCGTACAGTCCATGATTGTACCGTCTCCGGAATCGTCCTTCCTCACATATGGGGCCAACAATTCTCCTTAAGACTTTTCTCTCGAACGCAGCTAAGAGGTCGGAGTGCCTTTTGCTAAGCACCCAAGTCTCGGATCTATATGTGAGTACTGGCAGGACCATGGCCCTGTACAGCAGCAGTTTTGAAGTTATGGTGAGATTTCTGGATTTGAAGAGCTTTGACAGACTATAGTAGGCTCTGTTGGATTTGAGAAGCCGCCCGCGTATTTTTTCTTCTATATTGTTATCGGCTGCTACTATTGACCCAAGGTATTTAAAGGATTGCACCACTTCAAATTCGTGCTCCACTACCTTGATTGTTTGACCAACTGTTCCTCCCGCATTCGACGCCACCATGTACTTTGTTTTATCTTCACTAATGTGCAGCCCCAGATTTTGTGCCGCCTGCTCGATCTGGATGAAGGAATCGTGTACAGCTTGTTCGGTTCTTCCGATGATGTCAATGTCGTCTGCGTAAGCCAGTAACTGGCTGGACCTGTTGACGATGGTCCCTCTTGTTGCCGTGCCAGAGTCACGGATTGCTTTCTCCAACGCCAGGTTGAAGAGGAGGCAGGCCAAACCGTCCCCTTGTCGGAGTCCATTAAAGATGTTGATTGGTCTGGATAGTAATCCGGCTATTTTTACTTGGCTTGTTACGTTGGTCATGGTCAACCTACATAGTCGTGTCAATTTATTTGGGATGCCGAATTCTCTCATGGCTTTGTAAAGTTCTACCCTGGCTATGCTATCATAGGCGGCCTTAAAGTCTATAAACAGATGGTATGTTGGGATGTTAAATTCTAGAAATTTTTCCATCGCCTGCCTAAGGGTAAAGATCTGATCAGTTCTTGTCTTGTAGGATAGAGGAGAGTATCTTATAGGCGGTACTCAACAACGTGATACCTCTATAATTGCTGCACGTTGTGAAATCTCCCTTCTTATGTATGGGGCATATTAAACCTTTTCGCCAGTCTTCTGGCATTTCTTCCTGCTCCCATACCTGTACTATAATATCATGAATTGTTTGACGTAAGCCTGGCCCGCCGTGATGGAATAATTCGGCTGGTATGCCATCGGCTCCCGGGGCTTTGTTCTGTTTAAGCCGGCCTATAGCCTTCTCAACCTCTTCTATGCTTGGTGGCGGCAACATAGGGTATTCTTCTTGAAGTAGTGGAGCCTCCACTTCTGCAGTGAGCTGACCATTTAGCAATTCATTAAAGTACACTTCCCATCGCTCCAGTATGCTTTCAGGATCGGTGATCAGATTTCCCTCTCCGTCCTTGCAGTATGTGCAGCGTGGTGTGTACTGCGTCATGTTTCGGACGGATTGGTAGAACTTCCGCGCCTGGTGCGGACCTCGCTCTCGGCTGTTTTCTATTTCACAGATTAGGTTCTTCTCCCAGGCTGATTTTTTTTTGTCTGTGAAGCCGTTTTTCTGTTCTTCTGAGCTCTTTATATTCCTCTTCGCGTGCCCGCGTTCTATGAGATTGTTGCATTGCTCGGTACGCAACATTCTTACGTTCAGTCGCTAGCTTGCATTCATCATCAAACCAGTCGTTCCGATTTTTACGACTGCTGCCTAAGATGGAGTTGGCAGTACTAATGACAGTATTTTTAAGACGTGTCCACTTCTCATTTACGCCCAGCATACTGGCTCCAAGACTTACTCTTCCTAAATCAGGTGTTTCTAGGGCGAGTCCTAACACATTACCAAAGGTGTTACTGGTGTTTTCATTGCGCAGGGCAGCCGTGTTGATTCGAACCTGATCGACGGATGCAATGCGTCTTCGCAAGGCAATCCGCCCTCGGAGAAACCATACCAACAAGATAGTGATCCGAGTCGATATTGGCACCTCGGTACGTTCGTACCGTCATCAAGTTCGAGTAGTGGCGACGGTCTATCAACACGTGGTCTAATTGGTTACGAGTGACTCCATCAGGTGATACCCAGGTGGCTTTGTAGATATCTTTACGCGGGAACCTGGTACTCGCAACGACCATGTTTTTCGATGCTGCCAATTCTAAGACTCGAAGTCCATTGTCATTAGTGTTCTCATGCAAACTATGGGTGCCTGCGTAATGCCTGAATACCGGCTCCCGACCTATTTTTGTGTTCAAATCCCCAAGGATGATTTTAACATCATACCTTGGACAGGCATTGAGGGCCCTCTCGACTTGTTCGTAGTAAGTCTCTTTTTCTTCGTGTGAGGACTCCTCCGTAGGTCCGTGAACGTTAATGAGGCTGATGTTCGTAAATTTGCCTCGCACGCGAAGGGTGCATAGCCTTTCGCTTATAGCGTTAAAGCCGATGATAGTAGACTTCATTTTTTTCGCTGACTAGGAAGCCTACCCCGAGCACATGGTGTTTTGTATGACAGCTGTAGTAGTGGCCAAATATATGCTCGCCCTTTTCTTAGAAAGAAAAGAAAAGTAAGAAATTCATAGTAAAATAAAAATAAAATAATGAAATTAACAATTTATGTGAACAAAATAATACAGAAAAATATAATTATTGTATGCTAAGATAAATCAATAAATTCCACGGCGTGTTGTACGTTTTGTGTTGCTAACTCTAACTCCAAGTGTAGATTTTTGGTTAGATAAGTTCTTTGGTGTCTTCAATTTAGCACCAGACAGTTCTTTTAGATTTGTACTTTCTTTCGTAAGGATGACATCTTGCTCCGGTAATACTTTTTCAGTGACAAGATCATTAGAAGATTCCTTTTGGACATTGTCAGCAAGAGAAATGTAACTTGTCATGTCAGATTCACAGAATATAGATTTAATGGATCCATCAATATTAAAAATTTTAAAAAATTCTTGCCCAGGGCTGAAGGATTTTATTTTGCCCTTTTTCAAAAGATCGACACAAATCTTGCGCACATTGTGCATATTTTGGTTAGATTGTCATTAAGGAAAAGTCGACTCAATACCCAAAACAGGACAAATTTTGTTAAGAGTCAGCGGTGGCGAGAGTGCAAAATAATTTTTCATGAGGCGGTGTCTTGTTGCTACTGACAGAAACTTAATAAGATATTTTTGTCACTGGTAAGTCTAAGCACTTTTGAAAAATCTTCAACCCTTATATTAACGTTAAGATAGGAACAAAGCTTAAATGCAAAGCCAAAAATATCCGTTTCAATCTCTGGGCAACCCGACACTAAAATATCCAGACTTTTTTTTGTAAATTCTAACATTTCAGAACATTTACAACTTTCAGTTTTATTAGAAGAATTCCATTGAAATTTCATATGCGACAACTCGTTATTTACAAAAACCATTTTTTTTTCCAACTGGTCTGCGACTTCTGTAGACACAATTTCAGGTAATTCTTTTTTTATATCCTCAGCAACCGTGTTCAAGCGCAAATTCATTTGAGTAAACAGTTTGAACATGTTATTAAAGTGTTTTGATATCATGCCAGGAGAGTCGGAGATAGAGCAACTTTGACACAGAAGTGTAGGGTCATCAGTAGGATTAGTTAGAATTGATTTACAGCCCACACAGTTTGACATATGGAAAGAGAGTTGAGTTCTTTTTATTATAGTTTGAACCAATTCAGTTGGCCAACGGTCGGTTGCGCAGAGAGAGGATTTAAGAGAACAAAAACGGTGCGCAAGATATTTAATGAGTAAATATTTTTCCTTAAATCTTACAGTGCCTAACTCAACTTTGCTTTGAAAAATAGTTTAGGGATTATTGTTTATTTCTATGTTTTATGATTTGTGGCTTAGCAACAGAAAGGTTCCGGGGGCGTTATGTTTATATTTATTTTATGGTGTTAGTGTTTATTTGATATATGTATTTATTATTTTCTGACCTGTGGGGTTTTGGGATTAATTGTAGATTAGTGTTAATTAATTAGATTAGTGTTTACGAGTTTGAATAATTTTTACCTACGAGCTTTTAAGAATTTTTTTTACCTTAAAATAATTATTATAAATTTGTACTTCAGAAATAAATATAAAACATAATAATAAAATAAAAACAATATATATATATATATATATATATATATACTTAGTTTTAAGAACTAATGTCGCTTTCATAGTCGGTTGAAGAATCATCACCTGGATTAATTATAATTGTATCCGAAATTGTGTCCCACGTCAGGTCGTGAGAAAAGTATTCTTTCTCAGTTCTTATGGCTTTTTCACACACTTTTCGCCAGTCTTCAGCCGTTATTTTTGAAAATTCTTCCTCTGCTAATTTTTGAACATCCAATAAATTGAATGTTGTGTTTCGTGAACCTACTCTTGCCTTGACAGTTGCCCAAATATTTTCAATGGGATTGAGATCTGGATGATAGGGTGGTAAACGTAGAACCTCATGTCCCATGCCGTGAATAATATCGTCAATATTATGCTTTGGGTTGTGTGTAGCTCGGTGTCCTTTTATTAGCTCATACAGTTCAAGTTTCAACATCTGTATAGTATGCGGAATATTGTTTTCGGTTAGCCATTGTGAACTCCATTCTCTTTGCCACATGCCTTTTTGTCAACAGTGGTACCTTACGTGGACTTTCGGCTGGTAATTTGGCATCTAAAAGACGTCTTCGTAAGGTTACAGCGCTTACAGACAGTTCAAGCTTAACTTTAATTTCTCTGGAGCTTATGGAAGGGTTCTGTTTAGCTAACTGGATAATTTTTCTGTCAGTTCTAACACTCGTCATCCTTTTTGGACCGTGTGTTTCCGGTTTATTCTGCAATTTTATAGCGTTACTTATCTTTTTTGCTGAACATCCTAAGATTTCCTGAATATCCTGGTAAGTTTTCCCCTCCAAACGTAGTTTTCTTATTAAACTTCGAGTTTCTTCGTTGCAATGTTTTGACCGACCCACTGTTTATTTTTGAGCTAATATTTTATAATTTTTTCTATAATATTATCTTGAGAGTACTAAAAACTACAAATAGTAAAATTTTTACTTACCGAAAAATAAAAAAAAGAGAATGTTTAACACTTTTTAACTTTAAATGCAAGACACTGCTATTTTTATGAACACGCTACATTCAGAGAGCTTGAACAAATGCGTCTACAACGGAAAAAGTAAGGTTTAATAACAAACTTAAAGCCTCAAATGTAAAAATAAAAGACAGTTAGATGCAAATAACCGATTAATTTTTTTTGTAAGAATCTGCGTGTTTAAAATTATTGACTAATCAATAAAGTGTGACCAGCACTGCTATTTTTATGAACACAACTGTATGTACATAGGTACATATGTTATGTATGCACGCCGAGACGAGTATAGCCAAATGAATTTGCACCTTGCAACAACAAAATTGAGTTTTTGTGCTGTGAATTAGCGATATATAATTCATTTCCATCTAAAATAATGTAAATAACTTATAAACAATCAGAATATGTAACGAGGTAGTATATAAAATGTATTTTTTCCACGAAAAATTATTTGGTTTGAAGTTGTCTTTTTTTTTATTTTTTGTTTGTTTGGATAGTTGTGTTTGACCTATGCATCTGTCAAATTAAGGGTTGTTCAACTTAAATTCGCTTAGGTTCTGTTGTAAAACCCACATTAGTTAGTAGCGTTGTCTAACGTGTTAAAAATTATGAAAAAATAGACAAAGTCTCCAAACTAAATGACTGCGTTAAGTAGAGCCCGTTTTATTGCTTAAACGAGAACTGTTTAAAATTTTGCGCCAATGTTCCCATTGATGCTCGCCTGGTTTCAAGCCATATAAAGACTTCTTCTTGTCACGTAGGAAAACAAGTGTGTTTCCTTACCTGTTTCACTTTCGTGCAATGATTGAAGCACTATTGTTATCTTCTGTGTGTTAAAACTAACTATTTCCCGGGTCAGTTTTTATAATTTTTTATAAAATATCTTACAACGGTGGTGCTTTTATACTTAGTAAGTACTCGTACATAATTCATTTATTGACTTATTTGATACATAAGTTAACAATTTGATGTATGTAACATTGACCCTTTCCATTACAAAAAAAAAACCATATATTTATAGATATCTTTTATAAAGAAATAAAGAGTTTTCCAATCAGTCTCGTTCATAAGTTTTATTGTTTCTTGCATAGTTAATGGTATTTTGGTGCCGTGTGATATAAATATGAAGCAGTTTTCTTTACATTTTAAGTGGCAGAATTTGTTAAAATTTCTCTTGTATGGTGTTCCCTTAAATCCTAAGACTTATTGTTTTAAAAATCAAGCAAATTTCCGTTTAACTCTATGAATTGTGGAAGTAGCTCGAATGTATTAAGCTCAAATTGAGTTGTGAGTATAGAATTCGACTATAGGATATACGAGCGTTGGCTTTGAACTTATCCCGCACATAATTTTCATATTTCGCAATTAAGCGATAAAGTTGCTTCTTTGTTCATTGAAAGACCAATTTTATCTGTACTCTGATAACCGATTTATTATTAAATGAAGGGTTTTGAGCAAAACCAAATCATCAGCACAGCAATGCGGTTATGGATTTGAAATCGGGACTCCTCCTCTCCAACATCGTTAATGACAAGCGAAAATCAAAGTGCACTGAGGAGACCTAATTCCTTGTTCGTCTCAAACCACTTTGAGTATACTGACCCATCCCATTCTGTCGCTTGTGTATTGGAGTACATTCCTTTTATGATATGGATGAATTTCCTAGATATTTCAAATGTGATATCTTCTAGAAAAGAGCATTGCGATTTACCAAATCAAAGGCTGATTAGAAATCAATCAATCTTATTTCTAGCTTGGAACGCCTTGACCAATCAAAATCTTTAATGGACTCCGACAAGGGGACGGTTTGGCCTGCCTCCTCTTCAACCTGGCGTTGGAGAAAGCAATCCGTGACTCTGGCACGGCAACAAGAGGGACCATCGTCAACAGGTCCAGCCAGTTACTAGCTTACGCAGACGACATTGACATCATCGGAAGAACCGAACAAGCTGTACACGATTCCTTCATCCAGATCGAGCAGGCGGCACAAAATCTGGGGCTGCACATTAGTGAAGGTAAAACAAAGTACATGGTGGCGTCGAATGCGAGAGGAACAGTTGGTCAAACAATCAAGGTTGCGGAGCACGAATTTGAAGTGGTGCAATCCTTTAAATACCTTGGGTCAATAGTAGCAGCCGATAACAATATAGAAGAAGAAATACGCGGGCGGCTTCTCAAATCCAACAGAGCCTACTATAGTCTGTCAAAGCTTTTCACCAGTACTCACATATAGATCCGAGACTTGGGTGCTTAGCAAAAGGCACTCCGACCTCTTAGCTGCGTTCGAGAGAAAAGTCTTAAGGAGAATTGTTGGCCCCATATGTGAGGAAGGACGATTCCGGAGACGGTACAATCATGAATTGTACGCAATCTACCTAGAAGCAGATATCGTGACAAAAATTAAGCTCGGTAGACTCCGGTGGGCAGGGCACCTAGCTCGCATGAGCGAAGAGGAACCTGCTCGGAAAGTTCTTTGTGGTACATTCTATGGTAGACGACAGCGTGGTAGACCATGCTTGCGCTGGAGAGATGGCGTAGACCAGGACGCCCGAAGCCTTGGGGTGCGCAACTGGATGACGTCGGCTAGAGACCGGGATAGGTGGAGAGACTTGTTGAAAGAGGCCAGGACCGGAACCCGGTTGTCGAGCCGATGATGATGATGATGATGTACTGTTGGAAAGACAAATAAAATATCTGTTCAAAAACATAAAGTATATGTTAATTAGTTCGACCGTTTTTGAGAATTAGGCTCATACATGGAAAAGGAGCAAAAAAACGGTTTTTTGCTCATATCTCGAAAACGCTTCTTTGGAAAAATAAATGAGTGCAATTTTCGTGTTCAGAGAGTCAAAATTAGTCTAGAAAATACTTTTTTTTGGAGGTACTCGCTACAAACCGAAAATTTGTAAACTAGTGTTATTGATTTTTTTTTAACTATTTAAATGAATTTCACATTTATTATTTGAAAAAAAAAGAAAATAGATTTAAAAATTTATTTATAAATTATGAACTAAAATGGAGCAAGTGGTGGTGAGCTTTTAGCGTACCGTAAAAACCTTGGAGGTGCAAAATTGGAGTTTGAAAAGATAGGTGATTCTCACATCGTAAAACTCGAAATTAATATGAAAAAATACTTTATATTACCTATTATTACAACTGTAATTAACAACGTGACTTTGATACTATGAGCGATCTACTATATACTTTGAATTCAACAAATCTGAATCTTATTGGTGACTTCAACGGTCGAATAGGGTGTTCTCAAAATAATTATGTTTCCGGTACAAACTCTGCCAATACCCATCGCCAATCCAAAGATAAGTTATGTGATACCAAAGGTTGTAAAATACAATTATAGATTATAATTACATATTAGATTCTTCTTCTTTTTGTAAGCTATCTGTTTTCTCTGATTTAGGTGTTATTCTTGACAGTAAATTAATGTTCACTGACCATTATAACTATAGTTAAAAAAGCTAATAAAATTCTCGGTTTTATTAAACGATTCTCTCGTGATTTTCGTGATCCCTACGTCCTCAAGCTCCTTTTGTCAGACCAATACTTGAATACGGCTGCGTAATTTTCAGCAGAACAAACTATGGTGTGAATAGCCCTCTAAATCAATTGATTTTTGTTTTCAATAAATATTATTTTTTAATTTCTTCCATAAACGATAAAAGTAAAAAACTTAAAGAAAACTTTTGTAGATAAATAATTTTTTAAAATAAAATATATGTAAATAGTTATAAGTTTTTTAACGTTAGACCATTAACGGATTCAATAAATAATAAATAAATTTTTATCTATACAACGTCGAGACTACTCCGGGTATGGATAAACTGACTTTGAAAAGCTGCCACAAATTCGTCACAAGTTAAAGAAAAAAAGGGAATAAGTAAGCAGAAGTTTTATCTATAAAGATTGCACGAAGGCAAGAATCAAGTACATAGTTTGCTTTTCTTAAATTGCTACGAAAATACAACAATAATATTTTTAAGAAACTCTATGCTAAAGCCATCAATTCAAAAGTATCTGCAATGCAAAGAAATTTGAGTACGATCATAAGAATATTGTCAAGATAAACATTTCACGGCCTTCATCAGACTTCTGGAAAGCAGTAAAACTTGTAAACGGAAGGAAAAATTGTATTGCAGCAGGTCTCCAAGCACAAGATTTATATGCACACTTCAGAGCTCTTTTAAACACTTCACAGACATCACTCAGAACTCAATATGCGGAACGTTAAATAATTGATGAATGTCTAGATGAACCATTTGGCCTTGCGGAAGAGCACAAAAAACAACAAAGCCCCAGGAGAAGACGGAATTCCATTGGAATTCTACAAAAATTGTTCCATAGAATTTGCTTAAGCCCTTACTGATGAATTTAATAGACCGTTTGAAAGCACTGATTTTCCGCAGAGTTTTAAAAAATCAATTATATACTCACTTCATAAAAAAGAGTCTACTCGAACCCAGAAAACTACAAAGGAATATCCTTCCTGAACACTGCCTCCAAATTATTTAATGCTCTTATTTTCAAAATGCTTACAAAATGGATTCAAATTAAGAACATCCTTCATTAGTTCTAAGCGGGTTTTAGAGAAAATTATGCTACAATAGATTAAATTTTCACCTTGTTAAACATTGCGCAGATATACAAACAAGCAAAAAAATAAAAAACTATACGCTCTGTTTGTAGACTTCAAATCAGCTTTTGATTCTATTCCCCGTAAAGCGCTTTTTTACAAGTTATCTAGAATGGGTATAAGCAGTAAAATAGTCAAAATCATAAGAGCTCTGTACGAGAACAATAGCTGTGGTGTGGGATGGTAATTTTTTGTCTGAGGAGTTTGAAACGACTATGGGTGTGAAACAAGGCTGTATTTTGAACACGCTATTATTCATCCTTTTTATCAATGACATCACAGATGATATTGGAGGTGGGTTGCAAGTTAACCAAGTAATGATTCCGGGGTTAATGTATGCTGATGATATCGTCTTCCTATGCGATACAATTAATGGAATGCAACTAAAAATTAACTGACTCGAAAGGTACTGCAAGACATGGAATTTATCGGTCAATCTAGCAAAAACAAAAATTCACGTGTTTAATGGTGGTCGGTTCTCGAGAAACGAAAAAATATCAGCGGTATTTTATAAAACGTATTTTTAGGTTACCTAATAATACCCTTAATTATATGATACACCTATACTCTGTTCAACAAAAATTGTCAGTACAGGAAAGATAGGACGTTTGCCTCTCACTTCATTGGCTTGCATAAGTGTGTCGCCTTTTAAAGCTCTCACAGGGTTTCCCTAGTTTACATTATAAATCGCCAACACTCAACATACTCAACTTCATAAAATTTGTTCTCAAAAGCCTCAAATACCAAAAGCTCCTTAATAAAATACACTGAATACACTGAATAAGCTCCTTGCTTGTAATTGAGATTGATAATGGTAACTCTGTTTTGATGAAGATAACAAGCGCACGATCGTATTGACTTGATTGCTGGCCGATCTTTGGCCGAAGTGAACACCCACCGCGCCTGCTGTGATGTATTGTACGCAAGTTTGTGCAAAAAGTTCGTGAGACTAGTTTGCTAATGGACAATTCTCATGGTCTCCTTCGTAGTACGGTGCGCACAGACGAGAATGTGGCTGCTGCAGGCGAGAGTGTGAGACTCAATATACGAACAACAACTCACCATCGATCTTAATAGCTCAACATTTCACGCACCAACCTGAGGAGAATTCTGCACAAAGATCTCGTATTATTCGCTTACAAGGTCCAGCCGACTCAGCAATTGAAGGCGCAGCGCATGACCATCCGCTTGTTTTACATTCGCTAATATATGTATGGTAACTCCAGGATGAAAAATGATTATTATTGAAAAAGAAATCGAAATGATGAATTTTTTTTTAAATAACTTTTTTTGACTAGAGTCGAGTTTTGAATGAATTTTTATGTAGAATTTACCGAATTTTTAATTTAAATATATATATATGAAATATTTTATTGAAACACATTTTTAGGTTCTAAGCCTCCTGGAGAACAGGCGGAAGGTGGTAGACAAGATAGACGCTTTCGTTATGAAATTGTTCATACTCGTCCACAAGAAATCGATTCTAAATGCGGCAAGTCAGGTGCACCAATTAGTCTCCAAGCAAATTATTTCCGGTTACTTACAACTCCAACTTGGCGTATATATCAATATCATGTTGATTTTTCTCCTGATATCGAATTACGTCGTGTTCGTGGAGGAGTTCTTTCAGAACACAAAGGATTATTCGGTGGCTACATTTACGATGGTATGAAAATGTTCAGCACAACCAAATTACGTGAAGATTTGATGAAATTGGAGACAACAAGTAAATCTGGAGAGAAATATTTGATAACTGTCAAATACGTTGGAGTAATTTCTATGAAAGAATGGCAATCGCTACAAATTCTAAATTTAATTCTTCGTCGTGCAATGGAAGGTCTTAAGTTGCAATTAGTTGGAAGGAACTTCTTCGATGCTGTCGCTAAGGTATGATTTTTGTCTTGTTTAACTAATTTGATATATAAGGTTTTAAATAATGTTATTACTTAAGATTGATTTACGAGAGCATCGAATGCAATTATGGCCTGGCTATCAGACATCTATCAGACAACACGAGCAGGACATAATGCTGTGCACAGAAATTACTCATAAAGTAATGCGCACTGAGACGGTGTATGATATCTTGATGAAGTGCACACAGGAGTCGCGGGATTATCAAGAAAATTTCAAAAAACATGTTTTAGGTACAATTGCCTGAACTTCTTTATTTCAATTTAAATTTATTCAATTATTATTCAAGGGCTTACTGTGTTGACCGACTACAATAATAAAACCTACAGGATCAACGACATTGATTTCGCTGCAAATCCAAAGAAGACATTCAAATGCAAAGAAAAAGACGTCTCCTTTATCGATTACTACTATCAGGTAAGGCAGAATTAATTATTTTAGCTTTGAGGAAATAGTTTTAGAAAAATATATACATTTTATTATTTTTGCTTAAGAAATGTGCCCTATTGTATCGTTTTTTAATCCTTATGCAACATATCCCCCAATCACAAAACAGATTAAAAGCCACTTTACACGATAATAGAAGTCATATGACCTGTCATCACATTTTCTGTATGATTTATAAAATGACCTGTCATTTCGAGTCAAGTCATACCGTTTTGGTTTATCTATGCTTTATACGTCTATGACTTCCCCTTTGATTTTCAGAGTACCAAAATCCAAAATAAATATAAAATATAAACTGAAATAAATTTGTGTCGTTATTCCATGATGGAGAACAAAAAGAAAGCAATGGCAGTGGTTTTATCAACAATGATAGCTGTATTAATTCAGAATTTTACAGTATATATGTTAATGAGATCTGAAATATTTAAAAAAAAAAACCGCATACCTACATAGTTACCTTTTCAGAATTTTACATATTTTGTATTCAAATGTCAACACTCCATTCAATGTTTCCCACGAAAACAACAAATCTCGTATGACTTCTCAAATGGAATTAGCTACAGTCCTAATGTCAAAAAAGTCATATGCTTTTTCGTTTGAGAAGTGATATGCGTTTAATGGGTGCGTTCAAACGATTTGATTTGTTTTTTTTGACAGGTCATATGAGAAAGCATATGACTTATAATATCGTGTAAAGTGGCTTTAAATGGTTCATAAACCAAATCAAGCACAAATTATTATTCGCTTTAAATGAAATGAAATTATTTTCTAGCAAGAAGGTATTTGATTTCAAGTTTTCAATTTTGGTGAAAAATCAAATATAAACTAATTGAAACGAGAATTATCAACCAATGAAGGGCGTTTTCTTAAGTATAAGATTGAAATGAAAAAGATATCGGCGCAAAATTTAATTTGAATTTGTATGAATTTAAAACCGTTTTATACTTTAATCAAATTTAGCATCATACTTTCTCGGATATTTTATTAAAGTTAAAATCATCAAATATGTACGTTTCTATTTTATATGTTTAGTATCGTACTAACATCATAGTTGTCCCACTGGGTTTGGAAATGCAAAAAAATGATGTTTTTTTTCACTAACTAAAATTGTTTTAGGTGTGTTCAGAAGCAATTATTAATTAATTAAAAAAAAACTAAGGCTGCGCGTATAGTAGTGGTGCGACAAAACGATGCGATACGAGAAACGTTTCCTTGCGAGAAAAATAATTACATTTATTCTTAATATGTACGTGCGCAAAGTGAAGCGATATTTGATGCGAGTGTTTCGAGTTTCTCGCAAACCTATCACAAGCATCTCGCTCACAAACTCCTCTGACCACTTTTTCAATAGAGTTTGTGCGAGAAGGTTCTTATTGTTTATTTTGACGTTTAGAGAAAAAAACCAAATGAGTAAAATTCTGTTATTTCAGTGCTTGTGTTGTGTGATGCAATTTTTTGAAAATCGCATCTAATTATCGCATCGCTTCTCGTATTTCTCGTATCGCATTACTTTGTCGCGCCCTGTACGATACTAGTAAGATAAGAGTTCAAAATTAAGAAAAAGTTGGTAAACTGCTCCTCCTTTCTAATCATAACCTAATTTCCTAATTGCTCGCACTGTGTATTTAACATTATAAGGGTAGTCATAACCCCTTGAGTGCGCGTATAATATTAAAAAAAAAAAAAATACTAAGTTGTTTAAAATTTTCCGCCATTTACATTAAAAATTTTTACTTGCGATATAGGTACTATAGGGCAAGTTCTGCATTTGGAAAAAAAATCGAACTCGAAATTTTGATCAAAGTTGACATTACGATGATAGCGAAGACGAATAAAGTGGGTCCGGCAATTCCGTCTGTCTGTCTGTCTGTCTGTCTGTCTGTCTGTCTGTCTGTATGTCTGTACCTCGATCTAGAGCCTAAGCCACTGGACCTATTTTCTTCAAACTCGGTAGTTATGGGTCTTCGGTGATTCCCTAGAGGGGAAATTGAAATTTTTTTTTTAGCTCTAAAACTAACGGTACCCCCCATACACCCGTAATACAAAATCTTATTTATCTCGAAAACGGCTCTAACGATTTTGACCAAAATTTTTCAGCAGGAGCCCCACTAAGTTTAAAATAATATTGTATATAAAAATATTCGAAAAATTATTTGTTGGGTTTTTTTGAAAAAAAAATTTTTTTGAAAAATCAATATCTTCAAAACCTATGAACGATTATTTTTTGAAATTATTTCCTAAAATCAATATTATTAAATACTTAAAATTCGCATCCCAAATTTTTATTTTTGAAAAATTTTAAAGAAATTTCTTATATAAAAAATGTATTTATTTAATAATAAAACGATTTCTTAAAGTTTGTTTGCATAAATTCATACATTTCTAGAAATCAGACGGCAATTTCATTTTAAATTCATGTTTTGTATTTATAAAATGTATCTTAAATTCCAAAGTACTTTTACATAAGAGCAAGTTCGTGCGATCCAGTCGTGCATTTTATTTACAATTCGGGCAGATTTTTTCCCCGATCTGTTACCATGATAGACCTGAATATTTAATTTGATTTGTATGTAAATTATGTATAAACAAATTTAGTGGGATAATGAGTACAATTTATACAGGGTGATTTGCATAAGGTGTGACAAAAAGCTAGGGCGTGTAGGTTGGACTTAGACAAGAAAAAAATCGTATAGGAGGGGGGTCTATTTCCCCCCGTTTAGGCGGGAGGGGCAATTTAAGAAAAAAATCACTTAAAACAGAAAAAAAAAATATTAAAAAAATAACGGTGATACCTACAGAGTAATGCTATAGCATTTTGAAAAGCCAGAAATACATTCTTTAATTTTGTGTTTTAAATAAAGTTGTTCGAGTGAATAGTTTTTGAAAAATTAATTTTCAAAATCAAAATTTTGAAAAAAAAAAAATGAACATTTTTTTTAAACAATTTTTTTTTCAAAATTTTACGTAATTAAGTATTATTTTTTTATTCAATATTCAATGCTCTTATTAATTTTTGATCAAACACAAAAAAACCGGATGTCAAAATGTTTTGTAGTTTTTGAGAAAATCAAAAATAACAAAAACTACTTTTGTTCTAAGAAAAGCCTTTTATTTTAGTTTTTACGTTTTTGGATTCTTAGGTGAATTTACGACTGAAAGGATTAACTTTCTTTTTACTATTTTTTTTAATTATCGTCTTATAAACATACAATAATGTGACAAAGTACTGGATTAACCATATTTCACACATTTTTTATTGAGAACACCTGCGTGAGAGCATTGGTTTAAAATTGACCTGCCACTTTTTTATTATGGTGGGGTCGGCTTGGCTTAGGTGCATTTACGAAAGAAAGGATTAACTTTTTTTGTACAATTTTTTTATTATCAGTCTTATAAGTGACAAAGTACTCGATTAACACATTTTTTCATTGAGAACACCTGCGTGAAAGCATTGGATTAATATTAACCTGCGAATTTTTTTTAAATAATTTTTTGTAATAAGCTTTAGTTAAAAAATAGTTAAAAATTTAAATAAACAGTAATTATGTATTTTATCTAAATATGCATGTACATATTTCTTATTTTAATTGATTTCAAGATTCAGGAACATTCTTGTTCTTATTTCGCAATTGCACTTTTCTGTCACTAGTTAGGGCGTGTAACGTTGCATTATTTAAAAAAACATTCGCAGGTCAATATTAATCCAATGCTCTCACGCAGGTGTTCTCAATGAAAAAATGTGTGAAATATGGTTAATCCAGTACTTTGTCACATTATTGTATGTTTATAAGACGATAATTCAAAAAAATAGTAAAAAGAAAGTTAATCCTTTCAATCGTAAATTCACCTAAGAATCCAAAAACATATACAAACTAAAATAAAAGGCTTTTCTTAGAACAAAAGTAGTTTTTGTTATTTTTGATTTTCTCAAAAACTACAAAACATATTGACATCCGGTTTTTTGTGTTTGATCAAAAATTAATAAGAGCATTGAATATTGAATAAAAAAATAATACTTAATTACGTAAAATTTTGAAAAAAAATTGTCTAAAAAATTTTTTTTCATTTTTTTTTTCAAAATTTTGATTTTGAAAATTAATTTTTCAAAAACTATTCACTCGAACAACTTTATTTAAAAACAAAATTAAAGAATGTATTTCTGGCTTTTCAAAATGCTATAGCATTACTCTGTAGGTATCACCGTTATTTTTTAATATTTTTTTTTTCTGTTTTAAGTGATTTTTTTCTTAAATTGCCCCTCCCGCCTAAACGGGGGGAAATAAACCCCCCCTCCCCTACGATTTTTTTCTTGTCTAAGTCCAACCTACACGCCATAGCTTTTTGTCACACCTTATGCAAATCACCCTGTATAGTGTTTTTTGAGTATAAAAGTATTTTTTTTTTAATTTGAAAAGTATGTATTTCACATATGTATGAATATAGTTTATATTTGATTTAGTTTACGGAGGCTGTTTGAAAAGTTCTCGGCCTAACATAGAAGGCGTTGTTTTAATAAATAAATTTTAATTCCTCAAATAGCCAAACCATCACTGGTCAATACTATGCAAACCTGTTGGACAAATTGGCTGAAAAATTTCCCGAAAAAAGACCATTATTAGCCAAAAAGAAAATCCTTTTTCATCAGGATAATGCTCTAGCACACAAGTCGGTTGTTGTCATGGCTAAGCTCCATGAACTTCGATTTTGTGTACTGAACCACCCCCCTTATTCACCTGATTTGGCACCATCAGACTATTACCTCTTTCCTAACTTAAAAAAAACATTTGACTGGACGCAAATTCTTCACAAAAAGGAGGTGATTGCTGAGACGGAGCGGTTTTTCGAAGAGTTGGAGGAATCGGCCTATAAAATGGGTATAGAAGCACTGGAACACAGATGGAATAAGTGCATTGATATAAGAGGAGAATATATAGAAAAAGATTAAAAAAAGCTTTTAAAATTTATTGCGTTTTATTGGTCAGGCCGAGAAATTTTCAAACTGCCCTCGTATGTTTATTTAGAAGCGGGAAAAGCAGTGAGTTATCTGGATGAATAGTTTTATCTAGGAGTTTTTGTAACGATGGGATGTTGTTTACGAACTGTATTCTTGTTAGTAGGCATCTTTGAAAAACATGGTGGTGAGTTGGAAGTTGGAAAGTGGTGTAGGCTCGTTTTTGTAAAGATGAACTTTATTGAACAAGGTATGACCTAACCTTATCCGAGAGTCTTAAAAAGGAGATCGTTTTTTCGTTTCGTTCGTTTTTTTTTTTTTTTTTTTTTTTTTTTTTGTGTTGCCTCTGTCTCTGTCCCCGTCGCAGACGCGTCCCCAAATTAGCAATTAATCAATCAAACAAATAAAAAAAATAGCAAACAGAAAATTTTGTTCATAAATAACTACAAACAAAAAAAGAAATAATCACTCGAACTCAATATTATATAAAGAAACAAATAGCCAAAACAACAAAAACAAGAACAAAAAAAATCAAGCACACATAGGAGAAAATAACAACAAAAAATACCTACATATGTCAGAGCACGGTAAGTGACATTTTCCTTCCCTTCCTTTTTTCCTACAGTTGTGTGGCTTAGTGGGTGCATGCATTGTGCTGAGCTTATATAAGCTCACTCATGTGTTGCATTTGCTAGGTCATACGATAACAGATGTATAGAGGATTACTGTTTGATTGTTAGGGTTCGGATCAATTCAACGTCACTACTAACATAACACTTTTAGTGATGTTGCATTGAGACGGCTTTTTTAGTTAATCTTATTCAGTGATTTTTCTCTTAGATTTCGTCTGTTTTGGTTTTAGTTTTTTTTGTTATATTGCAATGGCTGGTAATTTTAGAGTTGATTATTGTAATATTCGTGGGCTTAGAGCGAATTTTCTGGCTACGTATATCCACACTGTTTCTAACAGGCCAGCTGTTTTGGCACTGAGTGAAACCCAAGTAGGTAAGGATTCCGATCCTGCTAAATTCTTTATTCATGGGTATAGCTTGGTGCCATTATTCTTTTCCCACCATGGTCTCGCCATATACAGGGTGATTTGCATAAGGTGTGACAAAAAGCTAGGGCGTGTAGGTTGGACTTAGACAAGAAAAAAATCGTATGGGAGGGGGGGGTCTATTTCCCCCCGTTTAGGCGGGAGGGGCAATTTAAGAAAAAAATCACTTAAAACAGAAAAAAAATTATTAAAAAATAACGGTGATACCTACAGAGTAATGCTATAGCATTTTGAAAAGCCAGAAATACATTCTTTAATTTTGTTTTTAAATAAAGTTGTTCGAGTGAATAGTTTTTGAAAAATTAATTTTCAAAATCAAAATTTTGAAAAAAAAAATTAAAAAAATTTTTTTAAACAATTTTTTTTCAAAATTTTACGTATTTAAGTATTATTTTTTTATTCAATATTCAATGCTCTTATTAATTTTTGACCAAACACAAAAAACCGGATGTCAAAATGTTTTGTAGTTTTTGAGAAAATCAAAAATAACAAATACTACTTTTGTTCTAAGAAAAATCTTTTATTTTAGTTTTTATACGTTTTTGGATTTTTAGGTGAATTTACGATTGAAAGGATTAACTTTCTTTTTACTATTTTTTTTATTATCGTCTTATAAGCATACAATAATGTGAAAAAGTACTGGATTAACCATATTTCACACATTTTTTCATTGAGAACACCTGCGTGAGAGCATTGGATTAATATTGACCTGCGAATGTTTTTTAAATAATTTTTTGTAATAAGCTTTAGTTAAAAAATAGTTAAAAATTTAAAAAATTAACATGTGTGAAATATGGTTAATCCAATTTAAATTTTTAACTATTTTTTAACTAAAGCTTATTACAAAAAATTATTTAAAAAACATTCGCAGGTTAATATTAATCCAATGCTCTCACGCAGGTGTTCTCAATGAAAAAATGTGTGAAATATGGTTAATCCAGTACTTTGTCACATTATTGTATGCTTATAAGACTGATAATAAAAAAAATTTACAAAAAAAGTTAATCCTTTTTTTCGTAAATGCACCTACGCCAAGCCGACCCCACCATAATAAAAAAGTGGCAGGTCAATTTTAAACCAATGCTCTCACGCAGGTGTTCTCAATGAAAAAATGTGTGAAATATGGCTAATCCAGTACTTTGTCACATTATTGTATGTTTATAAGACGATAATTAAAAAAAATAGTAAAAAGAAAGTTAATCCTTTCAATCGTAAATTCACCTAAGAATCCAAAAACGTATAAAAACTAAAATAAAAGGCTTTTCTTAGAACAAAAGTAGTTTTTGTTATTTTTGATTTTCTCAAAAACTACAAAACATTTTGACATCCGGTTTCTTGTGTTTGGTCAAAAATTAATAAGAGCATTGAATATTGAATAAAAAAATAATACTTAATTACGTAAAATTTTGAAAAAAAATTGTTTAAAAAAAATTTTTTAATTTTTTTTTTCAAAATTTTGATTTTGAAAATTAATTTTTCAAAAACTATTCACTCGAACAACTTTATTTAAAAACAAAATTAAAGAATGTATTTCTGGCTTTTCAAAATGCTATAGCATTACTCTGTAGGTATCACCGTTATTTTTTAATAATTTTTTTTCTGTTTTAAGTGATTTTTTTCTTAAATTGCCCCTCCCGCCTAAACGGGGGGAAATAGACCCCCCCCTCCCATACGATTTTTTTCTTGTCTAAGTCCAACCTACACGCCCTAGCTTTTTGTCACACCTTATGCAAATCACCCTGTATATTAGGAATGATGTTGCATATCAGTTCTTAACACAATATGGTCGCTGCACCAACTCCTTCTTCAATTTTATGTGGTTTAAATTTTCCATTAATAAGCACATCATTCACTATTGTTTTCTTTATCGAAGCTCAAATCTGGATAGAGTTTCAACTTCTCACGAATTTGATACTCTGTCCGACTCCATCCAAAGAATTGTTTCCCTGTATCCTCACACTGAAATCGTTATTACGGGCGATTTCAATGTTCACAATTCTTCTTGGCTTCTCCATTCGGGCCAGACAACACCCGAAGGAATGTGTGTTGAGATTTTTGCTGAGTTTAACCACCTTACTCAGCTTGTCAACGAGCCTACTCGAATATCGGACGTTAATGGCCGAGCAGAAAATACTCTTGACTTGTTTCTTACCTCTGACCCTGATAAATACACAATAAGTGTATTGACGTGTCAAACAAATCCAGTTAGAGAAAGAGCTTCTAGAAGAACCGTATGGCAGTACGAGAAAGCCAACTGGAACGGTTTGAATAACTTTTTCAGGATCTTTAACTGGTCACTATGCTTCCTCGATAGTGACGTAGACTCCAGCGCAGATGTGATAACTAACATTATTCTTTTGGGAATGAAACATTTTATCCCGAATAGGGTTAAAAGTATCAGACCCAAGGATAATTCATGGTTTGATTTGAGCTGTAAAGAGGTTATCAAGGAAAAAGAGGTAATATTCCGGTGTTTTAGAGCCAACCCAACTGAGGAAAACCGGAAAAAGTTCAAACAAGCCAGGAAGGCCTGCAACGCCCATATTCGACGGACCAAATTTTTACATGATCAAAAATCAAGGCAAAAAATACTGCAATGTCCCAAAGGCAGTAAGAATTTGTAAAAAATATGAGGAATTCTTCCTCTTCCTCGGTTCCTACGCTTGTTGTCAATGACACTCCTTTCGTTAGCTCTATTGATAAAGCTAACTTGTTTGTAAGGCAGTTCGCCGCAAATTCCACCTTGCCGGATAGTGTCATGACTCCCCCAATTCTTGAGCGCGTTAGTGATTCTATGGGACAAATCTTTTTTCGCACTCGTACCGTGGCAAGAGTCCTGAAAGATCTCAACATTCATAAATCCGCTGGTCCGGATGGTATCCCCGCTATTATTCTGAAGAGGTGTTCTTCCACGCTAGCAAAACCCCTGCGTAAGCTTTTCCATCTGTCCTATTCTTCAGGGCTCGTTCCGAGTAGTTGGAAAACTGTATTTGTTCAGCCAATTCCGAAAAAAGGCGACTCTTCTTCTCCCTCAAGTTATCGACCGATTGCACTAACGTCCCTTCTTTCTAAGGTCATGGAAACGCTGATTAATTATCAGCTCAAGAAATATCTTGAAGAACGAAAGCTTCTTAATGACCGGCAGTATGGCTTTCGTAGCAATAGGTCCACTGGTGATCTGATGGTATATCTCACCGAAGAGTGGAACAAATCTTTACATCGTTTTGGGGAAAGTAAGATTATTGCACTTGATATTTCAAAGGCATTTGATAAAGTTTGGCATCTTGCTCTTTTATCGAAAATGCGTGCTTTTGGTGTCGACGAATCCCTTCTTCTTTGGATTAGAAATTTTCTTTCGAACCGTTCAATACAAGTTGTATTAGACGGATTCAAGTCTGATACCCACAATATAAATGTAGGATGACCACATTTTACATCATACCATAATTCTAAAATCAAGCCAAACATTTACGTATTTACGCTATTTCATATTCAATATCATTTCAATTTAAATATTAAAAACCTTATATAAAAACCTAAGCGGTATTAAAATGCAGCTAAGAATAAAAAAGGTCATTCGGTAAATGCATTGTTTAAAGTAAAGTAAAAGAAAAGTCAAGTCACGAAAAGTAAATTCAAAGTCAAGTTAAAGTCAAGCGAAAGTTGCTATATTTTTCTATTAATCATTATTCAATTAAATTTTATACAAACCTTTATTTTTTTTAAACTCTTTAAATTCAGTGAATTAAAACTTAATTTAACTTATAAAAACTTGTTCATATTTAATCCCTTTCATCCCCCTACAATTGGTGTCAGAAGTGTTTCCGAGCAAGAACAAGTGCCGCGAAAAGTGTTTAAACATTTTGTTTTAACTATAAATTAGAATTGTGCTAGTGCTAAAATTTCATAAAATAAAAAAGAAAAAAAGCGATGTTATTAAATACGTAAAACGAAAAGTTATAAGTGACAACAACTAACAAAGCTCAAATTAAAAAGTAAAAGCTAAGAATTAATTATTTAAAAATCTTGAATCTAAATATTCATGCATTAAAAGTTTCAAATAGAATTTTGCGATACATTTGTGCATAAAAAGAAAAAAAAAGAAAATTCATGTTAATTGTGAGTGCATTAGTTAAAAAATAGCAAAAACGAAAAAAAAAAGAGTAAAATAAGAGAAAAGTACCATCTATCGATCATTAAACGAAGTATACACACACGAACATTGGTGAGATCGTTTCATATTTTTTTTTCTCTTACATATTTAGCTATAAATTTAACGATAAATTTACATGAAAAGCTTTAAAGCTTTACTGTCGCATGCAATAAGAACTTTAACTTGAGATAATCTTTCAAAACAAACTACTAAGAAAAAGCTTTTGAGTCGAATTTGTTTTTTTTTTGTTATGATCGAGCAAGAATTAATGATGGGGAGAAAGGTTTGAATTCTGAATGGATGATTTAAATAAATTAACTACCAAACAATTGCAAACAATTTTAAAAGAAAAGAAGTTATCGTATCGATATTATTTAAAAACTGAATTAGTTAAAAGGTTACATAATGCTATTTTGAAAGAAGGAATGTCAATTAGTGAATTTATTGAAGATTATTTTCGAGAAGGAAATTCAAGTGATAAGATAGAAGTAGGTGAAGTTGAGAAAGAGGAAATTGTCGTTGATGTAAATTTGAAAGCTGCTGCAGAGATGACGGAGACCAATAATTTTGTTTTTAAGGATGTCGAAGAATCATTAGATAGATTTACTGGAGAAGCTGGAAAAAATGTAGTTCTTTGGTTAAAGGATTTTGAAGATATAGCGACAGTATGTCAATGGAATCCCATACAAAAATACCTTTATGCAAGGCGTTTACTTAAAGGAGCTGCCAAACTAGCAGTGGAATCGAAAAGCGGTATTTGCAGTTGGAATGATTTAAAGGAATTTTTATTAAACGAGTTTAATGATACACCTTCGTGTATAAGTCTTCACAAAGAGCTTCAATCAAGGATGAAAAAAGCTAGCGAAACCTTTTTAGAATACATGTATTCAATGAAGCAAATTGCTATGAGGGGTAATTTCGATGACGCGTCTTTAATAGCCTATATAATCCAAGGTATTCCAGATAGCCCTTTAAATAAAACCGTCCTATACGAAGCAACAAGTTTAGAAGAGCTGAAGAAAAAGTTTTTAGTTTACGAAACGATAAAAGGTCATTTAGCGAGTACGAGTAATTATAGAAACCAAAACAATAATTCTCAAAATTTTAAGCCAAGTAATTCAAACAATTACAAAAATTCTGTGAGTCAAAAGCGATGTACAAACTGTGGTTCTCTTTCTCATAATCAAAATGTTTGTCCAAACAAAAGTAAAGGAGCAAGGTGTTTTTCATGTAGTGAATTTGGTCATATTTCTACAAATTGTCCAAAGAAAGAAACCAGAAATCCGAACAATAATGTTAAAAGGATTAACAGACTAGACTGTTGTGTAAGTCTTACGTTAGCTGGGGAAGTTTACTCTGTTTTAGTGGATACGGGGGCGGATGTTTCGTTGATGCAAAGGAGCGTTTGGAGAAGGGCTGGTGGTGCTGTAATTGATGGGCTCGAAGAAAATTTGCTGGGATTTGGTGATGGTGATGCGAAACGTACTTATGGATCGTGTTTAATTGATGTTTTAATCGGAGAAGATAATTATTCCGTTCGATTCCATATAGTTCCTGATGAATGGATGTCAGACTGCATGATTTTGGGAAAGAACTTTTTAAGAATTGCTAGAGTTAACATTGATAATGGAAATATTTGTGTAACTAAAGTTCCAGAAACTGTTAATTTGGAAGAAAATAATATTTCGAAAATGGACGTTATTGAGTTGTTGGAAAAGAATGATTTAAATTCAATCATAGACTCAAAAATTAATCATATTTCAAATCCTTCCATTCGAAACGAGATAAGAGAGTTAATATGTAGATATGAACCAACGAAACAGGATAAGTGTAAAGTGGAAATGAGAATTGTGTTATCCGATGATCGTCCAGTCTATCAAAAGCCAAGAAGGTTAGCACCACAAGAAAAGGAAGACGTTAAGAGACAGATAGATACCTGGCTTTCAGAAGGAATAATACGCCATAGCTATTCGGATTATTCTAGTCCGATAGTCTTGGTTAAGAAAAAAGATGGATCTAATAGAATTTGTATTGATTATCGTTTACTTAATGCCAAAATTATAAAAGATCGCCATCCACTTCCGTTGATAGAGGAAATTTTAGAAGATCTTGTTGGAGGATTATTTTTTGTTGTTTTGGATTTCAAAAACGGGTTTTTTCACGTACCCATTGAAAAGGAAAGTCAAAAGTATACCGCATTCGTCACGCCTGACGGGCACTATGAATTTTTAAAAGCACCTTTTGGTCTTTGTAATTCGCCGTCAGTTTTTCAAAGGTTTATAAACTCTGTCTTTGAGAAACTTTTACGTTCAGGATGGTTAAGAATTTTTGTGGATGATTTAGTCATTCAAGCTGTAAGCCCGGAGGAATGTCTGGAAAAGCTTAAACTAGTTTTGGAAGTCGCAGCTGAAAATGGTCTTTTTATTAACTGGAAGAAGTGTAAGTTCATCACTGAAACGATTGAATTTTTGGGACATGTCGTAGAAAATGGATCACTGAAACCATCAAAGGAGAAGATACGTGCGGTCCAAAATTTTCCAATGCCGAATTCAGTAAAGAAAATTCAGTCCTTTCTCGGATTAACAGGGTTTTTCAGGCGTTTCATTGCAGGATACGCAGTAATTGCTAAGCCCTTATCGGATTTACTGCGTAAAGATACGGTATTTTGCTTCGGTCCTAATCAAGTGGAAGCTTTCCAAAATTTAAAGGATGCCTTGTGCAAAGACCCAGTTTTGAAGCTTTATAATCCAGAGTTGGAAACGGAACTTCATACCGACGCGAGTAAGGTTGGATACGGCGGTGTCTTACTTCAAAGACATAATGACAACGAGATGCATCCTGTTTTTTATATCAGCTATAAGTCGTCGAAAGCGGAAAGCAATTTTACTAGTTATGAACAAGAGGTTCTGGCAATCGTTAAGTGTTTGCAGAAGTTAAGGGTTTACCTTTTGGGAATACCATTTAAAATTTTTACGGACTGCAAAGCTTTTACAGCAACTATGAGGAAGAAGGAGTTATGCACACGAGTTGCCAGGTGGGCAATATTCTTACAGGATTTTAACTGTGAAGTCCTTCACAGAGCTGGTTCATCGATGAGGCACGTGGACGCTCTTAGTCGCTTTCCGGTAATAATGAGAGTTGAAGATGGTGTTCTGCATCGTATTAGAAAGGCGCAAGAGACGGATGAATTTTGTTTGCTGATATCAAACATTTTGAAGCACCAGGAATACGAAGATTTTGTAATGCGCAACGGTATTTTGTATAAATTTGTTGAAGGTGATTACTCCCTGGTTGTTCCAAAGAAGCTGCAGAGAGAAGTACTGCGAGGCATACACGAGCAAGGTCATATGAATGCAAGAAAGGTGGAAGTTTTGGCAAGGAAGGATTTTTGTATACCACGTATGTCGTTCAAAATTAAACAAGTAATTGCAAATTGCATTCCATGCATACTTGGAGCGAGGAAAAGTGGAAAACAGGAGTGTTTGCTCAATCCCATCGAAAAGTTTGATACACCTCTCAATACGTTTCATCTTGATCATCTTGGTCCTTTGAATTCAACGGCGAAGAGCTATAAGCATTTGTTGGTCATCGTGGATGCTTTTTCAAAGTTTACTTGGATTTTTCCCGTAAAGTCTACGAGTGCTGAAGAAGTGGTAAAGAAACTGTTGATCCAGAGCGAAACTTTTGGCGATCCGGCAAGAGTCATCTCGGACAGAGGTTCCGCTTTTACATCCAATCTATTTAAGGAGTATTGTGAGGAAAGAAAGATTGTGCATTCGCTTGTGACTACAGGAGTTGCTCGCGGAAATGGTCAGGTGGAGAGAATCAACAGGACTATTATTGAAATGTTGACGAAAATGTCAGTTGATGCTCCTGATAAGTGGTTTAAACATGTGCAAAAACTACAATGTATTATAAACTCGACGGTTAATCGAAGCACAAACAAGACTCCATTTGAGTTAATGTTCGGAGTTCGTATGAGATCCAAGGATAATATTGAGCTGAAGCAACAGATGGAAGAGTTATTTATCGAGGAATTCGAAGATGAAAGGAAGGAGATGCGAAGGCAGGCTAAGGAACAAATTATTAAGGTTCATGAAGAAAACCGAAAAGGCTACAACAGGAAGAGAAAAGCTGCTACGCAATACAAATTGGGCGACCTAGTTGCGATTAAAAAAACTCAATTCGCACCTGGAACAAAGCTATACCCGTCGTACTTAGGCCCATATGAAGTTACGAAAGTCAAGAGAAACGACCGATATGAAGTTCGTAAAGTGGGAACTCACGAGGGACCAAATAATACCTCGTCTTCAGCTGACTTTATGAAGCCCTGGCGCAACGAAGATGATAGTGAATCCGATGAAGTTGAATCCGAAGATGATGATGTAACCGAAGTTTAGATGTAATAAGTACCCAAAGAAGACTGTTCGTCTGAGGCAGCCGACAAGAAGGATGGCCGAGTGTAGGATGACCACATTTTACATCATACCATAATTCTAAAATCAAGCCAAACATTTACGTATTTACGCTATTTCATATTCAATATCATTTCAATTTAAATATTAAAAACCTTATATAAAAACCTAAGCGGTATTAAAATGCAGCTAAGAATAAAAAAGGTCATTCGGTAAATGCATTGTTTAAAGTAAAGTAAAAGAAAAGTCAAGTCACGAAAAGTAAATTCAAAGTCAAGTTAAAGTCAAGCGAAAGTTGCTATATTTTTCTATTAATCATTATTCAATTAAATTTTATACAAACCTTTATTTTTTTTAAACTCTTTAAATTCAGTGAATTAAAACTTAATTTAACTTATAAAAACTTGTTCATATTTAATCCCTTTCATCCCCCTACATAAATGCTGGTGTGCCCCAGGGCTCCGTTTTGTCCCCAACCCTCTTCCTCATTTTTATTAATGATCTCCTGTCTGCAACTTCTAATCCAATTAACTGTTTCGCTGACGATAGTACTCTTAGCTTTTCATATACGTTTTCAGACTCACATCCCTCCTCTTCGGATGTGGAACTGCAACGACAAAATACTATAAGTTCATTAAACCACGACCTAAACAGCATTGTACAATGGGGAATAAGAAATCGCGTGGAATTTAATGCTTCGAAAACCCAATGCTGTCTCGTATCGTTAAAGCGTGATATACCCTCTTTGCCACTATCTATGAGTGGCACTTGCATCAACGAAACTGAACATCTCGATATTCTCGGTATGTGCATCACGAACCACCTCTTGTGGAAAGATCACATACGCGATGTTGCCAAAAATGCCGCAAGATGTTTGGGTTTTCTGAGACGGTGCAAGAAATTCTTCTCTCCTTCTGATCTGGCTACAATCTATAAAACCTATATACGTCCAAAGCTTGAGTATAACTCCCATATATGAGCTGGTGATCCAGTAACTTACTTAAGTCTCTTGGACAGTATTCAAAGAAGAGCTTTTAAAATGATTGGTGACAATAACATCATTGGCTCATTTACGTCACTCCAACATCGTCGTAATGTTTCTTGCCTCACCCTTTTTTACCGTTATTTTAACGGACTTTGCTCTAGAGAAATAGCCAGTTGCATTCCTCCCCTTAAACAATTCAACCGTAATACCCGCACTTCTAGGAATGCCCATCAGTTTACCCTCGAGCCCAACTTCGGTCGTACTGTGAAGTACAGAGATTCGTTTTTTAGCCGTACTACGCGAATGTGGAATTCTTTACCACGCTCTGTCTTTCCCAGCCATTGCAGTGTTCAAGAATTCAAAATCAATGTACACCGACACCTCCTTTCTAACCTCTCCCTTTTTTACTTGCGATATAGGTACTATAGGGCAAGTTCTGCATTTGGAAAAAAAATCGAACTCGAGATTTTGATCAAAGTTGACATTACGATGATAGCGAAGACGAAAAAAGTTGGTCCGACAATTCCGTCTGTCTGTCTGTATGTCTGTATGTCTGTACCTCGAACTACAGCCTAAGCTACCGGAGGTATTTTCTTCAAACTCGGTAGTTAAGGGTCTTCGGTGATTCCCTAGAGGAAAAATTGAAATTTTTTTTTAGCTCCAAAACTAAGGGTACCCCCCATACACCCGTAATGCAAAATCTTATTTATCTCGAAAACGGCTCTAACGATTTTGATAAAAAAAATTAAATGTGATATTATAGACATGAACTATATTTTGGTGAAAAAAAAATTTGGGGGGAAATGTTATTAGGGGTACCTGTCATAGAACGGTTTTTTTGATTTTCGAATTTCTCACCAACGGCTGTAACGATTTTAACCAAAATTTTTATGCAGGAGCTGCTTTGCATTTGAAAAAATATAAACTAAAATTTTTTTCGAAAAAATAGTTTTTGGATTTTTAAAAAAATAATACAATTTTTTTTTTGAAAATTCAATATCTTGAAAACCGATACACGATTAAATTTTTAAATAACGTTATAAAATGTATTTTATTAAATACTAACAATTTGCATACCAATTTTTTTTTATAAAAGTTTTAAGGAAAATTTAGTACACAAAAAACATGTTTCAGTGTGTCTGTATGTCTGTACCTCTCACTACAGCCTAAACCACTGGACCTATTTCTTTCAATCTCGGTAGTTAAGGGTCTTCGGTGATTCCCTAGAGAAGAAATTGAAATTTTTTTTTTAGCTCCAAAACTAACGGTACCCCCCATACACCCGTAATGCAAAATCTTATTTATCTCGAAAACGGCTCTAACGATTTTGATAAAAAAAATTAAGTGTGATATTATGGACATGGACTACATTTTGGTGAAAAAAATTTTGGGGCAAAATGTTATTAGGGGTACCTGCCATAGACCCGTTTTTTTTTTATTTTCGACTTTCCATTAACGGCTCTAAGGATTTTAACCCAACATTTTTAGCAGGAGTCCCCTTAAGTTTAAAATAATATTGTATAAAAAAATATTCGAAAAAATATTTATTGGGTTTAAAAAAAAAAATTAAATCAATATCTTCAAAACCTATGAACGATTATTTTTTGAAATTATTTCCTAAAACCAATATTATTAAATACTTAAAATTCGCATTCGACATTTTTTTCTTGAAAAATTTTAGAGAAATTTCTTATATACAAATTTTATTTAATAATAAAACGATTTTTTAAAGTTTATTTGCATAAATTCATACTTTTCCGGAAACCAGACGGCAATTTTATGCATTTGAAAATTATTATCTCATTAAATCCATGTTTTATATTTAGTATCTTAAATTCCAAAGTACTTTTACATAAGAGCAAGTTCGTGCGATCCAGTCGTGCATTTTATTCCTAATGCTCACACTGTGTCTCTGGCATATTAAGGGTATACAAAAACCTTTGAGTGTGCGCTAATTATAAATAAAAAAAAAAAAAGGAATTGGAGGTATTCCAACGTATTTCTGCTTCTCGTCGAATATTGGCCGAGACGATTTTGAACATTGATGATGCGAACGGGGTTATTATAAATTCCAATGGCATTTTGATAGTTTCACGATCCGCAGTGTCTGCCTCTTCGTTTCCTGGAATTCCAATGTGTCAGGGACCATATTAAGTGAATGCTAGGGAAGTTGGAGTGGATAATTGAACGTAGAAGATGAAAGATTAATGTTTTATTTTTGTTGTTAAGTATCTTTCGTATTGCACTGAAAGAGTCACTACAAATAGCGTTTCTATCATATCTTTCGTTGGCAATTTGAAACGCGTCAACCAATGTCATTACCTCTCCAACAGTAGGACTTTGGTTTGGGGTTGTAAGTCTTTGTGAGACGATCTTATCAGATTTGTTGTCTAATATATATACACAATAATTTTTTGTTTCTTCTGTTGTATAGTATACAATCTGTGTATAGTATACAATCAAATTGTCCTGTTGCTATTATTTCAGCAAATTTTTTTCTGAAGATGTCGGGCGGTGTTCGTTCTTTGAGCGTTTTGTCTAGAGATATGGTGATGGTGCTTTTTGGGAATAGCCAAGGTGTTGTATCGATGTCGTAAGTAACAGTTTCTGGTATGGAGATGTTAGTAAATGTGAGGTATCAGATCTGCATATTTTGTGTAATCGATATTTACAGTCTATGATGATTTGTATAAGTATTTTGGTTTGTGTAGTCTGTTTCGTTTCCAAAAAATATGGTGTGTTTGTTTCTGCCAATAATGCATCTACAGGTGTGGATGGTAGAGCTCCAATAGATTTTCGTAATAATGCATTGATTTTGGTTTTGATCATATGATCGTTTCTTTTTGTCCAGTGTGAATAAATGGAAAGACTATGTTCTGTTGCACCCCGTATAAGTACATGTGCTATATAGATGTGTTTTGTGTGTTTGATGTGTTTTGGTGCGGTGCTTTATGTTTTTGGCAGATAATTTTGAGCAGGTTCAAAAATTTATTGATCTTGTCAACTACAAAGGGGAAAAACCAAGTAGCTGAGATTAATAGTTGTGTTGGGACAAGATCTTTTTCTGCATATATGGAGAACTTCCATTTTTTCAACGGGTAGTTTAGCTCCAGTATTTATACACCAAGCTTCTGCATTCTGCATGGATTGATTGAGCTTCTTCTCAGCTTCCAGAACTTAAAACGAAAATATTGTCAGCGAATGTTGAAATTTGATTTAATATGTGGATCACTCGTATTTAATGCCTTTAAAAGTGAATTTACGTAGGTGTTGTACAACATTGTTGAAATTGGAGATCCTTGTGGGACACCGTTTTCGATTGTGTTATCTAATGAGAAGTAGCCATTGACTCGTACCCTTATTCTTCTGTTAGACATGAAGGAATGGATCACCTTCAATAAGTTTGAATTGTTTCCCGAGTCGGGGAGTTGTTGTATTACTCCAAAAAAAGTTACTTTTTCAAAAGCCTTTTCTAAGTCCATGGACAAGAGGACCGAATGGTTTCGCGAAGCTAACTCTGTATGTACTGCTTGGTCAAGCAGGTGCAGCAAAGTACGTGTGCCCGTGTTGGCCGCTGTTGAGACATTTTTCAAGTGTCCATTTGAGTCTACTACTAATTATTTTTTCAAATAATTTGGATAGAAAGGAAAGGAGAGAAATTGGCCGGTAACTTTCGATTTCTTGTGAGTCCGTGTTGGGTTTTGGTATAGGAATCAGAATTGCTTTTTTCCACTCGTGCGGAATGTTCCGTTTTTCAAGATATTATATAACTTGACCAATCTTAGCATAATGTCAGCTGGAAAATTTTTTTTAACATCTTAAATATTATTTTATCTGAACCAGGCGTATATCCTTTGGTAGAACGTAGTGATTCTACAAACTCTGATCGAGTGATAGCTGGGCTCAAAGCGGTTGAAGAGAATTCAATTGAAAATGTGTTTTTTTGTTGTAGGATATGATGGGAGAAATTAGAATCTGCACTGTGCCCAGCCCATTTGTTTGCAAAAAGTTGTGCGATTTCGCTTTGATCAGTTACTAATGTTGCACCATGTTTGACGGAGGTGATGCTACACCGAGAGTGATTTCCGTTTATAATCTTAACTTTATTCCAAAGAGATTTGAAGTCCATAGTTGGATTGATAGACGCCAAGAAATTTGTCCAAGCGTCTTTTCTTAGCTATACGCACTATTTGTTTAATTTTTGCAGCCAAACGTCTGTATAAAATAGTGTTAGTAGAATTGGGATTGCATTTTAGATTCCGCCAAGCGCTTCTTTCCACGAGGGTGAGATTTTTTATTTGCATGTTAAACCAAATCGGTTGTCATTTCGAGGTGGGTGTGAAGAGGGAATTGAAGTGGCCGCAGATTGTCTTATTATTTTTCTTACGTTTGTTGCTTCTTTGTTATTATTTTCAGATCTGGGGTATACGCTCGAAATTTATCTTGCATTCTGTGAAAATGTAAGCCAGTCAGCTTTTATTTCTACAAGGCGGGATTGAAATTTTTTGCTAAGAGTGTATGGTGATCCTGTATCAATTATAATTGGAAAGTGTTCACTACCTTCCAGCGAATTATGGGTTTTCCAAGTAGCATCAGTTGCAATTGATGGTGATACAATAGTCAAGTCAACGGCAGTCAATGTGTTTCTTGTAGAGAAATGCGTTGGTGACCCATCGTTCAACAGAACAAGGTCAGAACTTTGTAACCATTCAGCTATAATTGTTCCCGCATTATTGGTATGTGGAGACTCTTCAAGATTTTCAGTTAGTATATCGATGTAAACATCTGCAGTGATTGTGCCCTTGATTCCAACCAGATTTCCCGTTACCGACCATGCAAAACAACCCATACCTCACACTGCCTCCTCTGTGTCTAACTGTTTTTTTGCACATTTTTTTCAAGCAGCTGTTCTCCGGGCTTGTACCAAATACGCCAAACTTACTCTCGTCCTACTACGAGTATACCGAATGTTTTAAACTTTTTATGAATTTTTCTCACTGCAGTTTCACTTATTAAATATTTTTTTGCAATTTTTCTATTAGAAAGACTGTCTTTTTTATCTTTAAGTACGAGTTTTCTTACTTGAATTGAAATTTTCGGCATTGCGCGTTTTTAGCTCTGTACTCTTTATGTGTAAAGTGATAACTGGTCAAAAAACCGTTAGACATTTGTTTTAGATTAATAGCTAACTTCCAAGCTTCGTTGAGTGAAAATTAAGGCGTTGTCATTGAGATAAATATGTAGGGATTGTTGTGCGTACTCTTTTTTCACCAGCATAAAATGGGCCTTGTACGAACTGAAATATTTTCTTTCGTGTTTCAAGCATTTGCCAATTTTTTTGATAGAAGCCTACAAGTAAAATAATAAAATTTAATAATGACTGCTCAAGGCTCGTTTATTGATGACTTTTAGAGCGATAATAGCCCAAATATACAAATTTGATAATCGCGTACTTTATTTTGTTCGGTACTGTATATAAGGTCAGAGAAAACCACTGCACTAGAAAAGTCAACACAAGTGATCGCTGGGAAGCTAGACGGTGACGGTATCAATTCATATATACAATGTACAATGTATTCTCAACTAAATTAATCTTTTCTCGGCCCTCTTTTATCTCTACACCTTTCATTTTAGAATATTACAAACTTTCCAAAATTTAGCAGAGACATGCCTAATGTATATACTATTTGTATGACTTATTTGCTCCAATGGTTTCTTTTATTAATAGTACTATAAAATCTGCATAAAATGCTATGCACCTTTGTAGGCCTCGTCGTCATTTTGGTCGAGCAAGTCGAAAATTAATATGTGCAATTGCAAAACCTCGAAATTGATTAATATTAAGATAAGATCATACAGTCTGTAAAGTAAAATTTAAAATACAAAAAAGTAAACTTTGAAATACAAACGATTACCGTTGAACCTTGAAGAAGTTTGTTGACATTTGAAAAGGAAATTAAATATTCTAAAAAAAAAAGGTCTTCGTTATTCAATGGATAAAAGTTAGCCTTTTGAAGCATGCCAGTGCTTAATAGCGTTAAAGTTAATAATTGGAATTAAATCTTCATATTCCCAGTTATTATCTTCGCAGTATACAATTACAGCACTTAGCAATAGAGGAACCGCGGAGCTGCTCCAACGATGATTTTAAATTCGTAACAATATGTCTCAAGTTAAATTTTTTTATATCAGCAGCAATACGCGCTTTCCACAATTTCAGTCGCTAATATTTTATCACAGCATTGACAAGAAGCTTTTTTGGCAGAGTAGTTTCTTTTAGATATCGTTTAACCTGGAAATGCGTACAAAAAAAGTGATAGTTTAAGGTAGGTAGATAATAGTGTGATTTGGTTCAGACAAAAACAAATTTGAAATTTTATATAAAGAATGTTATATGTTGTCGTGACCTTTTTTTGCAGCTACAGTGAATCACAAAAGTAATTAAGCAACTCTTAGCTTAAAGTCCATTTCCTTCAAACAATCGATAGTAATGTTAAAAAAAAACTTAATATTTTTGTATGTAATTGATATGTATATTACGAACTAAAAAGTAACATTTCAAATAAAAATTTAAAGAAAACTTAACAAATATTCGACTTAAACTAAAAAAAATAACAAATTTATATCACATAAGTAAGTAAGCAGTTCAAATTAACCTTGAATTCATTACAGTTATTTTGTAAATCTTATCCATTTAGTACTTAGTTGGATACCCTTTGGCTTTTATAACTGCTTACAAATTTTGCGTAACGTTTTGTCCAATTTTAGACCATTCATCCTGAAGAACACGCCTTCAATCAACTTTCGTCCTAATTACATGTTTTCTTACTTGTCGGTTAAGATGTTTCCATTAATGTTTAATGACATTTAAGTCGGGCGACTATGGTGGTGATTTGAGCTGGATTCAGACGTTAAAAAGCAGCCATTCTTTGACAACATGCTAAGTATGTTTAGGATCATTGTCTTGCTGGAAGATAAATGACCTACCCATACCCAGCTCATTGCCACTTTTCTGAAGATTGTTCTTTAAAATATTCAAATAGTCGAACCTATTCATCAAAGAATCTATAAACACTAAATTGCCGACACCAGATGCTGCTATACACCCCCACACCACAACGTTTCCACCACCGAGCTTCACGGTTCCTGACATGTTCTATGATTCAAGCTCTGTGTTTTTTTTCTCCAAACTTTTCCGTGTCCATCTGGGCAAACAACTGTTCTAAAATTCTGCTTGCTTAGATTCATGGGTTTTTGCAAAGAAAAGTCGCTTTTGGCGATTTATTTTACTTATGTAACGTTTCTTTCTAATGTTTCGATCATGATAACCGGATTGGTAGAGCACTCGTCGAATAGTTTGAGGGTTACATGACTTCCCTGTTTCTTTGGTTATTTCTGCTGATATCTTTGATGCGCTTACTTGGGGATTCCTCTCCACTTTCCTAACAATAATACGGCATTCCTTTTGAGTGAGCTTGCGAGAACGTTCAGATCGAGGGTCATTTTGCAAACTTCCAATATTATTATATTTGATTATTATTTTGTGTATAATAGATGGTCTTTTGTTAACAATAATCTCGCACTACGATTTATTTTCCAAATAGTGTTTTATTATAATTTTTTTAAATCTAAGCTAAGTTGATTACCTCTTGGAGCCATTTCCTTTTATTTATTATTAATTAATCTTAAATTAAAAAAAAATTATAGAAAATAGAGATAAGCAACCAAAAACTAATAAAAGGTCGAAGTTAACTACACCATTAACCTTCAAATGCCGCAGGTGCTTACGTACTTTTGTGGCATAGAAAATGCGATTAACTGAATAAACAGTGATGTTCTGCAGATAAACCAAATGTTAAACGCTAAAATTTGCCTACAACATGATGTTCACATGCTAACCATAATTATGAATGCATTTTTCCTAATATTCATAACGGAGTTTAATTTTATTTTAACATGTCTATGCTGTATATTGATTATACAAAATCAATGAAACTTTGAAACCCCGAAATGCTCTAGGACCTGAGTCTTCCTGATAACTAATTAAGTGATTGACGTTGTTTTCTTTTCGGCAGAGTAAATGTGTTGAAACTAAAACTGTGTTTGGAAACATTAAACTGTAAAGCCAAGTGTCTTATGCTGATGGGAAGGATCGATTTCAACAGCTGTTAGTGTTCTTTCATCGATCGAAACTTTTCTTGTGCATGCAGCTCGTCTGTTAGGATAAAGTTCGTGGTATCTCCGTTGTGCTCTTCTTGAATTTCTATGACACAACTCATAAACGAATAAAATGTCTGCGTATTCTTCTCCCGTAAATAAAGGCATTTCAAAAAGCGCTCTTATCCAACTGTAATCGTGACTTAACTTGATAATCTGATGAATGATTTTTTTTCTATTCTTGTATACGAGTTATTTAGTTAATTTACCCATTAAAAATTCATACCCCAAATTTAACTCTCTCTGAGAAGAGGTAAGGTAATTAGGGTTTTGACAGCAAGTCAAGTAGGCATAAGTAATTAGGGTTTTGACAGCAAGTCAAGTAGGCATAAGTACTCTTTTAACCCTTTTCATGAGTGCACAGTCTTAAAAATTACCTAAAAACTATCAATTCTTGGAAAACCACTCCAATTGCCAAGTGCATTAAAAGTAGGTAAACAAAAACAAAATTCGATTTTTTACCTGTTTTAGATTTTCCCAAGTATCATAAAAGGTATGGGTTTTTGGGTGCACTTATTAATGAGTTTTTTTTTTTATTCTTGTTTTTTTCATCAGGTAAAACTATGAAAACTTTACGCATTTTTTGAAAAAAAAAAAAAAAAATTGAGCTTAAAGTCAAAATTTTGCTCGGGCAAGAAAAATTGAACACCTGAATATCTGGTAACCCTAAACACATATCAGCTCAATTTGAACTAGTCTTAAAGGATAGTATTTCTACTAAAAAAAAAGTCCAAAATCAGGTCCCTATTGGTACTGACAGAGAAATTGACCTTAACATGAGTCAGGGTACACCAAAGTTAGCTTTTTTTTAAATCGTCGAAAAGTGATGTCAAAGTTGAAAATCAGACTTTACTGTAGAATAATTTTTTTCTTAGAATATGACCAAGAATCACATCCCAAAGTATGGCACATGAATTACCGGACACCCTATGTAGACATTTTTAAAAAGTTAAAAAAAAAACAGCATATTAAAATTTAAAATTTAATTTTTTTTTTTTTTTTTTTTATGCCTTTTCGATCGAAAATCTAGTTGGAATAGCGATTAATGGTTTTGGATGTTCTCTTCCAAATTGCTTGGAATGGCGAAAATAATGTGATTTGATGTATATTGACTTTCCATGTAGCCGATTTTCTTCTCCAGTATGTTGTTTTTGCTCAAATAGCCATCTGAATTAGTTCTGTTGGCTTTGGATTTGCTGAAAAAAGCAGTTGAAGCTTTTTTGTTGAGAAGACATGGCTTCGAGCCTTTTGTAATTGATTAGAGGTGCTCGGGTGATGTTTCAGATATATATGTATATATTTCTCTTGCTAGAGATCGACATTTTTGTTTTAACAATGTTTATATTTATATTTATATTTATTGTATATTAATTTGTATTGTTCTTATAATTTAATTAATTAAAAAAAATTAATAAAACGAAATCACGAGAAAAATACTTTGTAACCTTTGACCGGTGAAAATGTATACTTCAACATTTTATTAATGTTTCAAATGGCGAATAATTTCATACTTTGTTCCAAAACCAAACCGAACAGAGTGCGTATAAACAAAAAATAGGCTTAGAAGCAAATAGTGATACGAACATGTTTATAGCATCACTAGTTCCTCTTCCAAGTCCTTCATGAGTTATTTTTCCAGACCGATTCTGATTAATTACGCGAAGGATCTTTAATGATGTTAGCAAAAGCAAGAGCAACACCAACCATATCTACAAGTAGAAGAGAATCATCACGAACATTGGCCCTTTCATTTTTGTTATTGATTTTGCATGTAACAACTTTGGAGTAAAGCGGCACCTAATTCATTTCTAAACATTCCCATTGTATAAGTTAGGCACCTTATGTGCCAACAATACTTTTTATTCAGGTAAATAGTAGTAAGTTTGTATTAAAACAAATGTTATATAAGTCGTTTTTTATTGGGAATTGTATAGGCAGCGCAGTAAAATTTTACACAGTAAACAACAACAAAGGAATAGTGCGGATAAACTAGGCAGTAATAAGAGTGCACATAATAGTGCTGATAAAGTTTTGGAGCATCTGGATTACAGTGACACTCAAATTGGTTGCAAAAGTTTTATTTTTCGTGAGGTTGGCAGGTTTTGATTATTCGAGAATGTGTTCGTTGATATTTGTTCATTTTATGGTAAATTTTCACAAGAGCAAAATTATGTGGTTTGAAATATTAATTTACGATTAGACGGTAAACGTTAATAGTCAATGGTCAAAATTTTGCCTCTTAATGCGTGTGCATGTTCCCTATCTGTCACGTGAGAGTATGAAAATCAAAAGGTAGGCTGCGATGCCAAACGATTAAAAAGGACATGAAAAATTTTTTTTCTGACACCGAGCCCTTAATTTGACTTTGTGTACATACATGCCATTGAGATTTTATTTTATTAATAATTTTGCCACTTGTTTGACAACAAATTTTTCAGTGATGTTAATTCAGCATAAACCACATCAAAACGTATACTTTTCCAACGCATCCCTTAGCTTATTGAAAAGTGGATTGTTTATTCGTAGGTATATATTTCATTTTTGCTTTTCGTTTCCTTTTACTTTGTTCACTTAATGAGCCTGAAATATCTACTAAATTAAGATGATTTGTTAAAAGAAACTCAGAAATTATGTACATATAGCCCTTTTCTGTTTTGGAACTTTATTCATTTCAATTTGTATTATTTTTGTAAGAAATTACATATTTATTTTGCTTCTTTTCCAAATCAGCTGATTTTGACACGGGTATAAATGCAAAGCATACCAACTTTAAAATTTAAAGTAAAAGTGTATATGCAGTCAAAAAAGCATTTTATTCGGACTTCCATTGCTGCACTATGTACAGTGATGGAAAAAATAATAGAAACAAAGCTTTACATAATGATCAACCATTAATAACTACATACAATTACGTCTTCCTCGGTTCTAATTTTTATATATTAATTGCACCTAGCATGACTTTGAAATGGTGCAGCCGTTTGTTGTTATTAGCTCTTTCTTTGGACTTAACGGTAAATAAAATGAGCTAAGTGATAATTTCGCCTGGAAAAAATAATAGAAACAAGGTACTTTGACTTTCAATTTGACTTAAATTTCGTTTTTATTTTTATTGAAATAGACTTTTTATTGTTGTTTATTAGTTTTGCACGTGTTTCAGTCGTTTTAATAAAAAAAAATATAATAGTTATTTTAAAATTTTATAAAAATGGGTCGTGGAGTGCATTGTACTATTACTGAGCGCAATTTAATAAAAAACTTCAGACAAAATGGGAAAACTATGGAAGAAATAGCACAAGCAATAAATTGTTCAAAAAAGAAGATATTTACAGTTCTCCATTCAAGTCCAAAGCCAGAAACAAGAGGCAGAAAACGAAAGACCTCAACGCGGTTTGATAAGATATTGGTACGACTGTGTAAAAAAAAGCCTTTTTCTTCTTCAAACGACTTGAAAATTGAACTAAATGCGCCTGTTTCAAGTCCTACAATAAGAAACCGACTAATGGAAGCAAGGCATCCTGGAAGGAGTCCCAGAAAAGTACCATTCTTGAGCAAGAAAAATATTCTGCCCAGAATGACTTGCAAATAAACACGCTCAACGAGAAAATTGGAACAACGTTTTATGGTTGGATGAAACAAAGATAAATTTATCTGGTTCCGATGGCGAAATGTATGTCAGACGACCTAAGAACGCAGAATTCGATCCAAGGAACACAAAAAAGACTGTTAAACATGGTGGAGGAAATATCATGATTTGGGGGTGCTTCTCAACATCTGGGGTTGGTCCAATTTTTTGGATAAAAGACAGAATGTGTGCTATTGACTACGTCCGAATCATAAATGAAGTTATGCTGCCATTTGCCATAGAGAACATGCCAATTAAATGCGAATTCATGCAGGATAACGACTCCAAGCACTCCTCAAAATTGGCTAAGGAATACTTTAACAAAAATAAAATAAATATTATGGAGTGGCCATCGCAGTCCCCGGATCTTAATCCTATAGAACACCTGTAGGGCATACTTAAGAGGAAAATTGGAGGCTTCAGAGCCAAGAATAAGGAAGAACTGTGGTCTATAATGCAAAATGTATAGTATTCCATACCTTCCAAGACATGCGCCAAGTTGGTTCAATCCATGGGGCGGAGATGTGAAGGCGTCATTAAAAATAAAGGTGAAACGACCAAGTACTAAACGAATATGAACCAATTTAACTGTTAAGTTTCTCTTTACCAAAAAGAAAAACACAATTATAATATTGTTTATTATTTTTTCCAGGGTAAAATAGCTGTTAATATTAATTTTAATTTTTCTCATTACTAATTTTTCTTTTTATTAATAAATTTAATATTGTGTATATTTTAAACTTTATAGAGACTTATTGTATGTATTTTTAATTTTCAATTTCCTTCCAATAAACTTTTTGTTATTAAAAAACAGCACAGAAGAAGCTTGTTTCTATTATTTTTTCCATGACTGTATACATTACCAATAAAATACGCCTATAATATGTTTAAAACTAACTTGAAAATTAAAAAGAAAATAATGATAATAAGGTAATTTTTTTTAGTTTGGAGATTTGTAACCATCGTTAAGTAATATTTAGTGTGTTGGAAGGTCTGACAATTGATTCCCAGCTTGTGTCACCTAAAAACACACAAAGATGAGTGGTTGAGAGTTGTGTCATTAGCTTGGTCCTGTGTGTGTTCCGGTGTTACGCTACCAAATTTATTTATTTTATTTTGTGATTTTAAGCGGTTAGTGCCTTGGACAGTTATGCGGAAGGTCTCGAGTTCGATTCTCAGCCGCTGCAAGAAAGTTTTTTTCAAGGGTGTACTGCCTCTAAGTGCTGCTCATTAGCCGTTCGGAATCGGCAGAAAATTGTAGGTCCCCTCTGTTCCTGGTAACACGCACCCAGGAATGGTTGAGAGTTGTAAGTCACTAGGTCCTGGTTCACTCCGACCTGTTGCATCACCAAATTTTAAGCGAACTTAGTTTAAATCTTAATCGCAGTACTCAACATTTCCAAAGGACTCTGCCATGCTTATTGAGGAAGTTAAGTTGTTAATCCAAACAAATCAGTTTATTCTTCAATTAGATTTCTGTAGGCTTCTCTTAATAGTGTTGCTATAAAAAATACTTTTGAGTATTTATCTGGTTTCTCTATTAATAATTAAATATTTTGTTCTCAGAAATACAAGATTCGTATCAGAGATGCAAAACAACCACTTCTCATATCCAAATCAAAAGATCGTCAAATACGAGGCGGAAGTGATGAGTTTGTAATACTCATTCCTGAGCTTTGTAGAGCAACCGGCCTTACGGACACAATGCGTTCCAATTTCCAGTAAGATTAAAAAATAGATTTATAAAGATGAAGGGCAATACTTTTTTCTCTTTTTTTCAGGCTGATGAGAGCAATGGCAGATCACACTCGAATGAATCCAGATCGTCGTATTGAAAGATTACGTGTGTTCAATCGACGACTTCTGGAAACAGAATCAAGTGTTAAAGTTTTAACTGATTGGAATATGAAATTAGATAGAAATATGGTGGAAATTAAAGGCCGAGTTTTGGAACCGCAGAATATTGTATTCTTCGACAAGAGAAAGTAAAATGATCCTTAAGAATAATATTTTGTTTCTAACATTACAACAATTTTTTTCAAGAATTTCCGCCGGAGAACAAGCTGATTGGACAAGATCATTCCGGGATAATGCTATGTTTACAACACCTTCTCGTGGACTTGATCGCTGGACAGTTATTGCACCGAACCGCAGCTCACGTGATGTTCGAAATTTCGTTGACAGCTTAATTCGTGCAGCATCAGGGATGCAATTTCAAATTCGCAGACCAAGGGAGTAAGTATATTTTGTTCTTAAAAACACCAGCATCCATTAAAAAGATGTTTATTATTAGATAGGTTATGTTAAATCTTTTTTTAACAAATCATTAAAATTATATTTATTTCAAGGAATATGATTTTTGATGACCGAAATCATTCCTACGTTAAAGCCATTGAAGATTCCGCTAATGACGATCCACAATTGATTCTCTGTTTGGTGCCCAACAATAATGCCGATAGGTAGGAAGTGTTGATTGCACAATCAATACAAGCTAAAATTAAAGAATTCAAAATAGTAACATGTTTTTCTCTACAGGTATGGTTCAATAAAAAAGAAAAGTTGCGTAGAGCGAGCTATCCCAACACAAGTTATAACACACAAAACTGCCACAAACCAACGGGGATTAATGTCGGTGGCAACAAAAGTCGCAATTCAAATCAATTGTAAATTGGGATACGCTCCATGGATGATTGAACTTCCACTGAGTGGCCTTATGACCATTGGATATGATATTGCCCGCGCAACCAGAGACAAAAGCAAGGCATATGGAGCTCTTGTAGCGTCCATGGACATGAAAACAAATGCTACATTCTACAGCACAGTATCTCCTTGCCACAGTGCTGATTCCTTATCAAATGAGCTTACTATCAGTGTTATGAAAGCACTCAAGCAATACCAAAGAGAGCACGATAAATTGCCAGCCCGTATTCTAATGTATCGTGATGGGGTTGGTGAAGGTTCTCTCAACCAACTTGTCGAACACGAGGTTAAAGAACTTGTGTCAAAGTTAGAGAAAATTTACAAGGAACAATCAGACAAACCCCTTATGTTTGCTTATATTGTGGTTTCCAAGCAAATAAATACTCGCTTTTTTGCGAGAGGTCGTAACCCCCCATCAGGAACAGTTGTGGATGATGTCATTACGCTACCTGAGCGATATGACTTCTATTTAGTATCTCAATCAGTTCGACAGGGAACAGTTTCACCAACTTGCTATAATGTAGTATACAGTAACATTAAATTAACGCCAGACCAACTGCAAGTTTTAACATACAAAATGACCCATTTGTATTATAATTGGTCAGGAACAACTCGAGTACCAGCTGTTTGTCAATATGCTAAAAAACTTGCAACACTTGTGTCACAGAATATATTCCAGGTTCCGTCTAATGCTTTAGAGAAGAAACTGTACTACTTGTAATACTTTGCTCTATTTTGTTTTTAAAGCATAATTTGATTGCAAACTTAAATTAACTTCCATTTTTTAAATTCAGATCAACGGAGATAAAGGACGAAAATGAATTATAAAAATATTAGGTTATCTTCCAAATTGTGTAAGATCTGAATGTTTTTTTTTCTCAAAATAAAACAAACATAAATTATTTCTTTATGGGTTTCTTTAAGACGCTAAAATAATTATTCAAAAAATCTCTTATTATTTTCTTCTTTGAGTGCTTCTTTTTGTACAAAATTAATTCTTTAAACCGTCAATACTGTACGATTAATAAAATAAATATTTAGACTTAAATGCACATATGTATTGTGTATAGATGAACTACTAGGTTTAAAACATGTGCATCGAACCTAGTTGTGTGTGCATTAAACTATCTGTGTCAAGTACTAAATTTACATGCATAAATATACTGACTCAATGTGTTCACCGTGGTCTAAAATATTGAAATGAATAATATTATAAATGAAGTAATTTTGTATTTTTTTATTTTAAATTAAAAATAAATTCATTATTTACAATAACAACATTTTTTAATTTAAATGTTCAAATCTACATAAATGTTAATGCTTTTGTCGTAGACAGCATGGGCTTACAAGAAGAAGGCACTTAATCAAAAAATATATTTTTGAATATACCGAAGGCATGGAGTTTCAACCGATGAAAATTAGACCGCAGAAAGGTAAATTTAAATAAATGTTTGGGAGTGGGCCAACTTTTCATAATCTGTTGCAAAAATCATAAAAATCATATTTCGCGCTGTGCCTAAAATCCAAAACTAATTTATTTAAATTACGAAATTTTAAAATCGGTTGAAAGATTTGGCCGATGCAGGTAGTCAAAGTATCCTTATTTTTTAAATCAAAGAAAAATTGTTTGCTTTTAGGAACATTTTCAGAGTTTTGACGTAAAAATCTGAAAAACTATTTAAAAACATAGTTGTTTTTAGTTGAGCTTTTAAAAAGGACCAATTGTATTACAATTATGATCCAATTTTGTTTAATATCGCAAAATTTTAAGACTTTCGGAAAGCTGTTTTTGACTCAACTTTGAGTTGAGTTATGAAAAAACCTTTAAGGCCCATTTTGTTCACTATTGCTCAACTTGAGGCAAGCTCTCGAGTTGACCAACTTAAGAGTTGGCTTCAACTCGAGAGTTGAAACGCAAGTTGAAATTTGTTTTTTTTTCACAATTTGTTTTCTCAACTCCCGAGTTGAAAATCTAAAGTTGTTCAACTTGTGATTTGAAAAATATCCTGGGATATTTGTTAAAATAAAATACAAACTGTCATTTTCAAAATTAAATTTAAATTTATTCGGTCAATAAAATTCGGTTTTTGTGATTATTGTAATGAAATATGTTTTCCTCGATCTATTGTGGGTGAAAATAAGTTGTTAAAAATCGGGAACGTTTTGTATTGTATGGAATTTTTGATGGTTCATTTGTGGAAGCTAACATGTCAACAAATCAGGGTATTTCTGGATAATTTGTATTTGAATAGCCTGAATCCCCAAGTGAGTAAATTCACCTATTTCAAATCTAGTTTTCAATCATGTTCTGAGCCCAATGTAATGAACATATTAATGCACTTGCTAAAACTCTATGTTTTATATATTATTATTATTTGTATAAATAAAAAACTAATAAAACCTGCCAGCTAGCTACAGTATAATTTATTTTTAAATTCGCGAAGGCACATTTAGAGAAAACCATCCCTTGCGATTTCTTAAGGATTCTGCATCACTTCCGCCTGGTGATTGTATTCGGACATGTGTACAATCAATTGCACTAATTGTCCTACGAAACTTGGCTTTAGCGAAAAAGCCTTGTGATGCCTAAAGCTTTTCCTGATGCGTTTCCGGCATTCGAAATAACCGTGGTGCTAGATTGACAATTGCTTTCGACACTCGTTTCAGAACGTGATGAACGCTGGAAATGCTTACTCTACTGAAGAAAAGTCAATTGCATTGATCCGAGCGCATAAAATCGTAGTGCTACCAATAACTTTGTGATTGTCCACAATTCACAAGATATATTTAAAAGGGAACTTAAGTTTTAAGGTCACGGCTAGTTTAAGACTATTACCGTCCATTTTCGGAAAGAAGTGAAACCTTTATCAAGTCTAGCAACATCATTGCTGTCTGGTTTTAAAAGACGAAATCGGTAGATAAAGTCACGGTCGTCCTACTTTTCAACTCCAATTAGCGGCAACATCTTATATTGTCTGCTTTCAAAGAACAATGGCTCAGTTACATTATCTTCACTTTTACTGCTTGACGAGGTTGATGGACACTTTTCCCAAAAATAATTGCTGCGGAACATTATTCCAATATTTCTTTAATTTTTTGTCGTGAAAATTGAAACAAACATACTTTCTGACACATACAAACAAAATTTTCTCCGAAATCCTCCGACAAGTTCTTGTTGCGGAAAGTGTTTTCTTTTTAGGGAAATATTTAATTAAAATATAAGTAATAAAGAAATTCACTTTATTTGCGTCAACTTGTGTTACCTATTTAGAATAGACTTTTTGTTCTTAGGCAGAACGAAAAAAAAACAAGTTCGGAACAATATGAGCGGATAACACCAAAAGGACACCAGAAATTGTAGCTGTATTTGGGAAGATCTGGCCCAATCAGTTAAATTAATTGGGACCAAGGCAAATGGATGTTTGGATGGAAAAAAGTATGTTCGTGATATTTTGTTTTGTGCATTGATCCATTTCCATTGTGATTAAAGTACCTATTAGTCAAATAAATATAAAATATTGTTTCAAGTTTTTTTTTTAATTTATTCTTTTTTGGACAAATGAAAACAAAAAACCTGTATGGAAATAGGTAGGGGACTTTGTTCGATAGTTTTGATTTAAGAATCGATGCATCTAATTACGTTTCTTAAAAAAGAAAAAAAAAAATACTTTTTATAAACAATAAATTACACTCTCACGGATTTGTCATGGTTTAAAATGCTTATGGTGTTGGATTTCTGTAAAATTTTCTTCCGATGAAAGCTACTACGAACCAAATTGAATTTCAGACGAGGGATGCGTTGCGGAGAAAGTTCCGCTCCGACGCACAGTGGAACGAACCATGGTAAAAATTAAAAAATACAACTATTTTAGCGGTACTTTAAATTAATTGGTAAGTCATCCCAAATACAGGGTGTCCCACAGTCACCGCCCCAAATGAAAACCATGGATTCCTGATGTCATTTTAAGTCGAAAAACTTAAGAGGTAATTTTCTCGTTTTCGTCCGGTTTTCGAGTTAAAACGGTTTTTATGATATTTCCCTTAACTGGCTTTATCTTTGCCAAACTACGTCCGATTCGTAAGATTTTTTTTATAACCGATCAAGAATTTATTACAATTTTAGTTTGTCCAGAGACTTTTTTTCTGCGGACAACCGTTTCTCCGCAATTTTGCATCAAACCCAAGTTTTTCGTTTTTTTAAGTAGTTTTTTTCACTTTGATATCATTTTATTCAAAAAAACACATTAATGAGTATTAATTTTGTTCACTTATTATTAAAGTCCAGTTCATTTTCTTAAAAAAAATATTTTTTTTTCCTTAAAAAGAATACTAAATGTAATTAACAAAAAAATAAACAAACTGAGTGAATTTAAAAAAAAAATATTTTTAAATACAAAATTAACTTTTTCTGAGCTATTGTGGTTAAGAAAAGGACAAATATATAAAGTTAATTAGTAAGACCGTTTACAAATGTAAACAGTAAAGATTTGCATTATGATTTGAAGGTTGTAAATGTCTTTCACGCGTGATCCGCGTCGTGTTCTTTCACTTGATACTCCATTTTTGATTAGTTATTCAAATTGTAGTTTTTTTTTCAATTATTTGCAAACAATGGATTACGCTTATCAAGAATATCTGGAAATGTTATTAATATACGCCCCTGAATGGAAAACTTCAAATTTTATATATTTTTCTTTGTATGCAATTTCAGTCCTACCACTTTAGCAAATGAATCGGTGATTGTTAAAACAACATAAGTGACATTTTTGTTTTTTTTACAGGAGAGACATAAAACCTTATATTTTTGAGGACGCGGCCGCATTGACAATTTTAACTTTAAAACCTGATTAGTGGTAGTCCTGCGAGTTGTAAACAGTTAAAAGTTTTAAAAAAATCTTTTTAGTAAAGGAGATTTTTAAAAAACTAACTTTGTTTTTTGTGTTGTTTTAACACCCAACGTTTTGTTGAGAGCCAAAACAACTCAAATACATTAAGTTATGTTGTTTTTACACTCAATTTGCCACGTAAGTCTTAGCGAAATCAATTGAATATAAAATACAATATAAAATAACACATTATTAAGATATCAGTATTTTATTAAAAAAAAAAACAAGTACAAAAATAAACATAAACACAGCTTAGAGCCAGAAATTCATTAAAATACAAAATAATGAAAAATATAAAATCTATTTTAACATTATTTTAAAATGATATTTAAATGAATTTATGCAAACAAACTTTAAAAAATCGTTTTATTATTAAATAATTAAATTTTTCATATAAGAAATTTCTTCAAAATTTTTCAAGAAAAAAATGTTGGATGCGAATTTTAAGTATTTAATAATATTGATTTTAGGAAATAATTTCGTAAAATAATCGTTCATAAGTTTTGAAGATATTGATTTTTGAAAAAAAAAATTTTTTCAAAAAAACCCAACAAATAATTTTTCGAATATTTTTATATACAATATTATTTTAAACTTAGGGGGACTCCTGCTGAAAATTTTTGGTTAAAATCGATAGAGCCGTTAATGAGAAAGTCGAAAATCAAAAAATCGGTTCTATGACAGGTACCGTTAATAACATTTTGCCCCAAATTTTTTTTTTACCAAAACGTAGTCCATGTCCATAATATCACACATAATTGGTTTTATCAAAATCGTTAGAACCGTTTTCGAGATAAACAAGATTTTGCATTACGGGTGTATGGGGGGTACCGTTATGTAGTTTTAGAGCTAAAAAAAAAATTCAATTTCCCCTCTAGGGAATCACCGAAGACCCATAACTACCGAGTTTGAAGAAAATAGGTCCAGTGGCTTAGGCTCTAGATCGAGGTACAGACATACAGACAGAGAGAAAGAGAGACATACAGACAGACGGAATTGCCGGACCCACTTTATTCCTCTTCGCTATCATCGTAATGTCAACTTTGATCAAAATCTCGAGTTCGATTTTTTTTCCAAATGCAGAACTTGCCCTATAGTACCTATATCGCAAGTAAAAACAACAGTTGGCCTACTACGTTTTTCCAGCGTTGGGTGTAAAAAGAAATTAATTGCATGTACTAAATGTGTTTTAGCACTCATTTGTCAAAATGGCAGAACAGATATGTTGTTTTAACACTAAATGCTGATTTCGCGCTCGAATTTCTGTGTGTTTCAGGTATAAAATTATACTAGTTTTGCTCTCAACCTATAGCTCTACCCCTAAGCAGTGCAAAACCATAATAAAAGTGATTTCGAAAAATGTGTTACTTATGTTGTTTTAACAATCACCGATTCAAATTTTATCGTTTTACAGCAGTCGGAAATGCTCCATTCAACCAACACCAATTCGGAGAAAGTGGGCGGATACCACGCCCCCTGAATGGAAAACCTCAAATTTTCGATTTTTTCCTCTACTTGCATGACAAGACCTACCGTTGTGCAAAATGACAAGATTCTACGATGTCGGGAAGTGCTCCATAAATTTGATGATCTGTCAGTCAGTCAGTTACGGTTTTTGTGATTTTTGAGGCCTTATATCTCAGGAACCGCCTATGCTAAAAAATTGAAATTTGGTGAGGCGCCTGTGCCTGACTAGCTTAGCAAATATTCGGAATTTTAAGTTTCTGACTACATTGGTACTGAAGATAGGGAGGGGTCAAAAGTCGCCTGAGTTTGTTCCAGTAAAAAGGGTGTAGTGCCAGAACTTGGCTGGGCACTACCGTGCCCTTTGATTTGTTTTGTCGTATTAACCTTTTCTTTCAAGGATCTTCTGTTTTTTGTTTTGTTATTTTTTTTTGTCAATAGTTTTTATTTTGTTTTGCATATTTGATTCGCATCAAAGCAACGTTGTTCAATTTTGATATTATATAATCAAGAAACAAAGTTGCTACGAGTATATGTATGTACCTAAGTATATATTTGAATATATTTCTAGATTTAAGCCTAGTACTCAGATCGCGCTAAATTTTTTTCTCCAAACATCAGCTAAAATCCAAGCTAAATTTTTACCAAAGATTTTGTGAAGAATATGTCACAGAAAACAGCTGTTCTCTAAATGAAAAATTTTCACAGATTCGAAAGAATTTGTTTTAAAGTATGATTTTTTAAGAATTATTAATGAGAACGAATAAGAATTATAAATTATGAGTGATTTTTGCTGTGGAAAATCTTGTAAGACTTCCTTCACCAAATATTCTTCTAAATATTAAATATTAAAATATTAAAAAAAAATGATATGCAAATTGTTAGTATTTAATAAAATACATTTGAAAACGTAATTTAAAAATTTAATCGTGTATCGATTTTCAAGATATTGAATTTTCAAAAAAAAAATTGTATTATTTTTTTAAAAATCGAAAAACTATTTTTTCGAAAAAATGTTTAGTTTATATTTTACCATTTCCCCGCAAATGTTTTTTGACCAAAATATGGTCCATATCCAAAATATCACGCCTAATTTTTTTATCAAAATCGTTAGAGCCGTTTTCGAGATAAATGAGATTTTGCATTACGGGTGCATGGGTACCGTTAGTTTTGGAGCTAAAAAAAAAAATTTTAATTTCTCCTCTAGGGAATCACCGAAGACCCTTAACTACCGAGTTTGAAAAAAATACTTCCAGTAGTTTAGGCTATAGTTCGAGGTACAGACAGACAGACGGAATTGTCGGACCCACTTTTTTCGTCTTCGCTATCATCGTAATGTCAACTTGCCTTATAGTACCTATATCGCAAGTAAAAATTACTCACATTTGATCCTCTGCCATTTTGCTGCAAATTCAGCAACATAAAAAAAAACATGCCAAATTGACCGCATTTTGACTGTAAGATTACTTTTATGAACACAAATGTTACCATGCTCATGCACAGATGATGCTGTTTGTTTGCAATTATGAACGCAATTTTTGCAGGACTGCAGAAATTTTGCAAATACGAACTCAGCCAAGCTCTTTGTTCAAGACACTAAATTTTGTTTTGAACACCAGCCTCTTTTCCTTTCATGTTTGAACCATTATCATAACCTTATACATACTCGTATACACAACTGGAATAGTAGCGTAGCAAGTTTTATTTTCAATATAGATTCCATATCCTTTCTTTTGTTTTGAGTTTTTTTTTACCATAATACATAGTAATAAAGTAATTAAATCAGTCAAAAAATTCCTTTTTTAAATGTAAACAATAACTAGCAAGAACAAAAAATAGAGAAAAGGAGAAATTGAATAAAACAGATTCACTCATTAACGACAAACCTCAACATTAGTCATCGCATCATCATCAGTCAAGTATTTCCATATTTCAACCCTTTGTCTCATTCTCGACACACGACAGTGATAAAATTTCACTCATAAATAGAGGCCAGCGCCAAACTAAAACATAGTACAAGAAAAACTCAACCGGAAGAGTTTAAATTCCTAGACGCAACTTTTAATTCTGCGCACTGTCATGTCAATGAGTATGAATTTTGTACCTCAGAATTTCTGTTTAAGTAACATTGCTGACTTCGATTTCATATAGAACTGACTTCGGGCGCATGTTACGAGTAGTTATCAACATGCAAGCTGTTAATTGTCTGTATTTTGCTGTTGAAATTTTGTTTTATGTTACACTGCATAGGGGAGGAAATGCCTTCACTCATACATGCGATAGTGAATGTGAAGAATAACGTAACAGTAGATTGATAAGGAGAAAAATAGCAAGTAAGGTAGGTATCTGTTGTTAAGCGAACAAAATCGTGCACTTTGTAAAGATTTTGTGATGTAGATTTTTTTACTGTCGGAGTGGGGGGGGGGGGGTGTATTGGAATAGTAGATATGTATATATATATATCTGTCTTTAAATTCAAAATTAGCTGTTAGTTATATAATAAATACCAATATTGTTGTGAGCTATAAAAAGAACTGAGACTTAAAAATGATGGTAGGTAGTGGTTATGAAGTAGTGGCTTTTTTAACGCTTGCCCAAGGCTCCTTTTGGGTTCAGCGCCCTGCCCATTTGCACAGCTTGCACGTATAGCTTGTCCGGCCCTGATCATCACAATGATTCGCAATCCCAGTTTGTTTTTAAATCGTTCCAGAATCTAAAACAAAACCAATTTTGTTATTATGCAATAACAACATTTTATCTTTATTAACAAAATAAAGAAAACAGAATCAAGATTTAATTCAAAAACTTGAACATATTCACCATTGAGAACTACAATTTACTTTTTCATTAACTCAGAGGCAACTTTAAGCTTGTCTTTTATGTAAACAATGTAATTTATTCAATGATATTAACAACAATAGCTCAGAGGCAATCTTAAGCTTGTTATTGTACCAACAACTTCAAAAGTTATTTTTCAAAAATTAACCAATTAAACTTTAAATCCTTAGACTGCAGGCAATATTGTTACTGCCAAAAGATCATGTTTGGCCCCAAAAAATGTTTCTTTGTTGGTGACTACTGCTGGATGCAGCTCATCGTATATTCAACGCCTCATGAAAGAAGAAGTGTAAGCAAAACTTCATATTTTCAATAAAAATTATTAAAAAAAAAAAGAAAAAAACTGAAATGGTCTGCCTTCACGTACTGCTTCATAACTTCCACATTTATTATTCGATTTCATTGATTTTATGCGTTTTAGCTTTGTAAAAACAATATCTTCCACCTGAGATTTTAAAAGTATTTTATATATTTTTTTGTCTATCCTTACGGAATGACTTAAAACAAGTGATTTTCTAAAAACGGCGAAATATTGTGTTTTTTGAAACTTTGAACGTCTTTTTCTTGATGATTGTTGGGCCGATTTACACAAGTCGTATACTGTTGGAAAGACAAATAAAATATCTGTTCAAAAACATAAAGCATATGTTAATTAGTTTGACCGTTTCTGAGAATTAGGCTCATACATGGCAAAGGAGCAAAAAAACGGTTTTTTGCTCATATCTTGAAAACGCTTCTTTGGAAAAATAAATGAGTGCCATTTTCGTGTTCAGAGAGTCAAAATTAGTCTGGAAAATACTTGTTTTTGGAGGTACTTTTTTTGTGTAAACTAGTGTGATTTATCAGCAATTCCATGTAAGTGCAATTGGTCGATAGGAGGAGGGAGAGGAGGGGTCACCTTTTTAGGAACAGGCTGGGAAAATGCTGTTTTCCATCTTCTAGAGAAGATTCCAGAACAGTAGAAGCGATGGAAAAGCTTACGCAATGGTTTTGCCACCGATGAAGAACACCTCTTCACAAGAATGCGGGTATACGATCAGGAACAGCGGATTTGTTTATATCGAGATCTCGAAGGGCACTTGTACGAGTGCGGAAATATACCTGTCCCATTGAATGATTTACGTTCTCAAGAAAAGGAGGGGCAATGTTGCTAACAGGCAACGTGGAGCTAGCAGCAAAATGAGCTGCAAGTATATTTGCCTTCTCTAAAGAAATAGTTTTCGATTTGTCATTGTAGTTGAGCGTTGGAACCGAAGATGAAGTCGATTTTTTTACGTTCTTGACAAATGATCAGAAATTTCTACCGCCTTTGGAACATTGCAAGATTTTTTGCATTAATTTCTGGTCGTATAAGAATTTGGTTCTCTTTATAACAGCGTTGCATTGGTTTCTGACTTGTTTAAACTTTTTCCGATTTTCCTCGGTTGGGTTGGCTTTGTAAGAACAGAAACTTACTTCTCTCAACCTGATAGCTTCTTTACAGATTGTATCGAACCAAGACTTTTTTTTAGGCTTTATTCTCTTAGTTCTGCAAGGAAAAAATGTACGTATCCCAAGAAAAATCGCTTCTGTGATCATATCAGCACTGGCATCAACGTCACTATCGAGGAAACATAGTGACCAATTAAACATTTTAAAAAAGTTTTTCAGACCGTCCCAGTTGGGTTTCTCGTATTGCCTAACGGTCCTAGTGGGATGCTTCTCTTTAACTGGATGAATGAGACACTAGAAATTAGTTGATATTACACAATGGAGGGTTATAAGAAAGAAACAAATCAAGAGTGTGAGCGTTTTGCCCAGCAAACCATCTGGTATACGGGTGGGCTTATCTACCAGCTGAGTAAGGTGGTGCATCTCAGCAAAGATCTCAACATATCTTCCTTCAGGTGTTGTCTGTCCTGAATGGCGGAGCCAATTTGAATTGTGTACATTGAAGTCGGCCACAATAACGACTTCAGTGTGAGGGTACAGGGAAACAATTCGGGAAATGGAATCAGACAGCGCATCAAACTCATTAAAAGTTGAATTGCTGTCCAGATTCGGACTCTTATAAATGAAACAATAATAGATGATGTGCTTGTGGACAGTAAATTTGAGCCAAATGAAATTAAAGTTCGTATTAGAACAATGTCCGTATTGAGGAAGACTCTGGCAAATTAACATCATGTCTAACGTAGACTAAAAGGCCGTGATAGCGAAAGAGTAAAGGCATTAGGTTATAGCCAGGCAGACGAAATTCTGAAAGATCAGTATTTGCACCAACCTGTGTTTCACCTAATACCAAAACAGCTGGTCTGTACTTAACAGAATAGGCGTACAAGTCAAATAAATTCTTTCTAACTGTCAAAAATCACAAACACCCAAAACACAACTCTGACGATCTATGTATATTAAACCGTGAAGTGTAGGTCCAATGGATTAAAATCAAAATACAAACTGTTCTAGGTGTTATGCCCATAGTACGCTTTGTACCTGAAATCAATCAAGACATACAAACACGATTAACTATCCATTACAAGAATCATGCGATAAGAATCACAAGAGACATGCAATGGGTAGCAAGCGACAGTTATTGGAAAGCAAGTGTTATTAAGCCAATGTTGTAGTAATTTTTTTGTTTTGTTTTGTTGTTGGCATTTTTATATTTTTTTGTTAATATTAGGCTTTGTGGGGCTCACTTATGCTGCTGGGTTTTCACGTTGAAATCCAGTTCCTTGCACTTCTCAAGACAACAAGAGTGTCAGTGGAATCCGATAGGACCTGCTTATTAGGATTCCTGGAGAAGAGTTGCCCTGTATTAAGGGTATCGAATAAGTCATTCATTCTCTTTATAAACCTAGCTGTTGACAAAGCATCTTTCTTATCTTCATCGGACTTAAAAAATCCAACACTCAATGCATACATGATTTCAGAGTATACAGTGTATCACAAAAGTAAGTAAGCACTCAGTGCTGTCGCATAGACGTGTTAAAATAAAATTCCGTTATGAATATTAGGAAAAATGCATTCATAATTATGGTAACTATGTGAACATCATGTTGTAGGAAAATTTTACCGTTTAACATTTGGTTTATCTGCAGAACATCACTGTTTGTTCAGTTAATCGCATTTTCTATGCCACAAAAGTAAGTAAGCACCAATGAAGATAGAAAGTAATTTCTGTAAGCACCTGCAGAATTTTAAGGTTAAATACTTGATGGTGTAGTTAACTTCGAGTTTTTTTAGTTTTTGGTTGCTTATCTCTCTTTTCTATAATTTTTTTCAGTTTAAGATTAATTAATAATAAATAAAAGGAAATGGCTCCTAGATATAATTAACTTAGCTTAGATTTAAAAAAAATATAATTAAACACAAAAATAAGTCAAAGTACTAGAATGGTAAAATTGTTAAAAAAAGATGGACTAAACACAAAATCATAACCAAATATAATAACATTGGAAGTTTGTAAAATGACCCTCGATCTGGACGTTTTCGCAAGCTCACTGAACAGGAATGCCATATATCAAACTATTCGACGAGTGCTCTACCAATTAGGTTATCATGATCGAAACATTAGAAAGAAACCTTACATAAGTAAAATAAATCACCAAAAGCGACTCTTCTTTGCAAAAAAACATGAATCTAAGCAAGCAGAATTTTAGAACACAGTTGTTTTCTCCAATTAAAGTTAATTTAATATCCACGGCTAAGATGGACGCGGAAAAGTTTGGAGAAATAAACACAGAGCTTGAAGCATCGAACATGTCAGGAATCGTGAAGCTCGGTGGTGGAAACGTTGTGGTGTGGGGTCGTATGGCAGCATCTGGTGTCGGCAAGTGTTAAGTGTTTATAGATTCTTTGATGAATAGGTTCGACTATTTGAATATATTTTAGAGAACAATCTACAGAAAAGTGCCAGTAAGCATGGTCTTCCAGCAAGACAATGATCCTTAACATACCTCACATCTTGTCAAAGAATGGCTGCTTTATGAAGTCCAGCTCAAATTACCACCACAGTCGCCCGACTTAAATGTCATTGAACATTTATTGAAATATCTTGACCGACAAGCAAGAAAACATGAAATCAGGACGAAAGTTTATTTAAAACGTGTTCGTCAGGATGAATTGTCTTAAATTTGGACAAAACGTTACGCAAAATTTGGTTAATTCAATGCCTCGACTTATGAAAGCAGTTTTAAAAGCCAAAGAGTATCCAAAGAAGTACTAAATGGATAAGATTAACAAAATAACTGTAATGAATTCAGGGTTTATTGGAACTGCTTACTTACTTTTGTGATAAAAAATTTATTTTTTTATTTTAAGTCGAATATTTCTTAAGTTTTCTTTAAATTTTTATTCGAAATGTTACTTCTTAGTTCGAAATATATATCAATTACAGACAAAAATATAAAGTTTTTTTTTTTAACATAACTCGATTTTTTGAAGGAAATGATATTTAAACTAAGAGGTGATTACTTGCTTTTGTGATTCACTATACATTGAGGCTGAAAACCTAGATATATACAGATATAGATAGAAACATATGCGGATAGTTCTAGAGTAAAACTCTATGACTTTCCAGTTCCACATAAGGTTCGCTTTCCAGTAATTTTGCGGGTGTAAGCTTAATATATGCTGACATATTGCTGCTTTGGTCGCAGCTTAGTGCAATAATACTCATTCCAAATCTTATTACTCCAGTAATAAGAGTGACCACTATCTGGGACAACATTACGGAATCTGGTGATCCAATGTAGTAGCTAATGGATTGTTTCCAGTTCTTGTTCAAGCCTCTTAGTGTAAATACCATTACCTTAGAGTTTTCTACCTCCCGAATTCACCAAAATCTGTCTATCCGTATGTCGTCCTTTATGTTGTACTCAAGTTATTTTTTGATGCACATTTCATCGAAGATTAGCACGCATTTTTTATCCATCGCTGTCATTTCCTTGCCTTTGTCCCTCATCAAATCCTGCATCCTTTCACTTAGTCCTATTGGTAGTCGAATTTCCGCGTGCCACCGGTAGATGGTAATAACCGATTGCAGCTTAAATCCGGCGCTTAGCATAAAATTTTAACATGCTAGGGATCTAAAAAAAAATTTCAAAAATAAGTCTCTTTCTTTAGATCCCCAGGGTTTGTTCGGCTTGTGGAACAGTTGACTAAAGATGAATGTCCGCAGTTCTTCTGAAAATCCTTCCATGTGGGTGTCGACATTTTCCTTCAACCTATATTCTGCGTGGCGTTTAAGTTTTTTAGGGATATCAAAAATATAGCGCGGAATAAAATTCGCGTTTCGTTTTACGCTCCATTTTATACGAAGTATAACCTGGAGAAGAGAATTGCAAAGGAGAAATGTGCGAAGAATTCAAGAATAAGGCACGTCTGTAAGAGAAAAATCTTTTATGTATGGGTGTATTCATAAATGCAGAAAATCTACGCTAGTACAATCGCAGTTCTTTTCTAATGCATTTGTGAACGCACTCACAGTGCAGAATGTCTGCAGTAAACAAAAAGACCTGACTTTATTGCCAACAAATTGACAATCAGCTATCACCTTACGCGATTCCACCACTGGTCTGCAGAGACAACCATGTAGGTTGGCTGCTTCCGAGTCCTAAATGCCTCCATTAAACGAACGCATGCTGAATCAATAGCAAACTCTGTGCAATTGCAGACAGATTCGGAACTAATGGGCAAGGATTTGTTTGGTAGATTCTTGGTGTGTAAATGATTCGCATGCTTTAACCAAACCGCCCTTCTAAAAGAATGATATATCACCTAACCCCCTTTTCTGCTCACCGCAATTTATGTACATAGGTACATATTAGTTGAAGGGACTGTTCCTTTTCTCAAGAGGATTTTACCAATTTTAAGGAAAACATTTAGCCCCATCAACTCACGCTCATTTTCACGGGAGGAGTGGCAATCGCTGGTGTAAAGGCGAATTGCCCATTACGTTTTTTGCCACGTCTGCAAGAAACACGTACATCGTTAGGTCGTTTTCTTTCGTACTATCACTATCGTCTGTGACCATTTTTATGTTTTCTTTTTTTGTATGACTGTGGTTGAAGGCGGTTTTCAGAGTTTAGCAATTTTCAAGCCATAAATAATTACCTACTATCAACAATACAAAAACGTAAAAGTTCTAAAAATTATTTCATTATAATCTGAGTGTTTTCTTTAAACCTCTACTGCAAGAATTATGAAGGAAATAGAAATGAGAATTTAATTAACATTGTTCAAGGTTTATTTGGGTTTTTTTTGTTTTTATATTCAAAACGTTTAACATATAAATAGTCATAAATGGGTTAAAATGCACCAAGTCCATTTTCAATTACAAGTTAAGAGCCCATGGTTTATTATACTTTAAAGACCAGTTAAGGTAAGGTGTACCTGGAGTCTCGGACTGTTGAACCAATTGTCAGAAAATTTTATGGTTGACATGTCCGAGTACAGTTTACTTTTACTAATGTTTGGTGGTTTTTCAGGCCTAGATTTTTCTTTCATCTCGTTTTTTCTGTCTTCGAAAGATTTAAAATAAGGTAAAAAACTATATTTTAAGGTCTTTAAGCCGCGGTAGAGGCCCAAAAGTTATGTCTAAATCAAAAAGTAAGTACATATTCAGAATCTACTCGTAAATACGCAACTTTGATACCCCTTTCGATAAAAAAATTCTAGAATTTTTTTCTGCATACAACGACTGGACAGACTAATGCACAATTTATATGTATAAGTTTACACTCATATTACTGTCTTAAAACTTTGAAAAACTTGGAAAATTGCTTTAAATTTTACTTGGCATCTATGAAATCTAGACATATCTACTTATTTTGTATTGCGAACAAAGAAATAGGTATACAAAAAATACCTACATCATTAGAAAGAAATTTAACTCACTTATCTTCAAAACCTTAAACATAGCATAAATCGGTCAAGAAATTAATGAGTTAAAAATCGTTTAGTGCACGGTCACTCAGTAATTATTTATTTATCTATTATCTTTTTGTACTCAACCAGAGCTTAAAACTTAAATTACAAAGCTTATGCATTTTCGTTTTATTTGTGGCGTATATTATATTATATGTATATATGTACCATGTAATAATATATGTGATAACATTTTGATCATGACAATATTTGAATTAATTATTTGAATTAGGAAGGAAGTTTTAGTATGAAAATAGTTTAAAACGTCGATTTTGCAAATTTTCGATCGAATATAGCATCATACTTTCTCTACCCTTTTATTATACCTACTTAAAATCATCTTATACCTATTTTATTTTGTTAGTATCGTGTTAACTTCATAAGACCCTTTGACATTTAGTTTACGTTTCTAAATGTCAAAGGGCCTTTTACTTATTTTTTTGCACGAACTGCTATTGGTTTTGGTGTGTTAAAAGCAATTTATTAAGAAAATTGCTTTAGTACGATACTATTTAGAAATGTTTAAAATTAATGAATGAGTTAGAAAAACTACTTTAAAGTTAGCAAATTGTTAGGTAGTATTTTACTAATACCTTAATACTAGGCTGTTTTTTGTGCCATTCATTCTTTTAAACATATTTGATGCTACGTACCTACATATCTATTTATTTAAAAAAGGTACCTAAGGAAAAATAATATTTAAATACTTAATTAACTACATAATTTTAAGATTATAAAGATGGTAGATTTCCATTTGTCTTTAAAACTTGTCTACCTTTTTTGACATGACACCAATAAAGCTAAGAATAACATTTATCTTTTTTTTAATCCACCAGAACAGTGAAAAACTAGTTTAATAAAATTCCTTAACCGAGAATAAAAATTATGTCAAGGTCACCAAAAAAGCAATAACAAATATCCGAAAAGATACCTTTTCCATCAATACACATAGATAATCAAATACATACATACCTACTATACATATTAGGCTCGCATTCATTCTTGCACCGCGGTCTCTTTACAATATTGTTTTAATTCTTAGAACTTTGTATAGTTTAAAAATAACCACAATGACGACGAGAAAACTATGGCCACTACAGTAGTAACGAGAGCAAGAAATCTCGAGAATGAACATGGCGAGACCTCGACAAAACAAATACGATGACCACAAACATGACACTCACAACCAGCGAGATGAAGTCGAGACAACGAGTCGTCGTCATGATCTGCTTAAGTCGTTGCCAAACCCCTACCTAAGCAGAAATAAAAAACAAAAAAGAGGCTGGGTGCGACCTACACTGATAACTTCCCTTTTTTTGTGGTCTTGAAAACTTTATATTTAGTTTCAACTAGAACTTTCTTCGTTTTTTTCGTTTCCTGAACAATTTTAGAAATGTCGCTTAGTATACATTCTTACGGGAAGGTATCGATGTATAAAACAACATACTTTAGAAGGCACTATCGGTGTTCATTCCCAAGAAATTCGACTTGAAATACAATTTTAACTAGTTTAAAAAAAAACTATTAATTAAATATTTGTCAATATTTTACTAATTGTACAAAATTATACTATGTATAAAATAAACTAAATTAGAAATCAATATCACTACTAGTTCTCGAGAAATTTGAGTCGAAAAACAATTTTTACCAATTTTACAATTTTATAGTTTTTTATTTTTTGTAAAAAAAAACTGTAAACTGATTTTTTTTTGAAATTTCCACCAGTTGCCAAACACATTATTTTTCGTAAAATAAAATTATTTTGAGTTTCAAATTGTTTTCCGTTCTTAGAATATCTGGGTTGAAATTTTTTTTTCAGTTTTTTTTATTTAAAAAAATAACGGTATGTTCATTTTTTTCCAAATTCATACCAAATCTGTATGACCTTATAATGAGTACCTACATTAAATCATTAAAGAACGGAAATTGTTTATTTTCTTATTGACCGCAAACAATCGATAAAATATAAAAACACAAGATGAAATTTTAGTTTTTAATATTTAATTTAATTATCGTATGCATTTCGAACTTAAAATTGAAAGTTCATCTTCAGCGCGAGTTTAATGCAACAAAATGAAACAAACGTAGCTAAAAATGACATTTAAACAAAACCAACTCGCTTACAAAATATGCTTACAAAAATGGCTTACACAAAATATATAAACAACAAGATTATACAATTATACATTAAAAGAATTAAAAAGAGTTAAAAAGAGATGACTCTATTGCACCTGATTCTAGATTCATTAAATTTGTTGTTGTTTGTATAAAAAATGACTCGTATGCATCCAACTTAGAAGGGTTATTCACTGTTTTTAAAAGTTTTATGTTGTCAATAATTGGAGTAACAGAGTGAGGCTCTGTGTTGTCAAAACTAAATATATGTATGTGATGGTATAGCTTTTTGGATTTCCTTGTTTTCAATTGTTCTTTCGTGTTCACTTGCTCTTGTCTTCAAAGCCCTTCTCGTCTGTCCTATGTAAGAAGCATTGCAGTCTTTGCAGGTGATTTTATAAACACCACTTCGTTCAAGCATAGGTATAGAGTCTTTAGTGGTTCCAAGAGATAAACTCAGTTTGTTATTGTTTGTATGTACGATTTTCAAGTTTGCTTTTTCATAGTATTTATGTAATTTGTTTGTGACTTTCGGAACGAAAGCGATAGCCACACGTCTCTGGATAGATTTCTTTGATGAGTTGTCCTGAGCGAAAAGCGTTGAAAGGTTTCTTTTTCGAATTTTGTTAGAATGTTTTATTATTAACTTGTCGATCAAATCTTTTTTGTATCCATTTATTGTTGCCAAATTAAGTATGTGATCATACTCAGTTTTATAGTTTCGCAAGGAAAGTGGAAAACGGCAAAGTCTATAAACCATTGAGTGGAAAGCTGCAATTTTGTTTTGATAATTGCAGTATGAATCAGATGTGATGAAACGTTCGGTGGATGTCGTCTTTCTATACACTGCAAATTGAACCTTACCCTCAGTTCGTGTAATTCTTAAATCCAAAAATGGTAAAGAATGATCATTTTCTGACTCCAGTTCAAACGTGAATTTAATACTTTCATATCTGCTGTTCAAGGTTTCCAAAACTGATTCAACATTTTCTTTCTTTACAATCGCAAAAGTGTCATCAACGTAACGCCACCATATGCGTGGTAGGAGGCCTTCTTTTTTCAAGTCGGTTTCGAAGTTGGACATAAACGCTTCTGCGACCAAAGGTGATAAACTGTTTCCCATACTGCATCCAAAATTACTGCTGTAAAATTGGTTTCTAAATTGAAACGAGTTATGTGTCATACATTTTTCAATTGCATTAATATATGCGTTTATGTGTTCATTCGACACTGCTTTATGAACAAGATGTTTTTTAATGACTTCTATGGCAATATTTACAGGAACGCTTGGGAAGAGAGCTGTGACGTCAAACGAAATAAGTGTCTCGTCTTCTTCTAATTTTACGTCTTTTATTTTATCTGCAAATTCGAAACTATTTTTCACTGCGAAACCGTCAAATGGAAGATATTGTTTGAGTTCAGCCACTAACCATTTTGATATATTGGCAAACGGAGAGCTAACACATGACACGATCTTACGCATTTTATTACCAGGTTTATGAACCTTTGGTAAACCGTACATAAGAGGAACTTTTGGGTTTGAAATACGTAGCCGAAACTTATTTAAATTGAAAACTTGATTTAAATTGTCAATCACTAATCGGGCATCGTTTATCATTTTATTCAGTGGTGATCTCCTGGAAACTTTGAAGTTGTCTTCATGGATAGATGTGAGCATCCTTTCTTCATACTCATTTCTGTTCATGACAATTACCTGGTTTCCTTTGTCAGCTTTTATGTAGAAAACATTATTTTTGCGACCTTTAGTCCAAATGCGTTTCGCCCAGGTACGACAGTTGGGCTCATCAGTTAGATGCTGTCGTACCCTTCTAAGACGCGATATATTAGTCGATGGTTATCAACACACATACAATTTACAGCATGAATGCAGTGTAAATTATATTTTTCTAGGGGAATTCGGTTAAATTCAGACACCTAGAAAATTACGCCCGTGGTCTGGCTAATTTAAGAAGAAGAGAAACAAAAAATATAAAAACAACAAAAATTATGTTTATAGTTTTTGTTTTTGTTTTTGTGGACTCTATTGATTAAAAATCAAATTGAAAGTTCTTGCGACCTTTAGTCCAAATGCGTTTCGCCCAGGTACGACAGTTGGGCTCATCAGTTAGATGCTGTCGTACCCTTCTAAGACGCGATATATTAGTCGATGGTTATCAACACACATACAATTTACAGCATGAATGCAGTGTAAATTATATTTTTCTAGGGGAATTCGGTTAAATTCAGACACCTAGAAAATTACGCCCGTGGTCTGGCTAATTTAAGAAGAAGAGAAACAAAAAATATAAAAACAACAAAAATTGTGTTTATAGTTTTTGTTTTTGTTTTTGTGGACTCTATTGATTAAAAATCAAATTGAAAGTTCTTGCGACCTTTAGTCCAAATGCGTTTCGCCCAGGTACGACAGTTGGGCTCATCAGTTAGATGCTGTCGTACCCTTCTAAGACGCGATATATTAGTCGATGGTTATCAACACACATACAATTTACAGCATGAATGCAGTGTAAATTATATTTTTTTTTTTTTTTTTTTTTTGGACTAAAGGTCGCAAGAACTTTCAATTTGATTTTTAATCAATAGAGTCCACAAAAACAAAAACAAAAACTATAAACACAATTTTTGTTGTTTTTATATTTTTTGTTTCTCTTCTTCGAAAACATTATTTCGTAGTTTAAGTTTTGAAAGAGCATCGTTCCATTTCAGCGTATCTTTGTCATTGTTCTTTGAAATGTGTTTTTGTTTTTTAATCTCCGCAGATGCACAATCTCTGATTTCTTTTTTGATATCTAGTGATTTGAACTGCACAGATGATTCAATGTCAGCGACAAGATCTACAAAGTTGGAAACAAGTGGCTTTACAGTGAAATTCAAGCCCCTGTTTAAAAGTTCCATCTCGTTATCACTGAAAACCTCATCTGATAAATTCACAACTAAATTGTCAACTTTTCCAATGTGAGGTTTATATACAGGTGGAATCGCTGTTGATAAATCATACAGCTTCTTATTTTGTTTTTCTCTTTTTATTTTGAAAATGTTGTCACATCGAAAAAGAATAGCGGATTGCCTCTGTATAAAGATTTTAAACATATGGTCATTTAAGTTTTTGGTCATCTTTAAATGCAAATGATATGTTTCAAGTTCCAATTTATCGAGTCGACTGTAATGATAATTTATTTCAAATTTAAGCCAGGATCTTTTGGCTAAGTTGATCACTTTGTCAGTACGATGATTTTTAATGGCACAAAATATTTGGATAAATTTTGGAAAAACATTTTCCACTTTCCTTGCGAAACTATAAAACTGAGTATGATCACATACTTAATTTGGCAACAATAAATGGATACAAAAAAGATTTGATCGACAAGTTAATAATAAAACATTCTAACAAAATACGAAAAAGAAACCTTTCAACGCTTTTCGCTCAGGACAACTCATCAAAGAAATCTATCCAGAGACGTGTGGCTATCGCTTTCGTTCCGAAAGTCACAAACAAATTACATAAATACTATGAGAAAGCAAACTTGAAAATCGTACATACAAACAATAACAAACTGAGTTTATCTCTTGGAACCACTAAAGACTCTATACCTATGCTTGAACGAAGTGGTGTTTATAAAATCACCTGCAAAGACTGCAATGCTTCTTACATAGGACAGACGAGAAGGGCTTTGAAGACAAGAGCAAGTGAACACGAAAGAACAATTGAAAACAAGGAAATCCAAAAAGCTATACCATCACATATATTTAGTTTTGACAACACAGAGCCTCACTCTGTTACTCCAATTATTGACAACATAAAACTTTTAAAAACAGTGAATAACCCTTCTAAATTGGATGCATACGAGTCAGTTTTTATACAAACAACAACAAATTTAATGAATCTAGAATCAGGTGCAATAGAGTCATCTCTTTTTAACTCTTTTTAATTCTTTTAATGTATAATTGTATAATCTTGTTGTTTATATATTTTGTGTAAGCCATTTTTGTAAGCATATTTTGTAAGCGAGTTGGTTTTGTTTAAATGTCATTTTTAGCTACGTTTGTTTCATTTTGTTGCATTAAACTCGCGCTGAAGATGAACTTTCAATTTAAAGTTCGAAATGCATACGATAATTAAATTAAATATTAAAAACTAAAATTTCATCTTGTGTTTTTATATTTTATCGATTGTTTGCGGTCAATAAGAAAATAAACAATTTCCGTTCTTTAATATATAACGACCACAAAATCACGTTCATTTTAATTTCGGTGATTAAATATCGAATATAATTTTATAAACATTAAATCATATTTGAAATCAATAGCATTATTTTTTCGTGAGATATTTGAAACTAACCAAAATTTTTACTTTTTTTTTCAAACCGTTATAGTGAAAAAACTACTCACTGAATTTTAATAAACGCCCTTTCAGCCTCTTTCGAAGTTATTATCTATTAAACAAAATTTATTTAAAGTCGATATCTTTATTCGTTCTTGAGATATCGACGACGAAAAATGGTACCAGAACGTACGGACGTACGAACGTACGTACACACACACACACACACAGACATCTTTCTAAAAATGATTGATATAGCCGCTAGGGACCTTGAAACGTCTAGAAATGTCAAAAATTCCAATTTAACAAATCGGACCGATTACAATAACTCCCTATGGGAAGTTAAAACTCTTAGATTCGATTCGTTTTCAGTTTTCAATAAATAAATATTTCGGACAGCACCAATACTTTTAAAATTTTTCTTTTCGTTCAAAAATAATAAAAAAATACCTTGAATTGAACAAAAATGTCAGCAAATATTTTCCAAAATTACTTAAAATACTTTCTCTTGAAATCCCGCCAATCATTAGTAGGATTTTGATTGACGGGATTTTCAAACCATAATATCATTTGTTATGGGGATCCTTAAGCGATTTGAAAGTTAGGTCAGCTACTGGATATACGATTGATCGATTGGTTTTATTTAACAAAGAAAGATAACCCAACAAATTTAAGTCTACTAAAACAAAGACCTATTAAATTTGCATATTTAGTAAAACATTATTATTATAGTAATCTGGTAGAATGTATGTATGTATATCTTAATATTTATATAATAACGATTAAACGTAAAAATACATATATCTATTTAATATTTATAAATAGTTTTATAAGTTGAAGTAGTGATGTCAAAATAGTTTAACGAAATCACAATTTTTATTTGGTCCCAAAAGTTGGTTTATAATACCGATATTGTCCTATAATATTTGAATTTATTAATTCTCCAAAACTTCATCAGCTGAAGCACTAATTTCGTTCCAAGTGTAATCCATATCTTCAGTTTTTGTAAAACGTGAGCAAATAGCCATTCGTAGGAAGTACACATCACCTATTTTCGACGGAACCATGTGCACCTTACCACGGCCGTTTATTCTCTTCAAAAGTACTTCATTCATTTCATTCGGTCCTTTCAATCTGAAGCAAACTAAACCCATGTTTACTTCAGCAATTATTTCAAAGCGAGGGTCTTCGAGACAAAGCTTTTCAAAATATTTAGCGAATCCACAGTGACGTCTGATATGAGCTTGAATATTTTCTACCCCATAAAGTCGGAGTACGAACCAGATTTTCAAAGCTCTAAAACGACGACCCAAGGGAATTTGCCAATGACGATAATCTGGAGCAGATCCTTGCATATCATGTTTTAGATAAAGTGGATCAACATTAAATGCGTTGACTAACCAAGTGGGATCTTTAAGCCACATAGCACTGCAATCGAAGTTTACGAGCATCCATTTGTGTGGGTTGAAGTTAAATGAATCAGCAGTCTCAATTCCTTTCATTAAATGGCGGTATTCTGGACAAATAAATGCGGAACCCGCATAGGCAGCATCAACATGAATCCAAACATTATATTTATTTCCAATTGGTCCACATTCTGCTAGATTGTCGAATGCGCATGAATTAGTTGTTCCAAGGGTAACAACAACCTAAGAAAAAAGAAGATATACTAATTGTTTTTAAAATATTTGTGTTAATAAAGATTACATAAAATGGAATAAGTCCGTCATCAACATCTTTCTTAATGGCGTCTTCCAAAGCTGGACCTCTTAATCTATTGTCCTTATCAGCTGGGATAGACTTTAATTTAATTCCACCCAAAAGTCCTGCTCTCTCTACAGAAGAATGCGCTTGAGCAGAACTGTATGCAACCAATTTTGAAATTATAGTATTATCATCCCAATCAGGATGTTGTGCCTTTACTTCTAAGATTTTCTTGGCTTTTGCGCCAAGAAGAGCCACCAAAGTTGCTTCACTTGCAGTACCTTGAATAACACCACCGCCTTTACCTCCTGAGCAGGCTAGAAATTCAGCTGGAAGATCGAGCATTTTGCCTAACCAATCAAGCATCACCACTTCAAGTTCGGTACAAGCTGGACTGGCAATCTGTTTACAATAGAAATTAAAATGATTCATTTGAAAGAATTTTAATAGAATTTAAACTTACCCAAGTGAACCCGATACATGCAATAGCTCCACTTAGCATGTCAGCTACAATTGCTGGATATGAGTTCGCAGTTGGAAAATATGCGTGGAACTTAGGACTGTGCCAATGAGTAACACCTGGCATAATGACTCTTTCAATATCAGACATAACATCCTCCCATCTGTCGGGTTTTTGTGGAGCATTCTCTGGGATTAAAGGTCGTAGATATCCTGGCTTCACATCAGGTAGTACACGCCTTTTTGAAAAAGAAACAAGAACTCAAACTTTATTAAAAGATACATTTAAAATTTTATAATACTCGTAATAGGCTTGTCTTAGAAATAATAAAGTGATACAAGATTTGTCTTTACAATCCACACGCGCTCAAGAGTTTATTGAGACCCTCACAATGTTTAACACAGCATGAGCGATGAGAAATAACGAAGGGAGAGAAAGGAGGTGTTGATGAACATTGGTTTTGAAAGTTTGCAAATTGAAATCGCAAGGGAAAACCGTGCTGTCCTAAATTATTCCTTCATCGTGTTGTGCGACTTAAAATCGAATCTTTTTATATCATAGTATACATCCAAAATTAGGCCCGAGGGTCAACTGATAAATATTCCTAGCGAACCGGGTATCACGGGTGAAATAATTGAGGAGAGAAATACAACTGGAATACTATATCCAGTAAATGAACAGAAGTTTGTCCAAGAATCTGAGATACTCGTATACTCGAGTTTAGGACATATAAACGTCTTATAAACTGTAGCCGGATCAGAGAGGGTGCAAAATTTCCTACACCGATTGGTTTCTTCGATTCAAGGATAATGATATGGGGTACATTTTGCTTCAACGACTAAAGATAGCATGGAGTTTTCAAAGCATCAAATTCTACACGATTTATACCCCATTTAACAATGCTGTAAAGATCCGAGTTTAGTGAGTTTATCATATGTATTTTACCGTTCTAATTCTACTTCCGAAAGGGATATGAGTATGAGAAGCTAAATGTAGAGTCGAAGGCAAAACAATGAAGTGGATTAGAAGTTTCAGACAAGATATCATTCAGAAAACGAGAAAGAAAGTCGTAGAAAAAACGAAGAACACCAATATTTATTTTGTGAAGATCTGAAGCCGATCCAGAATATAATTTCTAATCAAAAGAATAATGGTTTAATTGATACCGAACACACGCATTTTTTTATATGAAGATATCGAAAGTCTTTTGGAACTGTATGAGTGTGTGGGAGTATAAATATCCCATCCAATAATTTACGTACAGGACTGTCAATTTCGCTGTCGAGCAACGTGACCCATAGGTGCAAAATGAACTGCGATTATTTTTTCTTTATCTGAAGTGCTTGTTACCAGTTTATCTTTGTAGATAAGTGTAAGAACCGAGGATGGTGATGATTTTTAACGTTCTTGAAAAATGACCACACATTTCTACTGCCTTTGGAAAATTGCTGAATATTTGCTTAACTTCTGGTCATCGTAGAACTTCATTCTTTTTATAACAGCGTTGCCATTTTGTCTTACTTGCATGTGCGTTTCCCGATTTTTCTCAACTTTGTAAGTTTGCTTCTCTCAGCCTGATAGCTTCTTTACAGCTAAAATCGAACCAAGACAAAAGAACGTATCTCAAGAAAAATTCCTACTGTGATCATAACGACACTGACACTAACGTCACTATCGAGGAAACATAGTGACCAGTTTAATATTCAAAAAAAGGTTTTAAGACCGTCCCAGTTGGCTTTCTCGTATTGCCAAACGGTCCTACTGGATTGTTTCTCTTTAACTAGAGAAATGGGACACGAGAAATTAACTGATATTAAACAATGATCCGAATAGCTGAGTAAGGTGGTGCATCTAAGGAAAGAGGCTTTGGCGAGCAACATCATATCTGACATTATGTCTAAAAGCCGTGGTGATGAAAGATTAATGGCATCATTTTATAGGCAGGCAAGTCATATTCTGAAAGATCAGTATTTCCACCAACTTATAATTCACTAAGTGCCGAAACAGCTACAATTATATTATCATTTAATAATTCAGATGCTTGTAGACCACTCAATGCTATTGTTAGCATTCTCTGGAAGCTATTTGTTAATATTTTTAGTCCAAATGTTACCTTTTAATTTGAAAGTGTCCAATATCTGTTGAGAAGGTTGTGAACGGTCTTGATTAAGGATGCCGCGGTATTTGATGCAATGAATTTTTCATGTATCTAGTGTTGAAAAATACTTAGCTTTTCTAACACATATTCTAAGCGAGTAAGCAGAATTGTATCATCAACTACTGGGATACAGAGAAAAAAAAAATCAAGGGATGGACTTATTGTGCTCAAAGTGAGACGAAGGTTAAAAACAGAAGTTTTATTCTGCAGCCGTTGCAACTTGAACGAAGAAGAGACATTCTTACATTTTGTTGGAGTATTCGTAAAAAGAGATTAGTAAGTGGTACGCTGGATCGTGATATATTTAAAAATAGCACTGAATTATCGCCAAAAACTCATAAATGAATTCAACAGTTAGAAATTGTAGAACAAAATAATTGTAATTTTCCGTATCAAGTTACTTATAAAATTCAACCTAGTTAGTTTTATAAAAAGTTTTTTTTTTTACCACAGACGACGAAAGTCATTGTTAAACTTTTTTTCTTAAAGAAATAATAAAAATGCATTTATAACATTATTTACAATTTTATTAAAATCTAATTATAGAAAATTGTAAAAATCAACCGAATGTACGAAAGTATTAAATAAACTAACTTGACTAACTAGAGGAATTACTAGAAAATTAAAAATATATATAATATAAAAAAGACGAATAATAATGTAGAGGATTTGATAGATGTGCTTATTTCTTCAAGTACTGCTTTATTAAAATCAGAAATTAACTCTTTGAAATTAGCATAAGAAGCTGTTACAAATACATCATTAGTAACTGAAGCAACTCTTAGATATGTTTAAACGCTTGGCAGAGTTTTGGGAAAATTCAGGATCAATACGTAAGCTAATTATAATTAGCTGATAACTCTAGCTCGCTACACTGAAAATAAATATTCCTAGGTAATATTGATAAGAACGTTTTGTTGACCTTCAACAAAACAATTTTATCGTTTTGATAAAATGTTTGTCAATACGAAAGAATGATTTTTTTATGATTTTTTGTCAGTTTAACAAAATATGCACTACAAATAATATTGTCAGTTTAACAAACCAAGTTTTTTTAATACATATAACAAAATAAAACAGAGATTTTTGTCACCTCGACAAACTTTTTTATGATGTCAACAATATGTTAGTTCTATCTACAAAAAATCTGTTTTGTAAATGTTTGTCAATATCACAAAGTTTTTGTTAATTTTTTTTTGTCAATTTAACAAAAAATAAAAACGTTTTTGTTAAAATGACAAATATTTTATTTTGGGGTTGAGTTATTTTGTAATTATGATAACATAATATAATCAGATAGATAAAACTATTTTGTTAGGAAACCAAAAAATTCTGCGCGTATATTTTTTTGATCATGACATTTCCTTTGTGTATGATATAGTTCACATTTGGTTTTTGTCACAAAATCGATGTAGATTAACTGAACTTAACAAAAATTGCGTATTGTCCATACGACCTCACAAATGGTTCATGTGATATCATAGGGACGAAACGCCAATTTTTGTTGACTTAAATCTCAAAAAAACCCCATTTTGACAAAATTAATTTTGTGCATTCAACTAAAGAAATTTGTAAAATTGACTAAATATTTTGTTAATTTAACAAAACAATTTTGTTAATTTAACAAAACAATTTTGTTTATTTAACAAAACAATTTTGTTAATTCAACAAAAAAATTTTGTTAATCCGATAATAATAAAAAAAAAACAAATTTTTAACACTAACAAAAAAATTTGTTAATTCAACAAAAGAAAATTTGTTAATACAATAAAAGAATTGTTAATATGACAAATTAATTTTGTTAATTCTACGAAATTTTGTCATATTGACAAAATATTTTTGTTATTTCAACAAATTATTCTGTTAGCATAACAAAATAATTTTGTGGATACAACAAAATATTTTTTATTACCTCAACAAAATTCTGTAATTTTTATCAATGTGATAAAACTTTTTGTTGGACATATATTGACAAAATTTTTATCAGATCAACCTACATTTTTATCATATACATATACCTAGATTTTATTTTCAGTGATATATGCTAAGGCAGCCGCAAATATTTTGCAGCATTGATAATTTTAAGGAACAAAATTACGCTGTTCGAACCATAACTTAACAAACCATGGCACAGTATTGAATTTTGATGCGAAAATCGCTACACTGAATTTTGCATATGCCGATAAACAGCGGCCACACATAATATAGCAGGAGTTAAGTGCGTTCCTTCAATGTCACATAACAATAATAATTGATTGTTATTATCTAATTAACCAAAAGTTAACACTATTTATAAATAAAACTATCATGACTTATGTAACAGATTCAGATTCATATTCTCTTCCCCCTGATAATATACCTTGCGCTTTACCGAAAGCACAAGAGTTGGAATCCAATAACCTAGGAACAAGTTTTGATTTACAGTTTAATCGATCGCATATAACTATAAAGGTGTGTCCACACCAAAGAAACATTTCAGGAAAAATTGTTTAAAAAACGTTTCCCATTCATTTAAAAAACATTTTAGAAACATTGCAGAAACATTTCAGAAATATTTCTGATTTGTTTTTTTGCACTTCAAGCGCACGATTTTTTTTTCTACTTCATTTTTATCACATTTTATATTTTCGCAAATTTCAGATATAGTATATGTACTCGTATCATCGCCTTTTTTATTCCATTTTTAAAATGTTCGTCAAGCGGATCCCACAAAACTTTTTTTTATCAAAATCGTTAGAGCCGTTTTCGAGATAAATAAGATTATGCGTTACGGGTGTATGGGGGTACCGTTAGTTTTAGAGCTAAACAAAAATTTCAATTTCTCCTCTAGGGATTCACCGAAGACCTTTAAGTACCGAGTTTGAAGGAAAAAGGTCCAGTGGCTTAGGCTCTAGATCGAGGTACAGACATACAGACAGACAGACGGAATTGTCGGACCCACTTTATTCGTCTTCGCTATCATCGTAATGTCAACTTTGATCAAAATCTCGAGTTCGATTTTTTTTCCAAATGCAGAAATTTTCAGCAATAACCCCCTTAAGTTTAAAATAATATTGTATAAGTTAACGACACACTCAACAATTTACTGACAACGTTGCAATATTATTTCGTAATCCAATATTTGCAACATTCAACACATAAAATATCCACCTGCCGATTCAGCACCGACATTCACTGGAAGCAATGGGAACCAAAAGGTTGACGATCGAGTCAACATAAATCAAGGTCAACTCATCGCTTCCTTATTTTAAGCTTGAAAATTGTAATTTAGTCTTAAGTTGAACGTTGATAAATAAAGTTGTTTTTTTTTTAATAAAAATTCAAATAATAAAATTTACCTAGCGCCCGAGTAGTAGGGACCCTTAAAGTCAAGTATCGTGATAACTGATAGGATCTAAGTGTCGTTCGTTCCGGTAAAAAGTCCCTAAAAGTAGGTACAATCGGCTCGTATGAAAAACATTTAGTATACTGAACAGTAGGGTGTGTCACTTTTGTATGGCCGCAAAAAGTACTCTTATTTTTAAATGTAATAGTGCTCAAAAGTTTTATTAGGGTCTGAGGTTTAAGAACATGTAAAAAAAAAAATAAGATATCGTTCGTCTTTGGCTCGCTCAAATGGGTTGAAGTTGAAAAAAAAAATTAATTTACAGTAATTTTTTTTTTTTTTTACGTATACTAAAAAAAAAACTTAACAAAATACAGAAAGAATTTTTGTCTTTACAAAAAGATATATGTACCACGATATTGTAGGTGGTTCTGTTGATTTTAAAGAATTTTTTTTTGTAAAAAAAAAAAACGATTTTACATAAAAAAATGATTTTTCTTCCTTCTTTTATTATTTCATAGCTTCTTTATCAAGTGTTCAATTTAAACAAATATAAGCTTAAAAGTGTTTCCTTGCAATTATCTTCGACTTGAAAGCCTAAAAATATTTTATATAATTTTTTTATATCCACACGGTGCAATTTAAAACAACACCTATTTCAAAAATCTCGAAAAATCAAATTTTTTTGGATTTCATCCTATTTTTGAGGGAGCCAAAGATATTAATCAAAATGAAAATTGTAAACGCAATGCAACTTTAAAAAGCTATTACATTTGAAAATACCATAGTTGAGCACTTTGACACACCCTACTGAACAGTGTTCTCAAGTAGTCGCCTCGGTTCGCGAAGTTGATTTAAAAAAAAAAAGTGTCAATTGTGACAACTTTAAAATAAAGTGAAAAAAAAATATAATAAACTGTTGCAGAATTTGAAAAAGGACAGTTTTAAAACAAAGTGGAAAAACCATAAATTGTTGGAGAATTGGAAAAAAGGGCGCCTTAGTAGTAGCAGCAAAGCAAAAAGGACGTAAGTAGTTGAACTACACGCCGCCCCACAGACATTCGTATCATCTTTTTACTGTAAGAATTTCAAATATTTACGTATATTAAGATTATTAATTTGAAAAAATAAAAATATTTTAAACAAAATTTAAGTTTCATACTGAGAAAAATTAAGAAATCAATGGTTAAGAAAATTATGAAAAGATTTAATTTACTCGTATTTATGAGAAATAACTTACAATTATTTTTAAGGTCACAAAAGCTTCCTTTTCCTTCTATAAAAAAAACAAGAATAATTAAACAAAAAGTGATACAAATTAAGAATCTTAGTATTTAAAAAAATATAAAAATGGTATAAAAATAAATATTTGTGAAAATAAGTGAAATCAATTAATGCCTTGCAACGTTATTTAAAATTATTTTAAATACAAACCTAAACGTAAAGGAAAATTTAAAATCGAAATGAATTTAATAGATAATTAAAACCTTAGCACACAAAGTATTAAGAAAATAATAATTAGTTATAAAATCTCAAAAGAAAAACCATGGCGAATTAAGAAAATCTTTTTAGACCTCCCATTGTCCCCCAACTTCCAATGCAGCAGACCAATAGCATAAATCGTGCCGAATTGCAGAACCTAGTTACCTCCCTGGTAACTCAAGCTCTTCAAACAGATGGTAGGCGCATCGTCCATTCTATAATGAACCCCAACTCTGATCAATTCGCAGGACCTGATCAGGTTATCAACGCAGATCAACAAGGAAATCTTTCAGTACTTGATAAAATACCTGATGTCGTCAGAAGCTTGCGAGAGTTTTCTGGGCAACCAGGCGAATTTAGTTCGTGGCGCAAAAGCGTCGAAAGAATACTTAGAATCTATAAAATTCTACAAGAGACTCTCCAAAATATTTCGGTATTATAAACGTAATCGGAAATAAAATTGTTAGACACGCAGACCATATGTTCTCGAGTACTACAATACACCTCTCAATTTGGAAAATATTTCCAGGTGTTTAACGCTTCATTATACAGATAAGCGCGACCTAGGAACTTTAGAGTATCAATTAACTTTCTTAGTACAGGGTAACTCTTCCGAACAGGACTTCTACCAGGAAGTCTATACTTATCTTTCACTGATACCCAACAAAATTTCCTCTATGGAAATGGGCTCAGAGGCTTTAAACATGTTAATGCATACTTATAGGGACAAAGCCCTAGACACCTTTATAAGGGGTCTTAAAGGCGATCTGCCTAGGCTTCCCGGCATCCGAGAACCTTCAGATTTACCCCAAGCATTACACTTATGCTTAAAACTTGAAAACCAAAATTATCGTGCTCAGTATGCAATAGCATCAAATAACAACACGAAGAGAATCCATAATCCAATGCCCCCAGAATTTCCACCCAGAAGAACGCATAATAATAATTCCTTACCCAATCGTTAAATGCCATTCTATCCACAGCTTTTCCACTTTGCTCATGTCCCCCGTCCTGTAATGAATTACAGCCATCGCCCACTCCCATTCAATAATAATAGTCCTGGACAACCACCCTTCCAAAGAAATCCTTTTCAACACCAACCCTTTAATCAAACTCAAAGAAACAATATCAGACCACCACCAAGGCCACAACCAAGACAGGAACCCATGGAAACATCAACTATTGGAACAGCTAGAGTGAATTACGCTAATAGACCGCAGTATCAACCCCAATAGAGAAACTGGCCACCAGCACCGAAAAGAGCCTACCATCAACCACAACAACCCGATTATCCTAGTAAACTGCAAAGGAATTTTCACCTGAATACATCATCTCAAGAAAACCCAGAAGAGTCAGACGCACTTTGACGCACCTCATTAAGATGACCCACAATATGATCAAACTTTCAATAATTACATAGAACCCATAAACAATGAGCAAATAGATAATAATGTCACTGAAATAGTTTCTGAATTTAGTGACATACATTTTTTAGATTAACAAGCTCTTCGTTACCCTATATCGAATTAAAAACATTTGGTGACGAAGTGCTTAAGATTCTAATCGATACAGGATCCAACAAAAATTACATTCAGCCCTCTTTAATTAAAAATCCAATACCCAATGAAGAAAAGTTGTATGCCTATTCTGCAGGAGGAAGCGTAGAAATAACACACCTTACGCTTGTCAACTTGTTCGGAATAAAAGATTTTAAAATCAAATTCTTTCTTATGCCACATTTAAAATCTTTCAATGCTATCCTAGGAAACGATAGTCTAAAAGATTTATCCGCAGTTATCTATACTCGTCATAATTACATGACAATTAAAGGCTCTACTAAAATTCGAATTAAGCAGCTCGCTGCACAATCAGTCAATACTTTGTCATTGCGAACGCAACATATGACGACTGAACAAGAAGGCTCTATAAAAACACTTGCATGGAAGTATTCAAAACTATTCGATGATCCAGACGAGAAATTAACCTATACCACCGTTGTAAAAGGAGAAATCCGAACAACTTCAGATTCACCCGTCTATACAAAATGTTATCCTTATCCCAAGGCACTCAAAGATGAGGTGGAAAGCCAAATACAGGAACTGGTTAAAAATGGTATATTTAGACCTTCGAGATCACCATACAATTCACCCGTGTGGATTGTCCCCAAAAAGTTAGATGCCTCCGGCAAAAAAAGTATCGATTGGTGATCGATTACCGCAAACTTAATACCATCACTATTCCTGACAAGTACCCAATTCCTGAAATCAATCAAGTGTTAGCGCAACTAGGCCAAAATAAATACTTCACTATCATTAACCTAAAAAGTAGATTTCATCAAATCCCTCTCATGGAAAAAGAAAGTGAAAAAACAGCCTTCTCGGTGAACAGGGGGAAATACGAATTCACCAGGCTGCGTTTCGGTCGATGATATACTAAGAGAACATAAATATTGGAAAAATATGTTTCGTTTACATCGATGATATCATCATTTTTAACAAAAACGAAAAAGAAAATTTGCAGAGTATTGAGACTATTTTCAAAGCTCTTGAAGCTGTCAATATGAAGGTGCAGTTAGATAAATGTGAATTCTTCCAAGAGGAAGTCGAATTCCTCGGATTCATAATTTCCTCTAACGGTATTATCGACGTTTTATTAGGGACTATGCCAAATTAGGAAAACCCCTAACAGCCCTTCTAAGAGGGGAAGACGGACGCTTGTCCAAAAACCTTTCTTCCAAAAAAATAATTAATCTTAATGATGAAGCAATAATGTTATCCTTATCCCAAGGCACTCAAAGATGAGGTGGAAAGCCAAATACAGGAACTGGTTAAAAATGGTATATTTAGACCTTCGAGATCACCATACAATTCACCCGTGTGGATTGTCCCCAAAAAGTTAGATGCCTCCGGCAAAAAAAGTATCGATTGGTGATCGATTACCGCAAACTTAATACCATCACTATTCCTGACAAGTACCCAATTCCTGAAATCAATCAAGTGTTAGCGCAACTAGGCCAAAATAAATACTTCACTATCATTAACCTAAAAAGTAGATTTCATCAAATCCCTCTCATGGAAAAAGAAAGTGAAAAAACAGCCTTCTCGGTGAACAGGGGGAAATACGAATTCACCAGGCTGCGTTTCGGTCGATGATATACTAAGAGAACATAAATATTGGAAAAATATGTTTCGTTTACATCGATGATATCATCATTTTTAACAAAAACGAAAAAGAAAATTTGCAGAGTATTGAGACTATTTTCAAAGCTCTTGAAGCTGTCAATATGAAGGTGCAGTTAGATAAATGTGAATTCTTCCAAGAGGAAGTCGAATTCCTCGGATTCATAATTTCCTCTAACGGTATTATCGACGTTTTATTAGGGACTATGCCAAATTAGGAAAACCCCTAACAGCCCTTCTAAGAGGGGAAGACGGACGCTTGTCCAAAAACCTTTCTTCCAAAAAAATAATTAATCTTAATGATGAAGCAATAATGTTATCCTTATCCCAAGGCACTCAAAGATGAGGTGGAAAGCCAAATACAGGAACTGGTTAAAAATGGTATATTTAGACCTTCGAGATCACCATACAATTCACCCGTGTGGATTGTCCCCAAAAAGTTAGATGCCTCCGGCAAAAAAAGTATCGATTGGTGATCGATTACCGCAAACTTAATACCATCACTATTCCTGACAAGTACCCAATTCCTGAAATCAATCAAGTGTTAGCGCAACTAGGCCAAAATAAATACTTCACTATCATTAACCTAAAAAGTAGATTTCATCAAATCCCTCTCATGGAAAAAGAAAGTGAAAAAACAGCCTTCTCGGTGAACAGGGGGAAATACGAATTCACCAGGCTGCGTTTCGGTCGATGATATACTAAGAGAACATAAATATTGGAAAAATATGTTTCGTTTACATCGATGATATCATCATTTTTAACAAAAACGAAAAAGAAAATTTGCAGAGTATTGAGACTATTTTCAAAGCTCTTGAAGCTGTCAATATGAAGGTGCAGTTAGATAAATGTGAATTCTTCCAAGAGGAAGTCGAATTCCTCGGATTCATAATTTCCTCTAACGGTATTATCGACGTTTTATTAGGGACTATGCCAAATTAGGAAAACCCCTAACAGCCCTTCTAAGAGGGGAAGACGGACGCTTGTCCAAAAACCTTTCTTCCAAAAAAATAATTAATCTTAATGATGAAGCAATAGAAGCATTCGACAAATTAAAAAAATCCCTAGCATCGAAAGACATAATATAACCTATCCCGATTTCAAAAAAGAACTTGAACTCACAACCGACGCTTCAAATAACGCTCTTGGAGCAGTGTTATCCCAACAAGATAAACCTATATAGCCTTATTTACTAACTCGTTTTTACGACGGAGTAAAGTTACTTCGACTTTACAAGGGCTCTAATCCTGAAAACCTTATTTATAATGAAAATTCGCGAGGAATAGCGGTGGAATAAGCTAACCACCCTAATACACCTATTTATGATCATTTAAAAAGAATTTCATTCAATAATATTTTGTATTATTTAAATATAAAAAGTTAAGATTTATATTAATATTATGTTGTTTTAAAAAAATAATGTATCGAATCAGAGTAAACTAATAACCATCAATTAAACAAATTAAAAGCTTTAAAATATATTGCCTCTTACAACAAAACCGACACTTTCTGATTTATTCTCTGTCAAGGAGGTTGCAAGTATGTACGTACATATGTTGGTAAAAGTTAGTTAACCTCCATGAATGATTCACTATAGTGTTATAAGCCTAACAAAAAATCAAATTTAAACCGGGTAAGCAGGTTACTGGTTGATATTTATGTACATATATAAAATTATGTAGGTACTTTACTAATGCAATGCTTTACATACATTTAAATTTGTTATTGAATGAATTCGTATTCGACAGTTAAATAAAAAATAAAACCCAACAAAGGTAATTTATATATCAATTTCAATTGATTTTGGTTCATAAATTAAATTGTATTAAGTAGTAATAAAACCTTGAAAAGTATCACAAAGTTATAAGCTTATGCAAGAAAACGTTATAGTCAGGAAGGTAGCGTTTTTTTGGTATTAATTTTAAAGAGATTGGTATTTATACGATACGTTTATGTCACTCAAAGAGAAAATATTAACTTTGTTTCTTTGAAGGAAAAATCAAAACAGCAGCTCAGGATAGGGGAAAGTAGGGCGGAAAAGAAACTTGTTCCTCACATATCGTGTGATATGAAAAAGTTGAACACTAATTCAGAAAAATCATTCTGAAATAAGCATTACAAAACACTGAATTAATAGATAAAGGACATGCGAAATAGCTGTTACATTTTGATTGTAAGCACTTTTTATAATGTCAATCAAATGTTTTGTTTTGGTCTTGAAAAACGCTTATCAATTAATGAAAACAATGTATTCTATTCTAAACTGCCAGATTATAGAACTCAACATATTCTGAGACAAATTCGGAAATATTTCATTTTTCTATATTTCATGAAACCTATAAAATTTCAATAAGTCAAAGCCAATCTTCTTTCATAAAATAAAATGTCACAAAGACCAATTTGTATAAATCTCCATCTTATTAGGCTTTTTTTCCAAAATTTTATTTACCTGTCTCTGATGTTTTCCAGATATTCTCCAATATAATCAATCATAGATTTGGCAAAATCCTTGAACTCTGCAATTTCCATGTCTATCTGTTAAATAGAATAATACAAATTCAATAAAAGTCGCAGCATAGTTTTAAATTTTATTTTGAAGTAAAGTTATAGTTTAGTAGATATAGGATCTGTTATGGTATCTTGATTCATGAATCACGATTTTAAAAGGGACAGGTGGTTTATCTGTATATTAGGTAACTACATATAATGTTGTATAAATGTAGTATATTTTAAATCTTGCTTCATGAATTATAGATAAATGAAGGTTAATATTTTTTTCTTACGCTTTCCGGGCCTTGGTTACTTTCACAATTATTTTCAGTGCCACTTCCAACCTTATCTGTTAGTAAGCTTTTACTCATGGCAAAAATGTGTTTAGTTAGCTCTTGATGAGTTAAGTTAGTAGTTCAGCTGATTGTGTTAATTAATATAAAAAAATATAAAACATTTATCATTTTATTTTAAATAATCAACGAATTTATATTTATGTAATTTAGTTCTGATAATAGTTTTCAAATGTGGCATTATATATAATAATTCCTTAGTTTCTGTCCATTCTGATTTGGGATTCATTTCTATAAAATGTTGACGGATCTCAGAAATGAAAACTAGATAATTTGTTAGGTTTAAACTTGAAATTTCTATAACTCAGTATGTGCATTGAAAAATATTTAATTATTTAAAATCATTCTTCTTCTTTTTCTCCATTGATTATTGAATATTTGTAAATATTTAGTTTGTTTCACAAAACGAAAGTTTTTTAAATATTAACATGCAATACAAATTAAAAAAAACTATTAGCCAAACGCTTAAGATTGAATAACAGAGTGTAACGTATTTTTTGCGATAGAACCCAAAATATGTGCTTTTCTGAACAAATATGCCTTTGAGCTTTCAATATCGATTTTTACACGTTTCGCCTTTCGTGGTCTGTATTGGAATAACACTTTGATTCTACATGTCGTCAGACAAGCACCTATGTCAACAGTTTTCTAAAGCAACAATACCGCCGAGAGTACCGACCAAAGCACTGTTGTCTTCGAAAACTGTGGACATAGGCGCCTACCTGGCTACTAAACATACCCTAAGTTGGCCAGGCAGATACTCTTTAATAAAATTGTTGACATTTGTGCCTGTCTGGCACATGAAAGAAACAGTTTTTTTCAACAGTTTCATTTGTAGAAATTTTGTTTACTTGCAATTTTTTTGCAATTTTTCTTAGTTGGGGGTGGACGTGGCGCGATGGATGTGTGCTCGCCTGTGAACCTCATGATCACAGGTTCGATCCCTGCCGTCGTCTATGTCGTTTTAATTCCATTAAAAACCTTCTAAAATTGTCATCAATGGGTTGCTGGTTTACTCATTACATGTTGTTCAGGCATAACACTAACAACATGTAATTGAGTTAAACTAGTATGCCCAACAAGGATGAACACGAATAAAATAATGTGAATTATAAGCGACATGAAATAAGACACCGCATTCTCCGCTTTAGTTCAGCCGCCATCCCTGGAGATAAAATATCTGAGACAACAACCTTCAGTCTCAGAACATCGTGCCACATATCTTTCCTATCCTTCTTTCTCTTCTTAACTTCACGCCCGCGCTGTGTTGAAACATTTAAAGGGTAATCTAATCCCTTGAGCGCGGGTAGATTATAAAAAAAAAAAAAGTGATATTTTACATCAAAATGAAAATGAAATGAGAAAATAAAATACACGACTGAATCACACATACTTGCTCTTATGTAAGCGTACTTTGGAATTCAAAAACTGTTTATAAAAATATGGATTTAGTTAGAGAAAAATGTTCAAATGAAACATTTCTAGAAAAGTTTGAATCTATGCAAACAAATTTTAAAAATCGTATTATTATTGAATTAGTATGTAAGAAATTCCCTTAAAATCAAAAAAAAAAATTGGGATGTCAGATTTAAGTAGATTTTAGATTAGATTAGATAAGATTTTTATTTACTTGCAATTATTTCTACAATTTCAATAACAATCTTTAAAGCATGGTTTCGCCATCTGCCTGCTTGACAAAGTTTTACTAAATCTTAAGTTGTATAAATTAATTAAGTAACAGTTGTATTAACTCAAAATATTCATCTCTTATTCTGCTTCTATAATTAAGTGCTGTTTTGCGATATTTTAGCATTTTGGACACATCTACTTCATTTAAGTTGGCTAAAATTTCGTTATCAAATAAAAAGTATCTACCTAGTACATGGTCTTCTGGTTTCTCTCAACACTGGACACCTTCTGAAGAAATGTAAAACATCCACTCATTCAGCCATGTTAGAAATATCACAGAGTATTGGAAGATCTTTGCGATGTGGAACATAGTTTATGTTAAGATTTAAGTATTTAATAATAATATACATTTTAGGAAATAATTTCAAAAACTAATCGTTCACTCGTTTTTAATTAATTTTTTTTTTTCAAAAATCAAAAAAATATTGTTTCGAAAATTATTCAAAACATTATATTATTTCAAATACAATGGAGCTTCTGAATAAAATTTTGCTATAATAGACCCATTTTCGAAATAGATACAATTTTGTATAATGGCTCTATGGCAGGTACCGTTAGTTATGGTAAAAAAAAAATCAATTTCTCCTCTAGGTAAACACCGAAGACCTTCAAGTACAGAGTTTGAAGAATATCGCTCCAGTGTATTAATTCGTGTATAATACTTCAGGGTGTGGTTCTTGATTATATTCATAGAAAAAAATCGTTGTACAGTAAGGGCCTATCTCGAATTTTTATATCATATATCGGGGATTTAAGAAAAGGCCTATCTTGGTGCACTCTTACCTATGTTAACGGTAATTGCGCTGTTAGTACTCACGATAGAAACCTCATTTTCGCCTTTATTTTTAGAAAAAATACCAGCCTTTGTAATTGCGTTTAATTAAATTTGATATCTTATCTCGATCTTAAGATATCTAGTTTCTAGCATAGTCCGTTCTTCTGCCCATGCTAATTTTTTGACTTTGGGCTCAATTTTTTTAAGAAAATGCGTATTAAACACATCATTTTACTATTTGTTTTAATGAAAGTAATAATAATAAAAATAAATAACAAGTTTGCGAAAAAAACCCATAGATTTTATGAAATTTGGGAAAACCTGAAATATGTAAAAATATTTTATTTTGTTTTCTGTTTATTTGCTTGTGCAAAAAACTGGTTTTTTGATTTTAGAAACGTTTCTAACAACAGTTAATAATAAAAGCGATTTTCCAAGAATTTTGTAATGTTTTTTAAAATAGCATAGCGGTCTTAAAACGTGCTCGTTTATTTGAGTACCTGTAAAAACCATCAATTCCTTTCCCGATTCCATAAAAGTTCTCAAAGAGAGCTAAGTTTGGGCTATGAAGGCCTATTTGGAAAATCTACCTAACAAAAATGGTATGAAAGATTAGAAATTAGTTCATCAGTTTTATTTTTAATACCAAGCAACAGTTGATTAGAAACGATGTTTGAAATGTCTACATTTATCAACCAAAAATACGCAGACATTATTTTCATTCGGCTCTGCAATGGAACATAAACTACAGCGTGGCAAAGATACCAGAAACTTTATATATTTATATACTGTATACAAATATATACAGTATATTTATATATATATATACAGTATATTTATATACTGTATATCGTCACCCCAGTATTGGAGTGATACATATGCATTTTCACCATTATTTGAGTTATGAATGATTTCTTATTGACAAAAAGCAGATCTTTCTATTGGTGTAATTAAATCAATCTCTCCTATCTCTACTATTGCTTAAGATATCAGTGTTCCAAGTGATCTAAACTAACTTTTGTGAAAGAATGGTCAGTATCAGTATTAGTCTGCCACATAAGCATTTGTATTAGATGCTCATAATTTTGTATGAACTTTTTTCAAATATCTAAAATGTTTAAAATGACCTATACGTACAATTGAACACAAATTGAACAATCGAGATTGAAATTATGGAAAACTTTTTTTATTTTGAAAGCTACCTTAGCTTATTTATTTATGTATAAAAGATATTAACTCAAAAAACAATAAGGAAAATAAAATGACAGTAGTTTAAAAAAATGCGTTTTTTTAACTTTTGTATAAAAATATGCTCTATCTAAAAACAAAATCTTGTTCCATATTTAAATGCCTCATAATGTTTTCAAAAAGTGCTTCATAGTTCATACCATACAAATTAGCATTTGAGAAATAAAGTTATGCCATTTATGCCATTTTTTTTCAATTTTTGATTTAAAGAAAACAAATGAATCGATCGAAACAAAAATTAAAGTGTAAGTTGAACCCAAACCAGAACCATGGGCCAGAGTTCACCAAAATAAACCTTTTCTTAAATCCCCGATGTATGATATAAAAACTGGGAGATAGGCCCTTACTGTAGAACTATATTTTTCTTAGAATATACCCAAGAACCACGCCCTAAAATATTATGCACGAATTAAGGATTTGTAAATGTACATAATATGTGTAAGGCAAAGAACGACTTGTATTGTCAATCAGTAACATGTTTTCATAACTCTTTTCAAAATATATAATATAATAACTCGTTAAATCAATGAAGACATTGCAATTACTTCTTTAAAATAAAGACGTGACAAAAAATGCCAATTTATAACAGTTCTCTTTCCACGGATACTATTGATGGAGGAAACAGATTGATTTTTGATAGTTAAAACAATACAAAATATCTAATCTTTCTGATTATATCCTGTATTTTATCTCATGGACTATAACAAAAAATTGAAATTGAAGAGAAAAACCCCGGTCTTATAAGTTGGTCAATTGGTGTTTTCCACTGGTAAAAAAAATCAATTTATTTTTATTTGTCAGTGAAAATGCCAAATTTGGTAATTTCTGCATTCGATTGGGCGTTCCCTATACTAATTCTAAAACAATTTGCGGTTATTTTGCAAGTGTTCGTTTGTTCGTTTATTTAATTTCAATTATCAAAATTATATCAAAAACACAAAAAATTATTTCCAGTAAAAAATGGAAGCATTCTACATTAATATAACGGCAAAACTAAACAGATTTGTAATTGAATTTTATTCGGGGCGAAAAAAAAATAAATATTTTGTTGAAATCTGTATTTTCCAATAGAATACCTGAATACCCCAAATGAATGGAAGTATATACATATGTAGATGGAAATATTTAATACCTGAAACCAACGGTGATTATTGCGCATTGTAATCAGTAGCCTCATCTAATTTAATGATCGTTCTAGGTTTTTATAATCTGTATATATTTGAGCATTAAGCAACCTTTTTTGTCAGGACACCTAAAACGCGAAGCGATGAAGCGACGCGACGCCTTAATATGAGGAAAAACTGTTTTAAATTGACATGTCTCTACCCTGGTCGTTATATAGTAATAAAGTATAATATACCTAACTACCTAGAAATATGTTACAAATTCGGTCATAACATTATTGAAAAGTAGAAGATTTTTTGTCATGATTATTGAAAAAAAAAAAACAATTACATACATACGAGTATATACAAATACATAAACATGTACCATATATGTATAACATACATAAAAACGAAAATAATAGGCATAACCATACCAAAAAAGGTAAAATATTTTATTTTTTTTAAATACTAAAAGTAAAAAGAAATGATAAACAAAAACATCACAAATTGATAAAAAGCGATAGTAATATTAATAAAATATAGTTTTAAGAAACTTTGAGGTGCTTTTAATGTAGTAATTAAAACTTAAACAACCGGGAATGAACACCCTGAGGACAATACAGTTAACCGACCTTTTAAATTTAATTTTTTTCGTCATGTAAATTTTATATAAAAATAATTAAACTTAAGTCACTGTATATAGTTAGGCCCCCTATGAGCCAACAAATGTAAATTTTCATACATATGTAGTATCTTATTAGTTGTAAGCCAAATTGTAAATAGTAAGTATGTTCAATAAAACAAAAAAAAAAAAAAAAACCAGTGGTAACAAATAAATGAACTTGTTTTTATTTTCGAAGTTAAATTATCGTTAAATTTATATCAAGTTTAATTTATAAATATCTTTTTAAACCTGAGTTGCAGATATAGTGCGAATTATGTTTGTTACATACACATACTAAGTTACTTATACCTATAATCTTAGAAAAGGCCTGTCAGCCATGAATTAATTATTCTTTATGCAATAGATACATATACACATTCATGAACGGTCTTGATTGTATTAAAACCTTCCTCTAGTTAATATTTTAAAAGAATTAGTTGTATTTTTGTTTGTAAAATTTTTCTTGAAATTAAAAAAAAAAACACACACACACACAAAAAGAAGTATTTAACTTAACGTCAAATCTAATAACAACAAACAATTTAAAATCAAAATTTTTCAACTTACTTTATTTCAATAAAAACAGCTCATATATCAAGTTATAACACACTCTATAATTTGTCTTGCACGGGTTTTAAGCGTTTTTATCTGTCGAATCAATTAAATAATTTTTGTTTAAATACGGAACGACACGGTCAACTACACGTTCGAACAGTAACTGTGCCAATAAAATGTATATTCGAAGCTTTTAAATTGTAATTCAGGTTGGTATACATACATATATCTTTTTGCTCGGTTTTAACTTTATACGGGGTGTTGGCAAAGCTAAGTTGAGAGAGTTGAGTATTTTTCAACATAAACCTGTAGGTAGGTAGGTAGGTAGAACGGCTTCTATTGATGATGATGCTGGTTTTTAAAGAAGGGAAAATCCCCTGACTACTCAGAAAAAGCACCACAGTTGTGCTTCACACAATACATTTTCTTAATGTTTTCAACACAAAATGTATGTAACTATGTACATCTGTATCTATGTATATATAACTATAAGACGAAAAGGAGGGTGCTCTCTGTTAAACTAAAGTGATAAGGTGAAATCTTACTTAGTTAATGGTTCACGGCGGGTTGGGGATGTTGGGTTCTGGTCTGGAATCATTTTTCTGTTGAGTTCAACAAGTTCTACGAGTTCAAAGGATGACTTTAATGCTTCTGGGGGCGATATGTATGAAATGATAACAAAGTTCGGATTTACTCTACATATGTAAGTTATGTTATTTTTCGTCGGTAAAGGATAAGCAAATCTGAAATTGATTCAGTTTGTGCTTAATCACGTAGAAACTTTAATGTTGAAGTTATCGATTTGAAACCGAACCTTTATTTTTTAATTTTCTGTTTAATATAATGTTAAGAGTCTATTGGCAATGCTTTAAGATTGTTGATGAATGAATAATTTATATATAGGTAAAGTCAACAAAGGTATGACAAAAGTCTAACTAGTATATAGGTATACACCTAGATACATAAATATTATATATTTACTTTCGATTTGATTTTCTGTTATAATGTTTGCCTAAAAAAGAAAACAAATGGTTCTATGTTTGTATTCAATCGAAAGTTTAAGTGACCTTAACTCCAAAGTGCGATTCGCCCATGTACGACAGTTGGCTCATCCATTAGATTGTGTCGTACCCTTCTAAGACAGAATTTTTGCTCTTATAAAAGAAGTTTGTATGTTTCGTTGTAAGTAGGTACATTGTATACTCGTATAAACTCTATAGTACTATTATGAAGAGAAACAAACGGTGCGCCAGGCGCCACTTGTTGAGGCGAATGCACACATAAAATAGAATTTTTTTTAGGAAGGTATCCTTTGATATACAAATGGATATAATGCAGCTGTTTTACTATAATAAGCATAAAGAAAAACGGTAATAAATATTGTTTAATAGGGCCCATACACTACGCAAACACGTTTGTTCAAACGTGTGTTTGAGCAAACATAGTTTCGCCACACACTACACAAACATGTTTGAGAGATATTAGTTTTTGGCTATTAAAAAAAAAATAGAAAAAACAAAAAAAAAAGAATTTGGTAAAAAAAAATTCGTTCGTCTCGTTTATTCATCTTAATTTCATGAAAATTGGCATCTGTTTGAGCAAAATTCAACACACACCACTCAAACATGTTTGTGCAGTCACGGAAAATTCAAAATTTTTTGAATTTCTTCAAACCGTTTGCGCAAATACTCAACATCGCTACACACTACTCAAACAGTTTGCACAAACATTTTTACAACAACAAAAGCCATTTGTTTGCTCAAGCGGTTTGCGTAGTGTATGGGCCCTATAAGACAAGGTTTTAAAATTTTGCTCTCACTGCGACGTCTGTTTGAACACTCGGAACGATTAGAGATATAGTTATCAGACCAAAAACATAAATGTTAAAAAAAGAGCCAAGTTCTTCTATACAAAAACCTTTGTGTAACAAGTCAGCCGTTAAAAGTACTAAGATCTAAAAGTACGCCAAGTTCTTACTTCATGAAGGTTTAATACCGAATATTTAAAGTAGAATAATATTGAAACAGCTACAATGTAATAGAGAAATTTTATTATTTAATGATTACTGACTAAAATTTGATGGGTTCACTGGTCAAGTTTTTAAAACCTTTCGAATTGGGCATAAGGTTTTTGTATAGAAGAACTTGGCTCTTTTTTTAACATTTATGTTTTTGGTCTGATCTCACTCCTTTTTGCAAAGATTTTAATGTTTTGCCATGTAAAAATCTCGAAAGATACGGAAAAATAGAAGGGTGAAATAGAAGGTAAAATCAACTTAGTTTATAGCTTCCTATTTTTTGTTTGGTATATTTTCTTTTTGTTATTAGTTGTTTTGATTTGCGCTTCAATTGTTTCTTCTTGTCCTGGCAAGATACCTAACACTAACATACTTACTTTAATGTTAAATATTACTACCTACATCCGCTCAAAGCCATAACAAAGCAATAATTGTTGAGGATGCGATGATGTTTTTGTTGCAATTTTAACTCCTTTTTTTAAATGAAGGTAGACCACCAATTAACAGCCTAATTAGTGGTTTTATTATAGTTCACATCACAGTTAAGAGTTTTTTTTATGTAAACTCATAATTTTTTCATCATTCTACAGCAGTCGGAAGTGCTCCATATAAATCAAACTTTTTCTCGGAAAGTGGGCGGATACCACGCCCCCTGAATGGAAAACCTCAATTTTTATCTTTGGTCCTTTATATGCGATTTGAGCCCTACCGTTTTACCAAATTTCATTGTTCTACTGCAATCGGAAGTGTGCCATATAGAATTTATATGAGTTCTGAGGAAGTGGGCGGATACCACGCCCCTGAATGGAAAACCTCAAATTTTATATTTTGTTCTTTGTATGCAGTTTAAGCCCTACCACTTTACCAAATTTCATCGTTTTACAAAAGTCGGAAGTGAAAGTGGGTGTATTCCACGCCCCCTGAATGGAAAACCTCAATTTTTATTTTTGGTCCTTTATATAACATTTGAGCCCTACCGTTCTACCAAATTTCATTGTTCTACTGCAATCAGAAGTTTGCCATATATAATTTACATCAGTTCTGAGGAAGTGGGCGGATACCACGCCCCTGAATGGAAAATCTCAAATTTTATATTTTTTTCTTAGTATGCAATTTAAGCCCTGCCACTTTACTAAATTTCATCGTTTTACAGTAGTCGGAAGTGCGCCATTCAACCAACACCAATTCGGTGAAAGTGGGTGGATACCACGCCCCCTGAATGGAAAACTTAAATTTTTATTTTTGTTCCTTTATATGCAATTGAAGCCCTACCGCTCTACCAAATTTCATTATTCTACTGCAATCGGAAGTTTGCCATATATAATTTACATCAGTTCTGAGGAAGTGAGCGGATACCACGCCCCTTGAAAGGAAAACCTTGGTGTTTATTTTTGGTTCTTTATATGCAATATAAGCCCTAGCGGTTCACCAAATTTCATCGTTTTACAGCAGTCGGAAGTGCTCCATAATACGATGTCGGGAAGTGCTCCAAAATTCGGAGAAAGTGGGCGGATACCACGCCCCCTGAATGGAAAATTTCAAATTTTCGATTTTTTCCTCTGCTTGCATGACAAGACCTAACGTTGTGCAAAATTACAAAATTCTACGATGTCGGGAAGTGCTCCATAATTTTGATGATCTGTCAGTCAGTCAGTCAGTCAGTCAGTCAGTTACGGTTTTGGTGATTTTTGAGGCCTTATATCTCAGGAACCGCTTATGCTAGAAAATTGAAAATTGGTGAGGCGCCTGTGCCTGACTACCTTAGCAAATATTCGGAGTTTTAAGTTTCTGACTTCATTGGTACTGAAGATAGGGAGGGGTCAAAAATCGCCTGAGTTTGTTCCTGTAAAAAGGGTGTAGTGCCAGAACTTGGCTGGGCACTACCGTGCCCTTTGATATGTATTTAGTTATTTTTGTCAAAAGTTAAGCATAATAAATCTCATAAATATGGAAACATGGTAATAATGGGTGTTTTTTTTAGCTATTTTCTTTTTGGCAACACTGGTTTTGACAGCTCACGAACGTTTCCTGTTTTGTGTCACTGTCAAATATCTTCAGTTTGGTCTATAATTTAACCATGAATCGTCTTACAAACGAACACCGCTTGCACCGCTGCGTGCTCTGTTAACAAAATTCATTGCGCGCTTCTTCCATTTTATGGTCAGTTTAATCGACCTACTGAGGCGGCTATTCGGGCTATTGTGACTAAATTTCGCACCAAATTTATATTGTTGGATATTAAACCACCAACACGGTTACGTAGAGTGTGAGAAGAGGAAAATATCGCAGCTGTCCTATGCTAGTGATGGATGACCGTGAGTTATGGATTCGGTGCAATTGGGCCTCTGTTACTCCACTACGTGGAAAATTTTGCCGAAAGATTTAGATGTGAAGTCTTTCAAAATACAGCTGGTGCAAGAATTGAAGTCGAACGATCTACCACAACGCCGAATTTTTGGTGAATGGGCTCTTGAAAAGTTGGCCGAAGATCCACTTTTTTTTTATCAAAAAATTGTGTTCAGTGATGAAGCTCATTTCTGGTTGCATGGATACGTGAACAAGCAAAACTGCCGTATTTGGAGTGAAGAACAGCCAGAAGCATTGCAAGAGCTACCAATACATCTAGTGTCGATTATGGGCTGGCGTAATAATTGGGCCGTATTTCTTCAAAGATGATGCGAATCGCAACGTTACTGTGAATGTTGAGCGCTACCGTGCGATGATAACGAACTTTTTTTTTGCGCAAAATGGAAGAGCTTTCCTTGCATGACATGTGGTTTCAACAAGACGTTGCCACATTCCACACAGCATGCGTAACAATGGACCAATTGAGGCGAGTTTGGTGAAGAGTTTATTTCACGTTTGAGGCCGGTCAATTGACCGCCTATATCGTGCGATTTAACGCCTCTAGACTATTTTTGTGTGGCTATGTTAAGGCTCATGTCTATAACGACAAGCTCGCTTCCATTGACGCACTGGAAGCCAACACCTGAAGCAATTATTTGTGAGATACCACCAAAATGTTAGAAAGAATATGCCAAAATTGGACTAAGCGGATGGACCATTTGAGGCGCAGCAGCGGCAAAACTTTGCATGAAAAAATCCTTAAACATTAAATTATATCGACAGTACTATCGATTCAAAGAAAGATTTCATGCATTTTTCTGAATTTTGTGTTTTTTTCCAATAGATCTTAAAAAATCACTCGGTACAATATTTAAGAAATAATGTATTGGAAAAACCTACAAAAATTAAAATGTTAAATTTTTAAAATTCGATTTTTTACACAATTAAAATTTCGTAAATTACTGTTTTTGAAAAAGAATTTTAAGAAACCGAAATTTTTAATCACAATTTTGAAAAGCAGATTTTTGGAAAGGAGAACTAAGAATTATAATTTTGGAATGGAGAATTTTGAAAAAGGGTTTTTGGCCCAAACCATTGATTTTTTGTGAAATCAAGTTTGGCGCAAATAAATCTGATTTAAATTCAAAATTTATATGTATGTACCTTTATCTACATAATTATGTATAATAAAATTTTTAAAAAAAGTACTTTCTTAATTTTTTTCAAAATCTACTTAACTAATTTTATTTCAAATTGTTCCATCAGGAATGTTATTAAATAATAAATTTGCAAAAATTCAAATTTTGTTTTCAATTTTTTTGGGGATATGATTGTAATTGTACATATATATACAACTAAGTTGGAGTTGAGTTCGCTTACTCTTTCTATTGAATTAAATTCAATCACTCCACTTAAAATTCAAAAAATTTCTTATTTCATACATATTGTTGTGAACAGAGCTTTATACTACTACAGCGCCATCTGTTGGAAAACTGCATATCTAATTTATGGAAGAAACAAAAAGCTCTTTTCCAATGTCAAATGTATTTCCCCTTATTCCAAACATCTAGAACATTCCAAGACAAAAACTTCGGAGAACAACTAATTTGAGTATATAAGGGAGTGTTAACGGTAAGCGAGGGACAGTTGATTTTGGATTATGAAAGTGTGCAAAGGTATTGCTTATTGGATTGTGTTATTAAATAAGTGTGATTTAAATAAAGTTATTTGAGTTGATTATAAATTGAGATTTACTGTTTTGAATTTGAAAGTGTAAATAAAGAAGAGATACTAAAAGAGTAATAAGTTTTATTTAAAGAACCTTGGAAAAATATTACAATATCTTCGTTGCTATACAACTATTTTAAATTATGCAAGAATTGAATACAAAGATTTTAGAACTAATTTTGAAATTCTCCTTAGTTTTCAGTTTGGAAATAATTAAAATAAAAATTAATTTTGGTACAAAAATGTGTGTAGATATAGAGTACTCAAAAAATATTATTAAAACAGTTTAAAAAAACACAGCATTTAGAAAATGCCAGATACCAAGTAAAATAAAATGCACGACTGGATCGCACGAACTTGCTCTTATGTAAAAGTACAGGTTTATGCAATCCACTGTAGCCAGAATGCGAGGCAAACGTCCTATCTTGCCCACACTGCATATTTTTGCTGGACAGAATATAAATGCTCTGAAGATTGTAGAACGTTCATGGTGGCTTGTTACCCCACAAACCATACAAAGTGGCTTTAAAAAGGCTGGAATTTTTAAAAGAAGCGAATAAGACAATTATCTTTGAATAGCTTAACATCTGAATTGGGTTGTGATTTTTCTATTTTAGATTTAATTGAATGTAGTGAACCAGATCCAGAGTTATATGATTTCGGTGAAGATTTTGGAGGTGAAGAAAATGAAAATTGTTTTGGAGAGTTGGACGATACCGAAATTTTGAACGAAGTACGACATGGTGAAAGAATTGTCCAGCAAATCGAAGACGAACAAGAAAATGAGGAAATACCATTACCAAAACCAACTAGAAGTGAAGCTCTGCGTGCTTTTTTCGTTTTGAAAAGTTATTTAGTGATGATGATTTCATTCATAACATCGAAGCTATTCTTGTCAAGAAACGTGAGGAAGATTTGATTCAAACAACAATTAATGATTATTTTAAAGAGCTATAAACTTAAATAAGAAAAGTTCATCTTACGAGTATTTATCTGTTTGTGAATTTTTTTTTTATTTTCATGTTTTTGTTTTTTTGTTAAATAAACAAATTTATTTACCTTACGTTTACCTTCAAGGCAGTGTGTTAATTGGGTTGAATATTGAGTCGAGCATATATACATACATACAGTGGTGGACACAAATTTAGCACACTGAGATGGGTACTACCATATTTTTAATTTTCTCTCTTGTTTTGTTCCAAGCAACGGTACATTTTGAACTAATATATATGACAACAAATCAGAGAAAACAAAACTGTATATTTTCATATGCAATCCAATTACATAGTGAAAAAATCGTTGATAGTTTGTCATTTGCATTGTTTTTGGTTGGACATCAATTTAGCACGTGTACAAATTTTGGTTATTTTTTTTTTAATTTGTGGGTTTTTAAGAGAACAAAATTATTTTCGAGGTAATTTTTTATCTTCTTAATGTTATATATTCAAATAAATTTAAAAAAAAAAACATTAAATAGTCATGGCATAAGGGCAATGGTGTTCTGAGGACAAAAGGAGTATTATCATTAAGATGAAGTCAAAGGGTCGCACAGCAACGGAGATTTCTGAGCTGCTAGAATGTTCCAGGAAGATGGTCTACAATGCTCTTAGACATTTTGAAAAGTATTGAAGTGACAAAACATGTAAAACAAGCCTCTCGCACACGAAAGACAACAAAGAGGAAAGATAAAGTCATTTACATGTTATCAACAAAGGATCCATTTAAGACCTCTAGTGTCATTCGAAATGAATTAATGGAGAATAACAATGTCAATGTATCCTGAAGAACCGTGAGACGACGCCTGAATGAAAAAAATTTGAGAGGGTGCATTGCGCAAAGAAAACCATTGGTTTCGAAAAAAAATCTGAAGGCTAGATTAGAGTTTGCCAAATTACATCTAGGAAAACTACTAAATTTCTGGAAAAAATGTACTTTGGAGCGATGAATAAAAGTTCTGTCGATTCAAATCAGATGGAAAAAAATATGTTTGGCGTCCACAAAATAAGGAACATGATCCAAAATACACCATTAAGACGGTGAAGCACGGTGGTGGAAACGTGATGGTCTGGGCTGCCTTTTCTTGGAACGGTGTTGGTCCAATAGTGAAGTTAGACTCCAAAATGGACCAGCACCTGTACAAAGATATTTTCTTGAACCATATGATTCCATATGCCGAAGATAATTTGCCGGTTTTATGGCGCTTCATGCACGACAATGACCCTAAGCACACTTCAAAACTAGTGAAAAGTGCCTTAGAGGTCAATAAAGTGAATGTTTTAAAGTGGCCTGCTGAATCACCCGATCTGAACCCGATCGAAAATTTGTGGAATGACGTTGAGCAACACATTGAAAAACAAAAAACGAAAAATTTAACAGATTTGTGGCAAGAGATACAGAATGCTTGGTATTCAATACCTAAGTAACGCTGTGAGGCCTTATACGAGAGCTTGCCAAGAAGACTCAATTCAGTATTAAAGAACAAAGGATTTCCAACAAAATATAAAAGAAAATATAGTTTTAGTAACGGTAGATAACATAACTAAGCAATTTTAATGAAATGTGCTAAATTCATGTCCAGACAAAAAAGTATGTTTTCTGTTATTTTTTTCATTTTTTTCTTTCAGATATAAAAAATATAAGATTGTATTTTGGAAAAATATACTTATATCCGTAAATAATGTAAATAACATAAAAATGAAAATATTGAAATAGAAACAAATTTTGTAAATATAGTTTAATTTTTTCTTTTATTAATGTGCTAAATTCTTGTCCACCACTGTATATACAGGGTGATTAGTATAACGTGCACCAAAAAGCCATAAGGAGTAGGTTGGGTTAAGATAAGAAAAAAATCGTATGGGAGAGGGGGTCTTCATCCATCCATTTTTTAGAAAATTGCCCCTCCTGCCCACAAGAAAGTAGACCCCCTCCCATAGGATTTTTTTCCTGCCTTGACTCAACCTAATCGTTATAGCCTTTTTGGTGCACCTTACACCAATCACCCTGTATAAGGATGTAGCTTAACTCCAGAAAGAAGCCGAAAAAAAAAGAAAGTGACTTCGACACTCAGCACATGCTCGTATCCATATATGTACATACATATATATTACAATTTTTGTAAAAGGAAAATAATTTCGCCCCCTAAACCATATTCATATTATTATCGTAATCTTATATTGCCCTATTGTATTCCTAAAGCACTCTTTGAGAAAGACTCAAGACTGACATGAAAAGTACTTTGGAATTTAAAATATATTTTATAAATATAAAACATGGATTCAGTTTATTTGGAACTTCCGACAGCGCACAACGTGTTCTCTCTTATTATAAGTTCTCATATAAACGTAATCACCATTATCAAACGCGATCAATCGCCTGAATCCGCGGGCAGACAGCTGTCTTTGGATAAAAAAAATTCGTACCGCAATGGCTATACAAGTGGTCTTAGTAAAAACCCATGGTTTCCTCTCCAATGTCATTCGGACACTGATAATAGTGATGATATGGATGATATTAATTCATCTGTTGAAAAAAAAGTTTATGTGCCACCAATTAAACTGTTGCAAAAATTCCCTTATTATGTGCATACATTAATGAAAAATAATAAAATATCTAATTATTCCATTAAGAAACTATCTATTGGCTTAAAAATCATTTGTGAATCTATAAAATCATTTAATGCTGTTCAACAGCATCTCAATAAGGACAATTGTCAATTCTTCTCCCACGATTTAAAAAGTTCAAAAGCCTTCAAAGTTGTTCTCTATGGTTTGGGAGGTGTAGAAGCAATTGATGTTAAAAATGAACTCATAAGACGTGAACTCGGTGCGTTGATGTCAAGAAAGTCATTAAAAACTTTGAACACTATAGTGACACTTTTTAAATTATCTCTTTTGAAAATGGATCAGTTAAATTAAATGATCTAAAGAAAAACCATCGACCAATTTTTCACACCCAATTTAATTGGAATTATCAAAGAAAACTAAAGGGCAAGTTGACCCAATGTCACACCTGCCAAATGTTTGGCCATGGCGAACGAAATTGCCACATCAAAACTTATTGTGCGATCTGTGCCGGGTCACACAAAACAATCGACTGTGATAACTCCACTATGCATAAATGTGCCAACTGCAACGGCAATCATAAAGCCACCGATTCAACCTGTTCAAGTAGAACAACGTAACGGGTGATTTTTTAAGAGCTTGAGAACTTTTTTTAAAAAAAAACGCATAAAATTTGCAAAATCTCATCGATTCTTTATTTGAAACATTAGATTGGTCCATGACATTTACTTTTTGAAGATAATTTCATTTAAATGTTGACCGCGGCTGCGTCTTAGGTGGTCCATTCGGAAAGTTCAATTTTGGGTAACTTTTTCGAGCATTTCGGCCGGAATAGCCCGAATTTCTTCGGAAATGTTGTCTTCCAAAGCTGGAATAGTTGCTGGCTTATTTGTGTAGACTTAAGACTTGACGTAGCCCCACAAAAAATAGTCTAAAGGCGTCAAATCGCATGATCTTGGTGGCCAACTTACCGGTCCATTCCTTGAGATGAATTGTTCTCCGAAGTTTTCCCTCAAAATGGCCATAGAATCGCGAGCTGTGTGGCATGTAGCGCCATCTTGTTGAAACCACATGTCAACCAAGTTCAGTTCTTCCATTTTTGGCAACAAAAAGTTTGTTAGCATTGAACGATAGCGATCGCCATTCACCGTAACGTTGCGTCCAACAGCATCTTTGAAAAAATACGGTCCAATGATTCCACCAGCGTACAAACCACACCAAACAGTGCATTTTTCGGGATGCATGGGCAGTTCTTGAACGGCTTCTGGTTGCTCTTCACTCCAAATGCGGCAATTTTGCTTATTTACGTAGCCATTCAACCAGAAATGAGCCTCATCGCTGAACAAAATTTGTCGATAAAAAAGCGGATTTTCTGCCAACTTTTCTAGGGCCCATTCACTGAAAATTCGACGTTGTGGCAGATCGTTCGGCTTCAGTTCTTGCACGAGCTGTATTTAATGTCCAATAAAGTAAACTGAGTGCGAAACTTGGTCACAATCGCATTAATTGTTTGCTCACTTGGTCGATTATGTAGACCATAAATCGGACGTAAAGCGCGAAACACATTTCGAACCGAACACTGATTTTGGTAATAAAATTCAATGATTTGCAAGCGTTGCTCGTTAGTAAGTCTATTCATGATGAAATGTCAAAGCATACTGAGCATCTTTCTCTTTGACACCATGTCTGAAATCCCGCGTGATCTGTCAAATACTAATGCATGAAAATCCTAACCTCAAAAAAATCACCCGTTATTAGCAAATCAAGGAAAAAAAATCTTTGCAAAGCAGACCAAATTATCGACCGAGAGCTTCTTTCGCTGCACTTACACAAGCTACTTACGTCACAAAAACCGGTTTCCTATGGTTCAATGAACGATTTTCCATCACTGCCTACGCCCCAAGTGCAACGAAAAAAAGTACAGAACAGAGATTTAGCTAGTTCGAGTAATCTGAATTCAACAACAATGTATGGTTAAATAATAGCGCACGCGCTACCACAGCACCCACACCATAGAGGAAATATATTACCTAGAGTCACGACTTCGGGGTTTTGCTCTCTTTAACCCTAAAAGCTGAATTGAGAGGAAAAAACCCACATTCCAAAGATGTGTTAGTTGCCCCATGCATTTTAAATGGGACCAACACAGCTTTGTTCAAATTTTGTGGGTTTTTGCTCAATGCGCAAAAAGTTGAATAAGTGCGTTTGAACATTCAAAAAAGGAATCCGTTAAATTCAAAAATTTTAAAATACAAATATTTTTTTTATTAATTTTGCTTTTTTTATCTCTTTATCAATAAAAACTATATTAGATATTAATTTTATTGCTTTTCGGATACAAATCCCTAATATTTATGTATATTTCTGTTAAAAACTAAGAAATTCCAAGAAAAAGTAGAAGCGCACCCTAGAAAATCAATGCGTATAGTGCCCAACGTTGACCACGGAACATAGACATTTTAGCCCAAAGGTGAAAATGTTGACAAGTAAACAAATCGAAAAAAAATGTCATAAAAAAACAAAAATGCGGGTCGCTGCTTCTAGTATATTAGTAAACAAGTTCTTCACCGATTTTAGCGTAATTTTCTCAACTAAATTAAATAAATTGCCCATAAAAATGCACATCAAAGTTTCCCCCGTCGATACCCAATAAAATTTCGTGTGCAAAACATAAATTGATCGCGTAAATTTCGATTGCAAAATACCGAAGGTTTTTTTTTTCCTCATACAAGTTTTTCCCTACATATTATTTTTTTTATTGTGTGTGCAAAATTTCACAAGTGTCAATGGAAGTAGTGAAATTTTGGTTAATAACCATAAAGGAAGTATGAAAAAGTATAATTTAACGTTAGTTCATTTAATTATACATCGTTTGGGATATAGTTTTGTTAATAAAACTCATTGCGGGCGATTTTTTCACTTTACAGTAAAATCAATTCGGTGCGATGTATGTAACGGGATAATCGATGTCTGCCATAATGCCGTCAAAGAGAGTTTTCACTAGTTCTTCAATCAATCTCGCCTCGCAGAGCCAGGCTGCATCCATTCTGCAAGTCGTGTCCACGGCCCAGCTGCCCAACACCACCACCATCAAGACGATAACGTCGGCTGCAGGTCTGCCGCAACACCATCAGCAGCAGCAGCAGTAACAACAACAGCAGCAGCATAAATCTCAAACAGTAGGTGCCACCCAAACTTTGGTAATCAAAAATCACAACCCGGTGGTATTCTCATCCAAAGACCACTTCAAACTAGTGGTCCGCAGTTGGTATAAAACATTGCGTCCTTTACCTCCGCCGAAAGAGCTGCATGGGGCGGTCAAGCACTTCCACAAACTACTGGCGCCAAGCCCACAGTAGCTGAAGACGATGATGGTAAGTTCGAATGTCACTGTTCTTGCCAATTGGCATCTAAATTTAAAAATCTCTGTTTACCCAATATAGACGTAGATCTTTTCGGATCAGACGATGAAAAAGAAGACACTGAAGCAGCACGTATCCGCGAGGAGCGTGTAGCCGTCTACTCTGCCAAGAAATCAAAGAAACCCGCCCTCATTGCCAAATCGTCCGTCCTGCTCGACGTGAAGCCTTCGAATGACGAGACCGACATGAAAGAAATGGCAAAGTGTGTCCGCACCATCGAGATGGACGGTCTGTAATGGGGTGCCTCCAAACTCGTTCCAGTCGGCTATGGCATCAACAAGTTGCAAATCATGTGAGTCATCGAAGATGACAAGGATTCAATTGGCTTGTTGCAAGAAAAGATGCAAGAGTTCGAGGACTTTGTCCAATCTGTTGATATCGCAGCTTTCAACAAGATCTAAACACAAAAATCCTGAATCAACCTAATTGTTTGTCCTTGAACTTCAAGTTCAATTCAGTTGAAAAAAAAAACAAAAAATGCCTTGATTAAAAAAAAATACTATTTTATACTCAAGAATGTTTTGTTTACTTTTTTAATTTTCTTCCATTTTAAATTGGCCTTCCAACTTGATAGTTTAACAAAATTTCGTTTAACTAGATGTCCGCCGGAATATAACCTAAAATTCCAGCCAAGTTAGTGCTGAAGTTTTGATACAATAACTCGGTTAAGCCTGTGAATGGAATTGATGTGGGGATTATGGAAATACATATGTTCTAGGAATCATTGGATTGGATTCAAAATAGGATCAATCGAGCAAATGCTGTTGGAAATTCTTGAAAATGGTAGATAAACCAAGCTGTCATTTCTGAACTAGTTGCTTCATGTTTATGATTGAAACGGTTTCGAGTGTTGATTTAATCCTCTAAGTGCTTCTGAAAACCAATTTTAATTTTAGCAAAAACGTCGAAAAGCTGTCAATTTTAAACTAGTTGCTTCATTTGGATGATTGAAACGGTTCCGAGTGTTGTTTTTAATACTCTAGGTGATTTAAAAACATGATTTTAATTTTAACAGAAACTTCGAAAAATTTTCATATTCGGAACGTTTTAACAAGTTCAATAAAACGTCTCTGGCATGAACTTTTTTCGATAATCTTATCAGATTTAAAAACGGTTTTCACATCATTTATTTATTTATTTACTAGTTATTCATTTATTTATACAGGGTGATTTGCATAAGGTGTGACAAAAAGCTAAGGCGTATAGGTTGGACTTAGACAAGAAAAAAATCGTTTAGGAGGGGGGTCTATTTCCACCCGTTTAGGCGGGAGGGGCAATTTAAGAAAAAAATCACTTAAAACAGAAAAAAAATTATTAAAAAATAACGGTGATACTTACAGAATAATGCTATAGCATTTTGAAAATCCAGAAATTCAGTCTTTAATTTTGTTTTTAAATAAAGTTGTTCGAGTGAATAGTTTTTGAAAAATTAATTTTCAAAATAAAAATTTTGGAAAAAAATTACCATTTTTTTTTAAACAATTTTTTTCAAAATTTTACGTAATTAAGCATTATGTTTTTATTCAATATTCAATGCTCTTATTAATATAATATAAAATTGATCAAACACACAAAACCGGATGTCAAAATGTTTTGTAGTTTTTGAGAAAATCAAAAATAACAAAAACTACTTTTGTTCTAAGAAAAGCCTTTTTTTTTAGTTTTTACGTTTTTGGATTCTTAGGTGAATTTTCTTTCCTCTATGTGTACTGATGCAGAAGATGAACTTTCTCTCACTCGGTGCTCCAGTACTCCGTGTTCTCGAAGATGTTGATGAATGAATGAATGAATGAATGAATAATTGGGGTATAAAAACACTGCGACCTAAAGATCTATTGTGTCCCCCATCTAGAACTTGATGAGGTTGGCTCATTATTACAGTTCTTCCTCCAAATCTGATCTGCCCCTCTGAGGAATCGAAGTATTTGGAGTATTTTAAGGGATGATTATTCACTCTCTTTTATGTGGTGCTTGCCCAGATACCTGTGCCTTTTATGCACGAGTGCATCACATTTCCCCAGTATGTGGTCAGGTGTCTCTTCGTGAGTGTTGCAGAATCTGCAAGTCGCGCTGTTCACCAGGCCAAGGATGTTGAGGTGTCTTCTCAACCTACAGTGGCCTGTGAGGAGCCCTGTAATTTTCCTTAGGTTGTTCCTACTTAAGCTAATGCAGGTTAGAAAACGCTCTCGGTTGTAGTCCCCGAGTAGGAGTTTTGCCTGTCTTAGCTTAGGGAGTTCTTTCCAGATCTTTGATCTTTTTGTCTCCTCTTCTGTTTTGATTTTGTTTTTGATCACGTTTTCTCCTATTCCGCAGTAGGGGTGTCGATGCACCTATTTTTGCTAAGGAGTCTGCCACTTCGTTACCCTGGACACCAACGTGGCCTGGTACCCAATGAAGCGTGACAGTGTTATTCTTGCCCAGTTTATTAAGCTTGATCACGCTTTCGCAAACAAGTTTGGAGCTGATGGCGTAGGAGCTTAGTGCTTTTAGTGCAGCCTGACTGTCTGACATGATGGCAATGTTTTGGTTTTTATATTTCCTATCGAGGTTTCTTCCAGCACATATGCCTATGGCATTTACTTCTGCCTGGAATATGCTAGTGGACTGTCCCATCGGTAAGGAGAGTTTAGTTCTAGGCCCAAAAACTCCAGCACCAGTCCTTTCAGCCGTCCTCGATCCATCAGTGTACCATTTGATGGTATTTTCTTTAAGACTGTAGTTTATTGTTTCGCCTAGCCAGTCTTTTTTGCAACTTAATGACAATGACCACGTGTAGTGGCGTCAGATGAAGGATGGTTTCCATCGCTGCTGTAGGGCAAGTTCTCATTGCTCCTGTTATGCATATACATGCAAGCCTTTGCAATTTGTCTTGTGTTTTCCTAGTTGTGTTTAGTTCGGTTCTTTTATGTCATGCAATAGCCCCATAGGTAATGATGGGTCTTACCATCATGGTGTACATCCATCTTATGAGGTTTGATTTGCAGCCCCATGATTTACCTGCAAGTCTCTTGTATATCATAAGGGCCTTTGTGGCTTTCCCGACAGTTATTTCGACATGCTTGTTCCAGAGGAGTCTAGTGTGACTCCTAAATATTTTACCTCCCTCTGGGTGTCGATTACATCTCCCGCCAACCGAATGGGTTTCATGCGAGGTAAAAGTCTTTTACTGGTAAATGGTACTATTGTTGTTTTGGTAGGGTTGATGTTAAGTCCCACAGATATACACCATTTCCTAGTTATAGACAGCCCTCTCTGGACTATATCACAAAGAGTTTCTTCGTACTTCCCCAGTGCCGTTATAACGATATCATCAGCAAAGCCAATACATCGAATCCCTTGGGAGGTTAGACTTTCTAGTAATTCATCAACTACAAGACTCCACAGCAAGGGTGATAATACCCCTCCCTGCGGACAGCCTCTTGTTGTGATGACTTTCTGGACGTTATGTCCTGCATATGCTTCCGCCGTTGTGTACTAAGCATTTTACTTATCCATCTGACTATAGTGATAGGAACTCTCTTCCTTTCTAGAGCCGAATGAACTGCTTCGTGTGAGGTGTTGTCGAAGGCCCCCTCAATATCAAGGAAGGCGCATAATGCCGTTTCTTTAATATTTAAAGCTCTCTTTATTATATTAGTTAGTTCGTACAGAGCGGTTTCTGTGGATCTACCCGCTCTGTAAGCATGCTGACGGTGATTTATGGGCATGTTTACTAATACTTCCGATCTAATGAAGTTATCAATTACCTTTTCCAAAGTTTTCAGTAAGAAGGATGTTAGGCTTATTGGCCTGAATGACTTAGGATGTGTGGTATCTTTTTTCCCCACTTTGGGGATGAAAATTACCTTTGCTCTTCTCCATAGACTTGGTATGTACCCAAGTGCAATACTACTTCGAAGCAGTCTAATAAGATAGGGCATCAGTTCCTCTTTACCTTTCTGCAAGAGCGCAGGAAAGATGCCATCTACGCCCGGTGATTTGAAAGGTTGAAAGGTACTTAACGCCCATTCAATCCTATTGCCTGAACAGATAGTCGAAGCTATCTTCCAGTCTTCCCGGTTAGGCCCTAGAGGTATTCTCTCTATCATATTTCCTACCATTGGTAAGCTGCCTGGAAAATGAGTATTTAGAAATAGGGTTGACCTTTGCTCCTCGTTTTCAGTGAAGCTACCATCGCCGTAACCAAAGAGGTTAATGTGTTATCTTTGGGTAGAGCCTTGTGTAATCTTGCTGCTGCAGGTGTCGACGAAATGCCCTCACAGAAAATCGCAAAACTATTTCTCTTAGCTCTTCTTATTTCTCCGTTATATTTGGTCAACTCTGCAGAGTAGTTATGCCACTCTCCAGTACTCTTTGCTTTATTGAAGAGCTTTCTTACCTTGGATCTTAGTTTTGACAGATTATTGTTCCACCATGGAGCATCCTTCTGCCTTTTAATGGGTTTAAGGGGACAACTGAGTTCATAAGCCTCATTTATAGCCCCGCTAAATTCATTAACTAAGTGTTCTAACTCAAGGTTACTGTTTGTCGTTTCTTGTGGACCTATTCGTTCAAGACTAGTCTTTAGGACGCTTTTGTACAGGTTCCAGTTTGTTTTCTTATGATTCCTGCCAGAGGTGTTCTCTGTCAACAGGTTTTCTAAAGTAAACACTATAATTCTATGATCAGACATAGAAGGTTCGTTGGAGACTCTCCAGTCTCTAACTAATCGACTTAAGTTCGGGGTTCCAAACGTTAAGTCCAGAACTTCCTTCCTTACTCTAGTTACAAATATAGGTGTGTTCCCTACGTTAAATATATCTAGATTTTTCTCGATAATAAAGTCTAAAAGGTACTCACCCCTTTGATTAGTATCGGTACTACCCCACGTTGTATGGTGGGCGTTTGCGTCACATCTAACCATCAGTGGTAGTCCTTTGCTGTTGCAGTAGTCCACTAGCTTCTTGACTTTGACTGGTGGTATGTTGGCGTCGTCACCGGCGAAGTAGGCTGATGCTACAACCATCGTTCGGAGGTTGCCCTCGATGTCGATTTGGGCTTGTATTGGTACCAAGTCCCGCGTCATAAATTCTGAAAGACATATAAAATTTATGTTATTTCTTATCTTTATGCATGCTCTGGGCGAGTCAATCCTCGTATCCCATATTAACTTAGAGTCCTTACATGTTAGGCCCCTAACTTGGCACCCGTAAATACAGGGTTCTTGGATCAGAACTAGCCCTAGGTTATCCGCTGTGAATTTTCTTGCTATGACAGCTGATGCTGCCTTAGCGTGGTGAATATTCGCCTGAGCTAGCCTGGTTCTGATCCCGCGTCCAGACATTTTAATTTTATTGTGTAGGGGCAAATGCCCCTTCATCTGGAAGCAGATCATCCTCCTCGTCCATTGGAAGCGACTCGTTCAAATCGAACGGGCTACGAGAGAGGTCAATGCCCTACATCTCTTCGCTCATCCGACTTGCTTCGTTTGTTGCCAGTGTTTCTACCTGGCTTTGGATGACTGCTATGGCGTGGGTGTGGTTGTGGGTTTGTTCAGGGGTCTGGGTGGGTTTTGGAGTATAGGTAGGTAAATGGATTTGTGAAGGTTGGGAGGATTGGATGGGTTGGGAGGTTTGGATGGGTTGGGAGGTTTGGGAGGGTAGGGTTGTGGTTGTGGTGCACGCTAATAAGGGGGGAAGGGGGGGTGTTGGTGAACAAACTGGATTGGGGTTGGGTTGTGGTTGTGGTTGTGGGTTGGTGGGAGCTAATGAGGGGGCGAGGGGGGTGTTGGTAGGCAAACTGGATTGGGGTTGGGTTGTGGTTGTTGATGTGGTGGGAGCTATTGAGGGGGGGAGGGGGGTGCTGGCAGGCAAACTGGATTCGGTCGTGGTAGGGATGGTGTTGGCTCCTCTACCTGCTACTTCCATACAGCTCGTCTTACTGTTTTTACGTAGGCCAGAAACGGGGATCTTCCCGAATTTGTAATGTAGTTGATGTCCTGCCTTACTTATGGCCTCCGCTGACTGACCGTCAATGCTGATTACCAGGAGCTGTCCTTTGCCCTCGACCTTGCTCGACAGGATCTTCCATGCATTTACAATCATTCCCTCATTCTGGCCCTGGATGAGCGCGAGCGATTTTTTGTCGTCTTGACCGGTGCTTCTTGGCAGAAACAGCGTGATGTTGTGCATTTTGCGGATGTCATCGCCCATACATGCCATCAATTCGCTTTTTCCTTGAGCCAATCTGCCGTCTCTTGCCCAGCGCAGTCGACTAACAACAGTCCCGCCCTGAAGTGCACGCCATTAAATTTCAGTTTATGCGTCCAACCAAGGGAGACTTCCTCAATAATGGCATCCTCCAATACTGAAAATTCGTCAGGACTAAGGGAGACCTGAGGGTACTACTTTGGCAGAACCGCAATCCTCAATGTACTGGCCGCGCTCGCGTACGAGAGCTGTTGTACGTCGGCTCCGATTTTAGCGGTACTTGTTCCCGCTGTGGTTCCTGGTGACGTTCTGGCTTTTTTGACGTCTTGCCTTAGGGGAGGAGTTAAAAGGTGGCTCTTCTTCTTACCCTGTTCTAGACGTTGTGCAGGTTCTTTATTTGCATCCGCCTTTCTCTCGTCTACTTTCTTCCGGGCATCCTGCGGGGCCATGCCCTCGGCGAGGAACCGGAGGTACCATCTTGCACCTGCACCGCTGAGTCCTTTCCTATTTGGGTCATCCCGGCCACCTGGCTCGCCCATTTTCGGAAGTGGGCCGTTCTTTTTTCTGCTTCGGCCACTTTCTTTTTCTCGGTGCATCATTCTCGTAGACTCAGAGACAGCTTTTGATGGTGTCATTTTCCCATCACTGATTGCTTTGACAGCATCCTTCACCGGCTTGGGAGGTATTCTCCTCATGCTAACTTCAGATGTTCCAGGAGTATCAACTGTAACTCGCCTGGGTGGCATTTTCCCCTGACTCGTTGTAGACGATTCTCCTTGAGCTGCCCGGTTTTGCACTTGCCCGTGAGGCTTTCTCTTGAAGAAGTGACTGATGTTCGGTCTCGACTCGTCTCCACGGAGGTTAGACTCCATGCGATCCGCATACTCATTCGCGGTGACATTCCGCGGAATGTTAAATTTAATGTGGTTTGTGTTATTTTTTTGTTTTTTGGCATTTTTAGATTTTGTTCCCACGAGTAGTTAGAATGGGGTAGGTCCGCCATATCAGAGCTCCGCATGATATGGTAAGGTCATGGTTACTCTCCTATTCGACCTGGTGTCGAAGAGGTGCCGTTAGAATACAGCCGGTATACCCCCTGGCTGCAAACCATCCAATAGGCACGGTTCACGTAACACCCTGGATTAGGGGGGGCAGTTCTTAGTTCGTAACTCCTCAAAATCACTACCGGATTGGGACTTTCCAAACCTGTAGGTCAGATGAATCTTTGAAACTTAAGCCTCCGCTCCGCGGCAAGGTGACTACCACGCGAAGGGACGTTGATAGATTCTTGAAAATATCGTATGACTGGGACACCTCCTATTGGGATACATTTCAGCGTAGAGTCTTTGCGCTTCACGACTTCGACCATGAGCCATACCGTAGCAGTAATGCATATCCGTTATTCGGCACGAGAGTATTTTGACATCGTGATATGTTGACGACTTGACATTCAAATTAGAAATAATTTGTACAACTCCGTTAGATTTTTATGCTTGGGGATTCATGAAGAACTATGTGTACGAAGTGGAAATAGAATCTTTGGAACAAATGAAACAACGGATTGAAGTGGCTGGAGTCAAATTACAGGAAAATTTATCAAGTATAAATTTATGTGCAGCAATAAGAAGGCGCTATAATCTTTGCCTTCTACAAAATGGGGATCATATCGAAAATTGTTTGTAATAAGCTTTAGTTAAAAATTTAAATAAACAGTAATTATGTATTTTATCTAAATATGCATGTATTTCTTATTTTAATTGATTTCAAGATTCAGGAACATTTTTGTTCTTATTTCGCAATTGCATTTTTCTGTCACTAGTTAGGGCGTGTAACGTTGCATTATTAAAAAAACATTCGCAGGTCAATATTAATCCAATGCTCTCACGCAGGTGTTCTCAATGAAAAAATGTGTGAAATATGGTTAATCCAGTACTTTGTCACATTATTGTATGCTTATAAGACGATAATTAAAAAAATAGTAAAAAGAAAGTTAATCCTTTCAATCGTAAATTCACCTAAGAATCCAAAAACGTAAAAACTAAAATAAAAGGCTTTTCTTAGAACAAAAGTAGTTTTTGTTATTTTTGATTTTCTCAAAAATTACAAAACATTTTGACATCCGGTTTTTGTGTTTGATCAAAAATTAATAAGAGCATTGAATGTTAAATAAAAAAATAATACTTAATTACGTAAAATTTTGAAAAAAAAATTGTTTAAAAAAAATTCAAAATTTTGATTTTGAAAATTAATTTTTCAAAAACTATTCACCCGAACAACTTTATTTGAAAACAAAATTAAAGAATGTATTTCTGGCTTTTCAAAATGCTATAACATTACTTTATAGGTATCACCGTTATTTTTTAATATTTTTTTTTCTGTTTTAAGTGATTTTTTTTCTTAAATTGCCCCTCCTGCCTAAATGGGGGAAATAGACCCCCCTTCCCATACGATTTTTTTCTTATCACCCTGTATATATATATGTACATATTTATTCATTTGTGTGTTTTTTTGTTTTTATTTATTTATTTATTTACTTATTTATTTATTTATTTATTTATTTATTTATTTATTGATATATATATTTATTTATTATTTTTTTTTTTGTATTTATTATTAATTCTAATCACTTATGTATTTGTTGCACCTTTACTATTTATTCATTTATATCAATTATTGTGAAACGTTTTTTGTTTGTTATTTTCTTAACTTATTGCAATCTAGTCATTTCTTTTTTTTCTCCCTTTTTTCCGAAATTTAAATTGAAGGTTTTTTTTAATAAGCATTTTATTTCAAATAACCTATTACGCAAATGATTGTTCAAATAAAATAAGATAATGTTTCAGATGTAAGATAAGTTTAATCAAATCTCTGAATTGTAAAATGTGCGGTTAGACTACCTTTACGTTATTTTTTGCGGAATAAAATCTATCTATCTATCTATCTAAAACATGGATTTAATGAGATAAAAATATTCAAATGCATGGAATTGCCGTCTGATTTCCGGAAAAGTATGAATTTATGCAAACAAAGTTTAAAAATCATTTTATTATTAAATTAGTTTTTTATATAAAAAATTTCTATACAAATTTTCAAGAACAAAATTTGGAATGCCAATTTTAAGTATGTAGTAGTATAGATTTTAGGAAATAATTTCAAAAAATAGTCGTTCACTCATTTTAAAAATATAAAATATTTTATCTTAGCTTATCTGATTAAATAGCAATATTTAAAATATTAAAATATTCAAAAATAATCGTCACTTCTTCTACTACCCTCATACCACAGAACATTATGTCTTCAGTAATAATAGTATTTCAACCTGAAATTATTAATGAGATCAATATAACTAACATTCACTAGGAGCACGTGACGTCACAGAAAAATGTAAGCAAATTCAAACTAACATTCATCGGCCTTGCAGTTCACATTCAGTTCTTACGCAAATATAACATAATACGAACTGGTTTGGCAGACGAAACCACCAGTCTTTCGGCAACGATTCCGCCTGTTGTTGACCACCAGGGGCGTACTATCCGCCGAAGTGTTAAGCGTTTAGCTTGCCAAATTGATTGCCACCAGGGGTTTTGTACCTGCTAATATACCAGAGCGTTTTGCTGCCGTTTGCCACCAGGGGCTTTGTTCTTTGTACCTGCTGATCTACCAGAGCATTTCGTCTGCCGTTTTTTCACCGGGGACTTTGTATCTGCTGATCTACCAGAGCGTTTAGCTTGCTAATTGGAAGTGCCGTCAGGGACGTAGTACCTACCCACCATTGCCAGAATTATCCGAAGTCAGTTTTTCCGATGCCAGAACATCAGGAGTGAATTCCAGTGCAGTAAAGCATTTTCATCACCTCATCGAAGGTCGAGAACTAATAATTCTCACTTGCCACAAGCCGTTCATATTTCGACCAGAACGCATGAGATGCATCGCACGATGACTTGAAGAAATTGGACGCTTCTCAACGTGGACTGAATATGTATCTGGCAAAGAAAATATCGTAGCCAATGCATATTCTTGCATAATACAATCAAAACGCAAAACACAATCACAACAACTGATTTCACCGAGATGCAGAAAGATGACGACGAGGTGAAGTTCATTCTTGAAAGCTCAGGTAAGAATTTGCTTCAGCTATGACGGCTACGATTTGATGACACTGTGTACTGCGATGTTGAAGGCAACGTCCATAGCCTTTCGTAAAAAAAGTAGTTTAAGTGTAAGGTTAGTTTATTTTCATCAAGCAGAGTTTTACAATCTCTTATAGATTACGACTTATATAATAAATATAATAATAAAAATAATATAATAAAATAAAATATGTACAATCAATGTTAGTGAATAAGTAAATAAATAAATAAATATGAATTTAAGTAACTATGTGTCGATTGGATAACAAAACAAGCATGACATTTTTTTAAAACTATCTCTTGAATAGAGTTGAAAAATATCAAGGGAGTGTAAAACACTATTTGTCACTTTGATGCAACGGGATATGGGTTCTACAGTAGTTACTTCTAGAAAATTCATCACGTAGGTAGAAAATCATAGGGAGACTTCTGCAAGGAAAATACAAATTAATATGTTTAAGCAAATAAAAACAATTTTTATGATTATTTACTTAAGATATCTTTTATCGTCATTATTGACAAATGTCTCCTTCTTAACTCAAGAGTTTGCATACCAAAGAGCTGGCGCTTTACAGTATATGGAAGTCTATTAATACCAGCTTATTAAAAGCATATCTAGTAAAAGATTTCTGTACTCTTTCTATTCTTAAGGAATGAGTGTTGTAGTACGGATTCCAAACATACTACAATACTCCAGATTTAATTAAAAATTAAATTTGGTGGTGTAACAGCTCGAAGTGAACCAGGACCTAGTGACTTACAACTCTCAACCATTCCTGTGTGCGTGTTCCCTGGGACGGAGGGGACCTACAATTTTCTGCCGATTCCGAACGGCTAATGAGCAGCACTTTCCATGACAAGAGATACTCTTGGATGATTTGTCAATTCCTCGCAAGAGGCAGTACACCCCTGAAAAAATCTTTCTTGCAGCTGCTGAGAATCGAACTCGAGACCTTTCGCATGACAGTCCAACACACTAACCATTTTGCCAAGGGGTACTACTACAGATTAGATCTGACAAAGACTGAGTAAAAGCATTTGAGCGCGTAAGGATCAGAAAATTCATTTGTGTTCCTTCGTACAAAACCAAGCACCTTATAAGCTTTATTAACTATAAAATCAATGTGAAAATTAAAAGAAAGTTTATGATCTAATATAACTCCTAAGTCTTTTTTATGAGTAACTTTTTCCAAAACAATATCATTAATTGAGTAATCAAACAATATGTGTTATATGTGTAATACGAGTATACAACGAATTGTTGGCTTATAAACAGAGTACGGTGAAAAAAGAAAGAACCCGAATTTAAAACAACAAACTTCAGTGACTAAATAAAATGCTAGTCCTCAGCTGAGAATTGATAAACAATAAAACCTAAATTGTGATGTACCTGATCATGTGGTTTCGGTAGCGTGATGCTTAGGGCATTGGCTTCTGAAGACGCTAGGTCTGGGTTCAAATCAAACCGATGCAAAGTTTGTATGGTCCAGTATGTGCAAAGATATATTTACTTGTATACAATGTCAACGTAGCAAGATAGGTTGTCATGTCGAGAGCACACCACTACACATCGACATTCACAAGCAGTAGGTTTCATCATGTTCATATCGACAAAGTCATAATGCCACTTGTGAATAAATTTCGGTACCTATTTACGATGATAGATCCCTTCACATGATGGACAGTACCACTTAAGGACATTACGGCCGAGAACATTGCCAACACATTCTTCAACAATTGGGTCTGTAGATTCGGTGCACGGCAAACAATAACGACCGACACAATTCGAATCCGCATTTTTCGAAGCACTTGCAAAACTCATAGGAAGCACTCGTATCAGGACTTACCATCCTGCTTCCAACGGCATGATTCACCGTTGGTATAAATCATTAAAACCATCTATTAAATGAGACGAATAAAAGAATTGGATGGGTGTTCTTCGGAAAGTTTTATAAGGTTTGCGCACGAGCTAAATTCGACAGACGCAGAACTCATTTTTATAACTTCAATAAGATTGTCAAGGGAGTTCTTCATGCACGAGGAAGTTTCACTGGAACCCGAGACCTTCGTAGAAAGATAAGGAAAACTAATGCGATAAGTGAGGTCAACACCATCACCTCATCACTGCCATACGCGGTGCTGAAACGTATTTCAGATTTCAGAACACTAACAACAATACAGAAAGTCTTAAACAAGCATTTTATGGAGCCTTCGCACTAGCTATCGAAGCCGACACTCGTGAATGCAACACAACTTCAAGGAATATTTTACTTCCAGGGCAGCAAGAACGACACCGACACTTATGTTTCCGGTGGGTTAAAAACTTCTCCTGCAAAAAAAAAAAAAAAAAAAAAAAGCGAACGCGTCCGTTTTTACTCCTTGCATAGGGATCATGTTTTTGCAGCTGCCGACAACAACGTATGTCTAGACGTTACGACAAAGAAATAATTTTTGTTTCATTTATCGTTTTTGTATTAAATAAGCGTTCTTATAAAACTTCTGGATATGTTTTTTTTGTTTAAATAGTAGCTACAACTAGCTACACTACAATTGACGTCGGTAAAGATGATATTGATATGTTGAAGATGTAAGTTAATAGATATCGAACACATTTTAAAGTGAGGTAGAAAAGAACCGCGTCATCGCAGGCCATCGCAAGACAACATGTACCACGACATCTCATCCAGCGCGATTCGTACCACGGCTAAACTAGTACCAGCTTTGTATATATGTATAACCGTCCTATAAAGAGGATGATTTTGTATTGCGAACGCTAGCCTGGTGATATCGCAGAAACTAGCGCACGCTCTTACAGTGGAGAATAGGATAACATACAAAACAAGTAGTAAAAAAGAGAATATTTTATTATTAAATTTAGCAAAGACAAATCTAGCAATTGCAGTCCCTAGCCTTAAGATTGTAACGGAACCTTGCTGGTATATCAAGGACTCTCCACAAGACTTCGTATTCTCCCAAAGGGGTGATGCCATTACCCTCAATAAAGTTACTTGTATTCCCGAAAGTCTTCCTTTGAGTTCCTTAAAAAAAAACATTCGCCCCCTTATACTATCAGAACCACCCTCCCGTCTACAGGATACGGTAGGCCTACTCTGATAGCAGGAGTGAAGGGTGTTCAAACTATGATGGCTCGGCATGCTTGCTCATTGCCTTGGCTCTGCTGGTCGATGGGATGGGTTCTTGCCATCATAGATGTCGTCACGTTCTATATTATGCCGAAAAAAAAATGTTTATTCACTTTGATTGCTACTCGGTTCAAAAAAGAAAATCGGAACCTCAAAATCCATCCATTCACGTCAAAAACAGAAAAAAAATGATCTAAATAATAATTAGTATTTTTTTTCGCGATGACCAAATTATGAAGAGAGAAGAAAGAAAATTGAGATGGTAACCCTAGAGCGAGTTGGACAGATGTTATTGTCCGTCTGTGGTAAACCCTCCCTCGCATCACCCAGTGACACGTCCATAAGCTACTGCGTCCACGATGCTAATTTGCGGTAGCTCCCTAACTTGCAGATGGTCAGTTCCCTAAAAGCCGTTCACGATCTCTCGCTTTGCCACATCCACCCTTCAATTAAATGCTTAATTGATCATTTTAGTTGTTCTCCAACCTAAACCTAAATTCCGAAATAAGAAACAACTTCCCATCTAAATGAATCGACAAGAGAAATTATAACAGCTGCTTTTTCATCTTTCATCTATATCTATCAATTCTCTTTTATTGATAAAAATATATAAAATAAAATATAAAACACAAAAGAACTTATATGCTAACCCTATCCAACACAATGGATCTGAGTAATAGATCCGAATCTAGCCTAAGTTCGATTTTAACCAAACATTCGTAGAAATAAAACAAATTTCAAGTATAAATACTTAAAAGCGGCTTTCCTGTAACTAAGTTAAATTTAAAATGATAGAATCACAATAGAAATTTACGAATCTGGTTAATAGAAATCTGTTTGTGTATCAGTTCACAATAACGAAATTATGAAAATGAGTCACAATTATTGGTATAAATAAGACTGTTGTTAAATTTGATCTGTTACTACGAAATTTTAAAAGCAACTTTTCTACATCTAACAAAAAGTGACTTTAAAACCGATTCTATGAATGTCTATTACTAAGGGCCAATGAAAATCTTAAAAGAAAAAAAATTCTAATAGGGAAATTATAAATGGGTATGTATGTATGTTTATAAATGCATGTTTATGGATTCACAATTTTAGGTACTTCTGTTTGTACATGCGGATTCAAATTAATTCACACGTATTATTTCTAATTGCAAAATCCTTCTCTCTTTAATTATGCTCACGTATACATGAATGTGATTTGTATCACAAAAAAAACTTTCTCCAATTAAAAAAAACTTTAGTTTTAAAATTGATAATCAAGTATGTTATTTCTTTTAAATTCGAGTTTAACTATTATCTAATTTCAAGTACTTTCCTTTCCTTGCATGTTCTATATATGTATGTATGTATGTCCCTAGGTTTCTTAATAATTTTAATCACCCCTATTACAGAATTCGGCGAATGAGCTAAAGTGACAGTTTCAATTCATTTCCAAACTTTTGCTATTACTGAATCCGACGAATGAAAGTTGAACGAATGTCGGTCGCATGCCCTGCACCACCGACATTCGGTTCAACTTATCTGGTATTACTAAATCCGCAATCCATCCGCACTCCATACAATTTCTATCATTTTAGATTCGCACCAATTTCGAGACGAATCTGAAGTGAAATTTTGATTAAACGAAAATAAACAAGGGAGAGTACAAAAATGTAAGTCAAAAGCTTATCATACTGAATGCTAAAGTGTTTGTTTAACAAATTTTAATAGAAAACGCACAAATAGCAACGCAACCAGAGAGCAAGAAATCTAAAAAAAAAAAAAGAGCACACGGTTGGTTTTGAAGCGTTCCCCATCTTCGTACTAACCACTCTCAACGATGCTTGATTTCGTTGATCGAAAACGATACTATTATCACAGCCTAGGCCAGTTGAATAAATGTTTGTAGCTGACAGTGTCGATACGAAAGTTCATAAATGATAAGGTAATTTTAGAAATCGACAATGTAGTTCATCCGACGAATTTCATAATTGAGGTTTACAGCGGATGCGAATCAAGTCAACTCACCGGGAGTAAAATTCTGCGAATTCTGTAATAGACATGAATAATTAAAATTTTATAATCATGTCTATTACAGAATTCGCAGAATTCTACTCCCGGTGAGTTGACTTGATTCGCATCCGCTGTAAAACTCAATTATGAAATTCGTCGGATGAACTACATTGTAGATTTCTAAAATTACCTTATCATTTATGAACTTTCGTATCGACACTGTCAGCTACAAACATTTATTCAACTGGCCTAGGCTGTGATAATAGTATCGTTTTCGATCAACGAAATCAAGCATCGTTGAGAGTGGTTAGTACGAAGATGGTGGACGGTTCAAAACCAACCGTGTGCTTTTTTTTTTTTTTAGATTTCTTGCTCTCTGCGTTGCTATTTGTGCGTTTTCTACTAAAATTTGTTAAACAAACACTTTAGCATTCAGTATGATAAGCTTTTGACTTACATTTTTGTACTCTCCCTTGTTTATTTTCGTTTAATCAAAAATTCACTTCAGATTCGTTTCGAAATTGGTGCGAATCTAAAATGATAGAAATTGTATGGAGTGCTGATGGATTGCGGATTTAGTAATACCAGATAAGTTGAACCGAATGTCGGTGGTGCAGGGCATGCGACCGACATTCGTTCAACTTTCATTTGTCGGATTCAGTACTAATAGCAAAAGTTTGGAAATGAATTGAAACTGTCACTTTAGCTCATTCGCCGAATTCTGTAATAGGGGTGAATATTTTTCTTTCGTTTGAAAATCAATGCAAAAATATTGAGAATTTATGCCCCTAAAAGTATGCTTTACCTTATTGTATTTACTGATATCGCAATTTATGATCCTCAAAATATGTTATATTTTTTTGTTTACCAAAAACTATAGTATAATTTTTGTGGGTTTGCAACTACAAATAAGATTTAGCGAATTCATCGTAAAGCCTAGTACTCACCTAGCGTGAAATGAAGAATAAAAATGAAAATAGAATAAACTTTTCCACGTGAATTTTTGATACTCACTTTGAATGAAAAAAAAAAATGACAATTATTTTTAAACTGATTCGTTCTTTCTGTTTTTAAATTTTCAATTTTTTGTTTAGAAACAAAATATTCAAATCAACTGACAAATGTCACAGTTTTCCACGTTGCCTTAAACTTTTTCCTGATGGTTGTACATTGAGAAATGAAAATCATAGCGTGGAAAAATTTGTTACTCACTCAAATTTAGTACTCACCTCTCGTTGCGGATTTCATGCCAGTGAACCAGCAGTCACTTTTATATGAAATTTTCATTTTCACTTGAACTGAGTACTAGGCTTAAGCTTTCAAATATGAAAAAAAAAAATGCACAGAAATCTTACATATATGTTTCTTTAAAGTTGTTGCTGTTGTCAACGTCCAATGATGTGGTGCACCGCTTCGATTGGTTTGTCTCACGTATGATGTTTTGATGTAAATTAAATGTTGTTGATTTGGATTGACTTTTTGTCTTATTGTAGATAAATTCCTGTTAAATGGAAACCAAATTTGAAAGTAATTAGATGAATTTCGCTTTACATTAAAAATAACACTTTAACCCTATTAAATTTTACTTAAACTTATAACTTTTTTTTCTGATGTTTTTGCTATTCCATTATTTTATACTAGTTTGATAGTTTTCTTTTATTTAAATACAGTAGACTCGCGCTAACAAAAACACCGCCTTACGTGAACACCGGCTAACGTGAACATAATTTTTTTTTACATTGAATACTCTGTAACGTGAACACTGTGAGAAGGCCCTATAACTTGAACAAATTTATAATGCATTTAACGTACAAAACGTTGTTTTCTTTTCTGCATTTGTCGGTTAGTCGAAACGGGGAATCCCCGTAAATGATTGCTTGTTAGTCCTGGTAGGTTAGTTTTTCTTTTGCTGATATCCATGAATGGACTGAAGAATGAAGAAGAAGCGAGGACAGTATTTTGGAAAGAGCACATACCAGAATAGAGCCTAGTGAAGCAATCAACATTTTCAATAAATCCTTGGAATGGATGGAAAATGAAAACATAAGTCTAACAGATATCAGCGTACTTAAACGTCTCTGACAAAAGGCGTTGTTCAGAAATTTATAAAAAATAAAATCCAAAGAAAGATAACTCCTTTTTTTTATTGATTTCAACGTAATTGTTTTTTGTTTACACAGCATAATGGATTAGGTATTTAGAAACCGAAACACAAAAAAATATGAATTTGAGTTACAACAAATGTCTAATTTATTTGGAAAATTTAAAAAATTGCACCTTCGTAAACATGAACAACTTCGCAGACGTGAACACGCTCGGTTTTTAATAGTTCACGTTACCGCGAGTCTACTGTAGATTCTTTTCTTACTATGGCTTGTTGGTGTTTTAATTTCATTTGTGTGTATTTTATTTATAGATTAAAAAAAATGTATAGTAAAAAAAAATGTATGCAAGGAAAGTAGTTACTTAGCTTTTTGACAATGGAGTTTGGCAGATACGTAGATGTTGAGTTATCCCGCTGATGTGGGTAAATCTTGTGGTTTATCAAGTGTCGCGTCGTCACATGTTCTGGCTGGTAAGTATAATTATGTGTTGGTCTTGAATTCTTGACTGTTAATAGCAATTTTGGCTGTGGATATTGTTGCTGTCGCCGTTGTTAAGTTGGTTGATGTGGTTATGACGTTGTTGGTTAGGCAAGTAAATTGTTTAGTACATGTCGTGCGCATCGGCTGGTAATTATGATGGAGTGTTGGCGATGATGTTTATTGCGAAAGATTTTAATGACGATGGTGGTTGGTAGAACGTGGTCTTAAGTTTTTCACTCCGATTTTGTGGTTGGATGTTGCTGCTGTTTTTGGCCTTACAACGAAAACCAAATATGCAGTTGATCCTCTTGGTGACGCAAGGTTGATGTTGCTAACTCCAGAAGTCTTCTTCTTTGGTTTTGGTGTGGTTGATGCTCCGATGAATTTTGTTTGTGGGCGTGTATAGAGAGTCTATAGAGAGTCTGAATCCAAGCTCCCACTTGATCCCCTTTTTCGGGAAGGATAATTTTCCCGCAATACACGTAATTTTTTTTTTTTTTTTATTTTTTATTTTTTTTTTGTTTTCCTAGCACTTGTAAAATTTTATTTTTTCGTTTACATAGCGATTATTTAATTATATAAGTATATATTGATGTACATACATATATTTAAGTCTCTACTTCTTTTCTTTTCTATTTTTATACGGATAAGCACCTGTTTTTATTTACGACTTTTACTTTTCGCCCAGCAAAAACACTCTGAAGCCTTTCTGGCCTTCTGGATCTTTCATCTCCCCCTTTTTTCGAAAACCACAGTTTTTTCGTTGAATAAAATTATGATGGAAGTGTTTCCGGTCACAGTTTTTCTGAAATTTCGGGTAGGATTTTGAATAGAAAAATCTAATTTTAAATTATAATTTTAAACCCGATTTTTTTCCATATAGGTGTATCCTTGTTTTATTTTTCCAGTCAAAATCCTTCCCGAAACCCCTCTTCCGACACGGATTATCACCACCACCAAATCGTCTTTTGGTAGTAGTTATCGAAAAAAACGAATTCCCCTCTTTTTCAATACTCGTCATATGTTTTCGAAATCAGATCTTCGTTCTTTCTACATCCTCTATCTTTTGTCTTCCTTCCACTCGATGATTTTCCAAACCTTCCCTGGCCGAGTGGTCCGGTCGCTTGGTCTCGAAACTCCGATCCTCCGGTTCGAATCCTCCGGTTCGAATTCTCCGGTTCGAATCCTCCGTCAATTTACCATTTTTTTTTCATTTATTTTATAGTTGTTTTAATTTTAATTTTACCTTACCTTTTTTTATATTTTTTCTAATCTTTATTTTTTTTGTTGTATCTATATACATACATATAATATATCGCCTTTTCGTTTATATGGTGAGCTTTACTCTAGTTCACCCTGTACCTTAGGTCTGGGGTATTCATGTAAGCGCGGAAAACCCTCGTAAACCTCGTAAACCAGATAATTTTATCTCCGCAGAAACGAGCTGTCAAAATTTGTATGGGAAAAAGTTTCTGCAAATCGCATAAAATTATCTCACATATTTGCTGCGGAAAGTGCAGAAATAAACCTCGTAAACTAAAGTAGTATGGATTCTGACTTTTAATTTGACATTTCACACAATATTTCCCACATTTACGCAAGTATTTCTTAGGGGGTGTTCATGAAAACATGCTGCGGAAAGTTATATCTTTCTACAAAGCGGAAAATTATCTCGTTGCATGAATACCCTTAATGTCTATTTCAATATTAATGTTACTCCTTTTTTAATTTTTCTACTTTCAAATAGTAACGTCTATTACTCTTCCTATAATAGTTCTAATTGTAGTAAGTTATCTTTTGCCTAATCGAAGACACAAACCTCATCGAAGTTAAAATTCTAACGCTACTAGAATCAAAAAAGACTTAAAATCTTATTTTTCTGTAAATTTATGAATTTATGTATTTGAAATCTTAAATATTAACTAAATTTTTGAATTTATTTTTGAATTCCTTTAAATATACTAATTTAATCTATTTTGCTCAATTTTGTAAAATTAGCTTATAACTATCTTATAAGATATTGTATCTTACAATTGTTAAGCAATCACGAAATATAAATAAATAAAAATAAAAAAAAAATAAAAAATCTGTAGCTCAATTAACATTTTTTTTCAAATCTCTAACGTCTTTTAAATCATATACCACAAACCTGATACTTTTTTCAAATGCTCATGAGGAAATAGGAACAGGAAACTAAAACAAGAGCTCTCATGCACAGACTGACAGCCGGGTCGTAGAATTGCCAATTAATTTTTTAGATCTTTGCAGTGATATATTCCAATGCGTTTGTCATTAAGATCTTCGATTTCATACAAATTGTTTCCGATCGGTTTTCGAATCCGCATCTTCAAAAATTTTGGGCATAGTGTAGTGGACATAACTTACATACAACATATCGCGCCCTCTATTAATCATAATTGAAATGTCAACATATTACTAAGGTGCGTAATGAGAAAACTAAGCTATCTAGTAAGAAATCTTTTATGCTGGTTACTTCCTTTTTCCTACATCCATTTTATAAAATCATTCCTATTTTTACTTTTGACTAGTGCTGTGCTGAGGCTCATCTAAGCTTCCTAAGAAAATTATATATCTCTTTTAAATTAGATGTAGTCATTTTGTTTAATTATTAATAAAGTAAAGTTTTATAAAATAAATTCTTTCATTAATTCAAAGACTACACTAAATTGGTGACCCCGACGCACGTGAAACACCCAAAAGAAAAGAAAGCTTATCGCCATTGCATCGAGCGTTTTTTTGTTTTTTTTTGTCTGCATAATTTTTTTTAAGAACAAAGTGCAATCATCATTATCCAGCGGTACACCGATAGACGACGATATTCATTCAGTGAACCATCATCGCTTCGATTCGACATAACACGAGGCACATTGTACTTTGTACATCATCGAACAGCCACCGTCAACCGTCGCGGTCGTGGCCGTTCTTGCCCCGAGGCAGCAACAGCACCCAACACATACAATATCGTCGTCATACGCGCCATCAACCATCCTCGGTCCACAGTAAAATTACAACTTCGCCACTCCGCCACTCACGTCAATTTTCCATCCGTCGCCGTCGTTGCCACACAACCACCATCGTCATAACCTAACTCAGCATTTGGCCCCCTGTTTTACATTTTGGCCCTTTGCCCGGGCCAATTAGAAATGGCCCTCAAATCTAAATTTTAGAAGATTTAACATCACATCATATCGTGCTAAAAATAATTAAAAAGCTTTACAAAATTAAATACAAACCATCGTGATGCACTACAATGTGTTTCCACCACATACAAATAACCATACTTAAAACGGAACTGAATTCATTCATTTATTTTGTTAAATTATTTGACTATTTTCACGTCAATTTCGTCCAGCGTGTTGACTCAAATATTTTAAAGTGGTTTGAATCCTACCTAAATGGAAGAAAACAGTTTGTGCATATCAATGACGTAATATCAGATGTAATTGAGGTCACATCAGGATTACCACAAGGAAGTCACTTGGGCCCTCTTCTATTCTTGCTGCTGATCAATGATATCCCTGATTTATTAAAAAAAATGTTTCTTTCTCAATGACGTAATATCAGATGTAATTGAGGTCACATAAGGAATACCACAAGGAAGTCACTTGGGCCCTCTTCTATTCTTGCTGCTGATCAATGATATCCCTGATTTATTAAAAAAATGTTTCTTGTTTGATGTTTGCGGATGATATCAAAATATTCCGTCGTGTTACGTCAATTAATGATTGTCATTTACTCCAATGTGATCTTGATCGCTTGTCTGAATGGTGCTTAGCTAATCAGCTTTTCTTGAACGTATGAAAGTGTCAATCCTTATCATTTTTTAGGAGCCCATCATCAATTCCTTTTCAGTATTCTATAGAAGGTACGGAAATCTCAATACTTAACGAAAAGAAAGATCTCGGTATCATCTTTGATTCGAAACTCTGCTCTAAGTCCCATATAGACTTTGTGATTGCTAAGCATTAATCGGAACTCTAAAGAGTTCACTGATTCTCTTACTCTTCGATCTCTTTTCTTTGCGTATGTAAGGTCATCGTTGGAATATTGCTGTGTATTTTGGAATTCATTTTATCAAGTTTATTCTAATAGGATTGAAAACATACACAAACAAAATTTTCTCCAATTGTTCTACATAGCCTAGACTGGAATATTCATACCCCAACTTATAAAACTCCTCAACTTCTTGGCCTATAATCTCTTGTCGTTCGTCGTAAAAAAATTTCAGTAATATTTTTGCGCGATATTATTATATCCCATATAAATTGACCTTTTCTTTTGTCTCTTGTAAATGTGTATGCTCCGTTAAGGCATCTGCGATCCCGTTTCCTTTTTAATGAACCTCATCATCGGGTAAATTATGGTCTAAATGAACCTTCGACTAGATGCATTAGAGAAGCCAAAAGGATTTGTAATCATGTTGATTTTTTTTCTCAACAAAGTCTAGAATCTCTAAAGAAGCACATATTGCTAATATCTAATTCGTAATCTGGTGGATTTAAGTTATTCTTTTCGATTAAGTTTATAATGTTATTTTGTTAGCTCCACAAATTAATTATTTAGTTTTCTATTTTTCAACAAAAAAGATTGTATTCGGTAGTCTGTAAGATTATATATTATTTGTATAAATCTGCTTAATGCATTAAATAAATAAAAAAGAATATATACAAATATTGATAAATTGTAGATAGTTTAATGTTTTAAGGACGGATTTGTAAATAAAATATTTGGCCCCAACTTTTGTCAAATGGCCCTCAAAAAATTTCTAAATGGCCCTCTCTGGTATTTACTTCGCGGCAACGCTGCTCAGCATCGTCCGCTAACGTGGTCTCTATCTGGTCCTTCATCGACGTACCACGATACAAGCACAGATATTCATACGAGTACATACATCATTACTCATCAGCACTGTGTGTGGTTTCACATCGCACAGACAGAAATATTAAAAAAAAAAAGAAAAAAAAAAAAAAAAACATTTTCATCCACCAAATACCAACCGTACGTCGCCAGCATACAGTCAACAACCAGTATAGAAATATTCATTAGTATACAGTACATCAGCAGTATATGTATATCGTCCCCTTTCTGCGTTAACCTCGTAACTACATTTTTTGGCAAATTCGTTTTTTTATATAAAAACACTGTCTAGGGCTCACAGAATAATAGAGCTAAGTATGAATGTTAAAATGATTCATCTAACCTATTTTACCGTTAATTCTTTTTCCTCGTAACTACTCTCATGTTGTTAAGTTTCGATGAGAACTTCGTATGTACTTGGTGAGGCCTTAGTTTCTTCATTGTTAATCTTTTTTACACAGTTAACGACAAGTCAAAAGTACCGTTATTCAGATTTAGCTTTGAGGCAGATAATATTATTATTAATTAGGTACCTATGGAGTGAATTTAAGCTTTGTATGTGGCGCAAGCTTTTTGAGCATCAGTTTTATATATATTGGATTTGGCTTAGTATTAAGGTTATAAATTTAATAAAAATATAAAATAAAAAACACAATATGGATTGGTAAATAATATGTGTATGTATGTAAATTAATCTCTTTTTTTTATATGAATACTCTTCAAAATGTTCTCGTTATCGTGTTGAATTAAAAGTCTTAACAAAGAATTTTAAACTTTAAGGCACCTGTTGGATGGCGAATTTAACAACAATAATAATATTACTGAACCAGGCACTTCTAAACCAGCAATTTTAAATAAACATGTTTTGGTGTTAGATGAAGCAAAAGGTGAACTGGAGTTTATTGAATGTGAAATCGAAGACAATCACCCTTATTCCGATAGTCGTTTTAATAAAACGCCTTTAAAACGAGAAGGCTCCAGAGACCACATTTTGGGTTTAAATAATACGAAAAGGGTAGCATTCTCTATGTTCTTCACTTTTCTAAGCATTATAACGATAGTAGTTTCAATAAAATTCCAATTTTCGTTTCTAGAGCCTTGTCGTTTTACTGGCGTTTTAGTAAAACGATTATCGGAATAAGGGTGAATATTCCTACATTAGACTACGAACACGAAGGCTTCATCCTTGATGATCAGACCGGACTATTTATTGAAACAAACGATAATCAAGATTCCATTACTTCTGATTTATCAAGCCTCATCAAAATATTCCTTTGTTGATTATAACAGGTCTAAGCGCAGAAACCTTGATCTAGATGAAAATTTCGGTCTTATTTCTAAAAAAGAAGGAAGAAAGGACAGGGTAGACCGGAGAAATGGAAGAAGAATATAGTCGCAAAAAGGAAAGCAATACTAATGTTAAAAAAAAAAGGAAAGATAGTCTGGAAACAAAAAATACAAAAACGTGGGCTCAAGCCTCGTTGTGATTCCGCTAAGTGTAAAATGAGCAAGCATTTTAAATGTTATGAAATACCTGAATCGCAAAGAAAACAATTATTTAACTCTTTCTGGAAAAACATTTTTTTTTTTTTTATATAATCTACCCGCGCTCAAGGGATTTTGATTACCCTTTAAAGGTTTCAACACAGTGCGGGCGTGAAGTTAATGAAGAGAAAGAAGGATAGGAAAGATGTGTGGCACGATGTTCTGAGACTGTTGGTGGTTGTCTCAGATATTTTTATCTCCAGGGATGGCGGCTGAGCTAAAGCGGAGAAATGCCATGTCTTATTTCTATGTCGTTTATAATTTACATTATTTTATTCGTGTTCATCCTTGATGGGCATACTAGTTTAACTCAATTACATGTTGTTAGTGTTATGCCTGAACAACATGTAGTGAGTTAACCAGCAACCCATTGATGACAATTCTTAGAAGGTCTTTAATGGAATTAAAACGACATAGACGACGGCAGGGATCGAAACTGTGATCATGAGGTTGACAGGCGAGCACACAACCATCGTGCCACGGCACGTACAGGTGGTGATAATTCAAGACGGAATTTAAATTTAAAAATATTGCTTTACCAGTCTGCAAAAAAATGTTTTTAAATACATTTAAAAAATGGACGGTACGAAATTGGGTTTTAGAAACCAATGACTTTGGAATTCCTTTTCAAACAGAAAAGTCGAAAAAGAAAGAATCCGCTATCAACTTAAAAAAAAGAACATGTCAAAGATTTTTTAGCGGGCCTACCTACGCTTGAATCTCACTATTGTAGGCAGAAAACTGACAAACAATATTTTGATATCAGCTACACATCTTTTAAAGATGTTTACAGAATGAATGAACAGTTTGCGAAGGATACAAATATTCCAAATAATGAAAGATCATCGTATTTATCCATTTTGAAGACAGCACATTCTTCTAACATTGGATTGTATAAGCCAAAAAAATATCAATGTGATGTATGCTATAGTTTTAAGAACGGAAACATTGACCAAGACAGATATAGTCAACATGTTAGCAACAAAAATAAAGCAAGGTTGGAAAAAGATAATGACAAAGAAAAAGCGTTAAAGAATGAAATAAATGCTTATACTTTAGACGTTCAAGCTGTCCAATCGGTACCTTTCATAGCTGCATCAGCTACATACTTTAAGCAAAAGCTTGCTGTGCATCAGTTTACTTTTTTTAATTTGAAAACATCAGAAGTTCATTGCTACGTATGGCACGAAGGAGAAGGTGGAATGGGTTCTAATGTTTTTGCTTCATGTGTTTTTCATGTTTTGGAAAATGTTTGTGATCTTAGTGTTCCAACAGTCCTGTTTAGCGATGGATGTAGCGCACAAAATCGAAACATCAACTTAGCTAATCTTCTACAATTCGTGGCGATAAAACGTAATACGACGATTTATCAAAAGTATTTGACGGTTGGACATACCCAGATGGAATGTGATTCTGTCCATTCTGTGATCCGCAGGTAACAGATCTTAAATGCATAAGATATGATTCCACGGGTATGTATTATAAACTTGATTTCGACAATGATTGGATATTATCTCCGCAAAGGAAAGCGAAAATAGATATTTCAAAAACTATTTTAAAATCACTTTATGAAAATTGCAAACCTTTGCCGTTAAAAAATATAACGACTTACAGAGTTTAAAGAAACTACTTCCAAAAGATTATCACGGATTTTATGATAACCTTAAATTTAATTCTAATAAAGAATAGAAAGATTTTGAGATTTAATTTTGTTCCCTTTTTAAGAATAAAATCTGTTACTTTTATTGAATATATTTTTTAGTTCATAAGTTACTTGTAAATACATGCTTATAAATTATGTACATAAATAACATGCATATGTATTTAAATAACATATCCTTTGAGTTGTATCTTGATATTTAATTTAACAAACCATTTCATCAAACATTGAATTCGCTTTTCAAATAATTTTAAAATTTAATATATTTTAGATATAAGATTTATTAAAGATGAATTAAAACAACAGTATTTCAGTTTAATCTGTGTATTTTTTTATGCTTCAGCTATTTTTCTAACCTTGAGTTTAAATTTTCAATTATTTGAATTTATTTTAAATAAGAAAAAGAGCCTCGTATCTGTATTTCGGTAAATCAAAACAAAAGAGACGGATACTCGTATGTAACAAAAACAGTTAAAACAAGTACTTTTGTGATGTCCTAGCAAAATTAAAACTAGGAAATACTTACAACTGTAAAATATAAATAGAAAACAAAAAAAGTATCGTTATTAGGTTCAATTGACGGAAACTACACGTTTTTTTCGTTTCCTGAAAAATTGTGTTTTTGTAGATACGAGGTTAACGCAGAAAGGGGACGATATGTATTGCATTGCAAATACAGTTGACCACCAATATTGCAACATTATTTCATCAAAGTCAACAATCAAAATCACAAGTCTCAGCAACTACTCATATCGAAGTCATCACATTATATAAAACATTCAACACGCCTAAATTGGCCCAACCAGAATAGCGGAAAAGTTAAGTAGTAGGGTGTGTCAAAGTGCTCAACTATGGTATTTTCAAATTTAATAGCTTTTAAAAGTTGCATTGCTTATCAAAATTAAACCCTGCGTCTACAATTTTCATTTTAATTAATATCTTTGGCTCGCTCAAAAATGGGATGAAATCCAAAAAAATTTGATTTTTCGAGATTTTTGAAATATGTGTTGTTTTAAATTACACCGTGTGGATACAAAAAAAATAAATAAAATACTTTTAGGCTTTTAAGTCAAAGATAATTGCAAGGAAACACTTTTAAGCTTATATTTGTTTAAATTGAACATTTGATAAAGAAGCTATGAAATAATAAAAGAAGAAAGAAAAATCATTTTCTTATGTAAAATCGTTTTTTTTTTTTACAAAAAAAAATTCTAAAAAATCAACGGAACCACCTACAATATCGTGGTATATCTTTTGTAAAGACAAAAATTCTTTCTGTATTTTGTTTAGTTTTTTTTTTAGTATACTTAAAAAAAAAAAAAAAAATTACTGTAAATTAAATTTTTTTTTCAACTTCAACCGATTTGAGCGAGCCAAAGACGAACGATATCTTATTTTTTTTTTACATGTTCTTAAACCTCAGACCCTAATAAAACTTTTGAGCACTATTACATTTAAAAATAAGAGTACTTTTTTGCGGCCATACAAAAGTGACACACCCTATTACATAGCCAACAAGAAAAGCTGTAAGAGAACGAGTTTAAAATTTTCTTTTGTTGAAATTGTAAAATAATGTACAGGTGAGAGTAGATTTGCCACAGCACATTGAATTTATAAAATAACTTTGGATATAAAATATTTAAATATTTATTTATATTTGATCACAAGATTAAACATTTTTTTTTTGAACAAAAGTGAAAAGCATATAAGATTTCTTTTAGTAAAACTATTTATCTGTTTTTGATTGTTAGACGGTTCATGACATTTCAATTTGCGAGATTGGATATTAATTAGCATTTGCTTAAAAATTTTATTTTGATATTTTTCGTTCATATTGAGTTTTTGATTGTCGTATGACAGATACAAAACCCAGTATGCCGGGAAACGAAGACAGCGCAAACGAAAATGAAGGTAATGGAAGTAATCTCCAGAACCAATTGGGTCTCTCTGAAGAAATTAACTCAATTTAAGAAAAGTTGGTTAAAGCTAAAAGCGCTATAAGCGCAACGTGGAAAAATGTTTTTCTAACAAATTGGTTCACCATAGTGTAAAGCACAAAGTTTTTAACGCGGTAGCGGAGTCAATCATGATGTATGCGGCACAATCTTGGGGATACCATCAATTCGAAACTGTGGAAAAACTGCATAGGTACTATATCAAAAGATGTTTTGGTTTACCTAGCACAACGCCAAATTATATGATAAATATTGAAACGGGACTATCTCCATTATTCATAAGAACGTTAAAACTTCACGTTGATTATGTCATAAAAGTTCTAGAGATGTCGGAGGAAAGGCTTCCTAAAATAATTGCGAGGAGGGCAATCGAAAATAAAATCTTATGGTACAAAAAACTGGAGGATCTTGCCAACTACTGTGGAATGGAGCTACATTTTGTGACAGAATTTGGAGGATATTCGAAAGAAGTGCTCTATGATCTTATCTCGAAAGTGGATGAACAATATAGAAGGGATTGTATAGACAGAGCAACTTCATCCGTGCATAGATGTCTATAGCATTTTAAACCATAATTTATGTGAGAAAAACTACTTCCAAAATGATAACAGCCAAGAACTAATTTCATCGATATTCAAAATGAGAGGAGAGCTTGTTACGCTTAATTATATACCTCATCGACCTGATCTAAGAGAATTATAAACGAGGAGTTCTAGAATATAACAAGAAATTAGTTAAATACATATTAGATACCTTCTAAAGAAAAAAAAATTTCCTGAATATTTAAATTTCTTGAATAAATAAATCCATTATATCTAATGTTCATTGAATTTATCTAAAACTTTAAAAAAAATTATGTTAAAAATTGTATAGTGAAATGTCAATCAGGCAGACGGCAAAGCCATGCAAAACTGATTTTGTAAATAACAATGTAAAAAAACAAAAGAATGAATCTAACTCAATTAAAGTAAGGCTTCCAACATTTTGGAACGCGAATCCCATTACGTGGTTCATACAAGCTGAGGCACAATTTTCTGTACACAGAATAAGCAGTTCAGAAACAAAATACTATCTTAAAGTCTCTTCGCTGCCACCCGATACCTGCGAATCGGTTATAGACATTCTCACTGCTCCTTCTGCTCCGAACAGATACGAAATATTGAAAACAGCTTTAATTGATAGGCATTCGGTTTCGGAAACTAAGCGGTTAGAAAAACTAGTTGAAAAGGCAGACATTGGGGATAGGAAACCTTCAGAGGTTTTAAGGTCGATGAATATGCTCGCGAATAAAACTTTTAGTGATGAAATCATAAAGAATTTATGGATGAGGCGTTTGCCTCAACATATAAATATCGCTTTGTTATCGGTTGGAGACAAAACAACCACTGAACTTTCTACCCTTGCAGACAAAATTTACGAAGCAGCTCAGACTTCCCAGATTTTCTCCGTTTCGAATGCTCGAGTCGCTAACAAGAACAGTACAGAATTTGAAGAAAGGTTAGCTAGACTTGAATCGAAGATTGAAGCAATCTCATTACATCCGCGTTCGCGAAGCAGGTCACAGAACAAATTAAGGCAAAAGCGATCATTTAGTCAGAACAGTTCGAAATCGTCCTCAGGCATCTGCTGGTCTCACAGGCGCTATAAGAGCAATGCCAAAAAATGTACCAAGCCTTGCAAATTTACAAATACGAAATCTCAATCTTTTTCAGATAACCCAAACTAATTATACCTGCTGTTGCAGCGGCAAACATGAAGTCAGAGACTAACCGCCGCTTATTTATAAAAGATAAAAACAATAACCTACTTTTTCTTGTGGATACGGGAGCCGATCTCTCAGTACTCCCTTACAAATTTAAAAATTCAAATACTAAAGTTTCAAATGATAATTTTGTCTTACTTTCCGCCGCCAACGGTACTACCATACCAACCTTTGGTTCAAAGTTACTAAATATCGATATCGGGTTAAGACGAAATCTTATCCATTCATTTATTCTTGCTTCAGTCAATCGACCAATTTTAGGAGCCGATTTTTTATCTTAATTTGGATTACTAGTTGATTTAAAAAATAAAAGAATACTTGATCCCTTAACAAAAATGCAAGCCAATGCATCGACTATTTGGACAAATGATCCAACTCCGATACAATTTCAGATCAACGATGAATACAACAAAATTTTAAAAAAATATCCAACATTGACTAAAGAACCCAATTATTTCGCTCCCATTAAACACCCTATAGTACACCACATTGTCACGAAAGGACCACTTCCTGTTTCTCGACCTAGACGTCTAGATACTTTACGACACAAAGCAGCGAAAACCGAGTTCGAGCACATGCTACAACTTGGCATTTGTCAGCCATCAGCTTCACACACTTGTTCGCCATTACATATGGTCAAGAAGAAAAAGAATTAAGATTGGAGACCTTGCAGTGACTACCGCAGGCTAAACGCCGCCACTGTCCCAGATCGTCATCCAATACGCCACATCCAAGATTTTGCAATGAACGTTGAAGGATGTACTGTTTTCTCGAAAATTGATATTGTCAGAGCCTATCATCTGATTCCAGTAGCTCAAGAAGACTTTTTTAAAACAGCTCTAACTACACCTTTCGGGCTATTTGAATGGCTTCGGATGCCATTTGGCCTCCGAAACGCTGCTCAAACATTTCAGCGGTTTATCAATGCGGTATGTTTTAATTTGGATTTTGTTTATGCTTATATAGATGATTTACTCATTGCAAGCAAAACCAAAGAAGAACACAAAAAACATTTAAATATACTTTTTGAAAGACTCGAAGAGTACGGGGTGAATATAAACCTATCCAAATGTGTTTTCGGAGTTCCTGTTCTTGAGTTTTTAAGTCACACAATAAGTTCAGACGGAGTTTTTCCATCGGTAGATCGCATAGAAGCCATCAAGAATTTTCCGACTCCAACCTCTGTCAAACAGACTCAAAGATTTATAGGTATGATAAATTATTATCATTTATATCTAATCTTGCAAAAATTCTTGCTCCACTTCATGATCACTTAACACAATTTACAAAATCGAGAAATTCCAAGCTCAGATTAACTTGGCCTATAGACGTCGATTTGGCTTTCAAAAACGCTAAATCAGCACTTTCAAAGGCCACGCTTTTAGTGCACCCTAAGGCTGAAGGGGATTTCAGTATTGCTACCGACGCTTCAGATACAGCAGTTGGGGCGGTATTACAACAAAAGGATAATAAGACTTGGCAGCCACTGGCATTCTTTTCAAAAAAAACTTTCTAAGACCGAAAAAAACTTTTCAGCGTTCGATCGCGAACTGTTAGCTATTTACTTAGCAATTAAACACTTTAGATACTTCGTGGAAGGCAATTTTTACCGACCACAAACCCCTCACATATGCACTCACTACAAAAACAGAACGGAATCCTCGTCAAGCACGCCACTTAGATTTTGTTTCACAGTTCACTTCGAACATCGAACACATCAGAGGTAAAGACAATTTGGTTGCTGATGCACTTTCGCGCATCGATGAAAATTCAATTTCATATTTAGAAATAAATAGCTTTAGCAAAATAGATCTTGAAACAATAAGCGAACTACAAAAGCATGATGAGGAATTAAAACGGCTTTTAAAAGAAGAAAATGAGAGAAAATCTTCAAAATATGTTTTAAAAGAATTTGTTTTTCCAAATTTAAAAGTCTACTGCGAAATGTTTTCAAAATGTTTTCAAAATTCTTCATTGTCTCTCACACCCAAGTATCCGTGCCACCCGAAAACTTATATCCGACCGCTATTTCTGGCCAAACATGAATAAAGAAATTAATATTCTAGCTAGATCGTGGATTTCATGTCAAAGGTCCAAAGTATATCGCCATACAAAATCACCTCATGGAAAATTCGAAGTCCCTCTTGGACGTTTCGACCATATACACTTAGACTTAGTTGGTCCTCTACCATCGTCTGATGGATTTTCCTACATTTTAACGGCTGTCGATAGATTTACACGTTGACCAGAAGCATATCAGTTACGGGACATATCAGCTCCAACAATCGCAAAAGTTTTTGTACAAAACTTTATTTCACGTTTTGGTACACCATTAAGAATAACAACAGATCAAGGCACTCAATTTGAGTCAAAACTATTTAGTGAACTTTTTTAATTTGCTTGGTGTGCATAAAATACACACTACTCCTTACCATCCCCAAGCGAATGGGATGGTTGAAAGATTTCATCGGCAACTCAAAGCCTCACTGAAAGCAAGATGCAACACTAAAAATTGGAGCTCCGAGCTTCCAATAATCCTCCTAGGCATTCGTTGTGCTATTAAAGAAGATTTAAAATGATCAGCAGCAGAAATGGTATATGGCCAAAATCTAAGATTGCCAGGAGAAATTTTTATTAGTAATCCGAATCAAAACGCGTCCCCAGAAATGTTAATAGAAAAACTGAGAGCAGCTATGAAAAATCTCATTCCAATAGATACACGCGAAATAAATTCCGATTTTTTCATTCCAAAAAATTTAAACGATTGTGAATTCGTTTTTGTCAGAATCGATAAATTAAAACCGGGACTTACTCCACCATATGACGGTCCTTATAAAGTTATCAAGCGAACAAGAAAATATTTCGTAATCGAAATTAAAAATAAAAACGTTTCTATTTCAATCGACAGACTCAAACCTGCGTACAGTATTTTGTCTTCAAAACCGGAGTAATATTAACTGAACAAATTCGGATGGGAAACTCAATTGGGAAAGGGTGATGTAGTGGACATAACTTACATACAACATATCGCGCCCTCTATTAATCATAATTGAAATGTCAACATATTACTAAGGTGCGTAATGAGAAAACTAAGCTATCTAGTAAGAAATCTTTTATGCTGGTTACTTCCTTTTTCCTACATCCATTTTATTAAATCATTCCTATTTTTACTTTCGACTAGTGCTGTGCTGAGGCTCATCTAAGCTTCCTAAGAAAATTATATATCTCTTTTAAATTAGATGTAGTCATTTTGTTTAATTATTAATAAAGTAAAGTTTTATAAAATAAATTCTTTCATTAATTCAAAGACTACACTAAACATAGTTTTGCATTTAAGTGCTTTGACTTGTCACTCAAAATAAAGTTGCGTCTATACACTATGTCGCCTGTACTATACTTAACATTCTTACTTCTGGTGTTATAACGATTCTCATATCTCGTGTGTGCATTTGACAGGGACTCTTTGATGTGTGCGTGCAAGATGTTCATCTGTGATGCTTTCGACAACACTTTCATCTCAGCATTATTTAGGCAGTCCAGTTCCCGAAGCAATCGGTAGTCATTTCCGTGTTCCACCATGGGTTGGCCAAACAGAGCCTCGTACGGTGCTATACCAGTAGCTGAATGAACAGCTGTTCGCAGCGCGCAAGCTATGCCAGAAAGATGAGCTTCCCAATTCTTTTGGTCAGGGTCTATGTACGATCGTACCACTGCAAGAATTGACCTGTTCACCCTCTCACCAGCATTCGCTTGTGGTGAGTATAATGCTGTCCTCACATGGTTAACACCGTACGAGGACATCAGCTTTTCAAACTCCTTGCTCGTGAACTGTTTGCCGTTATCCGAAAGTATCGTCTCTGGCACCCCATATACATTGAAGATCTCCTCCTGCAGGATTTTCATGACCACGTCGCTTGTAGCTCGTCGCACTGGCTTAATCACAACAAATTTCGTGAGTTGGTCCAAAATTATATATATATATGTGTGTTACCACACTTAGAACGGGGATAAGGCCCCAGAAAATCCATATATAACATCTGGAATGGTCTTTCTACTTCAAAAGATTTGCCCATTGGTGTTCTTAGGTTCTGGTTAGTCGCCTTACACATTTTACAAACATCACACTTTCCAATGAACTCCTTAACTTGAGCTGCCATTCCGGGCCAAAAGAATTGGTTTCGCAGTCGATAAAGTGTTTTAGATATGCCACCATGCGAAGCTCGTGGTGGTCGATGAGCCAAGGATATCAAGTTTTCAGTCAACTATTTGGGTACCCAAAGCTTCCAAACTAGGTCATCCTGTAAAGGATTCCCTGTGCAATGTCTAACCTTCTTGTATACAAAATTGTTTGTAACTTGAAGGTCAGGTAGCTGTTCTTTTTGTTTTTCGACGTTTTCCAAGAGCTTGCAGTATTCCTCAGATTGAAAACTGGGGTCTGCAAAATCGATATGTAACACGTCGGAAGTTCCAGTTCCCATCGACCCATCGAAGTTCAGAGCTTCTACCTCATACACCCGAGATAGAGCATCTGGGACAACATTTAGGGATCCTTTTCGATGTTCGATGGTGATCTCGAACCCTTGAAGCTTTAGGCTCCATCTGGCCAATCGTCCGCTCAAATCTCTCTGGCTCATCAGCCACTTCAAGCTCGCATGGTCTGTAACTATATTATATATAACTATAATGCTTGAGCTTCGACATATGGGCGAAATTTTTGTACCCCTACTACTGGAGCCAGGCATTCACGCTCGGTTACGCTATAGTTGCGCTGGGCGTTGTTCAGCTTTTGGGAATGATAATAAATTGGCCGCTCGTTCCCTTCCTCGTCAAGCTGACATATTACGCAACCAATGCCGAAATTGTGCGGACCAAGATGGGATCTGTTGTTAAAAGCTCTTTTATTTTGTTGAACGCCTCAATTGCCTCTTCACCGAAAACAAATTTCTTCCCTTTCTTTAAGGGTAGGTGTCCATTGAAAAAATAGGTTAGACTTTTGCGCTAAGCTGTATAACTTTCACAATTTTACGAATATTTCAATGAAATAAACGGTCATCGATTAGAAAAATGTTATTCAAAATACTTTTGCAGTTTTGAAAAAAATATAAAAAAATTGTGTGCCCAGAAACTGCCACACAAGTGGAAAAATCATACATTTTAGTAAGGTCCTTATTCAAATGATAGGGAAATTCCGAAAATATTACTTTTTTATTTTTTTTTATATTTTTTTTATAGAAACAACATATTCCCAAATCACGTATCGTTCTTCTTTTTTTATTCTGTTTTATTATTTATTCAAAAAAAAAATATATAAAACTATGAAAAACGAAGGAAATTCGCATAGTGGTATGAATGCTCTACTGGATAAAACTTCATAAGTATAAAAGATAACGAAGTAAAATTCACTCTTGTACAAAGCCAATAAGTATGTGCAATTACGTTAATTTTTTTTTTATTTCTTTTTTTATTTTTACAGTAACTTTTTACTAACAAAAGTCAAAAAATATACATTTTTTTACAAATATTTTGTTCTCTACCCTGGGAAATTGAGAGTTATATTTTTTAATTTTTGGAAATAATTTTTTAATCAAAGATTTATATTCCCTGAACAGCGTATCGTTCTTAAAAATTTAATAAAACTCATCTAAAGTTCAAAAAAATGCAATTCAATATGACAGTATTTGTAATGCATTTGCAAGAAAAGTATTAATAATACAGTTCTCACATATTTTTTTTATTTTTGTTTGATATTTTATTTACTAAATTCAAAAATACAAAATACTTTTTTCACTGAATATTTATTTAATTTTATTTTTATAAAAGAGGTCTGTTTTGCATTTTTTAACAAAAAGTTCCTTTGCACATGCACACAAGTAAGTTTTCAGTTCACAAGAATGCCACTGCAATATCAGCGCTTTGAAAGAGAAGGTTTCGTATTCTCTGTGCAAAAGAATTTTGTCCGCCCATCCGCTCTCTTGATTCTTTTTTTTTTTTTTTGTCTGGGCTTATTTAGTTTTTTATTCTTGTTTATGACTTGTCATCTTGCATCTCGTATTACAAGAACAGAAAAAATAAAAAAAAAACGTGTTAGAAATGATTGTTTTTAGTAGGTATATATATATATAAATGATGCAATGACCATTCCACATTGTCGGAGGTAGAGTGGAAAAATGTTCTTTGTGTATGTATAAAAAAGTTTATAAGTAGGTAGGTATATCACAAATTCGCTGTCATAAATTTTGTTTTTTTGTATTTTTTTATTTGCGATCTATCATCACTTCTACTGTTTTTTTTTGTTTCTTCTATGGAAAGCCATTTTAGGTACACACATAGTAATAAATTGCGATGCATAGTGATCTTCATTTTTTTTTTGTCAAAGGGTGTGTAGATGATGGAAGAAATGAAATTTGCGATGTTGTATATAGAATAAGATACATACATATGCATATAAATATATACAATAGATTTTGTGTTGTTTTTTTTCCGATAGGTAGGTTCATAGGTAATGTAGAGGTGCAACGTCGCGCCGCCGTGATTTGATTTGGTATCGTAAGGATTGTTTTGATTTAATTTTGCGTAGGTAGGTAATGGATGTATCAAAAACATATTAGATGATGAAATTGCATTTCACTGTAAGCGAATACGCAACAACCAAGGGATATGGCAAGTGGATGGCGCCAAAATATTATGTATGCAAGTATCTATTAATCTAAATACCTATGTACATATTTATATAAATAAGTTCAGAAGGAAAATTCGATCACATTTTGTTTTCGGTGGTGACGTATTCCACTGGTAGAAGAATGGTGAAATTGGGAGGTATGTCAAAGTATGTAAATAGAAAGAATATGGGAAGTGCGCCTCTTTTATGTATTTTTGTTGGTTTTACATAGGAAGACTTGTCTCAATTTGAGTCAAAACTATTTAGTGAACTTTTTTAATTTGCTTGGTGTGCATAAAATACACACTACTCCTTACCATCCCCAAGCGAATGGGATGGTTGAAAGATTTCATCGGCAACTCAAAGCCTCACTGAAAGCAAGATGCAACACTAAAAATTGGAGCTCCGAGCTTCCAATAATCCTCCTAGGCATTCGTTGTGCTATTAAAGAAGATTTAAAATGATCAGCAGCAGAAATGGTATATGGCCAAAATCTAAGATTGCCAGGAGAAATTTTTATTAGTAATCCGAATCAAAACGCGTCCCCAGAAATGTTAATAGAAAAACTGAGAGCAGCTATGAAAAATCTCATTCCAATAGATACACGCGAAATAAATTCCGATTTTTTCATTCCAAAAAATTTAAACGATTGTGAATTCGTTTTTGTCAGAATCGATAAATTAAAACCGGGACTTACTCCACCATATGACGGTCCTTATAAAGTTATCAAGCGAACAAGAAAATATTTCGTAATCGAAATTAAAAATAAAAACGTTTCTATTTCAATCGACAGACTCAAACCTGCGTACAGTATTTTGTCTTCAAAACCGGAGTAATATTAACTGAACAAATTCGGATGGGAAACTCAATTGGGAAAGGGTGATGTAGTGGACATAACTTACATACAACATATCGCGCCCTCTATTAATCATAATTGAAATGTCAACATATTACTAAGGTGCGTAATGAGAAAACTAAGCTATCTAGTAAGAAATCTTTTATGCTGGTTACTTCCTTTTTCCTACATCCATTTTATAAAATCATTCCTATTTTTACTTTCGACTAGTGCTGTGCTGAGGCTCATCTAAGCTTCCTAAGAAAATTATATATCTCTTTTAAATTAGATGTAGTCATTTTGTTTAATTATTAATAAAGTAAAGTTTTATAAAATAAATTCTTTCATTAATTCAAAGACTACACTAAACATAGTTTTGCATTTAAGTGCTTTGACTTGTCACTCAAAATAAAGTTGCGTCTATACACTATGTCGCCTGTACTATACTTAACATTCTTACTTCTGGTGTTATAACGATTCTCATATCTCGTGTGTGCATTTGACAGGGACTCTTTGATGTGTGCGTGCAAGATGTTCATCTGTGATGCTTTCGACAACACTTTCATCTCAGCATTATTTAGGCAGTCCAGTTCCCGAAGCAATCGGTAGTCATTTCCGTGTTCCACCATGGGTTGGCCAAACAGAGCCTCGTACGGTGCTATACCAGTAGCTGAATGAACAGCTGTTCGCAGCGCGCAAGCTATGCCAGAAAGATGAGCTTCCCAATTCTTTTGGTCAGGGTCTATGTACGATCGTACCACTGCAAGAATTGACCTGTTCACCCTCTCACCAGCATTCGCTTGTGGTGAGTATAATGCTGTCCTCACATGGTTAACACCGTACGAGGACATCAGCTTTTCAAACTCCTTGCTCGTGAACTGTTTGCCGTTATCCGAAAGTATCGTCTCTGACACCCCATATACATTGAAGATCTCCTCCTGCAGGATTTTCATGACCACGTCGCTTGTAGCTCGTCGCACTGGCTTAATCACAACAAATTTCGTGAGTTGGTCCAAAATTATATATATATATGTGTGTTACCACACTTAGAACGGGGATAAGGCCCCAGAAAATCCATATATAACATCTGGAATGGTCTTTCTACTTCAAAAGATTTGCCCATTGGTGTTCTTAGGTTCTGGTTAGTCGCCTTACACATTTTACAAACATCACACTTTCCAATGAACTCCTTAACTTGAGCTGCCATTCCGGGCCAAAAGAATTGGTTTCGCAGTCGATAAAGTGTTTTAGATATGCCACCATGCGAAGCTCGTGGTGGTCGATGAGCCAAGGATATCAAGTTTTCAGTCAACTATTTGGGTACCCAAAGCTTCCAAACTAGGTCATCCTGTAAAGGATTCCCTGTGCAATGTCTAACCTTCTTGTATACAAAATTGTTTGTAACTTGAAGGTCAGGTAGCTGTTCTTTTTGTTTTTCGACGTTTTCCAAGAGCTTGCAGTATTCCTCAGATTGAAAACTGGGGTCTGCAAAATCGATATGTAACACGTCGGAAGTTCCAGTTCCCATCGACCCATCGAAGTTCAGAGCTTCTACCTCATACACCCGAGATAGAGCATCTGGGACAACATTTAGGGATCCTTTTCGATGTTCGATGGTGATCTCGAACCCTTGAAGCTTTAGGCTCCATCTGGCCAATCGTCCGCTCAAATCTCTCTGGCTCATCAGCCACTTCAAGCTCGCATGGTCTGTAACTATATTATATATAACTATAATGCTTGAGCTTCGACATATGGGCGAAATTTTTGTACCCCTACTACTGGAGCCAGGCATTCACGCTCGGTTACGCTATAGTTGCGCTGGGCGTTGTTCAGCTTTTGGGAATGATAATAAATTGGCCGCTCGTTCCCTTCCTCGTCAAGCTGACATATTACGCAACCAATGCCGAAATTGTGCGGACCAAGATGGGATCTGTTGTTAAAAGCTCTTTTATTTTGTTGAATGCCTCAATTGCCTCTTCACCGAAAACAAATTTCTTCCCTTTCTTTAAGGGTAGGTGTCCATTGAAAAAATAGGTTAGACTTTTGCGCTAAGCTGTATAACTTTCACAATTTTACGAATATTTCAATGAAATAAACGGTCATCGATTAGAAAAATGTTATTCAAAATACTTTTGCAGTTTTGAAAAAAATATAAAAAAATTGTGTGCCCAGAAACTGCCACACAAGTGGAAAAATCATACATTTTAGTAAGGTCCTTATTCAAATGATAGGGAAATTCCGAAAATATTACTTTTTTATTTTTTTTATATTTTTTTTATAGAAACAACATATTCCCAAATCACGTATCGTTCTTCTTTTTTTATTCTGTTTTATTATTTATTCAAAAAAAAATATATAAAACTATGAAAAACGAAGGAAATTCGCATAGTGGTATGAATGCTCTACTGGATAAAACTTCATAAGTATAAAAGATAACGAAGTAAAATTCACTCTTGTACAAAGCCAATAAGTATGTGCAATTACGTTAATTTTTTTTTTATTTCTTTATTTATTTTTACAGTAACTTTTTACTAACAAAAGTCAAAAAATATACATTTTTTTACAAATATTTTGTTCTCTACCCTGGGAAATTGAGAGTTATATTTTTTAATTTTTGGAAATAATTTTTTAATCAAAGATTTATATTCCCTGAACAGCGTATCGTTCTTAAAAATTTAATAAAACTCATCTAAAGTTCAAAAAAATGCAATTCAATATGACAGTATTTGTAATGCATTTGCAAGAAAAGTATTAATAATACAGTTCTCACATATTTTTTTTATTTTTGTTTGATATTTTATTTACTAAATTCAAAAATACAAAATACTTTTTTCACTGAATATTTATTTAATTTTATTTTTATAAAAGAGGTCTGTTTTGCATTTTTTAACAAAAAGTTCCTTTGCACACGCACACAAGTAAGTTTTCAGTTCACAAGAATGCCACTGCAATATCAGCGCTTTGAAAGAGAAGGTTTCGTATTCTCTGTGCAAAAGAATTTTGTCCGCCCATCCGCTCTCTTGATTCTTTTTTTTTTTTTTTGTCTGGGCTTATTTAGTTTTTTATTCTTGTTTATGACTTGTCATCTTGCATCTCGTATTACAAGAACAGAAAAAATAAAAAAAAAACGTGTTAGAAATGATTGTTTTTAGTAGGTATATATATATATAAATGATGCAATGACCATTCCACATTGTCGGAGGTAGAGTGGAAAAATGTTCTTTGTGTATGTATAAAAAAGTTTATAAGTAGGTAGGTATATCACAAATTCGCTGTCATAAATTTTGTTTTTTTGTATTTTTTTATTTGCGATCTATCATCACTTCTACTGTTTTTTTTTTGTTTCTTCTATGGAAAGCCATTTTAGGTACACACATAGTAATAAATTGCGATGCATAGTGATCTTCATTTTTTTTTTGTCAAAGGGTGTGTAGATGATGGAAGAAATGAAATTTGCGATGTTGTATATAGAATAAGATACATACATATGCATATAAATATATACAATAGATTTTGTGTTGTCTTTTTTCCGATAGGTAGGTTCATAGGTAATGTAGAGGTGCAACGCCGCGCCGCCGTGATTTGATTTGGTATCGTAAGGATTGTTTTGATTTAATTTTGCGTAGGTAGGTAATGGATGTATCAAAAACATATTAGATGATGAAATTGCATTTCACTGTAAGCGAATACGCAACAACCAAGGGATATGGCAAGTGGATGGCGCCAAAATATTATGTATGCAGGTATCTATTAATCTAAATACCTATGTACATATTTATATAAATAAGTTCAGAAGGAAAATTCGATCACATTTTGTTTTCGGTGGTGACGTATTCCACTGGTAGAAGAATGGTGAAATTGGGAGGTATGTCAAAGTATGTAAATAGAAAGAATATGGGAAGTGCGCCTCTTTTATGTATTTTTGTTGGTTTTACATAGGAAGACTTGTCTCAATTTGAGTCAAAACTATTTAGTGAACTTTTTTAATTTGCTTGGTGTGCATAAAATACACACTACTCCTTACCATCCCCAAGCGAATGGGATGGTTGAAAGATTTCATCGGCAACTCAAAGCCTCACTGAAAGCAAGATGCAACACTAAAAATTGGAGCTCCGAGCTTCCAATAATCCTCCTAGGCATTCGTTGTGCTATTAAAGAAGATTTAAAATGATCAGCAGCAGAAATGGTATATGGCCAAAATCTAAGATTGCCAGGAGAAATTTTTATTAGTAATCCGAATCAAAACGCGTCCCCAGAAATGTTAATAGAAAAACTGAGAGCAGCTATGAAAAATCTCATTCCAATAGATACACGCGAAATAAATTCCGATTTTTTCATTCCAAAAAATTTAAACGATTGTGAATTCGTTTTTGTCAGAATCGATAAATTAAAACCGGGACTTACTCCACCATATGACGGTCCTTATAAAGTTATCAAGCGAACAAGAAAATATTTCGTAATCGAAATTAAAAATAAAAACGTTTCTATTTCAATCGACAGACTCAAACCTGCGTACAGTATTTTGTCTTCAAAACCGGAGTAATATTAACTGAACAAATTCGGATGGGAAACTCAATTGGGAAAGGGTGATGTAGTGGACATAACTTACATACAACATATCGCGCCCTCTATTAATCATAATTGAAATGTCAACATATTACTAAGGTGCGTAATGAGAAAACTAAGCTATCTAGTAAGAAATCTTTTATGCTGGTTACTTCTTTTTCCTACATCCATTTTATAAAATCATTCCTATTTTTACTTTCGACTAGTGCTGTGCTGAGGCTCATCTAAGCTTCCTAAGAAAATTATATATCTCTTTTAAATTAGATGTAGTCATTTTGTTTAATTATTAATAAAGTAAAGTTTTATAAAATAAATTCTTTCATTAATTCAAAGACTACACTAAACATAGTTTTGCATTTAAGTGCTTTGACTTGTCACTCAAAATAAAGTTGCGTCTATACACTATGTCGCCTGTACTATACTTAACATTCTTACTTCTGGTGTTATAACGATTCTCATATCTCGTGTGTGCATTTGACAGGGACTCTTTGATGTGTGCGTGCAAGATGTTCATCTGTGATGCTTTCGACAACACTTTCATCTCAGCATTATTTAGGCAGTCCAGTTCCCGAAGCAATCGGTAGTCATTTCCGTGTTCCACCATGGGTTGGCCAAACAGAGCCTCGTACGGTGCTATACCAGTAGCTGAATGAACAGCTGTTCGCAGCGCGCAAGCTATGCCAGAAAGATGAGCTTCCCAATTCTTTTGGTCAGGGTCTATGTACGATCGTACCACTGCAAGAATTGACCTGTTCACCCTCTCACCAGCATTCGCTTGTGGTGAGTATAATGCTGTCCTCACATGGTTAACACCGTACGAGGACATCAGCTTTTCAAACTCCTTGCTCGTGAACTGTTTGCCGTTATCCGAAAGTATCGTCTCTGGCACCCCATATACATTGAAGATCTCCTCCTGCAGGATTTTCATGACCACGTCGCTTGTAGCTCGTCGCACTGGCTTAATCACAACAAATTTCGTGAGTTGGTCCAAAATTATATATATATATGTGTGTTACCACACTTAGAACGGGGATAAGGCCCCAGAAAATCCATATATAACATCTGGAATGGTCTTTCTACTTCAAAAGATTTGCCCATTGGTGTTCTTAGGTTCTGGTTAGTCGCCTTACACATTTTACAAACATCACACTTTCCAATGAACTCCTTAACTTGAGCTGCCATTCCGGGCCAAAAGAATTGGTTTCGCAGTCGATAAAGTGTTTTAGATATGCCACCATGCGAAGCTCGTGGTGGTCGATGAGCCAAGGATATCAAGTTTTCAGTCAACTATTTGGGTACCCAAAGCTTCCAAACTAGGTCATCCTGTAAAGGATTCCCTGTGCAATGTCTAACCTTCTTGTATACAAAATTGTTTGTAACTTGAAGGTCAGGTAGCTGTTCTTTTTGTTTTTCGACGTTTTCCAAGAGCTTGCAGTATTCCTCAGATTGAAAACTGGGGTCTGCAAAATCGATATGTAACACGTCGGAAGTTCCAGTTCCCATCGACCCATCGAAGTTCAGAGCTTCTACCTCATACACCCGAGATAGAGCATCTGGGACAACATTTAGGGATCCTTTTCGATGTTCGATGGTGATCTCGAACCCTTGAAGCTTTAGGCTCCATCTGGCCAATCGTCCGCTCAAATCTCTCTGGCTCATCAGCCACTTCAAGCTCGCATGGTCTGTAACTATATTATATATAACTATAATGCTTGAGCTTCGACATATGGGACAAATTTTTTTACCCCTACTACTGGAGCCAGGCATTCACGCTCGGTTACGCTATAGTTGCGCTGGGCGTTGTTCAGCTTTTGGGAATGATAATAAATTGGCCGCTCGTTCCCTTCCTCGTCAAGCTGACATATTACGCAACCAATGCCGAAATTGTGCGGACCAAGATGGGATCTGTTGTTAAAAGCTCTTTTATTTTGTCGAACGCCTCAATTGCCTCTTCACCGAAAACAAATTTCTTCCCTTTCTTTAAGGGTAGGTGTCCATTGAAAAAATAGGTTAGACTTTTGCGCTAAGCTGTATAACTTTCACAATTTTACGAATATTTCAATGAAATAAACGGTCATCGATTAGAAAAATGTTATTCAAAATACTTTTGCAGTTTTGAAAAAAATATAAAAAAATTGTGTGCCCAGAAACTGCCACACAAGTGGAAAAATCATACATTTTAGTAAGGTCCTTATTCAAATGATAGGGAAATTCCGAAAATATTACTTTTTTATTTTTTTTATATTTTTTTTATATTTTTTTTATAGAAACAACATATTCCCAAATCACGTATCGTTCTTCTTTTTTTATTCTGTTTTATTATTTATTCAAAAAAAAATATATAAAACTATGAAAAACGAAGGAAATTCGCATAGTGGTATGAATGCTCTACTGGATAAAACTTCATAAGTATAAAAGATAACGAAGTAAAATTCACTCTTGTACAAAGCCAATAAGTATGTGCAATTACGTTAATTTTTTTTTTATTTCTTTTTTTATTTTTACAGTAACTTTTTACTAACAAAAGTCAAAAAATATACATTTTTTTACAAATATTTTGTTCTCTACCCTGGGAAATTGAGAGTTATATTTTTTAATTTTTGGAAATAATTTTTTAATCAAAGATTTATATTCCCTGAACAGCGTATCGTTCTTAAAAATTTAATAAAACTCATCTAAAGTTCAAAAAAATGCAATTCAATATGACAGTATTTGTAATGCATTTGCAAGAAAAGTATTAATAATACAGTTCTCACATATTTTTTTTATTTTTGTTTGATATTTTATTTACTAAATTCAAAAATACAAAATACTTTTTTCACTGAATATTTATTTAATTTTATTTTTATAAAAGAGGTCTGTTTTGCATTTTTTAACAAAAAGTTCCTTTGCACACGCACACAAGTAAGTTTTCAGTTCACAAGAATGCCACTGCAATATCAGCGCTTTGAAAGAGAAGGTTTCGTATTCTCTGTGCAAAAGAATTTTGTCCGCCCATCCGCTCTCTTGATTCTTTTTTTTTTTTTTGTCTGGGCTTATTTAGTTTTTTATTCTTGTTTATGACTTGTCATCTTGCATCTCGTATTACAAGAACAGAAAAAATAAAAAAAAAACGTGTTAGAAATGATTGTTTTTAGTAGGTATATATATATATAAATGATGCAATGACCATTCCACATTGTCGGAGGTAGAGTGGAAAAATGTTCTTTGTGTATGTATAAAAAAGTTTATAAGTAGGTAGGTATATCACAAATTGGCTGTCATAAATTTTGTTTTTTTGTATTTTTTTATTTGCGATCTATCATCACTTCTACTGTTTTTTTTTTGTTTCTTCTATGGAAAGCCATTTTAGGTACACACATAGTAATAAATTGCGATGCATAGTGATCTTCATTTTTTTTTTGTCAAAGGGTGTGTAGATGATGGAAGAAATGAAATTTGCGATGTTGTATATAGAATAAGATACATACATATGCATATAAATATATACAATAGATTTTGTGTTGTTTTTTTTCCGATAGGTAGGTTCATAGGTAATGTAGAGGTGCAACGCCGCGCCGCCGTGATTTGATTTGGTATCGTAAGGATTGTTTTGATTTAATTTTGCGTAGGTAGGTAATGGATGTATCAAAAACATATTAGATGATGAAATTGCATTTCACTGTAAGCGAATACGCAACAACCAAGGGATATGGCAAGTGGATGGCGCCAAAATATTATGTATGCAGGTATCTATTAATCTAAATACCTATGTACATATTTATATAAATAAGTTCAGAAGGAAAATTCGATCACATTTTGTTTTCGGTGGTGACGTATTCCACTGGTAGAAGAATGGTGAAATTGGGAGGTATGTCAAAGTATGTAAATAGAAAGAATATGGGAAGTGCGCCTCTTTTATGTATTTTTGTTGGTTTTACATAGGAAGACTTGTCTCCTTTAATTCAATATGTCATGGTGATAGATAATACTCTCGTTACTGTTATTTTCTGTTGTGTTTTTATTGTGCAAATCTATTTTGTACATACCAATAAATATTTTTTTGCAACAACCTAGCTGCAAAGGTATAATGCCTCCAAAAACAAACAAAGGAAACAAAAAACCCAAGCAAAAAAAAATTGATAAAAAGTAAGCAAATAGAAAATACATACATATGTAATGCGTACTTCGTTTTCATTAGGCCACATGATGTAATTTCGTTGAAAATTTCGAAATGAGATAATTTTTAACAAAGGACAATAGGCAAGTCTGGCCCAGTTCTAATAAGAACGACCTTTATATAATATACATAACATATGTATGTTCATATATTCATTATCACTTAGTTTTTAATTTGTAAAAAAAAAAAAGTATTAGTTTTCCAATAATGTTGTTGGTGTCAAAATCAAAAAGACAAATTGTGAATAATTTCGAAATTACTTAATGAAATTGGTTTTTTGTTTTTTGAATGAGATCAGTTTTTATATAAAATGCATTTTTAGTTTTTGCTTAGGTAATAAAATAGAAGCTTAAAATTAGTATAGTAGTATACAAAGTAAAATTAAAATACAATGATGTTATTGGAAATAAAATTGACAAACTTTTTCTTCGAAATTTGTTTCAGCTAATGGGAACCAGTGGCACCATTTTACTTCAATTATAGTAGATCTACTTTTTTTTCCAAATATTTAAAATCTACTTCTTACTTCGCACCATCAGCAAAATACTGAAATCTACCTCATTTTAAAAATCTCTGTTTTAACCTACTTCAATTTCACAAAAAAAAGTCCAAATCTACTTCTTTTTCTTTATTTCACTCTAGGTAGTATTTTTTTTATATTAAACGCGCACTCAAGGGGTCATGAATACCATTAAATTGTTAAACACAGTGCAAGAAATTAGGAAAGTAGGATAGGATGAGAAAGGAAATACCGATACATATTGGTTTTTAATGTCTGCACATTACAATGAGTGAGAAATATTGAGCCGGGTAAAGCATTCCAGATGCGTGTAGTGCGGCTAAAAAAGGAATCACTGTACTTGACAGTACGTCCAAAATTGGGCCCAAGGGTAAAATGATGAGCAGTCCTAGAAGTACGGGTATTACGGTTGAATTGTTTGAGGGGGAGAACGCAACTGCCTACTTCACTAGAGCATTGTTTATGAAAATTGCGGCGGTGCTCGAGAGATTCAAATGTTTCAGTTAGACAACGGTCGCCTTTCATTTTTAGAGCTCTCTTTTGAATTCTGTGCAAGAGACTTAAGAGGGTTTTTAGAGCACCTACCTAGTGGGAATTACACTCGAGCTTTGGACGAATATAGGCCTTATAGATTACAGCCAGATTAGTAGGGGTAAAAACTTCTTGCATCGGCGGAGAAAATTTAAACACTTAGCGGCGTTTTTGGTTACGTCAAACATGTTAACACTTCACAAATGATGGTCTCTGATGCACATACCTAGAAGCTGTTCAGTCTCCTCGATGCAAGTGCCAAACAGCATTGAGTTTTCGAAGATCATAATTTAATGAGCTTATCATACGACAAGGATGTGAATCTAAAAACGAATATGAAAAACTAAGGTTACTGTCGTCAGCAAAACAATTAAGCGGAGCAACAGTTATAGACAGAAACTGTCGGAAACAAAACGGACCCCTGAGTAACATACATAACATCATAACATACTGTTTGCTGTTATCTTTTTAATCTTTTTTACTCTTGAACGTTTATTGATTGATTGGTTGATGCTGTACCGTTGTTTATGTATGTGCAAAGCTTTGGTGGTAAGTCAAAGGCGTTAGGCTATTGTCGAACCTCAACCGAATAAGTTGTTTTTTCATAAATTCAAAAAATTAAATAAATAATCATTAAAAAAAATCAAAGTGTTTTTTAATTAACATTTTAACAAAAGAAAGTTTTTATTCTTATGTGAGATCTTATTACTGGCGCAGTCGGAAAAAGAAATATTACGCTCGGATTTAAAATTAAAACAAATAATATTAATTAACTCAAACATTGTGATTCAATTCATGTGATAAAAAAAAGACAAAGAACTAACATGCATAAATAGAAAAAAATACGAAACCAAGAAAAAAAAAAGTGGTAAAATATAAATAAAAAATAATAGCAAGAAAATTATTGAATAAATGTGTACAAAAAACAATTGTTGAAAAAAAAAAAAAAAAAAAAACGTCACGCATTTTTAACACCATCCATCTTTAAATTGTCATTCATCTTTAAACCATCGCCCATCTTTAATACTATCGTCCATCTTTAAATTTATCACCGTCCATCTTTCAACAGCCATTCTCATTCATCTTTAAACAGTCATCCATCTTTAAATTATCGTCCATCTTTCAACAATCATTCTCATTCAACTTTAAACAGTCATCCATCTTTAAATCATCGTCCATCTTTAAATTCATCAATCAACATAAGAAATATCTACAAATAAAATATAAAATAAAGAAAAAACAGGTATGGCAACCGCAAATTTAATTGATTTTGTTAGACATGTTAACGACTTTACGGGACTACCCGAAGAATTAGACTTGTTTATCCAACATGTCGATTATATATATAATTGTTCCCAACATCTCGATCAATATTCAAAAGGCTTTCTAGAATTAACAATTAGACAGAAAATCAAGGATAGGGCAAATATTGTTTTAATTAATAATAATAATCCGATTCATTGGCCTGAAATCAAAGCTTTACTTAAATCAAACTGTACTATACATGAAAGCATAGAAAATCTTGTAAATAAAATAAAAATGTTAAAATTTAGCTTATCAGTTGAGGACTTATTTGATAAGACTCAACATCTTTTAACGAAATTAAATATTAAATCTAGTCTTTCAAATCCTGTTGATATTCCTGGTTGGTTTAATAGCTCACAAAATGAAGAAATGGCGCTCAAAATTTTTGTTAATAAATTACCCAGCCAACCTAAGCTTATCTTACAAGCTAGAAACCCAAAGAACTTTAGGGAAGCTAAAGAAATTTTAATAGATACTGACAATTTTTATCGTTCTTTTAATCCACAAAACAATTCGTACAGACAAACACCAACTTATAATACGAGTACCACACCAAATACGTCTTATAACAATCAGTCAAATACTAATATCGCTAGCTCAAGTGGAAATTCCAGGAGCTTTCAGAATTCAGGTCCTCGACAATTTCGGCAAAATGGTTCGCAACAAAATTCAAATAATGTTCTTCAAAATCCCAACAGCTATCAGAATCGTAGTTCTAATAATTCGACAAATAGTAGAAATAATTCTTATAATAATATCCAAGGTGCTGCAACATCAGGCTCATCTCAAAGATCCCGACAATCAATGGAAATAGAACATTTACAAGCACAAGACCTTCCTGTTGGTGAGTGCGTTCAAACTACAGACACTCCTGACGATTCCAGATTTCAAAATTTTCAGTTAACCACCTCCGAACTCTTCCCTGCATAATTGTGAGAACAAATTCTATTCCATTAAAATTACTAATCGATTCTGGAGCAAGTACTTCCTTGATTCAAAAGGGTTTATTTCACAGATCTTTTAGGTCGGATCTCGAAAAACCATTGATGCTCAAATCCATCAATTCGCGTTTGTCAGTCAATTCAAAAATCACTATTCCATTATTTAAGGAATTTAATAGGTCGTCTGTAAAACTTGAAATGCTCGAAACAGAGTTAAACACAAGTTTCGATGGCATTATTGGCATTAACGTCTTAAAACCGTTACAGGCTAAAATCGATTTAGATAAATGCCAATTAGTTACCAAAGATGCTACCTTACCTCTTATTTTCGACGAACATTTTCAAATCAAAATAACAGATGAAGAAATTAATATACTGGATAGAGATACTATAGATATAAATTTCAATTACCCTGATGTAGACACATTAATGAGTAAATTAAAAAACGAAAATCTGAATGAAGAGGAACTTAAACATTTGTCTGTAACCATCCGAAAATATCGAAAAGCGTTTTATGTAGAAGGTGACAACCTATCGGCTATTACAGAGTATAGCCACAAGATCCCTACAAAGCATGATATACCGATTTATTCCAAAAACTATAGGTATGCAGAAGCTCATAAGTCTGAGGTAGATCGACAGATTGCTGAAATGTTAAATTCAGGGATTATTGTCAAATCAACGAGTCCCTACAATGCTCCTATTTGGGTTGTGCCCAAAAAGATCGACAATTCGGGCGAACAAAAATGGCGAATTGTCATTGATTACCGGAAGTTAAACGATGTAACAATTGATGACAAATTTCCCATCCCCAACATAGAAGACATCTTTTCAAAATTAGGAAACTCACAGTACTTTTCAACTCTAGACCTTGCAAAAGGGTTCCACCAAATTTCAGTCTCTAAAGAAGATAGGCACAAGACCGCTTTTTCAACTGCAGACGGACATTTTGAATTCACGCGGATGCCGTTTGGGCTAAAAAACGCCCCATCATCTTTTCAAAGGATGATGAATGAGGTGCTTGCCGAGTATATAAACAAAATTTGCGTGGTTTATTTAGATGATATACTCATATTCTCCACTTCCCTTCAAGAACACATAGACTCACTTAACAAAATTTTTAAAAAAATCATTCAGTTTAATTTCAAGGTCCAAATTGATAAATGCAGTTTTTTTAAACGCGAAACTCAATATTTAGGTCACATCATTTCTGATGAAGGTATAAAGCCCAACCCAAATAAAATACAGACAATAGTTGATTTAAAAATACCCCATTCTTCTAAACAAATAAAATCTTTCTTGGGAGTTACTGGATTTTACAGAAAATTCATTAAGGACTACTCAAAAGTAGCCCTTCCTATGACAAAATTTCTAAAAAAAGGTTTCAAAATTAACATTAATGATAAGGATTACATCGAGTCCTTTAATAAATTTAAAGATCTCGTATGTACCTGCCCTATTTTGGCTTATCCGAACTTTGAAAAACTTTTTACACTGACAACCGATGCCAGCAACGCAGCACTAGGTGCGGTTCTTTCGCAAAACAACCACCCAATCGCGTTTGCCTCAAGAACCCTTAATCGTCATGAAACACATTATAGTACCATAGAAAAAGAACTTTTGTCAATAGTTTGGGCAACAAAACATTTTCGGCCATATTTGTACGGCCGTAAGTTCAAAGTACAAACAGATCATAGACCATTGGTATGGTTAACTTCACTAAAGGAACCTAATTCCAAATTACAGCATTGGAAAATTAAGCTTAGTGAATTCGATTTTGATATTGAGTACATCAAAGGTAGGGAAAATTACGTTGCGGATTTCCTCAGTCGTTTAGAGCTTAACCATATAGAAAATGACGAAATCCGATCTGATTTAGCAACAATACACAGTGGTAGAGAAAATCATAATGACCACATATATATAACAGAAACCCCTTTAAACATCTATAAAAATCAATTAGTCATTCAGTCGTGTGATTCATGCTCATACACTACAAAATTTTTATACAAAAAAAAAAGAAGATCGATTATTTCTTTAAACCAATATGATGAACAGTATGTCCTTAAGATTCTAAGAGAACTATTTCCAGTTAAAGGAACAGTAGGCATTTTTTGTGAAAATGATGATATTTTTATAAAGTTTCAAAGCACAATAGTCAAATATTTCTCAAATTCATCAAATATGAAATTACTTAGATGCTCAAGATTTTTGAAGGACATCATTTGCCCCGAAAAGTTAATGGATTTGATCGAAAAAGCTCACCTGGATAAAAATCATAGAGGTATTGAAGAAACATTCTTAGATTTAAAAAATACATACTATTACCCGAACCTTAGACTGGAAGTTCATAAATTCATAAACAATTGTATATTATGCAATATGTGCAAGTATGACAGGAATCCCATCACGCCGAAACTAATGATTACTGAGACTCCTGATAAACCCAATGATATTGTTCATATAGATATATGGTATTTAAACAAAAATAGCATGTTCCTGACATGCATTGACAAATTAACAAAACATGTTTCTATTCACCCGGTAACCGACAGAAATTCCATAACTATAGTTAACCTTTTACAACAAAGGTTTTCGATTTTAGGAAAACCAAAAAAAATTATAGCTGACAACGAGTTTAATACCGCTTACATGAAAAATTTCTTTAATAAAGAAAACATACTTTATCATTTCACATCCCCTAACACTCATACCGGTAATTCCACAATAGAGAGATTCCATTCGACACTTAATGAACATATTCGACTTTTTAAATTAAATCATGAAAATAAAGATATAGACCACAAAATGTTAGCTTTGAAAGCAACTGAAATTTATAATAATACTGTCCATTCTACCACCAAGTATAAACCCAATGACCTTTTGCATTCTAATCTGAGCGAAAAAGATTGGGAAGACTTAAGAAAAAGAATTCTAGACTCAAAGACAAAACAAATCGACAAATTAAACTTGAAAAGAAACAATCCTCAAGACTATGGTAACCGAGAGCTTGTTAAAAACTTAGGTTTCCATAATATTAAACATCTACCTCGATATGTAATCAAAGACGTTAAAGAAAAGGATAAAACGTATTTTAAGGACGAACACGGACATAAACGAGACAGACAAATAATTAAAAGAAAATACAAATATCAAAACTCGATTAAAAATGTGAAATTTGATCAAAAATTAACCGGAAGAGACTATTCAAACAAAAATAAATAAATCAAACAGAAATATCAACAGATAAGAATCATAAAACATATAATAGATTATTAATTAAATTAATTATTAAATAATAATTATTATAAACACAAATAATGTACAAGAAAAATGTAATTTAATTCTAGTTTATAAAAAAAAAAAATATGTAAATGAATATGTTAATTTAACTGAATTTTTTTTATAATAATAACACACCTAGATATGTACCTTATCTACTTTAATTTACAAAAACAAAGCTATACAAAAAAAAAATTAATTTGTAAACATGAAAAACATAATAGGACAGCATCAACAATACCACAAATATTGTACATTCTTTGACGGGAGGAGTAACATACATAACATCATAACATACTGTTTGCTGTTATCTTTTTAATCTTTTTTACTCTTGAACGTTTATTGATTGATTGGTTGATGCTGTACCGTTGTTTATGTATGTGCAAAGCTTTGGTGGTAAATCAAAGGCGTTAGGCTATTGTCGAACCTCAACCGAATAAGTTGTTTTTTCATAAATTCAAAAAATTAAATAAATAATCATTAAAAAAAATCAAAGTGTTTTTTAATTAACATTTTAACACAAGAAAGTTTTTATTCTTATGTGAGATCTTATTACTCCTGGGGCACACCAGCATTTATTTTGTGGATATCAGATTTGAAACCGTCCAAAACTACTTTTAGTGAACGGTCCGAAAGGTACGAGTAATTTCTAATCCAACGAAGAAGAGATTCATCGAATTACAAAAAAAAAGAATGTCAACACAATAAATTAACACAAATAAGTAAGTTTAAAAGCATAGGAACTCAACACACTGATGTGTACACGAATCCTATGAAAATTTCGCTTGCATATGTGTTTTTAAATTTTAAATTAAACTATATTTAAATATATTTTATATTTTTTATAAAAGAATGTTTTATTAATTAAATAAAATTAAATATTTATACACAATTTTCTTTAAAATTAAAAGAAATGTATTGATAATTTTAAGTATTTAAAAGTATACATTTAAAGAAAACATTTGTCGTATACAATATTATTTCAAAATCAAAGAATCTGCGATGTAAAAATTTTGATCGAAATCGGAAGAGTCGCAAATGAAAAAGTAGAAAATAAAAAGAAGGTTCTATGACAGGTACCGATAATAACATTTATTTTTTACCAAAGTGTGGACTGCATTGTTGGTACATAATTTAAAAAAAAAAGCATTAGAGCTGTTTTCAAAATAATTATAATATTTCATAATGGCTGTATGGAAGGAACCGAGCTAAAGTGGCTGCAGATTGAGGTACAGAGTTGCAGATAGACGGAATCATTATTCTCTTGTGTTGTAATGTCAACTTATGAAAATTCCCAGTTCAAATTTTTCTAAAAGTAAATTAAAAGTCATTTTAAAACCTACTTCGATTTTTCCCAATTTACATCACTTTTTTCTTCAAATCTCCTTCGATTTTTTTCCGGAAATGGTAACGCTGATAGGGACTTCAAGTCTAAGATATGTAACAAATGCAAAACTATGAAAATTGTTATCATTGTTTTTATTTTGATGATTAGGTACATAATATTTTGAATATTTTGAATATTTATTTTTTTTCTGACTTAATCCAAGCGAACAAAATATATGAAAAGCAAAACTAATAAATAACAATAATAATAATATAGAATAATTATATAAAATTCAAAAAAAAAAAACAATAAGATTATAATCTTAACATTAGGAAATAAAATAAAATAATTTATGAAAAACTATGCTACGGGTAGGAGGGTTAAGGTAAGGTAGTGTACAATTCTTTACGAAGGGATGATAGGCTTTTATTAAAGTCAAGGACATTATGTGCACTGTTGGCTAGGCGTAGCATTCTAGTTATAGGGTTGAAATGACCATAGTTGGTACGATGAGTAGGGAGGCGAAAGAAGGGGACCGATCTTAGGTTACGTGGATTTATATTAATGGGAATCAATTCGAGGAGATTCGGTGAATCAATGGTACCAGTGATAAGTTGGTGGATAAAAAGTATATCCGCTATCTCGCGGCGCCTGACGAGGGTAGGCAGGCTAATCAAAAGAAGACGATTTTCGTAGGGGGGCAAGATAAGAGGGTCTGACCATGGTAATCTGCGTAAGGCAAAGCGGAGGAATCTTCGCTGCACTGATTCAATTCTGAGGGAATGAGTAATTTGATAGGGGGACCAAACCTGACTGCCATACTCTAGAATGGGTCGTACGAAAGTCATATACAAGGTCTTGGTGACATAGGGATAAGAAAATTCTTTAGACCAGCGCTTGATAAAACCAAGGGATGAATTTGCTTTTGCAATAATTTGATTGATATGAGTGCGGAAATTGAGCTCTTTATCACATACAATCCCAAGGTCACGAATTGAAGTAACGACAGGTATTAGAGCATTATGAAAGTGATAAGTTCTTGGGGAAGAGGGCAGACGTTTGCGAGAAAAAGTCATTGATTGACATTTATTTACATTTAGATCTAGGAAATTTTTTTTACACCAAGTAAGAAAAGAATTTAAGTCTTCCTGTAGAGAAGAGGAATCAAATGGAGAAGAGATTACCTTCATGATTTTTATATCATCTGCATAAATAGTTAACTGAGAGTTGGTAACAATACAACTTACATCATTAATTGCAATTAAAAATAAAAGAGGTCCAAGGTGACTGCCCTGAGGAACACCTGAATTGGCAATGATGGGATTAGATACAGCACTTCTGAAAACAACGTTATATAATCTGTTCTCTAAGTATGACTTAACCCATTTGATAAATGATGGTGGGAAACCTAGGGCTTTTAATTTGAAGTAGATTATTTGGTGGCTGATCTTATCAAATGCTTTGCTAAAGTCGGTTGTAATAACGTCAACCTCGTACCCATTTTCCAAAGCGCAGAGTGTTGTCGACACAAACTGAGTAAGGTTCGTCGTGGTAGACCTTCCTTTGAGGAAACCATGCTGAAATGGGGAGACGATTGACTTACAATGAAAATACAGGGCGTCGTACACGATGCTTTCAAACAGTTTAGGGATAGAGGAGAGCTTAGCTATCGGACGATAGTTAGAAATTTCATTTTTAGAGCTTTTTTTATGGATTGGAAAAATAAATGAGCTTTTCCAAAGGGAGGGGAAGACTGCTTGTGCAAGCGAAAGACGAAAAAGCATGGTAAGGGGTAGGTAAAGTGTATTAAAACATTTTTTAAGAAAAATTGCTGGGATGCCATCAGGACCAGGGGAAAAGTCATCTTTCAAAGAAGTCATCTTCTCAGCGACATTCTGAGGACTTATGTCAATGGACTGGAGAGTGGTTTGCGAGCAGAGATCGAGAAATCTGTGGTACTCAAAATCAGGAAGATCTTGACCGATGCTGTAAGATTCACAGAAGAAAGTAGCAAATAAGTTAGCAATCACTTGAGGGTCAGAAGATGTTGTGTTGCGGAAATTAAGTGTGGTGGGGAGGCCGTCGGATTTTTTCTTAACATTAATAAATTGGTAGAATCGCTTAGGTTGGGATATAAGGCTAGATTGCATTTTGTCGAGATATTTATAGTAGAGTGCATCGCAAAGAATAGAGAAGTTGGCAGATGCTTGTTGGTAATTAGCATAATTTTCAGTGGTTTGTAACTTCAAATAAGTTTTCCACAATTTGTTTCTAATATTGCGAAGAGTACGCAACTCCTTTGTATACCAAGGAGGTGATGACACAAAACTTTTTTGAACTGTATAAGGAACACATTTGATAAGACAATCAAAAATAGATGTAAGAAAGAGGGAAAGAGCAATGTCAATGGGGGTCTCAGTGTTGAGAAAGAGGCCAAAATTAATTTCGCTAAGGAGTAGGTTGAGTTGATTAAAATCGGCTTTGCGAAAGTTGAAATGAGAGGAATTTTCAGATTCAATAATTGGGATATATAGATCGATAGAGAAAATAAGGGATAGAGGGGGGTGATAGAGGTCAAGGGTGGATAGAAGATGTGAGCTTTCGGAGACGATAGAGTTACATGGGTCGGAGGAGAAGATGAGGTCAAGTTGTCTTAGTAAATTATTACGAATCCCACTTAGTTGGAAGAGGCCTGATTCAAGTAACCGATCAGTAAACATACATTCTTTTTCAGAAGTAGGATTAGAAGGAACAAAACAAGATTCATCCTCAGAGGGGATCCAGTGTAAGTCTGGCAAATTGAAATCGCCGATAATTATAAAATTGTCACATGAAGCAGCATTTTCAATTAAAAAATCGATTGAGTTGAGAAATTCTTGATAGACTTGAGTGGGTTGTGAAGGGCGAATATAGCAACAAATAAGATAAAAACATCGATTACAGATAATTACCTTTATGCAGACGAATTCAAAGAATGGCGATTTTGAGACTTCCACTAATGATGCATTAAAACGGATGTGCACGGCCAAAAGGACACCACGACCTGAGGGGGCGAGATCAGAAGATTGACCATCCGCACGAAAGACGACAAAATCAGAAGTGAATAATTCATTATCAAGAAAACCGGAGGAAAGATTGGTTTCAGTGAGGGCAAAAATATCAAAAGGGAGTTTTTGAGATGTAAGATATACACTTGAAGTTTTGGTACGGAGGCCTCTTACGTTCTGATAATATATAGATAAGGTAGAGGAAGATAATTCAAAAGATGCTGTCTGTAAAGAAGTATTGCAGTTAAAGACGAGGCTTCTGCTTATGTGTTGCAAGTGGGAGTCGTTTGGAACCCAAATGTGAAGCATATGTAGCAAGGTCCTTAGATACAGTCGAAGAAGAAATATTAAACGATTCATGAAAGCGGGTATAAATTCTATAAAGTGCAGCAGGATCAGTTGGGAGGCCTTCTTTTTGTATTGATACAATTACATTAGTTTTAGTTTTACCATTGATGCACACAGAGTCAGATTTATTATGTAAGTATGAAAGATAGAGACGGACGTTTTCATACAGTTTGGTATCTCGCAATCTAGACATTAAATACCGGCCATTGAACGTATCAGTTGTTATTTTAGGATCCACAAATTTGGATGTAAGTTTAACTTTTGGAGGGAACATTGGATCAAACACAGGTGGGGAAAGAAAAGAGTTGTTAGATGTTGAAACAGGGATGTTAGATGACGAAGAAGAAGGATTTAGGGTGTGAGAGTGTATGAAGTTACTATAATGCGCGCCAGAGGAACTTTTTTTGTGTAGGTTGGAACCAATTTGTGCAGTACTATGATGAACCTGTTTGCTTTGTGGGATTGATAGATTTTTTTGATACTGGGCGGTTGAATCTTGAGGATAATGAATGGGGTAGGAATTAGGAACATTGGCCTTTAATCTAGTAACAATTTTTCTTTTAGATACATTTGTATTGGAATGTTTTCGAATTGGTTTATTAACCCATTTTGAGATTTTTATTTTTCCTAGTAAGTAAATATCAGTATAGGATGAGCAAAATAACCATTGAAATCGTGAAGGAATAAAAATTTTAAAACATGATTTATTAATTTTAAAACACTCTCCAATATTGAACTTAAATCTTTGCATAAAAAGTTTACGGATCCAGGAGACATCTGCGTTGCTGGGTGTATTTGTTAGGAAGAATGGTTCATATTCGTTTAGGCTTTTTAATTTTGTCAGCCTATTGTTCCATTCGTCGAGAGTCCAAGTTGTTCCAAAGCGTTTAATGGTAGGCACATCCGGAGTAGGAGAGTTAATGGAATTTAATGTAATGCAGTGTAGGACTTCCACAGAAGGCAGAGCGGGGAGTGGCTGAGAAGGTGGTAGGCTTTGATTGGATTCAGAAATTTCAGCGAGTATAGATTTGTTAGAATTTGGTTCAATGGGTTGAACGTTAACCGGAATTTGATCGATTTTGCAGGCGGTTTGTTTGATTTCATCAATAATGTCATTAAAAGAATAGCGCGTTGTAATTAAGTCGTTACTAATTTCATTAATCTTGGAACCCATGTCAAGAAGTATAGATGTAAGATGGCAAGATGCTGAAGTCATGGAGTTCGAGGAACTTTGTGAATTTATTTCGAGATCGGAGCGGATGGATTTGACAGTGTCGTAAATGCTGTCTAACGGATAAGAGTTGAAAACTGATTCGAGCGTAGAATGAATTACACCTTTAATATTATCGAAACTACAGTGAGTGTGGTCAACTCGCGATTTAAGTGAATCTGCCATAGAAGAAAGGCGCTTCTCAAATGAAGATTGATTACTTAAAAATTGTCTACCGAGAGTCTCTATAGAACTGTTTAAGTCTTCAATGCTTTTAGAGAAATCGTCAAAGTGCTGAAATTGAGACAATATGTTCTTATGAAATCGGTCATTATCCGCGATAATAGAGTTTGTTTTTTCACTTAAGCATTTGACCGCGAGAAGAACATGTGAAATAGAGATAGTTTTGCATTCATCGCAGAGATAAACAAAATGGTTCATATAGTCTTTGAGATAAGTACACGATTTCTTGCTTAGCCCTAGACATAGCGGATGAAATGATTTTCCACAGATACCACGACATGCCAAACGTTCGGTGTATTTGCTATCTAGGATGCACATACTAGAGTCACACGAATTTTCCATTATTGCAGGCGAAAGAGTATTAATTATCGAATTTGATATTTTAATTGTCGCTTTTAAATATTTAAATATTGTTTTTTAGTTTTCTATTTTCTTTACGATATAAAAGATATTGTTTGTTCGGACAGTACACTGAATATTAATTAAAAGTGGTTTAGATATTTGCTAAATCAATCGAATCCACGAACCGTGTTATTAGCGATTAGAATGTTGAAGAGGTGAAATTCTCGGTAGTGTGTTGGATGAAATATGTAAATAAAGAAAAAAAACACCAAAGAGAAATTGAGGTGTAATACCAAAAGAGGATTGCTTGGCAGAACAATACTAAAATGACTCACCCAGAAAGGTAAGACTGAAAGCAAATAGTATTTTTGTAAGATGTAAGATGAGATTGGATTAGAATTTGCTATTCAGTCGGTTATATAAGTTCCAAAGTCCAAGTTACGGCTGGTGAATAAAAGATGAAAATTTTGCAGCAGGAATTTCTCAGGCACTCGGCAACATGTATGTATGCAAATGGACACAAGAAATAGGTATTCGATGTAGCTTCAAAATTGTGCTTCATGGGCAGAACATATACGTAAAAATGTTTCACTCACCGGGCAAGAAGGAAACAAAAAGTATTAACGGGAGCAAATAAATTTGAGAGAATGACTTTAGAGTAAAAAACACTTTTCTCAATTCAATTTAATTATTATTGACACCACTTAGGTATAAAATTTTATGATTTTTAACTTTTTACACTTTAGTTTATCGAGCGCAACTCAAAAATGATATAACTTTGTCAAAAAAATATGTAGGGTTTGCAAATTTTGATAAACTGAGATAAAATGGGCACAGTAAGATTAATTAAAGATAGAAAAATGCGGGGGCGAAATAGGACACACGTCTGAATAGGCTTAGAATTACTCTGCAATAATGAACATTCAGGAACAATAGATAATAAACGAACGGTTTGATCAACCAATTTCAAAATTGATAGTCTGTTTGTTTAAAAACACTTTTCCACTTTTATTAAATGAACGGTCAATTGTAAAAAATCAATTATGTATCTCCATAAATAGTTTCAAAGAATCCATTATCTATAACAAATTTATTCATGTTTTCAAAACTGCCCAATTTACCTTTTATGTTGTCAATTTTTACATGTAAATTAGTGGTCAAAGACGGAACCACTTTTTAATCTGAGGCTATATTTTTTGCACTTATTAATTTTATTAAATCATAAATAACCTCAAGACAATGAAGCCCTTTAAAAAAAAATTAAAATGGTTGACTATGGATATTTTTCATTTTTAGAAACTCTGAAACAAGAAAAAGAAATATTTAAAACGCTTTTGGTTTCATCCCAATACGATCACTTTTCGCAGAGTTACAGCCCTTTGAAAAAGACTCAAACGAACATTTTTATAGGTATAGGTACATAGTTACCATTATTATTTTTGAAAGTCTATTAATTTACTTGGGTTAGGAAATTTAATAATTTTTTTAGTTGAGCAATTTTTGAATTGTGAACTGTTTCCTAAAATTAATTGTCTACATTAAAAATAAATTATAAATATCAGAGCAAATTCCCCGGGTTCCTAATGTCTAAATCTGTGCTCCCTTTTCTTTATTTTTTAAAATATCCTTAAAAGTAAAAGTCCTAGAACCAACAGATTAACCTTGTATAAATACGCAAGGAATAAAAACGCTATCTACCTAAATGCGAAAAGTTTCAATTCACCTGCAACCAAAAATAAAACAGAAAACAAACCGTCTATTATTGTGTCTAATTCTGCGCAAAATTGAATGCAAAAAACTCAATTTCCCTTTCCTAAACCTCAAACAATTACGATTCACGAAAAATAATTTTTTCTACCCAAAATACAAAAGGGGTAGGTCTACCCCAGAAGCAAACTCAAATCTCATGTAAAAACGTGTACATGTATTGGTGTACAAATATGGCTCTCTTAGTTAAGAATTTTTGTGTTAAGAAAATAAATTTACCTCGTCTCGTCTCTTCAGGATACCTCTTTTTTCGCATCACGCATAGAGATAGAGAAAGATAGAATAGAATATAAAAAAAAAATAACAGAAAACGGGAACAATGCACGAGTGGCCAAATTGTAAATAGTATGTTCAATAAAACAAAATTGAATTGAATTGGCAAGCTGGCACGCCGCACAGTCAGCGCAGCGCACAAACATTTGATTTTGAATTGACTCGGATTGCGCAAAAGATAAATGAAAGATTTTTTTTTTCCTTTTGTATTTTGGGTAGAAAAAATTATTTTTCGTGAATCGTAATTGTTTGAGGTTTAGGAAAGGGAAATTGAGTTTTTTGCATTCAATTTTGCGCAGAGTTAGACACAATAATAGACGGTTTGTTTTCTGTTTTATTTTTGGTTGCAGGTGAATTGAAACTTTTCGCATTTAGGTAGATAGCGTTTTTATTCCTTGCGTATTTATACAAGGTTAATCTGTTGGTTCTAGGACTTTTACTTTTAAGGATATTTTAAAAAATAAAGAAAAGGGAGCACAGATTTAGACATTAGGAACCCGGGGAATTTGCTCTGATATTTATAATTTATTTTTAATGTAGACAATTAATTTTAGGAAACAGTTCACAATTCAAAAATTGCTCAACTAAAAAAATTATTAAATTTCCTAACCCAAGTAAATTAATAGACTTTCAAAAATAATAATGGTAACTATGTACCTATACCTATAAAAATGTTCGTTTGAGTCTTTTTCAAAGGGCTGTAACTCTGCGAAAAGTGATCGTATTGGGATGAAACCAAAAGCGTTTTAAATATTTCTTTTTCTTGTTTCAGAGTTTCTAAAAATGAAAAATATCCATAGTCAACCATTTTAATTTTTTTTAAAGGGCTTCATTGTCTTGAGGTTATTTATGATTTAATAAAATTAATAAGTGCAAAAAATATAGCCTCAGATTAAAAAGTGGTTCCGTCTTTGACCACTAATTTACATGTAAAAATTGACAACATAAAAGGTAAATTGGGCAGTTTTGAAAACATGAATAAATTTGTTATAGATAATGGATTCTTTGAAACTATTTATGGAGATACATAATTGATTTTTTACAATTGACCGTTCATTTAATAAAAGTGGAAAAGTGTTTTTAAACAAACAGACTATCAATTTTGAAATTGGTTGATCAAACCGTTCGTTTATTATCTATTGTTCCTGAATATTATGTACCTAATCATCAAAATAAAAACAATGATAACAATTTTCATAGTTTTGCATTTGTTACATATCTTAGACTTGAAGTCCCTATCAGCGTTACCATTTCCGGAAAAAAATCGAAGGAGATTTGAAGAAAAAAGTGATGTAAATTGGGAAAAATCGAAGTAGGTTTTAAAATGACTTTTAATTTACTTTTAGAAAAATTTGAACTGGGAATTTTCATAAGTTGACATTACAACACAAGAGAATAATGATTCCGTCTATCTGCAACTCTGTACCTCAATCTGCAGCCACTTTAGCTCGGTCCCTTCCATACAGCCATTATGAAATATTATAATTATTTTGAAAACAGCTCTAATGCTTTTTTTTTTTAAATTATGTATAGATAACTGTACCAACAATGCAGTCCACACTTTGGTAAAAAATAAATGTTATTATCGGTACCTGTCATAGAACCTTCTTTTTATTTTCTACTTTTTCATTTGCGACTCTTCCGATTTCGATCAAAATTTTTACATCGCAGATTCTTTGATTTTGAAATAATATTGTATACGACAAATGTTTTCTTTAAATGTATACTTTTAAATACTTAAAATTATCAATACATTTCTTTTAATTTTAAAGAAAATTGTGTATAAATATTTAATTTTATTTAATTAATAAAACATTCTTTTATAAAAAATATAAAATATATTTAAATATAGTTTAATTTAAAATTTAAAAACACATATGCAAGCGAAATTTTCATAGGATTCGTGTACACATCAGTGTGTTGAGTTCCTATGCTTTTAAACTTACTTATTTGTGTTAATTTATTGTGTTGACATTCTTTTTTTTTGTAATTCGATGAATCTCTTCTTCGTTGGATTAGAAATTACTCGTACCTTTCGGACCGTTCACTAAAAGTAGTTTTGGATGGTTTCAAATCTGATATCCACAAAATAAATGCTGGTGTGCCCCAGGGGTCCGTTTTGTTTCCGACAGTTTCTGTCTATAACTGTTGCTCCGCTTAATTGTTTTGCTGACGACAGTAACCTTAGTTTTTCATATTCGTTTTTAGATTCACATCCTTGTCGTATGATAAGCTCATTAAATTATGATCTTCGAAAACTCAATGCTGTTTGGCACTTGCATCGAGGAGACTGAACAGCTTCTAGGTATGTGCATCAGAGACCATCATTTGTGAAGTGTTAACATGTTTGACGTAACCAAAAACGCCGCTAAGTGTTTAAATTTTCTCCGCCGATGCAAGAAGTTTTTACCCCTACTAATCTGGCTGTAATCTATAAGGCTCGAATGTAATTCCCACTAGGTAGGTGCTCTAAAAACCCTCTTAAGTCTCTTGCACAGAATTCAAAAGAGAGCTCTAAAAATGAAAGGCGACCGTTGTCTAACTGAAACATTTGAATCTCTCGAGCACCGCCGCAATTTTCATAAACAATGCTCTAGTGAAGTAGGCAGTTGCGTTCTCCCCCTCAAACAATTCAACCGTAATACCCGTACTTCTAGGACTGCTCATCATTTTACCCTTGGGCCCAATTTTGGACGTACTGTCAAGTACAGTGATTCCTTTTTTAGCCGCACTACACGCATCTGGAATGCTTTACCCGGCTCAATATTTCTCACTCATTGTAATGTGCAGACATTAAAAACCAATATGTATCGGTATTTCCTTTCTCATCCTATCCTACTTTCCTAATTTCTTGCACTGTGTTTAACAATTTAATGGTATTCATGACCCCTTGAGTGCGCGTTTAATATAAAAAAAATACTACCTAGAGTGAAATAAAGAAAAAGAAGTAGATTTGGACTTTTTTTTGTGAAATTGAAGTAGGTTACTTAGAGAGTTACTTTTAGAGATTTTTAAAATGAGGTAGATTTCAGTATTTTGCTGATGGTGCGAAGTAAGAAGTAGATTTTAAATATTTGGAAAAAAAAGTAGATCTACTATAATTGAAGTAAAATGGTGCCACTGGTTCCCATTAGCTGAAACAAATTTCGAAGAAAAAGTTTGTCAATTTTATTTCCAATAACATCATTGTATTTTAATTTTACTTTGTATACTACTATACTAATTTTAAGCTTCTATTTTATTACCTAAGCAAAAACTAAAAATGCATTTTATATAAAAACTGATCTCATTCAAAAAACAAAAAACCAATTTCATTAAGTAATTTCGAAATTATTCACAATTTGTCTTTTTGATTTTGACACCAACAACATTATTGGAAAACTAATACTTTTTTTTTTTTACAAATTAAAAACTAAGTGATAATGAATATATGAACATACATATGTTATGTATATTATATAAAGGTCGTTCTTATTAGAACTGGGCCAGACTTGCCTATTGTCCTTTGTTAAAAATTATCTCATTTCGAAATTTTCAACGAAATTACATCATGTGGCCTAATGAAAACGAAGTACGCATTACATATGTATGTATTTTCTATTTGCTTACTTTTTATCAATTTTTTTTTGCTTGGGTTTTTTGTTTCCTTTGTTTGTTTTTGGAGGCATTATACCTTTGCAGCTAGGTTGTTGCAAAAAAATATTTATTGGTATGTACAAAATAGATTTGCACAATAAAAACACAACAGAAAATAACAGTAACGAGAGTATTATCTATCACCATGACATATTGAATTAAAGGAGACAAGTCTTCCTATGTAAAACCAACAAAAATACATAAAAGAGGCGCACTTCCCATATTCTTTCTATTTACATACTTTGACATACCTCCCAATTTCACCATTCTTCTACCAGTGGAATACGTCACCACCGAAAACAAAATGTGATCGAATTTTCCTTCTGAACTTATTTATATAAATATGTACATAGGTATTTAGATTAATAGATACCTGCATACATAATATTTTGGCGCCATCCACTTGCCATATCCCTTGGTTGTTGCGTATTCGCTTACAGTGAAATGCAATTTCATCATCTAATATGTTTTTGATACATCCATTACCTACCTACGCAAAATTAAATCAAAACAATCCTTACGATACCAAATCAAATCACGGCGGCGCGGCGTTGCACCTCTACATTACCTATGAACCTACCTATCGGAAAAAAAACAACACAAAATCTATTGTATATATTTATATGCATATGTATGTATCTTATTCTATATACAACATCGCAAATTTCATTTCTTCCATCATCTACACACCCTTTGACAAAAAAAAAAAATGAAGATCACTATGCATCGCAATTTATTACTATGTGTGTACCTAAAATGGCTTTCCATAGAAGAAACAAAAAAAAAACAGTAGAAGTGATGATAGATCGCAAATAAAAAAATACAAAAAAACAAAATTTATGACAGCGAATTTGTGATATACCTACCTACTTATATACTTTTTTATACATACACAAAGAACATTTTTCCACTCTACCTCCGACAATGTGGAATGGTCATTGCATCATTTATATATATATATACCTACTAAAAACAATCATTTCTAACACGTTTTTTTTTTATTTTTTCTGTTCTTGTAATACGAGATGCAAGATGACAAGTCATAAACAAGAATAAAAAACTAAATAAGCCCAGACAAAAAAAAAAAAAGAATCAAGAGAGCGGATGGGCGGACAAAATTCTTTTGCACAGAGAATACGAAACCTTCTCTTTCAAAGCGCTGATATTGCAGTGGCATTCTTGTGAACTGAAAACTTACTTGTGTGCGTGTGCAAAGGAACTTTTTGTTAAAAAATGCAAAACAGACCTCTTTTATAAAAATAAAATTAAATAAATATTCAGTGAAAAAAGTATTTTGTATTTTTGAATTTAGTTAATAAAATATCAAACAAAAATAAAAAAAATATGTGAGAACTGTATTATTAATACTTTTCTTGCAAATGCATTACAAATACTGTCATATTGAATTGCATTTTTTTGAACTTTAGATGAGTTTTATTAAATTTTTAAGAACGATACGCTGTTCAGGGAATATAAATCTTTGATTAAAAAATTATTTCCAAAAATTAAAAAATATAACTCTCAATTTCCCAGGGTAGAGAACAAAATATTTGTAAAAAAATGTATATTTTTTGACTTTTGTTAGTAAAAAGTTACTGTAAAAATAAAAAAAGAAATAAAAAAAAAATTTACGTAATTGCACATACTTATTGGCTTTGTACAAGAGTGAATTTTACTTCGTTATCTTTTATACTTATGAAGTTTTATCCAGTAGAGCATTCATACCACTATGCGAATTTCCTTCGTTTTTCATAGTTTTATATATTTTTTTTTGAATAAATAATAAAACAGAATAAAAAAAGAAGAACGATACGTGATTTAGGAATATGTTGTTTCTATAAAAAAAATATAAAAAAAATAAAAAAGTAATATTTTCGGAATTTCCCTATCATTTGAATAAGGACCTTACTAAAATGTATGATTTTTCCACTTGTGTGGCAGTTTCTGGGCACACAATTTTTTTTATATTTTTTTCAAAACTGCAAAAGTATTTTGAATAACATTTTTCTAATCGATGACCGTTTATTTCATTGAAATATTCGTAAAATTGTGAAAGTTATACAGCTTAGCGCAAAAGTCTAACCTATTTTTTCAATGGACACCTACCCTTAACGTGTCAGTTAAAGGACTAGCTAGAGTTGAGAAGTCTTTGACGAAACGCCTATACCACCCTGCTAGACCTAAAAAGCTTTTCACTTGCTTCACTGTTTTGGGAATGGGAAAGTCAACTATTCCAGATATCTTACCCTGATCCATTTTCAGACCACCGTCTCCTACAACAAAACCTAAGAATTTCAGTTCTTTGAAGCAAAACTTCGATTTTTGGACGTTGATCGTTAGTTCTGCTTCCTTGAGATTCCTAGCCAACACCTTTAACAACTCTACGTGCTCTTCAATGTACCACTTTGTCTATCAATTTACACATTGTCGGAACAGCGTTCTTAAAACGAAATGGCATTACCGTAAATTGCATTAATGGGCGGCCGGGAACAGAAAAAGCTGTCTTCTCTCTAGAGGTTTTCTCCAACGGTATCTGCCAGAACGCATCCTTCAGATCCACACTAGAAATATAGTGCGTTCCTTGAAGACGTGCCAACAGACCCTCTATATGAGCCATTGGATACGCATTACCTTTGGTCTTGGCGTTAACTTTCCGATAGTCCAGGCATAGACGGTTCTTTCCGGGTTTCCGTACCAATACTACCGGAGAACTCCATGCACTGGAGCTTTTTTCAATAACGCCAAGCCCTATCATGCGATCCAATTCCTCATATAGAAGTTTCTGTACCGCTGGAGAGACCGGATAATGGCGTTGCTTTATGGGCTCCGCGTCACCTGTATCTATGTAATGTTCCAATAGAGCTGTTTTCCCTCGTCAAGAACTCCAAACCACCCACGCCCAAGCAACTTATACTCGCCCCACTATCCAGTAAACCGAGTACAGGTTCCCCAAGTACGTGCACCGTTGCATATGGTCGCGGATCATCTAAGCAGCAAAGGGTTGTTGCTTCGATGGCCTTGTGAATCTCTCGTTTATCTTTAAATTTTTTTCGAAGTTTCTTTATCTTATCTGAGACTGTTGGGCTATAGGTAGATCCAAAAATTCTCTGTCTCACCTCATAATATTTTTGGATCCGTTCATGCAGAGTTTTAGGTGGTTGTTTTGTCGAAATTGGTGTGAGGTTTGCTACTTCATGAGTAGTTTGTCGATTTGGTTGTAATATGGTTAGAACTGGGGTTTTCATTTGTATTTTGCCATTGTCAATGCTGGTTTGTGATATTGAAGGTGTAGTTTGGTAATAAGATATTTTGTCTATTTCGATTCCGGATTCCGTTTTTTCGAGCAGCTTCTCCGGCGGTCTGAGCTGCTCCGAGGGGCGTTTCCCGAACATTTGGGGCACTGCGGAGAGGTAACATTTTCCATCCCACACTTGAAACAGAATAGGTTCCGCTGAGGGTCAGGACATTCAAAAAATGAATGTCCCTTCACTTTACAATTCCAGCAGCATAACATTCGGGTTTCTACCTTTGGCTGGAACGCTTCGATGTGTTGGTTTACAACCTCACAACTATGATCATCCATCTTCAACTTCTATCTCTGCCACCTTCTTGCCAAGAGATGGAATAAACATTTGTTGCTTCTGGTAACCTTCTCTGTCGTTCAAATATTTTTCAATACTTTTGCAGACATACACCAGTTCTGGCAAACTTTCAGTCCGATAGGTTATCAAGAGCGCTCCCATTCTTCGTTTCACATTTAGTTTTAAGAGCTCAACTAACTCCTGGGGCGGTTTTAGGACCCTCAACCTACTATTCAGCTGCTGTATAGCGGAGTAAAAGTCGTCAAAAGTCTCCGAAGGAAGTTGGTGCCTGTCGGACATCTTCCTTGACAACTCCGAGTCAGTCTCCAAACTCCGGTATTGATCGATCACCGCCGCACTGTGGTCCAAAATGACTTTTTTCGTTGCAAAAATCATAACTTTTGAACACGTGAAGCTATCGCAACAACTTTTTTTTCCCTTAAAGTTAATTTCCAAGGCTATATAAATTGTGAATTTTAAGAAAATTACTTTACAGGGTGTTTCAGAATAATTGGTTGATGTAAGATTTTATTAGAAAAAGAAGTTAACAGAATAAAGTCTGAAAGTAAACCTTTTAAAAACAGTCCTAAGTTTTTAAAACTTTGTAAAATAAAAGTTTTTGACTATTCAAGTGAATTCATAACAACAGTGGATGCTTAAAGTTAACGCACCAATTTCAGAATTATTTTTTAAGGAGTATTATAAAACAGTATTTTTTCATGTTGTGGGGCATCAGTTTATTCTATAAACTGTTTGACTGATATATTTTATATGAAACAGTGTAGGAAAAAAGTAAACGGACGAAAAAAAAATAAAATAGAATATAAAATTTATATCAACAAAATAAAATAGAATACTTTATAAAGATTTGTTTACAATAAACTACTATAGATCTAATTTTCAGAAAAAAATTCATCGGCATCGTTATCATTTTCAACAATTAATAGACCTATTAGTTCTGGGCAGTAACTCTTTTTCAGCTCTTTTTTTGATCTAACGTGTCATAAAGATGAAACAAGTGGATTTGATGATATAGCTAGCATATTAAATAAATCTTCATTTTGTCGTTTCCGTGAGACTGCATGTATTTGAGTATCGATATCGCTTGTAGTCTTTATTCCTTGATTCCTGTGCTTCTTCTGAAAGCTCCCAGATTGACAAAATTTGATGTCTTATAAGTTCCTCTCCATGGTCCAAAATTTTGTGAAGAGTTGGTGTCAGGAGTTTGTAGCTGTATTTGGCTTTTAAAAGATCTGAAGTGGTTTTGGTATACTCGTTGAATTTATCTACATTAATAGATTCTTTAGATGACATCGCATTTAAAATAACTTGCAGTTTCTTTATAAGATCCTTATCTACTCGGGTTATAGCTGACGTAACTTCTGGATTTTCAAAAAATCTTCGTGAAGTGTTTCCATCATTTGTATTACCGAATCCTTGTTTTGGCTTATCAATGATTAACCCGAGTTGTTCCCTAAATTCCTTTTGAATATCCGCTTTTCTTCTTCTTTCGGCTTCCTTCTTGTCGGTTGTCTCATCTTCTTAAAAACTGCTTTTGTGATATCCGCTTTTATCTTTTCATGTTCCTTTTTATAATTTATACTCAGAGCTGTGGAAACATTTTCAGTCGAAATATGGCCCGTAGTTTCCAATAGTTTCCTCCTTTTGGTATATACTGAACATGTATCTAAGGATTTCGGCGGATTAAAAAATTTAATGTTCAATAAAGTAATAAATAGTTTGTGTACAATATTTTATATTTTTTTTTAATAATAATTGGCATTTGTATAAAAAGGGGCGTAGAAGTGGGCGGTTTTTTTTTGTCAGAATCAAGATAGTAATAAAACGATTTTTAATTAAAAAGAAAATTTCACGTTTTCGACTATTTTAATTAATAAAATAATTGAAATTTTCCATAAGGGAATTTGCTTTTAAGACCAAAAGGTCAGCACTGGGAACACGACTTTTTTTTTAAACAAATTACAATTTCTCTGAAGGTTGCAAATAGTTGCAGCTACAATTTTGCATATGGTTTAAGAAATAGTTAGGGTAAACTATCATGGTCAATTTTCCGCGCGAACTCGCGAGTATTTTTTTGTAGCTCTATTCAAACCGAAAAAATCTGATAAAAAAGGGTGTTTTTTGTTTTATTTATTAAAAATATTAAGTATTTTTTTATTTTTTTTTTAATTAAAATTTTGATTTACGCACAAATAATACAACTAGAATAAATTATAGAAAATTAATATTTTACATTTAATATGCCAAAATTTCAAATACGAAAACAAAGAAGTTAGTTTTTTCTGTTTTTTTGTAACTCTAGAACGAAATTGACCAACTTTGAAAAGCTCTATAAGTCAAACTAGTTAGCGGAAATTTTTTTTGTTTGCTGTTTTTGAAGCTCCGTTTATATTTCTATTAAAAATAAAAAACAAAACTTTAAAAATAAAACATCGAAATTAGTATTTTTGCCACGAAATTTTCCTTTTTGGACCACAGTGCGCCGTACGAAGAGCCATCCAATTTTCGGTCGGGTTGGATTTTATGTACAACCAGTACCAACTCTCTACAGTTCCGGCGACAAAATGGTGGAAGTTTAGGACAACTTCCTCCCAACTTACTCCATAACTTATCCTCAACCTTTCCAATCGGAACAGAAAATCGTCAACTGTCATTTGACGGTTATCAAATTTTAATCCCCACTTATGGAAGTGATGGAATCTATTTCTGTTCGATGTTAAGGCTGAAGGTAGAGGACTGTTGTATGAGTTATCGAAGTTTAAGTTGCGTAGTTACCTTAGAAATTCGTCTGCGTTTGATGTGTTGCCTTCATCATGACGTTGCATTGAAGGTTGACCTTGAGGTTGGCTGTTTCTGGTTTGTGCTGGATTTTGGGTTGCTCTGTCTGCTCTGCTATTATTCGTTGTTGTCCTGTTATAAGGTATAGTTGTCCTGTTGCCCTGAGTTTGGGTCCTGTTGTGTTGAGGTTCTTTCTGGTTATCTTGAGTTTCTGTCCTGTTGTTCTGGAATACCGTCCTGTTGTTCTGGGTTACTATTCTGTTGTTCTGGTTTCCTGGTGTTTGGACCTCACTATATCTTGCAGACCTTAAGTTCGGTGTGATGGTTGGTGAAACTGCTACCAACGTTTGACGCACTATGTTAGCTACTTCATTGTGAAGATATGCCCTACTCCTCTCTGCTTCCGCCCTGAGAAACTCCATGTCTTTTGCACGGTTGAGCCCTATCGCTGCCGTTACCACTTCCTCGATGTATTCCGCTAGAACTTCATCTTCAGCTTCACCCTCCGGATGGTCCATCACTACCTCATGCTCTACTTATCCTGAATCCTCTTGAGAATCCTCCTGATTATCGCCCATATTAATCCTTGTACTACTTTGAGTCGTATTTTGAGCTAGCAAAGAAGCAGCTCCTAATTCCCAGGTTTGACTTGCAGCTTGAGTAACACTTTCTGTCAACGCGTATTGGATTACTCCTTAACACTTTGCGTTTTCTAAACTCAGCCATTGACAATTTTGGCGGCATTTTGTAAAAAAGAATCAGTAGCTAACGAAGAAAAAATGTGAGACCCAAAACTCTTCACCCAAAAGCATAAAACGAATTTTTGAAACTACCCCAGTAAAGCCTACTTGTATGTCAACCTATGTAGCAATTCAAAAAAAAAAATAACTAAAAACTACAGGTAAAGTAATGCACGGTGAATTATAAGACGCGATTCTTTTTTTTTTTTGTACTATTATATAAATTCTACTCCAATTGTTTAGAATCGTTTGAATACTAATCCGAATCAAAAAAAAAAATTCGAAAAAAAAGCTCAAAAAATCTTTCAAGTTCATAAATCCTCAGAATCATCAATAATAATTACAAAATCAAAGAAGTTTTTGTAACCCCTAATGGATTTTAACGTGCCACAATGATTTTTTAACTTTTACGAATTAAATCTTGGTAAAAGAGAAAAAAAATTTACTTATGTATCGTATTCGTTGAATTCAAAAATTCAAATCCTAAAAAAATTTACTATGACTAATGAATCAATATGCCCTAAATCCCAATTAAAAATAATCAAACAAAAGAGTTGATATACCAACTCGATAAAAAAAAACGAAATGCCAAATTTGGAAAAACCAACAAAAGTTAAAGGTTGTACTATTCATAAAAATTTAAGGGTGGATGTGACACTACATACCGAAGCCCTTTAAACGACAAGATAATTACTCCGCTCTATATTACTTTTCCTAAACATTCCTCATTTTTCATTCTCTATTTCTCTCTCTCTCTCTCTCTCTCTTTCTTCCATCATCCCAAAAAATTTGCCGCAGAAAAAAAATTTTCTTCTTGATTATGCTGTTCCTATACACTAGATGGTTTGTTAAGTCTCCGAATTTGTTTTAAGGGTTGAATCACGCCCTCGCTTCCGAAAACCAATTTATTTAACTTAGCTTTTGGGTCGAGTAAGTTATCACCCACTTAATTTAATTATTAACATTGAGTAAACTACATTGTATCGAATTCCATTCGAAAAAAAAATGGATTCACTCCCATGAAACACAAAAATTATACTGTTCTTAAATGAAATTGCCGTAAAAGCCTTATTGAACGCAACAGACTGAACAGGGTAACCATTCCTCCCATTCACTGGACGTCAGCTCGGTACTCCTACGTATTCATCATATGCGAAAACTATAACTCCAAACCACTCGTGTACGAAAGACAAAATAATTAAATATATAATAAATTCTCTTTAAATTCAGGGGGTGGCCATGGCACGATGGTTTTGTGCTCGAGTGTCAACATCATGATCACAGGTTCGATCCCTGCCGTCGTCTATGTCGTTTTAATTCCATTAAAACCTTCTAAAAAATTGTCATCAATGGGTTGCTGCTTTACTCATTACATGTTGTTCAGGCATAACACTAACAACATGTAATTGAGTTAAAACTAGTATGCCCAACAAGGATGAACACGAATAAAATAATGTGAATTATAAGCGACATAGAAATAAGACACGGCATTTCTCCGCTTTAGCTCAGCCGCCATCCCTGGAAATAAAAATATCTGAGACAACCACCAACAATCTCAGAACATCGTGCCACACATCTTTCCTATCCTTCTTTCTCTTCATTAACTTCACGCCCGCGCTGTGTTGGAACATTTAAAGGGTAATCATAATCCCTTAAGCGCGGGTAGATTATAAAAAAAAAAAAAAAATCTCTTTGGCCTATCTTTTTTTTCTATTTTCGAAAGGACGAATTCGGGCCCCACGTTGGGCGCCACCTATAACGGAACCTTGCTGGTATATCAAGGACTCTCCACAAGACTTCGTATTCTCCCAAAGGGGTGATGCCATTACCCTCAATAAAGTTACTTGTATTCCCGAAAGTCTTCCTTTGAGTTCCTTAAAAAAAAACTTTCGCCCCCTTATACTATCAGAACCACACTCCCGTCTACAGGATACGGTAGGCCTACTCTGATAGCAGGAGTGAAGGGTGTTCAAACTATGATGGCTCGGCATGCTTGCTCATTGCCTTGGCTCTGCTCGTCACGTTCTATATCATGCCGAAAAAAAATTGTTTATTCACTTTGATTGCTACTCGGTTCAAAAAAGAAAATCGGAACCTCAAAATCCATCCTTTCACGTCAAAAATAGAAAAAAAAACTATCTAGTAAATAATAATTAGTATTTTTTTTCGCGATGACCAAATTATGAAGAGAGAAGAAAGAAAATTGAGATGGTAACCCTAGAGCGAGTTGGACAGATGTTATTGTCCGTCTGTGGTAAACCCTCCCTCGCATCACCCCGTGACACGTCCATAAGCTACTGCGTCCACGATGCTAATTTGCGGTAGCTCCCTAACTTGCAGATGGTCAGTTCCCTAAAAGCCGTTCACGATCTCTCGCTTTGCCACATCCACCCTTCAATTAAATGCTTAATTGATCATTTTAGTTGTTCTCCAACCTAAACCTAAATTCCGAAATAAGAAACAACTTCCCATCTAAATGAATCGACAAGAGAAATTATAACAGCTGCTTTTTCATCTTTCATCTATTTTATTGATAAAAATATATAAAATAAAATACAAAACACAAAAGAACTTATATGCTAACCCTATCTTAACAAATGAAAATCTTAAAAGAAAAAAAATTCTAATAGGGAAATTATAAATGGGTATGTATGTATGTTTATAAATGCATGTTTATGGATTCACAATTTTAGGTACTTCTGTTTGTACATGCGGATTCAAATTAATTCACACGTATTATTTCTAATTGCAAACTCCTTCTCTCTTTAATTATGCTGACGTATACATGAATGTGATTTGTATTACAAAAAAAAACTTTCTCCAATTAAAAAAAAACTTTAGTTTTAAAATTGATAATCAAGTATGTTATTTCTTTTAAATTCGAGTTTAACTATTATCTAATTTCAAGTACTTTCCTTTCCTTGCATGTTCTATATATGTATGTAGATATATATGTCCCTAGGTTTCTTAATAATTTTAATAATTAAAATTTTATAATATTGTAATATTTTTTTGCTAGGTTCTTTAAATAAAACTTATTACTCCTTTTAGAATTTCTTCTTTATTTACACTTTTCAAATCAAAACAATAAATCTCAATTTGTAATCAACTCCAATACTTTTATTCAAACTTAAATCACACTTCTTTAATTCCACAATCCAATAGTTCAGCTTTGCACACTTTCATAATCGAAAATAAACTGTCTTGTGCTCACCTCGAGCACTCCCTTTTATACTCAAACCAGTTGTTCTCGAAGGTTCTTGTCTAGAATATTCTATTTGCTTGGAATAAGGGGAAATTCATATGGAGATAGAATGTTCTAGTAGTTTGGAATAAGGGGAAATTTAGATGCGAACTGCTGGAAAAGAGCTTTTTTTGTTCCTTCATAAAGCAGATATGTAATTCCCAACAGATGGCGCTGTAGGAGTATAAAGCTCTGTTCGCAACATTGCCCCCTTCTTAAGATTGTTCGTCCCGAACAACTCTATCACCAGCTCCGGCACTGTATCGGTGCAGTCGATCGCTATGCACAACTTTTAGCTTTCCTCTTAACCCTTTTTGAATTCGGTAAACGACATCATTGATTTTCGTGACGACAGTATAAGGGCCTTCCCAGTTTTGTTGAAGCTTCGGCGACAATCCCTTTTGACGATGTGGAATATATAGCCATACACGATCTCCTACTTGGAATCCTGTACTGTTTGCTCTTGTGTCGTACCTTGTCTTCATTCGATCGCTGTAAGCGCTCATTCTAGTCCTGGTCCTTTCGTGGATGCCGATTAGCCTCTCTTTTAGGTCACTCACGTAATCCCCTGTTTCCTGAGACTCTTGTGGTGGGTGTCCAAACCTTATCTCACTAGGCAGGCGTATGCTTTTTCCAAACAGGATTTCAGATGGTGTTTGTCCTGTTGAGCTATGTACTGCACTTCGATAGGCCATCAAAAATAGTGGTATGTGCCTATCCCAGTTTCTTTGGTAGTCGCCTACGACCTTAGTGAGGTGCTCTCTTAATGTCCTGTTGAATCTCTCGACCATTCCATCAGATTGCGGGTGAAGTGGTGTGGTTCTCGTTTTCTTAATGCCAAGGAACGCGCAGACCTCTTGGAATATGTTCGACTCAAAGTTCCTTCCTTGGTCAGAATGGAGCTCCATAGGCACACCGAACCTGCTTACCCAGTTAGACACAATCTGGTCAGCCACGGTCTTGGCTTCTTGGTTCGGGATAGCGTATGCCTCAGGCCATTTGCTGAAGTAATCCATTACCACCAGAATGTATTTGTTTCCATCATTCTTTTCCGGAAAAAGGCCAGCTACATCAACAGCAATCCTTTCAAACGGTGAGCCAACATTATATTGCATCATTTTTCCTTGCAGTTTTCTACCAGGGCCTTTGGTTGCAGCACAAGCGTCGCAATTTCGGCACCACTTTTCAACGTCGTCTCTTGCATGCAACCAGTAGAATCGTTGTCTCACTTTTTCTAACGTCTTGTTGACTCCCAAATGACCTCCTGAAGGTCCAGCATGCATTTCTCGAAGAACCTCTTTAATTTTTGATTTAGGTAACACAAGCTGCATCACATAGGATTTACCATCAGCGGATTCCCATTTTCGCCTAAGAACACCTTCCTGCACATGAAGTGAGTCCCATTGTGCCCAATAGGCTTTTAAAATTGGACTCCTATCGGAAATGTCATTCCATGCGGGTTTTTCTTCATGTTCCTTCCATGCGAGAAGAGGTTCAATGTCGGGGTCTTCTTGTTGAGCAGATCTTATTTCTTCATTGCTCCATCCACAAATGGGGTCAGCCTTTATTCGCTGAATGTTGATGGATTCCTTTTCTTCTTGTCGCATGCAATGCTTGCAATCTATTTTACAAGGCCTTCGGGATAGTGCGTCGGCATTTGAATGCAGCTTTCCCCTTCGGTGTTGAATTTCGTAATCGTAAGTCTGCAGTCTTTCTATCCACCTTGCGACTGGTCCTTCTGGGTTCTTGAAGTTCAACAACCAGTTAAGAGCACCATGATCGGTTCGTAGAAGAAACTTCTGTCCATAGATGTATTTGTGGAAGTGTTTCGTTGCCAAGATGAGTGCCAAGAGTTCTCTTCTGGTCACACAGTAGTTCCTTGCGGTCTTTGACAGTACTTTGCTGAAATAGGCGACAACCTTTTCTTCGCCATTGTGCACTTGTGACAGAACAGCGCCGACTCCCACGTTGCTTGCATCAGCATCGATGATAAAAGGCTTGCCTGGAGTCGGATAGATCAGCACCGGAGCATTGCATAGACGGTATTTCAGTTCTTGGAAGGTTTTTTCACACTCACCTGACCATCTAAACTGCTTGTTCTTTTCCGTAAGCTGATGCAAACTCTTCGCAATTCCGGCAAAGTTCTTTACAAAACGTCTGTAATAAGTAGCAAGACCAAGAAAACTTCGTAGTTGATGTTTGTCCTGCGGTGTTGGCCAATTTTTGACTGTGTCAACTTTTTCAGGATCGGTCTTGACTCCTTGGGACGAGATGATATGTCCCAAATACTTTACTTCAGTCTGGAACAGTGCACATTTTTCTGGGTTCAGTTTAAGGTTAGCCTCTCGAAGTCTCTGGAACACACCCTTTAAGTTCTTACAGTGTTGGTCGTATGTCTTTCCGTAAACGATAACATCATCCAAGTAGACAAGACAAGTTTTCCACGTCAGACCTTGAAGGACACACTCCATCAAACGCTCAAATGTTTCCGGAGCGTTGCAAAGACCAAATGGCATCACGTTGAACTGCCAGAGCCCATTACCTGTGGAGAACGCTGTCTTTTCTTGATCGTCAGGGTGAATTTCAACTTGCCAATATCCACTTTTCAAGTCCAGTGTTGAAAACCAGTGTGCTCCTTCCATCGCATCTAAGGTGTCACTAATTCTTGGCAGGGGGTAGCTGTCTTTCTTGGTTACGTCATTCAACCTTCGGTAGTCAACACAAAACCGTGTACTTCCGTCCTTCTTTTTACTAGGACCACTGGTGACGCCCAAGGACTTTTGGAGTTTTCAATCAAACCATCCTTCTTCATGGTGGTAATCATTTCCTCAGCTTCACCTTGTTTGGCGAGTGGCAGACGTCTTGCGGGCTGACGAATGGGCCTTGCATCTCCTGTATTTATTCGATGCTGCACCATTTGTGTCCTTCCATATTTTCCGTTTGGTGAAGCGAAAATGTCAGCATACTCGTTCAGAAGGCTTTCTGCCATTTTAACCTGATGTTGGTCTAGGTTAGATGAATTGAGTATCTTTGCCTTGATGCTATTGAGCTCCTCAGGGTTTAATGTCGTTCTCGGTGTTTCAGCGTCAATTCGTGTTATGGCTGCGACAGATTCGCACTTACCGATAACTTCTCCTTTCACTAACTTCACATCGTACGGTTTGGTGTTGAGTATCCGTACGGGGACCATATTGTTCTTCGGAGCCACAAGTGTCTTCCCAATGATGACGTTTTGGGAAGAACAATCTGGGCCTGGTTCCACCATTAGGTATCGATGGCGTCCACACTCACCTTTTACTTTTGTCCAAACGAATACCTCAGAAGAAGTAGGAATAATCACGTCTTCTTCGATGACAGTCCTTAGAGTTGTTGTTTCTTCGTGCCCATAGATCATTGGAATCTCTGTATTCTGGTATTTGAGTACCTGGTTGCCAATATCCAAAATTACTCGATGTTCTTTCATGAAGTCCATGCCTATGATGCATTCGTCACATATATCTGCCACCAAAAATTTGTGTGAGAATTCTAGATCTGCAATTCGAATTCTAAGTCGGATTTCCCCCATAAACCCTAGCTGCTTCTCCTGTGGCAGTTCTTAGACGGTAGCTATTGGTGTTGTGTAGCCAATTCAGGTGAACTAGGTCTTGACGCACAATGGAGGCCTTGGCACCGGTGTCGATGGTGACCACACGTTTGTTGCCATTTAAAGTTGCCTCGACATTCAGACTTCTATTGTCTCGCTTAGTTTGAGAGACCTGGATGGTGTTTCTGGGGCCATCGATACCAGAAACCAGCTTCTGCCCCTCGAAGTTGGTTCTTACTCGTTTCCCTGTTGGGAAACTGTTCGTGAAGTAACACTGATGTTATTGTTACCTTGTTCTGGGTTTGAAACTCCGTGTCCACAATGTTGACAAGCTCTTCTTGGTGGTAATCGACATTGACGCTGTAAATGTCCGGTCTTGTTGCAATTCCAGCACTTTGCAAGTCCGTTTCGTTGGTTCCTTTGGACATCAGTTCTTTGGCATGAGCATTCTTCGACGATGGCTTCTCTAAGTCGATGTACTCCGTGAGAAGCTTGCTGAGCTGCTTCCATTGTCAAGGCAAACGCTAATGTTTCCGAAAGAGTACGTTTTCCAGCAGTTCGCACGGCCCTTTGAAGATGTATGTCGGAAATGGCGCGAACAAATGTCTCAACTGAAAACTGGTTACAGATTTCCTCTCCAACATCTGGATATGCAAGATGAACAAGCCTTTCAATGTCCGCTTGCAGTTGTTGTAGAGTTTCGCCCCTCTTCTGAACTCTGGAATTGAGTTGCACTTTGAAGACTTCTTTGATGTGGCTGTTACCAAAGCGTTTGTCTATAGCCAAAACCAAGAAATTGAAGTCGCCGCTCTTATCTGCTGGTATGGTTTGCAACAACTCAGCAGCTGCTCCTCTAAGAGCAAGAGTTAAGGCTATATACTTGTCAGCCTCATCCCAGCCATTTGTTGTGGAAGCTGCCTCGAATTGGTTCTTGTATATAGACCAAGAAGTTTGTCCATCAAAGGTTGGAGGTTGCATCTCCTTTTTCCTCAAAGTTTCTCCAGAACTTTCCCGAATCTTTATATTTCGAATGCGATCTAGCTCTTTTGAAAACGTCTCCATTTTGTTGTCGACTTGATTCTCTAGCAATGAAACACGTTCATCAAGTGCAGACACATTATTCTCGATTTTAACAAGCTTGCCTTCTAGCATGTTTCTCTGCTCTTCGAGAAGGTCTTTTTGTTCGCTATGCTGTTTGTCAAGGTGTTCGAGAATATTCTTTTGTTCATTTTTCTGTTCATTTCGTTGTTCTCGAGACGTTCGAGAACATTCTTTTGTTCTATTTTCTGTTCATTGAAACGTTCGGTTTGTTCATTTCGTTGCTCTTCGAGACGTTCGAGAACATTCTTTTGTTCTTTCTTTTGTTCATTTCGTTGCTCTTCGAAACGTTGAAGCAGAAGACTAATCATATTTGAAACATCTACATTTTTACTTACGTCTGCTTCCTCAGCGTCAGCTTCAAAGACGAAAATGTCCGGATCTTCATTTTGTTGTGTCAAATATTCGGCTAAACGCAGAAGCTCATTTTTCGATCCTGCTCTAGAAAGTTCTTTTTTTTTTTATAATCTACTCACGCTCAAGGGATTATGATTACGCTTTTAATGTTTCAACACAGCGTGGGCGTGAAGTTACGGAAGAGAAAGAAGGATAGGAAAGATGTGTGGCACGATGTTCTGAGACTGAAGGTGGTTGTCTCAGATTTTTTATCTCCAGGGATGGCGGCTGAACTAAAGCGGAGAATTGCCGTGTCTTATTTCTATGTCCCTTATAATTCGCATTATTTTATTCGTTTTTCATCCTTGTTGGGCATGCTAGTTTAACTCAATCACATGTTGTTAGTGTTATGCCTGAGCAACATGTAATGAGTAAGCCAGCAGCCCATTGATGACAATTTATAGAAGGTTTTATTGGAATTAAAGACGACATAGACGACGGCAGGGATCGAACCTGTGATATTGAGGTTGACAGGCGAGCACACAACCATCGCGCCACGGCCACCCCTCATTTTTATTATTATTATTTTTTTTTTCGCACACTTCACTGCACAATAAATTTTATTCTACTTTTCTGACACCAATGTAATATTTTTTTTGCTAGGTTCTTTAAATAAAACTTATTACTCCTTTTAGAATTTCTTCTTTATTTACACTTTTCAAATCAAAACAATAAATCTCAATTTGTAATCAACTCCAATACTTTTATTCAAACTTAAATCACACTTCTTTAATTCCACAATCCAATAGTTCAGCTTTGCACACTTTCATAATCGAAAATAAACTGTCTTGTGCTCACCTCGAGCACTCCCTTTTATACTCAAACCAGTTGTTCTCGAAGGTTCTTGTCTAGAATATTCTATTTGCTTGGAATAAGGGGAAATTCATATGGAGATAGAATGTTCTAGTAGTTTGGAATAAGGGGAAATTTAGATGCGAACTGCTGGAAAAGACATTTTTTTGTTCCTTCATAAAGCAGATATGTAATTCCCAACAGATGGCGCTGTATAAAGTATAAAGCTCTGTTCGCAACAATATTGTTTATACTACTACAGCGCCATCTGTTGGAAAACTGCATATCTAATTTATGGAAGAAACAAAAAGCTCTTTTCCAATGTCAAATTTATTTCCCCTTATTCCAAACATCTAGAACATTCCAAGACAAGAACTTTCGAGAACAACTAATTTGAGTATATAAGGGAGTGTTCACGGTGAGCGAGACACAGATGATTTGTGATTACGGAAGTGTACAAAACTCTGCTTATTGGATTGTGTAAAGTGTAAAACTAGTGTGATTTTAAATTGAATAAAGTATTTGAGTTGATTATAAATTGAGATTTATTGTTGTGATTTGGAAAGTAAAAATAAAGAAGAGATACTAGAAAGAGTAATAAGTTTTATTTAACGAACCTAGCAAAAATATTACAATATTCTTCTTTCGTTTGAAAATCAATGCAAAAATATTGAGAATTTATGCCCCTAAAAGTATGCTTTACTTTATTGTATTTACTAATATCGCAATTTATGATCCTCAAAATATGTTATATTTTTTGTTTACCAAAAAGTATAGTAGATATAATTTTTGTGGGTTGGCAACTACAAATAAGATTTAGCGAATCCATCGTAAGATTTCAATATGAAAAAAAATGCACAGAAATCTTAATATGACTTATGCCGGTCGTCCACTAGGCGATCAACGCACAAATTTCGAATTCAACGCATTCAACTCTAATGTACTGTGCCTTCAATTCTGTTCAACCAACGGGTTGGATCTAGTTGTTGGCCGTTGCTCAACGAATTGCGCAACAAGTGTACGGGTAGTGTACGAGCTCGTGTTGCTCCTTGAAAATGTTCAATCAACACGTTGAGCAACATTTTCAAGATAATGTGTTGCACATTATTTGTTCAACCGTTGATCAACTTTTTAATTTTCTTTGGGATTTCTTGACGTAATATTGTGTTGCGTTGCGTTGGTTGTAGTGAAATGTGTCTACTTGGTTGAACTATTGCGTTGCCATGAACTTGCAGTTGTTGAAACTTGCAAACTGTAGTTTGTTTTGGGCTTTCGTCATGGAAACAGAGTGAACCACGGAATTAATTTTGCAATTGATTTCAGCAATTGAGGAAAAGCCCAATATATGGGACATTAAGAACCCCTCTTATAAAAACCATGATGCCAGGGAATTGGCTTGGTTTCAAATTTCCTCGAAAATCAATTGCTTAATGTACCGAACTGAAGTCAAAATTATTTCAGGTTTGACGTTTGAGTTTTTTGTTTATCGTGGTACGTTCAACGCGTTCCCCAACGAGTGATCCTTGGTTAAGTGTACGAAGGTATCAACTCTTTCATCAACTGGTTAAGCAACCATATCGAAAACGTAGTTGATCAACTCGAAAAACTTTTTCTTCTGTCAAAATCGAACAAGTTTATCAACTAGTGTACGAGGTTATTCAACTTTTGAGTAAGTTAGTCAACTAGGTGAACGGAGCTATTCAACACTGGAATAAATTTTAAGAGTTGATCAACTAGGTGTGCGAGGTTAATCAACATATGGGAAAGTTGGTCAATTATGTGTACGGGGTTCCAAACGCATTTTGTTCAACTTTAGTTGCTCAACGTGAATAACGTAAGTTGCTGCACTAGTGTAAGAGGTTGTAAATTCGTTTATCCAACGAAAGAGTTGAATAAAAAGTTGAACGAAGTTGGTTGAACTTATCGCGCACATAGTGGACGACCGGCATTACCCAAGTTTAATTAGGGTTCTTTGTTTTTTTTTTTTTGCTTGTTTTGTAGGTACGAGGGCGGGTCAATAAGTCCGTGACTTTTGGAATAAAACACAGATTTTTTGATAAAAAAATAATTTTATTTTTCAACGTAGTCTCCCTTGAGCTCTATACACTTTGTCCAACGCTTCTCCAATTTTGTTATCCCTTCCAAAAAAAATGATTTGTCGAGGTCCTCAAAATAGTCCTTTGTTTGCGAGATGACTTCATCATTGGAGTCAAATCTTTTTCCACCAAGCCATTTCTTCAGGTTTGGGAACAAGAAGTAGTCGCTCGGAGCCAAATCTGGAGAATAGGGTGGATGAGGGAGCAATTCATAGCCCAATTCATGGATTTTTGCCATGGCAACTGCACATGTGTGCACCCTTGCATTGTCTTGGTGGAAAAGAACTTTTTTCTTGGCCAAATGAGGTCGTTTTTTTTTTCAAATCGTCATTGAATCGGTCCAATAAGTTGGCATCATATTCCCCATTGATTGTTCTTCCCTTTTGAAGGTAGTCAATGTGGATTATCCCGCGTGCATCCCAAAAAACAGTCGCCATAACTTTATTGGCTGACAAACCCACCTTGGCCTTCTTTGGCGCCGATTCACCCTTAGAAACCTACTGTTCTGACTGTTGTTTGGTCTCTGGTGTGTTGTGATGGATCCATGTTTCGTCCACGGTTACAAAACGGCGCAAAAACTCCTCCATATTGCGATTAAACAACGCCAAACCTTCCTGTGATGTTGTTACACGATTGCGTTTGTAATTGAAAACATAAGACTGATAGATAGTTTAAGCACAACGACAAGTTAGGCCCAAAATATTCATATTAAAAGTATCTCAGGGAGTGAGACGTGCCACACGATGAGAACGGCTTATAAAGAAAAAAAAAATTTCAATGTAAGATAGGTAAAAATAGACAAAATAAGTAAACAAAGATCGTTCTCCTTTCTTTTACGAGGCCGGTTTCCTCACCCATATGCCACAACCATACTTACTACATAGAAAGACTGATAGAAAAACAGACGAAAGAAAATTAAATAATGGTATATGTGCGTTCTCAAAACTTCCAGTCTGCACACTGCAACGAAAGAGGTAAAGAAATTAGATGATAGGTCAATGAACTGCGAACTTTCGAATGCAATTGAAATGCAATTACGACTGCAGAGAAGAAGAAAAAAGAAGAGACTTACAAGCGGGATACTGATTAGAACAGTTATTTTAAAAAAATCAATCTTTCCGCGAGAAAAAAAAAGAATAACCACAAAAAATTTTCAAACTGAAAAGAAAAAAAAATCAGTGAATAGTTTTTTTGGTGATAAGAAAGAAGAGATAAGATAAGAAACTTGAGAATAAAACAAAATACAAGGAAATCTAAGACATACAAAAAAATATATACCAAGAAGTTTTAGTGAAACCTATCCTCATAAAAAAATAGATACATATACGAGTATTCTGAGTTTTTGCTAAATTCGGAAAAAAAGAACTCCAGATCCAAGGATCTTACTGAATTCGACGGTAGTGCAAGGAAAAAAAGTACTTTAGTTCCACAGAGGACATCTGAAGGACACCAAAATAGAATCTGGCTGGGTGTTCCGCAGACAACCTAACAGTGCCGTGTACTTGGCGGCAGTTTTTCTTTATCGTCATAAATAAAATATACTTTAAACATTTTTTTCAATTCTTTCTTATTTGTTTTTTTTTTTGAATAATTGTGGATTTTTAATAATTTTAGTTTGTAATTGAAAAGTGTAAAAGTGGTGAAAGTTAATTAGATTAGATAGATTTTTTTTTTTTTAGATTTAGATTAGATTTATTTTTCAATGTTTAATGTTCATACATAAATATTACAAATTATATAGCATGACTGTTTGCCGTCTGCCTGATTGACAACTTTTAATTCTATATGTATAATGTCTTTTAACAATCTTTAAAAATTTTCGTTAATAATTCTGTTTCTATATTCTAATGCAATTTTACAATATTTATATAACAAGGGAGCATCTACTTCATTAAGATGATGAGTGATCAGCTCTTCCGATAAAAAATCGCTTCCAAAGACATGTCTTCTTGTTTCTCGTAGCACTGGACATCTACCCATGAAATGAAAAATGTTTTCTCTTTCACCCATATTGCATAATTCGCACATCAAAGGCAATTCTTCTCTATGGGGAATGAAATTTAGATTGAGCAGTTCTCCTCTAAGTCTAAATATCATAGATATTTGATCCGTTGTTAGGTCATCTCGGAAGTAGTTCTTTTGATTAAGATTGTAGACCAGCTTGCTATACAACATTCTATAGATAGATTCCTTTGCTTCGGACGTGCACCTCCGTCTATATCGATCGTCTACAGCATCAATCAATTGGTACAGAATCGGTTTCCACCTAAGATAGTCTACAGGTGCCAGATTTATACCTTTTCTTCTTCAGCTAGCTCTAGCCACTCCCTGAACCAACCTGATTTTCTCTGTATCACCTGCAGTGCTGCTATTTTCGGGAGACGCTCATCTGACATTTGAAGGACCTTACATATGTAGTCAACATTCAACTTCAGTGTCTTAATAAACAATGGAGAGATTCCCGTTTCCTGTATTAACATGTAGTTCGGTGCGTTCGGTGGTAATCGAAATATTCTTTTTATATAAAAACGGAGCAATTTTTCAAGGGTTTCATATTTTTTACTACCCCACACTTGAGCTGCATACATTAATGTTGACTCCGTTATCGATTCAAATACTTTGTATTAACTGCTGTGAGCTATATGATTATTACTGAAGATGTTTCTCCATGCGATATTAATTGTAGTTTTCGCTTTTTGCAATTTATCGGCGAGATGTTTTTCAATGCTTTTTTTATTGGTTATATTGATGCCAAGATATTTATATTCTTTAACCATCTCTATTCTCTCATTATTGTAAGTCCACCTTTCATGACTGCTTACTCTTCCTCCACCTTTTCGAAAAACCATTACCTTCGACTTCTCAAGACTAACCACTAATCTCCAGGTTTTACAGTAGGTACCTAGTTTATTAATCATGAGTTATAGCGATTGTGGTGAGTTCGCAAACAACACTAAGTCATCCGCAAAAAGGAGAGCCTTGATGAGAATACCGGCATATTCTACTCCTCCTGGAAGACAATCAGTTATATCGTCAATAAAGAGTGCAAATAAGCTTGGACTCAGCATACAACCTTGCCTTGCCCCTGTCTTCGTTTCAAACCATGTCGAAATATTTTCTCCATCCCATACTGCAGCCTTAGTTTTCAGATAAAGATTCTGAAGTACCCTTCCGAACTTGTATGTCATCCCTAATCCAAACATCTTATACATCAATGCATTGCGGTCGATAGTATCGAAAGCTGCCTTAAAATCGACGAAGAAAACATACAGCTTTTTGTTTCTATCCAAATAGAAGTCAGCCATACTTCGTAGTACAAAGATGTTATCAATGGTGGAACATCCTTGTCTGAAGCCAGCTTGAAATTCTTTCAATAGCTTGTGTTCGTCTATCCACATTCTAAGTCTACTATGCAAAATTGATGTAAATATTTTGTAGGATGTATTTAAAAAAGAAATTCCTCTATAGTTTGCAGGGTCCATTGTATTACCTTTTTTGTGGATGGGAAAAATAAGCGCTTCTTTGAATTCCTGCGGTATAAGGCCTGTATCCATTATGTTATTGTAGATTACCGTTATTTTGTTTACCATATTCTCTGTTCCATATTTATAGAATTCTGAAGGTATTCTATCTAATCCAGCCGCTTTGCCATCCTTGAGTCTAGTAAGAGCTGCGTATATTTCCTCCTTCTGTATTATTCCTTCTAAGATCTCATCACTAAAAGCTGGCTGCGCAAATTGCATCATATCATTGGTGGTAGGTAAATGATTTAGAAGTTCGGTAAAGTGTATTCTTAATGCCTCACAATTTAGATTATTATTAATAACATATACCTTGCCATTTATTTTATGTGCTTTTTTCCAAAAATCACTCGTACTCTTACAACTTACTAAACTTTTTGCCTCGTTTTCATAGTAAGTTATTTTTTTCTCCTTACATAATGCTTTCAATTTTCTGTTTAGTTGGAGGTAACGTAGTCTAGTAGACTCATTGTTGTCTCTTCTATAGCTATTTAACCAAGTATATGCTAATTTTCTTGCCGACATGCACTCCGAATCAAACCAAGGTTGTTTAAATATTCTCCTTCCATCGTGATTCTTTAGTAATGGAGCTGTTTTCTTAATGCAATCTTCAATGTTTCTCAAATTACAATTTTCTTCTGTCATCAGATTTATATCCAAACGATTCCTGTATGTAATTGCATTTGAATGACTCCAACGTAGTTTAGGCATCAATTTTAGGTTCCTATTTTCCTCACTATCCGTTCTACCAATGCTAAAATGGATGAAAATTGGCATATGATCTGAAAAAGGTACTTGCTCCACCTCGAAATCACTGAATTCCATTTCTCTCCAGCAAGTCCATAATCAATGACAGAACTTCCCTGTTTTCCAACAAACGTATGTTTACCAAATTCATCACCATCACTCGTGCCATTCAGAATTCGGAATCCAAAAGAGTTGCAGAGATCAAGTAATTGATTCCCCTTATTATTCCTCACCATATCTTTAGATTGTCTACTTAGACCTCTTCTCTCATTCTCTTCACCATCTGTTGTACCCACTCTTGCATTCAGATCTCCTACTATTAACAAATTAGTACCTGCTCCACACATTATCGCTTCTCTCATCTTGTTGAAATCCACATCCCAATTGTTGCAGTTGATATAGCAGGGTATAATACGAAAAAGTTCTCCATCAAATCTTAAATCTAAACAGATTATATCATTAGGTGTGTTTTTTTTGCAAGTCCATATAGAATTGTAAAAAAAAACGACATCGGGATTTAGGAGTTTTTTTTTCCACATAGCTGGAAGCACTGTGTACGCTATGACATTTGTCAGCTTATTGACGACTAGCATCAACCAATCCAAAAACTTCACTTTTGCCGTCTCTGAGCAAATTATCGATAACATATAGATAATACTATTTTGGCATCACCATTTTTATCGGGTCTTAGATTAACGCTCGATAATTATCTGGTCTTAGCTAACTCTGTATAGATTTAAGTAGTTGTTGCATTTGCATGTAAAGCGCTTAGTCCCGATGTCGTTTTTTTTTACAATTCTATATGGACTTGCAAAAAAAACACACCTATTGCAAGTTGTAAAAACGTAACTCCAGCTTTTTAATTCTTTCTTTACTCCGAATATGCAACCTCCACTCGCTCTCCCTCTAGCATGCTGTCTTATAGCAGGAACTATGTTCAGATCGTTCTTTTGAAATTTGTTTTCATAGTTGATAAGACTTGTTTCCCTCATAAATGTTTCATATAAAAATATAAGGTCAAAATTATTTATAAATTCAAAAAAATTGGTATATAAATTCTTATTACTAAGTCCCGAAATGTTGTAAGACAAAATTTTACATTTCAATCAATTATTTGCAACATTAACATTTTTAACATTTGGAATATTTTAAATGGCAGACGGCATTAATATTAAAAAAAATTTCTTTGATCTCCTATAGTTTGAGAACCACTGGCAGTTGTTCCCAAAATATTTCCTTCACCTTGGATGCGCCCATTACAGCTGACATCTATAATTTGACGTAACAACGATTTTCCGCATTCTCCCTCACACATCAAATTGTTATGGTTGTCAAAATTGAAGGCTTTATTTTCTACAATTAATGTTTGTCCGCGAAACTGTGTTTTTATAAATTTGTTTTTCTGCAGAATTTCATTTTTTAACTCGTTAAGTTTTTTTCTTCTTGAACGAACCGAAGCTGGAAGATCTCGGTGTAAATGTATACCAGTGTTTCTTAATTTTGATGAAGCTTTCAAGAGTCGTCCTTCATCTTCAATATTACGCATTTTGACGATGACGTTTGCCTTGTTGCTATTGCTGGACCTCAAAACTTTCGTTGTTGCAACTATGTGTTCGTTTCAGTGGCGTGGCGTCCATATAACCCGATTCCTATCGGGTTACCTTTTAAACTTTCTTCTAAACAACAATATTTACTAAATAACAAACGACCTTGCTGCACAAGAATGTTTACTAAATAACGACCAACATAGAACCCACTTCTATTCATTAACCTCCTCAAGCTGCACACTCCACCAACTCAATTGAACTTTATTCTCATTTTTGATTCAAATACCCACCACACCAGCACCACACCACACAGTACACACGTTATTATCATGGAGTAATTTCTTCCACACTCTCTGCCCACAAGCCGAAGCAAAAGTAACCCGAAATATCTCGGGTTATAAAATCTGTCGCTGGATAGAACAATTTACTTATGGTTTTTCTGAGTTTGGGTCGACTCTGTCAAACGCCCGCTGTCTTATGCAAAGAAATAACACGCTTTTCTTCGACTTATTTGGTGAATGTTGTGTTGTGAGGTGAGTATACCCAATTCCAAAACCAAATTACTTGGTGAATGGTGGGTTGCGCAGATAGAGCAAACAAAATGGTGCGTAAGAAATTTAACTAGTAAAGAACTGAAGACTGAAGCTGAAGGAGAAGGTTATTTGTATTTGTTAAATTTTGTTTTATTTATTTATTTTAATTACAATGTAAAATCGTAAAGATAATTAAAGAAGAAAGCATTAACAGTAAACCCATCAGCCTAAATTTTGTTTTATAAGTACACTTCTCTGCTTATGCAAAAAATAACTCGCTCTTCATCGACTTATTTGCTGAATTGTGTGAGTTATTTCTACCGCTCCACTTTCTTGGATTAATTGAGTAGGTAATTCATTCATTCATACATATTTAATGAATTCTCAGTGAGAAGACTGAGAAGACAGGCTTTCAGATTTAGCACTTATTTCTACAGAAAAGCGACTCTTTTAAAAAATAAGGAATAGACCTGACTTCTATGAAAGATTTTTAGCAGATTTTATAAAAAAAAGATCGTAGAATAGCTTTAGAATATATGTAAATAAGAGAAGTTTTTTTAGTAACACTTTTCATAGTTTCTTATTTGTTTAGAAACGCGAACTTTTGCTATTTTTTTTAATAACATACATTATTATATTTATTGTAGCCAAAAATATTACATTTCTTATACTTAAACCTTTATGGCACAATTTACAGAGATTGGTAACATACATACATAAATCATCTAATTGTAACCTTTTGTACATAACTATTTATTCTTAATTGATATTTTTTATATCATGATTTTGAATTATTTGAAAAATTTAATTGATTTATTTGCGTATTTATCTCATACTTAAATATACTTTTGTTTTGAAGTTTCTAATTTTTTTTTTATAACATTACATTAAATTTTCCTTAAGCCACTTTTATTATGCTTTAAGATTATTTATAATTTATAAATTAATGATTTGAAGTATACAAAATTGGCATGAATTGCTTCGCTTGTTTGTTTTTGAAATATATACAATTCGTTTGCTTGCAACAGATTTACGCAACAATCTTTTGCCCGTTCACCAGCATCTTCTCCATTTTGTATGGGGAGGTGAACAAAGACATTTTTTTCATTGGCCTTGGTTTGTAACATTTCGACCTGGCGCTCCAATGTTATACAGCGTGCATCAAAATGCTCAACTTGAATCTGCAGCTCCTCATTCTTTTTTTGCAAATTCTTTAATTCGGTGCTGATAAATTGGAAATCTGCTTTGGCTGGCATGTCTTTTAGCTTAACATCAAGCATTTTCGATAACGATTCCTCTATTATGAGTTTCAGGGCAGATATCGCCATTGTCCCAACTGCGGGTTCATTGCAAATACCCAGACCATTGTTCAGAGGAGAATCTGGAGCTATTTCCTTATGTGGTCTTTTCTGGGATTGCGGGAAATGACAAGATCTTTGTGACGATGGTGGTGTACGGTTCATTTCGAAGGTTGTGTTTATGTCGATGCTTTTTGTTATATAAAAACTAGTGAAATCAATTGGACTCACCAAAATTTCAATGTTTTATGTAAGTATGCCTACTAATGTAAATTAATCACACAATTTTGTTGATTATAAACCGATTAAACAGTATTATTTTATATAAATTAATAGAGCGACCGTAAACTGAACTTTTCTTTAACACAGCAGAGTTGCCAAGTTAAAGTTAATTAAATTGCCGCATTTATCGTATTTCTTAACCTTAAACCTATGAAAATATATATATACATATACTTATGCACATAATTTATATATAAAAAACAGGATACTTGAATACGTAACAGAAGCGGATTCCTACAAAGCTTGCCGGCAGGACTGCGATGGATGAAGCCAAGTAAATTATTCATTTTTCTTTACGTTGATATGAACTAAGGTTGAAAACACGAAAGCAGTTTTAACCTTTTATCGTATATTTTATTTATATATATATTTATATAATAGGTAAAAAGAATAAGGTTTCGCTAGGTTAATCGTACACTCCGGGCAATTATAACAAAGCCATAAAAATAATAAATTTAATTTTCTTTCCCCTTTCTTTTTTTCAAAAATTTCACTTTTATTTAATCTTCTGTTGATTTGTTAAACTGAATTATACATATTAGATATTCATTTTCATTTTTTTTATTTACATTTTTTTTTTACTTTTAATTTACATTTTAATTTCATTTCTTTTAATTTTCATTTTCATTTTTAATTTTTAATCTTCATTTTGATTTTTCATTTTTAGTTTTTTTATTTTAAATTTTCATTTTTAATTTCATTTAAAAATATCCACAAATTCTTTGAAAATTGTTATAATTAACTTCAACAAAAATTAACATAATAAAGAAATATTAATTAATATAAATGAAAAATGAACTCTCTGGTTTCCTTAAAATTTCATATGACAAGGTTTAGTACAGATAAAATATGTTGCTGAAGTCCTTATTTATAGGTGTGTGAAGGCTCGGCTGGCCGGCGGTGGTAAGGGATGTTTCACCCATTGGGCTGTAGATAGACAGGATCACCGACATGTTACACTACTAACTGACAAAACGAACTTTACACAACTGCAGATTTACGTAAAGACGGATATACTGACATGGATACACCGAATCGACAAAACATAACATCGATAAGAAGATACCGATGGTTGTATCTTAGCGATACAAGGGTGCGTAGGCCAAATTTGCTGATAACATCTAGCAAGACCTTTGTGGATTCAGCGACCCACTGTGCTGATGCATGGTGAATTCGACTGCAATCGTCGACTGGAATTGGAATAAAGTTTCACATGTTAGATTTAGTTTAGAATAGGTTTAGCTTTAGTTTTATATCAAGTATTTGATATAATGAATTTACAGTATAGATTAGCATAGTTTAGGATTAGTTTTAAACTTATTCCAATTTCCATCTAGATTGATAGTGGAGATTCACCCTTTCATCAATGCAGTGGTACAGGTAACTAAATTTGTGCGATTTTTCCTTCATTGTCCTTTCCTTTTTCCAATTACGATTCCAGTAATTCCCCTCCTTTTCCAATCCTTAATCCTAGGCACGAGATATTTTGTTTGCTGTGTAGGAGTGGTGTTGGAGAAGGACAAGAACCACCCCAATCCTTCGAGCTGAGCCGAGCTAGAGCAAGCGTGCCGCAGCACTTTTCCAACACCCGAAGTTGCCCCTGTGGCTTTAATCCTGACACGCAACATATGTCCGTAAGGTTGTCAATTTTTGGCGTCACATTAGCATGGGATAAAGATACCAGCTCCTTATTGAGGTTTTCCTGATACAAATCTCAAAAACTTTCTTTCCATAATAGTCTTGGCAAAAGACTTAACTGTGTTGTATTATTGATTGGTGAGCTTCTATATAGGCAAAACTCAACTTCCAGCGGCATGTGGTCTGAGAATGGTTTCGTTTCTATTTTAAATTCTTTAAGATGAGAGCATAAGTTTCCAAAACATTAGTCTATGACAGAACATGCTGTCCCGCGAAGAAATGTGTACTCTCCCCAGAGGCGTATTTAAGGAACAATGAAAATAAAGTAATAAAAAATAATAATAAAAAAAACACAAAATGCATAATATTTGATGTTTTCAAATTTCTTTTTGTGTGTATATTCATTACGAAATTCATTAACAATAGATTCGTTATCTAAATTTTTTGTCAGTTCAGCTTCTATATAAATAAAGCTAAACTATTAAGGCGCTAATGTGAGACCATAAATAGGTTTTTATTCGTTTCAATACGGAAAACGATCTTTCTGCACTACAAATCGTCACTGTAGTAGAGCTGTTTCAATCAGGATCGATTCGATTTTTTCGATCCGATCATCGAAAAGTACGTATTGATGATCGAAATCACAAATTTTCATTTTAATCGATCCCAATCTCAATCATTTAGATGATTCTCGTTTCTCGATTTTCTATTTCAATCTTAATCATTTCAATGAGTCTCGATCTTTAATATCAGTTAACTCGATTAACTATGATTTACTCGATTCGATTTGGTGTTATTTGAGGTATCAGGGGTGGAATCACGATGATAGTTGATTGTTATTTTGAATATAGCTGTCTCTATCATATCAATAAAAAAATGTAGAGAGAACGATTGTCAAAACGACAATCAATTAATTTAGTGATCACTTTACTCTTACGCGATACGGGCCCAGGATCTGGTATGTTTACTGTGGGAATTGAACTAGTAATGAGACTTATCGAATTCAGTAAATTGATCTTTTAAGGAGCAACAAATGAAATCCCTTTATCTTGAATTTTTTGACGCTTTTTAATCAATGGACATAGTAGCCATCATTCGATGTCATTTGGCAATTTATGGCTTACAATATAGAGTATTTTGTGAAAACCTCAACTCAATCTTATCATCGAAATCAAAACGAAAATCGAATCGGAACAGTATTGAACCATTTGAGAGAAATGAAAATGATCAAATGATCGATCGATTCAAATGATCGAATGATCGATCGATTCAAATGATCGAATCATTTTCGTTATCGATTGTTGAACGATTTACACACCTCTACACTGTAGTGCACAAGTATATTCTTAAAGCAACCTCATCATATAAACTGCTTCCTTCAATTCTTTTTCGCTTATATGAAGGTTAAGCTGCCTTAAACTCATATTTTCAGAGTAGTTTTGCTCCAGAAAATGTTTAAGTAAGACACACTCTTCTTGAAAATTTTCCCCAAGATCAACCGGGTATAATTTCTGAAGAGTAGTTGCATTTTTTCGAATTGCTTCTTCACTCATGTGATAATAGATTAGATAAGAAAATAAAACCATTTGTTTTTGCTTCATAGGATGAATTTCTTCTCTTTAGCACACTCAATAATGGGTCGCAAATAGGAATGAATATATTTATTTTGAAATTTTCACGACCACAAAAAAGAACCTCCCTTCACGACACTCATCATCTCGTTTTTTCCTCTTGACGATTCTTTTTTGGTCCATTTTGTAATTTTCAGAGGTTTTGCTTTTTCCTTCTCTTCAAAAACATCAAAGCATTCTCGTTTTTTTCTAACAAACGATATGAGTGCCTCGTTGAGCCTGGACACAGTTACTTCTGTATCAACACATTGAATTTTTTTTGATACAATATTGAATTGCTTGAGTATAGAACCCCAAAATTAAGACAATATTTCTGTCTCAAGGTACTTTAATTGGGCCAAGTGAGCACGATACTAAAAATATAAAATAGATATTCGACGGTTTTAACTTTAGTAAAATGTTAGAGATAGCATGATGCTAAATTTGATTAAAATTAGCAAAATCGTCTCTTTAACGTAGTATTATACTAAAATAGTTTTAACATCTTACTAATTCGATTAAAATTTTGAGCCAATAGTTTTTAAAATAATACCTATCCTTTTATTTATCCATCATTATAAGCTATTGTACAAAAAACAATCATTATATTGTTTCTTAAGTCGTTCAAAACTATTGACGAAGGGAAGGGTATTTGTATATAGGACTACGAGTCAGCCAAAACTAAAAAAATTGAGGCATGATTTGCTGGGTATATAAAGAATAAAGATTTTTATAATTTTTCTTAATTAAAAAGGGACTTTTTGTAGATGGCTTAGAAACAAAAAATTAAGATCCGTTCTAGCCCATTTTTGGAGAGCTACATAGCAGCAAGTGTTTTTTTTAGACAATGTTTTCGTTTCATTGGAATTTGTTGCAAAGAATAGGTACATGGTACATGTCTGTAAATATTTTTATTATGAATTTTCATTATAAAAAATCGTTTATAAAAAATAAGAATAGTAAATGGTAAAAAAAGTGAGTGACATATTACAGTGAACTCTCTCACAGCCGGACACTCACGGCACTGACAAAATTGTCATGCTTGAAAAACTCAAAAAATCGCATTTTTTTAGATCTTTGTATTTTTTGTTTATCCTTCGAAAATATTGTAAATTAGACAATTGTTAGGGGTGGCATGCGCCCTTTTGCTTGTGTTAACTTCAAAATCGGAAAGAAGATCAAAAAGAAATGTATAAATTAAACACGACACAACTATTTGGTGGATTTACAACGAATGAATTTTATTTAGAATTATTTACAGTGATTTTCCTATGGCTAGGAACAAATTGCAAGCATGCAAAATTCTCTAAAGCGTGAGAACAAACTTTTTTTCATGATTTAAACTATTGGAACTCGAGAAGGGTGAACCTCGAAACATTGGTTTGTTCTCATACTTAAAGTCTAGTGTGTACAATAATATATGTATAATGATCATATATTTAATGTTTTGAAAGTTTAATCGCTTAAAAAAAATATTATTAATTGGGCAATTGCTAGGGGCGGTTTGCGTCCTTCTGCTTGAATGTTTTGAAAGTTCAATCGCTTCAAAAAAATATTATAAATTGGCCAATTGCTGGGGGCGGCTTGCTCCCTTTTGCTTGTATGTTTTGAAAGTTCAATCGCTTCAAAAAAATATTACAAATTGGCCAAGCGCAAGCCGCCCCTAGCAGCCTTGCCGCCCCGGGCTGCAGCCCTTTTAGCCCTAGGGTAAATACGCCCCTGACTCTCCCCAAGGATCTCCTTCACAGCTTCCATTAAGTACTCGGCAATCAAATGCATCCATTAGTTCCAGAATTGTATTTCCTTTGGCGTCATAGATTTCATCCTTAGAGTTGCGGCTTGTATAAATCCATGATGTACCTAGTCCACTTACAAAATTATTCTGCGACATGCCTATTCTTCCATTAAAGTCACCAATTCGTACTAGCTTCTCCGACTCGATACTGTTCAGAAGATCGTTTAATTTGTTGTAGTCTTGCAGCCAATGATTACAGTTTAAATAAATCGGTACAATGTAACAGGTATTAATGTCCGTTTTCATCTCAAGAACGTATGATGCCTCTATAATTATAAAGTTAAACTTTATTCCCGCTATCTGCTTCCGATATCCAAACAGTTCACCACCACTTCCTCTTCCAAATGCGCTTGTTTTTACCGCAGGTATACATTTTAATTCATAATTCATGAAAATATTCTTAAATCTAACTTCTTCATTATCTAGTAAATGTGTTTCATATAATAGGAAAATATCAAATTCTTTTATATAATTAAAAAACTCTACAAATATTTGCTTATTTTTTAAACCTGATATATTATAACTTAAAATTTTTAAATTTAATATTTGATTGTTTTTCTGGTAGACGGGTTCTCCTCAATTGGTTGACTCGTGTAAACTCCCATTTGAGTGTACACCAAAATTGAGTACAGCGGCTCGTTGCGGTGTGCCTACGCCCTTGGGTACTTGGTGACTTTTCCGGCTGTCAGATTCAGATTAAGATGACATTGACGTTTTGTTCACATTGTTTTGGTTTTGCAATTCATTATTATTTTTTTTTCAAAGATTTTGGTATTTCTCCGAAAATTTCACAAATTATATTCACTCCGTTTTCTCTGCCACATTTTAGTCCCTCTGATAAATCCCAAGTAAAAAACTTATCTCCCACATGCAACCTGTAATCTCTTAAAGCAATTTTCATCTGTGTTTTGGTACATTTCTCGCGCAGTTCTATCATTAAAGGGATTAGTTTTGCCCTTCTTTGACGGACGTTGGGCGGAATATGTTTGCGGATACTGATGTTTGTGTTTCTCAGTTTGTGTGCTTTACGGAGAATGTTAATAGCTGTGTCTCGGGATTTCATCTTGACAATAATTGTTGCTGTTTGCTTGTTTCTGGTGTTAATTCTATAAGCAGATTCAACAGCAGCAGTTTTTTCGCTTTCTTCCAACAAACCAACACACACCGACTTTGCCTTTTCTGTTGCATCGCTATTGCTTTCTGACGGGAGGTGTACCACAACATTGGATTCGTTGTTTTTCATCATAAATCTTTCCATTTGCTCTTCAAGCTGCTTGTTACGATTTACCAACTTCACAACTTTTGCTGTAATCTCGTCTTGCTTTATCTTCATTCCTGACAGCTCATAATAGAGCTTTTGAAAGTCAGATTTGGAGACAAATTCGCGAGTTCCCTATTTTTTTCTTCCAAAATCTCCCTAAGCTTTTCAATGGATATGCCTGTTATAGATACTGATGACATATCGTTGCAGTTTTTTTTTGGGTCGCCGCGCCGTTTCTCACAATTAAAATGGTCTGGGGAGATTTCTTGAAGTAACCTTTTGTTCATTTAGTGAGGAGTTTACCTAATGTGGATGACAAAGTTGAAGTATTTGAATCTTTTGTTCTAAAATTATATGAAAATCATGTTCCAATAAAAACAGTTACTTCAATCGACTCCCGTGTTCCTTGGTTCAGTAAGGTCATAAAAAGACTTATTAAAGAAAGGGACAGAAGTTATTCTCGCTGGAGAAGATACAAAAGTGATACAAATTTGAGAGCTTTCAAAATGGCTAGAAATTCTGTCGTTTACCAAGTAAAAAGAGCAAAGGCGCAGTATTACTCTTCAAAACTTAATGTTAATCTTCCTAGTAGTCTTTTGTGGAAAAATATCAAAAGATGTGGTATTCAGAGTAAATCAAATAAAAACGTTTGCATGATTGACCCAAATCATATCAACAATTATTTTCTATCTCATGGTTCCTCCTCTCAACATGACATGAGTCTATCAAGCAGTTTAAGCTCAATGATAACTTCTGATAGAAGAACTGATATTCCACTTTTGGAATTTTATTGTGTTCCAGAAGTTGATGTACTTAAAGCAGTAAATAGTATTAAATCTAATGCTATCGGTATCGACGGAGTTCCGCTTAAGTTTATTAAGCTTATTTTGCCACACATTTTATATACCCTTACACATATTATGAATTCTTGCATAACAACATCTAAATTTCCGGCATCTTGGAAAAGGGCAAAGGTAACTCCAATACCTAAAAGTTCTAAATGTAAGGGTGCTGAAGATTGCAGACCCATCAGTATTCTACCTTGCCTCTCAAAGATTTTGGAAATTATCATACGAACCAAATAGCGTAAACCATGAAATACTTTGTAATAAGCTTGGAAATTTGTTTGGCTTAAGTTATCTATCAACCATGCTCATAAAAAGCTATCTATCGGAGAGGACCCAAATAGTACACTTGGGCAATGAATGTTCGGATCCCTTGTCTTTAAAAACAGGCGTTCCACAAGGATCGATTTTGGGACCCTTATTATTCTCATTATTTATTAATGATTTGCCCAAAGTCTGCAAAAGCGTGTCTATTCATATTTTTGCAGATGATGCTCAGATATACCGTTCCTGTCGTAGTGGCCTTTCTGAGGACTGTGTATTCCGAATTAACGAAGATTTGCAGGCTATAGCAAATTGGGCTTTATCTAATAAAGTTATTCTTAACCCAGATAAGACAAAAAGTATAGTCTTTTCCAAGCATAAAATCGATACCTCATATTACCTCCATTTCCCTATTTTCTAAAACAATTCCTTATCTAGATACCGCAAAGAGCCTTGGAATTTATCTAAATTCTCAACTGTCTGGTGCGGATAATGTGAATTACATTGCAAAATCGATTTATGGTGGTGTAAGGCAGCTTAACCTTATTATTACCAATAATAAATTATAGTGCCGAAGTCTACAGTTGTCTTGATTCTGTTTCAATGAGGAAATTGCAAGTAGCTTATAATGCAATTGTGCGATATGTGTTTGCCTTGCGACGTTTATACATAGTAAGCAAATTACGGGACTGTCGCTTAAAGAGTTTTTGAACTGTAGAAGTTGTATTTTGCTTTACAATATAATCAGGAATAAAGAACCTGGGTACCTTTACGATAAGATCAACTTTGCTGCATCTAGTAGAACAGGTAATATTATCGTACCAAATTTTAACTATTTAGAAAGCAAGAGGTTATTTTTCTTTCATTCGATCAAGCTATGGAATTCTTTGCCGTTGCCGATCCGAAATTGCAAGACCCAAATAAGTTTCAAAAAATCAATGTACATATGAATATGTTATAACCAGCAATAATAATAGTTTTTTTTCTTAGGAAAGTTCTAGATCGTATTTTTTCTTTTTATTCTATCTTCTAATATTTCTTTTTACTCTACCCCTCTAATTTCTTTATTTTTCTTGCTTTCATGTCCCTCTATTCAATTCAATTCATTTATTATTTTAAATTAATTATTTGTTTGTTTGCAAATTTATAAAAATTAAATTACACTCATGACCTTTGTAATTAAAATATAAAGTTAAGTACTTATAATAAGAATTCAATTCTTTTTGTACTCCCTCATTTTGAATTAAAATAAAATAAAATAAATAAAAAATAAAAATGTTAGAACTCCGAGGAGGTAAACCTCCTCCATCTTTAGAGAGATAAGATGAATTTCAATGGTTCGGCCAATTATTTTTGGACATTTGACCAAAATATTCTTGAACTTTTGCCAAAAATATTTTTAGACATTTTATCAAAAATATTTTTTCAAAAAACTTTTTTCCAATAAATTTTTTTTTCAACAATTTTTTTTAAGAAATTTTGATTTTTCATACATTTTTTTTCAAAAATATTTCTTGACAAAAATTTGCCACCCAATGTACTTTTAAACGTGATTTCTGGCTAAACTAGGCATCGCAGCGAATTGCATATTCGTGATCTAGGGAGTGCAACCTTTCAATCCACGTATCACATGTAACGAAAAACAAATGTTTATCTTTAAATGCGATTACCATACAAAAATTAATATTTTATGAGCATACATAGCTATATACATCCCTATAATGTTAAATTTTTTAAATTATAATTCATTATTAATTTATTTTCTGTTTTAATACGCTTTCTCAAACAAATATATGATTAAATTTGATTTCAACTCTATATAAAAAAAAAAATTCCAAAGATTTTGCTCTATACATTCGGCGGATGTTGCGAAAACGCAACGTGAATTTTCCGGGAAACTAAAAGCTTTTCCAAAATTTTTTTTGCAGATTTTCTCTAATTAGACCAAAAATAGACAGTGTGTGAAATTTCAAGTTCCTACCACACCTGGAACTGATAGCCGCCGAAAATGGGTTAATATTAAAAAAAACTCAACCAGCTTGAACAACCTAAAATAAACTATAACAAAAGAAAGACTAAATTGAACTGCTTCAATTTATACCACCAATCCATCACTGTTTTTATAATAATTTGGAAATGAAGTATATATCGCTAATTCGCAGCATAAAAACTCAATTTTGTTGTTGCAAGGTGCAAATTCATTTGGCTATACTCGTTTCGGCATGCAAACATAACATAATGTAGTATGGAAAATTTAAATTAATTAAAAAAAAAATTAGAAAAAATGTAGTATACCAATTTTAGAAATTTATTGATATACACATAACTAATATTTAGAAAATAAAATTAGATAACTTCTTTTGCAAAAAGTATTTTGTATGCATATACCCAGAACATTTTGTTAAAAAGAAATAAACATGGAGATATTTGGCGTTCCAATTTCAAATTACTAACAAATATTTCTTTTCATGTTTATCTACGAATTTTGAGCAAATTTCGCGCCCTTAGAACAATAGGGTTCTAACTACACTGAAGTCACTTTTGAGAAAACAGAGATTGAATTTTTGTTTGTCTATAACTTTTATATTTATGTTCGGAATTGGCAACCCTGTTCTGTCATAGTGAAGTTGTCTTTTAGAAGTTCTCCGAGAAAAAAAATTAAATTAAATAATTAAAGTTAAAATATTTTCATATTTTTGATTTTATTTCAAATTTAAAAATCTAAGCCACACAATCAAATATAAATCTGAGTAAGTCCTAGCATTCTAAGCGCTGTCTAAGTGGAAGCTCAAATCAAACAAATTAGTTCGCCTCCAACATAAATTCCAAGGTAGAGTCACACAATCCTGAATAAGCTCATTCATCCTGATATTTGTATAGTCCCTATAGCTGAAACATCCAGGAACTGGGACTTCATTAAAACAAATGTCATAAGTCAAAAAGATCAGATCGTGATATGATGGGATTCCAGGCAAACTTAACTGATCAAATAATAAGACTTAGCTAAGATTCGCAGTCAGGAAAACATCAAGCAAACTCGGTACACAATTTGGACGGAAGTGGGTTGCGAAGATTGTGTTAACTACTTGAAGACCACCCATAGAACAATCATCATAAAGGCAAGCGGAAGCAGCACTGTTCATAAGCAAGTCCTTGTTAAAATCATGACATACTATAATATCAACAAAATCAGCACTGAATTCTATTAACTTAGAAAAAAAAGAATCCAAAGGAAACAGTTTGTTAGGATTATACACACATGCTAAAAGACATTTACAGACATTATCAAAGATTTCAAGAAAGATAAATTCAATGTTATCTGATTCCTGCGAGGTGCTAACAATGCGACACGAATAAGAATCCTTGCAGTAAACTGCTACTCCACCACCTCTTCTCAACAACCTATCATTTCGATAGATAGTATATCCAGGAATATCAATCAGCACGTTAGGGACCTCAGATTTCAACCAGGTTTCAGATATGCACAAGGCATCAATCGGACCATTACAAAATAAGTCTTTAATCTCATCTATATGCGCAGGTATACTCTAGGCGTTAATATGGCCCACTTTAAAACCAGAATATTGACTGGAAAGGACATTAACCATCAGCCTACAAGAGTTATAATCGTCCATTCAGCTTGTTCTATGAGAATCAATCATAAAAATTTGATGCAAAAATTAAAGAATCAAAAAAACATAGTATGAACCACAAGTTTAGCAATTTTCTAGATCCGGAAAAAAAGAAGAAGAAGGAGAAATAAGAAAAGAAGTACGTTGAGTATTTCTAAATTAATCCATTGCTTCAGCTTCCAATAAATCATCTTGTTGTTGCTTATCTTGTACCCCTTTGAGAGAGATGTGATCAACGCTGCTGATATCACCCTCTTCATCTGCGTCTGCTGTCAGCTTCATTATTTCCTCAATCGTGCTTACCATTTTGATGTCTTTTTTTCCCATACCTTTTATATACACTAATCCGCCTATAGTGATCACACCCGCCAGTTTTTTTGTTTTCTTTAGAGAGTTAGCATAATTAAATAATTGTTTATCATGTGGTGAAAGGCTTTCTGATATAAAGAACGCTTGTATAGACTCCCCAATTCTAATACTAATTCTGGCGTGAAACAAGGATGCCTTCTCAGTGCATTGCTGTTCTCTCTATTTATAAATGACATAGTTGATGATCTTCCTGGTGGAGTAAGAATTGCGAATTTAACAGTTAATGTACTTCTTTACGCAGATGATCTTGTCATTCTCTCCGAATCACCTGAGCAGATGCAACTAATGATTAATCGTTTAGCAAGTTATTGCAAAAAATGGGATCTGACACAAATATCTAAAATGATGGTCTTCAGTCGCAACTCCAGAACTCATAATGAGCGACTCTGGATCTATGACAGACAACTTCTTATGACCGTAAAAGAAATTAAATATTTAGGTATGAAACTCGACTCTACTCTTAATTTCAAGATTCACTTACGAGAGAAAGCCAAAAGGTCACAAAGCTTGATCAACGTAGCTTGGAAAAACATTTTTTCAAACAAAAGAATTGTTTTGTCCGCCAAATACAAAATATTCAACACGGTCGTCAAATCGACCCTTTGCTACGCTTCTCAAGTCTGGGGTGCTGATGAGTATGATGAAATAGAAAAACTGCATAGGAATTTTCTAAAAAAGCTATTCAACCTACCTCAAAATACACCAAATTATTGTTTATATTTGGAAACTGGTCTTCCTCAACTCTTAACTAATACCCTCAAGTCGCAAGCTGACTTCATTATTAAGTTAAGTTGTTGTTTTGATGATTCCAGACTTTCGAAAAAACTGTTCATGTATGAGTTAAGGAATGGGGACTGGTGGTATAGAAGATGGCAATCTATCGGCAATGCTTGTGGTGAAAACTTTATCATTGACCTGAACACCTTACACAACTTGAAAGCAAAGCTGTATACCATTATACAAAAGAATGATGATTTAATCCGCGATACATTTATCCGAAGAGCACGAGAGTCCGTAAGCAGAATTTTATATAGCCAGTTGAATTACAACCTGGGCCATGAAAATTACTTCAACGATTTGCTGAACTATGATGAAATTTCTGTCATATTTAAAACAAGATGTGAAGTCCTAGCCCTAAACGGTAACCCATATAACGGTAGCTTCAACCAATTTTGCTCACTCTGTAACCTAAACTCAAAAGATGATTGCTTCCATATTATTAGTATATGCCCCATCTTTAGGTCACAAAGGCTTAATTACTTCGGAAAACCTGCCCTATCAATGCAAGATACAATTAAACTTTTAATCGAGTGTGATTGGAAAACCCTATCCAATTATATAAAATCAATAAACAAATACAAAATGTTGTTAATTTCAGAATATGTCTAAAGATCACTATATAATTCTAATTTATTAAAAATTTATTTTATTTCAATTTTAAAATTTAAACTATTTGGTCAATCAGGCTGACGGCTAAGCCATAGCCCTTAAATTCAAATTTTGTAAAAAAAAAAAATGTCTAATAGTTTGTTAATAAATGAATACATTACTTACTTACTTACTTACTTAGACTCCCCAAAACCAATATTTGATAAAATGAGTTGTTTGTCGTTGGACTTGATGATCGTGTACAGTGATTTCATAGGTGTTCTCCGGTCATACATATTTGCAAGTTTAGCTATGATCACTGGTGAATTTGATTGTGTTTTATTTTGCTTTTGTTTTGAGTGCACTCGAAAAATATGTATCGGTTTGATATCCAAATATCCAACGTAATTACAAATTTGGTTAAATATCTCGAACAGATTCTCGTTTTGTTTGAATGGAATCCCAGATATAATAACATCGGACAGGTAATTTTTTCGCGAGTTCCGCAAAAGGTCTTCCTCCATTGCACTATTTTTGGCAGATAATTTGTTTATTTCTTGCAACAGAGAATCATTTTTCTCGGACAAGTTCTTAACCTCAACTTCCAAGTTAGCCATGCGATTTTCGAATTTTTTTGTTAAAACTTTTTCCATGTCCTTGAATTTCTTTTCAATAAGTTTTATAAGTGATTTTTGGATACTCTGCATAGTTTCGGACACGTCGCCTTCGTTTAGTTTTGATCTCGTGGTTATTCCTTCGGAAGTATTTGTGTTTGACATTGTGGTTATGTGGCTATTCCAATTATAATTTTATCACAAATACCAAATAAATAAGTACAGAAGTTAATTATTTTTAATTTAAAGGCAGCAAACCAAAACTAAAACTGTGTATATAATTTATAAGTACAGGATTTTTTTTTTAATTTTAATTATGTGGATAAATGTTAAAACGAAGGGGTATACAAAAAACTAGTGTGCACTCGTTGACATCTGTCACATTTCTTTCCATTTGTTAAAAAATAAATCAAAATAAAATATTCCGAATTCGGTTTTATTTCCAAATATTGCTTGGCACTATTTCGGTTACCATAACGAAATAAAGCCAATTTGAAATTATTTTGTTTTCAAAAATTAAATAAAACCAAATTAAGAATTTGAGTTTATTAAGTTCAAATGCCTACAGATCTAATTACAAAGTCGAAAAAATGGCAACCTCGCTGATTAATCGTATCAAAATGTAAGCAAACCAGATTGTATGAGTAATGAAACAAAATTCACAAAAACTCTCATACACTCTCAATCAGTGACGTTTATTCGAAGGTACGCAGGTGTTCACCGCACACCCTACCAAAATCATCACATAAAGTCACATTCCATATTTCATGTTCTCCATGTTCTCCTTATTCAAGCGCACCACGGCAATTCATTCAAATGCAATGGATGAAGAATACATTTTCAAGCAAAATAACAAAAATAGTACTCTAGGGTGTTCTCCTCATATAAACGCACCGACCGACCTCCGAAACCAAGGTAAAGCACATCCACATCCACACAAAAAAATGCAAAGAAGAGACAAAATGTGTATATATAAATCCAAAATTCTATATTCCTTGGTGTTCACCTTCATCGAGCGCACCACGATCCTTCATCCGAATGGACAGAGAATTCATTCTCACGCTACAATGTTCTCTCCATGTCAGCGCACCGACGAAGGGCAAGGGCAACGCGACGTAAAGCAAATCAACAACCAGAAACAACTCAAGACAAATTGGTTTGATGTATGGTGTTCAACTTCATTGAGCGTACCATCCTCAATTCGGCATCGAGAGAGACAGTGAACTCTGATATGATTCATTTTCATTATAGAGTGCGAATTCATTGTATACCAGTTGTTGTTGTACACAAGGTCACAAGTGTACAACAGAACAACACACAACCAGGGTTCGGACTTCATAAATCGCAGATCGCAGTAAATTGGCAAAGAAATCGCAGTAAAACCAAAATTTTCGCAGTAGAAATACATATATTTCTTTGATTATGTAACAACAAATTATAAACAAAGGAACTAAAGTTAAATCACATTTAAATCATCGTTGATTGTTAAAACAACATAAGTGTTGTGATTTTTCACGGAAGAAAAAAAAACATATTAAAAAATCCTTAAAAATCGAAACACTCTAATAGGATTTTTGGGTTAAAAAAATGACAATGGCCCTTAGTAATAGACATTCATAGATTCGGTTTTAAAGTCACTTTTTGTTAGATGTAGAAAAGTTGCTTTTTAAATTTCGTAGTAACAGATCAAATTTACAAAAGTCTTATTTATACCAATAATTGTGACTCATTTTCATAATTTCGTTATTGTGAACTGATACACAAACAGATTTCTATTAACCAGATTCGTAAAGTTCTATTGTGATTCTATCATTTTAAATTTAACTTAGTTACATGAAAGCCGCTTTTAAGTATTTATACTTGAAATTTGTTTTATTTCTACGAATGTTTGGTTAAAATCGAACTTAGGCTACAAAAAAAAAATGTAGGATTTTTTGTATCTCCTGTGAAAAAAATTAAAATTTCAGTTATGATGTTTTAACAATCAGCGATTCATTTACATAGTATTTGTGAACAAATATACTCTTACTCGATAATGAAAATGTATAGTTTTAGCAAAAATATATGAAGCTAGGTAATCAAAATAAATTTACCATCTACAAATTTGTACTTTTTGAAGCGTATATAGCTGACAAGACCTGCACTAAAGAGACAAGAATCTTTTTGAATTTTGACATTTTGTTATGAGCACATTTATTTCTATGATCAGTGCTGCTATTCAAACAAAATCTGAAGAATCGTTCTGGTCTTTCCGTAAAAAAATTTGCTGAAAATGAAAAAAATTCCCAACTGATGGCTTCGAATGCTTTAAAAGTTCCTATGGTCCGTTTTTTGATTTTGTGAAGCTTGAGCATGAACTAACTGTGTTTTTTAAACTTACTCAGTCACAATTTAAAAATATTTCCATTAGGGACATTCCAAAAATGCTCGATAATATGGAACTAAAAGACTTTTTTTCGGAAATTTTTAAACTAAGCTCACTTATATTGACGATTCCAGTATCAAGTAGCTAGCTTTGTCGAGCGATCTTTTTCTGCCCTTAAGCGCATAAAATCATATGCCAGAAATAAAATGCTAGAGAACAGATTGTCAGAACTGGAAATTATTTGAATAGAAAAATAATTTCTTAAGGAAATTAAAGAAAAAACTATTTTTTATGATTGTGTTCTACAAGTTTTTTTTGAAGAAATCCCGTCAAATCGACCTTTATATACAAGTTAATATCTGTTGGACTGCGTTAACTTTACTAATTACTAAACTACTAAACAACACACAAAAAAACAAAAAAAAATAAAATAAAAAAATAAATATACAAAAAAATATAAAAAATAACAACAAAAACAAAATAACAAAAAAATAAAAAAAGAAAAAATAATGAAATGGGATGGTTGTCTATTATGTCCTCGTCGTGATCCTGAATTAAAACTTAAAATAGATAAATGATTAGAACAAAAAAGTTATAGTGAACACCCTTTTGAAACCACCACGGCACGTCACTGCTCTCAATACTATTTGCTTGTATTCATCTCGCACCTGGCATATACAACTTTATATACCTACTAGGGTGTGTCACTTTTGTATGGTAGCAAAAAAGTACTCTTATTTTTAAATGTAATAGTGCTCAAAAGTTGTATTAGGGTCTGAGGTTTAAGAACATATAAAAAAAAATAAGATATCGTTCGTCTTTGGCTCGCTCAAATCGGTTGAAGTTGAAAAAAAAAATTTAATTTACAGTAAATTTTTTTTTTTTTACGTATACGAAAAAAAAACTTAACAAAATACAGAAAGAATTTTTGTCTTTACAAAAAGATGTAGCACGATATTGTAGGTGGTTCCGTTGATTTTTAAGAATTTTTTTTTGTAAAAAAAAAAAAACCGATTTTGCATAAAAAAATGATTTTTCTGCCTTCTTTTATTATTTCATAGCTTCTTTATCAAGTGTTCAATTTAAACAAATAGAGGCTTAAAAGTGTTTCCTTGCAATTATCTTTGACTTGAAAGCCTAAAAATATTTTATATAATTTTTTTGTATCCACACGATGCAATTTAAAACAACACATATTTCAAAAATTTCGAAAAATCAAAATTTTTTGGATTTCATCCTATTTTTGAGGGAGCCAAAGATATTAACGAAAATGAAAATTGTAAGCGCAGGATTTAATTTTGATAAGCAATGTAACTTTTAAAAGCTATTACATTTGAAAATACCATAGTTGAGCACTTTGACACACCCTAATACCTACCTACAATTGATTCTGACAGCAAAAAGAAACGCGGATAGGATTTTCTCCCTTACCCTCTTTTAAAAATATATCGCTACCGCATCTCTTCTTTTGCTTATATTTTTCCCTTTCACGTAGTCTCTGCACTGTTAAATATGGCGATACTAACGTTTCTGCGGCAGAGATAGGAAACTTTTAACTCAGTTCCATGAGACTAATATAGAGTTAATATACAAAGTTTGCAAACTACATACATTTATCCACATACTATCTCATTCGAGATATTCAGACAATATGGGCTCCAAACGAAATGCACAGTTATTTTGCATTTGAATTAACCATTTTTTTTATTAAATTATAACAACAATTTATAATACATTATGACCAGTGAAATATCCCAAACCGACTAAACAGTTTTTTATTTCACGTTGATCATAATAGTCCAGTTATTTTAGGTTTTATCTGCGAAAAAATTCCTAGTGAGCTGAAGTTTTGTACACACCTTTATTACGGCATTGTAATAAAGATGTGAAAAATCGACATTGATATCATGCCGGCTAAAAAAGTTATAACGGTCAAAACTCAAAAGGTCACAAAAATAAGTTTTTCGCAAATATCTCGCAATCTATTGCTCAGAGGTCAATAAAGGTCATTATAAAAATTGTTTGTCGTGAAGTTGTCTACAAAAAATATCTCCTGCATTTTTCTGTAAAATTAACCATTTTCGGAATAGAGCGCTGAGAAAGCGAATATATTATGACGATGCACTCGTTTCCTCACCACCTTCTAGGTAGAATGCAGGGCGCGTTTGTTTTACATGGTTTTCCCCGTAGGCATAATCCATGATGTGTAATCAGAGGTTTTTTTTATTTACGAGTCAATAATTTTTTATTTGAATACAGAAAAATTAACCTTAGTATATAATTTTTTTTTATCATACATTGTCGATATCTTCAGTTTCTGTGTCATTAACAATTGCATACCGGAATCTTCGATATTAAAAATGGTCTTCAGCTGCGAGCGGTTAACTCGCTGATTCTATTCAGCATTTACACCAGCGATCTAGTAGGTAGTCTAACCCGGGCAATTGTGTATGCCGTCGACCTAATAGTGTACAGAACAGCTCCCAAAGTCGAGGACATCAGAATTCTTTTGCACTGTGACTTCAACAAGATTCAGTGATATTGCGATGATATGGAAGTCAGTTTCAGAAATCTGAATCTATTCTGCTTAGGACTCGATCCATCAGTGTGGCACTTGATGATATTTGTTTCGAGGATCTCAAGATAACTCCCATTGTCGCACTTCTGATGGCCTCGTGTAGAGGGGATAGATAGAGGAGAACCTCTATAGCTGCGGTAGGGCAGGTTCTCATTGCTCCTGTAATACAGATACACGCGAGCCCTTAGACTTTTTCTAGAGCTTTCCTTGTTCTTGATAATTCGGTTTTCTTGTGCCATGCAACCGCCCCATATGTAATGATTGGTCTTACAATCATAGTGTATGTCCAGCTAAGGATGTTCGGTTTGCATCTGCATGACTTTCCTGCAAGTCTCTTGCAAATCATTAGGGCTTTTGTGGCTTTCCCGACTATAGCTTTTAAGTGTTTGTTCAAAAGGAGTCTACTATCTGGTAGAATTCCTAGATATTTTACCCCTCTCTGCGTTTCAATCACTTCACCAGCTAGATGGATAGGTTTCATATGTGGCAGAAGTTATTCCTTGTAAATGGTATGATTGTCATCTTGGAGGGGTTTATTGATAATCCTACAGATAGACACCATTTCCGTGTAATTTTTAGTCCTCTTTGGATTACCTACGGCTATGATAGCAACATCATCAGCAAATCCAATGGAGAATATACCTTGGGAGGTAAGATTTTCTAACAATTCATCCGCTACAAGACTCTTCAACAGGGGTGATAATTCACCACCCTGAGGACAGCCTCTTGTTGTGATTACTTTTTTTTACATTTTGTCCTTTTTGTGACAGTATTTTTAGTGCCTAACATTTCCATCTGGTTATGGTGATGGGTACGCATTTCCTAAGAAAAGCTGTGTCTACAGCCTCGTGGGATGTGCTGCCGAAGGCTCCCTCTATGTCTAAGAATGCATCTAATATTGTATCTTTTTTCTATATTTTGGGAATAAATATTAGATTTCCTGTTCTCCATATACTTGGTATATACCCAAACGCAATGCTACTACGAAGAATGTTAGTGAGATAGGACATGAGGTTTTCTTTTCCTTCTACTTCCTTCTACTTCCTTCTACAAGAAAGCTGGGAAGATACCATCTACATCTGGTGACTTTTAGAGTTGAAAAGTATTATCCTCTTACTTGAACACATGTTCCTACCTATTTACCTGTCCTCTATTTTTGGTATGAGAGGTGTTCTATCTACCAAGTTAGCATTTTAGGTTTAATGATAAAATGCTATTTTTAGAACTTTTGCCGTATTTCAGTCATTTTTGAGGCATTCACGGGCACGAAATGTTCTGTCTATACTAGTATTACTAGTGCTATTTGTCTGTGTATGTAGTAGATTTTACTAACAACACACTTACAAACATGAATAAAAAGCAATAGAGTTTACGCCTTGATGTACGCCGTATCGTATACAATACCGTATGGAGTGCATTCTAGTCGTTTTCTCTACTTCAAAAACGGTTAATTTTACATAAAAATGCAAGAGACATTTTTTGTAGACAAATTCACGACAAACAATTTTTATAATGATCTTTTTTGATCTCTGAGCAATAGATCGCGAGATATTTGCGAAAAACTGATTTTCGTGACCTTTTGACCCTTATAACTTTTTTAGCCGGCACGATATCAATGTCGATTTTTCACATCTTCATTACAATGCCGTAATAAAGGTGTATGCAAAAATTCAGCTCACTAGGAATTTTTCTGCAGATTGGGGTTTAAAATGCCTAAAATGACTGGACTATAACAGTGAGTGATATTGAACTTTTTATTCGTTTAAAAATTACTAGATTTGATCCTTACTGCCAACATTTTCTGAATTTAAGTCCCTTATCTCATTTCTGAACTTTAAAAACAATTAAAATTAAAGAAAACAATCCTTATATTAAATTTACTTTTATTTAAAGTCTCTCAGTCAATCGGTTCTTCCACCATAATTACTTCATTCACAATGCATTTTTCATCCATTATTACTACTGGTTTTATTCTAGTTAGTCGCCGCCGCCGCCGCCCGCCGTCGTTTCTGTATCAGGTGCACAATGACACACAATGCAAACAAAACGACTTCCCAACCCAAATTCATTTTAAAAATAATCTTAATTTGTTTATACTTTTCTTATTCTTAAAGGAATGGATACAAAATTGCTTCTAGTTGCATTTTCAAGGTATCAATTTACATTTTTATTTCTGAACATTTTCATGAGTGAACCACTAACGAGCACGTGACTCATTCATAGTGTTGTATTTCTTTTGAGTTGTGACGCACACTCAGTGATAATGCCTTTGTATATAGTATAGCCTATAGTATTATCTTTGTATATATAACCTATAGTATTATCATGGAGCGTGATTTTGTATTGCGAACGCTAGCCTGGTGGTGGCGCAGAAATTAGCGCACGATTTTACAGTGGAGAGTAGGATAACATACAAAACAAGTAGTAAAAAAGAGAATATTTTATTATTAAATTTAGCAAAGACAAATCTAGCAATTGCAGTCCCTAGCCTTAAGATGTCACCACAATGCAGAATCTTTCGTCTGCTTGATAGTACTATAAGTTTTATATAAAAAGATAATTAGGCCTATTCTGCAACATCTTTTATTCTGCTATGGATTTTCTGTTATGAATCGTAAAAGATTTCCATCTTAAAATATCTTTTATAATTGGTATTCAGGGGCTCGAACTTTTATAAAAGTCTGTTATGCAACTTCGAAAACGAAATCTGTTATGAAACTGAACTAAATCTGCTATCAGATATGCTATATTTAATCAGCTGTGATTAAATAAAATAATTAATCTGACAAAATTAAAATGGATGACGAACAAAAAAGTAATCTCTTCTCTTACACATTATTGGTGTCCTCTACTCTACTTACATATACATATGTTTATATAATACTCGTATGTGTGTAAATATATTTTCTTTCATTTGTCTCATTTTAAAAAGATTTCGTTGACGAAATAAAAAATATATCGTCGTCGTTCTATAAAACGTCCATTCTTAACAAAAATGTAATTTAATTCTTATTTAATTCATTCCAGATCAGCCATATTTGCAAAATATTGTATTGCACAATGGACGACGATGATATATCAATTTTTCATTGATATACTCGTATCTGTGTATGTATTGAAATCTTTTATGATAAAAGTCACAGCAGTTTGTCTTTTATTCTTTTATGATTTTTAACAGATTTCATAACAGATTCTGGCATGCTGAATACCAAAAATGCTATTCGTAAAAGATTTTTTCTATGTTCGAACGTTTGACAGTTCATAAAAGTTTTCTTAGCAGATTTTATAACAGATTTTAGCGTGCTGAATACCAAAATTAAAATTCATAAAAGATTTGTTGACAGCTCAAACATTTGTATGGAAATTCATAGCAGAATAACAGAATAGAAGAATAAAAAATTTCGCCGAATAGGCCTAAATACTTCGTTGTCATGTTTTTTGTGACGATATTATCGAAAATCGAAAACTTGGATTTGCTAGGAACTTCAGAATATATCACATAATATTGTGAATTGAGATTCAGATTCAACCTGGGCCTACTTCAACGCTATTACATCAGTTACACTAAAAACCTAGATACTATTCAAACAAAAAAATCCCAATTTTTTGTATGCCTACATCTCGCGCTACATCTCGACGTAAGCCATTGGATATATTTGGATACACCAGAAGTTTCAATTAAAGCAACTTGTCGATGCGATGCCCACCTTTTCCTTGAAGCATACCTACAAGTGCCTGCCTTGTCTCGCCTGGTGAGTGCAATTTTTCTTGTATATGTTCTGCCCCAAGAAGCTAAAACTTCGATACTATACAAATCAAAACATCTCAATTTCTCTTATGTCTACGTTTTGCGACATCTTGACCATACCTATAATTGATTGCCTCTTCGTCAACATTCTCTACATTTGTGTACTTCACATCTCAATTACGCCCCGTCTCTCCTGTCGTGGATATTTTGGATAAGCTGTCAACATTATCATATCGAGACTGCTGAGCCGAAATTCACATTGAACTTAAGGATAACTATATCTGCTTGTCTCAGCCTTCAATATTTTGATTCAAAAAACAAGCTTTTTGTCTCATCTTTCCCGGTGAGTTCAATTTTTAGTATATGTTCTGCCATTAGTCTTGTTGATACTACTCAAACATATGTACATTTTATTCTTCCATCACGAAACAAAAAATTAATAAACAACAACATCTGCTATTGAGATCATAATTATCAAAGCCGTCAAAACACTACGTTATCCTGCATCATCTAGCTGATACACAAACCATTATATTGTAAAACAACTGCATTATCCAACTGATCATTTTTCACACTGCTAAAAAAATACTAGTGGACAGATTCGTGATAAAACTAAAAAAAAAAAAAAAAAATAACAACGAAGATTATTTTTGAATTTAGTTACATTATTAAAAAATAAAATGGACAAATCATCCCCTTGTGGAAATTTAAACTGCACTATCACCATAAAAACAATTGGGTGCCTTGTAGGGTAATTTGCGGTAAAATATTCCACCCTGTTTGCACAGGCCTTAGTAGAACTGCTAAAGCTTATCTGCCAGAATACTCCGAACATTTTAGTTTTTACTGCGACGAGTGTCGAAGCATAACGCTTTCCCACATCATGCTAGCTCTTAAATGTAACAATGAAAGGGTCGACCAATTATCGGATTCAATTGCTGAACTGAAGAAAGAAACTCGTCATGGTTTTAGTTTAACTAACCAACTTTTGGCAGAAAATAATGAATCAACCACTAAAAGCATTGAAAAATACCATTTAATATCAAAAAAACAACTTAATAATATTGAATGTATATCTAAACAAACATTCACTAAATGCTCCGAATGCTTTGATAACTTTAACTCATTTTCCAACCACATCGATTCTCAACTCACCAATATAACCAAGTCGATCTCATCCTTAAATCAACCACCGGAACAAACCTCAAGTTTAGTCTCAATTAACTCCATCCAAGACAGTGTGACTAGTTTAGAAAAAACTATAATGGCACAATTCAAGGCACTCAAATTCATTGATATTGACTTTTGTGCTACATATGGTAAGCTGATTAAAGATTCAGTAGCTCTTGCTGATATCTTGGTAAAAGAATCTGTAGCCACTCGAATGGCCATCTCTGAAGTATCTGAAGAAGTGAAGCGTGTATGTAGTAAAAACGACTATTCTGTACCCGAACCGATTTTCAACAACAACAACAAATCCCTCCTATTTGAGCTTGATGATCTGGAATCCCCTACTGTATCTCTTAACGAAAGTTCATCAGCTGCACATCTACTTGATACTTCTTCAACTATAACTGTATCTACTCTTCCTACACCGTTACCAGCCATATCACATCAATCTCAAGTCGTCTCCACCGAACCACCGCTGTCAACATCGAAATCGCACACCGCACCTCTACCAACTACTAGCATTTATAAAACGACATCAACCTTCATCGTTAAGGATGCACCTCAACATGCAAACGAGTCCTGGATTAGAAATTTTTTTAGATCTAACTACAGTTTTTATATCATCGTTTGTATTCGGCTTAGTCCCGGAATTTTCAAAATAATTATACCTCATATTTATGAATGGTTATTTTCATCCTCCTCTATAAATTTAAAAAATAGTACGATGAAGATTCAAAAACCTTTTTCTATTAATAGTTTAAGTTATAATTCTAAGTATAATACTAGATGTAATCAGGTATCCTCTAATATGTCTTTTCCTATACCTAACTTACCGAATCATCTACCCAGAATATACCCAAATATTCCTCCATTTTCTTCTTCCTCCTTAATAACATCTTCTTATATAGATCCACTTATACCACCTTTAGTGAAATTAGCCAAACTATTTCCGGAATCCTGCGAGAATAGCCTTTTTGTTATGTCTCGTTTGCGTGATCCAAAAACCTATGCCAATGTCAGACCTTACCTTGCATATTTACATGATAAACCACAAAATACTTGCATCGATGGAATAACTAGAGTTAATCTTGAACTTTTGATTTTAAAAGAAGGCATTCCTATTGATTTATTAACCCTGAAAAAAATGTTCATTCAATATCATGAATGTTTTGATATTTCACCCCTTCAAGTAATTAATGACCTCTCAGCTTACGGCGCTTATTTGAGCTCCAAACTAAGACCACACGTTTCCCAAAATCAGTTTTTTCGTAACTAAAAATATCCCTTACAAACAAACCTCCCATGTATCAAATAGTCATGAATGTCTGTCTATTTATTATCAGAATGTACGAGGTCTTCGCACCAAAACCACCGAAGTTTATCTTAACTCACAAAAACTTCCATATAATTTGTTTGCCCTCACTGAAACAAATCTTTCTCAAGACATTGAGAGTAATGAGCTTATCACCTCGGTTTTTCGGAAGGATATCTTAGTTCCTGATAGTTCCAATTTAGATCCTAATAACCCTGTAGGTCGTGGTGTACTTTTAGCACTCCATTCCGATTTGGATGCATCGTTAATTGTTATTCCCAATATTCTAAATTTGGAACTCATATGTGTCAAGATAAACCTGAACAATCGTTGCATTTACATCTTGTGTTGCTACATTCCTCCGTCTCAGCCCACAAGTGCATATGAGCTTTTTTCTGATGCAGTTGATTTTATTGCTGATCTAACTAATCCTGAAGACGACATCATTATTGTTGGGGACTTTAATCTTCCACGATTGATATGGACTAATTCTGAAGACGAGATCCATTTGATATCGAATAATGCAATCTCCGAAAATGAAATTCTATTCACTGACCGTCTTCAAGCCTCCGGCCTTGCACAGATGAGCAATGTTAAAAATAACTTAGGAAGACAGCTTGATTTAATTTTTTCCTCAGACGCCGATAACACTGTAGCCTCGAATAGCAGTCATCTTCTTACCAAACTTGATTGTTATCATCCTCCAATCGCAATTATCTTCGCATACGTTAGCAACAATATTAATCCTGACGTATTAACACAGCGTAAATTCAACTTTCGTAAAGCTAATTTTGAAAAACTAAACGAACTTATTGGTAGGATAAATTTCGATTTTATATCTGATTATAATACACATATCGACATAACTATCGCTACTTTTTATGCACATATTTTTGACTGTTGTTCCCAATCGATCCCAATACTTTCTCAAAAAAACATAACTTCTTCTCCTCCATGGTATAATAAAGAACTTCGCTCTCTTCGCAATAAACGTAACAAACTTTGGCAAACATTTCTAAGGTCCAAATCAGAGTCTGATTTTTCTAACTACACTTTAGCTTATAATAACTTCTCCGTTTTGTGTGAATACTTATACACAAGATATCTTTCTCAAATGCAGACTGATCTTATCTCTAACCCAAAGTTGTTTTATCAGTTTATTAATAGTAAAAAAAAAATTTGATGGTTACCCCTCTGTATTAAAATTATACGATTCTTCGTCAATGGATCCAAAAACTATATCCAATCTTTTTGCAGAATTTTTCGGGGCAGCGTTTTCGTCTGACAATTCTGAGGCTGACGTTAGCTATTTTAGTTATATGAACGGATGCACTCAGACTTCCCTAACTTCCATTAATATTGACATATGATCGGTGATAAATAAAATGAATCTGCTTAAAGATGATTTCTCTTTTGGTCCTGACGGTCTCCCTTCTGTTTTATTCATGGATTCAATCATATTTATCGAAACGACAATACAACGTTATATTTAGATCGTGTATATCTACTTCCATCCGTGCAACGTCTGGAGTTCCGCAAGGTAGCCACCTAGGACCACTTATTTTCGTTCTAACCACTAATGACGTTGAAAAAATATTTTCGAACTCTGATCTGTTAATCTACGCAGATGACATGAGAATATGCCGAAAGATCTCTTGTGCCGAAGATTCCAAATCTCTGCAAATCGACTTGGACAAATTCTACATTTGGTGCCAAAAAAACCTCCTTGAACTCAACGTTAATAAATGTAAAGCCATAACATATACCCGTAAGCGTCCTCCATTAGCTCAAAGACAATATTTTATTAATTACGAACCCATTCCCATTGTTACTTCGATCCGTGATTTAGGTTTATTATGCGACTCCCAACTGAACTTTCGCTCTCACATTGATAACATTATAAATAAAGCTAACTCTTCACTTGGATTTATTAAACGCTGGTCCAAAGAATTCTCCGATCCCTATGTTACAAAATATGGAATATGCATCACAGGTCTGGTCGCCTTATTATCAAGTTCACATTAATCGCATTGAAGCCGTCCAACGAAGATTTTTACGTTTTGCCTTGCGTGGACTTGGCTGGGACGATCCTTTTAACCTTCCTCCATATGAAGAACGTCTAAAGCTTCTAAGTTTACAATCTTTAGATGCGCGCCGTAATACTTCTGATATTATCTTCGTTCATCAGTTATTAACATGTAACATTGACTGTCCCTGTTTACTACAACAGATCGGTTTTAATACTAACCAACATCGTTTTCGATCTACGACTCTTTTTCGACTCCAATACCATAACCGACTACGGACTAAACGAACCCCTGTCAAGAATGTTGAGTAGGGTAAATAATTCTAACATATTTGACTTGAACCTTAGTAAAACCTCACTTAAACATGCCCTATTACGCTACCCCTCCTGATACTTATCCAAATTATCCTATTATTAAACCATTTATTAATTTTTAGACTTAAGTACTTAATGTTAGACTTAAGATATTTTTATTGTGATATAGTATAAGTGGCTTGTATTAAGCTTAATTAAAATTAAAAATTAAAATTAAAATTAAAACTAACTACATCTTACAACTTCATCCTACAACTCCATTAGTTACAATTTTCTATTTCCCTCATCCAACTGGAATTGCTGGAAAATGTACATACTTGTTGTAGTTGATGACTTGAAATTCATCATTTGGCAATCCCGTAGGTCAAGGCTATATCAGAGACCCTGTAGAACATTATTTGTTCTTTTACAGACTTAAAAATACAAAAATTCGCTGTATATATGTACATAATTTATAATCTATGTTTAAAAAATACTTGCACTCGCATATCTTCGAGTGTTTTCGTTCTTTTTTTTTTAAACAATTCTGTTTCAATATTAAACAGTTTTATTGTATGATTGTAGCAAGAATTTAATATTACAACACAATCATACATTTTTCCACTAATTCTAAAGTTAGGTTTGTCTCTGCTAAATTTTATAATAAAATATTAAGGCCTATTCTGCAACATCTGTTATTCTGCTATGGATTTTCTGTTATGAATCGTAAAAGATTTCCATCTTAAAAGATCTTTTATAATTGGTATTCAGGGACTCGAACTTTTATAAAAGTCTGTTATGCAACTTCGAAAACGAAATCTGTTATGAAACTGAACTAAATCTGCTATCATAATCAGATGTGATTAAATAAAATAATTAATCTGACAAAACTAAAATGGATGACGAACAAAAAAGTAATCTCTTCTCTTACACATTATTGGTGTCCTCTACTCTACTTACATATACATATGTTTATATAATACTCGTATGTGTGTAAATATATTTTCTTTCATTTGTCTCATTTTAAAAAGATTTCGTTGACGAAATAAAAAATATATCGTCGTCGTTCTATGAAACGTCCATTCTTAACAAAAATGTAATTTAATTCTTATTTAATTCATTCCAGATCAGCCATATTTGCAAAATATTGTATTGCACAATGGACGACGATGATATATCAATTTTTCATTGATATACTCGTATCTGTGTATGTATTGAAATCTTTTATGATAAAAGTCACAGAAGTTTGTCTTTTATTCTTTTATGATTTTTAACAGATTTCATAACAGATTTTGGCATGCTGAATACCAAAAATGCTATTCGTAAACGATTTTTTCTATGTTCGAACGTTTGACAGTTCATAAAAGTTTTCTTAGCAGATTTTATAACAGATTTTAGCGTGCTGAATACCAAAATTAAAATTCATAAAAGATTTGTTGACAGCTCAAACATTTGTATGGAAATTCATAGCAGAATAACAGAATAGAAGAATAAAAGATCTCGCCGAATAGGCCTGATTCTCTCTTTAACTGCTTGTTTTTTACCTTATCCTACTCTCCACTGTAAAATCGTACGCTTATTTCAGCGCCACCACCAGGATAGCGTTGGTACAACAAAATCAGGCTCCATGATAATACTCACCCATATTCTGAAACTCGTATTTATGAGTTTTGACTCGTATTCGACTACAGTCGTAGCAACAGTCGTATGCGATGTTTTTCATTTCCCAATATTAATACAAGTGAAAACGGATATTCGCCTCCTGGAATAATAACATACGACTGGGGCCTATTGCATCAACTACAAATTACAAGTACAAATTTGTGATTAAAAAAAATTACATATGAAAAAAACTCTATTTCTTACAAATTTGTTAAAAAATGCTTGTAATCACAATTTTGTAAGATGGTGCAATAGGCCCCTGGAGTCGAATACGTGTCATAAATACGAGTTTCAGAATATGGGTGACTTTATGATGTTATAAGTATATACAAAGGTAGTAGTTATTGATATACAGTGGTGGACAAGAATTTAGCACATTAATAAAAGAAAAAATTAAACTATATTTACAAAATTTGTATCTATTTTAATATTTTCATTTTTATGTTATTTACATTATTTACGGATATAAGTATATTTTTCCAAAATACAATCTTATATTTTTTATATCTGAAAGAAAAAAATGAAAAAAATAACAGAAAACATACTTTTTTGTCTGGACATGAATTTAGCACATTTCATTAAAATTGCTTAGTTATGTTATTTACCGTTACTAAAACTATATTTTCTTTAATATTTTGTTAGAAATCCTTTGTTCTTTAATACTGAATTGAGTCTTCTTAGCAAGCTCTCGTATAAGGCCTCACAGCGTTGCTTAGGTATTGAATACCAAGCATTCTGTATCTCTTGCCACAAATCTGTTAAATTTTTCGTTTTTTGTTTTTCAATGTGTTGCTCAACGTCATTCCACAAATTTTCGATCGGGTTCAGATCGGGTGATTGAGCAGGAAACTTTAAAACATTCACTTTATTGACCTCTAAGGCACTTTTCACTAGTTTTGAAGTGTGCTTAGGGTCATTGTCGTGCATGAAGCGCCATAAAACCGGCAAATTATCTTCGGCATATGGAATCATATGGTTCGAGAAAATATCTTTGTACAGGTGCTGGTCCATTTTGGAGTCTTTCTTCACTATTGGACCAACACCGTTCCAAGAAAAGGCAGCCCAGACCATCACGTTTCCACCACCGTGCTTCACCGTCTTAATGGTGTATTTTGGATCATGTTCCTTATTTTTTGGACGCCACACATATTTTCTTCCATCTGATTTGAATCGACAGAACTTTGATTAAGCGCTCCAAAGTACATTTTTCAAGAAATTTAGTAGTTTGCCTAGATGTAATTTGGCAAACTCTAATCTAGCCTTCAGATTTTTTTTCGAAACCAATGGTTTTCTTTGCGCAATGCACCCTCTCAAATTTTTTTCATTCAGGCGTCGTCCCACGGTTCTTCTGGATACATTGACATTGTTATTCTCCATTAATTCATTTCGAATGACACTAGAGGTCTTAAATGGATCCTTTGTTGAAAACATGTAAATGACTTTATCTTTCCTCTTTGTTGTCTTTCGTGTGCGGGAGGCTTGTTTTACATGTTTTGTCACTTCATACTTTTCAAAATATCTAAGAGCATTGTAGACCATCTTCCTGGAACATTCTAGCAGCTCAGAAATCTCCGTTACTGTGCGACCCTTTGACTTCATCTTAAAGATAATACTCCTCTTGTCCTCAGAACACCATTGCCCTTATGCCATGACTATTTAATGTTTTTTTAAATTTTATTTGAATATATAACATTAAGAAGATATAAAATTACCTCGAAAATAATTTTGTTCTCTTAAAAACCCACAAATTAAAAAAAAATAACCAAAATTTGTACACGTGCTAAATTGATGTCCAACCAAAAACAATGCAAATGACAAACTATCAACGATTTTTTCACTATGTAATTGGATTGCATATGAAAATATACCGTTTTGTTTTCTCTGATTTGTTGTCATATATATTAGTTCAAAATGTACCGTTGCTTGGAACAAAACAAGAGAGAAAATTAAAAATATGGTAGTACCCTTCTCAGTGTGCTAAATTTGTGTCCACCACTGTATGCAGCTTGATATTCGCTTAGAATGTTGTTTTCTTGTAATGCACTGTATTTAATGTAGGGGGGAGTGGGGCACATTTGAACAATTTTTTGCTTTTCAGACTGATAAAACCTAAAATATTCGAGCAATTGGCCTGATATTTTGCTCACATGGAACAGTCGTATTGACGTTCAATTAAGAAAAATATTTGGTCCATTTAACGAAATATTTATAGATAGATAGATAGATAGATAGATAGATAGATAATTTCTTTATTTCAAAAAAAAAAAAAAAAAAAAATATAAATTATTTACAATATTTTTTTCTTTAAGAATAAGGACATGGCTATTCTGCCGTCTGCCTGAACGACATTTCATAACAAAATACAGTTTATATAAAAAGAAGTTAAATTCAAATAATAAACATAACATAAGTTAATTAATTATAGAAAGTTTAATTTAATAATTTATTAAAGTATCAATAGCGTTTTCAACAATTTTGAGATGATTCAAAAAACACAAAAATAGATGTATCATTGATTTGAAACAAAAAATTATATCAATTTTGAAATGATTTGAAACACAAAATAATAATTTATCAATTTTATAATGATTTGAAACATAAAAAATTAGTAGGTAATTAGAAACGTTGTTTGAAACTTCAAATTGCAATAACTGGTTGTAGAGCTATAGAAAACTATTGCGATAATTAAGAGCATGTTTGCAGTATCTATAAATGGTTGACCATCCAAGATCTCCATTAAGGATTTCATAGAGCCGAGTTGGGGGAAGATAACTCAATTCAAAATGTAGTCGTCGAATCTCTTGAAGTAAAGGACACGTTGCAAAGAAGTGGGTGATGTCTTCTGGTTCTCCTCTATTACATAGCCTACAGATTTGTGTGAGATCAGTTCGATGCGGCATAGCGTTAAGATTCAAGATTTCGACTCGGGTTCTAAATATGTAACTTATAGCTTCAGAAGAAAACTCGTTGTTGAAATAGTTAGCCTGCGATGTTATTTGGTGGTTGAGGTAACTGTATAATGTATAATGAGGATACTGTTGTTGAGGCTCTTGAAATATGTTGTCTGAAAATATTTTCATCAATTTTGGCGATAACATCATTGAACATATTGTGCCATTCATTCAAATTGGACTCCCTAAAGGATAAATTACTGCCATTTGAAGAAGCGAGCTGGTTCCATTCCTTAAACGGGGAGGCATTTGTTTGCATGAGCCTTGCCATAATGGATTTGTGAAGGCTTCTTTCATCCCTCTTCATAACTTTCAATATGTAGTCTGAATTGGTTTTCAGGTTTATAATGTAAAGAGGCGTTAGACTAGACTCCACATATATAGCATAATTGGGCGTTGAAGAAGGCAATCTCAACAACCATTTGAAGAATTATCTTTGCACGGCTTCAAACTCCTCCAGTTGTAAATATCCAAAAATTTGGGTACCGTAGCACATGCAGCAGTTCACTGTTGCTTGAAAAACACGAGTAAAGAGTATTCCTCCCGGAAGTACATCACGTACACACACGTCATCAATAAACAGGGCGAATAATATCGGGCTTAATATACATCCAAAGAGTATTCCTCCCGGAAGTACATCACACACGTCATCAATAAACAGGGCGAATAATATCGGGCTTAATATACATCCTTGGGGGACGCCTGTTGTGGTTTCAAACCATTCGGAGAATTTAGCTCCGTCCCACACTGATGCAGTAGATGAGGCAAGAAATTTTAAATAAAACATTAAGAATTTTCGAGAAACTCCTAACGAAGACAATTTGTACATCAAGGCATTTCTATTTACATTGTCAAAGGCTGCTTTGAAATCCACAAAACAAGCATATAGTTTCTTTTTCTGCTCGATTGATCTCCTGGCAATAGTCGTCAGAGCGAATATATGGTCTTGCGTTGAGAATCCCGATCGAAACTCTGCTTGGAACATGCTGAGTCGGTTGTTGTTCTCAATCCATTCCGTCAACCTATCATAAAGAATTGAAGTTAGGATCTTTCTTAGCGAGTTGAGAATCGAAATTCCTCTGTAGTTCTCCGGCAGGTTAGAATCTCCTTTTTTAAAGATTGCGAATATAACCGCTTTGTTGAAGTTACTTGGAACTAATGAGTCTTCATAAAGTTTGTTGAAATATGCCAGTAGAAGATTTTTAAACGGTTCCGTACTATTCTTGTAGAACTCCATCGGAATACCATCTATGCCGGGTACCTTATTATTTTTCATTTTACTCAGAGTTGTTTCGAGCTCAGATAGAGTAATTGGGTTATCCAGTTCGCAGAAAGTGACATTGTGTTGCGCGTAATAGAAAACCTGGTGATTCTCATCAGCCGACAAAAGAGTTTTAAAATGAGCTGCTAGTGTCTCAACTTCGAGTGTAGACACCAGGTTTCTACCACGCCCACCCAGTTCACGAATATTGGTCCAGAAAGTCTTTGAGTTCTTACAGTTTGCTAGTTCTTTTGCAATATTGTTAATGTAGTCAACTTTCTTTTTGGCACAAAGTCTTTTGAAATCCTTGTTAATATGAAGGTAAATGTTTTTAAAAATTGAAGCATTTGTAGATCTGAACAGCTTAAGATAGATAAAAGAAAATTTACGGAGTTTCACACAATCATTATCAAACCACTTGTTTTTTGGTGTACAAGCGTGACTTCGGCTGTTGGTACTGTGGGCAAATGGTGCTGAGGCCTTGATAACTCTTGCAATATGTTCATCATAATTTTCTAGACTGTTGGATTGAAGCGAGGGAATAGAGCTGATGTTACGGTTTAGTAATGATTTGTATAGAGCGGCACAATTCTCTTTCCACCTCAATTTTAAAAAGTTAGTTGATTGTCTCAGTACATTTTCATCGATAAACTGAACCTTTACCTCAATCGGAAGGTGCGATGAGAAATTCGCCACGCCTACTTCAAAATCTACCGATAGTTTAAGCCATTCAAAAGATATCGCTGCAATATCAATAACAGATTGTCCTTGACCACTTATGAATGTAAACTCTCCCGAAGCGTCATCTTTAGAAGCCCCATTTAACACGGATAGTCCGAAGTTTGCAAAGAATTCCGTAAGCAGCCTTCCATTTCGGTTAAAGATGTCATCTTTTGAGTTTCTGGTTGGATTGAGAGTGTTTTGCGAGAATGTGTTGAGTACAGAAGGATTTTGATAGTTCCCGATCCTAGCATTTAAGTCTCCAATTATCATAATATTATCCAAATTGGAGTTTTGAACGAAGTCAACTAGACTAGCAAAATCATGCTGCCAGTTATTGCAATTTAAGTATGTTGGGATAATGGTGTAATTTAAATTATTAATAACAATATTGAATATAATTCTGTTTTCAGAGTGATAAATTTTAGCGAAATTGGAGTTTAAATATTTATATTGAATTTTTATCTCCAATCAATACAGGATCTTATGTTCAAAAGTGTCCCATGTATCTGGCAGTTTTGAACTTGGAAGGGTCACTTTTGAACAATGATATATTTTTTTTTTACTGAATAAAAGAACTTTTAAATTTTATTTTTATATTAATTTTTTAATAAGAACTTATCAATAAAACTCAAAATTAATACTTTTGTTATATCACATTCATGTACGGAGGCTGTTTGAAAAGTTATCGGCCTAAGATAGAAGGCGTTGTTTTAATTAATAAATTTTAATTGCTCAAATAGCCATATATGTATATTAGGGTGATTCAAAAAAACGCTTTTTTCGAATTTGAGGGAGTGCACCCCAAAATATCAAAGCTTAGCTCGAAAAAAAAATTTCCTCAAAATTTTATCAAAATCGGACGTGTTTTAGATAGTGCTACCAGTGGTTTTTCATTTTTTTTGCTTGAAAATCGGATTTCTTCCTAAATCTTCAAAATTGAATAACTTTTCGAGTTTTAAAGATAGAGGCGTGAAATTTTCAGAAAATGTTTGTCCAATCATCTAGTTAATGAGTATTGAGTCAGAAAATGAATGTTTGGAATACATTTTGTACAATTTCTTATGGTAACATCAAAGAAATGAGGGCTTAGAAAAAATAAGCGCCAAAAATCTTGAACATAATTTTGCATTAAGATTATCACTTATTACTCCAAAAACATATTTCTTTAGTCAAAATCTTAAACGCGGGCCAATTTCTTCCAAAATACCAAAAAAACACAAACCAAAAAAAAACTACTTTTTGTAGTGTGGAATTCTTAAAAAACCTTTACTCTTATAATACGATAAATTTTGAGATATCAGAATGCGATGGGAAAAATTTTCTAAGTATTTATGGTATATTAGAGGAAATGATTGGGCTTATTCGATACAAATCTTGAAATAAACACAAAATCTAAAATGGTAACAATTTTGAAGATTAATAGTTGTCGAGTTAAAAAGGAAGAAAGAAAAATGAAGGCAGAAGTTGAATGAGGTAATGATTCTGAAAAAATAGAATTCCAAGGCTTTGTGATCGAAAAAATTCTGAGGTTTTTTCAATTTCTTGATTTGAAGAGGGAACCTTTTCGAAATTGAACCTTCAAAATGGCTGTAGAATGATCACTATTGACTTGTAATAATATCGTGACAAATTTAAAAGTTGTTAATGAAGTTGCGGAAAGAGAAGAAGCAAACAATAATCTTTGAAGTCAAAAAACATCGAAAGAATATTGCGAACGCAAATAAAAAAACAATTATTGATGCCATTGAAAATATTTAAGTACATATTTAATCAATAAAATGTTAAAAACTGTATGTATACGTTTTACAGTTACTAAAATAAAGCTTATTTCTATACTACGAAAAAGATAGTTTTTTTTGGTTTGTGTTTTTTTTTTATATTTTGGAACAAATTGTCCCGCGTTTAAGATTTTGACTAAAGAAATATGTTTTTGGAGTAATAAGTGATAATCTTAACGCAAAATTATGTTCAAGATTTTTGGCGCTTATTTTTTCTAAGCCCTCATTTCTTTGATGTTACCATAAGAAATTGTACAAAATGTATTCCAAAAATTCATTTTCTGACTCAATACTCATTAACTAGATGATTGGACAAACATTTTCTGAAAATTTCACGCCTCTATCTTTAAAACTCGAAAAGTTATTCAATTTTGAAGATTTAGGAAGGAATCCGATTTTCAAGCAAAAAAAATGAAAAACCACTGGTAGCACTATCTAAAACACGTCCGATTTTGATAAAATTTTGAGGAAATTTTTTTTTCGAGCTAAGCTTTGATATTTTGGGGTGCACTCCCTCAAATTCGAAAAAAGCGTTTTTTTGAATCACCCTAATGTATATATATAATAATTGTATGTGAAGTTTTATTAAAATTGGTCGCGTACTTATATCAGTGCAATTTTTTGTTTGAACGAACCTATTGCTAACGACGAAAATGGAAAAAAAATGAAATTAGAGCCGCCATTAAATATTTGGTCAAAAAGAATATGACACCAAATCAAATTAAAGATGACTTCAATGATACATTGGGGTAATCTGCACCTTCGTATTCCAAGGTCAAAAAGTGGGCAGCCTTATTTAAACATGGCAGACAGAGCGTCGAAGATGATCGCAGAAGCGGAAGGCCAACAACATCCACTTCTTCAGAAAACGTCGATAAAGTTCATAAAATGGTTTTAGACGACCAAAGGTTAAAAGTGCGAGAAATAAGCAACACCATGGGGATCTCTTCTGAGAGGGTTTACCACATTTTGACCGGAGAATTGGGGCTGAAAAAATTGTCCGCAAGGTGGGTGCCGCGTTTGCTGAGCGAAGAACAAAAATTCAATCGAGTTGAAACCTCTAGAGAGAATCTAGCGTTATTTCGGAGAAATACCAGCGATTTCTTAAGAAGATTCATTACCACCGACGAAACATGGATTCATCACTATATTCCTGAGACAAAAGAACAATCAAAACAATGGAAGCATAGCGGTTCTCCTCCACCGAAGAGACCCAAGTCGTGTGCTTCAGCTGGGAAAGTGATGGCGTCAGTATTTTGGGATTACAGGGGAATTATTTTTATTGATTACCTTCCCAAGGGCCAAACTATCACTGGTCAATACTATGCAAACCTGTTAGGAAAATTGGCTGAAAAAGTTGCCGAAAAAAGGCCAGGATTAGCCAAAAAGAAGAACTTTTTTCATCAGAATAATTCTCCAGCACACAAGTCGGTTGTTGTCAAGGCTAAACTCCATGAACTTCGATTTGGTGTACTGAACCACCGCCCTTATATTCACCTGATTTGGCACCATCAGACTATTACCTCTTTCCTAACTTAAGAAGATATTTGGCTGGACGCAAATTCTTCACCAACGAGGAGGTGATTTCTGAGACTGAGCGGTTTTTCGAAGAGTTGGAGGAATCGGCCTATAAAAAGGGTATAGAAACACTGGAACACAGATGGAATAAGTGCATTGATATAAGAGGAGAATATGTAGAAAAAGATTAAAAAAAAGTTTTAAAATTTATTGCGTTTTATTGGTCAGGCCTAGAACTTTTCAAACTGCCCTCGTATTTGTAGAAAAAAAAAAAACAAAAATCCACAAAGATTAATAAGAAAAAAAAAGCTAAATCTTAAACTTGGATTTTTAAGTAAAAGCAGGGATCGAACCTGCGATCATGAGGTTTACAAGCGAGCATACATCCATCGCGCCACGGCCACCCCTGCGTTTATACGTTCTCTGTCTCATTTTTGAGCTATTGAAAACTGAAAATAACACCTAGTTAAAGCTTTCTAGACAGGTCGAATAAATCTTGAAATGTTTGTAGCTTTAACTAAAATATTCTAGTTTAAGCAATTTTTATTCACACAAATTGAAGCTTAGGCTTGGAAAACAAGCTAAAACTAAATGAACTTAGCGTTGGCTATTTTAAAATAGCTATTACTAGAAAACATCTTTGACTAGCGAGCTTATTCTTATTCACCAAAAAACCAGCTTCTATTTAAAAATCCAAGTTTTAGATTTACCTTTTTTTTCTTATTAATCTGTGTGGATTTTTGTTTTTTTTTTTTTCTTTAAAAACACGAATCAAAGGGCACGGTAGTGCCCAGCCAAGTTCTGGCACTACACCCTTTTTACATTAACAAACTTAGGCGACTTTTGACCCCTCCCTATCTTCAGTACCAATGAAGTCAGAAACTTGAAATTCCGAACATTCGCTAAGATAGTCAAGCACAGGCGCCTCACCAAAAATTAAAATTGAGGTTTTCCATTCAGGGGGCGTGGTATCCGCTCAATTTCTCCGAATTGGTGTTTGATCGACCACTTCCGACTGCTGTAAAACGATGAAATTTGGTAAAGTGGTAGGAATTAAAATGCATACAAAGAAAAAAATATAAAATTTGAAATTTTCCATTCAGGGGAGTGGTATCCGCCCACTTCCTCAGAACTGATGTAAATTATACATGGCGCACTTCCGATTGCAGTAGAACAATGAAATTTGGTAGAACGTTAGGGCTCAAATTGCATATAAAGGACCAAGAATAAAAATCGAGGTTTTCCGTTCAGGGGGCGTGGTATCCGCCCACTTTCTCCAAATTGGTGTTGGTTGAATGGAGCACTTCCGACTGCTGTAAGACGATGAAATTTGGTAAAGTGGTAGGACTTAAATTGCATACAAAGAACAAAATATAAAATTTGAAATTTTCCATTCAGGGGCGTGGTATCCGCCCACTTTCTCCGAATTGGTGTTTGATGGAGCACTTCCGACTGCTGTAAAACGATGAAATTTGGTAGAACAGTAGGGCTCAATATACATATAAAGGACCAAAAATAAAAATTAAGGTTTTCCATTCAGGGGGCGTGGTATCCGCCCACTTTCTCCGAATTGGTGTTGGTTGAATGAAGCACTTCCGACTGCTGTAAAACGATGAAATTTGGTAAAGTGGTAGGAATTAAATTTTAGAATAGAATATAGAATAGAAAATGTGTTTTTATTGAACAAAATAATGTTACAATTTTTTCACAATAGTAGCACTGGCTTTTGCCGTCAGCCCGAAAAGAAAAGAGAATTGTGTATATACAAAATAATATTTCCTCATAAAATAATAAAATACAGATAAGTTTTATTTAAAAATCTTCTTCAATTATTTGTTTTCTATATTTTAGCGCTAATTTTAAATAGCTGTAGAGCTTCATCCAGTTATCCCCGTTTATAATAGATACAACTTCCGTTTGTGTCAAACTATTTTTGCCCCAATGGTCTCTTCTTAATTGGTTTAAGATTGGGCATCTTCTTCTTCCTTTGTTTCGGCGCTGTTATGATCTCGATGTCGAGGGGATCATAACTCTCCCACGTATCTGCTTCACACTAGTGATCCGCCTGTGGGGTTCGCCGGGTTGACCTCAGAAATCGGCGGCAAGCCTCCCGGTTTTGTATTGTTCCATTTCTGAGGCCAACTGAATGCTGGTGTTTTTGCATTTGTTTGTACCAGGAGTGTTTAGGCCTACCTTTCTTTTTATTCCGAATTGGAACGTTGTATGATATTGCCTTTTTGACGGGGTTCTCAGGATCTCTCCTTTGAACATGGCAATACCAACTGAGTCGGTCGTGTTCAATTTTTTGGGAAATGGTATTCTTAACATGAAGGCTTCCTCGGATCTTCGTACTTCTAATTCGATCAAGCTTTGTAACTCCTGCTGTCATACGAAGCATCTTCATCTCAGCTGCCGTTAGCTTACTCTCATACTTTTTGTACATTGTCCAACATTGTGAACCGTATGTGAGTGCTGGACGCACAACTGAAGTGTAGAGCTTTCCTTTCAGCTTAGGGGGCATTTTTCGGTCACAGAAGATAGCAGAATTTTCCCGCCACTTCATCCACCCTACGCTTACGCGATGATTGATATCGTCATCACAAGTAGCTTCGCTATTTATCATAGACCCCAGATATTTAAACTTTTCACACTTGGGAAGCACTACTCCATTCAAATAAATGTCTGGAATAGGCCTGTGTGGATCAGAAAATGGGCAGCATAGGTATTCTGTCTTTTTCGCGCTTATGCGGTACCCACTTCCTTCTAGAACATCCACCCATACGTCAAGTGCTCGTTGTAGGGATATCGGGTCTTCACTTATGATGGCTCCATCGTCAGCAAAGAATAACTGATGCACTTTTGGATCCGTCACTTTGCCTTCAAGCAGGTAATCAAGAACTGTAATAAAGAGCAGGGGACTCAAGACACTTCCCTGGTGTACACCTACTGTGATTTCGAATTCTTCGGTGACTCCAGCTGCGCATCTTACTTTAGTAACTGCTCCATCATACATGTCCATAATTATCCGCACATAGGTTTCTGGAACTCCTCGTTGCCTGAGGGCCACCCATATTAGATCTCGTGGTTGCCGATCGAATGCTTTTTCAAAATCAACCAATACGACATGCAAATCTTCCAAAGAATCCCGATGTTTTTCCATAATTATTCTTATACTCTGGATTGCATCCGTGGTTGACTTACCCCCGACAAACCCGCACTGGTCATCAGATAGCCTAATTATTTTTCGCAGTCGGCTACCCAAGACTCGCTCAACGATCTTCATGGTGTGTGACATCAGCTTAATCGAACGGTAATTATCACAGCTTCGAGTATCACCCTTTCCTTTATAAATTGGAAGAAGGTAACTTTCCCTCCATTGATTAGGCATGCGATCACCTCGTATAAGTTTGGAGACAAGCATATACCAATAAAATGCTGGATATCCTCTCTTGCACTTAAGTTGCACAATGTGCATTCCTCACTTCTGTCGTTCCTATGGGGTGTATAATTCAAACCCAATATTTCACCTCTGGCCTTGAAAATCGTTGATATCTGATCCAAACTGTATCGATCGTGAAAGTAATTATTTTCTCCAAGATCATGATGAAGTAGCTTATAGGTTACTCTAAATTCACTTTGATGAGCTTGCACTTTAAACATTTCATGAGTGTGTTCTTCAATCCTCATTAGTAACTTCTCCAGATTAGTTCTCAGAGTCAGGCTTTCACCCACAATTTCAACATTTTGTTCGTTTCCCGGTCTCAACCATTCCCTGTAAAACTGTTGGTTTCGGCTTATTAAATGCTTTGCTACGATTTTCGGTAGTCTTTGGTCTGGCATTTCTAGTGTTTTCAAGATATACAGAAAATGTATCCTCAACGTGATAATATACATTGGGGGCAGCCCAGTTTCCAAATGCAGCATGTATGTCGGTGTGTTTTCTGGAAGCCTAAAAATTTTCTTTATAAAATAACGCAGTTACTTTTCCCCCTCCTCATGCTGGTAGACACCCCAAATCTGCGCTGCGTAACACATGATGGTTCTCACAACCGCTTCAAAAACTTTGTATTTAGTACTTGCTGCTACATTCTTTTTGCTTAAGATACCTTTCCAGTTGCAGTTGATTGCTTTCTTTGATTCTTTTAATTTTTCTTCAAGATGCTTTTTGAAAGATAGTTTAGGTGTGATTGTCACTCCAAGATATTTGTACTCTTTGACTTTTTCGATTTCCAAGTCTTGCCACTTCCACGTTTCATCATGTGCATATCTCCCAGTTCCATTTCGAAATATCATGATTTTTGACTTGCTGATATTTACTTCGAGATTCCACAAAGTGCAGTATTGATAAAGCTTGTTTATCATCATTTGCATCATGGAAGGGGTCTGGGCAAATAAAACAATGTCGTCGGCGTAGAGAAGAAGTTTGATATTGATTCCATTGAAATCAATTCCTCCAGGCAAGTACGTAGCCAGATCATCTAAAAATATTGAAAATAAAAGTGGGCTTAAAAGACATCCTTGTTTAATTCCTGAGTCCGTTCGGAACCATTGCGAGAGTTTGCTTCCGTCCCAAACTGCCGTGTTATTTTCTTCGTAGATGCTTTGTATTATCTTGATGATTTTTGATGATAAGCCAAAGTTGCTAAGCTTTAAAAAGAGAGATCTTCTGTCAACGGTGTCAAAAGCTGCCTTGAAATCTACGAAGAATACAAAGAGTTTCTTTCCTTTATCTAAATATGATTGGGCAATACTGGTAAGAGTGAAGATGTTATCCACCGTTGAATAGCCTTGTCTAAAACCTGCTTGAAATTCACTTAATAAGTCATTTTCACGTATCCACTCCGTTAATCGCTCTAAGAGGATCCCCGTAAAGATTTTCATTACCGAATTCATAAATGAGATTCCTCTATAGTTACTTGGGTCTCTGGCATCTCCTTTTTTGAAAATTGGCAAAATAATATTTTTCTTGAAACTTATTGGAGCTTCTCCGTTGGTGTAAATAAAATTGTACGATTTCGTTAGTTTTTCAATAAATTCGGCTGTTGCGTTTTTGAAAAATTCGTATGGAATACGATCTTCACCAGGGGCTTTGTTTGATTTGCATCTGTTTAATACTCTTTTGACATCTTGAACTGTTATGTCCCTGTCTAAAGAAGGTACATCCATATAAGGAAGAGCGTATTCAATTTGGATAGAGTTACTGTTGGAGTTTAGAAGCCTTTGAAAATGAACACCTAGTTCATTTGCTTCAATTTGAATGTTTCTGGTTACTGTAGAACCTTTAAGCACCTTTACCATTTTCCAAAACGATCGAGAATCTTTGATGTTTTCTAGAGATCTTGACAGATACTGTATATAAGACTTCTGTTTCAGTTTACACATATTTTTGTACGACCAGTTAGCTTCCTTGTATCTGCATTTCGCAATTTCACATCTTGTGTTTTTTAATGTTCGAAGACATTTGAATGATTTTTTTCTTGCTGCAACGCATTCCCAATCAAACCATGGTTGTTTGCCTTTCCATCTTCCCGTTGATTGAAATGGCTTTGCCGCTTCCAATATACAGGTTGTGAGGGAATCCGTACCTTGAGGGGACAGAAGAGTATCTTCTCCAAACGATCTCAGCTCTTGGTTAAGTTTAGATTGATACCGAGTGCACCAGTTTTCTTTCCATTTCAACTTCGGAAGTAAACGATTTTCAGCTGGGTATCTTCTGGCATCTTTAATTGTTGACGAGATTGCGATTGGTAGGTGGTCGGAATAAACTATATCTCGTACTTCAAGGTCATCAATGTAATCAAGCCATTTTCCGCGCAACAGACAGTAGTCGATTGTTGAACATGCATTTCACTTTTAGTTCGTCCATTTAATAACGATAATCCAATAGAATCACACATTTCAATAAACTTTTTCCCGTTTTGATCAATTTTCATGTCAACTGCACCTCTATTTTCCTGGATAGCTGTTGGTATAGTTTCCGAATTAAGCAGTTGTGTATTGCCAACTCTTGAATTACATATAAATATAAATATAAAGAAATTAAATTGCATACAAAGAAAAAAATATAAAATTTGAAGTTTTCCATTCAGGGGCGTGGTATCCTCCTACTTCCTCAGAATTGATGTAAATTATACATGGCGCACTTCCGATTGCAGTAGAACAATGAAATTTGGTAGAACGGTAGGGCTCAAATTGGATATAAAGGACCAAGAATAAAAATCGAGGTTTTCCACTCAGGGGGCGTGGTATCCGCCCACTTTCTTCAAATTGGTGTTGGTTGAATGGAGCACTTCCGACTGCTGTAAGACGATGAAATTTGGTAAAGTGGTAGGACTTAAATTGCATACAAAGAAAAAAATATAAAATTTGAAATTTTCCATTCAGGTGCGTGGTATCCGCCCACTTTCTACGAATTGGTGTTTGATGGAGCACTTCCGACTGCTGTAAACCGATGAAATTTGGTAGAACAGTAGGGCTCAAAATACATATAAAGGACCAAAAATAAAAATTGAGGTTTTCCATTCAGGGGGCATGGTATCCGCCCACTTTCTCCGAATTGGTGTTGGTTGAATGGAGCACTTCCAAGTGCTGTAAAACGATGAAATTTGGTAAAGTGGTAGGACTTAAATTGCATACAAAGAAAAAAATATAAAATTTGAAGTTTTCCATTCAGGGGCGTGGTATCCGACCACTTCCCCAGAACTGATGTAAATTATACATGGCGCACTTCAGATTGCAGTAGAAGAATGAACGGTAGGGCTCAAATTGCATATAAAGGACCAAAAATAAAAATTGGGGTTTCCCATTCGGGGGGCGTGGTATCTGCCCACTTTCTCCGAATTGGTGTTGGTTGAATGGAGCACTTCCGACTGCTGCAAGACGATGAAATTTGGTAAAGTGGTAGGACTTAAATTGCATACAAAGAAAAAACTGAACTGATGTAAATTATACATGGCGCACTTCCGATTGCAGTAGAACAATGAAATTTGATACAACCGTAGGGCTAATTGCATATAAAGGACCAAGAATAAAAATCGAGGAAAATATACCAAAAGAAATAGGAAGGTTTTAACTAAGTTGAGTACACCCTTCTATCTTTCCGTATCTTTCGAGATTTTGACATGGCAAAATATTAAAATCTTTGCAAAAAGAAGTGAGATCAGACCAAAAACATAAATGTTAAAAAAAGAGCCAAGTTCTTCTATACAAAAACCTTTGTGTAACAAGTCAGCCGTGAAAAGTACTGAGATCTAAAAGTACGCCAAGTTCTTACTTCATGAAGGTTTAATACCGAATATTTAAAGTAGAATAATATTGAAACAGCTACAATGTAATAGAGAAATTTTATTATAATGACTACTGACTAAAATTTGATGGGCTTACTTGGCAAGTTTTTTTCTTATGCCCAATTCAAAAGGTTTTGAAAACTTGACCAGTGAGCCCATCAAATTTTAGTCAGTAATCATTAAATAATAAAATTTCTCTATTTCATTGTAGCTGTTTCAATATTATTCTACTTTAAATATTCGGTATTAAACCTTCATGAAGTAAGAACTTGGCGTACTTTTAGATCTCAGTACTTTTCACGGCTGACTTGTTACACAATGGTTTTTGTATAGAAGAACTTGGCTCTTTTTTTAACATTTATGTTTTTGGTCTGATATGATACAACAATAGTATTAATTTTGAGTTTTATTGATAAGTTCTTAATAAAAAATTAATATAAAAATAAAATTTAAAAGTTCTTTTATTCAGTAAACAAAAAAATATATCACTGTTCAAAAGTGCCCCTTCCAAGTTCAAAGCTGCCCCATACATGGGGCACTTTTGAACATAAGAACCTTCATTGGTTGGAGATAAAAATTCAATATAAATATTTCGTTCAATGGACCAAATATTTTTCTAAATTGAACCTCAATACCACTGTTCAATGTGACTAAAATATCAGGCCAATTCCTCGAATATGTTAGGTTTTATCAGTCTGGAAAACAAATTCGAGGAATTGACCTGATATTTTACTCACATTGAACAGTGGTATTGAGGTTCAATTTAGAAAAATATTTGGTTCATTTAACGAAATATTTATATTGAATTTTTATCTCCAACCAATTAAGGTTCCTGTGTTCAAAAGCGCCCAACTTGGAAGGGGCACTTTTGAACAGTGATATATTTTTTTGTTTACTGAATAAAAGAACTTTTAAATTTTATTTTTATATTAATTTTTTACTAAGAACTTATCAATAAAACTCAATATTATTATTCTTCTTCTTCCTTTGTTTCGGCGCTGTTATGATCTCGATGTCGAGGGGATCATAACTCTCCCACGTATCTGCTTCACACTAGTGATCCGCCTGTGGGGTTCGCCGGGTTGACCTCAGAAATCGGCGGCAAGCCTCCCGGTTTTGTATTGTTCCATTTCTGAGGCCAACTGAATGCTGGTGTTTTTGCATTTGTTTGTACCAGGAGTGTTTAGGCCTACCTTTCTTTTTATTCCGAATTGGAACGTTGTATGATATTGCCTTTTTGACGGGGTTCTCAGGATCTCTCCTTTGAACATGGCAATACCAACTGAGTCGGTCGTGTTCAATTTTTTGGGAAATGGTATTCTTAACATGAAGGCTTCCTCGGATCTTCGTACTTCTAATTCGATCAAGCTTTGTAACTCCTGCTGTCATACGAAGGATCTTCATCTCAGCTGCCGTTAGCTTACTCTCATACTTTTTGTACATTGTCCAACATTGTGAACCGTATGTGAGTGCTGGACGCACAACTGAAGTGTAGAGCTTTCCTTTCAGCTTAGGGGGCATTTTTCGGTCACAGAAGATAGCAGAATTTTCCCGCCACTTCATCCACCCTACGCTTACGCTATGATTGATATCGTCATCACAAGTAGCTTCGTTATTTATCATAGACCCCAGATATTTAAACTTTTCACACTTGGGAAGCACTACTCCATTCAAATAAATGTCTGGAATAGGCCTGTGTGGATCAGAAAATGGGCAGCATAGGTATTCTGTCTTTTTCGCGCTTATGCGGTACCCACTTCCTTCTAGAACATCCACCCATACGTCAAGTGCTCGTTGTAGGGATATCGGGTCTTCACTTATGATGGCTCCATCGTCAGCAAAGAATAACTGATGCACTTTTGGATCCGTCACTTTGCCTTCAAGCAGGTAATCAAGAACTGTAATAAAGAGCAGGGGACTCAAGACACTTCCCTGGTGTACACCTACTGTGATTTCGAATTCTTCGGTGACTCCAGCTGCGCATCTTACTTTAGTAACTGCTCCATCATACATGTCCATAATTATCCGCACATAGGTTTCTGGAACTCCTCGTTGCCTAAGGGCCACCCATATTAGATCTCGTGGTTGCCGATCGAATGCTTTTTCAAAATCAACCAATACGACATGCAAATCCTCCAAAGAATCCCGATGTTTTTCCATAATTATTCTTATACTCTGGATTGCATCCGTGGTTGACTTACCCCCGACAGATAGCCTAATTATTTTTCGCAGTCGGCTACCCAAGACTCGCTCAACGATCTTCATGGTGTGTGACATCAGCTTAATCGAACGGTAATTATCACAGCTTCGAGTATCACCCTTTCCTTTATAAATTGGAAGAAGGTAACTTTCCCTCCATTGATTAGGCATGCGATCACCTCGTATAAGTTTGGAGACAAGAATCATGAGCCATCTAAACCCGATGTCTCCCATCTTTTTCCAAAACTCTGAGGGTATTTCGTCTGGGCCAACAGCTTTTCCCTTTTTGGAGTATTTTACCGCCTCACTAACTTCTTCGACTGTGACGTCGGATACTTCGCTTAAGTTAGGTGAAGCTATTGGAAAGTACAGCCTTGGAAATTGTTCGTTTAGAAGTCCGTCACAATACTGTCGCCACCTGTGAAGAATTTCGTTGTCTTCCACAAGAAGTTGGCCTCGAGCATTGTTAATGAACTTTGGCGAACAAATCTCCTGGGCATTTCTTCTTCTTTGAGCGGCTATTTTGAAGATAGTTGCGCCCTTATTCGTGTTTTGCCGTAGCTCTTGAATAGCACCAGCTGTCGGGGTAGAAATTTCATCCAGCTCCCGATACAGGTTTTCTGTATTCTTAGCTTGAATTTGGACGCACTTCTTCTTCGCTTCTTTCTTGCAGTTTCTATATTCCATTTCGAGGCGTGACTTTTTTCTATCATTAGAGGGGCACTTCGACCAAGCCTTGAAAGCCATTTTCTTTTTACTTATAACTGATTTAGCTTCATCATTCCACCACCATGTTTCTTTGCCTTGTTGGTTGTGTCCTTTTGAAACCCCTAACAGTGTTTTGGCTTTTTCTTTGCAAGTTCTCTGTAGGAGATCCCACATACTTTGTGCTGTACTCTCTTCATTTCGAACTATATCGGTGTTGTTATACAGAACGTTTTGCATATTCGAAACTCAATATTATTACTTTTGTTATATCATATTCGTGTATTTTTAGAAAAAAAAGTGTTCAAATATGCCCCACTCTCCCCTACAATCCGCTATAGCTTATTACAACATTGGCGTTACTTTTTTTCAATAAGGGGTATAATTTATTTATTGTGCGAGGTAGGAATTATTGCTGTTTCAAAATTGTTTCGAGGGGTAAATGCATCTGGCTATATCAGTTGACCAATGTTTGTAAAATAATAAAAATAAAATAAATTTTTGTTATGCTCTTAAATTATTGAAAAAAACTAATTATGTATGTATTTATTTATCATAGATATAAGTTATTAAAAAATTGTTAGGAGAATAAAAACTCAATAAATTCAAATTCAAATTCAAAATTAAATTCAATTCAAAATAAATTCAAATTCAAATTAACGATAGAATGATAATAGACATTTGAATTCTATGCGAGAACTGAAAGCTTTTCTGTTTCCTCTATGTAAGTACCGCCTAAAGATAATGATAGGAGAGTTGGTTCCGCTTTAACGAGGGAGGTAGCATTGGGTTTTTGAAGTTTCATGATTCTCCATTTGACAATGGTATTGACATCAGAATTTAATAAGGTTATCATACGCTGCCGTGCCGGTTTACATAAATCAACATCACAAGGAAAAGGAGGTGAATCTGTAAGCAAATATTAGAAACTTAGAGTACTATCACAGATAATAGAGTTACATAGATATTGCATTCAGTACAAACAAAAATGATCACTTTTTCAATGAAATATTTAATTAATTTTTCCAAATCAAACCATGCAACCTTATCAAACAGAGAAGAATCAAACCCAGTTAACAATACCAATTCCAAATGGTGTCCACCAGTGAGTTGGATTTTAAAGATACACATTTTTTCAGATTTTGTATGCCAATACAACCCTTTTTTTAGTATAATCCAAGTTCGTTCGTTGTGTGTATAATATCTATATCTATCTACTCCGTTGACGGCTTGCGGTGGTGGTTTCTTTTCTTGATTTTATTATTTTTATAAATATTTCGTTCTTCCTCATTCGCCATCGACTTTCGATCGAACGATTTGGATTGTAGGTAACTTATATGGTTGAGCGAGTTTCTGTAGCGTTTATTTTTGCAATGGGTGGTGATCTGGTGATAAAGGAAATCGAGAGTTTCTTGCTTCGTTTGCAGAAAATCTGAAAGAGAATTCCCCCAACTGAAAATTTTTGAATGTCCTTCTAAGGACAAAAATGAAATTTTAAATAATTTGTGAGTATCATTTTTGTTCCGAATTCATTCGAAGAAAATACTCGTAGCTTAAGAGGGATGATGTTCCTTCTCTTAATTTAAATTTCGACTTGGATATAGACTTATGTCTAGAAAATATTCAATTTCCTCTATAAAAACGAAGAAGAACTTCGATCAGTTGTAGCATTTCTTGTGTTAAATGCGATAAATTATTCCAAAGATGCGCAAAAGAGGAGAAAAAAATTCCGTATTAAAAAAAAACATTACTTAGTTACAGTATAAAAATAAAAAAAAAATTGAAAAGAAAACTTATGTAGAAATAAAATGAGAGCCCATACTGCTATTCAAAAAAGTAAGAAATTTAAAGTAAGTCTATCTTCTCATATCCAAGCGCTTGATATTTCAGAACATTCTAAACCATTTTGTGATATGCTAATGAGGTTTTCCAAATCCAAGAAATATAATAGTAAAGAAAAAGAACTTTCCCAAAATATTTTTTATAGATCTTAAAGCGCCTACAATTTTCGAAGGGATAGATTGGGGTTCATACTTCCTAAGGTATCTACATTTTATGGATGGGCTCCGGTAAAAGGTTTACAACCAGGATTGGAAAACAATGCCCACACTTATCTGAAGTCAAAGTTTGCTTCGTTAAGCCACCGTGAACGCTATATGGTTCTAATTTTTGATGAGATAAGAATTCGTTCAAATCTCACTTAGAACATTAAAAACGATTTGATTGATGGTTTCGAAGACCTAGGGACAGATAGAAAAAGATTGTATGCCAACGAAATATATTTTTTCATGGTCAGTGTTTATTTGATAGGCGTTTTAAATTATTTCGTTTTAGCAAACGGTGTGAAAGGGGTTAACCTGAACGATATTATACAAAATAATTTATCAATCTGTCAAGAACTTGGTCTTTACTATAGCGATCAAGGACCTAATAATATGAAAGCTTACCAGTTATTAGGTGTTTCCGAAAAAAGCCTTTTACAATTTTTTATTTTTACTATTTCCTATATTTATTAAAATCTTTTCGCCATGTTTTACTCAAAGCTTATATATACTAACTCCAGATGGAAACATTTCCTTTGATGTTTTCAGAGAAAAATTCAATTTAGAAATTGACAACGTTGCTAAAACATGTTGAAAATTTACAAGTTCACAAATTGCTCCAAATGCTTTCGAAATAAAATGCACGACTGGGTCTTACGAACTTGCTCCTATGCATGTAATAGACTACGAATTTTAAAAACGAATGTCATTAGAGGAAATTGTTCATAAAGATGAACTTATTTTTTTTTTAATTCTTTTAGTAGTAAGAGATACAAACAGAATGCTATGCAAATATGAATTCATGCAAGAACAAAAATTATAAGTTCTTGTAGTGGTTTCTTTAAAAAAAAAAGAAGCTTTTATAGGTATACTAAATTTTTTAGAAAAAAAATCGGTACGCCAACTTTAAGGTTTTATTATTGTACGAATGAAAATTAAATTTACAAAAAAAATATTTAGACGTTTTCGAGATATCGAATTTTCCAAAAAAAATATTTTTTTTTTAGGTTTTGAAATCCAATGTTTTTTATCAAAGGGCACGGTAGTGCCCAGCCAAGTTCTGGCACTGCACTACACCCTTTTTACAGGAACAAACTCAAGCGATTTTTGACCCCTCCCTATCTTTAGTACCAATGAAGTCAGAAACTTAAAATTCCGAATATTTGCTAAGCTAGTCAGGCACAGGCGGCGCCTCCCCAAATTTCAACTTTCTAGCTAAAGCGGTTCCTGAGATATAAGGCCTCAAAAATCACAAAAACCGTAACTGACTGACTGACAGATCATCAAAATTATGGAGCACTTCCCGGCATCGTAGAATCTTGTAATTTTGCACAACGGTAGGTCTTGTCATGCAAATAGAGGAAAAAAGTTTTCCATTCAGGGGGCGTGGTATCCGCCCACTTCCTCAGAACTGATATAAATTATAAATGGCACAATTCCGATTGCAGTAGAACAATGAAATTTGGTAGAACGGTAGGACTCAAATTGCATAGAAAGGACCAGAAATAAAAATTGAGGTTTTCCATTCATGGGCGTGGTATCCGCCCACTTTCTGAGAAAATGTTTATTTTATATGAAGCACTTACGATTGCTATAGATTGATGAAATTTGGTAGAGAGGTATAACTTAATGTACATTCGAAGCGAAAATTAGAAAATCTAAGATTTTTCATTCGAAGTTTCTTTTTATTATCATTTTGAAATTTTGAAACTATACATGCAGCTTGAAAATTCATGACTTTTCTTAGAACTACATGAATGAAAAAAGAAAACATTTGCATACCTGAAAAAATTATGAGTTTACATAAAAAAACTCTTAAAAGTAATGTGAACTATAATCAAACCACTAATTAGGGATTAGGCTATTAATTGGTGTGCTACTTTCATTTAAAAAAGAATTTAAAATTGCAACAAAAACATCATCGCGTCCTCAACAATTATTGCTTTTTTATGACTTTGAGCGGATGTAGGTACTAGTATTTATAATTAAGGTATAGGTATGTTAGGGTAAGGTATCTTTCCAGGACAAGAAGAAACAATTGAAGCACAAATCAAAACAACCAATAACAAAAAGAAAATATACCAAAAGAAATACGAAGCTATAAACTAAGTTGATTTTAGTAGGTAGAGTCCACCCTTCTATCATTCCGTATCTTTCAAGATTTTGACATGGCAAAATATTAAAATCTTTGCAAAAAGAATTGAGATCAGACCAAAAACATAAATGTTCAAAAAAGAGCCAAGTTCTTCTATACAAAAACCTTTGTCTAACAAGTCAGCCGTGAAAAGTACTGAGATCTAAAAGTACGCCAAGTTCTTACTTCATGAAGGTTTAATATCGAACATTTAAAGTAGAATAATATTGAAACAGCTACAATGTAATAGTGAAATTTTATTATTTAATGATTACTGACTAAAATTTAATGGGTTCACTAGTCAAGTTTTTAAAACCTTTCGAATTGGGCATAAAAAAACTTACCAAGTAAGCCCTTTGATAAAAAACATTGTATATCAAAACCTAAAAAAAAAATATTTTTTTTGGAAAATTCGATATCTCGAAAACGTCTAAATATTTTTTTTGTAAATTTAATTTTCATTCGTACAATAATAAAAGCTTAAAGTTGGCGTACCGATTTTTTTCTAAAAAAATTTGTATACCTATAAAAACTTCTTTTTTTTTAAAGAAACCACTACAAGAACTTATAATTTTTGTTCTTGCATAGATTCATGTTTACATAGCATTCTGTTTTTGTCTCTTACCACTAAAAGAATTTAAAAAATTAATTTTATCCTTATGAACAGTTTTCTCTAATAACATTCGTTTTTAAAATTCCTAGTCTATTACATAGGAGCAAGTTCGTGCGACCCAGTCGTGCATTTTATTTTTAACACAACCCCCTTACCACCGCATATGCTTTATTATTTCCTTCTGTAAAAACAACTAAAATTTGTAGGTACCTACAATAAACTTTAGTGTGTTACATTTATCCACACTAATGCTTTCTTATCCAAAAAAGAGATTTAGACAACCTTGACAAAGAAGAATTCATTGCATAAGAATCACATCAACCACGCACACCTTACACAATACACAAAAGTCAAGAAAGGAGGAAGACTGAAGAGATAAGACAAAAAAAGTAAATACAACAAACAACTTGATAATACAAGAAACCAACATGTCCTAGTATAGTCAATACGGGTTCGATCCAACTGGGACGTAGTGGTACGTCCCAGGCATTTGAAAATTGGTCATTTATTTTTGCTCTGCGTGCAATATCTATGTAACTCTATTATCTGTGGTACTATCGTCAAAAAATTTAAAATAAAAACATTTTAATGAATTAAAAGTTTTAGACAAAAAATCATTGAAAAATATGAGAAATAGATTTAGATGCAAAGCGAAACGACTTCAGACCTTATAAACCTTGCATAGAGCGGTTTGAAAGGTAATTTTTATTTCATAGAAGAAGAGATTCATCAATACAAAATGCACGCATTTTCAAAAAGAGAGCTTGAGTTCAAACTTTTGAAATATCAAGATGTTAAGATTTGTACCTCAGCTCGGTGATATAATACCATTAGATTACCATTGAACCTATTGCTAATTGCTACCAAAACCATACTGTTGGTTATTGAGAAGCTTTCGTTCTTCAAGTTATTTCTTGAGGTAATAATTAATCAGCGTTTTCATAACCTTGGACAGAACGGACTTGCAATTGGACGATATTGAGAGGGGGAAGAATATTCGAATAGCCGCCGCCAAGTGCAGACGTTTTTTTCGATTACCCACCTAACTAATAATTGAAACTTCCTATAGTTAAGTTCGCATACCTCTGCACTTTTAATCGCGAACTCTCTGACTCAGTTCCCTACCTTTTCTACCATCGCTACAACCTATTGTGATTAAAATTTTGTGCTTACCTGTGTTAACAACTTATTGCTGTTTATTTCAACAGAAGCCGCGTCGTCAAAATAAATTTTTAATTGACCCAATTTCGTTGTGTTTATCATCAATTGTTTTTAATCGCAAACTCTGTGACACAATTGTGTTTATTATTGACCAATTCAAACCACCACTGTCGTAGTCAATATTCTAAATTAATTTAATTTTTGCGCATAACCAGCCCTTTTTCAATAACTCTTGTGCCCTAACTTAGCCTACCTAAAATAAATAGAACAAAAATGAAGATCTTTTAAAATGCAATGGTCTATGTGGGAAATCCTATCATCTTTCGTGCATAGGGCTTTCAAAAAGATCAGTTGTTTATTTAAAAGATTACTTAGCCCATTTTTTATTTTATTGTGATGAGTGCAGAGAAATTTCGCTCTCACATATTTTACTTGCAATAAAATGCCAAAGTGATTTAATAAATGGCATTGTGTCCGACAATAAATCTTTCCAGAAAAACATTATACGCGAATTGCAGAAAATAGATGAGTTTGTTAAACCAATTGAAGAATTGAATAATATTATCGAGTTAGCAAACAAAAAAATTGTGGCTAAACTTTTAACAATCGAGAAGCAGCTCGTGGTTCTTAAGGAGACATTAAATAACAAAATCTGCGAAGACGACTTAAATAAATGTTTCGAGTCTTTGAAAAAAGACATAAAATCTATGTTAAATACCTTTTGTACCGCGAATTCCATAGTTGCTATTACCAAAAATTTAAATTCTCTGCGCACTGACCTCGACAGTCATTTCCAAAGGTCTTCAAAAATAATGATACCAGGTCTCCGGCAACCACTTGCCCTTCTTTAGGAAGCTGTTGGTACAATAAATATTATAAGTAATGAAGTTTTGGAAACACGATATAATATTGGCCAATTAGCCGATGATGGGATATCCACCCAAATCCAACCTGCCCCATCAACGTAAAACAGATCTATCCATTCTGAAATACAAGACACCACCTATCGGCTTGCCCAGCTACCAGCCCTTACTGCATCATCATCCGTAACTACAGCTCCTATTGCGTCTGCTAGTGTTTCACCCTTACTTGCACGAGCCTCATCCAGTTTACCTTCATTCTCTCCTGAGCCTGTTGTATCGAAATTTGGCACTTTACGAGTTATTAATTTTTTTTTTTTTTTTTTTTTTTTTTTTTTTTTTTCCCGTGGGTAGGTGTTGAAATCTTCAAAAGATTCTATGAGGACCGAAAAACGCGCGCTCATAGATATGTGGGACTCTCCCGACCAACAACTCTGCCCCCATAAAGCCTTACGGAAGGTAAGACTCTATGCAAGCAGACCGTTAATCAGGCCGACCGCACTAAAACCACCTCCTCCTCCCGATTGCAACTAAGTTCATATGGAACTTATCTAGCAATTTATCTTTCTCGAAGTTAAGTAACGTGTTGTAGGCAACTTTCCGGTGAAAGTTCCTACTGGTTTAATTATAAGCTAGTTGAATAGCTTCTTTCTATTTTAAGCGATGATTTAAATATACATAATACAGTACAATAATTTCACCGTACTAGATCGGAAGGTTTGGTCCTTCTCAAACGTCGTACTAAATTTGTTTCGTCAAGAATTTCTAAGATTGTTCTATTGGTATGTTCAACTAAACGCTTTCTATGCCTTTGCGAAAAAGTTTTTATTTCTTCGCGAACCGTGGGGATTCCAAGATCCCTGTGAAGATCTTCGTTTCTAATATACCACGGCGCATTTACAAAGGACCTTAATAATTTGTTTTCAAAAGTTTGTAGACTATTTAGATTTGTATCGTGGGTACAACCCCAGAGTTGAATACCATATGTCCAGACAGGCTTAAGTACCTGTTTGTAAACTAATAATTTGTTTTCGATACTAAGTTTAGAATGTCGTCCGAGTAACCAGTACATTTCCCTTAGTTTAATATTTAATTGATCACATTTATTTTTAACATGTGACTTCCATTTTAATTTCGCGTCAAGAGTCATCCCGAGATATTTTGCCTCATTTGCAAATGGAACTTGAGTTGTATTAATAAAGACTGGTAATCTATTAATTTTCTTATAAGTAAAGTCCACGTGGACTGACTTAAATTCGTTAAGCGCTATTCGCCATTTGTTTGTCCATTCATTGACATTGTAAAGAGCTTTTTGCAATTTACATGTCGATTCGTTAGCCGTTTTGCCTACTGCAAGTATTGCGGTATCGTCTGCAAAAGTAGCTACAATTGTATTGTCTGTTTGGGGTATGTCGCGTGTAAATAAAAGGTATAAAATGGGACCTAGAACACTACCTTGTGGTACCCCAGCCACTATTTCTTTAAAATCTGAATAATCATTTCCGTGCCTAACGCGGAAAATTCTTTTCTCTAGATATTCTCTAAGAATGTTGTATAGTCCTTCAGATAGGACTTGTCTCAATTTGTATTTGAGGCCTTCGTGCCACACTTTGTCAAAAGCTTGAGACACATCTAAAAAGACCGCTGAACAAATTTTATTTTCTTCAAAGGCTTTCTCGATGACATCGGTGATTCTATGCACTTGATCAATCGTCGAGTGCTTACTTCTAAAACCGAACTGGTGTTCAGGTATAAGACCCTTTTCTTCTATTATGGGCTGAAGACGCTGAAGAAATATTCTCTCAAAGACCTTCGACACTACAGGAAGAAGTGAAATGGGCCTGTACGATTTCTTTTCATGTGATGGTTTGCCAGGTTTTAAGACCATTATTACTTCTGCGACTTTCCATTGATTTGGAACATATTCTAACCTTAGAGTGGCGTTCATTATGTAAAGGAGGTTTACTAAACCTTTCCGTGGGAGCATTTTAAGAATTTCCGCAGTAATTAAGTCGTATCCTGGTGCTTTTTTTGACTTCAGTTTCTTAATTTCTTTGCTTAATTCGGCAAGCGTAACATTTCTTGTGATGGAGCTTTCATTTGAATTTATATTCACACTTATATCATCATTCAATGCTTGCCCATTGAACGGCTTAAATGTTTCCTCTAGGTAATCAGCGAAAACGTTTGCTTTCTCTTTATCGCTTCTTGCCCATTCATTTTGGTCTTTCATAATCGGGGGTGCTGGAAGCTTTGGTTTTTTCGTAGCTTTTATCGCTTTCCATAGAGAATAATTAGATTCTTTACCTGCCGTCAAGTTTTCAAGGTAATTTCCAGCTTCGCGGTTTTTAAAATCTGATATCATCTTTTTAAGCAAATTACTGAGGTGATTTAAATTAGCTTTGTGTTGGGGAGCACGAGTTTGTTGCCATTTTTTGCGCGCTTTTCGCTTGTCTTTAAGTACCTCTTTTATCTCTTGGGGATATTTAGCTTCTCTATAGCCTGACATTTGTCTTTGGTAAGGAGTATTGTTCCATGCGGCTTTTTGAACAATATGCACAAAATTATCTACCGCTTCTTCAAGCTCAAGAGGTGTTTGTAGTGATACCCTTAATTCAACATTATCTTCAATATCTTTCTTAAAACCTTCCCAGTTAGTTTTACCGTTTGTTAACCTAGGTGGTGTTTCAATTTTAACAATACTTTCGCTCATAGTGAGAATAACGGGAGAGTGGTCAGAGAAAAGATCAAAGCATTCCGTTATTTTTATTCGATTTGACGGTATTCCCCTGACTATAAAGAAATCAATCAGGTCAGGTATTTTCGAGGTATCTGTCGTCCAATAAGTTGGTTTCCCACTAGAATGAAAATCACAATTATTCTCCATACCGGCTTCATATAACGCTCGGCCCTTTTGAGAAATGCATCTAGAACCCCAAAACGTGTGTTTTGCATTAAAATCGCCACCGATTATTAAAGATGGTCTAAGTGATTTTAGCAAGTTTGAAAAATCATTTTTATCAATTCTGTACCGTGGAGGGCAGTATATAGATGTGAAATTCAATGTATCATGTTTAGTTTTAACCTGCACACTTATAAGCTGCATCGGTTCAAGTTCAAGCTTAAGGCCTATCGAGTGTTTGATACATTCTTTTATGTATAATGATGCTCCGCCTCTTGCTTTGTTCGACGGATGAATTGCATGGTAATCTAGATAACCGTTTATATTGAAATTTGATTCTTTTTTAACGTGGGTTTCTGATATTAGACAAATGTCGATATCTTGTTCCCGTATGACCATTTCTAGTTCTTCAAGTCTTTGCCTTAATCCGTTGGCATTCCACGTAATAATTTTAAGGTTTTCCATCATGATTTTTTTTTAAAACGTTTGGGTCGAATAAAATCTTCGATTTTTGCTAACCTATTAGAAATAGTTCTATTGATTTTGACCTGATCTTCAAATTTTGACAAAATTAAAGCCAAGCATTGAGATAGTGCGTCAGAGTCAGGTTGATTTATTACGGGTGCAGCCGCCATTCTGGCATTTGTGTTTACACTACGTTTCTTTGGAGATGTCTGTGCAGCTGCCATTTCGGCGTATGACTTAACAGTACGTTTCTTTGGAGATGTCTTTGACGTTGATGGGGTTTGATTTTCTTTGCCGATGCCGACTCTTAGTGTATTTATTCTTTTAGGAGTCTTAGATATTGGGCTTTTTATTTGTTTCTTTGGTTTTCTTTCCATATGAATTTTTTCTCGGCGTTTTTGTAGCTCTTTAACTACTTCACAGCCTCTATAGCTTGCCGGGTGACTTCCATTGCAGTTTATGCACTTCGCTGGACTTTTGCTATTTCCAGTGCAGTCAGCAGTTAAATGTTTTCCCGCGCATTTTACACACCTAGGTTCTTTTTTACAATAGCTTTGCGTGTGGTTGAAACCTTGACAGCGTTTACACTGAGGCACTTGCTTTGTACGGCTTTTCAGAGGTTCGATCTTAACAACGAGGTTCAGTATTGTTTTAATTCTGTAGATTTCCTCTAGTTTTTCTGTCTTATCGAACGTGAGTATAAATAGTGGGAGACCACGCTTTACCACGACAGTTTCTCTATCTTTTTGTTGTTTTTCTTTTTTTACGATGTTCTCAGCATTTAAGATCTTGTAATTTTTTTCTTTAAGATCACGGATTACATCGTTTTTTTGACATGAGGAATGTAAGCCTCTTGCAACGACTCGTAAAGGTCTTTCTGATTTGTTTTCGTAGGTATACCATTCTACATTTGCTTCGTTAAGTCTTCGCGAAAGCAGACGATAGCTATCGGAGTCTTTTACACAAACTTTCCACTTGTTGTTATTAAGCGAGATAACTTTAAAATTCGCTGGGGTTAACGCCTCAAGGATTATTTTAAGCTTATTGTATTCCGCAATCCCGATGACATTAATCGGTGGCGGTGGTCTTATTTTAGTAGTTTTTTCTTTCTTATTCGTATCTTTTGGTACATTTACTTTTATTATTTCGGAAGACGAGGTTCCCTCTGGCGAGGAGAATGCTTTACGTTTTTTGCTAGGTCTTTTTGAAGACGTTTCTCTTTCTAGCTCTTCTTCGTCTGTTTTATATTCGCAAACACCCAGCTGCTGTGGAGTTGTTTTCGAATCGTTTTGTCTTTGAGTTTTTTTCAACTCTTCATTTTCTTTCCGAAGAAGCTCAATTTCTTTCGGTGCTTTCTTTACGGCATCGCTGTTATTTCGTAGAAAATGTATTTCTTCTTTCAGCTCTTGATAGAGTTTCAAAGTTTCGTCGAGTCTTTGACGAAGTTCGTTATTGTCTTTTTCAAGACATTCTATTTTCTCCGAGTCTTCTTTTTCACGCTCTGGCGCTTTGGGCGGACTCTTTTTCCCGGAAGCACTCGATGTTGATGGTGGTGATCGAGCTACCATTGGTTTTCTTGAAAAAGGATTTATCAAGTTTTGGAATAATTGGCTCTCCCCAGAATCCGTAGAGCCGACCTCCGAAGAGGGTGGATTTTTCAGGAAATCTGAATTGCCACCTGGGGTACTATATCTATTTGTTTTACTCATTCCATATTTTGTATACATCTTTCTCAGTATACGGAGTTTGGATTTTAGTCGCCTCTTACGACAGGCATTCCTACCTCGGGTATATTCTTTCCCCCTACCCGAAGGGGCAACACAAAATACACAACCTACTGCTGTCCTTCCACCTTTACCGGGATGCCAACAACCTCCTCTGCCGTCTTCACCTGCTTGTCAACCTCCTCTTGAACCAGCTTCACCTACCATTAATCGCTTTTGGACTACTTGGACCAAATCTGAATGGAACGCCAGACTTCAGAGGCTTAGCCGATTACGGGACATTTTCCATCAAAGGCGCTTCCCAACTTGCTGATGCTCACTGGATAATGGATTTATTTTATAAAAAGTTCTACATTTCTTTAAAAGAATGTCAGAGGATTTCATCACCTCGCTCCAAGCAGCAAAGCTTTAAAATAAGCGTACCATATAAGTACCAATGGTTTTTTTGCTCAATCAATGGGGATGCTCTCCAAATGGGAAATATGACTGTGGCCAAATGGATAAAAAAGCGACAGAAAGAGTTTTTCATCAAAGATGTTCCAAGGAAATAAAACACCCAGCCAAGCCCTCTAGCTTTAAATAATTCGAAACCTGTAAAAAATAGTAAACCTCAACCAAAACCTACTCCTAAAAATAAATCTGCCCCTCTTTCCCGACTCAACTCAAACTGTAGTTTTAAAACTAACCTTTTTCCATCTTTCACTCCATATAATTTCACTTCCAATCCTTTGAATCGTGTAAGCCATCAACCAAAGAATACTTCTTCTTATAATACCGCTACCAATACTAAATATCCTAATTTTATTCACTCCCACACTATAAACCATATCCCTTATCCATCTCCATCACCCCCAGCAATCAATTCTAATCCTTCCCTTGTTGGTCCCATTCAACGAAAGCGTGTAGTTTTTCTTTCTCTTTCATAACCCCAATACATAAAAAGGGTCCTAAGAGCGATGTTAAAAACTATCGTCCCTTTCACATATCCCTAAAATATTTGAAAGCATCTTGTACGAAATTTTAGGTTTCCGCTGTAAGTCTCTGATCTCTCCAAGACAACACGGCTTTCTTAAATGTAGGTCTACAACTACTAACATTGTCGAATTTGTATCGTATTCCCTATCTGCCTTAGAGAACGGAAAGGAAGTTGACGCTATATTTACTGACTTTAGCAAAGCTTTTGACAAAATTTCGCATAAGCTAATACTTTTCAAATTATCCGCCCATGGCTTTGAACCTAATTTCTTGAAATGGATTTCTTCTTATCTAGAAAACCGTTATTACTGTTCGTTTCAGATCTGCCCTGTCTATTCCTTTCTTAGCTACCTCCGGAGTCCCACAAGGCAGCCACTTAGGTCCTCTCCTTTTCATTCTTACCAATAACGAAATTAAAAACGTCATCAAACATTCCCATACATCACTCTACGCTGACGATACTAAGATCTTCAAAACACGACTCTTCCCTTATCCAACAAGATCTCGACAGTTTCTCAGTCTGGTGCCTTAAAAACTGCTTAGAGCTAAATATTGCCAAATGCCAATCAATCACTTTTTCACGTAAACACATAAAATCTCCTCCACGTCTCTACCTTCTACATAACCCATATCAACTGTTAAATCGATCCGCAACCTAGGAATATTATGCGACCGAGAGCTCAACTTCTTGGCACATATCGATAATATTATTTTAAAAGCCGACTCATCACTTGGTTTTGTTAAACGGTGGTCCAAAGAATTCTCCGACCCCTACGTCACCCGATTTCTTTACATAACGTTTGTTCGTCCTCTACTTGAGTACGCCAGTCAAGTTTGGTCCTCATATCAACAAATCCACATCTCTAGGATCGAGAGCATTCAACGTCGCTTCCTAAGATTTGCCTTTCGCGGTCTGTCTTGGAATAATCCCTTGATCCTGCCCCCCTACCAAAACCGCCTTCAACTAATTAACTTAAATACACTGCAAGAACGGAGAGATATAGCAGAGATTCTCTTCATTCATCGGCTTCTCTGAGGCTCCGTTGACTGTCAAACTCTTTACAACTCTATCTTTTTCAGCACAAACCCTCGTAACCTTAGAAATCCTCGCCTCTTTTATCTCCCTACCCACCGTACCACTTATGGCTCCAACGAACCTATTACGCGTATGCTGCGGACGGTTAATTCGAATGAAAACGATTTCGACTTTAACCTTAGCACTCCCTGCCTAAAACACCTCCTCCGAAACACAATCCAATCATAGTTTTAAGTTAGCCCAATCCTAACTGTAAGTTTCATAGTTTTAAGTTAGATTAAGTTATGAAGCTTGTATTAAGCTAAATAAATGGGGGTATTGCCCCCACCAACATTTTTAGACTGGGCTGACCAAATGATGTTTTCCATCTACTCGGAAAGACATGAGTAGAGTAGGACATATGGAAAAACTAAGGCAGTAGTTTTGCCAGGTTGAAGAACACCTCTTTAGAACCACGGGAGGCATAAAATCCAGCCCAGCGGAGATTTTTTAGTACTCTTGCAATTGCACAAGTGCAAAAGAAGATTTGTACGGAAGGAGTCATGACACTTTCTCTTTTTTATTGGAGTCACTATCGAGAATAAATAGTGACTATTTGAAGAAATCTCGGAATAGTGTGTTCACAAAGAACACTAGATTTGTAGTTTTGATTCTACGTATATCTTTTCGTTAGTTTCCACCATTCTCTTTATGCGCTAAAAATAGGTTTTTGTAATATTTAGCATAAGTGTATTTGCTATGCACATCAAGAAGATTTTCTGAAAGTTCTTAGATGTGTGAAGGTCGATTTTTGGATTAAATTCCTTGCAAGGTGAAACCAAAGTCAAACGCCTCCGTTGGGTTCATAAATACAGTCTTTTATAACATTTCAAGGATTTTCAATAGATGAAGATGGACATTTTCTATGCTTAAGGCTGTTTTAAGATTTTGAATTCAGATATGACATCTATACTCAGTTCATTTAAGCCGATTTATATTGATTTGAGTGGCACTTGGTTTCGGATCAAATGTCTCGTCTGACGGCCAGCACTAACGTATATCATAAAAATATAATCATATATAATTATTTACATCTTTTTCATCAAAAAACTTCATTAAGTTTGTCAAATAAATAAATAAATGATTCTAGATTCACCCAAAGTAGCATCTTGTATAGATGTTTCATTGCAGTTCTTTTATCCACACGACCAAACCCTATTTATATTCAATATCTCTACTATGAGACCAGAGACCCCAGTGCTTGATTCAATATGTATGTTAGTTTAAGAAATAGTTTTAAGCAGGGCCATTTTAATTTTTCAATGCTTATATGGGTCATTTTTTTAAATTTGACATTTTTTATTGATCGTTTGAAAAAAAAAATTTTTCAGTTTTTCTTGGGTTTTAGTTCTCCGAGTTGCGCAAAAATAATTTCAAATATTTTTCATTTTACGAGTATTTTTCGATAAAAATTAAAATTAAAAATTTCGAATGTATTAAAAATGTTCTTTTCTTGCATAAAATAACATTAATCCACAAAATAAATAGTAACAATAAATAGTTGAAATTTTGTGGAAAGCAAATAAATTTAATAGGATAATTAATAAAAAGTTGTTTGTTTACGAAATGATTTTGTTTAAAACACATGAAAGAGTCAAAAAAATATTTTTAAATAACGACACATAACTTTCTTGGAACTTTTACGGTACCAACACTAAGGAATGATGAAATTCAGTATATTTATCTAGAATATAAAAAAAAAATTAACAATAATATGAGCCATTATAAACTAAAAGAACATTTATTAAAAAACAAATACGAAAATGGCCACGGAGATTACAGGCCACGGAGATTACAAAATCGACTATTTCTTAATTTTAATATACCTACTTAGTCAATGTAATTCAATGTCATCCAAATTATATCAGGTTCAAGTATGATTAAATACCTTTCTTTTGGCGGTGGTTAGACTAAAAAATATTAATATGGTACAAAGATAACAAGGCCACGGAGATTACACTGAATTTTTACTCGGATGAAAAAATTATTTTGTATGTAAATTTTAAAGGAATTAACTGCAATAAGTTTGTTTTTTCAAAATCTTGTCACACTCATTCAACTAAGTATTGGGACAACAGAACAAAAATTTTTTTTTTTTTTGCATATCATAAAATTGAAGTTAAGGAGAAGGCCTTTCAAACGACAAGGCCCAAAATAAAAATTAAAAACATTTTCATCATTAAAAATATTAATTAAACTGATTAAGCATCAAAATCACATCCCAAAAAGGCCACGGAGATTACACATTATTAATTACCATGGATATTCGTTACCATCAATCGATCTGCAAATTTTTTCTTATAATGCTGATATATAAACACAGTTCCATGCCAAATTTCAAGTCTTTAAATTGAAATTCAAAAAAATAGAAGCTATAACGCTAAAAATGTAATATTTTTAAAGCGACCCATATCTTTCATTTATTTCTGTTACCGTTATAGGTCTTTGTTGATGGATATACGAATATTTCTAGCTTCTACTACTTAGTACTGGACTCTTTTCATTGGCGATTATGTGCTGTAGAGCTCAAATACATATGATAAATTACCCTGGCTTATAGTACGAATTTTCCTGCCACTGGTTGTATTGGGTACTTTAAGGGTAGATTGACATAGATGTTTGAATGCTTGCATGTTTCCTCAACGTTTTCGTTTCCTTCTACCAGAACGTTTACCCTCTTAAAAATCTTTTTCGCTTCTTCCATTTTTTTTCCTCTCAGGATCATTTAATTTCATTTGTTCGCGTAAAAATTTAAGCAACAGGAAAGGTTTTTAAATTAAAACGCGCAGTACGACAAGGTGATGCCAATTCACCAAAGTTGTTTGCTACAGTCTAAGAAGAACTTTTCCTTTATTTGATGTGAACTAATTGCGGGATTATGAAACATGTCAAAAATTTACCTTTCGTAGACAAATTATTAATTTAAAGTTCTGCACCCTCAGATTTTCAAAACATAAACATCGAGTTCTGTATTAACTTCGGAAAAAGCAAATAATATCCAACTCCCAATAAAATCTCATTCGTCTAGAAGGAAAACTGGTCCAGATTTGAGACAAATTATCATATTCAAAAATAGAGAAAATAAACACGCAGAAAAGAATAACGAAACATGGTTTTGAATGTTTGTAAATCCTCGCCGCAGACCGAACTCCAACTCCATGAGCTATAATGCACTCCATCGGTTCTCAACCTATGGTCCGCGGACCCCTAGGGGTCCGCGCAGAATCTCAGGGGGTCCGCGACAGCTTTTCTATTAAGCATCGGCTCATTCTCTTATTTTTTGTTTGTAGGCTGTAATTACGAAGAATTTTGTTGAAATGCTTGCTTTTCTTGAAAATTGTATGTGCATTTGAATTTGAATCCGAAGTTTGCAGTAGGCGACGCAACGTTTTAATTGTTATGCGTATTTACTTCTTTTAGCTGAAAACTCAGAATCAAATTTGTTGTGTCTCGTTCGCGTTTAGTGTTTGTTCTTAAAAATATTAGTTTTTGCATTACTTTTTTAACAAATGGATCGCTGGCTAAAAAGGAAAATTAGTGAGGACGTTTACTCCAATCCAGGAACATCAACTTCGAAAATCAGTGATGACATTAAAAATAAAAAACAACGAAAGTATTCCTCTGAATATCTTTCGTTTGGATTCGGGTGTTTAGAATTAAATGGCGAAGATAAGCCACAGTGTGTTTTGTGCTGCGACGTTTTGAGCAACGAATCTATGAAGCCTGCCAAACTAAAGCGACATTTTGAAACAAAGCACAAGGAATATAGAGATAAGCCTCGTGAATTTTTCAACATAAAACTACAGGAGTTGCAGAGGAATAAGAAATCCCTACGAAAAGTTGCTACTGGAAATATCAATGAAAATGCTGTATACTTGCATCCTACAAAGTTTCCCTGTTGATAGGTAAGTTTGAGAAATCTAATGTCGAGCTACTTTCAAGCACTTGTTGTCGACCTCAGTGGCTACTAAATTCGATTTTTTTTGGCTATTTATTGAATTAAAAATTAGCTACATATCATTTTTTGTGAATGTATGCATGTGCGCATGTACTGACCAAATCATTTATTTAAAACACAAATAGAAGTGTCCAAACTGTTAAACTTGAAATGTGTATAAAAATTTGTTTGAAAGTTTGTGGAAATTGTTCCTAACGAGAGATTCAAAAAGCATCAACTTAATGAATTCGAATGATAAAAATCGACTGCAGTTAACTACAGTCAAACTTCTGGTTGTTTGAAAATTAACATAAAATTTAGCTTTTGTATTATATCCATGTTTATTTTTTGTTGATAGGCAAAGCTGGAAAGGCTCATACTGTCGGTGAAGATTTGATTTTACCGGCCGCAAAAGTATTGGTGGCAACTATGCTGGGTGAGAAAGAGTCACGAAATTTGGACTTGGTTTCTCTTTCGAATAATACCGTCAAGAGAAGAATTGTTGATATGTCCTGCGATCTCAAGGCACAGCTTATAGAAAAAATAAAGGTGAGTTCCTATTTTGCTCTTCAATTGGATGAAAGCACTGACATATCAAACAATGCCAATCTGATGACGTATGTGCGGTACGAATTTCAAGACTCTATTCATGACGATTTCTTGTTCTGTCTGCCTCTTCCTGACCATACGACCGGAGAAGCCATGTTTAATCTTTTAAATGAATTTATAACGTCAAATGGAATAAATTGGAAAAAATGTGTTGGAATTTGCACTGATGGTGCAAGAGCAATGTCGGGATGTAAAAGTGGTCTACGCGCTTTTGTTAAAAATGTTTCGCCCGAAGCTACATGGCAGCACTGTTGCATACATCGAGAGGCATTGGTGGCGAAACGAATTCCAGCAGAATTAAAAGCTGTTCTCGATGAAGTTGTGAAGATTATCAATTTTATAAAATCAAGGCCACTAAACCACCGCATCTTTAATAAGATATGTAATGATATGGGCAGCATCCACAGTCAGCTTTTACTCCATACTGAGGTTCGTTGGCTATCCCGAGGAAAAATTCTTAAACGGTTTTTCGAGCTTCGCGAAGAAATAAGAATGTTTTTCCTCAAAGAAATTAATTTGTCATTTGAATTGCGCGACCGTTTTAATGATTTTGCATGGTGTGCACAAGTTGCCTATCTTTGTGACGTTTTTGGCTATTTAAATGAGTTAAACATGGATTTACAAAACTCACAAAAGACAGTAACTGTATTCCAATTTGAAGACAAAATAGAATCGACATTTAAGAAAATTGAAATGTGGCAAAGACGATTTGAGAAAAAGGATTATTCATCATTTTCAACACTACATGAATTTTTAACAACTGCCAACGATATTTTACCAGACTCAATTTTTCAAAGTTTTCTCAAACATTTCACGGACCTAAAAAAAAGTTTTCGAGAATACTTTCCAATTCCTGATAATAGCAAATTATGGATTAAAAATCCATTTTCAGTTGACTTTAGTGAAATAAGCTGTTTATCAGCTTTAGAAGAAAACCAGCTTATTGATATATCTTGTGATTCAGCTCTACAACTTGTATTTAAAAACATCAGTCTTTTTGAATTCTGGTTAAGTGCTAGAAAGCAATATCCTTTAATATCCGAAAGAGCTATAAAAGTATTAATTCCCTTTTCTACGTCATATTTATGTGAAAAAGCTTTTTCAACTCTTGTTTATACGAAAAATAAATATAGAAATAAATTAGACGTAGAACCTGATTTACGAATTCAGCTATGTTCGTTTGATCCAAATATAAATAACTTGGTAGTTAAAAAACAACACCAGCCATCACATTGATTATTTTACTAACTGCTAACATATGTACATACATAATATGTATCTACTTTCAATAAGATTTTAATAAAAGATATTTTTATAAAACAACATGTTTTCATTTTTGTGCACAACAATACATCAAATTTTATTTTTGGGGTCCGCCGACTGATAAATTCGTTGTTAGGGGTCCGCACATTCTCAAAGGTTGAGAACCGTTGATGCACTCAATGGACATTGTTGACAGAAGTGCTTCAATCACAAACAAAAAATACGCCAAACTAACAATTTCACAATCAGTAATGTAGCCATTTTTACAAAAAAAAATAATAACCAAAGAGATCACAGTTCAAATGATGACCAATATAAAGGACCAATATAAATAACCAATATAAAGGGTTTTTCATTAATGAAGAATATGTGGACGAGCTGAAAATGTCAGCTAAATGTTTAAACTCTAACCGCCATGTTTATTGTTAAATGTAATTACAAATTCAACTGTCATGAATTTGAAGAATATTTAAAAGAAAACGACAAAATATTGTCGTAACAGATAACGACTTGGTTGCTATGCGGAAAGCTTTGCAAGTGGAATATGCTGCATTTTTCAGGGCCCGTAACATTTTTAATTTAAATATTAATCTTTAAATGCATTGCAACAGTATTTTTTTAATTGGGTTCTATAAGCTGCTTGCAATGCGAACTTTATGTCTCATATCCCAATAACATTGTCAGTTCAAAATACACTGTTTGGTTTGCTTAACAAATTGAACGTTAACGTTGTACAAGGAAAACTTGCCCACGGTAAATATTACTTTTAAATGTTCCCATATCTGCGACGTAGATGTTTACACAAAAATAAATTAAAGCGTGATAATATCTTATTAAAACAAACAACACAGCCTACAATAACTACTAAAACTCTCCTAAATTTCTCTATTGTTATTGTTACATAATGTATGAGCAGACCACAAAGTGTTTAAAATTTTTTAAATTTTATGTTAAAATCTTCAATTGTAAACAAAAAAATAAAAACAAGGTATGAACAAGTATATTGTTTCCTTGGATCAAAGGTAGTAAGGTAGTTCTACCCACCTACATTGTGATTGCTAAACTTCGAATAGGAGTCAAGTTCTTTTAAGGGTTGGTTTGCAGCCATCATTTTTTTCGTATAAATGTACAAAATAATACACGTATCTACGTATCTACATATCGATATGTACATATAAATAAAAAACCAGAAGTAAGAGGTTTCTTTGTATACTGGAAATCCATTGGAAAGATTCATATGCGCAAGTTCTGAATAATATTTCCAAGAAGTTTAGTATAGTAAGCTCCTCCCCACCATCAAAGTTTTATTATATTTTTTTTTCTTACAAAACGACTTCAGAGTTAAAAAAGCGCAATCGCAGTAAATACAAGTAAAAAATATTGTATGAAAAATCAGCTCTTGAATTACTTCTTTTGGTTTATGTTGCAATCTAAGAAGTATTTCACAAAAACACAAATTTTCATGTGTGCAGGAATCGGTTGTGTTTGAGATTTTTCAGGCTTAACATTTAATATAGTATGTAAATAGGTACATTATATATAGGTATATTACCTCGTTTTGATTCTTCAACAATGTAGCTGAGAGGAAAACTGTGTGAAGAATTAAAATAATATTAACTCTTCACTTTGTTTTTATTAGAAAGGTACATCTACATACGAGTATGAAACCCAGTGGTTGGAGCTGGAGTTCAAAGCGAGCCCTAACTCTAGATTAGACTGATTCAAAAATTTAAAAATTTTTCGCCTTTCAATGCCAACATATTTTTAGTTAGAGTTTAGTAAAATAATAAACCTGGTTAATATTTCAGCAATTGAGATTCATATATACTTAGGTGTTTTCCATCGCCACTATACAGGGTGTCCCGTAATTCGTGTGCCATACTTTGGGATGTGATTCTTGGTCATATTCTAAGAAAAAATTGTTCTACAGTAAAGTCTGATTTTCATCTTTGACATCACTTTTTGACTATTTAAAAAAAGGCTAACTTTGGTGTACCCTGGCCCACGTTAAGGTCAATTTCTCTGTCAGTAGGTACTACGAGCCCAAACGCAAAATAGTTGGACTACCTACCTATGATAAAAAACAAAAATCTTCTGATTCTTAAATTCCATCGGAAATAAAATCGATATTTTGGTATTTTTCTTAAGATATATTTATTTTGAATAGGAATAAGTAACAAAAACAAAATGACTTCAATTAAATAACGATATAGAGCAATAATACAAAATAAAATAACGATTGATACTTTTTTTTAAGCGCAAAATAGTTGGCCTATGGGTCTTAATTTTTATTTTACCATGGTGTTACGTCGCCTTTGGCCTTGATAACTGCTTCTATGCGTCGTGGCTTTGTGTCAACTAATTTTTGACATTCTTCGGTGCCAAAAGATTCCCAAATATTTATGATTTTAGCTTTAAGGTCTTGAAGAGGTCCGGCATGGTTCTTTTCGCGGTTTTTGTTTCATTTTATGCCAGACAGTTTCGATTGGTGAAAGGTCAGGGCTGCTGGAAGGCCATTCCAGTAAAGGAATAGCTTCAGCAGATAGCCACGCCATTTTAGACCTTGCTGTATGTTAAGAAGCTCCATCTTGTTGGAAAATATAGTCTCGATCACTAGCTTGAAGTCGTGGTATTGATGGGAGAAGCTCATTTTCCAGAATATCCCTGTACCTGGCAGCATTGACACTTCCATTTACAAAATGCAAATTGCCTAAACCCCGCCCCGACATGCATCCCCATATCATTAGAGATGCTGGAAACTTGACCGTTTTTTTAAGGCAATCTTTGTGAAAAACCTCTTGAATTTCTAATGACTCGTTTTCGTTCGTCGCACAGTGCGGCGACCAGTGGAAAAAAGTCAAAAAATATGACCTTCTAAAACCGGTTTAGAAAAATGCAAAATTATAGCCAGACTTTTATCTAGATGAACTGTAATTTTTTTTTCTGTAAAATGCAACTACAGCAAGCTGTACAACCTTTTAAAGGTAACATGTCAAAAGTAGGCCATTTAGTGATGATTTACGAAGCGCAGCACCACGGAGTTAAATTGCTCCAAATAAAGCGGTTTTTAATTGGATACCCTTTAGAAGGGTAAGCCAAATAATATTTCATTGTTTTTTTTTTTTTTAACTCGAAACCCTTCGATCGTTTTAATAATCGGTTAATTAACGATTTATTTCTCCCAAAACAGCTTATTTTTAAACTGCAGCATCACGTTTTATTCACGTGTATTCATCAAAAAAGTTAATAAGATATAAAGTGGGAAATACGATCTTTCCAAAAAGGTAACATTCATCCACGTCCGTCCTTGTAACAACTGTTTGTTTCACGTCTTTTTTATAGATAATGTATACGAATAGGGAACTGTTTGAGATGTGGTTATCTAATCCAAACGACCGATTTTCTGTTTTATATGCCTACTTATGAAACAAATGTGAACAATCAAACTAAAACATTTTTTTTTTTTACTTACACAATATTTGCTTAAGTTGAAATAAAAAACAAATATTTAGGAAAAAAATATATTAAAATCAAACTGTTTTGAATTTTTTCCTTATCTTGCACTGAATCAACGCACTGTGCGTCGCCCACGCAAACTTCAAACCTGGACTCATCACTCCAAATAACGGACCGCCATTGACTTAAAGTCCAGTTTTTACGTTGTTTGGCCCACTCTAGCCGCTTTTTCTTTTGTTTAGGTGTTAAAAGTGGTTTTTCTTTGGCCTATGTTTTTAACGAATTAAAATTGCTCTAATTTAAATAAATCTTAAACAAACCTTATAAAATTTGTATCCAATTTTTTTTATAATCCGTTTGCAAGTGTCGACCGAAACACTTTTTTTTATTCTTTCCCTCCATTGAACAGTTATTGCAGCGGGCGTTTGACGTCGATTTTCTTTTATTATTTTTTTTAAAACTTGGCAATCTCGAGGTTTTGCAATTGGTGGGCGTCCCGTTTTTTTTACCGATCTCCACATTTCCACTATTTTTGAACTTTGAGATAATGTTTCGAATTGATGAGCGCGGTAAATTGAATTGTTTTGCGATTTTATAGCTCGATAATCCCGTTTCGAAGGCTTTATTTATTTATTAGGATTCCCTAAGGTCTCTTGATAATGCAACGCCACGCACCATGGTTGACATTAAATTGTTGCTGGCTTGCATAAAACAAGAGATCAATAAACAACAAAACAAGTGCATGTCAATTTTTTAATAACGGTTAACTGAAAATCTATTTAAATCTTCATAGGCCAACTATTTTGCATCCCAGAGAGAGTAGTCCAAATATTATGCTCTATCTTTGTTTGAGAGAATGCAAACTGGAGCCATATGTGCCTTCTTGAATTTAGTTCTGTTTGGTCTAATTTACTTATTAAATGTAATTTATTACATCGACAAAAAAAAATTAAAAAACAACTGCTTGGGGACCAGAAAATATAGGCACATAAAAAATGTTAATTTGTTAATTGATGAGTAGGCCAACTATTTTGCGTTTGGGTTGTAGTAGTAGGGACCTCATTTTAGACTTTTTTTTTTTAGAAGAAATACTAACCTTTAAAAATACGTTTAAATTGAGCTGATGTATTTTAAGGGGTTGCCATATATTCAATTTTAAATGGTATTCAATTTTTCTTGCCCGAGCAAAATTTTGACTTTGAGGTAAATTTTTTTCAAAAAATCGTCGCTTTTCCGGCAGAGTGACATAAGTCGAAATTTGTCGTTTTTTAGTTTTGAACACAGAACTGAGCTGAAAAACAAACACAATTTTTCTGTGTAATCGTCGTTAACCTACTTCTTCTAGTTTCCGAGTTATGAAAAAGCGCCGCTCTCAACTTTCAAAAACATCCCTGTCGTTTTCTAAGTATAAATACGACATAAATCAATTTTTGTTTTTTTTTTTTAATATTTCGTTTTTTATAAAACTTAACAAACAAAAAATGCAATTTTTTCACGTATTCAACATTCGAGTTTTGTTTTTTATGAACAACGAAATTTTTTTTCCAGTATGAAAAAAAAACTTTAAAAGGCTCTCCTGAAAATTTGCAAATTTCGACTTATGCCACTCTGCCGAAAAAGCGACGAAATGCGTAATAAACATAAAGTTTTCTTATTTTTGCCTGATGAACAAAACAATAATAAAAAAAAACTCATTAATTAGTGCACCCAAACCCATAATTAATATGAAACTTGGGAAAATCTGAAACAGGTACAAAATCGAATTTTGGGTCTTTTACCTACTTTTATTGCAGCACTTGACAATTGGAGTGGTTTTCCAAGAATTGATAGTTTTTAGATAATTTTTAAAGCTGCGCACTCATCAAAAGGGTTAAAAGTATACTTATGCCTACTTGACTTGCTCTCAAAACCCTAATTACATTACCTCTTCTCAGGGAGAGTTAAATTTGGGGTATGAATGTTTAGCGGGTAAATTAACTAAATAAGTGGTATAAAAGAATAGAAAAACAAATTCATTCATCAAATTATCAAGTTAAGTCACGATAACAGTTGGATAAGAGCGCTTTTTGAAATGCCTTCATTTACGAGAGAAGAATACGCAGACATTTTATTCGTTTATGGGTTGTGCAATGGAAATTCAAGAAGAGCACAACGAAGATACCAGAAACGACTTCCTTCTCGAAATGTTTTTGGAAATATCTTTCGAAGGCTTTGAGAAACTGGATCAGTTTCAACTGCAAGACCTAATGCGGGAGCTGCAATCACAAGAAGAGTTTCGGTGGATGAAAGAATACTGGCAGCTGTTAAAATCGATCCTTCCATCAGCGTAAGACGCTTGCACACCTGAGCAAGAACTGCTTCCCGATGATTTTGAAAAGAGACCCGAATTTTGTAACTGGTTGCTAGAGAGAAGCTTGGATGACAGCCAGTTTTTAAACAGAATTCTTTGGACAGACGAATCTCAATTCACAAGAGATGGTATTACAAATTTCCATAATATTCACACATTGGCTTCGAGCAATTCACATTCGAGACGGCAAAGATCATTTCAGCACAGATTCAGTGTCAATATGTGGGCAGGTGTAATTGGAAATAAATTAATCTGACCTTTCAAATTATCACCCCGGCTTAGTTCTACAAACTATCTGGAGTTTTTACAAAATAATCTAAAAGATCTAATGGAGGATATTCCACTGATTCAACTAGCTTCATCATATTTCCAACAAGATGGTGTTCCGGCCCACTATGGTCATGAAGTTAAGGATTGGCTGGATGAAGAATACGGTGATCGATGGATAGGCAGAAATGGACCAATTCAGTGGCCTGCAAGATCTCCCAATCTCACTGTACTGGATTTTTTTGTATGGGGACAAATAAAAGAAATGGTTTACTCATCTGAAATAACAACTTTAAGTGAATAAGAACAACGTATTTCCGAAGGATCACTAAAAGTAAGGCAAGAGTTATTTATAAATATAAAACATGAATTAAAAATGAAATTGCCGTCTGATTTCTAGAAAAGTATGAATTTATGCAAACAAACTTTAAAAAATCGTTTTATTATTAAATAAATAAATTTTTTATATAAGAAATTTCTTTAAAATTTTTCAAGAAAAAAATGTGGGATGCGAATTTTAAGTATTTAATAATATTGATTTTAGGAAATCATTTCAAAAAATAATCGTTCATAGGTTTTGAAGATATTGATTTTTCAAAAAAACCCAACAAATAATTTTTTGAATATTTTTATATACAATATTATTTTAAACTTAGGGGGACTCCTGCTGAAAATTTTTGGTTAAAATCGTTAGAGCCATTAATGACAAAGTCGAAAATCAAAAAAACGGTTCTATGACAGGTACCGTTAATAACATTTTGCCCCAAATGTTTTTTTTACCAAAATGTAGTCCATGTCCATAATATCACACCTAATTTTTTTTTATCAAAATCTCGTTAGAGCCGTTTTCGAGATAAATAAGATTTTGCATTACGGGTGTATGGGGAGTACCGTTAGTTTTAGAGCTAAAAAAAAATTTCAATTTCCCCTCTAATAGGGAATCACCGAAGACCCATAACTACCGAGTTTGAAGAAAATAGGTCCAGTGGCTTAGGCTCTAGATCGAGGTACAGACATACAGACATACAGACAGACAGACGGAATTGCCGGACCCACTTTATTCGTCTTCGCTATCATCGTAATGCCAACTTTGATCAAAATCTTGAGTTCGATTTTTTTTCCAAATGCAGAACTTGCCCTATAGTACCTATATCGCAAGTAACAAATTACTTAAAACTACACAAATTATTGTTTTATTCAAACCAATTACACCTCAGGACAAAAAATCATTTTTTTTTAATTTTACCTGTTTTAGATTTTCTCAAGTATCAAAAAATGTATTAATTTTTTTGTGCACTTATTAATGAGTTTTTTGTTTATTATTGTTTTGTTCATCAGGCAAAAATAAGAAAACTTTATGTTTATTACGCATTTTTTGAAAAAAATTGACCTCAAAGTCAAGATTTTGCTCGGGCAAGAAAAATACATCAGCTCAATTTAAACGTATGTAGTTTTTAAGTTTAGTATTTCTTTTAAAAAAAAGTCCAAAATGAGGTCTCTACTACTAGTACTGACAGAGAAATTGAACTTAACATGGGTCAGGGTACATCAAAGTTAGCCTTTTTTTAAAACATCAAAAAGTGATGTCAAAATTGAAAATCAGACTTTACTGTAGAGCATTTTATTTCTAAGAATATGACCAAGAATCACATCCCAAAGTATGACACACGAATTACCGGACACCCTGTATAATACTCGTATCGATTGTATCGTATGGACACTTTTGTTTTCACGTCATTGATTGGCGCAAAATTTTAAACAGTTTTCGTTTAAGGAATAAAACCGGCTCTACTTAACGCTGTCGTTTAGCTTGGAGACTTGGTCTAACTTTGGCATAATTTTAAACACGTTAGATAACTCTTCTTACTGATGTGGGTTTTGCAACAGAACCTAAGCGAATTTGCGTTGAACAACCCTTAATTTGACAGATACATAACTCACACAACTACAAAAACACAAAAAAAAAGTAAAAAGAACAGACAACTTTAAACCAAATAATTTTTCGCCGAAAAAAGTACATTTTATATACTACCTCGGTACAGATTTTGATTGTTTATAAGTTATTTACATTATTTTAGATGGAAATAAAGTATAGATAAATCGCAAATTCACAGCATAAAAACTCAATTTGTTGTTGCAAGGTGCAGATTCATTTAGCTATACTCGTCTCGGCGCGGCGGCAGCGGTGGCGCGCTGCATACATAAGATATGTATGTAGCTACATACATACATTTGTATTTACAGATTTGTTCATCGTAGAGCACTTTCGTACGATTATTTCGAATTTATAATATTCAGTTATTCAGTCTATTTACAAATAACACCTTCAAAAAATTTAATGAAACATCAGTAAACATTTTTTCTTCGATTTGCTTTGGTATGAAATGACCATTGTCAATATGGATAAAGTAGGTATACTTTTAAAAGATAAACTAGCTATTTGCTGCTGTTAAAGTAAGACGAGCTCTTTAACGTTAAAGTATAGTTTATGTCCTTTAAAATTAACAAAAAGTCGGTTCTCGTTTTATACTCAATATTTAGAGTCGACTCCCATTCTAAAATTGATTTAGAGTAGGTTTTAAATATTTAAAATTTTGCGCCATTGTTTTTTATCTTAAGACACCTTTCTTGGACGTACGGAAATTGAATGTTCTTTGATTTTACAGCTTTCACAGTTTAAAAAAATATTATCTTCTACTCGTACTTTGGAGAAACGCAAAATTGGTGGAAACGGCGCGGCGTATGACCTATTTTAATGAATGTTATTCATAAACTCCACTCAATAAACCATATGGATTGCTTGATTATCAATAGTCTTTGACTGAAGTATACTTAATTTTTTTTTTCTTAAAAATGTATTACAAGAGCATCAGCTATGTAATTTTATGAGATAAAATTATTTACAAAAAGACAATAAACTGCTTGTCAAATCCATTTTTATGAAAGAAGTTGAGTTTTGAACTATTTTTGAAATTAGACTTGAGAGAATTTGTTCCAAAACATTTACTAAGGCTTTTTCACTCTTAATTTGCTTCATAATTTTTTTTAAAGTTGATGTTTCGCTTTGGCCTAATCATGAATTAGAATAAGAACATGAATTTCTTAAACATTTAAAATCTGTACATGGCGTTGAAGACCGAAGTACAGTGAAATCTTCCTCTTCGACCACTTCCCCTAGGCGACAATACTTTTTTTGTACGAAAATTGCTCCATATAAGTTGTATAGTTTTTAATCTCTCTTAAACGGACATTACCTTGAACGGACACGGACAGAAATTTCGCATAAAAATTATTAAAAAAAACTTCCTTTAGACGAACATCGGGGCACGAATAAAAATGTCAATTTTGGTAATGGCATTATTTAGTTTCAGTCTACATCAAACAGCAAACGATTAAGTAAAAATTGGGTATTAATTGATTAGCTTCGTTCATTCGACAAGAAATCAGACTTTAGAAGAAAAAACAATGTTGAGACTTGAAGCTGTAAAAAAATAAAAGTTGTAAAAAGAAAATTTAAATTTCAATACCGACCTCTTATATTACATAAAACAAGTGCAAGTGCATCTGATAAAAAGTTTTGAAAATTAATGGCGCAAAATTTTAATTGAATTAGTACGGTACTAAAGGTGTTTTAGTATGATACTATAGGTTAAAACAACAATCGAATATAGCATATACTTTCTCTACCCTTATTATTAAAGTTAAATCATCGAATACCTACGTAAGTTTTTTAGTATCTATCGTGCTAGCTTCATATGACTCTTTGGGCCTTACTAATAATCAAACGCTAATGTTGACTATTAGTTAACTGGAAGGTTAAACCGAAATTCTGAGTTTTAACAAAATGCTACTAATAAACAATTTAATCCTTTGACTAACTAGTCTCCAGACTTTTTATTAAATCTATTACAAAATCTATAACAAATGAGAAAAAATGTAATGAACTGTCAGAATTTTCACCAAGTTCTGTCAAAGTTCATGAACTGTCATAATTTGCTCTATACCTTCAAAGTAAAGTATTGCCGTACTCTTTCTTAACAGAAAACATTGAAATACTGATAGTACGTCAATTGATTTGAAGTTTCGGAGCAAATTTTCAATTGTTTTTTAATTTAGAACACCATATTTTTTTAATGTAATGTACATATATGTAGGTACCAAAGTAAGAAAATCTTAAACCTAAAATATTTTTAAACTATAAATAATTGAACTGGCATATTTTGTGTTAGTATATTGTTTTTTTAGGTTTTCTATTGATAAACAGTAGGGGCCAGTTTTTTCACAGTGTGTCATCTTAAATCCATAATTATTTCAACTCGTGACAAAAAATTCAAAGCTTGAGTTTAGTTTTTAATCATGGATTTAGCTTATCAGCCGATTTCAATTAATTGATTAACACCATTTAACCAGCACCTTTGTGTATCAAATTAAGAACTTATCCTAATATGAAAAACATAAACGTCGTAAAAGTCATAAACTAGGTAAATCTATCAAAATTATAATCCTTTTCAAAAATAAAAAACAAATGCAATTTTAATTTGGTTGTTCGGATTTGAAAATTGAAAATTATAATGTTTTTTTTTGTACTAAAGAAAGATCATCCCGCTATAAATTTGTAAGATAAGTTTTTCAAGCCCATCTAACTCTACTGAATGTGGTTCAAGTGTTATTTTTGCTTTTTTTTCAAAATAAATACACTTGGATACACACAATTTTACCAAACCACAACAGACAAAAATAATGTTAAATCGATTCCCTTTCAACATACGAGTAATTATGTAAATACATAAAATGGAATCAACAAATTAACCACGTATTTTAAATAAAATCCAGACGTACTAAATATTTACGAAAAAAATAAATAATCTATTCCTGTTGCTTATAAACATACAAACAAACAAATAAAGTACTTACTTTTCACTTTAAACAAAAATATGAAAAATCGACCTGATAACATGGGAGTAGATTTAAGTGTTAAATACAAATTTAGGTACCATAAAACAGCAATAAGGCAACACTTTTTATTTAGTGTTCGACTTTAATAATGGATTTCAGTGTATTAATTTTTGACATAATGTATATGTAACTAACGACTAAACTGGAGATTAAATAAGTTATTGGTATGGGGATTTTCTAACATCAGGAGATTTTCTTTTAACATTAACACTTAATTTGATTATTAGTAGGGCCCTTTGAAATTTGCAAACATCAAAAAAGTTTCGAGTACTTAATTTTTTACACGAAATGTCATTGTATTAGGTGTGTTCAGAAGTAATTTATTAAGAAAATTCTTTTAGTATGATACTATTAGTCCGGGAGGTAGCGCTGCAATTTTTTTAGGAATTTTATACCGAATGAATTTTACTTCAAACAGTTGTTTAATGTTCGAAATTCAGTAAAGTGAGCGTCAGTTATCGCACTTGTGGTGGAGCTAAAGGAGACAGCATGAAAAAGTCATTGGAAAAAAATTTGCTCCGATGAATTTTATACCAAGCGAAACTGTATTAAATTATTGTTTTAATCATATTTTTTCAAAAAATTATCGTCAGCTGTATTGACGATGGGGGGTTCAATGTCAGTCACGGGCATAAACCTCATTTAAAATTTGAAAAATAAATTTATTTTATACCTTATGAAATTTATATATCTCAATTTTTATACTTTTAAAATAATAAAGAAAATAGTCAGCTGCACTTTTGACGGGGGTAACACCGTCAGTCAGCGCGATAAACATGTCGCGCGCTCAACGCATTCGAGCGTCGCATAGTATCTTTGGAACATAAACTGACGATCTTTACACCCACAAACAATCAGCTGACGACGATTTTTTGTTTCTTTAACATTTAAATTATCTTATACTTAAAATTCAATAAGTATAACATCAATTTCATATAAATAACATCACAGTTTATTTATTTATTCCGTGTAGGTTTCAAATTACATATACAGGGTGATTTGCATAAGGTGTGACAAAAAGCTAGGACATGTAGGTTGGACTTAGACAAGAAAAAAATCGTATGGGAGGGGGGGAGTCTATTTCCCCCCGTTTAGGCGGGAGGGGTAATTTAAGAAAAAAATCACTTAAAACAGAAAAAAAAATTATTAAAAAATAACGGTGATACCTACCGAAAAATGCTATAGCATTTTGAAAAGCCAGAAATACATTCTTTAATTCTGTTTTTAAATAAAGTTATTCGAGTGAATAGTTTTTGGAAAATTAATAAAAATTAATTAATTAAATGAAAATTTTTTTTTAAACAATTTTTTTTTTCAAAATTTTACGTAATTAAGTATTATTTTTTTATTCAATATTCAATTGTCTTATTAGTTTTTGATCAAACACAAAAAACCGGAAGTCAAAATGTTTTGCAGTTTTTGAGAAAATAAAAAATAACAAAAACTACTTTTGTTCTAAGAAAAGCCTTTTATTTTAGTTTTTACGTTTTTGGATTCTTATGTAGGTGAATTTACGATTGAAAGGATTAACTTTCTTTTTACTATTCTTTTAATTATCGTCTTATAAGCATACAATAATGTGACAAAGTACTGGATTAACCATATTTCACACATTTTTTCATTGAGAACACCTGCGTGAGAGCATTGGATTAATATTGACCTGCGAATGTTTTTTAAATAATGCAACGTTACACGCCCTAACTAGTGACAGAAAAATGCAATTGCTAAATAAGAACAAAAATGTTCCTGAATCTTGAAATCAATTAAAATAAGAAATACATGCATTTTAAGATAAAATACATAATTACTGTTTATTATAATTTTTAACTATTTTTTAACTAAAGCTTATTACAAAAAATTTTCCATATGATCCCCATTTTGTAGAAGGCAAAGATTATAGTGCCTTCTTATTGCTGCACATAAATTTATACTTGATAAATTTTCCTGTAATTTGACTCCAGCCACTTCAATCCGTTGTAGTTCTTCATGAATCCCCAAGCATAAAAATCTAACGGAGTTGTACAAATTATTTCTAATTTGAATGTCAAGTCGTCAACATATCACGATGTCAAATTACTCTTGTGCCGGATTAACGGATATGCATTACTGCTACGGTATGGCTCATGGTCGAAGTCGTGAAGCGCAAAGACTCTACGCTGAAATGTATCCCAATAGGAGGTGCCCCAGTCATACGATATTTTCAAGAATCCATCAACGTCTTCGAGAATACGGAGTACTGGAGCACTGGTCAATTTTAAACCAATGCTCTCACGCAAGTGTTCTCAATAAAAAATGTGTGAAATATGGTTAATCCAGTTCTTTGTCACATTATTGTATGCTTATAAAACGATAATAAAAAAAAATAGTAAAAAGAAAGTTAATCCTTTCAATCGTAAATTCACCTAAGGATCCAAAAACGAAAAAACTAAAATAAAAGGCTAATTTAAAATAAAAGGCTTTTCTTAGAACAAAAGTAGTTTTTGTTATTTTTGATTTTCTCAAAAACTGCAAAACATTTTGACATCCGGTTTTTTGTGTTTGATCAAAAACTAATAAGAGCATTGAATATTGAATAAAAAAATAATACTTAATTACGTAAAATTTTGAAAAAAAATTGTTTAAAAAAAATTTTCATTTTTTTTTTCAAAATTTCGATTTTGAAAATTAATTTTCCAAAAACTATTCACTCGAATAACTTTATTTAAAAACAGAATTAAAGAATGTATTTCTGGCTTTTCAAAATGCTATAGCATTTTTCGGTAGGTATCACCGTTATTTTTTAATAATTTTTTTTTCTGTTTTAAGTGATTTTTTTCTTAAATTGCCCCTCCCGCCTAAACGGGGGGAAATAGACTCCCCCCCTCCCATACGATTTTTTTCTTGTCTAAGTCCAACCTACATGTCCTAGCTTTTTGTCACACCTTATGCAAATCACCCTGTATATGTAATTTGAAACCTACACGGAATAAATAAATAAACTGTGATGTTATTTATATGAAATTGATGTTATACTTATTGAATTTTAAGTATAAGATAATTTAAATGTTAAAGAAACAAAAAATCGTCGTCAGCTGATTGTTTGTGGGTGTAAAGATCGTCAGTTTATGTTCCAAAGATACTATGCGACGCTCGAATGCGTTGAGCGCGCGACATGTTTATCGCGCTGACTGACGGTGTTACCCCCGTCAAAAGTGCAGCTGACTATTTTCTTTATTATTTTAAAAGTATAAAAATTGAGATATATAAATTTCATAAGGTATAAAATAAATTTATTTTTCAAATTTTAAATGAGGTTTATGCCCGTGACTGACATTGAACCCCCCATCGTCAATACAGCTGACGATAATTTTTTGAAAAAATATGATTAAAACAATAATTTAATACAGTTTCGCTTGGTATAAAATTCATCGGAGCAAATTTTTTTCCAATGACTTTTTCATGCTGTCTCCTTTAGCTCCACCGCTTTCGGAGCAGCTGACATTCAGATCTGTTATGTGTTAGGGGAAAACTATTATTGTTATGATTTTCAGCCGGTATAAAATGACTTGGTCAACTATAGCGCTACCTCCCGTACTATATACTTCATCCAACAAAAATATGCAGTACACGTCATATGGGAGAGCTTTTTCAAAATCAGTAGCGTGCTATATTTTTGCACCATACTAAATTGAAAGAACTCCTCCATAAAAAAGTGTTTGTGCGCCCGCAAATTTTCGATTGCATCTGACGCAGAACCGACGTCCTATTGACTGCACATCTGAGTGTACATGTGCACTAAATTGCTGTGGCCTATGGCTGTTGGTGATAGCTTAAACCAATTCAGTTGGCCAACGGTCGGTTGCGCAGAGAGAGGATTTAAGAGAACAAAAATGGTGCGCAAGATATTTTTCCTTAAATCTTACAGTGCCTAACTCAACTTTGCTTTGACAAATAGTTTAGGGATTATTGTTTATTTCTATGTTTTATGATTTGTGGCTTAGCAACAGAAAGGTTCCGGGGGCGTTATGTTTATATTTATTTTATGGTGTTAGTGCCTATTTGATATATATGTATTTACTATTTTTCGACCTGTGGGGTTTTGGGATTAATTGTAGATTAGTGTTAATTAGTTAGATTAGTGTTTACGAGTTTGAATAATTTTTACCTACAAGTTTTTAAGAATTTATTTTACCTTAAAATAATTATTATAAATTTGTACTTCAGAAATAAATATAAAACATAATAATAAAATAAAAACAATATAAATAAGAATAATAGGAATAATATAATTTAAATAATAAATGTTCATTTACATACACTTAGTTTTAAGAACTAATGTCTAGAGAAGATCAAAAAATCACGACCTGTGATTTCCAACCTGTGAGTACAAAATCACAATCACAACTTGTGATCGATTCACCAATAAACTGTGAGTGCCTTAAACGTGATTTGGCTTAAACGTGATTTTCCTTAAAAGTGATTTGCCTTAAACGTGATTGCGTTCATGTCACAAATGTGTGAACAAATCACAACCGTTGTTCTATATGAGAACGAAGATAAGCGATTCACAAATCACGACTTGAACAACTGTGGGTGTGATTTATTTTACAAACAGTGAACAATGAAGTTCGTGAAATTGTGAAAGTAGTTAGGTCGTGATTTTCATCATGGAGTGTGAAAGAACATTATGACGGAGCTAAATTAAATCACAACCGAGTCAACAATCACAATTCTATAGAACTACGCGAAAGCAGTTTTTTGTTAAGAAAAGATGGAAATTTGATGTTTGGATATTGTTGAGTTTAAGAAAGGCGCAATATGTACGTTTTCTTAGAAATACACCCATTGCCAAGTGAATTTATTTATATTGGAGTTTTCACCTTGTTGTGTTACTCTAGAGTTTAGGGACTTTACATTTTATTAATAATATGTCTAGAACGTATAGCTCAACATGTAAATTTTTTTTTAGAAATGCGCCAAGTGGCACGCCTACTTTTATAATATATCAGTTTTCTCCTTATTCCGCTACTCTACGAACGAGAAATTTTGTAAATGAGATATTTAGAACATCAGGTAAAACATGCCGATTTTTTAAGAAGTTCCCCCTGCCACGCCTACTTTTCTTATATTTGAGTTTACTTCTTGCTATGGTATACTAGAGACCTGACCATTTGAAAATAAGATGTCTAAATTGAATGGCACAATATGTTTGATTTCTTAGAAATCCGCCCACTGACACGCCTACTTTAATAATATATCAGTTTTCTCCTTATTCCGCTACTCTACGAACATGAAATTTTGTAAATGAGATATCTAGAATATTGTTACGGTAAAAATTCACCGCAACAATCTTCATTCTTTCTATTTCCTTTTCCTTGCGTCCTTCCAATTTTCCTTTTAATTACACAGGTGTTCGTTTTGCGATAGTGCGAGAGAGCAGGGCGACCATGGTCCATCAGCCAGTGGTTCTCTCTCTCAGTATCGTAAAACAAACAAATCGTCGACGAGTACTGACAGACGGGCGGTCTGTTTCATGGGTTTCAATTCGAAAACGTTGAAGACACTTGGTCTTTAAACGTAGATGTCGCTCTTAAAGGAGAACGGCCGAGTGCCCAACCTAAAACTAAAAACTAAAAATTAACTTATTTGTAAAAGATGGAGCGTTAAGTGTGAGTTCCCAAACTCCCCCTTGTCTGAGTTGGAAGCCAATCACGACCTATGAAGTAAACGTATGCAACTTGATCGATTCCTCTTTCTTTTGCTTTCCTCTCTAATTATTATTATTGTTAAAAATCCGGTGGGGACTAATGTGCGCGAATCCTTATTAATTCTACTTTAGGTTTTAAAGATTTTTTTCTATCAGCGCAAAAACTGTGGGGATAATTGTGAACTAACCAAGGAAACGTCGTGACCTGGAAGGAAATTCCAGCGGGCGGCGAATTCCATGGAAAGTTCGAGAGAAACTGACGGAAAGAGAATTTGCGAGTAAGCAGGATCGCCATATTTCGACACCAAAGGCTCTTCAGCAAACTTGCGGAGATTGGCTGTCGATGACGTGATCGAAATCCGCGATACCGAATTGGCTGAAAGCACGAGGGTATGGGGCGAAATTTTGAGCGGCTATCCAGGAGAAAAATCTTGGAAGTCACTCTAATCTTGATAGAGAAAGAAGACAGAAGCTGATAAAAAGAAAATTTTTAAAATCAGGAGTTAAATTATAAGTGGAAAAAAAAAAAGAGGAATTTTGTTTAAAAAGAAAAGTAGAAATTAAGAGCCTAGAAAGAAAATAATAGTGGAAGTGGAAAAATTACGGAGGATAAAAATATCGAAGTTATTGGGAAAAATAAAGGAAGAGGAAAGGAAGGAAGAGGAAAACGAGGAAAATCAAACAGAAGGGATTTTGTCGAAAAAAAAGCTAAGTATCTTTTTGTGCTGTCTTTAGGTATAATAAATTTGATATTTTGTTAATTTTGTCGTGATTGGTTTTTAACGGCTTTACATTCCGAAATTTGCGGAAATCACGACCCGTTAATATCCGTTGTGTTTCTGGGAACCAGACCTTAACGGTCCATCTTATTGTTTTAATTCGTTGTATTTGCTTGAAAAGATCCTGGGTTTTAATCCTACAAGTAAGGTTTCCCAGGCAAATAAATCGTTAAAAATTCAAAAAATTATCTTTCATTTTCATTTTGCATCTCCGCTCGTCATCGTTGTTAATTTTTCTTGTCAAAGGTTTGCAATTTCCTTTTTCTTATTTCAGGAAAAAATTGCTGGCGCCCTTTTTTTTTATTACGGAGTAAGTACGCCACTGGGGCGATTAAACGTAATAAATTACATTTTCATATCAATTTGATATCACACATAATCACCCTTAAAATCCACAATTAAATTTTCCAACCCCCATTGTGAACCCACCCCAACTGCTCTAGCCGTGGTGACAGCATCTTACCCGCTGTCAGCTGCACTTGTTTTTTTGTCAAGTGACATTTCATCTTTCTCCCAATTCGTGGTGGTTGTTGTCGCGCCGTCGCAGAATTTATCTCGTTGTTTTTCTTTAATAAAAAAATAATATAAATAATAATCTTTTAATCCATTTCCGCGATCGCGATTGGAAATTCAAGTGTAGCAACATCAGGTATAACATGCCGGATTTTGAAGAAGATCGTCCCGCCACGCCTACTTTTCTTATATTTGAGTTTTGTTCTTATGGTATTCTAGAGACCTGACATTTTGAAAATAAGATGTCTAGATTGAACGGCACAACATGTTTGATTTCTTAGAAATCCGCCCACTGACACGCCTACTTTAATAATATATCAGTTTTCTCCTTATTCCGCTACTCTACGAACCTGAAATTTTGTAAATGAGATATCTAGAACATCAGGTACAACATGCCGGATTTTGAAGAAAATCGTCCTGCCACGCCTACTTTTCTTATATTTGAGTTTTGTTCTTGTTATGGTATTCTAGAGACCTGACATTTTGAAAATAAGATGTCTAGATTGAATGACAGAACATGTTTGTATTTTTTGGAAATCCGCCCACTGACACGCCCTATTTTAAAATATATCGGGTTTCTCCTTATTCCGCTACTCTACGAACCTGAAATTTTGTAAATAAGATATCAAGAACATCAGGTACAACATGCCGTATTTTTAAGAAGTTCCCCCTGCCACGCCTACTTTTCTTATATCTGAGTTTTGTTATGGTATCCTAGATGTTGTTTAGAAATCTTCCTTTCTTTACTCTAGAGAAAGAGAGAGAACTGAATTTTCTAAAATAAGCTTTCTAAAACTACTATTTTAAGTCCACCCAATTTCGTGCCTACTTTTTTTACAATTTCTCCTTGTTGTGTAACTGCAGAGATTTGAATGTTTTTAAATAACCTGCTCTAAAGTATGAGGTAAGTATTCCACCGGTTGGGGCTTCATAAACATTATCTGTGTAAACACAAACTAAATTATCAAATGTGTGTATTTCTGACTTTACTTTCTCAATATTTCCGTAGATAGAAAGGATGCAAGAACTTTGTTCATCTTCTCTTTTGTCAATTCAATGTGATATTATGTATTTATGTCCACTACCTTCAAACAGGAGCTAGGATTCGGAGAACCATTGTAAAACTTTTTCTTTTGGCTTTGTTTTAGTTGTGCTAAAATGTACCATTGTTAAACTGAAAACATTTAGCCAGATGAATTTAGCAAGAGCAGTCTATAGAATAAATAAGTCAGAGTAAATATATTTCATTGGGTTTTTCAAGAAATGTTTTTCTTAGAGCCTGTGAACGATCCAGAGATAAACAGAACTCTATGTAATTTTATTTTATAACAGTATTTTTCTTCATTTCATATTATTCTCATCTCCAATCTCCACACAACGCGCATACTTTACAAGATAAGTTTTAAAATTACAAGAAAGTGACCTACCCAGTAGGTTGACAATGATTTTGATTATTTTTTATATACATAAACCCGTCCCAGTGAGTGATAAAAAAAAGTTTTTACGGAGAATTGGGCTTTTCACCCAATATCAAAATCATATTTTGTAACTGATGTAAATTCCAATGTGATACATAGTTTCAGGTTTAAAATTGATTAAATTTTGGAAAAACGTCTTCAAAGAAATATAAATTTAATTTTTTTTTTCTTATTTTTCAGGCTCGGTAAAAGTTCTAGTGTAAGCTTGTAATAGACATAAAAAGGCTTGCGTTTGTAATTTTTCGAAGCTTTATTGAAGCCTTCTGTCAAAACCTGAACTTCAGTTTAATTTCGAATAGGACTCGGTTAAACTTCTAATAGTTCATACAAGAACCTGGAACTTTTATAAGATCTGTGCATGGTACTTCAAAGAGGTTTTTCAGAAATCACTTATAGAGGTGCATAAAAGGTTTTATAAGCTTGTGTAATATTCTCCTTTTTGTTCTTAAACAACCATTACAAATGTCTTAAGGAACTTCGAAAATATTTTTAGTTAGACCGAATCGAAGCTGAAATGTTAGTTGGGGTTTGTTCGTAAACATAAAGGCCTTACTATTTTTGAAAACCAAAACTACTTGCATTCTGTGAAATATGTTTATAAATACTAAGATTACCATATTGAAAATTATAACTCTTTAAAAAGCAATGATAACACAAACTTCCTCAAAGACAAAAACGCCTTCTATTTCCGATTGACAATTATTTATCAGTGTGCATATAAAATCAAAAAAGTAATGGTTATCACTTACTTTTGTTCTTGCTGGGTTAAGTTGCCAATCTAAATATATGTTATCATTCCGATGACACGAGTTAAGTATCCAATCTAAATCTGTTTTATATTTTCAATGAGACAAGAAGATAAAAAAACCAATCACAAAGTGTGAGAGAACAGAAGCACAAAGAAGAACACGAATCACGTTAAACGAAAAATAATGCAGAGAGAATGAACAATCACAACAAGTACATGTAATCCAAGAAATCCTTTTCTGTTGCTAGTACATTAAGAAAATTAGTATTTACACAAGGAGAGTTCAAAGACTCGTTTTTGGACTGGAATCTGCCGAGAAGTATTTTCAATGCGCGGTGGCCAAAAATACTACTTTTGTAGCTTATACATCAAAAACATAGGAATTTACACAAGGAGAGTTTATAAAAACAATTTATAGACTGAAATTAGCTGAAAATTATGATATGATGAGCTCGAATCACAAAATCTATTACATCACGTTTTATCACAAACAGAATATGTCATTTTTAATTCGCTACCATGGTTAGATCCACCGCAAATTGCGTTTAAAGAGAAAAATACGTCGATTTTTCAAAGTTGGTTTTTCGTATGGTGCGATCTATCGATGGAAAGAGTTCACTCCCTAGATCACGAATATATCATTTTTAATTCGCTACGATGCTTAGTTTCACTGTAAATCGCGTTTAAAGAGAAAATAGGTGTCAAGTTTTGAAGTCTCTGGGAAGCTTAGTTTGGCCGCAAATCGCGTTTAAAGGCAAAAGTTGGGTTTTCGTATCATGTTATACATCGATGGAAAGAGGATACTTTCTAGATCATGAATATACAATTTTTAATTCGCTACGATGCTTAGTTTAGCTGCAAATCGCGTTTAAAGAGAAAAATACGTCGATTTTTCAAAGTTGGTTTTTCGTATCGTGCGATCTATCTATGGAAAGAGGGCACTCCCTAGATCACGAATATACTCGTATCATTTTTAATTCGCTACGATGCTTAGTTTTACTGTAAATCTCCTTTAAAGAGAAAAAAGGTGTCAAGTTTGAAGTCTCTGGGACGCTTAGTTTGGCCGCAAATCGCGTTTAAAAAAAGTTGTGTTTTCGTGTCGTATTATACATACATCGATGGAAAGAGGCACTTCCTAGATCACGAATATGTCATTTTTAAGTCGCTACCATGGTTAGTTAAGTCACAAATCGAGTTTAAAGAGAAAAATACATGCAAAGTTGGAAATAGTCGTTTCACATAGTTTTATAATAATTGAAATTAATTATTTTATTTATTTATTTAAAAACAACAACTTTTCTTAAAACTTCAGAAATCCTTTTTTTGGACCACCCTTAAGCTTTATATTTTTTTCTTCATTTTATTTAAACATTGACCATAGTGAAACGAAGATATAATTTAACTAACTTTTTTAATCCAAAAACACGGAAATATTTATCTACGCAAGACAATATACTCGGTTTATAGGTTTTCCGACCTCGTGGCTGACAGTGCCACGAAACACGATGGTCTACTTTGTACTCGTAAAGAACTCAAATCCAAAAGTAATCAAATCCAGCAGTAACGAAACGTAAAGAAAAAATATAAAAAAATATTAAAAAATAAATATTAAATATTGTAAAAGCAGTCTTTTACACGACAGCGATTTTTAATCTTTGTTTCTCTTTTGGCTTCCTTTCGATTGCATGGACGCTTTTAAACACAGCGATTTTTAATGAAAGTTAACTTTACTTCTATTGAAAAGGAGTAATCTCTCCGCACTCTTTACTCTAGTGAGTAGATCGAAGTTCACTGAGCGAACGCCAAATAGAAATGAAACATACCTGACAAGTTAAGAAAACCACAAAGAAGAAAGAACGATAACTCTGCAATTTTTCCAACCCTTGCAATTTTGTGTACCCCCGCCACCACACACGTCTCTCTCCTACGGGCTTAAAAATCGCAAAGTAATATTGCTTCGTTTAAAAGCAGTCTTTGTGATTGGTTTCTCTATCTTCTTGTCTCATTGAAAATATAAAACAGATTTAGATTGGATACTTAACTTGTGTCATCGGAAAGATAACATAGATTTAGATTGGCAACTTAACCTGGCAAGAACAAAAGTAAGTGATAACCATTACTTTGTTGATTCTATGTGCACACTGATCAATAATTATCAATCGAAAATAGAAGGCAGTTTTGTCTTTGAGGAAGTTTGTGTTATCATTGCTTTTTAAAGAGTTATAATTTTCAATATAATAATCTTAGCATTTATAAATATATTTCACAGAATGCAAGTATTTTTGCTTTTAAAAAATGGTAAGGCCTTTATTATTAATGAACAAACATATATAAAATATGACTTTGAACTTTGATATTGGGTGAAAAGCCCCATTCTCTGTAAACTGTAATAACTTATTTTCATCACTCGCCGGGACGGGTTTATATGAAAATCGGAAAACCTAAATAGTTGTCAATGAACAGGGTAGGTCACTTTCTTGTGATTTTAAGACTTATCGTGTAAAGTACGCGTTGTGTGGAAATTGGAGAATAACATAAAATGAAGAAAAATACTGTTATAAAATAAAATTACATCGGATTCTGTTTATTTGTTAATAAGATAAAACGTGAGGTAATTTATTTGGGAACAGGAAAAAAAAGTTTTTTTTTTATTTCGAAGGGAAATATCTCAAGAATTCGATATACATAATATAATATTTTTGACTTCGGATTTGAGTTCAGAACCTTTATAAAAAATCTTTATAAAAGTATACTTTAGTTTTTTTATAAGAAATTTTTTTTTTTTTCTTACCAGTGTAATATTTTGAATGAATCACAATCACAAGTTAAACTCACAGTGAATTGCAAATCACAGTGACAGGTTAAGTTGTGATTCAAAAATCACGACTAAGCTCATCTCTACTAATGTCGCTTTCATAGTCGGTTGAAGAATCGTCACCTGGATTAATTATAATTGTATTCGAAATTGTGTCCCACGTCAGGTCGTGAGAAAAGTATTCTTCCTCAGTTTTTATGGCTTTTTCACACACTTTTCGCCAGTCTTCAGCCGTTATTTTTGAAAATTATTCCTCTGCAAATTTTTGAACATCCGATAAATTGAATGTTGTGTTTCCTGAACCTGCTCTTGCCTTGACAGTTGCCAAATATTTTCAATGGGATTGAGATCTGGATGATAGGGTGGTAAACGTAGAACCTCATGTCCCATGCCGTGAATGATATCGTCAATCTTATGCTTTGGGTTGTGTGTAGCTCGGTATCTTTTTATTAGCTCATACAGTTCAAGTTTCAACATCTGTTTAGTATGCGGAATATTGTTTTCGGTTAGCCATTGTATCATCTCGGATTTCTTGCTAGCAGAAGTAATTTGTTTTTCTTCTAATTTATTGTGGTACAAGGCGTTGTCCATTACAGTAACTGAAGGTTCCTCCAAGTTATTCAAAACTTTTTCTTGGATCCATTTGCAGAAACTTTCGAAGTTCATAGCGTCGTGCTAGTCTCCCGATTTCGTTCCAGATTTGAATAAAAGTAAAGAGTTTTTCACTAAAACTGCATGCGCCATTATCAGCCTCTTTCCCTTTGAAATTGGCGTCTTCGACCGACTGCTACTGTCAGCAGTCCAAGCCCGTGGGCTTGTATGTGAGCTATGAATATAGCTTTCGTCCAAATAAATGATATCATATCCTTTTGTTCTGTATTCCCGGATTTTTCTCAGATATACTTCACTCGCATGAGTTTAATATCATTTTTTTCACAGATAAGTTTCCGGTTATTTTGAGTTTTTTTGTAGCTAAATCCGTTTCTTCTTAGAATCCTGTGGAGAGACGTAATACTTAAGTTAAACTCCAGATCTTCCTGTACTCGATGTCTCAACATTTTTAAGGATATCATCATTTTTTCTCCTTGTGGAAGTTGTGCATTATACGCCGAATAGCTGCCATGTCAAATTCGTCGAGTCCAGTTTTCCACTTTGTATGCTGCAGTTTTTTATTTGGTGACTGCAGAACTCCTGTCTCGTCGTATTCCTTAATAATCGTTCTGATTGAACGTTCAGAAATTCCAGTAGTTTCCATTGTTTGTGTTGTTGCGTAACTCACAGGATTTTCAAGAAACGAATTCTTTGCTTCTTCCAGTTTGTCATTATATATCTAAACAACTATCTTACGCGCCTGGCTTCCAATAGGTTTTCCTTTTCTAAATGGATCCATTAAAATTTCTTGTAAATATATTTCGATGTATAACTCTTGGTTGTTTTTTTAAACTGAATTGCAAACCAAAGCAAATATCATTTAAATACGTTAATTCCCTCTGATGCAAAAATTCATTTTTAAAACTCGTAGGTAAAAATTTTTCAAACTCGTAAACACTAATCTAACTAATTAACACTAATCTACAATTAATCCCAACCCCACAGGTCAAAAAAAAATATATCAAATATACACTAACGCCATAAAATAAATATAAACACAACGCCGCCGGAACCTTTCTGTTACTAAGCCACAAATCATAAAACATAGAAATAAACAATAATCCCTAAACTTTTTGTCATTAATCGTATGTCGCAGCTCGCAGGTAGTTTTTTTCTTGTCTATCCCAACTGCATTTTGCAATAGACTTATTTTTTTATTATAGGTGCACTGAAATTTGTCCCAATAATAAAAACAAAAATTATTAATTTTATTTTTTCGAAGTAAAGCTTACACCTAAAAATCTTTTCTTTTTATCTCACCAGAGATGAAATAGTTTTTTAGACATCAAGCTATGAAAGAAAAATAAACCATGATCATATCTTATTCAAAGAAAGTCCATCACTGGAAATTCATTTCTATTTTACTGTGAGCGAAGCTATAAACAAAACTCACTCTCCTAAGTGCTTCAGTATAGCTTGAACCAATTCAGTTGGCCGATCTACTGCGCAGGTCTCTTTAAATTTCTCTGCTCTACTCTCTAATTCTTAAAGAGACAGAAAAATCACTGAAAACAAGAAAAAAAGATGTACATGTCGGCGTTGTTGTCAATGACGCTGCTGCGATCATATAGCTTGAACCAATTCAGTTGGCCAACGGTCTGTTGCGCAGAGAGAGGATTTAAGAGAACAAAAATGGTGCGCAAGACATTTAACGAGTAAAAATTTTTGCTTAAATCTTACAGTGCCTAACTCAGCTTTGCTTTGACAAATAGTTTAGTGATTATTGTTTATTTTTATGTTTTATGATTTGTGGCTTAGCAACAGAAAGGTTCCGGGGGCGTTATGTTTATATTTATTCTATGGTGTTAGTGTTTATTTGATATATGTATTTATAATTTTTTGATCTGTGGGGTTTTGGGATTAATTGTAGATTTTTTTTTTTATTTTTTTACTTTTTATTTTTTTACTTTTTTATTTTTATACTTTTTATTCTTTTGCTTTTATTATTGCTATTATCCATATTGCAAATCAATGTTCTCATGGGTATGTAATTCACCATACTGGTTTTAGTTGGGTGTGGTAAGTTTTGGTCTGGTCATTCTACCTACAGTGTGTCGCTTGCTTGCTTGCAGTGTTTTATTTAGTTGGTCTTGGTCTCGTGGATAGCTCGAGGCAAGACATGTTTAAAGGGTGCATGTTTCGGCTGCTGCTTAGAATTGTTATATAATTCTAATTTGTATAGCAATGGTCAGTGGCATCGGTCAGGGGTTTTAGTATTTTGTAATGCTTCATTACAGTACTTAGGTTTTATGCAGTATAATTTCAGCTATACTGCAAAAAATCAGAAGATGGTGAGGTTTTGATTATTTGCGTTGATTCTGTCCTTCAGAGGTCGAATAATTTAATTTTTTCGGGGAATTTGAATGTTTCAACCTCTGAACTACAGAGTCTCAATTGGGAATGCCGATTGTTTGTCTAGATATTATCATCATCTTTTTATCATATCATACGTTAATATTGTCATTAACATTGCTGTGAGTATAGTGGTTAAGATAGTTTAATTTATTTTTGTTTAAAGATTAGAAGAGGTATTTGTGTGCTTTAGTTAAGAGGAAAGCGTGTAGGGAACGAGTTCCGGAATTTCATTTTAAATTCATTAAGCCCTTAACTGAAGTTAAAAAAAATATATGTAGGCTTTTATAGTCGTGAGGTCCAGGGGACATAAGCGTATCTTAATACTGACCTAATTAGCAGCAAGCGAAAGGCGTTGAGGAAATAAATTTGAAGTGGTTGATATAGTCTCATTTGTTTGACGCAATAACGAAATTATTTACATATCTTGAACACCGATGTAACATTTCATGTCAATCATTATTGTATCGGTATTTTTGCAAGCAGTGTTCTAATGAAATACGAAGTTACATTCCTCCCCTAAAACAATTGAACTCCAGTATTCGTTTTTTATGGAATGCGCATTAGATTACATTTAAACCCGAACCGGATTACTGTATTGAACATAGATTCATTCTTTAGCCGTAAATCGCAAATGCTGAATGTCTTCCATGGCTCTGTTTAACGTCCACTTTCAATATTTAGCACTTTTAACTAATGTGCATAAATAGCTCCTATTAAATCCTTTCCTATTTTCCGGAAGCTCGCACTCGATTTGTTAAAAGTTAAAGTTAAAGTTATTTTCAGAAATTTTAAATTAATTATATCAGAAGTACTTTAGCAAAAAGAAGGAAATTGAAATTGAATAAAAACATTTATGGTTCATTTTTTTTTCCGTAGATATAATCTACTTCCACATAAGAAATGTAATTGTACACGCCTGCATTTCAGTCTACGCGCACCGTTTGCCACTTTTTTGAATATTAAAAGACACGTGCCGTACCTAGTAATTTCTCTAGTCACCGCCTGCGTCATGTTTTCTTTGATACAATAATCCAAGAAAAGAAATATACGAGATTCGTGTGAACAATTCACCCATTGTATTAAGAATGTAACAAGAGCCCAAAACACGAGCATATAGAAAGAAGGGTGTATATGTCCACTGAACAAATGTTTATCAAATAAGTTTTTAATTTTCCTTCAACCCTTAATATTCATCCGGCGGCGGCGGGTGTTTTTTAAAAACTGAAAACAAGCTTATCATTTCCCATGCGATGAGTGGTCCTGCGGTGGAAAGTCAAGTACACTGGTTTATATCCTTTAACACATCTTAAGGGTTTTTAACATATTTATTTTTATGAAATTGGAATTAGCTAACGTTTTTAAAAACGTTTGCCGAATATATACATAGCTCGGAATAAAAAAAAAACAATGTTGAAGATTCGTTTCTGCTCTGTTTTTATTTTTTGTTTTATTCTTTACATACATACTTTTGGTTCTAGAAAGAAAGTTCAAAACAAATATATCATACGAGTAATACTAGTAGAGTAAGGCCGGGTAATGTGGAGTACACTTATTGTTTTCGGCTATATTTTTTAAACTATAGCTTTTTTTTAAGTATTAAAAAGGCGTTTTCGTTCATTGAAACATTGGCAATAGCATTTACTAACCCTCGTTCTTAATTTTCCTCAAATGATTTAAATATTTGCAAAAGTTTGATAGTAGTGCAAAACTGACCTTTTTCAAAAGTGGCGGGTAATGTGGGCCCCATAGTGCGGGTAATGTGGAGTAGTGCTCCACATTACCAGAAATTGAAATTGGTTTAGATTTTTCCTATTTCATGAATGAATTAGATATACATTATTATTAAAAATAACATAAAAGAATTCAATTTCTATTTTAATACATAAGTTTTATGTTTTTCGGCATTTACGTATCCATTTAAATAAATACAAATAATATAAAACTCAATAAATGTATCATTTATTTCTATATTGTCTCAATTTTAATGAAAAAATAAATAAAAATCACATTTCTTTAAATAAATAAACGTTTAACGCTTATTTAACTTCAGTTTACTAAACGATAACGTAAAACAATAAGTCTTCTTTATAATTACTTAGATATGTTAATTAATATTTAATTAAAACAAACTTAAATTTTACTTTAAAATAAAAATAAAAAATGAAGATAGCATTTCTTTAAATAAATATCTAGATAAACGTTTAACGCTTTAGGAACTTCAAATAACTTTAATATTTATTAAAATAGACAAGAAACAAAAAAAAACAGTCTTTTTATAAATAATTAAGGTTAGGTAACATAAAAATTGCATTTCTTTTAGGAACTTCAATTGGCTTTAGATAGATAGATATCTATTAAAATAAACAATTAATTCATAAAATACAGTCGATATTTTAAAATTTATGCATAGTCCTTGTCACAGGAACTGCAAATAAAAATAGCACTCCTTTTTGGGAGGCATTTTTCATGAGCCCAAATAATGTCGCATTGGAAACATTGAACCCAGTTGTCCACAGTCAAATCGTCACCCCAAGACAAATCGCAGAAGTTACATTTAGTATCTCTTGAATGCGGAATTTCACCAATATCATCTTCAGAATCGGCAAATAATATTTTATAAGCAGCAAGGCTATCATCTGATGATGAAGACTGACGGCGGCTGCGTCTCGATGTAGATGGTTTATTTAGCTGGGTGTTAGTTAAAGCTGATTTTTGCTTTTTAATTTTTTGTGGTTTTTCATTTTTTGCTTGCTCTTTTAAAGTTGGGTTCTTACAAGTTTCAATTTTACCAGGCTTTCGAAGTTTATTAAGACTTGCTTGCAACTGATACTTATACGGTGAAACAGTTAAAATTGCGGCTTCAGTTTTTCTTCTTCTGTTTGTGGTGACCACCCTTTTTAGTTTTGGAGGAGGAGAAACTTCCCAAGGAGTAAAATGGGCTTCAGTTTGGCTCAAAATTGGAATTGGAATGGATGTGCTTTGGCTATTTACTTCTGCCAGGTTTCGATTTTCAATTTCAACTTGTGGTAGGGGCTCAGGCTCGCACGCTATAAAATCAGCCTCCGAGAATATATTCCTATTGAAGGGAAAAATTCCGCTGCATTTGAATCCACTAACTGCAACCTGGCCTGTTTGTACTTTAAGGTAGGCGTTTTTGAATAGTTGAGCTATATCACCTAAAGCCACTTTTCGCCCAGCCTCTCTCATAAATCGTCGGATTTCTTCAAGATAGTACGTCTTAAGAGGCCCCATGAATGTCCTATTCAAAGGTTGCATCTTATGGGTACAATGTGGGGGTGGGGAAATGATTATAACAGAATTTTTACGCGCCAGGTCAATTATTTCCAGGTTTCTGGTATGGCTGTAGTGACCGTCTAAAATTAAAAGAACTGGCTGCTCTTCTGGAAAGTGGCCTTGGAGTCTGCAGGAGCGTTATTCATGTAGAGTGGGTTTTGTCTTTTTTTTGGAAATACAAAATATGGTGGAATAAAATTTCCACCTGCGCTCATACAATTGACAACAGTTACCAGAGAACCACGTTCTGCTGACGTCAAAGCCCCTATTTGCCGTTTTCCTTTCTTCGCTAAAACCTGTGGCTGCTTGCTTTGAACTATCGTTAGACCAGTTTCATCCACATTCCATATCCTGGATGATGGGAAGTTATATTTTTCATAAACCCCTTCCAAAATATCGAAAAATTTGTTTACGCTTTCTTTATTAAAACCCTTAGCTCTATCGATAGAAGTGCCTATTGGTACCCGAAAGCTTAGATCATTTTTGTGTCTTTTCAAAAAGCCATGCAACCAGGCTTTTCCTGCAGTTTTATGCAATAGAAAATTTGTTGAGGATATTATTTTTTTGAGTCATTTGAAAAGCCAGACTTCGGACATCGCTCCTTGTTAAACCCCAGAAACGGTTTTCCATTTCATGCAAATATTTTACGAGCTCTTCTTCTATTACATTACTTAAAATCGGTTTTCGACCCAAGGGAGTGGACAAAATATCACTAATAGGCTTACCGGATCGTGCCATACGTTGCAACGTTGTTTTTGGAACGTTATATGTTTTGGAAGCAAGCTTCACACCCATTTCTTTATTTTTGATAGCAAGAAGTGCTTTTTCCATCCCAGAGTGGTCCCATTTTCTTACTTGGATTCCCTTTTTCGGCGTTTTTAGATGAATCTATAATATTTGCATAACATTAGACCTCTACAAAAACAGGTGGCTAATGTGGAGCACTACTCCACTTTGCCCGCCTTTGCCTACTCCACATTAGCCGACAGGTATATAAAGTTAAAAAATCTAATTTATTTGTAAAAAACTAAAGCAAAACAGTAAAACTTACCTTATGTATATATAAAACAATGTATTAGAAACGCGAATAAGAAACACTTTTTAAAATTCAGCCTTTATTTTTTGAAGTATAAACATTTAACGCGCAGCAAAAAATTACATCGACCACACATCAAAACAAAAATCATGTCACTACGCAAAATCAACAGCTCTTGAACACGTGGCAATGAAAGATTTAAATCTATATTTAAGAGAACTATAGTGTATAAGCAATAACAGATCTCTCACTGTCTCAGGAAAAAGAGAAATGCAGGGGTCCACATTAACCGCCTACTCCACATTACCCGACCTTACTCTAAATAGTAAGTCAAATTTACAAAAAATAGTGATAAACTAAATTACAAAAATTGTAAATAACTTTTTTTTTAAATTATGGAGCCAAAAGTATTTAATAGTGGGATCCAAGCAATTAAAGACTGGTTAGGTATATTAGCAACATTTCGAGAATGAGTACATTCTTCATCATACAACAATAACTAATTGACTTCTCGACGAAACATTAACACAGGTTACATTTAAATAACTTTTTTAATCTGTAAGACCGTTGAATGTAATATTCTACTTGGCCATTAACCTCACTGCGTTGGATTGGAGTTCTGTAAAGTTATTTTTATTTGGTAACTCAAATATATTTTTGTGGAGTATTTGACATGGATAAGATGATATTGGTGCTGCGCGGTATTCAGTTTTCAGTATTCATGGGATGTCTATCATATTTGTTAGCCCATTTAAACATCGCACGATTTTTTACAGCACTTTTCATCTTCAGAAAGTTATATTTTTCTAATAGTTTCTCCTTTTTTCTATCGCGTTTCGTTGAGCCCACCTTTGTCCCGTGAGCATAAAATCTCATATCTTATTCCCGTCCCTTATATCTTTTTCTAATACCAGGGTGAGTCTGATTTTACAATTATTGGTTGAAGATTCCAAATAAAACTTCTGTTGCAATACCAAGCAGGGCTCTGAAATTTAAATACCGTTGATGATATTCGGTCGTAGTCTTGCTTTAGAAACGGTCGTTTTGACATCTTTATGTATACACGACTAAAATTTGGGTGCCTAGATTAAGCAAGGTGTGGATCTTCATAGGCCTCAATATCTTTTGCCACATTATTTGGCTTCGGAAAACTTTAAACGTGGCTTCAACATGGGGGATAAGGTCAGATGCGTCTTGTAGAGCACCAAGGTAACCCAGAAATTTAACCTTGGCTTTTGAAAATTGGATCATTTTCAAATAAACTTAAGGATCACTTTATGAAACTTGGAAAATATAAACTCAAGGCAATAAAGTTTTCGTTAGCTTTAGTGCATATGAGGAAGCTAAACAGTTTTATTTTTTGTTATATATTCTATGTATGGAACCTTGGTTATGCGGCCGTCATAAAATCATCCTTATAATTCTCCTCAAGGGGTTACATCCGCTGCTATGTTAAGCAGCCACAGCTGTTTCCAAGGGAAGTTTTCCGAACGTGCCTTTCTTTTAAAGGGATTTACTTGAGGTCTATTAATATAATTTATATTTTACCTTTGTACTAAATAGTTTGGTCTCCGAGGTGAGTGTTTCCCCTGAATACTTAATCCGATTTAAAGTTTTTGGAACATTCGGTGTCTGAGAAGGATAACTTTCTTCCCTCCAAAAATGGTTCAGTGGAGCCGTAACTGTGATCTTGTGAGTTCCAAATATTTTGTTCTAGGCATTAAATCAATATTACTTTGGAATTTTGGCGTTAGGTCAGAGACATTGCTTTATGGCTGTTCAGCTGTCATTAAATGTATTATATGAAACGAAAGCAGCATCCGCTGGCCATCTGGGGCCTATTGCACCAACTACAAATTACAAGTACAAATTTGTAATTAAAAAAATTACATATAAAAAAAACTCGATTTTTACAAATTTGTTAAAAATGCTTGTAATCACAATTTTGTAAGATGGTGCAATAGGCCCTTGATCTTATTACGGATATGCTGCAGAGTTTCTGTTTTATTTTCACGATATTATAGTCCCCCAGGATTCCTCCTTCAACGGGATGCAGCCATGATACATAATATGTGGGACTACATTTAAATATTTGAATATCTATTACAGAGTCAGGCAAACTATTGTTTTGGATTATACTCCTCCTCAGTTTTAGGGTTGATTTCTCAAAGCATAGCACCGGAAAATGTTGGTATTAAAATAAATTATAGAGCGTTTATGTAGGTATTTGGTTGCGTGAAAGTATAAAAAACGAGTTCTTTTCAATACAAAGAACTGTTTTATCAAATTGATAAAAATTACAGAATTTTGTTGAGGTAACAGCAAATATTTTGTTGTATCCACAAAATTAGTCTGTTATGCTAGCAGATTAATTTGTTGAAATAACAAAAATATTTTGTCAATGTGACAAAATTTCGTAGAATTTACAAAATTAATTTGTCATATTAACAATTATTTTGTTGTATTAACAAATTTTGTTGTTAATGTAATTTTTTTTTATTTTTTTTTATTATTATCGGATTAACAATATTTTTTGTTAAATTAACAAAATTGTTTTGTTAAATTAACAAAATTTTTTTGTTAGATTTTGTCAATTAACAAAATATTTTGTCAATTCAACAATTTTACAATTGACAAAATATTTTGTCAATTTTACAAATTTCTTTTGTTGAATTCACAAAATTAATTTTGTCAAATTAGTTTTTTGTTTGGAATTTGTCCACATTGGCATTTCGTCCCTACGATCTCACATGCAACCATCTGTGAGGGCGTATGGACAATACGCAATTTTTGTTAAGTTCAGTTAATCTTACATCGATTTTTTGACAAAAACTAAATGATACAGGGTTGCGAATTTTTGAATTAAAAAATCCTTAAGTCATAAGTCTATAGATGACTTGTGAATTAAAAAAATTTAATTCATAAGATATTTGGTGACTTATGAATTAAAAAAAAATTAATTCACAACCCCCAAAGTGACTTATGAATTAAAAAAAAATTTAAATCCTAAGCTACTAAGTGACTTATGAATTAAAAAAAAATGAATTCACCACCTACCAAGTGACTTATGAATTAAAAAGCTCGGCATAAATCCTCGTATCAAACCCTCCTAGTGGGTGCCGGGCGGTAATGATCACCACAGAAATCTTGTGCGTTGTCAAGATGGGGATCAGCTAAGGTCAGGTCGCAATGTTGTAAGGTTCCTTTACTCCTCAATAGTTCAACCCTCAACAATGCGATTTTACCATAGATACAGGTCCCTAATTTTCAGTGGTGGTGTGAGCGATTATTCATAATCCGTGCCGAAGAAATGGAAGGTTGGGGGGAAAACCAGTCACTAACGAGCTCATTCGGATGCCCTGGCCGGGTCCGTCTTAATACTTGCCTTACCCCGGTATATCGGCTCTGCCGGGGCTGACCTTTCTTTTCCGACCTACTCGTGGGACAAAAAATTTTAAAAAAATAAAAAATGAACAAACAAACGACAAATAATAGCGACACAACTGACAACGAAGACGAACTCTTGGCCTCTAGCCAAGAGACATTGACAGGAAGCTCTCACGGCACAGAAGCCGTTGAGATAACTTCCAAACCTTCAGGGAGCATAGCGAGTACCAGCCATAGTACTCCTTTGCTCCCTAAACCGATCAATACTGCCAAGCCATCGGGTAGCAATGCCAGCCATAGCAATGCTAATCGTGGTAAGAAGAAATCTCCTGGCGTTCTTCGAAAGAACCAGTTCCTGCATGCCTCGTTTATCCTTAGCAAGATTGCCAAGAATGAGGCGGAGGGAACTTGTCACGAGAGGGATGCCGAGGATAAAATCAGGTACCAGAAGGTTATTGACGAATACAATTCAATAACCTTCTGACAAAAAAAGAAAAAGCCGTCAAGCGAGACAGGTCTCAGGAAGAGACTTTACCTTCCCAAAAGAAGACGAAACTTGATGGCAATATAAAGAAGAAAAAAGCCACAGCTCTCAGAGCGGCGCAACCGCCTACTCTAAGCGAGGTCGTCAGGGATGACCTCCAGGTAGCGGTTGTAGATGAACTCTCCACCAACAGCAAAGGTCTGCTGTCGGTGTGGAGCTCAATCGAAGCCAAGCTCTCTGAGATGGTTTTTACGTACACCCTATCTACAAGTGAGGGACCCTACCCCAGCTTCGACTCTGGGGAAATGCTCAGGGGATACAGGGTGATCAAATGCGAGGACGCGTTTTCAAGGGACTTCCTTAGAGACAGCATTGCTAAGGTCAGCAATGACTGGGAGGGCTTGAAGCTCAAGCTTATCCCAGCTAAGGAGATCCCTAGACAACCAAAGGCCCGCATCTGGTTGCCCCTCATGGGCATCAAACCGAGCGGACTGGAGCTGATCCGGGGTCTTCAGAGGTTGAACCCGCTGGTCCCCATGCACGACTGGGTCGTCATCAAGGCGGAAGAACCGCAAAAGACCAGCACTTCATACCTTCTGAGGATCACGGAAGAAAGCAGAGGGGCACTCGAGAAGGCTGATTATAAACTCCGTTTTGGCATCAGGCATGCTAAAATCAAAATCCTGCAAGATCAGGGACCAGACACTGATAAAGTGGATGAGAGCGCTAAGATCAGCGCTGTTGTCGACGGTTCGGTTGTTCTTGGCGCCGCAGGACCCTCAACCAATTAAAACGCGCTGAAGGTCATTCAGATTAATCTGAAGCACTCTAAATGTGCCTCAGATAATCTAAGAGTTTTCCTCAGTGAGGAAAACATTGACATTGGCGTTATTCAAGAACCATGGGTAAATGGCCTCAATGTAAAAGGCCTCCAAGACAACCAATACGACCTGTTATACAAAACAGAACTTGTATCTTAGCTAAAAAACACTTAAAAGCTTTTTTGTGTCCTAATTTTAGCACTCCGGATTTGACAGTCGTCAGGCTGGAAGATAAAGATGCAAAGGGACTACTGGTGGCATCTGGCTACTACGACCACAACCGGCAATCACCGCCTGAGGAGGTGAGGAAATTGGTTGAAGCAGCTAATCAGCAAAATACGAACCTCCTGATTGGATGCGATGCGAATGCACGGCACTCTCTCTGGGGCAGCTCTGAAATCAACGAACGAGGTGAGTCTCTTTTTGATTTTATTATTGAAAATAACCTAATTGTTTGTAACAGAGGTGACTCACCCACCTTCGTTTTTCCAAGCTCGGAAAACTACGACGGGTGGGAAGAGGTACTTGACATCACTGTTGCAAACAACTGTAATGTGGTGGTGGAAAACTGGAGAGTTTCCTCTTTAAATTCCTTCTCGGATCATAGATGGATCCTCTTCAACATAGGTTTCAAGGTAGAAACTCCCCCTCCATATAGAAATCCCAAAAGAACTGACTGGAAGAAATTCAGTCAGATCGCAAAATCCAAACTAGGCAATTTACCATTAATTAGTGTAGAATCTGTGGAAGTTCTTGAATCTAAGGTAAAGACTTTCGAGGCAGCGATTAACACTGCCTTCAAGGTCTCCTGTCCAGTTAAATACAGCCGCAAAAAGTTCCCTCCTTGGTGGAATGAAGATCTTTCTGCACTTAGAAAAATGACCAGAAAGATCTTCAACATATGTCAGAAGGAGAAATTCTATCAACCATATAAAGACTGCCTAAAAGTGTACAAGCGAGCCATAGCAGCATCTAAGAAGCTTGGCTGGAAAGAATACTGTCACTCAATAGAAGATATTAAGGATTCTGCTAGACTAGGTAAAGTTCTGTCAAAGGAACATTGCAGCCCTTCATTTCTGAGAAAAAGTAACGGTATCTGGACAGCCTCTCAAGCTGAGTCCTTGGAACTGCTTATGACAACACATTTTCCGGGTTGTGAGAATAGCTACCCCGAAACGCTTAGCACTACAAATACCATTATAGCTCATAGCGAGCAAATCAATTCTGTTATATCAGGAGATAGTATTTCATGTGCGATTAATACTTTCTCCCCCTACAAATCACCTGGCCCTGATGGCATAATCCCAGTTATGCTGCAGAAACTGCAAGACTTGGCAGTACCATGGCTAGAAATGATCTTCAAAGGTTGTCTCTATCTCAATCATGTACCCGAGTCATGGAGACATGTAAGAGTGGTCTTTATTCCGAAGGTCGGCAAACGAGGTCATGAATCCGCGAAGGACTTTAGGCCTATTAGTCTGACATCTTTTGTTCTAAAGACACTAGAGCGCATCCTTGATACTCACATCAGAGTTTTACTAGAGGGTCGTCCTCTTGATGATTCGCAACATGCATACCTAAAAGGCAAGTCTACGGAGACTGCCCTGCATGAAGTAGTGCGTACAATAGAGAAGACGATTCACTACAAAGAATATACCCTAGCAACCTTCCTAGACGTGGAGGGTGCTTTTAATAACGTCCTAACTGAATCCATTCGCGAGTCACTTGTTCACTTTGGTGTAGAAAGTTTCATATCCAAATGGATTGTATCTATGCTCAGTGACAGAAGGATCCAAGCAACGTTAGGAAACACAATTTCTACTAAGCATGTTAGTAGGGGAACTCCCCAGGGTGGTGTTCTCTCCCCTCTTCTATGGCTCTTTGTCGTGGACAAAATTCTCGTCAAGCTCAGAGGTAGTGGTGTAAAAACTGTAGCGTATGCTGACGATCTGGTTTTATTGGCATCAGGTAAGTTTACCACTGTGATTAGTGAAATCACTGAATTGGCTCTGAAAAGAGTTAGCAACTGGGCCACTAGTAGTGGACTAGGAGTTAATCAGAGTAAGACGGAACTGATGCTCTTTACTACCAGGACTAAAATACCTACATTCACCCTACCTCGACTTAACGGTCAAACTCTTTTTTTATCTTCCAAAGCTAAATACCTTGGAGTTATTCTCGACCCCAAATTGAATTGGAAGGTAAATATTGAAGAACGGGTTAAGAAAGCCTGTATAGCTTTCTATGCCTGCAGAAAGACCTTTGGTAAGAAGTGGGGCCTTCAGTCGAAGATGATTTTGTGGACGTACACTGCAGTGGTACGGCCAATTTTGTCTTACGGATCGATTGTTTGGTGGCCTGCACTTAGCAAGCAATATAACGTCGGAAAACTTAAAAGGGTTCAAAGAACGGCTAGCGTCGGCACTACGGGGGCTCTCAGATCATGCCCAACAGATGCCCTGAGCGTTATCCTGAACCTTTTACCACTCGACTTTCATATAAAATACCTAGCGGCATGCAGTGCTGTAAGACTTAAAGAATCTAACTGTTGGTTCTCCAAACCCTATGGTCATGGAAACATAACAAAATTGATTCCTCCGGATATTTTCTTATCGAACACCGACTACTGCGTACCTCGTCTTGGCCCAAGCGGGGATTTCAAAGCCATTTTTCCCACCAGAGAGGATTGGAAGAATGACGTTGTCACAAAGGATTTCGATTCGATAATCTACACTGATGGATCTAAGATGGAGTGCGGTGTTGGTTCAGGAATTTTTTCCGAGTCCTTTAACATCTCCAAGTCACTCAGACTACCAGACTTTGCGAGTGTATTTCAAGCCGAAGTACTAGCAATCAAGGAGGCATGCAAGTTGCTCCAATCTAACCAAAACCAATTCAGAAATATAGCTATCTGCTCAGATAGCCAGGCGGCCATTAAGGCCATTAAATCATCTACATCAACCTCAGTACTTGTCCAGCAATGTCGGGACGAACAGGCGAGTCTGAACATTGACCTCCAGGTCACTCTCATCTGGGTTCCAGGTCACAGTGACATAGAGGGTAATGAACGGGCTGACGCTTTAGCTCGGCAAGGCTCGACCTTACATAGCTCACTAGCGGAAAAAGTTAATATTCCTCTTGGTGCTATGAAGAGAAAAATCTTCTCGATTTTTCTCAATGAATCCAACCGTAGGTGGAGCAGTCTCACAAACTGTATCATATCAAGAAAGATGTGGCCTACTTACAACAACTCACGTTCCAACGATCTAATATGCAGACCCAGGCGCGACATAGCCAGGATCACAGCAATATGCACCGGGCACTGGCCCATAGGTGAACATGCAAGAAAGCTAGGCATCCCCTTCAACCCACACTGCCGTAGTTGTGGAGATCCACAAGAAAAAGAAACTGTGGTTCATTTTCCTTGCGATTGCCCCGCCTTAGCAAATTACAGGATGGCTTCTTTTGGGAAAGCCTTCCTCGATGACCCCAGCGAACTTTCGGAGAAGAAAATCAAAGATCTGATTATCTTTCTGAATGCGACAAAATGGCTTTAGTAATGCTCCGCTAAAGTATATAAAAGCCATTTTCTTCCTTACTTAATCCTTATTAGGTTGACACGAGTTTAATGGTATCAAAACGGCGCACCCCAGCGCTAATTGAGTCGCGGGCCCAGCTGGCTGGCGACTACCATCTCTACCTACCTACCTACCTATGAATTAAAAAAAATTAAGTCATGATGGAATAAGTTACTTATGAATTAAGAAAATTCAAATCATCAGCAACAAATTGACTTCTGAATTTAAAAAAAATTAATTCACCACCTACTAAGTGACTTATGAATTTAAAAAAATCAAGTCATCAGGGAGTAAGTGACTTATGAATTAAAAATAAATTAAGTCATGAGCAACAAAGTGACTTATGAATTAAATAAAATTTAATTCACAACCTACTAAGTGACTTATGAATTAAAAAAAATCAAGTCATCAGGGAGTAAGTGACTTATGAATTAAAAAAAATTTCATTCACAAGTCAGTTGGTGACTTGTGAATTAAAAAAAATTTAATTCATAAGTTAGTTGGTAGATTGGAAATTTTAAACTTGTTTTGACTACATAATTATTTAATTATTAACGAAAGCTTTTGGAGAATTTTTTGGGAGTTGCCGTTTATGCAGTCCCTATAATCCAATTAAATAAAAAGCAATATTGATAAAATCTTTGTGTTGAGCAAATGATGGGTTATCATTATATAAATTTCGTGAGTGCATATTTTTATGCATATGCCTTTAAATTTTTTGGTTTTCATATTTTAAATAAGTTGATTATTTGATATTTTTTTGTAAAATTGTTTCAAGTACCTGAAACTAATTCAATATGTATTTTCAATAAAATTGAAAAATAAAACATTCCGTTTTCTTAATTAAGCACTTCGAAACTTTTGGTACCTACTCAGTAAGTATAACATTTAATTTTAATTTTTATTTTTTTTTAATAAATTTTTAATTTTGAATATCTTTTTAGCTTTCAAATCTAGTTTTTAAATCATAAGATTATCACGCTAGCATTTATCAATTAACTTATGAATTACATTTTTTTTTAATTCATAAGTCACTAAGTTGGTTTTGAATTAATTTTTTTTTAATTCATAAGTCACTTACTTGCTGATGATTTGAATTTTTTTAGTTAATAAGTTACTCACTTGCTCATGACTTAATTTTTTTTTTAATTCATAAGTCATTTAGTAGGTTGGGAACTAATTTTTTTTAATTCATAAGTCACTTACTTGCTGATGATTTGAATTTTTTTAATTCATAAGTCAGTTACTTGCTCATGACTTGAATTTTTTTAATTCCTAAGTCACTTAGTAGGTTGGGAATTAAAATTTTTTAATTCATAAGTCACTTACTTGCCCATGACTTAAATTTTTTTAATTCATAAGTCACTTAGTAGTTTCTGAATTATTTTTTTTTTAATTCATAAGTCACTAAGAAGCTTATGATTTAAATTTTTTTAATTCACAAGTCACCAACTGACTTGCGAATTCAATTTTTTTCAATTCATAAGTCACTCACTAGCTTGTGAATTAAAGCCAAGCTTAAGCCAACAAGTGACTTAAGCTTTTGCAACCCTGAATGTGAACTATATCATACATATACAAAAGAAATGCCATGATCAAAAATATAAACGCGCAGAATTTTTTGGTTTCCTTACAAAATAGTTGTATCTATCTGATAATATTATTTTATCAATATTACAAAATAACGCAACCCCAAAACAAAATATTTGTCATTTTAACAAAAATGTTTTCATTTTTTGTTAAATTGACAAAAAAATAACAAAAACTTTGTGATATTGACAAACATTTACAAAACAGATTTTTTGTAGATACAACGAACATTTTGTTAACATCACAAAAAAGTTTGTCGATGTGACAAAAATCTGTTTTATTTTGTTATATTAACAAAACTTGGGTTGTTAAACTGACAATATTATTTGTAGTGCATATTTTGTTAAACTGACAAAAAATCATGCTGAATTATAAAAATTTTGTAAAATCAACAAAATGATTCGTTTTGAAAAAAATTTAATCAAAACGATAAAATTGTTTTGTTGAAGGTCAACAAAACGTTTTTATCAATAGGTATTACCTAGGAATTTATTTTCGGTGTAAGTTAAATTAAAAAAAAATTTTATTAAAAAAAAAATTATCCGCAATCTGTATTCTATTATTTTTATTCTTCTTTTGTTTATTGTCTTTCATATATATCTTCTAAGTGTTTGTACTGTATACCACCTCATCAAAAAAATAACAAAACCATGTATTCTTCACCCTTAAATGAAAACAGAAATCCTTCAAAAAAAAGTTTATTTGAAAACTTCCTTGATATATTTTTCTGACCTACAAAAATTCTCAGATAACATAAAAAACTCCTTGCCAATGATCGAAATCGCAATGAATGAAAAAAAAAATAGATACCCCCATCCTCCAATTATATACCTATGAACATACGCATGCGTATAAAGAAAAAATTAATAAAAGCAATAGTAAATCCCCGCTGAAAGCTAAAATAAGATTTTCTTCAAAACTGAAAAAAATCATCAAACACCAGCTAGGAACCATGCTACCAAGGACAAAACAACAAAAACACACAGAGCAAAAGGTAGGTTAAGAACTTCAACAAAAAATCTTCATAACCAAATTTACAAAACGAAAACCAAAGCTATCTCTCGCCCCTCACGTCTTACCAGACACCACGTATTGAATATCTATACACAAAGGTATAGAAAGATAAACAAAAATCATTCACACAAGAAAAAGTCCTTTTTTGATTCCCTTTATTTTATAACCGCCATTTATTTAAAATTTTGAATAGTTTTGCACTCTGAAATAGTAAATGTTCCGACGATAGATGTCCTCTTAAAATAAGGTTTCATGAGAATACTACTATAGAGTGTATATACAAAGGTATCATACTCGTACATCCGCGGAACGAAATGAGTCACTTTACGATCGATCAATGTTTGTGTAGTCTAACCTATGCGTTTCCTTAAAAGAAGTTTTAAACGAAATGAACGAAAGCTTATGCAAAAATCTCGTGAGACTGGTGTGCTAATGGGCAACACTCATAGTCCCCGTCGTCCTCGTACGGTGCGCACAAATGAGAACGTGGCTGATGTAGCCGAGAGCGTGAGACTCAATTCAAGAACATAAACTTGCCACCGATATCAACAGCTCAACATTTCACGCACTAGCCTGAGGAGAATTCTGTGTAAGAAAGGGGCTTTCTCTAATCTCATAACAAATTCTATTAGATGCCTAATAACATACTAATACAAATTTTAAAGAAATACAAATGTTAAACTTTTAAACCAGAGTTTTGAAATGCAGAATTTTAAAAGAGGGACAAAACGCAGAATATTGAAAACTTAAATTTTGGGAAGTAGAATTTTGAAATACAGATTTTGAGAAGTAGAATTTCGAAATGCAGAATATTGAAAACTAAAATTTTGAGAAGTAGAAGTCAACTCAATTCAAAAAAAAAATATTTGTTGGTAAAATCTTGAAATCAGGGTTGCGAATTTTTGAATTAAAAAATCCTTAAGTCATAAGTCTATAGATGACTTGTGAATTAAAAAAATTTAATTCATAAGATATTTGGTGACTTATGAATTAAAAAAAATTTAATTCACAACCCCCAAAGTGACTTATGAATTTAAAAAAATTTAAATCCTAAGATACTAAGTGACTTATGAATTAAAAAAAAATTAATGCACCACCTACCAAGTGACTTATGAATTAAAAAAAATTAAGTCATGATGGAGTAAGTTACTTATGAATTAAGAAAATTCAAATCATGAGCAACAAATTGACTTCTGAATTAAAAAAAATTTAATTCACCACCTACTAAGTGACTTATGAATTTAAAAAAATCAAGTCATCTCAGGGAGTAAGTGACTTATGTCTTATGAATTAAAAAAAAATTAAGTCATGAGCAACAAAGTGACTTATGAATTAAATAAAATTTAATTCACCACCTACTAAGTGACTTATGAATTAAAAAAAATCAAGTCATCAGGGAGTAAGTGACTTATAAATTAAAAAAAATTTCATTCACAAGTCAGTTGGTGACTTGTGGATTAAAAAAAATTTAATTCATAAGTTAGTTGGTAGATTGTAAATTTTTAAGCTTGTTTTGACTACATAATTATTTAATTATTAACGAAAGCTTTTGGAGAATTTTTTGGGAGTTGCCGTTTATGCAGTCCCTATAATCCAATTAAATAAAAAGCAATATTGATAAAATCTTTGTGTTGAGCAAATGATGGGTTATCATTATATAAATTTCGTGATTGCATATTTTTATGCATATGCCTTTAAATTTTTTGGTTTTCATATTTTACATGAGTTGATTATTTCATATTTTTTTGTAAAATTGTTTCAAGTACCTGAAACTAATTCAATATGTATTTTCAATAAAATTGAAAAATAAAACATTCCATTTTCTTAATTAAGCACTTCGAAACTTTTGGTACCTACTCAGTAAGTATAACATTTAATTATGAAATTCGTATTTTAGAGTCGTATACGAATTTAGACGTACATCGTGATTATGAAAATCGCTTTTCTTCAATTATCTCAGTTAAAATCGTAGTAGGTAGGAGATATATTTCAAATTTTGAAATTTGACAGAAAAACAGTACCTATAGCATATCATCCCATACAAGTCGCTGTTTTTTTCCTTATTATGAAATTCGCCGTTACTCGTGTTTTATCCGTTCTTGTGTCGTTTATAATTTTGTGCACGACTGCCTGCGAGTTTCATTTTCGTTCAAAGAAAAAATTAAATCTTATTGATGGAAGCAAAACATATGTAAGATTTTATTTACTTTTAATTTATTAAGAGAATTCTTAACATATCTAAACTAAATATATAATTTAAAGGAAATTCACCAACAGAAATCACGAAGCACTTGTGTCTGCTCTCCAACAAAATGTCGAGGTAGCTAGAGGGCACGGAAAGCGTGGACCGCAAAAGGAAGATACCAAAATGTTTTGGAGTACTTTATCCGAAAAGCTTAATAGCATAGGGCCGCCAAGTCGTGATGGTGCAGGTTGGTTAAAGGTAATTGTTTTTTTCTTTTTTCAAAAACTCTTATTTCATTCTGCTTAAATACTTAGGTTTGGAATGACCAAAAATATGCGGTAAAAAAAAACTTCAGAACAACAAAAAGATGCTGAATGCGATTGAGGGTGGGCCCAACAAGACTGTTTTACTCAGTCAATTAGATGATAACATTGCAGATATGCTTCAACTGGAGCATGTTGTAAGCCCAGCTGGTCCAACTTTTGGACTTTCAACAATTTTGGAACGCGATATGGAAGAAGTTCACGAAGAAAATGAAAAAGAAACCTCTAATGCGCCAGATACTGGACCGGATACTCCATCTGTTCCCAACCGACCGAGGAAAAGGAAACTCAACAAGGAAGTGGAAGAGAGAATGGCCCTTTTGAAAGAGAAAACTAAAATTCAAGCAAACATTTTAAAAGAGCAAAAAGAAACAAATAAATATTTAAGAAGAATTTCGAAGATTAAGGAGGAAAAACTCAATCTGCTCAAAGAAGAGTTTGCAGATAAAAAACGATACAGATGTGAGCTTCTTAAAATTGAAACCCAAAAAATGGAACAAAGCTTGGAGCAAATTATCTATCAAACGAAGCATTACGAAGAGTCAAATACATTCGTGTGCTATCAGTCAAAGCGAGTACAAGTATATCTAATCTATCCCCATCGCGTATTGTAGGAAAAATAAAAATTTCTCATAAGCGCGTTCGTTGTGATTCTGGAGATGACGGTAACCGCCCTCCCAGCAAACTTTTAGATTTAAATAGAAATAAAAACAATAAAATCAAAATGATTAATAACCAAAATTACTATCAACCGTTGCAAAGCCTTATGGTTAACGCGGAAGATATCACCGAAGACAATATTGATTTGAAAATCATTAAAGAAAGTGTTCCTCCCAAAGTGGTTTTGAAATCGTCATGCGAACGACTTCGTATCATTCTTAAAGAATTAAAAATCGAAAATTACCTCATCAAAAACATTTCACTTGGACAAAAAGTTATCTCTCCTTCCATTGAAGTTTATGAAAAAATAAAATCGGAGCTATCTAAATTAGCCTGTAAATATTTTACTTACGCGCGTAAAAATACACGACCTTTAAAGGTAGTTTTGTTGGGCCTTGATCTGATGCCCGAAAAGCAGATTAAAAATGAATTAATTTCATCTGGTATTAAGTGCATCGATATTAAAACGATCAGCAATAAAGTAAAATCTAATACCCAAATTAAAAACTATTTTTATATCGTGTATATTGAACGCGGAACTATTAAATTGAGTGAACTAAAGAAAAATCACTTCACCTTATTTAAAACTTTAGTCCGATGGGATTTTAAGAAGCAAAATCCAGGTAAAGTCACTCAGTGTTATAACTGCCAACTATACGGTCATGGTTCTATGAACTGCAACATCAAAAGTTTCTGTGCCAATTGCTCCGGCAGTCATAAAACAACTGAATGTAATATTTCTGACGTGGTTCGATGCGCCAATTGCAATGGACCACACAAATCATCCGATCCAAAATGCATAAGCCGCATTCAATACATAGATATTCGTCAAAAACTCTCACCTCATCAACGCACACCAAACTACTACAAGGCAACATCATCCACAACAGTGTCACAAAAACAACTCGACCCACAGTCTCTTACCCAATTCCCCTTCTTACCATCACAATCCCATGCTCATTCTCAAAAACAATCAAATCGTCCGTCAGCTGATCCATTACCATCCACATAACTGAGCAAAAGAATTGCACAACCCCAGCTCCAGCATCAACATCAGCCTTCCAATTCCAAAGATATTAGAAAGAACAAAATGTCATCAACTAACTTATTCTCTTTTAGTGAGATTAATTCTCTCTTAAATGAAGTACTCACAAAGTTAGGCACTTGCCAAACTAAAAGTGATCAATTTAATGTAATAACAACTTTAGCTATTAAGTATTTATACACAAATAATAATGATATACATATAATAATAATTGTTTAAATATTATCACTTGCAATGCTAAAAGCATACATAATAAAAGAAGAGAATTCTCTAATTTCTTAATTGATAAAAAAATTGATATAGCACTAGTTACTGAAACATGGCTTAAAGTTGGCAAAGTATTTTCGCATCTAAATTTCAATTGTTATCGTCTGGACAGGAGAAACGAAAGAGGGGTTGGCGTAGCTATCGTTATAAGAAAAGATATCAAGCACTCATTATGTAATAATTTAAAACTACGATATGTTGAATCAATAGGAATAGATATTTATATGAATGATAACTCTAAACTTAGCATTTATTGTGTATATTTCCCTGGTGGTAATAGAACTACTGACAAGATAACTCATTTTAAAAATGAACTAAAGTCGATTTTTCGATATCGACACAAAATTATTGTTGGTGGTGACTTAAATTGCCGTAATCAACAATGGAATTGTATTAGGGCAAATTGTTGGGGCAATGTGTTATACGAAATATTAGAGAGACACTCAAACTTTTCATTACTATATCCTACCGATTTTACTTATATTCCAACGTCTCAATCTAAAAATCCTTCGACACTAGATTTTTATATAACTAATATTCCTTCCAATTGTGATAGACCGTTTACTTATAATAAACTGGGATCAGATCATCTTCCTGTTAATATGTATGTTAATCTTACATTACAAATTCAACAACCTAAATTATATTATCAGTATACTGCAGCTGACTGGAAAAAGTTTACGTCATTCATAAATGCAAACTGTAGAATAAATAATCTCTCCCAAATAAGTAGCAAAACAGAAATTGATTCCTTGTGTGATAGTTTTAATAATTTATTGAATAACGCTGCTAATTTTGCTATACCTAAATATCCTGCAAGGAATATACATTCAACTCGCTTGCCAAGCAATATTATCCTTTTAATACGACTTAGAAATGCTGAAAGAAGAAAATGGCTTCGCTATCGCTATGACTGTTTTCTCCAAAATACGAAATTTCTCAATGAAGCAATTTCAAAAGAAATCACAGACTTCAAAAACTGTCGTTGGAAAAACCTTCTATCTACCCTTGACAAAGCAAGCAAACCGTTCTGGAAAGTTTCCAAAATAATTAAGAAAAGAGGCGCAAGTATACCTCCTCTTAAAATACAGAATGAACTTTATATAGCTGCAAAAGATAAAGCTAACCATTTTGCTATAAATTTTGCAAAAAACCATGTAATTACTGCTGATTTTAGTTATTCTTTAACTTGTGATGACGTCACTGATTCGTTGGATACTATTGCGCAATCAAACTCTCATCTTTCAGAATTGAGCGTTTCTCTGGAAACGATAAAGAATTTAATTAAAAACTTAAAAAGTAAAAAATGTCCTGGATTGGATACTATAAATAATAGACTATTAAAAGCTCTTCCTCAATCAGGACTACGTTATTTAACGGTAATGCTTGTTTAAAACTTAGGTGCTTTTCTGATTGCTGGAAAATAGCTAAGGTAATACCAATTCCAAAACCAGGTAAGTCTAAGGATGAAATAAATAGCTATCGACCAATAAGTTTACTAAGTTGCGTAGGAAAACTTCTCGAAAAAGTTATAAAAGAAAAACTCGAAAATCATTTAAATGAAAACAATATAATCCCCGATTACCAGTTTGGTTTTAGACGTTTTCATAACACATATCATCAAGTAGCTAGGATTAAGAAACATGTCAAAGATAAGTTTCAATCTAAAGAATCAACTGCTTTAGTTTTGCTTGATATAGAGAAAGCATTTGACACCGTATGGCATAACGCACTACTATATAAGCTTTTGAAATACAATTTTCCAATCGAAATTATTAAAATGATTCAAAGTTTTCTTAGCAACAGAAAGTACATAGTCAGTGTTCAAAATGAAAATTCTTCTGTGCAAAGCGTTGAATACGGAATACCCCAAGGTACTGTACTTGGCCCTATTCTTTTTAATATATTTGTTTCTGATCTGCCTGACCTTGGGCCTAACGTAAAACTTGCCATGTTTGCTGATGATACCGCTATTTTTACATCAGGAATATATTACTTGGATGTACATCGTACATTGGAAGTATCTCTAACTATGTTAGAAAATTACTTTTTTAAATGGAAGATTAAAGTCAACCCTACAAAAACATAAGCTATTTGGTTTACACGTCGACGAAAAGAGTGTTTCTTGCCAAATAATGTTCAACTTCAAATGGGCGGATTTTCTATTGATTGGTCCGAACACTGCAGATATCTTGGCATTATGATAGATACAAAAATTAATTTCCAAAAACATATATCTACTATTGTCGATAAAATTAACAAATACATAAGAATCTTGTATCCTCTAATAAATACAAATTCTGAACTGTCAAAAGCTAACAAGTTAATATTATATAAATCGATTTTTCAAGCCATTCTGCTTTACGGTGCTCCTGTTTGGTACGATTGCGCGAAAACGCACAAAAATAAGCTTCAAATATGCCAAAACAAACTTTTAAAAATGATGCTTGGCTTGCCATGGCATTTTTCTACTCACCGGCTTCATGAACTAGCTAATATCAACTTTTTAGATATACTTATAGAAAAGTCTACGCAAAAGTTCTGTGAAAAATGTTATTTTTCTGAAAATGAATTAATTAAAGAATTATTATTATGAAGTTAAAATGAATGTAAATATATCTCAAATATTTACGAATATTATTGGGATTATTGCAATATTAGTTATAAGTATTAAGTAAGGGTTTTACTTGTAGCTTTCCCTTGGAAAACAAAAATTATTAATACAAATTTTTGCCTCATTATATCATTTCTAAATCATAGTTGTAAAGGAAAGTATTAGTCCTATATCTCTAGCTATATTTAAATTCAGAAAATGTAAATAGTTATTTTATGCTACATAAATAAATAAATAAATAAAATAAAAAAAAAGAGTCAAATTAATTAAGCTTATGTTATTGTAAAACAAGAACTAATTTATTAATTTATAATTGAGTTCATAATTAAATTTCGAGTTATATTTGCACTTTCATTGCTGTTGTTTGCTTCATATATTTCAGAAGAGTTTTCCAGCTGGACAATTTGTTCAGTTTCAAATGGTGTTTTGAAGCTTATCGCTATGTTGCATTAATGATCTCTGTTGCCTTATCTGGAGCGTAATGTAGTTCTCGTGCCCCCATTATACACCTGAATTTGTTCTTCAAAACAACAATTGACCTTCCTACATGATTCCGTGCTTTAGCATGGATAGTATTGAAGATATTTTCTGGAGTACCTTCTAAAGCAGAACGGAAGGGGGTTATCAAAAAATTTTATAGTGGATAACCAGAGTCTCCTAAAAGAAATATTTCAAAAAGATTTTTATAAAATTTGTAGGAAAACTTAGGTTTTGTACCTAAAAGCCAAGTATTTCTTTCTCCGTCATTATATTTTCTGCTTAAAAAAGTCCGCAATTCACTGTTGTTCCATACAAATGAATCATGGCATGACCCAGGATGTCTAGCATCAACGTATTTAATCTGAAGCTTATGATCACAGACCTATAATTTTAAGTTTGAATAAATTTGATAGTTTTGTGTTTAAATGGGTCTCACCAGCATTACATTCAATGAGTGAAACCCCTTTCTGTTGTAATAAAGATGTTGTATATCCTTTTTTGGTGTTCTAATTCTTACATGGGTGCCATCTACACACCCAAGAACACCTGGAAATCTTGATTCTTGGTAGAAATGGAGTTTTGCTTCTTCTTTTTCAAATTCTGTCATCTCAAATTTTATCCATTTTGGACAGATGTATTCTTTAAATATCCTGAGAAGTTCCACTAATATGACAGAAAATGTTGGTTGTGATATTCCTAAGTTAAAATCGTTTCCAACAGCGGTGTCGTAATGCTGAGTGCTATAGGACTATATTTATGCAAGCAAGCAAAAAATCAAAAATCTTATAAAAAAGTAGTTTCAGTAATTTTTAATTTTCTCAAGCAGTAGAAGACAAAAAATCATCTAGTTTTCAGTTTTTGATTAGAAGTTAATAAGATCAACGAATTTTAGAAAAAAAATAATGTATATAATTTAACAGTTCTGAAAAATTACAATTTAAACTTTTTTTTATGTTTTTTTCCCCAAATTTTGAGTTCAAAACCCATTTTTTTCAAAAACTGAATAGATTTCACTGGGTTGGCTACGTTTTCCCGCAAAACGATTTCCCGCGTCACGTTTTCCCGTGTAACGTTTGCCCGAAAATCATTTTCCCGTAACTCGTTTTCCCGTAAAACGATATCCCGTATCACAGTTTCCCGTGTAACGTTTGCCCGCCGATTCCTACTTTTCTTGATACAAAGCGACAGCGCTGTATTAATCACTATTTGGTGAACTGACCAGTTAGAATGCTCACACGCTCACACTAACATGAGAGATCACGGAGGAAGAAGGAAAGGACCAAATAAGTTGCACAATAAAAGGCAGGAGCAGGAGAGATTTAGAAAAAAATCTTCAGTTCTTCTTAGACCTGCATAGAAGAAAGACATCGAGAGATGAGAAATGTCTTGCTAGATGTTTGGGATATCGAGTACGATGTACGAGTACATGGTTGTTGGTGGGTTGACTGATGTGGTGGACATAGTAATTATTATTGGTGCAGGGGATGGTTGATGGATGGGGTGGTTGGTGGATGAAGGGCGACGATGATGGTGGTTGTGGTGATCGCTTGCAATATTGTTATAGAGATATTTTCTTCAAGGATTGCAATACATTTTAAGGGTTTAATAGATAGATATAATATATTAACTATCGTAGAATAAAGGCTGTAATGGATCAAACCACACAAATTAATAAAACAAAAAGCGAGGAACCAAAAGCCGATTTCAAATAAATCTTAAGTTTAATTTATTATAATTTTGTATTTTATAATATCGGATACTTATGCTAATTGTGTTCCTGGCCAAAGGTGTGGTATGTGCTGCTATCAAGATCCAAGTGAACGAGGATTATCAAAAAATATAATTTGAACATTAGATAATAAATTAACATGAATTCATACTCTCTTCGCCAATGCATTGCATTTTTGGTGAGAATATGCAAGCATGTTAAAAGAGAAATGAGAATAGGGCAGTCTTACCCACAACACCTTTCACCGATACATTCAAACAAGTTTTTAAAAGATTAAAGTGATTGATAATACACAAGACTTGGTAAGACTTGTGGTAAGAAAGAAATTTTAAAAGAAAAACAAGAAAAAATGAGAAATTAAGATGATAATTACGTTAATATTCAAATTCAAAGAGAGCAAAAAACAAATAACGGGTGATTTTTTTGAGGTTAGGATTTTCATGCATTAGTATTTGACAGATCACGCGGGATTTCAGACATGGTGTCAAAGAGAAAGATGCTCAGTATGCTTTGACATTTCATCATGAATAGACTTACTAACGAGCAACGCTTGCAAATCATTGAATTTTATTACCAAAATCAGTGTTCGGTTCGAAATGTGTTTCGCGCTTTACGTCCGATTTATGGTCTACATAATCGACCAAGTGAGCAAACAATTAATGCGATTGTGACCAAGTTTCGCACTCAGTTTACTTTATTGGACATTAAACCAACCACACGAATGCGTACAGTGCGTACAGAAGAGAATATTGCGTCTGTTTCTGAGAGTGTTGCTGAAGACCGTGAAATGTCGATTCGTCGCCGTTCGCAGCAATTGGGTTTGTGTTATTCGACCACATGGAAGATTTTACGCAAAGATCTTGGTGTAAAACCGTATAAAATACAGCTCGTGCAAGAACTGAAGCCGAACGATCTGCCACAACGTCGAATTTTCAGTGAATGGGCCCTAGAAAAGTTGGCAGAAAATCCGCTTTTTTATCGACAAATTTTGTTCAGCGATGAGGCTCATTTCTGGTTGAATGGCTACGTAAATAAGCAAAATTGCCGCATTTGCAGTGAAGAGCAACCAGAAGCCCTTCAAGAACTGCCCATGCATCCCAAAAAATGCACTGTTTGGTGTGGTTTGTACGCTGGTGGAATCATTGGACCGTATTTTTTCAAAGATGCTGTTGGACGCAACGTTACGGTGAATGGCGATCGCTATCGTTCAATGCTAACAAACTTTTTGTTGCCAAAAATGGAAGAACTGAACTTGGTTGACATGTGGTTTCAACAAGATGGCGCTACATGCCACACAGCTCGCGATTCTATGGCCATTTTGAGGGAAAACTTCGGAGAACAATTCATCTCAAGGAATGGACCGGTAAGTTGGCCACCAAGATCATGCGATTTGACGCCTTTAGACTATTTTTTGTGGGGCTACGTCAAGTCTAAAGTCTACACAAATAAGCCAGCAACTATTCCAGCTTTGGAAGACAACATTTCCGAAGAAATTCGGGCTATTCCGGCCGAAATGCTCGAAAAAGTTACCCAAAATTGGACTTTCCGAATGGACCACCTAAGACGCAGCCGCGGTCAACATTTAAATGAAATTATCTTCAAAAAGTAAATGTCATGGACCAATCTAACGTTTCAAATAAAGAATCGATGAGATTTTGCAAATTTTATGCGTTTTTTTTTAAAAAAAGTTCTCAAGCTCTTAAAAAATCACCCGTTATAATGTAAATTGAATCTCAAACAAAGGCTTTACAATGATTTTGTGCATACACATCTTGCACAGGGATAGTAAGTTTATATCTATCTTAGAACTGAAAAATAAATTCAAAATGATGATAAGCATAAGGGCTTACAAAAAGAAAAGGAAATTTATTTTTTGAATGGACTTCTTTTAAGAAGTCTGTTAACTAATGTAATTTGACAGATAATCAATTTGTTTATTATTTAATATGTAGTAAATATTTTATTTCAAGTATACAAGTTAATATACATAAATTAATCAAAAATCAATCAATTGCAATAAATAAATAAACATTGAAAACAAAAGTTAAATAAATAAATAAAAACAAGGAAAGAAAATAAATAAATAAATGAACAAAAATAAATAAATCAATACATGAACAGATAAATAAATACATAAATAGAGATTAAAATAATTAAATAAAAATTAAATTTATAAACAATGAACAAAAGAATGCACAAATGAATACATTTATTTAAGGGCTTAAGTATTTTTTTTTCAGTTTCAGTAAATGTTTAGATGCGTTTCAAGCTTTTTGGTAATCCCTAAGATAGTGTGGGTTTTCATTTATTAAGCCTAACAAACGCTTTAGATTATGAATTTTTATTTTTTCTAGCTTTAGAAGTTTTTTAAGCGTAACTATGTAGTAGTACATATAAAAATATGAATTTAATTTGAGAAAATTGCCGTCTGTTTTCTAGAAAAGCATGAATTTATGCAAAAAAAAGCTTCAAGATCTTTTCTTTTAGGATTTTAACTCCCTTTTTGGGGCTCTCACCCGCTAACGCAACTCCGTTGCTCCGCTTAGGGTATGTTCAGTCGCCAGGCAGGCGCCTCTGACAACAGTTTTCTTGGGCAATAGTACCTTGGGTGGCCCGCTTCGCGGGTTCTCAGGATTTTAACTCCCTTTTTGGGGCTGTCACCCGCTCACGCAACTCCGTTGCTCCGCTTAGGGTATGTTCAGTCGCCAGGCAGGCGCCTCTGACAACAGTTTTCTTGAGCAATAGTATCTTGGGTGGCCCACTTCGCGGGTTCTCAGGATTTTAACTCCCTTTTTGGGGCTCACTCCCGCTCACGCAACTCCGTTGCTCCGCTTAGGGTATGTTTAGTCGCCAGGCAGGCGCCTATCTCAGCAGTTTTCTTGAACCTCAGTACCATGGGTGGCACCTTAAGTGGATTCAAAGTATTTTAATTTTTATAACCTTGTGAAGTGTTTGAAGCAATTAAGGTCATCCTTTCGAGCGGCTTAAAAAAAACTACGAAAATGCTACCGAGTTAAAAATAATACCCATAATTGAATAAATTAATATCTCATTACAATCTTTTTTAAGCTCTTAAAAGAGCATTTAATAGCTTAAAAATGTCTCAGAAACGTTTTATGCTTAACTTAACTTAACACTACACCCGCTTCTGAAGTTCCGGCATGACACCACCAATGCCATCAACAGTCATCGTGTAAACATCGGAAACTTTCTAGATGTCGAGAGAGCATTCGACAGCGTCTGATTAGACGCTCTTATACACAAACTTCATCTGCTACATCCACCCCCGCCACTAATAAAAATTCTTTGTTCCAGCAACTTCTTTGTGCAATTTGGAAACTGCTCATTTATTATGAAAAGCATCATAGCCGGATTCCAACAAGGTTCAAAACTTGGCCCCTTCCTCTACAGTCTGATGACATCAGACCAACCCATCCCAAACGGCTGTGAAAACCTGCTATATGCTGATAACTCGCTTATGTATGCAACCTCAATGTCAGTACTAGTCATTTTCTTCCTCCTGTTATATAATTCCTATATAATCATATTATTCATCATTTTTGATATCAATTCCCAATGCAAAAGGGATATACAATATCAAATACCCTTTGTCGCGATCGCGACTATAATTGCAAAAGATAAACCTTCCACCCACGATTGATTCTGTGCATCACTTGCACACAATTTACTATGTCGCATTTCGCGACTCATCAGTTATTCCATCTCAATAAAATGTAATTAAAATTATTTTAAGTTAGTTGATGTTTGGCAGCAAAAGTAAAGAGTTTGTTTCTCATTAAATAAATAAAAAATAATAAATAAAAACACTTGTTTTCTAATTAACGTTAAAAACACCCACCAGTTCTTCATTCAACAAGCCAGTCACCCAAACCAGTAGCCAGTAGCCCAACCAGCAATCACCCCATAACACAACTGAATAAAAGTTCCTACCTCTTCCTGAGTACCTACTTCTACGGAGTTCTGACAAGAACTGAGAATTTTTATCAAAGAACTACTACATACATATTTTTTTCGGCTATCAAATAAATTAATAAAACAGTCTGATGACATAAGACCAACCCATTTCAACCGGCTGTGAAAACCTGCTGTATGTTGATGACTCGCCTACGTATGCAACCTCAATGTCACCTTTTGTCATTTCCTTCCTCCCACCAGCTCTTCGTTCAAAAAACCAGTCACCCAACCAGCCAGTCGTCCAACCACCAATCACCCCATAATACAACTGAACCAAAGATCTCTCCTTGAGGTCTTACCTCCACGGAGATCTGACAAGAACTGAGGATTTTTATGGAAGCACTATTGCTTAAATAAATCCAAAAAGTACTATCTTAAAAGTAGTACTTAGTACTGCCAATCCCGTCGCCAATCCCGTGAAGAAACCTACGGGATATCATGCGACGGGATATCGTGCTGCGGGATTGACGTCAAAAAAGTATCAAAAAAATCGGCGGGCAAACGTTACACGGGCAACTGTTTTGCGGGAAAATGTAACGATCCCGATTTCACTTGATTTAAAAACTAGCTAATAGAACAGAGTATTGTCTTTAAATAAAGACCCAAAACTTAATTGTAACAGTTACCGTTATTTTTTAATATTTTTTTTTATTTTTAGTACTTTTTTATAAAATTGCCCCTCCCGCCCAAACGGGGTGAGATAGACCCCCCTCTCATAGTAAAAATGCTTGTATTTAACGGTTCTACAAAAACCCGTTATTATTTTTTGGCGCCTGAGTTATCGTACTCGTGCCTAAAATCATAAGAATTATTAGTCGTTGAGGTCTCCAGTGTACCACAAGTACTTGCAGCAAGTTATTTGAAATATTAAAATATATACGAAATTAAAACAGTACTTTTTTTTACTGTATTTTTATTAAATTAAAATTTGTGAGAACTATTACAAAAAAACATGTACTGTGTTTTAGACAACAGCACATCTTGTACAAACTTAGAAATTGTTTTCCTTGATACTCTCGACAGGAATTCTAACGACCTGTAAGAGAGTCGCCTGTAGCAATATACCTTGAAGAAGAAGAACTTAAAGAAAAACAATAAATGCCAAAATTCACTTAAATATTTCCTGATTTTTACCTTAAAGTTATCGCTTTGCGAACTCTCGGCGTGATGGCAAAACGCATACTTGTATTTTGTCTTTTAATGGTTGGTTCAATCTGCAATAAATAAACTAAGTATATCTTTTTTAAAACAAAAATATTTTCCAGCTCACGAAGAGCATAATATTGGTGAATTTATCAATGGACATCCTGCAAAAGTTTTGATATTCTCCTTCGTCCCATAAAATATCCTTAAGTCTGCTATTACACGATGAATCTAGATGCATGCGCCTTCTTCGAATTCTTCTTTGATATTTCGTCCACTGATTCAAGCGCTATTACACGTTGAAACCAGATTCATGAATCTAATTTGACAGTTCTCTTTATTTTTCATTTCGGTGTTGGTGAGCGTACATATGTGCTCTTCAAAATAAAGAAGCAATCAGAAAGAAGCATATCTATGCATTACATTGAAGTTTACTCCTCGGATAACGAAATCATATAAAGCAGAATAGAAGAAAAACGGACAAGAGAAAAGAGAAACGTCAAATTGTTGCACCGAAAATTTTACCCACGCGACACAGGGCAGTTTTTTTTCCGTCTCATCTTTCGATTTTTTTTTCTCTTTTGCACTTACGTTATTCGAAAAGTCGCACGCGTCTGGATACATCGTGTAATAGCAGACTAAGCAAAAGTTGCTGAAGTTCATGAGCCTCCCTCATCATAAGGAAAGGATTCACCCAGAAGCGATGCTTTCTTTTCACTTCTTCTAATTCTTCATACTCCAACTCTTCTAGTTCCTCCATTTTCTGAAGCAACTTAAGTTGACGTATCATACTCAAATCCTTTTTACTCATTTTTATTTTTTTCATTTGTATTTTTATTTGTATTTAATAAATTTATTTTTATCGAAAAGATAATGCACAGTTCTATTTTTCCTAAAAAGAAAACATTTTAAATTTTGTCTTTATCGTTAAACTAAACAAAAAAAAAACAATTTTATTCTTCAAAAAGAGCTGTTGTAAAAAAACAAACAATTAAAATATTTTTTCCAACATTCTTTTTGGAAAACTCTGAGCCGAATTATAAATAAAACAGTCAAACTTCATACTTCAATTCTGCATTCAATCATATTTTGGAACTTTTTTGTTTTGAAACTATTCTTAGACTTTTATTGCGAGTGTCGTTTGTTAATCGATAAATGTCTTTAGTCGAAAATCGAACAACGAAAATTTAAGATATCTCAAATTGTTCTTGTTTCAAATTCTTTAAGCTGTGTTTTTATATATGGCTACAACATAAACTTAGCCAGATACGAGTAGCTTTGGATACAATTTTTAACGCATCCGACCTTTTGGTACTGTTGGCTTTAATCGAATCGAACGTTGACGACACTCGCAATAAGGCCCTTACGCTCTTGTACAAAATAAAAAGATATTAATAATGAAAAAAAATAATGCATGCGAAATGGTGTTAAATGCTAAGCAACAAACTTTCCGATTAGATCTATTGAGCAATAGTTGAAGGTAGGTTCAGAAGTGTATTCTGGCCTGATGGCAAGTAGGCAACTCCACGTGGTCTGGATAGTTAATAAGCGATATCTTCAGCTGCTTCAATTCTACGAAGTTCAAGAAGACCATCACCAGCTTATTTGGTAAGCATCCTAACACTCTGAAGGAACTCCTACAATATGCTTTAAACAAGCTTAAGTAGGAAATGCGAGCCTCTGGCGTGTGACTTTTTTTTACGACCTTTTTAATGGGTTTTGGTGGGAATTTTGTTTAATTGGTTTTTTATTGCTTTTTAAATGTTTTGTTTTTCTTTGGCGGCATGAGCGGTCTGGTTTTTGAGGATTGTTTTGAGGGTTAGTGGATTGTGGCGTGGTGCGGATTGTGTGTGATTTGAGGATGGGTATTATGAGGGTGAGTTGGACATGAATGTGAAAGAGATGTTTTGAGGGATGGTTATGGTGTTTGTATATTGAGGATCGGTCAGATTGTGTGTAATTTGAGGATGGGTATTATGAGGGTGAGTTGGACATGAATGTGAAAGAGATGTTTTGAGGGATGGTTATGGTGTTTGTATATTGAGGATCGGTATTAAAATTTTTAAAATGAACTGTTGGGCGATGATGGTTTTCAAGTATCGTTGCAGTTGAATAGGTATGAATAAATATAAATTATCTTGTGATGCCGTTGGTTGTGGTGCAAAGTGAGATGTCATAATCATGATGGGAACGAGATTTTGTGTGGAGTTCTATTTTAAAATGAGGAGATTGACCTAGTCCGAAATAGAATTTGGTGATGGTTGGTTTTAATGCGTACTGTTGCCTGTTGATGTGATTCAAGTGTCGTTGTAGCTAGGAAAATATGTGTATAGATATTCCTGTTTGTCATGATGATATGTGGACTTTTTAGATGAGGGTATTGATCTAGTCTGATATTTGGAATTGTTTTTTTTTTATTGATTTGTTTTTCCTTGGGTGTTATGATGCTGATGGTTTTTGTTGGTTTGTTTTGTGGGTGAGTGAGTTATGGGGATGGTTGAAAAAAATATAATTTGTGGTGCAAAGTGAGTTGTCATAATCATGATGGGAACGAGATTTTGTGTGGAGTTCTAATGTGTTTGTATATTGAGGATCGGTAATATGTTAAGTGAATTTTATGCAATGTTGCCCTGTTGATGTGTTTTGGATAGCCGTTGTAGCTAGAAATATATGTATGTTTATATTCCTGTTTGTCATTAGATATGGTGGGTGAATTTTTGGATGAGACCATCGACCTAGTCCGAAAGAATTGGATGGGTGGTTGAGGGGGTAGAAATAATTATGAATTGTGTGGTGTGGAGTGTGTGTGTGCGTGTGTGTGTGTGTGTCTAGCTTGTTAGCTAGTTAGCTGATAGTTGTTGGAGTTTGGATAGGAATGGGTGACGATAAGATGTGATTATAGGTATGCGTGTTTGTGTCTTTATTTTTACAAGACAAAGACATGGACATGGAATTATTTATATTTTAAGAAAAGGGATGATCTCTTAAGAAAAAGGGGAACTAACACTTTGTTTGTATACCCGTGTCAAGCTATCCCCATGATGACCAAAACGTTAAATATATACATATATATATACATATGAACCTACATATGTTTTTAGAAAAATGATCTTGAGAGTATAAAACCAGACTGGTTTTTCAGTTTGAAAACAGTTCATTCGTGTAATCAAGATATTAACGAACCTTTTTAATTTCAAAGAAAATATGTCTTTTCTAACTAAAATCAAAAATGCTTTAAAGCAGTCACAGGAGCGGAAACCGATTTGCAGTATTTCGAAGCTGGCGATTAAAAAAAGATTCCTGGTGGTTAAGGCGAGTAGGTGTACTACACGATTCGGGGAGCAGATTTCAGTGAAGCTCCAGGATTGTGTGGTTTATCTACCGAAACGCCTAGTTACTAGGCTGGATGACGAAGATGTGGAGCAATTGAAAAACTGCTCACTGGAGGTGTTGGGGCCTTGCGGGCAGTCGTTTAACATAGACTTCCATGAGAAGGAAGAACAACGGCAGGAACAGCAGCAGCAGCAGCAACAAACAATTCAGGAAAACATTGGAGATGAGCCAGATGTGAGTGGGGGAATGTATTTTTTAAACTACCAAAAACGTTTATTTTATAACGAGTTTCAATAAGTACCTACATTAGTATAAAAAAAAAATATAAAATATGTAACTTTGATTTAAAAAAAAATAAATAAATAAATATACATATCAATTTGTATGAAATATAAATTTACTGTTTTTATTTATTCTCTGGGTATTCGTTTGGCTAAAGTCTTTGTTATGTTTTTCTAATTTTTAGCGAATTGAAGTTTTGAGTGAGATCGAGACTAAAGTAAAACGATTCGGCATAAAGGGAAGGAAGTTTGAATTCAAAATCAAGCCCATACCAAAGGATGAAGAACCATCTTCGTGGGTCAAGGGGTCAATTCATGATATGATTGCCTTCGCTGTGTCAGGCCTTGACTCAACAGATTAAGTAGGAATTACTTTTTGTGGAATGGGCTTTACTGAAAGAGGAAATGGATGGATTAACTTAAAAAATCTTTCCGAGTTGAAATTTAATGACGTCTGGGGAATGATTAGCAGAATATTCCAAAGTAACTCGCAAGGTTTGAGCACGGATAATTTCTGCATGTCAGTTACATCGGTAAAAATGCCAATTGGAAAAGGAAAAAAACCTTCATATATGTTCAACACATTCGAGGAAGAGTGCAATCCTGAATAAAAATAAATTGAAATCATTTGAATAAAACAAAAGCTTTTTTATTTTCAAAACTATACAGAAAAGATGGTTTTTATTTGTTTTCTTTTGAAATAGGTATCCATGAATTGTGATCGGATGCAAAACCAAGCCATTTTACAAGCAATCGATTTTTTCTCCTTTGAAGCACTTTTTCAATCAGATATGTATCGGGAAACTTTGTTTTTTGCAGTTCCAGCTCATAGAACCCTCCTTTAATGGGGTGCCCCTGATAGTCTTCTAATAGATAAGTAACCGGATTTGTGTGTTGAACTTTGGTTATTTTGAAGATTTCTGTTGTCCAATTCGGTGTGTATCCCTTATCAAATACATGTTTGTATTTACTAATTCTGACAAATTCTCCCATCTTGAACTTTGGAACAATATGAATTTTGATGTGATCATATATTGTAGATAGTATTTGCTTTTCATTTGCAGCATTGACTTTGGAAGGCTTCATTTTGATAGTACGATGTTTTGAATTGTTGTACTTTTTAGTTAGTGTATCTATTATATCAATCCAGCAATATGAACCATTGCCACTAAACTCTTTCCACATAAGGGCTTTCAGAGTGCGATTAAATCGTTCGACAATCGAGGCTTTAAGAGATGTAAATGTCGAATAATGATTGATTTTATGGTTTTTCATTAGGCTTTGGAAAGTTGTATTGAAAAATTCTTTCCCGTCATCGGTTTGTAAATTTTTTGGAATACGACCTTTTTTTAATATGTTTTTCATAGCATCTGTGACACTCGAACCGGTTTTATTTTTAATAGGGGCTGTCCAAGCAAACTTAGAAAATGTATCAATTACGATAAGAAGATACCGATAATTTTTATTATCTGCCGAATATGCCCCCATTTCGACTAGATCAGCTTGCCATAAATCATCAAGCCCCTTGACAATGACTCGCCGTTTTTTGAAATTTCTTCTAGCTGGCTTGTAAAGTTCTTCGACAACATCTCTTTTACTCATCTTTGCACAGAATGATTAAAACAACAAAACATTTTACCTTCTTATAAGTTTATTCATTTAAAATTTTTTTATAAAAATTAACAATTCTCTTAATTTTACTAATTTTAACTTTAATTTTATAACATGAACAAGTGTCTGGTCCTTTATTGTACAAGTTAAGTGAAGAGTTTGAAGCACAGTTCAGGAAGTGAAATCTATTCGATGACATTATACGATCATCCTTTTCGAATCTCTTTACAAATAAAATACACTCCATGGCTTCTGAAAAGTGTGCGTCAAGTATGATGTGTTGATGAGATTTTAAGAATGTTAAAAGTTCGTCAACAACTAAATTATTTTTAAAGAAGACATGTTTTTCATTCGAATTATAGGTGCAAACTGAATTTAACATAGAGACTTCTATGTAAACTATTTATTTTAATCTTTCATACAACAACATTAATTTTTTAATTCTTATCAACTTATTTTCAACCATGTAGCAAGCACATGTATCCGGTCCTTCCTGGCATAAATTTGAAGACCAAGGACAGTTAACAAAATGACAGCCATAATCGGACGTTGTCGAGGATAAATTTATAAATCTTTTCAAGGAAGTTATACAGTTCAAAAGCTCCTCATGATGTTCGTCTAGTAAGATGTTTTTATTTTCTCTAACGAATTTTAAGATTTCTTCAAAAATCAATGTAGGCTTTATGTTAGGCATCGCGAATTACTGACTGATCACATAGGTAGTAAGGTAAAGACTAAATTGATTTTAAGCAGATATGACGCGGTTTTCTTTATTTAAGTATTTTTCAATTTCAATTTGAAGGTATTGTCTAATTTGTTCAATTTTTTCGTCAACATAATTTTTGGAAGCGGCGTCTCCTTTTTCTTGGGGATCTTGAATATTTTGCAAGCGTTTCCAGTTTAAGTTATAATTGCCGTTTGTCGTGGTGAGAAATCCCTCACCAGGAGGCCCAGTTAATCCTCGCTCACCCTGTATACCCTGAGGTCCTAGCTCCCCTTTTTCCCCTTTTGCTCCCATTCTTGGGAAAGATCTATTCGAAATACGTCCGAATTTATCAATACTCATTTTATTTTTAGTTTTTAATATTTTATTCAATAATATTTGCTTCTTTCAGCTCTTCAATGATTGAAACAATTTCGTTAGAGTGGTTATTATGTCCAGATTGATGTGAAGCAATTAGAAGTCTCAATCGGTCTATCAGCTCATTAGGGTCATCCCAGAATATATAGTCTTTTTTCATTTTTGATAACTGCATCAATCCACTCCCTGTAGCCGAAGGCGACAAATTAGGGGAATTATTTGTGTTATTTCCAAATAATTTACTTATTATATGTTTGTATTTATAACCACGATTGCCACGGACTTGTTTTCTCGAGTCATAAGAAACCCTATGTGCATTAGTATCAATTAATATCGACTTGTAATTTTTTAAATCTTCTTCTTTGTAGATGGATTTATCAGGTATTTTTTTAAATATTAGCTCGTATAATCCATTTGTTCCTTCAAAGTTTTTATTTTGAACTTGTAAATCATTTCTTTGAACATTAAACTTGGCATTTCCAAGATAAATCTTTCCATTTTTTAAATGTATACCATAAACGTTATCAATTAAACTCGAATTATTTAAAAATAAATCTAAATAGCTTTTTGGTAAATCTTGAAATTCTTTTTGCAATAATAACTGTTTTGTAAAATCATGATATCGAAGATTTCGATTAGAGGTTTTCGGTGTTTCGATATGATTTTCTGTAGTAGTATTGAGAGAATTATTGGAAGTGTTAGGAGGAGTTATGAATTCTTCGTTCAAGTTGTGTTTTATTTTCTTTATTGGACTTTCAAATACATTTTGTTCGTGTGCTTCGTTCTGTTTCACGTTTGATTTTTTCACTAGTTCGTTTAGAGGTTTGGTAATTGGTTTAAAGGTTTCTTCTATTTGAGTTTCGTAAGCTTCTCTACCATTTCTAAGAGCTTTGTATTTCTTTCTTAGATCATTGGTGGTTTTGATAAGTTCTTTTGTTAATTTCACATCAATATTCATCATATTCAGGACGTTTTCTTTTACAGAAAAAATTGGTAAATAAGTGTCGTATTGCTTTAACAAATCTTCCTAGTTTTATATTGATGTTTGATGATAAAGAATGATAGGCTCCAAGGTGTATGGAATCAGTTTTAAAACTATTTTGTGTTCGCTTAACTTTTTGAACTGCTCTCATAGAACATTTCTATGCATGTGACAAAATTTTATCATTTGATCGGTTTTTAAAGCTGTTGCATTGTACTGCTCATGAACTGGTTTGAACCGTATCTTATCTGCTACCTAACTGGTCTGAACCGCTTTCAACCGCCTCGGTATCGTTCTTAACTGCTTCTGAAACTGGTTTAAACTGCTCATGAACTGGTTTGAACCGTATCTTATCTGCTACCTAACTGGTCTGAACCGCTTTCAACCGCCTCGGTATCGTTCTTAACTGCTTCTGAAACTGGTTTAAACTGCTCATGAACTGGTATAAACCGTTTCGTATCCGTTTCCTCACTGATTTGAACCGCTTTCAACCGCCTCGGTATCGTTCTTAACTGCTTCTGAAACTGGTTTAAACTGTTCATGAACTGGTATAAACCGTTTCGTATCCGTTTCCTCACTGATTTGAACCGCTTTCAACCGCCTCGGTATCGTTCTTAACTGCTTCTGAAACTGGTTTAAACTGTTCATGAACTGGTATAAACAGTTTCGTATCCGTTTCCTCACTGATTTGAACCGCTTCTAACTGCCTCTGTATCATTCTTAACTGCTTCTGGAACTGGTTTGAACTACCCTTATCTGAATATATGATAATGAAAACTACTTATAGTTTTAGAAAACAATCAAATCCTTTTCTATACCGTCCTTCATTTAAGAGGCTATCCTTGTTAATTACCAAAAACCCGTAGTTGGTATTCCAACATTCTGCACATACTTTTTGAAAGGAATTAAAGGTCATATCCGTATTGACATGATCGTTATAAATGTGTTTCAAATTCATATCATCCTGTTTGAAGACGATAAGAAAATTTGCATTGTCTCGAATTAAATGTTTGGGTATTCTTGTATATGTTTGACATAAATAAAAACTGTCAATATGATGATGCCGACCCATGCTAAAGTAAGTCCGGATAGTATCTTGTTTTTCACAGGCAATATCATCAAAAATAAATATGGAATTTGGCTTAGCCTTTTCGGGGGTGATAACATCAGTGTTGATGGAAAACGTAAAGAATCCCATATTTTTTATTGGTTTGATGGCACTTCGAAGAAACTCATATTTTGGTTGATGTAGAGATTTAGAATAAATGTAAATATTTTCGAATATCAATCCATTCGGATGTAGTAGCAAACTCATCATAACATTTGTTTTACCACAATTTGAGGGACCAGTAATAATTCCTCTTATACTATTCGGTAAAAGCTTACTATGCTTTGTTGTTGCAGCACTTTTACACGTGTCCATGTTTTTTATTGGTAGCTGGTCTTGTTGTTTAATGAATCGCATACACTGAGAAAAATATCAAACATATTCATATTTAAATCAAACTCAAACACATACGATTTGGCATGGAATCGATATCTATTTAAATTGAATAGAAACGTATTTACCCATGTTTGACCCTATTTGAACATGATTTGGTTTAAATTTACCACGTTTTCTATTTGATTTAAACATGCTTATCTTTGTTTTTATCAACTTTATTTGATGTTGTTTCAAATAGAATCATATTAATTTTTTGTTACTTCAGATTTTTCAGAAATTCAGAAATAAAAAAAATACTCAACACAAATACAAATTAATAAGTACCTACATTATGTATGTATTTATATTTTTATTTTATTTATTTACATTTTTTCAAAAAGTCATTAAATTGTTGTGGAGCGCTTTAAGATCTCATCTTTGTCACATCTTGAGAACATCTTCAAATTCTGGTTCATATAATTCGTCTTCTGGAATTTGCTTCTTTTTTTACGTCTTTCATCGTGCTGTAGTCGTCCTGTGGCAAGAATATAGAAGTCAAATGATAGTTAATTATAAAACATACTTGTTAATCAGTATTTTTTTAAATAAAACTATATAAATAAACAGTTTTTGAAACAAATATTTTTTTTACACTTACAATAGAGAGCAGGGAACAGTGGTATTAACTTCCACTCCTCGAATAATCTATGGTTTATATTTTTACTTGAAACAGAACTTCAGTTATGTAACATTATAATGGTAATCAAATATTTCTTTATTATTTTATAAATTACTCACTTTAGTAAGATCACAAACACACGCGGAACATAAACACACTCCATGACTTTCGATGCCAAAAAGAAGAAAAGTTGTATTTAGCTACTTCATTTTTATTCAATTCAAACTCGTTCGTGATTAAATTTAACATTTATGTTTAATCTCTTACTCATGTAAATATTTTAACTTCGTTTATATTTCAAACAAACTCGTTCATGTTCATTGTATGTTACAATTTTTAAGTTAGTAAAACAATTAAACCTGCATTTTAAAAATCAAACTAAAACTAATTTGAATACATATAAAAAATTAAGTGCAGATCTTAATGAAGTTCTTAAACATGAATGAGTTTGATTTAAACATATTTTACTGTAAAATAATAGTATTTTCGAATCTAAACAGATTCGAGTTTAGTTATAAACGATTTCTATTTGTCCTTATTTAAACATGCAGTTAAACATGTTTCTATTTAAATAAGTCATAGTACAGTTTTCTCAGTGTAGTGGTAAGAACTAAAATATTTTCATATATATGCGAAGTTTATATTTAAATTGATATCATAACATTACTAACCACCGTAAAATAATGTTCACATTATTTGTATAAAATGATTGATTTTTCAAAAAATTTACCCAGTCGACGAGCTAACGCTAAAGGAAAAGGTTTAATAAATTCTGTAATTAACAAACTACCTATTGAACTACATCTTCCTGGATATCAATACTGTGGACCTGGAACAAAACTCGAACAACGTTTAGCTAGAGGTGATCCTGGAATAAATTTCACGATATATCTTATTCTAAAATAAAAAATACCTCTGATCGACACTTATCAGATAAGATTTTATATGAAAAAGCCTGGCAGCGAGTCAAATCAAAAGACGCAAATATAGTTGAGCGTGCAAATGCATTAATAGTTACTAATCTTATGAAAGCAAAAGTAAAATTAGGTATGGGTTGCTCAAAAAGTAAACGAAAAACATTAAAAAATGGAAGAGGACTAGGAGGTGAAGGAGTAACTAAGAAACTTTCCTTTAGAGGAGTAACAAAAGACATTGGAAAAGTTCTCCAGCGTAATTTTGGGAAAGTTCTCCCTCCATTCCATCTGAAGAAAGCTATTCAAATAGCTTTATCATCGGCTAAGAAAATATTTAAGAAGAAAAACGCCAATAGCATAATAGTACGGGAGGTAGCGCTATAGTTGACCAAGTCATTTTATACCGGCTGAAAATCATAACAATAATAGTTTTCCCCTAACACATAACAGATCTGAACGTCAGCTGCTCCGAAAGCGGTGGAGCTAAAGGAGACAGCATGAAAAAGTCATTGGAAAAAAATTTGCTCCGATGAATTTTATACCAAGCGAAACTGTATTAAATTATTGTTTTAATCATATTTTTTCAAAAAATTATCGTCAGCTGTATTGACGATGGGGGGTTCAATGTCAGTCACGGGCATAAACCTCATTTAAAATTTGAAAAATAAATTTATTTTATACCTTATGAAATTTATATATCTCAATTTTTATACTTTTAAAATAATAAAGAAAATAGTCAGCTGCACTTTTGACGGGGGTAACACCGTCAGTCAGCGCGATAAACATGTCGCGCGCTCAACGCATTCGAGCGTCGCATAGTATCTTTGGAACATAAACTGACGATCTTTACACCCACAAACAATCAGCTGACGACGATTTTTTGTTTCTTTAACATTTAAATTATCTTATACTTAAAATTCAATAAGTATAACATCAATAATTTCATATAAATAACATCACAGTTTATTTATTTATTCCGTGTAGGTTTCAAATTACATATACAGGGTGATTTGCATAAGGTGTGACAAAAAGCCAGGGCATGTAGGTTGGACTTAGACAAGAAAAAAATCGTATGGGAGGGGGGGAGTCTATTTCCCACCGTTTAGGCGGGAGGGGCAATTTAAGAAAAAAATCACTTAAAACAGAAAAAAAATTATTAAAAAATAACGGTGATACCTACAGAAAAATGCTATAGCATTTTGAAAAGCCAAAAATACATTCTTTAATTCTGTTTTTAAATAAAGTTGTTCGAGTGAATAGTTTTTGAAAAATTAATAAAAATTAATTAATTAAATGAAAATTTTTTTTTAAACAATTTTTTTTCAAAATTTTACGTAATTAAGTATTATTTTTTTATTCAATATTCAATGCTCTTATTAGTTTTTGATCAAACACAAAAAACCGGAAGTCAAAATGTTATGCAGTTTTTGAGAAAATCAAAAATAACAAAAACTAGTTTTGTTCTAAGAAAAGCCTTTTATTTTAGTTTTTACGTTTTTGGATTCTTATGTAGGTGAATTTACGATTGAAAGGATTAACTTTCTTTTTACTATTCTTTTAATTATCGTCTTATAAGCATACAATAATGTGACAAAGTACTGGATTAACCATATTTCACACATTTTTTCATTGAGAACACCTGCGTGAGAGCATTGGATTAATATTGACCTGCGAATGTTTTTTAAATAATGCAACGTTACACGCCCTAACTAGTGACAGAAAAATGCAATTGCTAAATAAGAACAAAAATGTTCCTGAATCTTGAAATCAATTAAAACAAGAAATACATGCATTTTTAGATAAAATACATAATTACTGTTTATTATAATTTTTAACTATTTTTTAACTAAAGCTTATTACAAAAAATTTTCCATATGATCCCCATTTTGTAGAAGGCAAAGATTATAGTGCCTTCTTATTGCTGCACATAAATTTATACTTGATAAATTTTCCTGTAATTTGACTCCAGCCACTTCAATCCGTTGTAGTTCTTCATGAATCCCAAGCATAAAAATTTAACGGAGTTGTACAAATTATTTCTAATTTGAATGTCAAGTCGTCAACATATCACGATGTCAAATTACTCTTGTGCCGGATTAACGGATATGCATTACTGCTACGGTATGGCTCATGGTCGAAGTCGTGAAGCGCAAAGACTCTACGCTCAAATGTATCCCAATAGGAGGTGCCCCAGTCATACGATATTTTCAAGAATCCATCAACGTCTTCGAGAATACGGAGTACTGGAGCACTGGTCAATTTTAAACCAATGCTCTCACGCAAGTGTTCTCAATAAAAAATGTGTGAAATATGGTTAATCCAGTTCTTTGTCACATTATTGTATGCTTATAAGACGATAATAAAAAAAAATAGTAAAAAGAAAGTTAATCCTTTCAATCGTAAATTCACCTAAGGATCCAAAAACGAAAAAACTAAAATAAAAGGCTAATTTAAAATAAAAGGCTTTTCTTAGAACAAAAGTAGTTTTTGTTATTTTTGATTTTCTTAAAAACTGCAAAACATTTTGACATCCGGTTTTTTGTGTTTGATCAAAAACTAATAAGAGCATTGAATATTGAATAAAAAAATAATACTTAATTACGTAAAATTTTGAAAAAAAATTGTTTAAAAAAAATTTTCATTTTTTTTTCAAAATTTCGATTTTGAAAATTAATTTTTCAAAAACTATTCACTCGAATAACTTTATTTAAAAACAGAATTAAAGAATGTATTTCTGGCTTTTCAAAATGCTATAGCATTTTTCGGTAGGTATCACCGTTATTTTTTAAAAATTTTTTTTTCTGTTTTAAGTGATTTTTTTCATAAACTGTGATGTTATTTATATGAAATTGATGTTATACTTATTGAATTTTAAGTATAAGATAATTTAAATGTTAAAGAAACAAAAAATCGTCGTCAGCTGATTGTTTGTGGGTGTAAAGATCGTCAGTTTATGTTCCAAAGATACTATGCGACGCTCGAATGCGTTGAGCGCGCGACATGTTTATCGCGCTGACTGACGGTGTTACCCCCGTCAAAAGTGCAGCTGACTATTTTCTTTATTATATCGCTTGGTATAAAATTCATCGGAGCAAATTTTTTTCCAATGACTTTTTCATGCTGTCTCCTTTAGCTTCACCACAAGTGCGATAACTGACGCTCACTTTACTGAATTTCGAACATTAAACAACTGTTTGAAGTAAAATTCATTCGGTATAAAATTCCTAAAAAAATTGCAGCGCTACCTCCCGGACTATAAAGACACCTAGAATTATTTCTGTACCAAAAACCGGTGGAGCGATTCCACTTCTTCTCCCTATCTTTGCCGGACTTTCAGCTCTTGGAGCATTATCGGGAGGAGCTGCAGGTGTTTATAAAGCTGTTAATGATGTTGTCATTGCCAAAAAAGATCTAGAGGAAAAAAGCCGCCATAATCAAAAAATGGAATCGATTGCAGTTGGACATGGGTTACATATAAAACCATATAGAAAGGGGTTTGGACTGTATTTACAACCACAGACAAAAAACTTCTAAGCTCGCTACCCAATCGTGCATTGAACGAATTGGATTTGAGAAATTTCGCAAATACTTTTATTCCGCATTTTCGTGGAGTTTTTATGCGTGATAAATTACCAAAAGGCAAACCTTTAAGAAACGAATGTGGAATTGTTAATCTTGATTCTACAAATGGTCCTGGAACACATTGGGTAGCATATTACAAAAGAGGCCGTCAAATTGAATATTTTGACAGCTTCGGAAATCTTCAACCACCAGTTGATGTTATTAATTATTTAGGTAAAAATATTAAATATAATTATACTAAGCATCAGGATTATGACTCTTTTAATTGTGGTCATTTATGTTTGAGATTCTTATACGATTGTAATTCTGAATAAATAAAAGGTTTTATTTAAAAATTATTTCATTGACATTTTTATCTTCATGGCGTTCACACTTACATTAAGTGGGAATACTTCTCAGCTAACAGCCGAATATTTTCCACCTTTGAACTTGGATCAAGAATATGTGTGTGGCTTAATTGATTTTCAAACATACAACTCTATACCAAATGTTGACGAGCGAAACAATTTGTTTCATGTGGGTGATCATGAAATTGAAATTCCTGTAGGATCTTACGAAATAGACGACATTGCTTCATATATTGCTTATCAAATATTATTACAAAATTCCACCACCTCCGTTACAATAAAAGCAAATAATAATTTACTAAAAACAACAGTTGAAAGTAATGAGGAAATATTTTTTGATAGACCAAGAAATATCGGGAAGTTACTTGGCTTTACTAAACGAGTGCTTAAACCGGGTGTATCACACTTGTCAGATTTACCTGTTGATATAAACAAAGTAAATGTAATACGAATCGAATGTAATATCATTGTTGGTTCGTATTTAAATAATAACCCAGTGCATACAATTCACGAATTTTCACCAGAAGCTGCGGCCGGGTATAAAATCATAGAAGTCCCAAAAAATGTTATCTATTTACCAGTGAATGTCAAACGTATAACTTCTCTAACACTTAAGTTCGTAGACCAGGAAGGTGACTTGATAAATTTTAGAGGGGAAACAATAACTGTACGATTGCATCTAACTCCAAAATCTGCATAATGTTGGTCTATAATAATTATATATCCGAAGCTAAGCACGGGCATTCGATTAGTTCTGCTAGACCCCAAGCCTGACAAGACGAAAACTCTCCCCCGAAAATAAAGCTTACCTAGGATTTGTCCTAAAGTAAAAAAAAAAAAAAATGAGCGAAATATTAAATATTTTTAACGGTCCTAGCCATGATAGCAGTATTACAAAATTTGAGTATCATAGTTACTCACCTTTTCTTCAATCCTTCAATCAAAGCGACGAAATACGCATCCCAATACAACAGCAGGACTTGTGTATTTTACCCAGTGAAAGTTTCATTTACATAGAAGGAAGTCTAAAAAAACCTGATGGAACACCTTCATCTACAGTTAAATTATGTAATAATGCAATGGCATTTCTGTTTGAGGAAATACATTATGAACTTAATGGAATGGATATCGAGAACAATAAAAATGTCGGGGTCACAACAACATTAAAAAATTTTATATCGTTGAATGAAAACGAAAGCAAGAGTTTGGAAAATGCTTCATGGTCTGGAGGTGACAGCATTTCACTTTCATTGGGTACCTTCAACTTTTGTGTTCCATTAAAAAGTCTATTAGGATTTGCCGAAGATTACAAAAAGATCATAACAAATGCTAGACATGAATTAATATTAATTCGTTCTCGATCAAATGAGAATGCTTACTTTTCTACGACAGATGAAGACATAAAGCTTTCAATTTTTAAAATGCAGTGGAGAGTACCTCACATTACCTTAGCTGATTCAGATAAGCTTATATTATTAAAACAAGCACAATCAAAACCAATTCAAATTCATTTTCGCAACTGGGAATTATACGAATACCCCTCACTTCCAACAGTCACTGACCATATATGGACAGTTAAAACTTCAAGTCAGCTAGAGAAGCCTAGACACATTATTATTGCTCTACAAACTGGACGGAAAAATCAAAAAGATAAAGACGTAAGCAAATTCGATCATTGTGATATCAGTAATGTCAAGGTGCATTTGAACTCTGAGTCATACCCTCGTGAAGATTTAAATCTAAAATTTAATCTGGATCGTTATGCCATTCTATATGATATGTACAGCAAATTTAAACAATCCTATTACCAAAAGAAGTCACAACCGCTTTTAACTAGGCAACAATTTAAGAATATCGCTCCAATCACAGTAATTGATTGTTCCCGTCAAAATGAAACTATTAAAACCGGACCTGTTGAAGTTAAAATTACACTTAAAACTTCAATCCCTATTCCACCTTCAACATCAATGTATTGCTTAATATTACATGATCGTATAATCGAGTATAATGCCTTAACAGGGTAAGTTCACAAAATCATTTAATTATATGCCACATAATATAAAACTATCATTTGGAAAAGTAAGGTAGATATTAGCACATCATAAAATGGATAAAAGCTATATTGTAGACTTTCAAGGCTTTAAAGGGTTACACAATGAGTTCATCTTGAAGGAGATAGTCATATTCCATGATGGACATAATCATCATTTCATTGTTTTACCTCCATATGACTTTAGTTTACTACACACTTCACTTAAAAAACAAGCTCGTTGGTTATTTCTTCACCATCACGGATTAACATGGAATGAAGGGTTTATAGATTTTCATCAAGTAATGACATTTATTCGAGAAAAAATTAAAGTTGGATCTGTTTACGTCAAAGGGGCTGAAAAAACTCTGTGGATTAAAGAATTACTTAATAATGTTAACGTAGAAGTAATTAACCTTGAAGATGCCTACAAAACTTGCCCCAATTTCAAAGCACTTAAGAGAATTCATTCTGATGGAGGGATCATGAAATGTGTGTACCATGAAAAGTGTTGTGCACTTCAAAATGTTTATCTTTTAAATAAGTTTATATGTACATCGAAGCAAATGTAATTTTTTTTATCAAAAATAAAACCAAACATTTAGTTAAATATTTTTTTTTTATTTCATAACGTAAATTTTTTTTTTTCAACTTTGTAAATACATCATTTTCAACATTTTTTTTTTTAATTTTTCTATTTTTATAAGTTAGAAGGAGAATTTTTTGAGTCACGGCGTTGTCTTTTGAATCCATATGGGACAGAACTGTGATCGTAGAGGAAACGACCTTTTTCTGCTTTCGGATTGTATGTTTTTGTTTCTTTTACAGAAACCACTTGATGTTCCCGAGTTCGGCGAATACTATTATATTTAAGTAGTATACTTTCATTATCTTGAGAAGAGTGATTTAATACAGCTTGCTTAATAGAATCAAAATTAACTTTTCGAGATGAATCGTAATTGAGAAAGATACCCTTTACTTTGCAGACAGTGTGTTCAGCATGATCTTTTGTACTAAAGACTTTAAAGGCATAGTTTTTAGGGCCTCCACTTACAAATTCAGTTATGTAACTTCCAGTACCGTAGCTTTCTAGCTCATCAGTCATATCACCAATAAATTCTCCAGTAGAGGGTTCAAGTTCTCCCTGTCGGCTTACATAAACAACAGAATCGGTGTCATAATATAGAACTCGTCCTTCTAATTTTTCTAAATAACTGTATAATTTAAGACGTGCAAGTGTAGTTGTATATGCAGCAACACAAACGTTAACCGTTGATAGAGGTTCCGCTGCTTCTTCTTTTATTTCATAATTAATTACTACGTTATCGGTAAAATATGCAAGACATCTACTGAAGGATGTGTGAGCAATAGAAACAAATCTGCAGGGTCATTTAAAATACAAGTTTGTTGTTGGTTTTCACGCTGTCCAAACTTTCCCCAAAATGAATTTAAAATTAATTTTGCTAACGACCTCTTTCCTGGATTTGTACAAATTTCTGATACTTCCAATTTGATGTTTTCTTTATCGAGAAAATCAATAATGTATTTTTCTTTTTCTTCATTAGTTATGCATTTACTTGGCCACCCTGATGCTTCTTGTTTCATCTTCAAAAATTTATTCATCATTGAAGTGAAAAGACCATCAGATTTTGTATCTGGATTGTATTGCATAACTTCGTATTCCCATACTTCGTAAACATGAAGTAACTTGTAGCCTTTTTCAATTGCTTTCAAAACTTCATCAATTACCCAGGTTCCAAGTAGCGATCTTTGATCATCAGAGTGAATGCAAAATTGATTTTGGTTCTTTTCGCTACTACAACTTCTGCATAAAGAAAACATGAGTTTATTGTTTTGTTTCATTGGTAGGACAGGATGCAATAGATGTTCTGGTGGTAGAATTTTGCATTTGACAAGACCGTTCATGTGTTCCAATTTTAAGTTAGAGCAATTGATGTGAACTTTTGGATGTCCGATAGGAAATTTTCCATTTTTACAAACCCATGGATATAGGGAACATACGTCTATGTATTGAATTTTTTCCCCTTCTTTACATTTATAATAATTAAATGAATTTCCTGTTCGACCGCCATAGAAAGCATCGCGTGGATCTAACGGGGAGTTATTTATCAATGCATGTGTATCTATAAAATTTTAATCTTCTTTATTGAATGATTGTAAATGTCTTTGAAATTCACAGGACCACATTTCAATGACCTCGTAATTGAATGTTCTTAGTCGCTCTGATTTAGCCTGTGTTCTCTCGTATCTACGATTTAATGTGTCATTAGGGTCTTCAAAGAGAGGATCATCACGTTTGTGTTTCAAACAGAGAGGGTGACCATGATAGTAACAGCCGTGGTATTCAAAGATTTGTCGAGTTTCTTCACAAAATCCATCAACTTTTACACCATTGACAATTGCTTCCCTTCCTTTTGCTGCATTCCTTATGTCAATTTTACGCTTATTTTCCTCCCAAATCAGCCACTTTATTGCTTCAGTTGATTGATTATCTGCACATCTGTATCCATTTCTAGGTATTAGGCCAATAGTATTTGGAAGAAGAAAGTTACGTCTGAACACAAGATTACATGCTGACGCTATTGTTGTTGCTTCCAAAAATGGTTCAACATTACTTTGATCGAGAAACAATTTTCTAAATGTCAAACATGCCTCAGTCAAAATTTCAACATCACTTATACAATATTCCACAAGTTCACGCTGCATGTCAAAATAGTTGTTTTGATTTTCGGCATACCATTTCAAAAACACATTGCGATCTTCTTCTCTCATTGTATCTGGAGAGTAATATTCCATTGCGGGGAGTTTTCCTGTATACCCTTTATTTTCCTTGGTATTAAAGAAGTGAGGAAAATAACCCTTTTTTAAGACAGCTGGCAGATCAAATGCTTTCGGAAGTTTTGACAATGCCATAGGAAAGTAATTTAGTGAGTCTATAAATTTGACATTTCCTATTTGCATTAGAAGAATTTTTGTTCCACGCATGATCAATTCGGGAGTCAGCTTTGTTTTTTGTAAAACGTAACTCATAATAAATTGATGATCATATGCTTGGCCATTATGAGCTATGACGATTACTTTTTTAAATTTTTTACGAATATCTAGTATATAATTCATAAATTTGGGTACAACATCTTGCTCGTCTTCTTTTTCTCTAATAACGTTTAGAGAATATTTGCACTTTTGGCAAAAATGCAGATGTGGAATATGTAGGCACTGGTCACATTTTTGTTTGAACACACATAAATTCGGTTCATGTAGTCTTGCGTCTCCTACAATTTTCTTCTCTTGACGACTTTCTAAATCGTAAAAGATGTATAAGCAATCTTTAAAATTAGGCGTTCTCTTGTCCGGAAGAATATAGCAAAGATGGTTATTCGCCACATGTTTGTTACACTGCTTGCAAAAATATTCACCACAAATATGTTGTCGAGTTGCTTTATGTGTTTTTAGACATAAAAGACATCTTTTCATCAGGTGACATATAGAATTTTTTCCAGTAGTACCGCTCATTTGGTGATTGTCAAAACATTCTTTTCCTCTGAACATTCGATTGCAGTCTTCACATAAAATCTCATTCGGGGTTTTAGCGCAACTAGGTGTGTGTTGGCATTGAGGGCAAGATAATTGACAATTGTGATGACTTTTGCTATCATAAGGTATATGACACTTTTCACAATAATAACCGCAACAAAATGCGGCTGTCAATGATGTTATTACACAGTAATGTCCATTGTGGTATAGTAAATTAATTTTCTTCTCACACTCACACTCATTGGCAGCAGAAACTCCTTCAAAAATTATTTTCCGACCTTTTGATCCGTATTCATAGACTGTTATTTTATAGTCTTTTAGATGTTCTTGGAATTGCTTTAACTCTGGAACCCCGCAACCTTCAGAAGGTATATTGATTTGAGCATCATTAATCAGGGTTAAAGCTCTTTGGGTTTGAATCTTTCTGATGTCTTTTCTCAATTTCTGAACATCGTTTTCCATGTCAACATATGCTTTAGCTACAACCAGAGCTCGTGGCAAACATAAATTATCTGCATTGGTTATTTGCATAATTCCTTTACGCTTGTTGCACTCTTCCTCGAATGTGTTGAACATATATGAAAGTTTTTTTCCTTTTCCAATTGGCATTTTTACCGATGTAACTGACATGCAGAAATTATCCGTGCTCAAACCTTGCGAGTTACTTTGGAATATTCTGCTAATCATTCCCCAGACGTCATTAAATTTCAACTCGGAAAGATTTTTGAAGTTAATCCATCCATTTCCTCTTTCAGTAAAGCCCATTCCACAGAAAGTAATTCCTACTTTATCTGTTGAGTCAAGGCCTGACACAGCGAAGCCAATCATATCATGAATTGCCCCCTTGACCCACGAAGATGGTTCTTCATCCTTTGGTATGGGCTTGATTTTGAATTCAAACTTCCTTCCCTTTATGCCGAATCGTTTTACTTTAGTCTCGATCTCACTCAAAACTTCAATTCGCTAAAAATTAGAAAAACATAACAAAGACTTTAGCCAAATGAATACCCAGAGAATAAATAAAAACAGTAAATTTATATTTCATACAAATTGATATATTTATTTTTTTTACTAATTTACTAATGTACATAGGTACTTATTGAAACTGGTTATAAAATAAACGTTTTTGGTAGTTTAAAAAATACATCCCCCCACTCACATCTGGCTCATTTCCAATGTTTTCCTGAGTTGTTTGTTGCTGCTGCTGCTGCTGTTCCTGCCGTTGTTCTTCCTTCTCATGGAAGTCTATGTTAAACGACTGCCCGCAAGGCCCCAACACCTCCAGTGAGCAGTTTTTCAATTGCTCTACATCTTCGTCATCCAGCCTAGTAACTAGGCGTTTCGGTAGATAAACTACACAATCCTGGAGCTCCACTGAAATCTGCTCCCCGAATCGTGTAGTACACCTACTCGCCTTAACCACCGGGAAAGACATATTTTCTTTGAAATTAAAAAGGTTCGTTAATATCTTGATTACACGAATGAACTGTTTTCAAACTGAAAAACCAGTCTGGTTTTATACTCTCAAGATCATTTTTTCTAAAAATATATGTAGGTTCATATGTATATACATATATATGTATATATTTAACGTTTTGGTCATCATGGGGATAGCTTGACACGGGTATACAAACAAAGTGTTAGTTCCCCTTTTTCTTAAGAGATCATCCCTTTTCTTAAAATATAAATAATTCCATGTCCATGTCTTTGTCTTGTAAAAATAAAGACACAAACACGCATACCTATAATCACATCTTATCGTCACCCATTCATATCCAAACTCCAACAACTATCAGCTAACTAGCTAGCTAGCTAACAAATCATATTTTTTCAACCACCCCCATAACTCACTTACCACACAAAAGAAATGTCCCTAGCTACAACGACACTTGATAGAACTCCACGCAAAATCTCGTTCCCATCATGATTATGACATCTCACTTTGCACCACAACCAACAGCGTCATATTTTTTTTCAACCATCCCCATAACTCACTCACCCACAAAACAAACCAACAAAAACCATCAGCATCATAACACCCAAGGAAAAACAAATCAATAAAAAAAAAAAACAATTCCAAATATCAGACTAGATCAATACCCTCATCTAAAAAGTCCACATATCATCATGACAAACAGGAATATCTATACACATGTTTTCCTAGCTACAACGACACTTGAATCACATCAACAGGCATTAAAACCAACCACCACCAAATTCTATTTCGGACTAGGTCAATCTCCTCATTTAAAAATAGAACTCCACACAAAATCTCGTTCCCATCATGATTATGAAATCTCACATTGCACCACAACCAACGGCAACATATTTTTTTTCAACCATCCCCATAACTCACTCACCCACAAAACAAACCAACAAAAACCATCAGCATCATAACACCCAAGGAAAAACAAATCAATAAAAAAAAAAAACAATTCCAAATATCAGACTAGATCAATACCCTCATCTAAAAAGTCCACATATCATCATGACAAACAGGAATACTCGTATCTATACACATATTTTCCTAGCTACAACGACAAGATAATTTATATTTATTCATACCTATTCAACTGCAACGATACTTGAAAACCATCATCGCCCAACAGTTCATTTTAAAAATTTTAATACCGATCCTCAATATACAAACACCATAACCATCCCTCAAAACATCTCTTTCACATTCATGTCCAACTCACCCTCATAATACCCATCCTCAAATTACACACAATCTGACCGATCCTCAATATACAAACACCATAACCATCCCTCAAAACATCTCTTTCACATTCATGTCCAACTCACCCTCATAATACCCATCCTCAAATCACACACAATCCGCACCACGCCACAATCCACTAACCCTCAAAACAATCCTCAAAAACCAGACCGCTCATGCCGCCAAAGAAAAACAAAACATTTAAAAAGCAATAAAAAACCAATTAAACAAAATTCCCACCAAAACCCATTAAAAAGGTCGTAAAAAAAAGTCACACGCCAGAGGCTCGCATTTCCTACTAGCTTACTACCTGGCCAGATCAATGTGGACTCGGTGTCAACTCCCACAAAACTGAACTTGGCCTATTTACCAGAAAATATAAAATCCCACACATAGACCCTCCCCACATCAAAGGTATAACGCTTAAATTTTCAGACAAAGCAAAATATCTGGGTCTTATTCTGGACAAGAAATTAAGCTGGAAGCCCAATATCCAAGAGAGAATCTACAAACCCAACACAGCTCTATTCTCTTGCAAAAAAGTCGTAGGTAACAAATGGGGTCTACAAACTCATATTACACACTGGCTATACATCTCAGTCATTAGACCGATATTTAAATATGGAGTAACAGTATGGTGGACTGCGCTGGAAACAGCAACAAACGGCGATAAACTCAGCAAAGTCCAACGAACAGCCTGTTTAATCATGAGTGGAGCTCTCCGCTCAACTCCCTTCGCTGCACATGATTCTCTGTTTCATCTCATGGCGCTAGATATCTTTAGCAAACAATCGGCCGCTAGCACAGTCATTCGGCTTAAAGCCTCCTCGCAGTGGATCAATAACGATATTGGCCACTCCACTATACTGAACTCATTCAGTTCCCTACCTATACTCTGTCCAACAAAAATTGTCAGTACAGGGAAGATAGGACGTTTGTCTCTCATTCTGGTTGCATTGCCATGCATAAGTGTCGCCTTTTACAGGGTTCCGTAGTTTACATTATAAATCTCCGCAAATGAGAGTAAAAAACGCGTAGGGCTACCGTCTGCCGATTCAAACCGACTGAAAACAATATTCAGTTTACCTTTTCCCACAACACCAAGCGGTAAGATAATAGGCGTGTTTTTTTTTAGGTTGAAAAACAATACGACAACACTCAACATACTCATCTTCTTAAAATGTGTTCTCAAAAGCTTCAAATCCCAAAAGCTCCTCAATAAAAACCACTGAAAAAGCTCCTTGCTTGCAATTGAGAATGATAATGGTAACTCTGTTTTGATGTAGATAAAGTGCGCACGGTCGTATTGAGTGACACTTGACACTTTTGACGTTGACAGTATCTTATCAGCAGTGGGATACGACGTTCGTGTTGGGGTGTACAACTTTTTGCAAAGAATTACAGCAACAATTCCTTAAGAAAAGTCAGTGGCTTGCTCTTTTTTTATTGGCATTTTTCCTAACGCATTGTAGTGAGGGTGCATCAGGCGCCACTGCTTAAGAAAAAGCTCTCCCATAAGGCCTATACTGCATTTGCATGAAAATCCGAACCATAATTATGACATAATTTGCCTAGCAAAGTAATAAGAAAATGTAGAGATAGTGTTGCAACACAACATGAATAAAATAAAACAATAAAATTTATCTGTGCTGTATTACATTTGCCGACGGCAATACAACATCTTGCAAGGTATGCAAATTGGCACTAGTAGAACACGAATGAAAAGGATAAGATAAAGAAGAAGACGAGCACAAGACGAACACGAAGATAAAGACGAAGAAAAGAAAGGGCAACGAAAAGTTCTAATACACATTCAAATAATATCAATCGAGGTCTCCAGAGAGGGGAACAAATTCTATGTTTCCTCATCTATCATCTTTCCCCTGAACTGGTCCATGACGTTGGATGCTATACTCTGTCCAACAAAAATTGTCAGTACAGGCCTTATGGGAGAGCTTTTTCTAAAGCAGTGGCGCCTGATGCACCCTAGCTACAATGCGTTAGGAAAAATGCCACTAAAAAAAGAGCAAGCCACTGACTTTTCTTAAGGAATTGTTGATGTAATTCTTTGCAAAAAGTTGTACAGCCCAACACGACCGTCGTATCCCACTGCTGATGAGATACTGTCAAGAGTGTCAAGTGTCACTCAATACGATCGTGCGCACTTTATCTACATCAAAACAGAGTTACCATTATCATTCTCAATTGCAAGCAAGGAGCTTTTTCAGTGGTTTTTATTGAGGAGCTTTTGGGATTTGAAGCTTTTGAGAACACATTTTAAGAAGATGAGTATGTTGAGTGTTGTCGTATTGCTTTTCAACTTAAAAAAAACACGCCTATTATCTTACCGCTTGGTGTTGTGGGAAAAGGTAAATTGAATATTGTTTTCATTCGTTTCGAATCGGCAGACGGTAGCCCTACGCGTTTCTTACTCTCATTTGCGGCGATTTATAATGTAAACTACGGAATCCCTGTGAGAGCTTTAAAAGGCGACACACTTATGCATGGCAATGCAACCAGAATGAGAGACAAACGTCCTATCTTCCCTGTACTGACAATTTTTGTTGGACAGAGTATAGACTATACGAAGTGCACATAGTTGGATAGTGAAAAATCCGCAAAGATCAATGACCAAGATCACCTGATGTTTGATGCTGGATATTGCATAATATGAGGTTCCTTCGAATCGATGATGAAGATTATAGTCATTCCTTCTAAAACAATCGTCCGCATTGGACTCAATAAAGTGCCTTAAAATTACATTTGCTTTTGTTCCAATTTTAGATTTGATTTTATACTCTGTCCAACGAAAATTGTCAGTACAGGGAAGATAGGACGTTTGTCTCTCATTCTGGTTGCATTGCCATGCATAAGTGTGTCGCCTTGTAAAGCTCTCACAGGGATTCCGTAGCTTACATTATAAAACGCCGCAAATGAAAGTAAAAAACGCGTAGGGCTACCGTCTGCCGATTCAAAACGACTGAAAACAATATTCAATTTACCTTTTCCCACAACACCAAGCGGTAAGATAATATGCGCGTTTTTTTTTAAGTTGAAAAGCAATGTGACAACACTCAACATACTCATCTTCTTAAAATGTGCTCTCAAAAGCTTCAAATCCCAAAAGCTCCTTAATAAAAACCACTGAAAAAGCTCCTTGCTTGCAATTGAGAATGATAATGGTAACTCTGTTTTGATGTAGATAAAGAGCGCACGATCGTATTGAGTGACACTTAACACTCTTGACAGTATCTCATCAGCAGTGGGATACGACGGTCGTGTTGGGGTGTACAACTTTTTGCAAAGAATTACAACAACAATTCCTTAAGAAAACTCAGTGGCTTGCTCTTTTTTTAGTGTCATTTTTCCTAACGCATTGTAGTGAGGGTGCATCAGGCGCCACTGCTTTAGAAAAAGCTCTCCCATAAGGCCTGTACTGACAATTTTTGTTGGACAGAGTATAGTCCAAGTCATATTTTTTTGGAAAAGATTTAGCTGTTGTCCGCGCGGCAAACAGATAGAGATGTCAGATATTTAGTTGGAGAGACAGATATCTTGTGGAGACGGGGTGTAAGGAAAGGAGAGGAGGAGAGGGTAATGAAAGCGAAGAGAGAGAAAAGAGAGACATTATCTACCAACCTGCTGAAACCAAATGCAACTGCGGAGAAGATGTATGCATGTATGTAAACGAGTGCTTGATGTATGAAACCAGACGTTTATTAAAAATCGCAACAACAATGAAGACACAAAAGAAATACAAATATGTATGGACGCGGAATGGGACTATTTACATGCTGAAGAATGAGGATGACAATTATGTAAGAATTAATTGTAATGCAGATTTTTCTAAATTATAAGTATAATTAAATCGTGTTCACCTTCCAAATTTTCTGTATGTGAATACCCAGTCAATCTTGTTCGTTCTTCTGACTACACTAGTTTACACAAAAAAAGTACCTCAACAAAAAAGTATTTTCTAGACTAATTTTGGCTCTCTGAACACGAAAATGGTAATCATTTATTTTTCCAAAGAAGCGTTTTCGAGATATGACGTGTTTTTTTGCTCCTTTTCCATGTATAAGCCTAATTATCAAAAACGGTTGAACTAATTAACATATACTTTATAGTTTTGAACAGATATTTTGTTTGTCTTTCCAACAGTATTTGACTTGTGTAAATCGGCCCAACAATCATCAAGAAAAAGCCGTTCAAAGTTTCAAAAACACAATTTTTCTCCGTTTTTTTGAAAATCGCTTGTTTTAAGTCATTCCGTAAACCGTAAGGATAGAAAAAATAAATATTTAAAATAGTTTTAAGATCTCAGGTGAAAGATATTATTTTTACAAAGCTAAAACTCATAAGATCAATGAAATCGAATAATAAATGTGGAAGTTATGAAACATTAAGTGAAGGCAGACCATTTCAGTTTTTTTTTTTCAAAAAAATATGTTTTTTAGTTTTATCTACCTGTTTAAGAATTGTTGGAAAAACTATACAAATTCAGAGCATTTACTGTAGTGCTTTATAGTAAAGTAATGCTATATTGTCAACCTGTGCTACGTGCTTTGTGAGGTTAATTGCATTTAGAAACGGAAATAGGAAGTACGAGTATTTATCGTTTGGAAAGCCAGTTGAATGGAGAAACCCAATTGATCATGTGACTGACTGTTACTTCTGCTTAACTAAAATACAAGGAGGGAAATTTCGGAAAGCTTTCTATCCCGAAGTACAATCAGTAACAAAGACGGTGCCACATTCTTCTCGGTATCCAAAACAAGAATCACCAGGAACAAAAATAACAGCCGGAGAAGTATCAGATTTGAATTCCAGTATCATCAGCAGTTTGGAAATTGAAAGTCCAAAACTAAAGCTATTTAATCAATTCCAACTCAATAATTTATGCCGTGATCTCAACTTATCTTAAGAGAAGTCTGAGTTGCTCGCTTCGAGATTGAAGAAATTTAACTGCTTGGAAGCAGAAACAAAATCACTTATTACAGAAATCGGAATAAGAAATTTGAAAGGTATTATTCAAAAACGGGTGACTTTTGTTATTGCAAGGATGTGACAGGATTATTTGCTGAATTTGGAGAACACCACGAAGCTAAGGATTGGCGGCTTTTTATCGACGGTAGCAAGTAAGGCGTGAAGGCTGTTTTACTTCATAAAGGGAACACGAAACCATCAATCCCGATTGGTCACTCCACAAATGTAAAAGAGGACTACAAGACCATGGAAAAACTTCTTCAACTTGTGAAATATAACTCCTTTAACTGGAAAATCTGCTGTGATTTAAAAGTCGTGGCTTTACTTACTGGCCTGCAGGGTGGCTACACAAAATACTGCTGTTTTCTGTGTTTTTGGGATAGCAGAGCAGATGAAAAGCATTTCATCCAACGAAATTGGCCACTTCGTGAAAATCATGTAGTAGGAAAGAGCAACGTTGCTGAAAAAGCACTTGTTGAAAAACAAAATGTAATACTTCCACCATTGCACATAAAACTCGGCATTATGAAAAATTTTGTAAAAGCCTTAGCAAAAGATCCCGAAAACAATAGATTAACATATTTGAAAACAAAGTTTCCCAAGCTGTCGACCGACAAAATTAAAGCGGGTATATTCGTTTGTCCACAGATAAACAAATTGTTTAGTGACACCGGATTTTTGAATTGTCTAAAAAAAAACGAGAAAAGAGCATGGAATGCTTTTCAAGACGTAGTTCATGTATTTTTGGGAAACCACAGAAGTCCAAACTATCGTCATTTGATCGAAAAAATGATGATTACATTTCATGCGATTGGTGAGTATTTAGCAGATTAGTGTTTCAAAAACAATGAATTCTATTGACAACTAAAATTTGAATATTTGTATTCCTTTCAGGTGCTCGCATGTCTTTGAAAATGCACTTCCTGCACAGCCATTTAGAAACTTTTCCCTCGAATTTAGGAGCTGAAAGCGATGAACAAGGTGAAAGATTCCACCAGGACCTTGCTATCATGGAAAAGAGGTATGAGGGCTTTTAGGACCAAGGGATGATGAGTGACTGCTGCTGGATGCAGCTCCACGAAGATTCAACACCACATAAAAGAAGAAGTGCAAACAATACCTACTTCATATTTTCAAGAAAAATTATGAAAAAAAAAACCCTGAAATGATCTGCCTTCACGTAATGTTTCATAACTTCCACATTTATTATCCGATTTCATTGATATTGTGCGTTTTAGCTTTTTAAAAACAATATCTTCCACCTGAGATCTTAAAAATATTTTAAATATTTTTTTTCTATCCTTACGGAATGACTTAAAACAAGCGATTTTCAAAAAACGGCGAAAAATTGTGTGTTTTTTGAAACTTTGAACGGCTTTTTCATGATGATTGTTGGGCCGATTTATACAAGTCGTATACCTACTGTTGGAAAGACAAACAAAATATCTGTTCAAAACTATAAAGTATATGTTAATTAGTTCGACCGTTTTTGAGAATTAGGCTTATAGGGTAAACTACCCAGTGACCGACCCCTTTTCAGTTATGGTCACCTATCACTATTTTTTCATTTTATTAAGGTTTCCTGTTGTTGGATTCTGCTGAGGCTATTTTTAACGTTTTAAGACGCGCAAATGTCATAACACTAGACTTCAATTTATATTTTGAAGTAAATCGTTGATGTGTACGAGTAATAAGAGATGTAAGTCGAGGACCTCTGTAAATCGAAGAAAACTTTTGAATTCCTTAAGAAACACTTAAGTATAAATGGGTATTTTATTGATTTATCTGTGATTCTTATGTATGGGACAGTACATATGTATTATTTTAAGACAATATTAAGTGGAACTATTTGTTAATTTTTTTTTATTAAAATAATAAAATTACTTAATTTTACGAAGGGTGTTCATAACTAGAATGTAATGTTTAATAAATTCAGTGACCAACAAGGGTGTCTATTACTGGTGCGATTGGACGTTTTTGAGGATGTTAGTTACGGACACCATCGTTTTTGTCTTTCTTTTTCCATGTCATTATTTTTTAATTCAGGATTTTATTGAAAAATATCTGAGCAAAATAAGTTTAAGAAGAAGATTTGCAAAATGCAGCTAAAAAAAAAACGTTTACCTTTTGAATTTTTCAAAAACAGAAAAGTACATTAACACTTTTCTTTCCTCATGTTTAAACTAAGTAACCTATCTACTTTACTAGTGACAATAACATATCGTCGCCTGGATAAAATATTGTCGTAAGTTACAATTTGCTACTTTTGGGAAAACGCATTTTAAGTTCAAAAATTTTTTTCTCAAAAACTATTCGGTGAATTTTTTTAAAAATTGAATGGCTTATACAGAAAACATCTGGCAACTCAAAAACGTGAAAGTAAATATAATATTCTGACAAACGAAGGAATAAGGGTAAATTATTCTCAATATGCCGTTGTCGTATGTGACGATTTAACCAAAACTGCTTGTTACCCAAACACATACGACAAAATAATCACACATACCACAAAAATTAAACAAATTCAAATTCGATAGTATATAACATACAACATTATAACATACTACCTTTTTATTTAAAAAGTGGAACAAACTCAAATTTATTTTTATAATTATTTATTTTTCTGTATAAAAAATATTTTTTTGCAACAAAACTTAAAATAAACAAAAGTAAAAATTAAAAGTAAAAATAAATAACTAATTCATATTATTCGATTAGTTATAAATACGGTTAAAAAAATCCCATTTTTAAGTTCACAGTGCAGTTGATTTTAAATATTAACTTAACTTACATTTAAGAATTGGAACAAAAATACTCTTTAAAAAGATCAAAGATTTAATTAATTTTTAAAATAGCAAGATAAAATGTTTTATCTTCATTTTTTTCAAGATATGGAATCATACTTTCTTATCATTTTTTTTGTTGGAGTCGATGGCCTTGAATTGAGCTACACGAAGCTCTTTTTGCCATAAATTAGCATCGGTTCAGTTTTGAAAACGTCCGGTGATTTTGGTCAAATCGTAAAGTAAAAAGTGTATTTTTTAAGCATTTTCTTTGTTGTAGATTAGTGTTTTGACTTTAAAGAACTGGATCTGGTTATAAGCCAAGTTTTCAGACTTGAAAGCATAGTTTTTGAAATCCTTTTGGTTCATTTGTAAAATTTTCAAGCTAACATTTGGAAAATTCATTTTAGTTAAAAGGCGAATCACAGTCAACTTCTTGCAAGCAAGAATGTCCTGGCTCACAAAACTTCAGCCCCTAGTATTTCGTTGCGCATGCTAAAAAAAATTAAAAAGAATTACTCAAATCTGTCTTTTGACTTATCATGCATAGATTTTTTCAGACACACTTGGTGCAGGGGACTCGTCCGACCTCTGCGACATCTTGATCACTACTGAATTTATACCAGCCTATGTTTTATCTTATGAGACATACGACAAATGTTTACCGAATTTTCAGTAAAATATTGTCGTAAGTGCATCAAAAATGACACATACGACAATTATTTACCAAACTTTCACTGACCAGATTTTGTATGAAAAAAATGTCGTATGTTTTTATTTTGTCGTATGTGTAGCATTTTGTATACACATACGACAAAGAAATACTTAAATGGCGGCGACCTTGCACATACGACAAATTTTAACGATATTATCTTGGAAACTAACGCAGATATCGAAAAACCGATTTCACAAGGTTGTAGAGAAAAATTCAAATAACAAAACTGCATTTAAATCTCTAAACCTCAATTTTTCACATACGACAATATTTTATCCAGGCGACGATATTGATTTATTTAAATATTTATATAAATATTTTTAATTCAGTACATATGTAAGCCCTTGGCGTAATGGTTAGTGCGTTGGACTGTCATGCGGAAGGTCTCGAGTTCGATTATCAGCCGCTGCAAGAAAGTTTTTTTTCCAGGGGCCTACTGCCTCTTGCCAATAATTGACAAATCTTCCAAGAGGCATGGAAAGTGCAGCTCAGTAGCCGTTCGGAATTGGCAGAAAATTGTAGGTCCCCTCCCTTTCTGGTAGCACATTCAAGTTATATTAATTTTGTTAGTATTTTTTATTTTTAATATTACTAGCTAAGAACTGTTTAAGTGCCTATAAACTTTTGTGTGCATTAATTTATTTTAATTTAAATAATAATTTATCTATATTTTATTTATAACTTCATAAGTACCTTACCTACCTTGTACATATAAAAAATTTATATATAATATCCCTTGCTTGTTCCCGAAAACTCCTCTTATAGTTTAGTGAGAAAAGTTACAGAAGAAGGGTGTCCATAACTGGCATTTTACGGGTGTCGGTAACAGAAAATAAGGTGTCCGTAGCTAAATAAAATGCACGACTGTGTCGCACGAACTTGCTCCTATGTAAAAGACTAAGAATTTCAAAAATAAATGTTATTAGAGAAACTGTTCATAAGCATAAAATTCATTTTTTAAATGACTAAGGCGCCAGTTATAGCTTTCATTGAAAACCATCATTGAAAATTTTGTTTTCACTTTTTGGGGTAGTCAAACTATGAATATTGAGAATGTTTGGTTTACAAATGAAGCTAATCACTTATATTTTACTTTTGCAAATAAAAATAAACAAATATGTTAAATATTTCTCACAAAACTAATTTAAATTTTTCAATGATGAAAATCGTTTTCAATGAACAGCTAATTTTCGTTCCAACAATGTGGAACACAATCGTTCCAATGATTTGTGTTCGATTCTCTTTCTATTCTCATGTGTCAGTTTTTTTTTCAATGATCAACTCTAGCCTCAAAAAATTATTCAGGTTGTCTTTGTAATTTATAGTGATGGGTAGGATACGAATTTAAAATGAGTTTGTATGAGGTACTCATTTTTAGAAATGAGGTGTGGTATTTTGTCTCACCTCAAATGTCCCATATAGGATATACCTACTCGTATTTTAATGGACATTTTCAACAATAAAATCAATTTTTCAATGACGTCTCTGCAATTCTAATGATCATTTTGAATAAAACATACAAAGTTATATATGTATGTATGTACCTAGATACGTATGCCAGCACAAAAGACACTTAGGCTAGGCGCGCACATTCAATTTTTAGTTGCACAACTGTTTGGTTGCTTATAGAAAACAGATGAACTATTTGGTTGAATGTCCGCGGAGGTGCATTTAATTATATGTTACACAAAATAGCGAACTCATTTTAGGCAATCGTTTAGTTTGTGTCAAAACACAAGCTTTTTAGTTGCTCGACCCAAGCAGTTGCGAAACTAAAAGTTGAATGTGCGCGCATGGCCTTATAGAGTAATTCTGTGAGAGTCGGTTTATGGAAAGCAAAGCAGCGAGTAGGAAACTATAAACTAAACTGGACTAAACACTAATCACGCACCCGAACCCCAAAGAAATGATTTTTTTTATAGCTCATATCTCTAACAAAAACAAAACAAGAAAATTAGGCCTATTCTGCCACATCTGTTATTTTGCTATAGATTTTCTGTTATGAATTATGTAAAATATTTCATCTGACATAATTAAAATGGATGACGAACAAAGAAGTAAACTCTTACACACTATTGGTATCCATATCATAAAATAGGATTTTACCTCATATGTGTCTGGGAATACCATGGCCGTACTCTACTTATATGTTTATATGATATGAGTTTTAATATATTTTCTTTCATTTGCTCCTTTAAGGAACATTTCATTGACGAAATAAGAGATAAATATTCATTTTTATTTGATGCACTGTGTACTTATTGAAATCTTTTATGATAACAGTCACAGAAGTTTGTCTTTTATTCTTTTATGATTTTTAACAGATTTCATAACAGATTTTGGCATGCTGAATACCAAAAATGCTATTCGTAAAAGATTTTTTCTATGTTCGAACGTTTGATATTTTATAAAAGTTTTCTTAGCAGATTTTATAACAGATTTTACCATGCCGAATACCAAAATTATAATTCATAAAAGATTTGTTGACATCTCAAACTTTTGTATTGAAATTCATAACAGAATAGGCCTAAATGATTGCAGTTAGCAAAAAAAAAAAAAACTTTAAACAATAACATAACATGCGACATTTTGTATTGCCTCATGAATGAAGTACCCATCACTAGTAATTTAGCAAGCATCAAAGCGACAGATATTTTCAATGACACATCTTTTCAATGACAGTGAAATTATTGATTGCTATAACCGACTTGTCAAAAAATATTCCACCGTTCCACTGATTTGTGTTTCAATGATGGTTTTCAATGATAGCTATAACTGGCGCCTAAGAAAAAACTTCTTTAGTAGTTAAAGGTAAGATTTATGCAAGAACAAAAATTATAAGTCTTTGTAGTGGTTTCTTAATAAATAAGGTTTTATATAAGAAAATTTAAAACATTTTTAAGAAAAAATATTGGTACGCCAATTTGAAGTTTTTATTATTGTTTGAATAAAAATTAAATTTACAAAAAAAATTATTGAGCCGTTTTCGAGATATGGAATTTTCAAAAAACAAAAAATTGATTTTTTTTTCAAAATTCAAAAAAAAATTTTTCTTAAAGTTTTGAAATGCAATGTTTCTTAAACTTTTTAGAAGCTTCTCTCTGCGAAATTTCATTAATATCCGTTGTGCTGATAATGAGAAATTAAAAATTTAAAAAAATCGTTCTATGGTAGGTACAGTCAGTAATATCTTGTTTTCAAATTTTTTTTATTAAATTACAGATACTGAAAAATAATATAAAGAAAAAAAATTCTCGGAACCGTTTTGGAAAAAAATACGATTTTCGAAAACCCACTTTTTAACATTTGTATGGAGGGTACCGTTATTTTTAGGTAAAATGAATTTATTTTTCTCATTTATTGTAGATTATTTTTCCAAACTTTTATTTATCAAGTTTTGAAAAAATCGAGCCTGGGGTTTTCGAAATATTGAGTTTTCAATAAAAAATTTTTGAAAATTTTTTAAAAATCCAAAAAAAGTTTTTGGAAAATTTTAATAATTCAAACTGCTGGGAAGCTTTAGCATAAAAAAAATGATCAAAATCGGTTGTACCGTTTTTGAGAAAATCAAAAACAAAAATGGGGGGTACCAAAACTACTCATTTTTTGGAAAATTTTTTCAACCATTAGCTAGGTTTAACTAAATTAAATTTTTTGAATTTTTTTTTTAAAGTCGTTGGGACAGTTTGTGAGAAAAAAAATATTTATAAAATTTCGAAAAAAAAAATCGTATGGCAGTACCGTTATTTTTGGTCTCAAAAATCAAATGAAAAAACATCCGGGGGTAAAAAATTAAAACCCATATCTACCAAGTTTGAAGAAAATCGGCCGAGCGGTTTAGATGTAACCGAACAGACAGACAGAATTGCCAGACCCACTTTTTTCGTCTTCGCTATCATCGTAATGTCAACTTTGATCAAAATCTCGAGTTCGATTTTTTTTACGAATGCATAACTTGCCTTATAGTACCTACCTATAAGTCGCAAGTAAAAAGTGGTAAGCTATTAAGGGTTTGTGTTTTATTTACTTTTGGACTTTCGTACATATTTATTTCTTTAATATTATAACAGAAATTATTAGCAGCAACAATAATACGTACATAAAAATCATTAAAATGCATCCAGCGAAACAAAAGTTATGAATTTTCAAACTCAAAATTTCTTTTAAGGGTGTCGGTCACTGGGTATCTTACCCTACATGGAAAAGGAGCAGAAAAACACGTTTTCTGGTCATATCTCGAAAACACTTCTTTGGAAAAATAAATGATTGCCATTTTCGTGTTCAGAGAGCCAAAATTAGTCTAAAAAATACTTTTTTGTTGAGGTACTCGCCAAAAACCGAAAATTTGTAAACTAGTGTTATTGCTTTTGCTTACATCAAAACATACGCAGTATGAGAAAAAATTTTTCGATTTTCTTAGCGCATTTAAATTCAATAAATAATTTACCTGTTGTTATTGTCTTAGCTGAAATATGGATATACATATAAAAATGAGTTAGAATTATATAATATACAGGGTTATACTCTTTTTGGTAATTGCAGCGAGTCATATTCTGCTGGAGGTGTAGTTGTTTATGTGAAAAATTCTCTTGCCCTAATTTATCTAGCGCTGATATAGTAAAGTTATCTTTTGTTTTTGAGAATATTGATTATACTTTGTTGTGCATTTACAGACTTCATTATTTTCCGAAAAATATGTTCATTGACGAACTTAGCAATATTCTAAATGCAAACTTAGCTAAAAATTTAATTGTATTAGGTGATATCAATATAGATATTGTTAACAAAATTGACAAAGATTCCGAAAATTATTTATTTACTTAAGAGTCTTAAGAGTTTAATTAACGAACCTACCTGCGTGACTTGCTCTTCAATAAGTTGTATAGATCAGGGTTGCAAAAGCTTAAGTCACTTGTTGGCTTAAGCTTGGCTTTAATTCACAAGCTAGTGAGTGACTTAAGAATTAAAACAAATATAATTCAGCAGCTAGGTGCTGACTTATGAATTAAAAAAAATTTAATTCGCAAGTCAGTTGGTGACTTGTGAATTAAAAAAATTTAAATCATAAGCTTCTTAGTGACTTATGAATTAAAAAAAATAATTCAGAACCTACTAAGTGACTTATGAATTAAAAAAAATTAAGTCATGGGCAAGTAAGTGACTTATGAATTAAAAAATTTTAATTCCCAACCTACTAAGTGACTTAGGAATTAAAAAAAATTCAAGTCATGAGCAAGTAAGTGACTTATGAATTAAAAAAATTCAAATCATCAGCAAGTGACTTATGAATTAAAAAAAAATTAATTCATAAGTTAATTGATAAATGCTGATTAGAAAAATTATGACATAGATAATTTATAAGCTAGCGTGATAATCTTATGATTTAAAAACTAGATTTGAAAGCTAAAAAGATATTCAAAATTAAAAATTTATTAAAAAAAAATAAAAATTAAAATTAAATGTTATACTTACTGAGTAGGTACAAAAGTTTCGAAGTGCTTAATTAAGAAAACGGAATGTTTTATTTTTCAATTTTATTGAAAATACATATTGAATTAGTTTCAGGTACTTGAAACAATTTTAGAAAAAATATCAAATAATCAACTCATGTAAAATATGAAAACCAAAAAATTTAAAGGCATATGCATAAAAATATGCACTCACGAAATTTATATAATGAAAACCCATCATTTGCTCAACACAAAGATTTCATCAATATTGCTTTTTATTTAATTGGATTATAGGGACTGCATAAACGGCAACTCCCAAAAAATTCTCCAAAAGCTTTCGTTAATAATTAAATAATTATGTAGTCAAAACAAGCTTAAAAATTTCCAATCTACCAACTAACTTATGAATTAAATTTTTTTTAATTCACAAGTCACCAACTGACTTGTGAATGAAATTTTTTTTGATTCATAAGTCACTTACTCCCTGATGACTTGATTTTTTTTAATTCATAAGTCACTTAGTAGGTGGTGAATTAAATTTTTTTTAATTCAGAAGTCAATTTGTTGCTCATGATTTGAATTTTCTTAATTCATAAGTCACTTACTCCATCATGACTTAATTTTTTTAATTCATAAGTCACTTTGGGGGTTGTGAATTAAATTTTTTTTAATTCATAAGTCACCAAATATCTTATGAATTAAATTTTTTTACTTCACAAGTCATCTATAGACTTATGACTTAAGGATTTTTAATTTAAAAATTCGCAACCGTGGTATAGATCACATTTTTTTGAGATATCATAAAAACAACAAAAATATATTTAATGGTCAAGTTCATGATTTTAAATTTACTGACCATAAAATGATTTCATTAAACATCTTTTTTGATAACCATTCTCAAAATATGAAACCCGAAAATCCAGTGAAACATTGCGTTGACTATAAATTATTAAAAGAATTTTTAACTTTTGAATGCTGGGACCAAGTTTATTCTGAAAACTATCCCTCTCAGGCATTTGATTTGTTTATAAGTACTCGTATTTTAAAAAATCATATTAGTTCAAGTACTTTAGAAAAAAGTATTCAGGTAAGACGAAACATCTTAAACTTTGGATGAACAATAATCTTCTTCATAAAATAAGAAGAAAGAAGAAAATGAGTTTGAAATGTAAAAAACATCAGAACAATAAAAAACTTAAAAACACTGTTAAAGTATACAGGGTGGTTTGCATAAGGTGTGATAAAAAGCTAGGGCGTGTAGGTTAGACTTAGACAAGAAAAAAATCGTATGGGAGGGGGGGGGTCTATTTCCCCCCGTTTAGGCGGGAGGGGCAATTTAAGAAAAAAATCACTTAAAACAGAAAAAAAAATTATTAAAAAATAACGGTGATACGAGTACCTACAGAGTAATGCTATAGCATTTTGAAAAGCCAGAAATACATTCTTTAATTTTGTTTTCAAATAAAGTTGTTCAAGTGAATAGTTTTTGAAAAATTAATTTTCAAAATCAAAATTTTGAAAAAAAATTTAAATTTTGTTTTTAAACAATTTTTTTTCAAAATTTTACGTAATTAAGTATTACGTTTTTATTCAATATTCAATGCTCTTATTAATTTTTGATCAAACACAAAATCCGGATGCCAAAATGTTTTGTAGTTTTTGAGAAAATCAAAAATAACAAAAACTACTTTTGTTCTAAGAAAAGCCTTTTATTTTAGTTTTTACGTTTTGGATTTACGATTGAAAGGATTAACTTTCTTTTTACTATTTTTTTAATTATCGTTTTATAAGCATACAATAATGTGACAAAGTACTGGATTAACCATATTTCACACATTTTTTATTGAGAACACCTGCGTGGGAGCATTGGTTTAAAAAAGTTAATCCTTTCTTTCGTAAATGCACCTAAGCCAAGCCGACCTCACCATAATAAAAAAGTGGCAATGGTCTCACGCCGGTGTTCTCAATGAAAAAATGTGTGAAATATGGTTAATCCAGTACTTTGTCACATTATTGTATGCTTATAAGACGATAATTAAAAAATAGTAAAAAGAAAGTTAATCCTTTCAATCGTAAATTCACCTAAGAATCCAAAAACGTAAAAACTAAAATAAAAGGCTTTTCTTAAAACAAAAGTAGTTTTTGTTATTTTTGATTTTCTCAAAAACTGCAAAACATTTTGACATCCGGATTTTGTGTTTGATCAAAAATTAATAAGAGCATTGAATATTGAATAAAAAAGTAATACTTAATTACGTAAAATTTTGAAAAAAAATTGTTTAAAAAAAAAATTTTCATTTTTTTGTTTCAAAATTTTCATTTTGAAAATTAATTTTTCAAAAACTATTAACTCGAACAACTTTATTCAAAAACAAAATTAAAGAATGTATTTCTGGCTTTTCAAATTGCTATAGCATTACTCTGTAGGTACTCGTATCACCGTTATTTTTTAATAATTTTTTTTCTGTTTTAAGTGATTTTTTTCTTAAATTGCCCCTCCCGCCTAAACGAGGGGAAATAGACCCCCCCCCTCCCATACGATTTTTTTCTTATCTATGTCCAACCTACACGCCCTAGTTTTTTGTCACACCTTATGCAAATCACCCTGTATATGCAAAACAGTTAATAAAGAAATTGATGAGACTCGGAATAATTATTATGCTAATACGTTTTTAAATGCTAAGGGGAATATTCGTGAAGAGTGGAAAGTAGTTGATAACATTTTAGGTAAAAATACTGATTCAATAAAAATTGATTCTATTGAAATTGAAGGAGTACAATATCTGATTCCCGAATTATATCCAATAAATTTAACGAATATTTTACTGAAATTTCAGTCAATTTAAAACCTACTATTAAATCTTGTATAAGTTGTAATTGTTCCATTTCTTCAGAAATTTGCTTAGATGATATGCAACCAAATAGTTTTGTTTTTAATGCGATAACATCAAGAGAAGTATTCAATGTTATTATGTCTTTAAAAAACAAACATTCATGTACTAGTGATGGTGTATCTAGATATTTGTTGAAAAAGGTTGCTTGGTATGTTATGGACGTACTAGCGGTTGTATTTAACAAATGTGTTGAAACAGGTTGTTTTCCGGATCATCTTAAATGTGCTGAAGTTATACCGCTCTTTAAAACAGGAAATAGAAAACTAATATCAAATTATAGACCAATTTCACTACTTTCAACTTTTTCAAAAATCTTTAAGAAGTTAATCAAATTCCGAATTATGTCCTTCTTGGAAAGCACTTATTTCTTCTGTAATAATCAATTTGGTTTCCGAGCTGGTTTGTCTACGGAAGATGCTATTTTAAGGGTGTGTAGTCAACTTTATGGAAGTTTGAATAGTACAGTCTTGGCCAAATGTATTAGGCACCCCCAAAAAGATGCCATAATTTTAAAACCAAGTAAAATTTAAAAAAAACAAGTATGCAGAAATGTTGTAAATTTTTTTTTATTAAAGAAAATTTAATATTTTGTATGGCCACCCCTCGCTTTTATGCCTGCTGCTATTCGTTTAGGCATAGAGCTTACGTGCTTGCGGCATTCGTCAGAACTTAATTTGAGCCATTCTTGCTCAAGAACCTTTTTGAGCATTTTTTTTGTATGTTGTTAGGTATTGTCGGACTTTACGCTTTAAAATTTCCGATAGATGCTCAATTGGGTTCAGATCTGGGGACTGGGCAAGCCATGGAAGCAGGTCAATGGCATTTTCAGCAAACCACTTCACTGAGAGGGCGAACTTGTGACAGGGTGCATTGTCCTGCTGGAACAAGACGCCCCGCATATTTGTATCACCAAAAATATGCTAGAAAGATGCCATCAGCGTGTTTTCCATCAAATTAATGTATTTTTTGAGTCCATGCGAACCTCACAAATGACCAGTTTGCCCACGCCGTCCGCAGCCATGCAACCCCAGATCATAACGCTTCCTCCTCCGTGTTTAACGGTTGGAACTACACATTCTGGGTTATATTCCTCACCAACTCGCCGCCTCACAAAGGTTACACCAGGGTTTCCAAACACCTGCAAAAATAAAAAAAAATAACCTTTTTCAAAAGCTCAAAATAACTAAGTGGATGGCAATTTAAAACAGTTTTTAAAGATTCCGAGTTCGGGGCTTCATTATAATGCTTACTTCAAAGTTTGATTCATCTGACCACAAAACGTTACTCCAATCTTCTTCAGTAAGGTGTTGGTATTTTTTTTCCGATTCTAGCCGCAACTTTCTGCTTTTTTCTGAGAGCCATGGCTTTTTCCTCGCCTTGCAACCTTTCAATCCAACTTCTCCGAGTCTCCTTCTAACGGTTCTAGCCGAAATCTGTTTCCCACAATGTTGTGTTATGTCAGCAACTAGCTCATTTGATGTTTTTTTATGGTTTTTTTATAGAGGTTCGTATTAAAAACCGATCTTCTCTTACCGTGGTTACTTTTTTCCTGCAGGATTTTGTACAATTTAGATGGGATCCAGTCTTCCGAAACCGATCTAAGGCATTTTGCACGGCACAACGCGAACAATTCATTCTCCAAGAGAATAGAGCGTAAAATATAGGGTGCCTAATACTTTTGGCCAAGGCTGTAGATAATTAAATAACTATGGGCCTGTTCATAGATATGACTAAATCCTTATTTTATCTAGTCAATCACGATCTGTTGCTTAACAAACTTTATAATGCAGGTTTAATTTGCTCAATTCTTATTTAAAAATTAGAAAACAAAGAGTCAACAACAATGAAATCTTTAGTGAACCAAGACTGCTTAAAAATGGCGTTCCTCAGGGATCAGTGCTTGGGCCTTTGTTTTTTTTAATTTATCCATTTTCAAACTTAAACTAAATGGTATTTCGACTGCTTTTGCTGACGATATAGTATTCACATACTCTTTAAATACTGTATTTGAAAGTATTACGAACATTGAAAACGATCTTGAAATCTTAAGGTTTACTTATCACAAATAAATTATAAGTGAAAAATCTAAATTGATGTGTTTTGAGGTGTCTGGTAATAGTCTTTATGACTTTATCTTACTGTTCCATGCTCACGATTGTCATCAGTATTCTTTACCTATTCACAAGTGTGGAATAAGTAATTTTGAATCCGAATATCAATGTTCAAAAACTTGTTTTAAAGTTGAAGTATTTAGTTCATCAATTTAAATACTTAGGAGTTATAATTGATAACAACCAGAATTTGAAAGCTCATACTCAAATGATCAAAAATTATTTGTTATCGGTCACACGAAAAATTTATTTAATAAAACCCTTTTGCTCTCAAAAAGTTTTGAAAATGATCTATTTTGGTTTTGCAAACTCGAAGTTACAATACGGTATTACTAGTTGGGGTGGATCTTATGCTAATAGCTTTGTAGTTTGTACCTTTATTAACAGCACAAACACATTTAGTTAGAATTATTTTAAATAAAAATAGGATGGCCGAAAGTTTGATTTTATTTAGAGAATTGCAAATTCTTCGAATGAGGCATTTATATGTTTTCAAAATCTTGAGAGAATTTTTTAAACGCTGCGGAAACATCCCTAGTAGAAATTATCAAATGTACAACTTACGTGTAAGCAATATGACTTTAGTCAATGTACCTTTTGCTTACAGGACACATTTCAATCATTTTTTCACATACACAGCTCCAAATATTTTTAATAAATGGTGCAGGGAAATAAGTCCACGGGAACTAAGTCCACTGAGGGACTAAGTTCTCACTTGAGGTGGGAAATAAGTCCACGGAAACTAAGTCCACTGATGGACTCAGTTCTCACTTAATGGGAACGAAATCCACTTTACTAATTTCAATTTTTTCAAAGTACCGAGTTTGAAGAAAATACCTCCTGTAGTTTAAGCTGTCGTTTGAGGTACAGACATACAGGCAGACAGACGGAATTGTCGGACCCAATTTATTCGTCTTCGCTATTATCGTAATGTCAAATTTGATCAAAATCTCGAGCAGGGTTGCAAAAACTTAAGTGACTTTTTAGCTTAAGCTTGGCTTTAACTCACAAGCTAGTGGGTGACTTATGAATTTAAAAAAATGTAATTCAGCAGCTAGTTACTGACTTACATACATATGAATTTAAAAAAAATAATTAATAAGTCAGTTGGTGACTTGTGAATTAAAAAATTTAAATCATAAGCTTCTTAGTAACTTATGAATTAAAAAAAATTAATTCAGAACCTACTAAGTGACTTATGAATTAAAAAAATTTAAGTCATGAGAAAATAAGTGACTTATGAATTAAAAATTGATAGAAATTCATATGACATTTTCTTTGGTTTGTGCTATGTAACTTTCAGGATTTAAGCTTTTTCGAGGTTTCAGTAGCAAATATTTCTCTGAGATTTGCGGGCAATTTTTAATGCTCTTACAGTCCTACGGCAATCCTGTAAGGGCTTTAAATTAAAGACAGCTTATTGAAATCCATAATGTTCATACTGAATGGCAAATATCCTATCTTCCCTGTACTGCAAATATAAATTGAACAGAGTATAGTAAGTACTTAAAATTGACATCCAAAATTTTGTTCTCGAAAAATTTTAAAGATATTTGTTATATGAAAAACTACTATAATAATAAACCGATTTTTAAACTTTGTTTGCATGAATTCATACTTTTTCCGGAAATCAGACGGCAAGTCCATGAACTTGAACATTGTTATCTCATTAAATCCATGTTTCATATTTATAAAATGTATTTTAAATTCCAAAGTAATCTTACATAAGAGCAAGTTCGTGCGATCCAGTCTTGCATTTTAGTTTAGATAAAAATGTTCAACCATTAGCTAATTTTTACTCAATACAATCCTTGAATTATTTTTTAACCTGTGTTTTTCAGAAAATTGTATTCTAAAATTTCAAAGCATTTTTGATGAGTTTCCAGTAATTAAAAAAGCAAACGTTAAGGTTAAGTGTTTATTACAGACTAAACTATAAAAGGTTAAAGGTATAATGTAAAATAGCAAGCAGAGAATTAAAAAAACTGGTTTTACAATGGTGTAATCAATGACATATGGGTTAAATATAAGTACATTAGTTTGAGCGTTGAAATTAGAATGTAGCTAGTTCACAATAATATTTTAACAATTTTTTTGTCAGATGCACTTAATTTTTGACTTAAAAAAAATCTTGTCTATGGAAGAATATACAAATGCTATCTACGGCTCCCGGAAATTAAACCAGAACAAATTACGCCAGTTTTTTTTGGAAAAAACGCCAAAATGTTTTTCACACAAGTTCTGGCCTTTTTTCTTAGGAAAACAGTCCAGAATATCTTGGAAATCTTCTCAGGATTTCAGGCATTTTTTCCAACAAAAATTCTGGCGTTTTTCCCATTTTTAGAAATTGAAAAAAGACCAGAAAATAAAGTTAGGAAAAACAGCAGAACTCAAATTTCTACCGTTTTTTCCTTTGTTTTGGAAAAAAGCCAGAAAACTCTATTTCACTTTAATTGAAGTAAACAATTAACAGTTATGTTAGGCATTCTTTTACGTGGTACTTATATTTCAAGAAATAATATTATTTAGTTGCTTTCGAGCGTTTATCAGTGCAGTAGAATGTCACCTCGAGTAACTGTTATTTGTTTCTTTTTACTTCATCACATTAAAAGTGTTTTCTTTGAAAATAAAAAACATTTTCCGGTACAATAAATTATATTTCTGGCCTAATATCCATTTTGTTTTCTGACTCAATATCCAACATTTCTGGCATATTTACCAAAATAATTTCTGGCTTTTTTTTCAAGTTTTGAGAAAACATTTTCTGGCGTTTTTTCCAAAAATAAATTCTGCCATAATTTCTTCTGAAGTAATTTCCGGGAGCCCTATCTACCAAGTTTCAAAAAATGTACTGAGCCCACTTTTTCGTCTTCGCTATCATCGTAATGTAAAGTGTGATCAAAATTTTGAATTCCATTTACTGACGAATTCTTGCACAAATACCCAAAGCAGACCCACGTGTTTATAACAATTTAATACGATCTGGTAGTGCCGAAGAGAGTGTATCCATATTGGAAACACTTAAGTCAGTATAATTTCCTGTAACAATTTCCAAGAAATTAGATTATAAATGCTTAGAAATTAAAAAATTGTATTTCGAGGAAAATTATGAATAAATATATGTAAATATTATAACAATCTTAAAAAAAATATTTAAACACTAAGCCCCATAGGTATTTCAAAGTATATTTTTCTCATCCCAAACATATAGCAAGTACCATATTATATGTCGCAGTGTGTGATACGATAAACGCTAGACACTTCATTCGTATATCTATGCCTAAGTGAAACCGGAGCATTAGTTCGATAATAGGCGTTTTTCTTTTTTAGCTCCGAGCAGGGCACAGAGCGGGGCCTGAGCGCTCAGAGCTCGCTCCGAAACGAGTGTGACCTGAGCGCTCTGAGCTAATTAAGAAACACATCTGAGCACTGAATTCTCATTGTATCATTTTTCAAATAAACCAAATGCCGAATTTATCTCCAGCGAAATTTCCTGGAACGCTATTTTTTTCACTCCGGTGTCTATCCGCAACTTGTTCCTTTTTAATGATTCTATCAAGAACAACATCATCTGTTTCGTCCCCTTTACCCCTTCGAAAACAAAAAATATTATACACTGCTCATAATTACATATATTTATTTTTCCTTACCTTCACTGGGAGAACAACCAGCTTCGCCCGCCATTTCCATTGTTTTGATTTTGTATTTCTTTTTTTCTTTTACTATCATCCCTTCCAAAAAAATTTAATGAAGTTAGCCGCGCTCAGCTTTTTGCTCCGTCCGCTCGGTCATTTATTATCGAGCTCATCGAGCGAGCCCCGTTCAAGCTCTGAGCTAAAAAAGAAATGCAAGTTGAGCGCTCAGGGCGCTCTGGGTTAAAAAAGTAACATAGTTCTTTTTTTGACAGTTCAGTGCCCCGCTCGGAGCTAAAAAAGAAAAACGCCTAATATGTAAGTGTAAGTCCACCATAATTTATAGTCAAGAGAAAGAGAATAAGACGATTCTCGAACTTACACCTCGACTCCACAGGAGATAAATTCTCTCAGGATGCTCATCATGATATGAAATCTCCAATGGAGACGCGATATTTCCTCTTATGATGAGATGCCAGCGATCTATATCTGCGGTTTTGTCTTGATATATGTAGATGTCTGATATGAAATTTGACAGATGTTTTTTTTTCGTACTTTTATCTCATTATTTCGTGTCTTCTCATTGGGTTGGTTCTTGTCAAGTATTCCGTCGGCAAATATTTTTTTTTATTTTGTAAGTAAATACATTAACGTGTCATGTTATTCATTTGTTCGTGCGTTATGTTTGGTGTTATTTATTTATACTTTACGTAGATGCGCATTGTTTTCTTTGCAAATATATATAATTTTTGTTAGTTTTACATTTTGGTAATTTCTGTTGTCCGCACAAAACGCATCCCGTGCAGTAGGGATAGAAATGAAAAATCATGACATAATTTGCCCAGCGAAGCAATAAGAAAATGTAGAGATAGAGATGTCAGACATTGAGTTGGAGAGACAGATATCTTGTGGAGTCGGGGTGTTAGAGGGCGTCTTTAATTTGAAATGAACGGCAGAACAGTATAGAACGGGTGGCGACCACTGACACTGATCTCTATAATACACTGGATACACTGCTCTTTATGAGCCTGTTTAGATTGGGAAGATTGAGTACGAACTCACGGCAATTTGTAGGCAAGAAAAGTGCGGGGTGAGAGGTCTCGTGAGGCATAAAGAAAACATAAAAACTGGACTCGTGAGTACTGTTTCATAACCGAAACGTTTCGTCTTATTTAATTTTGTCCATTTCAATTTGTCAATTTTCAAGAAAACAACAGCTGTCTGTCTATAAAAGTATTTAATTTTGGCAAGCACAGTAATTTTTTCATTTATTCAGCGAGTTTTTAACACTCCCGATAGTTTTTTATTCTTTATTACTTTTTGGTCACTTAATTTTGCAATTTTAGTTTATCAAAAATTATTTATTGTTTTTTATTCACACGATAATTTCAACCAAAATAAAAAAGTAGCAAAATGGAAAAATTATTTTACGTTCTATTTTGTTTTGCATTGTGATGCCACTAAATATTGCAGTGGGAAAGTTGACAATACTGCACCAGCAACAGCAAGATTAAGGCTCGTATTCACCGAGCGCTCCTAAACGGCTCTTAACTTTACGAGGCTCTTAACTTGAAATTTCTGTGTGGTATTCACCAATCACTCGCAAGTGTTTTTCGAAGTTCGAAAATGAGAGCCACTCTCTCTTGTTCAGGCATACCCAAACTGTGAAATGTTGTGGAATGTTGGACTTGACAGCAAATGGATACTCTTCTACTTGGCATTGCTCACATGGATTCGAGTCAAATGCGTGCGTGGCACACGCACAAGCGAACAAACTTTCGAAGAGAGCGCTCGTAAGTTAGGAGTGGTCGGGACCACTCCTAACTTTTAAGAGCGCTCGTAGATCTTCACTAATATTGCTTGGTGAATAGGTTTATGAGCTTCTTAAGTTATGAGCGCTCGGTGAATACCGGCCTAAGACTTTGGCCTAACGACGCTGTTGGCGTTGCTGTTGCTGTTCTTATGTGTGTTGAACAATTGAAATGCATTGGTTTTAAATTAATGGCGGCGTTATCTATATATATTAATGAATGCGCTATCCAGTGTATTATAGAGATCAGTGGTGGCGACAAGTTGCGTGAACCAAATTGCTCTGAGATTACTGCGTTTATTTAAAACAACTTCAAGATTAATGCGTTTGTTTTAAACAATCTTCATAATGACTGAAGATTCGTCATATAGATATAGTAAAAACAAGTACAAGATTATTTCTATTTTTTTCTTCAGTTTTTTGATAAAATGTATGAGTTTGATGAGATTTCTTTTTTTGATTTTTAACCTAAAGTTCTGACTCCTTATTACCCCACCTACCCTACTGCAATATTAATATCAATAAAGTTTGTGAAGCTTAATGTCTAGTACAGAAAAGTAATAATATTTGATATTCGTCTATTGACAATGAATGCATGCACACACTCAAGACTTATTAGGTGGAACCTGAAAATTATTCGCTCAACGGTTGGTACGTGGAATTGAAATTTGAAACAAGAAATCCGAATTAATAGTTCCCCTCAACACCTAAAATTCGAATGAATGAAAAAGATAAAAACTGATTTCAAAAGTTTTCTTTTTTTTTTTAATTCCCCACGCCGAAAGACAACAACTTAAAATCGTAAATTCCATATTATAGATCATCCATTCATTTAAAATATTGTATTTAAAAAACAAGTAGGTAATGAATAACAAATGAAAATCAATGAAAAATTAATGGCGCAAAATTAGTACGATGTTAAAGATGTTTTAGTATGAAACTAGGTTAAGACAACCATTTTGCAAATTTTAATCGAATCATTTGCCCTTTTTTTAAAGTTAAAATCATCGAATACCTATTTTAATATTTTAGTATCTTACTAACTTCATATGACTCTTTGACATACACAAACGTCAAAAAAGGTGTGTTTACTTAGTTTTTTGCACGAATTGTCATTGTCTTAGGTGTGTTCAGAAGTAATTTATTAAGAAAATGGCTTTAGACCGATACTAGTTAGAAAATGTTTAAAATTAAGAATAAGTTAGTAAACTACTTTAAAGTTAGCAAAATGTTAAGTAGTATCATGCTAATACCCTAATTATAGGCTGTTTGAAATTTTGCGCCAATTTTTAAATCTATTTTTGAAATCTCTTAATTTTTTTTTCGAATCACGATTAAGGGATTAATGATCAAAATTTCTTAGTTAAATATTAGTTCTTGCGTTAAAGTTTTCTACCAATTATGGCTTAATAAATTTTTTTTAAAATTGATGCAGAGATTACCGTTATGAATCTGGCTAACTATACTTAAATAAAGATTACCTAAAAATTTTGTCATTATTTTGATTCGCCTGCTTTTTGGTTGAGGATCTAATCAACTTACTCATTATGTACATATTCGGTTATGTAATTGACATCAATTAAAAACAAAAAAAAATAATCTGAGCATAGCATAGTGTAAACATTGAATATTCTATGAATACATATGACGATATTTTCTTTTTATATTAGAAAAGTACCTGTCCAGATCCCAGACTTTCCTTTATGAAATGTAAACATTCACTCACCCTGTGCACTCAAGTACAAAATATAAGTCTGTACATAAGGATACTTAGTTATTTGTTTAAGACCCACCACAGGGGTTGATTTTCAAAAAAAAAAAAAAATACCCCGCGGCGAAGTTTATTAAATTATATCCTCTTGACAGTTGCTTGTTCGTTTGTTTTATGCTTGCTTCATCCAAATGAGGGGTTCGTAGAAGACATTGCTTGAAGAAGATATACTCAAACAAATTATACACAGGATTTATTATGGTACACTTCGTTCTCTATGAAATGCTATAGATACCATTTAAGTATAACTAAACGGGGGCCAGAACAGAATCTACCTGCATATCTCCGTTATACGAGTTAGAGAATATGACACAAGGGTTGATATTTTCTAATATTTGGTTGAGAACCCTAAACAAAATTAAGTAGGTACTTAAACCAGATGTTAAAAGCTGACATTTATATATACCAAACATTCCATATGTGATTCTCAATTGCTGCAAATTTCAATAAGAAATATTTAGGTAAATTAATTGAACTACAGATTTAAATAAAAACTTGACGCACATATTAAATTTTACCTTCATGTAATTCGTGTAATTCGGTATAATATTTTGTAGCAAAGACCGCCCCACTTTTTGACCAAGTATTTACACATATCCAATAGGAAGTGAGATGGGGTATCAAATGACTGTTAAATTTGGGTGTTGAAAATAGTTATTTTGCGTGCGCATCATAATATACGTATGGCAAAACTTCAAACGCGGAAATGTGATAAAGAATGTATAATGGGCTTAGAATGAAACCTCAATGTGTTCATGTGTGTATGTTCATGTCGCAGCCTCAGTTCAAAAAGGCCTGAGCTCAAAAAATATATTTTCGAGAAAACACTCCTGCAAAAGTGACATACCACTTTTACCTGTAACTTACCACAATTTATTACCACAATAAATAGACAAGCTTTGGGATTTTAACAATAGTTTTTTATTTGTTTAAATCATATAAATAATTAAGTGTTTCGAATAAGTTAAAATATGCAATATAAAATTCAAGCGGAATAGAGCGCTAAGTGGAAGATATAGACTTTTTTCTTCGCTTTAAAAGTAATCAGACCAAAAACATAAATGTTAAAAAAAGAGCCAAGTTCTTCTATACAAAAACCTTTGTGTAACAAGTCAGCCGTGAAAAGTAATGAGATCTAAAAGTGCGCCAAGTTCTTACTTCATGAAGATTTAATACCGAATATTTAAAGTAGAAAAATATTGAAACAGCTACAATGTAATAGAGAAATTTTATTATTTAATGATTACTGAGTAAAATTTGATGGGCTTACTGGTCAAGTTTTTAAAACCGTTTGAATTGGGCATAAAAAAAAACTTGCCAAGTAAGCTCATCAAATTTTACTCAGTAATCATTAAATAATAAAATTTCTCTATTACATTGTAGCTGTTTCAATATTATTCTACTTTAAATATTCGGTATTAAATCTTCATGAAGTAAGAACTTGGCGCACTTTTAGATCTCATTACTTTTCACGGCTGACTTGTTACACAAAGGTTTTTGTATAGAAGAACTTGGCTCTTTTTTTAACATTTATGTTTTGGTCTGATCTCACTCCTTTTTGCAAAGATTTAAATATTCTGCCATGTCAAAATCTCGAAAGATAAGGAAAGATAGAAGGGTGGACTCTTCCTACTAAAATCAACTTAGTTTATAGCTTCCTATTTCTTTTTGTTATTGGTTGTTTTAATTTGCGCTTCAATTATTTCTTCTTATCCTGGCAAGATACATAACACTAACATACCTACCTTAATTACAGCAATCGGAAGTGCTCCATATAAATTAAACATACCACGCCCCCTGAATGGAAAATCTCAATTTTTATTGTTGGTCCTTTATATGCGACTCAATTTTTATTGTTGGTCCTTTATATGCGACTTGAGCCCTACCGTTCTACCAAATTTCATTGTTCTACTGCAATTGGAAGTGCGCCATATATAATTTACATCAGTTCTGAGGAAGTGGGCGGATACCACGCCCCTGAATGGAAAACATCAATTTTTATTTTTGGTCCTTTATATGCGACTTGAGCCCTAACGTTCTACCAAATTTCATTGTTCTACTGCAATTGGAAGTGCGCCATATATAATTTACATCAGTTCTGAGGAAGTGGGCGGATACCACGCCCCAGAATGGAAAGAATGGAAAACATCAATTTTTATTTTTGGTCCTTTATATGCGACTTGAGCCCTACCGTTCTATCAAATTTCATTGTTCTACTGCAATTGGAAGTGCGCCATATATAATTTACATCAGTTCTGAGGAAGTGGGCGGATACCACGCCCCTGAATGGAAAACATCAATTTTTATTTTTGGTCCTTTATATGCGACTTGAGCCCTACCGTTCTACCAAATTTCATTGTTCTACTGCAATTGGAAGTGCGCCATATATGATTTACATCAAGTCTGAGGAAGTGGGCGGATACCACGCCCCTGAATAAAAAACCGCTAATTTTATATTTTTTTCTTCGAATGCAATTTGAGCCCTACCACTTTACCAAATTTTATCGTTTTACAGTAGTTGGAAGTGCTCCATTCAACCAACACCAATTCGGAGAAAGTGGGCGGATACCACGCCCCCCGAAAGGAAAATCTTGGTGTTTATTTTTGGTTTTTTATATGCAATATAAGCCCTACCGGTTCACCAAATTTCATCGGTTTACAGCAGTAGGAAGTGCTCCATTCAACCAACACCAATTCGGAGACAATTGGGAGAAAGTGGGCGGATACAACGCCCCCTGAATGGAAAATTTCAATTTTTCGATTTTTTCCTCTGCTTACATGACAAGACCTACCGTTGTGCAAAATTACAAGATTCTACGATGTCGGGAAGTGCTCCATAATTTTGATGATCTGTCAGTCAGTCAGTCAGTCAGTCAGTCAGTCAGTTACGGTTTTTGTGATTTTTGAGGCCTTATATCTCAGGAACCGCTTATGCTAGAAAATTGAAATTTGGTCAGGCGCATATGCCTGACTAGCTTAGCAAATATTCGGAATTTCTGACTTGATTGGTACTGAAGATAGGGAGGGGTCAAAAGTCGCCTGAGTTTGTTCCTGTAAAAAGGGTGTAGTGCCAGAACTTGGCTGGGCACTACCGTGCCCTTTGATTATTACTTAGTGAAATACAGTTTTAACTTAATTTGGTTTCTTTACAACGTATAATGTTTATTTATACTTATTAATTTAATGTGATTATCCCAAACAAATATCATATAAATTCGAGATATTGGTTTTGGGAATCCAGGAGCGGATCATCACATTTATTACTAAGGCATCACATTAGTAATAAATTGTATTGTAAAGATATATCCGATTCCAAGCCCGATATTATCATGTATAATTGTTGGATTTGGTTTTCTACGTTTGTTTTTCATAATGGTGATTAGTTCAGATTCGATTTAAGCAACAATTAGGGGCTAAGAAAGAATTTCTGTGCTGCATATAGATAGATAGATATATTCTTTATTTTTTTCCATCATAAAGTTTTACAATTTGTTTTCCTAAGAATAAGGACATGGCAATTACTGCCGTCTGCCTGAAATGACATTCTTTATTATGATTTAAAAAAGAAAAAAAGTAAAATAAATCGAGACAAAAAATATAAGAAATTAAATAATATAAGCAAAGTATTTGAATTAGTTTATAATGGTTAATAGGTTATAACTTACATTTTTTTAAATTTCAGGTAATACAAGTTTAAAGATAAGTTTGAACCTATCATATCATAAAAGCAAAAAAAAAAAAAAACATTTTTTTTTTAAACAATTCTACTAAATTAGAGTTTGTCAATTTTTACGTGATTTGAAACACAAAACGAACAATTTTGAAATGATTTGCAACATAAAATTACATAGTTGAAAAACTACAACAACTGGCTAATACATTAATCAGAGGAAGCTGTTGCGGTAATTAAGAGCATGTTGACAGAATTTATATAGACTGAGCCAACCCGCTGCTCCATCTAAGATTTCATAAAGTTTATGTAATGAAATAAAACTTTCCCGAAAGTATAATCGACGGATTTCTTGTAAGATTGGACAAACAGCTAAGAAATGGTAAATATCTTCTTTTTCTCTTCTGTTACATAGATTACAGAGTTGCGGCAAATCACCACGATGCGGTATAAAATTTAAACGTAAAATTTCGACTCTGGCCCTAAAAATAGTACTTATTTGGGCGACTGAATAATCACTAGAAAAATAATTGACATCTGAAGTCAACCCATGATTTAAATTTCGGTAAATAATTCTGGATGCGGACGAATTTGCTTTTGAAAGATTTTCTACAAAAATTTTATGATCGAGTTTAGCGATCACCTCTGCAAACTGAGCCTGCCATTCGTCAACATTGGTTTCTGTTAAGTTTAGAGACGATTCTTGCGATAAAGCCAGTTGGTTCCACTCTTTAAATGGAGAGGCATTTGTTTGAAGCAATTTTTTCAAAATAGTCTTATGAAGACACACATCACTTCTTTTCATAACTTTTGAAATGAAATCCGCGTTAGCCTTCAAATTTTGTATATACATATATTGGGGTTATACCTGACTACATATATGGCATAATTTGGGGTTGAATTTGGTAAACGGAAAAGCCGCTTGAAGAAATGCCTTTGCAGACTTTCAAAAGCATCGAGGTTCAAGTATCCGAAAACTTGTACACCATAGGACATACAAGAATTTACTGTTGCATTAAAAACTCGGTATTTAGATGCCAGATCAATATTATGGTTGGAGAAAAACTGAGGCCACATCATATTAAGTGCCAATTTGGCTTCATTACTTTTTGCTTTAGAATGTTTGACATAGCTTAAATTATTTGTTAGTAAAACTCCTAAGTACTTGAACTCTTGCACAACCTCGATCCGTGCATCATTAAGGGACCATTTTTCTTCAGGCCTTCTTCTGGTTTGTCTCGCTTCAAAAATTAGAATTTTAGTTTTTTGTACATTTATTTTTAGACCCCAAGTCTCGCAAAAAGAACTAACGCGGTTTATTTGCATTTGTAGCGAGAAAGGATTGTCAGCAAACATTGCTAAATCGTCTGCATAAAGCAAGACTTTAACGACAATATTTGCAACAAGAACTCCTCCAGGAAGAAGGTGTGCTGCATATATTTATAATGCGAAAAACCACCTATAGCAATGAAAAAGATGAAGCTTTTTAAAAGAAAGATGCTCCGCATTTGCACTGAACTGTACCGTAACCCACTGACGAAGAAATATATACCAACAAGGAATCTGTATAAAGAAGCAAAGTTAGTACCACTGGACAAGTATTTACTACAGCTCTCCGGAAAAATCATCAGGAACCTGGAAGATCATCCCAACACAGAAGTACAACAACTTCTCCAGCGGGAACTAGAGCCTAGTGACAAGTATCTATACATCCGATCCATCACTGACGATCAATTTGAAGACATCATCCATTACAACAACGCACCCTTTTACGAGAAGAACAACAATCAATACTACAGGGGATAAAACGCCCACTCATTAAAATTTATTATTTAGTTAATATTAAAAATATCATGAATTTGATTAAGAAAACATTAATATGATATTGTAAGCAAATAGCATTATGCAAAGCCAAATGAAGAACGTTGGGCCCCTATTGTTGAGCCAACATGATTTAATTTAATAATAAGTTAGTTTTAAGTCAAATTGTAGATATATCAAACAAATTGAAAAATACAATTCTTAATCTAATCTGCGAAAAACAGGCCAGCAATTTTGGAACTTAGCGAAACCCAGGTGGGTGAAAATTCAGATCACTTAGAACTCAACCTGCACGGTCAGAGTTTAGTGCACATATTCTTCCTACACCATGGCTTCGCCTCATATGTTGCTAATCGGCTAACAATATGGAATTTGATTTAGTACGAACTCAAATTTCATGTGGTTCAAATTCACCGACAATAAGCACCTCATTCATGCATGATTTTTTTATAGCACCCCAAGTTTGAATAGTAACTTAACTTCTAATAAACTCGATGCACTATCCGACGCTTTCCAATTAAATTTTTCTCATTATCTGCAAAGTTAAATTGTTGGCGATTTCAATGTACCTAATTCTTCGTGGCTGCGTTATTTTGGTCTCACAACTCCCGAAAGAAGTTACCGAACCTATTAAGAGAAAAAACCTAAGAGAACTGTTTGGCAATACGAGAAACTTGAACGATCGCAATGATTTCTTCAGGAACTTCAACTAGTTACTCGTACTTTGCTTCGTCGATAGTGCCGCTGACTCTAGTGCAGAGATATGATTACAAATTTAATTCTTTTAAAATGAGAAATTTCATCTAGGGACAAAATATATCAAACCGAAAGCGAATCATTGGTTTGTTTCGAGCTGTAAAGAGGTTATTAGCGTCAGAGAAATATGTTTCTAATGTCATAAGCCCAACCCCACTGAGAAAAACCAGGATGATCATATTCGCCGAATATGCGTAGGATTTTCCACCTGCACTTTCTACTGGTTTTTTTTTCGAAGGGGATGGAAAACAGCATTTGACCAGAGTATATACTGAATAAATGTTTGAGTTAAGCTACATAGTGACTCCATTTTTTGTTTTTAAATGCGGGAAAGCGAATTAAGAACAAGAAACATACATATTGTGGCAACACTTTCAAAAGAAAGAATAAAGAAAACAAAATGAATGTCCAACCAAATACAAGAAAGATTTTAATAACTGTATTGAGTAGAAAGAGACTAGAAGAATACTAGAAGAAAGAGATAGAAGAATATTGATAAAATAAAAACATGATCAGTTGTGGAAAGATGTTCTTTTGTTTGCGTAGCGAAGTATTGTAATTATTTTATTAAGCAAAGGTTGATTTCTTACAATACTCGTATATTACCTACATGAAAATGGTAATAATCTTATATTCATTAATCAAATAAATCTTTAAAAAAGATGCCTTAGTTGTTGGCATTAAAAATACCATTTTTCAGTTGAATGGGACGTACCGTTATGTCCGAGTTTGATCGAACTAGCACGAATCATACCTAGACATGATGCTAATCTAAATTGTACTATATTATTAAGGGTATATCTCACGAGGAAAAATAGCTTAGAGTTTTGCGCTAAGCTGTATAGCTTTCACAATTTTCCGAATATTTCAATGAAATAAACGATCATCGATTAGAAAAGTGTTAAGAAAACTACTTTTGCAGTTTTGAAAAAAAAAAATTAAAAAAATTCTGTGCCCAGAAACTGCCAAACAAGTGGACAAATCATACATTGTATTACGGTCCTTGTTCAAATGATAGGGAAATTCGGAAAATATTATTTTTTATTTTTTTTTATATTTTTCTTATAGAAACAACATTGTTGCCGATTTCTAAGGCGAACAAAACTTTACGGCTTTCCTCCAAGAGTAAAAGAGTATCCAACAAATTTTACGTTGCGAAACTTTAAAAAACTTTATTCAAATAAAAAGAATGAAGTTCAGAAATATGATTTATAATTATTTTTAAAATACTTACTCTTAGTCTGCCGTGGCTGCTGCTTGTGATTTTCTTTGAAATTGAACTGTAAATCGAATGAACAAACGGTTTATAAATTTTCGTCTACATTCTAGAATAATGAATGCATTCGAAACCAATCGAAATGGGCAGCATCCACGGAGACCAAGAGCAAGTTCACACGTAATCTGAGAATACGTTTATACGATGGGTGAGTAATATTTTATGACGGCGTTGGTAACAAACATATCCTTACATTGAGTAGTCCTGTTATCTGTTTATTCTGTTTTCTTATTATGAATGCTCTACTGGATAAAACTTCATAAGTATAAAAGATAACGAAGTCAAATTCACTCTTATACAAAGCCAATAAGTATATGCAAATAATTTAATATTTTTTTAAAAATTTTACAGTTACTTTTCACTAACAAAAGGTACAAAAATATAAATTTTTTGCAAATATTTTGTTTCTTACCCTGGAAAATTGAGAGTTATATTTTTTAATTTTTGGAAATACTTTTTTAATCAAAGATTTATATTCCTTTAATGGAGTAATGTTCTTAAAAATTAAATAAAACTCATCCTAAGTTCATAAAAATGCAATTCAATGTGTCAGTATTTGTAATGCATTTGTAAGGAAAGTATTGACAATACAATTCTCACGTGTTTTTTTTTATTTTTTTTTTGATATTTTATTTACTAAATTCAAAAATACAAAATACTTTTTTCACTCAATATTTATTAACTTCCCATAGGGAGTTATTGTAATCGGTACGATTTGTCAAATTGGAATTTTTGACATTTCTCGACGTTTCAAGGTCCCTAGAGGCTATATCAATCATTTTTAGAGAGATGTCTGTGTGTGTGTGTGTACGTACGTTCGTACGTGCGTACGTTCGTACGTCCGTACGTTCTGGTACCATTTTTCGTCGTCGATATCTCAAGAACGAGTAAAGATATCGACTTCAAATAAATTTTGTTTAATAGATACTCGTAATAACTTCGAAAGAAGCTGAAAGGGCATTTATTAAAATTCAGTGAGTAGTTTTTTCACTATAACGGTTTAACAAAAAAGTAAAAATTTTGGTTGGTTTCAAATATCTTACGAAAAAATAATGCTATTGATTTCAAATAAAATTTAATGTACTCATTATAAGGTCATACAGATTTGGTATGAATTTGGAAAAAAATGAACATAGCGTTATTTTTTTAAATAAAAAAAACTGAAAAAAAAATTTCATAACCCAGATATTCTATGAACGGAAAACAATTTGAAACTCAAAATAATTTTATTTTACGAAAAATAATATGTTTGACAACTGGTGAAAATTTCAAAAAAAATCAGTTTACAGTTTTTTTTACAAAAAATAAAAAACTATATAAAATTCTATTGAAAATTGGTAAAAATTGTTTTTCGACTCAAATTTCTCGAGAACTAGTAGTGATATTGACTTCTAATTTAGTTTATTTTATACATACTATAATTTTGTACAATTGGTGAAATATTGACAAATATTGAATTAATAGTTATTTTTTTTCAATAAAAAAACTTTTAAAAATTCTAGTGAAAACTAGTTAAAATTGTATTTCAAGTCGAATTTCTTGGGAATGAACACCGATAGTGCCTTTTAAAGTATGTTGTTTTATACATCGATACCTTCCCGTAAGAATGTATACTAAGCGACATTTCTAAAATTGTTCAGGAAACGATAAAAACGAAGAAAGTTCTAGTTGAATCATAGTGTGCTAAGAGACAATTTTGGTTAAACTAAGTGACATCTAACAAAATTTTTTGTTGCTCACGACAATGAGATCTTTATTAATGTCGCTTAGCATAATTTTTTTGGCGGATAATACAAATTTCAGGGGGCAACATTATTTTAATGAGAAAACATGGCAGTTGATAAATGTTTTTATTTGTACTCTAGTTTCCTTTTCATGCATAATAGGTTGGCGAAACCCAGGCCAAAACGTGGCCCTTAACATATAGTATATTTCCTCATCAAAAAGTCATTTTCGAAAAGTGTCGCTTAGTACATTCTCTTAGTACATTTTCTTCTAAAAAGTGGTAGTATTTGTTTTTCGACTAGAATATCTTGAGAACGAGCAATGATATTGATTTTGCCATTATTTAATTTTATACATAATACAATTTCTAACAAATGGTTTATATTTGACATATATCTAGTTTTAGAGCGGATATATTTTGTAAGTACCCTTCCATCAATAACCAAACCATATCTTTTATATTTGAATATTTCGTTTTTAAATTTTTTTAATTAAAATGTTTGGAACCGAAATAATAAAGTAACTTCTATAATATAATACATAATTTTATAATTTTATTATCAACTTAGTTTTTAGAAGAATGTATGTACTGTACATACGTATATGAATAAGGTTTTTCAGTTGTACCTAAGTCCCGCATATTCAAATTCCATTAATAGCTATGGTAAAATTGAAGAAAACGTCACAATATGTTTTTATCTTTTTGTCCATGAAAAAGATGTAAAATTCTACTCAAGGTTTTCTTAAACACAGATATATTAAAAAAACACGGAAATCTATAATTCAGTATATAATATGTAATATGTAATATGTATAACCTTCGTAATTATTACAAGAAATTTAACATTTTAAATAGAAAAGTTTAAAATTAGTTAAACACATTTTCTGTAAAAGAAACATAAAATGAGCGACTAAGTATCCTCATCATCAACAAAACAAAGCAGATTTCCTAATATCATAGTATGCCACAAGCATCATCGATTTTTAAAACAGGAGTCATTGTATATCCAGTGCAGATCACAGCCTTTCAATCCGGAAAAACCGCAACAACAATTACACTATGAAACCATCTACTTCGGTCTTCCATCTACTGCTCTATGATCGAAGTATGTATACAAAATATCATACCAATTACCACGACAGATACAGTACAGATACAGCTAAAGTTTGTTTCGCTGAAAATTAGGTTATTTGAAAAAAAAAACTGAATATAAAGTTTTCAAGACCACAAATGGGAAGTTATCAGTGTGGGTCGCACCCAGCCTCTTTTTAAATATTATTTTTATATAAGAGGGGTATTTTGCATTTTTCAACAACAAATTTCTAGGCACACGCACACAAGTAAGTTTTCAGTTCCCCAGAATGCCACTGACTTGTTGAATTATTGATTCAAATTAGCTTTTTTGGCCTTTAGTCCACAAAAATTGGCGTTTCGTCCGGGTGATCTCACATGGACTCATCAGTTGGCTTGTGAGGACCTTGTCAATACGCAATTTTTTTTAATCAATTTGAATTTGAATCAATAATTCAACAAGTCCAATAATAGTGCTAAGTCTTCTACTTGGCTAATTTATTTCAGTAGTATATACTCTATATGTATTATAAAAAACCTTCATATAAATATTCAATGCCAGGCCACGGGAAAAAAAATTCCAACATTAATGATTACAATTCAAATCTTTGTTGGATATAGTTCACATTGGATTTTTGTCAAAAAATTCATGTAAGATAAACTGAACTTGGGGAGAGTACGATAACTTGGCCGCCAAGATTTGATTACGGGTTTTTGTAGAGGGGTCAAAAACAAGCACTTTTTACTATAGGAGGGGGGGGGGGTCTATCTCCCCCCGTTTAGGAGGTAGGGGCACTTTTAGAAAAAATGGTTTAAATTTAAAAAAAATATATTAAAAAACAACGGCAACACCTACAATAAAGTGCTATACTGCGTTTGAAAGCCAGAAGATTGTTCTATAAACCTGCATTTAAATTAAATTACTCATATCAATGGTTTTTGACAAATTCGCATTTAAAGTCCAAATTTTGATAAAATAACGTAAAAAAAAAGTTTAGACCGATTGTTTTCAAAATTGTGAAATGAAATTGTAAGTTAGCTTATACGTGTTCCATGTATCTATCAGTTTTTAATCGAATACAAAAAACCGCATGGTTCTATGTCTTCTAGTTTTTGAGAAAATCGAAAATTAAACACCGATTTTTGGCGGTGACGGTGATTCCATTTTAATGATTAATGTTAATAAACATAATGAATCTTTGTTAGTTCAGTACCGCAATTCATTTAGCGTTACCCAGAATGCACCATGAGGAGGTAGAATTGCATCTGGGTCAGTTATTTTGTCAGTTAGTCAGGAGTTAGTCAGTCATAGTTAGTTAAAAAAGGTCAAAATGTATTAAAAAGGTGTGTAAGTCTCGTCAATAAAGCCATCGTCCGTACTATAACTGTCTAGTTCGTTGAGTTACTCTTTTATGGTGGGAAGCCGAGGATGTTTTGGCGGTATAACACTTTCTAAATTTTCGCTCTGAAGGGTGGGAGGATCGATGTCTTTTAACTGTAAACCCTCAAATATATCACCATCGGTATAACAAGGGTAAACTTTTTTTACATCTGATAAAAACTCTATTATTCCTTTCTAGGCAGTATTTTCGATAGAAAAATAGTGCCATGTATTGGTGAACATGGTCGGAAGTTTGTTTTGGTTTTCAAGATCGTTTATTGTATTTTATATGTATTTAGTGGACATTGGATAAATAGAATAAATTTTAATTTTTTTAAATACAGATTCTGTGAATGCAAAAGAAACTTTGCATGCACCCAACCTCGCACCTACCCCAAATCCTATAGTGTGCCCAAGCAGGGGGGTTGTTTTACTGTTTACTGTTTTTTGGTTTACTGTTTATATATTGTAATGTTGGAAGCTAGCACTGATTTATTTATGTAAGGAAGCAAAAAATATCAAACATTTTGTAGAAAAGTAGTTTAAGTTATTTTCGATTTTCTCAAAAACCAGAAGACATAGAACCATGCGGTTTCTTGTGTTCGATTAAGAATTGATAGATACATGAAACACATGTAAGCTAACTTACAAATTCATTTCACAATTTTGAAAACAATCGGTCTAAACTTTTTTTTTCACGTTATTTTATCAAAATTTGGACTTTAAATGCAAATATCTCAAAAACCATTGATATGAGTAATTTAATTTAAATGCAGGATTATAGAACAATTTTCTGGCTTTCAAACTCAGTATAGCACTTTATTGTAAGTGTTCCCGTTGTTTTTTAATATTTTTTTTTCAATTTAAAGCATTTTTTCTAAAAGTGCGCCTACCTCCTAAACGGAGGTTTTCTCAAAAACCAGAAGACATAGAACCATGCGGTTTTTTGTGTTCGATTAAGAACTGATAGATACATGAAACACATATAAGCTAGTTTACAATTTCATTTCACAATTTTGAAAACAACCGGTCTAAACTTTTTTTTCACGTTTTTTTTTATCAAAATTTGGACTTTAAATGCGAATTTCGCAAAAACTATTAACATGAGGAATTTAATTTAAATGCAGGATTATAGAACAATCTTCTGGCTTTCAAACGCAGTATAGCAGTATGTAGGTGTTGCCGTTGTTTTTTAATATTTTTTTTTTCAATTTAAACCATTTTTTCTAAAAGTGCCCCTACCTCCTAAACGGGGGGAGATAGACCCCCCCCTCCCATAGTATTTTTGACCCCTCTACAAAAATCCGTCATCAAATCTTGGCGGCAAAGTTATCGTACTCGTGCCCTGAACTTAAAAAAAATTGCGTATTGACAAGGTCCTCACAAGTCAACTGATGAGTCCATGTGAGATCACCCGGACGAAACGCCAATTTTTGTGGACTTAAGGCCAAAAAAGCTAATTTGAATCAATAATTCAACAAGTCCAAAAATAGTGCTAAGTCTTCTACTTGGCTGATTTATTTCAGTAGTATATAGAGTTTGTATTCTAAAAAACCTTAAGCTTAGTTATAATTTACAAACAAGTGCTATCTATCTCTTTCTTTGAATTGCATTTTGCAATTCAGATAACGATCAATGAAAATTACCTCATATTTTGTGATAAACTCGTGTAGTATGTGAGCTATTTGTAAAATAAAAAAAGAAGTCAAAATCCACTTAGAATTATAATTAAAACCATCAATTTCTATAATTTATAAAATTAAAATTTCGCTATAAGCCCGGTAAGTAGGTAGCAATTTTTTTCGATGTAAGATTTGTTTTGATTTAATTACATTTGGCCAAAAAGATCAAAAGCTAAAAGGTGCACTCCTGAGGAACGAGGAGCGATTGTTGCTCTAAAAGATAAAGGACTTTCCTTAAATCAAATAGCCAATAAAATTGGTCGATACAAAACAATGGTCATTAATGCAATTAAGCATTTTCAGCAAAACAGGAGCATTGCCAAAGCTCCACGCAAAGCCAAAGTCCGAAAAACAACAAAAAGAATTGATCGTAAAATCGCAATTTTATTGAAAAGGTACCCAAGAAAAAGTTCTGCTGATATTCTTCGGAAAATTTTTGCCCAACTCGAAGTCCAAATAACAACCAGAACAATAAGAAACCGTTTAATTGAAATTGGATTCCATGGTCGTATTTCGAGAAAGAAGCCTTTGGTGACATCCAACCAACGTAAAATGCGTGTTTCATTTGCTCGTTCCCATTCCTCCTGGACACTTGAGCAATGGAAATTCAATTCATCCTATGGAGCGATAAAACTAAAATAAACCGCTTGGGTCCTGATGGTAGACACTTTGTACGCAGGCCAAAAAACGCTGCATTTGTGCACAGGTACACTCTTCCTGTTGCTTAATATAGAGGAGGGTAAATAAACGTGTGGGGATGCTTCTTGTGGTTCGGCGTTGGGCCGATTCATCGTATTGATGGCATCCTTACCAAAGAAAAATATGTTGAAATACTAAAAAATGTGATGCTGCCGTGGGCTGAGGAGAATTTGCCTGTAATATGGAAATTCCATAATGGCATAATGGTTAGTGCGTTGGACTGTCATGCGGAAGGTCTCGAGTTCGATTCTCAGCCGCTGCAAGAAAGTTTTTTTCAGGGGTGTGCTGCCTCTTGCGAGGAATTGACAAATTCTCCAAGAGTATCTCTTGTCATGGAAAGTGCTGCTCATAAGCCGTTCGGAATCGGCAGAAAATTGTAGGTCCCCTCCGTTCTTGGTAACACACACACAGGAATGGTTGAGAGTTGTAAGTCACTAGGTCCTGGTTCACTTCGAGCTGTTGCACCACCAAATTTATTTATTTTATATGGAAATTCCAACAGGATAATGATCCAAAGCACACGGAAAAGCTCACTCAAAAGTGGTTCCACGATAATTCAGTCTCTAAGCTGGAATGGGCTTCAGCAAGTCCAGACTTAAATCCAATAGAACATCTATGGGGCGACCTTAAGACTGCTGCAGGTGGCCAAAACATCACGAATTTGGAGGATCTCTTCGCCAAGGTTAAAGCGGCTAGATATTCCATTCCTGTGGAGAGGTGTCAGGCCCTTATTGGCTCAATGAAACGCTGATGTGAAGCTGTTCTGCGGCAAAAAGTATTTACCACTAAATATTAGGGGTAAACATTTGAAATCATATGAATGGCCGATTTTGTAATTTGTTTTCGTAAGGCTGAAAACACACCGGATAAAGTAAAACGTGTTTTTTTGTTTCGTGAAACAAGAGAACATTGTTTCTTATGAGACTACACACACCAAAGAAAATGAAACAAAACACACGTTTTTGTTTTGAAGTGTTTCGGTGGTGGTTGTCGACAATACATGTCATTGTATACCAGCAACAAACATCGAATGCAACAAAACTGTTTTGAACTAGCGTCCGTTGACGATAATTGCCTTTCTTCAATTTCGTACCTTAAATTCAGTACGGTAAATAAAAATTAAATGGAATACTATTTTACAAACACCTACCTCTTTTTGCGGAACTTTTCGAAAGTTGTTTGACAATTTTAGAAGTGTGTCTTTTTCCCATCTTCCACAAGTTCATTTCATATGCAGTGCTTATTTCGTCAAAGCTAAACGCATCCAGAAGACTTTGAACCCTCTTCTTTTTTATTTTTTCACAAATATCTTCAAAACTCTTTCTTGGTCTTCCTATCCTTCCACCTGTTGAGGAAGATGGAATGTCATCTAAAAAAGTGAGCGGCAGATCAAATGTTCTTTTTAGCCAAGAAGAATTTGCACTTTGGAAGCGGTCAAGTTGCCTTCCACTTTTGGCCCATTTATCACTGAGCTTGCAACAAAAAACCCTTAAAGAAGACTTAAGTAAATCAGTTGTTTCTTTGGAAAAAACAATTTGACTAAAAAAGCTTAAAACAAAAGCTAAAGCTGCATCAAAACGTTTAATTTTAATTTTAGACACCCAAACATCAAAAATTTGCTTTCTTGAAATTTCGATCGACATTCTGAAAATTATTTTTAAAAAAAAACAAGCATAAAGATCATATAATACACCTGTTAATGGCAACAAAATCGACACAAAAGACAAAAGGCGAAACAAACACGCTTCAAATTAACATTACAATCTTTATAATTTTCTTTTTTGATTATTTCCATAGTAGTTGTTTTTCTGGAAGGCTAGTTCGAAAATGGAAAAAAATGTATGGGTCACTTATGCGCACTGAAAGCTAATATTCGCCTGATGATGGAGCAATAACACTCCGAAACGCGTAGCTTAGATATAATAAATTAATTAAAGTTGTGATATTAGTTTAGTTAAAATTAAAATTGAATAAAATAAAAAATCAGTTTTTCATTCATTTATTTAGTATTTTAAAAATTATTTAAAATACATAATATAGTTTCCCATCCGAATAATTTTAAATTTTCTCCACTTAATATAAAAATTAAGACAAAAAACATTATTTTTCAACTTTTAAGCACAATAACAAAATATTGAACAATATATGAAATAAGATTTTACTTACATTTATATGCTCTTATATTATATTTAATAAAAATCACACAAAATCTTCAATAACAAATAAAAATAAAATGCACGACTGGATCGCACGAACTTGCTCTTATGTAAAAGTACTTTGGATATATACTACATAGATAGATACATTTTATAAATATAAAACATGGATTTAATGAGATAATAATGTTCAAATGCATAAAATTGCCGTCTGATTTCTAGAAAAGTATGAATTTATGCAAACAAACTTTTCGTTTTATTATTAAATACATTTTTTATAAGAAATTTCTTTCAAATTTTTTTAGAAAAAAATATGGGATGCGAATTTTAAGTATTTAATAATATTGAAAATAATTTCAAAAAATAATCGTTCATAGTTTCTGAAGATATTGATTTTTCAAAAAAACTTTATTTTTTTTTTCAACAAACCCAACAAATATTTTTTCGAATATTTTTATAAACAATATTATTTTAAACTTAAGGAGAATCCTGCTGAAATTTTTTGGTTAAAATCCTTAGAGCCGTTATTGAGAAAGTCAAAAATCAAAAAAAAAAAAAAACGATTCAATGACAGGTTCCATTAATAACATTTCGCCCCAAAATTTTTGTTGACCAAAATGTAGTTCCTGTCCATAATATCACACCTATTTTTTTTTTTATCAAAATCGTTAGAGCCGTTTTCGAGATAAATAAGATTTGGCATTACGGGTGTATGGGGGGGTACCCTTAAATTTGGAGCTAAAAAAAACTTTCAATTTCTCCTCTAGGGAATCACCGAAGACCCTTAACTACCGAGATTGAAAGAAATAGGTCTAGCAGTTTGGGCTGTAATGAGAGGTACAGACATACAGACACACTGAAACATGTTTTTTGTGTACTAAATTTTCCTTAAAATTTTTATTAAAAAAATTGCTACGCAAATTGTAAGTATTTAATAAAATACATTTTAAAACGTAATTTAAAAATTTAATCGTGCATCGGTTTTCAAGATATCGAATTTTCAAAAAAAAAATTGTATTATTTTTTTAAAAAACCAAAAACTATTTTTTCGAAAAAAATTTTAGTTTATATTTTTTCAAATGTAAATGAGCTCCTGCATAAAAATTTTGTTAAAAATCGTTAGAGCCGTTGTTGAGAAAATCAAAAATAAAAAAAACGGTCCTATGACAGGTACGCCTAATAACATTTCCCCCCAAATTTTTTTTTACCAAAATATAGTCTGTGTCCATAATATCACATTTAATTTTTTTTATCAAAATCGTTAGAGCCGTTTTCGAGATAAATAAGATTTTGCAATTCGGGTGTATGGGGGGTACCGTTAGTTTTGGACCTAAAAAAAAATTTCAATTTTTCGTCTAGGGAATTTCCGATTACAACGTCTTTTGCAAAGATCGTCAAACTGGTCAAACTAGAGGAGGAGGAGTTTTGTTGGCTGTTCACTCAAATTTTACAAGTAGAGAAATTAAACTACGAGTACCTTATCATTCTTTCGAAATTGATCAGATTGGTGTCTATGTAGATCTATTTATTCAATCTTTTAAAATGATTCATTTATATATTTTTGTATCATATATCCCACCTTCATCTCAAAATTCTTTGTATGAGTCTCACATTAAAAATATTTTAGATATTGCTAATGATAGTAGATGAAAATTGTTAGTTTGTAGTTGTTGGTGATTTTAACTGCCTAATATTAATTGGAAATTCTCAAATGATGAAAAGCAAATTTTTCCTTATAATGTTGTCAAAGATTATGAATATAATGTTATTGATAGTTTATCAGCCTTAAATGTGTATCAAATCAACAATATTTCTAATTCTATTGGTCTTATTTTAGATTTAATTTTTATTGATAATTGCCTTGAAGCTCAATGTAATGAACCTTATCTTATAAAATGTTAGAAAATAGCATTCATCACAATGCAGTTGAAATAGTTTTTAAATTCTCCATTTTGAATGAATCTAAATCGAATAATAATTCACAATTGTATGATTTTAAAAAAGCTGATTTGATTATGATTCCATAAAAACTTATTTGAGCACAATAGATTGGCAACATATCTTGAGCGGTGAAGATACTAAGCAAGCTTTTACTCTGTTTCGGAACATTTTAGATTCAGCGGTTTCTTCTTACGTTCCTAAAAAAAACTTATTTAAAAGTTCAAATAAACCTATTTGGTTCAACAAAAGTATATCAAGACTGAAAAATGTCATGAATAAACTTAATAAATTAAAAAAATTTCAATTCATTTAAAGTTTTTGAAAAAAAATTTATATAAGCAATACATCTCGTCTCTTGAATCGTATATTAAGAATAACCCTAAGAGTTTTTGGTCATATATGAACACGAAAAGAAACTCAATTGGGATTCCATCTAGCATCATTTATAATAATGTGCTGTCCGATGATATTAATATAATTTGCAATAACTTTGCGTCGTTTTTTCAATCTTATTTTATTGATCTCAAATTAGACTATGCCAACACAATAAATTCAGATCCTGTGGTTGATCTTGGTAATTTGCAGTTATCTGTAGACAATGTCTTACAAGTACTTTTATCTCTTGAAAAAAAAAATTCTATTTCACCAGACAATATTCCACCAATTCTTTTAAAAACTTGTGCTAATATACTTGCTACTCCACTTTGTATAATATTTAACCTTTCTTTAAGTAGTGGTGAGTTGTTAGATGAATGGAAATACTCTATAATAACTACCCTTCATAAATCGAAGCTGTTGTAAAAAACAAATTGTATAATCTTATTCATAAAAATATTTCAGTTTACCAACATGGTTTCTTAAAAGGTAGATCCACCACTACAAATCTATCAATATTTTCAAATTTTTGTCTATCTCAGATGGAAATGCATTCTCAAGTCGACACTATTTACACTGATTTTTCAAAGGCTTTCGACCGCGTTCAACATAGTGTTCTCTTAAGAAAACTAGAGATGTTTGGATTCCACTCTCAGCTCCTAATGTGGATAAAGAGTTATTTAGTAGGTAGAAAACAGGTGGTGAAAATTTATAATGCCTTCTCTAAGGAAATTATAAATTTTTCGGGTGTTCCGCAAGGTAGTCACCTTGAACCACTTCTTTTTATCATTTTTATTAACGACTTACAATTATCTTACTTTTTCTAAATATCTTCTATTTGCTGACGATTTGAAAATATTCAGCTCCATAAATTCATTGAACGATGCAAAAAACGTTCAAATTGATTTAAATAATTTAATTAAATGGTGTAATATCAATGGGCTATATTTTAACAATAAAAAATGTAGCGTTGTGACATTTTCTAGAAATCATAGTCCATTATATTATAATTATAAACTCGAAAACGACATTTTACAAAGATTTGATTGCCATACGGATCTAGGCGTAATCTTCGATTCTAAGATGAATTTTTCAAATCACATAGACCATGCGATCTCAAAAGCAAACTCTATGCTAGGGTTTGTTATTCGAAATTCAAAAGATTTCGAAGACCCGTATACATTGAAAGCTCTTTATTCTAGTCTTGTCAGACCACATTTAGAATATTGTACTGTTATATGGAGCCCCTTTACCGCGTCTAGCATTTGTCGTATAGAAAAAGTTCAAAAAAGGTTCACAAAGTTTGCCTTACGAAAAATTTTTGGATATTCTATTGTTCCATCTTATGAGACGAGGTGTATTTTAATTGATCTAAAACCTCTTGCTCAGAGAAAAAAATTAAACTCAATACTTTTTACTTTTGATGTCTTGAATTGTAATATTGACTGTCCGGTTTTGTTATCTATAGTTTTTGTTTATGCGCCTTCTCGAAACTTGCGCCCGCGTAACTGTGATTTTTTAAATGTTCCTCACCACAGTACTACTCGTAGCTACGCTAAGCATAATCCTATCACAAGAGCTTGTATGGATTTTATTGAATATGATTTTGCAATTGATTTTAATATTAATGGAAATCGTTTGAAACATAAATTATTAAATTTGTTATAATGCTATATGTTAAATTATGTATTTTATTTTTATCCTCAAAATATGTTTAATTATTTTATGTTTCATAATTATTAGTCTAAATAGAGTGTGTAGCTTTTAAGACGAATAAATAAATAAATAAATAAAGACCCTTTCGTGACAATGGGTGATATGCATAAAACGGAAGTATTTACTACAAGTAAAAGATTAATAGTAAATACTATAACTTAAAGCAAATGGTTAAATTTAAAGCATTTACTTCATTCCATATGCATAAAGTTTAGTACTTACTAACTGGCAAATACTTTTAGTATATACTAAATTCATCCAAGTAAATACTAGAATTCATCGGAAATTGATAGTAAATACTTTTTTTTTTTTAATGGGTTAGTAAGCAAATAGTTTTTTGCCAGATTAACCGTTTAATCCCTATATTAAATTATTATTGCCCTTCTTGTTGTTTTGTAAACACCTGTTACAAGTTGCCTGGATATTGATGGAAGCATATCCTTTTCGGTTAATGTATTCTTCCGAATGAAATCTAGGTTGTAATATTTCCACGTGAGTACAGTCCAAGGCTCCTATGCATAATGGGAACCTGTATTTGCTTAACCAATCATTTTTTGCTCCCAGCTGTTCTTCATAGCTCGATGGAAATTTTATCCAATGAGAAGCTTTGTCTTTTATTAATTTTGCAACAAAATTAAATGTTCTGGATACAGTACTCTGATAAACGCCTATATCTTCACCAACGCCAACTTGAAATCCAGGATCTCCAACGTATCGTAAAAAAATTCGCATCTTTTCTTGATGAGTGATTGCCCCTCCTCTTGTTTCAGTTTGAGCTCCTTAAAAAGTATTATATATGTATATGAACCATTTGTTCAACATAAGACTCTATATAAACTTGGCGACTAAGGGCAAGTTTTAAAACTTCGCCAGTAACTAAAAACCACTAACTCCTTTAACTAACGGAAGCCTATTGGTATAGTATCGCAATATACATATATAACAGTTTTCATAAGTGTTTGCTTCTTGTAAAATTATATTTTTAAGTTAACAGGCGTATAAGAAAATAGAAAGTTTTACACCATTTCCGCGAACTAACAAAAGGCTCCAAATAGTAAGGGTGTATCAAGTTTTAAAACTACAAATTACGATTTTGCAATGACTTACAAATGAAGTATTCACTCAACCAATCTACGTTTTCCCTCTCAAAACAATAGAGTTGTTTAAAATTTGATTCTGAACCCGATCTTCGACTTTTATAGACTTTTTGTGAACTAACGCGTACAAATTCCGCCATTTCAGTGCAGTCAACAGTAACTTAATTTTAATTTATATCAGCGACGTGAATCCTTTGAGAATAGAGTTAAGACTGTAAGTTTTTATGGTTTCGAAGCTACATAGTTATGTGCTTAAATCAAAAAAAGTATGTACTTTTAAATTTTCATGTTGCTATCCTTTGACTTTGAAAAAAAGAAGTAATTCCTACAGAAAAAAAGTACTTGCTACTTTTTATGCATACGGAATAAAGTATTTACTGAAAAAGTTCATCCGAAAAAAGTAAGTACTGTGGCCTCAAGTAAATACTTTATTTTCAGCATTTACTACATTTTTATGCATATCAAAAAAAGTAATTACTTAGAAATTCTCAAGTAAAAGCATTTACTATCTTTTATGCATATCACCCAATATTATAATTTTTACAATTTGTTCTCTCTTGTGGTGATGTTAGCAACATTCGGTGCTTGCGAATGAACAATACAGCTGTTTTGACACTAAATGAAACTCAGGTAGGTCGAAACACCGATCATTTGGAATTTGCTCTGCATGCGTATAGTTAAGTGCCATTATTCTTTACACACCACGGTCTCGCGATTTCTATAAGAAATGATAAGACCAAAAACATAAATGTTAAAAAAAGAGCCAAGTTCTTCTATACAAAAACCTTTGCGTAACAAGTCAGCCGTGAAAAGTACTGAGATCTAAAAGTACGCCAAGTTAGTGGTTTGATTATAGCTCACATCACAGTTAAGAGTTTTTTTTTTTTTATGTAAACTCATAATTTTTTCAGGTATGCAAATATTTTCTTTTGTCATTCATGTTAATATAACATAGAGTACCAAATCGAGAACTCTATTTCTAAGAAAAGTCATGAATTTTCAAGATGCATGTATAGTTTCAAAATGACAATAAAAAGACACTTCGAATGAAAAATCTTTTTTCATTAGTCTACTGCAATCGGAAGTGTGCCATATAATTTACATCAGTTTTAAGGAAGTGGGCGGATACCAGGCCCCTGAATGGAAAACCTCAATTTTTATTTTTGGTCCTTAATATGCAATTTGAGCCCTACCGTTCTAACAAATTTCATTGTTCTACTGCAATCGGAAATGTGCCATATACATATAATTTACATCAGTTCTGAGGAAGTGGGCGGATACAACGCCCCTGAATGAAAAACCTCAAATTTTATATTTTTTTCTTTGTATGCAGCTTAAGCCCTACCGCTTTATTAAATTTCATCGTTTTACAGCAGTCGAAAGTTCTCCATTCATCGAATCGAAAACCTCAAATTTTCGATTTATTCCTATGTTTTCATGACAAGACCTACCGTTGTGCAAAATAACAAGATTCTACGATGTCGGGAAGTGCTCCATAATTTTGATAATCTGTCAGTCAGTGAGTCAGTCAGTTATGGTTTTTGTGGTTTTTGGGGCCTTATATCTCAGGAACCGCTTGTGCAAGAAAATTGAAATTTGGTGAGGCACCTGTGCCTGACTAGCTTAGACTTCATTGAAGATAGGGAGGGGTCAAAAATCACCTGAGTTTCTTCCTGTTAAAAGGGTTTAGTGCCAGAACTACCGTGCCCTTTGATGTTGTGTACCAACTTCAACCCGAAATCTTCTCAATGACCGGTAGTACGGCTTTCGTAGCAATAAGTTCATTGGTGATCTGAAGGTATATCTCACCGAGCAGTGACACAAATCTTTACGTCGTTTTGGAGAAAGTAACACTTTTGCACTAGATATTTGAAGGCATTTGATAGAGTTTGGCATCAAGTTCTCTTATCGAAAATTCGTGCTTTTTGTTTCGATGAATCTCTTCTTCGTTGGATTAGAAATTACTTTTCAGGCCACTCCATAATATGTTTGTTCGCTGGATTTTAATAGATCTTATCTGGTTTAAATATAGGACGATCCTTTGACGTCTGGGTGCCTCGACGACACACAATTGCGTCGTTTTTGTTCTGCCACAATTTCTAAGTCGCACTTTGTCCAAATAATTAAAAAGACTTTACTTCAAATGCTATTTGTAGCTGTTATAACTTTATTTTAAATTGCTTTACATATATAAATGTATTATAATGCAGGGGTGGAATCGCGTAAGGTGATAGTTGACTATCAATTCGTTGATTGTCGTTTTTGACTATAGCTGTCTTTATCATATCAATTAAGAATTATAGAGAGAGCGATGATCAAAACGACAATCAACAAATTGATAATCAACTATCACCTTACGCGATTCCACCCCAGATTCACAAGAAAATCACATGAGGTGAGGAGAAAAAATTAATTTGGTTGTTGCCACTAGAAAATGTCGAATGCCATGCATCGATGATGCAATCGCCAATTCGGACCGGGAGGAATCGAAACAGATATCAGTGTTCGAAATTCGAAAACGTTAAGGTAAATACAGAATGCACTGATATCTATTTCGATCTCTCTCGAGTTCCATTGTTAGATATTTCTACTCGAACACCATATAAGTCGTATTAGATGGTCTCAAGTCTGAAAAATAATTAGCATAATAAGATAGGCCTTTAGTAGTTATTTACAAATGTGAACGTCTTGCATGCCCTATTAGTGGGAGCATAATAGTGCGTCAAATATGCAGTTTCTTCCAAAGTCTTTAGTCAACATTAATTGTATATTTGATAGTAATTCAGGCAACAGCTCAGGTTGACGTTTTTTTTTTCAATAGGTTTTAAATAAAATACAAATTTATAATTTAGATTTCCTTTATCGCATTTCAATTTCGCAGTCTTCTCTTGTGATTTCAGCAATTTTAGTTCTACTGTTGTGGTTGTTTTGTTTTATGTACACCTTTTTCTTCTAGTACGTCCATAAGGAGAAATCGGGTAGTGTCAAATCAAGGCATCGTGGGAGTTTGGCACATAATTGACACAGAAATACTCGTAATTTTCTTGAACAATAATTTAAATAAACTGTTTTTGTTAGGAGTTCCATAAACAATTGTTATGGACTCTTTACGACTTTTAAATGCCAACTGAGAAATTTCATTCGCACAAAAATGGCAGCCAAATAAAATCATTAAAATCAATGTAGAACATACATAAAATTTCAAATTATTCAAATAAAGTGTGCAACATAAACCAATTTTTAATAACTATATTTTTCTCAATCGAGACTTTTTAATTTGCGTTTCAGGTATTTTTTAAATAGATTTATTGTATTCTTGTTATATTTTCAACAAAGGTAATAGTTTTTTAAACACAATCGAATTTCCTTGGCAGATTTTGCGGATTATATTTTGAAATAGAAACTTTGGGGATTCATCCATTGTATTAAATTTGGCTTAGTACAAGGACAAGGCAAACTTCAACTTAAATCTTTGGCACGTGCTTATTGTGAACTAAAGAAGAGAGGGATGCTAAATTTCCTTGTTTCCCTTGTTAACAATTGATCGACGCAGTAGTACTTACTACATCTTAGAAAGGGGATGTTAAACCTTGAGAATTAAGTGTACGTACTTAATGGTTATTTTATTTATCTTCTTTGAAGTAGGTACTTTACTTTCTTTTATTTATTATTCACTGGTTTTATGGGTTCATATACAACGTAAAAATAAAATGTAAACTTAAAAAATTTTAAACTTTAATAGTTTCGTAAGACATTCAACAGCTTGTTTGCATTTTATTATTACTTTTTATTTACTCTCTAAACCAACTCATTTAAGGTGTGATGTGCTGGATTCGAGACCAAATATCCAGCGCCATAGTCTAACGCATAACAAACTTCCTCTAAGGGGTAAACTCAAATCGTCAACGGGGTCATACCCATAATTCTTAGGATAAACACAAACACAAGACAGAAAGAAATCTGTTGTTAAGGTTTGATATGCTTGTATAAATTGTTTGGCTTTATTCCGATCATGAAGATATTCGAACTTCAAAAATTGTTCTTACAAAAACTTGCCCATTCCTTAACTATTTAGGCAGATGAATACACAAAAGTGCATTTTGGATTTGCATCATCTTACCGATGCCGATACTTTAAATTATTTTCAATTATTAAAAGAGGTCATCAAAATTATCAACGATATGATAATTTTTTTGAAAAAAGTATCCTTTTGAAATTATTTTCTAAGTAAGAAATTATAAGTGCAATTTGTTGTTTTCTTACTACATGTTTCGTTTTTCATGGAACTAATTAGCCATTATGACGTTTTAAGTAAACATTTCCTCTGAGTTATAAATTATTTACATATGTTCTTAACAATTTGGGTTAACAATATATTGATTATCAACTAAGAATGTCGTGTTAATACTATCAGTATATTAAATGCAGCTAAAAATAATAATACAGTAAAACCCGCTTAAGAGAAACGGCAAAATGTCACAGTCTTTCTGTCACTTGAGCGGGTTTTTCACTTAAACGAACCCCGCTTAAGTGAAAAATAATTTCACTTAAGCGGAGTTCGGATAAATGAAAAAAAAAATTCACTAAAGCGGATTAAAAAATTCCATTAAGCGGAGATTTAATGCTAGAAAAAATATTGTTTTTATCTTTTGGACTTGCCTTGAAAGAAGTTAAATAAAACAACGATTAAATAACACAAAAATAATTTATTGAAAAACGAAAACTAGCAAATTTTTGTTCTTTTCGATTCAATTTTTTTTTTCACTTAAAGCCTAGTACTCACCTGGCGTGAAATGAAAAATAAATACGTTCCAAATTACACGCGAAGAATAAAAATGAAAATAGAATAAACTTTTCCACGTGAATTTTTGATACTCACTTTGAATGAAAAAAAAAAATGACAATTATTTTTAAACTGATTCGTTCTTTCTGTTTATAAATTTTCAATTTTTTGTTTTGAAACAAAATATTCAAATCAACTGACAAATGTCACAGTTTTCCACGTTGCCTTAAATTTTTTCCTGATGGTTGTACATTGAGAAATGAAAATCATAGCATGGAAAAAGTTGTGGAACATATTTGTTTTTCCAATCCACATTTTAGTACTCACCTCTCGTTGCGGATTTCATGCCAGTGAACCAGCAGTCACTTTTATATGAAATTTTCATTTTCACTTGAACTGAGTACTAGGCTTAAGAGAGTTTTTTTTAAATGAAAAATTTTAAAAATTAACTGAAAATATGTTTCAGTTATCCGGGTTTTTCGCTTCAGCGAGTTTCACTTAAGCGGAGTGTTTTAATTGAAATTGGTCGGAAAATACTTGTGGATGAAAAAAGTGTTTCAGGTAAGCGGGTTTTTCCCTTAAGCGGGTTTCTCTTAAGCGGGTTTTTCCCTTAAGCGGGTTTCTCTTAAGCGGGTTTTACTGTAGTAGATAGCATTTTTATATAATTAACCCTTTTTTTAAAAACCAAAAATAACGATACCTGCCATTACTTTTTTTTCGAAATTTTACAAAATATTTCTTGTTCTAAAACACTTTTCCACTGGAAAGTGATTAGATATTAATGCTACCTCCGATATACCATAAACTAATTTTTTTTTACTTTGTACTTTAAAAATTGCTTCTTAGAAAATATTAAACATGGATTTAGGGAGATAAAACTGTTCAAATGCATAAACTAGCGGTCTGATTTCTAGAAAAGTATGAACTTATGCAAACAAAGTTTAAAAATCGTTTTATTATGAAATTCATTATTTATGTAACAAAATTTCCTTAAAATTTTTCAAGAAAAAAATTTGGGATTCCAATTTTAAGTATTTATAATAATAAACATTTAAGGAATTAATTTAAAAAAACAATCGTTTTCACGTTTTAAAGATGTAAATTTGATTATGTTTTCAAAAACCCAAAAAAACTTTTTTTTTTTGAATATTTTTACATAGATATGTAATCTATTTTAAATTCAACGGAGCTCCGGTACAAAATTTTTGGTCAAAATCGTAAGAGCCGTTTATTAGAAAGCCAAAAAAAAAAACAATTCTATGACAGGTACTGATAATAACATTTCTTTCCAATAAATAAATACAGACAGAAATACAGACAGAATTGCCGGACCCTCTGTTTTTGTGTTCACTATCAACTTTGATCAAAATTTCGAGTTCGATTCCAAATGCAAAAACCTTTGTGTAACAAGGCAGCCGTGAAAAGTACTGAGATCTAAAAATACGTCAAGTTCTTACTTCATGAAGGTTTAATACCGAATATTTAAAGTAGAATAATATTGAAACAGCTACAATGTAATAGAGAAATTTTATTATTTAATGATTACTGACGTAAATTTGATGGGTTCACTGGTCAAGTTTTTAAAACCTTTCGAATTAGGCATAAAAAATCTTGCCAAGATACCTATGTAATTGTACATAACAATAATATACATAAATACTAGTACCTACATCCGCTCAAAGTAATAAAAAAGCAATAATTGTTGCGATTATGTTTTTGCTGCAATTTTAAATCCTTTTTTAAATGAAGGTAGCCCACCAATTAATAGCCTAATTAGTGGTTTGATTATAGTTCACATCACAGTTAAATTTTTAATGTAAACTCATAATTTGTTCATGTATGCAAATGTTTTCTTTTTTAATTCATGTTAGCATAATATAGAGTACCAAATCGAGCACTCTGGTCCCAAGAAAAATCATGAATTTTCAAAATGCATGTAAGTTTCAAAATGACAATAAAAATATAATGAAAAATCTGAGATTTTCTATTTTTCGATTTGAATGTACATGTGCATTAAGCAATACCACTCTACCAAATTTCATCATTCTACAGCAATTGGAAGTGTTCCATATAAATTAAACATTTTCTAAGCAAGTGGGCGGCTACCACGCCTCTGAATAGAAAACCCCAAACGCGTCCTAAAGTGAAAACCTAAATTTTTATTTTTGGTCCTTTATATGCAATTTAATCCCTACCGTTTTACCAAATTTCATCGTTTTACAGCAGTCGGAAGTGCTCTATTTAACTAACACCATTTCGGATAAAGTGGGCGGATACCACGCCACCTGAATCGAAAACCACAACATTTTTCCTCTGCTTGCATGACAAGACCTACCGTTGTGCAAAATTACGAGGTTCTACGATGTCGGGAAGTTCTCCATAATTTTGATGATCTGTCAGTCAGTCAGTTACGGTTTTTGTGATTTTTGAGGCCTTGTACATATCTCAGGAACCGCTTATACTAGAAAAGGTAAGGCGCCTGTGCCTGACTAGTTTAGCAAATATTCGGAATTTTAAGTTTCTGACTTCATCGGTACTGAAGATAGGGAGGGCTCAAAAATCGCCTGAGTTTGTTCCTGTAAAAACCAGAACTTGGCTGATATCGTCAGTAAAAATATAAATTGAGATATTACTGATATATAGGCCTATTTGGCGAGATTTTTTTTTTCTTATATTCTGTTATTCAGCTATGAATTTCCATACAAAAGCTGAAGCTGTCAACAAATCTTTTATGAATTATAATTTTGGTATTCGACAAGCTAAGATCTGTTATAAAATCTGCTAAGAAGATTTTTATAAACTGTCAAACGTTCGAACTCAGAAAAAATCTTTCACAAATCGCATTCTTGGTATTCAGCATGCCAAAATATGTTATGAAATCTGTTAAAAATCATAAAAGAATAAAAGACAAACTTCTGTGGCTCAGCAGATTTAGTTCAGTTTCATAACCGATTTCGTTTTCGAAGTTGCATAACAGACTTTTATAAAAGTTCGAACCTCTGAACACCAATCATAAAAGATCTTTTAAGGTAGAAATCTTTTATGATTCATAACAGAAAATCTATAGCAGCATAACATATGTGGCAGAATAGGCCTAATTACTAGCATCAAACAATTTTTTTTGGATTTCTCATAATCAGTACCGATCTGCATCCCACCGTAGGCGCACGCGTGGGAGGGTAGTCTAGTGCATCGTAGTTGTTGTTTTGTTAGTTCAAACAATAGAAATAAAAGGAAAAAATTCCAAAAAAAAACACAATAAATAAAAAACCCAAATTAAAAATAAAACTACCGCGCCAATAAAATCAAAAAAAATTAGTTCACTACCACAAAAATATCCCCATACCAAAAAAAAAAAAAAATGTCAATAGTGCAGTGATTATAACATAACAACACAGCGAGAGTTACATCTTCTCAAATTACATCCTCACCCCAATCAACCACACAATGCAGATGCTTACGATAAACCACTTGAGACCGAAGCAACGACGACGCTCAAATTCGGACATCAGTTTAAGTAAACATTCTCACATTCCTGAGAGATAATTACTACGTTTATATGCAGTATCGAAAGATCGAGTTGGATTAGGGTCGGATTTTCGACCCAGGTTTTTCGTCATTTGAGTTGAGAGCTCGATTTGGAGTTGAGTTGAAATGGTGTTGAGCGATTCTGAAACATTTTGTTAAGCCAACTCCTCGACCCAGGTTTTTCGTCTCATATTTCGACTCGACACCGCTAAGCGAGTGAGATCGAGTCGAACGAAGCTCATTTCAACTCAATACCCGTTTACAAAGGGTTAAAGCGAGCTTCAAGCTCGCTTCAATACCTCATATAAAGGTAGTAAATATCAACATTGGATAATCTTCGACGAAATAAACAACCACCACTTCACATGGGACAACAAAAGATTGAACGATCTTCGATGCGACGAAGATCACCATCTGAAACTCGCGCCGAGCAACCACACTACACTTTCATTTTTACAACCAGCGTGTACAGTCAACTTTCTTGCACTACTTTTCTCTAATTGTTTTTCTAAATAAAGTTATTTATATTTTTTAAAAAGTCTTTTGTTAGAACATAAAACTTATTTCGAGCTTCATCTGTGCTCCTCTCCTCTCCCTCTCTCACTGTGTTAGAACTCCGCTTACAGTTGCTTTGTATAGCCACTGCATACATTGTTTACCATACACCACCACCACCATGCAGTGTGGCATTTGATTATTATGTACATAGCAATATTGGATAGATTGCGGTTGATTTTCGTTGTACAGGAGCGGATCAGTGTGATTTTCCATTTAGGCATAACACTAATGGTAAATTGCAACTGTGAAGTTTTTTGTTGCTCAAAATTAATTACCTGCATAGATAATTGTCTAGTTTTGTTTTTTTTTTGGGTTTGTTTATTGCAATGGCAGGTAAGTTTTGTGTCGAGTATTGTAACATTCGGGGGCTCCGAAAAAATTTCTGTGCTGCGTACGTTCACTCTGTTTTAAACAGGTCAGCTGTTTTGGCACTAAGTGAAACCCACCATGGTCTCGCCGTATACATACGTAATGATGTTGCCTATCAACTTCTACCACAGTATGGTCCCTGTGTAAATACTAATTTTAATTATATGTGGTTCAAATTCACTGTCCAAATGCGCATCATTCATACATGTTTTATTTATCGCAGCCCAAGTTTGGATAGTAATTCGACTTCAAATGAATTCGATGCCCTGTCCGACTCTATTCAGAGAATTGTTTCCCATTTTCCGCACAGTGAGATCGTTGTTACGGGCGATTTCAATGCACACAATTCTTCGTGGCTGCGATATTCTGGTCAGACAACACCCGAAGGAAGGTATGTCGAGAAACTAAACGAACTAAATTTTTACATGATCAAAAATTACGCCAAAAAATACTATTATGTCCCAAAGGCAGTAAAAATTGTTGGTCATTTGTAAAAAACATACGAAACATTACGTCATCCTCAGTTCCAACGCTCGTTTTCAATGACATTCCTGTTGTAAGTTCGATAGATTAAGCCAATTTGCTTGCAGCACAGTTTGCTGTTAATTCGACACTAGCAGGGAGTGACATGACTCCTCCTGTACTTGAGAGCGTAAACGATTATATGGACGAATCTTCTTTCGCACTCATGCAGTTGCTAGAGTACTAAAAGATCTTGACATTCACAAATCCGCTAGCACGGATAGTATCCCTGCTATTGTTCTGAAGAGGTGTTCTTCAACGCTGGAAAAACCTCTACGTAAGCTTTTCCATCTGTCCTACTCTTCAGGTCTCTTTCCGAGTAGATTGAAAACAGCATTTGTCCAGCCAGTCCCTAAAAAAGGCGAATCCTCCTCCCGCTCTAACTATCGTCCAATTGCACTTACGTCCCTTCTTTCCAAGGTCATGGAAACCCTGATAAATTATCAGCTCAAGAAATATCTTGAACAACGAAAGCTTCTCAATGACCGTCAGTATGGTTTTCGTAGCAATAGGTCCACTGGTGATCTGATGGTATATCTCACTGAAGAGTGGAACAAATCTTTACATCGTTTTGGAGAAAGTAAGATTATTGCGCTTGATATTTCAAAGGCATTTGATAGAGTTTGGCATCAAGCTCTCTAATTGAAAATTCGTGCATTTGGTATCGATGAACTTCTACTTCGTTGGATTAGAAATTACCTTTCGGACCTTTCACTACAAGTAGTTTTGGACGGTTTCAAATCTAATATCCACAAAATAAATGCTGGTGTGCCCCAGGGCTCCGTATTGTCTCCGACACTCTTCCTCATATTCATAAATGATCTTTTATCTGAAACTTCTAATCCACTTAATTGTTTCGCAGACGACAGTACCCTCAGCTTTTCATATTCGGGTTTAGATTCTTATCCCTGTCCTTCAGATGTGGACTTCCAACGGCAGCGCATGATAAGCTCATTAAATTCTGATCTTGACAGCATTGTCCTGTGGGGAATCAAAAACCGTGTAGAATTTAATGCCTCGAAAACTCAATGCTGTTTACTGTCGCTAAAGCATAACCCTCTCTCAATGCCACTATCCATGGATGGCACTTGCATCGAGGAAACTGAACAGCTTTCAGTGCTTGGTATGTGTATCACAGACCACCTTTTATGGAACATATAATGTCGCCAAAAACGCTGCTAAGTGTTTAGGTTTTCTCCGCCGAGAATGTAATCTATAAGGCCTATATTCGTCCAAAGCTTGATTATAATTCCCATATCTGGGCAGGTGCTCCAAAAACCTGGTTGAGTCTCTTGGACAAAATTCAAAAGAGAGCTATAATAATGATAGGTGACCCTTGTCTAACTCAAACATTTGAATCTCTCGTGAACCGCCGCAATGTTTCATGCCTATCATTATTTTATCGGTATTTTCATAAACAGTGCTCTAGTGAAATAGCCAGTTGCATTCCTCCCCTTAAACAATTCAACCGTAATATCCGTACTTCTAGGAATGCCCATCAGTTTACCCTTGAGCCCAACTTCGGACGTACTGTGAAATACAGAGATTCTTTTTTTAGTCTCACTTGACGAATGTGGAATGTTTTACCTGACTCAGTATTTCCCACTCATTTCAATGTGCAGACATTCAAAAACCAATGTGCATCGGTATCTCCTTTCTAATCCTATCCTAATTTCCTAATTGCTCGCACTGTGTATTTAACATTATAAGGGTATTCATAACCCCTTGAGTGTGCGTATAAAAAAAAATAGGCATATACGAGTATATTCAAACATTTTTTTTTTTGAAAATTCGATGTCTTATTGTACAATAACTTTTAATAAAAATATTTTAACAATTTTTTTTTATATAAAAATGGTATAAAAAAACCGCTAGACTGATTTATAACTTTTATTAGTGCACATATTTATATTTGGTTGCCATTCTGTTTTAAGCTCAGATTACTAAAGGAGTTGTTAAAGCAATTTAAATAAAATGCATGACTGGATTGCACGTACCTACTTACTCTTATGTAGATACAAGTTATTTGGAATTAAGAAAAATGTATTTAAAATTATTTTTCTATGGACGTAATTAAAAACAAATGCATAAATATTGTTGAGTAAAGTAGTTACATCTAAATAAACAATTGTATAATGTAAACCAGCCTTCCAAAGCCCTTTTGGAAATGCCATTTATTTTTGTGGCTATCGGCTAAATAAAAACCAAGCTTTGTTTTTGTAACTTAAACTTATATAGAAATTATGTTCTCTCCACTCTTTTCTTACATATATAATAAATTACTCGCTCGTCTTGCAAGCACGTCGAATTAAAGGATTTACTAATCGTGTTTTATTTTATCAATCATTTAAAACATTAAATAAATCGCTAACATTTTGGTGACCCCGACGTGATTGCTAAGATTCAGTAAAATTATTAAAAGTAAAGTTCTAAAAACTTACATTATTTTGAACATCACGTGGAATATAAGGTTATCTACATAATGTCTAAAAATGCTGATGAGTTGCGTAACAAAAGAAGCGTATATCTTAAACAATTGGATCGCATCAAGATTTTTACGTCGGAAAAGGCTGAAACAGCAACAAAAGCAGATCTGAACATCAGACTCCAGGCTTTGGAATCTTGTTTTAATCTTTTCTCCACACTACAAGCTAAATTAGAAGATGCTGACCCGGAAGAATTGGACAAGGATGAACGTTCAACTTATGAGGAACTCTACTATACCGTTCAACCGGCGTTGCATACCTATTTGGAAAAAATAGAGGAAGCTTCAAAAATGGAATATGACACTTCACCAAAACCCTCTGCCCTCGCTGATTTCATTAAATTACCAAAGGCTAACATTCCTACATTTACAGGTATTATCACTGAGTGGATGTCGTTTTATGATGCCTTCAATTCTCTTGTTCACTCTCAACCAAAACTAAGTAATGTGAGCAAGTTCCATCATCTGCTTGGCTCTCTGGGTGGCAGCGCAGCATTGATTGTCAAGTCTTTGGAGGTTACGGACGCGAACTACAATGTGGCCATCAAAATGTTGCAGGATCGTTACGAGAACAAAAGAATTATTGCTCACGAGCACTTAAAGCAGATCTTTGAGGCACCATCAGTTCAAAGAAGTTCGGCGTCATCGCTTCGATTGTTGCTGGACACATTTAATGTTCATTTACGAGCTCTTAAATCACTAGGTCATTCTACTCAACATTGGGATGACCTTATAGTGTATATCATTACATCGAAATTGGATGCGGCTTCATTTACCAAGTGGCAGGAAGAGGCACCTGCTGACCGTCTTGCTACCTATGAAGATATATCAAAATACCTCATCAAACGCAGCCAAATATTTGAAGGGATGGTAAGCCAAATGTCAACAACAAAGGTGAGTCCTAATAATAAGGTAGATAATAGACTTAAAACCACACCAAAATCATTTGCAATTACTAACAACACGCAGTGTGCCCACTGTTATAAGCCTGGTCACGTGATTACAAGATGGTTTCGATTTCTGCGTTTGCCCCCAGCCAACCGAAAGCAACAAATAATTGCACTCAAGATGTGTGAAAATTGCCTCAAGCTCGATCATTCCACAGAAAGCTGTCCTTCCTCCAGTAGCTGTCGGATTTGTTCGCAGAAGCATCATTCGTTACTGCATCGCGACAATCTAACTTCATCATTTAACCCAAATGCTTCAGAATATACTCCGAACCCTACATCATCTTCTCAAGCTGCTTTCGTGCATTCCTCCTTCGCCACCACTCGCAACGAGCCCACTACAATTTTAGCCACTGCAATAATCTATGCTGTGGACAATCGAGGTTCTTCTGTTGCTTGTCGCGTACTTTTGGACTCCGGTTCGCAAATAAATTTTGTGAATGAAAAATTCGTACAACTCATTGGTTCAATTCGTACAAAATCAAACCAGTCTTACTCTGGTATCTCATCGTTTACAAAACAAGCATTTTATAAAGCTTATTTTACAATAAAATCTCGTTTAACCAATTTTTCGTCATCAATTGAAGCCGTTATACTTCCAAAGATAACAGGCATTCTCCCGTCTGAAAAAATAAATATCGACTTTGGCATACCATCCAACATAAGCCTAGCTGATCCAAGCTTCCAAATTCCACAAAAGGTAGATTTGTTATTGGGAGCAGAATTATTTTTCTCTCTTCTTTTGGAAGGCCAAATTAGACTTGAAAATAATACAACAATTCTACAGAACACTCTCTTTGGATGGGTTGTAAGCGGAAATTATCAATCTATACCAAACCCAAAGGTTCAATGCAATTTAGTTACAGAAAATATATTTGATGATAATCTATTAGATCAAAGGTTAAAAACATTTTGGGAAATTGAAAATTATACTTCGTCTCCACGTACGCTTTCTGAAAGTGAAAATTCGTGTGAAGTACGGTACGAAGTCAGATTACCATTTAAATGTGATTCTTCAACTTTAGGTTCTTCATACAACACAGCTTTGAAACGTTTTAATTGCCTGGAAAAGAAACTTAAGAACAACAATAAACTTCGTATTCAGTATAATGAATTTATAAATGAGTACATACAACTCAATCATATGGAGCTCGTCGATATTATCGACCATTCTAAACCTCATTTTTATCTTCCTCACCATTGCGTCATTAAGCCAGGTAGTAGTACGACAAAATTGAGAGTTGTCTTCGATGGCTCCTCCAAATCAGATAGTGGAAAATCTCTGAATGACATCCTTATGGTTGGACCTGTCGTTCAACCAGATTTATTTTCGATCGCCCTTCGTTTTCGGATGCATCGTTATGTTTTCACCAGCGACGTTACAAAAATGTATCGACAGGTTATGTTAGATTTACGAGATCGTAACTATCAACTAATTTTATGGAGGAACTCTGAACATGAACCTATTAACACCTATCGCCTTTGCACCGTCACTTATGGCACCTCTTCAGCGTCATATTTAGCGACTCGAGTCTTAAATCAACTGGCCAATGACGAAAGGCAATATTTTCCGCATGCAGCCAAGGTCATAGAATCCGATTTTTACGTCGATGATGTATTGACAGGCTCCGATTCATTAGATGAAGCTAAAGTTATTCAACAGGAACTAATAGAAGCATTAAAAAAAGGAAAATTTGAACTAAGGAAATGGTGTTCTAACTCCCCTGTTCTATTAGAAAAAATTCCACTAGATCAAAGAGAAACCCATTTTCAAATGCAAAATAGTAATGTTGTGAAAACCTTGGGCATCATTTGGGATCCAAACGTAGATGCTTTCATGTATAACAGCGACACTCCAAGGCAGTGTATCCAATTAACAAAAAGATCAGTGCTTTCTGACATATCACAATTATTTGATCCCCTTGGTCTTGTGAACCCAGTTGTTGTCCTTGCTAAGATCGTCATGAAGCAGTTATGGCAAACCAAGCTTACGTGGGATGAACCACTTCCCGAATGCTATGCAAAAAGGTGGACAGACTTTCGCCTTGAATTCAGCCTTCTTCAACGGCTGAGAATCCCAAGAAGGGCCATAACTACCCAAAAGACAAGATCTCAAATTCATGCATTTGCAGACAGTTCCGAACTTGCATATGGAACTTGTATATACATTCGATCATTTTTGGAAGATGGAAGCATTCAATGCCAGCTATTAGCAGCAAAATCCAAGGTTGCTCCTTCGAAAGTTACATGCTTACCGCGTCTCGAGCTTTGCGCTGCTGTAATGGCAGCTCAATTTACGCATCGTATCATACAAATTCTTCAAATTGATTTCGAAAATGTTTTTTATTGGACTGATTCAACAATCGTATTGTCCTGGCTATCAGCAGAGTCATCAACATGGAAAACGTTCGTTGCTAATCGCATAGCCACAATACAAGAAACAACAAATCTACAGCAATGGCGGCATATCGACTCAGATTTAAACCCAGCGGACATTATATCGCGTGGATCACGACCGTCTGCATTAATTGAGTCAGATATGTGGTTTTCCGGCCCTTCATTCTTGAAAGAAAATCAAGAAAACTGGCCTCATTCGCATTGTAATATAACGAATATTGAAGAAAATATTTTAGAACGACGGAAGATTAAATTTGCTCTCGCAGCACAAGCGGAATTCGATCTCATCGCAAATATTAAATACCATTCAAATTATATAAAATTACAGCGTGTTATTTCTTATAATAATCGTTTCATACACAATGTTTCAGTGATGGTGTTAAAGAAGAAGATTTCACTTGGTTTATTAAGCCCTGAAACAGAAGTCCCAGATACTTTGACTGGACAAATCTCTGCAAGTGAAATGAAGAAGGCATTATCACAGATATTGCACGCGGTTCAAGAAAGCTGTTTTACTCCGAATTAGAATTATTGCGTAAAAATAAGGACATTCCCAAACGAAGTAATTTACGATCACTAGCCCCATTTTTGGATACAGAAGGACTGATAAGAGTCGGTGGCAGAATAAGAAATTCTAATGTCACCCAATACTGTTGCCTTCAACTCACGTCTTCACCATCTCCGCCATTCGTTATATTCATTATAAACATGGACACTTAGGTCCGCAAAATCTTTTAGCTGTATTTCGACAACAGTATTGGCCGCTAAATGGTAAAGTTCTTGCCAAGCGAGTTGTTCGCAATTGTTTTTTATGTACCCGATGTCGACCAAAACCTTTGGAACAATTTATAGGAGATCTGCCAACATCACTCGTCTTACCAGCTAGACCTTTTTCCACAGTTGGCGTTGATTTTTGCGGTCCTTTTTTGGTGCATTATCGCCGCCGAAAGGTTGTTCCTACTAAGGCTTACGTTTCAGTCTTCGTTGAAGACCTCACTGCTGCAGCCTTCATTGCAGCTCTAAAACGCTTTATCAGCCGACGTGGGCTATGCTCAACCATTTACAGTGACAATGGGCTCAATTTCATTGGAACAAGGAATGAAATCCATGAATTATATCAGATGTTTATGAGTAAAGAGAATAGTGCAGAGATTATGAATATGTGTGCCGAGGATGGAATTGAGTGGAAGACTATACCACCTAGATCTCCTCATATGGGAGGAATCTGGGAAGCTGCAGTGAAGTCTGCCAAGTTCCATATGAAAAGGTTGCTGCATTTGATTTCACCCACCTTTGTTGAACTGAACACCGTTATCATTCAAATAGAGGCCATATTAAATTCGCGCCCTTTAACACCCTTATCTAATGATCCAAATGATTTCAATTTTTTAACTCCTGGTCATTTTTTAATAGGTGGACCACTCAACGCAATGATAGAAACTGGCGTTCAAGATGATCATCTCAACAGACTGTCACGATGGCAACGACTGAATTGGGTAACGCAAACTTTCTGGGCAAGATGGTCCTCCGAATATCTCCAAGGACTCCAAAAACGATACAAATGGCAAACCATCAATGAAGATATAACAATCGGATCATTAGTCGTCCTCAAAGATAATAACCTACCACCACTTAAATGGAAGATGGGTCGTATAATTTCGTTACATCCTGGAAAAGATGAAATCGTTCGAGTTGTGACTGTCAAGACTTCTACAACTACTCTTAAAAGAGCTATTTCCGAGATTTGCTTATTACCTGTTGAATCGTCTTCACCTCTTCAAGGTGGGGAGCATGTTGAGTAAAGTAGTTACATCTAAATAAACAATTGTACAATTGTACTCTTTTCTTACATATATAATAAATTACTCGCTCGTCTTGCAAGCACGTCGAATTAAAGGATTTACTAATCGTGTTTTATTTTATCAATCATTTAAAACATTAAATAAATCGCTAACAAATATCATTGTTTATTTTGCTAACCCTCTCCTAAAATTATATGGGGTAAGTTTTGCATTGGGAAAAAACATCGAGTTGACATTACGGTGATAGAAAACACGTCGGTCTGTATGTATTGATGTTTGCATGTACCGCTACCTATACACGGCCTAAGCCACAGGAGCTGTTTTCTTCAAACTCCATACTTAAAAATATCTTCGGTGATTCAATACAATTCAATACTCTAACGATTTTGATTAAAAAAAAGATGGACTACATTTTGGTCAAGAAAAATCTTAGGAAAAAAATTTATTAACGGTACATGTCTTTGAACCGTTTTTTTTTATTTTCGACATTGTCATTAACGGCCCTTACGATTTAAACAGAAATGTTTGTAGAAGAGCTCCTTTGAATTTAAAATAATATTGTATATAAAAACATGCGAGCAATCTTTTTGGGTTTTTGTTTTTTTTTTTCAAATTTTCAAAATTAGTATTACACTAAAACACGTATGTCTCACGAGGAAAAATAGGTTAGAGTTTTACGATAAGCTGTATAGCTTTCACAATTTTTCGAATATTTCAATTAAATAAACGGTCATCGATTAGACAAATGTTATGGAAAATACTTTTTCAGTTTTGAAAAAAAAGTTAAAAAAAATTGTGCCCAGATACTGCCACAGAAGTAGACAAATCATACATTTGAGTACGGTCCTTATTGAAATGACAGGGAAATTCCGAAAATATTACTTTTTTATTTGTTTTATATTTTTCTTATAAAAACAACATATGCTTATACTGAGTAGCCCTGTTCTTTTTTTATTCTGTTTTCTTATTTACTCAAAAGAAATGTACAAAACTATGAAACACAAAGGAAATCTGCATAGTGGTATGAATGCTCTACTGGATAAAACTTCATAAGCATAAGTACAAGGCCAATAAGTATATGCAATTAATTTAAATTTTTCTTCTATTTTAAAAAATTTTTTTTTTAATTTTTACAGTTATTTTTTGCTAACAGAAATAAAAAAAATTAAATTTTGAGCCTTTCCCTGGGAAATTGAGAGTTATATTTTTTAATTTTTGGAAATATTTTTTTAATCAAAGATTTATATTCCCTGAACTGAGCAATGTTCTTAAAAATTAAATAAAACTCCTCTAAAGTGCATTAAAATGGAATTCAATATGACAGTGTTTGTAATGCATCTGTAAGGGAAGTATTGGCAATACAATTCTGACAATTTTTTTTATTTTTGTTTAATATTTTATTTACTAAATTCAAAAATGCAAAATACTTTTTTTTACTCAATATTTATTTAATTTTATTTTTATTAAAGAGGTCTATTTTGCATTTTTTAATAACAAATTTCTTTGCACACGCACTCAAGGAAGATTTCAGATCACAAGAATTCCACTGCAAAATCAGCGCTTTGGAAAAGAATGTTTGTTATTCTCTGTGGAAAAGAATTTTGCCCGCCCATCCGCTCTCTTGATATTTGGCCTGTCATCTTGCATCTCGTATACAAGAACAGGCAATGAAAAAAAAAAAACCTTGTGATGTGCTTTTTGCTTTCCAGCCGAGGTTCTGCTCGCCGTCTCGCCAGGGTCGTCCTGAAGAAAATACGAAACTCCAGAGTAAAAGGTCTTCAAACTTTATTACAAAATCTTTATTGAAAATAACTCTTAAATCAATAACATACAATGTTCTGCTACTAATATTTCACTTAAATCGGATAATGGAACGGTTCAAGGGCATCAATTCTTCTGGCCTCTAGTCTAGCTGCCTCGCATCAGTTATACTCTATACTGCTTGCTGATGATCTGGATCTCGTAATCGATTACGGATATTCTGGCTTCTGGTAATTCAGCTTCAAACGGGCCCTTTCATTCGGATGTCTTTAGGTATAACGCCCCTGGTGGCACTAAACAGCAGGCTAAACGCTCTGGTAGATCAGCAGGTTCAAGGCCCCTGGTGACACTAAACAGCAGGCTAAACGCTCTGGTAGATCAGCAGGTTCAAGGCCCCTGGTGGCACTAAACAGCAGGCTAATCGCCCTGGTAGATCAGCACGTTCAAGGCCCCTGGTGGCACTAAACAGCAGGCTAAACGCTCTGGTAGATCGGTAGGTTCAGGGCCCCTGGTGGCACTAAACAGCAGGCTAATCGCCCTGGTAGATCAGCACGTTCAAGGCTCCTGGTGGCACTAAACAGCAGGCTAAACGCTCTGGTAGATCGGCAGGTTCAAGGCCCCTGGTGGCACTAAACAGCAGGCTAAACGCTCTGGTAGGTCAGCATGTTCAAGGCTCCTGGTGGCACTAAACAGCAGGCTAAACGCTCTGGTAGATCAGCAGGTTCAAGGCCCCTGGTGGCACTAAAAGGCAAGCTAAACGCTCTGGTAGATCAACAGGCTCAAGGCCCCTGGTGGCACTAAACAGCAGGCTAAACGCTCTGGTAGATCAGCAGGTTCAAGGCCCCTGGTGGCACTAAACAGCAGGCTAAACGCTCTGGTAGATCGGCAGGTTCAAGGCCCCTGGTGGCACTAAACATCAGGCTAAACGCTCTGGTAGATCAGCAGGTTTAATGCCCCTGGTGGCACTAAACATCAGGTTAAACGCTTTGGTAGATCAGCAGGTTCAAGGCCCCTGGTGGCACTAAACAGCAGGCTAAACGCTCTGGTAGATCAGCAGGTTCAAGGCCCCTGGTGGCAATTAGGACATTAAACTTCGAACTAAGACCCCTTACCGCTGGCGCTGGTGGGGGGAAGCCTTAATAAGAAAAAGCTGGACCTAACTTGTCTTCATACGAAACCCCTTACCACTGGTGGGGGGAAGCTCCGCAAAAAGCAAGGAAAGCTAAATGACCAACTCGTCTATACTTCTTGTCTACGACTGGACTTCGAAAGATTTATGTAATCAATTTACTGTGCCGCCTGACTGTATGTATGAGCGAAGAGGTGCTTTTCGTTCACCCAAGTAGGTCCTCTTGATGGTTTTTTAGTAGAAACTGAATGTGAACTATATAAGTGGTGAACGAAAAATATCCATGTAGTTGATTTTGCTTTGACGTCATATGCTTATGGTGCTTGTGAATTGAATTTGAGTGAAGTATAATTCTTGATATTAATGCAGAAGTCGTATAGAGTGGAGTAGCATGGAACGCTTCGTTACATACCCTCCCTCCATCAGAGACGAGAACCCTCTCGTCTTGAAATTCGCTTCAACTGGAAAACAAAATTAAATTCATTTTTTTTTTATACTTTAACTTACCATTTATCAATTAAAAAAAACTTTAAATCACTTCATAATAGTATATACAAAAAAAAAATCAAAAATAAAAAAAAAATTGTCGGGGACTTCAAAGAGTTTAAAGGAAACTTAAATCAACTTCAAAATTAGAACTTAAGCTTTTATACCTTATTAACTTTAAAAAAGATAAAACTGACTCAAAAACTTAATTAAAAAAAAACTTTGTCAGGTAAAATTTATGGGAAAAGGTAACTCTCTTCTTGACGCCTCTTTCGCGGTGGGTCAGAATGGCTACTTCTGGCTTAATGATTCTGACATCTACTCGTCCATAACGCCGTATAAACGTAAATCGTTGGCGTCTATACCGGAGGTTGTATGACGTATGTTTCTTGATGGAGATTCCCATGAAAGCATCATTTTCCGGACATGGTTTGTATACTCGTTGCTCGGTCGTAGGGTCTGGTGGGGTTGCTGTACCTGTCTTTACCATGATTGCGAACTTAAGATCCTGTACGGTCAAAGATTTGGGCATATCGGTTGCGAGAGCGGCGGCGGATGTTGACTGCATTGAATTATAAATGTAATCATTGGTACGGTGTCTGGCGGCGGTTGTCATGCTGCTGGCAGCTGGTGCGAAAGGGACCGATAAAGCGGTCGATGCCCTGGCAGCAGAGGCGGCAGCGGCGGCGGTATTCGTTGTAGTGGCTGATGGTAAGGTAGTCGTAACGGTAGATGCAGCGGACAGAATGGAATAACGAGGCCTTCTGGTACTAGCAATTTTCTTAGTGGCCGCAACTATGGGCATATTCGAACCCTTTTGGGATCGGTAACAGCAACAGCAGTTGACAGCTCAGCTGCATAATGGTCCTGAGGCGATTTTGTTGGCCTTTTGCGTAGACCAACTGTTCTCCCTTGGCTAGACCTCACTCCAGGTCACATTTTTGCTGGCCGCGTAGGTTGCCTGTTCCATGGTTGGTCGGTATTTTTGCTGTTGAACTGCTTCATTTGAGTTGTTGATTGCTCGGCGGTCGTGAACTTACTGGGGGCTAGCTTGCCTCCGTCGTTCTTTTTATTTTGCTGTACCGCTAATCCTTTAAGATTCTTTAAGTTTGATCGAACTTTACTGCTTCTCATTAATATTATCGGTACTGGTAGAGTCATATCGGGTGACTTTGCACGGGTCATCATAGCGACGTGCTAAATTTACACTGGGCGGACTGTCGAGCTTTTGGAGTTCGATATCAAGCATTCCGCCAAGGAATTCTTCTTGTTTCCGTTTTCCTCTTACTAGCCAAAGTTGGTTCCGGTATTGTTCTTGAACGTTACTTATCATAGGAATTTCTTTACCACGTAGAGCCATCTTGAAATCAGCAATTGATAGCAGGTCTACACCAATAGCCATATCCCCGGTGAGTTGACTCATGTACGTTAGTTCACACTGAAATGGCTCATCATTGATGTACAAAATCAAATTATAGTGTTCTCGGCTAGCTACAGGTTCTCCATTTGCTAGCTGCGTGAATTGTCTCCGATATTGGATTGGTACTTTGTTTCTATGTAAAATTTGGAGGGTCTTTGCATTAATGAATTACTTGGTAGCTCCGGTATCCAATAATGCCATAACAATTTGATCATAAATTCTCACTGGTATGAAACATCTTGGATCTTTCCATGGTTTCAACACCTCTGGCGGTGGCCGTTACTTAAAAGTTTGTTCTTCGGCTTCCTGGTCCTAGTTTGGTTTTTCTAGTGGCGGTTCTACATTATCGCTTCTTAAATCTTCTGGCTCCTTTATAGCTAGTCTGGTGTCTTTGTACATCCTTTTCTTTCCTTGTGGCATCCAGAGCTGTAAAAAATGCATTCTTTTTTGTATTGCAGTAAAATAATAATAAAGACTTATTTTTTGAGTATTTTGACTTCATGTTAATACGAGTACTTAACTTTAAAAAAAAAATCTCAGTTAATTTTGAAGTCTTTAGTAATGCAATATTTTAGAGCAATCAAAAGACTTGAAGTCAAAAGATTGCAATACTTTTTAACTGGTTGAATTCTTGGAAGTGTTTCAAAAGTCTTTTACATTCCTTGCAGTCATGAAGTCTTTTGATTGCATTAAAAGTAATGCAATCATTTGGCTGCTTTGGAGTCTTTTAACTGCTTGAAGTCTTTTTTACTGCTTGAAGTCTTTTAACTGCCCGCATTCTTTTTTACTGCTTGAAGTCTTTTAACTGCGTGCATTCTTTTTTACTGCTTGAAGTCTTTTAACTGCTTGAATTCTGTTTTACTGCTTGGAGTCTTTTAACTGCATGAAGTCTTTTAACTGCTTGAAATCTTTTGATTGCTTGAATTCTTTTTTACTGTTTGGAGTGCTTTGACTGCTTTAAATTCTCTTAACATCAGGTTCCTTATGACTTACAGCATTTACGTTGATGCTCATTTGCTTTCATTTCCTATTATAAGTTACCTTACAAGGTCTATTAAAATTTAAAAAAAATCCATGTTTATATTTCGGTAGGTATTTTGTTTTTATTAAATAACAATAAAAATAAGTATATATTATAATAAACACAAACTTAGTAATTCACTTAACAGTTTTTTCAAAAACAAAACAAAAAATGGTAATTAAATAAACACAACATTTAACATCTAACATAAAAACTATTCAAAATCGCTATTCACTTTCAAGATCAATAATTTTTGAAAATTAGAGTCTGAAAGGGATCCACATGTCGGAGCATTAAGCATTCCAGCAAATGAAAACAGCCTTTCCACAGCTGCTGAAGGTGGAAGTGGTGTGTTGTATCTTAGAAAATTTTTCTTTGAAGCGGGGTACTTGTTTGAAATTTCAAAAGATGTTGATGTTTGAGCCAGATATGAGTCAAACTCATTTCCTCCCGCTCCCGTCAAGTTATAATTTGAACCACTCCCAATTTCATCTGTAAGTTAAGTAAATAAAATTTTTGTTTGAACAAGATCAAAGCAGTTTGTTACTTATGGCTATGGTTAGGAATTTGTTGCGGCTTCTATTAATGAACACTGGGCTCTGTTCGTCGAGATCGCACTTGGCATGCTTGCACAGGGCACGGCTAGGAACGTCGGTGGGTGAGGTTCTTGATCTGCGAATAGCCAGACGCTAACAAAAGAATTTTATTCATGCCAAGATTTCTGCACTATAGGACGGCGGACGGACACTTTCGATTAGCAATTATCGTCGTTTACCAGGCAGAAGATGTTAGCTGCCTCGAGTACCTTGCTTAATTTATCCCCCCCTCTAACACTGCGTGTGCACCTTATGACAACCAGTATACTCAGATGTAGTAGCAAGTGGCTGTCCCTTGACCATCACGATGAGAAGATTTACTTCATCTCACCAAACTTTTTAAAACCCGAAACCAATCCACACATAACCCCACTAATAACACCCTTTTTTAAAACATTACAAAAATTTTATTTATGATTTTACAAATTCATGTTTAACATTTGCATGTTATTAATTCTTAAACTGGTAAAAGTTAATTCGGGAAAAGTTTATTTTTTTGCTTTATTCAATTTAAAGTAATTTCAAACAAAGGAAAAAAATCTTAATTTCAATATTTACGCGCTTCCTTTCTCTTTCCTTAATTTCTTTTCTTTTGTTAACATATTATATAATCTCTATTCTCTTTTTTGTTTACTTCGTAGAAGAAAAGGTGTATTGGTGGACGTTATTTTGTGTTTGACATTTAGAGCAAGCTTTCAAATATAACGGCAAAAAAAAAATATATTTTCTTACAATAAAAGAGAGAAACTCACCACTTACGGTCCGGTACAGAGATTGTGCACAATTTCCGTTGTCTCTCAGAGATGCTGAAAATCAGTTTATCAAGATATACCGCTTGCCAAATTTGTCGTTGTCACTTTACACACCACAACAACACACACACCTTTCTTTAAGATTAACTTTTTTTTTTCTACCGATTTTGAATTTGCAAGCTTATCGAAAATTTACTCTGCAACTTTTAGGTATGTATATACAAAGAAAAATTATTATTAACCTAGATTTTTTTAAAATTTAATATTTAAACTTTCCATCAAGAATTATGAACGCAAAAAAAAAACATTATAAGACGGCATTAAGCTCGGAATGTCTCCTCTGTTGGACCTTCCACCCCTCTGGGGCTCCTGGGAGGGGGGTCAATATCAACCGCCCTCACCTCACGCACACGATTTCTCCTTACCATCCAACAAAACTTGTAAATCGCTCCACTTTACACGAACCGCTCGCTACACTTTGCACAATGGATGGGAGATCGAACAATAGACCCCGAGGACACGAGATGGACTGACCTATATTTTCTTCGATCCTGCAAGTGCGCTGATTTTTTTAATTAGTGGTCGTGGTGAGCTGGGAAGTTGCCTGATTTTCAGGGGAACGACGTCTTCCTCTATTAAGAGATGGATGGTGTCGATATTAGAGCACGTGGACCCGTGGGTCTCCAATGTCAATTCCTATTTTCCTGCTTGCTTATCGAGATGGAATTCGATAAAATTTATTTTCCCCTCTGAAATTATGTTAAGCAGATACGTAAAGCCTTGGACTAGCCTTAATGTCTTTGGGATCGATCCTCTTATGTGATTCTTATTTTTTTTCTTTTCTGGGCCTTTTGTTAGAACTGTGCTTGAAGTGTATATTAACACAATCGCGACCTCAAAAGGAAAGATCGATTACGAAAAGATAAAAGCCTGGTTGGGCTCGAGAGCAGACATTTTGGAATGATTCTTCCGGTGAACAGCTGATTTCAAAGCCGAATTGGACGGTCGGTAATGTTTTTTTCACGTATCACAGGGTGATACAAATTGAACGTACAGACTTTGTTGTGGAAATCCACACGACATCTGTAACAAATTCTTACCTTATGCAGAGAAATCAAAATATGATATCTCTGGAGTCTCTTCAGGAATGGTTGGTGCTCTAACTTCAGCATTGATCTTTTCTCTGACCAAAGAACTCATTTCGACGATTTTCATTTCTTTGAAATCTGGGTTAAGTGCCGTAATCCACTTCAATTTTACTGAAGGACAAGGCACGGATGCAACAATTGCGTCATGCACTTCTGGAGTCAGGTTGAAGTGACTATTAAACCTTTCCAATAAGGCTTCTTCAAATTTGTCGATCATGTCTACAGGAATGATTTTGATTTTCCTCAATTTATTTCGCACTGTCGCCAGTGTTGGCAACAAAAAACCATACAGCATCGGTTTTTTTTTTTCTGAAGAAAATCGAGTGCCTCTGCAACGGGTTTCATCATCATGACAAATTCTTCCAAATACTCAAAATCCATATCAAAAATGTTTTGGGTACCAAATTTTTTACACAAATCATTGATTTTGGATTTGTGTTTGATGATGTCTTCCACTGAATCGTAAAGTGAATTCCACCTTGTTACTACTGGATACTTCAGTTGGGAGCCCAAGATCGCCATTATTTCTTCGGAACTTTTTGGTCGGTTGATTTTGTTCCATAGATTTGAACACTTTTGCAAAATCTTTAAAACATAATTTAAATTGAATAATTACCTAATATTGATGTTCTGTGAATGTTGTACAAAAACTTACGTTTTGGTGTTTGGTTAATATTTGTGGGTATTTTCGAACAATCCGGGAAAAATCTCGTACTCGTAGTTAATACTGCCATCAACTTCACCGCTCAATTTGGTTCTTAAACCAAACTCCTTAAAGGCCTTATAAATTTGGAGCCATTATCCGTCACTGTTGCTACTACGTTTTCGCAGTTTAAACCATACTTGGCATGGATCTGAAGAATCAAATCGTTTATTCGATCATACGTATGTGATCCTGAAAAACGTTTGCAAGCAAGTGCTATGGATTTTCTTTCAAAGGAATCATCCAACCAATGACAGGTGTACCCAAAAAAGCTTCGGTGCCTCGTTGACCATACATCCGCAGTAGTGCAAAAGTATTCTCTCTTTGATAAAACGTTCTTGATTTTTTCCATTGTTGATAAATACATTTCATCTTTAACTTTTACAGCGGTTGGTCGGCTCATCACTTTTAATTCAGGATTGGCAAATTTTATTACGTTTCTAAATGACTGACTTTCCACAAAAGCAATAGGTAAAACATTTTCTGCTATCATTTGAGCTACGAGGATTTTAAACTGTTCATGTTTTGAATTGTTAGCTGTTATTCTATTTTGCGTCGTTTTTTTTTTGTTCGTACGCTTTATAAGTCTCAAAATGCTTTAATTTAAGGTGACGAATAAAATTAGAATTTATTTGCACAGAACCTTTTAATCTGGATGAACACAAGCTACATTTAACCAGAACTCCATTTCTTTTCCTTTGCAATTCAGTCTCAGTCAACTAAAGGAAATTAAGAATTTAATTTTTTTTATAACTTCCTACAACGCTTTCGATTTTATTAAACTCATTTAATTGCATTATTAGTTGTTCAGTCAAAATACATTTCTTACACATCTTAACTACATCACAACAAAACCAAATATACTTGATGGTTATGTATTTTGAAAAAAACCTAACCTAAATAATTATTTTGAAATATGTTTGAAAAATTTATTAATTCTTAATGCAAGTTTTGCATTGAAAGAAAAAAGTTTTAAGGCAACAATCAAACATGACTTTACGATTTACGAGAAAGTTGGTCTAAAAATTCTGTCCATCTGTTTGCGTGTGTATAATGGACCTACAGTTTTTTCAAGTACCTCTTTAGGAAAGAGTGTATATGTATGTATTAAAACATGATACAAACAATAGCCGTGTTTTTTTGGAAAAGTTATCCGTAGTACAGTAGGATTTTACATGAATAACAAATGCAACATCCGCAGTAGGATCACTGCCGAAACTCGAATAAACGTCAAATCTCTATCCGCAGCAGGATTTCACTTCTCCTTTTATCGGCAGTGATCCTGCATTTTGATGTAAACGTATAGTCCATTAAAATAAGTCAAACAGGGTATCAATTTCAATATTCATGTTTATTTCAAATCAACAAAATTCTCAGATTGATTGCACTAAACGTTGAAGACATATTTCAGTTTTTTGGTGGAAAAAGTGCACATTATTATCTTTTAAAAAAACTTTGCTAAATAATATTTTGAAAATATGTCATTACAACGAGATCCACAGTTTTCAGCTGGGAAAAAATAAAAAAAAACTATCAATCAATCCGTTTCCAACATATTCAAAATATCAACACAGATTTGGAGCTGGACTGCCAATGGTCCATCCGATCGGGCTCTTAAGGAGCGAACAGACAGACGGACGGATTGAAATTTACCACACACTTTTTTGTCTTCAGTATAATAGCCACATACACATATTAAAATGAAAAACTTACGTTTTTAATAATTTTCTCATCTCATCTTTGACTTTGTTTGAAGTACAAATTTGGTCCGATAAGGGAGTATGTACTTCAGTAGGCAAAAGGGTTGAACTGCTCTCAAGTTTTCTTATTTTTGTTTGTTTTTCAATATTTTCATTTGAAGCACAATATGATCGTTTTAATTTTTTACTGCTGCTGGGAACAGAATAACTGGGATCAGCTTCGTAATCATCCGACGAGAAATCCATTATAATTTTTACGTATTACTTTTTTCACTATTTGAACATAACACTTCAACTTTATACAAGACTGTTTTACATCAAATGACAAATAGGCTAAAGATGAATGAATATAGCTTAAGCTTGGGTAAAGTAATTTTGAAAAACTGTTAAGTGAATTGCTAAGTTTGTGTTTATTAAAATATATACTTCTTTTTATTGTTATTTAATAAAAACAAAATACCTACCGAAATATAAACATGGATTTTTTTTAAATTTTAATAGACCTTGTAAGGCAACTTATAATAGGAAATGAAAGCAAATGAGCATCAACGTAAATGCTGTAAGTCATAAGGAACCTGATGTTAAGAGAATTTAAAGCAGTCAAAGCATTCCAAACAGTAAAAAAGAATTCAAGCAATCAAAAGATTTCAAGCAGTTAAAAGACTTCATGCAGTTAAAAGACTCCAAGCAGTAAAAAAGAATTCAAGCAGTTAAAAGACTTCAAGCAGTAAAAAAGAATGCACGCAGTTAAAAGACTTCAAGCAGTAAAAAAGAATGCGAGCAGTTAAAAGACTTCAAGCAGTAAAAAAGACTTCAAGCAGTTAAAAGACTCCAAAGCAGCCAAATGATTGCATTACTTTTAATGCAATCAAAAGACTTCATGACTGCAAGGAATGTAAAAGACTTTTAAAACACTTCCAAGAATTCAACCAGTTAAAAAGTATTGCAATCTTTTGACTTCAAGTCTTTTGATTGCTCTAAAATATTGCATTACTAAAGACTTCAAAATTAACTGAGACTTTTTTTTGTAAGTTGAAGTATTGCGATAAGGAATGTGAATGCATTCCGAATATTTAGTTAAATGAATGGGACTTTTTGCAATGGATTACCAAATGAATGCATTCTTTTACAGCTCTGGTGGTATCTGTAGTTCACTTAGCGAGTTCAGTATAGATGCTTGATGTGGGTGACAGGTACAATCGTCGGTCAGGAGGCCATCTTCACCGCAGAAGGAAGAAAACAGCCGGAAAGGACGATAGCAGTTACTCTTCGTATGCCCACGCTGCTTGCAGTTCCAGCAATGGGTTGCTCGATCATACTGAACGGTAGGTACAGCGGGTCGGTCAAAATTACTTCGGTTTAAAGATACACTATGCGGCGGCGGTGTGGGACGGTTATTATTAAACGTCCGCTGGTTTGTTATGGGTATTATGTTTACCCCTGGGTTCGGTCGTGAAGCAGGTTGGCATTGATTCCAGTCTTTCCCCTGTATGTACTCGTACTCCAACCAGAAACTCAAAAGATGACACCTTTAACCGAAATGGAAGGCTGCTTACGGAATTTTTTGAAAACTTCGGACTATCCGTGTTAAATGGGGCTTCTAAAGATGACGCTTTGGGCGAGTTTACATTCATAAGTGTTCAAGGACAATCTGTTATTGATATTGCAGCGATATCTTGTGTATGGCTTAAACTATCGGTAGATTTTGAAGTAGGCGTGGCGAATTTCTCATCGCACCTTCCGATTGAAGTAAAGGTTCAGTTTATCGATGAAAATGTACTGAGACAATCAACTAACTTTTTAAAATTGAGGTGGAAAGTGAATTGTGCCGCTCTATACAAATCATTACTAAACCGTAACATCAGCTCTATTCCCTCGCTTCAATCCAACAGTCTAGAAAATTATGATGAACATATTGCAAGAGTTATCAAGACCTCAGCACCATTTGCCCACAGTACCAACAGCCGAAGTCACGCTTGTACACCAAAAAACAAGTGGTTTGATAATGATTGTGTGAAACTCCGTAAACTTTCATTTATCTATCTTAAGCTGTTCAGATCTACAAATGCTTCAATTTTTAAAAACATTTACCTTCATATTAACAAGGATTTCAAAAGACTTTGTGCCAAAAAGAAAGTTGACTACATTAACAATATTGCAAAAGAACTAGCAAACTGTAAGAACTCAAAGACTTTCTGTACCAATATTCGTGAACTGGGTGGGCGTGGTAGAAACCTGGTGTCTACACTCGAAGTTGAGACACTAGCAGCTCATTTTAAAACTCTTTTGTCGGCTGATGAGAATCACCAGGTTTTCTATTACGCGCAACCCAATGTCACTTTCTGCGAACTGGATAACCCAATTACTCTATCTGAGCTCGAAACAACTCTGAGTAAAATGAAAAATAATAAGGCACCCGGCATAGATGGTATTTCGATGGAGTTCTACAAGAATAGTACGGAACCGTTTAAAAATCTTCTACTGGCATATTTCAACAAACTTTATGAAGACTCATTAGTTCCAAGTAACTTCAACAAAGCGGTTATATTATAAAGGAGATTCTAACCTGCCGGAGAACTACAGAGGAATTTCGATTCTCAACTCGCTAAGAAGGATCCTAACTTGAATTCTTTATGATAGGTTTTAGGTTGACGGAATGGATTGAGAACAACAACCGACTCAGCATGTTCCAAGCAGGGTTTCGATCGGGATTCTCAACGCAAGACCATATATTCGCTCTGACGACTATTGCCAGGAGATCAATCGAGCAGAAAAAGAAATTATATGCTTGTTTTGTGGATTTCAAAGCAGCCTTTGACAATGTAAATAGAAATGCCTTGATGTACAAATTGTCTTCGTTAGGAGTTTCTCGAAAATTCTTAATGTTTTATTTCAAATTTCTTGCCTCATCTACAGCCTTAATAAGAAATAGCTGGACAATCTCACGTACCTAACTTGTCTTCATACGAAGCCCCTTACCACTGGTGGGGGGAAGCTCCGAAAAAGGCAGAGAAAGCTAAATGACCAACTCGTCTATACTTCTTGTCTACGACTGGACTTCGAAAGATTTATGCAATCAATTTACTGTGCCGCCTGACTGTATATATGAGCGAAGAGGTTCTTTTCGTTCAAGGTTTTTTATTCAAGGTTTTTTATTGAACTTAATATATACAATTGTGAAACTTGAGGATAACATATATAGGGTAGAAATGTGTTGGCACATAGGGGGCCTAACTTATAAAATGACTTAAACTCTAAAAATTATAATATTTGTAATGTACATGGTTCAAAATTAGCATTATGAAAAATTGTCTTGGTTTTTGACTCGGGTTGTTCAGTCCCGGTTATCCAGTAGGTTCTTTTCGTTCACCCAAGTAGGTCCTCTTGATGGTTTTTCAGTAGAAACTGAATGTGAACTATGTCAGTGGTGAACGAAAATTATTAATGCGCTTAATTTTCCTGTGACGTCATGTGCTCATGGTGCTTGTGAATTGAATTTGAGCGAAGTACAATTCTTGGTATTAATGCTAGAGTGGAGTAGCATGCAACGCTTCGTTACAAGTCCTTCCGCCGCCCTGGTGACCAACGAGTGCCGAGTTATGAAAATCTTTTAACACGGTTTGGATCTCGTCTGGATTGGATAGAAATGTCCAGCTGGATGTACCCTTTTCAACTGAGTGGGATTTAACTTCTTCCGCGTCAGTGCCTTTGCCTTCTTTTTGTGAGTTTCGGCTACTAGCATTGATTTCTTTTTCTTTAACGGCTTGTGCTCTAGTTATTGCCAGACACTGACTATCGGGCAAAGGAATGCGACTCAGCGCATCCGCATTTGTATTTATCTTTCCCGCTTTGTACTCGATTTTGTAGTCATACTCTGAAAGTTTGTGATGAAAATTGATAAGACGAGTTGTTGGGTCTTTCACGTTAAATACCTCTTTCAGTGGTTGATGGTCACTGTAAACTACAAATGGTCACCCTAGCAAGTATGTTCTAAAATTTCTAGTCGCCCATACAACAGCTAATAATTCTCTTTTTATTGTTGAACACCTTTTCGCAGATGGACTTAACGATCAACTGGCATAGGCAATTGGCCTATCTATTCCCAATTTACCCTGAGATAAAACTGCGCCCAGCGCTTCACCTCTAGCATCGGTTGTAAGGATAAATGTCTTAGTGAAATCAGGATAATTTAGGGCAGGTGGTGATGTTACTGCCCGTTTTGGTTCTTCAAAAGCTTGTTGACATTCGCCCGTCCATTTAAATGGTGTATTCTTTCGCAATAGATTGTTTATTATGAGAAGCTATAGTTGCAAACCGCGGTACAAACTTGCGATAATAACTTACAAATCCCAGAAAAGACTGGATCTCCTTGATATTTTTGGGAGATGGAAAACTGGCAACGCAACTAGTTTTAGATGGATCTTGTCGTGCGCCGCACAATGGGGCCTCTCCATAGAGAGCAATGATAAAAAGGTCATTTTTAAGTATTGAACTAACAGGAAATATGTTTTGTTTTTCTCAAAGCTAACTGTTTTTTGGATTAGGAAATGTAAGTATTTTTTTTTTTGGACACCCGGGCTAAGTTCACCACGCATTCAAAGTCGAAGAAGTTGCCGATTGAAAGCACGAAAAAAACGTGTGAGTATTTAATTAATACTATTTAAAGTGAAATTATTCAGATGGGTGAAGGTGTGTATTTTAAGTTCCTAAAAGAAAAATTTGAAAAATATAATTAAGTATAAAAATATAAGGTGAAAAAATTACCACTTTTTTGTATGGTCGCCTTAAATTCTTGCTTATAAATTATGTTGAGGCAAATATTTAGCAGGGCTGTAAATGAGACATATTCAACAAATACTTCAAGAATATGAAACTTAAAGCAGAAGTGCTAAATATTTGTTATGAATTTTTGAACTACAAAAATTGATTTTTTTAGAAAAAAGTCCTTGGTTGTTTTTATTAAAATAAGTAACATTATCTATCTTTTTCAACAATCATGCAATGATATACTATAAAAATGTTTTTTTTTTTTTAATAGATGTCTTTGTTTTATTTTATCTTAAGAAGTTTGGTGAAACAGTGTGATTTGTAATAGAAAGTTTGTGTTTTTTTTGGCCAATTTTTTTTTTCAATAAAAAATAGTAACTAAATAAATAAATATATAAATAAATAAATTAGTTAATATAAGTAATCTTCCCTATCAATATTTATTGTTAATGTCGCCCTTTGAAAATTATTTTTGAAAAGGAATCTGACGAGCTTGTTGGAAGAGAAAAAAATATAACAGATTTTCAAATTCAAAATTTAGTATGCTCAGAAATAAAACTGCAAAACATTAATTACAAAGTGAAGCATGAGACAATCTTATCTATGATCGATGGGAAACTTTGCAACAGCTTAACTGATACAAAGTCTTCACTGAGGTGCTATTTATGCCATGCCAATAGCAAGGACTTTAACGACATCGACAAAATGATGCAACTTCCGGTCGCCGAAAACTATTTATCTTTTAGAATTTCTACATTGCATGGGTGGATTCGCTTATTTGAATGTCTCCTTCACGTTGCATATAAACTTCCTGTAAATGAATGCAGAACAAATAAGGCAACGGAAGTAATTGTAATAGAAAACAAAATACTCATTCAAAAAGAATTCAAGGAAAAAACTGGATTGATTGTCAATAAGCCTAAGCCTGTCTGCAGGAAACCCAACACGGGCAATGTGCCAAGAAAATTTTTGGAAAATAGTAGTTTATCTGCTTCAATAACAGGAATCGATAAAGTTTTAATTGAAAAGTTCCATATCATCATGCAATGTTTGTCAAGTGGTTTCAATCTCAATCCAACAAAATTTCAATGTTTTACTGAGGAAACAGCAAGGTTTTTTGTGTCGTTAGTAGTAGGAATAAGGATACTTGAGACTGGGAACTTTTTTTACGACTTTTCTTCATGGTTTTATGGTTTTTAATGGCTTTTTGGGTTTTAATGGCTTTTTAAACGTTTTGTTTTTCTTTGTCGGCATGAGCGGCCCTTTTTATATTGGTTTTTGTTGGCTGTGTTTTTTTTATTGCTTTTTAAATGTTTGGTTTTTGTGTTGGAAAAAAAAAAGAAAGTATTTTGACATTGTCATTGAGGATCGGTATTGGAAAATATCAGTCAAGTGCATTTTTTAAAATGTACTGTTGCCCGTTGATGTTTTTCAAGTATCTCGTTGCAGATAGGGATAAATATACATCTGTTTGTCAGCACATATACGGACTTTTTACATGAAGACTTTGACCTAGTGCGATAGGAATTGGTGGTGGTTGTTTTTAACACGTCGTACTGTTGCTGTCCGGTTGTGTGTTTCAAGTGTCGTTGTAGCTAGGAACATATTATTTGTATAGATATTTTTGTTTGTCATCAGGTATGCTGACTGTGTTTAGATGAGGGCATCGGTCCAGTCGGATATTTTTAATAGATTTTTTATTGTTTTGTTTTTTCTCTGCGGTACGAGGCTGCTGGTTTTTTTTGTTGATTTGTTTCGGGGGTGGGTGAATTATGGTATGGATTGGTTAAAGAAGATGTGGTGCATTATGAAAGAAAGAGATCTTTTGTGGAGTTTTAATTGGTTTTTGTATATTGAGGATCGGTATTAGGTAATATATGTCAAGTGAATTTTATGCACTGTTGAAGCTAGAAACATATGTGTTTTATTTTATGACTTTTTAGATGAGGGCATCGATCGAGTGCGTTAGAATTTGGTGGTGGTTGAGGGTTAAAATTGATATCAATTTTGTGGTGTGTACTAGCGAGAAGTGTGTGTGTGTTGGAGTTTGAATTTAAATGAGTAACGATGAGAAGGGATATGTTTTTGTTTCTATTTTTGTTTTAATGGTGTGCCTTGGGGATGATGTATTGTTTGATGTTTGAATTAAAAGATTGGTGGTTGCTTGTGCGCCATAACGTGTTGTATGGTTCCGCTCGCTATTTGAGTGTAAGAAAAACTATTGATGTGACGATGTCGTCCCATAATGAAGTTTTAAACAAAGAACAGTTACACGCGATTATTTCCATTGTCTGTCCAATATGCCCCATACCGACTAAATCAGATTGCCATAATCATCAAGCCCATTGATAATGAGGAAGATGAATAAGAAAACTCCACATGAGAAATAATAGCAAGCAAGCCGATATACCCAACACTTGAGTTTTTCATTTATAACTGCCCTTATCGTTAAGTCTCGAAATTATTAATATAAGGAATGTACGCCATAGAAAAGCAATCAATTAAGAGAAGTATATGTATTTGGTCACTTGGCGAAATACGACTACAATCAATAACTTCACTTATGAAACTCCAATGGAAATAATTTGAAATTACTTGAAGTCAATCATCCAATAAATTAAAAATTTTATTTGATTTTCTAAAGTCTAAAGATGAATAAGAAAAATTCCATATCATGAATTTTTTCACCATGAAGCAACAAGCAAGTAAGCTGATATTCTCAACACTTTTAATTTTATAATAAAATTCAGAAGATTTAATTACCGAAACAAGGAAAAAAATGGGGGGACATTAATTGGGGAATTCAACACTTGACACAAAATAATTTTTAGAAAAGGCACGTTCCTCTTAACAAAGAGGAGGTTTAATACTTTAGGAATAGGAATTTATAATCATAAAAAAAAACCAAGCTCATCATAAAAAAAAATCCCGTTCCCAATGACCATCATGAAATACATATTTGTAGAAAAACGCACTCAAGAGTATAAAACTAGGTCTTTCTTTAGTTTTTAATTCAGTTGTATTCCAACACAAAAAGTGAACGTCAGTTTAAAAATAATTATACGTAAATTTCAAAAAAAAAATGTCTTCCTTATTAAATAAAATACGCGCTAACGCTAATGTTTTTGCTGAGAAGCAAATTAAACCTCTGACCAGCCTTAAAAATTTAACGCTAAAAAAGCGGTATAATATTGTAAAAGCAAAACGATGCACAACGCGCTACGGTCAGCAAATTTTGCTGGAGTTAGAAAACTCATCGGTCTTCTTGCCAAAAAGATGTGCTGGGCAATTTGACGACGATGACATCGCGGAGCTCCCCAATTTGGCGTTAGAGGTTGTCGAGCCCTGGGACCAATCATTCAAGTTGGATTTTCACGAGAAAATCCAGCAACAACAACAACAACAACAACAACATCAGCAACAGCAGCATCAACCACAACTTCAACAACAACAACAACAACAGCAGCAGCAGCAGCAACAGCAACAACAACAACAACCGAAAGAAAAAGTGGAGGTAAAACTTCCTACCGGCAGCAAAACAAAAAATAAAGAGGAATTTTCAATTCCTCTCAGTCAAAAACATATTTTTTATAACTCCTTATATTAAATAAAATTTTACTTGATTCTAACTTCAAAACATTTTCTTTTTATTGTTCTTATTGTCGTTCATTTTCCTTTTACATGCATATACATATATGCGTTTCTCTATTAGTTTTCTCATTGAAACGTATAGAATAGAAAAAATATGTTTTTAATACCTTAAAATAAATAAAAAAAATTGAATTGAATTGTTTTTTATTATTTTTTTGTTTGGTTTTGGTTTTTCTCAACATTATGTTGTTTTTCTGTTTGTTACTTTTCTAGCGAATCCAGATAATCAGCGAGTTGGAGACAAAAATTAAGCGGTTCGACCTAATGGGTAGAAAAATCCAATTCAGGATTAAACCCATTCCAGAGAGGGAAGAACCAACGTCATGGATCAGGGAAGCAGTCAACGACATGTTTAAACATGCGCTAAAGGATGTCAGCCCTGCAGATAAAGTAGGAATTACTTTTTGCGGGAAGAGTTTCAGTGCTGAACGAGGAAATGGATGGATCAACTTTAAAGATTGTGCAAATGTGAAATTTAGCGACGTATGGGAGATGATTGCTAAGATCTTTCAGAGCAATTCGGAAGGTTTGAGCACGGATGATTTTTCTTTGACCATAACGTCGGTTAAGCTCCCTTCAGGAACAGGAAAAGTCCAAAGTGGGAAATATAATACATTCACTGAGGAATGCATTAATCGCCGAGGCATAATCAGCATAAAAAACAATGACAATTTATGCTTGCCTCGCGCTTTAGTTGTGGGTAAAGTGTATGCAGATAAGGAAAACAACCTAAAGGCAAAAATCAGACGAGACATTGGGAAAATTCAATCCCAAAGAGCCCTTCAACTTATAAATGATGCACACATAAGTGTACCGACTGAAGGTTGTGGAATTCCGGAGCTGAAAATATTCCAAAATCATTTAAAGGAATATAAGGTGACTGTGTACGAGTATGGGTCAAAGGGACAAAAGGTGATATTTGAAGGATTTCCCGCTCAAGATGCTGAAGAAAAGAAGAGCATTAATTTGCTTTATTATAACAATCATTTTAATGTTATAACATCGTTAACTGCTGCATTTTGTTGTGGATATTATTGTGAAGATTGCCATGTCCCATACAATTCAAAAAGTCAGCATAGATGTAAACGGTCCTGCCCCCAATGTCAAAACACACCAAGCTGTCTCAGAAATGAAAAAGAAATCATGTGTGAAGATTGCAATCGAAATTTTAGAGGAAAAAACTGTTTCGACAATCACAAAGCGAGCAATTCAACAGGTAAAAATTCAATTTGTGAAAAAATGCAAAAATGTCTTTTATGCCTCAAAACATACGGAGGAAGTCGTCAACATATCTGCGATGAATATTTCTGCAAGATGTGTAGTAAACATGTAGCAAAAGATCACATGTGCTTCATTCAGCCAGATAACAGAACACCCGTATGTAAAGGCATCCTGTACATCTTTTATGATTTGGAGAGTCGCCAAGAGAGAGTAATAGGCGAAAAAATGATAACGATTGCAAGCGAAGCATTAGCTACTCCGATAAAATTGCATGAACCCAATTTATGTGTTTTTCAACAAAAGTGTGATCACTGTTTACATGTTCCAAATTTGTACTTCTGTCAAAAGTGTAATCTATCGCTAAACATAATTAAGGAAAAAGAAGACGAAAGTGTTGTAGCTCAATTCCTGAAACACATACTTAATGTTCGGCAAAAGTTTAAAAAAGTAGTTGTGATAGCACATAATGGGCAATCCTACGATTTGATTATCCTCTTCCGAAATCCCAGTGCCACCTTACAATAATTATAGATGTTTGAGACACCTATCATTTAAAAGAGAAATTATATCATCCTCGGTTAGAAATTTAAATCCCAAGAAAGATCTCCTCGTTTCCGCAAAAATAGGAAAGGAATACCTACCGTCTTCTATATATTTCGATATTTGGCATCCACCATTGAGATTAAATTGTGTAATGTAGTTTTTCATTCACTTATGTTTTCGATGTCCAGATTTAGTTGAATTCCACACCACTGCGCCAAGTTCTATGCACTCAGTATACCAACTGCTTTTCTGTCGAATAACTTGATGGGCAACTTTATTTGGCGTGAACTAGTAGAATATTGCATTAGCGATGTTAAAATTTTGGCTGAGACTTGTTTAAAGTTTAGACAATTGTTCCTCGATCAAAGCAATGTTGAACCATTTTTGGAAGGAACAACAATAGCATCAGCTTGTAACCTCGTGTTCAGACGGAACTTTCTGCAACCAAATACAATTGGGCTTATACCTAAAAACGGGTATATGTGCACAGATAATCAATCAACAGTTGCAATCAAATGGTTGATTTGGGAGCAAAAGAAGCGAAAAATTGACATAGAGCATGCTGCTAAAGGGACAGAACCGGTAGTAAATGGGATTAAAGTCGATGGTTTTTGTGAAGAAACGAAACAGATTTTCGAGTTCCATGGTTGTTTTTATCACGGTCATCCTACTTGTTTAAAACATAAACGAGACGAGCCTTTATCAGAAGATAAATACGACACCCTGAATCACAGATATGAGAGAGCGTTAGCCAAAACAACACGATTAAGGTCATTTGATTACGAAGTAATTGAAATGTGGCACTGTGAATTTCAGACTCAACAAAAATTCCTAAATAATGAAGAACTCAATTTCTTGGATGATCATCCATTAATACAGAACACACATTTGAATCCTCGAGATGCTTTTTATGGTGGACGGACAGGAAATACATTTAATTACTATAAATGTAAGGAGGGGGAAAAAATAAAATACATAGACGTATGTTCTCTTTACCCCTGGGTTTGCAAAAATGGAAAATTCCCTGTTGGTCACCCAAAAATTCACACTGCTAACGATGATATTTGCTCTGCTTTGGAACTCGAGGGTATAAATGGACTCGTAAAATGCAAAATTCTTCCGCCAGAAAATTTATTTCATCCGGTCTTACCTATGAAGCAAAATAATAAGCTGATGTTTTCCTTATGTAGAACTTGCAGTAGTAAAAAAACTCAAGAACAAATCTGCACTCATTCTGATGACGAAAGAGCATTACTTGGAACCTGGGTAATCGAAGAAGTTGTGAAAGCAGTTGAAATGGGGTATAAGCTACTTGCTGTTTTTGAAATTTGGGAATATGATGTTACTCAGTATAATCCAGATACGAGTTCCGATGGTCTATTTACTCGTATGATGAATACATACCTAAAAATAAAACAAGAAGCATCAGGATGGCCGAGTACATGCACATCTGAAGAAGATAAAAACAAATATGTTGCTGATTTTCTAGAAAAGGAAAATATAGAGCTAGAGTTTTCTGAAATAGAAAACAATCCTGGGAAAAGATCACTAGCCAAACTTATTTTGAATTCTTTTTGGGGTAAATTCGGACAACGGGAAAATCATACTAAAACTTGTATCTTGAACAAACCTTCAGATCTGTATCTTCTGCTAACTCATCCTTCTATTGAAGTCTTGCATATTTTACCAATCAATGAAGACAATATTGTGGTTAATTTTGAGTTAAAAGAAGAAGCTGCTGACTCCCTCCCCACGGTAAATGTTTGTATTGCCGCATATACAACAACACAAGCCCGACTTAAATTGTACACTTACTTGGAAAAACTTAAAGAAAAAGTTCTCTACTATGATACTGATTCCGTTATCTATGTAAGCTGTCAAGGAGAACCGGATCCTCCTACTGGAGAATTTATAGGTGATATGACTGACGAATTAGAGAGCTATGGTCAAGGGAGTTACATCACTGAATTTGTTAGTGGCGGTCCAAAAAATTACGCCTATAAAGTCTACAGCACTAAGGATAATAGTGAACACATTGTGTGTAAGGTAAAGGGCATCTTCCTGAACTATGAATCATCCCAAAAAATTAATTTTGATTCAATAAAAGAAGCGGTATTAAACTTTTCTGCAGAATATGATGACAGCATAGTTATTAAGTCTAATAACATAAGACGAACCAGAGAACATCAAGTGATTACTGTGGAAGAGGTTAAGACATATAAACCCAAAGCAGAAAAACGTCGTTTTCTCGAAGATCATAGTTCCGTACCGTACGGTTTTAAAAGACATTATTCTAGTTGATGAAATAAAAAAATATATACATACATATACACAAGATTTGTTGTTTTATTTATTAATTGTATTTATTTTACATCAGGTTTGCTTGTCTTATGAACTTGCTTAAAAGATAAACATTTTGAAGGGCGCAACATTTTCCATGGCTTAGGCATTTTATTTGATTAGGAAAAATTCTTCGGAGTTCCTTTAAACTTGGACAGCTGTAGATATCTTCTAGGTTAATGACTTCTATGTTTTCGCTATTGAGTAATTCTCTAAGCCATTGCGATTTTTCAGTTCCTTTAACGTAAACAACTCCACTTTGGATTTGTTCTCGAAGAAATATCTTTACTCGAGAAAAATTTGTAAACCCACTATTCCAGGTTAATCCATGATAATTTTGATATAACCAACTTGCCTGCCTTCTAAGTGGTGTGGACAGAAGATTTAAATTAAATGGAGAATTAACAATGAAATGATGATGGTGGTCATTATGAAATACAGCGATTTCTTTCAAAATGAAGCCATTGTTAAATACTCCAAATCCTTGAAAGTCTACAATATAGGTATTCATATTTAAGATACGTTCTTGATAAACTCACTTTTTCTACTGACAAGCTTACAATAATGATGACAATAAAATTAAGTGAGTTTGTTAACTTCTCCTGTTAAGGGATTATACTTAATTATACGATCATGAAGTATAAGGCAATACATAGTTGTTGAAGCTGGAACTGGAATTGTTGTCTTAAGCTCAATTTTTACATCTACTGGTCCTGTTTTAATTGATTCATTTTGACGGGAACAATCAATCACCATTATTGGGGCGATATCCTTAAAGTCTTGTCGAGATAAAAGTGGTTGTGATTGTTTCTGATAATATGAGTGTTGAAATTTACTGTACATTTCATAGAGAATGGCATACCGGTCTAGTTCATATTTAAGATTTAAATCTTCACGAGGGTAAGATTCAGAGTTTAAATGCACCTTTATATTGCTAACTTCGCAATGGTCGAATTTGCTGGCATCCTTGGTTCGTTGGTTTTTTTTATCGGTTTGTAGAGCAATAATAACATATCTTGGCTTCTCAAGTTGACTTGAAGTTTTAACTGTCCATACATGATCAGTGTTAGTTGGTAGTGTTGGGTATTCGTACATTTCCCAATTTCGAAAATGAATTTGAATTGGATTTAACTGAATTTGTTTCAATAATGTAAGTTTATTTGAATCGGATAATGTTATATGAGGAACTCTCCATTGCAACTTAAAAATTGAAAGTTTTAATTCTTCGTCAGAATAGTAGGCATTCTCATTACTTCGAGTACGAATTAGAATCAATTCATGTCTTGCATTTACTATAATCTTTTTATAGTCTTCAGCAAATCCCAAAAGATTTTTTAGTGGTATGCAAAAATTAAAAGTACCTGATACAGGTGTAACGGTGGAGTTTCCAGTCCATGAAGCATTTTCTAAGCTTTTACTTTCATTCTCATTCAATGATATATAATTTTTCAATGATGTTGTAATGCCAACGTTTTTGTTGCTCTCAATGTCCACTCCATTTAGCTCATAATGTATTTCTTCAAAAAGAAATGCCATAGCATTATTTGCTAATTTCCCAGTAGAAGAAGGCTTTCCATCTGATTTTGTTAGACTTCCTTCTATATAAATGTAGCTTTCACAGGGTAAAATGCACAAGTCCTGTTGTTGTATAGGGATACGAATTTCATCACTTGGATTGAAGGACTGGAGGAATGGCGAGTAACTATGGTACTCAAACTTAGATATGCTGTTATCATAGCTCGGTCCATGAGTAATATTTAATATTTCGTTCATATTGCTCATTATTTTAGTTTAAATCCTAATGCAAGAAGATAGGTTTTGTTTTCAGATGAAAGTTCTGGTCTTGGTAGTGTTGCTGTTGTATTAGGACTAAATGAATGATAACCTTTGGTATCTATTTTATAATAACTATTATAGATCAACATTACTGTGATTTTGGGGTTAAATGCAATCGCACAGTTATTCTTTCTCCCCTGAAGTTTATCAAGTCGCCGTCTTGGTCCACGAGTTTTAATGTTAGACTGCTTATTCGTTTGACGTTCACAGGTAAATAGATGACATTTCTGGGAACTTCTATAATTTTATACCCTGCCCCAGTTTCTGGAGAAAATTCATGTATAGTATGTACAGGACTATTGTTAAAATAGGAGCCAGTAATGATATTACACTCAACTCGTATTATATTCACCTTATTTATATCAACAGGTAAATCCGACAAATGTAACACATCGGAGTCAAGAATACATTTACTGAAACCCAGTAATTTTCCAATAGTTCTATCCTTATTGAAATATATTTTCTCGTTGCTTTCGATTTCAGACATCATTGTCTTATTATTTGCTTCTATTCTAACTACAGCCGTAGAATTTCGCAATAATAATTCTTCGGAAATAAATTTTGCAATGTCATCAATTTCATAAGTCCCAGTTGGTATTTCAATTTCATATTCCCCTATATGGAACAAATTGTTACGCTCATCTACATTCGGTATAGAGTTGTAGGTTTGAAAATCAATCAATCCACAAACGTAATACTGATCCAGGTTCAAAGGTGGAAAGTATTCAGCAGATAGATGGGAACTTCTTCCGCTTAGCGTAAGTGTCAACGCCATGGTGATAAGAAAAACAATGAAACCATTTTTAAATAAAACTGTTTATTTATTTAAAATAACAATCATATAAAAATCTTAAACATAAATGACCACAATTAAAAGAGTCATAACTTTGATAATTAGAATAATTATAATTAAGTTTTTCACCCAAATAATTTATTATTTCAATAGGAGGTTGAAGATTTCCAAAGCTATCAAAATATTCAGTTTGGCTACCTCTTTTATTATACGCTACCCAGTGTGTCCCAGGACCTGTTGAGCAATCAAGATTGACAATCCCACACTCATTTTTTAAAGGTCCAGTCGTTGGTAAATTATCACGCATGAAAACTCCTCGAAAATTTGGAATTAAATTGGTTGCAAAATTTTTCAAGTCTATTTCATTTAATGCACGATTGGGTAGCGAACCTAGAAGTTTTTTTCCTGTGGATTTAAATAAAGCCCCAGTCCTTTTTTATAAGGTTTAAGGTGTAAGCCATGTCCAACTGCAATCGATTCCATTTTTTCATTATGACGTTTTTTCTCCTCCAGATCTTTTTTAGCAATACTAATATTATTGACAGCTTTGGCTACTCCTGCAGCGCCTCCTGTTAAAGCTCCAAGAGCCGAAAGTCCAGCAAATAAAGGAACGAGGAAAGGAAGTACTCCACCAAGTTTTGGTACTGAAATAACTCGCGGTGTCTTAATGTTATTACTGTTTTTTCTAACAGTTTTCTTAGCCGATGATAATGCTATTTTAATTGCATTTTCTATGTTGAATGGTTTTTTACGTTTGAGATTATTTCCAATAATCTTAATTACTTTCCTCAATGAGACTTGTTTAGTCTTGCTATCTTTTTTAGACTTCTTAACACCGTTTTTATGCTCTGAACAACTCGTTTTTAGCTGATTTCTAGCCTTTTTGTCTGTATTCTTAGAGCACCCCATGCCTAATTTTACTTTTGCTTTCATAAGATTGGTAACCAATAGTGCATTTGCACGTTCAGCTATACTAGCGTCCTTGGATTTTACTCGTTGCCAAGCTTTTTCAGATAAAATCTTATCAGCTATATGCCGATCACTTGTATTTGTAAATTTAGAATAAGATATATCATGCTGTTTGCACGCTTGATCAAGCAAATTAATCCCCGGATCCCTTCGAGCTAAACGTTCTTGAAGTTTTGTTCCAGGTCCACAGTATTGATAACCAGGTAGATGTAGTTCGAGTGGTAGTTTGTTTATTACAGTGTTTAATAAACCTTCCCCTTTCACAATGTTTCGCTGACTGTTGCAATTTTTTAAATAATCAATCATTTTATATGATCATCTTTACGTTGCGAGAGATGAAAACGATATGACGGGTTTCGAATATAAACTTCGCATATAAAAGTTATTATTTAGTTTTTATCAATATGCGATTCGTTAAACAACAATACCAATTACCAGTAAAAAATATGGAATTGGCTAGCAATATTGAAACAAAAAAACATGGTAAACTGTTTCCGTATAGTATAAGGGGGTTAATTACTGGTCCCTCAAACTGTGGAAAAACAAATGTTATGATGAGTTTACTCCTACACCCAAACGGCTTGAAATTTGAAAATATCTATATATATTCTAAATCTCTACATCAACCGAAGTATGAGTTTTTGCGAAAAGCCATAAAACCAGTGAAAAATATGGGTTTTTTTACATTTTCCAATAACAGTGATGTTATTCAACCCGAAGACGCTAAGCCAAATTCTATATTCATCTTTGACGATATTGCCTGTGAAAAACAAGACACAATTCGAGTGTATTTTAGTATGGGACGACATCATCACATCGATAGTTTTTATTTGTGCCAAACATATACAAGAATACCGAAACACTTAATTCGAGACAATGCGAATTTTCTAATCATCTTCAAACAGGACGATATGAATTTAAAACACATTTATAATGATCATGTCAATTCGGATATGACATTCAAAATGTTTCAAAAGGTATGTGCAGAATGCTGGAACACAAATTATGGGTTTTTGGTAATTGATAAGGACAGCCCTTTGAATGAAGGTCGTTATAGAAAAGGCTTTGACTGCTTCCTCAAGTTATAAAATAGACAAAATTTTTGATTTTTGCATCATATGAACAGTTATGTTCTATAAGAGCAGTACAGAGCAGTTCAGTGAGCAGATTATAGCAGTAAAAAGCGGTTCAAACCAGTTTGAGACGCAGTATTTAACAGTTAAGACCAGTAACTACAATATAAAATTCAGTTTGAAAACCATCGAAAGGCTTTTCCAACAACTTCGAGTCTTATTTTTCAACTGCATTTGTATGAAGAAATAAATCTTAGAATATGATTAACATAGACGAAAAACTAACAAAGGAGCTTATTAAAACCACCGATGCTCTGCGAAAAAAATACAAAGCTCTAAGGACTGGTAGAGAAGCTTACGAAACCGAAATTGAGGAAACTCTAAGACCCATTACCAGACCCCTAAATGAGTTAGTGAAAAAATCAAACACAAAACAAGAAGAACAAAATCAAAATTACTTTATTGAAAGTCCTATTAACAAAACAAAACGCAAATTTAAACAACAACAAGTACAAGAAAATGAATTTGAAAGCCCAGCAAAGGAAAAATATTTAAGAGATGAATTCATCACACCAAACACTTTTATTAACAGTTCACCTGAATTAACTGATAGCATCACCCCAAAACGACCAAAGAAAAGCCTTAACCACCGTAACTTTTCAGAGCTCATATTACAAGAAGAATTCCATGATACACCTAAAAAATACGTAGATTTGTTTATAAATAATTCAAACACGCTTGATAAAACGTATGGGGTATATTCAAAAGATGAGAAGTGGTACATTGGAAATGGTGAATTAATCATTCTTGGAAAAGATATACAAATAAAAAATAAAACCTTTGAAGGAACAAATGGTTTGTATGAGCTTATATTTAAGAAAATACCAGATAAAAGCATCTACACTGATGAAGATTTAAAAAATTACAAGACCATATTATATGAAACAAATACACATAGGGTTGGACATGATTCACACGGACAAATACGTGGCAATCGGGGTCATAAGTATACGAAAATAATTAAGAAATTATTAGGATTCAATACAAATACTTCTAATAATCCAACACATTCACTATCAACACCACAATCGGGAAATGGATTGATGCAATTATCAAAACTGAAAAAGGACTATATATTTTGGGATAACCCTAATGAGCTTGTAGATCGAATGAGACTTCTCATTGCTTCACAACAAGCTGGAAATAACAATCATTCTAACGAAATTGTTTCAATTATTGAAGAACTTAAAGAAGCCGATATTATCGAATAAAAAAATGAGTGTTGATAAATTTGGTCGTTATTCATATAGGACCCCACCTAGGGGTCCAAGAGGCAAACAAGGAGAACCGGGACCGCAGGGCGAGTCAGGATTGCCTGGACCACCTGGCGAGGGATTTCTCAAAACAGAAAACGGTGATTACAACATAAATGGAAAACGATTAAAAAACATTCAGGAACCTGAAGAACAAGGAGACGCTGCTTCCAAAAGCTATGTTGATCAGCAAACTGGTCAATTAAGACAAAGCTTTCAAATCGAAATTGAAAAATACTTTAACAAGGGAAAACATATCATGTCTAATGTCTACTTAAAATCAATTTAGTCTTTACTTAAATACCTAGGTGAACAGTCATTAAATCGCGATGCCCAAAATAAACCCCACATTGATTTTTGATCAAATCTTAAAATTCGTTATTAAAAATAAGAACATCTTACTAGACGAACATCATACGGAACTTTTGAACTGCATGGTCTTCTTGAAACGATTTATCAATATATCTTCGACAACATCTGATTATGGTTGCCATTTTCCTACCTGCCCTTGGTCTTCAAATTTATGCAAAGAAGGACCAGATACATGTGCATGCTATATGGTTGAAAATAGATTGATAAGAATTAAAAAAATAATGTCGTTGTATGAAAGATTAAAATAAATATTTTTAAAAATAATGTTCCTTATTTACTTTATTTTGAATTCAGTTTCCATTCATAATTCAAACGAAAAACATGTCTTCTTTTAAAATTAAATTAGTCATTGATGATCTTCTAGCCTTTTTAAAATCCAACCAACATATCATACATGAGGCACACTTTTCAGAAGCTATGAATTGTATTTTGTTTGTAAAGAGATTCGAAAAGGATGATTATATTATGTCACCAAACAAATTTCATTTCCTGAACTGTACTTCAAACTGGTCACCAAACTTGTGCTATGAAGGACCAGATACTTGTGCATGTTTTCAAATTAAAATAAAAATTAATAAAATTAAGAGAATTGTAAATTTTTATAAACAAATCTTAAATGAATAAACTAATAAAAAGGTAAAATGTTTTGTTGTTTTAATCATTCTGTGAAAAGATGAGTAAAAGAGACGTTGTCGAAGAACTGCATAAGTCAGCAAGAAGAAATTTCCAAAAAAGGCGAGTCATTATCAAGGGGCTTGATGATTTATGGCAAGCTGATCTAGTAGAAATGGGGGCATATTCAGCAGATAATGAAAATAATCGATATCTTCTTACGGTAATTGATACATTTTCTAAATTTGCTTGGACAGCTCCTATTAAAAATAAAACCGGATCGAGTGTCACTGAAGCTATGGAAAATATATTAAATAAAGGCCGCATTCCCAACAATTTACAAACAGATGACGGGAAAGAATTTTTCAACACTACTTTTCAAAGTCTTATGAAAAAACTTCACATCAATCATTATTCAACATTTTCACCTCTTAAAGCTTCGATTGTCGAACGATTTAATCGCACTTTGAAAAACCTTATGTGGAAAGAGTTCAGTGCTAATGGTTCATACTGTTGGATAAATATGATAGATACACTAACTAAAAAGTACAACAATTCAAAACATCGCACTATTAAAATGAAGCCGTCCAAAGTCAATGCTACAAATGAAAAGCAAATACTTTCAACTATATATGATCACATCAAAATTCATATTACTCCAAAGTTCAAGGTGGGAGATTTTGTAAGAATTAGTAAATACAAGCATGTATTTGATAAAGGATACACACCGAATTGGACAACAGAAATCTTTAAAATAACCAAAGTTCAACATACAAATCCAGTTACATATCTGTTAGAAGACTATCAGGGAAACCCCATAAAAGGCGGGTTCTATGAGCTTGAACTACAAAAATCTAAGTTTCCCGATACTTATCTAATCGAAAAAGTGCTGCGAAGGAAAAAAGATCAATTATTTGTAAAATGGCTTGGTTTTGCATCCGATCACAATTCATGGATACCTATTTCAAAAGAAAATAAATAAAAACCATCTTTTATGTATATTATTAAAATAAAAAGCTTTATTTTATTACAATGATTTCAATTTACTTTTATTTAAGATATATTCATACTCATTTCATTTAAAAATAGCAACCGTAGACCCCAACACACCACCGTGCGCTCATCTGCGCACAAGCAACCACCAATCTTTTAATTCAAACATCAAACAATACATCATCCCAAGGCACACCATTAAAACAAAAATAGAAACAAAAACATATCCCTTCTCATCGTTACTCATTTAAATTCAAACTCCAACACACACTTCTCGCTAGTACACACCACAAAATTCATATCAATTTTAACCCTCAACCACCACCAAATTCTAACGCACTCGATCGATGCCGTCTAAAAAGTCATAAAATAAAACACATATGTTTCTAGCTTCAACATTAGTGCATAAGATTCACTTGACATATATTACCTAATACCGATCCTCAATATACAAAAACCAATTAAAACTCCACAAAAGATCTCTTTCTTTCATAATGCACCACATCTTCTTTAACCAATCCATACCATAATTCACCCACCCCCGAAACAAATCAACAAAAAAAACCAGCAGCCTCGTACCGCAGAGAAAAAACAAAACAATAAAAAATCTATTAAAAATATCCGACTGGACCGATGCCCTCATCTAAACACAGTCAGCATACCTGATGACAAACAAAAATATCTATACAAATAATATACAAAAGATCTCTTTTTTTCATCATGCACCACATCTTCTTTAACCAATCCATAATTCACCCACCCCCGAAACAAATCAACAAAAAAAACCAGCAGCCTCGTACCGCAGAGAAAAAACAAAACAATAAAAAATCTATTAAAAATATCCGACTGGACCGATGCCCTCATCTAAACACAGTCAGCATACCTGATGACAAACAAAAATATCTATACAAATAATATGTTCCTAGCTACAACGACACTTGAAACACACAACCGGACAGCAACAGTACGACGTGTTAAAAACAACCACCACCAATTCCTATCGCACTAGGTCAAAGTCCTCATGTAAAAAGTCCGTATATCTGATGACAAACAGATGTATATTTATCCCTATCTGCAACGAGATACTTGAAAAACATCAACGGGCAACAGTACATTTTAAAAAATGCACTTGACTGATATTTTCCAATACCGATCCTCAATGACAATGTCAAAATACTTTCTTTTTTTTTTCCAACACAAAAACCAAACATTTAAAAAGCAATAAAAAACACAGCCAACAAAAACCAATATAAAAAGGGTCATACAAAAAAGAAAAACTGAACCGAATTGTGCGCCGCTCATGCCGACAAAGAAAAACAAAACGTTTAAAAAGCCATTAAAACCCAAAAAGCCATTAAAAACCATAAAACCATGAAGAAAAGTCGTAAAAAAAGTTCCCAGTCTCAAGTATCCTTATTCCTACTACTGTCGTTGTATCTGTGGTATTACATGACCACTGCTGTTCATAAAATATTGATTCATGGGCAGCTAATTGCGACAAACTGTTTACTTCCAATTGGACAGCTAAGTGAAGAGGCACTAGAATCAAGAAACAGGGATTTCAAGGTTTTCAGGGAACAATTTAGCCGGAAATCTTCTAGGAAAGACACATTAACAGATGTTTTTAATCGAATGATGGTTTCTTCTGATCCTTAAGTGTCTTATTTACGCAAGAAGACATAAAACTGGAGTACGAAACTATGGATCTTCTTAACGAAATAGAAATAGAACGAAAATGTTAAAATTCTGCAAAATAGCACTTAGTTATCGAAATAGAATAAAAGATCAATACTTTTAGTAAGTAACTGTAACTTAATTAGTTTATCTATCGCAAAGACTTTTGGTATTGGCTTGAACGCTTAAAAAAATCAAGAGCTGAGGATAAGAGCGATTTTATTTTAATTTACTAGTAGCCCGAATGTCCTTTGGAAGAAATCTGTTTTTATAAGATTTGATATTATGCACTTACTTGATTTTATTTGAAAGCAATTAAGTTTCTCTTAAATCGGAATCTACAAAACTGAAAAACTCCTACATTTTAGATGTTTGTTGTCACGTCGCCACCGTCTTCAGAACAGATGTGACCCAGATATACTACTTCTCTGCAAAGGAACTTGCATTTATCCGTGTTAAGTTTTAACCTGTTTTCCGCAGTTTAATAAAAACATTTAGTAACTTCTCACCATGCTCTTTCAAATTCTTAGAGTAGATGACTATATCATCAAGGTACACGAAACAGTCAATACCGTGGAGCCCAGTCAGGATGTGGTTCATTATTCTTTGAAAAGTAGCAGGTGCTCCTGAAAGCCCGAAAGGCATACGATTGAATTCGTAATGACCTTGACCTGTACTGAGCGCGGTTTTTTCTCGGTCCTTTTTGTTTATTAGGACTTGATGGTATCCATTGGCCAAATCAAGAGTAGTAAAGTATCGACAATTTCCTAGCTGGTCAAGAATATCTTCTATTCTTGGCAGAGGAAAAACGGCTTTAACAGATACCTCGTTCAGTTTTCGGAAGTGCACCACGACTCTCCATCTCTTTTGTCCATCAGACCCTGTTTTTTTAGGGACGACTAAAAGAGGAGAATTCCATGGCGAAATACTGGGGGAAATACTTCCATCTTGAAGCATTTTCTTAACTTGCGAGTTTATTTCATCTCTAACAGTTTGAGTTAATCTGTACTGCTTTTGATTAATTGGCACTTGATCTACTTTCACTGGTATTTTATGAGAAAGAACTTCCGTGTAGCTTAAGCTGTCACCATCTAAATGAAATATGTCATTGTATTGAGTACATATTTCTTCTTTACACGCTCTTTCCTCATTATTTGAAGAGGGATCTAATTTTAACGCCTTAAGCAATGTATCTATTCTTTTACACGCTAGTTTTGAGCTTTGTATATTATAAATGTTTGGATTCTTATTTTCTAAGATCTTAAATTGATTGAAATTTGTAAATTTAGGTGTAAAGTTTTCATAAATGTAAAAATTTTTTGTTGTTGCGTTCAAGACCGGTACTTGTACTTTTCCGTCTCTCACTTTTGCCACCGTGTTGGCCAAATATGCCTGGGTAAATTTCTTGTGAGTGTACTAGAATTTCTGGGGTTTTGGAAGGCACTTTTAACGTCACAACCGTTTACGAACGGGCTTTTATTTCCCGTTGTTCCAAACGTGTGTTGTTTACCATGTGTTGAATGTTATTACTTCTCTCAACCGCATGTCTTAGATTATATTTAGAGACAACTGATTTATTTTTATCTAAAAATTTCAAAGTTTTGGTCACAGTATCTATAATAGAATGATTCCAAAGTATATCCCGACCTAGGATCCCATCGACTGGTATATCATTCTTATCGTCTACAATGTGCCATTTTGCTTTGCATTTTTTGGATAGAAATATATTTGCTTTAACCGTCCCTAACTTTATTCAATTACCACCAAAGACCCCTCCTAATTCCTTAATCTCTTTCGTACAAATGTCTTGCATATTTTTTAGAACACTCAGTTTTAGTAAACTGGTATTGGCTCCCATGTCTACTAGCACAGTTACCGTACCATATCTCGAATTTTTTAATGGCAAATTTACAAATACATACATGTGTTTTGCGTTTTTGCATATACAAGAGGCTATATGCCTCGTTATATATGAGGCTACTCAGTTTAGCGATGACCCACTTAAGAGCGCTTTTAGCGAAACTAATGACCTTCTAATTATTTCACTTAGTTAAGCTACTAGTAAGATCACCAAAACCGAGTCCTGTCTTCAATGCGGATGCTGCAATTTCCAACATTGCTGCATATAGTAGGTCAAAGAAGTTAAATATCATACCTAATGAAATTACAAAATTAACAGCCCGATTCTCCCCCTTGTGAGGAGTCACAAGTCACAAGCTCTTGTGACTATTTCTTGTGAGGATTGTTGTGATTCGATAACATTTTGGTATTCTCCCCCTAATCGTCACAAGAAAACTCACAACAAAACTCACCACAGCATGGTGAGATTTTTAAGTGTCATTATTTGAACAGCTGATTATTCAAAACGAAGAAATTACAAAATGCAAGGTAACATACATAATTTTTAAACAATACAATGATTAAATAATAAATATAACATTTTCAAAAGAAAACAATCCTGGCGACTGCATAAAGTTTTCGGAAGGTGAAAAAAACTCTATAAATGTATTGTTTTGGAGAGCGAATGGATCATTTGTATCTCTCAATGTTCTTAAAGCCGTCGACGCTGTAAACTTCTAAATACGATTAGTTTCTTAAAGAAATTTTTGTTTATGTAATAATATTACTTTTTTTTTTGTGGGAAAGATCAGCAAAAATATTCACTAGAACAAAGTCCACTTCCATTTTTGTGTACTCACAATTATTCACAAATCTAGAAAATTTACTTACTGAATTTCAATCCAAGAAACTTTAAAAATTTATGAGTTGTGTTGTGACCTTCTCTGAAGGAGATCACAGTTTCGATTGTTTTTGTGACTCTCACAAGTTGTGACTGAGCGGCAGAATTCGAAAAAGTCACAAAATCATTTTCACCTCTTCTTGTGACTTGTGAGGCATCACTGACTTTGGGGAGAATCGGGCTGTAAAGCTATTAAAAGGTTTTAGCTCTGCTCGAGCTGGCTTATCCGAGGTTGAAGGGCACAGTCACCTAGTTCTGGCCGCGCCCACTTGCGTTTTTCGATTTTTTCTTGTTATAATTTTGCTTAAACACGCAATCATCCTCTGAATGGCCAACTCGACCACACCAAAGACATTTTACCCGGTTCGACGGGGTTTGAAATGCGAAGACTCTAGACTTAGGACACACATCTATGCTGTGCCCATAGGAAACACACGATTCACAATAAGGTGTGCTCTTTCTCTGTCGGCATTCTGCGTAAGTGTGATTATGTTTACCACAGAAATCGCATTTTATCTAAAAGTCTTTTCTTGAATTGAACGCATATGTTGTTTACCCAAATTTGGATCTGTTTGCCTGTTGTTGTGCGAATGGATGCCCCCGCTTGTGAGGGTGTGTGGTACTTGATGAGCTAAGGTGTGTGGGTATGGAAATGTCAAACCTACTCCAACAATAATTTTTTTTAAAGTTGGTCAGGTAACGGCAATAAGCAAAAAAAAAACTGGATCTCGAATTTACAGCTCATAAAATAAAATAAAATAAAATAAAATAAAATAAAATAAAATAAAACAAAATAAATAAAATAAAATAAAATAAAATAAAATAAAATAAAATAAAATAAAATAAAATAAAATAAAATAAAATAAAATAAAATAAAATAAAATAAAATAAAATAAAATAAAATAAAATAAAATAAAATAAAATAAAATAAAATAAAATAAAATAAAATAAAATAAAATAAAATAAAATAAAATAAAATAAAATAAAATAAAATAAAATTAAATTAAATTAAATTAAATTAAATTAAATTAAATTAAATTAAATTAAATTAAATTAAATTAAATTAAATTAAATTAAATTAAATTAAATTAAATTAAATTAAATTAAATTAAATTAAATTAAATTAAATTAAATTAAATTAAATTAAATTAAATTAAATTAAATTAAATTAAATTAAATTAAATTAAATTAAATTAAATTAAATTAAATTAAATTAAATTAAATTAAATTAAATTAAATTAAATTAAATTAAATTAAATTAAATTAAATTAAATTAAATTAAATTAAATTAAATTCCTTCTTCCTTTTCTTCGGCGGTGTTATGATCTCGATGTCGAGGGGATCATAACTCTCCCACGTATCTGCTTCACACTAGTGATCCGCCTGTGGGGTTCGCCGGGTTGACCTCAGAAATCGGCGGCAAGCCTCCCGGTTTTGTATTGTTCCATTTCTGAGGCCAACTGAATGCTGGTGTTTTTGCATTTGTTTGTACCAGGAGTGTTTAGGCCTACCTTTCTTTTTACTCCGAATTGGAACGTTGTATGATATTGCTCTTTTGACGGGGTTCTCAGGATCTCTCCTTTGAACATGGCAATACCAACTGAGTCGGTCGTGTTCAATTTTTTGGGAAATGGTATTCTTAACATGAAGGCTTCCTCGGATCTTCGTACTTCTAATTCGATCAAGCTTTGTAACTCCTGCTGTCATACGAAGCATCTTCATCTCAGCTGCCGTTAGCTTACTCTCATACTTTTTGTACATTGTCCAACATTGTGAACCGTATGTGAGTGATGGACGCACAACTGAAGTGTAGAGCTTTCCTTTCAGCTTAGGGGGCATTTTTCGGTCACAGAAGATAGCAGAATTTTCCCGCCACTTCATCCACCCTACGCTTACACGATGATTGATATCGTCATCACAAGTAGCTTCGTTATTTATCATAGACCCCAGATATTTAAACTTTTCACACTTGGGAAGCACTACTCCATTCAAATAAATGTCTGGAATAGGCCTGTGTGGATCAGAAAATGGGCAGCATAGGTATTCTGTCTTTTTCGCGCTTATGCGGTACCCACTTCCTTCTAGAACATCCACCCATACGTCAAGTGCTCGTTGTAGGGATATCGGGTCTTCACTTATGATGGCTCCATCGTCAGCAAAGAATAACTGATGCACTTTTGGATCCGTCACTTTGCCTTCAAGCAGGTAATCAAGAACTGTAATAAAGAGCAGGGGACTCAAGACACTTCCCTGGTGTACACCTACTGTGATTTCGAATTCTTCGGTGACTCCAGCTGCGCATCTTACTTTAGTAACTGCTCCATCATACATGTCCATAATTATCCGCACATAGGTTTCTGGAACTCCTCGTTGCCTGAGGGCCACCCATATTAGATCTCGTGGTTGCCGATCGAATGCTTTTTCAAAATCAACCAATACTACATGCAAATCCTCCAAAGAATCCCGATGTTTTTCCATAATTATTCTTATACTCTGGATTGCATCCGTGGTTGACTTACCCCCGACAAACCCGCACTGGTCATCAGATAGCCTAATTATTTTTCGCAGTCGGCTACCCAAGACTCGCTCAACGATCTTCATGGTGTGTGACATCAGCTTAATCGAACGGTAATTATCACAGCTTCGAGTATCACCCTTTCCTTTATAAATTGGAAGAAGGTAACTTTCCCTCCATTGATTAGGCATGCGATCACCTCGTATAAGTTTGGAGACAAGAATCATGAGCCATCTAAACCCGATGTCTCCCATCTTTTTCCAAAACTCTGAGGGTATTTCGTCTGGGCCAACAGCTTTTCCCTTTTTGGAGTATTTTACCGCCTCACTAACTTCTTCGACTGTGACGTCGGATACTTCGCTTAAGTTAGGTGAAGCTATTGGAAAGTATAGCCTTGGAAATTGTTCGTTTAGAAGTCCGTCACAATACTGTCGCCACCTGTGAAGAATTTCGTTGTCTTCCACAAGTAGTTGGCCTTGAGCATTGTTAATGAACTTTGGCGAACAAATCTCCTGGGCATTTCTTCTTCTTTGAGCGGCTATTTTGAAGATAGTTGCGCCCTTATTCGTGTTTTGCCGTAGCTCTTGAATAGCACCAGCTGTCGGGGTAGAAATTTCATCCAGCTCCCGATACAGGTTTTCTGTATTCTTTGCTTGAATTTGGGCGCACTTCTTCTTCGCTTCTTTCTTGCAGTTTCTATATTCCACTTCGAGGCGTGACTTTTGCTCTGTATCATTAGAGGGGCACTTCGACCAAGCCTTGAAAGCCATTTTCTTTTTACTTATAACTGATTTAGCTTCATCATTCCACCACCATGTTTCTTTGCCTTGTTGGTTGTGTCCTTTTGAAACCCCTAACAGTGTTTTGGCTTTTTCTTTGCAAGTTCTCTGTAGGAGATCCCACATACTTTGTGCTGTACTCTCTTCATTTCGAACTATATCGGTGTTGTTATACAGAACGTTTTGCATATTCGAAATAAAAGCTTTGCCTTTTTCCTTATCCAGATTATACCATTTGATCTTCCCAAAAGTTTTTGTATGTTTGTTGTCGTTCAATGTCTCCATAAAAAATTCTGTCAGTAGGAGACGGTGTTGGTGGGCGATCGCTTCTCCTAGTATCACTTTGCAATCTTTTACCCGGGGTTTCATGAAACTAGATACCAAATGGTAATCAATCTGGGTTTCATTTCCACCACTGCTGTAAGTGACCAGGTGTCGGCTTTGTTTGACGAACATGGTATTTAGTACGATAAGACCGTATGTTTTGCACATGCTCAGGATGTCTTCACCAGGAGGGTTCCTGGTGCCGTATCCGAGGCCTCCATGGCAATCTTCATAGTCTTCGTTTGTCTTCCCGACATGTCCGTTCAAATCTCCGCCCACGAACAAAAACTCTTCCTTTGGGATGTTCTTAAGTAGATTGTGAAAGTCTAGCCAAAATGCATCTTTTTGCACCTGCTCACATCCAATTTGGGGAGCATATGCAGTGACAATATTCCACAACTTTCCTTTAATCACCAATTTAAGGGACATCAAACGGTCGCTGGATTTCGAAATGGTCAATACGCTGCCTAATAGATGTTTTGCAAGGATGATTCCGATTCCGTTTTTACCCTTTTCCGTTCCATAGTAGAACATCTTATAGTTTTTTTGTCCTCGTATCCAAGAAACGGGCCCTGTTTCCCGTGTTTCGCCATTTTGTTTCTTGAACACATAAGATGTCCACTCGCCTTCTTTTCATCATCTCTTCCAACTCGAAGCTTCGACCTGTCATACTGCCAACGTTCCAACTCGCAACTCTCAGATTTTGTATAATCTGCGGCATTACTTTGCTAGCCCCCGGAATCCGTCTAGCTCTGACCCGAGCATTGCTGCTCGGTCCAGGATCAGTACCATGTGTAACAATGGTAGTGCCTGGCGGGGTAGTGTCATTTTGGACGAGTACTTCCATAATGCTTGAAATTCACAAAATCCGTTGTAAGTATCGACGTGTGCATGCTCCAGTTTTGTATTTGATCTCTCTTTTACGGCACCGGTGATCTCCAGTCGTGCCAACCCAGGGACTGGCATGCACACTTTTGGGAAAGTTTATAGGTGTTACGTGTCGCTAGGTTCACCTTGCTGTTTGTGGCCTAGATGTATTTACTCCTTTAGTCGCCTTTTACGACAAGCGGGGAGGCGCTGCAGGAATATTCTAACCCGTCCCTGCACAGGGAATTAAATTAAATTAAATTAAATTAAATTAAATTAAATTAAATTAAATTAAATTAAATTAAATTAAATTAAATTAAATTAAATTAAATTAAATTAAATTAAATTAAATTAAATTAAATTAAATTAAATTAAATTAAATTAAATTAAATTAAATTAAATTAAATTAAATTAAATTAAATTAAATTAAATTAAATTAAATTAAATTAAATTAAATTAAATTAAATTAAATTAAATTAAATTAAATTAAATTAAATTAAATTAAATTAAATTAAATTAAATTAAATTAAATTAAATTAAATTAAATTAAATTAAATTAAATTAAATTAAATTAAATTAAATTAAATTAAATTAAATTAAATTAAATTAAATTAAATTAAATTAAATTAAATTAAATTAAATTAAATTAAATTAAATTAAATTAAATTAAATTAAATTAAATTAAATTAAATTAAATTAAATTAAATTAAATTAAATTAAATTAAATTAAATTAAATTAAATTAAATTAAATTAAATTAAATTAAATTAAATTAAATTAAATTAAATTAAATTAAATTAAATTAAATTAAATTAAATTAAATTAAATTAAATTAAATTAAATTAAATTAAATTAAATTAAATTAAATTAAATTAAATTAAATTAAATTAAATTAAATTAAATTAAATTAAATTAAATTAAATTAAATTAAATTAAATTAAATTAAATTAAATTAAATTAAATTAAATTAAATTAAATTAAATTAAATTAAATTAAATTAAATTAAATTAAATTAAATTAAATTAAATTAAATTAAATTAAATTAAATTAAATTAAATTAAATTAAATTAAATTAAATTAAATTAAATTAAATTAAATTAAATTAAATTAAATTAAATTAAATTAAATTAAATTAAATTAAATTAAATTAAATTAAATTAAATTAAATTAAATTAAATTAAATTAAATTAAATTAAATTAAATTAAATTAAATTAAATTAAATTAAATTAAATTAAATTAAATTAAATTAAATTAAATTAAATTAAATTAAATTAAATTAAATTAAATTAAATTAAATTAAATTAAATTAAATTAAATTAAATTAAATTAAATTAAATTAAATTAAATTAAATTAAATTAAATTAAATTAAATTAAATTAAATTAAATTAAATTAAATTAAATTAAATTAAATTAAATTTAATTAAATTAAATTAAATTAAATTAAATTTAATTAAATTAAATTAAATTAAATTAAATTAAATTAAATTAAATTAAATTAAATTAAATTAAATTAAATTTAATTAAATTAAATTAAATTAAATTAAATTAAATTAAATTAAATTAAATTAAATTAAATTAAATTAAATTAAATTAAATTAAATTAAATTAAATTAAATTAAATTAAATTAAATTAAATTAAATTAAATTAAATTAAATTAAATTAAATTAAATTAAATTAAATTAAATTAAATTAAATTAAATTAAATTAAATTAAATTAAATTAAATTAAATTAAATTAAATTAAATTAAATTAAATTAAATTAAATTAAATTAAATTAAATTAAATTAAATTAAATTAAATTAAATTAAATTAAATTAAATTAAATTAAATTAAATTAAATTAAATTAAATTAAATTAAATTAAATTAAATTAAATTAAATTAAATTAAATTAAATTAAATTAAATTAATTAAATTAAATTAAATTAAATTAAATTAAATTAAATTAAATTAAATTAAATTAAATTAAATTAAATTAAATTAAATTAAATTAAATTAAATTAAATTAAATTAAATTAAATTAAATTAAATTAAATTAAATTAAATAAATTAAATTAAATTAAATTAAATTAAATTAAATTAAATTAAATTAAATTAAATTAAATTAAATTAAATTAAATTAAATTAAATTAAATTAAATTAAATTAAATTAAATTAAATTAAATTAAATTAAATTAAATTAAATTAAATTAAATTAAATTAAATTAAATTAAATTAAATTAAATTAAATTAAATTAAATTAAATTAAATTAAATTAAATTAAATTAAATTAAATTAAATTAAATTAAATTAAATTAAATTAATTAAATTAAATTAAATTAAATTAAATTAAATTAAATTAAATTAAATTAAATTAAATTAAATTAAATTAAATTAAATTAAATTAAATTAAATTAAATTAAATTAAATTAAATTAAATTAAATTAAATTAAATTAATTAAATTAAATTAAATTAAATTAAATTAAATTAAATTAAATTAAATTAAATTAAATTAAATTAAATTAAATTAAATTAAATTAAATTAAATTAAATTAAATTAAATTAAATTAAATTAAATTAAATTAAATTAAATTAAATTAAATTAAATTAAATTAAATTAAATTAAATTAAATTAAATTAAATTAAATTAAATTAAATTAAATTAAATTAAATTAAATTAAATTAAATTAAATTAAATTAAATTAAATTAAATTAAATTAAATTAAATTAAATTAAATTAAATTAAATTAAATTAAATTAAATTAAATTAAATTAAATTAAATTAAATTAAATTAAATTAAATTAAATTAAATTAAATTAAATTAAATTAAATTAAATTAAATTAAATTAAATTAAATTAAATTAAATTAAATTAAATTAAATTAAATTAAATTAAATTAAATTAAATTAAATTAAATTAAATTAAATTAAATTAAATTAAATTAAATTAAATTAAATTAAATTAAATTAAATTAAATTAAATTAAATTAAATTAAATTAAATTAAATTAAATTAAATTAAATTAAATTAAATTAAATTAAATTAAATTAAATTAAATTAAATTAAATTAAATTAAATTAAATTAAATTAAATTAAATTAAATTAAATTAAATTAAATTAAATTAAATTAAATTAAATTAAATTAAATTAAATTAAATTAAATTAAATTAAATTAAATTAAATTAAATTAAATTAAATTAAATTAAATTAAATTAAATTAAATTAAATTAAATTAAATTAAATTAAATTAAATTAAATTAAATTAAATTAAATTAAATTAAATTAAATTAAATTAAATTAAATTAAATTAAATTAAATTAAATTAAATTAAATTAAATTAAATTAAATTAAATTAAATTAAATTAAATTAAATTAAATTAAATTAAATTAAATTAAATTAAATTAAATTAAATTAAATTAAATTAAATTAAATTAAATTAAATTAAATTAAATTAAATTAAATTAAATTAAATTAAATTAAATTAAATTAAATTAAATTAAATTAAATTAAATTAAATTAAATTAAATTAAATTAAATTAAATTAAATTAAATTAAATTAAATTAAATTAAATTAAATTAAATTAAATTAAATTAAATTAAATTAAATTAAATTAAATTAAATTAAATTAAATTAAATTAAATTAAATTAAATTAAATTAAATTAAATTAAATTAAATTAAATTAAATTAAATTAAATTAAATTAAATTAAATTAAATTAAATTAAATTAAATTAAATTAAATTAAATTAAATTAAATTAAATTAAATTAAATTAAATTAAATTAAATTAAATTAAATTAAATTAAATTAAATTAAATTAAATTAAATTAAATTAAATTAAATTAAATTAAATTAAATTAAATTAAATTAAATTAAATTAAATTAAATTAAATTAAATTAAATTAAATTAAATTAAATTAAATTAAATTAAATTAAATTAAATTAAATTAAATTAAATTAAATTAAATTAAATTAAATTAAATTAAATTAAATTAAATTAAATTAAATTAAATTAAATTAAATTAAATTAAATTAAATTAAATTAAATTAAATTAAATTAAATTAAATTAAATTAAATTAAATTAAATTAAATTAAATTAAATTAAATTAAATTAAATTAAATTAAATTAAATTAAATTAAATTAAATTAAATTAAATTAAATTAAATTAAATTAAATTAAATTAAATTAAATTAAATTAAATTAAATTAAATTAAATTAAATTAAATTAAATTAAATTAAATTAATTAAATTAAATTAAATTAAATTAAATTAAATTAAATTAAATTAAATTAAATTAAATTAAATTAAATTAAATTAAATTAAATTAAATTAAATTAAATTAAATTAAATTAAATTAAATTAAATTAAATTAAATTAAATTAAATTAAATTAAATTAAATTAAATTAAATTAAATTAAATTAAATTAAATTAAATTAAATTAAATTAAATTAAATTAATTAAATTAAATTAAATTAAATTAAATTAAATTAAATTAAATTAAATTAAATTAAATTAAATTAAATTAAATTAAATAAATTAAATTAAATTAAATTAAATTAAATTAAATTAAATTAAATTAAATTAAATTAAATTAAATTAAATTAAATTAAATTAAATTAAATTAAATTAAATTAAATTAAATTAAATTAAATTAAATTAAATTAAATTAAATTAAATTAAATTAAATTAAATTAAATTAAATTAAATTAAATTAAATTAAATTAAATTAAATTAAATTAAATTAAATTAAATTAAATTAAATTAAATTAAATTAAATTAAATTAAATTAAATTAAATTAAATTAAATTAAATTAAATTAAATTAAATTAAATTAAATTAAATTAAATTAATTAAATTAAATTAAATTAAATTAAATTAAATTAAATTAAATTAAATTAAATTAAATTAAATTAAATTAAATTAAATTAAATTAAATTAAATTAAATTAAATTAAATTAAATTAAATTAAATTAAATTAAATTAAATTAAATTAAATTAAATTAAATTAAATTAAATTAAATTAAATTAAATTAAATTAAATTAAATTAAATTAAATTAAATTAAATTAAATTAAATTAAATTAAATTAAATTAAATTAAATTAAATTAAATTAAATTAAATTAAATTAAATTAAATTAAATTAAATTAAATTAAATTAAATTAAATTAAATTAAATTAAATTAAATTAAATTAAATTAAATTAAATTAATTAAATTAAATTAAATTAAATTAAATTAAATTAAATTAAATTAAATTAAATTAAATTAAATTAAATTAAATTAAATTAAATTAAATTAAATTAAATTAAATTAAATTAAATTAAATTAAATTAAATTAAATTAAATTAAATTAATTAAATTAAATTAAATTAAATTAAATTAAATTAAATTAAATTAAATTAAATTAAATTAAATTAATTAAATTAAATTAAATTAAATTAAATTAAATTAAATTAAATTAAATTAAATTAAATTAAATTAAATTAAATTAAATTAAATTAAATTAAATTAAATTAAATTAAATTAAATTAAATTAAATTAAATTAAATTAAATTAAATTAAATTAAATTAAATTAAATTAAATTAAATTAAATTAAATTAAATTAAATTAAATTAAAATTAAATTAAATTAATTAAATTAAATTAAATTAAATTAAATTAAATTAAATTAAATTAAATTAAATTAAATTAAATTAAATTAAATTAAATTAAATTAAATTAAATTAAATTAAATTAAATTAAATTAAATTAAATTAAATTAATTAAATTAAATTAAATTAAATTAAATTAAATTAAATTAAATTAAATTAAATTAAATTAAATTAAATTAAATTAAATTAAATTAAATTAAATTAAATTAAATTAAATTAAATTAAATTAAATTAAATTAAATTAAATTAAATTAAATTAAATTAAATTAAATTAAATTAAATTAAATTAAATTAAATTAAATTAAATTAAATTAAATTAAATTAAATTAAATTAATTAAATTAAATTAAATTAAATTAAATTAAATTAAATTAAATTAAATTAAATTAAATTAAATTAAATTAAATTAAATTAAATTAAATTAAATTAAATTAAATTAATTAAATTAAATTAAATTAAATTAAATTAAATTAAATTAAATTAAATTAAATTAAATTAAATTAAATTAAATTAAATTAAATTAAATTAAATTAAATTAATTAAATTAAATTAAATTAAATTAAATTAAATTAAATTAAATTAAATTAAATTAAATTAAATTAAATTAAATTAAATTAAATTAAATTAAATTAAATTAAATTAAATTAAATTAAATTAAATTAAATTAAATTAAATTAAATTAAATTAAATTAAATTAAATTAAATTAAATTAAATTAAATTAAATTAAATTAAATTAAATTAAATTAAATTAAATTAAATTAAATTAAATTAAATTAAATTAAATTAAATTAAATTAAATTAAATTAAATTAAATTAAATTAAATTAAATTAAATTAAATTAAATTAAATTAAATTAAATTAAATTAAATTAAATTAAATTAAATTAAATTAAATTAAATTAAATTAAATTAAATTAAATTAAATTAAATTAAATTAAATTAAATTAAATTAAATTAAATTAAATTAAATTAAATTAAATTAAATTAAATTAAATTAAATTAAATTAAATTAATTAAATTAAATTAAATTAAATTAAATTAAATTAAATTAAATTAAATTAAATTAAATTAAATTAAATTAAATTAAATTAAATTAAATTAAATTAAATTAAATTAAATTAAATTAAATTAAATTAAATTAAATTAAATTAAATTAAATTAAATTAAATTAAATTAAATTAAATTAAATTAAATTAAATTAAATTAAATTAAATTAAATTAAATTAAATTAAATTAAATTAAATTAAATTAAATTAAATTAAATTAAATTAAATTAAATTAAATTAAATTAAATTAAATTAAATTAAATTAAATTAAATTAAATTAAATTAAATTAAATTAAATTAAATTAAATTAAATTAAATTAAATTAAATTAAATTAAATTAAATTAAATTAAATTAAATTAAATTAAATTAAATTAAATTAAATTAAATTAAATTAAATTAAATTAAATTAAATTAAATTAAATTAAATTAAATTAAATTAAATTAAATTAAATTAAATTAAATTAAATTAAATTAAATTAAATTAAATTAAATTAAATTAAATTAAATTAAATTAAATTAAATTAAATTAAATTAAATTAAATTAAATTAAATTAAATTAAATTAAATTAAATTAAATTAAATTAAATTAAATTAAATTAAATTAAATTAAATTAAATTAAATTAAATTAAATTAAATTAAATTAAATTAAATTAAATTAAATTAAATTAAATTAAATTAAATTAAATTAAATTAAATTAAATTAAATTAAATTAAATTAAATTAAATTAAATTAAATTAAATTAAATTAAATTAAATTAAATTAAATTAAATTAAATTAAATTAAATTAAATTAAATTAAATTAAATTAAATTAAATTAAATTAAATTAAATTAAATTAAATTAAATTAAATTAAATTAAATTAAATTAAATTAAATTAAATTAAATTAAATTAAATTAAATTAAATTAAATTAAATTAAATTAAATTAAATTAAATTAAATTAAATTAAATTAAATTAAATTAAATTAAATTAAATTAAATTAAATTAAATTAAATTAAATTAAATTAAATTAAATTAAATTAAATTAAATTAAATTAAATTAAATTAAATTAAATTAAATTAAATTAAATTAAATTAAATTAAATTAAATTAAATTAAATTAAATTAAATTAAATTAAATTAAATTAAATTAAATTAAATTAAATTAAATTAAATTAAATTAAATTAAATTAAATTAAATTAAATTAAATTAAATTAAATTAAATTAAATTAAATTAAATTAAATTAAATTAAATTAAATTAAATTAAATTAAATTAAATTAAATTAAATTAAATTAAATTAAATTAAATTAAATTAAATTAAATTAAATTAAATTAAATTAAATTAAATTAAATTAAATTAAATTAAATTAAATTAAATTAAATTAAATTAAATTAAATTAAATTAAATTAAATTAAATTAAATTAAATTAAATTAAATTAAATTAAATTAAATTAAATTAAATTAAATTAAATTAAATTAAATTAAATTAAATTAAATTAAATTAAATTAAATTAAATTAAATTAAATTAAATTAAATTAAATTAAATTAAATTAAATTAAATTAAATTAAATTAAATTAAATTAAATTAAATTAAATTAAATTAAATTAAATTAAATTAAATTAAATTAAATTAAATTAAATTAAATTAAATTAAATTAAATAAATTAATTAAATTAAATTAAATTAAATTAAATTAAATTAAATTAAATTAAATTAAATTAAATTAAATTAAATTAAATTAAATTAAATTAAATTAAATTAAATTAAATTAAATTAATTAAATTAAATTAAATTAAATTAAATTAAATTAAATTAAATTAAATTAAATTAAATTAAATTAAATTAAATTAAATTAAATTAAATTAAATTAAATTAAATTAAATTAAATTAAATTAAATTAAATTAAATTAAATTAAATTAAATTAAATTAAATTAAATTAAATTAAATTAAATTAAATTAAATTAAATTAAATTAAATTAAATTAAATTAAATTAAATTAAATTAAATTAAATTAAATTAAATTAAATTAAATTAAATTAAATTAAATTAAATTAAATTAAATTAAATTAAATTAAATTAAATTAAATTAAATTAAATTAAATTAAATTAAATTAAATTAAATTAAATTAAATTAAATTAAATTAAATTAAATTAAATTAAATTAAATTAAATTAAATTAAATTAAATTAAATTAAATAAATTAAATTAAATAAATAAATTAAATTAAATTAAATTAAATTAAATTAAATTAATTAATTAAATTAAATTAAATTAATTTAAATTAAAAAAAAAAAAAAAAAAAAAAAAAAAAATTAAATTAAATTA